>JARCFY010000012.1:59411947-62250697 GCA_029233225.1 Lepidodactylus listeri | reverse complement strand
CTTTTTATATAGCATGTTGTTATTTATTCTTGACTTTTTTTAGTCCCATAGAAAGCATGTTAGAGTCGCCTGCCACAAGTGTAAGTCTTTTTTTGGGATGGCGATAGGTATTGTCCAAAATAGATACAGAACTTTAGGGATTGTGCAGCTTTTTACTAGATGAAATCTGTCTGGGAGCGATAGTTGTAAGAATTTCCAATTTTCTAGGTCTGTTTTTACTTTGGCGAATAATTTGTGGTGGTTATATTTAATTAGTTCCTTTAGTTTTATTGGAGTGTATATTCCTAAGAGTCTCCATGCATCCTTTATCCATTTGAAAGGATGTGATTTGCTTAGTTTTTCTTCAGTTGCTTGTTTTATATTAATCGGATAGATTTCTGATGTTGTTAGGTTGATTTTTAGTCCGGAGATTGCTCTGAATATTGCTAGTTCTTGGTTTATAGCTCGTATGGATTGTATGGGGTCAGCTACGTGAGGTCGTCTGCGTAGAGGTCGTCTGCGTAGAGGCTTGTTTTTTGTTCTTGGCCATTGATGTCTATTCCTTTAAAGTTTTTGTTTTGTCTGAGTTTTTCTGCTATAGGTTCTATTGCTAGGGCAAATATTAGAGGGGAGAGGGGGCAGCCTTGTCTGGTCCCCCTGTTGAGTTTGAAGAGCGAGGAGCTTGTTCCATTCACCTTTATTTTTGTTTTGTTGTTTAAATATATGGTTTGTATCAGTTTTAGAAAGATGTTTCCAAAGCCTAATTTTTTACATAGCTGTACTATATATAAGGGTTCCACCGAATCAAATGCTTTTTCAAAGTCTAAAGCAAGGATTAGCGTTTTTTCATGGGATTTTTTCTTGTATATGGTGATGTCTATTGTCCTTTGTATGTTGTCTGTTATTTGGCGATTGGGTATAAAGCTGGTTTGGTCGGGGTTGATGAGGCTTGAGATGCATTCTTTCAGTCTGTTGGCCATTATTGTATTGAAAATTTAGGATATTATAAATAGACAGTTGTGCAGCAGTTGTTGGTTTTGATTCCATGTTAACCACTTATACAGCCTGAACCTATGGATGTTCATTCGGAGACAAGTCCCATGGCACATGAACTGGGATTACTCTTCTTTTGTTATATTCATTCAATGCTAGGGTAGTATAAATGAAGAGTCTGCTCTCCAGTGATTTAACCAGAATAGCTCCCTGAATATTTTTCAGAAATAAAACTTTTCGGTTAATGTGTTGTGAATGATAACCATGCAAAAATCTCAGCTGATCATGAGTTGCACATATACGTCTGTACAGAAGAAACCTCTTGGATGTCTAGAGTTATCAAGCCACATATATCTTTCTAAGCAGAAAGAAAACCTGGGAAGTCATATCTCTTCTGACACCTGCCACATAGCACAGTTATAATAACTCTGATTGAGTGAAAGCCCACTAACAGGGTATAATCACTTTGGAATTATAATTGATGCCATCTGTCCATAAAAATAGTATCAGCAGTGAGGCTGGCAGGAACACCTGGATGACTTTGAAGAGAGGTGAAAGTAGATTGGTGGAGTAGCAAAAGTGGCTTTAGTGGTACCTCCTGTTCTCTTTTCCAAGCTCCCTAAGAGGTAATATTAATTTAATCCTCACTATTTAATGCAGATGTGGAAGAAAAGAAATTGACCGCGCAGCTGTGAAAATGCACAGGGAGGGCAGACTGACTGCCAAGAAAATCAGGAGAAAGTTGAGCATGTGCAAAAGTTCTAAGTGTGATGAAGGGCTCACCAGGCATGCTGCAAAAATAGCAACGCTTCTTCTGTGAGAACATGGTACAAGACAGGTAGCTTCTTTGGAATTGCACACTGTAGCCATTCTAGGGTTTGCTCAATAGAGCACTAACTGTCCTTGAGAGATGATCCTCAGCTCTTGGGCGAGGGCCTGCAATTTGATAGTAGAGCCAGGTTCAATCATGGTTTAAGCCTGAACTACCTTCAGAGGCTGTTTTAAATTGCAGCCTCTTTCCTAAAACATGGAAACTTGAGAAGAGCATGATTCTGAGCATGTCCACAGGATTTGAGAGGTTGATAGTCTTTTTGAGGTCTCCTCTTCCTTCTCCTGGAGTCCTGGCATATTACATTGATCTCAATTTTTTAAAAAAAGATAAACATTTAAACTTTTATTAATTACTGAATTTACTGGCAATATATAGCACTCTTTCATCAAAAGGGATCCTTCCACTTTTAGTGGACTTTTACTGGACTGTGGGATCTCAATTAATAGAATACTGGGAAGGAAACACTAGCAATTTCTGAGTGATGTTTCCATCAACCTGACCTCTAGCCAAACTACCAAAGCTTTGAATCTTCTTTGTTTGGGATAGAGAGGAGGAAATAATAAATTAACAGATGCCATGCTGGTTAAATATATAGAATGATAGACTATTGATAGTACTCCCTCCATGGCTCACAGAGAGGCACATGCACAATTACCATCAGCCAAAAGAGCCACATGATGTCTGTACATTCCATGTGCCTCCCAATGAACATACAATAATATAAGATATAGCTATTCCCAGGGGTCATTCCGTAGAAAAAGAGGTGCAGGAGCTCATTAGCATAACTAATTAGCATAACTTACTTGCATATGCCACACCCCCTAACATCACCAGAAGTATGTCAGAAGGCAAGAAAGAAAGGAAGGGGAGCGGGAGAGGGAGAGGGAGAGGGAGGGAGAGAGAGAGAGACTTGCGTATGCCACACCCCCTAACATCACCGGAAGTATGTCAGAAGGCAAGAAAGAAAGGAAGGGGAGCGGGAGAGGGAGAGGGAGAGGGAGGGAGAGAGAGAGAGACTTGCGTATGCCACACCCCCTAACATCACCGGAAGTATGTCAGAAGGCAAGAAAGAAAGGAAGGGGAAAGGGAGAGGGAGAGGGAGGGAGGGAGAGAGAGAGAGAAAGAAAGAAAGAAAGAGAGAGAGAGAGAGAGAGAGAGAGAGGACAGCTACTAATCCAAGCCTCAGAAATACCACTATTCTGGGAGGATAGCTTCAGTGATGGCTGAAGCCTTCAGAAGGCTGGTTGGAGGAACAAGGACCTTTCCAGGGGACGGGGTCATTTTGCTGCAGCCATGACACAAAGCAGGCATTCCCCCGTGGGGGGGAGGGGGCTGGCACCAACTCCTGGAGCTGAGCTCCCCCAAGCTCCTGCTCGAAATGACCCCTGGCTATTCCTATGAAATATGTAGGTATAACCTTTTTCATTACATGACTTCCTGTAGAACTGTCTCTCCCTGCTGCTGTTGAACTTGAGTGAGCCCTTGTGTATCTGCAGTGAAGAGGAGGCTTCCCTCTGTGTTTTCTGGTTCTTTCCTTAGAATGAGGGACAAAGCTGACTGGGTATTCTGCAATCAAAAATGTACAAGATTTGTGTCCCCTCTTCTGCTTGCTGGGTAGCCAGTAACATTCAAATAGTCTTCTACGTGACTGTGCCTGAATTTTGTCTACTGGCTCCCTTCACCTCTCTGCCCTCTGGTAGTCAGACTTCAAGCAATCTTTCATGATCTGTGCCACAGTAACCTTTTTATTACAAGCCACAGATAACTGGTGTGTTGCTTGATTGATGAACTGGTTGAGATTCCACCGTTCTTATAAACCTTTCCTTCAAAACTTTAAAGAGGCTAGTAACTTTTCTACCTGTTATTGGCTATGAGAGGCAATGTAATAGTCTTGCTGGAAAATATTTCCTTTACTTGATTTTTATGAGGCTGTGAGATTTTATGAGGCTGGCCTCTGCTAACCTATTGATTTGGATCCTTTGAAATCCTCCAGCCTATCCATGTCCAGGTTTTCTAGTTCATAGAAAAATATATTGACAAAAATTGGGAATGAGGGAGTTTAATACAATAAACAGTTCTGACGTTAAGTGGTGGTATGACAAAAAGGGAAAAATAAACTGCTAAGGACTGTACACTAGAAACTACTGACACGTTCTGATATACTCTATTTACCTGAAAGGAATACTAGTTCCCCCCTCCCCCACATGCACCCTCAAGAAAAAGAGGACCCTTTCTTAAATTCACATACAAGTTACGTTGGAGATGATCATCTTACAACTGAGATTGTCTTCCTTTTGGTCAAATATGGTTATTCAAAATTAAATATGGAAGAAATTTCAGAACTGTCAAGGAAAGCTAAATAAGGATGTCTACTGCACAAGCAGCCACAGCCTGAACCCAAAATTGTAAGTTAGGTGATACAGTATATCATCAATGCACAGAGAAGAATAAAGTCCCTGCCCCACAGAGCTTACAGTTTACATATTAGAGAAGAGTGTCAGGGAGTTTTCCATCAAGTTTACATAAACAACAACCTCTTTAAAATATACAGTGCCAAATATTACAGATCGCCACGTAGGTCACATGCCTTTTATACATCTACCAATCTTATCAATCCTTGGCATATTATTTGTCTTACCATAGCTGTAACAAATTCATGATATCAGGATTTTCTTTCTGTTGTTTCAAGTACTGTAATATCGGAAACCAAGTCGCAGAAAAGTTAGATTGTGATCTTTGATAATAAAAGTCTTTAACACTCTCTGCAATTCTTGCCATTGCACATATTCTATAGTTTGGAATGCCAGTTTTGTTTAGTCAGTCTCTGTTTACTTTTCCAGTGTAATGCGACAGCATTTTTAGCCACTGCTAACAGAATGGCAATTTGATGTGTGATGTTGCCTAATGATATGTCTATATTCCATTGATGCCAAAGAAGATGTTCCACATTGTTTTGCAAGTTGATACCAGTTATTTGCTCTATGTTTAAAATAATCTCTTCCCAAAAAGGTGTCAAAACAGGGCATTCTATCCAGCAATGAGTGTATGTTCCCAGGTTACCACACTGTTTCCAGCACATAGGTTTTGCCGTTGGTACCATGTGGGCGAGCTTCTGCGGCATCAAATACCAAAAAGTAAGTATCTTGAACATCTGGATTTTTATGTCAATAATGTTAATATTAAATGGAAAGTTCAACCATAACATTCCGTATTTACTATCTATTGTAAATCCTTTACTTGAAAATAAATATTAAAAATAAATAAATATTTTTTTAAAAGAGTGTCAGGGAGGAGAGGGCACGACATGTCAACAACGGGATGAAAGCAATCATATGCTCTTACACACACTGAAACTTGGTTATAGTTTAGGACAACGATTAAACATTGTTTCATTCAGGACATTTCTTAAACTGCTTTTCTTGCCAAATAGGGGCCCAAAGCAGCTTACATTGTTTTCCTCTACTCTTATCCTCCCAACAAACCTGTAAGGTAGGTGTGTCCTGAGAATGAGTCATCCCTGAGCTAGCACCTGGAATGGGTTGAGCTTGTTACCCCTGAACAATAGCTTACCAGGATTCAGGAGTGGGCCAGTGGAGGTGGAGTATTATGTAAATAGCCTATCGTTGGGAGTGAGGTATGTTAGGATGCAGGTTTTGCATGCTTTATAAACAGGGCAGCCAACCCTGGATTTAGTCCTTATAGTGTTCCTGAAATCACTAAATAAACTAGAGCTGATCACAGCAATGCGTCCAGAACCCAGTATTTAACAATGGGTTAGACAGAAAATGTGTGACTGACCCAAGGTCACTCAGTAAGCTACCATGGCAGAGTGGAGATTTCAACCTGGGTCTCCCAGTTCTTAACCTGATACTCTAACCACTACACCATGCTGGCTTACTAGACATCCTGGGCTGGGCTGGGGATCCACTGGGGTGGTCCATTTTGACCATAGACTGCAAGCCATGGGCTAAGAGCCAGGAACCCTTTGGCGCTTGCTTGAAGGCCAAACCAAATACCTGTAAAAAGTACCACACCTTTGGCCACACTAAGTATTGACAACAGATCTTAAGCAGCTGACAGGCATCTTCACACAATTCTTCTCCTGTGCTGCTACAGCAGGGGCTGTAACACTTCTATACAAATTTCTGGTGCATAATCACTTGAGAAGGAAACATTTAGCTTTGATACTGTCCTCCCAGATACAATAAAGAAAACTCAAAGCATGAGGGAAAGTAAGACAATGTAATAACTAGGGCTGAGGACAGACTGGCGAGGTAGCCCGGAACAGCCGTGGGGCCAAAAGCCCCGTGGGAAAAGCAGGCCGGGGCGCCCCGTTTGCACTGGCTGCGTGGGGCGGAGGTGTGCGGCTGCCGGCTGCTGCGGCTATGCACAGCCGTGGCAGCCGGAACAGCCTGTTCACACTTCCGGTGTCGCGTGCGATGCACCATTGTCACGTCCAAACCCAGAGGAAGCGGCAGCAGCGCACACCCAGCCACTGAAGACCGGTTCCCCAGGGTCTCTTTCAGGCATGGGTGAGTGCGCGCTGGTGGCGGGGGACAGCTGCAGCTGTCTGGATGGCCTCTCTGCCTCCCCTTCTAAAGCAGAGGCCCAGCGGGCCACATCTCCAGTCTGTCTTCAACCTGGAGCTTTCACACCAGTTATCAGATTCTGGAGTGTCCCTTGGGGTGACTCATAGGAATCAGCTAGGCATCCTAATTTTGATTTCATTTTCATATTTGGTTAAAGTTACATTCTGCAATCGATTTCCTAGTAATTACATGGAGCACAATCCAGCCAGAGTTAATCACTTAGAAGTGCCATTAATTTCCAATGGAAAGTTAAGCACGTGCTTAAATCCTTTCCTTTGAAATCAATGAGACTTCTAAGTGATTAACTTCTAATGAATTGTGCCTTTATTCTTTATTTATTAGATAGAAGTGTGTGCATTGTCTCCCCCCCCCCCTTATTTCTTTCTATTTAGTTAGAAACATTTCCCTAATCTTTGGGCTAAATATTTTGTATCATTGTTCTATTTGACTACTCCACCAGCAGCTTGCTCTCTTCCAGGCACCTTGGCAATCTCACCCTCTTGCCTGTGTCTCATGCCGAGGGAGACTGCAAGAAGGCCAAGACAGAAGCCTTCTCCCTCACTCCAGATACATAAGGACTGGTTAAGACTCAACAATGGTAGGGAGAAACAACCTTACATGCTCAGAAGTAATTTGTGGATGATTTCTTCCAATGGGAAACCTCTGAGCTGAACTCACTTCCAAATCAATGTATCTTTTACTGAAGAACCTTGACAGGGGCGCCGAGTTTTAAATTCCCCGGGGGGGAGCGGGGGCTCGTGCGCGCGCATGACGTATGCGTGCATGCCGGGACCATGTCCCTGCCGCCGCTGCCTCCCCCCCAGCCTGGCCACTCCTGCTTCCATCCCTCCCTCCCTCCGTCCAGGGGCCAGCTGGGCATTTGCTTAGCTGGCCCCTGGATGGACTGAGGGAGAGAGGGATGGAGGCAGCCAGGCTGGCGGGGGGGGGGGGAGAGAGAGAGACGGTGGCAGTGTGGTGGCAGCAGCCTTAGGAAGGGCCCAGGGACTCGTGGTGGCGGGCACTCCATTTTCCCCGGGGGGGCTCAGTTCCCCCCAGGAAATTTCGAGGGTGGCTCGAGCCCCCCCGTAGTTGATGCCTATGAACCTTGATGTTCTGGATTTCAAGAGGAATACTGTCATGTCTTTAAATCAGCATATGCAAAATTGATTCAAGCTAACCACACTTCTGCAGCAACATTTTTCAGTAAAGCTATTTGTAAATTTTTAAAAAATAATTGTTCTGTTTGTGGTGTAAAATGATAACCAGGTACTTTACTGGCAGCAGATGTGGGAATAGATTGAGTTGGGCCTAGCCAGCTTTTTCACTCTCTTCCCCTCATCTCATTTAGCTTTTCTACATGCAGGCCTTGTGATTCTCAGTGTGGCAACCACAATTGTAATAAACTCCAAAAAGAATTTCTGATAAGCAGCCCTAGAAGGTAAAGCTCTAAAAGTGCCCATAACATTTTAACTTGTTTTAAGCAAACTGTATGTGCTATAGAGTAAGACATGGAAGAGTAATTTATAAAACTAAGACAAAATTGCTCCCACAAGTTCTTCATATGACCACAAATATTCTCCATCTATTCTCTGGTAGTATGAATATTCAGCAAATATTTAATGCTTATTATCACCATTGCACTGATAAGGATTTTGTGATATCAATCAGCATTTGATATTATCTGACAGGTGACTGACATTATAATGCAATAAATGGGTACTAATTTCATTCAACCAATCAGAAAAGGGCAGTTTTTAAATTTTTATGTCAAATTTGGATTTTGCCTTTCAAATGATGGAGTTTGGGGGTCAGTGCTTGATGTCCAAACCCAAGTGTTGAAATTTGTGAATTTGACAGGGTTTCCCCCCAATTCTAATCATTCTGTTTCAAGAAGGTGCCTGGAATTTTGGACAGGAAAATATTAGTCACATATATGGACATTTGGATAATTACTTTACTGGGACTGCTAGAAGAACAGGCAAGAATTAAACCCACCTTTTGATCAAAACCAGGGGGAAAACCATGACACATTTTAACTCTGATGATGGCTTAAAACTTCTTGTTTATGAAAGCTGCTCGGTGTTGTCTTTTTAAATTTTTATTTAAAATACACAAAGATATAGAAAAATATAATAGAATAAAAAAGATTACCAACTGTAACCCCAACTACACACACACAAACACACACACACAACTACATATACCAGCCTACCACTCCCTCCTTCTTGCCCCACATCACCCTAAAAAACAATCAAGCCATGGCAATTTGGATTTCTTGGAATTATCTCCAGCTCATTTAAGAAATGAACAATAGGAAACCACAAAGCAACAAACCTCTGTTGGTATGTTCCAAAATTAAGTATAAAAGGTTGTTGAGATATTTTTCTGTCTTAATGTAAGATGACCATTCCATTATGTGCTTCTTATTTTGATTTGCAGTATTATTCTGTTGAATAGCTAATACTATATATATATATTTTTTTTCTATGACTGGTATCATTTCCTGCAGCTTAATGTGACTATTTTCTTTCTTTTTTTCTCTCAGTTGAGACGCAACTGTAATCAATATATAAAAATAAATAATCTACAGCCCTGAACCAGAGATGTTTATGTACAAGTAGAAATAATGCATGTATAATATTGCTGGCGATAGTAGTGTACCACATACATCTTCATAGGAATCTGATAGAAATTCATGTCCAAATTAAAAGGTGTCCTTCCATTCTGTTTGATGTTTCAGTGTGACATACCAACTTCATCCCTCTGCACATTTACCTGGGAGTAAGCCCCACTGAAGGGAGCCACGGTGGCTCAGAGGTTAAGATGCTGAGCTGCAGACTGGAAGGTCTGTAGTTTGGTGGTTCGAGACCCCAGTGCCACATGATGGAGTCAGCTCCCGTCTCTGGTCCCAGCTCTTGCCAACCTAGCAGTTCGAAAGCAAGAAATTGCAAGTAGATAAATAGATATTGCTTCAGTGGGAAGGTAACAGCATTCCGTGCACCTCGGCGTTTAGTCATGCTGGCCACATGACCATGGAAATGTCTTCGGACAGCGCTGGCTCTTCAGCTTGGAAAGAGATGAACACTGCCCCCTAGATTCAGATTCGATTGGCTTTCGAGCAAGGGAAACCTTTAAGCTCCACTGAATGTAATTGAACTTACTTCAGAATAAACCTGCATAGACCTGTGTTGTAAACTGACCATCCACTTGTTCACTGTGTTTGGCTTACCTGGGCAGAACAGCATTCAAGAGCTCAAGACTTGCCCCAGGCATCGAGATTCAATGCCCTTACCCTATCCGTGAGCTGACTGCTGAATTGAGGCCTGCAATAGTGTTTTCTTAATTGTTCAGAGGGTCACTTCCAAGCTAAATTGAATTTTGAAAAATTAAGGGGTCTAATAAGATCAAACGGTGGTACGGTCTCATTTAATCTTCTGCTGTGATTCAGGGTTTCTTGGTTTTCTTTTCTTAATTAGACCATTTCAAGGTTGAGAATGCCAATTAACAAAACTAAAGACACATCATGGAAGAGTAGACAATCATCCTTTGAAAACATACGATACAGCGAGCTTCCGGGTAGCACTGCAGCAAGATCAGGCGCACACAGGAATCCCTCCTGATGTGGTGCCTGAATGTATGGACTCTTTAGGGGTCTGGAGGGCTCTCCTGTACCTTGGGTTTCCCTGGAGAGGGACCCAATCCAAGCAGCTTGAATCGAGCTCCTCACATGTGGCAGCAGCGAGTTGTAGCCCAGTTTTGCTCTGACGGACAAGATCGTCAAGACCTTCCATGACAGTTTCACGGAGGTGAAGCTGTAGATCCCCTGTAGTGCCAGGGCTACCTTCTTTCTACTTCTTTCTACAAACCTTGTGAGTACTCCTACCCGCAAAACAATTTGTAGATTCTCTGATCTTTTCTTTTTTTGAGCTCTTTAAATCTTAAATTACCCTCACAAGAGAGGAGGAAGTTTCCCATCCCCCTCTCCCCTAAGTGGCTTCTCAAAGACCATTCAGACTCTCAAAAAAAATGATCCAGTGGGCTCCTTAAAGGAATGGATACTTTGAATTTTGAATACTTTCCCATTTACGTGTCACACTTGTGGATTTACCTACTTTCTGAACTGACTGAATATACAATTCACTTACCTTGGATATTGGAGTTTTTATGATTCTCTCTTCTTGAAGACTTTGGAATATCTTTACTTTTCCTTCTTTTGTGTGGAATAACCTTCATGGTCTGATTCTTTTAGGATCATACTGGACTGAGCTAATCTCTAAACTTTTCTTTTACCTATGGACTGGCTTTATGGGAACAAAAAAGATTGTTTCAATTGAAATTTCTGAAACTTGGAAACTAAACTGGATTCTGCCTCTTTCCTCCCATAATAACTCTACTGTGAAAAATAAGAGTTTGTTTGGTTTCGCTTTAACTTCGTGTTCTTAAACAACTGATAACTCCTTCTACTGTGTTGTTTCTGTATGACTTCACAACCTGACCTTGAAAAAGCAGTCTTAAAAACACTTCAGTGAGCCTCTTGTATGAGCATACTCCTGGAAAATGCATGACTCAGATAGATTGCAGATTTCTTCAGAGGCTTTACTTACAGACCCAATATTTATGGATCCTGATTTTATTCAACTCTCAGTAAAGGATTTTTTGAAGATTTTTCAAATGGCAGTTAGAACAGCAGTCCATGAAAGCTTTCAGTCGGATCAACTTGGAAATATATATTTCCAACCAGCAGACTACTCTTGAGGAAGAGGACCAACAGACAACAATCGATGAGGAACAAGAGGAAGAAAAGATACTGGACTGTGTTGAGGGAACCTTGGATACTGACAATCAATTTAGAAGATCCTACAGAAATAAATGGTCATTTTTGAAATTGAAGACTTCTTTGAATGAACAACTCAGACCCTACCAAGGAAACACTTTCTATGAGGCCTCTGAAATAAATGCAATCTCTTTGTTTTTGACAATCCCAGAAACTCGACATTTGAAATTGTAACTCAGTTTCATGATGGGCTACAAATTGTTATTTTGGGAGTACTTTAACATATATGCAGATAAAAGATACCGTATTAAGACTTTGAGACTTATTGCCAGAAACCAGAGGTTTACAAATAACAAGAAGAGAAAAATTTAAATTGGACAATTAGGGAGACTTTTTAAGGATTTCTTAAGACCTTAACTTGTATTGAGAATACCCCATATCCTTTGGTGATCTAAAAATGGAGGCTTGATAAATGGAGGGCAGATTTTTATATAATGTTAAGGCATTATCAAGTCTTAAAGAAGTTTGAACTTGGGTTGATCCCACATATAATATTAGAGACCATATATAAAAGGTTTTCATTTTATTTTATACCAACTTTGGATTTGTTGGCTCAACTGCTAGTATCAAGGTGAAGATCCAACGGGGACCTGGTTTTTGCCTCATTGTTCATAGCACAGCCATTAGTGAGGGAAGAAATAAAAATAAAAACTTACTAAATAGTACAGATAGATGAATTCCTCTTTATTTGTTAAGATATAACAACATAGAGAACTTAGAGATCATGGGGTCAAAAGAGAGGCGCAGTTTACATATTCTTTGACTTGTATGGGATTAGAGACAACATGATTTTGTATTTTCTTTTACAATATGACAAATAACATGTACTGATTTTAGATAAACTAATTGTATTAGAGAGTGTTAAAAGTAATAAGCAGATATTGTGATAACGTCAAACTTTCCCCAGTTTTGTTGTTTTGTTTTTGTCTGTGCGTTTGTGTGTTTTCTTTGTATGTGAAACTTAATAAAGCTTACTTTTAAAAAAAGAAAAGAAAACATACAATACAGCATACTGGCAATCTGTCCTCATATGTCCTTTTTAGACGGATGGGAAGAGCACAAAATAACACCATGGGTATTATTAATACAGAAACCAAGCTGAAATTCCAAATTAAACACTTTGTTTACCTGCCGATGGAAATCTAAGACAAAGGCAGGGACAGTCAGAGTAACTAGCTGTTCACACACATTCCAAAGTCACGTAATATATTTTACTTCCCTGCGGTAATACATTATTCATAACGCACCTACACCTCCATCTCTGGAGTGCTTTGCTGGCAATTAAAATGCAATCATCACAATAAAGAAATAAATATCCTTAATTAAAACTGGTGCACAGGAACTTAAAGCTAAAACGTAGCCGTGTAGTCAATGGGGAGCTGTCTGTTAACATGCAATTTTACAGAACTGTCAGCTACATCTAATAAGTGAACATAAACGCTTCAGAGACCAAATGTGGATTTGCTGCATTCTCTAAAGGACTCTGGGTCTGTACACAAATTAGCAGATGATACTATCCATACGTAGCTGTTTTTTTCTTCTTAATCCCTACAAGATTAATGTAACTAATTTTCTATCATTACTGTAAAACAGTATTATAATGAGCTAGATTCTTTGATTCTACAGAAAGGCTTCCCCTTTACCCCATACCTTTGGTTGTTGTTTATCAAATGATAGATTTTTTAGCAATTGGCATAGTAAAGTAGTTTTAGAGAGTTTGAAGGAAAGCATCTGCCAGTGCTGTCTATGTCAAAAACTACTATTATTCCCCTCCCCCAAATCCTTGTACTTCTTAAAACACATGTCTTCTTTCATCAGAGATGTAGTGGAAGGTACTTTGAGAGCCAGTTTGGTGTAGTGGTTAAGTGCATGGACTCTAATCTGGGCAGACTGGGTTTGATTCCCCATTGTCCCGCTTGCACGTGCTGGGCAAACCATAGTTCTGGCACAGCTGCTCTTGAAAAAGAGCAGTTTCTGTCAGAGCTCTCTCAGCCCCACCTACGTCACAGGGTGTCTGTTGTGGGGAGGGGAAGGGAAAGGAGTTTGTAAGCCACTCTGAGACTCCCTTGGGTATTGAGGGGCAGGGTATAAATCCAATCTCTTCTTCTTCTTTACATGCTGGCTCCATTCCCTAACTCCATGAAATTGAGTGAACTAACACCAAAAGAGAAAAGCTACGGGGAGCAGAAAGCAGGGTTTAAATGGCTCAGAGCCATTTAAACCAAACAGCTGAGTGGCGGTTCTACCACTCATCTGTTTGGAATCCCCTGCTTTCTGCTCTCCATGAAAAGCCACGGGAAGCAGAAAGCAGAGGTTTAAACTTCAAACGGCTCATGAACCAATACAGACCAGATCAGTTTGTGAATCGGCCTCCCGGTTCATATGGGTTCATGGTTCAGCCATGAACTGAACCATAAAATGTGGTTTGTTCCCATCCCTACCTATGCCTGCTGTCACCTCATGGACCCACACCATCATTTGGTTCAAGCCAAGTCCTTGCGCACTGCCAGTGCCATTGAGGTTTGGTTTGCTCCCAGACAGCTACAAGACAAGAGAAGGTAATGAGCATCCCTGGCTTGGAGTTACAAAATACCCTGGAGCACAGGCACTACAGTTTACAAACGTTTGCTTTTGGCTCCAGAGTCAGACCACTACAAAACCCAATAAAAATATACCCATACCTTTCTGCATCATTAACTCTCAAGCAGTATCTGCATCTTTTAAAGATAACACAAAATACCTAAATATTTCCTGCATGAGTTTAATACACACTAACATATTCCGTAATGAAATTTTTATTGCTCATTTAATTTGAAAGCAATTACTTGGTATCTGGATTTACCTCACATGCTCTTCAAATCTCAAAGCTCTTCTAACAGTCGATATTTAATGAACATATGGCAAATGTGAGTCCAAATGTAATAACTTCTTTTAATGAAGTGGGGGAGCTGAACTAATATTTCGAAGTCCCCAGTTCTATGTATCTTTCAAAAGTATTAGTATTAGATGCTGGAGCTGGGTGGGGAGACCTGGAGATAAATGTGTCGATAAGCTGTAGTATAAATTGAAAACAAAAATAAGAGAGCTAATTGTTTTATTTCATTAGGATTGGAAAACGAAGTCTCCAGTCAATATAAAGAGTAATGGTGTGGTGTAGTGCTTTCTGTGCTGGACTAGGATCTGGGTTCAGAGCCCCCACTCAGCCATGGAAGCTTGCCTACTGACCTTGGGCCCATCACAATCTCTCAGCCTAACCTACCCTCACAAGGTGGTGGTTGTGAGAATTAAGGGGAAGAGGAAGGAACAACACAAAAAGCCACTTTGGATCCCCAATTGGGGGGAAAAGTGGGATATATACCACCACTGTGCGCAAACGGGCAAAGCACTTTATGTTTTTATTATGTTTAATCTTGCCAGCTGCCTCAGGCAAGTTCCCTGGAGTAGTGGCATAGAAAGTTTCTAAATAAATAATTTAACAAGCAAACCGTTTTAATTGAATATTTAAGGTTACTTCCCCAGCCAATCTAGTCAAGTTGGTAACCCTTGCCAACTTCCCACTTTCTCTTTCTTCGGCTGCTAAACACTCAACATCCCGTCCATTTGGAGCAGAACAAACCTAACACTACAGTCACTGCATTCTAAATCATGGGTGAGTGTGCTTGAAGCAAAAAAGACCAAAGAGCCTTTTATGCAGCAATTCTATGGACGTGAAGTCTTCTAAACATTCTAAAGGGCAGCATGCTTGCTATTTCTCCCTTGGCCTGACCTCCACTGCACATGGCAAAACTTGCCTCTGTAAGCCATCATAGCCCCAAACCATGATTTAGTATGTTCAATCCACTTTTGGAAAGTTTGTAGTGTCGTGCTAAACTTGTGACAATCATTTCAGAAAGCCCGCTAATCATATGCAAAAGTTCAGTCCAGAAAAGTGGCCAGGTATCCTCAAAACGGGTTTGTGAATTGCTCTTTACAGCACAGATATGTACAGGGGTCAGAGGTGCAAAGTGGGTGTTGCAGTCCAAGGTGAACGAAGGCAAGTTACAGCGGCCCCCATATTCTGAATGACTTGGGATCAGGGCAGGAGATACTACCAATGTAGCAACAAAAAACAGCTGCATGTCAGTTGGGTGGCATGTCTCTGGGTGGCATTTTCTCTGACAGGGCAACACAAAGGCCTTCTTCAAAGTAGCTGTTTTTATTGCACTGACCATCAATAGCACACAGCTGTCAGATTTACCTATCAGTGGAATTCTGTGATGAAGAAGAAGAAGAAGAAGAAGAGTTGGGGGGGAGAGGGAAGGTAGCGTCTACCCCTTACTGCTAACCAGCATTTTCTTACCTGCTGTGAACAATATCCTGTGTTAGAAGGTGAAGAAGAGTTGGATTTATACCCAGCCCTTCCCTCAGAGTCTCAGAGTGGCTTACAATCTCCATCCCTTCCCCTCCCACAACAGACACCCTGCGAGGTAGGTGGGGCTAAGAGAGTTCCGAGAGAACCACTCTTGAGAGAACAGCTCTGAGAACTGTCATTGATCCAAGGTCACCCAGCTGGCTGCATGTGGAGGAGTGGGGAAACACAGTTCTCCAGATTAGAGTCCACCACTCTTAACCACTACATCAAAATGGCTCTCCATGATGACAGCCATTTTTTGTTGTTGTTGCTGTACTTGCGATGAAAAACTCACCACTGCCAAGACCTAGGGAAACAATGCCACTGAACAAATGCTGAGCGTCTTGGGGCTGTGACAACAGACACTTCATCTGACTGGATATGAGCTACAGACAATGGGGGAAAGATGTTTCAGGACACCTCCAAGGACAAACTTTTAAGCAGGATCAACCATGATATCACAAAGCAGTGCTTTCATCTCTCTTCCCACAGTTTTGGAAGCGTGTTCACCATGTGGTACAATTCCTAGTAGAAGTAGGTTTGCCAACCTCCAGATGGAGCCTGGAGATTTTGCAGAATTACAGTGGATCTCTGGACTACAGAGGTCAGTTTCCCTAGAGAAAATGGCCTCTTTGGATGGTAGACTGTATGGCAACCCCCAGACAGGGCTGCCAGCACTGGGTTGGGAAATACCTGGAGATTTGGGGGGGTGGAGCCTGGGGAAGGTGGTGTTGGCAACCCTGCTCCTGGGAGGGGTGGGGCTTGGCACACTTAGGTCACTTCTGGTAAAAGCCAGAAATGACATAGTGGATGCTCGAGCATTTTCTGAAGAACATAGAGAACCATAGAGTAGAACCATGGAGTTTTTGCAAGATGGTAGAGCGTCCACCACGTCACTTCTGGTTTTTACTGGAAAATACCTGGAGATTTGAGGGGTGGAGCCTGGGAAAGGAGGTTTTGGCAACCTTACTCCTAGGAGGGGTGGAGCTTGGCACACTTAGGTCTCTTCCGTGCCAGTGTGATGCTGATGTGTGTTCCTTTCCCCACCCCATTTCCTCCCACTTGTGCCTGAGACATCAGCGAGCAAGGAAACAGGAGGCCAGCTATCTTTAACTATGGCATTATAACCCTCTGAGGCCCCACCCCTCTCCAAACACCATCCTCCCCAGGCTTCACTCCTAAATCTCTAGGAATTTCAAAAGCCACAGCTGGCAACCCTAAATGGAAGTATTACCATTAGTACACCTATTCATTGTGACACCTCCAGGCAGTGTTCTCTCTAAGCTGAGTTAGTGTGAGCTAGCTCACAGTTTTTAGCCTCCAGCTCACAGATTTTTGTCTTAGCTCAGGAAGGATGGCTCCAGAGCAAACTAATTTATGCAGTAGTCGAATTGCTTGCTCACCACTTTAACGCCAGTAGCTCATAAAGCAGAATTTTTGCTCACAAGACTCCACAGCTTAGAAGGGAGCATTGCCTCCAGGCCTCACCAGGACGTACTCTATGACATCACTCGCTTTTGGATACTGGGGACCTGGATAATGTTTGGTGTAGTGGTTAAGTGCGCGGACTCTAATCTGGGAGAACTGGGTTTGATTCCCCACTCCTCCCCTTGCAGCTGCTGGATGACCTTGGGCAAGCCATAGCTCTGTACCAGCTGTTCTCTCAAGGGCAGTTCTCGAAAGAACTCTCAGCCCCACCTCCCTCACTGGGTGTCTGTGGTGGGTTGGGGAAGGGGAAGGAGATTGTAAGCTGCTCTGAGACTCTGGGTGAAGGGCGGTGTATAAATCCAATCTCTTCTCTTCTCTTCTTCTCTTTAGTTTTTGCTGTTCTACAAGTACAAACAAATTCTTTATAAGATTAAAACCTTATGAAATGGCGCATGGTTTTTAAACAATATTACATTCATCTTACTACCAAGCAGACAGACAAGAGCCTTAAGCGAGATGTAAAGAGGATAGTTTCAGCAGTGGTCCTTTATTTAGGAAGGGGGGTATGACATGTACACAAGAGTGTTTCTATTTATGGAATGCTGCAGCTGAAGGGTGTTCTCGAGGTCATAAGTGAAAGAGGAATGTGAACTTAATTTCTTGTGACTTTTTTTTTTTGGAGAACGGACTGCTGGTGTGATAAAAGACGGGGGCCTCAGAGGAGGCCATGTTTATGTTTTATGGTTCATTAGAGGAAGTCTACCTTCAAGGGCAAAGCACGAGGGCAATGTTAACGAAAGGTACACTATCCATATCTCTTTTGATAGAGGGAAATGGCTCTGCACTCATGCTGGTGATATCAAAGGAGACAAGGAGGATTAAGCATTTGGGGTTTCTTTTTCCCCTCAACTTCCTCTCTTCTAGACAAATAAGATGATGAATCAAACCGTTGCTTAAAAAACACAAACACATACATGGAATGAGTGTGTATACGCCCATAGGAGAAACAGAAAGAAACTTAAAGCCTTCCTTTATACCCCACCCCCAAGATATAATTCTTTCACACTAGGGCAGAACTGATATAGAAGGGTTGCAATAAAAAATGAACACACCTGTGATTAAGAACTCAAGTACCAGCAATAGCTCTACAACAGTGAGAAAAGTAAGGATCCAGTTCTCCTTTGGGATGCTGCCTCTGGATAGGTCCGTTGCAAAATAATAATAATAACAACCACCAGGGGTCATTTCGTAGAAAAAGAGGTGCAGGAGCTCATTAGCATAACTCATTAGCATAACTTATTTGCATATGCCACACCCCCTGACATCACGGGAAGTGTGTCAGAAGGCAAGAAAGAAGGAAGGAAGGAAGGAGCGAGCTGGCAGAGAGGGGACAGCTACTAATCCAAGCCTCAGAAATACCACTATTCTGGGAGGATAGCTTCAGTGGTGGCTGAAGCCGCCAGAAGGCTGGTCGGAGGAACAAGGACCTTTCCAGGGGATGGGGTCATTTTGCTGCAGCCATGACACAAGCGAGGGGGGGGGCAGGATGGCACCAACTCCTGGAGCTGAGCTCCCCTGAGCTCCTGCTCAAAATGACCCCTGACAACCACCACCACCATTTATTAATAACTGTTTATAATGCACTTTATAACTAATCATGTTCTGTTAAATGAGGGATAAAAAACAATAGCACAGTTTGACTGAAAACGTGTATTTCAAGAAGGAGTGCAAGATTCTGCTTTCATGTGAAACCTGTTAAATTTACCCGCAATATGGATGTTAACACTTCCTTCAAAGGAAACAGCATGGTACTAAACAGTGCTAATTCCAGCTGGCCCTTCAGAAGTAATTGAATTTATCCTGCCTCTAACGAATCAATACTGAATTATGTTCCAGGCAGGACGATAGGGAGAAACAGTCTGTTGTGCATTTGGATTGTGCACTATGTAGAGTGTACTGCAATATGAAGTGCATTGACAAAGCTGAGCAGGGGGATACCACAAACATCTCAATGTAGTACCTGCTGGCATCTCGACTCGGTGCTGAGCTCTGTGGCTATGGCTTATGGCTTCTGTGGACTGTAAGCCTAGAGACCTTAGGGAGCATATGTGAGGACCAAGCTTACTACTTGCTTTGAAACGGCTTTCTTTTTAACCTGTGACTCTGGTCCATTCCACCTGTATAGTAAGAACAATTTCACATATACAGATTAAACTGCATTTTATCCTCTCATGGAGAAATTATGTCAATGTGCGACTGTTAATACAAAACAGAATGTGGAAGAGAGGTATGTGTAATTTCCTGTATCCATTCTGACAAAAATTGGTTTCCTCATTCATATCAAAGATAGCATAGACTCAGATAAGCTAGAAAACATTAGGGGAAGAATCTCCCCCATGGAATCCCTATGGGTGGAGATACCAGGCCCTAACGATTACTTAGGATGTTAAAGCGGGGAATAAATGGTCAAATCCCACCAGCATTCCTGGAAACTATTTAAAACTATGCTGATCGAGACCCAGATAGAATGCACACCTCAAATCAACATATGTTGACAATGGTCCTTTCCGCACTAGACCTTAAATCCTGGTTCAACCCTGTCCCCAAACTTACATTCTACACTACACGCGAGTTCATCTCAGGGTGTATTATCTCAGGGTATTTTTTGTTTCCACATTACATTGAAGTCACCCCGGTTTTGCCCTACACTTGTCCCAGGATAAATGGATGCTGTTAAACAGGGATAAATGCAAGGCATTGTATCATGAGTTGAACTCTGATAAACCAGGGATGAGATCCAAGTGCAGAAAGGACCAATAAGGCAAGTGAAATGAGAATTTGATGAGCCAATGGTTAACAGCAGGAAAATAAACAATAAGCAATTATTCAAATATTTCAGGACCAGGAAACCAGTTATGGAGGTAGTCAAGCCCTTGGATGATAAAGGAATAAGAGGATTGCTTAAGGAAGATGGGGAGATGGCAGGAAAAAAGTAATGAATTATTTGCATCTGTTTTCACTGTGGAAAATGTGGGACACATACCCATGCCACTGTTTTTGGGAAAGGTGTCAGAAGAACTGAGTCAAATTGAGGTGACGAGATGAAGTCCTAGGACTGTTAGACGAATTGAAAACCAATAAGTCTATAGGTCCAGATGGCATAGACCTTGAAGAACTCAAATATGAAACTGCTGATATATGTAACTTGTCACTAAAACTGGCTTCTGTGTTGGATGATATGAAAATAGCAAATGTCCCCCCAGTTTTTAAAAAGGGATCCAGAGGGGATCCAGGAAATTACAAGCCAGTTAGCCTAACAACTTTTCCATGTAAATGAGTATATGAGTAGAAAATGTTATTAAAGAGAGAATTAATAACCACATTAAGGAACAAAGTTGGCTGAGGGAAAATCAGCAAAAGGAAATCCTGCTTCATCAACCTCTGGAATTCTTTGAGCAAGTTAACAAGAATGTGGATAAAAGTGTTCCAGTAGAGGAGGTTTCCGGTCGGAGGAATGGAGGTCTGACACGCTTTGCAAATGCGCAGGGCGGACAGCAGCTCTTCTTGACAGCTTGGGTGGATAAATCCACCTGACGCAACCTCACACAGGTAGTGTGAGGACCAGCAAGCAATATAATCCAGGTTTGAGCAAGCTCGGTGAAGGAAAAGCCTCGGAGGAGACTTTTACAACACCTTGAGCACTGCAGCCGAAGAAGATTTTTGCAAGTATCTCTAAGGAGCCGAGCTGGGCTGATTAATCAGCATAAAATCTCCAATTCCCCTGATTCCTTAACAAAGAAGACAAAGTTTAAACGTTGGGACCACATCTGAAGAGAAGTAACAACATAAGGTAACGGAAAAAAACTTTTGCCTTACCATTACCGTGTTTTGAAAGACGAAAAGCAGATCTGGTGAAGCAATAGACTGTTGCAGATTGGATGAGTGCAGTTTTGAAATGTTAAAAAGCTGAATTTGAACTTAAAAAGCCAAAAAAACAAGTTGTTTAACATTCCTGCGGTTAAGAAGAGTCGGGAGGGGGAGCCAAGCATTGCGAGACAAAGAGGGGAGGAGGGAACCAAGCATCGCGAGACCAAGCTGTGAGGACTGAGACAGGAAGTGACGGCTTGAGGAGCAGACAAGAAGGGAAGTGGAGAAGAACCGGAAGAGAGCAAAGGGGACTGTAAAAACTACCGGACCAAAAGGACTACAACAGGAAGTGACGTGCGGAGAGCAGACAAGTAAGCAAGAGGAAGGGACAAAAGGAAACTACGGCAAGCCAGAAGCAAGGTAAAAAGACTATAACCTTTGACACAAACCATAGAGAAGTTGCGCCCGCCATTTTGGATTTATAAAATTTTTTAAACAGTAATATCTCATAAACTATATAACTTAGAAGGCTGAAACCAACGAAATTTGACTTGGCAAGACTAGCTTGTGTGATTACACTAAACGGTGTTTGATTTGGAAAATAAAATAAAATCCATCTTTTTTAAAGAGACAAGACGGATCGCGGGCTAAGATCGAGAGCAGCTACATGGTCCTCTCCTACAATGGCAGCAAAAAAAGAAAAAGAATTACTAGCTGTTATGGAAGCAATGGGAAAAAAAAGTTAGACGCTATAGGAGAGGTAAATGTTAAAATGAACGGTATAGCTGCACAAGCAGACAAAAATTTTATAGATTTAAAAGCTGAATTACAAAAGTTAACCACTAGAACACAAAACATAGAAATTAAAGTAAAAGAACTGGAAGAAAATACTCAAAAAACAATGAAGGAAAATGACAGAATGGAAAAGATGATGCACTATAGAGACATGCAAAACCATCTGAGATTTAGAGGTATAGAGGAAAAATTAGGTGAAGACATTTTTACAAGAATGCAAGAAGCATTAGCAGATTTTTTACAAGAGGAAAAGGAAGTTGTTAAAGAACATATGGATCTTGTTTACAGAGTCAATTCTACATACGCGAGAGACAAAAATATACCAAGGGACGTGGTAGTTCAATTTACAATGAAGAGAACAAAAGAACAAATCTACAAGAAATGTTTTACAGACTCTTTTGAAATAGGTGGAAAAAAAGTTATCGTAATGAAAGAATTGCCCAGAGCAATTTTGCAAGACAGGAAAAAATTCAAGCGTCTGACAGACAAACTGAAAGAGAAAAAAATAAGATTTCGTTGGGAAATACCACAAGGACTGAGTTTTTATTATGGTAACAACAGAATGGTGATTAAAAATTCAGCAGAAATGTACGCCTTTGTTGGTGAGAACAAGGAAGAATTTGGTGATATTTAAGACTACAACAAGATGGATTACAAAGTACTCTCATGGAATGTAAATGGACTTAATTCACCCCAAAAACGTAGAATGGTAGGACACTGGCTGGAGAAACAAAAATGTAGTATAGTTTGTATACAAGAGGCCCATCTTAAGAAACAAGACTACAAATATTTAATAAGAAAAAAGTTGGGAGAAGAATTTTTTTCATTGGCAAGTAATAAAAAGAATGGAGTGGTAACATATGCCAAAAAAGACTTGGAACCTAAACTAATATTTAAAGATAAAGAAGGAAGATACTTAGCTATTGAAATTCTGTTACACGGACAGAAGACTTTGATTGTAAATATTTATGCCCCCAACGGAGCTAAAGAAATCTTTTTTAAAGAACTACAAATGGAACTGGACAGTGTAAACTATGAACAAATCATAATGTTGGGAGACTTTAATGGGACTGTGAATAATAAAATAGATAGGCGCTCAAAGAGAAAAGACGACACACTAGGGAAACTTCCAAAAAAATTTTTTGAACTGATAAAACAGGAAAAGCTGGAGGATATTTGGAGGAAGGTTAACCCACAAGGGAAAGACTATACTTTTTACTCTAACAGACATGATTCACATTCAAGAATTGATATGATCTGGATGTCTATTAATCTAACACTTAAGACAAAAAAAGTTGAAATTCTACCTAGAATAATCTCAGACCACAATCCTTGTCTATGGACTTCTGGGCAAATAAAAAGGCAAGGGAGATGGAGAATAAATTAGGACTTATTAGACAACCAAGAAATAGTTAAAAAATTACATGAAGAGACAGATTTATATTTTCAAGCGAACATACAAAAAGAAGTAAAAATTCAAACTGTGTGGGATGCGTACAAAGCAGTTATGAGAGGATTATTGATATCATTGAACGCTAAAGACAATAAAAAGAAAAGAGAACAATATGAAAACATTGTACAAGCCATTAAAATAAAAGAAAAGGAGCCGAAGAACAGACCAGGAAAAAAGAAACTGCAAAAGGAAATTTGGATGTTACAAGACCAAGCAAAAGCTATTTTGAATCAAGAGACTTACTGGAACCTGAAAAAATTGCAACAAAAAGCATTTGAAGGTGCAAATAAACCTGGAAAGTACTTAGCATGGCAATTAAAGAAAAAACGTGAAAATAAATTTATTACTAAAGTGATACGGGACAATATTGAGATAATAGACAATAAGGGAATAAAAAGAGAATTTTTTAAATATTATGCAAAGCTTTTTAAGAAGGAAAATAAAGACAGAAGAAGGATTAAAGAATACCTACAGTCATTAAAATTACCAAAACCAACGGAGAAAATCAAAGAACTACTTAACTGCCCAATGTCACTACAAGAGATTAAAAATGCAATAAATGATTCAAAATTAGGAAAAGCACCTGGATCAGATGGATTTACAGCTAAGTTTTATAAATCACTACAGGATTCGATCTCACCAGTGTTATTGCTATTAATGAATGACATAGGAGTGACAGGTGAGGTCCCGGAGACTTGGAAAGAAGCAACCATTTCATTCATTCCGAAAGAAGGTCAAGATTTAACCAATGTTAAAAATTATAGACCAATTTCTTTGTTAAACAATGACTATAAGATTTTTGCCAAGATTATAGTTGATAGGCTTAAGGAACATCTTAAAGAGACTATACAGATAGAACAAGCAGGATTTTTACCTAATCGCCAAATAAGAGACAATATAAGAGTAGTAGTGGATGCTATAGAGTACTATGATAAACATCCGGAGAAGGAAGTGGGCTTTCTTTTTTTAGACGCGGAAAAAGCGTTTGACAATTTAAATTGGGATTTTATGTTTGAAGTGTTGGAACATCTTGAAATTGGAGACTATATGCTTAATCTTATTAAGTCAATATATAGAGAACAGAAATCCTCTTTAATAATTAATACTGAAAAAACGGATTACTTTAAAGTGGAAAAAGGAACACGACAAGGATGCCCACTCTCGCCGTTGCTATTTATTTGGATTTTGGAAGTCTTGTTACTAAATTTGAAAGAAGATAAAGAAATTAAAGGCTTAACAATAAAAGGTTTCTCTTTTAAATATAGAGCCTTTGCAGACGACGTGATGTTTATAGCTGAAGACCCTATGACTACACTACCATATTTGTTGCAGAAAGTAAGAGAGTTTGGTGATTTGGCTGGGTTTTATGTAAATAAGAACAAATCGAAAGTGATGTGTAAAAATATGCCAAATAATAAGCAAATTGAATTACAAAATCTTATAGAATGTGAAGTGGTGAAAAAGACAAAATATCTAGGTGTAAACCTAACAATGAAAAACATTGATTTGTATAAGAATAATTATGAGAAATTATGGCAGCAAGTTATGCAAGATATTAAAAGGTGGAATGTATTAAATTTGTTACTGCTGGGTAGAATTGCAGTGGTTAAAATGAACGTGTTACCAAGAATAATGTTTCTGTTTCAAACTATTCCAATTGTGAAAGATGTAAAAACATTCAAATGCTGGCAGAAGGAATTGACTAAGTTTGTGTGGGGAGGGAAAAAACCAAGAATTAAGATGAAAATAATGTGTGATGCTAAAGAGAGAGGTGGGTTTCAGTTACCAAACTTAAGGCTATATCATGATGCAGTATGTTTGACTTGGATAGGGACATGGACTATGTTACAAGACAGAAAGTTATTGTCCCTGGAAGGTCATGACTGTAGGTTTGGGTGGCACGCATATCTGTATTATGGTAAAACAAAAATGGACAATATGTTCAAGCATCATTATTTGAGAAGAACATTAATCGATACGTGGACAAGATATAAAAACTTTTTTCCAGAAGAAATACCTATGTGGATTGTACCTGCAGAAGTTTTAAATCCATCATCTCACTACAAAGGACAAGACTGGTTGAAATATAGAGACCTGTTAACAAGACATGGTAAAGACTTTAAATTGAAGGAGCAGCAGCAGATGGACTTTGATTATGGCTGGTTAAGGTACAGACAAATATATGATATGTACAGAAGTGATAAAAAATCTGGTTTTAGAGAAAAAAGCAATGAAATAGAACAAATTTGGGAGGAAGATGGGAAAAAAATGATTTCTAAAATGTATAAAGTATTGTTAAAATTGTTTAATGCTGATGAAATGGTAAAGGAACAAATGATAAAATGGGCGATAAACCTAAACAAAGACATTGAAATGGAATCTTGGGAATTTTTATGGAAAAATGCAATGAGTATTTCTACATGTTATAATCTAAAACAGAACTGTTTTAAAATGATGTACAGATGGTATATGACACCAAAAAAAATTGCAAATATTAATCAAAATATGTCTAATAAATGTTGGAAATGTAAAAAGAAAGAAGGTTCTTTCTATCATATGTGGTGGACTTGTGATAAAGCGAAGACTTATTGGTCTATAATACATGCAGAAATGGAAAAAATTTTGAAATGTACATTTAAGAAGTTGCCTGAAATGTTACTGCTTGGACTTAAACTAGAAGAGATAAATGTAAAGAAAAGGACAATAATATGGTATATGATTACAACAGCAAGAATGGTGTATGCACAAAATTGGAAAAATGTGTGGGAATGGTTGAAAAAATTGTTATATATGGCTGAAATGGATAAATGGACTAGAAAGTTGAATAATCTGTGCTCAGAGACTTTTTTAGAAGATTGGGAGGATTTGAAAGAATATGTTGAAAAATATTGGGACATGAAAAACTACATTTATACATGGTTATAATAGCATAAAGGAATAGAAATTGAGTATATGAATGTACTAAGGATAATTAGATATTGAACTTGTTTTTTAGAATTATATAAGAATATAGAAAATAAGAATTGGTATATAAGTATTTTAAAGATATATAACCGTTACCAGAAATGTAAACATAGAGATAAATATTACTATTTTGGATAAAGTGGAAAATGTGTTATGCTTCAGATGTGGTGGGAAACCACCAATACAAGATAAAAGCAAGACTATACAAATAGAACAAAATGTTATATAATATGGAAAAAAGGATTTGTATAAAACAAATGTATTAATTTTAATGTTTTGAAAAATAAAAACTTTCTTACAAAAAAAAAAAAAGTGTTCCAGTAGACATCATATACTTGGACTCCCACAAGGCTTTCAAGAAGGTACCTACCAAAGGCTCTAGTAAGCTTAGCAATCATGGGATAAGAGGACTGGTCCTCCTGTGGATTAAAAGCTGGCTCAGAGGTTAAGATGCTGAGCTGCAGAATGGAAGGTCTGTAGTTTGGCAGTTTGAGACCCCAGTGCCGCATGACGGAGTGAGCTCCCATCTCTCATCCCAGCTCTTGCCAACCTAGCAGTTCCAAAGCAAGGAATTGCAAGTAGATAAATAGGTACTGCTTTGGTGGGAAGGTAACAGTGTTCCGTGCATACTGGAACAAAAATTCCTAATTTTAAATATATGCTGATGGGGGTCTGAACAGGTTGAGACTGAGAGGGAAAGAGATCTTGGGGTGGTTGTGGAAAGCTCAGTGAAAATGTCAACCCAGTGTGCAGCAATGGTGAGAAAGGCAAACTCCATGGTAGGAATTATTAGGAAAAGAACTGAAAATAGAAGAGCCATTATTGTAAGGCTCTTGTATAAAGATATGGTGCCACCTTGTTTACAACACAGTGTGCAGTTTTGGTTGCTGTATCTCAAAAAGGACATTGCAGAACTGGAAACAGTACAACAGAGGGCAACTGGGAGGATTAGAGGATTGAAGAACCATTATTATGAGGAAAAGCTGGAAAGTCTGGGAGTTTTCCATCTAGTAAAAAGATGGCTAAGGGGAGACAGAATAGAGGTTTATAAAATTATATGCATAATATTAGAACTTGGGAGCACCCAATGAAATCGTTGGTAAAAGGCTGAGAACAGACAAACTGAAATACTTTACTCCACAAGTAATTAAACTGGAATTCACTCAGGTGTGGTAGCCGTGTTGGTCTGAAGCAGCAGAACAAAGTTTGAGTTCAGTGGCACCTTTAAGACCCAACAGAGTTTTATGCACAGTATAAGCTTTTGTGTGCAAGCACACTTCCTCAGATACAGTGGAACAGAACCTCCTCACCCATAGGGGATGGGCCGGGTGGGGCGGGATCACTCCGCACTGGGGACAGTGAAGTCCCAGCCGCCGCCGCCTCCCCCTCTGCTGCCCGCTCGGAGCCGCCTGCAGCAGGAAGAGGCGCCGGGGAGGGAGTCGGATCTTTCCACTCCTGGAGCAGCAGCAGCAGCAGGAAGGGCCTTTTAGAGTCAAGATGCATAAGGGATAATAGCTGAGACTGGATGTAAGAAAGATCCGTGAACGGCAGTCAATTCGCGTACAAACACAAAAGTTAACAAATAGATGTGGGAATGAAGTTTGAGTCCAGTTGCACCTACAAGGCAAACGAAGTTCAATTCTGAATACATGCGAGAACTTAGTATGTACATTCCCTCAGATTCACTGAAACAGATTTCCTCAAATATTACATATAGGTGTGGGGGAGTGTTAGTTGCCAGGAAGAGCTAATTAGAGTCAAGATGCCTAAGTAACTGAACTATATTTATTGCTCAGTTACTTAGTCATCTTGATTCTAATTAGCTTTTCCTAGCAACTAACCCCCCTATCTATATGTAATATTTGAGAAAATCTGTTTTAATGAATCTGAGGGAATACACATATTAAGTCTCTCAGTTCTTGCTTGTACCCAGAACTGAACTTTTATTTGCCTTGTAGGTCCCACTGGGCTCAAACCTCGTTCCCACATCTGTTTGTTAACTCTTGTGTTTGTATGCAAATTGACTGCTGTTCACAGAACTTTCTTATACCCAGTCTCAGCTATAATCACCCAGTACTTATGCACCTTGACTCTAAATGGTCCTTCTGGACAACAACCCCCACCCCATCTCCTATAAATAATGGTTGGGGTTCCACTGTACCTGAGGAAGTGTGCTTGCACACGAAAGCATATACTTTGTTGGTCTTAAAGGTGCCACTGGACTCAGAACTTTGTTCTGTGGAATTCACTGTCAGAGAAGGTAGTGATGGCCATGAGCACAGATAGTTTTAAAAGGGGGTTAGATAGATTCATGGGGGAGCAGTCCATCAGCGGTGACTAGCCATGATGAATGAAGGGAGCCTCTATCTACAGAGGCAGCAAATCTCTAAATACCAGTGCTACAAGGGAGCAGGAGAGAAGGGCCCTGACCCCTACGCCCTCTTTGTCCCTCAGGGTAACTGGTGGCTATTGTGTGAAACAGGATGCTGGGTGAGACGGACTACTAGTCCGATTAGGCAGGCTGTTTTTATGTTCTTAAAGCAATTTAAGGCAGGGGAGACATACAAGAAAATACTGTTGGTTTTGATTTTTGTTTTAGTTCATTTCCTGCTGCAGGCTCAAGCCAACCATAAGGTAAAGGTTTCCCTTGCTTGAAAACCAGTCGAATCCTACTCTACGGGGCATTGCTCATCTCCGTTTCCAAGCTGAAAAGCCAGCGCTGTCCGAAGACTTTTCCATGGTCATGTGTTCAGCATGACTAAATGGCGAGGTGCATGGAACGTCAACCATACCAGTAATTTAAAACAAAAAAAAGGAAAATATGAAATAAATGCTTAAAAAAATTAAAGCCATAGCCCCGCAATGCCAATCTGTCTCTATCTTAAAGCTAAACTCAAATGTGAGCTGGAACTATGCTGATTTTCAAAAATTAGAGTCAGATGAACTAAACAGATTTCTACGGTCTCCGACTTTGACTCTCCCACAGCATTCTATTCTTGTGTATGTACGAACCTAGGACAGCTGGACCAACAAGTGATTTCATTGGCTAATGGACAGGTTGACCAAAAAGGAACAGGATTCCTTCCATGCAGCTCTAAGAAGTTGAACTTGGCACCTCCATGTGTGAAGCCTGTAGGAACCCCAAACCCAAGATGAAGGCCAAGACGAAATTACAATAGCACACGGTCAACAACAGCACGAAACGATGTGCATTCAACACATTTGTTGAACAAGGAAATTTGTTTTCTAGTTATTTCTTTACCTGCCTATTGATTCAGAAATGGCATGAGTTTCTCATTAAACCCACACACGTAAGATTTAGAGCTGCACATTCTGTGAAGAACCACACATCAGAATCAGGCTCCTTCTACCTGTGGAGCCAGCCGGCATTTGTGGGAAGGGGCCACTTTGCCTCCCCTGGAAGGAGGGAGAGGCAGGTGACCCCGATGTGGAGTGTCTGATGTCACCCCAGGGGGCGGAGCAGGCTGGGATTTAAGCCATGCTCCGACCCCATTTGGCCTCTTCCACCACATGCTTGGCCCACCCTCCCTCCCCTTAGGCAGTACAGGCTTCAGCTGGTCGCCTTTTGGGGCCAGGTAGGAATTTTTTGCCCCTCCTTGAATTGGCAAGGGGTGTGTATTTTTGCCTTCCTTATACTGTTCTTGAAGGGTTGTGGGAAATTGGATCTGGTGGTGCCATGGTTGGCATTGGTATCTTGGCAGGTTAGTGCAGGCAAAAGGGAAAACAGATCCAGTGAGCACCATATAGCAGGGGGGCAGGAGGTCCATCAGGCCCTGCCTTCGGGTTGTGTGGCCCGGGGGGGGGGGGAATGAGGGCTAGGCCTCCCTTCCAGGATGTGTGGCTTGATGGGGGGAGCTACATGGCAGTATCCTGTTTGCTACGCCAGCTGGTGGTGGCTTGCCCAGCATATGGCAAGGAGGTGGTCTGGGCGACCAGGCCTTGGCCTGTTCCTGCACTTGAGGACTGTGGTCCATGCCACAAAAGTTGTAAATATTCAATAAAGTGGCCCATAGTTAAACCTAAACCTGCTATCTGTCTCTTTCTGACTGAGGGGTGTGGGGTAAACCCCCTGCAGCCAAGAGCAGGGGCGTAGACTTTTTAAATCCTGGGGGGGGGGGCTCTCTCGTGTCCCCGCCGCTCTCCCCCCCGCCCCAGGGAGCCGCCGCTTCCCTCCCCCAGGCCGTGCCCGCCCGCCCGCCGCGCTCCCCGCCCCCCTCCCTCCCTCTCTCTGCTCACCTCGGGTGCTGGCGGCTGGCGCGTCGCCCTTGTGGGCCCCCGGCTCCCACTCCACCTCACGCTCGGGGCGTGCGGGGGTGGCACAGATGAGCGCCGCCTCTCTCCCCCCCGCCGCCCTAGGGAGGCAGGAGGGCAGGCCGGGGTGGGGGGGAAGGAGAGGCGGCGACGGCCGGCTGACTGGCCACCGGGCGCTCTATTTTGCCAGGGATGGCTGAGCCCCCCCCCCCCGGAAATTTCAGGGGGGGCTCGAGCCCTCGAGCCCCCCCGTAGTTGACGCCCATGGCCAAGAGGATTGGATGTAGATGCTTCCGAGAAAACAGATGGCAGCACACCCAACCAGATGGAAGAGTGAAGTCTATGCAGCAGACATGAGACAAATGTGCAGCCTATGAACCCTCTTTCTGACCCACTAGAATAAGGATGCTATAATGTCATGCTGGTATTCTCCTCTTTTTCACTGTAAGATCTTCAGGACATTGGGTATAAAAGGACTGCCACATAGCATTATTATGTGACTTTTTAAAAAAAATCTCAATTTTCTATAAAAATATATTAGAATCTTGTACTTGTAATGGAAAAACTTTCTGAATTTGGCGTACCTTTACAGTTTGAAGCAAAAAAGGGGTGGTGGGGTGGGGAGCAACTATAAACCTATTCTTGACTCTACAGGGTTCCAAGTTGCTGCAGAGAATATTGTTGAAGGAGCAGGGAAAGAGAGTTTGTTCATTAAAAGAGGTAGACTGGAGCTATCTTTGGTCTGACAGTAATCCATGTTATTTCCCTACGAAGTTGCAAACAGCAGGCCACCACAATTAATTTTCCAAAAATGCTGAGGATCATTTTCAGTATTTTGGAATGCCAAGCTGTGGACCTTTATGTAAGCCTCTCTTATTGGCTACAAATTTACTGCAACAACATTAGGCATGCTATTTTTTAAAATGGTAAAGGTGATGCTCTTTGTTCTTTTTTTTTTAACAAATAATTAAGCTTCCAACTTAAAAGGCAATTTCCACAAGCAAAGATAATCTGAAGTCTGACATTTCCAAGTTCAACTTTGAAGGCTTAATGGTGAATACATTTGCATATACTTTCCTGGGAGGGCCAAGGCAAATGTTGCCGAACAAGTATGCCCCAGTGGAAGAATAAGAAAAAAGTGTTTTGGTTTTTTTCTTAAATCAAATAGGTTTCCATTTAAACAATATCCATGTTATTTCTCTGGGTGTTTTCAGTAATTATTTATTTGCAAGTATTCATGTAATAATAATTTCTCTGTTTATTTGAAAGGGAACTCATGAAATGAGAGACTCAAGTTATCTGTGCGTATCAGAGAAAGAAAATTCCTCCACACGTATAGGAGAATGAGATAGAGGCCTGAGGTGGTAGAATGGGCAGTACCAATTTAGACTGCAGGCATCACAGAGCATTTAGACATTTTCTCAGCAAGCAAAGTGGGGGGGGGGGGTGTCAAAACTTTTCTCTTGAGTCCTAATTTTCAGTTTCTAGGGTTTTCAGTGTTTTTTTTTAAATGAAAGATCATGCAGAGCTGAAATCTAAAACTTGCAGTTGGCGGTCTTTAGTAGTGCAAGGTAGTCTTCCCTGTTAAGCATTCATCTCTTTCTCCTGTCAACCCCAAAAGCGTGTTGAACAGGCCAAAACTATCTCAGGGGATACATGCTGCCTGTAAATGTTGTCCTTTAGAGGACATTAGGCTTGCCAGCTAACTGGTATCATGTAGTAATGCCCTCAATAGGGATCTGAAGTACGGTTCTAGCCCCAAACACCACCATCCGCAAATCATAATTTGTTTTTAAAATTTATCATTCTGGACCCCCAATATTTCAGTACACTGCCATATGCTGACTGCCCCCTCTCCCCAGCAGAATTTTCACATTCGCCTAAACAAAAGGTAAAACAAATTCAGGCAACTAGGCCCCACTTGCCTCCCCCCAGCAATGTGGTGTACATCATCATTTTTTAATGCAATGTATAATTAGCTTATGGAATTCATTGCTGCAAACTGCAGGGATGGTCATTAGCCTAGATGTCTTGGCAAAAGGATTAGACAGTTTCATGGAGGATCTGCATCTATTAGTCATGCTAGCTAAATGGAACCTCCATGTTCACAGGCAATAGATCATAGGTAGCCCACCAGAAACTAGGGACAAGAATAGGAGAAGCTTCCCACCTTCATGCCCTGCTTATAAGCTTCCAGGGGCATATGCCAGACTACCATCAAATCCCAAATACCACCTCAAAATGCATTCTGATTTCAAAGGGAAGTCATATCAGAATCACACCAATTGCAAGATAAGCACTTTGTGTGTCATGTGGTGAACACTGATTCACACATTGATTACACAGATTGGGTCTGGGTCCCCATTCTGTTTCAACAGTCAGAAAGTTCTCAGTTCTCACATGTCTAGTGCCCATGTCACATCAGGACCATGGTGCATGAGGGCCAGACTAAACATGACCATTTTTTTTAAAGAGCTGCATCTGGGTTTGTTGCTCCACTCAGCAAAATCCCGCAAATAATGATTCCTCTCGGTGTTGTTTTCACAAGAGAAAATGGGGGGGGGGGAGACAGGAGCCCTTCCTCCCCCCATGGTGCTGTTCTGAGCCCATCTGGGCTCCTTCCTTCCTTTTCCCTCAGCTGCTGTGGGGCTGCAGGGAACACAAATTTAGTTTGGTTTAGTTTAGCTTAGTTTGGCCGCAAGTTTAAACATATTTAGTTTAGTTTGGCCCCTCGAAAAGGGGCTGGGGGGTTACCACTGAAACCAGAAGTAATTCTCCTTGAGCACTGGGGAAACCTATGTTTAACTCAAACTGAAAAGGTAAAGATCTCAATGTTAATAACAGTAGCTAAGAACCTTATAGCTAATAAATGGATAGAGCCATCCGTTCCTACAATAGCTAAATGGCAACAGAAATTGTGGGAATATTTTCTCCTATCGAAACTATCTTATATAACTAGTGATAGCCCACAAGCATTGTATCAAAAGAAAATAGTAAGTGTATGGTTTACAATTATAACTTACTTAACCAAGAAAAAAATACTTCCAGCGTCTCCGGCATATGAGAAAATGATCTATTTGTGAAACAAGTTTATAAATGGTTCTACCCTTTAGTGAAGGTTGTTATATTGTATTAAACTAAAAAGTCATATTGCATTGTATGTTACTGTACATTATGAATCTACTTGTTTGTGTTATTAAAATGAAAAATTGTTAATAAAAAAAAAGAAAAAGAAGAAAAAGAAAAGGGGCTGGGGGAAGGCTGAAGCCCCTTCTTGATGTGTAAAAAGGTTTCCCTTGCTCGAAAGGCAATCGAATCTGACTCTAGGGGGCCGTGCTCATCTCTGTTTCCAAGCTGAAGACCCAGCACTGTCCGAAGATGTTTCCGTAGTCATGTGGCCAGCATGACTAAATGCTGACATGCTCAGAATGCTGTTACCTTCCAACCAAAGTGGTACCTATTTATCTACATGCAATTTCTTGCTTTCGAACTGCTAAGCTGGCAGGATCTTAATGTGTACTACAGTCTTACTGTGAGAGGGCATCACATGCAAAGGAATATGGAGAACCCATTTGTCAGTCTGATTGTCGCATGGGTTGGAACCACAGACCCTACCCTACATACTGTAAAACCTGATGACTAAAGGGAGATATTTTCTTTTTAGTTACAAAAACTGATCTGTTGTTTCTGGGAGATTTGGTGGAGGATGGTTTTGCTTTTGCCTAGATTGTAGGCTTCAGCTTTTCTATGGAATTCCTCAGTTCCATGGGTAGAGTTTTCCCCTCATCCACACTGTGTACCTTTAATTATTTTTTTCACAGTTATGACAGGTAGTGAGATACCATCTGTTAGGGTGTGAACAAAAAGAGGAGAAATAACCACTAGAAAGGTTTAATTTCTTGATACTCTCCAGATGGCCAACTCACATTTTCCCATAGTTTTTAGAATCACTTTTGAATCTAAACTTCCATCTACTACAAATTGTTGTGTGTTCATATTACCACGACAGTGTTGGATAAGGAAGTCCTTTGGGCAGGGGTCATTTCGAGCAGGAGCTTGGGGGAGCGCAGCTCCGGGAGTTGATGCCAGCCCCCTCCCCCATGGGGGAATGCCTGCTTCTGTCATGGCTGCAGCAAAATGACCCCGCCCCTTGGAAAGGTCCTTGTTCCTCCAACCAGCCTTCTGAAGGCTTCAGCCACCACTGAAGCTATCCTCCCAGAATAGTGGTATTTCTGAGGCTTGGATTAGTAACTGTCCCCTCTCTGCCATCTATCTTTCTTCCTTCCTTCCTTCCTTCCTTCCTCTCTCTCTCTTGCCTTCTGACATACTTCCGGTGATGTCAGGTGGTTTAGCATATGCAAATGAGTTATGCTAATGAGCTCCTGCACCTCTTTTTCTACAAAATGACCCCTGCCTTTGGGTCATATTACCACAAACATTTACTGGATAAGGAGTTCCTGATGAGGATTTCTGGAAGTCTGGGGAGTTTTTTTATTGGAAAAATGCTATAAAGCTCTTTTAGCTTGTTGAAAGAGAAGGCACGAGGGAGAATTTTCCAGGAAGACACTTCAGACAATAGCATGTAGCAGCCTTCCTGTAAAGTAGCCTTCCAGTATTGTGAATAAAAACCACACAATTGCAGCTCATAATGAGATTCTCAGATAATCCTCCTGTCCTGAGCCCATGAAATTGCGGCCTTTATTATCACTCACAGTTTATTCCAGCCTTCTTTCCTGAGGCGCCCATAATATGTTTGTTCGCACATCACAGTGAGATTTCTTTTTTGTTTTTGTATTGCTTCATGCTAGCTAAACTGTTTCCTTTTCCTTTTTTACAAAAGTCAGGGTAATTCTATCACTAGTGCACGTGGCAATTAAGAACAGCTTCACATAAATCATACACCTAATGAAATCAAGCTATCATATCCCAGAGTAATAAGTCAACACCCCAGCCGACTGAGAGCACAGTGAGGGGACCATATGGCCTTACCACAGACCTTCACTTGGTACTGCAGAAAAGGGATGCCTCAGATATTGCCATAAAAGTAGGAGGTTGCTGATTGGCTGCTGGAACCTGGGATCAGGATGGACAGCTGGAATTATTGGTCTCTACTACATTTTATCTTTCAAAAAGATCATACCAAACCAAGTTTGGTAAAGATCACAGCAGAGCAGAGGAATGGGAAAACACAGAACCAGGACAATAAGAAGCCCTTAAATCCTGGTTCAACCCTGTCCCCAAACTTACATTCTACACTACACGCGAGTTCAACCCTGTAATTATCTTGGGGTATTTTTTGTTTTCACATTACACTGAGGTCACCCCGGTTTCACCCCACACTTGTCCCGGGATAAACGGATGCTGTTATAACCAGGGATATTGTGTTGCGAGTTGAACTCTGATAAAACCAGGGATGAGATCCAAGTGCGAAAAGGACCAATGGCATATGGATGCTCTTAAAACCAGCACTGGTGCAAGGAAGCCAAGGTGGAGCAAAATGTCTGTGCAGATGGAAACAACCTTAAATCCCCAGTATAATGGGCTGGTCAAAACAGGAGGGCAAGTTTACAGCTTTACAGCTGTCTGGTAGAAGATTATTACCCTCTCCACCCAACCAGCTGTACAGCAGCAAGATTATTATTATTATTTTAGTTCTCTAGTCTTTTAAAAGATTTGTGGCTGCCGACATGAAGGCATGAGTCATTTCTGTTTCTTGTTTTATTTTTGATTGGATAATCATTCAGAGGCACACAGCTTCCGAATGAACTTTTTGTGTCACTGATTGAACAACTACAATCCTTGCTAGGGCTCCTTCTCTTACTCTACAGCCAAACATAAATGAACAAAAGATTTTTCAGTCTGTGTCATTAAGAACTGCAATCAGCTATTAACCTCAGATTGCTCCTCAATTTGCATAAGGATTAAATTCAAGTCCTTCATTTGTAACTCAGACTTTGTAATGGGAAATAAAAATCTGGCATGATCTTTTAAAAAATTTGTTCAAGTTCTTTAGTCAAAAATCAGATGGTGGCTTTCCAGAATTTGCTAAAAAAGAATAAAAATAATTTTTTCTCTAACCAGATGGGGTTCCTCCAATAAGCTCTTCTGTTGAGCTCTAATTAACCAAAGCTCCACATTATAAATTAATCTTACAGTCTAATGTTAGCACTACACAATGATATAAATATAAAGCAGATATAAAGTTTCCAGCTTTACCATATCTAATGGTAAGAATTAAGTACTTTACATAGGCAGTTGGATTCAAAAGTGCCCTTGCACAAGGGGAAAGGCTTCTGCTTATGTATGATTTCTGAGGACTGCCTTGTCAAGCTGCATCCTTCCCAGACCACATTTTAGAGCCAATTTGGTGTAGTGGTTAGGAGCGTGGACTCTAATCTGGGAGAACCGGGTTTGATTCCCCACTCCTCCACATGCAGCTGCTGGTGTGACTTTGGGTCAGTCACAAGTTCTCTCAAGGGCAGTTCTTTCAGCACTCTCTCAGTCCCACCTACCTCATAGTGTGTCTGATGTGGGGAGAGGAAGGGCGGGGTATACATCCAATCTCTTCTTCTTCATTATGCTGTTTTCAGGGAACCACTGATTCTCAGGAGCAGCTTGAGAAGGGGGCACAGGAAGCTGCAGCAGGAGGATGGGAAAGATCTTATAGGTGAATGGAGCTCCAATCCATTGGCTGCTGTCCTGCTTTTGTATTTTACCCCATGTAAGAGCCCAGACAGAAAAAACATCCACTCCTCTAACATTGTGTGACCCTCACCGCATTGCTTGAGCTGGTCAGGAATTGACAACAATATGAGGGATGAGAGCAATTACTCAAAGAAAGCTTTGTTGTGTGACTGGTCTGATCCATCCCAGTGAAATTAGAGGGGGGGGAGAGTTAATTGATAATTTTTTCTCCCCCTTTTTACTTCTCCCATGTATACCCTATTTCATAGATATGAAGATTATCTACATAAATAGGGTTGCCAAGTCCTAAAAACTTACCGGCGGGGGGGAGTCCTCCTGGCACCGGAAGCTTCCCCGGTGTGCGCGCTTGCGTGCGCGCCATGACGATGTCACTGGAAGTGACATCATCATGTTGGGGGCGTTGCCAGGGCAACGCTCTGGCAATCTCCCCAAAACTCTATGGTATCATAGAGTTTTGGGGCGATTGCTAGAGCGTCATCGCTGCAACATCCCCAACGTGATTACGTCACTTCTGAGTGACGTCATTACGACGGGGACGTCATCCTGACAGGACGACTTCGGGGGTGGGGTTCCCCCCGCTGGCCGAATGCTGGCCGGCGGATTGGGAACCCCTGTAGCGGGGGATCCCCCGCCCCCCGGGCTAACTTGGCAGCTCTATACATAAAGGGCACATTGGGACAAGATGCTAAAGATTCATGATTGGTACGGTTGCCAAGTCTGGGTTGGAAAATACCTGGAGACTCGGGGTGGATCTGGGAGAGGGTGAGGTTTGGGAAGGGAAGGGGCCTCAGCATGGTACAATATCATAGAGTCCACCCTTCAGAGCAGCCATTTTCTCCAGGGGAGCTGATCTCTGTCAGATGGAGATCAGTAGTAAAAACAGGAGATTCCCCAGGCCCCACCTAGAGGTTGGCAACCCTGGTGATTGGATTGGATTTAATATATTTAATGTTATTGAAAGCAGCCACAGGGGTTTTCACTTTGGATCAGAATTGTGCTACTGCGGCAAGGAGGGCTTAACCCCATCCTCACACTTTGGTTGAAAGCAATTCCCTCAGGCCCAAGCTGCTGGTTGCCTGAATAGGGGGGAAAATCAGAAGCAATTTTTCCAAATATGTCTGTTTTCTGATTTTTTAAATTTCCTGTTTCATTAATTACTTTCCTGTATTCTTCTTTGCTAGATACATGTCTAGTGTTCCCCTTCCTTTTGTAATCCATGGTCCTACAGTGGATTTGGCCGCAGGACAAAATGAACAAGCAAACTTTCAAAATTCTGTACTCATCCTATCAGTATTGGCTGAAAAGAAAAGCAGTTTCCTCTGGGTTCACAAATGAATACTGTTTTTGCAGGGAACACAGAACACATATATCACAAAGAGAAAAGAATACATTTCCCCTCCCACCGGGCAATATCCTATTAGCCTAATTAATATACTGGTGAATAGATTCAGGTGGGTAGCTGCATTACTCTGAAGTAGCAGAACAAAGTTTGAGTCCAGTGGCAACTTTAAGACCAATAAATAAATAAAACTTTGTTGGTTTTAAAGGTGCCACTGGACTCAAACTTTATATTCTGGTGACTAGTGGTCACACACACTAAATAATCCACTTTCAGTGCACTTTCCAACTGGATTTTACTTCTGCACTGTCATTTTCTTACTCGTTTGTCCCTACTGCTTCAGGGTTCCCCCCCCCCCCCCCATGTGTTCTGCTCTCTCTAGTAGTCCCGAGAGAGAGAGAGAGAGAGAGAGAGAGAGAGAGAGAAACACATGTAGAAAAGGGGGTGAACCCAAAGCAATAGGGACAAAAGAGTGACAAAAATGACAGTATGGAAAGGGCACTGAAAGTGGATTATTTAGTGTGTGTGACCACAGCCTAAGAGAGCAATCCCAAGAAATCTATTCAGTGGGGCTAACTCCCAAGAAAGTATTCTTAGGATTGCACTGTGATGCATTACGTAAGCAAGTAAGGAAAACCAAATGCAATTAGAAAGACCCTTAGGAGTCTTCTGAATCTTCTTGGACCACTGACGTGTATCAAAAGATTCTGTTTGAATACTAAATGAATGCTGAAGTGATTCACCAGGACTAATTTACATGTGGGCAATGGGTAGAAGAAGAAGAAGAAGAGACTGGATTTATATTCCGCCCTTCACTCACTTGGAGTCTCAGAGCGGTTTACAAACTCCTTTCCCTTCCCCTCCACACAACAGACACCCTGTGAGGTTGGTGGGGCTGAGAGAGCTCTGAGACAACTGTCCTTGAGAGAACAGCTGGTACAGGACTATGGCTTGCCCAAGGTCATTCATCAGGTGCAAGTGGGGGGGGGATCAAACCCGGTTCTCCCAGATTAGAGTCCGCACACTTAACCACTACACCAAACTAGCTCTGTACTACACACAAAGATAAGAATGTCTTCATTGTCTGATGTGGTTTTTTTGGGGGCCAAGTCTAAGTAAATAATGAGCTCATGAAAACCTGAAAAGTATGGTACTGAAACAGCTCATTTTCTGATCTCATGTCTTGGAGACTGTCCTTTGCTCTGGTATGCACTGAATGCCCCTAACCCTATCCTAATTTGTTGCCAATGTCGATACATTAATACTATATATATATGAACTGCTTTGAACACTGGAAACTCTATATAAATGCAGAGGAAGCAATCCTAAGCAAGTCTACTCAGAACTATATCTCATTTTATTCAATGGGCTTACTCCCAGGAAATTTCAGTCCAAGAATTGTTGTTCTGTATTTAAGTATTTCACAACTGAGATGACAAGTCTGTCCAAATGAAAAACTGCACGCAGCTGCTAAAAGACATCATGCAAAAGTGTAACACTTGGAGCCTGAGCACAGAATGATGTCTCACATTTAAACAGGGAAAACAAACTTCACATCTGACGGCAAGATACCCACAACCTGTCAGATGGATAAAGACTTGTTTCGGAATGTGCCAATACACAATGTCATTAATGCAGGAAAACATATTACAGTTCATGGAAAAGCACATAGGAAAGAAAGCACATATTGTCAAGGCACTTGAGATATGTCACAATTTCCCTAATGGTATTTTAAAACTCACCATAATAAAGATTAGGGAGACTAATCATGTGACTATGCTCATGTTTAATGCAGTTCTATAAGCATTCTGGCAACAGTTAAATCACAGAAGTGACACAATCTCTTTGAACACATGAAGCTGCTTTATATTGACTCAGACTCTTCGTTGGGTTGCTATCCGTCTAGCCTTAGATATTGAGGGTACCCAAAGCAAAGCCTCTAAAGGTGACCAGAATGAACAAGTAGGTTCACATGAGAACGGGCTTCCTTAAGGTACGGTGGCCCCAAGCCACATAGAGCTTTAAAGGGGCATACCGACAGTATTTTAATTTGAACTGAGAAGCAAATCGGGAGCCAATACAAATGGGGCAAGATTGGTCCTTACAACCCACTTCAGTCAATATTATGGCTGCAGCAGTTTGTACCAACTGTAGAAAGCAATTTTTCTCCTGGCCAGTTGGCCGGGCATCCTGGAGATTTTTTGTCATCTTCTGGGTGTGGAACAGGGCTCACTGGGGGTGTGGGAAGGTGGTATTTGTGAATTTCCTGCATTGTGCAGGAGGTTGGACTAGAAAACCCTGGAAGTCCCTTCCAACTCTATGATTCTAGTTTCCAGAAAGACTTCAAGGGCAACCTCACATAGAGAGCATTTCTGTAATCTAATCTTGATGTTCCCAAGGTGTGCACCAGAGTGGCAAGATAAGAACATAAGAACTTAACAGAAACCAATGCTGGATCAGGCCAGTAGCCCATCCAATCCAACACTCTGTGTCACACAGTGGCCAAAAATACCAGGTGCCATTAGGGGGTTGAGCAGTAGGGCCAGGACACTAGAAGCCCTCCCACTGTTGCCCCAAGCACTTGCCCCAGACTGAGAGTTTCCCTCTCAGCAAAAGCTGAAGCTGGTGAAAGGCACCCTGGCCATCTCTTCATCCAAGAGGAGGCCCGGGTCTAGTAGAACCCCCAAGCTACAAACCTGCTCCTTTAGAGGGAGTACAATCCCACCCAGAACAGGAGATATCCCAATTCTAGGGTAAACCTCTCCACCAGTAGCAACTCCATTTTTTCAGGACTAAGTTTCATCTTGTTTGCCTTCATCCATCGCAGATTTGCCTCCAGGCACCTGTTCAGTTTCCACAGTCTCCCTGAGATATGTTGTAAGTGCAAGATAGAGCTGAGTGTCATTCACATATTGGGGGCAACTCAGCCCAAATCTTTGGATGACCTCTCCCAGAAATTTTATAAGTGACCCTGTGAAATAGCCCTTACAGGAGTAAAGACAACGGGAAGCAACACTCTCTTTGGAGCAGAAAGCTACATCTGTACACAGCCCAAGAGGGACAATAACCCTAGGCTGAAAAGCAAACTTAGACCTGACACTGGGCGGGTGATGAACATAGAAAGCTACTTTCTACTGACTTGATCCAGATATTGGTCCATGTAGCAGTGCATAGATTATCCTGAACAGCAGCCCCCACAGATCTTTCCAAGCACCTGCTACCCTGGATTAAACCTCAACCTACCTTCCTGCAAAGCCCGTATGCTACCCATTTCCAGATGTACTTCATGGCCAAAGAAAGTAACTCCACAACATTTCAAGAGCAGCTTCTCAAATACAAGATGTGATGCCCCATTACAGAAGATGCACGGGCCATTCACACAAATGGGGAAACCCTATGGGGATCATTGAGACAATTATTAAAATTAATAGCATGGCTGCTTCCATGCAAGCTCAGAAAAAGAACAGCTCTTCGCCCCCAAAAAAGTGGCTCAGACAGCAATATGTTGTTGTCAGTAGCACTTTAAAAATAACCACAGTGCAAAGGGAGAGCAGAAATTCTTAGTGACAAAATAGTGCTTCAGCCTGGGTGAGTGGGAGGATTGCATCTAATGGATCTTAGTAGTCTGTTTCTGTTCTTACTTTAAGCTTCTTAGTTTTTTGAAAACAGTAACAAGGAAGAATAGTCAAGTATACTAATATTATGAATGGAAGGGTGGAGACAGAATGCTTTTTGCAGAAAAGGAAAGAAAATATATTCAGCCAGGCACAGTATAGTAGCCAAAACTATACTATATGATACTATACTATAGTATGGCACCCAGCATGGTGAAATGGTTAGAGCATTGGACTGGCATCTGGGATGAACCAAGTTCTAATCCTGAAGCAGGGGTGTAGACTTTTGGAAATCCGGGGGGGGGGGGGAAGCTCCTTAGCGTGCATGATGTCCCTCCCCCGGAAACCACCCCGCCTCCCTGGGCCCTTCCAAGGCCCGCCAGCCGCTGCTGCCGGTGCCTCTCTCTCCCCCCCGCCACCCCTTCCCTCTCCAGCAGCCGAAATTTCGGGGGTGGTTCAAGCCCTTGAGCCCCCCCCCCCCCGGTACTCTACGCCTATGTCCTGAAGCATCCCATGGAAGCTTGCTGGGTGGTCCTGGGCCAGTCACACACTCCCAGACTATTCTCTCTCACAGATTTGTTGTGAGGATGAAATGGAGGAGAGGAGAACAATGTAAATTGCTTTGAGATAATGGCAGGCTATAAGTGAAGAAAATATAGACACAAAAGCCAGATGAAAAGACTAATGCCAGATCCCACTTTAAATGAAGCTACTATCATGTTCAGTTTTGGGCACCACAATTTAAGAAGGATATAGAGAAGCTGGAACATGCCCAGAGGAGGGGTCTGGAGACTGTGAGGGGTTGGGAGACCAAGCCCTATGAGGAAAGGTTGGTGGATATGTTTAGCCTGGAGAGGAGATGACTGAGAAATGATATGATAACCATCTTCAAGTACTTGAAGGATTTTCATATAGGAGATGGTACGGAGTTCTTTTCTGTTGCCCCAGAAGGTCAGACCAGAACCAAGAGGTTGAAATTAAATCAGAAAAGTTTTCTGCTAAACATTAGGAAGAACTTCCTGACAGTTAGAGTGGTTCTTCAGTGGAACAGGCTTCCTCGGGGAGGTGGTGGCCTCTCCTTCTTTTGAGGTTTTCAAAACAGAGGCTAGATGGCCATCTGACAGCAATGCGGATTCTGTGAACTTAGACAGATCATGAGGACAGGAAGGGTTGCATCCAGGACTGTAGCTACAATGGGGCATTTCGGGCCCTGGGCCCCTGACCTCCTGCCAGGGCCCCACAATTTCCATCTAGCCGAGCCCCCCCGCCCCTTCCCCAAGCGCGGTTTGCTTCCCTGCCCCCTCACCCTTTTACTGCCGGAGCCCCTTGCCCTGCCCTGGGAGGCTTCCATGGCTGAGAGGCTGCCTGCTCCAACTGCTCCTGCTTGCTCCCACAGGCAAGCATGAGTTTTAAATTTTTATTTTGATTTTATTTTTTATTTTTGTGACATCAGTGCCCCCGACTTATTTAAAGGCCCCTGAATTACAAAATCCTGGCTATGGGCCTGGTTGCATCAGTGTTTAGTTCCTGTGGCCCTTTCTTACATGCCCAGGGAAGTGCTGATTGCCACTCTGGGGTCAGGAAGCAATTTTTCTCCAGGCCGGTTTGGCTGGAGATCCTGGAGGGGTTTTGTCATCTTCTGGGTGTGGAACAGTATTCACTGGGGGTGTGAAAGAGCAGGTATTCATGAATTCCCTGCATTGTGCAGGGGGGTTAGAGTCCCTTCCAACTCTATGATTCTCTGATTCTATACAACTGTAAATCCACCCATCTCATTTGACTATAGTGATACTGTGAAGAAATGCATTGTCTCCTTGAGGGTTGGCAAGCAGCAAATGCCTTCCCTGTGCACTTGACCAGTTTTTTTCTCTATTCAGTGGAGGAGGTCCATTCGCTGGCACATCAGCTTACCTTCTTACAAATGTTAATGATTCCAGCAGGAAAGACAATTGGACAGATAAATCTTCCCCCTTTCTCCTCTCCTTCCCCAGGCAGGAATAGAGTTTGGCAAGCTTTAGGCTAGACCAGCCCCAGATACAACCTCCAGGAATGGGCTGGAGAAAATGCTTCTTTGACCTGGTGTGACCTGGTCAGTGGGGCAGAGAGTTAATAAAACTTCCTTGCTAGGGAAAGTTGCTCTGTTTTCTTTGGGATGCTGAGCTGAACAGACCTCTCGTCTGATGTGGGAGCAGGCAGCCACTTTGGACCATGCAGCTGGCCTAAAGAGCTGGGAGCAAGCTTTAAGGTAAAGGTAGATCTTTAGAGAAATAGAATATCTAAGAAAGAGCCTGCCCTATATTTTACCATCAAATAGGGTATGTAGAGGGGAAGGGACAGAAGATTTGCATTCCTTACCAATTTCTTTGTTTCCCCTTACTTTCCCTTACTGGTGTTGTGCTGAAAGTATGCTTGTAAACATTTTCTTTTAAATAAATATTTTAAACTGTTGATGTGAGGAGCATTTCTCTGTACCGCATAGACCTCCACCATCTAGAACATGTTATTTTTAAAAGGGAGCCCTGAGGGTGGGGAAGGCAAGCAGTTGACAACTGGCTGTTCCCCCCATGGATGCACAAAGCCTTAAACAATCCCCATGGTAGCCAGACACTGGGCTAGCAAGAGACACTGAGGCAAGGCGTGGAAGGGGAGCTGAGAGTCCTCCTGATCCCTTCAGTGGGAAATCCCTATACTGATCAGGTGGTAGTAGTGGCTACTGGAGAGCAATGCGTCCTCTAAGCTGTGGAGTCGTGTGAGCAAAAATTCTACCTTGTGAGCTACTGGCATTAAAGTTGTGAGTGAGCCATTTGGCTACTGCATAAATTAGTTTGCTCTGGAGCCATCCTTCCTGAGCTAAGACAAAAATATGTGAGCCAGAGGCTGAAAAACCATGAGCTAGCTTACACTAACTCAGTTTAGAGGGAACACTGCTGGAGAGTAAAAGAACCCCCCCCCACACGGAAATTGGGAACTTCCTAGGAGAGCAGGGCAGAACAGGGCCTGCAGGCCAGGGTAGCCATGTTCTGCCACAGATATCTAGAAATTACCCAGCAGAAATGCTGATGTACAGGACCTTGGGGATGCCAAATGCTAGATGGTATCTCTTCTTGGGAAGGACAGGAAAAGAAGGACTGGCCTACAGCGGGGGTGTGCAAACAGAGAAGTTAAATTCCCTGGACATGAAGGGAATGAGGTCCATTTTGGAAGGTCCTTTGGGCAGGGACCATCTTCATCTTGGCTGATTCCATCTTGATGGCTGCCATTACCAAGTGGAGCTAACAAGGGGCAAAGCAGCCCAGACAAAGATGCAAGGTAATGGATGGCTAACAGAAAGCTACACCTTTAAGAATAAAGAGCCTACTCTAGAATAACAACAATCAGGGTATGTTTAGAGAGAAAGGACAGAGGAATGCTTGCATGCACCTTTTCTTCGTAACCTTGCTTGGCCTATTGTTGTGCAGAGTGTGGACATTTTCTTTTTAACAAATTTCGTATTACTTTGGAAGCTGGAAGGTTGTTCTCTGTAGCCACAATAAACGCCACTTGAACACATTACTAAAAGGGTGCCAGGGGAAGGGAGGCAGTTGGTCAGTAGATTGCTAGATCCCTGGGAGTGTGCAAGTGCGGTAGGCCATTCCTTCAAAGGCTAGTCAGAGCAAAAGCAGGAAATGCAAGCACATGTAGGAGCGTATAGAGTGCAAGGAGTGCTAGCTCTCTAAATAGAGGGAAATAGTCTAACTGACCAGCTGGAGGCTGTATAGCGAGGAGCCCCTCTGAGAGTCAGGTGGGCTGGGGAAAGTAGTATGCTGCTGGGAAGAGATCTGGGACAACTGCTGAGTGTCTCAACTGGGGGCAAGGCGGCTGAAGTGGAATGGGCAAGATGTGCATTCTGCAACGGAGCATTTTGCCCTCCCCTCCTGACTTAGTAAAAAAACCCTTAGTAAATAACAAAGGAGGGAAAAGAGGGGGGAAGCAATTAACATTTAAAGTAGGAAAACTTACAGATGTACACAAATGTCAAAAGTACTGAAAAATAGACATGCAATGTTTGTGTAGAGCTATTTACAAAAAAACATACTTTTGCAATTTAATCTGGGCACCATCAATTTTAATGCTCGGTTTTTGTAGATGAGAATCTAACCTATCTTATCGATTTCTGTTATGTCCCATTTCACAAAAAAGACTAATGCCAATGTAGATACTAGACTGGCACCCTATTGACGAGACCCAAAATTGAATTTTGTTCCCCCTCAATTGACTTGTAATTGAAAATGGATTTGTCTTTATTGTCTCGAGGTTTGCTCAGGATTTTCTCACCATCTTTCTTCTTTTTCTTGAGACATTCACAACAACAGAAACACTAAGCTGGATTTGAAAGAAGAGGAGCTGAACCAGCAGGTATTTGAACATCCCTACTGAGAACTGCAAACACTTAAGCCAAGTTGAACATTACTATATTTAACAACAAAATGTTATGCCATAAAACTTTTTACTGTTATTCCAGCAGATGTCAGCTGCAAAATATCAATTTAGCACCTGAGCTCAAAAGATCTCAAAGATTCTAGCCTGGAAATTACAAGGTCAGAAAGAATCACAAGACTTGTTTTAGAATAGGAGGATGTAAGTTTCTAGGCTAGCTCTGAAGATTTAAGTTATTTTTTTTACAATTATTTTAATTTTCCACAAAAATTGCATACACGCATGTTCATACAAATAGAATTGAGTCTATACGTGGGTAACACTTAACCAGTTATAAACCACTGACCATCTTTCGTCAAACTGAGCCACATCTTGACCATTTAATATTAAATTAAGTCTATCCCTTTCAGCCAGGTCCAAAAACTTATTTATTTATTTATTTAATTTATTTATTTTAATTTATAGGCCGCTCTCCCCGCACAGCAGGCTCAGAGCGGCTTACACATTTTAGGGACCAAGTCCGCAATAAAACAACAAACATTAAAACTTACATGATTAAAATACAGTACAGTACAATACTCAAGTATTGTATAAAGTGCTCACAGTATCGATGGCGTGCTGCCTAATATTGAGTGCACGCTGGGGTAGTTGGTAGTTGGTGGGGGGGTACACAAAGGCAGCGGCCCCTATTCATATGCCTGGCAGAAGAGCTCCGTCTTACAGGCCCTGCGGAACTGCATCAGGTCCCTCAGGGCCCTGATCTACTCTGGGAGCTCGTTCCACCAGCGAGGGGCCGCTACCGAAAACGCCCTCCCCCTAGTGGCAGTGAGCCTGGCTTCTCTCAGGCCAGGAATGACCAGGCGGTGTTGGGCCCCAGACCGAAGTGCTCTCTGGGGTATGTACGGGGAAAGGCGGTCCCTTAGGTAGGTCGGACCCAGGCCATTTAGGGCTTTAAAGGCAAGCACCAGCACCTTGAAGCGAATTCGGCACACCACTGGTAGCCACTGCAGTGCCTCCAGCACTGGTCATATGTGCTCCCGATAAGGGAGACACATCAGCAACCTCGCTGCGGCATTCTGCACCAGCTGAAGCCTCTGGATTTGCACCAAGGGCAGCCCCATGTAGAGAGCATTACAATAACTTATAAATTATTTCTCCTCCCGAGGGAGTCTCATCTGTTTTCCACACTTTAGCCAACAAAATTCTCACCGCCGTTAATATATAAACCAAGAGTCTAATTTCATTTTGCCTGAAACCATCTGGAATAATATTTAAAAGATAAATTTCTGGCTTAAGTTCGAGGTTAATATTTAACATTTCTGAAATAATCCTCTGTACTTTTCTCCAATATTTCTGACTTACCACACACCTCCACCACATATGATAAAAAGTCCCTGTGTTAACTTTACACTTCCAGCATAATTTAGAAACATTTTTGTGACATTTGGCAATTTTGTCGGGAGTCCAATGCCATCTATGAAACATCTTTAAGGTATTTTCCTTGTATGAGGTAGTCCTCATGAATCTAATGGATTTCCATATTTTTGACCAATCCTCAAGTTGAATCGTATAACCAAAGTCCCACATCCATGCCATCATTGTGTTTTTGACTGTTTCATCTTGCATATAGTCCTCTATCAGCAGTCTATATATTTTTTGAATCATCTTGTCACTGGTGGAAAGCCAAATTTTATCCAATTCTGTTTTCTGCTGGAAACTGCTCTGCTGTAAGCCACTCTGAGCCTGCGAAATGTGGGGAGAGCAGCCTAGAAATCAAATAAATAAATAAATAAATAAACCCACTTTCTTATCTATATTAAATTGTGAATTAAGTTGGAGACTTCCCCACCATGTTAGCTTGATGTCATAGAGCCTTAGAAGGTTTTCCTCCGATTTTAAATTATTATTTTTATCTAGCAAAGTTTCATAGCATTCTCTGTTCTGCTTCGTACAAAGCACAGGTTTAATAAATGCCTCTAAAGGTGACACCCATTAAAGGTTATGTATGTCCCCAGATAAAAAGCAATGAAACAAATTGGCAAGGAAGTACAAGACCAAGGCTGTGTTGGGATATATAGTTAGCAAAGTGCCCAAGGGTCATATGCACAGCAGGGCCATCTGACACAGAGTGTGTGCAAGCAAGAAACAAAATTTACACGGAGCTGCTCTATATTTCAAACTAGTATTAGGAGTCTATTATATGAATGCCATTCTAGATAGGAAAGAGGAGAGATAGGGTCTTTAATCTGACCTAACTAACTAGATGGATGGAGATGCAGGAAAGCATCCTGTTCTCACAGTCAGGGGCGTCAGGTTTTGAAATTGCTGGGGGGGGGGGGCTCATGCGCGCGCAAAGCGTGCGCATGCTTTGAAACGATGCTGCTGCCGCTTCTCCCCCCCCCCCAGCCACGCTTCCCTCCTTTCCTTTCCCTCCTGGGGCTCCGGGCGAATGCCCAACGTGATAGCCGGGTGATGCTATCACGTTGGGCATTTGCCTGGAGCCCTGGGAGGGAGAGGGAAGGAGGGAGGGAAGGAGGGAGGGAGGAGTGAGTACAGGGGAGCCGGGGGGGGGGAAGAGGCTCTGGCGGTGGTGGCCGGCTGGAAAGGCCCAGGAGGTGAGGGGGAGAGGCAGTGGAAGGCACTCTGTTTTACTGGGGGGCTCAGTCCCCCCGGGAAATTTCGGGGGTGGCCTGAGCTTTCGAGCCCCCCCGTAGTTTACGCCTATGCTCACAGTGCCAAAGATGGAGAATCATGGCATTGTGTGCATGAGATGGGAGAACCAGGAAGGAAGGAAGCTTTTCCCTAAGATTAGCAATCTACATCAAAGGGACAGCATCAGAGAGAAGGACAGGATGCTCTTTGCCCTGGCCTCTCTCTCTGACACAATTGCAGTCTTCCTCTGTAGTCTGAGGCAGGAGACAGTGTAAACAGTCCTCACTTCCAACAGGTTGTATGTCCATTTTCCGAGTTCAGTATCATAAAACTTTTCTGGACCCTTGTATGCTAAAGAAAAGATAAGGCAACATAAGGATAATTAGAGTCCAGGATCCAGAATTTGGCTCATTATGTAAATGAATATAGGAGTTTTAACATTCCTCAGTATGGCCGGATTAAATGTGTCGCAGGCATTCTGTGACTGGACCTCCAGATGTATTATTTCTCCCTTACCACAGGGATGCCCAATATGATTAGGCCTGGGGCACTGAGCAAGAAGAGTAATTCTCCCCGCTCCCCGCTCCCCCCCGGGCTATCTCTCATTGAGAATGCCTTCCCCCTAGTTACTTTTCCAGGGAGGGGGGAAAGGAGAGGCAGCACACTGTGCCTATTTTTTTCCTACTGCGGCTTTAAGCAGTCAGGGAGAAGCGGCTTAAAGCAGTCAGGGAGAAGAAGCATTTTCAATTAAGGAAATGGTGTATGTGTGTTTATTAGGGTTGTCAGCCCTCACTTCCAACAGGGCAGGGAATCTCTCAACCTGTTTCTCTCTCTCTTTTTGTCATGCTTCCCAACGTCATCTTCATTTGGCTGCTGCTTTCCCAGGCTTTTGCTGAATCATTTCCTAACGTTCTCTTATTTTACCCCACATTACTTAGAACCTTATGCATGCCATGTCTCTGTCAGAACAGCAGCCAGAGACCCTTCTATGACATCAGAGCAGCTTAGCCAGTCACTAAGAGGCATTAAATCCCTTAGAGCATTACAGTGTCAATGTTAATATGATTTTCATTCTTGTCTCAGATTTAAATTTGGGGTAAAATTCCCTGCTCTATCCCAATATTTTGTGTCTTTATAGTTGATGAGAAGTGATATATAGAATGTTTTCTTCTCAGATAGATATGGCACCTTCTGACATTTTCCTTACTTTAAAGTAAACCACATTAACAGTATGTTTTGACCAGAAAGATAATAAAACATTTTTTCTCCATAAAGGTCATTCAAATACTATCTTTCATCATTTTTAGGTATAAATAGAAGCCTAGCTCTCTGCGTTAACATTTTAAATGCCATGGTGGTTCCCTTCGCAAGATTTAAGATTTTCTGTAAAACTTAAGATGTAGTGGGGAAATTTTTTCCCTCTGATTGAAAGTTGTCTAGATTTTGACAACCTGTACACTGATTTTTATGGCTTTGTTTACCTTTTTCAAGAATGAAGAGGAAAGTCCCTTTTATATGGAAGCTAAAGAAAGGTCTTAGCAGAAGATCCCCCCCCCCCTTTGAAACCAGTATCACTGCCTTTGTAAAGAAAAAGAATTGTGGTAAAAAACAAAGATTTGTATCTGAGTGATGTCTCAAGTTATGATGAATAAAGAGCTCTGGGAAAGGGAGTTCAGCATCCTCTAGTGTCTGGTATAGTCTCAAAGCATGCTTCTAACCCTTCTGATGACAATTTCTTGCTTTTATCGTTTACTGTTGATAGCGTGTTTGTTTGCTCTTGATTTTATTTCTGGAACCATCCTTGAATAATTCATTTGAGAAAAGAAAACCAATGAGAAAATAACAAAAGAAGCATCTGTACATATACCTGTCTCTCTGAGGAGTATTTCAGCACTACTATATTAATACTTGCATTTTAGACCCATTTTAGATGATACAGGACTAGAGTATTGTTGCATTATTAGTAAAATGAAGGCATGACTTTTCTTAACTGTCAAGCAGTTGCCCTTTCACAATACACACTTTCATTAATAACAGAGGAACACTTGCAAAGAACTTGATCGAAGCTAAAGAGCGTCCTCTGGCATCTTAAAGACTAGCAGACTTATAAGCTTTTGTGATCTAGATTCCACTTCACCAGAGGTAGGCTGTGTGTCTGCAATTGATGGAGACATATATACATACACACAAATTGGACAATGAAGAAAAGCATAAACAGTAGGATGAAAAGGCATGGAAATGCAAGTGGTACAGTTTGTGACATTTTGATGTAAAGCTCAACTATCTAGAAATGTCTCAGGCTCTAACACTCCCATGTTTTTGCTGAAACCACCTAACTCTGCCACCACTCTGTTTGCATTTGTTGTGGCTTGATCAAGTCGTTCAGTTATTACTATACTTCTCTTAACTGCAGTTAAAGAAAACCAGCAGCCTAATTTTGTCATCCTACTAAGATGGCCACGCTGGCTGAAGAAGAAGAAGAAGAGATTGGATTTATACCCCACCCTTCACTTGTAGTCTCAGAGTGGCTTACAAACTCCTTTCCCTTCCCCTCCCCACAACAGACACCCTGTGAGGTAGGTGGGCCTGAGAGAGCTCTGAGACAACTGTCCTTGAGAGAACAGCTCTGACAGAACTACGGCTTGACCAAGGTAGTCCAACAGCTGCAAATGGCAGAGTGGGAAATCAAACCCGGTTCTCCCAGATTAGAGTCTGTGCACTTAACCACTACACCAAACTGGCTCCTGTCAGTATTATAAAACACTAGGTAAGAAGCCTGTCAGTATTATAAAACACTAGTAAGAAGAAACTAAATGACAATTCAGTCTGTAAAGATCAACTGCCAGGAAGCCCAACCAATTCCCAGGTAGCTACCAAATCAAACTGCTGCACAATGTAATACGGTGCTGGCAACACTCATTCCATTGCACATACTTGCACACATCATGACCAGTGAGACCGCCAGGGAAACAGCAGCCCTTTTCTTTAACCCCTACAGCCCTAGTGTCATAGCTCAATGGTTAATAATGTTGTATTAGGATTCCAGAAATGGGAGTCTGAATCCTGAACGCAACTGTCATTCCTTGTTCCAGCTCTTCTGGATGGCAGGTCTCCAACATGGATCAGGGGCATAGAGTTTTGGAAATCCAAGGGGGGGGGCTCCTTAGCGCGCGCGCAAAGCGCGCATGCTTGCTGGGACGATGTTCTCCCCCCCTCCGGGAAACCGCCCTGCCTCCCCAGGCGCTTCCGAGGCCCGCTAACCGCTGCTGCCGGTGCCTCTCTCCCCCCTGCCACCCCTTACCTCTCTCTCCAGCAGCTGTCGCCGGGCCTCAGAAGGAGTGGCGCACTTTGCAAACTTTGCTGCCAACCAACCGACCGATCGACGCCAAGGCTGTTCCTGGAAGGCACAAGAAAGCGAGGCAGAAGAAGCAGCAGAAGAAGTCCAAGTCAGCTCTCGCCTTTCCCCTAATGAATAATTCCTCCCCCCGACGGCTGCCAGGAGCCAGCTCAGCTGGGCAGAACACACAATGCGCTCTCTCCGCCGTGGCTCCCAGGTGCCTCCTCCGCCCCTTCCACACGCCCCCCCCCAGGCAAAGCGACGAGCGGCAGAAGACGGTGCAGTTCTGCGGCCGGCCACCAGCCAGTTTGCCTTCCCAGCCTCTTGTTTACTAGTCCTGACTGGGAGCCCCTGTCCGGGCGGAAGCTCTGCAGCAAAGGGAGATGCCCCCACTGAACAAGGCGAGGAGAGCAGAGAACCAGTCTGGCGTGTTTCTGCGCCTTTAACTGCAGCAATCCGGCGCCGGAGGGCTCTTGAAAGTAGACAGGGTTCAGTACAGGGCCGGATTAAGGCGCTTGGGGTGCTGGATAGACAAAGGTGCCTCCCCGGGGAGGCGCGGCGGCAGGCACTCCGTTTTCCCGGGGGTGGCTGAGCCTCCCCCAGGAAATTTCGGGGGTGGCTCAAGCCCTCGAGCCCCCCCGTACTCTACGCCTATGATGGAAGTTATATAACCGCTGGGAAGGCTAACGACATGAAGCATTTTGTGCTTCATAAGCACAACACTAGCATGGAGAATTTTATCCTATTCAATATAATCTCTCCATCCACTGAATTGATTCTCACCTTTAATCTTAAAATAAGGATACATATCTTCCTCAAAAATGTAATTGGAAAATTATAAGCAATAGACTTTTCTTAGCCCCTGAAAATACATTGATCTTCATATTATTGTGGAACCTTTCCGTGAGATAATGAGTTGGATCCAGTCAGCTTTTCCACTGTTGAAAAAGAGAGGAGAGGGTTCTCTTTGATCGCCAAAAAGACTAGGTTAGGGACCATGAGGCCTAGAAGGACAAAAGCCATGTAGGGCAGGGGCTATAATAAGGACGGGTGTTGGCTAAGATTGATAAAAAAAAGCTGGCTGGATCCAACCCAATATTTGTTATCCCGGAAGACAAGAAAAATTACCTTCTCTCTGCACATTTCCCCTGAAGTTTCTGCCTCTGTTCATACCCACCTTTCTCTCTTCCTCATTCCCATTTTCACTGGTCACAGTTCATTGCTACAATACCCCTGAAGCAAAATGCCTCATGGCACAAATCTGGAATGCAATCATAGACCTCTCCACTTTCAATTGAAAGTTCTCCCAACAGAGTTAATGCAAAGGCCGGCTTCCAGTGTTTTAGAGAGAAATTAGGCAGGCTTTTTCCTGTTATTACCTTGTCTGGTGGCCAATGCAATTTCTAAAAATACAACATGGATCAAAGTTCTTAAATGCACAATAGCATCTATTTTTCTTTTCTCTGTTTTGTTATCCAAAATCACAGTTTATACAAGACAAAATGTAAGAGTATCTACAACATCAGAATAAGATCTAGAATTAAGATAATATAAATACAGAGAAAAATTTACCATGGCCAAAATTATCCTGAGGAACAGTTTTTTCCCCTTCTAAACTTTCACAAAACAAACAAACAAACAAACCCTGGCAACATATTCAGCACTAATCTATGGTTGTGAGAGTCCTAAAGATTTCAAACTGCAAACAAGGCCCTTAACTAGAAGATTCTTTATTTGGCAGTGGATCAAGTAGTCATCTACATGTCTTGAGTCAGTAATAAGTAAATTAGGCCAGACAAGGTATAGTTATAGAGCATTCAAGCAATGTAATGCATAACAGAATCTCCAACTATGAAACAAGGAAAAAAAGGCACCCAAAATGTGAACAGAAACATTTTCAGTGATTCTGCTGTGAACAGAAACATCTTTCAAGGTTGAGAAGCCAGAGAGCCAGATAAGCGTTTGCTAGGGAGAGGCGAGCAGGGGTCATTTTGTAGAAAAAGAGGTGCAGGCTTTCATTAGCATAACTCATTAGCATAACTTATTTGCATATGCTACACCACCTGCCATCACCGGAAATATGTCAGAAGGCAAGAAAGAAAGGAGAGAGAGAGAGAGGGAGGAAGGGAAGGAAGGAAGGTACACATATACTTTATTGGTATAAAAATGACTTTCCCCCATCTATAACCCACTTTTCATACAGAGATCTATAACTGCTGCTGAATGAACATGTTTCATTTAAAAACTAATTTAATTGTTTTAAAAAGATTTGGTTTTTTTAAAATAATCCATGCTGTTCAAGCTTTGGGGAGCAATTCTATGCGGGTCTACGCAGAAGTAAGTCCCAAGTTCTTCTATGTGGCTTACTCCCGGGAAAATGGCTACTGCAGCCTTACAGAGCAATCCTAAACAGTTACACCTTCCTAAGTCCATTGAAGTCAATGGGTTTAAAAGGATTTTACAGTCAGTCTTGGAAAAGTCTTTTATAAACCAGCCAGTTATTCATGGAGCAAACTGAGAAACTACTACCATGGTTACAGAGACGGTTTCATCATAGAAATTCTGTGCATGTTTCATGCCCATAATCAAGGCATTAAATTAAAATAAGAGTTTTGTCAGAAAGTTAGACCAGGTCAAGTGTGCTTTACCAATGACAGTGACGTGAGAAATCAAATGTTTGGGTATTAAATTGGCAAATGAAGGTTTGGTATATTAAACTATCTAGCTGTATTTAACAAAGAAAATCACAAGAGGATTTCTGGAGCTGATATGCTCTGATGCAGTTTCAGTTTTCATTTATTTAAATATTTTCATCCTGTTTTTAAAGAATCATTTTGGCACATCAAGCACAGCTGGATAAACAAAAGAAATATCTATTAAGTCAGCAACAGCCACATTGTAATATTAAAACATTAATTCAAGTAAAACTGTATGGCTTGACAGAATTGATAGCGTTCCATGAGAAATGAATAGATTAAATAATGAAAGGCTTCTGTGAGCTCAAATTACCCATCTGCAGAGGAGCCTATCTGCCACACCCCTGCATGATTCATTGTTCTGGCCTTGCCTCTTTTCAATCAGATTTTTTTTTTTACCAGGAACAGATAATTCTGCTGCATCTCTGTTTTGGATCAATCAAGCTCAATGTAGAAATGGCGCTGAATTGCCTTCTTGATGTGAAGCTCTTTGAGTCATGTTTTAGTCCTTCCGATAAAAAGACACACTCAGGGTGCAGTCACACTGGAGGTTAGGCGTGATCTGGGTGCATCTCTAAGGGCGCCAATTCAAATTGTTACGAGAAGGACCAACCAGACAGAACTTGTCCAGTGCCGAGGCATCCACATTACTGTAGTACCTCAATCACGGAGCATGCTGCCTGGTCGTTTCTTCAAAAAACAGGTGGGCACATGCGCATATGCGCTCATGCGAATATTGGCAGCTGCTTTTAAAAAAACCCTGGTGGAAACGGATCTGCCGGTTCAGACTTCCCATTTGGCTTCAGTTTGTAACAGGGGAGTTCAGACAGCCAGAAAAGCAGAGTGGAAGCTCTGGCATCAGTAGGGACCAGACTTTCCTTGGTGTCTGGTTACTCTGCTTCCAAAGTGGGACAAAACAGGGTGGCCACAACTGGGGCATGGAAGGCAAATGTCATTGTCTGATCATGCCCTTTAAATCCAGAAAGGTACCACAATGATATCACTGCAAACCGCTCGTTTGACTACAGCCTTAGATCAGTTACTTGTACAACCAGGGTGGGTGGTAGGGGGATGACCATATTAAAAGAATAAACATATATTTATGTGGGGATGTTTAACATTCCAAAAAGCATCTAAAACAATTATGGTGGGTCCAGTTGGTACAGTATTTGGGGGATCTCTGTGTACGTTTCAAATTTTAAAAGCCTCAGAATGATCAAGGCTCCATCAGTCCTCCTTTATGCTACCTTTTATAATGGCAACAATGCTTTGCAATGTTGTTATGTTGTCTGGTCTCTTCCCCCTGGGCTCAAACTAAAAACGTGTAAGTTACACAAGGCAGCAATGAACTTCTGAGCTTTCAGTACAGAAATTAATTTTGTTTTGAGGACTAAGTGATCAGAGTAAGCCAGCACCAGTTAACTAAGTCCTTTCTGAGCTTAGTTTATATGCTGTAAAAATTGCAATGCTATAAGCTATAAATACTGCAGATAATCAGTATATACAAACAGAATGTTGAACTTGCTTCAGGACATTCTGAGGACTGAGAACAAAAAGTGGGGGGGGATGTTTCTTGCTTATTCCTCGTGTACTGTATACAGACTACATTACGGGGAGTGGATTATGGAGTTGGCGAGGAAGATCCAGCAGGAAACTATGATGTGAGGTTAGGTGTTAAATACTGGGTTCCATGGATGAGCAGACCCCAAGTCTAGTGACCAGCTCAGCTTTATTAGTGATTCAGCAGATGTAAGACTGAACTACAGGGCAACAGCCCTGTTGAAATATCATGCAAACACCACACCCAACCACACCCAACTCCCAATGATAAGCTATTTAAATAACATTGAGTTCTCATTGCTCACCTCCAGAGTCCTGGTAGGCTATTGTTCTAGAGCTCCAAGCTCAGCCAGTCTCTGGTAGACAGTCCTGGGATGTTCCAGCTCCAATACATAACATTAGGATTAGGAGGCTGGTGAGAAGAACCTAGCAGTCTTCCAGATTAAGTTTTTCTTGTTCCTTCCTCTCCTCAACAGTTAATTTACTCCTCTACCTCTCCCCCTCTCAACATCCTCGCACCATTTTAGAAATCTCCATGGTAGCCAGAACTGCTTTTCCTGCTTCGGTTCCCCTCTCCTGACCAATCCCCATACAAGGTTCGCTGCAATTTAGCATTTATATAGCACTTTATATATCTCAGTAATCCTTATAATAACCCTGTTAAGGTAAACCAGTATTATTCTAAATGCTTAGAAGGGTATAACTCAGTTTAGTATTTTGCAATGTTACTGGTGTAAAATAGATAGATCACTAGTCCCTAATTCCTAAAAACTTGTTTAGTGGTACAACGAGCCATAAGATCAGTCTCTAAATAGAAAGTTTTCATTAAAAGTTGATGCAAATTTAGGATGAATTTGGTTTATGAACCAAAAGGTGGGATCAAAATGGATTTTAAAAAATGGAGTGTCTTCTCTCCAGCTCACTTACCACACATAAATACTGAGGAAGCCATTTTCTGTGGTTGTAATTCTGATTCACAGTTGGACTGACAATCAAACAGTCATCAAAGAATGACAAAAAGATGAGCTAGAAAAAGAAAAAGAAGAGTTGGATTTATACCCCACCCTTCACTCAGAGTGGCTTACAATCTTCTTCCCTTTCTCTCCCCACAACAGACACCATGTGAGGTAGGTGGGGCTGAGAGAGCTCTGAGAGAACTGTTCCAAGAGATCAGCTCTGAGAGAACTGGGACTGACCCAAAGTCACCCAGCTGGCTGCATGCGGAAGAGTGGGGAATCAAACCCGGTTCTCCAGATTAGAGTCCGCCACTCTTAACCACTACAGTAACTGGCGCTGAGTTGAGACACATGTCTGAGATTGAAATGGAATCTTTTTACCCAGTCACAGGATAAGGTTTGAAGACGTTAAGCCTTGCTTGACATCTGGCAGCTGTCAGAATGATAAGTTTGGAACTCATTATCTATCTGAATTTGACAGAAACATTGTCAATAAAAACGTGCTGTTGTCCTTGGCATCAGTTATAATGAAAACAAATGTGGAAGCCTTTACCAATATTCATAAGCAGGCTGCATCCCCCCATGGAATCAGAAATTAGACCTTGTTTTCTGAACCCACACGGAGGGCTTAGCTCAATGCTTGATGTATCTAGTCTCTGATGAAATGGAGGAATTTTATGCACACATCTTTTCTCTGCTTTCTCCTGCCCAGCTGGCAGAGGCCAGGAATAGCAGTCTTCATCACCACAGGGCGACTGTTTGAGCCAGTGGTACATTGTGGCTTAAAACAAAAAGGGCCATGCAGTTCCTTAAGAGAAGGAGGTGCTAGTTTATCACCAAGGATGGCATGATGCATAGGGTTGCCAGCTCTGGACAGAGAAATAACTGGAGATTTGGGGGTGGAGCCTAGGGAGGGTGGGGTTTGGGGAGGGGAGGGACTTCAATGGGTTATAATGCCATACAGTCCACCTTCCAAATCAGCCATTTTCTCCAGGGGAACTGATCTTGGTTGTCTGGAGATCCATCATAAGAGCAGGAGATCTCTAGGTACTCTTGGAGGTTGTGGTAACATGTGGTAAGCGTCCCACACCTGTCGGCAACCCATTTCTCTCTGCCGAAGAAGTGGAGTTAAAAGATTCTAGGGAAAGTCCAGTATCAAACAGGTTTGCTATGGGCCACAGACAGACTTTCCCTGTGTGATCGCTCCCACGTGCACTCATGGCGTCGGGGATAGTCTGATCAGGCTATCCTGACACCATGCCATTCCCCCCCCCCCCTCAGTATGCGCATCATCGCATACTGCCATAGGAAGCCTTCAGGGTGGGGAGATGCAATTCATTGATCCCGTTTAAGTGCATTGGGAAAAAATGGCAAAAAAACCCTCCAACTCACCCGCGATTGCATCTGATCTCACAGTGGCGGGCTATGCCTGCAGCTTCACAGAACTGTGAGATCACGCAACTGCGGGTCAAATTACTCTGGAGCAAGTGGCCTCACTTCCTCCCCGGAGAATCTCGCTCGGTTGACCGGGACCAAAGTTGCTTTGAAAGACACGGCGCCTATTCCAGGTGAAGGCAATACCTCCAAGAAGCCAGTTTCCGTTGCTTATAAATATGCCCATCAGCACACTTCCAGCGTGATCTGGCTGGAATCACATTGTGAGGAAGAAAACAAGTTGTCAAAGCAACAACCAATCAGGAAAAGGAGTAGCAAACAGATTATTTTGGTTCTCTTGAAATCCCCCTTTTGAACATTTAATGCAGCCCAGATCATCTTTATTTAATGCAGCCCAATTCATCCTTATTCATAGACTTGGAGTTCTTGCCCATTTATTCCCTAAATTTTGCTGCCCTCTAGTGGGTCCATGCTTTTGAATTTCAAGATCAGGGTGCTTGCAACCTTATTGATGTACAGAAGGCAAGAAATTTATGTTGGTTCTGTGGCTGGGACAACATCATTGCCATTGCTAGTAGAACCCACCTAAATTAGGAATAAATTAGGAATAGGATTATTCAAAGAAGGTTAATATGGCCAAGGTCAAATGATCCTGTGGATAAGGCTGCCCCATGAATTTTAACTGGTGCAGATACAAAGTAATGAACAGTACAAAATCTTCTACTGAACAAATTAATGGTTTTAAAATATTGAAAGTTATCATACATGCATAATATATGGGTGTGTTTTTTAAAACTGACTTTTTATTGATGCAGACCTGGGCAGGTAGCCACCAGGTCAGACATGTAGCAGGATGTTTTTCACTTCTTTGAACAGCAAGACAGTAAGGAAACCTGAACTTACATTTCTATGAGTAGAACAAAGTTTGAGTCCAGTGGCATCTTTAAGACCAACAAAGTTTTATTCATGTTAGTTTTTGTGTGTACACACACTGGACTCAAACTTTGATTTACAGCTTCAGACCAACCCAACTACCCACCTGGATCTATTTCTATATGTTGTTGGTATTTTTTATGGAAAGGGCGAAAGATTCAAGAAATGTTTTGTTTTTTAAATCAGCTTCAGTGGGCTTGGCCTGAACAGTGAAACTGAGATGCTGATTAACCAGCTGGCTCAGTTATACCTTCCTGTGGCAGGAGAAAGCAGCAAGGGAGTCAGCAGCAAAGGCACCGACACACCCCTCAAGGTGGCTCACGCAACCCTCTAGACACCAAGCTGTGAGATCCCCCCTGCGCAGACCGACTGTACTCTTGCTGCCATATGGGGCCATATATGGTCCAAATCTCTCCCCAGTGGCATATGTGAATAAGAGGTCTCTGGTCCGGCAAAGGCTCATGCTAACTGACTCGTGCTTTTTGTAGGGAGGAATCAAGCAGGTCAGCCTTGAGCTGACTGCCCAGAACCAGATGGCAATGGGAACAGCCCAAGAAGATAAGACTCTGCTGCACCGGGAGCTCCCAAGATGCTTCTCTCAAAAGATGCTGAGCTGATTAACCTCTGCTGGCTGAGCCTCCTGAACCCCTCCTGCTTCTAAAAACCAAAATCTGCAGGCAAGATGTGGTTTCAGAAATGAACAAATTCCAAAGAACTAGTCTGTTCTAGCAAAAACAGCAGAGTCTGATGACACCTTAAAAAGTAATGATTTTTTTTGGTAGCAAAACCTTTTGTGAACTGCAGCCAAACTCCTTCAGGTGCAGCAAATGGTATCCAAAAGGGCAGAAAAGTTTTTTTTAAAGTTTGTAAATATGAAATGCAGCAGTGGAGCAATAGTCAGGTCAAATCTGCAAAGCCCAAATATAAACAAAATAAAACTGGAACACCCGCTCCCAACAGCAGCTACTGGTGATAAATTAGCATAGGAAGAAATGACATTTACAAGAGGGACAAATTATTTTCTTTAGTGGGAGAGCTGCCCAGGATCACAATGGATTCCAAAGGGCAAAGTCAACTATTTAAATTTCATTTTCTCCCTTGACAATTAATTTCAGGGTTCTACAGACTGAGCCCATGTGTTCAGATTTAAATGCAGGAGGAGATAATATATTTTTTAAAAAATTCACTGTACTGTACCAGATCCTTGGAGTGGTGGTGGTGGTGGTGGAGGAGGAGGAGGAGGAGGAGGAGGAGGAGGAAAGATGGAAAGTACTTTTGCATCACAGCTGACATACAGGAGCTCCGTAGGGTTTTCAAGGCAAGAGACTTCCAAGATCTGATGAGATGGGGCTATCCAGGTCAGGGCAATCCCTGCAGAAGCTGCTAATAAATAAGGCCAAAATATGTTGCCCATTGTAATGGGTCTTTGTTCACAAAATGGTAGAAGAAAAAGACAGATGCTACTTAATAATACATAATGTCATAAAAATCAAGTAAATGAAACTAAAGCTTTGCAGTCCTAAGTGCAATTACTTAAAAATGTTACTTTTCAGTAGAATCACTAGGTCTTACTGTCAAGTACCCAGACTTGTACTATAAGAAGAAGAAAAAGAGTTGGTTTTATACCCTGCTCAAAGGAGTCTCGGAGCAGCTTACAATCTCCTTCCCTTCCTCTCCCCACAACAGACCCCCATGAGGCACACTATCTATGGTTATTAAACTTGCTCATCTCCCACTGATTTCATTTGGTCTTAAAGATGCTGAATAATGCACAGAATTGTCCTAAATTTAAAAGGAAAGAGTTGTGATACATGTGTGCATTTTTCTCAGTGCATTTAATTTACCCACACCTGTAATTTATCTGCACAGCAATTAGTGGGAAACTAATTTCTACCATGCAAAAGTGAGAATTACAACCCCACCTCTGAAAGGCTAATTTCCAATGCATATCATTTCTTTGTTATTTCCCATACCTCTTTTTACTGACTTCTGCTGAAACGTACTAATGTGACCAGCTGCAGAAGTGGCGTGCTTTGTAAGCTGAACATCTGCTTAATTCTGGGCTTGGCTTGATTTCATTGCCACAAACTGCATCATGATATGTGTGAAGAAAGGCAGCAATTTTATTTCCACAGCCAATGTGCTAAATCTACCTTTGTTTTGTATGAATAAAGCTGCACTGCACTGCGCAGAAGTAACACTGAACTTCAGAACACTGTGCAAAGCACAACACTTTCTTTGATGTTCATATGACTTGTTAGCCAGTTGTTTACTTATGTGCTGTTCTACATATGTGTGACAATTCTCTGATGATCTTCAGTGCCACTGTCAGCTGCAAAAGACCAAACAACCCCCTACTGTGGCTGCCTTCCTACTTCTCATGAACCTGAGTACAGTTCACAGGAATCTCTGATGAAGAGCAGATGGTGGTTTTGCATCTTCTTCCATTAGCTCTTCAAGTTTTAACTATGTGTTGACAACGCTGTACCTTACTATGGGCTCCCCGCCGCCCGGCTTTGCCGTGGCGGGGGGAAGCAATTTTGCCGCCTCGCATGACGCGAGGCAGCAACAGAGCGCGTCGGCGCTCACTGGCTTGCTGGGGGGGCGGGGCTTGCTCAATATGAGCTGTTGCCCCGCTCCCCATCTGCGCAGTCGCCTCGAGAGCTCGCAGCAGCAGGAGCACGCGTCGCGTGCTCTCATCGAGGCCTGGGCATTCGTCGAGGCTGGGGCGGCTCGAGGTCGGCGACGGCGGAGGCGGCGGCTGCTTCAGTGGGACGACGGAGGAGGCGATTTGGTGCCGGCGGCGGCGGCGGCTGCCTGCTGAAGGCGGCGGCGGCGGCGGCTCCTTTATTGGCGGCGGCGGCGGCGGCCGCGTTCGACGATCTTCGGCGGCGGCGGCTGCTATCGGGCCCCGGAAGCCCCGGGAGCGGGCGGAGCAGGCGGCTCCCGTAATTGGCGGTGGCGGCGGCCGCGGTTCGACGGCGGCGGCAGCTGCGGCGTTCGGGGCCCCGGGAGCAGGCGGCGCATTGGGACGGGGTGTTCTAGGGGCGGCGGCGGCTGCGCGCTCCCCATATTTCGTAGTGGCCTGGGGGTCGGGTGGGAGCAGAGGCGGCGGGGATTGGAATACCCCCCCCCCGGTCCCCTTATTGGCCTCCCCCCCCCCTTTGGCAAGATACAGCCCGCCCCTGGCGTGAGGCCACGGGCTCGGGATAGCGGCGGTAGGGGGCAATTTTAGGCTCCTGGGGCGGCCTTTGCGGAGCTTGCCCCCCCCCCCTTTTTCATTCCCGGCGTGGGGTGTGCGCTCTGCTGAGTTGGCTGGGTTGTACTGCACAGGTACGGCGGCCATCTTGGGGAGGACAGCAAGCCGCATGCTCAGGGGCCATTTTGTATTAAAAAAAAAAAAAAAAACCACCATTTTAGGTGGTTTGGATATCCTCTATTACAATACTGCTGTGGGGCAAGTTGGTTTACGCTTTGGTGTGTCATTAACAATTGTACCTGTGTATATTATTTAGAGTTCGGAGTCATGGCACCTGGAAAAGGTAAGGGCAAGGGCAAGGGCAAGAACCCAGCACCAAAGAGACCTCCAAAGAGACCTCCTGCGCAGCCTGATCCGGTGGTGCCTTCCAGTGATGAGGAGGAGGACGTGATTAACGTGGCTATACTTCAGCGGTTAGAGGCACTGGAGAAAGAGCGTGGTATGACAGTAGGTGGGTTACCGGTCGTCAATAATGCCAATGTGTCTTTTAAAGCGCAGGTGCTGGCGCGGTTGGCCTTCCTTGAGGACAGGCAGGATGCGGCGGCTGCAGGTCCGGCAGGAGCTGTGTTTGGCCAGCAGGTTCCAGGTGCGGGGGAGCAACAGGTGGCTCTTTATTCGCCGTCTCAAGTTGCAGGAGGTAAGGAGCGGGCACTGAGTAGGCATGGAGCAACGTGGCCTTGGGGTCCAGGTGGCCAGAATGCTACAGCGGCGCCTATGCTCCCCGTTAGCCAGCCTATTGGTCAGGCCACCGAGCAAGGTGCCGCCACTTCCCATTTACCGCAGTTTAATTGGCCAACATTTCCTTATGCCGGCCCTGCTTCGGCTGGCCAAGGAGCTTGGCCGGCGTGTGGTTCATCACAGCCTGGCGTTGGCTATCCTTATGGGGGCGGGCCATCTTATGATGCGGTGGCTGCGGGGGCCATTCCAAGTGGCGATACAGACATGCCTTTAGGTGACCACCTGTCAATGGCCACTAAAGAGAGGATTTTAAAAGGGGAGTATGTGGATGTGTTTGGTTTGCTCTATCGGGAGGTGGAGAAAAAGGACAGGGATAATTTAGATGACCGGGAGAAGGAGCGCTTGAAGCGCCGGGTGGTAGATAGGACGTGGGCCAATTGGCTGCCGGGTTTCATAATCTACGCAGCCGTCATAGTGCAACACCAGCCATGGAGGGCTTTGTCGATGCTCCAGTATCTGGACATCATATACAAGGCATTCACGGACTTCCCAAGCCCGGCATGGTCGCAATATGACGAAGAGTTTAGGATGAAGGCGGCCATTAACCCAGCCATGCGGTGGGACAGGATCTGCGCCAATTTATGGTTGCAGATCATGTCTCCTGCTAGGTCTGGGGGGGGTGAGCGGTCGCATAGCGGCCACTCAGTTAAGAGGGCGCTGGTGCAAGCAGGTTCCCGCCCGATGGCGGGGCAGGCGGTTCAACGACGCCAGCTTTGCTGGGAGTTTTCCTCCCAGGGAACCTGCGGTCGTAAATCATGCACCTTTAGGCATGAGTGCCCTTTGTGCGCGGGACCTCATCCCTTATCCAGTTGTCCGCGGCCCAGGGGCCGTGGGGGAGGCAAAGGAGGCAAGTACCCAGGGGGGGGGAAGCCACACAACCCACATCCTGACAAAGGGTCCTAGCCCGATTAAACTGGGAGTTTTGAGACGCTGGTTGCGTAGTTACACAAGGAGTGGTGATGGGGCCTACCTCTTGGAGGGGTTCACTGTTGGTTTTCGCATACCGTTTCAGGGGGAGAGGGTGCCCTATTTGGCTAGGAATTTGAAGTCGGTTTTGGGCAGGGAGGACATAGTTAAGGCCAAGATTGCCAAGGAATGCAGGGAAGGCAGGGTTTTGGGCCCGTTTGGTAGTCCACCAGTGGCCAGTTTAAGAGTCTCTCCTTTAGGTGTGGTTCCAAAAAAGGCACCTGGGGAGTTTCGCCTCATTCATCACCTGTCCTACTCTCGGGGAGGGTCGGTGAATGACGCCATACCTGGGGAATTATGCTCTGTAAAATATACTTCCTTTGATCAGGCCATGCGGGTGGTCCGCCTCTGCGGTGTGGGGGCCGAATTGGCTAAATGTGATATTAAATCAGCCTTTCGGCTCCTCCCGGTGCACCCTGAGGATTTCGAGCTACTCGGATTTGCCTTTGACGGGAAATTTTACATGGATAGGGCCCTACCCATGGGCTGCTCGGTGTCCTGTTCCGCTTTTGAGAAGTTCAGCTCGTTTTTGGAGTGGGCCTTGAGAACCAGGACTGGTCTCTGTAGTACTGCCCATTATTTGGACGATTTTCTTTTCGTGGGCAGGGGGGGCTCTGGCCAGTGTCGTTTCCTGCTCGACAGTTTTGTTTACATGGCTGATGAGCTGGGGGTCCCCCTGGCTCAGGAAAAGACAGAGGGCCCGACATCCACATTAACATTTCTAGGTATCGAGATTGATACGGTTAGTATGTGCTGCAGGTTACCCCAAGAAAAATTGGACGCGTTAAGGACGCGGGTCATCTCTGTTCGGTCCCATAATAGGGTCACTCTTTTGGAGCTGCAGCAGTTGGTAGGTCACCTCAACTTTGCATGCAAAGTGGTGGCGCCGGGTAGGGCATTTGTGAGGAGGTTATGTGACTTAATGAGAGGCCTCCGTCTCCCACACCATAGGACCAAAGTCTCCAAGGGAATGAGGGAGGACCTCTTGGTTTGGGAACAGTTTCTGGAATCGTTCAACGGGGTCTCTATGTGGCGGGAGGAGCTCCTGTTAGAGGCTGAGCTTCAGATTTCATCTGATGCGGCCGGCTCATCCGGTTACGGAGTTTATTTTAGGGGACATTGGTGTGCCGGGGACTGGCCTAAAGATTGGTTTCGGGCAGGTTGGGTCAAGGACCTCACCTTCCTGGAGTTTTTTCCAATTGTCGCAGCAGTATGGATCTGGCCTGACGATTTGGCTAATAGGACCGTCCACTTCTGGTGCGACAACCAGTCCACGGTTCATGTCATCAATTCCCTTACATCCAAATCCACGCGGGTCATGGCGTTGGTTAGGGCCTTTACTTTACAGTGCCTCAAATTTAACATCCTGTTTAAGGCCAGACACGTCCCGGGGGTCGCTAATGGGATCGCTGACGCTCTCTCTCGCAAACAGATGGAGAGGTTTCGTCAGCTGGCTCCAGAGGCCGACCCGCTCCCGGCAAGGATGCCCCCAGAGGTTTGGGGGATTGGAGGGCTGAGGCTGACAGGGCAATGAGCCTAGCAATTGCCCCTTCCACCAGGAGAGCTTACCTGAAGGCCGGTAAGCAGTTTCTGTCCTTCAGGGTGGGAGTGGGTTTGCAGCAGGTCTGGCCTATTCCTGTGTCACACCTGATGCAATTTTGTGTGTCACTACGGAGCGGCGGCCTTTCAGCTCACACAATCAGAGGCAAGCTGTCTGCACTGGCTTTTGCCAGTAAGGCGGCGGGTCACAAGGACACCACGGGCGACTTCCGTCTACGGAAGATGCTGGAGGGGTGGTCTCGGGAATCACCTAGGGCAGTAGACAACAGGGAACCTTTGACACCCACAGTCCTGAGAGGGCTGGAGGGCCAGTGGCCCTCTTGTTGTAGTGACAGCTATGAGGTGGGCCTGTTCCATGCCGCTTCGCTGACCGCCTTTTTTGGGGCACTCAGGATTAGCGAACTGGTGGCAGGCTCTCGGACTGACGCTTCTGGGGCAGCCTTGGAGCTTAGGGATGTATCGATCAATGAGTTTCAGCTACGGATCAGGTTGCGTAGATCCAAAACCGATCAGAAGGGTAAGGGGAGTGTGCTGGAACTAGGGTCTGGTTCGGAGGCAGCACTGTGCCCAGTCGCCGCCATGCGGCGGTACTTGGCACTCCGGGGTGATGGCCCGGGCTATTTGTTTCGGCATAGCGACAGCACCCCTCTTACGAAGTTCCAGTTCTGGACCGTGACCCGGAAGGCATTGATCCGGTTGGGTCTGGGCGGTGTTCGTTTTTGCTCCCATTCTTTTCGAATTGGGGCTGCATCGACTGCGGCCGCAATGGGGTACCCGGATAGGACAATACAGAGGATCGGGCGTTGGAAATCTGGATGTTATAAGAGTTACGTTAGGCGTTGTACCTTGTAGGTGCGTTGCAATTTCTTTCAGACGTTTGTTAATAAAGTTCTGGTTACAGGTGCTGCAGGCCGGGGGACAAGACGAAGAGTCATGGTCTGCGGCCACAGCATGGTCTTTTGGGCAGCTCATCAGGCGAGGAGAACCTCTTTCGGCTCCCAGCTTGGCCTCAGCGAAGTGGCGACGGTGGAGTGGTTGGGGAGGAGGGGCATGAGATGGCCGGCGCTCCTCCCGTTGTTGTTCGAGGAGAAGCGGGGGCCCCCCCCTCAGGTGCTAGTCATACACCTGGGGGGCAACGATTTGGGTTTGGTCAAGGGGGTGGCCCTCGTGATGCAGGCCAGGGCTGATTTGGCACTGATCAGGTCACGGTGGCCTGGCGTGCAGATAGTCTGGTCGGCCATGCTCCCCCGTCTGGTTTGGAGGCACGCCGGTGATCCCAGGTGTATGGACAAGGCGAGGCGGAACGCTAACAGCCAACTTCGCACGGCCATGGAGTCCGGGTTGGGTCTCTTTTTGCCGCACCCTAACATACAGGTCAAGTTCCCGGACCTGTATCGCCCTGACGGGGTGCACCTGTCAAACAAAGGCAATGAGGTATTTCTTGAGGACTTGCAGCACGGGATTCGGATGGCTCTCGGTTGCCATGTGGGGTAAGCAAAGGCCAAAGCAGAGGCTTGGATTTGCATGTGGTAGGTTTATGCAAGCAAGAAAATGGAACTGGTGGGTACCTTACGGCATATCCCTGTTGGGAACAGGAGGTCACCACGAACCACCCTAGGGCCTTGCGGTCTGGGGAGGGGAATGGTGATCGCCTCTGGGAACCTCTCAGACTAGGCTCCTCCCTGAAGGTCTGTGCAGCCTCAGGGGTAGGCGCCCCTGGGAGGGGACGCCAGTATGCTGGGCCGCCGGTTACGAGCCAGAATCGGACTGGGTCAATACTGGGGCTAGGTTACCTGCCCATTACAAGGGCAAGGAGGCTGGGTCTGGGAATGACACCTGCCTTGCCTGTTCCTGAGCTTGTTTAGTTGCCCGTTGCTGCATGTCCTGTTTAAATAGTTAATAAAGTGGCCCTTGTTTGATTCCAAACTGTTGTCTGTCTCGTTATTTCATGCTGGGGCGGCAATGGGCTCCCCGCCGCCCGGCTTTGCCGTGGCGGGGGGAAGCAATTTTGCCGCCTCGCATGACGCGAGGCAGCAACAGAGCGCGTCGGCGCTCACTGGCTTGCTGGGGGGGCGGGGCTTGCTCAATATGAGCCGTTGCCCCGCTCCCCATCTGCGCAGTCGCCTCGAGAGCTCGCCCACCCGCCCGCCCCGTTTGCAGTGTAGGCTGATGCTGGTTGCCGTTGGGGGCCAGGTAGGAATTTTTTACACCGTCTTCTATTTGGCTCCTGGAGACGGTGTTTTTTCGCCTACCTTACACTGCTGCTGGTGGTTAAGGGCATAGAGGGTGGTCGGGTATAATTAGGCTGGTCACTTGGTAGGTTTATGCAAGCAAGAAAATGGAACTGGTGGGTACCTTACGGCATATCCCTGTTGGGAACAGGAGGTCACCACGAACCACCCTAGGGCCTTGCGGTCTGGGGAGGGGAATGGTGATCGCCTCTGGGAACCTCTCAGACTAGGCTCCTCCCTGAAGGTCTGTGCAGCCTCAGGGGTAGGCGCCCCTGGGAGGGGACGCCAGTATGCTGGGCCGCCGGTTACGAGCCAGAATCGGACTGGGTCAATACTGGGGCTAGGTTACCTGCCCATTACAAGGGCAAGGAGGCTGGGTCTGGGAATGACGCCTGCCTTGCCTGTTCCTGAGCTTGTTTAGTTGCCCGTTGCTGCATGTCCTGTTTAAATAGTTAATAAAGTGGCCCTTGTTTGATTCCAAACTGTTGTCTGTCTCGTTATTTCATGCTGGGGCGGCAAACTGCTTTCATATGTCCTGAGCTGCTTGCATGTATGGTTCTTCGTCCTTGTTATGAGACAACGAGGCCTTCTTACTTAGCATTTCAAGTCAGTTCTAATGGCATATTTAAAATGATCTATCTGTTTTGACTGCAAGCTTTGTGGCCCATATCAACTACACAGGGGTCCGTTGGGGCCGGAGCGAGGCGGAGCGAAGTTCCGCCAGCTCAGGACTGGCCAGTAGGGCAGCCACGGGCTGAATCAGATTCTCTAATCTGATTCAGCTCACGGCCGAATTGCCACCAAAATTTGGCGGCAACTTTAAAAGCCACTGAAGGGGAGGGGGTTTGAGGGAGAGGCTCCAAACTTGCAGAGTAGCTGCTGGGGTCTCTCCTCGAAATGCCCACCAAGTTTCAAGAAGATTGGACCAGGGGGTCCAATTCTACAGGCCCCCAAACAGGTTGCCCCCATTCCCTCCATTGTTCTCTATGGTAGGAAAAAAGTTAACATTTTTTCCCTCCATAGAGAACAATGGAGGGGATGGGACAATCTGTTTGGGGGGCCCATAGAATTGGACCCCGAGGTCCAATATTCTTGAAACTTAGTGGGTATTTTGAGGAGAGGCCCCAACAGCTACCCTGCAAGTCTGGAGCCTCTCCCTGAAACCCCCTTTTCCTCCAGCCCCTCATATTCCCTGAGTTTTTGCCATTGATTTCAATGGCCCATAGGATATAATGAGGCTGAAACTGACATTCCCTTTCTGACACACTTCTGGTGATGTCAGGGGACGTGGCTTATGCTAATGAGTTATGCTAATGAGTTATGCTAATGAGCTCCTGCACCTCTTTTTCTACGAAAGGACCCCTGCAACTACATAATGTGACTGCAGGGATTCTTCTTGCTTTCTGATTACACTAACATAGGCCCAATCTGCATCCAGCATTTGCTCTGTTGTTTTACCAAACCCACACTGGAACAGAAAAAGGTGCAGCTCAAAGCCACATTCAGGTACCCCGGGCCAATGCCATGCTGACTGCAGAGTCACCCCTGAATGGCCATAGAACGGCCATATATTTATGCAGACAGCCACCATAAAACCAAGAGATCAAACGAAGTGAAAGTGGCATGCAGTCTGGACACTGCCATAAAATTCGATAATCAGTCAAAGTGAAAGTGGCATGCAATGCAGATGGGAATTTCTGTTCCAGTGAGGGTTTGGTAAGACAGCGGAGCAAATGCTCGATGCAAATTGGGCCATACTCTGCAAGTTAGATCCAGATGGGTAGCTGTGTTGTTCTGAAGCAGCAGAACAAAGTTTGAGTCCAGTGACACCTTAAAGACCAACAAGGTTTGAGTCCAATGGCACCTTTAAGAACAAGAAAGTTTTATTCAAGGTATGTGCGCACATGAAAGCGCATACCTTGAATAAAAATTTGTTGGTCTTAAAGGTGCTGCTGGACTCAAACTTTGTTATACTCTGCAATTTTTATGGCTGTCTTTCACTTGCTGTATTCAGATTTCTTTTAATTCTGCTTGCCCCTACAGCTGATTTGATCCTTTGTTTCTTTGTCTATGGGATCAATACTTCCTGTCAACCTATCTATAGGCCCTGGTCTCACATGCCAGATAACACGGAGGGGAGGGGAGGCTATTTGCGCCATCGCAATTTGACCCACCACTATGCAATCAGATGTGACGGCGGTGAACCAGTGTTTTTTTTGTCTGCGTGAGTTTCCGGTGCGCTTCAATGAGGGAGCAGAAGCGCGCTGGAGCGATCACATGGGAACCTTCATCTGCCGACCATCGCAAACCCCTTTGATAGTGGACTTTCGCTGGTAGTTTTCAACTGTGCTTCTTCGACGGAAGAAATGGGTTAGCGACGGGTGCAGGAAGCTTGCCAGATGTTCCCCTGTGATCGTGCTGGTAAAATCCACCCACATCCGTGCCTATCGTGTGGCTACTTCTCTGTGTGATCGGGGCCTATACTCTCTCTTACCGTTTTATCCCACCATTTTCTAAGGAGCTTAGGGCAGTGTATATAGTACTGCCCTAACAAATACAACTCTGTTTGGTAGGTTAGGCTAAGAGTGACTAGCCTAAGGTAATCCAGTGAGTTTCATGGCAGAGTGAGGATCTGAACACAGGTTTCCCAGGTTCTAATCCAATACTGTAATTATAACACAACAATGGCATATCCATTTGTTAATCATGTTGCCTATTGCCTTCACAGCCAATTTTATACTGTTTGGTGCCCTTCATGTGACACATGAAAGCTTCCTTTTAGATTCTTTTTCTCATATTCATTGCACAATATATCAATACTTGTAGATGCTGGAATACATTTGTATACTGTCAAGTAGATATAATAGAGCAGAGTCCAGTGGCACCTTTAAGACCAACCAATATTTGAGGTATGCGCTTTCGTGTGCATGTACATTTCCTCATACCTTGAATAAAACTTTGTTGGTCTTAAAGGTGCCACTGCACTCAAACTTTGTTCTGCTGCTTCAGACCAACATGGCTACCCACCTGAATAAACCAGATGTAATGGCACCCATGGCTTCTTGGATTCAACACAGTACTACTGCAAACATTCATATAAGGTAGGGGGTCCCAATCTGAGCCAATTTCCCCTTCCTACTGTAGCTCCTGTGCCTCAGCCCATGCAATTCCAGAGTCCCCTCACTCTCAACCCTGGCTGTTAGGGAGTATAGGCAGCTACAGCAGGAAAAAGCCTCATTCCTTGAAAATATGTTTCTAGAATCACAATGAGTGGGTAGCAGGGATTTCTTAATCATTCACTATCTTCTGATGCTCCCCTACAAATTCTGAGACTGGAAAGTATGTCTAATTTTGGAGTAAAACAGGAGGGGGAATGTATAGAGAAGTGGCAGGCAGAGAAAGGGTTAAACAGCCCTCCCACTAATTCTCCTGTGCCAACATCCTCATATCTGTATTGCTTAGGTAGTTCCATTAGACATGATACAATAGCTACACTAACACCTCTAAAATCCCCTATGCAAGTGCTACATGCACATACTACATGCTGTAGGTTTGTCTCAGCAAATGCTCCCTCTAAGCTGTCGTGTCTTGTGAGTGAAAATTCTACTTTGTGAGCTACTGGCATAAAAGTTGTGAGTGAGCAAATTGGCTACTGCATAAATTAGTTTGCTCTGGAGCCATCCTTCCTGAGCTAAGGCAAAAATGTGGGAGCTGGAGGCTAAAAATCTGTGAGCTAGCTCACACTAACTCAGCTTAGAGGGAACACTCAACTGCCCACAATTGTTTGGAGAGATGGCATCAAGTCCTGGACCAGCAGCCCCTAGGAACATGGAAGGGTATGATATCTTGGACCTGAACTACTTCCATTGCCCTGAATCATTTCAAACGCTTTGTAAGGTAAGACATTTTGCCTTCACACTTGCTGAGGCTGTGGTTTCAACAGCTGTGCAAAAATATGAACAGCTGGATGCCATGCTAAATTATACTACAGGGCAATATGATCACTAATCCTTGCCAATTGAAATTTGCAAGCTAAATTACAGAGGGATATTCGAAAGTCTATTATTGAAGAAAAAGTTATTTATACTCTGACTCATTTCCAGCCTTGAAAGAAAGAAAGAAAGAAAGAAAGAAAGAAAGAAAGAAAGAAAGAAAGAAAGAAAGAAAGAAAGAGAAAGACAGACAACAGATCAGGCAGTCTAGCTTACATCTGGTTGCATTAAGCTTTTGGAACAAAGCTTGCGAAAGGCTACATGTGGAAAGCATTAGGTTAAAACTGAAAACGCACATGAATTTTACAGGGAAGATGTATGATCAGGAGCCTATGTTAGTCTGACTAACCTTTTCTGGAAAATGTATATTTATTTTCAGTTCTGACCATTTTCTTCCATATATATTTGTCAGAAATATTTCCAAAAGACTTCCCATGCAACTACTTTATCAGAACAAGCCCCTGATACCACATTAGGGCTCAACCATACGTTACATAACAGTTATTTTATCTGATTTTTTAAAGCCAAAAGCATTCCCTGAAGGCTGTAAATTTAAGCAGAAATGTACATATGTAATCCTTTTGTCTTTTGCCTTCAAGCTGTTTTTTCATTCCCGGGTGGGGGAGAGATGATATTGTCTCCTAAATAGGGATGAAAGCGTGTGTAATTTTGAACAGAAAAACAATCCCATCTGATTCAACATCTGACTAAAAAATCAGGGGCAAGTTGCATCTAATGCTTAGTTACTCCCTTACACAACTTGCATCCATATCGACTATATCTTCTAAATTCACTGTCACATTTGAATGTGTACATGTACAGAAGCAAATAAGTCTCTTTTTAATTCTAGGGGTAAAAGTGATGAACCAGATACATGTGAGGAAAGCTTTGCGCAGTGCTACAGATATCTATGGCAGGGCTCCCCAAACTGTCTGAGGCTATGAGTACCTTTGAAGTTCTGAGAAACGGTGGTGTCATAAACTCACCATGGGCCTGTGTGTTATCACCAATGCTCCCTCCAAGCTGTGGAGTCCTGAGAGTAAAAATTCTACTTTGTGAGCTACTGGCATTAAAGTTGTGAGCAAGCAATCTGGCTACTGCATAAATTAGTTTGCTCTGGAGCCATCCTTTCCTGAGCAAAGGCAAACATGTGTGAGCTGGAGGCTAAAAAAATTATGAGCTAGATCACACTAACTCAGCTTAGAGGGAACACTGGTTATCACATGCATGTTGTGTGACTGCCTCCATGTAAAAGCATGTTTTTCTTGGTGACACCACCCCAGACTATATAACCCAGCCAATCTCATAACCAGTGCCTTGGGGAACCCTGGTAAGGCTGTCTCGGAGCAAGTACAAAGGGCAGAGCTTTCCTACTTTAGCCCCCACCCCTGCATTTCCTTATTATGTATAGGTCTAGGATTGTGGGTAGGATTTTAATCATACTCTGCTTTCTTAAACAGGAAAGAAACTTTATCAATAAAGATTAAACTAGAGCATATACATGGAAAATAGCTGTTATGCCTAGTGAGTACAGATCTGAGGAAAAGAATACAAAAACATGAATCTAAGTTACAATAGAAGACTTTACCACACATCCCCAAACTCCCAACTGCCCCCTTTGCAGAGGAGCTTGGGTTCCAGTGTAGGTCACAGCATCTGGGAGAAGTATCTGAACAAAGATACAAAGGGAGATTCCACCTGTTAAACCTTTCTGCCTGCTTTGATGGAAACTTCCCTCCAGAGTTAGGACTCCTGTCCAGTGTTCCCTCTAAGCTGAGTCAGTGTGAGCTAACTCACAGTTTTTTAGCCTCCAGCTCACACATTTTTGTCTTCGCTCAGGAAGGATGGCTCCAGAGCAAACTAATTTATGCGGCAGCCAAATTGCTCGCTCACAACTTTAATGCCAGTAGCTCACCAAGTAGAATTTTCACTCACAAGACTCCACAGCTTAGAGGGTGCATTGCTCCTGTCCCTAGTGGGAGATACCCCAAAGTACAGTCATTTCGTAGAAAGAGAGGTGTCCCGGTCAGGAACGACCGGGCCTTCTCTCCCCCCCCACAGAAGCGGCCCCACACTCACCCGGCCAAGTCCGAGACGCCCAGGAAGCTGGAGCCCCACGAGAACCGCCCCAGGAAGACCCACGGCCGCAATGGGCGGCCAACTCCGCCGCTGCGCATCCCGGCCCGTATCGGGCCCGGGAACGCCTATGGGTGCCATGTGGCACCGCCGCTGCCGAAAACAAAGCAAGCAAGGCGCCCAGGAGCACCGCAGCCGAGCCCCACAGGCCCTCGACCCTCACCAGCGCCGGGCAGGCTGGGGACCAAGGAAAGTCGGCAGAAGCCGCGGAGCCTCCTCCATGGGACTCCGGCGCAACGCTCAGAAGACCCAGAAGTGGGGCGGAGCCCAGCCCAAACGCCGGGATGGCGTCTCTGCTTCTAAAGGGGGGCGGGGCCCAAGAGGGAGGAGTTGGCTGGAACGCCCGGGTGGCTCTGGGGGAGTGGGGAGGGGAATAAAAGGAGGCCAGGAAGGAAGGGCCGGGGAGGATGAGCCAGGAGGTGTTTATGGCAAAGAGAACGAGAGAGAGAGAGATGCCAGAAACTGAACACCGACGGAGGCAGAGGGGTGAAGAGGGTGCTGTACACCCCACCCCCTGCCAATCTGAGGCCCTTCCTTGCCCCTTTCTTGCCCCAACACTGCTCAGAGCCACCTGCCGCCGTTGTACGTCACGGCCACGGGAGGGGACCCCAGAGGGAAGAAGGCGGAGCGTGACAAGAGGTGCAGGAGCTCATTAGCATGACTTATTTGCATATGCTACACCACGTGACATCACTGGAAGTATGTCGGAAGGAAGGAAGGAAGGAAGGAAGGAAGGAAGGAAGGAAGGAAGGAAGGAAGAAAGCGGACAGCTACTAATCCAAGCCTCAGAAATACCACTATTCTGGGAGGATAGCTTCAGTGGTGGTTGAAGCCTTCAGAAGGCTGGTTGGAGGAACAAGGACCTTTCCAGGGGACGGGGTCATTTTGCTGCAGCCATGACACAAAGCAGGCATTCCTCCATGGGGGAGAGGGGGGACTGGCACCAACTCCCAGAGCTGAGCTTCCCCAAGCTCCTGCTCGAAATGACCCCTGCCCCAAAGTCTTCTAATCAGGTTACCAGATACGTAGCCCACATCTCCACATCCTCAATCAGGTTTTTTTAATGACCGACAACCATCTTCAACCTCTGGCAGGTAAGCCAAATGGACCACCTCTGAGAGGAAACCCAATTCCTATTTTTCCTCACTCTGGCACTTTTTAAAATTGCACCCCTCTTGTGGAAATAAACAGCTGTCATGACTTCAGAGATTCCTCCATGTGCTTTATAGCATCCTATCTCTCTGAATACACAACAGTGAGCGCCACCCCCAAATGGCTGCCACAGGAGATAGAGACAAATCCAAAATGGCTGCTACAGGAGGCAGAGCCAGATGCACTACCTCCCCCCCTGAGGTGCAAAGGAACTGCAGAAGGTGAATAAAAAGAAATGAAGGAAAACATGGGGAAAGAGGGAGGGAGAAGACCAAGGGGAATACAAAAAAGCCTGAAATGGGAATAGAACCACACACTGGTTGCTTACCAGTCCTCCTAATCCTCCAGTGACTGCAGCTGCTATTGCAGCCACAGAAAACACTTTCATTGGAATCGGGGCTGCCAGGGCTAATTTTGGGCAGGAAAGCACAGGAACGGAGTTCCAGCTGTCTCCTGAGTTGGCCACGCCTACAACCAAAACCTCTGGCATGCGTGGCTACAGAGCACGCTGCCCTCCTCATGTTACACACAAGAGGGAAAGGTGGCATGGTAAAATGCCCTCTTTCCCTCTGGGGAGCCCATCAGTATTTCCTTGTCAATTTCACTCCCTGCCCATAAGCTGAGAGTGAAATTGACAAGGAAAAGCTTCTCTCTGCCTTCCCTTCTCTAGCTGACATGCTGCAGCTGGGAAAAGGCAGGCAGGGAACCCAGGCACGTTGAAAATGCCTTTCTTTCCCTCCCCAATCTGGGAAATGAGCTGCGCAAATATGAGCTAATATGCTAATGAGCTACACTGTCAGGGGTGTGGCCTAATAGGCTAATGAGTTCCTGCTGTTGGGAGTGGCCTATTATGCTAATGAGTTCCTGCTGGGCTTTTGCCACAAAAAAAGCCCTGGGGGTGGCCAATAACAAGGCTTGCCTTACAACAGGCCCGCGTACTTTCTGAGAAGCTAGGCGGGCTCCAGGAGAAGTACTGGCAAGCACCATGTTACCCACAGGTGCTATGATGGGGAACCCTGATCGATGGGCAGAGCTCTCTCACGAGAGAGGCCTATGACACTGGTTCATGTAGCAGCCTCATAAAGGACGCATCCACACAGAAAGCAGCTTCATAAGCATGTAGTAAGGAGTCAGCTTCTCAGAAAGTGGCTAGTTGGTATGGTGAATTAGCTCTGCATGAGGATGCAGCTGTCATGCAGGGGAAGACCAGAAGTGGCTGACATGTGTTACTGTCATACTGAGGCTTGATATTTATGTGAGCCAGGGTGGTACAGTGGTTCAAGTGTCAGAGTAGGATCCAGAAGACCCGGGTTTGAATGGGCGTAGACTTTCCAATTTCCCGGGGGTGTGTGGGTGGGTGGGGCTGGGCCAGAGACATTACAGGCCATTTTCTCCAGGGAAGGCTCAGCATGTCCTGGAAAAGTTTTTTTGGGGGGGCTCCAGCTCCCCAGCCCCCCTGAAGTTGACGCCTATGCAATCTGCCATGGAAGATCACCAGGTGACCTTGGGCCAGTCACGCTCTCTCAGCCTAACCTACCACACAGGGTTGGTCTGAGGATATAGCGAGGGAGAGGAGAATGATGTAAGCTGCATTGGGGAGAAAGGCAGGACATAAATGGAAGTAAATACATAAATATGAATGTGATGCTGGCAAGTAAATGAACTCACTTGTACTTCGCACACACAGTGCCTTGGATAAACTGGGCTGCCACCTGTGAAAGGCAAGTGCATATGCTTAATTGGCACACCAGTGCATCACCTGCCAATGCTATGGACTTCTGGCAAGCTAAACACACACAGCGGTTATGGATGGTTAGCAACTGTTTACACAAAATGCTGTACCAGTGTAAAGTCCCATGTTATTTTTCATCACAGTCATGTTAAAAATCAGACCTAACCTTTTTTCCAGCACATTTTATTCTGTTTTAGTTAATCCCTGATGCCCTTCTACCAATATTCATATATTTTCCTGTGAGATTCTTCTTCTCTAGGATGTAGACTGTATTTTACATTTTTTTTGTCTAATATTTTTGCTGGGGTACAAAAAGCAAAGTGAATGGGCTTGATTTCCAGGATTTCCTCGGTAAACAGAATACACTAGTACAATAGAGAGCAGACTCGACTTGAACCTTTCTGATATACTATAAACTGTAGGGAGGTTGTTTTTTAAAAAATATGGGGGAGCAGGGGTCATTTCAAGCAGGAGCTCAGGGAAGCTCAGCTCCGGGTGCCAGCCAACCCCCTTGCGGTGGAATGCCTGCTTTGTGTCATGGCTGCAGCAAAATGAGCCCGTCCCCTGGAAAGGTCCTTGTTCCTCCAACCAGCCTTCTGAAGGCTTCAGCCACCAATGAAGCTATTTTCCCAGAATAGTGGTATTTCTGAGGCTTGGATTAGTAGCTGTCCTCTCTCTGTCCGCTTGTTCTTTCTTTCTTTCTTTCTTTCTTTCTTTCTTTCTTTCTTTCTTTCTTTCTTTCTTTCTTTCTTTCTTTCTTTCTTTCTTTCTCTCTCTCTCTCTCTCTCTCTCTCTCTCTCTCTCCCTCCCTCTCCCTCCCTCTTTCTCTCTCTCTCCTTTCTTGCCTTCTGACATACATCCAGTGATGTGGTGGGGGGGTGGCATATGCAAATAAGTTATGCTAATGAGTTATGCTAATGAGCTCCTGCACCTCTTTTTCTACGAAATGACCCCTGTGGGGGAGCATAAGAAAAGACATCTCCCATATGCTCCCATCATACTGTCCATAAATCCCATTTTACCAGCTGGGCAAACTGCACGGCTGGAGACTGCAAGGTATTTTCTAAGATCTTCAAATCACAGTCTAGACATGCAGGAAAATAAGGAGGCAGCAGAGTGCTGAGATGGTTGACTGTATTGTACCACTTCAGGTGAGGGCTTAGGCTTTTCATGTTTCCTCCGCATTAATAAATTCCCTGCCACTGGAAAATCAGCACAAGTATGCAAAGGCGAAGTTAAATCTTTCCCCGATAGACTTTTTCGTTGTTATAGGGAGTTTTTACACGGAAAAGCATTACGAATACGACAGCTTTCTCCTGCATTCTCAAGTGGTATAGCCACCTCAGAATTATACCACTTCATTCCACTGCTTAAGCCTTAAGCAGCCCTCGCTGCTACGAAGCGAGACAGGCGCATCATGTCTACCAAGGTAGCCTTTGCACACAGATGGTTCAGCCACTATTTTGAATACACTAAGAAGCGAACTGTCTCTGTGTCACACAGTGCCCATGTCCACATTCAGCTGCCTGATCTTGGATTACGCATTCGCTCTAATGCTGCAGTGCCAACCCTTTTTAAAAATAATTTTAAAAGGGAAGGATTGAACTTCCGGTCAGGCAAGGGAGTAGTCTCCTGTCCTGACCAGTGTTCCCTCTAAGCGGAGTTAGTGTGAGCTACTTCACAGTTTTTTAGCCTCCAGCTCACACATTTTTGTCTTTGCTCAGGAAGGATGGCTCCAGAGCCAACTAATTTATGCAGCAGCCCAACTGCTCGCTCACAACTTTCATGCCAGTAGCTCACAAAGCAGAATTTTTGCTCACAAGACTCTACTGCTTCGAGGGCGTATGGCTCCTGGCTGTGTGTTGCTCTGCTAAGTGCTGTACGTGGCTTTTTTTTTTTTACACCCTTCCCTCTTTTTGCAGGGAATTCTGCCGAAGAGAATTGATTTGAAGGGGACCTGCCTAGCTCAGTTTCTCAGTCAGGGCAACTTTCCCGCGCAGCCCCAACCAGGCGCCGGAGAAAGTGGCGAGGCCGCACCGGGCGCTCTCTGCTTTCCCTTCCCAGCGCCTGAGGGGCCTCCTGAGCGGGCGCTTCTGTCCCGGCAGGGGAGACCGGGGGAGGGAGGGACGGAAGCAGCCGCGTCACGGCCGGCCTTCTTCCTTCCTCCATTCCCTCCTCTCGGTCAGTCCCGGCCCGGGGCTGCCCGGCCCCGCTGCTCTTTCCCCGAAGCCGAGCGGTTGTCCCACGAACCCGGGGGCGACGCATCCGAGAAAGGGGGGCGGCGAGCTGGTGTCGTTCTTTTGGCGCCAGGAAACTTTGGCGGTGGTTCCCTTTGCCAGGCTGGCCGTGAGTTTGCTGGAGCGGAGCCCTCCAGAGTTCCCGCCACTCCACCGCTAGACGGACAAGGTCGCTCCCCAGCCCGCTGGCCCGTAGGGTGGGGACAGTTGCGAGTGGGGTGTCCCCGTTATTGGGGATGAGGGTGGTGCAGTCTCTACCACAACGCCAAGCGTCGGCTTCTTTTTACAACCCGCCCCTAAGACCCTTGCAAGTAAACCTCGGTGGGGGTATTTTCCTGTGTTAAGTGTCAAGCATAGGGTTCGGGTCTCTAGCGACATCTGTTGTAGACAGAACAGTGGCAGAAACCGACGAAAAAGGAAGTATCCCCTCTACTTCCAGTGCTTCCTTATGGGTGGAATGGGGATGGTCATCTGCTGTTATTAGGAGTTCAGATCCAGAGTGTGGTAGCTATCGCGGTCTAATGAGCACCCTTGTAAAGTGGAGTAAGTGATATGGCCTGTGCAGTGTAAAACTGGGTGGAAAAAACTCACAGTTTATTGGTAAATTTGCGGGGCCATGTCTACTCAGAAGTAAATCTCACTGTCTTCAGCCCAGTTTACATCCAGGAAAACATGCATGGGATTACAACCATAATTTACCAGTGCTAAATGAAATATGTACAGATTGAGATTTCCTTACTGAATACCTCGAAGGCTCAAGAGTTAAAGATTTTGACATGAGCACTAACTGTAGGTGCATGGAAAGTCTAAAGAACAAGTAGGCCAAGAAGAATTTGGACCCTTAAGGCTAATTAGAGGAAATGGGGCTCGCTTGGGGACAAAAGTGGACATCTCAAGCTAAGGTCCTGCTTAAGTCTCTGCTACTGGACTCAAATCTAGCTATCTCAAGCGATGTGGTGGATGCCATGTCATAAATACTTAAGAGTAATAAATTGAACATTATGATGCAGGCTTCCATTAGTTAATATCACCTGTCCCAAAGGGGAAACCTCCTCCATTATGGGGACTGCTTCATCCTTGGTAAACCCAGTAGGCGCCGTGGGGGAGGTGATTGAAGACACATATGAGGGAGGTGGGGGTGAAGCCTGCGAGATCCCTGTGGAGGTGAAACCCAAAGCCCGCCTCCTGCGCAGCTCCTTCCGCCGTGTAGGTACGTCACGGCCTGGAGGTCTCATTGGGGCCAGTTTCAAATCCACTGCCTCCGTACAAGAGCTGGAGTGTATGGCAGAGTACGAACGCCTGAAGAAAGAATACGAGATCTTCCGTATCAGCAAGAACAATGAAGTGGCATCTATGATGAAGAAAGAGGCCAAACTGGATAAGGAAAACAAGCGCCTGCGAGCAGAGCTGCAGGTAAACTAGAAGGATCATGACATCTTGGGCTGGCCGAAAGAAGGAAGGGAAGGGCATAGAGGAATCTTAGGTATGCTTCACACAAGCCAGAGGTAGAGAGTGGACCGCACTGCTTTTTTAAAGATGTGGATGTTCCTTTCCATAAAGAGTTCTGTTCAGAGGGAAAACAAGCACAAAGAATCTGTCCTCTGTTTTGTCCTGTGATGGTCTCATGTTTATAGGGTGTTTTTAATGGGGTAATTCCAAGATGTGGACCTCCATGATCTACCACAGCCACTCATTCCTCCACATTCAAGGCTAGGCCAGGAAACCTGTGCTGACCTCTCCAGGTAGCTATGAAGATTTCACTGTATTTTACTGTAACTGAAGTCAACTATATTGTAATTAATGGGGTTTCCATAGTAATACAACTTTGCAGATCGTATTCAGGATCAGAATCTATATCACAAGTAAGTTTTAGCACTGCATTGTTTTAGGTATTTAGTGCCTTGTTTCTAAAGACGTGTATTTGGAAGAAAGTTGGTTTGATTGTGGTAAATGCATGTTGGAGTATAAGCCTAAATGCAACACAATGACTTTTTGGGAAATAGAATTAAGTGTGAAAGCTTTCTGTGAACTAATTTTTTAATTATGAGATTTAGCAGTCAAAGACTGCCTAGTACTCTAGATAGTCCACCCTAGCCCAGTCTTGTCAGATATCAGACGCTAAGCAGGTTCAACCCTAGCCAGTATTTGGATGGGAGACCTCCAAGGAATAGCAGGCTCATGACACAGAGACAGCCAATGGCAAACCACCTCTGAATATATCTTGCCTTGAAAACCGTATGGGGTCGCCATAAGTCAGCTGTGACTTGACGGCACTTGCCACCACCACCAAGGGGAAAAAACTGAACAAGCTAAAACCAAGAATGGTCTTTTTCAGGCACTTCAGAAAACATACCAGAAAATACTCAGAGAGAAAGAAAGTGCTTTAGAGGCTAAATATCAAGCCATGGAGAGAGCTGCTACGTTTGAACATGACCGAGACAAAGTCAAGAGACAGTTCAAGGTAAAGTCTCCATTTTCCTTGAGTCTTTGGCCACTCGTTGCAGACTTCAGCTCTCAGAGTCTGGTTGCTGGACTTTGAAGGAGCGCACTGCATGGTGTCTATAAATGAAAGTTATATGCATGTGTTTTCATGCCAGCATGGACTGACTCAAATAGAACACTGAGTTTTTGGAGGCGGCTCATGCATTAGGAAGTGCAGTTCGTGTCTGGTCATTGTGGCAATTCACTGAATCCTTTCACTTTTATAGATTTTTAGAGAAACCAAGGAGAATGAAATTCAGGATTTACTGAGGGCAAAGCGAGAGTTGGAGGCAAAATTGCAGAGGCTGCAAGCTCAAGGCATCCATGTATTTGACCCTGAAGAGACAGACTCTGATGACAGCTGTACAGAGGCTGCTGGTGAGGATTCCATATACAGTTTTAGACATCGGCATATGACCATGTTATGCGAATATGTGAAATATAAAACTGACAAAAACCTAATGGCTGTTCTTTCTGGCTACTTAAAATGTCACGATGTAATTCTTAAGCAATGAGAGTATTTTGCTCCATGAAACTTAAACAAGCCACCTTACAATTTCTAAAATGGCTCCCTTCCTCTCCAGTCTGAGAATCTTGGCTGTTGATTTTCTCTCTGGATTAAAGGTGACATTTCAATTTGGGCATGTAATCTTTTAGGAGCAAAATTTACCAGAAGATAAAGAAGAGTAAACTGGCAAGAGGAATACAGTTTTCTAAATCTTAACTTGTTTACGCCTTCTTTATTAGGTTGGGAACACAGTTTGGGATGTGTGAGAGATTTTAATGGACATAACTGCAGGAAGGGGAAAGGCTGAACAATCCCCTGCTCTTTGCTGCTGTTTAGCTGTTGGCTATATCTTTGCAAGTTTGCTTTTCATTTGAAAAATAAGCCTTTGGGGGAACGGAGGCATACAGTTCCAATGGACATCCTTCTAAGTTTGTTGACTTCACACGATACAAAAGAATACACAAGGATAGAAGGATACACAATGGCACGGTATGCCTCCTTTCCCCCAAAGGTTTATTGGGGAAATAGATAGAATTCTATGTCACATCTAACCATGACTTCTTAATATTTAACACTCAGGTCAGTTTGCTGTCTCCCTCTCCAGTTTCCAGCTGTAGTGCAAGCTAAGATAGCATTTGTGTGAAGCACTTGCAGCTCTGTAGCCCAAGGTGGCTTTTTCAACCACCACAGATCCCTTCCTACAATGAAAACTGAGTTACGCTGACAGCGGAATCATACATTGCTTGGTTCTTTTTGGACAGTACCATTTCAAATGACAAATGAATGCTTCCCCATAGAAACCCCCCCCCCCCAAAATGTGCATAGAATTTTTGTTCTCTGCTGCCACATGTCAGCAAAGCAAAAGACTGGACTGAGGTATGATTGCCACAAAAGCTGCCATCACCAGCAAAGCTCTTTAAGAGCAAAGGTATTGCAAGGATAAAAATTTGGGCCCTCAACAAGTGTGAGCTGTTTCTAATAAGTCACCAGTGGGGCTCTATAACTGAAAGAGAAGAAAGGGCTGTTTCCAACCTTTTGTCCAAGCAGGTCCTATGACTGCAGACATCTTCTTTCTAGGGGTCCAGAGGGACTGGTGAGGGTAGGGGAACATGGAGAAAATCCATATGGGTTGCATTTGTCATTGGTTGGATACAACAACCTATTAATTTCCTATTCTTTTCAAAGTTTGGTACAAAGATTCTTGCTCCTGGTTCTGTTGTGGGTAAGTTTGTCATGGTTTCAGTTATTAGTCTCAAAGCTGCAATGTGACAGTATCTGACAAAATTACACATTTCTTCCAGTGAATTCTTTTGGTAATTTCAGTGTGAGAGTGCCAGTTTCCCTTTGACTGCTTCTGTTCTTTTAACTTTCCCCCCTCACAACTCTCAACAGTCAAGAATGGACCAAGTGAGAAATTTTAGTATGTGCTTGGTGGGTAACTTTCATGGTGGGTAAATTGTATATGTGCTCTCTGTCTGTAGTTTGGTGGCCTGTACCTCTTCCAGCTCTCTGACTGTATGACATAAATAATTCAGTAGATACTAGCAGAACCAGAAATTGTGAATATTTCCTCATAGGCTGTTGACGGCACTTCAGCTGGTCATGGTAATTGAGAGCCATTGTGGATCTCCAGGAAATGCTGTTGTTTGGGCCCTTCTTGTACTTCATTTGGGATACTCTCACATCCAGAAGAACACACACAAGATGGTTGATTATTTATTATGTCCCCCAACAGCACTGAGCTTGGGCCCCAGGGCAAATCTGGACCTCTAGATTTTTTTTGACCCTGTGCTGTCCCCACACCCCATCTCCATAACCCTGAGGCAGATGATTGTTATTTTATCTGAAGGCAAGTGAGTATGGTAGTCAGCAATGTGATGATTTTGTTGCAAGTTGCGTAACAAGTAAAGAAGCAGTATAAAGTTTCTCTTCATGTGAGCCATAAGGGAGCATCTTATTTAGTTAATTTTTGCCCATACCTTCCTCCATGGAGTTCAGGATTTTATCCTCACATAGATTCTGTGAGGTAGTCTGAGAGAGAGTGCTTGGCCAAGACCTGGTGAGCAGAGAGATTTAAGCCCAGGTCTTTCCAAGCCTAGTCTAACATTCTAAGCACTACACCACACTAACTCTAATAAAGGTGTTCTTTGGATGTAGGAGGTTTGTACATGAATACTATCATTGTGCTTCTTAAGCATCTTACTGATACATGGTAGAAAGGCCTTGACTTAGAACTATAGTTAAAGAAAAAAAAAAGAATCTGTCATGATACAAGTGTTAAGTACATTTTGACAGCTAATTTCAGCTTCAATTAGGACTTTGGCTAAACTCCAGACAACTGTGTGCAAGGCCATTTCCACCATTAGGCGAAGGATGACAAACTGTCAATTATTTAATGCACTGTTGTGTTTTTCTTACTGCCGGTGGCAGTGTATGTAAGGGGGTGGGGGGGAAGCATCTGGATTTTCCTCTTTAAGTGTCAGAACAGTTTGAGGCATACTCTAGGAGCCTGGAAGAGCTTTAGGCTTGTGTATCTTGAACAAGATATCCCCTGGCCTGGCTGCATAGCAAAGCACTTTCAAACACTATTTGTGTGTTTCAAAGAATTGTCTTCTGCCTTATAGACGGAGTCAAAGGCTGCAAAGTGTGCTGATTAGATGGTATGTCTCACTGAGCTTGGTGAGGCTGATTTCTGAGTCACTGACCCAAGGATGCTTCAAGTTTGGTTCAAACTCTATATGATAGTAGAACAAAGTTTGAGTCCAGTGGTACCTTTTAAGACCAACAAAGTTTTATGAAAGCTATGAGCTTTCATGTGCACACACACATTTCTTCACAGTGTCTAAGGAACTGTGTGTGCACACGAAAGCTCCTACTTTGAATAAAACTTTGCTGGTCTTAAAGGTACCACTGGACTCAAACTTTGTTCTACTGCTTCAGACCAACACGACTACCCACATGGATCTATCTATATGACAGTGAAAGACACATTTGTTGCAACCAGGATCCATCTCAGTCACATGCCAGTGTTCCCTCTAAGCTGAGTTAGTGTGAGCTAGCTCACAGTTTTTCAGCTCTTGGCTCACACATTTTTGTCTTAGCTCAGGAAGGATGGCTCCAGAGCCAATTAATTTAATGCAGTAGCCAAATCGCTTGCTCACAACTTTAATGCCAGTAGCTCAAAAAGGAGAAGTTTTGCTCTCAAGATTCCACAGCTTAGAGGGAACTTCTGAGGTAAAAAAGACTCTAGATTTTAGAGTACATGAGGAACATAGCAGTGGGATACTAAATGTTTCCTCTATCAATGGCTTATCTCGTCACAGCTTGTCTTCTAATGCTGTTTCCCTTCAGCTGTGCTGAAATACCAAAAGGAGGCCTTGCAGGGACAAAAACATCTCTTGTGCAGGGGGAGGTTAACTGAAATAAATAATAGACCTAAGACAGGTTGTGTTCCTCTCAGCCGAACCCTGTCATTGCTCTATATGTGACTGGGACAGACCTGAACTTAAACAAGCAGGTTGGCAGCCATAGTGTATAGTTCTGAGCTTTAGACATGAGAGTACAGCTGAAAAAAATGAGAGTGAAATTAGTTGTGACATAATTTTAATGGGGCAATCATAACTAGCTTGAGCTGGATGGGAGCCAACATGTTTTGGATTAGGCCAAAAACATACCACTAGGGGTGTGCAAACTGTGGAAAGTATCTCTAGGGAATGTGGCTGTTGGATTAGAGCCAAAGAACTGTGAGTGGAAGGAAAATGGCAGTCAGGGTATATTTCCATGAGGTATGTGGGTATCACTTCCCACATACAGATGCACTCTTCTGACTTAGCCCATCCATTTTAAATTGGTGTAAGTAGTTATCTGCTTGTTTATTTTAAGCAACTGGGGCTCAGGCTGAGTATTGGACTGGTGGCGCCTTGGGAAGTGAGCCATCCATGGGCAGTATGATGCAGCTTCAACAGTCTTTCAGAGGCCCAGAGTTTGCACACAGTTCCATTGATGTGGAAGGACCATTTGCAAATATCAACAGAGGTAAGGAGCTGATGGGTCTGTGAAGCAGGGATTCTAACAAAATTCTAACAAACAAGATTTGACTTTTGGCTTGGATAGGGGTGTTTCCCGGAAAGAGAAATTTGTGTCAAAACATGAGGCAGTTTACAGAAATGATTAGATCTTCACTAGGATTTTAAAATGTAGCTTCTTTATTGACAATAAATCGGTGCTGTGGCCTCTTCTTTCTGTAGTTTTAGCCATATATAAAATGGATGGATGTATTTTTTAAAAAGTGGCTACCCTTTAAAAGCCCTGTATTTCAAAGCCCTTTGTTCTTTCCTGCTCAGGAAAGGAGCTGTGACTCATTCAGTGATAGAATGTTTCCTTTGCATGCAGAGGGGCCCAGGTTCAATCCCCAGCACCTGAGTTAAAAAGATCAGGTAGCAGGGGATTTGGAAAACCTCTTTCTGAGATCCTGGAGATCCACTGCTAGTCAGAGAAGACAGTATTGACCTTGATAGACCAATGAACTGACTCAGTGTGCTCTCCCTTTTTTTTCATAGGTTGGTAGCACATGGCTGGTAGCACAGTGTGCTTTAATTCTCCCTATAATGGCATTCTGCGTAAATAGTTATGAAAGTTTTGCTGTTTTAAGTGAATTAAGTTTGATGGTTGTTTTTAAAAAAGAAGAAACATCTTAAAATGAGAGAGCAGTTTTGGCTAATGCTAGTTCTTAAAAAACGTGAGCTGTTACTTTTAATAGTTGTCTGCCACTGAGCATTCTTTAAGAAACAGTTTAGGACTATCGGATTAATATTTGGCTGTCCTGTTGACTTCAGTACTCCCAAGTAAACATGTTTGGTATCGGGATGACACTTTTACAACTAGACTTTTAATTACTTAGTCTTTTGCAATTAAAAAGACATGCAGTATACATTTTTATGTGTCTCTATATAATGCATGTTATTAGGGGGTTCACAAGTGCCTGATAGTTTAATAATATTTTTACAGCTAATTTTGAAAGAGCTGCTGTTGTATTTTATAGCTGTCCGTCTCATTTCACTGGCATTTTATTACTCCCATAAGTGGATTAGATTTCTAAGTATATTAAAAGACCCCCAAGGTCAATTGTTGTTGCAACGCCTTAGGGCATTGTTACTGGGTAATGAAATATTTTCGTGTAGGTCTTTCATTTCTGTTTTTTTCTCCTAATCTGCAGATGATTGGGATGCAGCTGTTGCCAGTTTGTTGCAGGTCACTCCGTTGTTTTCCCACTCTTTGTGGAGTAACACAGTAAGGGTGTACCTCATTAATACACAGGAGACTCAGTCAGAAGTAGACATCTTCATACAGGTAAAGAACGATATGTACACATTATATGAATGATTGTAGTTTTCACACTAGCTAGGTTTCCATCAGCAGGATTTGGGGGCAGTCTCCTTCATGTGGCTGAGAAACCAGCTCCCGATTCTGTTAAGTTCAACTTTAGTTTATGAATGTATTTAGAATGTTCTACTGAAGGAGGCTTCAAAAGATGGCCAGAAGACCAAAAACATACATTGTTTCAGTAGCAGTAGTAGATAGCCTGTAGAAGATTCTGATTTGAACCTTGGCATTTCCAATTTTAGAAGGATCTCAGATAACAGGGCTGGATCTGTCATAGCAGAGTCCCCCCTCCCATCGCAGATAACCCACATTGTCCCTCATACTGTTCTTGAGGGTCCCCATCCCCACAAAAAAAGCAAGTCAAGAAGCTTTGAGGGCTGCACTAGGAGGAAGGAGGAAGGAGAGTTCCATTCCTTTGACAGTACTTTGAAACAACCCATGATGAATTTTTAATAACCTTTGTTTGTGAAGTATAAGTCAAATAACTATGCTACGTTAGATCCCCATTGATTTGTTTGGGAAGCTCACATAGGGTTGCCAGGTCTGTTTGAGATGCCGGCGGGAGGGGGTAGAAGTAGACATTCTGGGAGCCTGAAGCATTGCCCCCCCCTCCACGTGCTGATGTCACCAGAAGTGATGTTGCATACTGTGCCTACATCACGTAGAAGTGACATAGGAATGCCGGGGGTGATGTTCCGGTTTTTGGGCAAAATCACCCTCAAACCATAGAGTTTTGCCCCCAAACCAGTGCATCATTCCCTGCGTGCCCACGTCACTTCCAGGTGACGTAGGCACATTGCGTGATGTTGCTGTTGGGGGGGCATTTCCTTTCCTCAGCCAGCTGGCCAGTGGCGGGCAGCCCACAAAACTGGGCAATTCTCTGCCCCCAACTAGGGTATGGCAACCCTAAGCTCACATCATGCTGTGAGAATTCGTCTCCAAATTTTTCCAGTTCAAAACATTTCTGTATGTCTCACATCACTGATTGTGTTTAGGCAAAGCAAATCATGACTAACTGTTATGTCTGCACACGGCTTCTCTGTGTGTCAGCAATGTTCACCTTAGCATAAGAAACACAGAACAGATCTCACTGGGAGTTAGAGAGCTTGGTTTTGTTTTGCTTTTTAAAGGAATGGATTCAGTCTATTGATTATTAGATAGATTTAGGTTTATTCTGAATCCTAACATTGACTTTGAATATAGTGGCTGTTTGTATGGGTTTCATTTTGATAGAGTAAACTGACAGAGCACACTTGATAATATTCTACATAATTCACAGACACTTATTTACCAGGCATGTATAGCTACTCCCTCTGGAGTAGAATTTATTGCAACCTATGCATTTTTTTCAGATGAAAATTTGGAGCTAGACAACGTTGCTACTTAACCTCCCCACCCATCTTTAGCCCTTCAAAACTGAATGCAATATAGATAGCCTTTGTCAGGGCTTTTTTTGTAGAAAAAGCCCAGCAGGAACTCATTAGCATAATAGGCCACACCCAACAGTAGGAACTCATTAGCATATTAGGCCACACCCCTGACAGCGCAGCTCCCTCCCAGGATCAGCTTCCCCAGGTGCCCCGCAGCTTGCACGGTGCATGGGGAACCCGAGGGAAGGAATGCATTTTCTGGATTGGCTTCCCCAGGCCAAGAGGGGGGGAGGCTGTAGGCATGACCAACTCAGAAGCCAGCTGGAACTCCGTTCCTGTGCATTCCTGCCCAAAAATAGCCCTGGCCTTTGTTTTTACTTCATCATCTAAAAGTATTAATCACCTTGTTATAGTTCCATGAGTGTATTTGATTACAAGTATTTTGTGTACAGTACAGTTCTGAGACTGGAATTTGGTGCCCCTAATGAGCGGCATTTTCTTCTTTAACTCTCAGAAATACTCTCCAAAACTTCAGAAATATTGTGAGACAATGGAGTACTTCTTCCAAGCTGTCCATTTCCCGGTAGAAACTGAAAGTCCTTCTCAGTCTGTGAGGAAGTGGGAAATTGAGAAGAGTTCTTTAACTATTTTGTTCTTGCATTTAACTTTGCCAAGGTGAGTGAACAACTTGGGAAACTGTGTCGAGGGAAACCAGAGTGGTGCCACTAAAATGTATGTCTGTGTTTTGTTTTGGCTGAGCCCTCCCACACCCCTCAGGTTGTTTTAACTCATGCTGATAAAAATCCCCCTTGAATTTGCTTACAGCTATACAACTATATGAAAGGCAATGCAAGACCCTTTTCACAAGAGAATAATACAAGACAGTTTTCAAAACAGTGGTGCATGCTCTGATAGAAGCATATTTGCTTATTTTATTTCAAAAATCATAATTTTGCCTTTTCATCTAGAAAGTACATTCAAGGTAGCTTTCAATAGAATATGAATAGGACTCATTCAAAACACGGCTGCTATTGATCTCAGAACATAAATACAAAGCAATGTTTTCTGAAAGGTTTAGGTTTCCCCCCCCCCCATGCTGTTATCCCCAGTGCATGACTGTATGCAACTGAGGACACCTACGTGTTGCACAATCAATTGCTTGTTGCACAGATGCAGCTCCTAGAATCCTTGCATCTAATTTTTGTCCCTGCTTCTCCAAGACTCAGGCATCACTATTCGGACAGGCATGAGCGAGCAGCACATTTATCCCCCTCCCAATGTTTATTCACTGATTCTTATATACATGCATAATAAATATAGTTCTATATGTAAAGGTCTGCAACACACACGTGTCCATCACAGCCACAAACAAGCCTATTTGGTGAAGGAATGGGAACAGAGGAGCACCCTGGCATTTTCTCCTGGGAACTGAGGAAAAACTGACCTGTTATCTTTGTTCTTTGCTCATCCTAGGCAGCAGCTTCTCCCCTGTAATAAGTTGGCTTACAAAAGGACTTTCAGAATTGTTGAAGGGAATGCTGGGATCACACTAACTCACTTGTAGCCGTAGGGCAAAGAACACCAGATCTGGAACCTACCTGACTGCTTCTGTATTGGCTTCCGCAGCAAGGATTTTATACCACCTTAAAACCAAGCTTTAGCCATGCCCTTTGAAAATCCACCAACCCATCACGGTAGACAATCCAAGGGGAGAAGACTGGGTTGGACTTAAAACTTAGGAGGTGTTAGGAGCAGAACTGCAAGAAGCCAATGAAAGTGGACCTGAAAGTCTTCTACTAGATATGTGGGATACCAACCATGGGTGGGAATCTTAAGGGACATCTGTTGTGTTCCAGATGTGTTCTGGTGCTTTTCTGTGCTCACTTGTGCCCTGTAGAAGCTGCCCCTGATGATGGGGGGAGGGGACCCTCTACTGCAACATTCTGTGGTCTCTTTGCTGGCGAGCAAAGAAGATTACTCATATGACTTTGCATATGGGCCCTCAACTACTGCATATGCAGTGTTAGCATGCCTGGGCTGTCATGGCACTGATGTACCAACATTGCACATGTGGAGGGATTACATGTATAGTGGCCCAGTTTAAACAAGATGCTGGGTTCATGCAGTGTCAGGTGCTGGGTTCATGCAAGTCCTTCTACCCAGCCAGTGTAACACATATAGTGAATCAGGTGTAAGTGGCATGAGGAGCTGCAGCTGGAGGTGAAAACCAGCTGTCTCCCCTTACACGTTCTTTTGGGTCCAACGGTCACATTCTTTAACATGAATATGTATAACAATTATCTTTAGGATAGGTTTCCCCCCCTCTGGACAGTTTTTCGATTCAAGGCATTGCCATTAAATCCTTCCCCACCATAGTGCTTATGTCCCGTGAAAAGCCTTGCTCTTTTTGACTGGGGCTTCAGCAGGGAAAAAAATGCTGCCCTTGGGGCTGATGTTGATTGAACTGTTTACTGCAGCAGAATAGTATATAGCACAAGAATGCTGATTTCCAATCTAGCTGTCTCCTGGAGGAGTGTGAAGAAGCCTTCTTGAAAAACCCAGAGGGAAAGCCCCATCTTCTTTACCACCGCCTGGAAGAGGGCCAGACCAGCTCAGATTCTGTGCAGCAGTTGGCTGAGCAAGTTTGTTATGTGAACAAATCAAAGGTAATAAGAGATTGTCTGGGGCTGGTACATTTACCGTGACTGCTTTTCTCATTAAGGTGTACTGCAGCACTTGTAAGGTCTGGTGTTAGTACAAATTGAACTTCATGTTTCAGAGGTGGAAAGCTAATGGAATTGCTCAAATTGAAAGAAACCCAAAATACTGTTATGTTCAAGATATCTTAGATAAAGTTAGCTTCATAGAGGTTGTATCTCTCATTTTAGAAGGGATGTAGGTGCTTTTAAAGACCTAGTAGATTTATGAGGAAAAATAACATTTCCAATATGGAGAAAGATTTCTGTTGGTGGGGAGGGGGCAGTTTCTTCTGATTCTCCCCTGCCGCTGCAGAGCCCTCCTATGCTGACCCCCAGAAACGTAATTTCAGAGGGACTCAGTGGGCTGCAGCATAAGAACATAAGAGAAGCCAATGTTGGATCAGGCCAGTGGTCCATCCAGTCCAGCACTCTGTCACATAGTGGCCAAAAACACCAGGTGCCCTCAGAAGGTCCATCAGTGGGGCCAGGACACTAGAAGCCCTCCCACTGTTGCCCCCCCCCCCCCAAGCTCCAAGAATACAGAGCATCACTTGCCCCAGACTGAGAGTTCCTATCTATTCCTTGTGGCTAATACCACTGGTGGACCATATGTTTATCCAATTCCCTCTTGAAGCCATCCATGCTTGTAGCTGCCACCGCCTCCTGTGGCAGTGAATTCCACGTGTTAATCACTCTTTGGGTGAAGAAGCACTTCCTTTTATCTGTTCTAACCCAACTGCTCAGCAATTTCATGGAGTGCCCACGAGTTCTTGTATTGTGAGAAAGGGAGTGGGAAGGTTCCACCCCCTGAGCTCTGCTCCACTTGTGGGCAGGAAGGACCCAAGCTGTTGTACCCCAGAGGAAATTTTGCTTCTATTATAGGAGCAATGACTACTCATCTCTCTTATTTCTGATAAAGAAGGATTAACTGCAAAAATATATTGATGCTGTTTCTTAAAACTGCAACAGTTCTACCCTTATTTTTTCAAAAAGCTCAAAGAATGACAATATTTTCACTTAGCTTTTCTGTACCAGCATTGCTGTTCTGTTTTCTCTTGCTGCCCTTTGTACTGCTGTGGCTCTAATCCGTCAACTGTGGCTGCTCCATGTAATCAGCTGCGCAAACCCACCAATTTCACCGTGCTGCACTTAAAAAAAATAGTTTGCAGTTGTGTCACCTGAGCTAAATTCAGGCATCATGACTAACAGATGGGCACAAGCACAGCTTGTTGTTGTCCACCCCATGTGCATGAAGCACAGTTGAAAACTTCTGGGTTTGGGATCCTTGAATCAAGCTCCAATTCGCCCAAATATCCAGATGCAGGAAAAAATTGGAGTTTGCCCTACCCCTTCCCCATTCCAAACCAGAATTAAGACAATGCTTCGAATCCTGTTTTGTACAAAAGTAACAGAATTCAGTTTGACTAAATGCCTTCATTCTCACATCATGAGGAACTGGAACTTGACTGAAGCCTTGTCAGAAGTTTTCAAGTCCTCTCACAAGGGGAGGGGAGCAGACAAGCTCCAATTACAGACAAACCTTTCTATGACATGATGTCTGAATCCAGCCATCCATTTGACTGAATGAACATGTGAACAGCATTCCACATGACTAGAGTGTTACCTGGAAGAGCTTGTTGTGGTTTAGGTTTAAAGTGGTTCCCATTGTAACACACCTGGGCCTTAAGGATGGGGGGGGGGGGGGAGAATGGGCTGTCCCCATGGCTCCATCCCACAAGAAGGCGCACCAAGGCAATTTACTTTTAACCAAATAGAGTTTTTACTGCTCTTTAAAAAATATATTTCCTAACCTTTAAATCACTTTGTTTTTTTTAAAAAAAGCTGGCCACTTATTAAACATGGGGTTAGATCCAAAACCCTTTCTTCAGGCAGATTTCTGATTATTTCTTCCTTTCCACTTCAAATCCACATTCAGCATCTGATGTCATTCCTGAGGACCCACCAGGGTCTCAAGAAGGAACTGGGGGTGGATGGGGGACATAAGGGGTTGCAATGAAAAAGAGGAGATAGCAAATACTCATTCTGAAAACAGAGCTCCCCCTGCAGTTCTTAGGATTCAGCTCATGAAACTGCTTTCACGTAGCTTTAGTGCCATTCAAAAGCTCTTTATTTTTGGTCCATGCACTCTCAGAGGCTATGAGGCAGAAGTCTGGCAGATCTTTGTGCATCCATGAAACTGCACAGATTCTTTTCACTGTTGGTAACTGTCATGAACACGGTCATTGCATATGCACGAAAAATTCCCCAAGGCCATGGAAGAGAACGGGTCAACCTGTCCTCATGCAGAGCTCCACGTGTATATCTATATATACACTAATGTAGTAGTGCTGCTGGACTGGATTAGAATTATCACTTGAGTGGTACTTTCTCAGCCATGCCGTAAAAGCCAAAAGTCAGACAGTCTCAGGTTTATAAACAGTGAATACTTTGATCACAATCCTATCAAAGACCAGTTCTCTGTTTTAGAAGAACTTTGGATCCTTCACGTTTTAGTTGAAATGTGAAGATTAATTTATTGCCATGGAACATAATGGAACATCCTTACCTGGTTTTTGTTTTAAAATAGGAGAGCCTTTTTGAATAGGATATGATGCTTATGCCATCCAAAAAATACTTGCATCTCAGTCCCCAACAGCCACATGGGGACCTCATTGTTACAGATTTCTTCCCTTGTTTCCCCAGATCATCAGTCACATGGGGGGACCGGAGGAGGGAGCACATGCAGTCTACAATTATGTAGAAAAGACCATAAAGCAGGTACTTTCTTATGCAACACATTTCTTAGTTTGCATGGTTAAGGCCACTTAATGTACTGTATTTTAAGGTTTCTGCTTAAGATGCTTTAACCTTACAACTAAAAATGTAAAGGAAAAATGAGATAAACATGCTTGGCAAAAGTGTTTTCTGTGAAAGTGAGCTACGAGTGCCTTCAGCTTCTTGTTTGTTGCATACTCACTGGAGTTTTGCTCTGGTTTGGCATTGAAACCAGAGGAGGGGTTTTGGGGAGCATCCACATGACATCATCCTCTAAATATTTACTTTCTGGGTTTTCATCTGCTTTGGTGCAGTCTCTCTCAAACCTGGTTTGATACAGTCATTTTGAAAAGATTGCAGTAGTGCCTTTGCATGTCATGTGGATGGGAAGGTGCATATTTTTGGTGCCATTTTTTTTTGCCTCAGCCCTGGTTGCCCCCTCATACACCTCGCATTCTGAGCTCTTTGTGCCTTTTTTTTTTTTTAAAGGCAATTGTTAGATTGCCAAAGCACAATAATGTTGTAATGAATTATTGCCACAGTCTACTAGGTAGTAGGTCTTCTGAATTTCCAAGTCTCTGAACTATAACAACCTGGCGATTGCCAATTCTTTTAAAAAAGGGAAGCGCCCCAAAGCCCTCTAGGGGTACAGGAGGAAAATGATGGCTGGGGGGGTCAGGCAGGGCAGAGGCAAGGAAAATGCAGAGAAAACTGATGTGTGGATTCTGTGAGACCTTCATGGAGCATCGTCTGTCAGTATTTGAGACTCTCAGTCTTCAGCACAAAGAGCTGTCAGAGCATAAGGATCTAGAATGACAGTTAACAGGAGTCATGTGACTGGGTCAAGTGGTACTGGACAGGAACATGTATGGGCTTGTTCTCTATCTGTAACAGTAATTGATGTAATCACCATGACTCAGCAACTCACTGATTGGATGATGTATAGCTACCATACTGTATATATGAGAGTGTACAGAGTATCTTTTCTCTTCTCATGATTCAGTTGTCTGGCGAAGCATTTTGTTAGTGGATTTCAGAATCTCTTATAGCATTGTAAATAAACTGTAAATACACTCCACTGCTGTGGTGCAGTTTAGTGTGCTGTGGTCCTGTGGACTCAAGTCTCATACAGTGGTGCTGTGCGGTCAGGCACGTCACACACACCCCGACATCATCGCCATGTGGAAGCAGCCATTGTCTGAACAGATGTCTCTGAGTGATCGGTTTCCCCTATAAAAGGCCACTGAGCAGCCTTAGCTTTATTTAGAACAAGGGTTTAAATACATGTTCACAAGGTCTTTGGTCCAGGAATTTTTTTCAATGCCAAGTTGGATCCTATGGAAGACAGTGGCAGAGGTGGCTCATTCCCACCTTCCCGTTGGTTTAGCAGCAGCCTGTGACTCTCAAAAAGGCAATAATGAGTGTTGGCGGGCCCATTTGGGTGAAGACCCTACAGCACTGGCAGCTGCACTGAGGAGAGGAGAACCAGCAAAAACGGTGCCTCTTCCATCAGTTGAACTCTTGGACCAACAGAAGGGCTGCTGCCAGAACAGGCAGGAGGGGCAATTTCACACACTTTCCCCTCCTGTCTGTCACTCATACTACTCAGCTTTTCATCCATCCTGGTCTCCATCTTCTAGTATTGCCTTTTTGAGGCATACAGGCCTCTGCTAGAGGAAAAAAATCGGCTGCTGCCGGTACCTTACGTCGATGGTACATAGGAGTTCAATTCAAAGCATGGAAGACAGTGCCTCTGAGTATGTACAGAACACCACCTTTTCCCTTCCTGTCACCAAACTTCTGCAATCAGGAGGTTGGGAGTTTTGTTAAATGAAAGCCCCATGACCTTGCTCTTTGGAAGTCAGTCTCTTTTTAGGGAAGAGTGGCTGTCTCTTTCATAAGACTCACTTTCCATCCTTACCCAGGATATCCTAGGCTGTGAAATGGCAGAACTGGAAAGGAAAGATGTGGCTGACAATGGCAGCTCCTCTGTTCCCGAAGAAGAAATCTTTGGCGATGTGCTGTGGGATGCGCATGACGAGCAGGAACAGATGGAGGCTTTCCAGCAGGCTTCCAATTCGACTTGCGAGCTGGGATTTGAGAAGGTAAGCTGGTACCCGGCGCTTGAGGCAAATGTGTGTTTGCGTCTGTTTCCTCTTCACAGACAGCCAAGCTGCCATTCTGCAGAAAGAGCGGGATTTGAGAACATCCTCGGGGGCTTTTGCTCCTTAAGCTGAAGGAGGCCATATGCATTAGGCAGACGACACACTTGGTTCTGGGAAAAATGCCAGAAGCGCCTATATTCAAGAGATGCAATTGTGTTCCTTGCTTCTGTTTGGGCAGGAGGCTTTGTTGCAATAACACGGCCAATGCCTTTTGAATCTCCTGCTGCTGAAATAATGAGCCATACTTCTTGAAATACCCCCCCAAAAAAACCCTTTTTGTTCAACCAGAGAGCTGAGGGCTTTCTCCAGCCCCTGTTCAGATCCCTGGTAATTCAGGGCTGAGATATTTGAGTCACCATTCACATTATTTCTTTATTTTATTCCAGATGTCTTATATTGTTTTGTGGGTTTTTCTTGTCCACAGTATTATGAGCGTCTAAATGACTTAGTGGCAGCACCGGCACCCATTCCACCCCTTCTTGTATCTGGAGGACCAGGCTCTGGAAAATCTCTTCTGCTATCAAAATGGTATTTTGTTTTAAGGTGTTCCTAACAATTATAGTTTAATCTCTGAATAAGAAACCGATAATAACAGTATGCAACAGTAATAACAACAGCATGCAACAGTTATTCCCAGCATGGCATCAATGTGCACAGATCAGAGTATAAAATGACAGATTTACCAGTCCTTGCACTGACATTTGTCCAAATTAACTAAGGTGTGACTGTCTTTGGCTGGCTCTGAGCACTTCAGCAGCCTTCCAGGTTATGGCAGTGTCAGTATATCCTGTCCCTGTGACCTCTCTAGTCCCTTGTGCTTCCATGTTTGTGCTCTTTTTAGTAGCTGCAGCCAACTTCCAATGGAAGAAGAGAAATGCTTCACATGGCAAATAACTGCAGGATGCACTTTTCATCCCTTCTTTAGTGACCTGGAAGTAGCTGGAGCAGGAAGTGGATGACTGTTAGGTGACTACAAAAGTCTTTCTCTCCCACTGGTAGCTCCCACTGCATTTTGGTGCTAAGTACCGTGCACATATATTCTCTTTGGACAGAGTGCTTTGTTCAGCTTGCCAGCTGCTCAATTTATGTATTGAGAATAGTTACATGGCACATTTCCTTCTGCTCAAAGCACTTTTATAAAACATAATAAAAACTGATGATAGAATTCCAAGATGGAATGCCATAGAAAGCACAACATGTTGAAAAGTGGTCTCAGTGATCTGGGAATATCAGCCCTACCACTTTACTTACATGTTAGTAGTTGTTCGTTCAACTTCCTTTTCTACTCCTTTTTCACATGTGAACATGGGCATCTTCCAGTGCAATCCTGTGCAAAAGTTACTCCAGGCTAAGCCCGCTGAAATCAGTGGACAAAGACAGGAATAATTTTGCGTAGGACTGTACTGTTAAATCTAGCTTCAAATGATTTATCATTTATTTATTTATTTACTATATTTATAATCTGCCTTTCTCACGGAGACTCAAAGAGGATTACACAGTGTAAGTTGCTATAATCAGTATGAAGGGATGTCTAATGTGCGAGGACTAGGGTTACATAAATCTGAACAAGCATAGCACATTTGATACGATTAGGGATGGGCAGGAACCACGAAAATGCGGCTCAGTGCATGGTTTGTGGGCGAACCATGAACCAAACTACAAACACCATGCACCCGGTTGGCTTGCATATGAACTGAAGTGGGTTTGTGAGCTTTTTGTGCCCAAAAAAGTAAGTTGATTGGGACTATTTATCTCTCTTCCTTCCTTCATTTATTAGGGTTCAGCTGCAACAGAAACATTCATCAAATACACTAATTCTGTATCATTTTGTTGGGAAACCTACATCAAGCAGTGCAGAGCCTGCCCTGATCCTCAAACGATTCACGTTAAAGGTAATCCTGTTCTACTGCCAGTCAGCATGCACTTTCACCCATTTAAATATGATGATGAGAATGCAATTTACCTGTGTGATAATAAAAGATCTCAATTTTTCCCTTAGATTGAATCTATGATCTTATATTTTAAGAAATTATAAAACCATACTCTGGTATATCTGGAAATATATTAGAAATTTAGATTCTAATGCAACTAATGAAACTGACTTGCAGTAATACACTTTTCTGGCTATTTCCAACCACAGTCGGTCTGGCTTTGTGGAAAGTGCTGTCAAATCGCAGCCAACTCATGGCAACCCGTAGGGTTTTCAAGGCAAGAGATGAACAGAGGTGGTTTGCCTCTTCATAGCAACCCTGAACTTACTTCCTTGGTGGTCTCCCATCGAAGTAGTAACCAAGGTAGACCCTGCTTAGCTTCTGAGATCAGGCTAGCCTGGGCCATCCAGGTCAGGTCATCCAGCTTTATATAACCCCAATCTACAGTAACTGGGCTGTCATCTATTTATTACTTTTTATTTAGATGTGTGTAAATACTCTTTTAAAAATCATCATTCTGGGTCTAGAGAATGGTCTGAAATCACATGATGCAGTTTTGCTACTGAAGTTAAGCAGGTCAGGCCACGTAGGCTACCTTGGATGGGAAGCCCCCTGAGAACCATGTGCTGGTCATTCAGTACAGTATAACAGTTTATAAAATCCATTTTAAAAGATCAAGCCCTGAGTTTTACTTGAGCGTTTGCAACATTTAACCATTTCCCAGACACGTGCTGCAGAGTCCTGGCCATGGCATGCCAATGAGTGGTGTACAAGTCAACCACAATACCAGGTCCATGTCTGAGCTAAGCACCAGCGGAATGTTTCTAGTCTGTGCTGACGAGAGAAGGATCCCTTTTGCTGTCCTGAACTGGTGGCCATCCTACCGATTCCCAGTGCTGCGTTGTAAGAGTGTTCTGGTCATTTTGGAAAGAACACTATAGAGCATGGTCACACAAGTGAAATAATCGGGGGGGGGGGGGGAACTGACTTGCGGTATCGTGATCACACAGAGTTTTGTAGATTTGGTCGCAGCCCGCCACTGCATGATCAGACACAACCACGGGTGAGTCGGGGGGGTTATTTGCCGTTTCCCCCCGATTCGCTTAAATGGGGGACTGTTGCATCTCCGCCTTGAGGGCTTCCTATGGCAGTATGCGATGATGTGCATACTGAGAAGGGAAAAAAACAACAGCACGGCGACAGGGTAGCCTGTTCAGGCTATCCCGATGCCATGAGTGCGCACTGGAGTGATCACACAGGGGAAAGTCCGTCTGTGGCCTGTAGCAACCCGTTTGCTACTGGACTTTCCCAAGTGTTTTTTTACTCTGCTTCTTCAGTGGGGCAATACAGGTTGCCAGCGGGTGCGAGATGCTTGCCAGATGTTTCTGTATGACTGAGCCCTTAAAATCCGGCCGGCATTCGTGCCTATCGCGCAGCTAATGCTGCGTGTGATTGGACCCAATAATCCTTTTTCTCTGTGGAAGAAGTTTCAGTAGGATGCGGCTTGATATGACGATAATCATATGGCTTGCAACAGATATTTAGAATTGCTACCATCAGTCATAAAATAAGAGAACAGTATGCAGTTCTCAAAACTGAATCTACTTTTCAGGAGAATCTCTTCCTTTAACTAATGCAATTCATTTGCCAACTCTCTTTCTTTTGTACGTTACCCCTGACACGTCACCTCTTTATCTATGTGTCTGTTGTATTTTTATCCCATCCTTCCTGCATGGACTTGGAACACTGTATGTGGCTCCCCTCCTCTCATGAGAGATAAATGGCTTAACTCAGACATCTCTCACACCTCCTTCTCCCCCTCTCTCCTCTCTCACTTCTATTTTTTGAAAAAATAAGAGTAGTTTCATTTACTTTTCTCTCTTCCTATAACATGAAAAAGTATTTAAACAGAAATATCATCTTGTTTGGGATCACAGGACAATTTGTTCCTTGACTCTGCACTTTTTATATATTCATGGTGTCTCTTGTACCATATATTTTAGGTAAAACTTTTTTTACCACAATAACCATTTTGCAGCTGATGCAACATTCCTGGTCAGTCTCACCCCTGACGCTGGATCCAGCAAAACAATTAGAAGAATTTCCTCGTTGGCTAGAGAGGCTCTCTGCTCACCACCAAGGCAGCATTATAATAATTATTGACTCTGTTGACAGAATCCAGGTAACATTTGCACACTTGGTTTTAATATTTCATGGAATAATCAGCAGTTGTTAATGGTTTTGCTATTTAAACTTCTCATATTAAGGACTGCATAACACGAAGCACCAGCTGTTGATGTAGTCCTTTGTGATCTGCAAAACAGACAATTGAAGTCAGTCAAAACCTGTTAAGGGTTTCAGTTGCGCTTGGGAGGGCAGAGGGCAGATTATACCCAGATGTTTCAATATTGGGAAACTTCGGCTGCAGTCACACACACACTAAATAATCCACTTTCAATCCACTTTCCAACTGGATTTTTACTGTGTGAACTGGCAAAATCCAATCCGAAAGTGGATTGAAAGTGGATTATTTAGTGTGTGTGACTGCAGCCAGAGAATGGCATGAGGGGTAAGTGTGAATGCTGTTGCTTCTTACTATCTAGAAGAGTCAGGAAAAGCTCTCTGGAGGTGGTGCCTGCAATCCCAGCAATTTGAGGCCTGTGGGTTTAAATTATTGTTTTACGGGATTCACACACATGTGATGCGGGAGACTAGAATAACAGGACAGTTGCCGTCAGTGTTCCCTCTAAGCTGAGTTAGTTTGAGCTAGCTCACAGTTTTTAGCCGCTGGCTCACACATTTTTGTCCAAGCTCAGGAAGGATGGCTCCAGAGCAAACTAATTAATGCAGCAACCAAATCGCTCGCTCACAACTTTAATGCCAGTAGCCCACAAAGTAGAATTTTTGCTCACAGGACTCCACAGCTTAGAGGGAGTATTGGCTGCAGTCCTTTGTCTCATAGTCATTGTGTCTCATGGAGGCAGCTGAAAAGATCTGGGATGTGAAGTCAGTTTTTCTGCGGGGTTCTGGTGGTCTCTTTTAGCATGTTAGTCAGTTCCGAATTCTGAGGTTAAATTGTTGTTTCTCAGCAAGCTGAAAAGCACATGAAGTGGCTGATCGACCCCCTGCCGGTGAATGTCAGGGTTGTAGTATCTGTGAATGTTGAAACGTGTCCACAAGCATGGAGGTGAGTTTAATTTGGAGATTTTGTAAAGTGTGATAAAACTGCCTTGGTCGGCAGGATGCAGGCACAGAAAGCTCCCGTAAGAGGAACGAACACAAAATAATTATTATTCTGCCAGGTTTATCGAGTGTAGCATTATATTCACTCTAACCCAAACTGTGTGGCTTGACTCCTGACTTCTTTTTCTAATTGCAGAAAGCTGAGTGATTACCAGTGATTCCCTCCTCCCACTGCACACTCTCACACTTTTCCCAAGAGGCATGATTTCGGGGACTAGAGCAGGCTGCAGTGAGGAGAGGGAGGCAGAAAAGGTCTCCATCTAGCATGGCTCTGCATGTGCTGGAAAGAATCCACCCCACTGGCTAATTCAAGAGGTCTTTTCTGTGCAGGCAGTAGGGTTGCACTATACAAGATGATTCACTGAGGCTGCAGTTACACACACTAAATAATTCACTTTCAATCCACTTTGAATGCACCTTCCAACTGGATTTTGCCAGTTCACACAGACCGATTTCCCACAAGCAGCTGCTCCGGGCTGGCTCTTCTCTTTCCCGCGACTGCATTAGCCAATTTCCCACTACTTGCTGTATGGCCGCGTTTTGACCTGCAGCATCCCCCGATTTCCCCTGCATCTTCACAGTCTCAAAAAACAAGGATTGTGAAGACGTAGGGGAAATCGGGGGGTGCTGTGGGTCAAATGCGGCCGCGTGGCAAGTAGTAGGAAATTGACTAATGCAATTGGGGGAAAGAGAAGAGCCAGCCTGGAGCAGCTGCTTGTGGGAAATCGGCCACAGTAAAACCCAGTTGGAAAGTGCACTGAAAGTAGATTATTTAGTGTGTGTGACCGCAGCTAAAGTTACTTGGATAAATTATTAGGGACTGTGTTCTGCACTAAGGTTTTTTTAAAAAAAAATTCTGTTATATTCAGATCTTCACTTTACACATGCTAGCTACAAAAATAACGTTCCATCCTCTCCCTGGAAAGGCTGTGGCCGACTCTTCATCTTGATCCGTTAAATACGAAGGATGTGAAATCTCTCATTAATGAAGAATGCAGTTCTGCAGATCTGAAGCTGACTAAAGAGCAGGTATGGTGGCTTTCATTCTGGAGGTTCCCAGCTGCCATAATTGAGACCAAACTTAACTGTATTTTAACACATTAAATACATTCTTTATCTTTGATATAATTTGAAATTGGCAACATTTTGATAACTTAATGAGCACTCAAGAGGCATTGTCTGTTATGCACAGATATGCCAGTGAAATCCAGCAGGTTGTCTGTGCTTAATTGTGTTCTTCCCCTGTGGATTTTACTATTACTTAGCATGCCTGATCCTTCTCTAGATTCTTGACTTCGGATTTAAGCTTTTAAAGTTGCGTACTAATAGCTGGGATAGACAAAAACTAGACAATATCAGTTGACCACATCCAGTGAGCACCACTTTAGTTAGGTTGTCAAGATGTTGGCTCAATTGAGAAAGTGTACCAAAATGAAAGAAGTTTAACTAGGGTTTGGCATAAAGTCTAAACTGACACATCATGGTTTACAATCCAGAAATTAAAAACCACAGTTTGAAGTTCATTTGCAATCCATGGTCTGCACTAGCTATGGTTTAGTGTGATTTCTGAACAGGTAGGATAGAGCTATGGTCATAGGTCTGCTTCTGGAGACCTCTGCATCATAGAAATGGAGGTGTTGAGCTACTGGAAAATGAAAGCAGGTTTGTATGTAGCTTTGGAAACTTAAACAATAGTTGGTCTTCTAAATGATGGTTAGTACAAACCATGCTTTGGTGATCAGTTGAGAGAACTAACTGATTACTGCATTATTTGAAGATAGCATTTGTACCGTTTATTGCCCACAGCTGAAGCCTGTGAGTGAATTGCTTATGACAGTTAGAGTTTTTGTACCCTGTGCCTATAAATGCCTGCAAATACCAGCAAGTAGTTCTTCAATTCGATTTTATGAGATAGTGTAAAAATTTCTGAGCATGTAGGGAGATACCTAGCTTCATGTCTTCTGGAATGATGTTGCCTGACATAGTTTCTCTTTTTATAATTAATGGTTTTGAAATGAGCCTGCCCTGTGCATTGCAGAGTTGTGGAGGCATTTCATACTCCTCTTGCCATGTGTGTCTGTGTTTTTGAGTTCTATTTCAACATATATATTTTGTGTCCAGTTGTCCACTCTATAAAATACTTAATTTCACATTCTAGGAGAAGAAGCTTGAGAAACTCTGTCATTCTAGTACGACTTGCAGTGCTCTGTACGTCACTCTTTTGGCTAGAATGATGGCTGGGTAAGTTCAAAGACCACATTTTTGCACTCTGCATCTCTCTGTTAGCCAGTCATCATTAACATTATTTATTTTATGCAAACCAGCTCAGGGCGGGTTACAACCATAAAAAACAATGGATATAAAGACATTATAAGCCCCATTTAAGATCCAGTACCAATTTAAATACTAAAACATTTAAAACATGATGGCAACCCAGACAATTTCATATGCCTGAAGTGCACACTGTGCAAGTGCCAGGGGGCAATAATTTGAACAGCTGGGCCGAATCGCCATCAGGAACATAGAAATGCCATAATGCCCAGCATAGGCAAGTTCAAGAAAGGGAGGCTGATATAATGGGACGTTCGCCATCTCCACCAAAGGCCTGGTGGAACAGCCCTGCAGAACTGTAATAGATTAAATTGTAATGGATTAGAAAGCTAAAACCCTGCAGTGCTTCCACAGATAATGGTGACTATCCCGTGTTGGTGATATACCATGCAAACCTAAGAAGAAGAGCCACACCTTTCTAAGTCCCCTGAAGTCTTAGGAGGACGTCACTCTGCTTGAGGTTGGCTAGTGAGCCCTTATTTATGAAGGCTGAAGTGCCTTCAGTGTGCTGTGCAAGTGAAGGCCACTTCTGATGCCCCCCCCTCCCACACACATGCATCTTAACTTCTGTCTTTAAGGTGGAGGTTGTGGTCAGATGAGAGTAGCTATGTAAGTGCTCCTTTCATAGGGTTCCACAGAACCAGTCTGCCAGGCGTGAGTCTCAAACAATGACATTTGCATGGGACTTGTGAGAGTGGAATCCAGATCCCTTTGAATCGACGGGAGTTTTGCCATTGGCTTTAATGGGATCTGAATTACACCCCATGCTTGACGTTGAAAGCATTGTTTTCTTTGTCCCTAATTCAGCCTTCAGGTTGCCACAGCACAGGCCATCTGCATGGTACCACCGTGCTGCATTCTGTGATGGCAGCTGCTGCCTGCCTAACAATTTGCACTGGTGCTACAGCACAAGGGGGGTGGTGGTGGTTGTGATATCAATCATACTGCATCGGCTATGTAACCCTGTCTTAACAGCAGTTGGGTCAGCAACAGGGCTCATAAGAACATAAGAGAAGCCAATGTTGGATCAGGCCAGTGGCTCATCCAGTCCAACACTCTGTGTCACACAGTGGCCAAAAACACCAGGTGCCCTCAGGAGGTCCAGCAGTGGGGCCAGGACACTAGAAGAAGAAGAAGAAGAAGAAGAAGAGATTGGATTTATATCCCACCCTTCACTCACTTGGAGTCTCACAAGCTTACAGTCTCCTTTCCCTTCCCCTCCCCACAACAGACACCCTGTGAGGTGGGTGGGGCTGAGAGAGCTCTGACAGAAACTGCTCTTTCAAGAACAGCTCTGATAGAACTATGGCTTGCCCAAGGTCATCCAGCAGGTGCATGTGAAGGAGTGGGGAATCAAACCCAGTTCTCCCAGATTAGAGTCCGCGCACTTAACTACTACACCAAACTGGCTCTCCCCCTCTTGCCCCCTCCTCAAGCACCAAGAATACAGAGCATCACTTGCCCCAGACTGAAAGTTCCTATCTATACCTTGTGGCTAATAGCCACGGATGGACCTCTGCTCCATATGCTTATCTAATTCCCTCTTGAAGCCGTCCATGCTTGTAGCCGCCACCACCACCTGTGGCAGTGAATTCCACGTGTTAATCACTCATGGATCAAGCTTAGAAAATGTTCACTGTGCAAAAGTTTATAAACTGTTCTTATTTTGATTGTAATGTAAAATGGGACTCACTCAGTTCGAGCAGTATCTGTGCCTACCTTGCTCAAAGCACTTTTGTGCTAGTAACTTTTACTTCCTGTTTTAAAGAGTAAAACTATTCCTTATTTTGTAGGGTTCTTTTTTTTGTTTGTTTTTTGTTAACTGGAGGCTTTTGCACTTGCTGTTGTGCCGCATAAAATGTTAAGGCCCATGGGTTTTTACAAGATAAACATACCACGCAGTTTGCCTAAATGTCATGTTTTGGGTTTTATCTTGTCTACCCCTCTACCATAACAGCATTTTGCATACATCAGCAGTTTTTTTCAAGCATTAAGAAATCTGGGCTTTAAATGTGCAAGCCCTGAGCCATTCCTGAAATGAATGGTAATGAGGGCAGTCATGTTTTTTTAAAAAATGGTTAGCTTCAGGTGACATTTCAAGCTTTTAAATCTGTATTGTTTTCTCCCCCACAGTGCTGGAAGCATAGAAAATATTGACATAATCTTACAGATGTGTTTCCTGTGCCAAGACACGGTATTGCTGTACAAGCTAGTTCTGAAATCCATTCAAGAATCTTTGAAAAGTGAGAAAGACCGAGGCCTCCTGAAAGAGGCAAGTAGAAAGCCTGATGTAGCTACTGTGAGAAATTATGTACACTTTCATGGGTAGTGGTTTTCATACTTCAGCTAAAAAGGATGGACTGGTGAATAGCTAATAAGCTTCTAGCCCGAGTCCAACCAGCACATTCTACATTCTGTGTTCGGAAAGTTTTCCATGTGCAAGTCCCTTGTAGCATAGAGTGTCTCCTGGGTTCAAACCCCACTTAGGCTAGCCTACCTGTCAGTGTTGTTGTGAGGATAAAATGAAAGAAGGGAGAACCATCTATGCCACCAGCAGCTACTCAGAGGAAGAGTGGGATAAATACACAATAGATCCTGCATACAAAGGCACATATCGGGTTCTCTCTCTCTCTCGTTCTGTCATTACAGAATCACGCATATTTAGTCACATTATGTTTTATTTATACAGTGCTTCCCCACCCCCCAATCTAAATGCTTTAATGATGATGGAAGACAGGCCAGTTCAAAACAACACAAAAAACATTTTTAGTGTCAGTGGCCAGATGCACAAACCTGACTTCTGTCAGAATTTAATTTTGCCTGCTTAATATGAAACTCTTACAAGAGCTGCAGTACTTGCCAATGTGTGACATTAAAAGGGGGGGGGGGTTTACAGTAGGCATGTTTTGCAAAATAATAAAATCTAGACTGACTTTATAGCTCTCATGTGGCTGGCTAAAATTGCACTGCTGTTATTGTCTATACCTTCTCTCTTTTGATAAGATATCTATGTAATATTCTTTAATAAGTTGGAGAATTTACAGAGGTACGTATTTCTGTTGTAGCTGTATTCTATTGTAGCGGGCCCCCAAAATCTATACTAAACTGAAAACTGTATACATTTTTCTAAAGGTAGAATTGGGCAGGAGAGGGTGCCTTGAAGAGGTCGTAGTCATCCTTGCAGCTGCAGCAAATGTCTGCTCCCACTGCCTCCGTCTCCCACTCCTTCCTCTTCCATCAGCAGCACCGCTTGAAAGAAGCAAACGCTAATCACATAACTCTTTCCACATGCTTCTATTTTAGGAACTACTCTACAGGCCAGGTACCCCGAGGCCAGGGCAGACTGACAAAACTGCCGGTTTGCTGACGAACTAAAGAAAAATGCCCTAAGCTTCTCCCCCCACCCCCAGTCTTTTCCAGTTTGACCCTGAACGAACCAATTGAATCACATTTCTGTGTATGCTTCATATTTCCCTTTCTTTGGTTCTGAGTGAATCAGAAGCGCTTGAGTGAGTTGAAGCTAGAAGAGGCAGTGTGATCTGGCGAGGTTGGAATGCTGGGAGTCAGTCCTGGGAGGCCTGAGACCCCTCCCCAGCCATGGCCTTTGTTGGGTGGCCTAGGGCCAGTCACTCTCTCAGTCTGTTCCTCACAGGGGTGTTGTGAAGCTAAAATGGAGGAGAGGAAAATCGCATACACTCCCCTGAGCTCCTTGGAGGAGGAGTGGGATAAAAATGATAGATTTTATTTATTTATTTAATTAATTAATTCAATTTTTACCCCGCCCTCCCCACTGAGGCAGGCTCAGGGTGGCTTCCATAAAATGTGTATATGAATACAATTAAAATCTATCATAAAAACAACCAAAAACCATAAACACACCAGTTATCCTAAAGTGCTGGAACAGTATTCAGATGAAGTGCAGGAGCGGAGACAAGCTGGTTGCAAGATGAGGAAATTAAGTTACTAGCACTTTATTATGTTTATGGTTTTAGCATTGTTATCTGTATTAATTGATGGTTGATCATTTTATACTTTACCATTGGAATTTTATTCTGTTTTTACGTAAGCTGCCCTGAGCCAGCCTTGGCTGGGAGGGTGGAGTAAAAATTTAATAAATCAAATCAATTTCAGATTTAAACAATAGTCCATAGGTGGCAATAATAGTGATGTTCATGCGCTAGCTCCATTGATCTCCTTATATATATGCCGCAAGGGCGGGCTGAAGATGGTAAGGCCAGGGCACAGGGACACTCCTCGGTGTATAATGCGGCTCCTCAATCGAAGGCCTGGTGGAAGAGCTCCGTCTTGCAGGCCCTGCGGAACTGTAAAAGGTCCTGCAGGGCCCTGATCTCTTCCGGGAGCTCATTCCACCAGTACAGAGCTGCCACCGAGATTTGTAACTTGTATGAAAATATTTGAAATTTTAAATGGTTTGGTCAGTTGCAACTTAGATTTTCTTTTTTAGCCACCTTGAGTTGTTTTGGGGAGAGGAGCAGACGAGAAGAACTTCTTGAACTGTCCGGGTGTTCTGCTTTGTCTGTATCGTCTGTATTTTATTTCCAGTTCTCAAAGGAAAACAGTTATGTCCCCAAAACTACATTAAGCTTCCATCATGACTTCCTTTTCTGTTGCAATAATAATCCTAGAAATGTGCCTCAGATCTTCCTACATGTGCTCTTGGACTTGTATTGTAGTGGGCTGTGAATTTTTGCGCACTCCCTGCCTGGCCATACCTTTATTCAAGATTCGGGCCTCCTGTAGGCTTTTTTTCTGGGGGGCAAAGGGAGGACCCTTGAAGAAAAAAGAACATTAGAACAACATGAAGTGCTGACAGATTTTGTTGTTATTAATTGTGTTCTTAGTGGCCAATATTTGTCTCAAATGTTTGCAAGGTAGATTAAGTAGGAAACTGATGATAGTATGTTAATTTGTTTTCCCCATGTGTTTGCTGTACAGATACTTTGCCTCATCAGCATCAGCCACAATGGAGTGAGTGAATCAGAACTGATGGAACTCTGTCCTGAGCTCTCCTGGGCGGTCCTAGCCTCCGTAGTTCACAGTCTGCACAAGATGTGCTTTTTAACATACGGCTGTGGCTTGCTGAAGTTTCGTCACTTACAGGTAAGATTCTCTGCATCGGCATTGTTGAATTGGTCCTGTGACAGTTTCTGCTCATCTTCAAAGAGAACTCCACAGAATCTGTTGAGATCTGTGCCACTTCTTTAAGTTGTAAAGTTTGTGCTCCAGAGGAAGAGAAACTGTTTTGCCACAATATGGGTAGGAAGTAGCCTGTGCATGGACACACGCATGGCCGCACACACACACACAAGGCTCGTATGGGATGACAAAGATTGTGTGACATAGTGTGAACAAGCCTCTAAGGACTGGAGTTTGTCTGTTCAGTTCTTCACTCTGGCACCAGAATCCACTGATGAATGAGCTCAGGAGAAGGTGGGGAAAGGAGGAGTGATGTGAACAAGACTCAGGATCCTATTGTTTGGCATCAAGTCTCAACCAAGCCACAGAACAGTATTGTCACCTAAAAGCTTCACAAGTTTAGAGGTTGAATCCCTCTTTGGATATTTGCTTTCCCAGCCAAAAGCTTCAGGTTGTATGTTGCATGACTCTGTATTTTCTCTTTTGTTTCCTATCTGGTGGGTTTGCAGACCACCAGTTTGTGACATGCTAGTTTGACAAGCTTGTAATGTATGCAACTACTGTCCTTTTTTGAAGGCTTGGGAAACAGTAAAGCTGGAATTCATGGAAGAGGGCCACAATGCTTTTGCTGCTTGCAGAGAGAAATTGATTGACTACTTCACCAGGCAGCTCAGGTAAAATTTCCAGGATGTGAAAAAAGCATATAATATAAATAATATTACTCATACCTAGCTCTGATAGCTACTGTATATTTCTTATAGCTGCAAAGAGACTGTGAACTAGGAAGTCCTCCTTTCAGATTTCACCTCAGCCATGAACTTGATAAATGACCTTAGCTGTTACCTCAAGGCTGGCTCCAGGCAGGTCCATAGCCAGGATTTTTTTGTTCAGGGGGCAGTTAAATTTCTAAGGGGCAATTAAATTAGAGTTAATTAAATTAATCTGAATGCCTGTCTTTAAAGGGAAAGGCTCCAAGCCTGTTTCTAGCCTTTCTTTTCGAGGAACAGGGCAGTGAACAGCTGAGAGGACATTTAATTGCCTTCAGAAGGCATTTAAATGCCTTCTGAGTTCCCTTCCACAGGGCAAGAAAGCTTAGAAGGGCACTCAAGAGTGGCATCTCCAATACTTCTCACCTGGGTCTCAGTAGAGTGAGAGGTGAGTCTTTCAAAAGCATTCCTATGAAGCTTTGGGAAGCATGCAGCAGGGGGCTCTCCTCAAAAATAAGGTTTTTGGCGTGGCTCTTTGTAGGGCGGGGCTTTTAATTAAGGGGGCAGGGCCCCCCAAATGCCCCACTGTAGCTACGGGCCTGGCTCCGGGTTATTTTTGCCCTCAGAGACAAGAGACAAAGTCAGTTTCTTCTCTCTTGATGTACTCCCCTCCTATATGCACAACAGAATTGCAGAGCCCTCTCCCGTAATACTAGAACTCAAGGTCACTCTACAGATTTGATTGGCAGCATTGGTTCTCTCCATGATGGCTCATGCACATGCCATGACCTGGTGCTGTAGGCTTTGACTCATGACCATATATCCCAATGGCTTCACTGTTAAGTTTCCCATGTTTGATAGCTCATGGTTCCTGGGTGCAGAACTAGGACTATTTTAAAAAGGAGCCATTTGCCCTCAGCTTCCTTGTGAATTATCATGGCTGAGGGAATTTGGACTTGGACACCCCCTTCCCCCCCCCCCCCCCCGATCTAAAGCATGCTTCAAGTGATCTTAGCCTGCAGGAGAGAAACGCTCTTCCTTTCCTTCGTTGCCTTAGAACAAAATGCCCAAAAGACTGAAGAGATACTCAGTTGTACGTGATAGTTTATACACAGTTGGGTTTCCAAATTATCTTGTGATGTAACCACACTGATTAAATGGGCATTATGCAAATAAGGCCTTTTGCAAATTAAGCTCCACAACTTCACTGATTTCCCTCTCCCCTTTTTTGTACTGTATCTGCTGTCAGTCAAGAGAGAGTGACATGGAGAAGTGCAGACGAACTCCCCTGGCTGTTCCAGCAGCAAGGAGACAAGCAGAAGCTGCACAAGTGCCTCTTGAATCTCTTTGTATCCCAGAATCTGTATAAAAGGTATGAGAAGTCCTTGACAGTGGCTTTATCTGCAGATCTCTGTTGTCTGCATTAGTCTCTAAGTGGGCTCATGAATCTGCTTTCAGGTGGGATCTCAAAAAAATAAATCACAGAGGTACAAAAATATTTGCATACGCAAGACAAACAATAACTTATACTGGTATGCAGCTATTATGTAGTACTCCAGCTGCTCAGAGGAAGATCCAGCAGTGAAGGCACTGTACGTTGCCAGGCCCTGTAAGATGACTTACATGTGATTTTGCTTGCAGGCAGGAGCTGAGAGGGTAGCATGTTCAAAGGAAGGTTTTTTAAAAAAAAATGGTTGAGATCGTTTGTTTGGATTTATATGCCGCCCTCCCCTTAATGGGCTCAGGGCGGGTTCCAGCAGTATAAAATATAATACAATTAAAACAACATTAAAACAACAAAATAAATAACATGACTCGTATGTGCCATACAGCTCTAATAAAACCAGATACCTCAGTGGTTCATGGTATTAAGATTTAAATTTAAAAAAAAAGATCTTTAAGATTTAAGGTCTTAGGATCCAGGCTACAGATGGGGGCTGATCCAAGGAAGGGGATGCCCACTGCCTCAACCAAAAGCTCAGTGGAGGTCCTGCAGGGCCCTGATCTCACACAGGAGCTCATTCTGATCTCACACAGGAGCTCACACAGGAGCTCATTCTACCCGGCATCCCCGGCAAGTCGGATGTCCCTGGGGCCAGTGACCACCAAAAGATGCTGGTTGGTGGACCTCAGTCTTCAGTCTGAGTATCTCTAAATGCCAATAAATACTTCTACTAGTCAGTGTCATTTCTGAGGAACCATTCATCCAATATTTCTTAAGGGAAAAGATAAAAACATTTTAGATCCAATGTATTGCACTGGCCACCATTGATGAAACTAGCAAGCTGGTCTTAAGTGGAGGCTTGGGAAGCCCTGCTGTGAATGGCAAGCTCACCATGTCACTCATTGGATCTTGGTTCCTAATTGCTAGATAATGTCTATGATGCAGTTTGTAGGGGCTTCTTTGTCCAGTTAGGTAGTACTACCTACTCCAAATGGTTCTCGGGTATTTTTGTATTAGGATTTGTTCCTTGGAACTCGTCTTCCATTGTTTTTGCTGCCTATAGGGGCCATTTTGCAGAACTGCTGAGCTATTGGCAGCTTCTGGGAAAAGATAAGAACTCAATGGCGGCAGAGTATTTTAGCTCCCTGAAGTTGTACGAGAAAAGCTGTGAGACAGAGGAAAGTATGATATCTCTGGCTGATCTTTATGAGACTCTGGGACGGTTTCTTAAGGACCTGGGCCTTCTCAGTCAGGTGAGTGCCACTGCAAGGTGAAGGACATTTGGAACAAGAACGAAAAAGGTAAGAAAAAAGCCTGATGGAGGGCTGTTAGCCGAATTGTTTTAATTTACGTTTAGCAATCAGCAAAATACACGGGTTCTTGCCAACTATACCAGGGTCCCACCCCTCCCGGGAGTTCTCAAGGAAAGAGGCACGTGAGGCAGATAGCAAATTCAATGCAGTTTACTTAATGGTGTAGTTCAAGCACACAAAAACAGATTCACACACACATACACACAGGTCTAGGGAAATAAAGATAGAAAATAGCACTGTTGCAATTTGCAGGTGTTCATTGGTGGGGAAGCAATACATTACCTATCCTGGAGATGGATCCTTGTTCCAACAGAAGATTAGAGTGACTGGAAAGGCAGGCTGGACATGAGGGGGGGGGTAAAGCAGGGGACGATGGCTTAAGAGAGGCAGATAGGGGATGATGGCTCAAGAGAGAGAATGCTTCTGCTCAAGGTCTTTTATTAGGTGGTCTTGGGGAGGGCTGCACAGACCACATCCCACTAACACACCTCTTAGGCGGTCTGTCCCTTGCTGACCTTGTCATAGGTTAAAGGTGGACAAGAGGAGGAGGGCCGGGGAGTGGACAATATTGCAGAAACTGAAACTAAACAGGAACTTTACACCTGGGTGAGGTCCGATGACTCACCAGGCCACATCTATTGTTAGTCAATGACTTTGGCTGACTGGGTGGTGGCCCGAACATTAGTTGCTAAGCAACTGTGTTAGCATAATCCATTTAGCTATGTTGGAGGGGGCAGGGGTTGACCAGCGTGCTGAAACAGAAAGAGAGAAACCTCATGGCAAGAGGAGTCCTTGTCTCTGTCTCAGGTGAACTGTCTAGGGTGTCAGCCTCCTGGCATGGGCCGGAGCTGGCTCCTATTGTGAAGAAAGCACATGGCCCTTCCATTAAAGGCAGCCCAAAGTTCAGGCTTATGAATCTCATAACTCATAAGAGCACTCAAAGTGCCTTGCTGGCCAACAGGGCCAATAGTCAAAACCACGTATAAACTTATTATAAGTAAAAATACATGTATTTATTTTGAGAAAAGTTAAAAGACATATAAAGGCCCAGTGGAAGCCATTATATGTTTTTTAAAAACTTTTCTCAAAATAAATACATGTATTTTTACTTATAATAAGTTTATATGAGGTTTTAACTATTGGCCCTCCATCAGGTTTTTTCCTTACCTTTTCGGTTCTTGATTCAATTTTATTGAATTAAGTTTCTTTTCCCTCTTTGGTGTTGTTTGACGGTCATTTGGAAACCTTGTACAGAATCAGATCCCATGTTTTGTTTTCAGCAGTTAAAAAACAAACTCTCCCCTCCTTTTCCTGGAGATTAATTTGAAGCAACGCACAGTGTTGGATACGACCAGTTTTTCTGCTGGTGAAAAAGAAGGAGACCACCCAAAAAGTTGTGCTGAGAATCACGGGACCAGCATGTACAGACGCCTTGTGGGATGGAGGGTTCTAAACACAGAAAGCTGCCTTAAACTAAGGGAGATCATTGTTCTATCAAAGCCAGTATTGTCTACTCTGACTGGCAGCAGCAGCGCTGTAGGGTCTCGGGCTGAGGTCTTTCACATCACCTGCTACCTGATCCTTTTTTTTTTTTTCAGTTGAAGATGCCAGAGAGTGAACCTGGGACCTATTATATGAAAAGTAGATGTTCTCCCACTAAGCCATGGCACCGCTCCTCTAGTATGGAGGGGAATGGGATGAGATTGAAAAATCTGACTGAATCCAATACATGCAGTCAGGGGTCCTTTCGTAGAAAAAGAGGTGCAGGAGCTCATTAGCATAACTCATTAGCATACCTCATTAGCATATGCCACGTCCCCTGACATCACCAGAAGTGTGTCAGAAAGGGAATGTCAGTTTCAGCCCCATTATATCCTATAGGCCATTGAAATCAATGGCAAAAACTCATAGGGTATATGAGGGGCTGGAGGAAAAAGGGTTTGAGGGAGAGGCTCCAAACTTGCAGGGTAGCTGCTGGGGCCTCTCCTCGAAATACTCACCAAGCTTCAAGAAGATTGGACCACGGGGTCCAATTCTATGGGCCCCCAAACAGATTGTCCCATCCCCTCCATTGTTCTCTATGGAGGGAAAAAATGTTAACTTTTTCCCTCCCATAGAGAACAATGGAGGGAATGGGGGCAACCTGTTTGGGGCCTGTAGAATTGGACCCCCTGGTCCAATCTTCTTGAAACTTGGTGGGCATTTCGAGGAGAGGCCCCAGCAGCTACCCTGCAAGTTTGGAGCCTCTCCCTCAAACCCCCTCCCCTCCAGTTGCTTTTAAAGTCGCCGCTGAATTTTGGCGGCAATTCGGCAGCGAGCTGAATCAGATAAGAGAATCTGATTTAGCCCGTGGCTGCCCTACTGGCCAGTCCTGAGCTGGCAAAGCTCTGCCTCGCTCCGGCCCCAACGGACCCCTGTATGCAGTGTGCCGAAAGGCTCCAGTGTTCAGAGGAAGGAGTATGTGCATCCTCATGCGTTGTCTTCTCCGTGGTATGGAGTCAAACCAATATGCAGTCCATGGAGTCCAGTTTTGTTTTTTCATGGTTTCTGGCAGAGAATTTGCCTACCTCCTGGTGCTCGTGATTTTTTCCAACTGATTTCCGCCCCCCCCCCCTTTTCTTTATAGGCTGTCGCTCCTTTGCAGCGCTCCCTGGAGATCCGAGAGACCGCCCTTGATCCAGACCATCCTAGGGTAGCCCAGTCTCTCCATCAACTAGCAGGAGTTTATGTACAGTGGAAGAAGTTTGGTAATGCCGAGCAGTTGTACAAGCAGGCTCTCGAAATCTCTGAAAATGCCTATGGAACTGAACATCTCAGGGTTGCTCGTGAACTTGATGCTCTTGCAACATTGTACCAGAAACAGAACAAGTAAAGAAAAGGCCCTTTCCCCTCTAGATTTATCAAGGGAATTCCTTTGGGTGGTAGAGGAATTTGTTAGCGGTTAGGCTTCAAAATTCATAGGGCAAGGAATTGTGTTTAGGAACACGGGGACCAAGCAGGGAGGTTGTTGGAGTTCTTAGGTTAGGGAAAGAGCTCCCCCTCAACGAGTGGAGTAGTTTGGGTGGGGCAAATTATTGTAATGGGTGGTGCTTAAAATGGTTTTAAATATGTCATATTGATAAAAGGAACTCAGGGGAGAGATGGGATAGAAGTGGATTTTGACTGGAACAGGAGGACTGGGGTTGAGATCTCCTCTTACTATCAAACTTGGGCCAACCGTCCTCTCTCTGCCTAACCTGCCTCACAAATGTAATTTGCACCATTCATTTTAGGTATGAACAAGCTGAACATTTAAGGAAAAAAGCCTTCAAAATTCAACAAAAAGCTGTGAGGCGGAAAGGCAGCCTGGTAAGATTTCTTTCATCATTTATCCCATTTTTTTTAAAAAAGGATGTTTTTCACCATTCATCATTTCATCATTTATCCCATTTTTTTTAAAAAAGGATGTTTTTCACAAAACAAAATAAGGTTATTTTCAGATGGAATGGTATTGTGGTCAGTGCTGAATCTCTCCTTAGAGATTCAGTGCTTTATTTGTGTTAAAGAAGGCGTATATACCCCTTTCACCGGACTCATTTCTTCTTTTCATTTCTTTAATGGAACTGATTGTTTCCTAGAACACTGCTCAACAATCCCATTTCAATGTTTCCCCTTGTTTGTGATATTTATTTACATACGTCATTTATAGTCGACAACTGAAAATCAAGGCAGATTACAGAACTCGAAGACAATGCAATAAAAATGGTATAATCATACAAGAATAAAATTAAATCGCCTAAAATTTTCACAAAAGTTAGAATCCTGTTCACTGTATCAAAATACCCTATTATTCCATTTATAAAACCCTACCCTATTATTCAATTTATAAAAAATACCATTCTGAGGATTTGCTGCAGCCTTATTCCTTTTATAAAAATTCCATCCTGAACAACAGGCTTCATCAAATGGGGGACCTGCTAGAACTTCCATGGTGTGTGCAGAAGATCCCAGCTTCAGTCCTCAGCTTCTCCATTGCTAAAGGATCTCTGGATGCAGGCCTGAGAAGAACATCATGCTTAAATCTCATTCCACTGCCAGTTAGAGGATACAGCACTTATTTGCAACATTTATATTCAGCCTTTCTGCCCAGTCAGAGCCGCTAAGGTGACTAGTGACAAAAATTAAAACAAGCATAATAAAAATGCATCATAAAGCCGATTAAAAGCCAGAGCTACAAAATACAGCAAATTAAAACAGAGAGCAGGACGGAGGGATCATTGAAGTATGAAGTACGTTCCCCAGAGAGTACTGTATTCAAGGGCCCAAAACCGGCTGGCCCTCCCAGGCTCCAAGGATGTAAGGCTGGTGATAACCAGGGCCAGGGCCTTCTCAGTGGTGGCTTTGTACTGGTGGAATGAGCTCCCGGAGGAGATCAGGGCCCTGCGAGACCTTTCACAGTTCCACAGGGTCTGTAAGACGGAGCTCTTCCACCAGGCCTTTGATTAGGAGTCACCTTAAACACTGACCTGGTTCCCTGGCTTTACCACCTTCAGCCTGGCTCGCTGCATAAATTAGTTGACCAAACGGAGCCATCAGGACTAACACCGAAGTAGTGGTATAGTCTAAATTAGGAATCTTGCTTTTGCACTTTAATTGATCTGGCACGTTAGGAAAATGAACAACTGATTGTTTATGTATGTTTTATGTATGTTTTAACTGTATTTTATATATGCATTTTAGGTAAGCCGCCCTGAGACCACCTTGGCAGGGAGGGTGGGGTATAAATCAAACAAACAAACAAACAAAAAATAATGCAGGACAAAACAAAACAAAAAAGTCTTCACCCACTGCACTGGCAGGAAGTAGAGGTAGAAGGGGACTTGGGCCACTGACCTAATTCTGGTAGAAGGCATGATGTGCGGGTGGGTGAAGTAGTATGTATTCAGCATTATTTTTACAGTGACTTGTCCTAGAGGTTCTATTTGGACTGGGATAATTGGTGCAAAAGTGCTTGTCATGTTCTGAGATGATGTGCAGACTGGCTCTAGCAAATTCCTGCTTTCATTTTAGAAGCTAAAGCTGGTTGAGCTTTAGCCACAGGAATGGTTTCCGATGTGGTCTTAAATATGAATCCTAAACACAGCAGAAGCATGAATCCTAAACACAGAACACTGAAGCAAATGAGCTCTTCCTTTGTTCCCTTTCGTAGTATGGATTTGCTCTTCTTCGCCAACGAGCCCTGCAGCTCGAGGAACTCACTCTGGGGAAAGACTCATCCGACAGTGCCCGGACTCTCAATGAACTTGGTGTGCTCTACTACCTTCAAAATAACCTTGAGTAAGTAGTGGCCCAAAGTCACAAATTTGAGATTAGGTTTTTATTACACAGGCTCCACTGCCTAGTGCCCCTCAGTGACCCAAAGCTGCTTCATATCCATGTAATGAGGATCATGTTGGAAGAGAGGCCTACATACATGGGCTTAGTGGATACACTCTCCCCTTATCATGAGGGCACTGGGCTCTACGTGGGCACGCCCCCTCTTTCACAGGCAGCATTATTCGGTGGGTTCGGTGGTCTGTTTCCTACACTGAGAATTACTTGGGGTATTTTTTTGGCAAATTAGAAGCTGTGTCTCAGAGTGATCAGATGACTGTCTCGCTTATATGTAAAACTGCTGGAATAAGGAGTTCTGAAGTTAGAGGAATTACAGTTTCCAGAGTTGCTTGGTGCATATGTCATGTCTACATACACAAGCATTATGTCTAAGACAGTGAGGATTGCTTGTGTTGTAAGCAAAATCTTGTACATGAATCTGCCACTGCAAATGGTCATTCTTCTTGTAGTAGGAAGCCAAGAAAGGGCAAAGCCAGTCAGATGTCTAGCTGCAATGTGCAACACATAAAATAATCACATGGTCTCTCTTTCCACCTGTCACATCACCCACTTGTGGAGGAAAGGCCATAATGCTCTTTTGAAGGACTGTGACTAGCCTTGTTATTAGCGTTAGTCATATTTTTTTTCCAAATTGTTGTTGTTCTTCAGTCACACAGTCGAGTCCAACTCTTCATGTCCCCATGGACCACATCACGCCAGGCCCTCCTGTCTTCCGTTGTGCTCTGGAATTTGTTTAATTTCATGTTCGTTGCATCAATAACACTGTCTAACCATCTCATCCTTTGTCTTCCCCTTCTTCTTTTATCTTCAATCTTTCCCAGCATCAGGGTCTTCTCTAGTGAGTGCTCCCTTCTCATTTGGTGGCCAAAGTATTTGAGCTTCAGCTTCAGTATCTGGCTTCCAGGGAACAGTCAGGGCTGGTTTCTTTTAAGATTGACTGATCTGATCTCCTTGCAGTCCAAGGGACTCTCAAGAGTCTTCTCCAGCACCATAATTCAAAAGCAAAAGTATAATTCCAAATTGAGCATGGTGTACACTAACCACGTAGCCTGTCTTTGGATCAATGTGATTTGTGGAAGTCTGCCAAATTATGCAGAATGCTCAGTTGTCTCCCACTGCATGCTTCTTCGTCAAAATTCATCCACAGAAGCTGCAAATGTCAGCAAAAGACTGGGGTGGAGGGCGGAGCCTTCTTTACCTGTAGATGTTTCTTGGTTGGTAAAAATTTCCCCAACAAGCTGCAAAATCTATCTTGGTGGAATGGGAGATCCCTCCACTGGTCTTTCTTGGAAAACTGCAATCTCCATGGTTGCATTTTGCAAAAGAACTAAAGTGGGGAGTGAGGAGGAAACCAAGCATGTGACTCATATAGTCTGACTCTGATGAAATTCTCAGCAGTATCAGTTTCTGGTTTCTCCACAGAAAGTGAACATTTCTCTCAAAACAGGTTTCTAACAGAAGAAGTGTTAGATAGGATCTTTGAACAGTTGTGCCAATATGCACAGATGTATTATCAAGTGACCTTGTGCTTCTAGGACAGCAGAACTTTTCTTAAAACGCTCCCTGGAAATGCGAGAACGGGTTCTTGGGCCCGACCACCCAGATTGTGCCCAGTCTTTGAATAACCTAGCAGCGCTTTACAATGAGAAGAAGCACTATGACAAGGCAGAGGAACTGTACGAAAAGTCACTGAACATTCGGAAGAGAGCTTTAGCACCTGACCATCCCTCTTTGGCTTACACTGTGAAACACCTTGCTGTTCTCTACAAGAAGATGGTAAGAGTTGGTACAATTCTCAAGAATTTTTGGGTTCTTTGTTTCATGTCTTACCAAGGTCCCATCTAACATACTGCCTTATATCCAATGAGAATAGAACTTTCCCACCTCCCCCTTTCACTTTAGCCCCCCCCCCCAAGTGCCACAGGGGGCACCCAGGCATAATTTAAGGGGGCCCTGTGGAAGGAATAAATGGAAATTCCCCCTCCAAAAAAATAATCACTGAGTGTGGTGTATTGCTGGGCTGAAACTAGCCTGTGACATATAAATGATTCATATTTGCTTTGATCCCTAGGGAAAGCTGGACAAAGCCGTTCCTTTGTATGAGTTGGCTGTTGAAATCCGGCAAAAATCTTTTGGTCCAAAGCATCCAAGTGTGGCTACTGCTTTGGTAAACTTGGCAGTTCTTTATTGCCAAATGGTAAGGTATTCCACCCCATACTTTTTTTTAAAAAAAACCAAAAACCCATAGGTTACCCATAGGTGACCAGAGATATTCTAGAATATTCTACAGCTCAGTGTAGAGTAAGCCTATCAGGAAGCAGGTTTCAGACCAAACCTATTGCAGCTTCATCAGTGACTTAAAACAGGCAGGGCTTAGGCATGTTTCTTACCTTCAGATGGACTGGAAGCATGTCGAGGGGGGACTTATACAATGCTCCCTCTAAGCCAGGGGTCCTCAAACTACGGCCCGCGGGCCACATGCAGCCCGCCGAGGGCATTTTTCTGGCCCGCCGGATGGGCCGCTGCCTCAGGGGTCCATTGGAGCCCAGGCGCCGCATGTGGGCGGGCACATGATGAAGCCCCGCCCCCAGCAGGGCTGCCACCGCGTTCTCCAGGCCCGGCGCCAGACGCCAGACCTGGGAGAAGCTAACCAACCCTCCCCCTGCTCGCCATTCCCGGGGCACGGCAGGCCGCCAGCCCCGGGAGAAGATCCCAACCCTCCCCCGCTCACCTTTCCTGGGGCGCGGCAGGCCACCGGCCCCAGGAGAAACTCCACAACCCCCCCCCCCCCCGCTCACCATTCCCGGGGCGCGGCAGGCCACCAGCCCCGGGAGAAGATCCCCAACCCTCCCCCTGCTCTCCTTTCCTGGGGTGCGGCAGGCCGCCGGCCCCAGGAGAAACTCCACAACCCCCATCCCGCTCACCATTCCCGGGGTGCGGCAGGCCGCCGGCCCCGGGAAAAGATCCCCAACCCCCCCATGCTTCCTTCCTGTTCCTTTTTATTTATTTATTTATTTATTTATTTATTTATTTATTTCATTTTTATCCTGCCTTGCCGGCGAACCGGCTCAAGGCGGCTAACAACCTTAAAATACCACCAGGGTGGTTTACAAGTTAAATAGATTAAAACTAAACATAAAATCAAACAATAAACAGATACAAGCAATATAAGACAAAAACATGACTGGCAGCATCGGAGTTCTCCTGGTGAACAGATAGTAATTACAGATGGTAATACAAGATTCGATTTTCTTCCTCTTCCTTTCTTCCCCCCTTCCTTCCTCCCTCCCTCCCTCTCTTTCTTTCTTCTCTCTGTCTCCACCCCACCTCCCTCCCTCCCTTCCTTCCTGTTCCTCTCCTTCGTGTTCCTTTCTTTCCTTCCTTCCTTCCTTTCTTCCTCCCTCCCTTTCTTTCTTCTCTCTCTCTCTCCACCCCACCTAGCTACCTTCCTTCCTTCCTGTTCCTTTCTTCCCCCCTTCCTTCCTTTCTCCCTCCCTTTCTTTCTTCTCTCTGTCTCCACCCCACCTGCCTACCTACCTTCCTTCCTGTTCCTTTTCTTCCTGTTCCTTTCTTTCCGCCTTCCTTCCTTCCTGCCTCCCTCCCTCCCTCCCTTTCTTCTCTGTCTCCACCCCACCTGCCTACCTACCTTCCTTCCTGTTCCTTTCTTTCCGCCTTCCTTCCTTCCTGCCTCCCTCCCTCCCTTTCTTTCTTCTCTGTCTCCACCCCACCTGCCTACCTACCTTCCTTCCTGTTCCTTTTCTTCCTGTTCCTTTCTTTCCGCCTTCCTTCCTTCCTGCCTCCCTCCCTCCCTCCCTTTCTTCTCTGTCTCCACCCCACCTGCCTACCTACCTTCCTTCCTGTTCCTTTCTTTCCCCCTTTCTTCTTTCCTTCCTTCCTCCCTCCCTTTCTTTCTTCTCTCTGACTCCACCCCACCTGCCTACCTACCTTCCTTCCTGTTTCGTTCCTCCCTGTTCCTTTCCTTCTTTCCTTCCTCCCTCCCTCCCTTTCTTTCTTCTCTCCCTCTCCACCCCACCTACCTTCCTTCCTCCCTCTTCCTTCCTTCCTTCCTTCCCCCTCCCTCCCTCCTTCCCTCTTTATTTATTTATTTATTTCCTTCTTTCTTCCTTTCTTTCCTTCCTTCTTTCTTCCTTTCCTTCTTTCTTTCTTCTTCCTTCCCTTCTTTCTTTTCTTCTTCTCTTCCTTCCTTCCTTTTTTTCTTTGCCATCAGATAGGCTTGGCAGCTCTGAGTTGGGAAATACCTTGGAGATTTTTGGGGTGTAGCCTGAGCGGTGGGTATTGCCTTCTGACACACTTCCGGTGACGTCAGGGTATGTGTGTGTGTGTGGCCTTCTGACACTTCCGGTGACATCAGAGGGTGTGGAATATGCAAATAAGTTATGCTAATGAGCTCCTGCATAGGAATTTGTTCATAGTTTTTTTTTTTAAACTTTAGTCCGGCCCTCCAACGGTCTGAGGGACAGTGAACTGGCCCCCTGTTTAAAAAGTTTGAGGACCCCTGCTCTAAGCTGTGGAATCTTGTGAACAAAAATTCTACTGGCATTAAAGTTGTGTGGGAGCGATTAGGCTACTGCATAAATTAGTTTGCTCTGGAGCCATCCTTCCTGAGCTAAGACAAAAATGTGTGACCAGGAGGCTAAAAAAAATCTGAGCTAGTTCACACTAACTCAGCTTAGAGGGAGCTCTGGCGCAGTATCAATAAACTGGTAACAATTTGTAGTTTAGTTTCTGCCTGCTTTTCTCTTGCACACTTTTTAGAGACCAGCACCAGTCCTTGCAAGCTGGAAAACTCCAGGCTTTTTTAGGGAAGGTCACTGTCAGGAGTCCACAAATTTTGTTTCAATTTATGACCATGCACAGATGGGTTTAGGGAGAAGCAGGGATTTATCTCCCTTATGCTGAGGTTTGAATAAGAAACATCAAGACTCTCTCCATGCTGTTCATGCATCAGTGATAATTAGATTCTGCAGTCTCTACCACAGCTTCCACACTTGCTGGAAGGCTTGGGGTGACTTTTTCTCATTTGCACTGTGATCAGAAGCAGCAGGAGTCTCTCCTGCTCTTTTTAAAAACCTTGTCCAAACTACAGTATAAGCAAGAGACCTGGAGCAGGGATGTGGGCTGCTTGGCATCCTTTTTGCCAGACAGGCATGGCAAGTGGATTTGTGGATGCTTGCTCATTAACAGTGCCCTTCCCAAGTCTTGTACTGCCATGGTTGCATGCCAAGCAGACTGATTTGCAATGCTTGAATGTCTGATCCAAATGACCAGTACTTTCTGCACTGCTAATGAACAATCTGCTGGTAACTTCTCACATGCTCTTATGCAGTTCTTATTTCAGTGGGGATTGCACACAGTTTTTTGGTGGATTGTGCCCAGTGGGTCAGATCTGGCTTATATTGGACTCAGCCGTGAGCCTGACTCTACTAAGGTTTTGGAAAAATGGAGAGGCAGCCTTTTGAAGCTTGCCTAATCATGCCAGTGATGGGATGAAATATTGGTATCCCATTGCTTAGCCGAAAATTTCGTTGGATGAAGTCCACATTCTGGCAAGGTCCACATTCAGACAGTTTTATGAGAACACAATCCTTCTCTTCTTCAGTATTTAGACTACCATGCTTTTTGTATTTCTTCTGGCCTCTCTTGGTGAGACTGAGCACATTGGTATGCATTTTTTTAAAAATTGGGCAGCGACGCTAGGTTTCTATACCTTATCACATCTTCCCAATCTGTGATTTTTATGGTCACTCAAGAGAAACATAGGAACAGTTTATTCTCTGGTACTCAGACTTTTCATGACTTTCAACAAAATTAGAAAGTGCAAATGTTAATGGAAATTGGATATTTAGATCCTCAAGGAAGCTTTCGACGTTGACTCAAATCTAAGTGATGTTTTTACTGAGATTAGTGTAAACAATAAATGTTTTATGACTACTAGTCCTGTTAAGGATTTCCCCCCCCCCCTTATTGTTATGCCACCTGTAGAAAAAACACCTTGAAGCTTTGCCGCTTTACGAACGGGCTTTAAAGATTTATGAAGACAGCTTTGGACGTATGCACCCTCGTGTTGGAGAAACATTAAAAAATTTGGCAGTGTTGAGGTAACTTTTAACTGATGAACTTGCCATGTGCAGGTCATGGGCTGGATCTGGCAGCAGATTTCCGCTAACAAAAAAGTGGGTGGGGGTAATTTTTGCCAGTTTCCCCCTTCCACTAGAGATCCCCAAATCTTCCCTTTATGTTCTTCCCTGTCCCCTAAATGTTGGCCTGCTGTGAGATGAGGAAGGCAAGAAAGTCCCGTTCTGCTGCTGGAAAGCCCTTTCATCATCAGAAATTACTGCTTAGTCCAGCCCCTCATTTGAACATTGTGTGTACTTCAGCATGCACACAGGCTGCCTCTGTTCCTTTTACATGAGGAACCAGTCAAAATGCATGCCCCTGCCACCTCCATTAAAGTGCGTAGGGGAAAGATTTGCAATGGGGGAAGAAGTTCTGCTCGCACACGATGGAGAAACTCTTTGGACCAGAACAATGCAGAAAGAAGAGGGAGGGGTGGTCCTACATTCCATTGATGTCCATGGCAAATTTTTATGGATTTTTAAAACGTGAATTGCACCTTTAGATTTGATGAATTGGTAGGAGAATCTTCACCATACATGTTTGTTTGCTTTGATCTCCTAGAGCATGTTGCAGAAAATGGGATACACTCTAGTAAATTCTGATACAGCTCTTTAACAGCATCCTCTTTTCAGATGATTGCCATTCTAAAGCATTTGCAGATTAGCAGTCCATCTAAAATAATAATAAAGAGTGCTTTTTATCAACAGAGGTATGCTGTGGCATACGTTACAGACCATGTTTGTTTTGTAGGGTCCATTTTTTAAGAAGTGAATGAAGAAAACAATGGGATAAAATGGTCTAAATAGTGATAAAGCCTAACAAAAGGTGATTTTAAAAAAAAAATAAGAAGTTTGAGAAGTGGGAATGACCTCAAAAGGGAATTTATGAAGAACAATAGATTGTGAGAAGGATCTACTTCTCACTGAGGAGTAAGTCATATAACTGGGTTATATTGAGCCTGTAGGCAAGAGCTTAGGTGGTTGGATGTGCCTGTATACAAAGAAGTCCCATATACGTAGAAACCAACAACTTAGGGGGGAAGAAGAGGAGGTGGAAGAAGAGATTGGATTTATACCCTGCCCTTCACTACTCAAAGGAGTCTCAGAATGGAGTTTCCCTTCTCTTCCTCACAACAGACACCCTGTGAGGTAGGCGGGGCTGAGAGAGCTCTTGAGAGAACAGCTCTGAGAGAAATTGTGACTAACCCAAGGTCACACCAGCAGCTGCATGTGGAGAAGTGGGGAATCAAACCTGGTTTTCCCACATTAGAGTCCATGCTCCTAACCACTACACCAAACTGGCTGGGAGACATTCTGGTTCTTGGGAATGGAGCCGGATTAGATGAAATTACAAATCTTTTTGTGCTCCTGATAGTTCCTGTATTTAGTTTCACGGCAAGGCCACTTTGAGGAATAGGTGGTGTGCATGGTGGGCTGGCTCTTGCATTCTCCTACATCCTGTTGCCCCAGTCACCCTACCCTTCACACTCAGGCCTCTTGCCTCCGTGTTGGTAGCTGGCACTCCTCAGATGGCCAGATTCACACTGAGGTCTCCAGCAGCAGACCCCTCTGCGGAAGGCATTCTCATTTATCTACAAATGAGCCCTTGGTCTTTATGTTGAGGTGCATGCTGTCAGATATTGTGCTTAGATCTCATCTTTACTAAGTCCCCATTTCCTTTTTCTCAAAGCTACGAAGGAGGGGATTTCGAGAAAGCTGCCGAGCTTTATAAGAGAGCCATGGAAATCAAAGAAGCAGAATCATTGTTGACAGGGGGGAAAGCCGCTTCTCATCACTCATCGAGTGGAGACACGCTCAGTTTGAAGAGCGCTTTCTCTCCCAACGTTTTCCTACAGCAAGGGCAAAGGTGATGCAAAGCGACAGATGCAATACAGGACATGTTGGCCCATCAAAGATGTGTACTGAAGCTATGGTAATTCAAAGGGTAGGAGGTAAATGAACTCCAGTGACTGTACGTGGGTCCAGAATGCTTAACTGTGTTTTCAGTTTAAGTGTTCACTTCACCAGCACACCACTCCTCAATGTGTGACATGGATTTTAAGACCTCTTGATTTCTGTAAAGACCACTAGCTAGTGGCTTTCAGACTTCTGTAGTACCAGAGACATTCATTCCAGAGGTGTAGCCATTCTAGTCCCCTGCAGCAAAAATAAGCAAGGGTCTAGGGGCACGTTTAACAAAATTTTATTTCAGCATAAGGGTTCGTGGACTAAAGCCCCCTTCTTCCAGCGCACTATGTAAATCCTCACCAGGCAGAGAGCTTTCTCGTTGCTTTGTATCTACGCTGAGGCACTCCGACAGCTCCAGCATTTGTCAAGTTGCTGTATTGACTACCTCTTCCAGAAGCAATTTGAATGGCATCACCTGTGACGAGTAAATAATACTGGGTGAGCACCTACCCAGAAAGGGGAAGCAAAGATGGATCAATTGCCCTTAGAAGAATATTTTTTCATCAGTAGTAACTCCCTGCTAGGAAATAATTTTGAAGTAGATCAATAGCTGGCAGAAAAGAAATATTTAAACTTAAGATGAAATGTGTTTCATATATGTTCCTGTTTTGTTATTTCAATGGATATATATATTTATGCCAAAACTGCCGAACCTTTGATGGCAAAGACATTAATTTCACTGTTACTCTTCTTTTTACAATCAGATACCGTTCTTCCAGTATTGGCTTAGGTCCAGCCATCAGTGGAAAGCTCTTTGGTGGGTACAGATCTTTCCTAAGCTGTCCCCACAGTAGTCCCTTTTGACCCCCTGGAAAGATCATTTGTTAACCACTGAGACAAAAAGTCACACTGGTTGGGGGGGTGGGCTGAAGGAAGGAGAGAGAAGAGGATGAAATTGCCTCTCCTTGTGTTAGCAGCACTGCACTTGTGGAAGAAAGAGGTGGGGAGCAGTTTTGCCCCTTTCTCTGCAACCCTCCAATACCACCTGCATAACTTTAGGTCCGGTAGCTCCAGAAACTATTGGGTGTGTGTGTGTGTGAGGAGGAATGTGCATGAATCCACACACCTTTTAACTGATAGCTGGTTGGCTGCATGTTGCTCCGAGCAAAACAGATAAAAGTGTAAGGTGCTGGCTATCACATATAAAGCCCTTCAAGGCCTTGGGCCCCCATATCTGTGGGTCCACCTCTCCTCTGGTGTTCTGCCATGACAACTTTGCTCATCTGAACATAGCCTTTTGCAGATACCACCCTGCAACTTAATATATCGCATTTAATACTTATGCTTTGTTCAGATTTCTGTAGCACCAGGCCTATTGTGTTGCTTATTATGCCTCGTACTATTCGTTGCACTATTTTACACTGTGTAATCCGCTTGGGTCTCAGTGAGAAAGATGGACTATAAATGATGTAAATAAAGCATGAAGACTGAATGCTGCTGAAGAAATACTTAACAGTAGAACTGGAAAGGTAATTATGTAAGAAACGTAACATATAGGGTTTTTTAAAGAGAAAAACTGTCTTAAAAAACGAGTAGCAATTCCTATCAGGTACAATCTCTGAGCAGCTAGTACAGAGGTGTCAAACCAGATCTCTGTGAAGTGATGCCTCTTTCTACTGCTGCTTCCCCCCCCCCCAATACCAGTTGCTTCTTACCTCAACAGCAAATAGCAGAACAAAAATGCGTGACAAGTCCTTGTATGGACTGTGGCAACTAAACAGTACATAGTAACTAATTTAAACAAGGAAAGTTTCTTAAAAGCAGCGTTTCTGTAATGGTGCTTTATTTAGACATCTATCCAAGTGTGGATGGAATTAAAAATTATTTTGCATTTCACCCGAGTAGGCTGCTGTTTATTTGTCACACACACACACACCGGAAGCCCAGGCTGAGGTCCAAAGAAGCCCTTTGCCTGCACCTGATGTAAGCACTGTGCTTCGTGAGGAGGCTTTGTTGGTTTTAACTTCTGGCCTGCAGCTCCTGTTGTATTATATTTTGGCTTTCAAGAAGGATTTTATGAAAGATATCCGGGGGAGGGGGGGGGGGCTGAAAAAAAGGGATCATTTGTAACCTTTGTCACAACTTTGACAACCTTCTCTCTTCCCCTTGTGACACATTTTACAAATTGTCCCAAAACCACAGTATGAAAATAGAACTGTGATAAACTACCCCCGCACAGCTGCCTACTAAGAAACAAGTTATAGAGAAAGCATTTCCAGTTTCTTCTTAGTAGTTAAATTAGGCTATTAAGTGCAGTATTAAAATAAGATAGTCATGTGCTATGTCTTTAGGTACTGTTGAAACAGCCCAGGAGCGGGCCTCAAATTGATTATTCAGAAACAAACTACTTAATATAACACTGTCCCACTTAGCTTCATTTTTGACTCCTTTAATAATCACTTGTTCACTTTTTCAAACATGAACGGCGAGGACTTTGTAAAAAAAAATGTTATCAGCAAGATGATTCAGCTTCAGAACAAAACTAAACATTACAGTAATAAGAGCTTTTGAAATGTTAACCACCTCTTCCCTCCTTGCTACAGTAGTTTTGTAAATACAATTAGCAATTTTTTGCATTTTATAAAAGTGTTGGCCAAGGAATAGCTAATTAGCTGGCACAGAGTGCCCTGAATTAATAATTTACTTTCAAGCAAAAGTTTTAAACTTATAGCAGACCACTGCAAAAAGTTCCTCCAAAAAGTGCAGCGCATTTACAAAATGCAGAACTGGAGTCACAGTATAAATCAAGAGACTTTACTAAATGTCAGCATTCCTAAAGTTCTTTCTGGCAAGCCTTTCTGGCTTTAGGCTAATCCTGTACTGTACCAGATGTTTTTCATATGCAGTTCACCAACAACCGTTTCAGTATAGAGCTCACAACAAGTTTTGAGCATCACTGTCACTTTACATCCATTAACATTCAGCAGATGTCTACAGACTGGTATAAAAAAATCCTTCTAGCCAACAAAGCTGGAAGTTTATTGGAAGTGTCCACAAAAAAAAGAGTCACAGTACAAAACTGTTAAATATAACTTAATAACATTAATTCTAAACATGCTTCTCTGTTTTGGGTTGTCGCCAATTTAACAAGTATGTACCCAAAACATAACCTACAAATAAATACTACTAAAGTAACGAATGTTTTTAAAAATTAAAGATAAAGAACCCAGAAAAGATCCATCTGTACAGGGAATTGCTTGTAGCATCAAACCACCCTCTTCTTAAGGGTCTTGCTAGCTTCACGTTTGCCCTTTGGTTTTGCTTTATGCTTCTGCTTGGATATCACTTGGGACTGGACAGCTCAATGGTTAGGGAGTCATTGGAGACTGCTAAATTCAAAGTCCAAAGCAACTTTTCAGAGCCTATTGTAACAATACTTTGTTGCGTGTAAGATACTGAGTTAAACATGATGGGTAAGAGTTAAACTCTTAAACTATCAAAACACAGAGATGGGAATGCACTTGTTCAAATATAGGTCTTCAAGCAGATAACTGAATCTCTTAAACCTCACCCCAACCCTGCTGTTTTCCTTCTTCTCGGTCACAGAGATTATTTCTGTTGCTGCTCATCTACATGCTAGCACCATGTGCCCACCTTTTATTACATGCTGTTTTTCAGCTCATGTCAAACTACAGCATGATCATTTTGATTCTCAAATCAAGAAACACATAGGGTCTATAAAATACACAGGGAAAAAAGTATACCCAAAACAGATGTATGGATGAGTAACAGGCAAGTATGACAAAGTGATAATGATGGCACTTTAAAAGTGACATTTAAGGCTACAGTACATACTGTACAATTTCGTTTTCCTAAACAACAGCTTAGTTGAAGCAGCATTCTACAAAATTCTACCTTTCTAGATTGGTAGCACTGCCAGACAACTGTTCACCACCAGTAAACTTATCCACACTTAAACTGGTCTGAAAAGGCTGCTAGTGCCCTGTGTAATGGGCCAGAATTGGTCTGCTGATCATCTTGCACTATGTTTCATTGGAAATATGGACCCTCATTTCTTGATAGCCCTAAGCTTGCAATCATTTTATGTCACATAATTAATAAGTACATGATCAAATACTAGCTTTTGTGTTGTAAGAGCAAACAGGTTACAAAATTCTTCAAGTGTTTGAACTATGGTATGAGCTGCTAATGTCTGTGTTATATGCTCTTCATCTTAGCCATCAGTTCCTCTAGACTCTCCTCTGACTCTGTGACAGTTGCTTCATCTATACAGTTCTGTTCCTGTTAAAAGACAGAAGAAAAAGTGGTTTAAAGACCACCCCCTGGTTCTTTCTCCTGCTCCCCTCCCCTCCCCAGAGTTCAACTTGTGAAAAGCCACTTGAACTTGATTCATCAAAAGCCACTAAATCTCTAGATCTATCAAATACCAATCCGGTTTTAAATAAAACAAAGTTCAGCTAGGCATGTGACAAATCACCTTTCAGTGCTAGCCTGACCTGGAAATACAAGGACTGGAGGAGGATGGGGGAAATGGACCGATTTGCCCCTCTTGCCAGTTACAAGACGGTGCAATGCAGTGCTTATCCTCCCATAGTAATGGGCAACTGAACTGATATACCCACCTGCAAAACTGAAACATGGACTAGAAACCCTTAAATTTAAATGCATCATTCCATATTTGCTTAGCAGTGTCTAATCTAGTTCCCAAAAGAAATGATAGATAGCTTTTCTACTGCCTGTTCTATTTGAAAAGCACTCGTTACCTTGTCTGGTATTGTGTATGCCAACGTGATTCCTAGAGGGAGATCAGGAGATGGGCCAGAAGCAGCTTTCAGCTCTTCTTCTGAAACCTCCGAAACCAGCTCTATGCCTGTGTTTCCCCCCCAACAGTAAAAATAAAACTGTATAAATGCAAGGGAATAATGGTATCCCTTATCACGTATTCTCCACAAGCAGGTCTCATGAGAGATTTAGATATTTTTCCCTAAAATACTTTTTCAGTGCAGGCAATCCAAACTGCATGGAATGCATCCCTACTGCGCTGCCATTTTAAACTTATGGAGGCGTGGGTATACCTGCATTAGCTATGTCCAGCAAGGCTGGCATTGCCGAGTCTCCTTCCATGTTAGGAAGTGACAATGGGGACAATAACAGTGATTCCCTGTTGCTTAGAAGTGCACCCTTTTACTTTTTCTCATTCGCACCTGCAGACAGAACACTGTACTTTAGGAACACTAAATGAGAGATTTATTTCTTTATTCGATTTATACACCGCCCTTCCCGTGAAGGCAGGCTCAGTGTGGTCATATTCTAAATAAATAATACGGTATGGTCAAAATCTTTACCCTCTCGCCCCACTCCCAATAGTAAATGGTCCAAGCTGGGGCCTATATTTATTGTGACATGTCCATGTGCTCTGGTTTGCATCTTCCACTATGCAACAACAAACAGAAACTACATTTGTCCCTCCCACCCCCATCATTACATTAAAGGGTTTTTTTACATGCTCACAGAAGGAGAAGGGATGTGGCAAAGAGGATCTATGCACTATGTACACCTCCCCCAGTTTTCATCCACCACATCCTCCTGAAGAAGTCAATGATTTTCTGTGAGAGACTGCAATAGAGGGACTTGAAATGAGTTGCAGATGTGCAACCTTCTCTGGATGTTAGGATCTTCAGTGAAAGGCTGGAAGAGTCCCTCCCCCAATCTGTTTCCAAATTTCTACTTCCTTAAAGGAAAGTCAACAGAAGCCCTTTGCTTTTAAGAAAGTAAATAAACCCAGTCTCACCGTTAGGCAGTTTGAGTTTGTTAAAAAGTAATTTCTTGACATTATGACTACATATTTAACCTTAGTACCTACCCCAGTCATTCTCTTCATGTACTATTTCTTCTTCTTCTTCTACAAAGGTGGCTTCTTTTGGACTGGCTGCTACTTTTTTCTGGAAGGAAAGTTCTCTTGTAATTGTTGCAGTCACCAGACTCAGTAAAGAACTGTCAGGCTAAGCTATGTGTTCCGCCTTATGTCAAATAAAATTACCAACTCTTCTGAAGAGCGCTGAAGTCTGGGATTTTTGTGACTTTAAACTCCCTCCCCCGCCCCCATTTTTACCTTGTATTCTTCTTGCTGCTTTCTGCAGTTTCGGTCATCACACTGTGGGTTTGGCTTCATTGCCATGGTGGGGAAAAAATCCTGCATTGCATTGTAGCCAAGGTAAAAGCTCACGCTGCCAAAATTTAACAAGTACCTGAGAAAATGAGAGAGGGATAAGAAAGAAGAAATGCTTGTGTCAAGTATAAGACCTATGCAATAGGATTTACAATACTGCTCTTCATAAGCGCTGCCTCTGAAGTAAACACTGCCTCTTTTACAACATCAAAGTATCACATATTTGCTCACTTACTTGAGGACGTTTTGTACCAGAAGGCCTGCAACCACACCCATAGTGGTGGGAAGGCTGGCAGCACAAACTCCCTCGCGTTTTAGGGTCTTCTCATCTATGTTTGCTGCTACAACAAGGGGAGGGGCACACTGGGCAGAAAGGGAAAATCAGAAGAAGATAAACAGAAGATACATAAAAGACAATGGCAATAAAGAATGGCCAAATTAAAACAGCCCTGGACTCCAGTGACCTTCACCCCACCCTCTCTTTAAGAGGATGACATACTACAAACAACAGTTGACTCAAACATCACATACCGCAAAACAAGCAGATTCACCAGGTACGATCAGTTGAATATGACCAGAGACTGCATTTTCACTCACTCCAGATTCCATCCATATTTGTCCAAGCTCATTACAGGCCTTACCAAAAGGGGGGGGGGGAGAAAATGCTTATACCATAACTGTATTTCATTACAAATTGTGAACAGATTAGGTATATTTGTCAAAAAAAAAAAGTGCATGTGACAAAAAACAACAGCAAGGAAATAGATAATGCAGTGTTGTTCACTTAACCTGGGGCCAGATTTTAGAACTAACTTAACCTTATCAACCATTAATGTTTCCATTAATGAATACACAAAGCTGCCTTATACTGAATCAGAACATAGGTCCATCGTCCATATTGTCTAGTCAGACTGGCAGGATCTCAGGCAGAGGTCTGTCACACCACCTACTCCTACTCATCAATCAAGATCATCATCATCATATGGTATTGTGTGTAGTATTGCCAGGAGATCATTAGACTGTCTGGCAGCCAAAGGTCTGGCTCTTTTTTTTTTAGCATTATACACCACTAGGTGGCAAGCTAGACTTGTTTTTAAGGCACGAGACATTTCAGAGGTGGGCTGCCATTGCCTGCTTCCGCATCACGATCCTGCTATTCCTTGAAGGTCGCCCTTCCTAATACTAGCCAAGTCCGACCCTGATTAGCTTCCGAGATCTGACGAGACTGGCCTAGCATGGGCTACCCAGGTCAGGGCTATGTCACCTGCAACCTGAGCCTTACAACTGGAGATGTTGGGAACTGAACTTGGAACCTTCCTTTTTCATGCCAAGCAAATGCTCTACCACTGAACCGCAACCTTTTAATCAAATGTCAGGTGTCTAAGGCTATTTGGACAAACCTAACTATAAAAATGTCATCAACAAAGTATAAATTGATTCTAAATGTCTTAGTGTTTTTGCCTTTAATATTCACAAGATCATCAGAATGTGTTTTCAGTCTGTGAGTCAGCTACTGTGGTACCACCAAAATGAACAGAGGCTGCAAAACAGTTATGCTCCCCCATAAACCACAAGCGCATCTCACACACTGCTGCAACAAGTAAAGCAGAAGATCTACAGCTGTTTGCTATCTGGCACAGAACAAAGAGCAGCCATACATTTTGGATTCTATACATACTGCATTAATTGCCATGCGAGCTTCAAAATTATCCACGCAGCTCAATACAAGATCAACGGGTTTTCCTTCTAATCCACCATTGCTGTAGATAAAAACAGACATTAATATAGAGCAATATAGACTATATAGAAATACAAACGCAAGCAGGACACTAAGCATCCTGTAACATATCCCCCCTTCCATTTTTTGCGTGAAGGTAAACAAACCTTGACTACTGCTCCCACCCCGCAAAAGATATTTTACCTTATCCTATCCATAAAGTGTTGAAAGTTGTCCACTGTTGTGATATTGTAGTTATGTACTTCAAACTGGACATCAGGATTGATGTTCCTTAAGAACAAAACAAATACATTGTTATGAATACAGTGAAAACAGCACTTTTATGTGCTAACACTTCAGGGCTCCAGTCCTAAGGCCAGTTTCCAGGAAGTAAGCTACAGTGAATTTATGTCGGAGTACACCTGCTTAGGAATGATCCCTCAGACTGTGACCATATACTTTCTTAATTGGGACTAAGCCCCACTGAATTCACTAGAACTAACTTCTAAGTAAACAACACACTTAACATTGGGCTGTATGACATGTACAAGACATGTTCTCCAGAAAAATTACTTCTAAGCCACTTGAAAATCCATAAATTTGAGTATTCCTCTTGCATGGCATGCAGATGCCCGGATCCCTCACCACATACCTCAAGGTGTGCTCTGCCGCTTGCACTTTACTTAGCCCAGCTTGATGGGGTTGGAAAAAGAGCCTGTTCATGTTTGCCAGCTCCACCTTATCATAATCAAACAGGAGCAGCTAAAAGAAAGATTACAATAATATGTGAATGGCCTCCAGTCAGGCCCTACTAGGATGAACACTTGACTGAGCTCTGTGGTCCTGCAGGATTTTTTACACAAGCTGACCAGCACATGATTGACTGTTTCTAGTGCCATCACAATGCTACTACACCCATTTAGACAAAAAGATGATCTGTTTCACAGCTGTAGGGTAGATCCAGGCCTAGGAACCTTTCCTATCTAGGTCTCCTTTTCCAGATTTTACCTCCAACTATTTAAGCTATCCTCAAAAAGCAGAATGGCACTGAACTCTGCCATTTTCATAAGTGGCAATAGTAAGAGCATACAGGGCCATGAAATATGAGACACATTTAGGGCACAGAGAAGAAGCCGAGAAAGATCTGGAGAGGAAATCTGCAGCATCCATGACATCAGACCATAGACATGCACAAGTTCCACACCTAACCACACCACCAGTAACAAGTCTACACAGTTCCACAGTCCAGCATGCGGTGTTTCAGTATGAACAACTCACAGGTGTTATAGACAAAAAGCACCCTTAAGCAATAAATATCTGCCAAACAACTATATGGGAAAGCTTCCTTTAAGAAAAGATCATGGGTTGAATCCAGCCATCTTTTTTGCTCCGTGCCACTCATTACAGACTCCGTCCCATGTGGCTTTTGTCCATTCAAGTCCTGTGATCCCAGTATAGTCCTTTTGGTGGTCAAAGGGGACCCCCATCCTCCCTTTTTCACAGTGGAAAACAGCTGGATCCAAGCCCATAAACAGATTTTGGAATGAGAAATTTACATGTTACTAAAATACTTGAAATCTTGTTGTATTAGATAATCAGAATTGTCATTAATCATCACATGTGGAAAGACAAGTTCCCCTTTGTTGCCAAATGCCCCTGTGAATCTGTGTGGAATAACTCTAAGAGTACTAGATTTGGAGGTAGGAAATCCAGATTCAACTCAGTTGAGCCATAAAGCTATGGATTTGACTAAGGTAATCCCTTTAATCCATAGAGTTGTTGTGAGGGTTAAATAAAGTTACGCTTTTGGAAGAAGGGCAGAATACAAATACGATATATATAAATAAAATGGGGAAGCCATGTTCTAAAACACTTTGAAAACAAACACTGAAGGACATCAGCCAACCATAGCTCCCAGATATATTCATACGCCTGCCTGACATTCACACATTATGGTAGTGACCCAGGACGTGTTCAGCTGACAAATGGAAACCCTATCTTTTCCAAAAGTTCATCTCAGCTCTTAAAACTTATGTAGGACTATTTTTATAATAAAGGAATGTATATTACCTTACCGATGCCACATCTTGTCAGCATTTCAGCAGTCACGCTGCCAACTCCACCCACACCTACTACTGCTACTGCAAAAGTACGGATTTTCTGCAATAATAAACCAATGCCCATAATCAGTAACTTTTTTTGTTCCCTCCAATTAAATAATTAAGGCAATCTTCTGCAAGAAACACTAACCCACCTCATAATCTTTCACAATTCCCATTCTTTTCAGTGCCATGAGGCGACTAGAGGGGGAGAAAAGACAGATGCATTTTGTCAAGGAAGGAATGCCTCAGTTTATTCACATGATACTTATTTCAAAACCAATATGACAATTCCTCTGTTTGTAATCCAATTCATCAGTGACATACCTATTCAATATAACAATTCATTGTTGGCAGTAAGGACACTATGTGCCCACTTCTGGCGAGAGGCCTTCCAGTGGTTGGGCCTTTGCTCCTTTAAGCAGCAGAGGAAAGGCCTGAGCAGAAATGATATCCAGTGACACTCTGGGTATCCCAGATTTTTTTTTCAGAGACAGCCAGAGCACTGCCCTACATTATGTCACATGCAAGTTTTCCTAGTGGATGTGACATCAGAAGTCGCTAGATGTAACTTCTGGCCCACGTCCTGGCCAGAAAGCTCCCAGGGACACGAGCTGGTGGCCTGGCATCCCTAGTTTTTGGCTTTGGCAGAGCTTGCAGTTCACCCATAGAGACAGCCTTGAAGTTGGTACACAATCCAAGAATTTCCTAGCTGGCACAAGAAACTAAGGATGACTAGAATGCCTTTATTAAAGGCTCTCAGAAGACTGTAGAGACAACAATCAGAACTGGATCCCAGAGCAAATAGTGTTCAGTTCTACAGTGGAACTGACTGGTCCATTTTTGACCTGCTCCTCTGGGACTGTTAGCCTACCCATTAACAGCTCCCACTGGGCAGTGTTACCCCAGTTCCAGTGATCTCGTTTCCTTACAATACTGCACATGAGCAGTAACAAAAACATGGCAGTTGAGACTGGAGTGCCAGCATCTCCCACAAATGCATGATGACAATGGATGGAGAAAGAGCACACGTTCAGCAGGGAAGTTTGAAGGACCTTAAACTAGGCTGACATAACTGTATTCTGAGAAACAGGGTCTGGCATATAACCTGTGCGTGTGGAAATTATATAAACTCAATTATGATTTAGTGTACACATGTGCTCCCAAGAGCCAGTACCAAATAGCATCATTATACTACCGTTCTCCACTTACATGAGCCATCATAAATCACAATCCATTTTACGCCTGAGACTCACCTGGCACCACCATTTGGTGCCATGCCAAAACACCCCCCTTCCCCAATGGATTCCATCTTTTTATGGGCTCCTTCTAGGCCAAGGGCTGTTATGGATAGCAGTTCTGGGTTTATTTTTTACTTTTCACTATTCATAATTTTTATATTTTTACTGTATTCTTTTAACTTTCCGAGATGTTTCCGGCAAGTTTCTGAATTTAGGAGGCAGCCTATAAACTTTGTAAATCAATCAATCCACTACGATTTTAAAGGAGGATTTTACAGAACAGAAGAATGGGTGGTGGTGGGAAGAGACAAGATCTTCTCTCGTCCAAAAATCTTGCTGAATCCGCCACTTCAGTTGCATCATTCGCCATCATCTCAACACCCAAAATAATGGGCGACAAGCAAAAATCACCCACACAACACGCGCCTTCTTCATACATAGCGGTCTGCCTAGGACCCCACCCCCGGCACTCCCCTCCTCCTTAAACACGGCCTTGGGGGGAACCGGCTCACCTGTACGGATTGGAGTCTGTCACCTCCGGGCTCATCCTCTCGATCCGCGCCCTCTGGGCTTGCCCACCGCCGCTGCCTCCCGTCTCAAGGGCCAGCTTTTCCTCCAGCTCCCGAATGCGTCTCTGCAGCTGTTCCACCACGCTGGCCGCGTCAGCCATGGCCGGCTCCCAAAATTACAAGCAATCCTCAGCAGCTGAAAGGCCCAGGGACTCACCGGTACCCAACAACAGCTCAACCCGCCCCCGCTGCCAGAGACACGTCTCTACTGCGAGCACTTCCTGAAGTTGCAGCAAAAACTATCCCCGGCTGCAATCCCACGCCAGCGACCAAAGTTCCGGGCACAAATAGATCCGGGGAGCAACGACGGTGGTTCAGTGTCACAGCTATTGCCTAGGTGTTGAGAAGTCATGAACGCTTCCTCCCCCAATAAACCCATTAGGCCTGAAAGTAGTATAAGGTTATTTTATGTGAGTCTGATGTCACATCGACACAACCCTATGCGGTGGGTTTGGGGTTTTTTTTAAGTGTAAATCCATTGAAAACAATGGGAAACACTGCACAGGATTGCAGAACAAACAGCTGCACACACAGAGTAGTATTTTGAGTCAAATGAGAATAGTCACACACACACACACACCGAGTCCTGCAATACTACTATGGCTAAGGGGTTTATAGTGGAATCCTACAAGAAATCTATTAAATGCCACAAGCCTCTTTTTACATTTTCAAGTCATTTACATTTTCAAGCCAAGGCATAGTCCCATTGAAGAGATTGTTGTCTCAACTGTATTCTCAAAACCAGTTTAACAACTCTTGGGAGTTATGAAGAGGCACATTATCTCTGATAGCAGTTTCTTTAAAACTAACTTTCCAGACCCTGCCCCCTGCCCCTCTGGCCGGGTGTGACTGGTTAAGGTGGTTGATAACAACTTAATTTATCCAGACAGAATAGTTTTCTGTCCAAAACCCTGATTATGCCTTCTTTGGTCCTCTGGCTCCAGAGATGGCTGAGTCACTCAGTGAACTCTTACACAGAGAGTGCCATCCTAAACAGGACTACTCAGGCCTATTTAATGAGGTTTACTCCTCGGAAAGTATTTGTACTGAAGAATAACCTAGCCTAAACCCACTGCACTGTTTGACATGCCTAGCAGAATGTGACAGCTGGAGAAAGCAGAATAACCAAACTAGTTATTATATGTCTATAAAGGGTTGTGGTGGGTCAGAGGTTAAGACGCTGAGCTGCAGACTGGAAAGCTGGTAGCTTGGCAGTTCGAGACCCGAGTGCCGTGTGATGGAGTGAGTTCCCATCTCTGGCCCCAGCTCCTGCCAACCTAGCAGTTTGAAAGCAAGAAATTGCAAGTAGATAAATAGGTACCACTTCAGTGGAAAGGTGACAGCGTTCCATGCACCTCACTGTTTAGTAATGCCAGCCATATGACCGTGGAAAATTCTTCAGACATCACTGGCTCTTCAAACGGAGGTGAGCACAGCCCCCTAGAGTCGGATTCAACTGGCTTTCGAGCAAGGGAAACCTTTACCTTTACTATATGTCTATAATAAACGTATATTATTGTCGCAGCACGTTCCATGGCAATAATTCTAAACCTACAACTGTGTTAGCCCTGACCTGGATGGCCCAGGGTAGCCCAGTCTTATCAAAGCTTGGAAGCAAAGCAGGGTTGGCCCTGGTTAGTATTTGGATGGGAGACCCCCAAGGAATTCCAGGGTCTCTATGCAGAGGAAGGCAATGACAAACTATCTCTGCTCATCTCTGGCCTTAAAACGCCTATGGGGATCACCATACGTTGGCTGAGACTTGACAGCACTGTACATACACACACACAGAGGACCATGCTGAGTCTGCTGTAGCAAGAACAAACAGCATTTTTTGTGAGGAGACTACCCACCATTTATGCTAGCATTTGCTTTCTTGGACTACAGCTCACTGGTATCGGAAGGTGTGTCTCCTTCAGAGGCATATAGTGGAGAGAGACACACCTTCGTATACCAGACATTTTTATATTAAAAATATATAAACAGCAGGATCAAAGGGCCATGAAATGGAGAAAGGGAGAGGTGTACAGTATTTACATAACGTTTGGATTTGATAAGAAAAGTGCAGAGACCATTTACAAGATCATAAATGGCAGTCGCCCTAGTTCAAGTCCACAAAAGTTTCTGTCTGAGGATTTTTAAAAAAATCTTGTTTTAAGGGGTCACCCTATCAGTCATTTGGAGCAAAATTAAACAGGACTCCAGTTAACAAAACGGAACGCTTGTGCTGGAATACGTTTCTTGAGGCTTTAAAGGGCCACGAGACTCCTATATACGCGGGGGGGGGGGGGCTATCAACATTTATAGAGCGCTTGGTGGCGGCTACATTTAGCGAACGGAACCATCACAGGCTCTGACCGCCAGCTCCAAGCCACAGACCCTCAGGAGGAGATTTTAGGAAATTATAAACTGCCAAGTACCTGTTGCTGCTGCGGAAGCAGGAGGCGCTCTGGGCTCAGTGCTAAATGGCCTACGCGATTTGCGTAAGAAACCCTTCTTTGTGCTCTCCCAGCGAAGAGTAGGCGGTGGTGAGATTACGCTGTTAGCGGAGCTTGGCAAACATTACTCTCTTGGCACAGGGGCCGAACCGGTTTGCTTCCGCCTTCCCTCAGCTGTGCCTTTGGTATCTGTGGCGCCGGGAGAGTGACGGCGGCTTGCGCTTGGCGACGGAGGGCTGGAAATGGCAGCGGAGCCGGACACCACCGAAGTGAGAGAGCGGCACAGATTTGACCAAGGCGCCTTGGAGGAGTACCTGTGCCGGCACTTGCCAGGCTTCCCTCTGCAGCCACCCGGAGCTCTGCTCGTCAGGCAGTACAGGTAACCGCACTCCGAGACATGCTACAGAAGCGCAGCTATAAACGGACTGATGCGGGCGAAAGCCTGTGCTGGGAGCGCAGACGTTCCTTGCAAAGTTTTTGTCATTCTTTCCCCTTCCTGCTGCGTCCCCCCTTCCACAGCTTTTTGCGGCGTGTCAGTAGGGGCTCAGACAACACAGTTGGTTGTACTTCATCAAAGTGCAAAAGTCCATGCAGTGAGAGGCTGGTTCTGGTCTCGCTGTCCTTCGGCCACGAATTTTTGTCCCAAGTTTGTTTGCTGAGAAACAACTGTCCAACCTGACAAAGCTAGCTTTGACTCAGGAAAGTTTATGCCGTGGGAAATGCTGATCTTTGAGGTGCTACCAGGACTCGAATATTGTACCGTATTATATGTTCGGGAATAGTTTAATTTTTTTTTGTGAGGGATATAATATTCTCACAAGCGTTTGGTTGCTTAGCCCAGTTTTAAGATTTTTGGATTGGCTCCTAATCTGTTGCTGTGTTAAATTCATGGTGTTGGTGCTTTATTTTTCAAAGCCACCTGACCCAGAGGCTCAGAACAGCACTGATGGTTCTGCCTTCGTCTATTTTATCCTTGCAGCAACCCATCAAGCCAGGTTAGCTTGAAAGAGAACGACTGGCCCAAGGTGATCTTTATTGCTGACTGGGTATAAGAACTTGGGTCTTCTTGGCTGTAATCAGGGCTATTTTGGAGCAGGAACGCACAGGAACGGAGTTCTGGCTGGTTTCTGAGTTGGCCACGCCTACAGCCTCCCACCCACTTGGGTTCCCCAGGCACCACGCAAGCTGCGGGGTGCCTGGGGAAGCCAAGCTGATCCAGGGAGGGAAGGCAGTTTAAACTGCCTCCCCTCCTCGGGTTCCTCTGGCACTCCACAGCACCTGGGGAAGCCAATCCTGGGAGGGAGCTGCCCGGTCAGGGGTGTGGCCTAATATGCTAATGAGTTCCTGCTGGGCTTTTTCTACAAAAAAAGCCCTGGCTGTAATCCAGCACTCTTAACTACTAATGCCTTTTGTGATTTTGCTAGACTGGTTCGCATAAAACATCCATGGATATGTCTGTATGAGTGGGAGTGGGAGTAGGCCTCCACCCCCCAATTTCCACACTCACACATGCAGGTGTGAACAGAGGTGTATGCATGCATGCATAAATTATATGTGCATGCTCTGTTCAAGCTCTTTTCTTTTTGGATTACTTGGTGAATTAGCATCTGCCCAGATGCTTGGACCTCTTGCTCTGGACCTGGATCCCCTATCTGGACGTGCTATAGAACCTGCTTTACCCTCTTGTTCCACCTCTTGGTCCACTCCCCTCTCCTCTTGAATGGAGAATGCTGCACCGTGCATTGGTTCTTGGAAGATCTGGCTAGCTCCTTGTAGCTGACTTGTTAGTATTGGGTATTAATGAATGCTTGCTATTGTTTGACTTTTGAGAGAGAGAGATTAAAAATAGAGGTATCTTAACCATGTTTTCCACTGGCAGAAAAAATTCTGCCAGCAGAAAAGGAGCAGTAGGGATTTGTACCAGTTCCGTCCTCCCACTGCAGCCCTACCCTCATGCAGTTCCTGTGGGTCTGCTGACCCTGGGGGCACAATTTCATGGGGCACAGCAGGCTGTGGCGCAGGGAGTTTGCTTCCATGAGCACTGCTGCACTAGCAGGACCCATCCTATAGAAACTAACTTTGACCTGGGAAAATCCTGGAGATGTGGGAGTGGTGTCTCTGGAGGACAGGGGTTTGGGGAGTGGAGGGGCCTCCGCAGGGTATAATGCCGGAGAGTCTACCTTCCAAAGCAGCCATTTTCTCTAGAAAAACGGATCTCTGTAGCGTGGAGATCAGTTGGAATTCTGGGAGCTCTCCAGGCCCTACCTGGAGATTGGCAACCCTATTGACGTCTGTGTTCCTACAAGTTTTTTCATAATCAGTCCAGGAGCTTTGAACTGGGTCCAGCCCAATTTCTTGTGGTAATATTATGTGTTCATACCTAGATTAGTATTATGTGTTCATACTCAGATTACACAACACCCAAACTAATCCTGCTGCAATTAAGCCTCAGTCTTTGGTGTGCAGAGCAGGGAGAAGGAGGAAAATAATTCCGTCTTCTGGAAGAGATACCCAGTGATCGCTGATACGGGTTATGTCACGTGGAAGCTGCTCACAGATTCTCGTGCATGGAAGTGGCAGCTCCACAGAGGGACGTAATCCCAGAACTCCTGCCTGCCATGGCACAAAGAGCTTGGTTTAGGAAACCATGCGGTTTGTTTCTGAAAGCACGACTTCACATAGCATTTTCTGGTGGCTTGAAAAGAGCTACAGGAGAGCACACTGATGAAAGTGTGTTTTGGCTTTTGCTTTTCATCGTGTACACCTAGTAAAGAACCTCGTTGTGATCTAAATGTTTGCACCTTTTCTTCTGGAAGAAGAATTGGTCCAGTGAAGAAGAGCATCTTTTTAAAAAAAAGATTTTATTGGTTTTCCAAACTACACTATCACCTACAAAAACAAACAAACTACATAACTAAAATCTAAACTACCCATATAATGACAGGGTTCCAGATAATTATGAGTCTATGCTTAACAAAACTTTCTAAAAATAATAGTTATATAATTCAGGCTATATCTTATTCTTTTCTAATTCTATTCAGGTTATATAAAAACCCTTTGAGATTCAGTATATACAAACAAGACAGTCAAACTCTAGAGAGATAAACATAATAGCTTATTAGAAGAGCATCTTTACTGATTTTCTGATGATTAATTTGTTAATATTTAAGTGCATGCCTAAACTGTTCAACCAGCAGGACTGTCTCACTGAAAATGCTCATTGTCAATAACATTTATCTTGGCTTGTCTAGTTCTGGGCAGTCCAACCCAACCTTTTACCTGAAGAAAGGCCTTAGCAGCTATGTCCTTAGGAAAAAGCCTCATGGCCCTCTCCTACCACAAGCTCACAAGGTATGGCAAAGCTAGGTTTTTTTATTACAATTCCTCCATAATGAAATATTACTGCAATTTGGGTTTCTTTTGGAAACATTACTGAGCTCAGCATGGGCATGCCTCATTTTGACAGAAGTTAAAGACAGAGATTGATATCCCATGTCTTTGTTGCACTTCATGAGAGGCTTATTCCATGGAGAGCACACTCTTATATCCTGCGTCCTAGTGGATCTCCCTATACATAGATGAAAACCATAAAGGATAATAAAGGGTAATCCTAAACAGAGTTACACCCAAGTCCATTGAAGTTAGTGGGTTTAGAAGGGTCTACCTCTGTTTAGGATTACAGTGTTAGTAAAACCACTTCCCTAAATTGGGGAAGGGGAGGGGAGTTTGTAAGTGGGGAGGGGAAGGGAAAGGAGTTTGTAAGCCGCTCTGAGACTCCAAGTGAGTGAAGGGCGGGATATAAATCCAATCTCCTCCTCTTCTTCTTCTTCTCCTCCTCCTCCTCCTCCTCCTCCTCTCTTGTCCTTTAGAGAAGAAGAGTTGGATTTATACCCTGCCCATCTGCCGGAGTCTCAGAGCGATTTACAGTCTGCTTCCCTTCCTCTCCCCACAACTGATACCCTGTGAAGTAAGTGGGGCTAAGAGAGTTCTGAGAGAACTGCTCTTGAGAGAACCTCTCTGAGAGAACTGTGACAGACCCAGGGTCACCAAGCTTGCTGCATGTGGAGGAGTGGAGAATCAAACCTGGTTCTCCAGATTAGAGCCATCACTCTTAACCATTTCACCAAATTGTGCAAAGCATACATGTGCAAAAGGGCTTTTGAAACTAGTAACTGGCTTGGCTTTTATTCAGGTTCTGAGTTTTTACTGACTTTACTGGACGTGTGGATGTTTTTATTGATTGTGATTATTTTTGTAAATTGTTTTTGGCCATATAGAGGTAGAAAAATGGTTAAAATATTTTAAATGAAGATAGCTGAACTCTCTAAGGACTTGAGAACCTAGTTAGACTGTTGCTTTCAATGTTACATGAAGCACATAATTTTCTATGGCTTATGTTCTTGGTGGGTACCTTTTTGTGTACCCACCCTATTGTATCCTTTTCAGATTGACAGAGAATATCAGGTCCAGAAAGCTTTGTTTGCAGCTGGATTTCCTGTTCCTGAGCCCCTTTTATACTGCAGTGATGTTTCTGTGATTGGAACAGAATTCTATGTGATGCAACATGTACAGGTTTGTACTTCTGTTGCCGTATATTCACTGCATACTGTTCTGAGGCCTGACTGGCAATAGGTCAGGTTTCAAAGGTCCCTGCAACCTGTTTCATCTGCCTGAGGTGGTGTTCTGCCTTGTGCTTCCCAAACCACAGTCACCCTCTTCTGCATGATTTGATACTTCCCCGCCTAAAGGAGTCTGTGCCCCCCCCCCACCTCACATCAAAAATGCCACTGAGTACGTCTTTGGGTTTGCATAAAGTATCTCTTTCGGACTTAGCTATGACTGAATTCTTGAAAATAAGTGCCGTAGAAATATTCTTAAGTGCACAGCAGGCCCAGTTTTATAATGCATAGGTACTGAAATGTAGCGACCTCTGATTTTGTCCTTGTTATGTACAAAGACCAGGTCTAAGATTCTACTGTTAAGGTTCAGCCTACTAGGTGTTTCCACTTGAAAGTGGAGGGGGGGATCTGTAATTACTGGGTTGACTTCTGAAAACTGTGACCAGAAGGCAAACAGCTGCTAGTGCTGATTGGCACACACTTCACTTTACTCACCCAACGTTATAGCACAAGATATGAAACGACCTTCCGTTGTGTGGGCGAAAGATTCTGCTCAGCGTGAATGTCTCTGAACATCGACACCAAAATCTCTGATCTTGTGCTTGACACTTGTGTACAATATTAAATGCACCTTAAGAGCTGCAATTTCTTTTCTGTTTCTCCTCTCCCATCAATATTTGTCTTTAGGGTCGCATCTTCCGAAACTTTGCTTTACCTGAAGTAAGCCCAGCGGAAAGATCAGCGTTGTATATAGCTGCAATACAAACTTTGGCCCAGTTGCATTTATTCAGCATAAATTCACTGGGGCTCCAAGGCTATGGAAGAGGACCAGGTTACTGTAGGAGGCAGGTAAAGATCTCCCAAATTGATTGATCAGTCTTATCTTATGGCAGGTTTTTGACACTGGTAAGTGTCTATCAATCTATCTCCCTCCTTCAATTTTCTCAAGGTTGCATACACAGGATTCTCTTCCCCCCCTTTAATCCTTACAACAACCCTCTGAGGTAGGTAAAACTAAGGGAGAGTGTGTCACGCAGTGAGTTTATGGATAGGTAGAAAGCTGAACCTTGGACTCTCCCACTGAAGTCCAAGACTCTAGGGATTAGATTACACTGCTTTTAAATGTTCTACTTGCAAATGTTTACTGTGCCACATACTCCACAGTTTTTTAAGCGGCATAAAGATTCTTTTTCTCCACATGCTTTGACTGTGAACAAGAAAGCTGGCACTCTGGGGATGGCACCAGAAATTAAATTAGAAGAAAAAGCAAAATGTTTTCTGAGAAAATGAGTTTGTTTTTTCTTGTGGATGGGAAATAGGAAATAAGTTGCTTGCTCAACAGCTGCAATTTGTTCGGGTAAGCCTGTCCAGTAATTTTTTTAAAGATGCCCTTAGAGTGAATATGTGTTTGCAGAGGGTGCAATGCTTTAAGATAATGTGTTAGTATTTTAGGCATGGAAATTGACCAAATTCACCCTGGCTCCTGACTACTTGGTTACTTATTAATCTGATTGGAAGTACTGAACTGATAGCTGATTTTTTTTGGTATTTTCCCTTCCTTAAATTGCCATGCCAGTTTATCGTTCCTACAAGAGGCAGTGAACTTATTAACTGACATGAATGAATATGAGAGAGGCAGCCTCAGCCTTTGATCTCACTTGCTTGGAAAGCCATCTGCACCTTTGGACAGCCATCCTAAGCATACTTGTCCGAGAGGCAATATGTGCATATTACATTGACTCCTTGACACACACAAGTACACACCCACACCCTAACTTATCCTGCAGTGTTCCCTCCGTTGTGCTTTGTTGCCTACTCTGAAGCCAGAGTTTGGTGTGGGACCAGCATGGGCCATACACTTAAGATAGGACTCTTATGAGGAAAGGACTCAAATGTGCAGGAAAGGTGCTTCCTTCTATGCTTCAGTTTTATCCACTTTCATTTTTGTGCATTAGCATAAAACTGAGCTTGAGAGAATCTCTGTTGTGCAATCACATCATTTTTGGGAGCATGAATAATTCAACCAGTGGGATTTGCTTCCACAGAAACATATGAAGGATTGGACTTCTGATCTTATAGAACAGGATACAATAGACCATTAAACTTCCCTTTGCTCAGTACAAGGTGACTTCAGACTTGTTTTTCTCAAGAGCGCCTCCCTTGCAATTACAAACTGTGTCAAAAAAGCACCCGGTATATGATGTGCTAACAGGAGACAGCAGTTTGAAGGGAAGAAGTTAGAATCCCACGGGGCTAGCAAAGGCTCCTAGTCTGAGCTTGAGCTCAGCTTTGGATGCCACAGGCAATATTTAATCTTAACTGTGTATTGTGCGACCTCAACCAGGCATGATTCCCCCCCCCCCTCCAGTAAGTAATTTGTGGGGTTTTGTTTTCAGGTATCGATTTGGAGAAAACAGTACAAAGCAGCTGCTCATACGGACATTCCAGCTATGAATGAGTTAGCTGAATGGTTAATGAACAACCTGCCAGCTGGGGATGACAAAGAAAATTTGATTCATGGGGACTTTAAAATAGACAATATCATCTTTCATCCAACAGAGGTATTTTGCACATAGTTTAAAATGTGGTTTTGCATGTTTTTAAAGAGTTTTGATATTAAAAGTATCTCCTTTCAGAGTGCTTCAGAAAGGCTGTTTTTTCCCCTCCAAGGAAAATGTTCCAAACGTTCATGTCTCGTTTTTGGATTTCATATCCAAAGCAAGATGTAGGATATAGTAATTAATTCGTGATCACCACCAGTTCTGGATGTTGCTGGGTTTTGACCCCTTTGAAATTGACAAGTGTTGGGGTGGGGGGGCTTAGTTGCACATCTAGCCTTCGAGCCCAGGGTTGAAGAAAGGTCAGGGCTGTTGGCATGCAGAAGGTCCCAGGTTCGGTCCCCAGCATCTCCAGTCTAGCTCCAGCATCCCTCCAGTCTAAAGGGATCCTTTAAATGCTTTTGAGAAGAAGCAGGTGATGGTATGTGCCCCTCTTCCTCCCCTCCTGCAAGATTTAAAGGGCCCTTCAGCTGATCAGCAAAGAGCATGTGGCCCACCGATCAGCTGGAGGGCCCTTTAAATCTTGCAGAATGGAGGGACAGGGGCGTGCACCACCACTCCCTTCATTATGGCAAATAATGGCAGCCCCACCAGAAAAAAACACTTGCCCCACAAGCCACAGAATCCTGGCTATGGGCCTGTCTCCAGTTAAAGGACCAGGCAGAAGGTGATGTGAAAGACCTCTGCTTGAAACCCTGGAGAACTGCTGCCAGTCAGAGTAGACACTACTGACCTTGAAGGACCAAGGGTCTGACTCAGTAGAAGGCAGATTTATGCGTTCACACATTTCCTGATTGTCATCCACATAGCCAAACCATGATTTCTCTTGGCCCCTCAATTTTTCTGTAATAAGGGAGAGTGATTATTTTAAAGGGAGCCTTTGGGACTCTTTCCTGTACTTCTGTGCCACCTAGTTTGTGGAGTTAAACTTCTCTTACACAAATAACAAATTGTGCAATGCCTGCAGAATAAAGGTCAAGGCTGTGCATAATTAATCATATACCAGGAAGGAGTATCTGATCTGAGCTCTGCTATGAAATCTTTGCTGAATCACTAAAGTAAAAGGTGAATTTTGTTCTGCAAAAAGGGAAGCTATTAATTGGGAGTAGCAGATCATGCCATGGGGTACAGTCTGTCAGTTAGGCAAGGGTATATCTGTTTCCCTGCATAAATGCTCTTCATTTTAGTGAGTCTAGCACACAGCAGTTTTCCAGTGGCTTGTGTCTGTGTTGCATAATTTTACAGGTCCCCTCCCTTCTTACACTGCAAATGTAATACATTCCAAATCAATTGATCTCAGTGGGAGAGAGAGAGCACGAGTCCAGTAATTTTTTTTAAAATAGTGGATACGGAAATCCTCCCTATGGCCCTGGCTACAGTGTGGCCACTGTCAATCAGGTCCCCCCCCCCCCCAAAAAAATGAGATTAGAGTAGTTTAATGGATTATCTTTCAAGATGTTGTTTTAGTAGGTACCTAAAATAGTGTTTCTGATGGAAAACAGACTGTTGTATAATTTTGCCACTTTATTTTTACAACTTAATTTCAAGTTCTCTTTGACCAATTGATGCCCTGCTCATGTCAGTAACTTATCAAAGGTGGACTTCTGTTCTGTTGGTTTATAGCTCTAGCGCATGTTGAAACACCCATTACAACTAGAGCCAAAATGTGCTGAGGCTGCACACAGTGAGGCTGCCATATGATAAGTGCACCTGCCATGAAAAATAGAAATAGATTGTGTGCTTAAGTCCTTTGTATTCCAAAGGATAAAAATACCTGTGCCTTTGAATGCTATAAGCTCTATTCCTGGCCAAACCAGTATTACCACAGCTAAGTTTTAGTGAGAGATGAAATTTCAAGTCCCAAGCTATAAATTGTTGTTTTGGAGGATGAGCATTGCAAGATCATGTACAGAGAGGCATATTGTTGTTTTCCAAGACATTTGTGCTGTATGCAGCTGAATTTGCAACAGGCCTTGAAATGCAAAGCTTTCCATGAGAATATTATTCCAGAAGTCTCTTGTAGTCATGTTCCATCATGCTTCTGATGATCCAGCTTGAGTGCAGCCTAGGACGCTAGGGGTTAGGGGTGGGGGTTCGTAGCAGGAGAAAATGTTCAAGTGGTAGGGTCCCATACCTCTTGCAGAGTGTAGGGTGTAAAGACAAAGGACTGGCTGGGAGATGTGGAGTTGGTAGGAAAGGGTTAGAAAAGCACTTCTGTCATTCAGCCCTGCAGAAGTCTTAAGTCAAAGCTCTTCTCATGTAGAATCACCCAGTGGGCAAACTCTCATGCAGATTCCCCCAGCAAGGATATTCCAAAGAGAGGTTCTCTCCTTTGATCACGGGGAAACAAGGGAACTAGCTAGGAATAGGCAAGAATTGTCAGGAAGGACTCAGAATGAATGTCCCCTCTGCCTGGCCCAGTGGCACTATTAGGGCTGAGTAGGGTTGCCATCTCTGGGCTGGGAAATTCCTGGAGATTTGGGGGGTGGAGCCTGTGGAGAGCGGGGTTTGAGGAAGGGAGGGACCTTAGTGAGGTACAATGCCATAGAATTTACCTTCCAAAGCAGCCACTTTTTCCAGATGTTCTGATCCCTGTAGCCTGGAATTTCTGGAAACCAGCTGTAATTCTGGGAGATCTCCAGCTGCCACCTGGACCCTAGAACTTGAGACAATTTGTCCATCAAATGGGGAGGGAGAACCATGTTTGTATTTTTGAGGAATGTGATTGATGGTAATGTATATTGCAAAGTAATGAAGGTTGGCATATACTCTGCTGTGCTCATTTCATGGAGATGGATTCCCCCTGCCTTTTGGCACAGTCTAGGAACGCTCCACACAGAGCCAGCGGAGATACATGTGGAATGGAAGTCCCCCTGCTTTGTATAGACTTTGACCTTTTTCACCATCACAAACTGACACCAGTGGAGGTCACTGGGAGGTATTGATCTGCAGTTTTTTCTTTAAAATACGTCTTTATTTCTCAATTTCAAGGCCCGTGTTATGGCAGTGCTGGACTGGGAACTTTCAACCACAGGGCATCCAATGGCAGACTTTGCTTATTTTGTTGTGCTCTATTTTTGGCCAAATGACCTCAAACATTTGAATATAAAGAATTTCCTGAATTTAGGCCACATTGCAGGTATGTATCTATCTGTAAAAACAAAGTGTACTTTTCCCCACTAAAATGTGATGGTTGTTTACTCAGCTTATCATTTTTGTAAGCAGATGATTGACAGATAAGTTCTGCTGTAACATGTCAAGTACTTGTGCAACTTCAGCACATTTGGTCTAGGCTTACTATTAAGGAATTACCCAGCAGATATGCTTAGCTGATTGCTAGAATCACTGAACTTATTTTGTTCCAGGAAATCATAGTTTTTAAAGATGTGATTATAGAATTATAGAACATGATTATTTCTAATATTAAAGAAGCAGGTAGAAACCGGATCAAAATGGAAGATGCCTGAATTATCAGGAGAGGAGCTGTTGGTTCTCAGTGTTGTGGCATATAGTTTAATTAAAACCTGAACAACCCCAATGATGTTATCTAGTCATCCTAATATATGAGAAAAGAGGTCCATCTACTTTTCACTCCATCAATGTTCTCCATCTTTAAAGGAAAGTGTAACTGGTACAAATGAATTGTAAAACTGTAGTATATCAAACTCAAGTTTCTAATTATTTCTTTTCATTTCCCTAGGAATTCCTTCACTTGAAGAAATGATCTCTGTTTATACTAGATGCAGGGATACCACCACTTCTCTATCCAACTTGAATTTTTTTCTCGCCCTTTCCATTTTTAAAATTGCTTCAATATTCCAGGTAATCTAGGTAGTGACAAATCTACTAATGCAAGTTGGAGAGGCAGGCATGAGAAGCATGGGGGGGGGGGGGGGTAAAGAGTTGAGAATCCCCCTGCACACACACACGAGACCATACTTTTGGCCATGTGAACCCCCCCCCCCCCGACCTGACTTGCTTTCCTTGCAGCCATATAGCATACTCCCCAAAGTGTCACAGGGCTTGATTAGGATCTGAACTGCAGTGCTGGGGAGGAGGAGCTCTATGCTTTTTGCCTCACTGTGGGGCTGTACATATTGTGTAGTTTGGCTGTTACCTCCAGGTATAGATGAGTAAACTTCCTGTTTACCTTGTCTTGAATTTCAGCAGTCAGCACTGACTGCTGAGGTTCAGGGCTAGGTGAAATGGAACCTGCTCATGTAGGTCTGAGTGGTACAAGTATTTTTAACTGGCCCTCTCTCGATGTAATATTTCCAGGAATTTTTCTCTTTTGCTGCCTTACTGATCTGCTCTCATCCATTATTATTATAAGAATGGATATTGTATCTAACTGAAAGGAAGACAACCCTGCATGTATGTCCCTAAACAAAAATTATACACAAAACAAGTTTTTTTATTACCATATCATAATATCACCATATTAGGTATGAAATTTTAAGAAACACACATACTTTTCTTGACAGCCAACCGGGGGGGGGGAACGGGGGGACGTAGTCTTCCATTTTTGGTAAACGGTATTTTTCTCTTCAGCTATGAACTATAAACCCTACTCCCAAATAGTATTCCTGATCAAAACAGCCCCAGGGAGCCACAGTTTGTTCTATTGGGAAATTTGTGTTGCTACACACAATTTTTGCAACAGAACAACTAACAAATCTGGTTACAATCAGAATTGGGCTTGTGTGCATCTGGGAGATACAGAACTCCCATCTTGGAGGTTGGCAGCTATACTCATAATGCAAATGGCAGCCACAAGGACTTTGTGTCGCGTGAACTGACCATAAGTGATTATAGGACCACTACAAAAATCATCATGTATTACTTTAGCTGTTAAGAGACTCCAAATTTATATTTTACCAATTATCATGGCAGAATTGTAACTTCTTTGGATAGTTTGGACGAAATAGCTGTGCCTCTCCAGGTGATGTCATGTTAGCATTTCAAACAAATCGTAAGGAATTGTGGTGAGGAAAGGTGGGGGATTTTATCTCCATCTGTAGTTTATTGTCTTATTTCATGTTTCAAATGAAGCCACAACCAAAGCAGGCCAGTCTGACCAATGGAATTCCAGTTCCGAAGCTGCCAGTTAAATCACACAAATCTTTCTTATTTGTGCTTTAGGGTATCTATGCCAGATATCTCTTGGGAAATTCTGCTGCAGAAAATAGCCATGAGTTTGGCAGTCTGGTGAAACCTTTGGCAGAAAGAGGATTACAGCTGACAACAATGTAAGAATATTTCAGAAGATTTTAAAGATGGAACTAATTCCCTTCAGATCAGTTGAAACTGTTGGCGTGCTTGTGCGCATTTAAGGCCAGATAGATGAAGAAAAGAAGGTTCATTAACCCATCTGGGTTTTTCTTCTAGGACATCCTTTACTACTGGCTTTCAGTCCTATAGTGTGGGGGAGTTGTTCCAGCAGTCTCAAAAGGGTAAGGAAGTGCTTCAGAAGGTGAAGGTCTTCATGGAAAAACATGTTTTTCCAGCTCAAAAGGTAAGAAATGCCAAGCACAATAACAAGCCCAAATCCAGTTACTCTTATCTACTAATAGAAATGGGGCTTAATTTTGCTGTGGGTTATTAGATACAAAGGCTAAATTTTGGTAAGAAAATCTAATCAAGCCACATTTTTATATAAAACATTCATCAATTAATAAACTGCATTTGTGAACATAAGACAAATAACTTTTAATCCTTAGCTGACCTTTACAGCCCTTGACATTGAACCTAGTTTTACTCTTGTTCGCAGAAAGTTTCCAAGGGAGTGAATGACTGCATGCACAGGACAGCAGGTTTTCTGTATTCTTAAAAGTTGTGTAGAAAAGTGAACTTTGGCTGGTGCAGATGAGAGACAAGTTTTCTCTGCAAATGTGTCTCTTCCATACAATTCTTAAAAGTATAAGTCCCAACTCCCCTTGGCATAAAGTTGCCCTCTCTGCCTAAAACTTGTGCTGTCACAGGTAAAACCACCAACAGAATGCTAGATCTTATAAACTCAAGATTGCCAAGCCCCCATCATGTCTCAGCCCCAACCTTCTTTCTGGGCAACCCTATGTAAACTGTCCCACGAAATATATTAAATCTTTGAATGAAAAGCATCAAGACAGTATTACACAACCGATTCCTTATGATTATACCAATTAATAAACAAAATATTGCACAAATCTTTAGTACTGTTACTTATTTAGAAAAAGGATATGCTACTTCTCCAGAGACCTGTTTGATGCAGCTTGCAAAGTAGGAGCAACATTATAAAACTGTAAAAGCAACGACCATGAAATGATCAGTATTAAAACCATTTTTGCAAAGGGGCAGAGTACTGTTTTGTATTCATCAGTTGTGTAGACTCAAGATACTCGAATTCACAATCCCAGGAGACATTTATGACTTCCTCCTCCAGTTCAGTGTTCAGATTACAGAGGGTGGCAGAGGTGGTTCTGCCCTGTATCTTTCGTGATTGCTGCCTTTGCTACTGTCATATGGGAGACCAATAGATCAGGGACCTGGGGCTTGTGGATTTTGTTAAAGACTGGTATAGTTGGAACACTTATTACTCATTATCTTTTACGACAGAAGAGAAATACATAGAAACTGAATTTAATAATAATCTACAAAGTCATATGGAGAAGAGAGAATACTAGTGTAGTACCTCATGAGCATTCTGTACTGATGTAGTTTCCTCCCCCTAGGAAATGGCAGAGTATTATGTCAGAAATAAAAATTCACCAGATATATGGAAGAAACCTGCACTGATTGCAAAACTGAAGGTACAAGTCTTTTCTCATTTTCCAGCCCACGGAAAGATGCAGCTGGTTCAGAGTTATGTGCACATTTTACATTAAAAAGAGGTTTTTGTGGCTCTTATTCTAATTATCATAACTAATGCTTTTAAAGAGCAAATTTTATCATCCTGATCCACAGACTAGAAACAGGTGAGTCCTGTTGATCTCTTGTGAAGCTGAGCCAAGGCCAAATTCTTTCCCAGCAGCATAGATACTGCTAATAACAAAGGCTGCATTCAATAATATTGTGAAGACAAAAATGTCAATAATATTTTGTTTTAGTTACTATTTATTTCTTTTGTTATTTGAATGTACTAAGCAGAAACTATTTCAAAGTAGGACTGTAATGCTGTGCATGTTTATTCATGAAGAAATCTTGCTTACTTCAGTGAACCTCATTCGTTGTAAAGTAAAGGTTGGACTGTGTGGGCAGTATGCATTGGGTCAAGGGTGCTATCAAGATTACAACATGGCTGGCCTTCCCCTCCATATTATGTCAATGCTATTTCTGGAAACATAGCTAGCTATGTCAAGCAGGTAGAGATGGGAAACGGGCTGAGGGTGGGTTCTATCTCTACACTAATTTCAGTGCAATTTTCTGACGAGTTATAAAGCACTTTTAAACCCGTCAAAGTCAGTGGGCTTAGAAGGGTGAAATTCTGTTTAGGTCTGCACTGTTAGTATTCAAACCTGCCCTAGGAGCATGGGGAAAAGGATGTTGTTGATATAACTTCTGGCTAAAACCCAGAAGGGACATAGCTCATGCTGTAGGATGAAAGAGATTAGCAAAATCTTCTGGGCTTTAGCTGGAGGTTACATCAACACATCAATGACATGTCCCCATTTTTTTCCTGCCACTCATTGTGGTGGTGGGGGGAGAATAAGGGTGCTTTGGTGAGGGTTTGACTTGCCGTGCCCTGAACCTCAGAGTTGTTTCTCATTGGTGACAGCCAAGTCAGTAGTGATAAACACTGGCATCTTCTCCTAAAGAATCAGTGCTATTTGTTTATTGGACCACAGTGCACCCTAAAGTTTTCTGGTTCACTCACCAACTTAAATAATTATCCTACATCAAGTTTACAAAGATGGGAAGAGGAAGAGCAGAACGGCAGTATACACGAGTTTGGTGTAGGGGTAAGGAGCCTGGACTCTAATCTGGGAGACCGGGTTTGAGTCCCCACTCCTCCATATGCAGCTGCTGGTGTGACCTTGGGTCAGTTATGGCTCTCTTACAGCTGTTCTGTCAGGAACATTCTCAGAAGAGCTCTCTCAGCCCCACCTACCTCACAGGGGTGTCTGTTGTGGTGAGGGGAAGGCAAAGGAGATAGTAAGCTGCTCTGAGACTCCTTTGGGTAGTAAAGGGTGGGGTATAAATCCAATCTCTTCCTCCTCCTCCTCTTCCTTCTTCTGATGCAGACCTAGGAGCTGCATTTGTAACAGAGCATTACTGTGTTGCTGTTTTTCCTTTGAAACTAGGTGTTTCATGGAAGACCTTTATTCTTAAATGCATATCAGAAAAGTTTCCAGAATCTAGGCTCATCTTATGAGCATGGGATCTGTATTATAATGCAGAAGAGCAATCCATTCTGGAATGGTGTTAGGACACTTTAACATTCATTTGAGAAAGCTTGAACACATGTTATTAGACCTTGCCGATAATTACAGCACAAAATGCTAAACAGAGAGACCCAGTAGCATTTCTAGATCCTTGGTCTGCTCAGTTTTTTAAGGTGGCTATGAACAGAACAGCGAAACACCAGACTGCACCAAAGGGTAATGTTTGATGTAATTGGCTAAGATATAAGGAAAAGGGTGGGGAAAGAGCTCAAGACCAATGTACAGTCCAACCCTAGGAATATTTACTTGGAAATAAGTTGTACTGAAAGCAGCAGAACTTTGCAGTTGTAATTGGTAGAATGATTGCTTAACCTCACGGGTACTCGTTTCATGGATCTTTCCTTCTTTCCACAGGAGATGGCAAAAGCGGAAGGTCTCTGGAACCTTTTCCTCCCAGCTATTAGTGGTCTTGGCCAGGTGGATTATGCACTGATCGCTGAAGAGACTGGGAAGTGCTTCTTTGCCCCTGTGGTGTTCAACTGTCATGCCCCAGGTTAGCAAAATTCTTACATCTTGTATACAGTAAACAAAAATGTGGAGCCTAAGTTTCCATTCCACCAATGGCGTAGCCTCCCCTAGCATTGCTAGCTCCAGGCTGGGAAATTTTGGGGGTGGAGCTTGTGGAGGAGATTAATTGTAATAGCAGGAAATCTCCAGGTAGAACAGGGATGTTCCTTTGGCAAAAGGAAGGTTCCACCATTACTGTAATGGAACTATTGGAACCAGACCACAGACAGAATAGGAATGGCAATAAACAAACCTTCTTATATCAACCAGACACAGGAAACATGGAGGTCCTGCATTTGTATGGGACAGAAGACCAGAAGAAACAATGGCTGGAGCCTCTGCTTGAAGGGAAAATTAGCTCTTGCTTCTGCATGACAGGTAATGGTGTCTGATTTTCAAAGCATGAAGTGGATGTGTGTGGGTAGGGGGGAGACTGTGTTCTTTGTTCTTAACTACGTTGTAATGATTTATTACAACTAAACAAACATAACCTCAACCAAGTAAGAAATCTTCTTCTCCGCCTTTCCCTCCATATGTTTACTCCAGCATTTCTAAGATGCTAATTAAGGTGCTGTCTGATGAAGGGAGCTTCGGCTCTTGAAAACTTATATCCCTAATATCTTGGTTGGTCTTTAAGGTCCTGCTGGACTTGAATCTTGCTCTGCTAATAAAGTGCAATGAATAAGGGTTCATCCTCTTAAATTAGTATGTGGCAGAATCAATCTGAGAGTTCCAGTTCAGTTTTATTGCGCAGGGCCAATGGCCGTTACAAGTGGAATCTGACATTATAATCCCTGATAGATTCTGAATAATTGCATTTTCATAGGAACGTTCAAGAGCAAATTAGCTGTATGCCAAGCCTTTAATATACCAGCTAGTTGGGTGGTTGTAGGAAATGACTGAATACACATATGAAGCTGCCTTATACTGAATCAGACCATCAAGGTCGGTATTGTCTGCTCTGACTGGTAGAACCTCTCCAGGGTCTCAGGTAGAGGTCTTTCACATTGCTTACTGCCTGCTCCTTTTAACTGGCAATGCCAGGGATTGAACCTGGGACCTTTTTTGCGTGCAAAGCAGAGGCTCTTCCACTGAGCCATGGTCCCTCCTCATTTTTTTTTCTTTTCTATTTTTAAGTCTTAACTATGGCATTTTGGATCTGTGTCTTTTAACCTTGAGTGTATTGATCTGCACTAATTTTATTATTATTATTATTATTATTAAGTTCATTAAGGTTTTTTCTTTTTTTGCAAAGCACCCCCTGCATGTGTAGGGTTGTCAAGAAGCATGTACAGTTTGTAAGGGTAATAATATGGAGTACTGGGGCAGTTTTTGAAAGGAGTCTTTATCAGGAAACCCACTGTATAGGCTTACGTGGATCTACCAGTAGATGTATGTGCTAGATATGGTGAGTGTTCCATAGCTGTATTGTTGTTTTATTAGTTGTGCATCATGCCCACTGCATGTTCATTTTATTTTGGCACAGAACCAGATGTTGCTTCAAGTGATGCCACCAACATGGAATGCAGCATTCAGAGAGATGGAGACAGATATATAATTAATGGGAAGAAGTGGTGGAGCAGTGGTGAGTAAAAACCTTTCCTGGAGGGTATGGGTTGATTCTGTTATCGTAGGATAAAGAATCCAACAATGAGTCACCTTGAAAGTTGTTCCTCTTAATCCATTCCTCCTGTGTCCCTGTTTTTGCTGCATAAACACCACAGAGTAAGAGAGCTTTTATTTGTGTCGTGTTTAGAAAAGACCTTTTGTGCTGACATGCTAGAAGATCCAGTTAACTCAGTCTATAGGTTGGTCCGTGTATGATCTCAGCATTAGGTTTCACAGACGATGGGGGTCCTGCTGAATTTTCCATGCACAGTGCAGCTGGATCCATGAGTCCATGTCACAGTCCTCTGTCCCAAGCATGTAAAACTTTCATGCTGGGATGATGTGGTAATTAGTTATGCCCCTTAAACAATGCACATGAAACATACTCCTGAAGAATGTGTGAAACCACAGATGCATCAAGCAGGTTTTTTTAAACATATATTTTATTTATTATTTTAAAAAAGCAATGTGCTTAAAGAATTTTGACAAAGCGTACAATTATATGTTATCTTGAATATGAATTGCAGTTTTATGTGTCAAATTCTTGCCAAATATCAAAATACATTAACAGTATTCTTCAAGACCATTACTAACCATGATGTAGACATCTTTACATACAAATTCCAAGAAAATTCTGCAGTCCTGGCTATATTCTGTTTCCGATTTAATTAAGAACATAACATAAGAGAAGCCATTGTTGGATCAGGCCAGTGGCCCATCCAGTTCAACACTCTGTCACACAGTAGCCAAAAATACCAGGTGCCCTCAGAAGGTCCAGCAGTGGGGCCAGGACAAGCCCTCCCACTGTTGCCCCCCCCCCCCCCCAAGCACCAAGAATACAGAGCATCACTTGCCCCAGACCGAGAGATCCTATCTATACCTTGTGGCTAATAGCTACTGATGGACCTCTGCTCCATTAGTTGCATTAAAATGCAGAAATACATTGTGTCTTTAATTTTAAAAACCCTGGAAAATGGTGATAAAAATCCATGTGAATACAAATGTCTACATACATGTCATGAAATAACTCAGTAACTGGAAAGATATTTTTAATGCCTCAAACAGATTGTAATTAACAAAAATAAGCTATTAGTGCTGTTGGGAAATGTAGCTAAGTACCAGCTTTAATCGTGGCTGCCCAGGCAAGGAGTAAGACTAAAGCTGAGTTTAAAAGCAGCATCTGTATCATGTGGCAAAACTTATCCCACATACAGTGCCAGGGCTTTTGGGGGGCAGGGGTGGGGGAGAAGTGCCAGAACTCTAAAGAGGGAAATGAGGTTTTTAATCTGTATACTGGAAACTCATGAACTTTTAAACATTTTAAAAATAATTTTGTCGAAGAGGTTCTGGAACTGCATTCCGGTGCCTTCACCCAGAAAAAAAGCCCTGTACACTGCAGTCCTAAACAGAATCACACCCTTTAATGCCATTGAAGTCAGCAGGTTTAGAAGGATGTCATTCTGTTTAGGATCGCACTAGTTTCAGCACTGCAAATGTCACCATTCCCTACTCCATGTGGCTGGCTGGCAGGAGCAGGAAGAGATACTGCATCACAGCATCAGGATGCTGGGTACAGTAAATGAAAAAAGAAAAAAAAACCCTGACTTTGCCTGATCCAGGCTGCAAGAGAGAAAAAATCAGCCCTGCAAAGTAACAACTTTCCGGGCACTCCTGATCCCTCCTCTCCACATGCACACATCTCTCTCACGCATCCCCTCCCATGGTTTTTAAGCATGTCTCTTGCTTTTGTCTTTCCATTCCTCAGCTCCTCACAGAGTAGTCTCTAGAAAGCGGATGATTGTACAATAAACTGAAAGTGGGAGTGGTAAAGCTGTGCCATGCTAAGGGGTGTTCAGAAAACTGATGGCGCCAAGATTTCTGCTTGACTTGGCCTGCATCACCCTACCAGTCTAAACAAGCATTTTGAGATGCAGTTCCATGCCAAGGAGCACATGCGTTCTGTCATCTCAGTGTCAGCACTCAGCGTCTAAGCACTGAGTAGCCAACAGGGACTACAGAAACTACCCTCCTCCTCCCAGTCCTCTAGATAGTGAAGCTGCTTGTTTGCTCCGCAGATTCCTCATGGCCCATGGGAATCTCTTCCATTGCTGTGCTTTGTTGTCTTCGCCAGTAGCCATAATTTTTCACTATTTTCACCATATACATTTTGAAAGAAGCTCCCATTAAGAAATACAGGATGGGGTTCAGGCAGCTGTGAAACAAGGCGATACTCTTAGTGACCTGGAAGGCAACATCGATGGCTTTGCTTGTGTCGCAGTCTGTAATCAGGTGGAAGATAATATCTATGGCTCTCCAAAGCTTGACAATGTTGTAGGGCAGTTGGGTCAGGATAAAGGCCGAGACGACTGCTGCAAGGACTTTCAGGGGACGGGAGTTCTTAATTCTGGGGCTCTTGAGGAGCACTCTGGCGACAGCCGAGTAGCAGATCACCATGATGAGGAAAGGCGACACAAAACACAGAGTGAGTTCCAAGATTTGAATGGTTACTTTAAGCTTTACCCCGAGGCTTTTGGGAAATATAGGAAGACATTCGGATCTGTCATGTAGTTCTATGACTGTGTTAAAAATTAGCTCGGGAATGCATAGCAACATGGCAGCCATCCAGACAATGGAACAGGTTTTGCTGCATTGCTTTGTAACTCTCCACTGACTCTGGGGTTTGATGATGGCGTTGTATCTATCCATGCTGATGCAAGCCAGAAACTGCATTCTGGCACTGAAGGTCAAGGTGTACATAGCAGAGGTGATTTTGCACAAAGCGATACCAAGCACCCATCCATGCACAGCATTTGCAGCCCAGAATGGGAGAGTGAAGAGTAATAACAAATCAGCAATGGCCAAATTCATGATGTACGCATCCGTCCGGCTCTTCAGTTTCTTGAAGTAGGCATAGATCACAACCACTAAAGAATTTCCGGCAAGTCCAGCAAGGAAAACGATGGAGTAAAATGCGGGTAGGAATGACTTCCTGAAATGTCTTACCTCTTCTTTGATGCATATCTCTTCATACGAAGCATAGTCAAAAGTGTCATTCCATTCCTCATCTCTGTAAGAGTAGTCGGAAGAATTTATATGCGGTTCCATGTGGAAAGCTGGTTGATGATAGAAAAAAATAACCCAAGTTAATTCCATCTTGAAACACTTGCCTTGTTTTCTTTTTAAATTCAGGTTCATATTTGAACCAAAGGCATATACCAAGCTAGACATTCCAGTGGGGTCTTCCACATGGATTACCTGCCTTGAGCTCAGTGCTTTTGGGAAGTGGATTCCTTGGCTTTTCTCTGATATTTCTCAAACCTGCTTTGCTCCAAAGTTTTGGGAAAGATCACAGTGAAGCCTGTATGGCTGTTGTGTGGATGGGGAATTTAGGATTTTCCGGCCTATGTGGCAGCTATTGTCCCTTAATCTATCCCTGCAGCAACCGTTTCCTCCCATGGCCACTGGGAGGCTTTAAAAAAATGGTACTAGAATATTGTTATATTATATATCATTGTAACAACAGGTGTAGCAGCTTTCCTTTTAAAAAGTAACACTATATCCCCCTTCCTTGCAGAGGTATAAGGAAAAGGGCACAGCTTCAGAAGGAAGAAGGCTAGAGCAGGGGTGGCCAACCTGTGGCTCGGGAGCCACATGCGGCTCTTTCACACATATTGTGCGGCTCCTGGCAGGGCGGCTGGGGAAGCAAAGGGGAGGCATGCTTTTTCTCTCTTTCTCCCTTCCTTCCTTCCTTCCCTCCTCCCTCCCATCTATTTGCTTTCCTAGTTTCTCTCTCTCTCTTTCTTTCCACTTCTTTAATTCTTTCTTTCCATCTCTCTCTCTTTCTCTCTCTCTCTCAATATCATTAGCAAACAAGTAATATCATTATCAATAACCGGTTTTCCTCGTTTGTTTTTATTTTTGGCAGTCCTATTTAATGTTAATAAAAAGCAAATTTGCATATTTTTAAAAATAAAAATGTGTGTGTGATATTTGTTCCTGTCTTGCGGCTCTCAGACATCTGACGTTTATTCTATGTGGCTCTTACGTTAAGCAAGGTTGGCCACCCCTGGGCTAGAGACTTACTTTAACAACAAAGAAACTGAAAGCTGGGAATTCAGAGGCCCTGCTAAACCTTTTGTTATAATGGTGCAGGGCTCCGTTGGGGCTGGGGCGCGCCGGAGCGCCGCTCCGGGAGAGAGGAGGGTGGGGGGCGGGGCCAGCGAGGGCATTTAGGGCGGTCCAGCTGGGGCTCTGCTGCCGCCGCTCGCTCCGCTCCCTCCCTCTTCCCCCCCTGCGCAGGGCCCGATCCGCCCGCGCGGCTTCTGTGAGGGGAGGCGGGCGGCAACCAGGGGACAGAGGCGCACGGAGCTCCACCTCGCTGGCTGCGCCTGAGCTGGGCTGGGCCGGCCTCTCCCTGGCAGGCGGGGGCTGGCAGGTGCGGCGCGTCCGGGGCTGCCTCGGGGGGGGGAGGAGCGACGGGGCCGCCTGGGCCGCCCCATGCGCCAGACTGCGCCTGAGACCATCCCGCCGCCGCCAGAGGAGCTGTGCCCACCACGAGCGCCGCCGCCGCCTCCTCGATGGGCAGCTCCCACCTGATCTAAAAAGGGCCTGCCGCTGGTGAGTCTTGCCAGCTCCTCCCCTCCTTCTGCGCTCGGCGAGACAGTGTGGCCGCCGCATGTTCGGCCGGGCACCCTGCTCTCCGCGGCGGCCCAGCCTCGCCCGTGCACCCCTTGTGTGTGTTCCTGTGTGGGGCTGCCTGGCATGGGCCGCCGGGCTTTGTGTCTGGGCCGGAGGGGGCCTCCCTCCCTCCTGGGCCTCGCCACCTGGGCAGCAGCAGGAGGACGGGGGGGGGGAGGCAGCGGCTCCGGCCTCTTTTGTGTAATTTGAGCCGGGCGCCGCCGCTGCCGTGTCCAACGGAGCAAGGCCGGCTCGGCCTGGCCCGGCCCCCACATAGAGCCCTCCTCACGGGGAGGGAAGGGGAAGGGAAGGGAAGGCCTTCCTGCGGCGGCCCATGGCTGGCTGGGGGGGGAGGGAGGGGAGAACCTGGCCCTCCGCACCTCCCCACCTCCCCTTCCGTGCAAGGCTTGGTGCCCGGTGTCCGGCGTCCGCAGCAGCGCCCGGTGTCCGCAGGAGCAGGGCTTGAGGAGGAGGAGGAGGAGCCGGCCACCCCTCCCGAGTCCTTGGGTGCAGAAGCTGCCGGGGCCTCCCCCCCGCGAAGTCCGGCCCGGCGGGGGCCAGCAGGAGGAGCGCCACAGGTGGTCGAGGAGGCGCAGGTGCGGGCAAGCGCGCAGGCCGGGGGTCCCTCCCCCCCCCACTTACACTCCCGGGGCCGCGGCAAGCACCGCCGGCCCCGGGAGAAGCCCCCTGCTTCCCTCCCCCCCTCACACTCCCGGGGCCGAGGGGGGCGCAAGGGAGGGAGAAGCCGGGCCCCAGTGGCATGAAGCCCCTGGGGTCCAAGCAAGAGGGGGGAGAGAGGGAAATGCTGGCCCTAGTGGGGGGAGAGGCGCCCCTTCCTTCCTTCCTTCCTTCTCTCTCGCTCTCTCCCCACCTACCTACCTACCTTCCTGTTCCTTCTTTTCCCCTTCCTTCCCCTCTCCCTTCCTTCCTTTCTTCTCTCTCTCCCCCCCACCTACCTACCTTCCTGTTCCTTCCTTTCCCCCTTCCTTCCTTCCTTCCTTCTCTCTCTCTCTCCCCCCACTTACCTACCTACCTTCCTGTTCCTTCCTTTCCCCCTTCCTTCCCCTCTTCCTTCCTTCTCTCTCCCCCCCACCTACCTACCTATCTTACTGTTCCTTTCTTCCTTCCCTCCTTCCTTTCTTCTCTCTCTCTCTCCCACCTACCTACCTACCTTCCTGCCTGTTCCTTTCCTTCCTTCCTTCCCCCTCCCTCCCTCCCTTCTTGCCTTCTGACACACTGCTGATGACGTCAGGGATGTGTGGCCGTTTGACACTTCCGGTGACATCAGGGGGTGTGGCATATGCAAATAAGTTATGCTAATGAGCTCCTGCACCTCTTTTTTTACGAAAGGACCCCTGTAATGGTGTAATGATATTCCAGTGCTGATGTTTCTAAAAAGGTGAGGTGGCCACTTCTGGGGGACTGGAGCAGGAAAACTATGGGGAAATCTGCTGTGTGGAAGATGCATTGTTGCTGTGTTTTCTCTGCAGCTCTACCAGCAACAGGAAAACCACAAAATCCCATCCCTGTGTGGAAGACACCAATGATTACTGCTGTGAAGACAGCAACTCTGTGGCTAATCTCCCTTGGTGATGTCACGAAGTTAAATCCGATAGCTTTACTGATGATGAGGGAGGAAGGAAAGAGTCCCCTTGGGCTACCAGAAAAGGCTGTGCTGGAAATCATGGGACCCGTATGTTACAAAACCATGCAGGAAGGGGAATGCAGGAGATAGGGGAATCGGGCAAGGCAAAGTGAAAATTCTGGTGGAACCTAACCAATAATTTGGTTTCCATCCCTCCCCCCCTCCCCAAACAGCTAGTGATGCAAAGGGGGACCACAGAAATGCATAACTTCATTGACGTGTTGAGCTAGATATTATGGAGGATGGTAGGGACTAGTCATATGGCAGCCATTTTTAGCAACAGCCATGTCTTTAACACAACATCTAGTTCAGCCCTAATGCTAAGCAAATCCATATGGAAGAAAGACTTACTGATTTAAGTGGGATTTACTTCTAAGCAGGAGTGTTGCTCACAGATTTAACTAAATTTAACTTAAAAAAAAACAACAGAAAAGTGTTTCAGAATGAAGACTAATGAGCCAGAGAATGGAGGAACACCATTATCTACATTCTGTCCTTGAAAATGTGGCTCCTGGCCGAGGAACTAATGTGAGCTGGTTTGGCTGAGCATCATTTCCTGATGGGTTATTGTGTCTCCTTGGAGCTGCAGCCTGCTGTGGGGAGCCCTTTGTAAAACTTATTTACAAAGCAAATATATCGTTAAGGTTTAGGAGTTTGTTTTATGTTAAGTCTGCAGTGTCCATTTAATTGTAGTTGGAGGGGTTTCAGCATTTCCAAGTGTTTTCAGAGGCTGGAGTCCAGAGGGCTGGGCGAGAGCCCCCATGGGAACTGTTCAGCCTTCCCACATCCTCCGGAAAGGCAGGCTCAAAAGATCAGGGGACCATCTGGCAGGGTGATCCATAAGGGGCAACTGCCAAACGAGACAATTGGCAGTCCACACCCATTCCCGTGTGGGAATGATTTGCTCATGAGCACTCTTTGGATCCTAGTCGGACACTACAACAGATGATGCTAACATGCTTGCACAGCCGCCCTGAGCCTGCTTTGGTGGGGTAGGGCGGGATATAAATTAGAAAATAAACGAGCAAACAAACAAACCGATGCTAACGAAATAAGGTATGTCTCAACTCAGCAAGCCAGGTGTTGCTGCTGATGGGGCTGTGTTTGACTTGAGCACAAGGTTATCAAGGTCCTGGTAAAAGTGTTGTATTATATTATCACACACACCCCTTTCCTCCTTATATAAAGAGCTATGATTTACTTGGATGGTAGTACAGAAGGCATGTAAAGAAAAGCTTTATCTCGTAGCCTGTTGAAACTAGTATTACAGTAGGTGGGGCAGTACTCTGACCTTGTTTATTTTGAACGTATGTACAAAATGTGGTAACAGTCTGTGCCATGAGGATGGCATCCCAGGCAGTGCATAGTCATGGCAAAAACCACAAAGCAAATCACAGTAGTAGGAGACAGTTTAAAATGTGTGCAACCCCAAATGGAAAGAATTGTCTCCAGACAACTTGAACTGGCAGGATTCCATTCATACCATAATGGTCCCTCTGCTTCAATTTTCCACTTTTGTGGTATCTGTGGCTTATTGACCGTCTGGATCAGACCCTCAGGAATATGTCTGACTAAGAGAGAGACTGAGATGCAGAAGGACTGAGAGACGTTCCTGGTGGGAGATGGGAGTAGAATCAAGCAGCCCCTGTGAATTCCTCTGCCATAATATCTGGAACACATCTTGGAACCACTGGTCTTATTCATTATAAATCACGTAAATTGCTGGCAGATTTTGCTTAACAACAAAACCTACTGCATTTTCAAAGCAATTATTAACCAGGTTTTTTAAACATACTTTGCTAATCCTATGGAGGTGAAATGGACCCCAAGTGAGTTATAGAGATTAAGAAAATAACAACCACACAACCTGGGGTGTTTCACTGTGTGGTGCACCAGCTGCAAAGGAGGAAAAAAACCTGCACTCCTTTTAGTATTTTCCTTTGGCAGTATAGAAGAGAATTACAGGAAAGACACCAGGGGGAAATTCAGGAAAATTCAGTTTTGTCACCTTTACGTGTGTTTCACTTTCCCATTCAGTGCATGGGGAGAGGAGAAAGACCCCAACACCCTCAGAGCAGACAGTGCAACTTACAAAACAGATGCAAGTGGGCATGAAGCAGAAGACAATTGACTTGCAACGTGCAACGTATGGAACTGCAGGAAATAGATAAGAAAATTAGCTGTTCCCCCCCCCACCTCTGCAAGTCCCACTTTTTTGGTTAAGGGGTTTTCTAAAATACTTCAGTGCACCATAACAAATATAGCAGATGCTAGTTTGAAAGGGCTGCTGTGGATGTGCTTTGATCAGCCACATGTTTAAGGTAAAAAAGAAAATCAACTTTCTAGGTGACTTTCAGTGCAATCTTCAGTAGATTCAGGGTTGCCAAGTCTGGGTTGGAAAATACCTGGAGACTTTGGGGGCGGATCCAGGAGAGGGCGGGGTTAGGGGAGGAGAGAAGCCTCAGAATGGTACAATGCCATAAAGTCCACCCTTCAAAGCAGCCATTTTCTCCAGGGGAGCTGATCTCTCTCAGCTGGAGATCAGTTGTAAAAGCGGGGGAATCCCCAGGCCCCACCTGGAGTTGGCAACCCTAAGTAGCACCCTTCCAGGCAAAATGAAATCAGCTGGGCTTCAGAGGGTGGGACCCTGCTTTGGATTGCACAATTTAAATGCCTTTGTCATTCCCAGTCAGGTCTTTTGTAAACTATGTCGTAAGCCATCTCTTCTCTATAAAATGTGCCCTTCTCTATAAAGGCACATTCTGCATATTGTTAAAAGCCACCTTGTGCCTGGAAAAAACTAACAGCCAAATCCAGGATGCTTCTGTCTGCCTAGAAGAAGGCTTGGTTCCCAGTAGCTGGCAACAAAAAGTAAGCAGAGCCTCCGGCTACCATTTCTTTTTATTGGGAAGGCAAAGTGCCACATTCGGGGGAGCTGTTACAGTAAGGTAACACTTCCCTTTACCCCAGATACTGCATGTCATGGCCTTTACTGACCAAGATCTCATAGGAATTATTGGCAAGCATAATAAATGTTAAAGGAAGTCTTAATGACTGACCTGACTTTATTCTGAGAGCAGGAGCTGCAGTTGGGAACTCCGTCTGTGGAATGCAGTTCTTGTGCACTGACTCAAGAATTTTGTCTTCCTTCCAGCACCACCACGCCTTTGATTTCCAGCATGTAACTGTCTTTTCCTTTAAATGTCATTTGTTACCAATGTTTGCTTGCTCTTTCCTGGAAACCAGCTATTGCATGTGAGCCATGGTGGACGTCAGTTTGCCTTAAACCTGAATAACAATTTTTTTTTTCCTTCGGAAAACCACTTAGTGGCAAGGAACTTGTGTATTTTAAGGATGCATCAAGCCATTGTCAGAAGGCAATGGAAACAGTTGACTCTAGCTGTAAGCAGAGTTTAGTTCAGATAATAATGATTTTTCTAAAACGTAGACCTCCTAAGCCTCTAGAAGCAGGCTTCAAAATAACGGGCAGGTTGCCATCTAGGAATGGGACGGTAATACGTCTGCTTGGGCCTGGATACAGCCCATCAGAGGGCCCACTGCTCACCTTTGACTGGCCCCAGCAGGAGGTGAGAAATCGCTTGAGAGCAGGGGTCATTTCGTAGAAAAAGAGGTGCAGGAGCTCATTAGCATAACTCATTTGCATAACTCATTTGCATATGCCACACACCCTAACATACCGGAAGTGTGTCAGAAGGAAACACCCACCCCTCAGGCTCCACTCCACAGGTGAGTGAAACTGACCTGCTCTTCCTCCGTTCCCTTTCCCACCCAATACTTTGTGCAATAAAAATAGGCCACCCCTCAGGCTCCACTCCACAGGTGAGTGAAACTGACCTGCTCTTCCTCCATTCCCTTCCCCATCCAATACTTTGTGCAATAAAAATAGGCATAAAGAACACATCCTCATTCTCTTCCTGCTCCCTTGAAACCACCAGGTTTCAAGTAGACTTGAGATACCCAGGACATGTGCACCACCCATCCCTTTTCCTTCCCCTCCCCACAACAAGACACCCTGTGAGGTAGGTGGGGCTGAGAGAGGTCTTTTGAGAACTGCTCATGAGAGAACAGCTCTGAGAGAACTTTTGACTGGCCCAAGGTCACACCAGCAGCTACATGTGGAGGAGCGTGGAATCAAACCTGGTTCTCCCAGATTAGATTCCAACTCCTGACCACTACACCAAACTGATGGGGTGGAAGCTGCTGAAGGGTTGGTGACATTTCTCCAGTACTTATGTACCATGTGCCCAAATAAAAAATGGTATACTTAGAAAATTTATATGCCACCTTGAGCAAGTCTCTGGAAAAGCAGCACACAGTCATAAAAGGAACAATGATAAAATTATCAATATTAAAACAAAACATTAAAAACAATAAAGACCCTAGCAGGGCTTTTCCTGGGGCGCTGTGCCTCTGCACTGCTCGGGGAAGCCGAGGAGGGGGTGGGGCTTGGTCATGTGCCCGCCCCCTGGGCTCCTCACTCCCGGAGCTGCGCTCCTGTGCGCTCCTGCTCCAACGGACCCCTGCTTGAGAGGCTCCTGCCCCATTGTTGGGGCCTTGCAGGTGATCTTGTGGGTGAAAGGCTTGTGGTGAAGAGGTGCTCTCTTGTTCACTTAGGGGCTTGGATCTACTCATTTAAATTTTGCCCTTAGGCTCATCAACCCCGGCAGTTAAGATGACGAAAATGGACCACCTACTTAAAAAAAAAAATTGCATACTTTAGGGGCATAATCTACATACTGTTAAACTTGGGGATTAGCAGCACTCCTACGGCATTTTCAAGCCTCCCTCCCCCCACATGCTGAAACAACTTCAGCTCACAGTCTCCGTGTGGCCACCAAAGAGACAGGAAACTCTTGCTCACTGAATTTTGGTGCCTGTAGGGCTGCCAAGTCCAACTTGGGAAATATCTGGGGACTTTGGGGGTGGAGCCAGGAGACTTTGGGGGTGGAGCCAGGAGAAAGGAAGTGACATCATTTTGTGATGTCACATCCTGTGATGTTGCTTCCACATGCTGACACATGAACTCATGAAGTTTCCTAATACTGAATCAGGCCATTGGTCCATCAAGGTCAGTATTGACTACTCAGACTGGTAGTGGCTCTCCAGGGTCTCAGGCTGAGATCTTTAATGTCACCTATTACCTGATCCTTTTTTAGCTGAAGAGGCTGATACCTCCTGCATGTCAAGCAGATGCTCTATCACTGAGCAACGGCCCTACTGAATCCTTCCTCATCTCGGCAGAATATGAAGCACTAAGTGCTACACAAGTGCTAAATATGATTTTCATATCATAAGAACAGGAGAGAAGCCACAGTGGATCGGCCCATCCAGTACAGCCCATCCAGTACAACACTCTGTGTCACAACAGTGGCCAAAAATACCAGGTGCCCTCAGGAGGTCCAGCAGCGGGGCCAGAACTCCAGAAGCCCTCCCACTGTTGCCCCCCAAGCACCAAGAATTCAGAGCCTCACTGCCCCAGACAAAGGGTTCCATTTAGACCTTGTGGCTCATAATAGCCACTGATAGACCTCTGCTGGATGGGGACAGAGAGAGAGAGAGAGAGACAGACAGACAGACAGACAGACAGAAAAAAGAAAGAAACAGGGAGAGAGAGAGAAGGGGAAAAAACTGGCAGAGGCACTTACTTCCATTTAGACCTTGTGGCTCATAATAGCCACTGATAGACCTCTGCTGGATGGGGACAGAGAGAGAGAGAGAGAGACAGACAGACAGACAGACAGACAGAAAAAAGAAAGAAACAGGGAGAGAGAGAGAAGGGGAAAAAACTGGCAGAGGCACTTACTTCCATTTAGACCTTGTGGCTCATAATAGCCACTGATAGACCTCTGCTGGATGGGGACAGAGAGAGAGAGAGAGAGACAGACAGACAGACAGACAGACAGAAAAAAGAAAGAAACAGGGAGAGAGAGAGAAGGGGAAAAAACTGGCAGAGGCACTTACTTCCATTTAGACCTTGTGGCTATAATAGCCACTGATAGACCTCGGCTGGATGGGGACAGAGAGAGAGAGAGACAGACAGACAGAAAAAAGAAAGAGGGAGAGAGAATGAAAAGAGCTGGAAGAGAAACTCACCTTGCCGGCCACATGCAAAAGCAGCTCCTTCAGTCCCTCCTTAATCTCTGGGCGGACCTGTCTTGCTGTGGAAGAAGCTCTCTTGCTGACTTCTTAAAGGGGAAATGTCTGGCGAGGCTTTTTACTGCAGGGCAGGCTCTCTGCAGACATTTCCCTTTTAAGGCAGCCATTTTGTCCCCCTGGTGGCCAACTTTGGAAAAGCGGGAGATAAGCACTAAAAATCAGTGTTTCCCCCGCCCCACCGGGGGACTTGGCAGGCCTAGGTGCCTGTGCTCCGCCAGAGAGAACAAGAGATGAATCTGTTAAAGAAAAAAGATAACACTTTAAAAATAAACATTTTAAACTTCTACAGTAGAGAAATCACAACAAGTCTGCTTGTCGTTGAATGTTCCGGCATTTAATCAGATGTTGGCTTTGGGTCTGCAAGGTGGCAATGGAGGCTGCTATTGCATAATTAGAGTCCTCTCTGCTGCCCACTGAGGCAGTGTTTCATACGGACAGTCTTTTGCTGTACTATTTGATGGTTGCATGGCTGTAATGATTTTAGCTTCTTAGATGTACAGATAGAATGAGTGAGATCAGTTCACTTGAATATCCTGTTAAGTCATTGTTGTCGATGTGACGGTGTAGTATTGCAGTGGAGTGATGCAGCTCACTACCTGTGATGCAGTTCTCTACATGACAGTTGTTTGGAGAGCCAGTTTGGTGTAGTAGTTAAGTGTGTGGACTCTAATCTGGGAGAACCGGGTTTGATTCCCCACTCCTCCACTCACAGCTGCTGGATGACCTTTGGGCAAGCCAGGGCTATTTTTGGGCAGGAATGCACAGGAACGGAGTTCTGGCTGGCTTCCAAGTTGGCCATGCCTACAACCTCCCCCCCCCCCATTCCCCAGGCACCTCACAAGCTGTGGGGTGCCTGGGGAAGCCAAGCCAATTCAGGAAGGGAAGGCAGTTTAAACTGCCTCCCCTCCTCAGGTGCCCCACAAGCTGTGGAGCACCTGGGGAAGCCAATCCGGAGAGAGATCTACGCTGCCAGGGGTGTGGCTTAATATACTAATGAGTTTCTGCTGTTGGGTGTGGCCTATTATGCTAATGAGTTCCTGCTGGGCTTTTTCTACAAAAAAGCCCTGGGGCAAGCCATAGTTCTGTCAGAGCTGTTCTTTCAAGGACAGTTCTGGAAAGAGATCTCTCAGCCCCATCTACCCCACAGGGTGTGTGTTGTGGGGAGGGGAAGGGAAATGAGACTGTAAGCTGCTCTGAGACTCCTTTGGGTAGTGAAGGGCGGGGTATAAATCCAGTCTCGTCTTAGCCATTATTGGGAAGTGTTGTAAGGGGTGAACTTCAGCCCCTACTGGATGTATGGAGATAATGATATTCTGTTCTCTTGGTGGCTGGGGGAGGGATGATGTTGTCAAGTTACAGTTTTGGTGATGGCCTGGGTTTCTCCACAGTCTTCTGTCAGTAATTGCACTTCAACACTTCAGGTGAGGGGCGGAAATATAGCAACACAATTGTGAATTCCAAAATATGTACTTCTACAAGATCCATTAGCCCAAAACTTTTGTATGCCTACTGCAGCCATGGTGGCTGCTGGGGCCATTTTGTGACCCATGGTACCAGTGCCCCCTGCTGGACTCTGAGTACCGGGCTAAACACCCACCCAGGTACACAGGTATCTGCCAGGAGGTTATGCTCTAAGCAAGTTATTGTCTGCTGCAGTATAGGTTGAAAAGTTCATGTGTTCAAGAAGTGTTAACTTGAATCTGGTTTTGAAATGTCTTGCTAGGTTTCAAGTATTTCAATGGTGAGACCCCAAACCCGTTTCAGTGCAAGGAATTTATCTGGGTTGTGATAATTTTTTTCCAATAAATTTTTTATTTTTCAAAAATACAACCAACAACAACAAAATAAGCTTAAACATTGTAACCAGAGCATTATACAAGATTGAGGTACATATTACAATCATTTCAAACTGCAACTTGATTTAAAATCTTGTCAGAACAATTAACATCTTAAAAGTACAATAAGTTTCCATAAAAAGGATTTTTAGGAACTATCCTGCACTCTGTTAAATAACCTATAATGGGGAACCAAATGGTTTGAAACTCTTTCTGCCTTTTTGTTTCATTTATATCTGCCGCCCCAGCAATACGACTGTATACAAAATATTCCCACAATTTGTTTTGCCAACAGTATAAAGATGGTGCTTTTTCATTTTTCCAGAACTGTGCAATCGATATTCTTGCAACTGCTATTAGTATAGATATTTGTAACTTTTTAGTTTTGTCTTCAGTAGAAATCAGACCTGTCTCTAAAATAATTGACTCAAGTGATGGGACCAGTTTGTGTCCAGTAATTAAATGAATTTGAACTATAATGGTTTTCCAAAAGGAAAGAATTGCTGGGCAGTACCACCAAGCATGAGCATAGTCCCCCAATTGTCTGCATTTTTTCCAACAAATAGCTGGAATTTTAGAATTGATGCGATGAAGAGCTTTGGGGGTGTAATACCACCTGCTTAAAACTTTAAATGTATTAAAACGAATATTAAACACATTAGACATGTTATTAGGCAATGACCAAATTGTATACCAGGTTTGATCTGAAATCACCGGCCCACAGTCTGCATTCCATTGTTTTTGCATAGGCAATGTTGCTATCTTACATTGATCCACCAAAAGTTTATACATTTTAGAGATTAAGCCTTTTAACTCTCCTTGTTGGTTTTTTAGAATTATTTCAAATTCTGTTAATGACCTAGAAAATACCTCCTGTGATCTAAGATTTTGTAAAATGTTATTAATTTGAAAGTATCTAAACCAAGGAATAGACTCTCCCACTTTACTTTCTAAGTTTTCCTTTGTACATATATTTCATTGTATCCAGAAATCGTTTAGTCGACGTTTAGCAGCCGCTTCCCAACGTCCAAAATAACTTTTCTCTTTACCAGGAATAAACCAGTCTTGATTAATATAAGTTGAGAACTGAGAAATTTTTGGAAGTAAAACATTCTTATAGTTAATCCACATTCCAAGTGAATTTCTTAAAAACTCATTTTGTATAGTGTTAATTAGTGTGTTTTTGGGAGGATTCCAATATAATTCTGATAAAGACTTGTCCTTCAGTTCAATTTTCTCAATTGACTGCCAAATTATTTTAGACTGTGTAGTGGGTTGTGATAATTGATGGACATTTGGGTTTCTGAGCTTTGTACATTTATTTGAAAGTAAGCCGTGCTGATTTCAGTGAAATTTACGTCCAAATTAAGGTGATTACCACTGGAGACTTAACATCCCAGTCCTAAACTCGTTTACTAAGATGTCTGTCTGTGTCCCTTTTCTTTTAGGAGCTGGAAATACAAATTGCAAATTTGCAATTGTGATGGTCAGAGATAAAAACACCTCTGCATCGAGGTAAGAGATGAGTTATGTTAGACAGACGTTTGAAATGTTCACTCCAAAAGAGACATGACATTGTAAATTCCCACCATGCCACTTTCTTCAGTGACTGTATGTGATTCCTGTATGGTTTAGATCAGCTAATCCAAAACAGTGGGGAAGGTTCTATTTAAACATTACAAAGCCCTTGTGTTTCGTGGGGAAAAGCACAAGCTTTTTGCATTACAGCTGCAATGAGAGTTTTGTGCCTCCCAATCAAGCACCAGCAATTTTCTGTTTGTGGCTGCAGTGTGCATGGAGAAGCAGCTGTAGCCTATCCCCCTGATGATTTCATGTCCGCTGACCACCCCATGGAGTCGGTATTACATCAACAGATATAAAGCCAAGAAAAGAAGAAGACTGCTGGCTGTGGAATTGTCATGCCTAATTGGAGAGAACCTGTTTATTAAAATTGTCCCCCCTTTGCAGGGGTCATTTCGAGCAGGAGCTCGGGGGAGCTCAGCTCCGGGAGTTGGTGGCAGCCCCCCCCCCAATGGAGGAATGCCTGTTTGTGTCATGGCTGCAGCAAAATGACCCCATCCCCTGGAAAGGTCCTTGTTCCTCCAACCAGCCTTCTGAAGGCTTCAGCCATCACTGAAGCTATCCTCCCAGAATAGTGGTATTTCTGAGGCTTGGACTAGTAGCTGTCCCCTCTCTGCCATTTCTTTCTTTCTTTCTTTCTTTCTTTCTTTCTTTCTTTCTTTCTTTCTTTCTTTCTTTCTTTCTTTCTTTCTTTCTTTCTTTCTTTCTTTCTTTCTTTCTTTCTTTCTTTCTTTCTTTCTTTCTCTCTCTCTCTCTCTCTCTCTCTCTCTCTCTCTCTCTCCCTCCCTCCCTCCCTCCCTCCCTCCCTCCCTCCCTCCCTCCCTCCCCTCTCTCTTCTTTCTTGCTTTCTGACATACTTCCGGTGATGTCAGGTGGTGTAGCATATGCAAATGTTATGCTAATGAGTTATGCTAATAAGCATCTGTACCTCTTTTTCTACGAAATGACCCCTGCCCCTTTGTTTTGAAAATTCATTATAAGTAAATTTCATGTAGGGCCACAGATGTTGGTAACCCTGCCTTATACCCGGCTGTTCAAGAGCTGATGCCTGCATGGTGTTGAGCCACCCCACCCCCCCGGAACCTGCCAGTAAGGGCTCAGGACTGCCCCCTCCTAGGGGGCAAAGGCAGCTTCTGTTTGCACACCGCACAGGAAAGGAAGTTTATAAATCATCTTTGTGCTTGGAGGGCCTTATTTCCTACATACCATGTTCTGTATTTTTAAAAAGAGAGAGTAAAACTCACTATTTGATATTATTTTTGCTTCAATTAGATATAAACAGCACAGCATGATTATTGTGCCGATGGATACCCCTGGAGTCAAACTCATACGGCCTCTTTCAGTCTTTGGTTATTTTGGTAAGTAGGTTTCACAGCCAGCTGTGATTTTTAGTGATCTGACTTGTTTAGAGCAGGTTCTAGTACATAACTATTATAGAAGTGCCAGGAGGCATCTTCTTTCTCCAGTTCTGGCGGAGGAAAAGTGAAATTGCTGTCCGATTCTCTGCATCCAAGATCCAGGGGGAGTAACATCCCATCTAGCAAGGACACTTTCTCCAGTGAGTGAAAATCCCTGTCTAACATGTTGAATCACTGTGGAGAAATATGTTGTACTTTGGAGGTTTGTACTGTTCAAAACCTTCACCTTTAGCTTAGAAAAGTTTTTCTCTCTCTCTTAGCAGAGAATTGGCAGGAGGTGGGAAGTTAGGTCAAATCTACATCTGACTTTCCTGCTAGAATCATTCTAGTTTCCCAAAAAAAGTCTATACCTGTTTCTAGTTTCAAACCATACTTGCTCTAGTTTAAAAATTATTGTTTACATTCATTAATTGCCCTTCTGTGGTCATGCTAGCATTATACTGCTTTAAACAGATCCTGTTGCTTAGTACTCTTCAGACCCCCTGGAGTGAAATTTGAAACCAGCGTGAAATGAGCTTGGGAAAGGACAGCAGTCAAACTACTTCAGAGGGGAGGTGTAAATTGGGCATTTGTTACTCTCCAACCTCACGCAGCAATGCTAATGGCCTCCCTATCCAGAGACAATGAACTGGTCAGCTCACATCTCCAGCTAGGTGTTGACACACTGAAGGGGACAGAGACTTGGGAGGTTTTAAGAGGCTAGAATGTATCTCCCTGGAGATTTCAGGAAAGGCTTTTTTTGTGTGCCCAGGGGATGTAGGCAAACAGATAATAAAACCCCTTGGCACAGAGGAGAAGGGTTCTTTTATGGCTGATTCCAGCTCATGAGAAAGAGCTCTCATACCTGGGCTCCCGCTGAAGGTCACCTGAACAAATGTAATAGGTAATAGAAGGCTTTCAGAATATTGTAGGTTAAAGAGCCTGCCTTAGAGTTAGCTCGGCTAGTGCATGTACAGAGTGAGGGACAGAGAACTGCATGTTTACGATCTTCCTTTTGGATTCCTTGCTTAGTCTGTTGCTGTGCTGAGCGTGTGCATGTGGACATTTTCTTTTTAAGAAACACTTTATAATTTTGAATTCTGGTAGTTGTCCTCTGTACCACATAGACCTCCACGGTTCGAACACATTATTTAAAATGGATGCCAGGTATGGGGGGGGGCAGTCAGTTGGCAAATTGCTTATTCCCCAGTGGTATGCAAGCAGTTCCTGGGGTAACCCATCATTGGGGAGACAAAGGCACAACTTTGGGGCCCTAGAATGGCAGTGCATGGAAGGGAATCTGGGAGCACCGGCCTTCTTGGTGCATAATTCCTACAAAGGCCAGTTGGTGGCCATAGTACCGAAAGGGGGAGAGAAAACTAATCAGAGGGTTGGGAAAAGCCAGGAGAGTATTGTGGGGCTGGGTGGAGACTCAGACGTCTGCTAGTGCCTGGATGCCTCGGAGGGCAGGATGAGGCAGTGCCTGTGGGTCAGGGGGGCTGTGCTGCCACAGACATGCTGTTTCCAAAGCCACCATTTAAACTTTTGTTGATGATAAGAGCTCAGATTCAGGATTCTTAGGAGGCTAGTGGCACTGACTTAAAGACCTAACAGGATTTATTTGCACTGTAAGCTTTTCTGGATGGAGGTTTTGAAAACCACACAAGTGGACTTATAAAACGATTATGGTTCTTGAAATCCATGGACCTGTATGGCTAGTTCTTCATATGGGACCCGTGACCCTGCAAATCAATTTTCCTGGGACTGGAGAGGATTGCTGAGGGAAGGGGCAAGCAGAGAAGGTCCACAGCCCTTGCATGAACAGGTTGTTGGGTCCAAACCCTTGTCATTGTTATACTGAATCTTATATGTTGGCATTTACCTTTGATCTTTTTACGGTGTTACAGATTATTTTCATGGTGGACACTTTGAAGTGCATTTTGAGAATGTTCAAGTACCTGTTTCCCATTTAATTCTTGGTAAGTTTCAACATTGCCCTTCCAGGGACAGCTCTGATGGCTACAGAATTGCCATGTCTGTGCTTTACTCTGACTCTGCTTTCCAGGATTGTGGGGTGAAAAGAACTTCACTAGCAGGATCTTGTTATGTCACAGATCTATAGGAACCCAAAGCTGGATGCGTGTCTTACAGTGGGTTGTATCCTGCAAATCTGTTGCAGTAGAAAAGGAGCTTTCTGACAGTGGAGAGAGGCTCTTTCTGTTGCAAGACCAGATGGGCGAAAGGTTCCTTCCATTGGAAGGAAGTACTTCTATTAGCAGAAGGCATTGGATCCATCCCATGATCAAACCTTCAAGGATGAAGAAACTTCCTCTTTCCTAGGGGTTTGGATCACAAAGCAGAGGTTCAGCTGCATGATTCTGATGCATGTACACAATTTAAAAATGGTATTTGAAACATTTTTATTAGTTCCACTTTTGAGGTGGGGAGAGAATATGAACACACACACACACACACACACACACATACATACATATCTCCAACCAGAGTCCAGCTCTGCCATTGTCCTCCAGATTATAATTGGTCTATATCTTACATTACTTTTGATGTCCCTGCAGTCCATTGATATCTGCTCCTGACACTAGCTCATTTCTGGTGGGATGCTAAACTTGGAGGGAGCTTGCACTAACATTTAATGTAACACAGTGGTCAGTGTCTCAATCTGGAATTATTGTCTAATAAATTCTCTGGCCAGGAGGGAAGGCAGCATGGTTTAGTCTGATCTCAGCAGTTCCAAGCAAGATGAGTGCTTGGAAGGGAGACCACCAAGGAAGGCTCAGCAGAGAAAGCCAATAGCTAGCCACCTCTGCTTCTCTCCAGTTTGGAAACCAGCATGTCTATTTGTAATACAAATATCCCATTTGATTAAAAAAATGTGTTATGTTCATTGAAGGATATGATCAAAGCAACCAATTTTGAATTAGTTTTAAGTCTGGTAACTGCTGCCAAGATTTCTGTTACTGCCAACTGAAAGAAAAAACAACAACAAAATCTCCTGTTTCTGACTGACTGAGGTATTTTTGTAGAACTGCACCTATGACAAAGCTTAGTTTTATCAGAGTCAAGGAGTTGGATCCAAGTAGCTTTTCCACTGGTGAAAAAGGGCGAAACAAGTACCCTTTGACCACTAAATAGACTATGCTGGAGGATCATGAGACCTGCATAGACACAACACCCGTGGGATGGGGGTGGCAGTAAGAAGAATTAGATAAGATGGTGCGACAGAACAGGCCTGCTTGACCTGTATACCGTTCTGCCCACCTCCTCCACTGGGTTACCAACTCCTGGAGGGAGCTATTCCACTTCCTTCCACTAGGGTAACGCTGCCACCACTGTTCTTTTGAGGTCTTCCTGCCAGGAGGGACAGACTCCTGACTCCTCTTCTCAGTTCTGAGGCCTGGTCTCAAGGTCTCCTGCTACCCAGCACCTGGTTACCATAGGGACCAAATGCAGCTTTGGGTTCTCCCTGGAGGGTTGGCCACTTGCACCCTGATCTCTTCCTTCCCCTATGGAGCCCCCTTTTTACTATAGTGTATCGAACAGCGGTTGGAGGGTTATGTGGCACAAAGAACCACCACCAGCATCAAAGATTAAAATATTTATTTTTTAAAAAAAAGTTTACAAGTATGCTTTAGCACTACACCCAAATTGGCACACGGAACAAAATAAAGAAAAGAAAGGTGGTTATAAACACATCCTCTTCCCCTTTCCTCTACACATACCCTAACTGATGCTAACCACAGAGTAGGCACCTAGTCTTAGAAAGTTACAAATTCTCTAAAGCTCTTTCATTACCTTGTGGCTTTCTGCAAGCCTTCTCCAGATTACATGGTTAAAAATGGCTGCTGGCCTGCAGACTAGAGCTCAGCAGTCTGTTCTTTTCCAAGGACCAGCATCAAGAGAGCCTCCCTCCTTGGAGCAAACACTTTTATTAAACCTGTGTCTCCACCCCTTTTGACCTGGTCCATTCTGAGAAGACAAGATACAGTGGAAAAGATAGTAATGCTAGGAAAAGTTGAAGGCAGCAGGAAAAGAGGAAAATCCAACATGAGATGGATTGACTCAATAAAGAAAGCCACAGCCCTCAGTTTGCAAGACCTGAGCAAGGCTGTTAACAATAGATGTTTTGTAGGACATTAATTTATAGGGTTGCCATTAAGTTGGAAGTGACTTGATGGCACTTAACAGACATGCCAAGGAGTTTAGGATGAGATTCATGGGTAGTCAGACTGGGCGAGGGAGGTCATTCATCCAGAGCCCCACTATGGGTTTCACAGATGATCTGGAGTTGGTGAACCTGGTTCTCCCAGTTTAAGTCACAGCACCCTTTCTGCTACCACATTATTCCACAGAGGCAGTGCACAGGTAGACTTCTCCCTAGAAAGGAAAATGATCATTTGAAGGCTTGCCCTTTCTCCTTTTTGTACTGTAGGAGAAGGAAGAGGATTTGAAATAGCTCAAGGGAGGCTTGGACCAGGTCGCATCCATCACTGTATGAGGTCAATAGGAGCAGCTGAAATGGCTCTCCAGATCCTATGTGAGCGTTCAGCTCAGAGGATGACATTTGGGAAGAAGCTGTACCAGCATGTGAGTTCATAGTCATCTTATTTCATATGCTTTTTTGTAACACATAACCCTTTCTTTAAATCAAAGGTGCATGAAATAGTGACTGCAAGAGTAGAGCTAGGTTTCCATAGCCAATACAGTGGTTCATGTCCAGGAACTGGGGACAGTGTATTCGTTGTGTTATATGCCTCGTTAGGAAAGGACAGAAATTATGAAATCCCCCAGGGGATTTGGACAGACCCCAAGGTTTTCTTAGAGCATTTGACTTATAGGTGAGACCAGAACAGCACTAGCATTTTCAGAACATGAAACTATGATGGATCAAATCTCAGCTGTCAAAGGCTGGAGGGAAGGGGCATGGCTCCAAGGTAGAACACCTGTTCTGTATGCAGAAGGTCCATGATTCAAGGATCCAGCTTAAAGGATCAGGTAGTAAGTAGAAAATACTGACCTTGATGGACCAAGGCTCTGACTTGGCTTAAGGCAGCTTCAGGTTTTCACTATTATGACATCCACACATTGCAAATGGCTTCAGGGGAACTACTCAGCTGTCTTCATGAAGGATTCCTACCATACTAGCTTACATTATACTGTGCACTTTTTACACAACCAGTCTAGCACCAACCATTGCTCCATACAAGTAATTAAAGTAGACGACATTACACACAAATGGATTCGGACAAATCTCTGGTGCCATTTTCTTTAAAGAAAAGCAGCTTCGAGAGGGGCCCCACTTTGAACAGAACAGTAGCTATGCCATGTGCAAAGTCTATAGGTTCCCCTTCCGTGTGTCTACAAGTACTTCATGAATGGAATCGTATGACTGTGGCATTAATGTAGTGTAATTTAGCCCCTACAGATCCTCTATCCATTACCTGTTCACATACCTGTTTAATTTACCAATGGACCTGATTTTTCAAGGTACCTCACATGTCATGATGGATTCTTGCACCTGTTTGATCTGTGTGTTTGGAAAAGTGTGACCACTACTTGTGGTGGTGGTGGGTTTTTTTTTTTTACTAAAATCACTATTGGTCTTTGTGGTCCTCTAGGAGGTTGTTGCTCATTGGATTGCTGAATGTCGGATAGCTATTGAACAGGCAAGATTGCTCACGTTGAAAGCAGCCAGCCTCATAGACACTGTGGGAAACAGAGCAGCAAGAAAAGAGGTAACTGGAAGAGCCTAGAAACAGAAGGGAAAAACAGTTAGGAGGCATTCCTAAAGAGAGGGGGAACTTCAGTTTTTCTGTTAATGACACAAAGACATCCAGTCCATACAGTCTGTTCCATCTCTGTGTACTTCAGTAAATGGATTTGTGATTTTCATGGTTCCTTTTTGTTGTGAATACAGCACTCTAGATCACTGTATACTTTTTGCTTTCAACATTGTTTGAGCAATGTGGATGTACAAAACTTATTTTATTCCAAAACTCACATCTGCCTTTTTGCTCCATCGGGGCCACCAGAATTCTCTGTAGTTATTCAACTACACAACTCCATCCTACTTTTGACTTGCTACATATAGAGTATTGACAAGTTTGAGTACGCATGGGGTGAGGTTGCTTCAAAAATTAGTTTTTAAAAAATTCTAGAACCACCTGGTCAGCAAAGTTTAAACTAAAATCTAGCTGTGGTCAGCATCTCTAAGTTATATGGCTGTCTTGCTGTCCACCCAATCCTGGCATAGCACGTTACAGCTAAAACCCCCTCAAATCCATCCAGCTGTATGTGGGGACTCCCCTTCTGCTGTGCTACTTTAGAAAAGAACACAGATCTCACTTACCTTTGCAGGTTTCTATGATCAAAGTGGCAGCACCCCAAGCGGTCCTTAAAGTGATTGATTGTGCCATTCAAGTTTGTGGAGGTGCTGGATTCTCTGAAGATTTTCCTTTGGCTCAGATGTAAGTAAAAGGCTCCGGTAGCTCGTGTTAGTTATCACATCCCAGCCAGTGTGTGTGGTGATCTAGCAAGGCCACAAACTTTTTGTGGTTGCTGCTTGCCTAGAGCTGCAAAATTAAAAGTTTAAGGCATAAGGTATCAGCTACCTATAATCTCCTCTGTGATGACCTTGGACTCTCAACTTTCTTCTGCAGGTTTGCTTACATTCGGACCTTACGTGTAGCTGATGGGCCTGATGAAGTTCATCTCTCGACAATTGCAAAACTAGAACTGCTTGATCAAGCCAAGCGGTTGACTGCACATCTCTAGATTGCTGACAGCATCATAATTAGGTCTGGTCTACACACAGAGAAAAGTGGTAAGGTGAAAGAGCGTGTTGAGGTGATCACCAGTACAACATTTATTAACACCCCACTTCAGCACAATTAATAAAACCTGTAACATGGGTAAGGGCTTAGTTTCAAGTTCAATCATATGGGAATACTTGAAAAAATCAAGTATTTCTAGACTGAACAAGTTAACGAAAACTATGTTTATTGCTTTGAGTGCACTCATTCAAAGGCAGTTGGTTATCAAACATCTAACCAAGGCCGAAAAAGTAGGTGGGGATGCTCTATCATTAATACATAGTACTGGAAAGTGTGTAATTTTGTTACAACACTTTCTAATAAGGGAAACAGCAATGTGTGTGTAGCATACCCAGTAGTGGGGAATGTATAATATCCAGCTGAATTTGAATACAATCATTATTTACACTATTTATGTATGTAGAAACTCGTATATAGGTTTAATACCACTGTCACTGAAAGAAGAGCATCTGAATGGAGACAATATTAAAGTCTACGGTTTGACACACTGTTCTCACTTCAACTGGTGATGGTATACAATGCTAACAAGACAGCTTTTGCTTTCTTACATTTCCACTGTCTTAATAAATTCCACTCTTCACCTAGTACTGGACTTACTCTTTTCTGATCTGTGCTAATCGGGTGTGGCCTACTTGCTATGTTGCAAAAACAACAAAACCCATAAAATCGTCTATACAGGTGGTCTATCGAAAGTAGTACTTACTGTCATGTTAGCCTTATCCTCTCTTGGACTTTTGAAGAGCATCCCTCAGATAGCGAAAAAGACAACAGATTCAGTCCTCCTTAAGGGGACTGATTCTTGAATCCTGTTTTTCTACTCCCCAATTGGCATTGGCTGCCTCAGTGAAAACCAACATTGCCAACCGCTCAGAAAAATGGGATTCAAGGACCACAGCCCACTCTACTACGACTCAGTTCCAACAGAGGGATTTAAAACTCGGATGATAGTTATCTAGAGTGGCTACAGCAGGGGGTGGGTGAGTGGGTGGGCTTAACAGGATGAGCTGAGGCAGAGATATGATTTTCATCATGGTCCCTTCCCCTCTGCAATCATCCCTTTTGATCCCTTCAATGAGAACACCTGGAGTTATGCAACTTGTGTGGATAAAAGCCACAGGAAGCTGAAGTTAAGGATGGAGAATTGGTCATCGGTAAGCAAAGCTGTTAGTGGTTGGATACAATCCCACTGTGTGCCTTCCACCAAATGGATGGCACACATTAAATCTGTGCTGTACCTGCTGCACTGGCTCTGGGTGGAGTACCAGGTCAGGTTCAAATTTTGGTATTGACCATTAAGGCCTTAAGTGGTTTGGGACCCACATACCTTCGGGACCACCTTCTCTGGTATGTCCCCCGAAGAGCTTTACGCTCTGCTGAGAACAACTAACTGGTGATCCCTAGCCCTAAAGATGTCCGGCTGTCCTTGACCAGAGCCAGGGCTTTTTCCTACCTGGTGGAACTCTGCCAAATAATATCAGCGCCCTGTAGGATCTTGTGCAGTTCCGCAGGGTATGCAAGGCAGAGATGTTCTGTCAAGGTTGATAGCAATGGATACCATCATATCTGACACTCCCTCCTCCCTCCTGCTTTCTTTCAAACCAATGGTAACTGAAAAATTTTGTATCCTTTATTGTAATGATTATATTGATTGTTTAATAAAAATGCCTTCAATAATAAAAATAAAAAAGATTGGGATATGTATTTTACCTCAGGACCATATTCAGTGACCCAAAGCAAACTGATTAGAATGTTAGAGTCAAAAGACGATCAGGCCACATGTGTTCCGACTGGCTATTGGGGGGCAGAATATTGGTGGCAAGATTCAGGCAACGTAGCCAGTGGATAGGGACAGCTTGAGTAACACATCAGGCAGCCAACTCATTTTGGAGGGCATACAGTGTCGTCAGACGAAAATGAAATTATATAATAAGGACAGATTGTATCTGTCCCACGATGCTCTTGCAGATACAATGTCTAAAAAAAGCACGGTGTATGTTTTCCATTACAGCTTACTGAGAAGATGGTACCAGTCATGTATTGACTGCTGTAATATATACTTTGGCAGAGGTTTCCAGGATTCCTTGAGGCTCTGTAACAATTTCAGTTGATTTTACACAAACAGATTCTGTCTGATGCCAACAGATGTAGAACTCATAGATGAAAGCTGCCCACTTTCAGAGGAAAGAGAAAAATGGTAACTAAATCCTTCAAGTTTACAAAGAATCACTATAATGGAAGTCTGTCTCATTAACAAGGATTTCAGTTCCCTTTATTTTTTAAAATTTTATGTACATATGAATGATCTGTATAATGTACATTCAATATAGAAAGTTTTATATACGGGATAATGTATAGAACATATCACAATTACACTATGCTTTTATATAACATGTTTTTTTTAAATAGTTTTTTTTTTTTGCTGCACTTTTAATTTTTCAATTTGGTAAAGCCAGTTATACATACAAATATCTTGTTAGGTCTTGTGAAACGTAATGTTAATGATTGAGGACACAGGTAAACATCAAGTCAGCCAAGCTCAAGAGGGATGATCACATCCGACTTGGGAGACAACGAGGAAAGTGTTCTTCTTGGAGAGGACGGGAGGATCGAGGATCAAGTGATTTAGCCCAATTCTTCGAGACTGTAGCTCAACTCCAGTCATGCTAAGTTCATAAGATACAAAAAACTAGGAAAAGTGTTGTTTGATTCACAGTCTTGTAAACAAAAATATAAAGGAACAAAAAATGTGCTCACGTACAGCAAGAAAAAAAAATTCTTCTGTACCCCATTTAAGCTGATCCACAGAGTACTTTCTTCTTATGTTACAATGTGATAGAATTGTGAATTTTTTTTTCTAAAAAAAATATATTCATAGAAAAAGGAATAACACTGTCATGAAACTGGAAAGGCGGGCAAAATTCGTTTCAACTATTTAGACCAAGGAACGGAGGCCTTCCTCATCACTGGCCAGTCTGCTGTGGAGTCTCTCACTCCCACGGGTACTTCATGTCCTTTAGCTGGCATCTCCAGCATCGTGGTCCACTGGAGGTGGGACGCTGGGCAGGACAGAGGAAGACCTCCCTGCAGTAAGGTAGCCAGCAACACCAGGACCTGTTTGAGGAAAGGGGGAGGGAGAAGAGAATATTTTTAGAAGAAGCTCAATGAGCAATTCTGAGCAACCGAGGATGTTTCAAACTCTTTCTACAGCTCAGACAACTAAGCTGGTTCGACCTCTCTACAGCACGTCAATGTCAATCTGACTTTAAACCTCTCTAGAATGCATTTAATCAGCTGACTTATCAGATTTTTTCATTTCTCCATCATCACTGAAAAGGCACTTCATTAACAATATTCATTTTAAACACTGGTATCTTCTTTCAGAAAACAAAATATTCAGCCCAGAACAAGTAAAGTCACTGTTGCAAAAAGCAAGGCTAGCAGTTCTGCAACAGTCTACAACAGATACAAGTTTGCTACAACTGGAGGCCATGCACCTAAACAGCACTTTGTTAGAGGAACAGAGCAGATGCAGCATGCACTGAGCAAAGTGGTATCTACCTGCTTTAGAGCGCTAGAGAGAAGTTTAGCAAGCTGCCTGCCAGAGTAGATCTAAAGCCCACTTCTGAGATGAAGGGGACTGCTACCAGAGAGAAGGGAAGGAGAGGAGATACCTGAGGGAGAAAGAAACCAGAAGCAAGGGAAGTACAGAGAGCAAAGCACTTTGAAGCAAAGGTGAAGCACAACTCGGTGGTTTCTGAGAAGGCCTGGAATTGACGGATTGTTTACTCCTATAAGCTTCTTTCCATAAGGCACATCCAGGCCCTTCAGAACTGCAAATTCAGAATTAAGGCCAGAGTAGACCACAGGGATGTTAGTCTCTGCTTTTCACCAGATGATGGCTTGCACGCTAATTTTCTTCAGTGATGAAACAGAACTGTGCCAGAGTCCCTATTATACCAGGACTTGTTTTTAAAGTCTTATCAACCCATTTCAACTTCTCACTCCCGTTCAATGTGTAAAACCCAAGGTGGGTGGGGAATTAAGGTGTTATTTCAAGACAGTTAATAAGGCAGAACACTCAAAGGGGGAATGGGAAGAAATGCCTGACTTCAGGAGGCGTTACCAACCTGTGAGGTATCCTGCTGTCTGAGTCTCAGAAATGAACAAGTCATGTTTCTGATCTTTAAAGGCACTCCACACAGAGGAACGAGACAGGATTTCATTTACCTGGAAAACAAGGGACCCAAAGAAGGGTTTTTAACCTATTTTAAGGGGCCGCCTCTTCCCCTATATGCCCCAGAGTGCGCTACGCTCTAAAAGTCAACACCACCCAAGGGACACCGGACTTGCCTCAACCAAGGCCAGGGCCTTCTCTGCCCTGGCCCCAGCCCGGTGGAACATGCTCCCTATTGAGACCAGGGCCCTGCAGGATCTATTACAGTTCCGCAGAGTATGCAAGACAGAGCTGTTCCACAGGGCCTTTGGCTGAGGCAGTGGGCACCCATATATGGCCTCCCTGAGATTGCTGTCATCTACCCTCTAATAGCTGGCCACTATTCCATCTGTATCAACAGGCCAGAACCCATTAGAGCTAGCCGAATCTTTGTTTCAAGCTGCTACCTACCCATTTTAATGTTTTATATTGCTTTGTGTTTTAAATTTAAATTTGACTGTATTTATTAGAAATGATGATGTTACCCCCCCTAGGCCCATTCGTGGGACAGGCAGGATATAAATACAAATTAATAAATAAAATTAGATAATTTTATTTGCTGTTTACTCACTGCAAGCTGTAGAGAACACTGCCATTTGTTACAAGGATCAGCTCATACTTTAACTTCATGAGGTGGTGTTCTCTTACGGTGCAGGTTTTAAATACTGTTCTTTGTAAAAGAGTGAAAATTGCAAAGAGATCTCTTGACATGCTTCAAAAAGGAGTTCAGGAGTCTGCTATGGGATGCTTACCTGCTCTCCGTACTGTAGGCTGCGAGTCATAGATTTCAGGGCTTTCACAATTTGAGCTTTTGTGGCTGAAGGGCTTTCCAGGTTTTCAAGGCCAATGCCTTCAAGCAATTTTAGCAGGTACAGGACCAAGTCCGCTTTCAATGCCTGCAAAAACAAGATTGTACGTTTCTTAATGATGGTCCAGAAAAAGGGAAAGGCTCATGTCAAGCTCTGAATCCAGCTGAGCATTTATCACAGACCTGTATGGCTGCTGGGAAGATTTTTATCTCAGATTAAAATAAGCAGGACTCATCTGAAGATTACCTTAATGTACAGCAGGATTATTAAAGGAGGAATTCGTTAGCTTGCCAATGCTTATGACATCTTTTCCACATTCTGGCACTGTGGACTGCAGCTCTATCAGTGCAAGCGCATACACACCAAAGTTTGACCAGACCAGCATTTTTATTCTCTCTTACACTTCCATTGCACCCCACCCATCCCAGAACTCAGTTCAGTTTACATAGGATTCCTAAGTGATCTCCCATCCAGTCATGGATTACGTTGCTGTCTGCAGTGCCTGCAGATTATCACTTTAAATTTCTAGAGGATACTCCTCCAAACATACTTCTCCACCCACCCCAATTGGACTGAAAGAAGCACAAGAAACTCTGCTTGGTATGTATCTAGACCATAAAGCTAAGTGCCACACAATAATGAAAGTTATGAAGCTTGCTTACCTGGCCTACTAAATCATTCTGCTCTTTTTGAAACATTCGGTTAAGTGCTTCACAGGCTACCCCAATAGTATCTGGTCGCTTCTTCATTCCATTCATCATAGGGCCGATAGTCTCCAGTGCTGCCATTGAACGGACACAAAGCTGGGGGGGGGGGGGGGGAGGAGACTTTTGTACAGTCTGCAGATTCACATCTAACAGATGTCACAGTGACACATAAACAAGGGTGAAAAAAGATCCAGCACAGCAATCTTGAAGTTACCACACTATGAGCTGCACCACCCTTGACAAAGCACATTCCTTGTGCTTCCACTGAATAAATTTGCTTGCGCCTAATTAACTACTGTACATACTGGATAATGTGGGTGTGTTTTAACTGTACCCCATTTAATATTGTACTAACTGGTCCTAACATGCCTGCTACTTGCCTCTGTGTCATTAACCCATCAGCCCTATGGCCAGAGGCACCGACGAGTGAAGTTCTACAAACAAACAAGCCTCCCGGTAGCCCTTCGTTCTTGCCACAGAATGTGACTTTAAATTTAATCAAATTTGGAACAGACCACGATCCACGTACCTCGTTGTCGGCCAGAATGTGTATGACACGCATGGCACTTTTAGGAATGGCATTGTTTTTGTGATTCATGGCCAGGAGAATCTTGGGAAGATGACCAAGTGGGGGGACTTGGTCTGCTAGCTGAGGCTGAGCGCTGAAGAGGCATACCGTTGCTGTCGTTATGGTTTCAAGGGCTTCCCCCTGTTTCAAAACAAAAACAAACAAACCACAGAGCACATCATTGCAAGAGGGAAGAGGTAAAATTCTGCAGCAAGCCCATCAGCAACCAGTTTGGAAGACAAGACTTAACACCACCCAGGAGTTATGTGTACCTTATATCTTAAAATGGTCTGGTAAGCACTTCACAGGCTGGTAAGCGATAAGCCAGCTTGGTGGTGCCTCGAGGTGGCTTATCCTTTTGGAGAGGGACCACAACCAAAATGATCTCTTTGAATTAATAAATAATCTTCTGGGGGAGGAATTTTGTATAGAAAAACCAAACCATATCAGCAGAATCTTTGCATAAGTTGTCTTATTTATAAATCAAATTTCTAGACCGCCCTCTCCTGTAAGACAGGGTTCAGGGTGGTGTACAAAAATAAAAACATTTATAAATCAATGTATAGCTAATTTGTATAGCTTCTGGTGGTCTTTACAATTCTTGCTCACACAGGCTCTTCTTCAACATTAAATACAGAAGCAGAGCTTGACAGGTAACCAAGGCATTCATTCAGCTTCTAGATATTCAGTTAACTACACAAATTTAATGTAAAACAAATGTGCTCCACTTACATGTGGGTTGTTCTTCTCCAGTAGTTCGGTGAATTTTTCTAACAGTGCAATGAGAAATTCTCTAGGTTTTCGAAGGACCCAGGCCGGCTGGGCAATAAAAATTCTTAGGAAGACTCCCCCTACAGATAATTCTCCTTCTGCTTCACCATATACCACAGCAAAGTCCTCAGGCAACTGGATCAATCAGAAAGGAAAATGGTTGTTCAGGGTGGCCACCAGAAGGACGTGGCTAACGTAAGCTGCAAGCCCAATTCTACAGTTAAGGGACAAGTGCTGTAGGGTAGTAACCAGATTATTATGGTACTGGTAAGTGTGGCAGAATTTACCTTCAGATGAGACTAGGCCATTTTTGTGGTTCAGTTTAAGTCTCTATTGGCCGGTTCACTCTCCCATAAAGCTGTGCAGTATGGCCGCTCTCAAGCAAGTGCTGACCCTGCTACTGCACTCTGCCCAGAAGAATAGTTGACATTCCCGGGGTTCATAATACCAGCCTCAAAGTGTAAACGTCTAGGTATCAGGGTATGCGGCGCCTCCTTGACACAGGGAGAGCATGTCTGGAACTCTCTGACTTCACAGATTATGAGCTGACTCTGAGCAGAGTTCAGTCTGCCATCGAGGGCCATGGTCGGGTTCTTGTCACAGTCCTGGTCGGCATCTGCACTGGATTCTATAGATTGCACAACTAAATAATTGCTTGCTCTCGTTTTACTTTGGGCTGCGGTTTTGGTGTAAGTTTGGCTGGCAGACAGGAATATGTTCCTCTTTTGAATTCTACACAGTGCACTATTTCAGGTATTGGGGTTCTGTATGTTATTGGATTTTTCTTATGCATGGTTTCAAGGTTCAATAAATAGTTTTTAGTGTGAAGCAACTGTCCTATTTGTCTCAGTGACAAAAGACTGTTGCAGCTCTTTTCTTCACTATCCCAGCAAGAAAAGGCCACATGAGCACAAAACAACCACATTCTTGTTTCATCTCTTCTGTTACCCTAAATTTAACATTTAAAGATTTTTTTTACCTTCCAGTTGATATCTGGGTTGTCTCTCTGTAGTTTAAAGTGCCTTTAAAACAGAAAGAAAATTATTAGGGTAACAGATCATTAACTGGATTATAAAAGGAAAGGGATTTTAGCTGAGATTCAAATGCAAAAAAGCTGAACTCTGCTTTGGTTGTTTTCAGAATTTCTGATTAGTACAGGATATTTGCATTATTCTACTTGATACCTGAAGATCCATAACTGTGCTGCAGCTTAGGTTGGGCTTTTACATTCTGTTAAGTTTTATCATGAATTTGGCTACACAAAACAGGCATTATTGTACTGCTACTGAGACATACTCTAGCATCATCTCACGAACAGTGGTTGACACTTTCTCCCTGGAGTTGTCATTCCATATTAACTCAGGATTTTCATGTGTTCCTTCAAAAATATGAACAGCAGCCTCGGGATTATCTCTCATGGCATCCATAAATACGCCAGGCAGAAACTTCATCAGGATAATCCTAACCTAAAAAAGAAGATACAGATTGCAGAAATACAGTTAAACTGCGTACTGTTGCAAAATCTGCACTTAAATGTGCCCAATTAAATAAGCAAAGCACTAAGGAAGTAGTTCTGTAATAAATTTCAACTCTCCCCAGAAGAGAGAACTCTATTGGGGATGCCTCCAATATGGGGGGAAAAAAAACATACCGGAAACTCCCCATGTTGCTAAAAAAGCCCAGAAATGTAATACCCCTCTGAATCAACTGAAAACTAAAAACAGGCTTTCCCAGCCAGAGATTTCTCCAGGCAGGGTTTCCACAGAGTGTATTTAAAGCCACCACCTAGTTGAGGTTGTTCGTTTGTGGCCACATAACAGTGGTTGGATTCAAAGGTGCCCTTCTGTGTGAAGGTGTCTTCTGTTCACAGTACACAAGCTGCTTCACACCTGTGCTAATAAGCTGGGTGGGGAAAATGAATCCAAATCAAAAGGTTTGTAAGCAGAGTAACAAGCAGAAGCATAAGAGCCATTGCAGAATCTGCCTACTAATGCAGTGCCATATGCAGTGCCAATGTTTACAGAACAGCACTAGCAGCTGCTCCTCCTTCCACTCATGGTTCTTTGGATCCAATCCATATATCTAGTCCTTCTGACATGATGGGCAGCCTTTTCAATAAGGGAGCTGCTCGTCCAATCCAAGCCCCGAGGCTACACTCCGGCATGTGTTAGGGTATGCTCTCAGCTGCCTGCACCAGAATGCTGTTTGAACAGCCACACAGGAATCTAAGCTCTCTCACCTTTGGACCCACCAGCTTATCTGCTGTCATTTTAGCAAAGAGCTCTGCTGTCTGAGATCGAACTTGTGGATGGGTTGAGTTGCAGAACATATCAAGTAAGTAGATTAAAGCACCTAGAAAAGGACAGAACGGCAATTGGCTCTTCTGGTCACAGCAAGTTTGTAGACACACTGGATGCAACAAGGATCACGTGCTATATTCATGTAAGGACACGGGGGACACATTTCTAAAGTGCTGCGATGACAACAGTGGTGCCCCGTGGCCATTGTGACATCTTCGCTTTCGGCAGCTTGCCTGGCTTGATGCACGGCTCTTCCCTCCCCTCCTCCCATTGCTCCTTCTTACTTTCCTGCAGGAAGACTGAAGTGTAAATTCAGAATATACCATTCACTTTTAGGGGCTTCTTCTCTTGTGCATGATTTCCTACTACCCGGATAGCATATTTGGTGTTTTATGAATGCCACAAGGGGTGTTTTTTTTAATGTATACTATTTCTCTTTTCTACTGTTGCTGTTAAACATACTAGAACATTTCACACTGATTAAAAAGAGTAAGAATAAGTAACAGACACTGCTGTACCTTTTGCCATTGCTTCTTTCACAATTTTGGTACTAGATGTCAAAGCATACAGAGTTTCGAGAACAAGCTGCCGACCTGCCGAGATTAAGCAACTCTTAGTAAAGCCCAAAGTTTAAATCCACTCAAGAGAGAAATTCAACACAAGGCATGGGACAGACTTACAGGGAAGGCTCTAATTCAAGAACTGGAGCAAGAAGCTTCCATGAAGTTTAGGTCCAGAGACATACACTTCTAATCTACAATAGTATTTATCACTATTTCTTACTGAATTATTGATTATATATCTGCCCTACAACCTAAAAATTAAAGCTGACACTTTAATTTTCAATGTATTACATAGCTGAAGTTTTAATATATGATGCTGAATTATCGATGTATTACATAGCTGAAGTTTTAATATATGATGCTGAATTATCGATCAACCCATTTTGCACTATCCAATAATTCACAACATTTCTTGTATTATGAGTAAGTTACACCTACCCAATTGCTACTATGCAGGGATAAATACTGATGGAGAACTGTAGCAAATGGTACCCTTTTAAGCCACACCCTGTATTATTTGTGAAGTCTGCAGCCTTGAGCAGGTGTCAGGACAGAGCTTACAACAAAGGCTATCGGGGTTCAGGACTCTGCCTCTGTTCTGAATGCCAAGCCCAAGCCATGAAGCCCAAAAACAAGTGCTTCTGACCGTCAGCGGATCTTGATCTATCACCAGCAAATAACCATAATTAGCCCCACATATCTGTGATCAAAGCCTAAGCCCGCTAAGGTTAGAGACCTGGGGCCGAGGACAGACTGGCAATCTGAAGCGGGGCAGGCACGCTTCGCAAACGGAGGAAAGGAGCCCGTTCAGACATGCGCATCTGCCCATCGGCTCCGTTGCGTACTTACCCGTCTCCCAGCCGCTTTCCTTCCGCTTTACCCGGACACCGGTTTTTCCCGGTGTTCAGGGGCCTTCCTCCGCATGCCTCCCGCTTCCAAACAGTGTGAACTGGAAGAAGCGGGAGGCATCCGGAGGAAGTGTGAACGCACGGCAAAAAGTTTTGCGCATATGCGCATATGCAAATATGCGCATATGCGCATATGCGAAAAACATCAAAGGAAAACAAAAAAAAAGTGCAGCGGCACACACGAGCCCTGCGCGCTGGCTATGCGGCTGTCTGAACTCTCCGTGGCAGTCTGAATGCTCCGTATCGCCGCTGATCCGCATTGCTCTGGCCAGTGTGAACGGCCAGCTCCGTGAGTTTTTTCCCCCGCTCCAGTTCCCTCCGCTTTGCCTCCGCTTCAGATTGCCAGTCTGTCTTCGGCCTGGGTTTCTAAACACTCTGGACCACTCTGGAACCCTGAGCCAGCCTTGGCTGGGAGGGCGGGGTATAAATTTGATAGATAAATAAATAAATAAAACCATTCTGCTCAGGAACTGGGCCCACAATACTGTGTAAACTTATATGGGACCAACAGAGCTTACTCCTCCATAAACATGCACAGATTGGGGTGTAAGAATTACAGTTACTGCACTACAGAAATGCTTCATTTTTGCATGGGTTTCCTTGTTGGTATTTTTTTTTTTAAGTGCCCTAAATTTATTTCTATTGTAGATGGTCCTTTTGTCACTGAATGTTTAAACATAAGCTCTACGTACTTGAAGGCAGTGAATGCAGAAGGGCCAGTAAGTTGGAAAGAACCATTGCCTCTGCAATATTGTTAACACATTCCTGGTTACTAGTTACTATGTTCACCACCTGTGGGGGCGAAAGAAAGACAAAATTAACACCAGCTGAGCTTGAATTGGCAGTTTGCCACTTCTCTAAACTCTTTCAATACGGGATCAAGGTGGCTCGGCCATGCAGTACTCCATGTTCACTGGCCACAGCAGGCTAATTCGTCTCTTCCCCTCCTCTGTGAACTATACAGCATTTTTTTTTGGCTCCTCCCAATCAAAAGAGGGATGTGGGTGTTGCTGTGCGTATACGCCCTCCTTCTTCAAGCTTGCCTGGCACTTGCCTTTAGGCACTAAGGAAAAACACTGCTCTTTACCTAGGCTTTCAAGTAAGGGGGTTACTTTTTTTTTTAAAGCTTTCTTATGGTTAGCTCCTAGCCTGAGGGCTGTTTTTAGTCATAATCACTTTTGACCTTCTACTTTATGCACTTTCATGCCTTGGTTTTTAATGGTTGACTTTACTGGCGCGTTGTTGTTTTGTTTTTGTTTGTTCTTAATTGATTTTATTTTTATTGCTTTTATTGTTCTGCTTTTTGTTCTGTTTTGCTGTTTTATACGTTTTGCTGTTTATTCCACCCAGACCCTTCCCCCATATCTAAGCCTCCTTACAACCCTTGGCCACAGGCATGCTTTTATGTTGGGCAGACTGAATGTCCTGCCAACTGCAGTGCTCAGGGGACACTTCACCAGAACTCCATATTCTGACCACTATCACTGCTGTGCATCTGGAGTAACATTATCTTATTCTAGGGTCAATGGTTGCCACTCAGAAACCTCTGGATTAGATGCATCCTAAGTAAATATCAGCTGAGTTTGTCAAATCTCGCGTGACCTCTTTTTGCTGGCAAACAGCAACCTAGAAATAATGCATTCTGTTGCCAAATTCTTAGCATTTTTGGCTTCTTCATTCTGTTACAAAGATGGGATTTAATTTGCCATGCTGTATTTTAATGTTTACTGTCCTGTATTTTTATATTGTATCTGTACTTACTTTGCTCAAGACCTTTGGTCAAAGGGATGCAATAATAAAGGAAAGAGCTTTAGCTGGGAGCCACCTCAAGCACATCTGGAGAGGTAGCATGCACATTTTCTAAACATAACATGTTAACCCCATTTTTAATTTGATTTTCCTTCTTAGCTTTTCTTGTTATATTATTAATACTGTATCAAATGAGTGGCACAGGAACGTACATCACAGAGAACATAGTTTGCTATTTATATTAATGGTAATCAAAAGAAGAATCCTTGCACTCCTTTTACAGAGAGCACATGAAGACTGTAGTGATGCATATATCACCATAAAGTTTCTGGCCATACAGAAAGTGAACTTCCCCCTGATCCATCTACACTGTGCATTCAGAAGTCAAGCAGCAAACAACTTTTAGTGGTTTGTTACCTCCAGAGCCAGCTGTTGTACTTGACCAGCTCCATGGACACGCAGAAGGGAGAATATTAACTTAAAGTGCCCTATGCATTCACACTCTGAACCTACATGAAGAAAAGAGATGTAATAAGAGAGGTAAATCAACAGAGTAAGCGAAACATATTTTTAGCACAGGAAACAGGACCTTTAAAGATCTATCCGACAACAGTTGGAAGAACAGCTGTTTCAGTGTGTTTATACGTATCTTCCAGTAGCTTGGGGATAAGCCGTTCAACTGAGTTTTCATTTATACGTACAAAACCTAAAGTTAAGCACCATTGTTGGCCAGAGACAGTGGTCTTCAGCTCACAGAAGCCCTATCTGCTGCTCTGAGAGCCCCTGTAGAGACTTTTTTGGATCACTTTTTGGAAGGACCTGCTGTTGGCATGCATACAGAATTCCTGCCTCTCTTGCAAGCACATTGAGAGCAGCAGTAATGGGACAAGATGAGGTCACTCAGCAGTGCAGAGGATTTCTCTATAACTCTGTCCCTTGGCATATTCTTCAACACAGTGATCCTGCTGGTGCTCAGCTTGTTTTTCCTGTTCCCAGCCCTCGCCTCGACACTGGCTAAAAAATAACTTCAATCCCGTGCCTTCCTCTCACTGTTTTGTTGTTTAGTGGGTCCCATGGTCAGTAGGTGCTATATCGGCTAAGATAAATGTCACTTACCTGGGTTATGTTTTATTACATTCCTCAGAGCCTCCAAAGCCATTTCAACCCTCCTGAGCCTCTCTCCATGTTGGTTAGACTCTACTTTCCCAGTCTGAGTGATGGCCATTAATGTATGCAGGTATTGCGCTTGTGAGCCTATATAATCTAAAAGGCTTGCAGCAAATGCTTTAGGAAGCTGCAGGAAAAGAGCATGATATAATTATATTCAGTAAACTGTCTGTTAGCATATTAAAGATTTCAAATTCAGTGATAAAATCAAATCTTGTATCAGGATGGAGTACTGATATTTTTTCCAACTTCAGTTAATAGGTCTTTCTGTGACCAGAACCCTCTGTACCAGAGAAAGACCAAAATACCTTAAATAGACAGACGTATTTTAAATAGCACTTGAGGACGTAGCGGGCTGGCTCAAGCTGAGTCGTCTGAAAATGAATCCAACGAAGACGGAGGTCCTTTGCCTGAGTCGGAGTGGACCGGGGGTGGGTATCCCACTACCGGCCTGCGGGGGGGCTCCATTGGTGCCAGCGCCGTGGATCTGGAGCTTGGGAGTGCTCCTGGATGCCTCCTTGACTATGGAGGCCCAGGTAGCAGCCACTGCCAAAGCAGCCTTTTATCATCTACGGCTGATTAGGCAGTTGGTTCCCTTCCTCGAACGCAATGACCTGGCGACTGTGATCCATGCTATGGTCACCTCAAGGCTAGACTACTGCAACACTCTCTACATGGGGCTGCCCTTGACTCAGCTCCGGAGGCTGCAGCTAGTGCAGAATGCTGCAGCCAGGCTGCTGATGGGATTCTCGGTGAGGGACCACATCCAGCCTGTGCTGAGGGCGCTGCACTGGCTGCCTATAGCGTACCGGATCCGGTTCAAGGTGCTGGTTTTAACCTTTAAAGCCCTATATGGCCTGGGGCCTGCCTACCTAAGGGACCGCCTTTCCCCATATATACCCCAAAGAGCACTGCGGTCGGGCAGCCAACATCGCCTGACCCTTCCGGGCCTGAAGGAGGCGAGGCTAGCAGCCACCAGAAACAGGGCCTTCTCGGTGGCGGCTCCCCACTGGTGGAATGAGCTCCCAAAGAACATCAGGGCCCTGCGGGACCTTTTGCAGTTCCGCAGGGTCTGCAAAGCGGAGCTCTTCCGCCAGGCGTTTGGGGCCGCCACCGGGGGGAATGGCCCTCAGGAGATGGCACGAGGGCCATCTCTAAAACACCATGGTGGCAGCCTCCTGGTTGGTGTAAGCTAGAGGCAGGTATTGGTGCTGGTATGACGCTGCTATTGTGATGAAAGTTCTGTTGTAATTTTAAAGTGCATTCATTTTATGTTATGTTTTAACTTTGTAATTGACTGATTTTTATGCTGTAAGCCGCCTAGAGCCGGTCCGCTGGCTAGGCGGGATATAAATTGAAACAAACAAACAAACAAATAAATAAATAAAGTAGTTCTATAAAATGTGGTTATTCCCTCCCGCATCTCTTAAGATTTAAATGCTGGACTATATTCACAGAGCAACACCTGACAGGAGAAAAGTGAGACACATCTCCCAAAGGCATGCACAGTGCTAATAGCTCAACCTTAAGCACTTTCTTGCATTCAGATTTCATGACAAGCTGCAGTTTATACAGCCATGATTTAAAGAAACTCCAGTTCAGTGTAGTCTGAATGCAAGTTGGTAGGTGCTAAACTGGGATTTTAAACTATGGCTTACATCTGGCTTGTTAACCACACTTTGTACTAACTATGATGTGCAGTGAAATTTAAGTGCAGAAAAGTGTTCGCTGAATAATATTTATTTTATTTAAAATATTTTTAATGTCTCCTTTCCACCTGATCAGGGCCCACAAGGTGAACATAAAGCAACATTAAAACATATGAGCAATTAAAAATAAAATTAAAAATCTAAAATAATTCAATTAAAACACATAAACAAATATTGCCTTTCCATCTATCCTGCATAGGGAGTGAAGCACATACTAACAGGAAACCAGCAACTATCCACTACAGATGTCACTTCCTAAGGACACGCCATCCCCGTCTTCACTCTGAGTCCTCTCCACACAACCCCAGCAAATGATGATTCATCAAGAAGAGTGAGCTTCAGAGAGTTAAAATTTAGAGTGCAGCAAGAAACAGGAAAGAAGAGACATGGTGGGGGGGAGCTGTAAAGAAATCTATTTTGTTTAAAAGTATGGTTTAGGGATGCAGTGAAGTGGTTCAACAGGGATAGGGAAGACAACTGCTCGCAAGAGAGAAAGGGAAGGTGAGGACTCTAAAAAGATTTATTTGAACATAAGAAGAGCCCTGTTGGATCATACCAATGGTCTATCTAGTCCAGCATCCTGTCTCACATAGTATCCAGCCAGTTCCTCTGGACGGCCAACAACAGGGCATAGAGGCTGAGGCCTTCCCTTGATGTTGCCTCCTGGCTCTGGCATTCAGAGGATTAGTGCCTCCAATGTGGAGGTTCCCCTCAGTCACCATGGCTAGTAGCCACTGATAGATTCACGGACGTTAAGTCTATCAAATCCCCTTTTAAAGCTGTTTATTTAGATTGAGAGTTTTAAAATTCAGGAATTTAGTGAAGTAGCTTAAAAAAAACGGGGGACAGAGACTCATGATGCTTAGCTGAAAGTGTGTAGAAGCAGGTTTGTCTTGCCCTAAACTTCTTCCTCACAACCCCCACCTCCATTTCTCTGCCATTTACTGCAGCTAGTATCAAACAGGCTGCATACATAGTAACCTGGCAATGCAAAACAGATAAGGATTATGCTTAGAGACAGGAAAGGCATTATGAGCACACAGTGATCTGTTATGCACATCTGGCAGAATAACCAAGGTTTGTTCAACAAACTTGTTTTAAACAAGCCACAGCTGATGGTGATGTCTGAGTGCAGCGTATAATTCAACTGAAAGCACAGGTGGGGAAATTTCAGTCACTGACAAACACTTCACGTTGGTATGTCCCAACTGCCTATTAAAAAAGACACTTTTCTAAAGGTTTTAGTCTACAAGTAGCAAAAGCAGAACCTCACCTCTAGCTGGAATGTGGGGACTTCATTGTAAACTCTAACAAAGATCTCTCCTACAATGAGTTCCTTTGCATGATCACTGAAGACAAATTCTGACCCGTAGCTTTTGTCACAGTCACCCTTCAGAATAAAAAGTTTAGTTTAGCATCTTTACAGAATAAATTACACATAGAAACAATACTGTGCGGCTTCCTATAGGGGAGAAACATGCAGTGACCCAACACAAAAGCAGCAGAATCCTTCACATAAATACACAAGCCCTAAAAGTTTTAGAATGTAGCTGTGTTTGCAGCCACAAGTAGGGCTGTACACATATTTCATGTGTCTTTGGAATATAAGAGTTAGGATAGAATTTGGCTAAAAATTCCAGCTTTCATTTCCTGGATTTCTTTGCAGGAAAGGTTGAAAAATGTGGACAGGGGAAGCTAAAAGAAGAGCCGTCCAGTGCTTCTGTCTTTGCCTGCACAACGTAAGAGGTACTACTTGGAACTAGGCTTAAACGTTTTCAGCTGCACCACCTTTGTAAATATTTGCTTACTTATTCTGAAAAGACAACAGGCTTGCATGCCGCCTCTTAGAGTTCCTGCCTGCCTTAGCCTCTCCCAACTAGCCAACCTGAGAATTTTAAAAAGCATCTCACTCTTTTTATCATGCTTTCCTGCTGCGATTCTAGGAACTCAAGGAGCTCTGCTCTCGTCCGATTGTTCCAGATCAAGTACGGGCTCTCCATGTTGCTGTTGAGCATTTTCAGAATCTGAGGTGAAAGGACAAGGACAAAAAATTAGTTCAAAATAACTTCAATTTATTTCCACAGTCACTTCCTTCAGTCATCTTAAGACCTCCTTAACACTACTTCAGGAACATCATTTAGCTCTCTCATGTCCTCTCTGGTGTTTAATCTTTAAAACATCTATGCTTTTCCTAATGTAGAGTTCTAGCACTGATTTAGGGTCACCCCATCATGATCTGGCTACTACAGAAGCCCTAGCTTCACAGTTTTTGTATGCACTAAGTTGGTGTTCACTACATATCAGCTTTCTCACCACATGTCTCACAACACATCAGCTTTCCATACTGAGAGAGCTCTGAGAGAGCTGTGACTGGCCCAAGGTCACCCAGCTGGCTTCACGTGGAAGAGTGGAGAATCAAACCCAGTTCTCCAGATCAGAGTCTGCTGCTCCTAACCACTATACCATGCTGGGTCTATTTATTTATTTATTTAGACTTATATCCCACCCTCCCTGCCAAGCTGACTCACTGGCTCATAAGAAAAACATGCTGTGCTATATAACTGTCAGAAGAAATCTACAAATCTCTACCATACTTCCGTATCTTATTTAAAAATTCAATTAGTTGTCATACTGAAAACTGAAGGTTCTTGTAAATGCTTCTGTCAAATATTCTGTTTCCAGTGATTGATGACTAAGAAATGTCCTTCCACATTGCCATTACTCAGCCTACTGAGAGCTCAAAGAGTAATCCTAACTATTGAAGTAAAGTGGACAAGTGTTAACATGAGCATTAAATGTTGGGGGGGGGGGATACCTCAGTAGGACTAACGACTGCCAGCTTCCTTGCGATATAAGGAGTGAGCATGCTTGCAAGACTTTTCCTGATGGCTGGATTCTCAGGTGTGGCTTGTTCTCCAAGAAGATATCCTCCAAGACGGCTCAAAGCAAGGAGGCCAAGTTTGGCAAGGCTATTGGCTACTTCCTGTTAACAGAAAATAGTGATTCAAACCTACACTTATGTTACTTGAGTAGTAACACATATATTATTTCTGTTTTCATAAGACTACAGGGTATTTGGACTTGCACGCAATATGCAGAAGGCAAGCATAATTCATCTTTAAAATACTGCTCATGCTGTACAAACAAGATTACTCAGGTTACGTGTTGCCATATCTTAAATTCTTTTTCACTGTCCATCAAGTGCTCTCTCATATTACCTGCTGATTGGAATCTTCACTCTTCTGAATACCACTCTCTTCCAGCGTGTAATCATAGTTGAAGAGGTAACCAAGTAAATACCACAGAACTCCAGCTCCAAAGAGATGTGTCTGTAACAAGTAATCCACAGCAAACGAGCTGACACATTCTACTCCCAGGGAAGCCACACGTGGAATGGTCTAAAGGAGGAGGGGAAAATAATGGCTTTGAACGATTAATGAGAAATGGTGACGCCCAACAGGAATTAGACAAATGATATTTTTCGATGAACCGCAAATATTGGAACTACATTATGATTCTAAGAGTGCACAGATCTTGCCTTTAGTTTTCTTAATGTAGTGTTCTAACCAAGTCATGCTGGAGTGTAGTGTAGGTGAATAAATGAACTCCTAGTGTTTGATATCAGCAGCGCCTGCAAGATACAGGTCTGCGGTGTATGCAAAAAACAAAGTGTTTTCCACACATCCAGGCAAGATGACACCTAATTTGAAATAAAGTCCTGATAGGATGCCGGCACCTGAGGTCTTATTCCTTTTCACAGCACACAGAGGAACTATTTCTAGAGGCTAGGAAAAGGGCGACACAGAAGCCTCAGAAGAGTTTACCTTCCCATAATATAGCACTCGACAGAGGTCCTTGATGATATTGGGCATTTCAGTTATTTTTTCTCTGCAATCTTCAAACTGAGCTGCCACGCTGTAACACTTACAAATATGTCCACACACCTATAAAGAGAATAAAGAATTTTCTATACCACATGCAATTTGGGCTCACTGTGTAACACTGGAGACAGCAAATCCACCTTTCATAAAAATTCAAAAGCAAGGCAGATTTGTAGAGAGCTTACATCCAGTGCCCTTGGGAAGAATTAATATTATGTCTTTCTGCAGTGTCTAATGTTACAATAAGCAAGAAGGCTTCCACACCGGATAAGCGTACCGGATAAGGTTCAAGGTGCTGGTGCTTACCTATAAAGCCCTATATGGCCTGGGACCTGTCTACCTGAAGGACCGCCTCTCCCCATACGTACCCCAGCGAGCACTACGGTCGGGGACCCAACACCGCCTAACTATCCCCGGATTGAAGGAGGCGCGGCTGGTTACAACACGGGCCAGGGCTTTCTCAGCGGCGGCCCCGTACTGGTGGAATGAGCTCCCGGAGAACATCAGGGCCCTGCGGGATCTGATGCAGTTCCGCAGGGCCTGCAAAACAGAGCTCTTCCACCAGGCCTTTTGATAGGGGCCGCCCAAGGTAAACATCTCAGCCCTGGCCCAGCTCTTGCTCCATCTGACCAGCCCGTCTATTGGCATTGCCATCTGCCGCCCGTTTGTGGCACTGACATCTACCCACAGAAATGTATGAGAATGCTCTCGGACCCACCTGTGGGTTGAATCAGAATGCCGCCAATTTTGTATTTTGTATGGACAATATTTTAATGTGGATGGATTATTTTAAACGTTGATATGTTATTTTAAAATGATGGGAGCCGCTCTGAGCCTGCCTTTTGGTGGGGAGAGCGAGATATAAGTTTAAGAAAATAAATAAATAAATAAATAAATATTATAATTCCCATTTGATGGACAACTGAGCATGAAGAGAGCCATAAACTTAGTGGCACCCAGCAGGGGTATGGGCAAGCAGATGTGTGAAACTGGACTCCCAAATACAGGTTCCGTTTCAGCTCACACACAGAGGTCACATCTTCCATGACAAGGATTTCTTTCACACTCACCTGGACTGACATATCCTCTGGCTTACTGGAGCGCGTCAGGACTGCAACACAGCGATTAAATGCCTCTTGCAAAACCTGTGGGGATAGACATTTCTTCAGTAGGTTGCCAGTACCCAAATCTGTTGAGGCTGTTTTATCTCACAGCAAAGATGTTCCTTCAATATACTGTTCTAAAGCCACAATGCTAAATTTGTACTCCAAAAGACGGTTTGAAATAACGAAGTAAAAGACATAGTTTACCCATACACATTTTTGATGAACTGTGAAAACCTTATGGTTTTCTTCCCCCTCATTTTGTGTATTCATGGTATTTATTCTATTCAGATGAATTTTGGTTAGAAGGAAAAGAAAGATAGCCAACTGCTGTAGAACAGGTTAAAAATGAAAAACTGTTTTTTAAAAAAAATTGTGCCAACCATAGTAATAATTATCTGAAATTATATAGATTAATATTAAATATGCCTTATTAGCACCACCATTATTGCCTTTCCTATTTGGCACATCAGAAGCTCATTTATGTAAGAGTCCTCACGCATTCATTTTTGCAGCAAGCTATTTCCTTATTGTTTGGGCAGATTAAACAGCAGCCACAAAACCCTCATAAAGGCTTGTGTAACTGTTCAGAATTGACTGCAACAGCAATCCTGGGACTGCTACTTGTCACATACATGGCTAACAAGCTGGAAGACAAAACATCCATTTCCAGAGAGCTTCCGTAAGTAGTAAAACTGCAAATACTTTAACCGAAAAAGAAATTCATCCACCTCTGCTTCTGTAAAGCACAAACCAAACATTGACCAGCAGAGCAAAACCCCAGCCATGGTCTACCTCTATTCCATTCTCTCTTCTCAGCTCTTCTGCATTAAGCGCTGAACAATTGACAGTGTAGAAAGCCAGCTCAGTCGCGGCAGGCAACAGAGGAGACTCCTTAGAGAATAAGAGGTCATCTGACGTTTCTAGATTGATTGTCTTGATCAGCATAGGATAGCCGGCATATTTGTAGGGCTTCAACTCTGGAGGAAGACAATGCCAGTAATCAATATCCACATTTGAACCCACCTTCCAGCAAACCCCTAAAGATTCCGAGTCTGAACTGCACAGTTTATATTATCTCATGGCTCTTTTGTCAGTCCAGAGGACAAAAACAAAAATTCTCTTTATCTAACCAGAACAAACTGAAAATATTGACAACAAGCTCAGAAACAGAGAGTTAATGAGATAAATTATGACCTTATTATTGGTCTATCAATAAGCAAACAAGAAAGGGAGCCGCCAGAAGGCAGGGGCTGCTCAGCAAAGGTCTGGCCTACGTACACACAGTGATTCAGCTCCATGCTCTTCCCACCATTCAGGGGCTCTGCACACTGTCTGAGGCAATACTGAAGCTCCCTGAGGTTCTGGAACCATTTGTCAAGAGGCAACTTTTCCTTTGGAAAAGAGGGCTCTGAACTACACTGGATCTTGCCACTTAACTTTACACTTTCTGTTTTCTGCAAATTCTGGGCTTTCTATCAAGAAAATTTTCTTTACTCTGATGTCTGCACTTTTATTGATGAAGATATTCTTCCAATACTTGGCACACACAGCAGCACAAGCATTTAACATTTCTGAAGAATGCTATCAGATGAGATATAAAATTGAACAATAGTGCAAATTTTCTGCCACGGAAGACAAAATACACCTCTACTAGTTGTTTGCAATTTGGCATACCTGCTGCTTCTTGCCGTGGTTCAACTGTAGAACTCTGGCTGTCACTTCCCATTACTTAGGGGCAGAGGGCAATGTTTATCATATATTAGATAAAGGTTTCCCTTGCTTGAAAGCCAGTCGAATACGACTCTAGGGATGTGGTGCTCATCTCTGTTTCCAAGCCAAAGAGCCAGCGCTGTCCAAAGACATTTCTGTGGTCATGTGGCTGGCATGACTAGATGCTGAGGCGCATGGAACGCTGTTACCTTCCCACTGAAAGGGTACCTATTTATCTACTTGCAAATTCTTGCTTTTGAACTGCTAGGTTGGCATATTTTACATATTTTATTTCCCCCCCATGTTTTACAGCACTGCAAATTTTTAACTTCGCTGTACAGGTGTCAATTTTCAATACACTCAATACCAAATGGAAACATATATACTTAGAAGTCATCCTATAATTACCTTCTTTGTGTCTGTTGAAGAGGATGCTTTGGGCTTTCAGAATCAAAATAATATTTTCAGGATCTGGACCGTCCACTACTTTTGCTGACTTTGTACACAAAAACTCATAAGCTTTATTCACTTTTTCAAACATATCCTGCAGATGAAGTGCATTATGGAGAAGGATATATGAATCTAATCTCAAAACAGATTTGCTAATGCTGCAAAAGAAACAAGTCTTAAAGAGAGGTGCTCCTCTTCTGTACAACCTTCAGATAAACACTTTTGTTTTTTTTGGGGGGGGGGGGGGTCACTTCAATGTTTTGCTAATTTACGCATCAGACTGTTGTGGAAAGTCAGAAGGCACAGCATTTGGAATAGTGTACAAACACTGTAAGGGTATTATTTCATGATTTTAAATACCTAGAAAAGAATTAACGTATATATTGAATCTAGACTCAGAAAGGGCCCGATAAGCCCAATCCCAGGCTCCCTACACAAAACTTAAAGCTATTCCCAAATCCCAACAGATGGCTATGAAAGTCATACACTTAGCAGCTTTCCAAAACAGTCAGCTTCATTTTAATGATGGCGCTCATTAAAGTGCACATCGGCTACCTCCGTCATGCAAATTACACAACAGATCAGCACGTGCCCAGGAATGTAGATGGGGGTCTCTTCCTGCCACTGAAGGAAATGGGGATGGATCCCTGCAGGTGGGAGAGTTCTAGGTAAGGCCCGCAGCTCCCTGGCAAAGTACACACACTCTACGGCTATGACATATATCACTTACTCGACCTTCTGGATTCTTGTCAGGGTGATATTTCTGAGCCAACCTGAAATACGCTTTCCTGATCTTGCTCTCATCATGTCTGCCAAATACAGAAAGGATGCGGTTACCTATATTTTCATTAAGTCAGAGGGGAAACACCATAATCCAGCTAGTTATGGCTACCTAACTAATGCTGTTTATTTAATTAGGCTATTTCTATGCAGCTTACAATTAAAACCATGTAACAATATAAAAACAAGCCACTGGATATAAACAGCATAAAAATTATCCAGAAAACAGAGCGGACCATGAAAAAAAAAGTGTAAGAAAAGAACCCTAATTAAAAGCTTGGGTAAAAAAGATGTGTTTGGGCATAGTGCCTAAAGGTACATAAAGTAGGTGCCAGGTGAGCCTCAAGGAGAAGGGGCCACCATGAAAAATGCCCTGCCTTAATGTTGTGGAGGCAACAGTTGTAAGTCTAGAAACAAACATTTTGAACTGCATGTTTGAGCCCTACTTTCAGGCACTTTTGATGCATTAGCTAAATCTCTACAGACATTATGCACAATATGTAAATAAGCCTCTTACTTAACTTAATAGAGGCAACACCCATAATGGCACAATGAAACAGATCTTAGTGGGTTACCTCCAACACACACATCCCAAAAACTCTAGACTTCTGCAATTAATTTTGCATTTCACTAGACCTCCTACTGTTTTTTAATGTTTTGTATTTTCCTATTTATTGTATTTTACTGTTTTGTATTGTTGCAAATTGCCCAGAAAGCTTTGGCTAAGGGTAGTATAGAAATGCAAACAACAACAGTAACAACATTACATAGCAGAAGCTACAACAGTAGGGTCAAAATGAATTATTGGCACTTGCATCCATTGTTTGGATGCAGGATTACCCTTCCCTGCATTATGCTACTTTCCCCTTTTTGGTATACTACCTGCACTTCTGATTGCCACAGAGCCAAATCAATAGGTCAGGATGTTCCCACACAAAATGTGCTCCAATGCCAAATTACTATCCTACTACTGCTCTATAAAACCTGTTAGCTGCACCATGATTCAGTCATTTTCCTAGGCGAAAGAACAGCTGGAGTCAACTAAGCGAATGAGATCCAACAGAAAGAAATATAATTTATTTACTTTAGCCACCAGTTCTACTTGTAATGAAAAACGAATGACAACTTACTGCCCTTGTCCCTTTGGAAGATGGAGAACTTCATAAGCATCATCTATGGACATTGTAGGTGGCTTCTTCTCTACCTCCTTCTTCCAAGCATCCAGTGTGTCTTTCAATAGTTTAACCTGTAAGAGAAAATACAGAATGAATTCCTAGTTTCGCACCTCTGCTCAGTAACTAACTGGCCCTGTATTAGAAAGTCTGCAGGAAACTTACATTTGTTACTACTTGAACACTGACCCAAGCAAAAGTGAAGGAGCTCTTATCAACTAGTTTAAACCCAACCAGTTCTCATCAGTGTGGGATTTGTCCTGTGGGGTTCTACAGGATGCAGTCTTATCGTCCATGCTGGCCAATCGCTATGTAAAGCCCTTAAGATAAATTGTTTGTAGTTTTGGAATTGGAGGCCATCATTACACTGATGATACCCAGCTCTCTTTCCCTCCAACCAAATTTCCAGGGGATGCAGTAAAGGACTTGAGCCACTGCTTGATTGCTGTGGTTAGATGACTGAGAGAATAAACTGAAACTGAACCCTGACAAGATAGAGGTTATACTGGTTAGAAAGCCTGAGGACTCTGAGCTTCCCCACTTTTGATGGGATTCAGCTGACCCCTGCTGACTCGGTCAAGAGCTTAGGGGTTATACTGGGCCCAGCATTAATGCTAGAGAAGCAAATTAATGCAGCTGCAAAACTCACTTTCTTCCAACTTAATTTAAAGCCTGGAAGATGGCTCAGCCTTGGCTTAGCCAATCTCGCCACCTGGATCCACACCATGGTAAACACTGAGACCCGACGAATGAAATGCACTTTGTATAGATCTTTCCTCAAAATCAACTTGGAAACTCTGGTTAGTGTCGAAGGCTGCAGCTCGGTTATCATCAGGAACTAGGCAGTGCATGATATTACAGCACTTCTGTAATCATGCCATTGGCTGCCCACTAGTTAGCAGGTTCAATTCAAGGTACTGGCCATCACATGCAAAGCCCTTCATGGCCTTGGACCCTTACATCTGCAGGACACATCTCCTACTATGGCACCTACAGTCATCTGAACAGGGCCTTCTACAGATGACTCTGCAAACGGACGAGATGAACAAGTGCCCACAGATGTGCATTATCTGTTGTGGCCTTTGCACCAATTTGTCTCTTCATCTTCATTTCTGCAAACTATGCAACAATGAATTATTTGGGAGAGCTTTTTTTAAATAAAGGAACAGGGCTGCATCATGACAGAGGAAATGGGACTGTGGACCATACTACTAATATGCATTATCTGTTGTTGTATGTTTTTATCTTACTCTCACTACATTATATGTCTACTTACACAATACCATTTCTTGCATTGGTTAACACGCCATGTTTAATATTTATGGTCTTGTTTCAGATTTCTAAAATACTAGTTCATTTACATGGTTTATTAGATGTCTCTTGACCCTATTGATTGTATTGACTTACATTATATAATCCCCTTTCAGTCTCAGTGAGAAAGGCAGACTATAAATAACAAATAAATGATACATTTAAGCCAGGCATGTCAAAATCACAGCCCCTGGGGCATATTTACCAAGTCAGCCAAGCAATCATGGCTTTCACAATGATTGACCTATCCTCCCCCCCCCCCCCCCCCGCCGCCCCCAAATTCTGCTGTGCTACGAATAAGGCAGAGGTTTTTGGTTTTTTTAAAAAAGTGACTTACAGGATCTTTAATTGGCCAGTCAGGAAACCGCAGTTTATCACAAAGATGTCTGAGGTAATATATGTTACAAAACAGCTCATTTTCCAGTTGAGGGTAGTTGATAACTGGGATCGGGCAATATTGATAAAGCGCTCTTGTATTACTTTGAAGACGGGGAGTGAAGTCAGCAAGATGGGCAGCGATTTTCTCTATCATGAGGCGCCTGTGAATTGCAAAAGACATCTTGAAGCAACCAGATGCTAAAAGGTCTTCCAGATACTGACTGGCATTTGATTAAATGTAGTTTTTTAAGGCAAACCACAAAACCATCTGGATGATTCAGAGAACAACCAGCAAACTAACAGGAAATATGTACCAATCCCTTCCTTTAGCATGAAGTAAATAAGTTAGTTACCTCATTTCATTGCTCCAAATAGCTTCTGGAGTGTCAAATTCACCCAAAAATATTTCAGAAAACTTCTCTGGTTCGTAATTTTCTAAGTAGCACACCATGGCTTCTGGGAGGATGTGTCCAAGAATGCTCCTCTGAACTATATCTTGCCCTTTCGTCTAAAGCACAGAACAGAAGAAACCATCAAAATGATTTTTACACATTAAATAGGAATGTTAACATAAGCATCCAGTTGACGACAGCAATGGTTTTTAACTGACTGCTTTTCACCCCCTCTCCCCCCATGCTAAATGTAAATGGGGGGGGAGGGGGGCGGGTCAGAAAATTGTATTATGGTGCTATGTAGATGGGGATGTCAGGTTTTAATGTGTTTTATACCAGGCTTTTTTGTAGAAAAAGCCCAGCAGGAACTCATTAGCATAAAAGGCCACACCCAACAGCAGAATCTCATTAGCATATTAGGCTACACCCCTGACAGCGCAGCTCATCAGCACATTAGGCGGGGGGCTGGGAAAGCACAGGGCAGGCATGGAAGCTTGCCTCTTTTTCCCCTGAGCTTCTTTGCCCCATTTCAGCATTGCCTTTCTAGTCTCCTCCCCCCGCCCCTAACCAGACGGCCAGGGAAAGGCACTGTTGAAGTGCCTGGGATCTGAAAGATCCCAGGCACTTCAGCATTGCCTTTCTAGTCTCCTACCCCCCCTCCGAAAGATCGGGAAGGGAAGCAGGTATGTTTGCCTGGCAGACCTCAGTCTCCCCAGCCAGCCAGCCCGTCAAGGCACGCAGGCTGGGGAGACCGAGGGCAGCCAGGCAAACATGCCCCGTTCCTTCCCTGAGCCTCTCCACTTTTGTGGAGAGACTCGGGGAAGTGCCGGGGGGGGCATGGGTAAATGCCTTTCTCTCTCTCCCCCAATGTGCCTGGCTTCCCCTCCTGCTCTTCTTGCACCTGGAGAAGATCAGGAGGGGAACCCAGGCACGTCTGCATGCCTGCCCGCTTTCCCCAAGCCTGCCCTCCACAGCGGACAGGCTGGGGAAAGGAAGCCCGATCAGGAAGGGAAAGAAAGGCATTTTCAACGTGCCTGGGTTCCCTGCCTGCCCTTTTCCAGCTGGGACATGTCAACTAGAGAAGGGAAAGCAGAGAGAGGCTTTTCCTTGTCAATTTCACTCTCAGCTGACTGGGGGGGAGTGAAATTGACAAGGAAATCCCCAGGGGCTCCCCAGAGGGAAAGAGGGCATTTTAACATGCAGCCTTTCCCTCTTGTGTGTAACGTGGGGAGGGCAGCGTCCTCTGTAGCCACGCATGCCCAGAGGTTTCGGCTGTAGGCGTGGCCAACTCAGGAGCCAGCCGAAACTCCGTTCCTGTGCATTCCTGCCCCAAAATAGCCCTGGTTTTATACAAATTTGTATAGCCCACTTGCAGGGAAGGCGGTATAGAAGCTTAATGAAATAAATAAATAACAGGTATCAATCCATGCAAGCCACCATCAGACGCCAGGAACTTCAAACACCTAAGACCAGTAAACTATTCTCCACTGCCTGTGACATAGCATGATGCATCCCCAGGGCATTTTAATGCTTAATCCTCCATCCCACTCATCAAAACAAACTCCACCATAGAAGGCTTGATGTAACACTGTGTTAGCCACATGTTTCCAAAGCACAGACAAGCGTAACTAATACATCTGTCATCTGAGAAACCAACAGCTTTTGATGACAGAGGACTTAGAGATTTTGTGGATTTATTTATAACCTGTTGTTCTGCCCTTATGAGGATAACACAACAGCATCAAGCAAAAATTCAAACAGCTAAAACTGTACACGCTTGCTAAACAGAAGTTAACCCATAGCTGTACTCTTCTCATCTGAAGGACCATTACACATTTGGTTTGTACTGCTGCTTACCTCTTCAGATTTGAAAGCCTGCTTTGAATGCGTATACTTCAGAAACCTAGAAGTCAAGTTCAAGCATTTGGTTAACTAACTACCATGAGCTGCACACACATGCACAGATTAACACACTTGGTTAACTTCCTACCTGCTTTACCCTTTAATCCTTGGACTCTCCCCAGAAATTTATCAAGAGTCACGTTCCTTCTGAGACTCCTTCTCACTGTACTTAACCCTCTCGCTCAGTACTCAACCCTCTCAGTACTCCTCAATGTAGCTTTGAGCATTTACTGTACAACAGCACACATGGATATAGTTTTAATCTACTATTCTACCCCTTCAAACCTCACACAAAAATCACATTCTTTGTGTCCTCACCTTGCAACAGGGAGTACATTGGAACCAGTGTACATCATGATGAAGAAGAACACCCCACTGAGGTAAAGTCGAGGTAACTGCGGGTTGTCTTGCATGATGTAGAAAAGCAATATGGCCACTTTCTCAACAAGAATGGGGTCAAAAGTCAGCAACAGCTGAAATGAAATAAAACTTACACTGTTTGAACTGTGCTTCCCAGCAATTTACTGCCCTAATGTCTGATGAAGAGAAAATATGAAGTATAGTTCCTTCATAAAGGTCAGAGAACAAAAAAATCAGCTTACCTGAATGATATGAGGAAGGCAAGTACTGTCTGAAAGAAGTCTCTTCACTCTGGGCAGAGGTCTTATAATGGCATTGTCCTGATCTCTAAAAACGACAGGTTTTTCTTTATCAATGGGCATATTATATATCATCCAGGATACTTTCACTTTAGATATTTCCCCACCATTTCCTGTTTTACAATCATCAGCATTTCCAGCATGCTTTAATATACCCTTTCCAATTCTGTTCCAAAGTGTCAGCTTTATTTATTATTATGCATAGAGATCAGCCCAAGAGATGCTCTGATCACCTGTAGCAACAAAGCCTCCCTTTCACACATTTTCACAGTGGTGTTACAAATGTGCTTCTATCCCTCTTTGTGTAGCAACAGTAGACTGGCCCAGTTCACCTAGATTTGTGAATCTGTGCATGGCAGAAGCATCTGCACAAAATTATTCCCTCAGAGGGAATATTAGCTGTAGCAAATATAGAAGAGTCTTCCAGATGATCTCGTACCTACTAGGAAAATAGCTACACATTGTGACCAGCATGTTGAGAATAAGCGTAGCAAGATCTGTCTCATTCAGCACAGCCTGTCCACTGGCGAGGAGGCACCACTTCAGCTGAGGGATAACCTGCAGTGGGCGCCACCCATCCATGCCCTGGGCCCAGCAACGTGTTTTCGGCGTCAGCTTCCCTTTGGTCCACAAATCCTGCATCTAAGTTAGAGATTGAATTGCAACAGTGAACAATGTGTATGGCCACGAGCAGCTGAACCAAGCCACAGAGCATAAAGAAAGACCCCTGCTCACTCCCTCTGCCCCAAATCAGTCAAGCCATAGAGCATAGAGAAAGCCCCTTTCCCAACCCCCCAGAACCAGCTGTTCCAGAGACACCAGGCTAATATAACCCGAACTAATAGGACGCAGAATTCTCTTTCACAGCCTCAAATACAATGACCAGTGAAAAGAAATGACAGTCCAAGGAGAAAAAATTGATTGGGTTCAACTCTGAGCTAACTGATGTTCTGAGACTAGCCCTGGCAGTCCCACATGTCTAAAAACAAGGAAAATTCAGCATGGTGGTGGATGAGGGACATCACCACCACTACTGGCATAAGGCCAGCCATGCGGACCACTCTTCATGTGCTGATCCTGATACATCCCTGCAGCTTTTTGGACAGAAACCCCTGGTGTGTAGAGATGGCAGGACCAGATGGACTGCATAAAGTAAACCAGACCACATTTTGGTCTCATATTAATCATGTGACTGAACCATCAAGAAAACTGTAATGCTAATCCTATTGCAACTGTATAATAAAGTTACCTCATGAAAGCTGTAAGGACCACTTCTCTCTTTGTCTGCATTGCCAAAATACCACTCCTTCTCACTCTCTCTCTTCATATCAGGTGATGCTTCGATTACATTACTCTAAAAAGAATACCAGACAAAGCAGATCATGACATTAATCCAGCAAGGAACGACAGATTTCCAGTTAGAATGTTCAGTAAGCATGTAGATGCAAGTTTTAATTACATGCAGGCAATCTTAAGATATTAACTTCTAAGCAACAGCAATCTTTCACACCAGAGGGTCCAGCAGATATCACACTGAAGATGCACAGTCAGTCTCAAATATGGTAGCCACACACCATGAGTACAGGCAAATTTTTCCAATATAAATACGCCCCCTCCCCACCTTGAACTGGCTCAATTTGGAGTTCATTTCAGAAAATTCCAATGTGACTACACAGCTTTTAAATTCAAGGGACCAATACTTTAGTCATGTGTTTTTAAACCTGCAGTGCCAAACATAAGGCCTGGGGGCCGGATCCGGCCCGTCCAGGGCTATTATGTGGCCCGCAAGCAACTGATGAATGGGAGGGAATGCTGGGGGAGAGTGGGCGGAGCCTCTCCACTGTGGCTTCAGCATGGCAGAACAGCCTCGTCTGCAGCAGTCAAGCATCGTGGGAGCATCTGCCCAACGCCACACCGCTGCCTCGCCAGTCCACCTATGTGGGTTTTCCTCTGCATCCCCCTCCAAGCCCATGGGGCCTTGCAGTGAGGACACACCATCTTGGAGCTTACCAGCTGCTGTCCTTTATACAGCATCTATCTCCGGTACCTGTTATTATGTTTTATGGCACACATGGCCTGGCCCGACACAGCGACATTTATGTCATAGCCGGACCTTGTAACAAACGACTTGACACCTCTGTTTTAAACAGTATACAATGAAGGGTTAAGAAGCTACAGATCTCATACTTGCAGTGGTACTGTAGCCCTGCTTGTGTGAAGGTGGGCCAGGGTGAGAAGATCCACAAGGATTCTGATACCATTTGAATCCATGAGCTCCTTGACATTTTTCTGTAAGAACAAAAATGATATTATTGTGAACAGAGTAAGTTACCAACCAGGCTTTAAGTATTTCAGTTGACTTAAAAATAAAGTGATTACCCCCCTCCCCCTGAAAGTTAGTGAAAAACCTGCCATGGCTTAAAGACGGTGGCATTCTCTTCCTCCCTGCTTCGCTAATTACAGCTACAGATAGAATTTTAAAAATCATCCCAAACAATTTATTGCAAAAAGGGACTAAATACTATTGATAGTCATACTGTAGGGGGTTAGCAACAGAAGAGACCAACTAGAGAAACAGCTTGCAGAAGTCCCCATTCTGCCACAGAAGCTCACTGGGTGACCCTGGGCCAGTTACACCCTTTCAGCCTAGGCTGACATAATTCACAGGGTGGTGGTCATGACAATAAAATAGAAGAGGAGAGAAAGTGGTTGTAAATTGCTTTGTGTTCCCCTCCTCTGAGGGGCGGGGGGGGGGGGGGAGAGAACATGGTATGCATGAATGGATAAATAAAAGAGACTGCAATGTAAGACTGATTACCTTGTTGAGAATGAGTTTGTTAAGGAACAATATCAGCCGGTCCCGCTCAAGTCTGTCAGTGCACTATGGGAAAAGATGCAGAAGTTATCTTTAACGAGGAGAACAAGCTAAATAACTATGGTACAATGCTATCACTATCAAACCCTTTCATTTTTTTAAAAAAATGATACTTCAGCAGAAAGATTAAAGATACAATTATCCGATCGCTTCCAACTTTGTACTGTGCAAATATAAACTTTAGGAAGAATCCTATGCTGTAAGTTTTTGTACAGTACCGTATTTTTCGCTCCATAAGACGCACCTGACCATAAGACGTACCCAGCTCTGCTCGGTGCCGTGGCTTGGGAAAGGTGAGGGGGGTTTAAGACGCACACACTTCCCCCCCCCCCCACTTTTTTTGGGAGAAAAAGTGAGTCTTATGGAGCAAAAAACCCGGTAATCATCATTGATTGGAATCTTTATTTTCCGCAGTTGGAAGTGATCAGGCGTGTTTGACTCAGGAACCTCAGAAATGCATAAATGCTACACTCTTAAAACATACCTACTAAAAAAGACAGACATGAAGGGGACAGCACAGACAAGTGGTAAGAAGCTGCTTGCTCAATATCCAGGACAGCCATGTTTGCATTCCCTGCTCCCCAGCAACTGAACATGAACTGAAAAGTGCTTACCCTTTCCAACATCCCTACAATATATCTGGTGTCACCAAAGGGGCCTATCTCCTCGTAGCATCTGCCATAAACAATGGCCAAGGCTTGCAAGCAGAGACATTTCATGTTTATTTTAGGGGTAAGCAGGAAACGGTGGTACAGTTCATTGAAAAATTCATACCTGTAGAAAGCAGTAAGAATCCAAAAGGTTTACGGAGGACAAAAAAAAATCACATTAAGGGTTTGAAAAAAAAAGAACATTAGGATCATAACGGCAGCTCACGATTTTTTTATTGCTCCGCTTTCTTCACTTTCATCTTCTTCCAACAGCAATCTCAGGTAATAATCCCCTATTTTTATTTCCTCTGACAGGCATTCATACTTCACCTTTTGCACAGAAAAAGATGTAAACAGAAGTTTCCGACATTACTGCTAAGTAGTCAGAGTGGGGTTCCTGGAAATACAATACCTAAATGATAAAATTTCAGAATTCAAACACCACTCTGATATAATTGTCTATATAGTTCCCCCTTTGAGGAGAAAAGAGGAGTATGTCTGATGACATTGACTTAAACTGCTTGGCATGCAGAAGATCCCGGGTTCCGTCTTTGGCATCGCCAGTTAAAGGGACCAGTAGGTGAAGTGAAAGACTTCTGCCTCTGACCCTGGAGAGCTGCTGCCAGTTGTAGTAGACAATAGTGATCTTGCTGGATCAGTGGATGTATGTGTAAACTTGAACAGAGGCATCAAAATCAAGTTTACAAGTAAAATACGCAAAAATTACAAGATAGCAGGGTTTATATAAACATTATGAATCACCCTTTAAATACACTAGGCATTCCTTATACTGTAGGAAGAATCACTATGTAAACACTGGTATACTTGTGCATTGAGGAATATATTTTTTAGAAACTGGATCTCTACTGATGTTTACTCAGAAGTATAGCATTGTAGTTCTGATAATTAAAGCGGCCTTTCCTTGTCTTCTCTACTGTGTTAACATTTAACAGGAGAACAAAATTAATTGATTACTGCCATGTATCATAGCTGGCAGTTTCTCAGAAACAGATACACCAAAACAGACTTCATTTAATAAAGTCTTGATTATCTACTGCAAGCATTTAGGGAGCCCTTATTTCTCCCATTTGTTCAGGGGCATATGGCAACTCTGAGACTGAACAAAGCAGCAGCTTCTTTGAGAAGCGTTCTGCTCAAGAGAAATGTTTAAACCTTTCATATATCCAACATTCTTTAATGTCACATTTAAGGGTGCATATTTAAAGTCACCCAACACGGATTACCTGTTGGTAATCCTTACTAATACCTCGTAACTACTGCACCATTCAGTCAAGTTAAAGACTGCATTATGCTTTCTTTTTAAAGGCATGCTCAGAGAGAGAATTCTAATTTTTTTTTCAACTTTCCTTAGGAAAATAGACAAGCCTTTCCATACTTTATTCACAGTCTAAGACCAGAACATTAATCACAAACAATAAAATGCCCCATTGGGGCAATACAACAATAATAAAATCATTCAGATTTTAGATTCAGTAGAATGCTACAAAGTCTAGTAAGAAGTTTAAAATCTCGACAATCCCCAACATGAGCTATTATAGTTTTCCTATGCCTTGCAGCAAGCCAGCCAAATCTAGCCACCTGATAAGTTAAGATGTGAGAATCCTAATTAGTTTGATTAAAAATGCAAAACCAGATGGTACATATTTCTATATTAATACAAAAACACTTTTTAAATTCTGCAAGTGTTTAAGCACTACCCAGCAGAAGCTTGCTACTGCTTCAACCACATCAGAAATTTTGCCTCCATTTTTCCAGAAGCTGTCTACAATGGATTTTAACATCATGCTTACATGTATCTTTTGGGCTACATTACAGAAGTCAGTATGCATATGTGTGCGATACATTCTCTACCTTGAAGTAATTAATGCTGCTAATTATGGCATCATGTTACAACACACAAACCATGCAAGACAACTGAACTGTAACTATAAAAGGGTTTGTGTTTTAAAAAAGAGAAGCTATTTCCACACTATCAGTGGATAATGCTATATAAACTACAGTATTCTCGGTATTAAGAAAGCTACATTTAAATAATGACAAATGGAGTTTGCAGGAAACAAATGTTTTCGAAGACATACCTCAAATTCATGGTGATTCCATGAGATGACATTAGCGCTGCCAAGTTCTCTGTCAATCTGAAATGCCCGCATTTCAGACTCTAGGGTGTCTCTCAACTCTTCTCGGGTTTTGAAATTCCAAATCAAGTTGGATCTAGCATGATCTTGAAGAAATCTATACAAAGATATGGAAAGCAGATTTTACATCGTATTTTGATACTGAAAGACATTTTCCACTACTGTTTCATATCGTAATTCAGGAGGGCATTTTTATAGGCAGAAGTGTAGTATAATGGAAACAGTTCAAGAAGGTAAGAATAGGATTGTAGTCTATCTCAGGACTGAGCCCAAGCAGCAACTTGATGTACTGCGAGGCTGCAAATGATGGGAAGACAAGGGAGATGGCTAGAGTAACACTGGAGAGGCACTAATGACAAACCCAACAAGGCGCAGGCTAGAGCTCAGTTTAAAGCCTATCCTGTGGTGGTGATAGTGATGAAGAAACACTTTCTCCACTCCCACTACATCCGCACAGTGCAGACCTGTGAAACACTTCCAGGTGGTCAAGGGCCTATTGAGTTCTGACCTACAAGAGGAGGTACACCACTCTGCAGCCCACTGCAACCATTTTGTAAATCAGATATCTCACATCCATTCTGACTTGGACCCTACATTAGCAGTGACAAGATCGGATGGTCCTAGAGTGCTAGATTATCCAGTTGTACGGATACTTTTCAGCTTGTCAGTCTAAGGATGTTGCAGGATTCTTGGAAGTTTGAGTCCTACCACCTGCTTCTAACAACTCTTACTCCTCCAGGCTGTTTAAATCTGCTGGGGGTTGGGCTGGATCCAGGAGACAGTACATGCCTCTCTAAGACAGGGGTGGTTGCCCCTGCCATGAAATGGGCAGTGGCGTGTAGACACAGGGGAACTGAATAACTAGGGATGTGCACGGAAAAAAAATCAGTATTTTTTGAATGCTGGATTTTTGGACCCTTAAAAATTCAATATTGCCTTGAAAACCTAAAATTCGAATATCTGCATTGTACTGGAATTTGGGAAAAATTTGGGAATCCCAAATTTTTGGCTCCATTATACCCTGTGGAGCCGTTACAGTTAATGGGGGAGTGGGATGGGGAGGGGGGGATTTGAGGAAGAGGCACCTCTTAGTTTATTTCTAAGAATCTGAACACCCTTATGAGATGTTTGATCAAATTTTGGACCTTGGTATACATCAAGCAATACTATTTGTCTGACACTTTAAAAGGAGGACAATCCAGCAGTCAGAGTATATACACATGCCGGCCATTTGAGTAACACTAAGAGTTTTCATTAACGCAACATTCATGCAATCTTTCAATGAGCTAAAGAGCACCTGACACCAGGGGAAAGTGCCCATAAGGGAGAAAGAGGGGCACAAAGGGTAGACAGGCCTAGGATCCAAAGCCTTAATCTCTTCCCACTTTGTTGTATGTATAGTATGATACCAGATGCATGCTGAGATTCAGTGCATGTGTTTACACTCAGGAAATAAGAATTAATTTTCTGTAGTAGTTTCTGAAGTATGACTTGGTTTCATCAGAACAGTTCAAGGCAGGTGTTGGAAGAATGGATCTTTCCCTGCCTTCCTCTTCTTAAGCAGCCCGCTGTTCATCCTGAAACTCCTCTCCAAGGTCTGGAAGAACCTTGTAAGCAAAACTCACTACATGACAGAGGAATCAAATGAAACACCCCCCCCCCTCCTTCTGCTCATGACCTCTGAAGGGTTCAATCCAAAACCCGCAATTGATCACAGTGATTCAAAAACTAACCACTGCTGTTCAAAAGTAAAACGCTGCTAGCACGTGAAGACTCTTGGCCATTACTGCAGGAACTCTTGGGTCAGCCTCACTTCCTAACATCTATCTGTTTTACAGATTTTAATGGCATGCTTTAGTAAATAAGCCTCAAAACTGCAGATCTGACCAAAGTTTAATGAAACGTTTCAATCTATATGCACGACAAAAGGAACAGAAATCCAAACACAAAAAATGGTTACCTGTAGTAGAAGAGATCCCAGTTTGCTAGTATTTTTATTCTTTGCCTTCGTTTCCTCAGTATGACTGGCTTCTGATTAATATTCTGCCAAAAGAAAATTAGCTAAACTTGAGGCCAGAATGCTTAAAAGAATATTGTGAAATGAGACTGCACACACTAGAACCATTTCCAAAAAGTAACAAAAAAAAAGAAGAAGATTCGACTATGTTCCTATTTGAATGGCGGTACCTGAAGTCCATCATAGATATGCAGCTTTTTTTTCTCCTAGCCAAAAAAGGAATGTGGAGGAGACTATTACAGAAAGCCAAAATGGGTCACTATATCACAAGGATAAGCTTTATGTTAGGACAGATAAGCAAAACAAGGGATTAGATTGGCTGTGTCCCAACTTTTTCTAACGAACTGGTGCTTTTATTGCTAATGAGACCCATCTCTTTGCCAGGCACTGAGGCAGCGGTATACCAAGGCAGTATTGTGCTACTGATGAACTAGCTTGCAGGAAAGCTGTACCTCTGGAACGTTACCAAAATGACTGGGAAAGACAATCACGCCTGTTAATCTGGAATGGAATACCCACAATAAGAAGGGAGGACATCAAGTTAGTGCAGACACAGTTATTTCTTTGCAGGGCTAAGACGTTAAGTAGCTACAGAGAAAACTGCATGCCCTATTGGCTAAGGGATACTAGGAATTCTACTGTGCACCAACAGAAGTCTCCACATGCTAGGCATAATTCAAGGCAGTCTACAGAAAGGAAGGAGGACTCAAACTCACCATATTGTTTCTGTCCTGGTTGTATTTGGGAAGCAGAAAAAGAAACAAAATTCAATATGTGACAAGAAGAGGTGGCTCACAGACGTTTGCAATAGCTAGAATACTGTACAATAAGCCTCACTGTCAACACGATCCCCATAGCAAAGGCAAAAGCCTGTACCCACAAGCCAATCTCTAGTCTGCAGGTAACATAAAACAGACTGTATTTTTGGGGACCGTTAGTGGTTTTGCTTGTAACACATGCACTTCTGGAAAGTTTAACCACAATTCTCAGAACATGCCATAAACTGAGCAACTCAAAAAGCAGCTTCTATATATAGAAGCTGAACTAGCGCCTGATTTTTCATTTCATTCCACAAAAAAAATTAAAAATAGCATTGTGCACAATAGTTCAGTATCAAGCTCACTGTGGCTATAATTCGATGCATAGCTCAATCCTCTACATATAGCTTATTTACTCATGAAGCTAAAGAGATGCATTATACCCTCACCATTGCCAAGGTCAAGAGCAAAGTAAAGCAGAAAGCCCTCGCATGTTAACAAAACTGTAAGTTTAGTAGACTGTGTTCAGCAGACTGTGTTCATTTTAACCAATCAATTCCTGGCTACTCTAACAGAACCACAAGCTAGCCACATGCAAAAAAGATGAATAAAAACATGGCCCAGCAGAAGAGGGAAACGGGACCCAGCTGCACAGCTAACAGCCCCCACAGCAGAATCACAACAAGAGGAAAAGAAAGGAACAAGGCAAGTACAACAAAATATGCCAGTATGGACGGTGCCTCTTGCGTATGCAGTCTACGTATGTTTACTATCAAATACATGATTGTTGCCCCTCAGCACCCACCTAATCAATCAAGAACAACTATGAACAAAAAGGAGATCACTTCCTAATAGCAGTTTTTGAACTAAACAAGCATATACAAATCCAATAAATTTCACAGTCTCTAAAAATGAAGGAAAGGGGGTAATTGGGTAGCTGCAATATTCTTGTCCAGCATTAAGAACTGGAATCCTTCCTAGTCTATTCAAAATTTCCCCATATGGAACAGCCCAATGGCTATAATCCATGACTGAAGCTATGAATGAGCCGGGAACTCCACTTCCTAACTTTTAACACCCCATTTGGATGCAACAGGCAAGACCAACCATAATCTTTAATGAAGGTATCTCAATTATTCTTAATCATTTTGAATACAATTAAAAAACAAAAGATGACAAAGTTGAACACATAAGAACTCCAGAGTTGCTCCAATAGTATCAATAATTAAATGAAATAGTTTTGAGGTGTGTGGGCAAATCAATCAGAAGATGTTGAAATGCAGTAATACAGTATTAAGGCTACAATCTTATGCGTGTTTACATAAGAACATAAGAAGAGCCCTGCTGGATTAGACCAATTGTCCGTCTACTCCAGCATCCTGTCTCACACAGTGGCCAACAACAGGGCATAGAGGCCGAGACAATTCCCTGATGTTGCCTCCTGGCTTCGGGATTCACAGGTTTAGTGCTTCTGAATGTGGAGGTTCCCCTCAGTCACCATGGCTAGTGGCCACTGATATATTCATGGAGGATAAATCTATCTAATCCCCTTTTAAAGGTATTTATTTCTGTGGTCATCACTATATCTTCTGGTAGCAAACTCCACATTTTAATCCCTCTCTGTGTAAAGAAGTAGAAACTGAAGTCCCACTGAGTTCCAGGAGACCTCATTTCCAAGTAAGCATGCTTTGCATCATGCACTGAGAGTCTTACCTCTTTCTGTGCTATTCCCATCTTGTCTCTCCAGTGCATCAAAACAATATCCACCTTCTCTTTGGCAAATTTCTCAACCTCCTTAGCCGCTTTTCCTGCAAGTCTTTGCCACTCTGGCACTTTATTAAACTTGCCATATTGATCCTGCAGAACAAAGGTCTAATCAAAATTCATTTCATGGGTATGTAAACTGAACACCTGAAACGTATTTTAAATTATTAGTGCCTCATCCCTAAAAACAGGTACAGGCAAATAGCAAAATGCACAAAAAGAATTCAAACCCACTCCCGTTTATACTTACATTTGCAATTTTTAAGTTATCTCTAATATGCATCCGATCAGCATCCTTTTCAGGAACTGGGTCACTGCTGTCTAGGTATGATAGCAAGCCAAATGGCTTCAGCCACAAAAGAAAAAAAAGAAAGAAAGAACATCTCTTTACATTCTTTATATCATTGTAAGATTTCTTTCAGTAACATTCAGTTTCCTGAATTCAAAATTTACTTATTTAGATTTATATCCCGTCCTCCCTGCAAGCGGGCTCAGGGCAGGTTACAACAATGGTGCGAGACCACATCCAGCCTGTGCTGAGGTCGCTGCACTGGCTGCCTATAGCATATCAGATCTGGTTCAAGGTGCTGGTTTTAACCTTTAAAGCCCTATATGGTCAGGGGCCAGCCTACCTAAGGGACCGCCTTTCCCCATATATACCCCAGGGAGCACTGTGGTCAGGCCCTAGAGAGGCCAGGTTAGTGACCAGCAAGAACCAGGGCTTTCTCAGTGGCGGCTCCTCACTGGTGGAACGAGCTCCCAGAGGACCTTTCACAGTTCCGCAGGGCCTGCAAAGCAGAGCTTTTCCGCCAGGCCTTTAATTAGGAGCCGCCACTGGGGGAAATGGCCTCTGGAAAAGTGGCTGGTTTAATCTCTCCGGCCCGGGAAATCGACTGGTGGAAGCCTCCTGACCTGGGACATTTAGGTTGCTGCTTCTCTGTGGGTTGTTCTGTATTGCCGCTATCTGTGGTCTTATTTTAGCTAGATGGATTTAAATCTTAACTTATGTATGGTTGGGATTTTAAATGTTGTTAGCCGCCCAGAGCCGGCTTTGCTGTATAGGTGGGATATAAATTTAAATAAATAAATAAACAATAAATTACAATCGATAAGCGACTAAAAGTAGATATTGAACAATAAAACAGTTAAAACAATTAAAAGATGGGCATAGCAGCAATTAAATATTTAGCAGTCCTAAAACTGGGAACAATTGGGCCAAGGCTGAGCTATAAAGATCTTATCAGCCTATCAGTAGCAGAAACTGCAGCAACTGTGGCAGGGAGGCCAACTAACGGACACAAACCAGAATGCATTTTAAGAACTACTCAGCAAACATATACACACACAAGACAGGGATCCTGAACACAGTTGAAACAATATCATTTGAAATATAAGGGATACAATCCAACATATAGCTAACTTTTCTTATCTGAGCTATAAGCCTCTTCTACAGAAAATGTTTAGGTCTTGTCCTCTGTTTGAATTTTGGTTAAGAGGTACTGGCCCAGTATAGGATTGCTACAATACTTTCTCTCTTCATCGCTGATATTTGGAACATTTTCCATTAGCACCCATCTTTTCACTGCTGCCTTTCCCCCAGTTTTTATAGTATGACCTTTGACTTAGGAATTCCATGCCTACTTATCCTTCCCAAATCCCCAACATATGCTGCAGGGTGATTTCTAAATAAGCTGTCGCACCATATGCGCTTTCATTGTTTCCACACATGACTCTGTAAATGCTGATACCCTAAATGGAGATCATCATCTGTATATAGGATAATGAACTGTGTGAAGCAGCCTTTACGTTACATCTCTCTCTATGTACAATATTAAGGGTTTGTATACCACAATTTCTTCTTTGGGGGCAAGCTTCTAAAGAACTACTTAAGACATACCAGAAGGTTTGGGTATAGCCAACAGGATTGCTGACTTCCCCTTTGAATAGGAGAATCCTGATAAAGTGTCACAAACTGCTTTTAAAGCTATCTCCAGTTTCAGAAGATGTTTTTAATCCAATGAGGAAACTGCTTTTTAAGAAACACAAATCTAAATTGCTCGTGTGTACGGAATTAGTTTACGCCCGTGGGGCAGGTTTGTTAGTCTACTATAACAAAAAAAGTTCGGTGGTACCTTAAAGACTAAGAACATTTATTCCAGTGTGAGCTTTTGAGATCCCACTTCAGGTACTATTGGAGAAAGAAACCCCTTTATCTCCCCCACTTCTCTGAAACTGAGACAAAGGGGTTTCTTCCTCCTGTTGCACCTGAAGAAGTGAGCTCTGTGTCCCATGAGAGCTCATACTGGAATAGATGTTCTTAGTCTTTAAGGTACCACTGAACTTCTTGTTTTGCTTTGCAGAATTATTTGCACAGTTCTTCAGATCCAGATAACCAGGCCTTATCTATGCTTCATTATAAAATACACAAATATTCAGAGGCACCTCCACTTCTGAAAAGATAAGCAAAGACGGCCTCTTTTGAAAGTTCATGTACTGGCTTCTGTCAGTACAAAGAGCTGTGATTTTTTTTTTTGGGGGGGGGGTGCTTTCTAAAACCCACTGCAGTTCTAAGCTATGTCAGATTCTTCTACTAGCACAATTACAGTGTAACATTCACTCAACAAGTGTTTTCTTCAGCTATTGGAGCATTTATTGTTTGAATGGCAGTTAAGTCAACTTGCAAAATATTATAACTACAATTAAGAGTGACACTTAAAACAGTTTCTCTTACCAAAATACGCTTCAACAAATTCAGAGCAGTTGCATTTTCAGCTGTCCATAGGCCCACTAAATGTCTACTTAGCTGTCTGAGAAGTGAAAATTGAAAGACTGGTTACTGATTTCTTTGCTAGAAAACAAACTGAAGTTCTGTCCTTTTCGCAGTATTCAAACTATTGCTCAGTTTGAATATTTTACAACCTAGCCCCAATTTGCTTTGTATTTGTTTGATTTGTTTGATTTAACACAATCTTTTTTCTTTAAAAAAAAATGTAATCTTACTACCCATAGTAGTCCTTAGTTCTTTCTATTGCTATTAACATAAGACATTAATTTTTAATATAATACTTTTGCTCCTTAAACTTTACAGCTAGTACCTCTGCTTCTGTCAGTATCATCTCAGGTACTGCATTCATAGTTGGGAAGGTTAAGCAAGAACAAATGAGCAATGTTTAGACATAGACTTATAGAATCATAGAGTTGGAAAGGACCTCCAGTCACCACAAGACATCTCTTTAATGATCAATTTTAAGGGGGGATGAATGAGAGCTTTAGAGGATGTTCCAGGAAAGGGGTGACCAGGCCACAAAAGCAACATCAGGCAAGCGACATTAATTTCAGACTTACCGGTTTGTGAGCATCCTTTGATCTGTGCTTATTGTAAACATAGCAGTGTGTAAATGACGAGGTAAGGCACCTTCACTGAGGGCAAGATCTTGCATTTTGGTTGCTATCTCTTTATCTCCCTCCTTTGGAAACAGGGCAAGAAGATAACTATGAAAGAATCTTAGTTAAGTTATTCTGCCTTTATATTACAATACAAATTATTGAAGCATTTGGAAATGGAGAGAATGAGCCTTGCCCCTGTGTGAAATAAAGGTATTTCACCGAATCACTATTTTTAAAACCTGCTATTTCTCCAAGAGTTTCAATTCAAATTTACTGGTATTACTAATAACCAATGGCTTCTACATTCTCAAAGGAAGAGTGGCTATTAGGGGAGTGCGCTCGGTATATACCAAGCTGAATAAATACCTGAAAAATACTGATAAGGTATTTTTTGGGTATTTATTCAGCCGAATACAGATCAGAGATCTCTATTCAGCTACTGAAGTGGCCCCTCCCAAATTAAACCTGACAGGGAGAGAAGGGATTTAAACTTAAAATGCCTTCCCTCCTCTCCCGGAGTCGGGTCACAGCTGCAGCCCGACTCCGGGAGTAAAAGGAAGGTGTTTAAAGTTTAAACCCCATCTCTTGCCTCCTGGAGTTGGGTTGCAGCTGCGGCAGGGGATTCGGGTAGGCATGTTTCCCTTTAAACCCCTCCATTTTCCTCCCCCCCACTCAGAAGGCGGGGAGCAAAACGGAGGGGTTTAAATGCCCTCCCTTCCTCCCTGAGCGTGACTCGGGGAGGGAAGGGAACATATGGAGCCAAACAAGTTTGGCAATACCGATTATCGCCTCAATCCCAATATTATGCCGATACTGGGATTCAGGAATATTGGCATATACCAATATTTTTCGGGTTTGGTATACCCAAACCTGAAAAATACTAAACTTTTTTTGTGCACACCCGTAGTGGCGACTGCTTCTTTATTCCAACATATCCTGGAACACTGTGTTAATATTTTGCATTGGGCACAAGCTAATTCTGGAACATGTTAATTGTAATGTACTGCAGATGGGAGGGGCCGTGGATCAGTGGTATAGCACCTGCTTGGCATGCAGAAGGTCCCAGAAATGGGGTGATTTTTGCCAACTGCTCCTACCCACTGCAGACCCCACCTTGCCCATATGCTGTTCTGGAGACTCTGCTAAGCACCAAGGCTAAATTTGAGAGGACTCAGTGGGCTGCAACAGTAGGAGAGACAGTATGAGAGTCCTGCTCCACTAATAGCTCTCAAAAGATATAAGCCATTGTTACTAGTCTCCTTTGAGTTTTTAATAGAAGTAATTTTTAACACCAACTCTGATGAGATGGATACTCTAGTGCCCAGAAGGCAGCCAGCATGGTGCAACAGTGTTGTGGGACTGTGATTTGGGCGACCCAGGTTCTGATCCCCACTCTACTGTGGAGTTTTCTTGGGGCCCGTGAAGGCAACCCTTGCCCAAGTTATTGTGAGAATAAAATGGGGAAGGGAGAATGTGTGCTCTTCCCAGTGCTCCTTGGAGAAAGGGTGGGAATAGAAAATGTACTAGATAGATTTATTCGAAAGCTTGTCTTATTCACCCCTCAAATAGAACACACAAACAAGAAACTGTTTCAAATCAGAACCTTTCGTAATGAAGATTACATCCACAGTACTCATAGTACTCAGCAACTCATCCAAGAGAAAACTGTACTGAACTACAGCTACACAGAAGTCAAACCAAGCTCATCGGTCTGCTTTATTTGAAATAGTATGCACGCAATTGTCGTAGCAAAGAGAACATAAGAAACTGTTCTTCCCAAAATGATTTTTCCAAAGTTTTTGTTTGCACAAGATGTTTTCTGTTTAAGCCAGCTACTCTATGAGAAGTTATTATAAGCAGTTAACACAATAAATCTTACCTCTATTATTGCCTTCATAACCAACCCAGCTCCTTTCACAATGGCCATGGAAGGATGCTGCAAAACCAAATGATATGGAACACAACTAGCGTCTCACTGTTTCTTAGTATAGTTTTGATATCAGATGAGATGTTCTGAGCAACAAATGACTGTATTATTGTAGTGTCTGGAGATGGATCAAGAGGGATACTGGTTTCTTATCTCATTACATAGGTTAACTCATTCAGTCCTTACATATGTATTCTCATAAAGAGGAGTATACATCCTCTGTATTTTAGTGTATTTCTTTTTCAGAATACTGAATGTAATACAAGGAATACTGGCATGTTTGGCTGCCATAATACTACACCCATCTAAAAAAAGAAAAAAATGCTGTTAAATGACCTCACATATCTTAAAACATCTTCATCATGATATACATTAATTTGGTGTTCAGCCCCATCTATATGTTTGAACCTTATCTCCCATTCCAATGTATTTGAAAAAGTGTGTGTGCAAACAAATGCTCATATCTTGAATAAAGCTTTGTTGGTCTTGAAGGTGCCACTGGACTCTAAATTTGTTCTATTGGTTTGGTATGACATTTATAGAATGCTTTCAACCAAGGACAAAAAAGTGGATAATCTTCGCAAGCATCTTATTTCTCATTACCAGTCTCACCTGAAAGAGTTTAAAGAGGGTTCTTCCATTAGATGCAACCATCTCTAGTAACATATCAAACTGTTGCCCTTCTGTCGTCTCACTATATGGAGCACATAGAGCAAAGGTAAGGAAGTCCAAAAGTGAACTAATAACTAGGGCACCTGTTCCATGTTCCTGAAATTAAGAAGATTTGGATATTTCAAGTACAGAAATTCATTTGCAGATCCCTCCCATCTGCTACTGAAACTTTTGCTTTATACTGTCTTCATTTAAGCTTCCACATGCCATTGTGCAAACAAAGCATTTAACATTTAAGGAGACATGAGATCAAATTCCACATCAACCACAAGCCAACTTACACATGTAAGGAGATAAAAATCTGAAAATCTTTTAAAATCCCCCAAGTTACCTAACAAGAAGGAGTTGTCTCCCATCTACTCCCAACACAAAAAATACCCTCAAGTATTCAAGTGATCTAAAAATACTTGCCACATGGGAATTAAATTTCTCCAATAAGTTTTCCAGAAACTTCTTTGAAGAAAGAAGGGATGCTTTGTTTAGCTGCTCTTGCCTCAAGTCATAGTCATCATGCATGGGCTATGGATAAAGGAAGCATTTAAATCAGAACTCTTTCAGGTCCTCAAACCATCTTTTAGAGCTTTTAGAATATGAATACTAATGTAATAAGGCTATGGCTGTTTAAACCATATTAGGAAGACCATTATGCAAATTTAATGATTCAAAACACATAGCTTGTTCTACTAAGATTACATTTTATTCAGGATGTCACATGCCAAGACAACCAGTTCCTTTTCACTAAAAATTAAGGTCTTTAAGATGCCAGAAAGCCTCCCTCACACGCTGGCCACGCCTCCTCAAGTGTAACAGTTAACAGAACCTTCACCAGGCTCTCAATCCTCTCCCCTTTCCCCCTGGCCATCATGGAAAAGAAAGTCCGGTCACATGTCCCATGGGTTTAAGTAGGTTAGGAAAGCAAGAGGCTACACAAACACCAGCTCCTTCCCCACTTCTTTCAGCTTTCTGTGCTGTGGATACCCAAAGGAGTAAAACATCATGTATTCAGAGGGCTCTGATAAGACTCACTGCCAGCAATTCTCATTCCCTTAAGGAAGCCAGTCACTAACCCATGAAACCATGAGAGGTGATAAAAATTCTACTCTTACATACTTGACAAAATATAGACTTACACACATGAGGGCACAAAGCATATCAATGGAAGCATGAGTTACTCCATCATTGTTCCTTTTCAGAGCCTTCACTACCTTCACACCCAAGCGTTCCCGAAATCTTTTAAGAAAACACAGCAATATTTTACACTGAATACTAAAAACAAGCAGCAAGTTAACTAATAGTACACCAATGATCTCCCCCCATTCAATGAACAAAACACAATCTGTTTGTCAAATGAACAAACCTTGAATCCACAGATTCATGCGTTTTGTTCTTCCTCCCATCATGTACAGAAGGAATTAAAGGTTTAGGACTTCTCTCTAATTTGTTGCAAAATTAAACTAGTCCAATGGCATAAAGACTAACAAAATTAATTCTAGCAGAGTTCACGTCAGCAGATGCATGGAGTATTCATGCACTCCTCTGGAATCTAACCTTGACACCCTTGAATTTGGAAATGTTACAATGGAACTTGTTTTCCAGTAACTGGGATTCTAAACCAAGATTATACTATAGTTTACAATACTGATAATGGATTCTAAATCTGTTAAAGTACCCAGTTTGGACAGTGTAACAAACAGGGAGCAACACTGAGTATTCTTAAAGCAGAACATTCCTTTGTGGCTCTGATAAGGAGAGAAGGAAGGCACAAAACCAAGGCTTTGAAGCTCATTCACCTCATAAATCATGATTTGCAACATCTTAATGCAGACTGCCACAATTTAAAATGCTTATTCAGCCTGTCTGTTCATCTGAAAACAGCACTTATGTGCTGCCTATTCAAAGACCTCTTGCGAACAGTAACCCTGAACTTTACAGTAAATCAGTGTTAATTACTTTCTCATTTCAGATTTCAAAATTATTCACAGGAACTTGAAGATATGCTTGGCAGCTTTGGACAGCAAAGAACTGGCCAAACTAAAAGTCTTCTTGCTTAATATTCTGAAGGTTAAAAAAATCACCATTATGAATGGTAGGGGAAAATGAAAGCATTATCACCACAACATTCACAGGACACAATAAGATTTAACTACTAAGTAAACATTCACTACAAAGAAATACGTTCCTATCTGTTCATCCACTTGTACAAAGACACATGCATACAGGCAAGTTTGTGGATTTGTCATTATTGTGTTTAAGCCTCTCATATTTAACCCATGTTGCAATCAGGGTAAGCGATTCTGAATGCTTTTCATCTAACTACACTTATTTCATCATCATTAGAATTCCGAGTGGTAAGGAAAACAAAGTACCCTACTTCACTCTTTATTTACTCTCCACATAGTTTGACCAGGCCTCCCTTCCTTCCTCTGTGCAAGGAGAGATGACAGCACTTAAGAATATTCATAAGCCTCCAGTGGAAAAGGAGGAAAATCTGACCGCTGGCTCTAAAACACTAGCAATCCTTCTTTGCAGTAATTAATCCCTTTCCATTTAGTCAGATAACATACAAAAGCAGATATATTTAGATCAGTTAATGAAGATTAGGTGGCTTATTTTCGATACTGTGTCTCTTAAAAATTGTAAACCATCTCGAGCAGGATTCCGAAGAAATATTCCACACAGAAATATTATAAATAGTTAACTCCTGAATAAAGCACCTATAGTAAACCCCAGAACACAGGATCAGCACCTTGGCATCTTGGCTACACTACAGGAGCCATTGTGAAGGATTCAAGCTTTAGCAAGAGAGTTCAGAAATAAAACAGATAAGAGGCTGAGGACAGACTGGCAGCTTGCCGCGATATAGTGCCACCTCCAACTGACCCAGTTTAAAATGTTGCGGGACATATCAGCCACACAGCACACCCTACTGTGTGTTACCCATGGAGACATCCTGTGGGAAAGCATCCACATTATTGTAGCAAAATCAGCCATGGAGCGCACTGCAAAAACGGCCAAAAGTCATGCGCGTGCATATGGGCAATTTTTTAAAAAAAGCTGCTTCCCTAGCAGCGGAGCAGATCTGCAGGTTCAGACTGCCAAATCCATTCTGCATACGCTCCCCCGTGTTCAGACAGCTGCCATGAGCAATGAATGCGCCAGGAAACAAAAACTCCATTTCGGAGGCGGTGGCTTTTTAACCTGGCTCCAAGTCGTCCTCTGACAGGGTGAGTACGCCTGGGGAATGCCTGACAGCCATGGTTGTGTGAATGGGCCCATTTAATTTGTTTGTAAAAGGAGCCTTTATCGGGCTGAACTGCCAGTCTGAACGCAGCCAGAATGTGGTATACAGATTGTTTATTACAAAGCTGATGTCGAAAATCAAGTACCTACTTCGGAAGCTGAGTGAAAGCAAGAAACCCTGCTTTTGAAGCAACTAATCTTCTAACAGCCTGGAACTGGCTTTCAAGCTCTGCATTAGATGCCGCAATATCACCTTCTTGGGAAAGTAATGCTGTTATGGCATTGTTTATTAATTTTTCTTTGTTTTCTGAAAACAGGCCCTGGAGAAAAGAAGGAAAAGCTATATTAAACTTTGACTTCAGCAGCAGAATGTTAAAGAATGAACAGAAGAACTTTACTCACGTCCTGTGTTACTGCATGCAGAACCCCACTGTATGAAATGTTAGCATTAAACCTGAAGACTGCATCAGCAAAGTTGCCATCTGCAATAGAGCAAGCACGGATAAGAGTATCAGGGTGAGGACTTTATAGGCCATTCACACCACACAAAGCTTCGTTTTTAAGAGGACTTTTAAATCGCAGCATACTATGCAACCTAACTAGAAGACTTACTTGGAGGTGCTGCCAAGAATCTTAGATGAAGACTTTCAACTTCCTCATCCACTGGCATACTTAGCAGACCCCACCGCTGGCCTTTGTCTGTTGGTGTCATTTTCACACAGACATCCCTATTACCAGACGCTCTTACTCCATCCAGTAAACTGGCTAACAATGAATCCCTGGGGGGGGGGGGGGAAGGTGAGGAGAAAAACAGTTCCAATTACTTTTGTTACCTGAATATTTTGATTTGATGCTAAAGAACTATAAATTTTGAAGCTGAATAAAGCCTTCTATGCTCAAAAGCACTCAAGGGCATGTAAATATTCTTCTATGGAATACACCGTGAAGCTGCCTCATACTGAATCAGGCCATCAAGGTCAGTGATGTCTGCTTAGACTGGCCAGTGGCTTTCCAGGGTCTCAATGGTCTTTCGCATCATGTACTGCCTGGTTCTTTCTAAATGGAACTGGTTGGGGATTGAATTTGGGACCTTCTGCATGCAAAGCAGACACTCCTCCACTAAGTCACAGCCCCTTCCCTTAAGTTTTATATACAGCAACCATTCACCAATGCTTATGAAGGCAACCATTACTGATTCTGCCATACCATATGGGTTGCCTGAGACTATCATTCTTCTGCTGAAATCCCAAATAAAGGAACAGTTCAAGAACTTTTAGCTATACCTCTCTGTTGAAGAATATTTTCGGATTTGTCCCTTGATGAACTCTATGGTAAAAAGCTGTGGATTTTCTGAATCACACACTAGCGCAAATACCTAAAAAATAAAAGCCCCTATGTCAAAGAGGTGGCCATGCTATAGCTTTGTTATTCTGTACGGTTTGATAATCAGATTTCAGAAATTACAGGTCTAAATGTACCATGCAACATACTTTTGATTTTTTTTTTTGCCCAGTCCTTTGTCTGGTGCATACAAAGACTTGTCATGAAATCTCAAAACTATGCCTTAACCTTTAGCACCATAATCTGAGGCTTCAACAAGAGTCATGTTAGGCACTGTACCAAGTTTGTTACTTTTAATATTTTCTGACCCATAACAAAGTTGTCCCCTTACCTCTCCTAAGGATTTCAGTGTTGCAATGTTATATGTAGCAAGGTCACGTTCTACTAAACAAGTTTCTGTAAGAGCCAATATCCTTTTCACTGGTTCCTTTAAAAAGAGGAAAGCACATTACATTCTAACTACTAGAGATGACACTACATACTTATTTGAGGCAACTGCCCTCTATTAAAAGTCAATGGGATGATGTTAAGTCAATGTTAGATACAGCTGGGATATGACTGCAATTCGCCCATTAGTGCTAGGTTAATTGCGAAAATATACAAAATTCCAGGGTATGGTAAATTTCAGAGCTGGATCCACATTAATTTTTACATCAGCAGAATGCAATTTCCCCTGGCCTTCCCCCTCCCACTACAGCCCAATGATCTTCACAAAATGAGATCCTAGAGGGATAAGAGACCTTGAAGGATAAGGGGGGGGGTCTGTAGCAAGAAAGGGGAATCAGTGGAATTTACTAATTTAGACTGGATCTGGCTCTCAATTTGGACAATGGCAAAAATATTGATTGCACACAATCAGGAAAGTTCTCCACAACTAATGCACAATACTAGGAAGCGAAGCTAAATTTATATGTAACGCTATATACATAAACAGGTAACAAAAGTTATTATAATCAGGCCACTATACAGAATTTAAACCCATTTCAGTGTTTCTGCTCTATACTTTATCATTCAGTGCTGAAAATATCTAGGCTGGGACTCAAGGAGCTGCTTTGGTTCCTGCAAGACACACATGGCACCCAAATTCAACTCTTGGGTTCCCCCTCACCCCAGTAGCTGACCCTCTGCTTGTAAACTCAATTTGCTCTGGGACACCGAGGGCTGCTCTTCACAGAACTCATTTCTATGTTCTTTGTAGCCATTTGTTTACATATGCCTCACCTTACTATGTTTACATATCAATGAAATGTTTAAATACTGCAAATCTGTGTATTTACTTTCATACCTGCAACCAATATTCCTCTGCAGTTTTTTCAGACTACATAACGTGTGATGTATATATCAACAGTAAACAACATTTATAAATCAGTTACTAAAAACTGAGGCAGGGTGAAGGAGAAAGTCTTTTCCTAAATTTTGGCACATGAGTAATGCATTTACATCATTAAACCTTACCGAATGTCTAGGAGTTATCTTTTGCACCACAAACTCTGCTAAAGATGTAATAGATTCATCATTGCTGTATTTCCCAAAGCGAAGACTCAAATACTGCTCAAATTCTAATAGTTCTTTCCTTATCCTTAAGGAGATGCCAACATAATTACCAGCATGCTCTATTGCACTCTTGATAATTTCTTCCCTTTGCTCAGAAGCAAACAAATGCTGCAAATTAGAACAGACTTCAATAAACAATTTGGTACATAAACTTTTTTTTAAAGTACATAAATGTAAAAATCCATAATCCTGAATACAATGGTTATTTGCAAACTTTATATAAAACCGAACAGAATAAATAGCATTGGTGAGGCTGAATTAGTTCAAAATTTCCCATCTTTTTATAATCTTCTAATACCCACCCACAACCTTACTGAACAAAGTACCCATTATAATCTTGTACTAAGGATGCATTATTTTCTATTTCAATTTTTTTTTTAAATGATATAGAACTATTACTGATGCTAGATAACTTCCTGGTTTTGCCAAACCAACTGACAATGTCTATAATTAGAAGCTGTATCCAGGCATAAGTGGTAAATATTATGATACTTACTAGTCTACTAAACCCTCCATAAAGTATACAGAAACCTCCGGGATAATCAGAGAGATCAACAAATCCTTCAATATTTCTGTAGTCATAAGAACACAGAACTTTATTTGTGACAGGATTGATCTGGTCAAAGCCTCCAGGAGTCACTTCTAGAATTACAGGTTTTCTTGTATCACTCCAGTGGTGTTTGTAACAATTATATCTCTGTAGGGGAGAAAGTGGCAGTGAAAAAAAAAATCCAGTCCCACACCTTAGCAGGGCAGTTATTTAGTACAAAAACAAAGAATAAAATGCTTCATCATAACAGCATTTCAGCACTAGAGATGGGTATGAACCGCCTGCAAACCGAAGCTCATGACCGGTCCACCGTTGTGAACTTCCACAAACTTTTGAGGCAGTTTATGGCAGTTCGTGGGCAGAGAAGAAAGTGGAGGTTTGAAAGGACTTCAAGTCCCTTTAAATCCCTGCTTCCTGTTTCCTGAGAAAGCAGCAAAAACAGCTGAGCCACAGGGAGAGCCCTGCCACTCAGCTGTTTTTCAGGCTTTCTTGTGCAGTCACTTGAAGATTAAAGAGACTGCACAGGACAACTCGAAACAGCTAAGCAGCAGTAAGCAGTCTAATATGTGTTCAGGAGACAGTGACTAGACCTGATCTGAAAAAACCCTCCCTCAGCCCAACTAAGCTGGAGAACTTCAGGCCAAGCTCCAGTCTTTCATTCTTGGACAAGGTGCTTGAGGTTATTTCTCAGCTCCAGGGGCTCTTGGAAGGGACTGATTTCCTGGCCCTATTTCAAACTGGCTTCAGGGCAGGGTTTGGAACAGAGTCTGCTTTGGTCACCTTGGTTGATGACCTCTACCAAGAACTAGACAGGGGGAATGTGACCCTGCTAGTTCTGCTGTATTTCTCAGCAGCCTTTGATACTATCAGCCATAGTATCCTACTGAGCTGCTTCTCGAACTTGGGACCAGCAAGGGGCACTTTGTTAAAGTGGTTCAAGTCCCACCTGGGGAAGAGGGGTTCACGGGACGGAGCTGGGAGATTCCTGTTCTGCCCCATGGCTGCTGACCTGTAGAGTTCACTCTTATCTCCCATGCTATTTAATATGTACATGAAGCCACTGGAAGAGGTCACCAGGAGGTTTAGGCTATGGTGTCACCAATATGCAAATGATACCAGGCTCTCCCTTTCTTTCTAACAATTCCAAGGATGCTGCTGATGTTTTGAATGGTGCTTGGAGACAGTAACGGACTGGATGAGGGTGAACAAGCTGAAACTTAATTCTGACAAGACAGATGTTCTTTGGGTTAGCAGAAAGGCAGACTTGAGATCTCTCCTGTCTTTGATGGGGTTATATTCCCTTTGAAAAGCCACATTTACAGCCTAGGGGTGCTACTTGACACAGCAGTCACCTTTGAAAACCAGGTGGCTGTGGTGTTTTGGAGTACTTTTGCCCAGCTTCAGTTGGTGCATCAGCTGTATCCATTCCTGGCTCAGTCAGATCTAGCTACAGTGATTCACATCTTAGTTACAACTAGACTGGACTACTGCAGTGCACTCTACTTGGGGCTACCCCTGAAGAGCGCTCAGAAGCTCCAGTGGCTACCAATCCACTCCTGAGCCCAATTCAAGGTGTTGGTTTTGATCTTTAAAGCCCTACTTGGAACTAGGCTTGACTTGGAACCAGGGTATCTGAAGGACTGTTTCCCGCTATATGTTCCTGCCTGGGAATAAAGATCACAAGGAGAGGCCCTCTTGACTGTCCCCATTAATCCAAAAAGCTCATTTGGTGGGCACATGACAGTGGCAACCCATGATTATGGGTTTTCAGTTGCAACCCATGATTATGAAACAATCTTCCCAGGGAGGTACACCTGGCTCCCTCAATTTCCAACTTTAGGAGGTGGTTGAAGAAAGAATATATCTAACATATATATAACCAGGTGAAGCCAGTTATGCCACTTAGAATGGAGAAAGGAATCATACACACAATTTAACCTGGAAAAAGATTTCCTTCCCTGTTGAGCTTAGTTTCTTTTGTGAGACCTTGAGCATGGAAGTACCTTATTTTATTTCTCTGTATCAACTTCTAAACCAAAAACCAGAAAAACTTTTTCATTTATAGGTGAAAGATACTTGCCCTTCCAGTGATTTTTCCTTCAGCAAAATCAGTTCTGAATCTCTGGGGAAAGGAAAAAGATTAATAGTAAATTTGTCCAAAACAGTATATGCTAGATTTAAGGTAGATCATTCAATCAAAGGCACGCTCCGTTGAGCGCAAGGATTATGAAAAGATGAAAAGTTCCCAAGCAGCCAAACTGTGATTTGAAATATGTAATGGATTCATATATTTTTCTTCCCTCTGAGTGTTTTACAATCACCTCTTGGCTTTGGCAAACCATATTTTGTTGTCACATCCAAATCAGTAAAAATATGGTGGGAAATGGCTCTCCAAGCCAGAATTAGGAACCTACTGCAAAATATAAGTTCTCTATTCTGGCTTCAATGTCAAGCACTAACCATATTTTTCGTAATACAGATATTAAAAAACAACTATGGCTTGCTTGGATCTGGACGTTAGTGTATCAGAGTGGACTGGGATGCAGCCACAAGCTTTATTGGGTGACCTTGGACCAGCCACTCTCTCAGTCTAATGTACCCCACATGATTGCTGTGAATATAAAATAGAGGGAGAAAACCTTTGTTCACCACCATAAGTGCTTTGCGAAACTGAAGATTAATAATAAGAATGACAGAGAGGGGCCTGGGAAGCAACTGAAGTGTGTGAGAGAGTAAGGAAGAGTACAAGGATGGGTTTAGACCCAAGCCTGTTACAAGTGAAGTCAACTGCTATATAAGAAGTTAACAGCATTTAAAAACACACCTTGTGTGTGTGTGTGATTTTAGTGCAACTGAGTAGGAAAGAAAACATTTCACATTTCTACTGCAGCTGGCAAAGCAGACTGCAAAACAAAAGTGTATTCAGGTCTTCAGATTAGTAGGTCCTTACCAGTGCTTCAGTGAGGAGTTCTGTTCTGTGCTCTGTAGAAAACTTAAGTGTTTCAGACTTCTTCCCGGTCCCCTTACGAATTGAGAGGTTGAATTCTGTTCCTTGTCCTCTTCCAACTGGACTAATGCTGCAGATGTCTCCATAAGGCCACTGAACCACAAGACCACATAGTCAGAAAATATGCCATTTAATTCCTATAAAACACTAATACCTGTAACCAGCACAAATTGTTGAGCAGACAGTCTAGTCACTAATGGGATCTTCCATAGTGAACATGTTCCCGCCATATTTCGAACATATAAAAGTATAAATATAACTTGGATAAGCCTAGGGCTTATGGGATCTTCCTCTAAATAATATCCACGAGTAAAACTGTAACATGGGAAAACTTCAAGTAGCCTCCAAAACAGCTTTCAAGTAAACAGGTTTATGAACTCTTCCCACCGTACAAAGGTCAGATAATCTAGATGCTGACAAAGACCTATGTCCCCAAAATATCTGAAAAGCAGCTATGGCCAGGGGGAAAAGTTTCTCAACTTTCTCACCACCCACAGCAGACTCAAAGCCCTGGCTTGGTGAAATGCACCTAGAAGGAAGGAAGGAGTGAAAAAGAACTACTAACCACAACTCTGCCCCTCCAAATACTGTCCTCCCTTTGCCATTTTAGAGGTTTAGAAATCTAGTTTGGCCCTGAAAATACACAGGGGGAGCAGCTTGTGAAGTTGGCTACTGATTATTCTGATTTTCACAGCTCTCAAATTGCTTTTCATTGGTAGAAAGTCACAAGACCATACACACAAGGGAAGTAATACCACACTCTTCAGACTTCTCGTTTCAAAAGCAGCGGCAAACATTTAATAGACTGAAATGATGATGGTTACACATCAAGTGCCAGCCTACCAGATTCTAAATTTAAGTTTCACAACCTTTTATGCATGTTTTATCTTCCAACACTATTCTACGGCCAGTACTGAGAAACGTTATGTTGTTCATGCAGATCAGAGGTCTAAGGACGACATGTTTGTTATGAAGTTCATGGTCTTCCAGATTTTTACCTCCTCAGCAACAATCAGTGCCAAGCAAAGATGTTAAGCAACATATTAGGAAGCAAAGAAATAAAATAATAATCATCTGCAAGGTTTAAGGAAACTATACAAGCAACATGCCAATAAAGGTATATGTATGTATGTACAAGCAACATAAAGTTGTTCCCTACTTACACAATACTTATAACTAATGCAGATTTTAAAATTCTTCATTTTGTCCATAAATGTGAAAAAAATACTTGGAATAATGCATATCCTGATACTCACCTGAGCATCCAGCTATGTAACTGAATGGTAAGTTATCCAAATCAATTCCTTTTCACTACTTCATGCCACTGACAAAAGTCCTCTGCTCGTTCTATTTAGCCAACAAGATTTACTTCATAAACTGGATTTATTTTCAATTGGAAGACATTTAACACTACCCAAAAAGACTTCTATTACATATGACATTACCTGGTTTGTAACTTCTAATGTGTTAGGATTGTATGTAGTGATGGCATGAGTTCCAACTGAAAAAACTCGCTTATACCTAAAAATATACAAACAGGAGGCAAGAGTTTAGTTTAAGTGCTTCCCCAGGAAGCTAAGAAAAGACTCTATGATGATTTGTATACAAGACAGCTTGTCTCAAATAACTGGACTCTACACAAATATGCAAGTAATATTTTGCTTTCAATATTAATTGGGGACACTAGGAGATGGAAGTTCATTTTCTGGGAGAACACACAAGAACATTTAGCACGCCCAGCAATTAGAGCTTCAGTACTGCTCATACATGCCACTTTGTGTTTTTTGGGCCATCATGACAACAAAACACACAACTTGAAAAGTTGGGGTTTTTTTTGAAACAGAGGTTGCTACCACCATTCCAGAAAGTGAAACTGACCTTTTGAGGGATAACCATACATGGAGTCAGGCTACGTAGACAATTCAGAATTGGTATTTTTTAGTAATCATAAGAAGACATAGGAGGATTAAAGTATGCAACTTCAAAACAATTTTAATACAACAATTGGCTATGGCTCTAGTGAGCCTCCTGTTGCTCAGTGGTAGAGCATCTGCTTGGCATGCAGAAAGTCCCAGGTTCAATCCCCAGCATCTCCAGTTAAAAGGTATCAGGATGTAGGTGATGTGAAAGACCTCAACCTGAGACCCTGGGACCCTGGAGAGTCACTGCCAGTCTGAGTAGACAATACTGACTTCGATGGACCAGTGGTCTGATTTAGTACGAAGCAGTTTCATGTGTAACTTTAAAATTCTCTGCTGGATATCAGAAACTTGCTATAAGGGCATAACAACCTCAAGCTAGAGTGAACCATGCTACTTACTTTCCCCTCCATGAATGCTTTGTTGTGTAGAAACAGGCCAAATCTTTATTTTCCCTAATTATATTCATTTTGTGCCAATACCTGTAACAAAACATATTCATTAAATATTATTTACTTAAACGATTTCTGCTATTGAAATCAACACATTTGGTATATAGCATTTAATGCAAAGTATTAATGTATCCTATATACATAATGGCCCTGACGCACTGGCCATTTCTAGCTCTCCCACTGGCTCTGCTGTGCGCCCCATCAGCCACTGGCTCATCAACCGCCACTCAAGAGTACTCGCATGCCATTGGCTGGCTGCTGGGTCCACTCCTCTCCTCCGCCTACTGCCAGCCTGGAGACTCTTCTCTCACAGAATAAACTGCCAAATGGCTGTCTCTCCTGACAAAGACACTTCTCCTGCTTGGCTCCAGTGGGACTAACTTTTTCCTCAGTGGCTGTTGCTAAGCAACCATGCTTGGTTCTGTCAGTAAAAAGGCAAAGGCGGGAGGCGCTTTCCAGGCCTTTGTGGCGAACTCATTGGGGTCAGTCCTGACTTGGGTTGCCAGCTCTAGGTTGGGAAATTCCTGGATATTCTGTGGTGGAGTCCACAGAAGCCAGAGTTTGCAGGGTGGACTTTGTGTCATTATACCGTGCTGAGATCACTTCCCTCCTGCTTGGGTCTCCACTGCGAAGAAAGACTGTAGTTTTCCGAGATAGAGGCTGCAGGGGGGATGAGATGGAAAGCTAAACTCAGAGAGGCAGATAAAGGTAGGCTGATGGTTGGCTGGGAAGGAGATGGGTTGCCACCTCTGGGTTCGGAAATTCTTGGAGATTTGAGGAGTGGAGCCTGGAGAGACTGGGGTTTGAGGAGGGGTGGGACCTTAGACAGGTACAAAACCATAGACTACCTGCCAAACCAGCCATTTCCTCCTGGGGAACCACTGTTGCCAATCTCCAGGGGAGGGCTGGAGATCACTCAGAATTACAACTGCTCTTCAGATGGCAAAAATCAGTTCCCCTGGAGAAAACGGTAAGCTCTGTGTCATTATACCTTGCTGAGGTTACCACAGCAAATTGACGCTGAGTGCCCAAGCCAGGGCACCCACCCAGAGCCTCTTTCTAGAGCCCATTGTATTTATTTCCACAATGGGCCTTATTCCTAGTATATGTATAATATAATGTATAATGCAAAGTATACCCAGCATGTAATGCAAAGTATTTCAGGGGACCATTTATTGCTAAAAAACATTCCAAATTAACAGTCATTTTAGAGACAATGTCCTTTCAATAATTACCAGGAATGTTTTCATATAGTATGATTTCTTTAGTAAAGAACTATTACTTCTGTAATGCATTAAACTTCTCAAAAACTACAATAATGGAATATTTAAAATTTTAGCTCCAAATATTATTTAAAGAAACCAAGCCACCTTTACTCAAGACAGCTGGTTATGCAAACTGCTTAGAACATTAGTAATATAAAATATGTATATCTTCTGTCTTACAGTTCAGAGTATTTCCAAGACAGCTAGCAAATAAAAGCTAGCATCATCTATAAAAGCACCAAAAATAAAACCAATCCAACAAACATCAGAACAGCAACAAGGATATATAAAGCAGCTATATGTTCAGGTGAATAATTCATAATTCATTTATATCCCTCCTTTCTCCCCAGTGGAGACCGAACACAGCTTACATCATTCTCCTCTCCTCCATTCTATCCTCACAACAACCTTGTGAGGCAGCTTAGGCTGAGAGCGTGTGACTGGCCCAAGATCACCCAGTGGGGTTCCATGGCATAAGGGCGGATTCAAACCTGGGTCTGATACTCTTAACCATTATACCACACTGGTGGTAATCTTGCTTAACAGCTACCTGAGAAGGTACCAGGTGCCAGCCTCTACAGATGAGTTTCATAACTGGGGCACTCCCAGAGAAGACTGTATATCTGGTTACAGTCCTCCTCTCCTTTACAGATGAGGTCTTTTCTGGGATACCTTATTTCATAATCTTAATGGGCAGTAGTTATGGGAAAAGATGGTCCTTTAGATACCCAGGCACAAGATGTATAGGACACTGAAAGCAACAGTTTGAACTGTGGTGGAAACAAAATGGAAGCCAGTGGGGGTTGGTTATCACCAGCAAGGTAAGTTCTAATTGGAAAATTCAGGTCAGTGGTCAAAGTGAACTGGCTGAAGTTTCCAAGCAGTGTTCAAAGGCAGCCTCAAATGCAGTGTACTGCAATTATTTACCCTGAGCATTACCAAGACATAGATAACTGGGACCAGACCATTTCCTGGCAATTGCTTGCTTCCTGACCTTTGCTACACTCCTCCTTTACATTCCTTTGTCAACTCTGTCTTCTCTTCACCTAATTCATGTTCCCTCTTTTTCTTTTATTACCTTTACATTTCTTCTTTCTCTGTCTTTCAACCTATCCCATGCCACTTCCCTGCCAGTTCCAAGGAGTGCTAAAGGCAATGGGAAAATGGACAGGCTGCAGCTATGATGGGACTGCCCGGGGAAGCCAAGCTCCAGCTAGCTCCCATGAGGGCTGGGAAGCACCTGCAGGACCAAAGACACCTGGACAGGAACCTGTTCCTAAACCAGAAAAAAAAGTAAAAATAGAGCTGGGTATCATCCACACTGAAAGCCAGTATGGTACAGCAGTTAGACTAGGATGTGGGAAACTCGGGTTTGAATCCCCACTATGCCATGGAAGCTTTCTGGATGACCTTGGCAAATTACACACTCTCAACTTAATCTGCCCACAGGTTCTAGTGAGGAGAAAATGGGAGACAGAAGAATGATGTAAGCCACTCTGGGGCTCCACTGGAGTGAAAGATGGGGTATAAACCTAAATAACTAATAACACTGATAAAGCTTCATCCCCAAATTCCTGGATGACCTCTGCCAGTGGTCTTTTGTCATTACAGAATGGCCGGAGAGCCCAAACAGAGTCCTGAACACCAACACAGCATAGATGCCACAGGGTAAATGAGCCCCAACAACAGAAATAACAGCTCAGAAATCTGAGAGGGTATGTGTAGCTCTGACTCTAACGCAGTTATACTGAGCATAAGTTCTGCCATATGTAAACAACACACTAACTATGTTTACACCCAGAGCAGAAGGGAGAAGAGAAGGAACAAACATGCTGCTATTTAGGAAAACAGAGTCTGGAAGGGATTTTTTTAAAGTACAGGAATGTCAGATAGTTACTTTACAAAAGAGTGTTTTATTTCCCCAACTATTTTTTTCCCTTCTGTAGCCACTCTCAAGTATCAGTTTTTCCACATTATCTTATCTCAGTGCCAGCCAAGGCAAAGCTGCCACTAACCGCCTAAGCAACACAACTAACTTCTAACATGCTGCACTGTCCAATCAGCCAGTCAATTTTATTATTTTATTTGTATTGAATTATTTTATATGTATTAAGAGGAAGACAATCTTAAATGACCTGCTTAGTTTTCATCTCGGCCTTATAAAGCCAAAGAATAATTTAAAAAAAAATGCTATCATCAATATTTCTTTCAGTTTTTAAAATTAGAATGCTGCCACTGACACATAGCTATCCAATAATGTTCTTAGTTCTAGTCCTCTTTCTTCTGTTAATCTGTTTGCAATTCCTAGCATCAGCTTTTAAAGCTAAGCACTCCTCTTGGTGGTTATGTGTGGATAACAATCAATTCTGCACATTTTCCTTTGTATTTTTATTGAAATCTGTGTTTAACAAACATTATTAGACCAACTGTCATGTCTCGGTATGTTAATATTCTACTCTAACAAGGAACTGTTTATTCTGCTTTAGTTTAGTTTACCTACATATCCTGACCTGGATAGCACAGGCTAGCCTGATCTCATCAGATCTCGTGAAGCTAAGCAAGGTTTGCCCTGGTCAGTATTTGAATGGGAGACCACCAAGGAACACCACCGTCATTTAGGATCTCATAAAGAGGCAGGCAACGGCAAGCCACCTCTGAGAGTCTCTTGCCTTGAAAATCCTACAGGTTCCAATGACAGCTGCAACTTGCCAACAAAAAAAATTACAAACAATTCAGCTGTGCTCATTTTATCTATCCGTAGACATAAAGACAGGTCTGCCAGAACTAATATCTTGGAGTGAGCATGTGGGGTAACTGTCATTCCAATCACCATTTGGAAACTGCACAAGACTTTGGTCTGATTATGTATACACAGTTTTATAAACTTCCCCTCACAAAGCATAGCTATTTTATATAACAATGCCTATGGTCTTTTATATGCAATACAGGAGATATGGGTAGGCAAAATCTCTGACTGAAACGCCAAAACCCCCACAGCATCTACCTGTGAAGATGGTGTGCTGACAAATGGCAAGGCGGGGGGAAGGCGTAGTACTTTGTTAGACACACAAGGAACAAACTGAATCCCAGCGGTGATACCAACACTTTGGGGGCTTGCCTCGATGCTTTGGGCAGTGAACTCACCTTGTGTGCTGACCATAATGGTCCAACATTGTGCTTTTCAGCACACATGACCAGTGTTGCCTACCTGCCCCTGCTATACAGCAATGTAATCAATTTCAGCAGTGGTTTTTAAAATACATTCAGTGAACCCAACATTCTGTGGAAATTTGTCAGATCAATAATGGACAACAAGAGCTTGGCCTCCCTTATAAATATTCCCCCGCTATCTGCTGCCAAAGGAATGCTGGGTGTGTTCTAGATTACGCTGTGTTCATACAGGGTGGCAGAGAGACCGAACAGGTGCACAGCCTACTTGAAAACTGAGAATGTGTCCTAGAACACAACTCAGATGTTTTTCGGGGGGAACACTCAAGATCAATGGTATAACCATAAGGGCTTCGTCAAATGAGTTGAGGCGGATGGGTTCTCCAAAATCTGAAAATCTTATAGAATAAGGACTCATTTCTGAAGCAACATCTAATGTACTCTTTCTGTCTGTAATGCCACACTAGAGAGCCCTACCTCCTGCCTACAATTTCTCTTGCATTTTAAGTTTGCCTTAGTAAAAAATTCTCTTTCGCTAACCTATAAAGTGGAGGGGAAGACCCTCTAAAATCCTGAGAACTGTCACATCAACAAAAGTTTCCTTTTGTTATTTATAAGAAGCAGCTACTGCAAACAACAGAAAAGACAACGAAAAGGTTTTTCTTGAGTGGGTTACCAGCATCTGCACCTACCCAATCCATCACCTAACTTACTGTGTTGTACTATAAAACCCTTAATGGACTACTTTGATATTATATGACCATATATGTATATAAGTGATTTATGTCCTGTTACCAGCACCAAGATGTTAGAAAATATTGTACTGTAAGCAATATATACTAACAAGTAAAACTTATAAAACAACCAAGTCTACCACATAGCACAGCAAAATTAAATAAATAGTACATCTGCCAGGTAAACAGCCTCACAGAAAATACAGCCTCAAGTGAATTGTGGAATATCATTTGCAGATTCTGTTGAGACTTCCATTCTTTGATCCTATATCCTTAACCAGAACCTCAGCTTCTAAATATCGTTGTACTTTATAAAGCATTCATGCTCAGTCATGAGCTACTTCTAAAGAAGCATACAGCTGCTAGAGCTGTTCAACAGACACTTGTATAAACATTCTTGTGGTACTAAAACAAGCAAGTTCTTTATTAGTTCTTTTGCTTCCACGTGTTCAACAGGTTGCTAGCCTCTCGCATGTGAAAGAATATCTTTGGATTGAGCTGCACTATCTTCATGCAACATTCTAGAGAAAGGTATAGTACAGGCTTTTGTGAGTGACACCTTCAACAGGCGGAGTACCTCTGGCTCCAAGCCACTGCCATAAAAACTAGTATATAGGCAAAAAAAAGAAATGACATACCATATTGCTATTGTTTTGCAAAAATAAAAGGGATATCTATCCAAACATCAACATACAAGGTTTATTCCAATCATATCTCCAAGCTCCTTCCATATTAAATGTTAAATGGATAACTGAGTCTTTTAACTGAGTTTTGCCTAAGTGCTTTAAATTTTAAATAAGGAGCTACAACACTGTTGTTACTGCACTGGTGGTATTAATGAGATATTTACTTTCCTTGCACTTTAAAATTTCCCCAACTGGCTAATGCATTGTTTATTAGACGCCTCCTCATCCTACTGATTGTACTGACTTACGTTATGTAATTCACCCTGAGTCTCAATGAGAAAGGCAGACTATAAACATAAATATTATGGTCTACTTACTGTAGTAACTATGCTGAATTCTTACTTTAAAAATTAAAATTCATAGATGCTAATCAATGGAAAAGAGATACTTGGGATATTCCTTCTGGTATTTCATTTGTAATACTGGATGGATGGCTGCTCTTGGTATATACTACTCTAAAATGCCCACTATAATGTTATTTCCAGAGGGCATCTCCTCCTGCTAAACTCGGAAAATATTACAAATGGTATGCTGGAAAAGATGTGAAACAAAGCATATGTATTTACATGCATGGTGCTGGAGTCCACAAATTAGGAATTCAGATTACTCACAGTATGACTGGCTATGCTCAACTGGATCTCTAAAGACATTTTAATATTTTGCTTATTCAAGGTATAGTTAATCAGGAATTGACTCAGTAGTTTTGTTCATTTAAAAAAATTGTATGTGCCTAAATCTGAAAGGAGTCAACAAAATTTACTGAAATGGTGAGCTTAGTAGTAATGGGGAAAAAAAACAAATGTAGATTTAAGATTTTAGAATTTGTACAGACTATGTGCAGAAAGAATGGTGTTTTTAATGTGTTTTAGACAAATTTTGGACATCCACATATGTGAAGTATAGTGAACAAAAAGACTATTTGGTTTGTTATAATAATGATATAATTCAAGTTTGTTATTTATTTATTTTCCTGTTGCAAGTACATTAAAAATTATGAATGGCAATTTATCATTGAGAATACTCCTTTTAGAATCCACCAAGAAATTATCAACCCAGCAACTACACAGAAGAAAAATAGCCTACTACTCAAAGCCATCTGGTAGCAGGATGACCATGACAGTAGGAATAGTAAAAGAAAGGGAAGTGAGGCTGAGAAAAAAATTGAAATAAAAACTAAAGCTGTAGATCAACAGAGTGTATAGGAAAAGAGGAAGAAAACTGTATTTCCAGTAAAAGATAACTACCACCTTGGTATACATAGCATTCACATACAAATATTATTCCTTTCTGTTCTGAAGTTCCATTCACCAGGCAGTTTGGGGCAATGTTATCCTTATAGAGGTAATATATTCATTTATGCTCCACATTCATTAATTTTTTCAGTTCACAGCAGCCACAAGCTGCGGTTGTTGCATTCAAGTTTTAAAGAAACTTAATGTCAGAATTCCACCATGACTTTTTCCAGCGAGACCATAAAAGAGAAGAAGAAACAAAAAAAGCACCTGAGAAGAAAACATTTACTGCAGCATATTATTTTAGGTGCCTCAAACTCCTTTATGGGTTTCTGTAACAGTTTAACACGGCTTCACATCTAAAAGACAAGCAGTTTGTTTCTCATGCTCACAGAAATATGAAGAGGGTCAATATTACTTCTATTATGTGAATTTCACTTCTGCCCTACTAGATGAAAAATGGTAATGCAACTCTTCATGATTTCAAAATAAAGCCTGACTTCATCTTCATCTTTCATTAGATGTAAGCTATCTTTGCTCCAAGGCACAATTTTCTTTGCCACAAACCTGAAGTAGTATGGTCCTCAGTAAGCATGTGATCGGTTAGCCATTTTAACCAACATGTAGATGCACAATGCTTACCAGTTATGAAATGAGAAGTGTATGAAGAGAGAAAATTTAATGGCCATAATCAAGGGGAAATGGGTTTTTAATAGTGTTTAAAAGTAACTTGTACTATATGCCTACTTCCCCAACAAGACGTGGAAGAACCGAATTTGTTTTTATTGATTTATGTTCTTTGTATATTGTACAAGTAGCAATTTTTAAAGTGACCAAGAACAGCCTTAATGAAACAGAAACCACTAACCCAGGAAAGGCCAATTCATTCATTATTATGGAAGATATGATGGTTGCACGCTAGATTATAAAAAACAAAGCAACAAGTAGGACAACAGCAAAAGGTTCAGTTTAGAAAAAGGAAGAACAGGAGGATAATGATGAAAGCTTTGGAAAAAAGCATGAATGCTTTTGATGCTTCTAAACAAATGAAAAAAGCATTCATGTCTTTAAATTAAAAACAAGAAACTGCAGCTGAGAGATGACCATAAATTATTCCCTCATCTCAAATTTGTTCACATATTTGTTATAAGGAAATACTGCAAAGCCAGGGACATCAACAATGCTTCCTACATCCTAAAACCTCAGTAGTCTCAAGACTTTCCACTAATACAATAAAAAAATAGTTAAATGTTAATGTTCATATCTGGTGCATCCATCTTCCATCAAAATCAACACTATCATGATAGCCTCAAGACAGAGTTTACATTAAAGGTGCCACTGGACTCAAACTTTGTTCTGCTGCTTCAGACCAACATGGTTACCCATCTGAATCTTACTACAATATTGTCAGTTAGCTTATAAAATGTACTCTCAAAGGACAAGCCTGTACTTCCGTCCATAAACTTATATGTAGAACTATAAACTACTGCCAATCCCTTGCCTGCTATACTCATTTCTACAAGTGATGCACGCATTTCCTATCCCCACCATAAAAGTTAGCAATGGGGAGGGGTGTTTTTTTTAAAGATATACAAGCTAGAGATAGAAGTTATAAGGACTGAAAAGGCAAAACATTTATAGGTGCTAATAATTAAGTAATGGTAAGTGCATGCCCACCTGTGTGAAGAAATGCTATTCAATTTACGCACAAGACCAAGACAAGATATTCTAGAATTACTTTTGCACTGAGGAGATTGTACAATGAAGGCCAAGGGCAGCCACATCCATTAACATCTTGCTTAAAAATCTATTATATATTGATTGTTCTTTTTCCCACTCTGGCTCTCAACATGGGAACAGCGGCTATTAAGAAGACATTCCTTGCAGGAGCCAGTTCACCATGCACCACTGTTAAGTGCTACTTTTTAGAAGACACACTAATTTATGTTCTACTTTGTGGTGAATCATATCAAACATCACTTTCCCATAAGACACGGTGGGTGCGATCACACGGACGTTTATTGCGGGCCTCGCGGCTGTTCCCCATCGCAATTAAAGGGGCTGACTAGACGGGCCGCATCTGTCTCCCGTCTCGAAGCCGCCCCTCCCCCCCCCCCCCCCCCGCACTCGAGCCCGCTTTTCCAACCACCTTTCAAAACAAGTACCTATCGTGCTTGAAAGAGCAGCGCGGGAGAACCCGGGTTTAAATGCCTGTGTGATCGCACCCTAAGTTTCTTTGCCCAAGATCTCAAACACAGTTTGTACCACAAGGAAACACCTATAACTGAACATACATTTATCAACAGCATCTTGAACCTCTGTGGGAAGTCTGCATCCATCACTGTGAAAGCGGAAGACCACAATTCAGCCCTTCCTAGCACACCTCAAGGCAAATCCAGGGGGTTTGAAAATAAGAGGCTTACACCAGTTGGGCCAATTAATCATTTACGTGAATGTTACTAACAGCCTCTTTCCAATGCTGCATGAGCTATATGGGCTAGTATATTAGAAAGAAAAAGAACGAAGAAGTGTTCCAAGTATAAGAGATACCTTGATGCATTAGAACTCATGATCCATCTAGTTCCACACCCTGTCTCACCCAGTCACCAGCTGCCCTGAGGGGGCAACAAATGAGACACAGGGGCCAAGCCCTCCCCCAGTGTTGCTTTCTGACTGCCTCTGGATATGGAGGCTCCATTTACTTATCATCGTTAACAGCACTGTCAGACCTATCCTCAATTAGTTCATTCTACTCGCTTTTAAAGCTGTGTGGTATAGTGGTTAAGAGTGTTGGCTCAGGGTCTGGAAAACCCAGGTTTGAATCCCCACTCTACCATGGATGCTCACTGGGTGACCTTGGCCCAATGACATACCCTTAGCCTAACCGACCTCACAGGGTTGTTGTAAGGATAAAATGGAGGAGAAAGATACAAGCTGCTTCGGGTCCCCATTGGAAAGACATGCAGGATATAAATGAAGCCAAATAAAAATAAGTAAGTTCTATGATGTTGACCATCACTTCATCCAGAGGCAAAGAAATCCCACAGTTCCGTTACTCCCTCTGAAAGAAGTACTCCCTGCCTGTATTCTGGAGCAAGTGACTTGAGGGTACCAAAGCCCACTTGATAAGTCAGGGGCAACCAAGAGAAGAGTCACCCAAAGTTACACTCAATACACCAACGTCTGGACGCCATTTTTCAAACACTACTTTGAACCAGTGTTCCCTCTAAGCTGAGTTGGTGTGAGCTAGCTCACAATTTTTTAGCCTCTGGCTCACACAATTTTTGTCTTAGCTCAGGAAGGATGGCTCAAGAGCAAACTAATTCATGCAGGAGCCACATCACTCGCTCATAACTTTAATGCCAGGAGCTCACCAAGTAGAATTTTTGCTCACAAGACTCCACAGCTTAGAGGGAGCATTGCATTAAACCCAAGCATAAACAAGATCCGCTTATTCCTTCGACGGTTTTATCATCATCATAATAAAGAGCAGGAATTCTCGCAAACTGAAAACTGCACCCTCCGGCTACCAAAAGAGACCTCAGGGGAGGGAGGGGGGAAACGCTCGAGGGAAGTGGCTTTTTGTGGCGAGGGCAGAGACCCTGACTCAGTGGGCGAAGGAAGGTGCCCCCCCTCCCTCTCGCTCCCCCTCCCCGCCGCCGCGGCTGGCAAAATCCGGGTGGGGGGGGGGGGAAGGCTCCTCCTCAGCCCCTCCTGGGCAACCCCACCTATTTACCTGGCCGGGGAGCGGCGCTGCCCAGCCTCCCCGAGCCTCGCACTGCAAAAGGGACGCCACAAGCCAGCAGCCTCAGAGCTGCTTCTGTCCCGGCCGAGCGGGTTCTCTCTCCCCGGCTGAGCACCAGCCGCTACCACTGAACTCGCCTGCCTCCCTCAGAGCCTGGCCCTGGAGGCCGCCATCTTCGCTCGGGCAGGGAAGCCGCCCTCCCTGCGCACGCGCCGCCTCTGCCGCCAGCCAGTCACGGGACGGGCTCGGCCGATAGCCCCTCCCCTCCTTCCTCGGTCGCCCGGAGTTCGGCTTTTCTCACCTCGCTTCCCCGCTGCTGAGGAGAGGCGGACATGCGTCAGCCGAGCGGCGGGGGAAGGGAAGGCGTCTGAGCGGGAGGGAACGCCCACGCTTGGAGGAGGAGGAGGAGGGAAGGGTGACACGCTGAGAGGGGAAAGGAGGTATGAAAGCAGAGGTAGAAACGAGTGGCCTGCAGAATATGCTTCAGCTAGAAAACTAGCTCCGCAGGGAATTGGTTGGAGTAGAGCAGGGGTGGCCAACCTTGCTTAACGTAAGAGCCACATAGAATAAATGTCAGATGTCTGAGAGCCGCAAGACAGGAACAAATATCACACACACGTTTTTATTTTTAAAAATATGCAAATTTGCTTTTTATTAACGTTAAATGGGACTGCCAAAAATAAAAACAAACAAGGAAAACCGGTTATTGATAATGATATTACTTGTTTGCTAATGATATTGAGAGAGAGAGAGAAAAAGAGAGAGATGGAAAGAAAGAATTAAAGAAGTGGAAAGAAAGAGAGAGAGAGAAACTAGGAAAGCAAATAGATGGGAGGGAGGAGGGAAGGAAGGAAGGGAGAAGGGAGAGAGAAAAAGCATGCCTCCCCTTTGCTTCCCCAGCTGCCCTGCCAGGAGCCGCACAATATGTGTGAAAGAGCCGCATGTGGCTCCCGAGCCACAGGTTGGCCACCCCTGGAGTAGAGCCTTCATTTTGAGGTGCCAGTTGTCGCTTTAAAAAAACCCCAACAACCTTGCAGGAAGCATTCAAGGTATCCTCTGTCTACAACTTTACCGTCCAATACAGTTTTATTCAAAGTATAAGCTTCCTTGTGTATGCATGCTTCAAGAACGATGAAATGGAAATTACCAGTCCATACATGTAGGTAGAGGGTGAGCAGTAAATTAGCATCCAGCATAATGAAGGTGTTAAGTTTAACAGATTCAAGGACCAAACAGGAATAACAGGCTTATGGTTACCATTTGTTTGGGTTTAATTACAGGGGGAAACTTGGTGAAGGAAATAAGTATGTCGGAGATCTTCATTGTGTTGCATGCTAATTTACTGCTCACTCTCTACCTATATGTATGGACTGGTAATTTCCATTTCATTGTATCTGAAGAAATGTGCGTGCACACGAAAGCTTATCCTCAAAAAACGTTGTTGGTCTTAAAGGTGCCACTGGACTCAGACTTTGTTCTGCTGCTTTAGTGCAACACAACTACCCACCTGAATCTTATCTGCAACTGCAATCCGCTTTTTATAGGGTTGCCAATTCTGGTTTGGGAAATTCCTGGAGAGTTGGGGCGGATGCCTGGGGACAACAGAGTCTGAGGAGGGGAGGGAGTGCAGTGAGGATATAATGCGATAGAATCTGCCCTCCTGAACTGCCGTCTTCCCCAGGGGAACTGATTTCTGTAATCCGAAGATCAGCTGTCATTCCAGCAGGACTCCAGGCTCCACCTGGAGGTTGGTGACCATACACTCCTATCACCTCAGTGTGCTGTCTACTCTTTCCACTGTAGGATTTTCCTTGTGTCTCCATGCAGGAGCACTGGGGTGGGGAGATGTGGTACAGCTCTCTGGATTGGCACTTTATCAAAATATAATGATTCATATCATAAAAATTTAGCATGGCCTTTACCCTGGCATGCTGCTTTGTTACATGAAGGGATGTTTTAGCAGGGGAAAGATTTTTTTTAAAGCCAAGTACAGTTTGATGGATTTTGCTTTATTTACTGCATTACATATTGCAATGTATTTTGTATCTGCCCTGGTGCTCAGCTATGTTTGTGGTAGAAACTGAGAACTTAAAAATGCAGAATTATATATGAACCTGCTTTCCTTGCAATATCTCAGTAGTCAAATCAGATTACATGTATTTTTTGCACCTCTCATCCTCCCCTTAAAATATGAGCAGGGTCAAGCAGCTGTGCTTCCTTCAAAAAAAGGAACATTGTGTTCTAAATGCACAGACCAGCTTTCCTTGTGAGCTCTCATTGCTCATGAAAAATGGCACATTGTGCTGTGTTACCTATCTTTCTCTGCCTCTGAGCTGAATGGAGATTTAAAGCAGCTGCAATTGCTACAATATATTTTGCATTCAGACCCAAAACCTTGAACTGCCTCCTGAACATGCGTGCCTAATTTTCTTCCTATAACTCAGGTTGGAGTAGGAAGGATAGCTAGAGATCATTCAATGATCCTAACTCTAACTTCTTTCCTCTCTCTCCCAGAATCAGCTGCCCAAGAAGCATGCAACGTCATGGGAGCAATCATGTCAGGACCCAAATATGACATCTAGTCAGCCACCCAAGTCCTGACACCCTCCAGAGGGGAGCCACAGGTAGTCATCATGCCCAACGACATTGCCTTGGAAGTCTGCAGCCAATCAGTGGCAGCGCTTCTGGTGGCCCTGGGTGCTCACACACCACCAGCATCACAACCAGACTGGCGACTACCCAGCAGCCACTCCAAAACTCCAGGGGATGCAACATAGGAAGGCCAACCACATGCCCGCAGTATCCGAATGCGTGCAGAGTATCCAGGGGCCACCAAGGAAGAGCCCCCCCTGGAATCAGGCCACCAGGGGAGGGTATGACATCTCACCGGTCAATCCCTCTGCCTTGGAACTGCTACCCTTAGTGTACTGACGGGGTACGCTGCAATTTTGTCAGCTTACAGATTTGACTACTTCCCTCCAGGAAGACTGGGATGACCAAAAGACAGTCACAGTGGTGCCCTCAGAAGGAGAGGAAACAGCCTCTGCTTCCGACAAGACATCAGGACAGGCATCAGGAAGTGACTCTGAGACAGAAACCAGGCCTGACAACCCCCAGTCTGGAAAACAATAACCTCTGACCTCTGCCTTTCTAGTTTGCTTTTATTCTGCATGGCTACATAACGGCAAGTCACATTTTCAGTGGATGAGCCCTGAAAATCTGGATTTCAGGTTGGCTGGAAACTATAGACTTTCACAGTTTCAGACAGAATGGTGATTGTGCAGAGTGCACTCTCCTGATATGGGAGATGGGGTTGCCAGGAAAATTACCCCTGGAACATGCAAGAGCCAATGTGGTACAGTAGTTGGAGTGCAAACTAAGATCTGGGAGACCCAGGTTTGAACCACCACTGCCATGGAAGGCTGCTGGGTGACCTTGCGCCAGTCACACCCTCTCGACCTAACCTACCTCACAGGATTGTTGTGCGGTTAAAATGGAGGAAAGGGAGAACTTTGTGTCACAAATTGGTATTAACCCCAGTATCTTATCCAGTGACCTGATTATTCATATTATCTCATATCTTTTCACCTATAACCAGGGCTATTTGGGGGCAGGAACGCACAGGAATAGAGTTCTGGCTGGCTCCTAGGTTGGCCACGCCTGCAATCAAAACCTCTGGCATGCCTGGCTACAGAGCACGCTGCCCTCCCCCCCTTACACACAAGAGGGAAAGGCCTCATGTTAAAATGCCCTCTTTCCCTCTGGGGAGCCCTGGGATTTCCTTGTCAATTTCACTCCCAGCCAGTCAGCTGAGAGTGAAATTGACAAGGAAAAGCCTCTCTCTGCCTTCCATTCTCTAGCTGACATGTCGCAGCTGGGAAAGGTCAAGCAGGGAACCCAGGCATGTTGAAAAGGCCTTTCTTTCCCTCCCCAACCTGGCATTTAGCTATGCCTTCCCCCCGCACTTCCCCGAGTGTCTCTGCAAAAGCGGAGAGGCTCAAGGAAGGAACAGGGCATGTTTGTCTGGCTGGCCCTCGGTCTCCCCAGCCTGCGTGCCTTGGCAAACATGCCTGCTTCCCTTCCTGATCTTTCAGAAGGGGGGGGGGGGTAGGAGACTAGAAAGGCGATGCTGAAGTGCCAGGGATCTTTCAGATCCCAGGCACTTCAGCAACACCTTTCCCTGGCCGTCTGGTTCGGGGTGGGGGGGTAAGACTAGAAAGGCAATGCTGAAGTGGGGCGGAGAAACTCGAGTGGGGGGGAAGAGGCAAGCTTCCATGCCTGCCCTGAGCTTTCCTAGCCCCCCCCCCGGCCTAATATGCTAATGAGCTGTGCTGTCAGGGGTGTGGCCTAATATGCTAATGAGCTGTGCTGTCAGGGGTGTGGCCTAATACACTCATGAGTTTCTGCTGTTGGGTGTGACCTATTATGCTAATGAGTTCCTGCTGGGTTTTTTCTACAAAAAAGTCCTGCCTATAGCTTTGTTCTACCAGTATGTTTCCTACATCATATTTATCATTAACCAAGCAAAAACAAATCTACGCTCAGTAACAATGCAAAATAGCTCAGTTTGAAAAATCTAAGTTTGTAGTTACTTAATCGCACCATCAGTTCTGCTTCAGGAGGTGCCGCCAGTGGTAGGAAATAAAGACACAGACAGGGAAGTTCACACATAATATATTACTATTTTAAACACATGGTCAAAAGGCCATCATGCCAAATGGTGTCATTTCTGAAAGCAAAAGTATTTTTTTAACTATAGCATTGCATGGATGTACCGATGCAGTAATTTTAATGGCTACAAACAGCATTTGTACCTGTGTTCATGTAGGGTCCTTTTTTAAAATTCTGTTTTGTCTGGTGATGGTGTTCTCAGCCAAGCTGAGCTCATTCAAGTGATATCATCAGGAATCAAATAGTTCATGATAAGGAGATGATGAGCTCTTTCAGCATTAGTCTTGGGAATGTTTGGTGTCATGCATGCTGACTCAGCAGACCCTACCTAACTGAGCATGCCCCAAAAGTCACACAGAGGCTGAGACAGTTGAGTGGATTCCTGGTATTCCAAACAGTTGTTGGGGGGTGGGAGGAAATACCAAACGCAGCACAAACCAAATAACACAGTGGTCTTAAACTTTTCTGTAGCTAGTACTGCCTTGGCAAATGCTGAGAGATTCCACCTGGGGGAAGTGGAAGGGGATATGACATCACTGTTGGTGATACTCTGGGAATTTCCTTAATCTCTGTGGTAAATACCTGGCCTCTGTGGAAGTCATGCAGACATGGAGAAATTCCTAGAGCATCATTATGGAGGCCATGTTCTAGCCATTTTTATCTCCTAGATTTCATGAGGGCAGGGGATTTGGACCAAGAGTGAGGGTTTGCCTGCTGTGGACAGGCAAATGGCAAGCCTAGCTGGAACTCACTTCTTTTTTTGTAGTGTGTGTGTGTGCGTGCGCTTGGGAGCCTGGAAATCCTATTGACTTTTGGCAACCCCTAGTAGGGCTAGGATATTTCAGAGAGGTGGCTTGAAATCACCTGCTTCTGCATCCCAGCCCCGGTATTCCAAATACCTGCCAGGGTCAGCCCTTCTTAGCTTCCAAGATCTGATGAGATCAGGCTTGCCTGGGCTATCCAGGTCTGGGCTCTGGAACCCACCTTTGAGTCCTGAGCAGCTGTATGGGACTCACTGAGTTGGAAGCATGTGAGAAGAAGTAACAGGACATCCCAGTAATGTGACAGGAAGAGGAGGAGTCTGCCTGTGATTTAAAGGGAACCTCTCCACCACCAACACTTCAAAGTCCTGTTGTTTTCAGTGTGTAAGTAAAGAGAGGTAGGGGGTGTGACTCCATTGCTGTCCATGCGCAAGCAGTAGCATTAAGTGGTTAAGAGTGTGGACTCTAATCTGGGAGAACTGGGTTTGACTCCCCACTCCTCCACATGCAGCTGCTGGTGTGTCCTTGGGTCAGTCATAAGATTGTCCAGAACTGTTCTCTTAAGGGCAGTTCTCAACCAGAGCTCTCTTAGACCCATCCAACTCACAGGGTGTCTGTTGTGGGGTGGGGAAGGGAAAGGGAAAGGGATTGTAAGTCACGTTGAGAATCCTTCAGGTAGTGAAGGGCGGGGTATAAATCCAATCTTCTAAGTCCTTCCAAAAAGTTCAAAAATAGTGGCTGTTGCAACCCAGCAGGTGGGGCTCCACAACCCACCTGGACTGAGGGCTGCTGAAATGATGGGCTCTCCTGGTTTTTGTTTGTTTGCTTTCCTTGCATAACTTAGTTCCTCTCTTCCTTCTGGCCCTGTTTCAGGTACTTCTGCTATGCAGCCAGCAGGACAGGAACGGCTGTCTGGATAAATTTTTGGAGATATTTCCGAGAATTTCAGTGCTCAAGCTGTTTCTTTCTTTATTTTTTATTCATAAACATTCTCAGTTGTTATGAGTAATTTGCCATAACCTGCCCAATGACTGCATTAGCAGCATGTTGCTGGACAATTTGCCACTATCGGCTGTAAATATTAATAAAAGGCTTTGGCAATCCCACAGAAACCATTCTTTGTTATAGAGAGAGGCCACAGTTCACAATTCACACTCCCCCTACAGTCATTTAGAAATAGGCGAGTTTTGTTCTTGGAGTATATTTTGTGACTTTGTGTCAAAAAGATCAGATAGTATAAGCCTTTCATTCTAAACATGAAAGGAAGTCCTGATATTTTGAAATCCACAGCTACATAAGAACATAAGAGAAGCCAATGTTGGATCAGGCCATTGGTCCATCCAGTCCAGCATTCTGTCACACAATGGCCAAAACTACCAGGTGCCATCAGGAGGTCCACCAGTTGGGCCAGGACACTAGAAGTCCTCCCACTGTTGCCCCCTCCAAGCACCAAGAATACAGAGCATCACTTGCCCCAGACTGAGAGTTTCTATCTATACCTTGTGGCTAATAGCCACTGATGGATCTGTGCTCCATATCTTTATCCAGTTCTCTCTCAAAGCCGTCCATGCTTGTAGCTGCCGCCACCACCTGTGGCAGTGAATTCCATGTGTTAATCACTCTTTGGTGAAGAAGTACTTCCTTTTATCCATTCTAACCCAACTGCTCAGGAATTTCATTCAGTGCCCATGAGTTCTTGTACTGTGAACTGGTCATCTAAACACTTCTGTAGCTCGTTCCTTGCTATCACTGCTCATGCAGCATTCAACAGGAACAATAATTGGGAGGCTTGCCTGAGACTTTAATGAAGAAATGAAACTACAGGACAAATGCAAAATAGATCACCAGCAGTTTTCATTTGTACTGCTAAATAACAGCCATGCCCCCCCCCCTCCCCCAGTTCAGATCAGGGCTAGAAGGAGATTTTTCACTCTTGTCCCAATGCCATTGTGCTGCCACACAGCCCTCCCACAGACAACATACAAACAACAGTTCAAATCAGCTCTGGTCTTGAGGTCAAGAATCAGTCCTCAGTTCCACACACCTCATCTCTGCTTTAGAGGTCCAAGAACAGTGGTAGTTGGGGGATTTTCCTTAGGGTTGCCAGCTACAGGTTGGGAAATTCCTGGAGATTTGGGGCTGGAGTCTTGGGGAGGGTGGGGTTTGAGGAGGAGAGGGCCCTCGCAGGATATAATGCTATATAATCCACCCTTCAAAGCAGCCATTTTATCCACCTTTGTCATTTGGAGAGCAGCTGTAATTCCAGGAGAGCTCCAGCCCCCAGCTGGAGGCTGGCAACCCTAATTTCCCTGCCTGTATTTTAGCCCAACTTCCCATCTTTCCATTCTGAACACAAAACAAGCAGTACAGATCTCACAAAAGAAGCCAGTAGGTTGCTCCATTGACCTTTAATTCTGAAATGTGCAGGCTGGGAGGAAGAAGCATGGGTTTCTCAGGAGGATCACAGCCGTGTTCTGCATTAGGTAAGATGAGAGAAAGCAGGCATACACCCGCCCAGTTTATACAATCAGCAGAAGCAAAGTCCAGCTTTTTCAAGGGTGTATCACATCAGCATGTAGATGGGGAGTCAGTCAGAGGGTTGAAATCTTTCTTACACAATCAAGCCACAAACAGAAAAGTAGCATGTAAGAGTTCTGCCTCTCATGTTAGTTTTCTGTGTGTAGATGGGGGATTTGTGTGTGTGTGAAGAAATATTTGAACCTTCAAATGCCCTCAACCAGGGTTCCCTCTAAAGCTGAGTTAGTGAGAACTAGCTCACAGTTTTTTAGCCTCTGGCTCACATTTTTGTCCTAGCTCAGGAAGGATGGCTTCAGAGCAAACTAATTTATGCAATAGCCAAATCACTCACTCACAACTTTTATGGCAGTAGCTCACAAAGTAGAATTTTTAGCTCCCAAGACTCCACAGCTTAGAGGGAGCATTGTATAAAGTGCCAGAGTCAATTCGGAAACTATTTCATCAAGGTTCCACATGGCAAACATGAGGTACAGACTGGCCCAGGGTTGACAGGTTGTGAATTTACAGGACACTGTAAAGGTGTTTTGCTCAAAACCACCATATTAAAAAAAAAACATGTTAAAGCTGTCTTTCAACACAATTTACAGTCCCCAAGTCAGCAAGTAATAAAAAATGTTAGAACGAGATTAAAAATAAATATAAATATTTGAAAACTATTAAATCAAAACATATGAACAAGGAGGAAGGGTCAATGAGAATCAGGGAGGGAACGCCAGACAAAACAAAGTCTTCACCCACTGACAGAAGACACTGATAAAAGACAGGTGAATCTCTGCGCGGAGGGAGTTCCATAATTTTGGTGCCATGACCGAGAAGGCCCTTTCTCAGATTGCCACCCTTCTAGCCATATATGATGGGGACACCTGAAAACAGGCCTTTGAAGATGACTGCACTTCACAAGAAAAACTGAGTTTTATAGCTGTCTATTGGAAATCAAACAGCTTTGTGATCTTTTTTTTAAAAAAGTGTTATATAATTTATTCTGCTTTTTCTAGCTCTCCCAGGAGGACAAGCAAAAGATTGATACAGTTTGCTGAAGTTGCTCTCTTATTTCATGAGCATTGCTTACGCACTCTGAAGCATGAGGAAGTGAATATTCTAAGAAAACTGAGTGGATATGTGCTTAGAAGCAGTCAGTTATTAGCAATTAAAAGGCAACACATTCATTTCCTACTTTATTACAGTGTTACCTACTTTTAAAGATCAAGCCTTGGTTTTTTAAAACATACCGGAGCTATATCCTAAGACATAAGAACATAAGAGAAGCCATATTGGATCAGGCCCACCCAGTCCAGCACTGTGTCACACAGTGGCCAAAACCCAGGTGCATCAGGAGGTCCACCAATGGGGCCAGAACTCCAGAAGCCCTCCCCCTGTGCCCCCCCCCCCCAAGTATCAAGAATACAGAGCATCACTGCCCCAGTCATCTACACCTTGTGGATAATAGCCACTGATGGATCTCTGCTCCATGTGTTTATCCAGTTCCCTCTTGAAGCTGTCTATGCTTGTAGCCACCACCACCTCCTGAGGTAGTGGATTCCTCATTCAGAATAATCCCTGTCTCATGGTGATTACTGGACAATTGTACTTGTAGTTGCAGAAATATGATTAATATGATCACAGAAACCTCCCCAATCATCTGAAAATTGGTTGCAGTTCAAAGTGTTGGTTATCACCTAAAAAACCCTTCAGGGCTAGGACCCACATATTTCTAGACCTGCCTTTTTTATATATATGTTCTACTGCAACCTCCACTGCAACCTTCTCAAGGGTCTACCTTACAAATGGCGCCTGTAACCTCACATTCTTTGTTGTGTGGCTTCCCACCAGATGGACTGTGCTGCCTGATGAGGTCAGGAAGGCTCCCACACTTCTTTTGTTCTACAGAATGTATAAAACGGAATCGTTAAGTATCCTAGTGATAAATAGTTTTATTATGATATTGGAACAGTATAAATGAAAGTGCTGCTCTCATAGAGCTGTCTTTTGAGCTGAACAGTGTCACTGAATAAAGGCCTGTTTGTTTGAATTCATCTCCTCCTGCTCAATACTTAAAACTAAGGCTACACTGACTGATGAGGTGTCTCCTCCTATTGTAAAGGCAATCTAAATTGCAGGCTGGATATAGCACTAATGCCCTCCTTTTGAAAGGCACAGTTGCAGTGTTCTGCACATGTCTTGGTTAGTGCACATCAGGAACAAGCATGTAGAATATATTGACCAGTTTGCTTTCCTTTAAAAAAAAAATTAAGATCAGGCAATCTCAGGGCTGGCCATGTCTTATATTAATCATGACTTCTAATGGATCTGTTGTCCTTAAAGGGTAGCTGATTCATTTATAGTTTCCAGAAACACCATTACAAATTTGAACAAAGGAAAAGGTAATTACCCAGATCCTTGAATAAGGATTACGGGTGATTCACTCACTACAAAAAGTAAATTGCCTCCCATTTGGCCAAACGATGTAATCACATGTCTGGTGCGCCAGCAAATACTGCCTGTTTGGTTATCTTAAACTCTCACCTTGCAAACACAGTCGCCAGCTCTGTGTGTGTGGCTTCCTTTCAGTTCACTTCGTGCATTTAAAGCAAAAGGCTCAGGATGTGCTCGTCAACAATTATTGCTTTAGTATTATGTTTAAAGTCCAGACATGCATCAAAAGATACTTGTAAAAAACAACCACAGAGGCACAGTCTATTGTTTGCTGATGGATAATATATGAGAGCCACTTGGGGTGGGGGGTTTCCAATAGGACCCAGGCTATGCTGCCAGGGAATTAAGTCTTCCTTTACGCATAATTTCCACCATTGAAAGAGTCCCCCACAGTTGCTTTAAGTTCCAGTAGGTGGTGAAATAGTGCCTGTATTTCCCCCCCTTATCAGGGCTAAAAGCTCTCAGGGAGGCCATTTTCAACTGAGGAAACAGCACAGATGTGATGTAAAAAGTTAACCTCCCCTTCACCAGCACTGTGTCCTGATCCATATCCCTCCGCCTGTCTTCTTTTTAAAATTGAAATACACTTAGGAGCTATACAATCATAAAATTCCAGCATGGAGTGAGGCTTGGCCTGAGAATCCAGAAATGGCTCTGTTTCACTGGAGGATATTTTGATCTTGAATCCACTTTGATGTAATCAGGTATATACAACTGTGGGAAAACAGCCCCTCTCCCCAATGTTCTCCATCTGTGCTTGCAATACACCTTTTTCACAGGCTTGATTCTTGTCCAGGAATCACCATACCTTGGGCTAGGCCCCCCTGACTTACTGGGAAGGCCCTACAACTTCCAATCCAGCCCAGAGCCCCCAAGTGGCAGCAGGTGTGGGGAAGGAGCCAGGTATTCCTGCACAGCTGTCTGGCATGAAGGGCTGGCTACGGTGGCCCCACTGAGCCAGACAGCACCTCTCTGTTTCCTCCAGAAAGTCTATTTGACTTTAACTAAATTACCTTTGATTCAATTAACCAGTGCCCCTAAGAAATTTAAATGCCCCCCAACTAAAAAAAATCCTGGCTACAGGCCTGCCATACCTATATGACCACTGTTTACCTATTTTAGCCCACTATAACTGTCATCAGTCTTCTGCCCTCCCCTAGGAATCCTGGGATCTGTAGTTGTAAGGAGGTAGTGTAAATTGTTATATGTATCTCCCCTTCCCTGAACTAATTCTTTGGTTTTCCTGACAGGACCAACTAATAGTTAAAGTCATTTAAATCTATCTAGATTTATTCCCACAAAGAGAGATGAAATACATCATTGCAGACCGCTAATAATGGAGTACTTCGTTATTGGGTACTTTTTTCTGTTGTAGCCAGTCAGCTAGTGGGAATCTTATTCATAGAATTACACTCTGTCTTTAGCCATGATAACCTCGCTGCGCCAGGATCAAATTTATAACTGCTTTGTTATTTCTTTACCCATTCTGCTTCTGGCTGTGCTTTGGGGGGGGGGGGGTGGAGCTAGTTCAAACCAGAGCTAGAAGATCCCACAACTGGCTGCTGACTAAAAAGCCACTGGCTGCTGACTACTGGCTGCTGCCTAAAAAGTGTATGTCTGCTGAAAACTGTCATTCTCTTGATGGGTGGAAAAAGCAGCTGTGACTCTGTCTTCCACAGAATCAATCAGTCAGGAGTTGCGTGTCTCACATGAAAGCACTTCTGCATTTTGAATTCTTTAATGATAATAAGGTAATCTGCAGTAGTTAGTGAGGAAGAAAGGCAGTAGTCAGTAGATAAGAGTGGTCGCTGTCAGGACACAAGTTGGAGGGAGGGAAGGACAAGCATGGCCAAGTTACAGGACAAGTGAACTTGAGTCAGGAACAGGAAAAGTATCAGCCCTGTGCTATCTATTTGGTTGATGCACTTGTACCACAACCCCAGCCCTGGCTAGAAATAAAACCCTGGTGCAGAAAATGTAACTCCTGTAACAGGATGGAAAGAAGGAAGTAAGGAGAAGATTTTGGCAGCAATTCACTCTTGCTTTCTTAGAGCACCAGTCCAGGGAAGATACATATTTAGGGACTGTACCATTAGAAGTTGGGTGGACCTAACCTTTTGAGGATTCCTTAATAGCTTTGTTTCTACTCAGAAACAACAAAGTTGAGATACTATAATTACTTAATAGGCTTATGAGGGCCCCTTTTAGGTATTAAAATATACTTGAAATGTGAAAAATAGATTGAACGCTGAACAGGTTTGTCTCATTTCATCATCTCCACATACACATTTCCATCGTTTTTCATAGTGTAACCTGATTCTATAGCCATAAGAGAAGGGGAGAATGTCCTCAATATAGGCAATACAGAAGCAAGATAAACACTTATTACAGGTGTGTAGGGTGTGCTCAGGTTTCAAAATGATTTTTCTATTGATTTTCTGCTGTTTTATAGAAACCTCTGGGAGAAATTCTCTGGAGTTCTCCTGGAAGAATTGACAACCTGTTTTTAAACCTTACTAAGCACAGTTGTACAAAACCAAATGGTTTAAATCAACTCTGCTTGACAGCAAAGAATGTTTTAATTGGGCCAGATGTTTTTATGACACGTTTTGAACTAAACTGGTATGGCCATCCCAGTAGTGTTCCAGCCAATTTCCAGTTAAGATGTACTTTCCACCTGTCATATGTTGAGATTTATTATGGAATCTTTTTGCTTCAAAGAGAAGTAGGAATTGGCCAAATAGAGGTAAAGGGTTCATAGCAGCTTTTGCTTTGTATAGCAGCTTTGAATGAAAGAACTAACATATTGATCTATTAGCAGGTTTCAGTAAGCTTAAAGTGCTTTTAACATATCAATAAGGAAAACCTATATGTTACCTTTAGCTGTATGCAGCATATATATATATATATATATATATATATATATATATATATATATCAATAGAAAAGATTCTGTTGATTTGTACAGACACTTACATGAAAGCACAACATAGAATTTATGATTAAGTTGCCTGCCAAAATTCATAGAGCTGAATACAAGTTCAGTTGTAGTTTGAATAACAAATAGATCTAAGTTTTTAAGGTGATTTTATAGAAAAGCATAATTGTTAAAAGGTACATATTGAATGCTTATAACTAAGAGTGAAGACCCAGGATTAGATTATCTGAATTAATCTGAATGATTAGAAAAAAGAAAACTTTATGACACTCAGAACTGACCAGGTGTATAGAAGATCCGGCCAACAGAGAAAACGATCATAGGCAGGTCAGCCAAAGAAACTAATTGTGTGATTTGACGATTGGTTAAGGAGGACATACACATTTGCTCATTAAAAGGAGTACAAGTAGATCTTAAATCATGACACTTGGCACCAGATTAAAGGGTCAATTAAAAATACAAAATTTGTATTGTAGAATGGTGTCTCCTGCTGGTTAAAGTTAACTGCTATGTTTTGCAAATTAAACACTTCAATAAGCTTTTAAAATTATCAGAAATAATCTGTAAAATTCCCTAATGGAACAAAAATCAAGAATAATAGCTATATCAGAATATCTATAAAAGCTTTATGTTATAGACCACTTTGCAATATTGAAAGGTGCTTATAGTTAAAAATATTGGAAATGCTATGTTTCATAATCAAATGCATCAGATATCTATTTTAATAGAAATAATCTGTATTAAGAATGCTATTATGCTTTCTATCAATGTCAAAGAAACCAATATTGATAGATTTGGTACTGAAAATGAATTTAGTCCCTCTGTGTATATAAAGTTCATTCAAAGGTGAAAAAAAGTCTGGGAGCAGAGCCAAAAAAGTAAACAAAGTTGTAAATCAAATATAATGAGCAGAATGAGCACTACACCTGCACTACAAGGCTTGAAATATAGCCAAATGACATCCTGTGTGTCCAATATGTGATTGATGGACTTTTAAACAAAGGAAAGTGAACTGAGCATGCCTGGATGATGTTAGTGATGATGTGAAATGAGGAGGAGCAACATGAGCATATAAGCAAGCTCCTGGCTGTAACAATTTGAACATTCACGCTGAACTTTGCTGTGAGATGTTCCTTATTCAAATAAAATCTTTTGTTACCCTTTACTGCCTGGATAATCATTTTCACTGTGTGGTATATCAGCTAGCCACACAAGTCAAATAACCTTAGTGCCCTTGGAGCTTTGGTAACAAGTGAAACACAAAATCCCAAACTTCCACCCCAAATGCCAGTTCTATGAGCACTAGTGCCTAAATATCTCTTCATCTTTTTAAGCCCTGCAACAGTTAGAAACTCCCAGGGGTCATTTCATAGAAAAAGAGGTGCAGGAGCTCATTAGCATAACTAATTAGCATAACTTATTTGCATATACTACACCCCCTGACATCACCAGAAGTATGTCAGAAGGCAAGAAAGAAAGAAGAGAGACAGAGAGAGAGAGAGAAAGAGAGAGATAAGAAAGAAAGAAAGAAAGAAAGAAAGAAAGAAAGAAAGAAAGAAAGAAAGAAAGAAAGAAAGAAAGAAAGAAAGAGCTGGCAGTGAGGGGACAGCTACTGATCCAAGCCTCAGAAATACCACTATTCTGGGAGGATAGCTTCAGTGGTGACTGAAGCCTTCAGAAGGCTGGTTGGAGGAACAAGGACCTTTCCAGGGGACGGGGTAATTTTGCTGCAGCCATGACACAAACAGGCATTCCCCCGCGGTGGGGGGGGGGGCTGGCACCAACTCTCGGAGCTGCGCTCCCCCGAGCTCCTGCTCGAAAGGACCCCTGGAAACTCCCAATATAGTATACTGTTCATGAACCTTCTTAAGCAGTAGACATATTTTACATTCTGTAGATGAGACTAAAGGAGCCTAGAACTTCTGGAGCAGAGCAGCTTGACAATTCTGTAACAGAATCAAGGTAAGTGACATTACTACAAAACAGGACATTTCTCATGGCAGAATGTCATCTGTAAGAGCTGACTAATAAAAGTCATTATAATGGTTAAACTCAGTCTAAGGGAGGGTGGGGAAACTAAGGCTTCTCACTTATTTTAGAACTGTGGCATAGTAGTGTAAACTCACACTTAAAACCGAAGTTGTTATGCAATTTTAAAATATTTGTGGAGGTGAAAGAGAATTTTAACACACTTCAGAATAACCTTTCAGTTACCACTATGCATAACACACACACACACCCGCCATCATTTCTCAGCACTATTGTTGTAGTTTTTCGTTCCCACTCCAAAGCAGCTACATAAAAACATGGCCGGATGTTAAAGGCACAGAATGATGACTCAGCAGACAAATGCCAGATCCTTCAGTTCAGCCAACATAACAATGGTAAAATGCAGACTTTGCTAATTAGGAAGAAAACACACTGAGACTGGAGCCTGCCAGAGTTCAAAGTTCAAGTGAACAGATCACATTTCACTGTTTCCTCTGATCCACAGCAGTTACTATCCAAAAGTCTCAGTTTACATGTCTTCTGTTGCTTCCCATGTTGGTAACCCAATTTTAAAAAACCTTTCCATTTTACAGTCTGGGATCATCTGCATTAATTTCAAGATGTATGATTTCTTACCAACCTGCCTTCACCTGAACTATAGGAAGTCTGCATATATTTCATGGTCAGCAGCAGCTGATTTCTATGGAATCCAAAGATGTTGTATTACTGGCATAAGACTTCTTCCAGCAATGGAAAAGTACTTCCAGGAGGGGGCAGCTTTTACTTATACCCCCATCCCACTGATGTGGGAATCAAGGGGGAGACTCCCACACTACTCACTGTACTTGGATCTAACCCTATCAAACATTAACTTTGAGGAAGAGAAATACCCATGCTTCAGACACACTTGTATATTTCCTCCTCTCATTCTGCATATTCACCACTGTCAGCAGGCAAGTGTGCAATTTTAGGTATTGCAAACAACTGAACACAAAGGATACTGCGCAAGGAGAATGGGTGCTAACCTCGGCATGTAACCCCAGACCCTGGTTTGGTGTTTTGAACTAAATTAGCTGGCAGTGACACGAATATGGAAGTTCCAGCCCATCAGGAATTAACATCTTACAGAAGTTCTTGGTGTAGTTAGAATGAACGTTACATCTCAGATCATATATGCCTAATGTACCTTACTCATTACCTTGAGTAAAGAGATTCCAGGAAGTCAGCTCTGCCTAATCACATCTGTTTATATTCTTAGTTCTGAAATTAAATAATTTAAAGGCATATAAATTAGATCATGAAAAAACTGCTGTTTAGTAAGCTGCTTTGGAGTAAATTCATATTAATATGATTCCATAAGGAATGCTGAAGCTCTTTTAAATAAGAGCTTGGCTAAGAATATTAGATGGGTTTTAAACACCTTTTTTTCTTCCTCTGTGCAATGTTCAAGAAGTGTTCAGTACATGAAAACTACCATGAAGGAATATGAAAGTAGATGCCTTTCGAACACAGTACACCTTAACCCTCCTATTCAGTAGATTAATATCCCTGGCCTAGCATGTAGAGCAATGAAAGTTGTGTCTTTTTCAGAGCTGCCAATCCTGCACAATCGGTTTACAGAGACCATAAACCAGGGGTGGCCAACCTGTGGCTTGGGAGCCACATGCGGCTCTTTCACACATATTGTGCGGCTCCTGGCAGGGCGGCTGGGGAAGCAAAGGGGAGGCATCCTTTTTCTCTCTTTCTCCCTTCCTTCCTTCCCTCTTCCCTCCCATCTATTTGCTTTCCTAGTTTCTCTCTCTCTTTTTCTTATAACTGGTTTTCCTCGTTTGTTTTTATTTTTGGCAGTCCCATTTAACATTAATAAAAAGCAAATTTGCATATTTTAAAAAATAAAAACGTGTGTGTGATATTTGTTCCTGTCTTGCGGCTCTCAGACATCTCTATGTGGCTCTTACGTTTATTCTGTGTGGCTCTTACGTTAAGCAAGGTTGGCCACCCCTGCCATAAACAGTTCAAACCTGAAATTGTTACAAGGTGAGACAGGAGAGTTATAGAGGCCTGGCCTGTGTATTCTTGCTTTCAAGTACTAGTTATAGCCTAGGGCAGAATGCTAACTGTAGGTATAGCTGCATCACATAAGCACTACGCCAAAAAAAAAAAAAGTGCACAAGACTTAATTACATGATTTCTTTTAACTGTGCTGAAAGACAATAGTACTTAAATTATACACCAACCAAGAGCCAACACAGACAGACAAAGATCACAGTTATCCATTATTAGTGACTAATGTGGAGCCATGTGTAGAAAGCAGAGAGAATTAAGCTCTGCAATCCACCTGCAGTACGTTATGCTTTATTAGCCTTTTAGATGGGAGAAAGATGGAATTTTGAAGGACACATCTTTTCCCCTTTAAATTGCTAATGGTACAGGAAGCCCTGAGCAGTCCTGAAGGGTTAAATTTCCTTCCTGCTTGCGTAACTACAGTGTAAATTATGATGAACAAATGTACAATTTCTCTTTTACAGACAAGATCCTGGACCTATGTGTGTCACAACTCATTTGTCCTTAAGCCCCCCCCCCCCCCCCATATGCACCTGGCTCACATTTTAGTATTGCTTTGCATTTGTCATCCTTGAGCATCCTTTCTCTTCTAGTGCACTCATTTGCCAAAGGTATAGCCCCTTTCTGCACTCTCCTTTTAATCCATGTTCACCGTGTTGTTCTCCAAGCAATTCTGCACTAAAATCCAATTCAGTCTTCTTTTTATTCCAGGTTTTTTCTCCATTCTGCATTACAATACCTTCCTTCTGTAGTCAGCCCCGTTTCAGCCTGCTGTTGCCCTGGGTTATTATTTGGATGCTGTTTTGCCATGGACTTAAACTGCCTTGACTCGAACACTGAGAAAATCCAGAGTGGCAGGCAAATGCAGAAAGGACCATAGTCAAGGAAGGGTTGCCAGCCATTGATTGACAACCAGTTGGAGTGTAAGGGGAACAGGGAAAGTGGACACCGTTGGTAAAACCATAGGGTTTCCATGGATTCATAGAGCAGATTGCCACCATTTCTGAGTTTCACCTGGAAATGATGCAATGCCGTTGCACCAATGCAGATTTGGTAGTGGTGGTGGTGGGTTTTTCTCCCACTGGTACAGCAGTTTGCTATACCAATATCCAATTGCTGATAAAAAGCAAAAAACAAAAACAGTATCCCAGTGGCAAGGGGAGAAAGTGGCTGCCACAGGGGAAAGGGAAAATGGCTGCTGTATGGGCATCATTGGAATAAACCAAACTCCCCTACCCACAGAATAGCCACACAAGTTTTATAGGGCTGGCAACTAATATGAAAGGGAAGGGTGTGGGATGGGGGAATGACAGTACACTATCACTTCCACCATTGACCAGAAGTGATGTTAATGCACCAGCGTGATGCTCTAAGATTCCCCCCAACTTTGTTTCTGAGTTCATTTTGAGCACAACAGATCTCCACACTTCCCCCACAGCAGGAGACCTGGTAAGCCTAGCAATTGAGGTAGGACATAACACCTACAGGAAAGACAGCAGGCTTGTTCAGCTCTAGAATAACCAAAGCTGTACTTTCCAGTGGTCTTCAAGATTTTGCAGGAGACAATGCACTGGGACCCAGCCTTTGCTTAGATGTGAAGTGTAGTACCTAATTTCTACTAGCTTGTGTAGTATAGAGCTAATTAGGCTACAAGAAAAAGACCTCAGTGTTAGTTTTTATTTTTATTTATTGTTTTATTTTTATTTATTGTTATACATATAAAGAAATGGAACAGAACAGTGTCTAAGAGATATGTTCGAGTAGGACAAGCATCAGAATTCCACCCGCTATGGTTAAGCCGCCTTGAGCCGGTTGAAAAACTGGCAAGGCGGGATATAAATGGAACAAACAAACAAACAAATAAATAAATAAATACATTCTCTTGGGAAAACTGCTTCTCAGATACTCTACCTAAGAGGAAGCAAGAATATTCAAGGCAAGAGTCAGAGGTCCTTTCTGCACTCTCCTTTTAATCCATGTTCACCGCGGTGTCCTCCAAGCAATTCTGCACTAAAATCAAATTCAACCTTCTTTTTAATCCAGGCCCCCCCCCCCCGCACTAAAATTGAGTTTAGCCTTCTTTTGATTCTGGGTTTCCCCCCCATTCTGCATTACATTACCTCCCTTCAGTGGTCTGCCCAGTTTCAGACTGCTGTTGCCCCAGGTTATATTTGGGTGCTGTTTTGCTGTGGACTTAAATTGCCTCGACTCGAACACTGAGAAAATCTGGAGTGGCAGGCAAATGCAGAAAGGACCAGAATCTCCCTGTCCAGTTTACCTCCCCTTTTAGCTGCACTTGAGTCCATACCTTGCAGTGGCATCTTGGACACCTCCGTAGGCACTGACAGATCACCTGAGTTCCCCTCTGCTTCAGTACTCATCTTGGCAGCCATAGTATCATTTTCATATGCCATGTCTCGCATCATATCTATAACAGAGAGAATTAAAAATTGCTTGAACTGAGTTATGAGCACTTCCATCATTGAGAGATTAGAATCATTGTTATGTGTTAGGAGACTGGTTGAAGAAAAGAGAAGGAGACGTACAATTTATGCAGGCAGAAATGCATAAGAGGTATATTAACCATAGATGATGATCAGTTACTGATCAGGCACAGATTTTATGTTTGCTGTAGGTAGCCCATATTGTTAGTTCAGCCCCAGCATTGGTTGTTCACGTCTCCTTTGGACCTCTGCTAAAGAGCAAAGAGCCATAGTGTATGATCAGAAGTGCATACTATATTGCTGGTGTTCCCTAGTTATGGTGCCGATTCAAGGTGGTGAAAGCAGTGATACCAATTGGTGACAGAAGTTGCAGCTTTCCAGTTTTGAAACCTGTAGTGTTCTGGTGGATTTTCCCAAAGAAACCTGCCATTTGTTGTCACAGTCTCCAAATTCAGAAGCCCACTTAATTCTTTGACTTCTTGGAGGATAAACTGGGGACCAACTGCCGAGTCAGCCTCTGCTTCTATCAGAGCACAGATGTCTTTAAAGAAAAGATAACAATGCAAGGTGCTAACTCTTCCCTTTTCTGGATTATTCAACAGGGTTTTATAGTGAAAGAGTACATATACACAATGCTTTCAGCATACTTATACAGAGTTCATGCATATTAGAGGTTTGCAAGTCTTCTTTGCAATTTGACGAAATGCTGATTCAAAGGGAGAGTTAACACAGCACTCCTGACCTTGTTACTTTGCTCACCCGACACTAGCCTCCAGACCACAGTCTATCCTACCCACAAAAATGCAAACCATTCTGTATCACTGGTGTATTGCAGTAGTGGTTTTGCTGCAGCCTCGTGTCAAATGCTATGTCTGTTGGCCTTCTTCCTTCTATACCCAGAACCTATCTGAAAGCTTGTATCCAAGAGGAAGTGATCAACAGGGCCAGCTTTAACCAGCTTTTCTGTCCCATTTGGCCACCAACCCCCCACCCCCAACACTATGCTGGGGGAGGGAATCATGGAACCTGCATGGACAAAATCCCAGTGGGATGGGGGCTGTAGCACGGAGGGGGATTTGGTTAGATTCAGGACAGTCATTACACCTTCTTGGAAGCTTGCAGTATAAATATTTTCCACAACAGCTTCATACGCCAGAATGCCAATTCACAATATGCAGCAAAGGTGTTCACCATCTTGAGAAGTATTTTAAACAGAACCACAGTGAGGTAGTAAATAAAAACTTGTGCGTGTAAATGCACAGAGAATGCCTAGCAACAACAAGTGTATATGTTTAGCGTAAATATTTCTGCTGATAACTGTATTTTTCCCTCCTCACTCTGAACAAAGGTTGTCAGTGTACGATGCACTGTTGCTTTATGGCTTGCTGCCTGTCGGCTACCAAATAAAAGTCCATTTCTCCAAATGCTCTGAAACAGCCACAGGGGATTCTTCATTTCCAGTAGTGATTTTAGAGTACACAGTATTCTTGTTGGGTGGATCAGTCAGCTGCTCAGTGGCAGAAAGTCCTTTGATGCTCTTAGAGTAATCTGATTTTTTTAAGTCAGACTGTAAATTACCAGAGATATTACCCTTTTATTTAGCTATCTGCTATTTTTATTTAGCTATTTTATTACCTTCTGCTACCACCTGTATTCCTACTTGGTCTTTTTGGTGATCTGGTTCAACATCAAGCATTGAGAGAGGTCCCACCACAAGATCAGCCCCTGTTTCTTCTTTTGAGAAGTCAGTGACGGGTGATGTGTTTTTCCATAGATGCTGCAAGCACAAAAAACTTAGGAGCCAAGGGGCCAGTCATTTAAGAACTTTGTGCAAGTTTTTCATTTGCTTTCAGGGCATTTCAGATTACTTAGGATCATTACCCTTAAGAGGGTAAAAAGGTGGAGTATAAGTTTTGTAAAAAGGAAATAATAAAATAAATAAAATTCTCCAGTATCGCCAGCCATGGGTTGGAGGAGGAGGTTCTCTGGAAATTTAATTTAAGCCATGTACTAACTATGTGGAGCTCTTACTCAGTTATCCTGCTAACCCATTGTGCTGGCAGTAAGGTCATGAACATACCTGGCCTAGAGAACATTAATTTCTTGTGCCTTGGTGAAGCAGTACCGCTGGGGTTGACCGCCCTGGGACATCCTCTGGATGTTGGACAGTTCCCCATTTCACAGCAATTGCAGATGCTGCTAGAGCCTTCTACTGGAAGCCAACTGATATTGCATTAAAAAGTCATCAGATCCCTTCAGAATCTTACCATCCCTTTTATATCCCAACTCATAGTACTCACATGTTGAATGAACAAGCTTTATTTAAGAGGTCTGGTTCTTTATCAGCAGCAGTGACTTTCAAATGACACACAATATAGATCTGGTATTTTTGGCCACTGTGTGACGGAGTGTTGGACTAGATGGGCCATTGGCTTGGTCCAACATTGGCTTCTCTTATGTTCTTAGAAAAGGAAAGCAAATTAAAGCAGGACTGTACTGGAAATGATGGCCATCTTAATGTAAGGAGATTGTGGCATAAAAAGCATCCTCTCCCCATGTTCTTGGTATCTCCAGCTAATCTGAATGCTTCTACTGTGAACTGAAGTGTTTCCTGCATTACAAAGGTTGATGCAACATCAAATATTCTTCCATCTGCCAGGCATCTAGAGCCAAGATCATGGTTAAACAGACATTTAAAGCAGCACATTATTCCATTTTTTAAAAAAACTTCGAAGCTCTCATATGAACTCAGCCCAAACTTATGTGTATATAGACAAGAATAAGCCCTACCAAATGCCATCAGACTTTCTTGGGATATAGTGTCCTTAGAACTGGATCCCTGGTCTTTTTTTGATCCACTACAACTTGGTCAGCCAAGAGTGAAACAGTAATTGAACATTAGAAAAGGACTAGGCTAGGATAGCTGCCATCTCCCCATGAAATCCCACCCCCCAAAAAGGGTCTCATTAGAAGAAATCCAAATTTGGTCCATTTCCCTCTCAGCTGAAGTGGGGATTACTAGGCTCCAGTCATCTTTATCACCCTAGAAATCTTGTGTGGATCCATCTGTTTTTCTGCCAAATGCTTTTAGCCCACCCACTGATTCGGGGCAGTGGGAGCCTGAGGTACCGTATTCTTTCCCTCTTCTCTGGTAGTACATAGGGCCATTTTACATGATGCCACCACACAGACTGAGAATTTAGTCCTTCAGTGCAATTCAGGCCAGTGTTATTTAATCTTACCCATGGAAGTAAATTACTGCATACTTTGGAGCAGTCTTTGCCTGGTACTTGTGTGGCCACAAAGCTGCCCACAAATAGCCTCAGAGATACATGGCTTGTTCCATAGACATCTGCTTGAACATGGAGAATGCCACCCAGTCAGAATCCAGTGGAAGCTCTCTCTGCACTCCAGTTATCTGTAGCCACCCACAATAAACAGAAATGGATTTCCATCATTCCTGTTGGCCCATCAGCTATCATCTTAAGGATCTGAAATCTTACCATTCATCAGATGCAAGGAGAAGAACAGCTTATCCTCTATAGACACGGCTAAATTGAAGGGGATCCAGGCAGGTTTGATAGCATTGCTCCTCACATTCTCTTTTCCTTAGAGAGAAACCTGCTTTTTCAGTGTCTGATTAACAAAACCAAGTGGCTGAATAATGTGCGAGATGTTCCTGCTTACTTGAGATAATGGCACTCAATGGGGATCTCAGCTGGGCTGTTTCTCAGTATTATTGGGTTGCCTACAAGCCTTGGTTTATAGTACAAGCTTGTGTGGTAGATTAAGGAGTCTGGGATTGCCTCGAAGGACAGAGGAGTCCGCTGGTTAGTGTAGGCTGGCTTGTACCTCTGTGAGAAGAGTGGATTATAGATGAAGTACAATTAATAGTCTGAAGTTACATACAAGTTCAGGTAATTAATTTTCTAGTATGTGCAGTGATTTTAAACTAAGAGATATAACATTTCCACCTGGTCCTAGGAAGACTGCAAAAGGGATACCCTAAGGTTTAGGAAGTTCAAGGCCACCATCTCTTGTACAATGGCTTGGGATGAACAAGAGCAGCAAGAGCTACATTTAGTTTTAAAACTGCTCTTCTTTCTGTACTGCATTATTATTTTACAGCTGCTTGCAGTGGTTTTTCAAGGATTCCAGCTTGATACTTACCCACTTGGGTACCAGTAGTGACTTTTTAACAATCCTAGCACAACAAGTCATGAAAGCTTTCCCCCCACTTTGAGTAGTCTCACAGCTGGAAAGCCAGCTAGATGTGGTTAACTAAATTTGCCAAGAGAAATTTTGCACAAATATGCTTCACATGGACAGGATCCGCTCAGATAAATATACCATATCAGTTGTGAGTACAGGTTATATCTTAAACCAGCGCTAGAAGAGCAAAAGCTGTGCCGCAGAAGCTTATTAAGCTCTACATCTTCAGCAACAGAAGTGTAAGTTTGGGACAGAAGAATGAAGCATTCAGTTACTATGTTCCAAAGAGGCCGAAATACAGTTATTATTTCATGGGGAAATGCTCAGTCTCCACCACTGAAAGCTAGACAGAGTGAGAAGACTCCAAGAATACATTTTTTTATTTTTAAACCAGGTTTTATACATTATACATTATCCCACATATAACATATACATACTGTTGGAGCCTCACACCTTAACTTATCCATGCATAGAATTTGGACCAAACCTTCATCGGATCTACCCTCGCATCCGCGTTCAAGAGAAAGCTTAACTTACTCATTTCTGCCCAGTCTAACAATTTAGCAATCACAACTTCTTTCCCTGGAAGTGCTGCCAATTTCCACAAACTGGCCCGGGCAATCCGTGCTGCCATCAGTACAAAGAATACATTTTTTTCATATGTTGTTGTTGTTCGGAGCCAAGATGTGCTTTTGAGAACCCGAGCCTTCTAGGAGCAGCTGGCACTAGCTGTTCTCCTGTGAAGATAACAGTGCCAGTGTTATTTGAGGAAGCCAGGAAAAGGCTTGTTGCTCTGTGAATGCCTCTTATGGTTAGCTGTTCAAGGTTCCTTAGCAGGGAGCATCAGTTGCATCAAGTGGCAACATTTTATATACTGACTGTTTTGCACCTTTAATTTAGAAGCTGGACATGGAGGAGAAATGAAGTTAATCAAAAAGAATACTAGAACATATGTTCAGGAGAGATCTATAGAGTACTAATTAAGGCAATAGAATAGTAGCCATCTTTTTACTCAGAAGACCCCAATATTAACCAGCTATCTGCCCCACAAGATCACTTCAGTGTGAGATCAAGATATATCTTGTTTACAGATGAACTCCATATTACCTGTACTTGGTTTCCTCATTCATGGAGCCCCATTTCAATCATCACCAGGTCCTTGAAGGCACTTGTTGGCCAAGGCGGAGATCATCTGCTTGGATCATATGGCCTGTTCCAAACAGATCTCTATGGACCACTCCCACTATTTGGGTTTCCTGGCACTGCACAGCAATGGGCTGTAAAAAGCTCAGTAACAATTCTGACATGGATTTCCCAGGAGATGTAATATAAGATTCCTTTAAACCATTAAGGCAGGGGTGGCCAACCTGTGGCTCGGGAGCCACATGCGGCTCTTTCACACATATTGTGCGGCTCCTGGCAGGGCGGCTGGGGAAGCAAAGGGGAGGCATGCTTTTTCTCTCTTTCTCCCTTCCTTCCTTCCCTCCCATCTATTTGCTTTCCTAGTTTCTCTCTCTCTCTTTCTTTCCACTTCTTTAATTCTTTCTTTCCATCTCTCTCTCTTTCTCTCTCTCTCTCAATATCATTAGCAAACAAGTAATATCATTATCAATAACCGGTTTTCCTCGTTTGTTTTTATTTTTGGCAGTCCCATTTAATGTTAATAAAAAGCAAATTTGCATATTTTTAAAAATAAAAACGTGTGTGTGATATTTGTTCCTGTCTTGCGGCTCTCAGACATCTGATGTTTATTCTATGTGGCTCTTACGTTAAGCAAGGTTGGCCACCCCTGCATTAAGGGCTTGGTTTGAGAACCACTGAGGTACTGGCACATGCCTAGAGAAGTCCCCAAGATTAAGACAAGCTATCATAATAACCAAGGAACACCAATAGCAACAGCTGTGTTCTTTCAGACACCACATTGTTCTTGCTTTATTTCCTGCTATGAGCCAAAGTCAATCAGCAGTGGTCTTTTTATACATTCTGCTCCTTTCCTGTCTGCTTGAAATAATTAACATTCTATGTGGCTAGTTTACAGAGGACCAGTGGTGGTCACTCCGCAACTTGGGTACTAAGACATTCAGAGGACACAATGAAGGAATCAACTTCACCTGTGAACAACTAGCACCTGTATCAGAAAGCTTAAGGCTGCAGTCCTAGACACCCTTTCTTGGGCATGGGGCCCCTTGAACTCACTGGGATTACTTCCAAGGCCATGTGCATGAGACTAGGCTGCAAACTGTTTGGGTAACTGACACACTGAGTGAAAAGCTTAATTTCTATTGAATTTGGCTTCTCAGAGACAAATTTTGTAACTGTTTTAGAGGTAGTTAAGGAAAAAAGGACGTTCACTTTTTCAACCTGGGTTCCTGAAGCCTGAATAATTTTTATGACAGGAATGCAAGAAATGAAAACTTCCCTGCCTTTATGGTGGAGGAAAAGGGGCACATATTGTATTTCTGTCTGTCGTGCACATTAAAGGTAGAATAAAAGGAGGGCACTCTGTCAGAAGCTCATTATTCATAATTAGGGTTGTCAATAACCATGAGGAAAAAAGTCCTGTCCCTTTAATAGAGGCTTAATGAGCCTGGACCTGGATAGTCCAGGCAAATCAGATGTCAGAAGCTAAACCATGTCAACTCTGGCAAGTGCTTGTATGGCAGCAGTTGGAATACCAGCAGTTGGGAGGTGGGGGCAGGCTTTATTCAGCCACCTCTCTGAATATCCTCCAGCCCCCTAGTAGGGGTTAGTCACCAGAAGTTGCCATGACTTCCAGGTGCACACACACTCACACATGCACATATGCAAAATACCAAAAAATAACAAGGGGGGCCCTTAATGAGTGGAAATGCACTGTTGAAGAGGAGCTCAATTGCCCCAGTGACAGTTGACCTCTGTTGATGAGGTAGAGGCCTAACCTAGAGCAGCAGGACTTGTCTGAGGCCTAAGAGTAAAAAAGTTTGCCCACTCTCCCCTGTCACCTTAGTCTTGCAGTAGCTTGGGTTCATTTTCTAAACAAGTGTAGTTCTTATTTAAAACTTTGTAAGTGGCTTTGGGTGCTACCATTGGCAGAAGGGTTTTTTTTTCTGAGTTCTCCAAATCATCTAAATTAAAGTAAATACACTATATTGTGGTGGTGTTTAGTGAGTCACTCTTCAATGAGCATCATGCTAGCAGCATTGACAGCTAATGGTCCGGGTAGGTTCTTGAGGTGATTATGCATCTGTAGTTTCTCATAGTTTTTTTAAAAAAGAAGTCTGGGCATTAGAAACAGGATTGCTAACAGGTTGGGAGAAAAATGTCTTCGTGTCCCTTTACTTAATGGGTGGAAATGGGTAGCTGAAGTTTTTCGTGGCATGGAGGGTAAATAGCATTCCCTGGTAAATAACAGGTGATGAAGGATATTTTTCTCCAGGTCTGTTGGCAATGCTCTTATAAACAACAACTGTCTGAAACTGGCTTTGGTACAAATACATTTGTTGAGCAATTGATATTTTATTGTATTTTGGAATAATAAGCATAGAAAGTGAAGTAGGTGTCTTTTTCAAGCCTCTATACAATGTTGAGTTTCTATTATATATGTATATTATATCAATATTTTTTTTTAGTATTAAAAAAGTATAAGTGAACATCTTCTCAAATAATGCTGAATCACCATCAGTCTTCTTTGCTTTTCTTAGTGCTAAACTGAAACCTAGGCTAGCTAGAGTGCAAAAACACCCCAAAAGACATTCCAGGTGCTTTTAACTCCACATTACTTCTGAAATCCCTAATTGGCTTGTGAGCAGAAGAGACTGAGTTAAGGGAATAATAATGTTGTATTGAGATTTTAAAGTGTAGACGAGTGTGTCCTCTAGTGGTTATTAGTTCTTCCACAGTTGATTTCATATATTCTGAATGCTTTAAAATAGCTGTTTGCTTACACATATATCACTTTAATTTTGGCTCCACAGAAGAACCTATGCTCAATGTATGCAGTTGCTCCTTGACAGATCACATTTCTGGGGTTCAGGCATTAGTGGAGGAGTCCAAAAACACAAAATCCTATTGCATTGTCTACTGGATGTCCCACCATGTTGACTGTATTGACTTATTTTGTGTAATCTGCCTTGAGCCCCAGAGGGGAAGGTGAGCTATAAATAACAGAAATAAATAAAAATAATATTGTTGCTTCACAGAGAGATTATGGAAGTTATTTATAGCATGCAATCCTAACAACACTTCTTGGGATTAAGCTCCACTGAATAAAATGGGACTTACTTCCAAGTAGACCTGCTTCTGTTAAACAGATCTCTTAAATTTGCATGTATATATTGCAACACCTCAGATGAGGTGTATTTTTGAAGGTAGGAGGCAGGAAGGAAGCAAATACATAAAAACGATCAGATATTTTTAGAAGGAAAGGACTTCTTTAATATTTGTTTTGCCATCCAGTTTAAGAGTATGGGACAAACAAGCTCGATGCTGTGAATAATGTGAAAGTCTTAAAATATGCTGCATTGATTTCAGAGGAGCACTGTCAACTGGAAAGCCAGAGAGGCAAATTATGTACAAAACAAACCATCTGTAGGTGTCTCTTTAGTCATATTTACCACTATAACAACAAAGTTAAAAAGTCTGGGCAGCCAGCATGATACCAGGCTGTATAAGATTCTTGAATCAATCAGGAAGCTCTCCTGTGTGACCAAACACCATAAATAGGGATGCCAGGCTCCAGGTGGGACCTGGGGATCCTCCAGAATTACAGCTCATCTCCAGAATACAGAGATCAGTTCCCTTGGAGCAAATGGATGCTTTGGAGGGTGGAGTCTATGGCACCCCTCTGATGTCCCTGTCCTCTTCAGGCTGCATCCCCAAATCTCCAGGAGTTTTTCAGCCTGGATCTGGCAACACTACCCACCCCATCCCTCCTGGTGGCAAGGGGGAATGTGGCAACCCTAATAAGATATGAATGGGAATTATACAAGATCTTGTATAATCTGTGGACCTTGTACTAGAGAACTTCACAATGGATTATGCTTTTTTAGTCTATCATTATTTTGGGTCCCACCATTATTAGGGAGCAAATTTAGCAAAATGCTCCTAGGAAGAGTTATTGTCAGAATCTGCTAATTCAGACATTATGTTGTTCATGCCTGTACCTTTTAAGTAGCATATGTCTTTCCTTTTCCCTGTACCTATTGTGTATTAATGCTTGGCCAGACCGGGAGATTGTAGTCAGTAAGGCGGGAGAGTGACACCCGTGAAGTATGTGAACAAGGAGACCTCACATCCCTGCCTCCGCATTCCAGCCACCCCGGCAGGAACTTCAAGGGAGGATACCTCTCATCTCTTATCACATGCAAAAGCCTTGAGGCCATTGATTGTTATGTGAACTGGTAACATCTGAGGGGTCTGGTTTGGGAAAGGAAATTTACAGCTTGACACCTCACTCTTTTCCTGTGAGAACCAAACGGCCAGAACACCTCTCTGCCCGCCAATTTTCCCTTAAGGTGATTGGCTACCTATGGGTAATTCAAACTCCTTGGAATGGTATAATAGACCTGCTTGTATTATCTGTCTCATCTCTGACAATAATCCGAGACGCTGTACTAATGTAGAGATTGGAAATAAAGAACTGTGGTTAACCAACCAAGATCTGATCCTTGACTACGTTGAGCAGAACTCTCACAGATTGTCAGAGATCTGTGACTGGGACTTAGCCGTTCCTGACCATGTCAGACGACGACACGGTCCCTACCCCTACCCCCGAAGATATCCCCGCCACCCCGACGGACCAGGGGAACGGTGGTGGAGGCGGCGGAGGGGCCCCCGAAGTGCCGGTGACTACGATTCAGGGGGCTCACTACATCCCGCGCCTACCTCCTCGTCAGAGCGGGACCCCCAAGTACGCTTGGAGCCAGTTCGGTCGTGGGACCGTGGATTCTTGGGTGCACGACCGGAAAGGGGCACGGGTTTCGTTCCCTGGCGAGCCGCTCGATCGAGGGAGACCGAGCTACCTGGGAGACGACTGCGAGCCGATCTACGGAGGAGAACCGCGTCGCCCGCCCATGGAAGGAGAGAGAACCGGCCCGTATGGGCCCGATCCATATCGGGGAGATCAGATGCCACATCTAGACCAGATGATGGGAGATTTACGGCTCCAACTCACCGCCGAGCTACGAGAATTGGCCCTCGATCTCCAGTACCAATTTCGAGACGCTATGAGGGTCATGCAAGAGGCTCTCCCAGGCCCGGTGACGGGAGTTCAGCAGCCGGCGGTGATTCCCGGAGGAGCCCCGATTCAGCCACAGGCGCCCGCGCAGCCGAGGCCGCCGGCGCAGCCGGCCCCGCCGGTCGTCCCTCCACAGGTGCCAGGTCCCGCCCCAGCACCGGTCCCGGCGCGCCCGCCCAGCCCCCTCCGACCCTCTGACGACTACTTTCGATGGGGACCCCGAGAAGCTGCGTTTCTTCCTGTTGGAGATCGAGCGGTTCCTGGACAGCTGGGGCCACCTCTATCCTACAGAGAGGGAGCGGATTGGTTACATCGGATCCAAGCTGAAAGACACCGCCAGCGACTGGTATGTGAGCCTGCACGATGCCCCCGGACCTGAGTTACGGTCGTTGAACAACTTCATGTGGGCACTCTGGCACCAATACGAAGACCCCCTGGGGGAAGAAAAGGCCCGGAACCAACTACGGAAGCTGTTCCAGGGGAGGTCCTCAGTGCGGGACTACACCGATAAGTTCCGGCGCATTGCGGCCAAGATCCACGGTTGGCCCGAGGAACTTTTCATGGAGAAGTACCGGGAGGGTCTCAACCCGGAAATCTATGAGACCGTTCTGTTGGGGGGCCGCCCGGGAACGTTGGCCACTTGGATGCGGGCGGCCACCGACGTGGAGGAGCGCTTTACTCTCATTAAGATGGGAACGTCGGCTACAGCGGCCAGCAAAGCAGCGCCGAGAGCAAAGCCAAAGCCCAGTGTGCAAGACATCCGGGATGCCCGGTTTTGACAAGGGTTGTGCATGAAATGTGGGGAAAGTGGCCACTTCGCCTCAGCGTGCCCGAGAGGGGGAGGGAAGGGGCCGAAGACCTCAACACCCGTGGCGGGGAGCACTCCTAGCAGGGGGAAGACCCCGCTCAAACCCCGAGCGTTGCAACTAGAAGGAGCCACGAGCGAACAAGGGGAGCTGGAGCTGATGGAAACGCAGATGTCGGGAAACTCCAACGGCCTGCAGTGAGCGGCGCAGAGCTGCAGGTCCCCCGCCAAGAAGCGCCATCTCCGGTGAGCATCCCTGGCCCCCTGTTATACATGGTAGTGACAGTAATGACCCCGGGATCGGGCACACACATGAGAGTCCGCACCCTAATTGACTCTGGGTGTGCTCGAGACTTAATTAGCCCTTTGGTGGTGGAAGGGTTGGGACCAAGAGTCACCCCGCTGGCTGAGCCCCTAAAGTTTACCCAAATGGATGGGTCGGAAATGAAAGAAGAGTGTGTGGCTGAAACTGAGGGTCTGATTCTGGGAACCGGGGAACATTGGGAGAAGCGAGCATTCGTCATCACCCCAAACGCCCAATTCCCCATGGTGCTGGGCAGCCCCTGGTTAAGTTCGCACGACCCTTACATCAAGTGGAGTGAAGGGAAAATCTCCTGGGTGGATGATCGGTGCCTAACGCACAAGTGGGACTCAGAGTGGGGGCTGGGTCCGCCAACCCCTCCTTCCCAACCCGCCGCCCTCGCCCTCGCCCCCTGCCTGGTGCCAAAGGAGTACAGAGACTTAATGGAAGTGTTCAGCGAGACCGAGGCGGATGAGTTACCCCACCACAGACTATCGGACTGTGCCATCGAGCTACTCCCGGGCGAGAAACTCCCTAAGGGGAAGATTTATTCCATGAGTCCCTTAGAGCGGGAGGAGCTTCGTAAGTTTCTGGATAAAAATTTGGCGCGCGGCTTCATCCGGCCAGCGAAGTCCCCCTTTGCAGCCCCCGTTTTATTCCGGAAAAAGAAAGACGGGGGCCTGCGCCTGTGCACGGACTATAGGGGGCTGAATGCTGTCTCCACCACTAACGCCTACCCCCTCCCATTAATAAAAGACTTGTTAACCGAAGCGGCCAAGGGAAAAGTGTTCACCAAGCTAGATCTGCGGGATGCTTACTTCCGGGTGCGCATAAGGGAGGGGGACGAGCCAAAGACTGCATTCAACACTCCATTGGGACAGTTTGAATACCTGGTGATGCCGTTCGGCTTAAGTGGCGCACCTGGGGTCTTTATGAGTTTGATAAATGAAGTGTTGCACAAGCACCTGTTCAAGGGAGTGTTATGTTACATAGATGATATCTTGATTTATTCTACTGATAAGAGAGAGCATGTAAAACTAGTCCGAGAAGTCCTTTCTACCTTGCTGAAAAACCAGCTGTATGTTAAGTTATCGAAATGTGAGTTCCATCGTGAGTCAGTAGACTTCTTAGGGTATCGCATTTCTCAGAGAGGGTTGGAAATGGACCCAGCGAAAGTGGAGGCGGTGGTGCAGTGGGAAGCTCCGCGAACAAGGAAACAATTACAGAGCCTGTTAGGATTTTGTAACTTCTATCGAACTTTCATAAAAGACTTTGCGACAGTCACCCTCCCCCTAATGGACTTGCTAAAAACCAAGGGGAGGGGGACGGAGGCCGGGAAGCCGGGGGAGAGAATTGCTTGGAATGGGGAGTGCCAGAGGGCGTTCGAAACATTAAAAACCCTTTTTACTTCGGAGCCCATCTTAGCCCATCCAGACGAAACTAAAGAGTTTATAATCCATGTAGATGCTTCCGATGTGGCCATGGGGGGGGGCCATACTACAGCAAGGGTCAGATGGGCAGTTACACCCCCTAGCTTACATCTCAAAAAAGTTTAACGACACGGAGAGAAATTGGTCCGTGTGGGACAAGGAAGCCGCAGCTATTCGGTTAGCGCTCACTACGTGGCGGCATTGGCTGGAGGGGGCGCAAACCCCGTTTGAAATCTGGACTGATCATAAGAACCTGGAAGCCCTGCGTACGCAGAGATCACTCAATGCAAAGCAACTGCGGTGGGCCGATTTCTTTTCCAAGTTCAATTTTGTGTTAAAACACTTCCCTGGAAAGGCCAACTCTTTAGCAGACGCACTCTCCAGGTTGCCTCAACACGAAAGTGTGAAGGAAGAGGTGTTCGACTCCATGTTCTCCCCCCAGCAGCTCGGAGGGGCAGTAGTTACTAGGAGCCAACATAAGAAAACTCAGCTGGACATTGGGGCGTGCGATTGGGGGGGGGATTACGCCCCTGAGGAAAGTGAAGAACTGGAGACAATAGAAGAATGTTCCAAAAAAGAAAACCAGTGTTGGTATCATGGAGACAAACTGGTGGTGCCCCAAAGCAAACGTAAGGATGTGCTGCTGGCATGCCACTCTTCCAAACTGGCAGGGCATTTTGGATTTCTAAAAACACTTAACTTAATTCAACGGCAGTTTTGGTGGCCGCGCATGCGCCGGGATGTTTCCGATTTCGTCTCGGCCTGCCAGACTTGCTTAATGTGCAAAAAGCGGGGGGGAAAGGCTCCGGGGCTGCTGCATCCTTTACCTACCCCCTCTCGCCCTTGGGAGGCAATAGCTATGGACTTTATTACTAATCTGCCACCCTCAAAAGGGAAAACGGTTATTTGGGTGGTGGTAGACACATTTTCAAAGCAAGCCCATTTCACCCCCTTTAAGCAGTTGCCCACGGCTAAGGGAATGGCCAAAGCTTTCTTCAACCACGTAATAAAATTACACGCTTTTCCTAAGAGGGTGGTATCCGACAGGGGCAGTCAATTCGTTGCCAACTTCTGGCGGGAGCTCCTGAAAATGATGGACATAGAACCGGCACTGAGTTCGGGTTACCACCCAGAAACCGATGGACAGTCCGAACGAACTAATCAAATATTGGAACAATTTTTAAGATGCTACACCAACTACCATCAGGACAATTGGGTGGAATTATTGCCATTTGCGGAGTATAGCTACAACAATGCCGTGCATTCCTCCACGGGGGTCTCCCCCTTCATGGCGGTGGGGGGTTTCGAAGGAAAACCGTTGCCTACCATTGAGAATGTGCCCAATGCCCCCCCCTCGGACTTTAAGAGTTGGTGGACGACCTTGCAAGATTCATGGCCCTTAATAGGCAAGGCACTAGACCAAGCGAAAGAGGACTACAAGAAATACGCGGATCGGGGCCGAGCAGCAGGCTGGGATCTCCAGCCGGGGGACTCTGTCTACCTCTCCACCAAAAATATACACGGGCTACAACCCAGTAGGAAATTGGGATGGAAGTATGTAGGCCCATACAAAGTGTTGCGAAAAATTTCGGATGTGTCTTTTGAACTGGAATTGCCTAAATCACTGAGTTCTGTGCATCCTGTTTTTCATTTCAGCTTACTGAAGAAAGATCCTGGGCCGAATGCATGGCATCCAGTTCCTCCAGCTCCTCCTCCACTGATGAAGGAGGGGGCCCCTCATTTCGAGATAACTGAAATTCTAGATTCTAAAATGCGTAGGGGCCGACTGTATTACTTAGTTAGATGGCTTGATTTCGGTCCGGAACACAATGAATGGATTCGGTCAGAAAATGTGCATGCTCCTAGACTAGTTAGACTTTTTCATAAAATGTTTCCTGATAAAGCTAGGTGAAGTTAATTATGAGGAGGCCAGTGTGTCAGAATCTGCTAATTCAGACATTATGTTGTTCATGCCTGTACCTTTTAAGTAGCATATGTCTTTCCTTTTCCCTGTACCTATTGTGTATTAATGCTTGGCCAGACCGGGAGATTGTAGTCAGTAAGGCGGGAGAGTGACACCCGTGAAGTATGTGAACAAGGAGACCTCACATCCCTGCCTCCGCATTCCAGCCGCCCCGGCAGGAACTTCAAGGGAGGATACCTCTCATCTCTTATCACATGCAAAAGCCTTGAGGCCATTGATTGTTATGTGAACTGGTAACATCTGAGGGGTCTGGTTTGGGAAAGGAAATTTACAGCTTGACACCTCACTCTTTTCCTGTGAGAACCAAATGGCCAGAACACCTCTCTGCCCGCCAATTTTCCCTTAAGGTGATTGGCTACCTATGGGTAATTCAAACTCCTTGGAATGGTATAATAGACCTGCTTGTATTATCTGTCTCATCTCTGACAATAATCCGAGACGCTGTACTAATGTAGAGATTGGAAATAAAGAACTGTGGTTAACCAACCAAGATCTGATCCTTGACTACGTTGAGCAGAACTCTCACAGTTATGTCCTTGTTCATGCTCTGATTTTGTTGGTTGTCGTTTGCAGCTCTAATAATTTTCAATCTAAGATTGTAAGAAGAAAGTTAGGCATATTTTCATTTTACTATTTGAGTGACTTCTAGGTTCAAATAAGCAAGATAATTTAAAGCTGAGTTGGAGGAAAATTTAAAGCTGATGGAGGAAAATCTTGATGCTGGAGGATAATTTAAAGCTGATGGAGGAAAATCTTGATGCTCCGGACAATGGGAAAAATTTAGCAATTATTGCATATTTTGCCGTTGCTTAACTTAAATTGCATCTTGTTTCCTTCCTCTTAAGATGTTGGTGCTGTTTTGTCCTTCCTTTGACTTCAGTTTTGCTTCTGGCAGATAAAAAACAATAGTAACATGTCAAAAAGCCAAGAGCACTTTCAAAATGTAGAAATATATCTTACGAAAATACAGATATCATTACTACAAGAACTGTATGTAAGGGGTGTACAAATCTGCCCTTTTTTGTTCCTTTTGTTATATATTTCCATTGTCAGCCTTTTCGCTTTGTCCTTAGCTGATCCCAGTTCATGTTTAATGCAGGTCTGTGCATTGCTTCTATGTAGTTGGCATAAAAGGCACTCTTAAAAACTGCATAAATATAATGAGAAAAAATTGACAACAGGAAAAAAAACTGACTGAAAATAGAAATCCCTAGATTCAGTTTACACAAGGAAAACTAGGGTTGCCAATACCCAGTTGGGGGCAGGGGATCCTCTTGTTTAGAGCCCCTCCCCCTGCTCCAGGGCTTTCAGAATGGGGTACACACAGATGGTCGCTCCATTATACCCTATGGAGACTAGTCCCCATAGGGTATAATGGAGAATCAATCTGTGGGTATCTGGGGCTGGGGGGGGGGCTTTTTTGAGGTAGAGGCACCATATTTTCAGCATAGCTGGTGGTGTCTCTCCTGCAACCCCCCCAAGTTTCAAAAAGATTGAACCTGGGGATCCAATTCTATGAACCCCAAAAGAAGGGTCCTCTATTTTCCATTATTTCCAATGGAGGGGGAAAAGTCCATAGGGGCTTAGAAGAGTGTAACTCTGCTTTGGATGGCACTAAATCTCCCAGCTGAGGGACACCTATCTGTAAGATGGGAAGGAAAACTTGGCTCACCCACATCTCTCAGCTGTTTCAGGAACTCCATGAGTATTGCTGGGCAGCAAGAAAATTGGCTTTCTCCCCACTTCCTGTTTCCCAAAACTGAGTGACAAGATTGAACTGCTGGTGTGGGGGGGCAGGGTTCTTTCCACCTTGCCCTAAACACAACGTTTGGTTGTGAAATGTGTGGGGAAGAGCACCTCGTTTCCCTATCCACCCCAGCCTTCTCAGTACTGATGTTCAAAGGGAAGGTCTTCAAGTATATATGAAGCAGAGTTATGTGGAAGACTGTGATTTTAAGATACCAGATCTGTTTTCCAAGGCACTTTGGGGTTTCAGATCTGAAATGGAAAAAAGCAGGCACAAACCTACTAATGTCTATACACCATTTTTTGGAAAGAAAGTCAGCTTGGGAATTTTAAGAACACCACCTTTTTTTACCATCAGTCCCACTATTGTTCCCAGATGACTGACTATGGCCGTGGTCACACGGCCCTTTAAAGTGGGAGGAACTGCATTTAAAAGGACTGACCAGACCCGCTGCAGCTACTCCTGCGCTGAAGCAGGCTCAATCGCGGATTCCTCCCGTGTTTTTCGACCCTGGGAAAATCAAGGATTTTCCTGGAGGTCGTGCAAGGAACCTGTGATTGAGCTGATCTGGACAGCCCTCTTTCACAATGATTGCGAGATATGGCTGTCTGATCGTCCCTCCCATTTTTCCCCCTTTTTTGCACTTGGGTGCTTGGGCACTCAAGCACCCAAGTGCAAAAAGGGGGGGGACTGCCCTGCGCTCTGCTCTGGGCCCTGAGCCCTGCTGCCTGCCTGGCACCCCCCCTGCTTCTCCCCAAACTTACCAGGCAGCGGCTGGTGGGGCTCGGGGCCCGGAGCGGAGCGTGGGGTGAGCCATCCAGCCAGGACAGGTCTGGATTCGCCGTCCTGGTGGCGGCGGCAGTGGCGGAGGGTGTGTGTGCAGAGCACTCTCTTACAAGCCGAGCAGGAAGAGTGCCTCCCCCAGCTGCTGCTGCCGCCAGCCGCTGCTGCCGCCGCTGGGGTTGGGATGTGTGAACATCCCAACCTAAAGTCCCAGTGGGACTTTATCCGGGATTAGGATGCTGTGTGACCACGGCCAGATAGGTAGACAGACAACACTATTACTCACCTCCCATTTATAACTGCTTCCTATGGCTTGTTACATTCTGCTTTCCAGTCATCCACTATAATAGGTTGAAGCAGTTTTTTAAACTGGTCAAGTGGACAAGCCTGTGAGCAGCCCGGCAATTTGAGTGGAACAGGGTCTTTAGTAATGTCGTTCAGGTAGTGCATCTCAACGGTGTACTGACTGATTTTATGGCACCCAAGAGAAGAGAAGAATTAGGTTATTACCTTCTTCGAGTACCACACAGAAATGCAACATGGGCCTGCCTCGCTAGCAATATTTCCCCCTAAAATACGTGTTCTGAGCTCTCTTCTGATAAGATTTGTGGAACTGTGCATAGCTAACCACTGAAAATATCAAAACTACCTTTTGATGCCTCCAGCCTAACAGAAAGCTTATAGAGATTTTATTTATAGATGTCATTTGCTTGGGGAAAATTATTTAGTTGCAAACTTTGAGGTTGCGCAGACTGACTTAGGGCCAAAGTACACATTATGTTTTCCCCACAGTCACTCTGCAGCTGTGGGGAAAGGCACAGAATACTCTACATGCACCTCCAAAAAGTGGGTGAATACTGCCTCCCAGCTGTTTCAGCTTGGGAAAACAAGACGGGGGAAAGCAGAAGCCCCCCTTCCCGTATCATTCTCCTGAGACCAGTTGGGTTACTGGGGGCTTCAAAATGCCTTTCTCTGCTGCTGCTGTGGAACTGTGGGGAAAGTGCGTTGGGTCCAGGCAACCCGAATCCAACTTGTCAAAAAAAAAAAAATCCCATAAATTGTCGTTTGGCCCTAAGAGGAAGTCCCCCTGATTTTAATGGACCCTCCTATGAAACAAGTGTGCAAAGGACTGTATCTTTGCAGCCCAATCCTATGCAGGTAGGTGAACCTAGATTTTCCACTTGCAAATTTATTTTGTTTCAGTTACAGCAAATTATTGCTATAGTGCCACAATAAAAAAATATCCAACAATACATGAATGTAGCCTGAGAATGGGGACAATCCTTGTTGGAGGAAGACAACATTCTTTCTTCAGGTTCAAGGAAACATTCTATGATGTGTGCATCCAGCGTTGTGGGGCTGCAGCCTTCATTATAGCCTGGTCTCCAGCTTAGCTCCTGGTGGGCATTCCCCCCATTTCCCCCCATTTCCCCCCCTGTTGCTGTCTATGTCTTCATCCTTACTTTAGGATCAGGATAGGAGTGGGATTGCCAACATGCCTGGAGAAAAATGTCCTATCTTTTTAATAGAGGTTTAATATGTAGAGGTGGGTGCTTTTCATGGTACAAAAGGGGCAAATAACATTCCAGTATGTCTCTACTAATGGGACAGGAAAACTTTTTCTCTCCAGCCAGCTAGCAATCCTAGACAAGAAGGGGTTCCTCTTTCCCAGCCACAGATCCTTTAGCTTGATATTGTTGTCTCCAGACTCCTTCAAAAGCCCAGGGATGCCTCCATCCTTGCTCCTGAAAGGTCGTGCTGCCTTCTTTCCATACTTCACGTTAACTACAATCTCCCATACACAGTTGCTTCCTCACTTTTTTACCTGATTTGTGAATAGGTTAGCAGCCATGAGAAAGCGTCCCCTTGGCGCCCTGGGAACAGCTGTGGACTTGTTTTGACCACTTGTCATTTGTACAACTCAGTCACTGCTCTTCATGGGACCACTTCTGTCCCCCTCCCCTGGTGCTTGGAGCGCCATATGATACCACATGAGGAGAAGTATAAAGAATAATTCACAGCAGCATCAGGTCTCCTTGACAAGAGGAACAATCCAGCCAAAGGTCAGCCCCTTTCCCACAGAAAGGGCAGAAGGTTACTCAGATATATGATTGTAGATTTACAGGTTATAAAGTCCGCCTGTTTGTTAGGTGATAACATGAGGATTTTTGAGTCTGACATTCCGTGGGGGATTTGTGCTTCCCAGGCTCACTCGTGTCCTTTTCTCCTTGTGGCCATGGTATACAGGAAGAAGCGGCTTCAGTCTTCACTGCCCAATGTTGTTCTTGTTTCCCCAACCAACCCAGGAGCCGCTATTGGCTCTGTTGCAAAACTCGTATTGCAACTGCGTAAATAATGTGGCACTGCAAACAGAGCTGATTGTTAGCTCCTCAGGGCAGTTTGAGGAGGAGAAAGCAGTGTGGAGGAGACCGTTGCAGCTGCTTCTGCCTTCATCCCCTGGGTCAAGTGCGACACACACACGGTTGCATGTAGACCTCAACACCTCTGCTTATTTCTGAGTCACAGGATATACAAGGACATTCCCTAAAGCCTTACAATGCAAGTGTGCATTCCCTCAGTGATATTGCTATCTTCCTGTGAAGGTGCCAGAACACTATGCAAAAAACTGTTGTGGAGATTATGAATTAATCCCTTACTTCATACATTTTGAACAGCCATGGTTCAATTTCAACATTAAAGAAATACAACGATATTCCTCCTTTCTATCAGCAGCTCAAAAATTGTAGGTTAAACGTGGCTCTTAAGCTAGTTTGAGAAGGCAAGTGACTATAAAAAAAGATTGCCCAGGAAAGCATGTTTCATGTTGCATCTGAGTGAATACTTGCCCATTTGCTTCTTTGTAGAGTTCAAAAAGGTGGCAGGCAGCATAAGGAGGTAGCTTTTTATCGAATACATCCAGAGCTGATTGCAGGGCAATTAATGTGATATCATGCTATAAAGAATAATGAGAAATTCAAATGAAAGATTGCTTGTGTGTGTATATATGGTTATAGTACCCTTCTTGTTTTCTCAAATTTTGTTGGCTCTAAGGAGGTCACAGCAAACACCCTTTCTTGTAGTACTTTTGATAAAAGGGTTTTTCTGCATGTGTTTTTTCATCGGTTATAGGCTCCTACTGTATCTTTTCTTCCTTTTCCACAAGTGTTTTGATCCCTCTTATGGTAGTTTGATCTTTCCTTGCTGTTTCTAGCTCATGAAAAAAACCCAGAGAAACAGCTAGAAAAGATCGAAGTGACCACTAGAGGGAGCAAGACATGTGTGGAAAAGATTAAAAAAAAAAAACACTGAGCACAGTACAGACATACAACCATCAGAAATAACATGTGTGGAAAAACCCAAATCATGGTACTATCCTAAGCAGTTCTATTCAGATTCCTGCTCAGGAGCCTACCCCCAGGAAAGGTTTCTCAGGTTTGCTCTGTTGATTGGTGATAAGGTGATCAGTCTTGCAAGAATACCTGAAGAAGGAAGGAGCTTAAATATGAAGAAATCTTTAACCATGAAGATTTAAGTTTTTTAGGCTGGTTCTGCACAGTTTTTATGATCCAGAAACTAATGTGCAGTTGCTGTATATTTGTAGTTTATGCATATCTGTACCTCCTTTCCGAACAAGCAACACACACTTCTGCACATCAAACTGGGGCAATGTGTGTACATTTGTATATAAAACATATTCTGCAAAAAGAGGAGGGACTGTATGTGCCCAGCCTGCTTTCATTCATACAACCAAACTCTTATAAGTCTTGATTCACACTAAACTTTCTACACATAATGGGATTGCTCAGTTAGTACATAACATGATCTGTCTTAACCACAGACGAGGTGGGGGGGGGGGGAAGGTCCTTTCCCTTCAATAGAGATTTAATAGCATTAATACTTACCGCTGAATACATCACCATTTTTTTGGGGTCAGCATCGGTAGCAGCTTTTGTGATGCCTTCCAAAATAGCTTTCACAAGGAGACCTGGATGGACATGAGGAAGAAGATGAATGCCAGAGAAGCCAAGAAACATTTCAGAACTTGCTGCTGTCTTATCAGGTATGAGGGAGTTATATTTCAACTAAGGAAAACTAAGAAAGTCTAATGTTTTTAATTCAATGAAGTACTGAATTCCAACTAAGCATCTCCAATAGTACCAATGTCAAGAATAATTGTAAGTCATTGTAGGACTCTGAATATCAGTTTTTGAGTTCACCTTCATTTTTCTTCTAGAGACTATAAAAAAGTGGCTTCTCATTACAGTGGTCTCAGGCCTGTAGCCAGGAATTTTTTGTTCGGGGTGTCTCACCTTATTTTTTCCCTAAGATTTTCTATGTTCTTCAAACAAACCCACACATGTGGAATTGTATCTTAGACGCCAAAGTTCTAATCCTTAAACCTGTGCTAGACTATGACATGTGAACCCCACCCTTTCAAACAAATTACAGGTTCACCCATAATCAAATAATATCAGAGCACAATTCATACGAAAGGAAAGATTTGGGTTTTTTTAGAACAATACATTTAAAATTTTTAAAACAGTGTTCATTGGTGGCCTCACTCCAGCAAAAACTTTATATACATAAGGACACAAGACAGGAGACATAGTGCATGTGTCACAGAGAAAGGGAGCCTGTTGGATACTTGCCTCCTTGCAATCGTGCTTTTTCTTCTCTTTTGTCGTCCCCAAAGACGGCGGTTACGGCTACCTCCAGCAGTGATTTCAGCGTCGATAACGTGCTCGTTTCTACCCAGTCGTCATTACGATACTTATTGGTATACTAGTGTTGAAAAAGCAAGCTTAATGTGATCCACGTTAGAGTTGCAAGGCAGGCACATTATTCTTAACAGTGTGGATGCTGCCCCAGAACCAAGCCACATACACACTTGGTCTTAGCCAAAGGGCTGAGAAGCAATGTGCGGGCAATCTGACAGTGACATCTGTCACCCCATTGATTGCCAGGGTCGATTTGGCTGATCTGGCTGGCTAGGCAGGTGTCCTCTACCTCCCTCGCCACTCCCTCCCAAAGCTGTGTGCTCATTGGAAGAGGACGATCATCCCAAGCCACATAGGTGCCTTTCCACATAGACACTTATAAGAACTGATGTCTGCCTGGTGCCTCCATGGGTCCTTATAACCAAATCCAAAGAACCCTTCACTTGTAATGGTTTTACAGGCATGATTATAATAAGGCTTACTTTCAAGTGAACAGTTTTAGAATTTGGCTGTTGTACTGAATTTGCTTGACTTAAAATTAGTTGTATCCACATGGCAAGTCCCATGAACTTTAGGCAGTCACACTGTGAAGTGGTTGTGAAAGTGCTCCACCATACAGACAGACTGGCCAATTATTAACTTATGACGTGGCGTGTAGAAGTTACTTGAGATCATTCCTTGGTGTGGTTGCCAACCTCCAGGTGGACTAGAATAAATAAATGGAAGTACAGCAAAATGGGTTGTGCATATAACAACACAGGCAAAAACTGTAACACTGCACCCAAAAATACCTTTCAGGATGGGAACGGATGGGGACCTGGGTGGTCCGTCACCATACTTGGCTGAAATTCCTCCCCTCCCCAAACCATAGCATCCTCAGGACTCCACCCCCCCAAATCTCCTGGAATTTCCCAACCCAGAGCTGGCAACCATATTCTCAGGCATGAAGCCCACTACCTATTGGAGTTTCTTCTCTTCCTGTCCATTGCCTGCTATCATCCTATTGTGGAGACTGGCACGGAAAGAGACGGCAGAGCAAGCAAGAAAGAGAAGGTACCTGAACTACTTATTGCCACTGCTGTCTGCCCACTTGCCTGTACCCTCTCCCTCAGGCCTCAGGGCCACCTGTGGAATATAACAGGATGTGGTGCGAATGGTGGAGACAGGAAACAGTCCCTGTCTGCTCACTCAGCCTCAGCTCACCAGCTGTGGCAGGTGTGGCCTTGCCTACTCTTCATGTTTTAGGGGCATCGTGTTCACACGGGGCTCCATAAAATCTGGAGCGAGCACTGAATTTGCTCTTTTCGTCATTGTAGGGAAAGCACATGTTACCAATTGTTTTGTGATCATTTCCCCCCAAAAAATGTAGCTCATGAGGGCTATTTTTTCAATGGGAAAATGTCTGGAGAAGTGGGGCTATTTAGTGCTTTCCTCTTCTGTCATTTTCCAGCTGGAAAATGTTCCAGCCAAGCTGCTTTTATCTCAGCTGGAGAAAATGTGTGGGTACTTAATGGGGCTAAAAGCGGAGGAGAAGGCATATTTCAGCAGGAAAATGGCAAGGAGGAAAGGAACTAAAGAGCCCCTCACCTCCATTTTGTTCTTCCCTTCCAAAAAGCATCCTCAGTGGTTAGTTTGGTAAAGACAGTGAAACCTTTTGAAATAGTTACAGAACTAAACACAGCTCCGTCTTGGCCTGGCCAAGGAGAAGAGCAAGAAGTCACTCTCTCTCTGCCACATGATCAGTTGTCATTCACCTTGAATTCTGGCATGGCCAGAGGTGATCTTTGATCATGTGACATGGTCCTGAAGGGCTCTTTTTGTGGAAGCTGGATATACTATAATAGTTAATTAAAAATACCTGAACAAGTAAGGTATCATATGCATTCCAGAGCTTGTGATTGTTCACATCCAGAAGAGTTTTCACGTCATATCCTAGTTTAGGTGCTGTTTTAGCTAAGAATGGCTGAAAGATAAAAACAAAAAAAGATGCAAATCAACAAACGGAATGATAGACTCTGTCCCTGCGCTGAGTGACATGACATATATTACAGTAAATGACAATAAATGCCTTCAGCATTGGCATTTACTGGCAATTACAGAACATCCGAAGACCCTCTAACTGCTTGTGACAAATAACCCAGTAGTCTATTCTTGTTTCTATAATTTACCATTGGGCTTTTCTGCATTCCCATTTTCCTTGCCTGTGTGTTCCTGTTGCTTTGGGTATTTTTTTTCTATTCTGCACATGTTTTGCTCCCTCTAGTGGTTGATTCTATTTTATACAGGGTTATGTCCAGTTTAAATCAACCTTCTAGTGGTTGATTCGATTTTACATTGGTTTATGTCCAGCAAAAAACCCTGCATTTTTTTTTAAAAAAAGGATGCAATATCAAATCGACGGCTTGAGGGAGCAAAACTCATACAGAACAGAAAATCTGATGCCAAAGTCATGTCCTCCTTTGCTTCATTCGTACATTCTATGGTTTATCTGGTAATGCCTGTGTAGGTAGCCTTTGTCGCAATAAAGACACTGGAACAGTTTCTCTGGCTGGTGCAGCAGCAGGTGCCTGACTTGACAATAAACCCTCTCCCACAATGGGAGCAGTAAAAAGGCTTCTCTTCATAGTGAGTTGCCAAATGTCTGTGAAATTGAGAGGCAAGAGAAAAGCTTTGCCTGCACATGTTAAACAGAGCAGCATGCCAGTTCTCATTTTTGGCAGTCAAGTTTGACCTAAGAACATAAGAACATACGAGAAGCCAATGCTGGATCAGGCCAATGGCCCATCCGGTCCAACACGCTCTCACACTGTGGCCAAAAATACCAGGTGCCCTCAGGAGGTCCAGCAGTGGGGCCAGGACTCTAGAAGCCCTCCCACTGTTCCCCCCCCCCCCCAAAGCACCAAGAATACAGTGCATCACTTGCCCCAGATCGGAAGTTCCTATCTGTACCTTGTGGCTAATAGCCACTGATGGACCTCTGCTCCGTATTTTTATCTAATTCCCTCTTGAAGCCATCCATGCTTGTAGCTGCCACCACCTCCTGTGGCAGTGAATTCCATGTGTTAATCACTCTTTGGGTGAAGAAGTACTCCCTTTTATCCATTCTAACCTGACTGCTCAGCAATTTCATGGAATGCCCACAAGTTCTTGTATTGTGAGAAAGGGAGAAAAGTACTTCTTTCTCTGCCTGCTCTATCCCATACATAATCTTATAAACCTCAATCATCAGACAGGAAAGGGTTTTTTTTCTGGACTGGGTTTTTGCATTATGACAGGGGTGGGCAAATAGCGGCCCGGGGGCCACATGCGGCCCGCCACAGAGTTTTTTGCGGCCCGCCAAGACAGTTGGCCATGTGGTTTCAGTCAGGCCTCTGTTGGGCCCGGAGCACAGAGAAGTGGCACTCCTGGAATGAAGTGTCCAGGGGGCGGGCACATTACCAAGCCCCACCCCCTGCTTCCAGCAGCCCTGTTGGGCGACGAGGAGGCAGAAGAAGGCCCTCCCCCATCCTCCTCTTCCCGGGGCCGCAGCGCTCCGGGGAAGCCCTGCCTGCCCCCACCCTCGCCTTCCCCGGGCCGCGCCAAAGCGAGGGTTAACTAATGAATGCAATCATTTAAAAAGGTGCGGCCCTCCGCTAACCTCTGCTCCCACAAAGTGGCCCCCGAGCCAAAACAATTGCCCACCCCTGCATTATGAGATTGGTTTTAAGCCAAGCTACAAGTTTTCTCTTGCCCCGACTTCTGAGACAGGTTTTCTTTTCTGTGGATCCTCTGATGCCTGGGGATGCTTGATTTGTGAACAAAGTCTTCCCTACAATTAGGACAGTGAGAAGGGTTTTTTTTTGTCATATTCTCTTCCTTAGTGGGATGGTGGTTTGGGTCTAGCTGGTGGAAGAGTCTCTTCCAGTAATCAGTATGAGTTACCTGGTGGTGTTCAGTATTTACCACTGTGTTGTAACCTAAAGAGATGTCCAGAACTGGGTATTCCTACAACTTCTCTCCAGTATGGGATACCTGGTAGGTAATGGGGTTCCCGTTCAGACTGAGTGTGCTTCCATGGCTGGGACACGAACAAAGTGTCTCTCCAGTGTGAGATATCTCTTGAACCACAAAAGAGGGCTGTTTGTTCAAACCTTCCCCACTGCTGCTGTAGGAATGCCTTCTCTCTATTTGGTGGATTATCTTTTGGATAGAGACTTCCCCAGCATCAGGATCACCAATGTTGCATATGTAGTTCTCATATCGTTTCCTAGAAACAGATCTAATCCACTGAAATTCTGGGTATTAGTCCACTCAGATGATTCCTTAGCCCATAATAAAATATATCTTATTTAGCTGCCCAAAGCCTTCCTCTTTCAGGAAACTGAATTTGAATCTCCCATCAGCCCTTTCTCCACTGGATGAAGCTTCTGTATCTTAGAGGGCATAACTGACATTTTCACCAGAGGTAATGGACTCACTCTTGCTTGTCTGTAGATGGGCTCCCTGTTCAGGCTTGGAAGCAGTCAAGCAGCTGGAGGGATTTCCCTGGAGATTTCTGCCTTTTGGACAAAATCATACTGAATTTGCACCTCTGGCCCAGGGCTTCCTTGGTGCAAGGTCTCAAATGACACTGATTTATTACCTTTGTAAAACCAATGGTCTAACCTCAAAATTTTCTACATGGATTGGCAAGAGTGGCATCTCGACTGCTTGCTCTGTTTGCAGGAGTATTTCAGGCTTGTCATTCTGCAATTCCAACAAGGACAGCCTGGTACAACTCTGCTGCATGTTGTTTCCAGAGAGAGCAAATAGATAAGAATCCAAAAAGATCTCCTTTTCTTCAGTGACTCACTAACACTTCTCCAAAAGGTTCCTGAATTCGCTCTTCAGTAGCCACATTCCTCCATTGACCCCTCAGAGGCTGGGATTAATTGCAGATGAGCCCCGGAGAGCTTTACGCTCTTCTGATCAGCACTTCCTGGTGATCCTCAGCCCAAGGGACGTCCGCTTAGCCTCAACCAGGGCAAGGGCCTTTTTGGCCCTTGCCCCAAGCCTAGTGGAACATAGTCCCACCCGAGATCAGGGCCCTGTGGGACCTATTACAGTTCTGCAGGGGCTGTAAAGCGGAGCTGTTCCACCAGGCTTTAGGTTGAGGCAGCGGACGTTCAGCCATTCTGGCCTCCCCTGCCCATGACCCCTTCCCAGTGCCCTGCTGCTTTAGATAACATTACTTGGGCACTGGAGCTTTTTATTCACCTGACATGAGACACGGGTTCTTTTTGTTATTGTTTTTTGTGCCATCTATTGCTTTACTGGTTTTATCGCTTTTATTATTTTATGAATCTTATGTTGTAAGCCGTCCTGGGCCCACTTGTAGGATAGGGTGGGGTAAAAATTTAATAATAATAGTAACAACAACAACAACAACAATAATAATATAATGACCTGGAGAGTTTATCTCATAGCATATGCAGTTTGAAAAAGTCCACACTTTGATCCGACAAAGAAAATGTTGGCACTATGTGTCTATCCAGCACAGACCTTCCTCCATCTGGGGATCAATAAAACAGGTTTGGTTTGTCAAGATGTCTCCACCCTCACCCCAACCCCAAGCAGGAAGCAGCAGCAGCCTCAACCGTTGATGATATGGTCGGTACCTCTCAAAAATGTCCAGGTTCTTTCACTGAACAATCTAGTTCATTCCAATTTCATTTATTGGCACATACTGATATTCACTAAGACAGGTTACATAATACGTTAGAGACCTGACCATTCTTCGCATCCACTACTGCAGGGGTTGCTAACCCTTTCTTAAGCTATTTCCCATCTGCTCACATGTTGCCAAGTTTTGTTCTGTCTTACAAACAGTACTTGGATTGGGTAGAGCAGCAGAAATGAAGTTGTCAGCTCAGCAGCACGGTCAAAAATCCTATGAAATAAAAACTTTTTTTTGGGGGGAAAAAAAGAAGACCAAAACAGATCTTTGCACAATCTTTTCCTGAGTCTACTAGGGAATGCACAGATCTGTTCGCAATTTTTTCTGGAGACATCTAGGGGATGTACAAGTTACTCTGTAGCATCTGGCAAGCTACCAGTAGCTCACGAGACTGTTGGAGACCTACTATAAATAAAACAACCTTGAGAAATGCCATAATGTTATTAGGGCGGAAACAGGCTTATAATCTCTAGAGCTGTAAAAATAATTTCAAGAAACAGCATGAGGCTGATTTTCAGGTAGTCCACTGAGAATGCTTTCTTTTTCTTACCATATACTCTTTCAGTTTGAGCTTGAATGCGCCTGAATCCATGGTTTCTTTAAGAAGTTTAAGAAATCGTGGGCAGTCAAGGATAGGATAGGACAGTAGCTGAAACAAAAATAATAAAATGCATTAAGTAGAAGATCTCCTCTTACTGTGGCCTGTCCCTAATCTATTCAAGTTGTTTACAGCCACGGTGCTCCAGAAATAAAGCTGGAAAGCCAAGAACACAATCCATGCAGTACCTTTTATTAGGGCCAACCCAATGACACACAACACTGCACAAGCTTTTGAATTCCCCAGAAATCTTCATCAAGCTAGATGCTACTACTAGGATGAGATCCTCTTTGAACATTTTATTTATTTTGCAGTACACCCGAGGTGTTCCTAATAAACATCAATGTTAGCAAAAGCTTTGCAGCATTCATTTGTTCTCAAAACAATCCAGCAGAGTTGCCAAGTGCTCCCTGGCCACTGGTGGTGGATGGGGATGGGGAGGGTTTCCAGATCCAGGTTGGGAAACTCCTGGAGATTTGGGGGTAGAGCCTGGGGGAAGGGAGGGACAATGCCCTAGAGTCTGCCCTCCAAAGCATCCATTTTCTCCAGGGGAACTGACCTCTGTAGCCTGGAGATGAGCTGTAATTCCAGGGGATCTCCAGGTCCTACCTGGAGGCTGGCATCCCTAAATCAGGCTATGAATGTAAATGTAAAATTCTTCCCACTTGCAAATCCCCCTCTTACTCCATGTATATGTCTGAGTATATATGTGAGAGTACATGTCTGAGTGAGAGACTCTAACCTGATGTTTAGGCAGTAGATACATATATGCTTTCTTACCCGATCCTCTTTACGAGGCACAGTATGAACTGGAATAGGCTGCCAAGCAATGCGTTGATTCCATACTTGGGCACCAGTTGGAGGAAAGAGGCCAGCTAAGTTGCTTTGAGCGCTCATAATAGTTCGATCAACGTCTGTGCTTAGGACATAAATCTGGGAGGAAAAACGTGAGTAGATCAGAGCAGTGCTGACTTTTGATCCTGTGGACCAAACGTCAGCTAGAATGCTGAATGAAATGGACATGAAGCCCAATAATATCGTTTCTTTGGGTCAGTTACTAATCGATAGTAGCTGAAGAACAGAGCAATCTTACACAGAACAAGAAACTCCCAGAGTATGCCTGGCTGAAAGGATCAAGGTAGATGTGTGGGGGACACAAGGATTTTGTCACGGTGCCACTACAAAGAACAACCTGTTTGTCTCTAGTGAATACTCTCTTTAGAACTGAAAGAAGAGCACAGAGAGGGCCTGGAGTATGAGCTTAATGAATAGGTAGGTGTCTATGGGAACAACCTGCTCTCAGGCCACAAAGGGCTTTATAGGTGATAGCCAACCATTCAAATTGTCCCTCAAAACAAATCACCAACCAGTTTAGATTCTTTAGTAAGATACATTCTTTGGTAAGATACATTCCCCAGGAACTTACACCAGCCAGCCAGCTATCCCACCATCTCATCTATGCACATCAGGATCTTCTGGACAGCCATACTGGTCACCAGTTAGTCACCACCGGTACAGATTTTGCATTTTCATCTGTTTGGGAGGCTGATGCATTTCATGTAGATGCCTTAACTTTGATAACAACATTTATAGAAATGTTGTTGCTGAGTGAACAGTTCCTTTACTCACCTCCTTCCTTTTGTATTCAAGGCTTAAAAATTTTCCATATTTCTTCCTCAAATATCGCCCAAGTTTGTACTGTTGCTTTATTCCTTCCTGTGGGAGCAATAATAAGATGAGTTAGGGCCTTAATTTATTTAATTGCCACTTGTTTCTACCTGTTTGGCCCAGGCTAGCCCAATCATGTCAAATCTCAAAAGCTAAGCAAGGTCAGCCTTGGCTAGTATTTGGATGGGCGACCTCCAAGGAATACCAAATCATCTCTGCAATGTCTCTTGCCTTAAAAGCAAGTCTAGCTCACCACCTAGTGGTGCATAATGCTAAAGAGCTAGAACTTTTGGCTGCCAGACAATCTTAGGATCTCCTGGCAATGCTACACACAATGCGATAAGATAATTAAGTGATTAATTTCTACCAGTTTGAACAAATCATTTCAGAAAAGGGAAACTACTTTGCATATCATATGATAACAGTGTCAGTTGCAAAAGAGTAAAATCATTGACTCATGAAAGTACAATTGAGAATTTTTGCTTGTTTGTTTCACAGCTGTGTTAGAATAGCAGCTAGTGCCAGCATGCTATAGTGTTTAGACTGTTGGACTAGTATCTGGGAGACCCAGGGATCAAATTCCCAAACAGCTGTGAGGGATTGCTGGGTAACCTACGGCCAGTCATACGGTCTTAACATAACCTACCTTGCAGGGTTGTTATGAGGATAAAGGGAAGGAAAGGAAAACAATGTAAGCCTCTGTCGGTTCCCTTTTGGGGAGAAAGGCAGGGTACAAATTAAATTTAAAAATACAGACAATTAAAGTCTAGATTTTGGCACAATCTCCAATATTGGCCACAAGAGAAATTGGACTGTTTTCCCCCAACAATTTTTATTTTTATCCCGTGGTAACACTGACTTGAATAATACAATTACTGCTTACAGCAGTGATATTCTGTTATCATTTGTTTCCATTTCTGCAAAGCTGATTGCTGATAACAAGCCACACTTTTCCTTTACCGGGGCGGGGGGGGGGGCATATGGATGCTTCTGATTCTGGCCTCAGTGTTTCGAGGGTGTAAGGGCAATGCAGCTGGCAACATCTGTCACCCCATTGATCTCCAGGCTTGATTCAGCTGATCTGGCTGGCTTGGTGGGTGTCCCCTCCCTCCCGCACTGATCCATGTGTATCCCTCCCAAAGCTGAGCACTGAGTGGAAGAGGGTGACCACCATCCCAAGTTGGAGGAGTGTACTGTTCTTTCATCGATGGCATACAGCTGTGCTCCCCTGCTAGAAACTCCAAACAAGCTCAAGGCTGCAGTGTTTGAAAGATGCCACACAGAGAGGCCTTGGTTTCTTGTCACTGAGTTTCTTGTCATCCTTGCCATGTTGGGCTGCTTCCACACTAAGGTTTGGGGTTTTGGGGAGGGTTTTTTGGGGGGGTAACGTCTACACAATGTCGTCTCCTCATCTTCCAGTTTCTGGGCTTTCCCCTGCTTCACTATGATTCCACCCAATCCTGGTTTGATACAGTATTCTTTAGAAAAATTGCAATGAAAGCACCTTTGCATGCTGCGTAGACGAGAAAGGTGGACATTTTCTATTGGTGTCATTTTCTACTCCTGCGTCACCATTTTCAGGCTTTTCATTCATTCATTCATTCATTCATTCATTCATTCATTCAATTTATACCCCGCCCTCCCCACGAACGGGCTCAGGGCGGCTTTTTCCTTAAACCAGCAATTGCTATATTGCTATGGTAAAGGTAAAGGTTTCCCTTGCTCGAAAGCCAGTTGAATATGACTCTAGGAATGCGGTGCTCATCTCCGTTTCCAAGCTGAAGCGTCAGCACTGTTCGAAGACATTTCTGTGGTCATGTGGCCGGCATGACTAGACACCGAGGTGCATGGAACGCTATTACCTTCCCACTGAAGTGGTACCTATTTATCTACAAGCAATTTCTTGCTTTTGAACTGCTAGGTTGCTACATCGAAATAAAATTACAAGGATCTATTGCCACTATCTACTAAACTCTAAAATGACTCCATGTCCCCATAGTGGGCTTGGGGGCACAGTATCATTGAATATGACCTTCAGTCAGGCTCAGTTGAAATCCTCTGGGATATCCAATGGTTTGGATCCAACCAGCTTTTCTACTGGTGGAAAAGGAAGTGTGGGGTCCCCTTTGACCAGTAAAAATTCTATGCTGAGGATCATGGGGCCTGTAAAGTCAAAAGCCATGTAGGATGGGAGCTGTAGCAAGGATGGGAATTCGCTGACATTGAGCAAAAAACTTGCTGGATCCAACCCATTGACTCTTGCAGCCCAGACAACAATTTGTAATTAAAGTAACCCCATAGCAGCAGAATATGGTGCAAATGCAACTAAATTGCTTTTTTACAGATTGCTTAAAGAATTTGGCTTTTAAAAATAAAAGTAACGTAGGAATGTAGAAACTGACTCCCAGGAACGCAGACTTGATCAGATGCTGTCTTCACTCCACTGTATTCCACTGTAACTAAACTGGCATTTTTATCAGTAGAGTGAGCTCAATTAATAATCACATAATGGAATGCCAACTCCTTTATGGTGATTAAAATATATTCAGTAATTTTCAAAAGCAAATATCAAACCCTGGTGAGCTGTCCATATCCTTGTGGCCAAATGCTTTCTTGATAGGAGTTTGTGGGAAAAGTTGAAATGGGACTTCTGTCGCCATGTCGGTAAACCTGGTAGAATGGATTGAAAACTGAATTAACTTTCAGAAACTAAGTAAATATAGAGTCAAACAGCCCCATGCACTTAATATTCCTGCTGGAAAGATCAATACTTCAAGCTGCTAAAAATAATTAAGGCCCCGATCACACGCAGAATTAGCCGCACGATAGGCACGAATGCCATGCGGATTTTAAAGGCGTGATCACACCAGAACATCTGGCAAGTGTCCCACACCCATCAGCAACCCGTTTCTCTCCGCCAAAGAAGTGAAGTTAAAAGATACTAGGGAACGTCCAGTATCAAACAGGTTTGCTACGGGCCACAGACGGACTTTCCCTGTGTGATTGCTCCAGCGCACACTCATGGCATCAGGGATAGTCTGATCAGGCTATCCCGACGCCATGCTGTTGTTTCCCCCACTGTTCAGTATGTGCATCATTGCATACTGCCATAGGAAGCCCTCAGGGCGGACATGCGATTCATCGATCCCGTTTAAGAGCATTGGGAAAAAGGCAAAAAACAAAAACAACCCCCCCCCCCAACTCATCCGCAATTGTGTCTGATCATGCAGTGGTGGGCTGGGCCTGCAGCTTCACAGAACTGTATGATCGTGCAACTGTGGGTCAAATTACTCTGGAGCAAATATCCTCACTCCCCACCCTGGATTATCTCATTCATGTGACTGGGACCTGACAATGGGTAATTCTAAACAGAGTTTCAGCTTTCTAAGCCTACTGACTTCAATGCATTTAGAAGGGTGTAACTTTGTTTAGGCTTGCAGTGTTATTGCTCCATTTCTCAGTTTGCTAATCCAGTTTAGCAGGGCTTTTTTTGTAGAAAAAGCCCAGCAGGAACTCATTAGCATAATAGGCCACACTCAAAAGCAGAAACTCATTAGCATATTAGACCACACCCCCGACGACACAGCTCCCTCCCAGGATCAGCTTCCCCAGGTGTCCCGCAGCTTGTGGGGCGCATGGGGAACCCGAGGGAAGGAAGGCAGTTTTTGGATCGGCTTCCCCAGGCACACTGCAGCTGTGGGGCACCTGGGGAACCCAAGGAGGGGAGGCAGTTTAAACTGCCTTCCCTCCCTGGATCAGCTTGACTTCCCCAGGCGCCCTGCGGCTTGCGAGGTGCCTGGGGAACCCGGGTGGGGGGAGCTGTAGGTATGGCCAACTCTGAAGCCAGCCGGAACTCTGTTCCTGTGCATTCCTGGCCAAAAATAGCCCTGCAGCTTAGTAAAATGAGGTCTTACTGCTCCAGAAGTATAATGTTGTTAACTGTAATGTTCCATTAATACTACAAAAATGTTACTCTAGCTGGTAGGCAGATACACAAATGTTTAGGACTGTAGTGTAAATTAGGTGGAGCAATCTAGATTTGAAATTAAACAAATCCTATTGGAATCACTGGACTTTAAGTAGATCCAGGTGGGTAGTCCAGTAGCAACTTTAGGACCAACAAAGTTTTATTCAAGGTATAAGCTTTCGTATGCAAGAAGTGTGCTTGCGCACAAAAACTTATACCTTGAATAAAACTTTGTCGGTCTTAAGGGAGCTACTGGATTTTGTTCTGGAGTTTAAGAAGTTTACAGCCCAATTCTTACCATTACTCAGAAGGAAATCCCATAGATTTCAGAGTTTCATTGCAGTGCATTGTATTCATATAATATAAATCCCAAAGTAAAATTGGTACAAATTTTGCCATTGGCTTTGCTTGGTGATGACTGCCAGACAAGGAGAGTGTTGTGTTTTAATTACTGTAGATTGTTTTATTGTTGGTGTTTAGGAATTTGTACCATTAGGGAGACTGTAGTCTGCTGCTGCCTTGCCCTCGATAGCCCAGGCTAACCCAATCTTGTGAAGATATGGCTGCTAAGCGGAATCAGCCCTGGTTAGTATTTGAATGGGAGACTACCAAGCAAGTCTAGGGTTGCTCTGCAGATGGAGGCAATGGCAAACCACCTCTGAATGTTTCCATAGGTTGGATGTGACTTGATGGCAAAAAAAGAAGAAGGTCAGACTAGAGAAAGCCAGAGAAGGACAAAAAAAAGATGGAGGAAAATCATAACAAGGGCTGTAAGAAGGACAGAAGAACAAAACAGCGTGTTAAGAATCCTGCCTTGTATTGACTCCTGTAGTTCATCTCCTTCTCTTGTGTGTACAAGCCGGGCCCTTGTTATCCTTTGAAATTTTACTGTTTTACAGCTAGGGTTGCCAGCTCTGGCTTGGGAAATTTCTGGAAATTCTGGGATACAGTCTGGGGGGGTGTTTTGGAGAGAGGAGGGACCTCAGCAGGGTATAATGCCATAGAACCCCCATCTTCCAAAGCAGCCATTTTCTCCAGGGGAACCGACCTCTGTAAGCTGGAGACCAGTCAGGATTCCAGGAGCTCTCCAGCCACCACCTAGAGTCTGGCAATCCTATGAGCAATATCCTATGAACAATGACTCTGGTCTAGGTCCTCTGACATCCGTGGATGGATAGGACTGCACCGTTAGTATTGCTCAATGATTTTGCAAGGGAAGGGCACAGTAAAAGGAGACACATCTTCCCCCTTTGGTGGGTAAACAGAACTGAAGAGTTTATTGTGCAGAAAGAATAATTTGCAGCTTTACACATCTAGCAGGGATCAGAGTTGCCCGGTAGGGTTGCCCAATCCAAACTGGGAAACTCCTGGAGATTTGGGAACGGAGCCTGGGGAAGACAGGAATCTCAGTGGGGTACAATGTCATAGAGCTCACCCTCCAAAACATCCATTTTCTCCAGGGGAACTGATCTCTGCAGTCTGGATATGAGCTGTAATTCCAGGGGATCCCCAGGTCCCACCTGGAAGCTGGCAACCCTGTCATAGCCAACTATGCAGTAAAGGAGCCTCATACTTACCATTGTCACAAACTTCAGTTCCCTCCCTGCGCCTGTGGCTCTTTGAAGAAGCAGAATGAAGCAGAAGCTAAGAAAGGAGAATCCAAAGCCACTGAGGCTGTGGGCCAGATGTGGCACTGACATGGTCATTCTGATGGCAGGACAAAAATACTTTTAGGAAAAAGGGTTCCCTGAGGAACAACTTTATAAAGAACAGACAAAGGGGTGGAGACTCCATGCTGCTCCCATCTGCCCAGCCTCTTTCTGGTCATGCTTCATATGATGCAGTGTTGGGAATGAGAAAATATATCAGTTGGGCAACCCCTGTGACATTTCAGCATACATTTGCCCAAGTCGCATAATAAGTCCTGTTGACCTGGGGCTACTGCTAGGCTTGCCAGTCTCTAGGTGGGGGTGGGGGATCCCCTGATTTCAGGGGCTCCTGCCCACTGCCAGCTAGCTGGCCGGCAGGGGAAGCCCAGCCCCCAACAGTGATCACCCCTCTCCCTCCCCTCCTGCATGATTTAAAAGGGCCCTCCTGCTGATCGATGGGAGCACATGGCCCCCTGATCAGTGGGAGGGCCCTTTAAATCCTCTGGAGGGGAGGGAGAGGGGCTGCTGCCAGCTGCATGCCTGAACTCCAACTGGCAAATTTGCCACTTGGAATTCAGGTGCGGGCGGGCCCCGCTTGCAAGAAACCATTTAAAGGGAATCTTCCCTTTAAATGGTTTCTTGCAAGCTGACACTGCTTGCGCCTTCCAAGAAGCCGCATCCCCAATGTGATGATGTCACTTATGCATGATGTCATTGCATTGGGGAGTCCCCCTCCGGAACACCCCCCCCCCCCCAAAAAAAGTACCTGCTAGTGAGAGGTAAGGACCTGGCAACCCTAGCTACTGCTGACTCCTAAGACTTGGTTCCTTGCCCTTTTGGGCCTCTCAGCATATTCTGGGCCTGTTTATAGTATCGTGGAATTGTCCTGGATGTTCTCTCAGCCAGCTTTGGTTTTCTATGTCCAGTGTCTCAAATGGTGGAGGGGAAAGATTTGGGAGCAGGATTTGCCACTTACCTCCCCTCAAAGGCCATGCAAGTTAATTCATCACTTCTGTCTGTCTTCCTCTCTCATCCAGAAGTCACGGTTTCCTTCTTGAAAGGGACTATTACCATGCAACATTCACAGATCATCATCAGTTGCCTGACTATATTCAAAGTCTCTCATCACTACCAGAGATGTCTCTTGGAGGCCATTCCACTCTCAAGACTCAGTCCTTCGCAAGGTAACCTACCTTTGTTGGCCTGTTAAGTGCCCTTCATAGCTCTTGTTAATGGATGAATGTGATGTAACCAATCACTTGTACCCACTGTACCTAGGCTTTGGATCAGAACCCCGTAATGAAGCTAGGACACGGCGTAATGATCCCACAGAAAGCCACTGCATTTTTATTTCTTAATTTGGTCTCTCCCAGGGTTGGAATAAAGCTTGTAGCGACTTATTCCTGGGATGCAAGGGGATTGTCGGAGCTCTGAGGATTTTCCTCTGTTTCAAAGGGAGGAAGGACATCAAGTGGCAATTTGCCTGGGAACGTAAGCATCTGCCTACACCCACCTCCTTCTAAATGGATAACAGTGTCTCAGTTAATTGATGTCCTTAGAGTCCAAATACACAAAATGATCTGCCAGATATTTGATGGTGACATGCAAATACATCAGTCTCTTAGGTTGATGTCTTTATGCCTCTGGTTTCTCCTCCAGAACACAGTCACACCAAAAGGCTACAACATAACTCCATTTGTCAGTCTTTTGAAACTATAAACCTTGTCAAAGAAACATCACTCCAATGTCTCCTTCCTTGGGACAACACTTTTCTACCTGTTATCCACCTGAACAGCCAATAAGGTTTAAAACTTTTGACTCCAACCGAATCCCATTTGAGAAACTTTTTACTTCTTTCTCAGTGCGCACACTTTTTGGGTATAAGCCTCTGGGACTCCCAATACATTTGGTGAGATATCCCAGCAGTAGCAGCAACAAAGCCACAACAAACTTTTCCATCAAGTGCTGCCTCTGCGACCAAGCACAGGTGCCTTGGCAATTATGAGCTGGTTTCCATCCCACTCCTACCACCTCTTCTGTCTCTTTTCATCAAACCTTTGTCTTCTGGACAAGCTTGTATGTTTACTCGCCACCCAATATTATTAGACTTGGGTTAGAAAATAGCAGAAGTTAAGATTTATAGACTACTGTGGTATGTGTATATGAATGTGCACTTTTTGTACTTTACAGCCTTCTGTCCAATTCCCTGTGCTATTAATTTTCTTAATAAAGGTTCAGGTTCCAACTCATACCTGTTTATTTCTGGGGACTTCTTTGCTGCCCAGATCCTAGACCTTAATATACACCTGGCAGTAAGCCCCGTTAAGAATTGCCCAGGATACACATGTGTGAGGGCACAAGTCACAAAAGGGAGACTCTCCCATAGTTGAGGGATGAACATTTGGAAGCCATTTGGGTAACACCACCAGAAGATACTTAATCAAAATGGCAGCATCTCTATACAACCACAGGCTGTGTTGGGGTCTCTAATATTATGCAAAACGGGTTTTTTTGAAACAGCACAAAAGAGGTTAAATATCTTTTTTTTAAAAAATTTCTTTTTATTAATTTTCCAGTAAAGAAAAAGAAAGCAAAAGAATAAGAAAAAATAGAAACAAGAAAGCACAAATAGGCATAAAAGCATACTAACAGATATGGAGCCTATACTGTACATATAAAAGAGGTTAAATATCTAACAATACTGAGCAGTTGGGTTAGAAGAGATAAAAGGAAGTACTTCTTCACCCAAAGAGTGCTTAACACATGGAATTCACTGCCACAGGAGGTGGCGGCAGCTACAAGCATGAATGGCTTCAAAAGGGAATGAGATAAACATATGGAGCAGAGGTCCATCAGTGGCTATTAACCACAAGGTATAGATAGGAACTCCCAGTCTAGGGCAAGTGATGCACTGTATTCTTGGTGCTGGGGGGGGGGGGGGCAACAGTGGGAGGGCTTCTGGTGTCCTGGCCCTGCTGGTGGACCTCCTGAGGGCACCTGGTATTTTTGGCCACTGTGTGACAGAGTGTTGGACTGGATGGGCCATTGGCCTGATCCAACACTGGCTTCTCTTATGTTCTTAACAAGCTCCAAAAACTACTGGTTACATCTTGTTTATGCCTAAAAAGTACTGACAGTTACTTGAATCAACTGTAAATCAGTGCAGAAAAACAAAGCCCATGGGAAGGGGCTGTGACTCAGGGGCAGAGTATCCACTCTGCATGCAAAAGGTCTCAGATTCAATCCCTGATGTTTCAGGCTGAAAGGATCAGGTAACAGGTTATGTGAAATACCACTACCTGAGATCTGGCCAGTTGGAGTAGACAACACTGATCTTGATAGCCCAATATTCAATATAAGGCAGCTTCATGTGTTAAAAATATGATCAAACTTATTTTGAAAAATCAGGAAACACAGAACAGTTGCACTAAGTATTTAAACTTTGCTTCTTCAAGAAAATCACAATACTTAGTTACACTGCCTGCCGCTGTATTCACAAAAGCAGGAAAAACACTTCTACAATCCAAGTTCCTGTCTAAAGGTTATCAGTGAGCAAGCATCAAGAAAACTTCAAAAGTACTAGTCTAGTAATGCACAAGTCTAGTAGTACTTCTGAGTTGGTTCTTAGTACACCCTGATAAATGGAATTAAAAATAACTATACAAGGAAAGATGGGAAAGGGACTTCTTAATGGACATATCTGAAAGTTTGTGGACTAGTCTTCACAAAGGTATTAAAAATTCCAGTTAATATTGCTGTAAGTGTGAACAATCTCAAATAGGAATCGGTGGTAACTGAAACTAGAAAGATTAAGGAAAATAATCACCTTCTGTCTTAAATCAGTGCTGGAAGTGTGAAGAGGATGAGGGGTCTTTTATGCAATGAGGAGTCTTTTATGCATATCTGGTGGTAATGCCTAATCATAGAGCTCTTAAATACCTTTTTCCAAAAGAGCTCTTATTCCAAATGGCAAGAGAAATTCATATAAAATTAAAATTGGATCCTGGAATAGCTCTTTTAAATTTTATGCCAAAAGAAACTTTATCTAATAAGATTTGTTTAATGAGAAATTTATTTACTGCTGCCAAGATGTTGATTGTGCATGTATGGAGGCAAGATGAAGCAGGTGAAATCGATAAATGGTTAAAGAAACTATGGTGCAGAATGTTTATGGGGGAAAGTTCTGCATTCAGAAAGTTTTGGGACGGGAATAGACATTCACAAAATAAATGCTTACAGATTTGGCCTCCCTTTTTACACACTGGAACAAACCTAAACCACAAGAATTAGTAAAAGTGGAAATACTGAACTTTAAACTTGGTTTAGGTTGCATATGGGTTGTTTATAGACTGCTTATCTCACAAAAATGTTATGGTATGTATTTATAATGTGCATGGTAAGGGTGCGTCAATGTGTATGTATCATGTTTTGTACTGCATATATGCAAAACTAATATAAAAGAAGAAAAATTCAAAAGAACACCTACGCATCTTGGTTTTGTCAATGAAGTGGCAGATTAACTCAGTCATAAAGTAACCTTCCAAAAGAAGCTTCATTTAAAGATCTATTTCATCTGTTCTAAATTTTTTTGGGTTTTCAAAAACAAGTTCAATATCATTGTGCAGTGTGACATAAAGTTGGAGTGAACAACTTTCTCCAGTCTTCCAACTCTATGAGTTTGAACAATGGGTTCACATTAAGACAGAGAGCTCAAATTATATATATATAGCTATGGGTACTTGTTGATGCCCAATGATGACTCTTTAAACGATACATGCGTGGTGTTTATGAGAACCAAGGCCTCATGTCTACAGGTTTCTTAGTGCTATTGCACAGAATGGCAGCTATCCAGTAGTCTTTCAGGTGAAGTCAGAGATTCTACCACTGAAATACTTCAGATCCACAGATACCCCTCACATCTTTTCCCTTACTGAAGGTTGTGCTTCTGCCTTTTCTAAGCATGTGCTGGTCAGTAATTGCCATGACTTCTTTGGTTTGATCTTTGTCTGTATGCGAGAAGACTGCTGAAGAGGTGGGGGAAAGAGTCCTGGCTTCAGCTATATGCTGTTCCTTTTTCTTTAGGATAATTGTTTTGAAAAGTGTATGCATTGTGAATTAACTATTGCTAATAGTAGTGCAGTCAGAGATGTAGGTATCAATAATATCAATATACAGATCCTTATTTACTTGAAAAGTTGAGACAGCTTCCCAAGGACATTTGAAATATTTGCATAAGAATTAATTGGGCAAGACATCTTTGTTCCAAAGCATAGTCAATCAGCGAGGACATCAGTGCGACACAATTCCTTGGACACATGAAGCTGCCTTCTACTAAATCAGACCATTGGTCCATCAAGGTCAGTACTGTCTACTTGGATTGTCAGCAGCTCTCCAGGGTCTCAGGCAGATTATCTTGATAGACTATTTGTGCTGCTTTCTAAAAAGAAAAGATTAAAACAGGGGTCGGTACATGACACTGCAACAGTAGGCACAGCTAGTGCACCATTAGTTTCACTAGCCCTTATCAGAACATTGAGCACAGTCATTTCAGGGATGGGAGTCAATGTTTGCTGGACAGATTACAGATGGTTATGGACATTGATCGCAAAGTATACTGACATCAGTTAAGGTCAGGACCATCCCTTTTAATTAATGTAGGGCTACTAAGGAGGAAAGTACACAATACGTTTTTTAATTAGTCAGGTCTGGGTTTCCTGGATCCAGCTCACCTTCTCTGCAGCTGCTCGACAGCTGTGGGATACATCCTTTTTAAAGCCTGATTCATTTTGGGACTGTGATGTAGGGGAAAGAAGGGCTCTTACTCCCCCTCCCCATGCCTTTTTCATAAGATAACCCCCCCCCCCCCAGGACCATTTGGCTTGAGAAAATGGTGGTGGTGGGGAGTGTCCCCTGTACTGCAGTCCCAAATGAGACTCCCACAGGTTTGAAAAATAATGTTCCCTGTAGCTATGTAGCCTGGCCATAAGAATGGTGTGCTGTTTTTGCGGAAATCACGGCAGTTCAGGATGGCAGACTGTTTCACAGTTTCAGAGTGGGCAATGAAGATTTTGTAGATGTGTGTCAATGAAGGAGCCAGAGAACCTGTACAGATACCTAGTTGCCAGAGAATGAAAAGCAATTTGGGGCTCATGTATTATTGTTATCAGTTTATTATATATAACTAGGGCTATTTTTGGGCAGGAATGCACAGGGAACGGAGTTCTGGCTGGCTTCTGAGTTGGCCACGCCTACAGCCTCCCACTCCCTTGGGTTCCCCAGGTGTCTTGCAAGCTGCAGGGTGCCTGGGGAAGCTGATCCTGGGAGGGAGCTGTGCTGTCAGGGGTGTGGCATAATATGCTAATGAGTGTCTGCTGTTGGGTGTGGCCTATTATGCCAATGAGTTCCTGCTGGTCTTTTTCTACAAAAAAAGCCCTGTAAATAACAATACTACCTTACAATATAGCTTCTCCGTATTATCAGATTTTCCCACTCTTTCTCTGGAACTACTGTCTCCAGTAGAAATGTATTGTTGGTGATGTAGAATATTAACTTTATAATTATCTTGGGGAAGACTGGAGTGGTAGGCTTTCCTCATGTTCACAACCTCATGGATGTCTGTACAAAGTAAGCCACCACAAGGAGATCATCTATATGGGAAGTGGGGCATTTTGTGTTGTTTCAGCCTTCTTAAAAATTCACTCTCAGCGAATCCTGTGACATTCCTGGGGTTCGCTGCAGCAGTGTTCCCTCTAAGCTGAGTTAGTGTGAGCTAGCTCACAGTTTTTTTTAGCGCCAGCTCACACATTTTTGTCTCAGGTCAGGAAGGATGGCTCCTGAGCAAACTAATTTATGCAGTAGCCACATCACTCGCTCACAACTTTAATGCCAATAGCTTACAAAGTTGAAATTTTGCTCACAAGACTCCACAGCTTAGAGGGAGCATTGCTCTGTAGCATCCATATCCCTCGCCTTAATTCAATGTTTCAGGAAATACTTGAAGTATCAAATAAGCAGCGTCTAGTTACTCCAACTTCATCCAGTTCTCCTCAAAGGATTGTCTCTACATTTTTTTCAGTAAATCAGCCAAAATGAAAAAAAGAATTAAAGCAGGATTAGTTAGAATCTTCCTTAAAGAAATGAAGGCCTGAGGAGAAGAACCCATAAAAATTAAGATTCCCCCCCACCGACTGTTTTTAGGGAATGCTAGAAAGGAAAAACCACAAAATTCCCATGCGATATTTTCTCTTTTTTAATTAGTGAAATGTTTGTTAAGACAAGGTTTTATTGTCTGAAAATAGGAAATATGAACATTTTTGTAAGGCAATCTGCAACATTAGGTAATGATACTATGAATTATACAACATATTTTCAAGGACACGTTTATTGCTTAAATGTAAACAATATGCTGTAATATGTTTGATAATTCCAAAATGTCTGGAACTCTCTCTAGATCAGAAGTACCCAATGTGTTGCCCGTAGTCACCATGGCATTCACCAACATCTTTTCTTGAGCCTGCCAAGTGTTTTTAGAAAGTGGGTGAGGCCAAATGGGGCTTTTCCTCAGCAAGGCTTCTGACTGGCTGTGCAGATGTTTAAAAATGTTCCTTTGACTGCAGCTACCACCACAGCACAAGGGTCTTCACTGTGCAATTGAAGTTAAGCTGCAGCTGCCATTTTGTGACACAAAATGGCAGCTGTTTTTAGGCTGTGCCCACCATGCTGTGTCAAAATTCCAATCATGCCTTCAGGCTCAAAAAGGTTGGGGACCCCTGCTCTGGATAAGAGCAGACATGTTTAGTTAACCAAAAAGTTAGGTTTATGCAAATATTCAAAGAATATAGAATTTTAGTCACAGTATTAGTAAATTGATTCTAGCTTCTAATAGTTGAACTAAAGGAGTCTGACTGTGCAATTCTAAGCAGAGCTATGAATTAAACCCACTGTCTTTAATACAATTAGAAGGGTTCAGCTCTGCTTAGATGGGCACTATGAGTATGGAACTCCTGCATTATAACAGGTAGTCGAACACAAGGATTCAGCACTTTATTTTTCTAATGTATGCTTCGTAGGTACAGAGTTCTTCTGACAAATGAAATCTCTGCATGGGAATCAATGGCCCAGACAAAATACAAATAGGTTCCACTGCATGGCTAGTCAATGAGAACAGCAGTACAATACAATACAATTGTCTTAATATAATGAGTGCATTGTCTTCACTGGACAGAGAACATTACAGGGATCTGGTGCATGATGATGCTACAAAGATTAGAAGCAGTGGAACACTGACCATACTAAACCCTTTGCAGAATGTAATCATTGTACAGCTGAGTGATAATAGTTTACAATGGGTTGGAGCCAACCAACTTTTCCATTGGGGAAAAAGGGAGGACCATGCTGGGATCATGGAAACTGCATGGACAAAAGCCATGTGGGATGGGGTTGCAGTAAAGAGGGGGATTAGGGGAGACTGAGTGATGGAGCTAGCTGGATCTAAGCCATTGGTTGTGCCACTGACCCAGTCCAGCTGGGCACCAAGCATGCTATAAACATGTCCATAACTGGATGGGGAATTACACATGCAAATAGACAAATTTGCACAACATCCCCCAGTTTGATCCAGCAGCCAGAAAGTGTTAGAACTGATGTTTGAAGAGGTGTTCTGACTGATCCATTGCACCAAAAAAAAAACAAAAAAAACTGGCTGGCTAATTCTCAATTTATATTATGAACTCTAGTCTGTAAATGAGAATTTTTTATATTCAAAATATCTAAGTATGGCTGAGATTCTGTAACCGACAGAGACAGCCTAAACAGTTACACCCCTGAAAGTCCACTGAGGTCAATGGGCTTAGAAGGGTGTAACTCTCCTTAACACGGCACTGTAGGAGTTCCTTATGTTAGGAGTACATTTCTTGTGTGGAATCTAGTACATTCCAGGTAATGCTAAATTTGTTACTGAAAGCAAGCTTTATTGTTAATGTGTGTTAACTTGTGGCAAATTGCTGGTCCCCCCCCCTCCTGATTTCAAAGATATTTGGACAGAAATCATTACATAGTGAAAATTATTACTCTGTGATTGTTTAGATGGAATATTGCATGCATAGGCATTCTGGAAACACTCTACTTGTGTTTTCATTTCCACTTAATGTATATTCACATTTTCTTTCTTTGCCAAAAATATCTATAGCTAGAAGAGATACAAACATGACCGCAACCTGCTGCTACGTTCAGACTACATTCCCCATACTGCTTCATCAAAGAATGTGAATTGTAGCATGCCACTTGATATCCCAATCCTAAGGTTGCCAACTCCTGGTTGGGGAATTCCTGGAGATTGGGGGGGGGGAGGGTGTAGCCTGGGGAGGGCAGGATTTGAGGGCGTGACCTAAGCTGTGTATAACGCCATAGAGTCCACCCTCCCAACCAGCCGTTTTCTCTGTGGGAACTGATCTCTCCGGTCTGGAGATCAGTTATAGTTCTGGGTGATCTCCAGACCCCACCTGGAGGTTAGCGACTCTTCCTGGTCCTGCAAAAGAGGCAGAGAAAGAGGTTTTCCTATGCATTTCAGTAGCTGAAAATACTTATACCTGCTGGGGCCATGTGTATAATTTATCCCTCCCTCCAGCTACCAAAAGACTGCCTTACTGAGAAAAATAAGTGATTGTGCTCATCAGTTGTTTGGGAAGAGAAATGGGAGACAGCACTTAGTCCTTCCCCTGAGCATGTTGGCTCTAGCTTAGTGAAGACAGTTAATCAGATGACAGAATGAGGCTACACTGCCCATCATATTTTGCTCCATGATGATGCCACTGATAGCGAACAAAATTTGCCTGGACCATCTCCTTTCCAACTCAGCTCTAGTTATGTAGCAGGATTGATTAGCGGCCAGAATTTCTAGGTTGTTGTCTGGTTATACAGATTATCGTATACAAATTATATTATACAAACCAACAAATACTTTAACAACAACCCCCGGAGCTATATGTGACATTTTGTTAGCCACTGGCAGAGCACGTGCTTTCATATAGAAGGTACCACGTTCAACCCCTGATATAAGACAGGAAGTACATGATGTTGGGAAAGACTTTTCTTGCTTAATGCCAGATGTGTAGTCTGTAGCAGTGAAACCAGAGTCCAGGGGCACCTTCAAGACTAACAAAGGTTTGTCTTGGAATAATTTTGTTAGTCTTTATGGTGCCATGGGATTCTTCTTTTACTTTTTCAGCCTGAACTGAACTGAACTAGATGAACCAATGGCTGATTTTGTACATTCCATGGGTCAGTCAAAACTCTTAATTTTATGAGATACTAGGAGTAAGGCCCATTGTGGGAAGAAATACAACAGGCTCCAGAAAGAAGCTCCAGGTGAGTGTCCCGGCTGTGGGTGGTTAGGCGGCAGAGGGAAGGGGAAAATAGAGGGAGGCAAGCCATGTTTATTTCCTTCTGCTTAGCCATAAGGCAGGGCTGTCTCAAGTCCTTTTGCTGCCCAAGTGGGTAGTATAGGAGGACAGCCTCAAGGTAACAGGTATGGTTCCCTCCACTCCTGACCTATGTTGTTTTGGGGTTATGCAGTGGCAGCTAAGGTAGAAAAGCACCTCCTCCTATGCCATGTCTTCTGGGTTCCAAGGGTCTGGAAAGCAGTTCCATAGCCAGCTACAGGGTTGCCAACTCTGGGCTGGGAAATACTTGTACATTTGAGGGGTAGAGCCTGGGGAGGGCTGGGTTTGGGGTGCAGAGGGCCTTCAGCAGGGTATAATGCCATAGAGTCCACTGCCCAAAGCAGCCATTGTCTCCAGGAGAACTGATCTTGGTCATCTGGAGATCAGTTGTAATAGCTGGGAAATTTTCTGTAGGGAAAATGATGTGCTGCGGCTTGGGAACACAGTGATTTCTGGGAGATCTTCAGGCCCCACAGGGAGATTGGCAACTCCAGTCAGGCCCGTAGCTAACATGGGGTCCATAGGCTTAGCCCCCTAGCATTTCTTCTGGGCCTCTCCCTCCCAGGCTAGCACCAAAGTATCTCAACTTGCTGCCTGTGCTGTGCTGCTTCCAACCTGGCTGCCAGACAACTGAGCACCTTGGCTGCTTCCCCACTGGACTCGCTCCACTCCCAGCCAGAGACATCCGGAACAGTGGCAGCGGAGGTGGTACTAGTTCCAGCAGCAGGAGGTGCCTGGCTTGCTCAGTGGTGTGGTGGGTGGGCAGGTTGGCTTGCTGGGCTAGTCCGAGTAAGTGGGCTGGGGAGAGTGTCCTGCTGCCTCTTCCCACTCCCACCATCAGATCTCTTTCTCCCCCCTTCCCTGCCAATCCTCCTCCTGGATGCTGCTGCTGCCCACTGCCTGCTTCTCCCTGCCTAGCTTCACAACTTGAGCAGGTAGGCAGTGCTCCAGGGGAAAGAGGAAGCTACGGCTGCTGGGCATTACCCCCCTCACTTGCCCTGGAGTTTGGCAGGGGTGCAGGTCTGCCTTAGTAGAAGGCTGGCTTCTAAGGAGTTTCACTAAGTAATTTTGATTTAATTAGCTGGTGGCCCCCCTAGGCCCCCTCTCAAAAATACCCCTACCTATGGGGCTGACTCCAGTGACCATTTAAGGGAACTTTGGGAGATGTATTTTACCGCAGGACTCATTCAGTGTCTCCCAACAGCAACAGCAAACTGTTTAGAATGTTAGAGGCAAAGGCCAATCAGGCTGCATATGCAAATTACCTCTGTGTTCCAACTGGCTATGGGGGGGAGAGGAACAGCAAACTGTTTAGAATGCGGGAAGTGAGACTCAGGCAACACAGCCATGGGATAGGGACAGCTTGAGTTACACATCAGGGAGCCAACTGATTTGGGAGTGTGTGGAATGTTCAGGGGAGTCCATGACCAAAACACAATTATATATAAGGAGAGATGCTGCTGCCTTTCTTAGGTCTTCACACAAATGTCTTCTTTGGGTATAGAGCTTCTGGGCAGTAGGGTGAAAGTCACATCTGTTTTCTCACATAATTTGGTTTTTTTTTTGAACTGCTGATTGTATATTAATCTCTTCCACATTTTGCAATCATTCCTGCTTGTATTGCCCCACCTGGCAAAGAATATTCTATTACCTTTCCTTGTTTCTTAGCGCCTGCATTCACTTTCCCAGTTGTCTACCAAGACAGGAGAAACCAGATCAGCAAACTTCTGTAATGGACAAGCAAACGAGCAGCCTGGCAGGGTGATGGGGTAGGGGTTTCTCGAAGTGTCATTCCGAAAATACATCTCAATGGTGTGCTCTCTGATTTGCAGAAGCCAGAAAAAGAAAATAGTTAGATCAGTGGCCCCCAGGATGGTGCTAGAGAGCACCATAGTGCCTGTCAGTGTGATTCCTTATACCCATGTCCTTCTTAACTCAAAGCATATCTTTCTGAAGTAAATAGTGAATCCTGGCAAGAGCAGGAAGTGCTACAGAAGAGCACAGAAGGCTTAGCCTTTGTGTCTGTAAGAGGCACCCATACAGAAACAGTTGTCTCCACTGTAGGAGGATGCTTGGCTTGGAATCTCCCAATGTTTGTGGGACCTCCCACCATTTTGTCATTGGCCCCATTACCCTGTGGCAGCCATTTTGTGCTTCCACTGTCTATTCTAGAATTCTAAAAGGGCTTAGAGGCTCAGTAAGGCTGGAGGCTGCTGAGCTAGATTATCGTATCTGAGTATTCCTTTTCAGAGATGCAGTGTTCAAATCTACAGGCATTGTCACCAAGGTATTTTGGAACAACTGATACTAGACACTAAGTTGCAGAGCTGTTCATGGGCATAAAAATATCCCTGTCCCTGATTATGATGGAAGCCTCAGGGCTGACTAATACTATGGAGTTCATAGGTTGTTTCTTGGTTCTCCACCCAGCCTTTAAATCAAATGTGACTTAGAATCATAGAATCATAGAGTTGGAAGGGATCTCCAGGGTCATTTAGTCCAACCCCCAGCACAAAGCAGGAAATTCACATATATCTCTCGCCTTCCACATGCACAGTGACTGTTGTTCCATGCCCAGAAGATGACAAAAAGCCCCCAGGATCCCCGGCCAAACCCATGTGGAGAAAAATTGCTTCCTTACCCCAAAGTGGCAATCAGCATTTCCCTGGGCATGTAAGACTTGCAGGTTCCCTTCAATCCCACCATGCATCATGTTCAATTTGGACTGGGACTGCAGCTTTCCCTCTTTTGCTGCTTTCCTTGCCTGAAATAGCTCCAGGGGCGCTCCTTGCTCTATTGGGGAAACACCCATGGCTTTCCCCAACAGGGCAACTAGCATCCCTTTGGAACATTTCAGGTTGGAAGAATGTTGTGTGTGTGTGTGGAGGAGCTCAATCCTTTTCTCCCCATGCATTTCATTCCTCTTCCAAACTGGACACAGCATGCTTGGGAACTAAGGTGAACCTGCAAATCAAATTTGACAGAAAGACCTAGGTGGGGAAACCAGACAATCTGTGAACTCCTTCATGGGTGAATTGGTTGTCAGTTGCAAGTTTGTCATACTGGATCATTACCAAACAATCAATATTTAGGCAGGATTGTCTGCATTCTCTCCCTTTCATTCATATGTTTTTGTTTGTGCATATATACATTCTGTTTTGTAGTTTGCATCATATGTTATCTGTATGCAATTGGAAAATATATTAACTCCTTTCAAACATTGTTATGAACTATATAAACATGTGGGAGGAGATATACAGGGTATGTGTGATGGACAGCAAGCAATTGCTGGCTTTTAGGCAATGCTGCTGGAGAAAGGGTAAGCTAGCTGAAAAATGATGGACAGCTCACGGAGCTCATTCTGATTGGGTGAAGGCAGCTTACTGTGGAAGGGAACATGGAGCTGTTTTAAAAAAATCAAGTGGGAGGGAGGTAGTTAGTGAGTTGGAGTGGAGCAGTGAGGAAATGGAGCAAGAGGGCAGAGCTGACAGAAAAAAATGCTGTGAAAAAAAGTGTCTGATAAGCCCCATCTGAAGCAGAGTGAGTGTGTTGTGGCCTCTGCAAATAATGGGGTAGAGACACTGACCGATTTCCTACAAGCAGCTGTGCCGCAGTCACTCTTCCATTTGCCCTAGTTGCATTGGTCAATTTCACACTATTTGCAGTGCAGCTGCATTTTGACCCACAGCTCTCCCTGATTTCCCCCATGTCTTCTCAGGGCAAGTGGAACAGTGACAGCGGCACAGCTGCTTGTGGGAAATTGGTCAGTGATTCTCACAAGGAAGTGTCAGAACCTCAAAGGAGTGGAAGGGATCTCCTTGAGTAAAAGGAAAAAACAACAACCCACTACTCAAGGGCGTAGACTTTCCAATTTCGGGGGGGGAAGGGGGGCTGGGGCTAGGCCAGAGACATTGCAGGCCATTGTCTCCGGGGGAGGCTCAGCATGTCCTGGAAAAGTTCGGGGGGGGGGGCTTCAGCTCCTCAGCCCCCCTGAAGTTGATGCCTATGCCACTACTTGAGTGGAGATTTAGTCACTCTCAGTCTGGAAGCTTATTAACCAGTAAACAGAGACTGTTCTTCTGGCAGATCGGGAGTTGACAAAAGGTTTGAGGAGGCACGGAGGTCCCTCAAGCAAGTCAAAAGAGGTTATTGCGCTTCAGGAGAAGAGAATAACAATCTGGCCAGAGGAAGAGGGGGCAGATAGGAAAACCCCTGGTCTACCAACATAGGGATTGATGCTTAATAAAATTTCAAGTCTGTGTGACCATCCAGTGACAAGTTCAAAAGTAGGCATTCTAGTAATATTAGCCCTGTTAAATCAGCGAAACATCTCTAACAACATCAAAACAAAGTAAACCAGGGAAAATAACTCTCTGAATATCTCTAGTGTTGCATAAAACCAAAACTCATTTGTAAATATAATTTCCATCCCCTGCCGGTTAGTTCAAATAAATTTGTCTTCTGTTTCAACTTTAAGTGTGCCTAGGTGCCCATGTCTCAAGGAAAATTCATAGAAAAACAAACCCTCCTCAGCACATTGCCTTATTATCTGACAAAGAATCCAACAGTAGCTGACAAAGAATCCAACAGTAATAAGGTAGGAGAATGGCATTATAATAAAATTTATTTACCGTATAAAGAAGAGTGACGTGCTACCTAAAGGCTAATATATGAGGAACTGAAATTCATAGGGGAAGTGGAGGGAAAATCTGAGGCAATACAAGGGCAATTGTCTGATGGGAGTGCCCACTTAGTACAGTATGCAAGCTACTTTGACAAAATGAATGCCACATCGGTTATATATTTCCTTCCTCTGCAGGTTGTAGTGTAGTTAGGTACAATGGCGTTAAATCACTTCCGGGGCAAACCCAGAAATGTTGTCACACTGCTCGAGGAATCACCAGAAACTCTACAGTAAAATCATAAAGTTTTTGGCAATTTCTAGACTAGTGTGATGCCACTTTTGGTTTTCCCCTGGAAATGATGTAATGCTGTCACACTGGTGGTGATATTTTATTTTTCTCCCATTGGCTAATGGAGTGGTGGAAGGCATCAGGGATTACCTGCAGGAAGTCTCCTGCCATAGCAGAAGACCTGCTAACTCTAGGTGTAATGGTAAGAGTATCATACTAGGATATGGGAGATCAAGTTTTGAATCTCCACTCTGCCATGGAAGGTTGCTGGGTGACCTTGGGCCAATCATACTCTCTCAACCTAACCTGCCTCACAGGATTATTGTGAGGATAAGATGGAGAAGAGAGTGATGTGAGCTGCTTTGGGTCCCAACTGGGGAGAAAGTGAAGGTATAAATGAACAAAATAATAAATACATCTAGATGCAGAAATACCACACTTTTCATAAGCCTGCTTATGAACTCTTGAACCACATCCTCTCTTGCAAATGTAGATTTCAATGCGCCCGCTTGCTATTTCATTCACAAGCTACTTAAATCTAGCTTGTGCACACTGGTTTAGTTACTGCGATTAACAGGTGGTGGAACCATAATAAAATGTCCTGCAGCTGTAAATTCCAGAACTGTGACTTTCCTGTGTTGCTGTGTTAGGCATACATATTTAATTAAAATATGGGTATGTTGCCAAATATGCTTTTCTGTTTAATATACTGCATGACTAAATGTGCTGAACTGACATTTGGTTACAAAGGAATATTGACCATCAATGATGCATTAAAATACTTACCCTGTATCTTCTTGATACAGTTCAAAAATCTGGCAAGCAGCATATGGTGGCAACCTCTCATTGTAAGTGTTGAGCGCCATCTGTAGAGCACCAAGGGTAGTATCATGCTGTAAAAAAAAAATCACAAACAATAGTTTTGAGGAGGAATTACAACTGATGTTGTCTCTTGTTGTTTTTTTAAATTACTGGATGCAGAAAATTATTAAGCAAATCTGAACTTATAGATTTCTTCCTTCATTCCTCTTCAGGAGATGACAAAGGCTTTTAATTCCCATTCCCTTGGGGCTAGGGTTGCCAGCTGTGGGCTGGGAAATTCCTGGAGATTTGGGAGTGGAGCCTGGAGAGGGCAGAGTTTGGAAAGGGGGGAGACACCTCCACAGACCCCTCGCTCCACAGCAGCCATTTTCTCTAAGGAAACTGATCTCTGCGGTCTGGATCAGCTGTCATTTCTGGGAGATCTTCAGCCCCCACCTGGAGGTTGGTAACCCTACACACCACTGCCAACTTGGATGGACATATTTTTTCTGGCAGGGCTGTGGTGACTTCAGTAGATGGACCCTTATCTATTACAGTATTGAATTTCTTCCAGTTGTGCAGGTCCTAAGAATCCTTCCCAGGAGGGAAAAAAAAAGATAACTTTAACAAGGGCCTCATTCAGTATCAGTTCCTTTTCTCTCCCTCTGCGCCCCCCCCAAGGAGATGTTGATGAGAGGATTAGATCCTAAGCATACCACAAATGACACTCTGAACCTGGTATTCCCCAGAAGGTGGGTATGTCCTGTTTTTCAGAAGATGGACCCCTTTTTTGGGCCTGTGTTCTGAAATATCCAAGTTTTGCTTTTCTTTATTAAAAAAGACTTGAAGTGACTGGAACCATCAAAAAGGAGAGCAAGGGCCTTGAAAAGGATCCCAGCAACAATTGACACCTGGTAATTATATACAAATTCGCACCTCTAAATGTAAATTAGCATATGCAAATTGTGTTCCTCCTCCCTTCCTTCTTCCATATATGACTGCGGAAATTTCTAGTGAGTTTCTGGGTTCTACTACGAGCAGCTAGATACAGCCCCTTCCTGCATGCCCCCTCCCTTTCGCAAATAACTTTCTGAGGGGGAAGATACAGAAATGACAGAGAAACAGCGCTTTGGCTATATTGTGGTAATTCCAAATGCTGTGATAGGGATTTAAAATGGACTGATATGCCCTAGAATGTATAAGAAGGATCAAATACACACAATGTGTGTGTTTTGTAAGTGATTTACCTCACAGGGCTGTTGCAAAGAATTAAAATGCCATGAACAGTATATTTAACTAGACCCTGTTTATCTGGTGGTGGAGGAAAGTGCCATCAGGTTGCAGCTGAGTTATGGTGGCCTCGCAGGGTTTTCAAGGCAAGAGACTGAGGTGGTATTGCATACCATTGCCTACCTCTGCATAGCAAACCTGGACCGATTTCGCACAAGTTGCTGCTCCACCCCCTCTCTTCCCTTTCCCCCAATTGCATGCATCAGTTTCCCACTCTGTGCTGCGCAGCTACATTTTGACCTGCAGCTTCGCCCGATTTCCCCCGCGTCTTCTCGATCCTGTTTTTTGAGGATCTAGAAGCTGCGGGGGAAATCGGGCAATGCTGCAGGTCAAAATGTGGCCGCACAGCACATGGTGGGAAATTGACGCATGAATTCAGGGGAAAGGGAAGAGTGGGGGTGGAGTAGCGGCTTATGCAAAATCAGTCCTTGTCTCTTTAAAGCAACCCTAGGTTGCTATGGTACTAACTGGGGCTGCCTCTGTTTAGCTTCTGAGAGACATGTAAAATATAGTAATTTCTAATTAAGGTTAGTTAAAGGTGTGTGGGGGGGGGGACTAACCAGCAGGGTTTTTTTTACCATTTCACCCCAATTAATTCACTGTGTCAATAATGAATTTGGTCTTAGACATTCTTATGGGACATTTTCCCATCTTAGTGGGATCTCAGAGTTGTAAATTTCCAAACTCCACTGATACAAATCTTTAGCCCTGTGCCAATTTATTTATTTATTTATTAGATTTATACCCCGCCCTCCCCCGCCAGTGGCAGGCAGTTAAACTGAGCTGCCTGACTATGAACAGAACTGTGGCCAAAGGCCTTATACTCACAGCAGAATAGATTAGCATTTTTCTTTTGCCCAGATATTTAGTAGCATTTGAGATATTTTCTAGAATATCTTTCACAAGGAGACCTTAAAGGAGGCAGAGAAGAGTGTTAGTAACTGGTGAAAGAATTATCATACAAAAAGATGTTCCTAAACATCCCAAGCTATTTTAAAAGGAGGATATTGCAAGGTGGATGCATGTTATTAATACGAAAAATATTTAGGCTTCAATACTGGCTACATGGAAAAACTAATCAAGATAATAATGAATAACATCCTATTAATGCTATTTCTGGCAGTGAAGAACAGCAAAAACCAGCCCAAACAAACCATGTTTAAGCCCCACTTTTTACATGTTTGAAAGTTAAGCACACACATAAAGACCTGAAGCTGCCCTATACTGAATCAGACCATCGGTTCATCAGGGTCAGTATTGTCTATTCAGACTGGAGGCTGTTCTCCAGGGTCTCAGGTAGAGCTCTTTCACATCACCTACCACCTAGACCTTTTAACTGGAGATGCCAGGGATTGCACCTTAGATTATGCCTGCGGGGTTTTATAGTAGTGAATTAGATACTATCAATAGTTGCTATCATTTTGCATTCAATTTTGCTATTCTGTCTTTTGTGTATTTCCTTCTACGTCTAAAATGCACAAGAGTGGAAATGATATCCTTTCTCACATATTAAAAGAGCAGAGGGATTAATCAGAGTAAATATAATATGCTTGTTCTAATCAGTTTTTGGGTATTCTTCTGTCTAGCCAGCTTCCCAATTACTGTTCATATCTGACTGTTCCTCAGTACAGACATGCGTTTATGCTGGTGCACATTAATACCTTGCCATATAGTTTGGCAAGATACTATATGACTGTGGTGCAGGTAGTGTAGACACTCTGTGTCACGTGACCTTTGAATGTAATTATTTTTTCTGAGCCTAGAAATCTTTTACGTCTTCCTTTGCTCCAAAATATAGATTATATGGAGACATCTCCTGGTTTATTAGCAGGCAATAGCAGATCTATCACAATTTCAGTTGAGAAATTTTATGCGTTTGTGATAGATTTTCGCAGCCATTCAAATGTAGTCTTGTTCTTTATATTTTAGTAATCTGCTTAAAACGGATACGTTAAGAAGCAATATGAGGGAGAGAGAGAGAGAAGATAATATAATGCCATGTCCAATCAGCAATCGGTGATGGCATTCAGTGTGCCAAAGCTCTGATAAAAGCTTTTGGTAAGTGCCTCACTTGTAAGTCCAGTGGTGGTTCTGATTATAGTTCCTCTTCTCCACCCGAAGCAATCCATATGTACTCCCTGCCTATAACTGACATATATCCATCAAAGTAAAAAAAATGTCAAATTGACACTTTATTGCATTTCCCAGACTTGAAGAAATCATAGATCGAATGTAAGCAACCATAGGTGTTTGGTTTTTATCGCTGCCAACATATTTATATCTTGAGCCAGCTACACATTTCGATTAAACCAAGTTTTATATTACAGTCTTCATTCCCAGACATGTTAAGCCTTCCATCCCATGCCATTTTCCTGACCCAAGAGGGGCCTGGGAAGCTGCAGTTTGACCCACTGGGGAAACTGATGTGTAGCCCTTAGTACATGTTAGTTTCCTCAGTGGAGCGAGGTGCTGATCCTTGGGGCTATTTCAAGTTGTGAAAACAGTGTGGGTGGGAGGAAGGATTAAGCTTTACCGCCCCGCATGCTGCAGTTCTTCTTTAAATTGCCCCCCCCCCCCCGGTGCAACTGGGAATTAAGTTCCTGGAATGGAATTTCCAGTGTATGTCTAGCTGACAGTCCCTGTGTCCACCATGTGTAACATATCAATTGATCCTCTTAATGTCCTAGAAACTGTATCTTTTGACTGTGGAAGCTTTTCTATGTTGGGTTTGTGTTGCAGCTTAGTTTCTTAACTGTCTTAATTTCCCCCCTCCCTTACACACAATATCATTGCTCTCCCCACTTTTCCCCCTTTGAGTTTTTTCCCTGTGTTTTTCCAGACAAAACACAAGAAAAAATGAGAAGAAAGAACAGCTTCCAAATAGTACCATGTGCAAGGGAGCAGGGAAAACACTGACACAGTTCAGAAGCTGAGTTGCTGCAAAAAACTGGCGCTGAAAAGTCTTGTGTGCTGAAAATCAGGCACAACTTTGATACCCAGCACAATAACACAGCACAACCAAAATAGCCTCCAAAAGTAAACACGCCCTCTCTTCACTCATAGCTCCATCAATTAAAAATCTTTCCCTGATTGAAATTGGCCTCCTCTGATTAATCAGCTAAAGCTTTTGTTGATTGATGTGCCAATTAAACCAATTAGAGTTTGCAGCCCTAATAATTAGCAGGTTTCTTTGAGCTAATGTATTCTGTACAGACAGATGCATAATGTGTCATAGTGCTTCAGTGAAATCTTCTTGCTACCTCCTTGCAGCCGCGCCTTCTCTTCTCTCTTGTGAAGGCCAAAGAGGGATGACAAGGACAAGACAGTCAGCTCTCCAAGTTTGGCTCTTACATCCTCAGTAGCCCAAGTAGGTAGCGTATAATTGTGTATGGACTGCAATAAAAAAAGAACACATTTCTGTTGTTAAAATCTTTTCCCTTTCTTCTTTCACTTCCCTGTTTTGCTTCTCTTTAAATGTCATTTTTATTTTGCATACTTCCCCTTGCCGCTTCCTTTAAATTTTATTTATATTTTGCAAACATTGAAAAATATTAGAAAAGTTGGCAAAAAATTACATTGGTATAGAAGAGAAAAGCACGAATATCAGAAAGTGGAGGGAAAACCAAAAGAATAAGCACAAATGAACCAAACCAAATGTTAATAAGTTAAATAGCAATGTACTATTGTTAATAGAAATTGACTAGAGAAATTAATTCTTACCCCAGACTTACAGTTCGCTTATGATCAGGATGACTCTATGAGGAGCCAGGGGTAGAAATGCTCTGTCAAACTACTTCTCATTATCCCTTTCAACAGGGTCATTCTTGTGTGGACCATTGCTTCACTCTGGCTTCACTAATAAGCAAATACCTGCTGGACGCACCTGGCTCTTTATATGCTGCATTCATCGACTTAAGAGCTGCCTTTGATTCTATGTTGCATGCACATCTATGGAACAAACTAAATGCCACATGTCTACCCAAAAGGCTATTCGAGTGAATAATGCACCTCTATTTTGAAAACTTGCTGTGTGTTAAGTTAAACAAGGAGGGATTTTCATCTAACCCTGTACCTCTCCAAAGAGGTGTTCGTCAGGGCTGTAGTCTCATGTCCCATCTATTCAATCTCTATTTAAATGACTTTGAGCCAGGCTTACAAAACATACCCCCCCGCCTCCACCGTGTCTGGAAAGTCAACCGGTGACCACAATGCTGTACACTGACAACCTTGTCCTGCTTCCTAGAACCCCAAGCTGGCCTAAAACATGCTATTAAGGCATTTATTGCTTATTGTAACAGCACATTCCTGGAGATAAATGAGGATAAATCCAAAATTATGGTGTTCACGAATACAACGAGATGATCAAGCGAAAGATTAAAAATCGGTATGTATAAGCTACAAATGAACAAATTTAGATATCTGGGAATTGCATTCCAGCCAAATTTATCATGGTCCAAGCCCATTCAATATCTTAAATGGAAAATCGGTATTAGTCCTACTAGCCTTAAATAAGTTTTTTTACATTCAAGAAGCACAATATGTGCAAGCGCTCCTGAAGGCATATAAGACCACAGTGATACCATGCATGCTGTACGGCTCCCAGATCTGGTCACTGGGTCCAACTGAACAACTAGAAAAACAAACCTTCTTCCACAAAATACTACCACCATGTATCGCTTCTACAATTGTAGGACTTGAACTAGGTCTCCCAAAAATCTTAACACTAATCTGTAAGGCTATAGCCAGCTTCAAGTGCTGACTATCAAACTCTGAAGATCTTCCAACCTTCACCACACTAGCAGCACATGGGCACTGCTGGTCAAAGTGGAATGAAGCCGTAGATACAAAAATAGACTGACTGGGCTTACAGAAGCCAAAAAATCTAACCCAAAGATTGCAAACTTTATTTACAGAGAAGCTGGCTCAACACAACTGGGACACTCTACGAAAGGATGCCAGATGTAAATGCTCCCCTCTTTATCTGGAAATTAAATGACCCACCTCTTTATCTTAACATGCTGATAATCCTGAAACTGAGGTCATATATGATAACATGCTGTAATGTGTTTCCAACAGCCCAGATGAAAGGCTGTTTTCTCGGAACACCTTCAGACCAGTGCTATTGTGACTGCTCTCTGAAAGGACTTGATTCACCATCTCCAATTTCTTCTAATGTCCAAAACATGCAACAGCATGGGAGAAATTCTTTAGAAAATAGATACTGAAGTATTCAACCTTTTCTGATACTACAAGACTAAGACTGCTCTTGAGCAGCCTCTGCAAAAACTGTATAGTAGATGTGGCAAATTTCTGTTTTACTGTGTGCATGGAGTTGCATGGCCATTGGGCTATTTAATCTAAATAAACTTGAACCTGATCCCTTTCAAGGTCGGTATTGTCACCTCCCCAACTGTTGACTGTCCTATCCTCCACTGTCCATCCCCTTGTGGTGGCTTCTTTCCCCTTTCTCACCTCCTTATTCTATCATGATCAGTTGTCATGCAGCCCAAAATGCTACCCAAAGTTGTTTCTCTGTAGATACTGGTTACCTTGTGCAGTGTGTGTGACTGTGGGGGGACCACTAACACCCATAGTGTTCCTGCCGGATGGGGTTTTTTTGCACTTGCATGGGGAGAGGTACCCATGGATATTAGAGATAGAAAGCTTAACTTAACAGATGCAGGTGATATTGGGGCCTAGTCCTCCCTCCATAGACTACATTATGTTGAGTTTAGACTAGGTATGCTGTGAATTTCATCACAAATGTGTTCGACAGTTGAATTTACCATGTTTGAAGGTGCTGATCAGCCATGAGCTGATCACTCAGCCTATTTGGTTTGTGGCATGGACACCTACTGAACACATCTGCACCAGGTTTTTGCAAAACTGTGGATGTGAAAAGATGCTGGTGATGCAAACTGACTGGCAAGCATTAGCATCAGTAGCTTCTGCTTAGACAAACTCCAAAGGATAGGATTTTATTATAACACTGTATTTATTTATGACCAATTTCTACCATTTCTGCCTGATCTATTTAAACAATTGCCTTTTAAGCTGAGCAGTTTCACAGCAAGGATGGAGGTGTGGTAATACAACTCACTTGGGCTGTGTAAGAACAAGCATGTGAGAAAAGCCAGTTGCTCTGTACTGCATGGTTAGAAAGGAATGCAGTGAAGAAACCTGCCAAACAGTTGCAGATGGATTGACAAACAGAAACAGTCAAGCCAATAATTGAAAAACCAGTTCTTTGTTCATGACCAGCAAACAGGACATAAACTGAACTGGTGGGTGTTCACACTTCTGTAGTTCAGACATCCTATATGACTCACTGTAAACTGGCTTGAATAAGAACAGAAGGTTGAACAGAGCACTGTGCAAGAAAAGAACAGTCAAAAATGATAACATTGAATGTTCTTGCTTTATTTTTTTTTCAATATTTTGTTCTTTATGTTGGTTATTTGGAGACAAAAACCTTCATTCTGGAGGGAGTGACTGAGGACCCACAGCCACCTAGGATTGCTGGCTCCAGATTGGGAAATACCTGGAGATTTTGTAGGTGGAGGCTAAGAAAGGAAGGGTTTGGGGCATAATGCCATAGAGTCCAAGTTCCAAAGCAGCCATTTTCTCCAGGTGAACTAACCTTTATCACCTAGAAATCAGTTGTAATAGATCTCCAGCCACCACCTGGATGTTGGCAACCCTACAGCCACCCCTAATTACTACGTCAAAGAAGGCTTTTATCCATTTGCTCCCCTGCTTTCAGCCATAATATATGAAGGACTGTGTGACTTGGGTTAAACATCACAGCTGCCTCTGAGGGTGATCTCCTGTTTCCTACGAGGTGTGGATGGGCCTGTCAGTGTTTGATCAGGGGCCTTCTGTCCGTTGTTGGCCCTGGAAGCTGCCTAACAGTGACACTGAGTCAAGATATACTGCAGTTTCCAGACCTACCAGGAACAGCAGAAAAGAGCAAGTGTTCAGTAGCACCTTAAAGACTAACAAAATATGTGGCAGGCTGAAGTGAGTAGTGACTCACGAAAGCTCATACCCTGCCACATATTTTGTTCGTCTTTAAGGTGTTACTGGACTCTTGCTCTTTTCTACTTTTTTCTACTGCTACAGAAAGATTAACATGGCTACTCATCTTGATCTACCAGGAACAGATGATCTGAGGAGCCAAAAAGGTCCTGCGTGGCCTTATATCTCTGCTGTCCTGGCTTGATTCCATCTGTTCTCTTAGCATAATGCTATTCATGGGCTAATCCCTCAATATTTTGATATTAAGATTTTCATTAACTACTCTTGCTTACATTGGAGGGGGACATCATTTTCTGTGTGTAAAATTTTGCTGTTAACATTTTAGCTGACAATGGTTCAGAGGTGATTCTATGGGGACAGCTCAGATGAAATATCACAGTATGAAAGAACTTAAAAAAAATACCTCACAATGTAAAGAATCTTGCAAAAGCCAGAGTTTGAAATTGCCCAGATCTCTGAGACTCTTCACATCGTATCCTGAACGGACAGCCATGGTTCTTAAAAAATTCTGAAGGGAAATAAGGAAGAAAAGAAATCTTGACGTGCAAATCTGTATATGAAGAAACATATTTATATGGGCTACGATCCTGCACACTATTAAGTAAGTGTGGAAAGAAAAATTAATAAAGGTTTGCCTCTGACTAATGTCAAATGCTTACAAGTTACTCTGGCTTGACCTGACAAGGCTAAAATCCCACAAGGCATTGCACATATCACCAAATGCTCTGCTAGCCTGGGAAAGAACCAAACCCACCAGATGGTCCAAGTAATTTAAACTTCTATAAGGTTCCCAGGTATAGAGGAAATGTCAATTAGGGGAGATCTATAAAGTCATTCATCAGGAAAGGGCCCCCAATAATAAGACCCTTTTGGCCAAATCTAAAGAGAAAAGCCCTTTCATCCACCCTTTGTCACCTCCAAGGAAATTCCGGGGGCTCTGTTATCTCAGCAAAAAGTACGGCTGGGAACTGCTCTGATTTAACACCCTCAATGCCATAACACTAAGAAATTCTTTATGGTACATCTGCTGTAAACAAACTATAGTAATTCCCATCTGGGGAAGAAAAGACCATCCTATGACCTTCAAACACTTGATTGAAGTCAGAATGATGTAATGATTCAATGTGTCAATCTTAAGCAAATTCTTTGATCTTCAGATTTAAAAGATCCGTGTTTCCAGTGGTTCTTTGTCCACCTCAGAACGACACTGGCTGTCTGTCCTTGGTGTGTCCCAGAGCCCTCTTGCTCTGTATCTGGGCCAAGCTGATCTATGGTGGAATGGGGGAGAGCTTTACCCTCCCACATTCCCCTGGACTGGTGAAGGTCCTTTCTGCTTTTCTGCTGTGCCTTTGTTTCCTTGCTATGCGCCGTACAATGTGTTTTTATTATCTTTGGGGAATGTAACTATTTGCAAGGTCTGTCTTGTTACTAATAAACTTTCTATTTTGATATTTAGGAATCTTGTGAGTATGTGTTTCTGGGTTAACTGGCCTGAATGGGAGTGGACCTATCTTTTGTTTTTCGTTCCTTGCCTTTCCCTCTTGATGAGTAAGAGAGGCCAACACCATGATTTAGAAGAACCCGCAAGGGGGAGACAAGGGCCCAGAGGGGGCCCCCCAAGAAGGTACAGAGAGAAATATCTCCCAACAGTAAGGTAGACCACAGAGGTGGGGTCCGTTGCTGTTTATTGGTTTTCTCTACAGAGACACAAAAGTAAACTAGAATACCATTAAAGCCAACACAATTGATATTGCCTCACAATGTCTAGGCTTGTGGCAACACTCATGAACTGATATATGAAATATTTTGGCATGCATAGAGGTCTACTTTCATGTCTAACATAGCAGCAATGAGTAAATACTCCCTGCAGTTTACAACAGGCTGCACAAAAAGGGAGCAAAGATAAAGAAGAAGGCTGAACAGTCTTAAACAGGCATTGACAATTTGTTACTTGCCAAGCCAAACAAATCCCAACTGCAGGGGTGAAAGTAACTTAAATTTCTTGGCAGTACCTTCTGCCAAGCAGAAGATGGATGGTTCTAATTTGGGCACTTCCTTAACTGTATATTGTCCCATACCAGCTCACTACTGCCAGCAACCATATTTGGGGCCTGTTGGAAGGCTGTACTCTGGAGGCCTGGGTTAAAGTCATTCATCTGGTACCCTTTTGGTTATCCAAATGTTTGGACACATAGAACCATAGGTGTAGCATCAATAGTGTACAACAGTACCCTTGTACAAACATTTTTTAAATTTAATTTTACTTCATTTTTCAATTAGTGTTAAAGTGGATTACAAAATATAAAAATCAGCATGCACCACCAATCATGGCTGGCTCCACCCATACTGTACCCCCCTCCCCAAGCTTGCAGGCAGAGACTGATGGTTTTTTGAAACCAAACTGAAAACCAGTGGGTGGGTGTTATGATAGTATTTCTATCTCGTTCTCACAGTCTGCAACCAAACCCTGCCATGAACTTCAAAGCTAAATTGCTAGGTGTGGACACTAGTGTCTCCTAATAAACTACCCATCCCATTTTATCTGTTTTTGAACCCACAATATAGTAGTAAACTTTTTGGAACACACTAGACTTAAGCGGTCACCCTATGCTCATGCACGGAGTTGGATGAATGGGATTGCATTTTAGACCTCTTGGAGGTAACATATATCAAGGCCAGTGGATGACCTTTTTGAAAAAGGCAACTCTTAAAAAAAGACAAGTTTTCTTGCATGATGTAATATATGTGTGTGCCATCAAGTCGCAGATGACTTGTGGACCCTGTAGGGTTTTCAAGGCAAGTGTTTAAGCAGAGGTGGTTGGCCATTGCCTTCCTCTGCAAAGTCTTCCTTGGCAGTCTCCCATCCAAGAACCATCCCTGCTTAACTTCCCACATCCAATGAGATTGATCTGTACTGTACCATTCTACAGCCCATATGATGTTATAACACTATGCCAATACACAGTTGTGCTTTTGGGCATATAAAACTAGAAAATTTCTACTTGTTATGAGACAGATTTATTAGAATGTTAAAGATGGTATATCTGCAGAGTTTGTAATCTCATTAATTTGTTCAGAATAACCAGAATGAAAAATGAAACAGTGTTGCCTTCCCAGAGTCAAATGGACAATTGTTTTACCTACACCAGTCCTGGTTTCTAGTAGAGCTTCTTGGTTTTTTTCTCTTCCCATCCAATCTAAACTCACTATGTTTGGATTAGGGTTGCCAGGTGTAGATAGCACTCTGATGGGAGAACTTGGGAGGTGGGAACAAGCTCTTCAGAACTGTGCCAACTCATAAAGTCACTTCAAACACGAAACAGGAAATGACATTATAGAGTTGGGGTGACATTCTAGGATTCACCTAAAACTCTGTGGGTAAACTATAGTCTTTTAGGTGAATCCTAGAGCACAGTGGCAAGGTGATGTCATCACCTCTGGTTTCATGCCAGAAGTGATGACTCGTGTTTTTGCAACTTTGAAGAGTACCTGTTTTCCCCTGCCAGCCTGTTGTACAATGGCAGGAAATCCCTCATTTGGATCCTGCTGCAAATTTATCTTATGATGTTTAACACAAATCTGTCCTGAGCAATCTGAAATTTGTGTGAATACTTTGGGTGGTTGCTGCTTCAGTTTCTTCTAGTTTAAACAATTTTGTGTTGCTGTGTTATGTAAGTGCCTATAGCAAAGAAATCATGTGCCAGTGTGATATCTTATTCTCATGGTGTTGCATTGACACAGCAGTTGCAGTTTTGCTTCTAGGGCAGGCAGGAATTTTACAAATGCAGACCAATCCTATTGAGCAGATTTAGATTGCACAAACAGTGGTCTGGGTTTTTTTCAGTTGAGGTTGCCAACTGATGCTGGCACCCTGGGGGGAGAATTTTAGGGGCGGGGCAAACAATTTTGTATCACGGCAATGATGTCATTTCCAGCATGAAACCAGAAGTGATGTTGTGTCAGGGTGACACTCTAGGATTCACCTAGAATATTCCCCATTCCCCCCCCCCCCATTGCCCTGTTGAGTGGTGACAAGGAATGATGGTCCAATGCTGGGAAGTCTCTATAGCAGGAGACCTGGCTACCCTACTGTTCCTCCATACCTGGTGTGAGACAGAGTTGGCCTCAGTACCGCTACCCTCATGCACAAATTGGGTTCAATACACACACACAATATTTAAAGCAATTTGAGGATGGGAGAAGAGGGAGGAGAGAAAAGGTGGTTTCTCTGTACCTAAGGGCTGGCTGAGGTCAGCCTTGCGAGAGGGGGGAGGTGGGGAGCGGTTAACACCCCCAGGCAAAGATGCCAAGCCAGAAAAGCCTGGTCTGGTTAAAGCAATTCAATAATATGAACACACAATCACAGAGACATACATACAGGAAAGAGGGCCCAAGAGAGTGTGTGAGGGAATGCCAAGCAAAACAAAAAAGTCTTCACCCATGGGCACATATGAATCTTCCTTGGGAGAGCATTCCAGAGTTCAGGTGCAATGATTGAGGCAGTCATTTATGGAGGGGACAGAAAGGAAAGAGAGAAAGACAGAAGCCGTGACTTTGTTACTAGCACTAGCACCTTGTACCTGATCCTAGAATGAAGCATCTCAGTCTATGGAATGGCCCAGATTTAACAAGCCAATCAACCAGTGAACCAAAAAACCAGAGAATAATAGACAAGAAATCTTGTACTTTTTGTTTTAAAAGAAGCTTTCAAAATGATATGTCTTAAGACAAAAGGAGGTGTTTCAGAACCCCCCCCCCCCCCCCCCGCATTACCTTGTATGGTTGAATTTTGGTCCGGAACTCCTGTGAGGTCATCGTTTCCCTCAGAAGCTTCTTATAGCGTGGACAGTCAAAAATGGGGAAACGTAATTTCTGGAACAAAATTAGTAAGACTTGTTGTCTCAGTTCATGTTTTTCAGTTATGGTTTTATGTAGCACCTAATCTGTTTGTAGGCTTGACATTGTTCACAGTGAAATTTATGTAATGCTTTGTAGGTATAAATGCATTGCAGTAAGAAGTGAAGTGTTTCTCACCAAGGGAACCTTTAAAAGCTCCTGTGGGTGGCCTGCGCAATTGCTAATAGCTAGAGGTAGACTGGGAAGTTAAATGCTGCATTAAGCTGAATGTAAACATAGATTTCAAAGTCTGCAGTATAAAACACCCTTCAAAACAGACAGGATAAGAAGAAAAGAAAAAACCTTTTGACCGCCGTAGTACCTTGATAAAGGACTGACCACGGGTGTGGAGCTGGCCTGTTGGAGCTACAAGTCCCACGACAGTTGACCAGATATTTGGAATAAGTTACCTCTATGTTGAAGAAGGACTGTGTCAGGCTACTTTGAGCTGTATTTTTCAGAGGAACTTTGAGCAAGGACAGTTTGGTTTACAAGGACACTTTAAACATTTGTACCTTTTGTATTGAAATGCGTTTTGTGATTTGTACCAAAATATAAATGCTTGATAATAATTACTGAATAGATTGCATAATAGTATCACGGGTTTTTTTTGTGGTTTACTTACAACCTATCCGGTGGTCTCATGTTTGTATAATAACTAGAGGTAGCTAGAGGAAGCTAAAAAGGCTCAGGACAAAGCCAAGCTGAATGCTCCCCCCTCCCCCCCCCCCCCCGTGATACAAGGCAGCACCTCAGGGACCACTCAACTCAGAACTGGCCAGCCACATCCATCGTGTCTGTGTCCAGCTGCCTTTGCTCTGGCTGCCTTTGCCTCCACAGGTATCACCCCCAACTAATACCTGGGGAGCTGATACTGATCATTGTTGTCACTGAAAGGTTCAAGGCAGCAGTGCTGGTCAAACTCCTGGGATCTGGCTGTAGTGCTCCTGGCTGCCAGTGGTCTTCCAGGGTAATAGCCCACCAGGATCTTTCCTTACAAGTCAAAGGGTCAGACTACTCCTTGTTAGTGGCCCTTAGTGAGGGACATCATGGGTTTGGTACAGATCTCAGCCAGCCATGTGAGACATAGCTTGTGTGAGTTACCTTAACGACATGAGAGAGGTTCTTCTGTCAACTGTTTTGCCAAGATAATGTCTGACGTGGGCTTTAGCCCCACATAAAAACTGGGGATAATAATACCAGCCCTACCTTACACTTCCTTTGTGATTCAAATAAACAGCCTTCTATCACGTGAAGTGCTTTGAAGCACTTCATTAAGAATGTAACATTTTGCTTGTGCCACATGTGGACTGAAGCTAGGCAACACCCATCCTCATCAGCAGGACACACCATTTGAACAAGCACCTGATTTGGGGTTTTCCCCCAAAAGTATTCTGGTGGAGAAGTAAATGAATTCTCTTCCTCCATGGCCATCACTCAAACGATCCCCTCTGGTTTTTTTCTCCAAGCGCTACCAGGCAAAAGACCTTTTCTGAACAGGAAGCAAAGGGAAAAGAACGGCAGCGCACCTTGCGTTGCAACCTAAGAGCTGTCAAAGCTTCCATCCCTCCTACGGGTAGCATGAGGTTGCCCTGGCAAATCAGTGTGGCAGCTCATGTTTCTGCCCACCTGGAGGCTGAAGGCAAGCTAGTAATTATCACTCCAAAGTGATCATCATGAGGTCTCACCCTGGGACAGAACCAGTCTGACAGGAAAGAACCAGTAACGAATCTTAAGAGGAAATCCCCAGAAAAATGTTTAGAGAGCAGATAATTGGAAGTAGGCAATGAAGAAAACATGTCTTTATGTCGTCTTTAAGAAAAAATCCTTCCAAAAGATAAGATTTCTCTAACTTGCTGGTTCAAGATCCTCATTTCAATGTCACTTGTGAAAAATGAACCTGTGGGTCTCTGGCTGCTTCTACACAGTAAAGAATTCCTTACATCATCTTTGTGAACGCATGTGGCAATTTTCTGCACACTTTTTTTTAAATGACTTTTCCCTCTCATGTAAGTTCTGCAGTAACTCCACATTGGTGTTTGGGGGGCATGGTTGTCACAGCTATGGCGATTAGCCTTTTATTTTGTTCTTCAGGCATATGCAATACCGCTATAGTGGTAATATTAACATTTGACATAGATAACTGGCAATAGACCATTATTGCGTCATACCGCTATACCACTATAGTATTGAGGATAGGGGAAACCTGGAAACAAGATTATTATAGCACAGCGTCATGTGGAGGATTCCCCCAAAAGTGCTCCAGTTTGGAAGCCAAGGTAAAGGAAACTGCTATGTAGAAGCAACTTGTATTTTCACTGCCTTTTCTCTTCCTTTGCACCAGGTGAAAATTATGCTTCCCCCACCAATCTTATTTTTGAGTTGATTGTGGTGTAAAAGTGTCATCTGAAAAGTGTAAAAAGGTGGTTGCAGTGGCTTGCAATAGCTCAGCTTATTTGATTCAGTCTTCCTTGGAAGGTTCTCATTTCACCAAAACTTGAAGTCAGCACTTCTCTTTAGCGAAGGTGTGGCTTGCTCTACATTCTTGGTACAAAGAGATGCCAGCTGTCAGGCAGATGAGTCATTTCCTCTGTTCCAGCCTAGGCAAACACCATCTTGGGCTGATACAGTTAGCAGCACCCTTCTGCAAGATCAAAGTGGAAAGGGCCCAATTCAGTGCGGCCCAAAATTTGTGGGGCTAAGCGGAGAGGGAGAAGCGGCTGGATGCTGGGTGGGAGTGGGGCAGCTGAGCAGCGGGAAAGTTAGGACTTCCCCCCTTCACCTGAACCAATGGCAAGGTGCCAGGATAGCCAGGAGAGGGCTGTTTCAAGGGGAATAGGCCAGCTGCTTGTCTTCCATTCCCAGCCTTTGCATATTGCATAGTGTCGATGTCAGCAAAAGCCAAGACTTCGTTTCTTGAGGCAGAAAACCTGCAAGATGCCCTCATGAAATGAAAAATATAGTAATTTCTACCCTTTAAAGGTACTGTTAAGTTTGAAACATGAGCCAATATGCCTCACCTTGCCTAATATTAGGGCTGGCAGCGGAACCATCTAAGCAGAGGTTTGCGTACTATACCAGCACAGAAAAGCTGTTGAGTGAAATGGATGTTATACTGAACTTCTGCTCTACTAAACTTTGGACTGTTGGTGTTATTCTTTATAACCTCATTTTAAGGAGATATTTTCTTTTCCTTTTTCACTTGGAGATGTGCACATGCTTTCATAGCTAAAAGTCAGATTCTAAAGAAAAGCCTAAAGGGCAGGTAGCTGATTTATGATAGTAATACTCACCGGTTTGAATGACTTTGGTATCACATAGATTGGGATAGGTTGCCAAAGAATTTGTGGATTCCAGATCTCACTAGCCGTGGGAGGGAATAAACCAGCAAGATTAACTTGGGCGCTCATAATGGTTCGATCAATATCTGTACTCTGGACGTAAATCTACAAGGTGGGGGGGAGATCATGTCAAGAACAGAGAATTAGATGCGTGTTCTGAGGACCCTGAGGTTGTAGAGACTCTTTTCCTAGACTGAATCTGAACCTATGAGAGTTCTGCACCCCAGGCTTTTTGTCATGAAAAGGAGGTGTAGATGCAAATACAGCTGGAGAGTGGACTACCATCTAACATAAAATATACTAACTATAGCCTTTTCTCTTGGTTTTGATTTCAGTGGAACTCTACTGTAAATTATACGAAGAGAGCAATTTTTGTCTAGCAGGACCTATAGGGAAAACAGAATTAATTGGAAAGTAAATGAGCCGTTGTTGAGTGGAGAGACTGCTTCTGAATGCATCCCTTGTGAAATGCTGTCGAGGACTCTAAATGCTATTGGTTTAGCCATCAGAGAGCCCTTTTCTCCTTCCACCAAGGAGGCGGCTGCTGTTTATTCATTTGCCTAGTATCCCCACGTAGTGTTGAGCTTTTGTGTAAGTTCAAGCATCCTCCAACATGTGGCAGGAGGACATAACTCAGTGGTAGATTACACAGTTTGTACGTAGAGGGTACTACAAGGTGGAATCTCTTGCACTTCTAGTTAAAGGTAGTAGTGCCAGGAAAGATCCCTACCTGAAACCCTAGAGGCCCATTGCCAGTCAAGCATACACAATATTGAAGTAATTAGGAATGGTCAGTATAGGGCCCCTGCACTTTTAAAATATATCTTATTTTTCCCTGTAATGAAGCAATTTGATCAGGTCTGGTCGCCATACCTCAAAAAAGATATAGCATTGGAAAAGGTGCAGAAAAGGGCAACTAAAATGATAAAAGGGTTGGAACACTTTCCCTATGAAGAAAGGTTAAAGCGCTTGGGGCTCTTTAGCTTGGAGAAATGGTGACTGAGGGGTGACATGATTGAGGTTTATAAGATTATGCATGAGATAGAGCAGGTGGAGAAAGAAGTACTTTTCTCCCTTTCTCACAATACAAGACCTCATGGGCACTCCATGAAATTGCTGAGCAGTCGTGTTAGAGCAGATAAAAGGAAGTACTTCTTCACCCAAAGAGTGATTAACACGTGGAATTCACTGCCACAGGATGTGGTGGCGGCTACAAGCATGGACAGCTTCAAGAGGGAATTAGATAAACATATGGAGCAGAGGTCCATCCGTGGCTGTTAGCCACAAAGTATAGATAGGAACTCTCAGTCTGGGGCAAGTGATGCTCTGTATCTTAGTGCTGGGAGTGGGGCAACAGTGGGAGAACTTCTAGTGACCTGGCCCTACTGCTGGACCTTTTGAGGGCACCTGGTGTTTTTGGCCACTGTATGACAGAGTGTTGGACTGGATGAGCCACTGGCCTGATCCAACATTGGCTTCTCTTATGTTCTTATGATGTTATGTACCCTGTCTGTCCACCAAAACTCTCAGAACTGAGTGAGGAGAATCTCTGGCTAATTCTAATACTCACCTCCTCTCGCTTATAAGTAGGACTTAGAAAACCTGAGTATCTCCTCTTTATGTACTGCCCAAGCTCGTGCTGCTGCTGCATTCCAAGCTGTGGGAACAACAATACAGGCATGACTCTGGCTTGAAATAGAAAGCCAGTAATATTGTTATGGCTGCTGGATTTATTGCATTTATTTTTATTTTATTTTATTTACAACCCGCTCTCCCTGAAATCGGCTCAGAGCGGGTGATAACAATGTATAGATATGCAATTAAAAACCTTCTAAAATGCAACATGCAATGAATGAAAATCAATAAATACAATAAAATTAATAAGAGCTATTATACAATTTAAGGCGGTGTAAAACTCATACGGTGGGGCACAAACAGATGTCAAAAAAAAAAGGGGAAAAGGAGGGGGAAGCAAGAGGGAAAGCAGGGGGAAGTCAAAAAGAGCTGTGGCCTATAGGCTAGGAGCTTGGTACTGCCCTCAACCATAGGCCTGGCAGAACAACTCTGCTATGCAGGCTCTACAGCGCCCTGATCTCTTCTGGAAGAGTGTTCCACCATGCTGGAGCCAGGGTCGAAAAGGCCTTGGCTTTGATTGAGGACAGTCAGATGCTCCTTGGGCTAGGGACCACCAGCAGATTTTGATGACGAGTATAACACTCTATGGGGGACATACCAACAATCCTTTGGTAGATACCCTGATTATGTTAGAGTAAATCAAACCAGGATTTGAAACAATGGTTTGAAGTTGATTTTCCAATACAGTTAGTCTTAAATATGGTTTAGCATAATGTAAAATGCAGGCACATTGTGCTGGATTCCATAATCTGCAGATGCCAGGATCATGGATCTTCCCCTAGTTTCTCACCACCCATCAGTCCTGTCTGGGGAAGTTTATCCCCAGGGTTGGAGGATCAACATGGACAGCCACACAGGTTAGGAGGCTGTGGTGGGGAGCGGAAGGGGTGAAATCTTCCTCCTGTCAGTTTGGTGTAGTGGTTAAGTGTGTGGACTCTAATCTGGGAGAACCGGGTTTGATTTCCCACTCCTCTACTTGCAGCTGCTGGATGATCTTGGGCAAGTTATAGTTCTGTCAGAGCTGTTCTCTCAGTTCTGGAAAGAGCTCTCTCAGCCCTGCCTATCTTACAGGGTGTCTGTTGTGGGGAGGGGAAGGGAAAGGAGTTTGTAAACTGTTCTGAGAATCCGAGTAAAGGGTGGGGTATAAATCCAATCTCCTCCTCTTCCTCCTCTTTTTCTGTGAGGTAGGTAGGGCTGAGAGAGCTCTCTCAAGAACTGCCCCTGAAAGAACAGCTCTGAAAGGACTGACCCAAAGTCACACCAGCAGCTGCATGTGGAGGATTGGGGAATCAAACCCGGTTCTCCCAGATTACAGTCCATACTCCTAACCACTACACCAAACTGGCTCTCAGTGCCTGCTACTGATGGATCAGTGCCTGCCACTGATGGATCCAACCACCTGTGTTCAACCTCACCTGTAAATTGTCCTATAATTTGCTTACATAGCCACAGTGAGCACCACTTTTGTGACCTCTAGATTGGGTAATTTTAATATACTGTATATGGGGCTGCTCTTGAAGGTATCCTGGGTACTTCAGCTAGTGTGGAATGTAGCTGTCTACCTTTAGATAGGCTTGAGTTAGTCAGAACATACAGCATCAATTTTGAAATGAAGGCATTGGTTATTGATTTGGTTCTAGGCTCAGTTCAAGATTCTGTTTCTCATTCATAAATTCTTTCATGACCTGGAACCTAATATCTGAAGGATCATGTTTCCCTGTATCAGCCCTATACAGTACCTTTGATCTTCCCATCAGTTGCTATGGGTGGTCCCCTCATTCCATCAACTATGATTCTCCAAGAAGAACTCAGTGGCTTACAGTGGTGGACTGTATATGGTGGAACAGCCTTCTGAAGGAATTTCATAGGGAACTCCCTTCCAGGATTCTTGCAAACTCTGCAGGATGGATTCACTTTGATAGGCTTTTCCATGTTCTCAGCCCTGCATGCTGAATTTGAATCTGTTGTTGGGCAATGCTGAACCTGCATTTTTGATGCAGCGGCAGTTATTGATACAGGTGGTCTTTCATCTTCTTTCGTAGTGTGTCTAAACTTTCATACTGTAAGCCACTTATTTTGTATTGTGTCTAAGCTTTTGTATTGTATGCCACTTTGAACAAAGCCAAAAGTAGAATATGCATTTTCAAATAAATATATGAATAAGTAACAAACCGTTGTCAGTTGTCCGAAACCTTGTGGCCATTGGCTTTCGTTGTGTAGACCTTTGGGATAATTGTCAATGGGGCTTCTGTCACCATGCCGATAAATCTAGAAAAATTGTGTACAAATTGTATCATTCTAGTCCATTTATTTTCTCCCTATTACCATTCAAAACAGCCTCTCCTTTAACAGAACATTTTTTTTGCAGAAGTGTAGAAAGTCTCTCTCTCTCTCTCTCTCTCTGTGCGTGCACACACACACACCATTTTCACTTTTTGAAAAAACATCAGTACGTGTTTAGACTGTTGTAAGGTTAGGAAAAGCATAACAAGGATATGATGGAAAGAACTGCTTAGTGAAGAATTGTTTATTGAGTAATATACCTTCAATGTCTCCCAATATGGAGTCAACTACCTATATCTTTCTTGATGGTAGATTATGTAGCAAGGGCACCTTTCAAGTGATTTTTAGTATAATCCTATGTAAAGTTAACCCATTCTCTGTCGGTTGATTTAAATGGGTGCAGAGTGGAACAATTCTGTTCAGGATTGTACTGTTTGAGAGACATTTAATACTGACTGACTGAGAGTTCAATATGACATGTACACACGGAGCACTGGTAAAAAACAAAGGTAAACATGGGGTATAGGATAGGTCAAAGAATACCATAGGGCTGGTTTAAATAACCGTGGTAATCAGCTCTTGGTGGAAGCATCAAGTAATTATTTGCATGAATACATGCATACACATAAGATTAATAGATAAGAATTTGGGGTGCCAACTCAGATTCCAACCCAATGCACTATTTTTCAGCGTAGATCATAATACATTCTTCAGAGGAGTTTGCTTCATGGTGCATGTGTTTCTGTTTTAGATATAAATGGATTTGTGGCATTTTGAATTGATTTATGGTCCGGAAACCACTTTGAGCTAGGGCTGCCAAGTCCCCGGGTAGGGCGGGGGAAGCACCGATTTTTAAAGCTTTCCCCCGCTTTTTCAGAATTGGCCACCGGGGGAGGCAATGGCTGCCAGCAGGGAAACGTCGGAGCCTGGCCTGGACTCTTAAAAGGGAAATGTCTGCAGAGAGCCTGCCCTGCAGTAAAAAGCCTCAACAGACATTTCCCCTTTAAGAAAGAGCAAGAGAGTCCCGCCCAGAGAGGCTCTTTCTGCTGAAGGGCCTGCTTTTGCATGTGGCCTGCTGCTGGAGTAAGCTGCTTGGGGTAAGCTGCTGGGGTCTGCCTGCTCTTTTCCTTCTCTCTCTCTCCCCCTCCCCCTTTCTTTCTTTTTTCTGTCTGTCTGTCTGTCTGTCTCTCTCTCTCTCTGTCCCCATCCAGCAGAGGTCTATCAGTGGCTATTATAGTCACAAGGTCTAAATGGAGCCCTTTGTCTGGGGCAGTGATGCTCTGCATTCTTGGTGCTTGGGGGGCAACAGTGGGAGGGCTTCTGGAGTTCTGGCCCTGCTGCTGGACCTCCTGAGGGCACCTGGTATTTTTGGCCACTGTGTGACACAGAGTGTTGTACTGGACGGGCTGTTGGCCTGATCCACTGTGGCTTCTCTCCTGTTCTTATGATATGAAAATCATATTTAGCACTTGTGCAGCACTTAGTGCTTCATATTCTGCCGAGATGAGGAAGGATTCAGTAGGGCCATTGCTCAGTGATAGAGCATCTGCTTGACATGCAGGAGGTATCAGCCTCTTCAGCTAAAAAAGGATCAGGTCATAGGTGACATTAAAGATCTCAGCCTGAGACCCTGGAGAGCCACTACCAGTCTGAGTAGTCAATACTGACCTTGATGGACCAATGGCCTGATTCAGTATTAAATAAAATGATTCCATGGCACTGCAGGGTTTTGAGCCAGGCTCTCCCAGATCCCAGCCAAAAAAACTGACTGCTACATAACACTGACTCTTGTTCAGCGACAAAAAACAGTGGCATAAAAGTCACAGTCTGGGTAATGCTGCTTGCAAGCCTATAAAGCTCAAGGCAGCAGCAGAAGCTCAGTATTAGGAAACTTCATGAGTTCATGTGTCAGCATGTGGAAGCAACATCACAGGATGTGACATCACAAAATGATGTCACTTCCTTTCTCCTGGCTCCACCCCCAAAGTCTTCTGGCTCCACCCCCAAAGTCCTCAGATATTTCCCAAGTTGGACTTGGCAGCCCTACTTTGAGCAGCAAAGAAATGGTAGTATATGAATGCCTTCATAAACTGATTCAGCCCACAGGTGTGGAAATCATCAGTAAAACCATCTAGTCCAGGGGTGTCAAACTCATTTGTTATGAAGGGCCGGATTTGACATAAATTGGACTTTGTCGGGCTGGGCCATGCTTGAAACATTAGCATTCTTGCAATATTTTGTTTATCTAACAGTCTCTGATAACGGACACTTCTTGCTCTGAATTATTTCATCAAAATGTCTGTGCTGTAGCTATCTGGGAGGGGGAGGAGCCTCAGCCCAGTGCAGGGAGCAGAAGCTGGCTTATCTATCTCTCCTGAGCGATTGAGAGAGTCTGGGGAAGCAAGCTATGATGCAGCAGCAGCAGAACTGGAGGAAGAAGCAGGAGACAGCCAGTCCCTTGCGGGCCTGATAGAAGCCCTTGGGGGGCCTGATTTGGCCCCCGGCCCGCATGTTTGACACCCCCGATCTAGTTTAATGCCCTGTTGAGAGACACAACAATCCATCCACCCAAACTACCTTGCCAAATTAGCAGCAGTTTTACAGTTTTCATTTAAATGTCTTTATTATAGGGCAACACTGGGTTTTTCAAAGTCATTTGTCTTACTTTTTCTTTCCCTGACAGAGGCTCTCTGCTTTTAAGAGTTGTATGGAAGGCAAGATATCAATGGGAACAGAAGAACCTGAGAAAGAGCTCTAATGGATCAGACCAAAGAACCATCTAATCCCACATCCTGCTTCTCACAAGGACTAATCAAATTTCTCCAGGAAACCCACAAACCAGGTATGACAAGGATAGTGCCCATCTGCTCTTGCTTCCCCAGCACTCCCTCTGAAATGTCAGAGAGGCTTTGGGAGACTCAGATTAAAATCCTCACTCTGCCATGGAAGGTCACTGAGGGACCTTGGGCCAGTCACACACTCTTAAACTCTCTCACTGGGTTGTTGAGAGGATAAAATAGCGGAGAGAACAATGTAAATTGCTTTGGGTCCCCATGAGGTAAGAAACCAAGGTATAAATGAAATAAACATATAAATACGCAAACATAGAGGTTCCACTTGGTTGTAATGACTAATAGCTGTTCATAGAAGTATCCTACATAAATGTATCTATTTCCTTAAGAAAAAACCTTAAGATTTAGGCCACTATTACATCCTGTGTTGGTGAGTTCCACAAGCTATTTATGCATTATGTGAAGTAGTTATCTCTTTGATCTGGTGAAACTACATTAATTTCATTTAACTGGGTAATCCTATTATGGCAGATGGGGAAAGGTTCCACTTTCTCCACACCATGCATACATTTTATAAACCTCTATTATTCCTCAGTCCTTTTTTCTAAAAAAACCTATGCTCTGTTCTTGTGGAGAGCCTTTCCTTGTAAAGAAAGAATTCATGTCCTATGATTGTCTTGGTTGCTGTTTTCTGGATCTTTTCAAGCGATTTGGTACAACTCTCCCCAGCATGGAAAGAAGCTCCACCTATTAAAAAGTGGAAACTCTACTTGTGACACCCATACTCCTCTTTGGGATGTATAGAGATTAAATATATGGGCAAAGTAAGCCAAAGTTCCTTCCCCGTGAATGGAGGAGCAGTTGTAAGCCCATAATTATCCAGGATGATCATCATATAAGCTACTTGCCAGAGGATAAGCTATGAATTTAGTAGGAAGAATAACGAGAATTGCACTAGGTTCTTTGCAATATTAAATATACCTTTATGCAGCTATGGGGGGGTAGGTGAGCAAAAGCAACTAAAAGGATGAGGAATATCTCCTGAATGGATAATTTGTCTTAAATTTTGCTTTGAGATAGGGGGTATATGAACTGTGTTATATTCACAGGGTTGTTATTGTGAGGATAAAATGGAGCAGGGGATAACAATGTTGTAAGCCTACTTTGGATCTCTTTGGGGAGAAAATCAGGGCATTGTATATTTACTTTTCAACATGGTCCAAAATACGGATTGTTATATCTGCAAATTAGGACCATGTACAATGGAAGGAAGGTCTTTCTACAAATAAAATGAGGAAGCCCAAATGTGAAAAAGTCAAGATCTTATGACACTACATTATAAGTGTGTGGGTGAGTGAGTGAATGGTAGAGTGATGGGGGGCAGGCAGGCAGAGCAGGGGAAAGGGCAGGGGAGTGGGGAAATAAGTATGGCAGGGGCAGGGAAGCCAAGAAAGTCACCACCTCTGCCAGTGAGGCAAGCTAACAGGGTGGGTGGGCAGACAAAGCAAGCAAGGTAGTGCTGGGGAAGGGAGAAAGGCACTGCCAATGCCAACACCAGTGAGATAGGCAGGTGGCACCATGAGAGGGGCAGTGGCAGAGAAGCTGAAAGAGGTGCCAACACCATTGTAATTTCTCCTACATATTTGTTGCTGGTCTGTGCTTGTAAACTTCTAAAGTGAAAGGATGTTGCTGTCATGACTCCTACTGAGCTGGCTGACTTGGAAGCCTCCAAAAAGCCTGAGAAGTCAGAGACGCGGCCTGGAGGAGAGCAGGAAACTTTGGAAGGCTCCTGCAGGACAGATGCCACTGGCCCATCTGCTCCAGAGCTAGACCCTGAGGAACCTGCAGTGGGAGATCCTCCAGAACTTGCCCCTGAAGACCCTGCAGAAGGAGCTCCTCTGTTCCTTCAGGTACTGGTGCAACTAATGGTCAATCCAGGACTCATTCCACAAACCCACCAGGATCTGCCTTTGCCCAGAAGGAGCAACAGAGGAAGAAGGCTCATGCCGAGATAGCCCAGTGAAGGTGCAGTGCCAGGCTGGCAGCCCAGGCTTCACCTCCTGGGCCAGAGCATGGTGGATATAATCCACTGAAAGATTCTGGCCCCAGTTGAGCCGGGATAGATGAGTCCCAGGTGCTGCTTCCAGAGCAGGTGGAGCTGCTGTCCTCTCAGCCTACTTAAGCCTTGGGCTGAGAGGGAAGACTTCCTGGATCAACTGGTTCTCTAGGTATAAGGCTGTGTCCCTGTTCCAGCTCCTGTTGATGATCAAGCCTCACTCTCCACACCTGAGGGCACTACCACCTGAGGAGGCCTAACTGACCCTGCTTGCAGAATATAGGGCAGTTGCACACTGAGGTACAAGTTCCTCCCTTGCCATTATAATTTTGCTTGGCACATCCAAATACTGCTGAAGCATGATTGCATTAAACATAATAAACCTGGAGTTGATATATGCTCAGTGGATAATGGGCTCCAGAGGTTATTAGGAAACTGGTTGGAATGATGACAGCATATCAGGCGTTTATTTGTAATCTAGGAAAGTTCCTTTTATTGCCTTTTGTATTTGTTCCTTGTAAACAGAGTGATGGCTGTGTGGACCTTTGCAAGGTCTCCAGAAGTCCCACAGCTACAAAAAATCCATAGCCTTGACATGTGCATTTGAGAGTGGGGGGTTGCAAACACTTCATGTTATTACCAATAGAAAAGAAGAGGCAGTAACCTATGAGGATTCCCCCCACCCCAGTCAAGAGTGGGAGATAGCTGTAGAAAAAGCGAGCAGTCCTAAGTAGGTCTACTCAGAAGTAATTCCCATATTACTCAGAGGGGCTTACTCCCAGGAAAGACTTCAAGACTGCAACCAAAAGAACTTGTTGTGACAACTTATAATAACTAAAAATGTGAGTACTCATAGACAGAACTGACATTGGTGGTGGAGGGGCCGTTGGACATGCTCCCCGCCTTTTTTCTGAGGTACGCTTATTAGAAGCACTTGCCCTCTGGTTACTATGAGATTTAAAAAAATACTGCAGCAAATACACTTAAGATATATGCTTTGTGTGCTTTCCTCTTGGAATCTATGCAAGACCTTTGTTGTCCTCAGGCTTTGCTGTGAGTTCGTCACCTTTGTACTGAAATCTTTCTCCCAGTACCACTAAAGGCTTGTACACCAGCTGAGGCAAAGTAGGAAGTGGATAGATGGCCTGGGACCCTCATACCTTCAGGACAACCTCTCCTGGCATGTTCCTCCCCATCTTCTATGATCTTCACCATGGAACTGATTCAAGTTCCCTGGTCCATGAACTACCTGTCTTGTATCAGCATGGGCAGCAACCTTCTCAGCTACCTGTAGAGGTGCATGCCTTGCGGGACCTCCCTTGGTTCCACAGGGCATGCAAGGCTGCTGTTTCTCTGGCGGCCTTTGGGTGATTGTGATCCACCAGGCAGCTGGTATACTTCAGCTGTGTCTTTACCATCCACCCATCCTACCCTGCTTGATAGTGGATAGATATAGATTGTACCTTTGTAATTTTTTTATTGGAGTATTTTAAATGCTGTCAGGCACCCTGAGTCCCATTTGGGGGAGAGGGATATAAATTTGATAGATAGATAAATTGATATGGATATGGACAAAATGGAGCATCTGTTGAGATCTCATGGGGAAGGGGACAATCCAATTTCTGTCCCCGACCCTCCACTACCTCTGGCTCCTTCCATCTCCATTTCTAGCCCTCCCTGCTGCTCTGGTTTTTCTCCCACCTGCTCTCTTCTACCCCAGCACAGGCTGATTGGAGGAAGAAGTAAAAGGGCAGGGAGGCAAGCTGATGCTAATTCCACCTTTCTTTACTTACTCACTGCTTAGTGGCAGCTGCTGCTGCATTTTTACACGCCCTTTTGAGTTGTTATAGGAGCTCCAAATGCTACCTGCCTTATCGGATTTTTTAAAATGATGTTTGTACATGTATAAAGGTTACAATAAACTTTTGGGGAGTCGTGTAGTGATGGAGTTTTTAAAGAGATGCCTGTACGTTGGGTGTTATTGGACAAGCAACAGTCCAAGATTTTGCATTCTTCTACTTAGTTAGGTCTAAATCCATGAATATACAAGTACAAGCCTTTAAGTTAACTTCAAAATGGTATTTCACACTGTCAAAACTACACTACATTAATCCCAAAATACAATCTAATTACTGGAAAGGATGTGGAGAAAGAAGTTATTATTTTCATTGTTGGTGGGACCGTTCTTATTTCAAGGATTTTTGAAGATTAGTCCATTCTCAAATTCATAAAATTGCAGGTTAGCTAATTCCCTTCACTCCTGAACTAATGCTTCTGAATCTTTGGCAATCTACCACGATCCCCTCAATTCAGTGAGATGATAGCCTTTCTATGTGCAGCTGCAAGGATAGTAATAGCCACTTTACGGGAAAATAATAAACCTCCATCAATCTCAGCTTGGTACCAGTCTGTTTGAGATTATTACATAATTGAAAAAACATTAGATCAACAGTCACAGACTGATAATAGCCTTTATAGATCTCATTTTATTGAAATGTGGTACCCTGTAATAGAATTTATAGCAAACAAGGAATCGTTTTTTTCACCACTCTTATCCAATAGAAATGTTAATACTATGAGGTTTTATGATAGTTAGTATAAAGACATGGTATGTTTACTCTCCTATTAATTGTTGTACTGGTTAACTATTCTGTATTACTTGGTAAACACCAGTAATGTTATATAATATGATATATATTGCTCATGATACTTAAAATAATTTTTGATGTAAAAAGAATAGAGAGATGCCCCTTTACATTCAATAGTATAAAGGAACTGATAGTTTGTGGACTTGCTGTAATATCACACATCCTGAACTTCTAGAACAAGGCTTATAGTCCCACCCTAAGCAGAGTTAAACCCTTGACTTCAGTGGCCTTAGAGAGGTGTAACTCTACTTCGGGTGGCACTGGTAGGGACTGGTGAAAATAAGTTGTTCTTCATATTAAAGTTTTTTAAAGCCATTCCCCATTCTGGCAGTTAGGAGACCCAAAGATATTGGGTGGGAGTTGTACATTAACACTAACGTTTTTTTTAAAAAAAAGAACTCCTAAAAGTAGCTGGTGATTTGGCATGGGATCTGTTCTTTAAAAAATGCCAGCTATCTTACTGAGATCTTTTTGGTCTAATTAAAGTAAGATTTTATTTGTTGTTATTTATTAAAATATGTATACCCTGCCTTTTTTCTTGGCTCAAGGCAGTAGATTTTGGACCCTGGCTGTAGATATGAATGGATGTCCAGTGGATGCAAAACTAGTCTTACAAGGTTCAAGAACAGAACATTCAGAGAAGGTAATCAAGAAGATGACCACAGTATCTAAAAACCAATAGATTGCCATCAAAGAACATTATGCTCTTGAGTTCCATTGACTGGCTCACATATTTGTTTCTCTGCTATGAGGATGCTATACTTATCTCTCCTAGAAAACTGGTCTTTCCTTCATTGTACACAGACGTTTGATAAAACTGCTGCTTTTTAAGCTGCACCCCACTAACATGGCAACTCTCCAGAGACCTTGTTTTGAGAAGCACTTTTGCATATGAGCTCATGCCACATTTCATATAAAATTTCATATAGAAGTTGTAAGCAAACTGCATGTTCTTCTTAAAGACAGAGAGAAAGTCTATTCAACACCATTATAACTCCAAGAAATCTTGAAAAAGAACTTGAGTTCAATGGGAACTTGAATTATGGTAGTAAATACTTCATATCGCATAATGCACAGCACAGCCTAGAATATCTGAGATTTAACAAACATTATTTTTATAGGTAGAAGAACCCAATGAGAAAGTCCTAGTTTGTATGGCTAAACTACTATCCAAAAAGACCTTAGCAGCAGTAAAACCATTAATTTCCATTTACTTACTAAAACTGCAAATTTCAGGTTCCGTCCAGACACAGATTCGAGGCGAACAAAGATGAGGAGAAGCAGGGAGATGTACAAACTTTTGGAGCTGCTTGTTTGACATGTTTCTCTCATCCTGGTCACAGCTATGCAAAAGCGTTTGTGATGACAGTCGAAGTGCTTTTTAAAGAACAGAAAGGGTGGATACTTGGTGGGTATTTCAACAGGAAGTGGTAATTAGACAACAACAGACCAGTTTCGTAATCATGTTTAGGTGATATACAGAGCTCTTATAGGACTGGGACCTGAAAATAAGAGAAACAGGATGGGTTCAGTGATAATTTTTGCTAGAACAATTTGGTCCAAGAGTATAACTCTGTATGATGTTCTGATATCCAGAGGACAGAGTCAAAGGCTCTGCTTGCATATACTGGCAGCTGGGGATGTGGGGGCTGGGGAGAGGGGGATAGAGGCAGATACACTTTGCCTCTACCCTGGGTAACTGGAAACTCAGTTGGGGAAGAGGACAGTTTGGTTACCCTTGCACATGGACTCCATTTGTAAAAAACCAAAACCATCCCACTTGAGGAGCTTGGAAAAGGAGAGGAAAACTTGCTCATCCAGCAATTCATGCCTCCCTGTGTTCACTCTGCATGTGAGCACTTTATTGTACCATCCTAAACCAAGTTGCATCCTTCTAAATTCATGGGTTTAGAAGGGTGTAACTCAACTTAATATTGCCTCATTAATTACTTTTAGGATGCTTTGCCTGAAATTCGGGAAGGAGGATTCTTTGGGTGGGAGGTGCAATCCCTGAGAATTTAATCCCTGTTAAATGGGGGGGAAGCAATAAGGATGGGTGTAGACTGGGCTAGTTCAGGGCTCGGGAAACAATGTTCAGGGAAGACATGCTCCCTGAACATTTACTGGACTTTGGTCTGCTCAGTTCAGCTCTTTGGGGCTGTTCGTTCTCCCTCCACTGTTTCAGCTGTCTCAGTCTCTCTCACACCATCCCTTTAAATGATCTGTACCAGGGAGCCTGAGACAGCAGAAGGAGGAGGTGAAATGCCTCTTGAGAGGCACTTCATTCCCATATTTAACCCTCTGGTTTTGCTCCCCCTCAGAAGCGGCAGGGAGCAAAGCTGAAGGGTTAAATGGCTGACCGCCATTTGACCCTTCATTTTTGCTCCATGCCGCATCAAAGTGGGGAAACAAAACCAGAGGGTTAAATGAAGTTCCTTCCAAGGAGATTCCCCCCACCTTTCTCCTGGTAAACTGCAGCCAGGGGGATGGTAACTGCAGCCATGGTAAACTGCAGCCAGGGGGAAGGGAAGTCCCTTTCTGGGTGACCCCCCCCCCTTTTTGCTGCGTCCTGAACTTTCCAGACCAGTTTGGTCTGTGTAAGGCCAGTTCAGTTTAGGGTCAGTCCATGAGCCACCACAGATGACAAAGAGAACTGCCATTTTTGGTCCAAGCCCATCCTTAATGATTACACCTGAAGCTGTGTTTCCCAGTGAAACCATTGAAAACAAATAAAATTATTTACTAATATGACTAGTTTAAATTCCCAGCTCAGTTCTTTAGAATGACAAAAGTAGCAACTCTGGGTCCAAATGTCTGGTTTGTACATAGGGTTGCCAGCCTCCAGGGGGGACCTGGGAATTGTTCCCTCTAAGCTGTTAGTGTGAGGTAGTTTGTTTTTTAGTCTCTGGCTCACACATTTTTGTCTTAGCTCAGGAAGGATGGCTCCAGAGGAAACTAATGTATGCAGTAGCCAAATCACTTGCTCACAACTTTAATGCCAGCAGCTCACAAGGTAGAATTTTTGCTCACAAAACTCCACAGCTTAGAGGGAGGGATCCCTCAAAATTACCACTTATCTCCAGATTACAGAGATCAGTTCCCCTGGAGGAAATGGGTGCTTTGGAGGGTGGACTCTGTGGCATCCTCCTCTCCAGGCTCCACCCACAAATCTAGAGGAGTTTCCCAATCTGGATCTGGCAACTGTGCCAATGGCTACGGGGGACCTGGCAACACTACACTCTTGTTGCTAATTGTTAAGTAAAAATGAACTCCAATGCTAAACCTTTTTGCCCTGCTTAGAAACAACCTGTTTTTCTTTGGGTGTTTAGAAGGATCTGAGAAGCAGTATTACTGCACAGAAACGTTATTGATGCCTTAAGCTCTGTGGTGACATTTGTCGAATTAAATCAGGCAATAGGCAAGCTCAAGTATTTTGCTCCAAGGTCTGTTCAGGTTGCCTTCCTGACTTTGTCTTATATTGCACAATATTAGAAGATTCGTGAGGAGATACAGGCCTCATTATATTATTTACTTGGCAACAAGGAAGCAGAGCAAAGGAATTTTCTTTCTTTTACAAGTGTTGCCAGGGTTTTTTCCATTGGTGACTCAGAAAATACATAGGTAGGGTTGCCATCCTCCAGGTGAGGTCTGGGGATCTCCCACTTTTACAACTGATCTCCAGCTGACAGAGATGAGCTCCCCTGGAGAAAATGGCTGCTTTGAAGGGTGGACTCTATGGCATTGTACCATGCTGAGGCCCCTCCCCTCCCCAAACCCCACCTTTTCCTTGCTCCACCCCCAAAGTCCCCAGGTATTTTCCAACCTGGACTTGCCAACCCTATATGGAGGCCTTAGTTGACTGAACACGGATCTGATTCCTAACACCAACAAAGTTCTCACTCATAGGAAGTTTCTTCATTACTCCATTGTTTGAATAAATAGAGTCTGATTGATTACTCTGAAAGACAGTAGCCTGAATTACTGTCATCCCAGAGTTTCAGAAAAAAACTTTTAAGCTAAGAAAGGGAAAACCAAAGGAACACGGAGAGAGCTAGTAGAACTTCAGGTCTGAACCAGGGCAGAAAAGCCCCTAGAGAAAGATTTCCTTGCACCACTCAAATGAAAACTAGAGTTGCCGACTGCAGGTTGGGAAATTCATGGATATTTTTAATTGTTTTATTTCGTATTAATATGAAAAGGACATCAAGTAGAACATCAAAAGAACATCCAATAAAAACATAAAAAAGAAAAGATCCATAATTACATCAACGAATAAAGAGAAAAAATAAGACGGTATCTTAAACGTTCCATGAACAGTATACAATAAGGGGGGGAAAATCCACGATTGCAATGGATTAGAAATAATTCTTTACCAAACATCAAATGATATTAATTAAATGGTAATATCATAATACATACTAAGTTTTAACATAGGTCATAAACTACTCTATATAATGCTCAAGATACACATTAATGATTTAAAAAAATCTAAATATCTTAAAATAGAGCAAGGTTAAGCAACATGTAAAATAAACCAAGATAATTGTGATACAGTAAATATTAAGAAAACTCTACCATCTTTCCAGGAAATTCCTGTATATTTGAGGATGCAGCCTGAGGAGGGTAGTGTTTGGGGAGGGCGGGAGCTCAGCACAGATGTGGTTTGATAGACGCTGCCTCTTAAAGGTGCCATTTCTGGAGGAACTGATCTCTGTAGGGAAAACTCTAACTCCTCCCCTGCCCCTTCTGTCTTAGCTGGGTCTTGTCTGGGCAATTACAAATCTGTTTCATTCTTTATGAACAGCTTCCAGGTTCCCAGACACAGTATAACATAAGATGAACTTTATTAACTATTTACATAACTTGGCTATCAGTATTAGAAGGAGCAGAACTGACTCGTTGCTCGAGCCACAGCTCTGCTACTCTGACTCCTATCCTCTAGAGTGTGTAACAAATTAAGCACCACCCACTTAAAAATCATAGTGTCCTCACAAAGTCCTCCTCTGCCCAATGCATCTCAATTTGGTCAAGCAAGGACATCTCCAGCTCCTTCTCTGCCCATTCTTTCTTGATTTGGTCTTGGAAGGGCAATACCTATCCCCTGCCCCTTCTGTCTTTGTTGGGTCTTGTGTGGGTAACTCCAGTTCTTCCTCTGAATCATCTCTCCTGATATGGTCTTGCCAAGGCAATGCCAACTCCTCCCCTGTAACTTGTGGCTTGACTGGGTCTTGCATGGCCACCTCCAACTCACAGAATGGCAATTGCCTGACACAAGTGGGACCTGACTGCAAGTGGGGCCTGAGGAGAAGAGAGAAGATGTTTTCACCCACACTGGCAGCAGTTGCAGAGCTCTGACACAAGTGCTCATAGTGAGGATTTCAACTCATGCCACAGGTTAGCTGATGGTGCATTCCACTGGATAGGGCATATCATTGGGGGACAGGTTTCCCCACCCACAGAATGAGAAGTGAAGTCTTGTATAGTTAGACTTTTCAAGAAGGAAGTCAAACTCTAGCCTTTCTCCCTCTTTCTCACACACGTTGAATCCAAGAAGATCCAGAGGACAGAGGGAGCTGACTTTAGCATGGTTGAGAATCCAAGCAGCCTCCTTCCCACCTGTCCTCCCTCCAGTGAGTGGGTGCAAAGCATCTGGCTACTCACAGTTTCTCCTGTCCCAGGTGTCCACCCAGGTGTCCCTCTCAGTCTGGGGCAAGTGATCCTCTGTATTCTTGGTGCTTGGGGGGGCAACAGTGGAAGGGCTTCTAGTGGCCAGGCCCCACTGGTAGACCTCCTGATGGCCCCTGGTATTTTTGGTCACTGTGTGACAGAGTGTTGGACTGGATGGGCCATTGGCCTGATCCAACACTGGCTTCTCTTATGTTCTTATGTTCTTGCTGAAGCAATGAGCCTGCCACCCGAAAGAAATATAAAGGTCCAATCTGCATTGGTATTTTGCACTGTTGTGCCAACGATCTCATATTGTCTCACAAATTTCTGTCTGCATTTCATGCCACATCCAATCTCCTATTGTTTCATCTCAGCATTGGCTGCCTGCATAAATTTATTGCCATTTAATGGTGACTCCGAGGTCACTACGGTGCCTCATCGCCTTATCTGGATTTGGTTTTAAGGTGCTACAGTTGCCCCACCCTGGAGCTGCTGTGAGCAAAAAAGTAGACAACTGGAGCCAAATTCTCCCCCCCCCCCATCTTTTCTTAGGAGATACACAAATTGTCACAAAGGAAACAAGTGTGCTGAAAATCCAGTAGTCTGCATTTAAAAGCAGCCAGGGAACATTTTTCTGTGACCATATTTTTTTGGGGGGGGGGGGGGTTGGAAGCATGCCCACTCCCAAACCATTTGTTATTTCCTGGGGCAGTCCTCAGCATGCAGTGCCTGGCAACTGCTAGGTGTTTTGTGTTTTTTACCCAGCTTGTTCCATCTTTCCTGCTCCCCCTCCACCAGGTCACACACCCCTTTACTTTCTGCAGGTGTGTGTGTGTGTGTGTCCCGGGTGTTGCTTACAACTGAGAAAATGCTCTTTGAAGAAGAAATCACTGTGATATATAAGTGCATCTCAGGTTGATGTGATAATTGAAGTCTATATGTTACAAAAAGGAATGTGAACTTGTTTTCAAAAGATGATTTTAGAAAGGAAAATTTTTGTCACTTGTATGATCAGCCTGCTCAACACAGCTTTGACAGAGTCACTGAGGAAAAGCCATGGAGATGAAAAATGGCCTAACTGAGCCTGGGATGCTCTTTCATGGGGGGGATTGTTCTCTGGGGGAAATGTGGTGCTCTCCCCGCATAAAAGCTTCCAATGCTATGAATACTAATGAGATTCATTTGAAAGTATTTTTTTGTCTCATTACCTACCTGGTAGATGGTTTTTCCCAGGCATTGTAGAGACAAAGTTAAATGTAACATAATTCTAATCTAATGTACATAGCCCCTAACTAAGAACAAACAATACATCTATAAAATACAAAGGAAATCCTATGTACATAATCCTGAACCCTGCTTGCAGGGAAGGGTGGCCAATATATCCAATTTAATAAATAAATAAACAAACAAATAAGCTAATTTATATAAGCACATACAAATCAGATCTATCAAGCAAAATTAAAGAAAAGCCTCTCTGTGAATATTACTATAAACTAACCTTACAATAAATCTTGAACAAACTCCAAGCTCTCCCCAACAAGTTAAGTTAGAGATGAGAGTTGTCATATAGCAACTTGGATGATGTCATCTTATAGAAAGCATTGTTCAGTAAGCGGCATTAGGACCTCATAGGCGGGAAGGACACAGGTGAAACATGTTCGGCTGAGAGGAAACTGGCTAAGGTAGGTTGAGCACAAGTAGCATCTTATCATAAGTGGTGTACCCTTGATCTTTGGGATGTTTGTTCAGAAGACATCCTGAGGTCTTTGCAGGAATGACTGGTCAACAAAATAGGGTGAAAATCATGAGATTCTAGAAGAGTCCACCACCGTTAACATGATTAGTCCTCTGACCTGATTACCAAACCCATATTTATAGTTCTGGTGATCTAGTTTTTCACTGGCTGGAAAATAAATGTTTATTATAAAAATGCAGTATGGTTTTCATTTCTGGAAAATACTTTGTTTTTTTATCAACCATGAAAGATCAAAATAAATGGATTTATTCTTGAATCAAAACATTCTCGTTGTATATTGAACAACAAGATGCATATATAGGTACATGGAAATGCATTAAATCATGTTAATCAACATCAAAAATGCCTCTTTTCCTTTATCAGTTCATTTCCCCCCTGATGCTCCATATTCATTTTCTTGAGAAGTAACCCATGACACATGACTCAGTACCCCAACATATCCTAACCAGTATCGATGAAGCTGGTGGTGTTTTTTCTTGAAGTCAACTTGTTCATATCATGTTGCATGAAACAGCAACCCTGTCCATGATATTTCTCATTTTATCCAGGACATATGAGTTCCCATTCTGTCTTGTCCCACCCATGCCATCTCTCAAGTCCACTACTGAATGAACTTCAACAGCCATTGTGTGGCCATTCAGTTAACTTTTTTTCCTGCCACATGCCCGAATGACTTTCCTCTACCTTGAACAAAATCTCCACCCTGTGCCTTTCACCTCCCCACAAGTACTCTGCTGAGTACTTGTGTAGAGATACAAGGGTTGGCTGCTGTACCCATCACCTTCTCGGCTCCAGTCTTGTTTGGGAAGGTGGAAGACCCAAAGCAGCTTTGAGAAGGGTGAGAAATGGGGCCCTGCACCTGTCATTGCTGAGTCTGGCTGGGGAAATTCCAGGAGATCCATGGGCGATGGCTGGGGAAATTCCAGGAGATTCATGGGCGATGCCTGGGGAGGGCAAAGTTTTCAGAATGGAGGGAGATCAGCAGGGATATAATTCCATAGACCAGAGGTCCTCGATGAGATCAGTTGTAATTCCTGGAGAACTCCAGGCCCTACATCCATGTTGGTAACCCTACCTGACCTGTGTTCATATTCTTTAGGAATAACTTTCAGGATCCAGGTTGCAGTATAGCATAAGATGAACTTTATTAACTATTTACATAACTTAGTCCTGCTTCAGCCAGGACTGTACTCATCTGTCCCCAAAACCTCTAGGATCTATATCCTGTTAAGTACTACCTACTTAAAGTCACAGCATTCTCACAACAGAGGCCTGGGGCTCCAGGTGAACCAGGAACTGAGCTTCTGGAAGCCCTTTGCCTTGAGGTGATGGTGGAAAAAGAAAGCATGCTGAAGGTACAGCTTGTGTTTCTTTTTCTCATGGCTTTGGCTTTTCCTCCAGAGAAAGTTGAAAGGGGAAAAACACACAACCTGAAATTCAAGTCAGGAACCAAAAGTTTGAGCAACTAGAAAATAAAATACAACTATTTATTACACAGTGTACAGAATTTTAGGATTAAAAATGACATCCATAGGGTACCGTTAAAAACTCAGATCACGGTATACAGCAATAAGATGAAGCTGCATGTCCAATAACAGAGAATCACAATAATGGTTACACATGTATGGTTACCCCCAGGGGTCCTTTCGTAGAAAAAGAGGTGCAGGAGCTCATTAGCATAACTCATTAGCATAACTCATTAGTATATGCCACATCCCCTGACATCACCAGAAGTGTGTCAGAAAGGGAATGTCGGTTTCAGCCCCATTATATCCTATGGGCCATTGAAATCAATGGCAAAAACTCATAGGGTATATGAGGGGCTGGAGGAAAGGGGGTTTGAGGGAGAGGCTCCAAACTTGCAGGGTAGCTGCTGGGGCCTCTTCTTGAAATACCCACTAAGTTTCAAGAAGGTTGGACCATGAGGTCCAATTCTATGGTCCCCCAAACAGATTGTCCCATCCCCTCCATTGTTCTCTATGGAGGGAAAAAATGTTAACTTTTTTCCCACCATAGAGAACAATGGAATGGGGGCAACCTGTTTGGGGGCCTGTAGAATTGGACCCCCTGGTCCAATCTTCTTGAAACTTGGTAGGCATTTTGAGGAGAGGCCCCAGCAGCTACCCTGCAAGTTTGGAGCCTCTCCCTCAAACCCCATCTCCTCCAATGGCTTTTAAAGTTGCCACCGAATTTCAGCAGCAATTCGGCGGCGAGCTGAATCAAATTAGAGAATCTGATTCAGCCTGTGGCTGCCCTACTGGCCAGTCCTGAGCTGGCGGAGCTTTGCTCTGCCTCGCTCCATCCCCAATGGACCCCTGATTACCCCAAAGGACTCAACACATCTTCAGCGGTCAAAATTGTACTGACACACACACACACACACACACACACACCTCTGTAACTAAACACATTGTGTATGTGTGAGTTCTTCCTATTTCCTTGCCTTTCCATTTATGTATTTAGCTGCCTTTTATAATATATAATTCATAATGTCTTAGGACAATTTAATTCATTTATGTTAAACACTTCAGTCTGTGTCTTCCTACTGGCAAATATCTTTACCAGGGCCATACTTACTTAGGCCTTGGATGATAAAGTATAACTGAGCTCCCTTTCCCCTTTGGTGCACTCCTTTTGCCTCTAGCCACACCCCTTACATATGGCTCCTCCCCTTTGGCTCTACCTTTTCTTCTTCAGCCACTTTTTTCGATTTCGATTTGGTTACTCAGATAAAGAGATCATACACAATTTTGATTTCTTAGTAATTTTATTACTTTGTATAAAACCAGAGTGAAGAAAATATGCCTTCTATGGTTTTATTGGAATACTGTTGGATAAAATTGTCATGGTTTGTGTAAAAATAATTGTTCTGGAGGAGCCTCAGTCTAAGGGTATGTGGAAAAGTTTTGCCTTGTTCATCAGTGAAAGTGAGGAGAATCCACATCCCTTTAAAATGTGTAAGTAGCTAAACAATCCCACCATACTGAAGATTTTCCTTTGGAACCATATGATTGAAAGAAACTTTATCACTCAACACAGAGGCAAAGGAGCCATAGCTAATACAAGCAGAAAAAACTCTAATTTTTTACACTAAGAAATATATTACTCAGTTTTTTAAACCAAGAATAGCATTGGTCACAAATATTAGACACCAACAAACCATATTTTTATGTCAAATGCTTGCTAGACCTTCTCCTGTTGTATCTGTGACATGCCGAAATTCCAAAAAATTGTCTACATAATACAATAAATATGCCAAAGATCACTGGGTATTCACCAGGGTGCAAGGGAACTGGCTTCTTTTTCTTCCCAGGGGTTCGAAGATACAAACCAATTTTGTCTTCTAGCACAGCAGAAGTGTGCTGGGCCCATAACCTGTTGATTATATTATAAATTGAAGAACAAATGAGCAAGAGCCAACTTCATGTGTGTGCTTAAAAGAGAAAAATACTTTATCTAAAGCTAATAAGGGAGGGAATTACATTTTGGAGAAAAACAAAGAAAACATTTCTGTCTGACCTAATAGACTACATGTTCACAGTTACACGGCTAAGCAGCTTAATGACTTCTTCCTCCTCAGAACAAAGGACGGAAACTGATAATAAAACATGCAAACAACTGCATACATCATCAAGGATATCTTCAAAGCAATATATTAATTAGCCAATAGAGATTACAGATCACTTCATTTTACTAATCAAACACCCACACTTTTCTTGGGCTAACTTATTTCTACTTCTGTTGGTTACAGCTAAACTAGGCAACATCCTGTTTACACACAAACATACATAAAATCATGTCCCATAGGTATCTGCATACTCTTTCATACACTTTCATGTTCATCATGTTCATCACTATCTGTGTGTCCATCTATTCTTATGCTATATATACTATATATGTTATGCTATATGCTATATATGCTAACATTTATTTGGAAGGGAAAGCCAGTGATCATACCATTGAAACTTCAATGATGTTTGCAAAGGGGGTAGCCATGTTTGTTGAGGCAAAATGAAACAGAAGTCCACTGGCACCTTAAATACCAACATTTATTTCAGCATGAGCTTTTATGAGTCACAGCTCATGATCAAGCTTATATTGAAATGTAAGTTGTTAATTTTTGAGATGGTATTGGGCTTTTGGTTTATAATGAAAATTCCAGCTGATACAGATTTTATAAGCACTTAAAGTAGCTCTTAATTTCCATTTCAACAAGGACTACTTTAAGCTTTATGTATCAACATGCCCTAAGGTTAATACCAGCCCAGAGTCTAAGACACAGGCCTGTAGCCATGGGGAGGGGGGCTGAACACAGGCAATGCCCCACCCCGAATGTGCCCTGCCCCACTGGGTGCTTTTTCATGGCCCTGCCCTCCTGCTCAACTGGCACCCACGGGCCCTATAAAGGGACATGGCAGGCTCTCTCTCTCTCTCTCTCTCCCCCCCCCCCCCCCACAGGGGTCTTGGTGGCAAGCTCTGGCTCCTTGCCTCTTTCTCCTCCACTGCCTGAGGGAAACATCTGGGCCACAAGGGCTGGCCAAGTGATGAGGACAAGCCCGGGAGGCAGCAAAGGTAAGGGAGAGCAGTGGAGCTGCAGCGCAAAGCAATGGTGCCACTGCCTTCCTCCTTCCTGCGGGGTCCCAATATTTCTTTCAAAATCCCTGTGCTCAACTTCCCTGTTAAAAAAAAAGTTGCCCCCCAAAAGCAAAAAAATTTCTGGCCGCAGTTTTGCTGCAATTCAATTCCTTTATTTTACAGATCTGGAAAAGCCTGTTTTCTCTGTTTTGAAGCTGGTTTGCTCAATAAAAGGGATCGTCTCATTTGAGCGGATGTTATTTTGGAAGGTCAGTGGCCTCAGCTCACTCCATGGCTTTCACTGGTTTTTGTATTTCTGGGGAAGAATGTCAGCTTACAATAATGGAGAAAACTTTAGTTTCACCTCAGGTCACTCCAAGGAAAGGAAAGTGTCCTGGCAAGGATATATATTGCAAATAAAGCTTAATAATTTGTCACAAATGATCAAACTCCTGGGGAGACTCTGAAATGGGGACAGGCATGACCAAAACAGATGTGAAGGAATTTGTCATTGGATCCTAATGTATACTTGGATATCTTCTGGTGACTTCTGAATATGGTCAGGTCACTTTCAATAAATATATAACCGATAAGCAGCAGTAATAAACACTATTGGAAAACAAGCACTGCACTCAAACGCTAACAAAACACTTATGTGAATATAACTACTGATATATTATAACATATCATATCATTATCACTCTTATTTTACAAGAAGCAATGAAACTTGTTAACAGAAGCTAATAAAGTCAAAAGTATAAATAACACAGCTGAATCCAGCTCAGTTCCAATACTACATGCTGACCATATGAGAGTAGTTCCATGGTAGGAGCAGTAGCCCGTCTTTACTCATTTTGTCTTGTCAATGGATGAAGCAATTTCTGCTCAGTGAATATGTAATATTTATGCTCATGGAGTTTCTTCACCTTAGTGAAACTGGTGAAATTTACATGTAGTATTCTATGAATCTAATATAAGTCTTCTGACAAAGATTAATTGAAACGAAGATACAATCCGGAGTCTTCGTTGGATTGGAATTGAGCTGGATTCAGCTGTGTTATTTATACTTTTGGCTTTATTAGCTTCTGTTAACAAGTTTCATTGCTTCTTGTAAAATAAGAGTGATAATGATATGATATGTTATAATATATCAGTAGTTATATTCACATAAGTGTTTTGTTTGCGTTTGAGTGCAGGTCACTTTCAATACATAAGGATATATAAGTCACACAGTGCATCTCCCATACTGCAGCTTGCTTTGTTCAACCAAAGATGTCCTCCTTACCCAGCATTTAATATGCAGGTGGTTCCCCTGTCTGCAATTGGTATTTTTCCCTTTTATTGCTTATTCTTTGATATGCTATTCTTGACCTGGTTTTAAGATGGTCCTCTATTTGCATTATAGTAGTGTTTTTAGTATTTCTATGGGTTTTTAAAATTATTCATGAACTTCTTTGGATCCTAAGTTGACACAGATATTTTCCCCCCAAACGAATGAATGGTATGTGAAATGGCACTTTCAGAGACAGATTAATTCATACATTCCTGGGCATGGTTATTTTATTGGGAGGATCCTCGGTTAGCCTTAAGTGCATATTGGACCTTAAAGAAAACAACATTTACATGCAAAATTATAATGTCATTTACATACTGAGGTAGAATGGAATCTTGTGGCAACTGCTTCCTGTAAACCAGGGGTTAGGTCTAAGGCAGTGGTTCCCAGCCTGTTTAGTGTAGTGGTTAGGAGCGCAATCTCTAATCTGGGAGAACAGGGTTTGATTTCCCACTCCTCCACATGCAATTGTTGGTGTGACCTTGGATCAGTCACAAGTTCTCTCAGAGCTGTTCTCTCAAGGGCATGTGCATGTTTCAGTTTGCCTTCCACACTTTCCTCCTTGACTTTTTAGAGCTTCCCAGCTGTTAATTCCTGATGTCACAGAGCTAGGTTTTTAGGGAAAGGATGCTTTACCATTGTGTTTGATAAAGAAGTGAGGAGGGAAAGAGAAGGACAGAAGGAAAAGGAATTACATTTGTTTTTATATTTAAAGAATAAAGGTTCCCCCCCTAACATTGTTTATCCTACCTGTTGCCTTATTAAATGTTTCTTACATCCCTGATAACCCTTAATGATTTTCTGTTAATGCAGTCCCGGAAGCCCAGTTTTACTGCTAAGATCAATGACCTGAGTTTTTAATAAAAGCATCAAGTCTTCAAAGATCACTTTGATGAGACCAGCTGTGACGAGACCCAACGTCCCACCAGAGAGTTCAGTAGATGAACAAATTGCTCGGAATTTTCCTTAATATGCTGGCAAGTGGATGCTTTCCACTTTACCTTCCATTGATATTTCTTGGCGCCTTTTCCTTTCAGCAGATTTCCAAAGGGTTTTCATGTCAAAAACAAGACAGATTTCCCCTTTGTGGTGCCAACTATGCTCGAGATCAAGCAAATCTAGAGAATTACAGCAGCTCAAGACTAGACGCTGCTTTGGCTCTATAACTACAATATGGCCAAAGCTGTTAAAAGTTCTGTTGTTTCTAAGCAACCAGGGCTATTTTGGGGCAGGAATGCACAGGAACAGAGTCCCGGCTGGCTCCTGAGTTGGCCATGCCTACAACCAAAACCTCTGGCATGCGTGGCTACAAAGCACGCTGCCCTCCCCACATTACACACAAGAGGGAAAGGCGGCATGGTAAAATGCCATCTTTCCCTCTGGGGATCCCTGGGGATGTCCTTGTCAATTTCATTCCCGACCAGTCAGCTGAGAGTGAAATTGACAAGGAAAAGCCTCTCTCTGCCTTTCCTTCTCTAGCTGACATGTGGCAGCTGGAAAAGGGCAAGCAGGGAACCCAGGCACATTGAAGATGCCTTTCTTTCCCTCCCTGATCTGGGGGAACTGTGCTGTGCTGTCAGGGGTGTAGCCTAATATGCTAATAAGTTTCTGCTGCTGGGTGTGGCCTATTATGCTAATGAGTTCCTGCTGGGCTTTTTCTGCAAAAAAAGCCCTGGTTCTGGCTATTTAACCATTTGCAGTCTGTATCCCCCTTGGCTGGGCAGCTTCTTCCTATGATTCTTTCCCTTGTGTTCCCCTTACTCCTCCATGACACTGTGGGGGGCCCCTGCTTTCCCCCAGCTTGTGCTGCCACCCTGCTGCCTTGTTGGCTACCTGACTCCCTCCTTCTGCCCCATTGTCACCTTTTAATGATGCAGATGGCTAGTGAGACTCCCACTCTTCTGGTAGCATCCCCCAGTCTGGCTGTATTCACTTCTGGCAGGCTGACCAGTGCACTCCAGTGCCACAGGACTGCTCAGGCAGCCCCAGGCTGCAGTCACACATGCTAAATAATCCACTTTCAGTGCACTTTCCAACTGGATTTTTACTGTGTGAACTGGCAAAATCCAGTTGGAAAGTGCATTGAAAGTGGATTATTTAGTGTGTGTGACCACAGCCACAGTTTATTTATTTATTTCATTTATACCCAGCTTTCTTGCTGAGATGCAAGACAGCAACAACGTATTTAAAAAATCAGTCCCAGAGCATAAGATATCTGATATAAACAGTGTAACAGGACTGGGATTACAGAATTAGACTAGCATTGGGTAAATGAGGAGTTTTATTAAGGTACCATCATCAGGAAGGAATATATGCTTCCCCCCCCATGACGGAAAGGAATGATACAATGTGTAAATAAGGCTGATGAGAATTTTCATCCCATAGGAGATGCGTGTTAAGAATTGTCTTTTATACTCCTCCAGTTGTGACAGCAACAAGACAACACCCACCCAGTTCTTGACATCTTTCCACTTTGATCAGCTTGTTTGTCTTCAGATTCTAGAAAGGGATGTGTCGGCGCTCACAGTTACATTCCTCTGATCAGTAGCCAGTGCCAGATGTGAGTGGGCTGATGGTGAGCTGGCTCAAACATTCTTGCTTGTTATTTCATGTGGGAACGATGAGCCATCACATATTGTAGACAGCACCTGTCATAGGATTTGGATCCCAAACAGAACTTTCTGCAGAACAGTATTTCAGGGGACATTTAGTGCTGCCACTGGAAGGGGAAGGTGGGAAAGTGGCACTTCATGAGCAGAAGTCCAGTCTGGTATAGTGGTTAAGAGTGCAGACTCTAATTTGGGAGAATCTGGGTTTGATTCCCCACTCCTCCACATGCAGCTGCTGATTTGACCTTGGGTCAGTCACAAGTTCTCTCACAGCTGTTCTCTCAAGGGCAGTTCTTGGGAGATCTCTCTCAGCACCACCTACCTCACAGGGTTTTCTGTTGTGGGGAGGGGAAGGAAAAGGAGATTGTAAACTGCTCAGAGACTACTTTGGGTAGTGAAGGGCAGGGTATAAATCCAGTCTCTTCTCTCTTCTTCTCTTCTTCCTTACACTCCTGAATTGTCTAGCCAGGGTCCAACATACATACGACAACTTTCATAATCTCTAATGCTGTGCTGATCAAGGAAGTCCATTCACATATTAACTCTGACCATGACATCACATGATGTGTCTGCTTGCAGATTACTGAATGGTAAATTGAGATAGGCATATCCTCTTTCATGTAGTTCTTTCTTGCTTAGAAACATCAGGCTGTGGCTGAGCCTGATGTGTTAAACCGTATTTATTTATTTTCAAAATTTATACCCTGCCTTTCTGTCCTCATGAGAGCCACCAAAAATACAATTAATATAGATTATTTATAGATATATATAAATAATTAAAGATCAACACCTGTACATTGAATTGTGCCCTGGAACAGACTGGGAGCGAGTTTTGATGGGCCAAGGCGGGAGTGGAGTAACCCATTCCAGTGAACATCCTGGCTGCAGCATTCTGTACCAGCTGACGTTTCAAAATACTTTCCAAGGGCAGCCTCACATACTGGAGTAACCTAATCTAGATTAGATTGGAGATGTGCGGGGCATGCACTATAGTAGCCAGATCTGTTCTGCCCAGGAAAGGCCACAGCTGGCTAACTAGTCAAAACTGGTAAAAGGGGGCTTCTGGTTTTCAGTGATTCCAATGACGGGCCTGCTCCTTCGGTGCTCTGATAAGAGCGGCCTGTAGCATGGCAGACAGGAGGGGTCCTGGACAATTCCACCCCCTCGGAGCCCTTTCAGGGGGCTCTCAGCCTGGGGCATGAGGGGTGCCTCTCCTGAGGCTGAGGCCAAGGGATTGAGGCTACCCTTTGATCCAATAGGTCCCGCTGCTGCTGCACCATCATGGCATCGAGAGATGCACACCAGTGGAGCGAACAAGCAGTCTAGCGAATCTATGAAGGTTTTCTTACCTTGTTAATCGGCATGGAGTAAAACATGAGTGAAAACTCCTCTTGAATGGATATTTAGCTAAGCAACCATCTGAAGCCCCGACTTGCAATGAGGGAGGGGGAGTGAGTCTAAATCCCCCCCCTCAACTTAAAGCGAACTTTAAAACAAAGATCTGGGGCTAGGAGCATCAGCACTTTCCGATTTAACTGAGCAAAGTATGGATCTATGTAAAGTGGCAACTTAAATGAACTTTCTCTGACTTTATAAAACTTTCCCCGAACTGTAAACAATAACTAATCAGGCAGAAAAAATGGCAACGAGAACAAAGCCTTTTCCAGGATCTACTAAACCAGTACTTCCGGCACCCAAACCAGAAGTGACTACTGACTTCCCTAACATATTGGCTACAGCATTGCATCCTCTGCTGGATCAGATGACTAATCTTAACAACAACTTTGAAACACTTCAAAAACAACTTAAAGAGACTTAACAAACCGAGGAGACAGCTAAACTGGTGAAAAAGGTTGAAACCAAGACAAAAGCAATTGATCAGAGACTTGAGGTGGTGGAAAAAAAGAGACTTTCTGACAAAAGATCAGCTTTTAAGACTCCAAATGGAAAAATCAGTTTATGTTCTGAGATTTCAGGGTGTCCCTGAGCAAAAAGGTGAGAATCTGAAGGAAATTTTGAGTAAAGCATTGGTCTCAATGGCAGGCTTAAAAGCAGATATACTTCAAAGCAAAATGGATATGGTTTATTGAACATATCCAGAATTCATCAAGAAAAAAAACCTGCCTGGGGAGATACTAGTGAGATTCTCTAAAAGATCTACAAGAGATATGGTGCTCAAGGCCGCTAATGGGACAACCCTAAAAATCAAAGACAAAGAAATTAGAGTCTTAAAAGACATCCCATTTAAGATAAGAAAAAAGAGAAAGCAATACAATGGCTTAACTAACTTTCTACAGAAAAATTCCACCCCTACAGAAAAATTCCACCCCTACAGATGGAAAACAAGGGACTTGTTTTCAACTATAAAGAGAAGAAAGAAAAGACTCTATTGTAAAAGCAAAGCGGTTTTTGGAGAAGCAACAAAGTTCAGTGAAAGAAAAAAGAGCAGCAGAGGAAGAGCAAAAAGAAGAAAATAGCACAAATGGCCCTGAAAGTCCTGAAAGCTAAGAAAGGAATACTCCAGAAGAGGAGTCTGACTCAGAGAAAGGGGCAGTTGCCGCAAAACTCTTGAAAGTCAAATGGGACTTTGAGAAAGAACATAAAGGGAAGAAAAAAATAATAGTGAAACTTAGAAATTTTGAAATTTTGAGAATTTTAAACCTGTATTTACTTGACTTACATCTTTAATTTCCACTCTGTAACCAGTAACCTTGAGAAAAAAGTTCTATTCCATTAATTTTACTGAGAAGAAATCCTTGCTTAAGCAAATTGCAACCAGATTATATGACCCTTGTGTAGCTTAGATTTTAGTTTAGTGGTTTCGTGTTTGTAGTGTTAGTGTTTGTAGCGTTATTAGTATTTGTAGTGGCAAAAATAATTAAATTTTAAAAAACGAAATCGGTAAAAGGAACCCCTGGCTGCCAGTGGCTTATCCAGTAGCAGACGGGAGTCCAAGTGGAGTGTAACCCCATCCAGAATGAGTGACACTTTAAATCCCCAGGCCAGACCTTCTGCTCACCTGTAGCAGAAAAATAAGCGAGCCTGGGGCATTTCTGTATAACAGCCTGGATTAGCTGAGGTCTCTCTGTTTGGTTCCTCTCCCATAAGGCTTTGCAAGCTTAGCTATTGGGATCTCTCAAGGCTCTTCCTAGCCTGACAATGCACTTTGCTCTAAAAAGAATAGTTTACATAGTTTACATAGTTTACATAGTTTACAAAGAATAGTTGGTTTATCTTTTCATCCACATACTGTGTCAAAGACTCCTCGTGAGAAGGTTTGAAGCTTCTGACCTACAACATACTTGCTGAGGCAGGCGTCTGTGCTTCCAATAAGGTCATAGTAAAGTTTACACATAACATACTTGACTGTCTAGGGTGACTAGGTTATGAGTTCAGGGTGAAAATTGTTCTCTTTATTTTGATATTCTTCTGCTAAAAGTGTGTTAACCTTACGTCATCCATGTGGGCTGAACCTATGGGTACTGAGTGTATAAGCTGTTGAAGACTTCTTTGCTCTGGGCTGGTCGTCAATCAGCTCTCAGTGAGCTCTTGTTGACTAGACCAGGGCACTCTGTATTTCATCCTAGTGCACTGTATTTGTGTTGAAGTATTCTGTACTGAATATGGAAATGTTATGTTTTTTATCCTAAAAGATTTGTAAGTGCTAGAGTGCTTAAGAAGCTTATATTATAATAAACTGGTTTTGTTTAAAAACTATGGTCTCTCTCTATTGATTCATTCCTTGCCAGTCTCCACCCAACCAATAAAAGAACTAAAGGGGAATGGGAGGGTCCCAGGGAAATAGTCTTGGGGTCCCAGAATCCTGCAAGTAGCACTTTTGTCTCTACTGCAGAATATAATATACACTTAAGAACATAAGAACATAAGAGAAGCCAATGTTAGATCAGGCCAGTGGCCCATCCAGTCCAACACTCTGTGTCACATAGTGGCCAAAAACACCAGGTGCCCTCAGGAGGTCCAGCAGTGGGGCCAGGACACTAGAAGCTTTCCCACTGTTGCCCCCTCCCCCTCAAGCACCAAGACTACAGAGCATCACTTGCCCCAGACTGAGAGTTCCTATCTATACTTTGTGGCTAATAGCCACTGATGGACTTCTGCTCCATATGCTTATATCCCTCTAAGCCGTCCATGCTTGTAGCTGCCACCACCTCCTGTGGCAGTGAATTCCACGTGTTAATCACTCTTTGGGTAAAGAAGTACTTCCTTTTATCTGTTCTAACCCGACTGCTCAGCAATTTCATGGAGTGTCCACGAGTTCTTATATTGTGAGAGAGGGAGAAAAGTACTTCTTTCTCTACCTACTCTATCCCATGCATAATCTTATAAACCTAGATCATGTCACCCCTCAGTCGTCATTTCTCCAAGCTAAAGAACCCTAATGTGAGAACCTCGTTCGATCCAATAAGCCAGGCCTTGATGTTGAATAAAGTCCTTTTATTTCTTAATGGTCTACTCAGTAAGCACTTTCAGTTTAGTGATGACAGTTATGGGGCAGAGGGTCAATTATACACTATTCAAATATCAGAATAGAAGCATGGCACCAATCAGGGTAACTGCAAAGAGGCGCACAGATTATAGCCGTTGCTTTCCCACTGAAAAGGCGCCGAACAGAGCCAGATCAGACTTGGCAGCCTTTCCCCTTCTCCCACTAAACTTCCCCGTTGATTCCCATAGTGCCAGCCACCTGGAGTCAGTGCCATTAGGAAAACAATTCAAGGTTACAGATGCTTCTCAGAGAAACAGAGGCTTGAGAGCAAATGGGCAGGGGAGGCGATAGAGAGCTCAGTGATGTGGAGAGTACAGGGCAACCACCTCCCGCCCGGGAAAACGACAGGGAACCTGACACCTAAGCACTTCAACCTTTCTTCTTAGGGAAAGTGTTCCAACCCTTTCATCATTCTCATTGCCCTTTTCTGCACTTTTCCCAATGCTATAATATCTTTTTTGAGGCGTGGTGAGCAGAACTGTACACAGTACTGCAGATGAGGTTGCACCATCGATTTATACAGGGGCATTATGATACTGGCTGATTTGTTTTCAATTCCCTTCCTAATAACCCCCAGCATAGCATTGGCTTTTTTCACTGCAGTCGCACACTGTCTCGACATTTTCATTGAGTTATCTACTACGACTCCAAGATCTCTCTCTTGGTCAGTCTCTGCCAGTTCGGACCCCATCAACGTGTATTTATAGTTAGGGTTTTTGACTCCAATGTGCATCACTTTGTACTTTGCCACACTGAACCCCATTTGCCACACTAATGCCTACTTGCCCATCCTCGACAGATCCATTTGGAGTGCCTCATAATCTTCCCTGGTTCTCACCACCCTGAACAACTTTGTGTCATCTGTAAAAAACTCATACTGTTCCATCTCTTTTACAAGTAATATCCAAGCACTGGCTACCCCAATTGCCTGCTGTAACCCTCCAAGTCTAATCTGAAGCGTTTCACACATACTTAAAGACACAACAGGAGTCCATCTGCAGAGAACCCTCTTTCTTTTCATGTTTTGGAGGATTGCTGGAGTTCATAGGAAGGAAGAGTGTGACCTCTAGTGGCTGTTCTGTTTCCAGGTAACGTTATTTCATTTTATCTTTCTTCCCTTTGCCCAGTCCAGTTTGAGACTTCTTTGCTTTTTTCTTGCAAGCAAAAGTTCAACATGGAGTAACTTGCTCATTGATCAGGAAGTTTTCTTCCTATTTTTATGCATCACTGAGACAATTGTGGACAGAACCGTGCAATGCAAAAAATGTTATGGGTTCAGGCCACAGACCCTCTGTTGTCTGTGCTGGATATGGTGAAGAGAGTGCTTGTTGTCGTGCAAGCTACATCTTTAGATGTAGAGTAGGGTTGCCAACTCTGAGTTGGAAAATTCCTGGAGATTTGGGGTGGAGCCTGGGGAGGCAGGATTTTGGGGAGGGGGAGGAACCTAAGCAGGGCTATAAGGCCATAGAATCCACCCTCCAAGGCAGCTGTTTTCTCCAGGGGAGTGGATACATCTTGTCTGGAGATCAGGTATAATTCTGGGAGATCTTCTCCAGCTCACACCTGGAGGCTGGTAACCCTAATGCAGGGTAGAATAGAGACATCTTCAGAACATGAGAGTTCTCTATATTTGTGTGGAAGAACTCATGATAGAAGGGGTTCAGCAAAATATAGAAAGAGGATAAAAACGTTAAAAATGAATTGCAATAATATTAGCAAAATAATGCATCCATTAAAGGATCCCAGACATATGTAATACAGATGTCTATGCTATAAACCTGGGATGGCCAATTGCACCCAACTGACATAATATTGCTGAGGAGGTCTGGACCTGGGCAGTGCCCAGGTGGGAAACTTCCCAGAAGTCCTCTGTAAGCTTCTGTGGAGAAAAGCAGGATAAAACTAACACAAGTAAATGGGCAGATCTAAAGATAATATCATGTGGATGTTCAAATCCCTACCCAGCATGGGAAAAGCTGTGTGGTGCTGTGGTTAGAATGCTGGAGTTTGATTGGAGAGATCAAGAATGAAATTCCTAGTCAGGACTGAAGCTTGTTGGGCGTCCTTGAGCCATAGTTGAAATAATGTTATGAGGGAGGGAAACACTATGTTCTGTGAACTTCTTGGGGGAAAGATGGGATCAAAAGTGGAATGAATAAATAATAAGAATACTAGGTGGTGCCATCTTTATTATGGAGCAGACAATTATTCCTGGCTTCCGAACAACTCTTTGGAGAACAGAATAGACTGGTCCCAAGCAGATGGTGAACTGGTGTCCTTGCTGTAAGGATTTCAATGTCACTATGAATGTTAGTTAATTACAGTGGAACCTTATGCAAATGTATCTGACTCTAAGCCCTTTGAAATCAATGGGGTTAAATGGGAATGCCTCTGCACAGGATGGTACTGTTGGACTAAAGTATTAAAACAAGAACTGGGCGTAGCAACCAAAGGACATGATCCAGCTAGGGATGGGCACAAAATGGGAAAATAGTGGTTCGTGGTTCTTTTGATTACATGAACCATGGACTTTCATTAACTTGTCCCATTTCCCAAACTAGTTTGTGGTTCATTCAGTTTGGGAGGTGGTAGAACAGCCCCCTCACAGGGAGTCTTTAGCAGGCTCTCCTCTTCCAAGTCTGACAAAGATTGAATTTGGGATGTCTGAGTTATGGCTTCCCCAAAGCAGGTATCCCCAAGAAAACTCAGCTCTATCTTCCCCTTAAATCAGCCGCCCAGCAAGCAACTCCTCCTAGCTTGCTCTCACACAACAACTAACTCTTCTCTCTTCCTGTTGCAAAGTGAAACCACCTGAGTCAGGGTGTGGTATATGTATACAATCTGTTCCCATAGAGCAGAATGGGAGCTCTGTGATTGGCTCCCAGAGCTGCCAATCAAGCTATGGACAGCTGCTATGGGTGTTTCTAGGGCTCTCCACAAGTCCATCCCCAGAGCTGTCTAGGAATTGATTGAATCAGCACCCGGTTGTCCGGAGAACAAACTGCTCTAATGAAACAAACAACCCTCCACAGAAAAAAGGTGGTTTATTTTTTGAGTCAGGAACAATGTGACCAAATGAATTGGTTCAAAACGAACCACAAACCAGCCTGGTTCATGCTCGAACCATGGTTTGTTTCTCAGGTAGTGCTCATCCCTAGATTCAGCCAATATTAAGCATTTTCTATCCAGATGAACTCTGTGGGAAACAGCTAAGCATATCCCTAACTCTTCCACTGAAGTCAAAGGGAGTTAGGACTCTGTCTCAATGGTTTATGCTCTTTGTATTTCAAAATCTGTATTTTAATTCCCCCTTTCACAAGTATGAAGAAAGTTACATAACTAATGGCAAAATGCGGTACATAAGACTGTGAAGAAAGCAATGCACTCATTTTGAACCCTATCCAATCACTGACGTTTTTATTATATTTGGCTTAACAGAATTTTAAAAACATTATTGAAAGACTTTAAAAAATGCAGTTACAGTAGGAATCTGGATTGTAATGGCTGCTTCACTTTATAATTTCACATCCATTTTGTTCCTTCCTTCTTAAAAATCATTGAACTGTTTTCTGTGTTGTCTGCTTCTGTGATGTTGTAGGACAGCCTGTCAGGAGAATGAAGAATGAAGAATCCATCAGTTGATTCAGCCCAAGTAAAATGGAGAACCTAATCAGCAGATCATCACTAATTAGATTTCTTCCATGTCAGCGAGAGACGGGAAGGTATTTAAAGACATATGCAGTGCAAGTCAGAAGGAATGGGAGGATCCGGGAAGACCCCCATTCTGGCCAGAAAAAGGGATCGATCTTCTAGTTAGAGAAGTGATTCCCTGCCGGGTTGATAAGGGAGATAGTTCAAAGATTGGAGTGATCCCTGGAGATTTTAGAGAAGGAATTTGGGTACTTGGTAGTGTATCCCTGCCTTCTGAAACATGAAGAGTCAGTTAAACTCAAGAAAGTGAACTGGAGGGTTTAGAAAACACTGAAATTAAAGTCTCTCATCTCTAAGATTTGAAGGTCAAATCTACATCTGACTTTCCCACTGGAATCATTCTAGTTTCAAAAAAACCAGTCTATACCTGTTTCTAGTTTCAAACCATACTTGTTCTAGTTTAAAAATCACCGTCTACATTCATTAATTGCCCTCTTGTAGTCAAGCTAGCATTACAGTGCTTTAAACAGATCCTGTTCCGTACTGCTCTTCAGTCCCAGGGGAAAAAAAACAAAGTGAAATTTGAAATCAGTGTGAAATGAGTGAAGGAAAAGACAGTAGTCATACTCCTTCAGACGGGAGGCATAGATTTGGCCTAAGACTTTGTGAAAAGCTTAAGAACCCTCACATGCTGGAAATGTAGGAACTGGGGTTTGTGATTATATTATCTCAGAGTTATATTTGATTCACCTCAGATTTTTTACCCCTGATTTCACTTGACCTTTTCTCTTCTATGTTGAATAAAATATCATGTTTATTTTTTAATGTTCTAAAGCCTCTTGGGTGCCATTTTCAGACATTTAAGTTAAAGAGGTGATCTTTTCTCTTTCCTCAGGTTCCTGTGCTGAGCCAGCGGCAAAATACAACTAAGAGAGAGGGTGGGACAACCATAGATCTTCAGAAAAGAGGAACATAGATAAAGGGCCTGCTCAGTCAGAAAGGAAGGGGGAAAAGACAGAGGGAAAATTCTGCATCTGAGTAAGGGAACGGGGCTAGGTCCCCATACGGTAATATCGGGATCATTGTACTGATATTTTTGTAACAATGTTCTAGAATAACTATATCTGTGATTTTTAATGACAACAACAATAATATCCAAGTTCATACCCCTATAGTTATTATATCTCAATAGTATACAAGTTACCTTTGTGACTTTTATCTCACTGCTGACACTCTTTTGCACGGTCTACTATGATGATAGGAGAAACCAGTCGAGTAAACTTTGCTAGTGGACAAGAGATGGAGCACCCAGGAAGAATGAGCTGATGAAGATTCCTAGAGGTATCATTTCGATAATACAGCTCAATAGTGTATTGCCTGGTTTAGGATTCCAGGAGAAAAAAAGAAGACAAATATTTTGGTCATTATTATTATTTTTTTTGTCCAGAGAGTGTACTAGGAGCTTCATTAGAATTAGGAGCTAAGGCATCAGTAGGTTTTTACAGAACTGGGATAGCAGGGGGTCCTGGAAGGATAAATCTAATGCAGTTGCCTGAAGGGAGCTGACATGACACAGCAAAGGACTAAGATGAGCCCAGCATAAGGCCAAAGGCATTAATCACAGGCAGGGGTCATTTTGTAGAAAAAGAGGTGCAGGAGCTCATTAGCATAACTTATTTGCATATGCCACACCCCCTGATATCACTGGAAGTATGTCAGAAGGCAAGAAAGAAAGGAGACAGACAGACAGACAGACAGACAGACAGAGAGAGAAAGAAAGAAAGAAAGAAAGAAAGAAAGAAAGAAAGAAAGAAAGAAAGAAAGAAAGAAAGCTGGCAGAGAGGGGACAGCTACTAATCCAAGCCTAAGAAATACCACTATTCTGGGAGGATAGCTTCAGTGGTGGCTGAAGCCTTCAGAAGGCTGGTCGGAGGAACAAGGACCTTTCCAGGGGACGGGGTCATTTTGCTGCAGCCATGACAGAAGCAGGCATTCCCCCACGGGGGGGTGGGGCTGGCACCAACTCCCGGAGCTGCGCTCCCCCGAGCTCCTGCTCGAAAGGACCCCTGATCACAGGGAATTTCTTTAGCATAGCCAAAGCTGGAAATGTGGTCCAGGAGGAGGTGATGATAAATATAGCCAGCCATGCTGGGGCCAGAAAAAAGAAACTAGGGAATAGTTAGCAAAAGCAGGGAATGCAAACATCAGTGATAAATTTCAGCAGTGATATTTACACGTGTAAATACGTTGTGCCAAGAAAACAATTATTTTTCAAGAGAAGACAGATTTCTGTGACCTTGTGCATATGACCTTGTGCATTTTTGTGGTTGTTTAACTGATCTTTTTCCCCAGCTAGCTGTAGAAGGAAAGAGCAAGGTAGTGCTGCTTTGTATATAGGAAATGTGCCCTCCTTTGTCAGGGATAGCCCACATTCATTCTCCAACAACCCAAATAGGGCAGCATTTCCAGATGTGAGTTCAGATTCTTGCGTTCCAAACATTTTGAATTTTGGTATTTGAAATGCCACCTGGTGAGATGCTTTTGAGAAGTCTACATCTTAGGACTTCATAATGAACTTTTAGTTTGCGAGGTTAAAAATCATTTTCCAGTTTCAGTATTTTAGCAGCTTCCCCTCCCACCCAGTGCCCAGTCAAGACAACAATGTCTATGTCCCGCTTTACAAACCAAAGGGTTAGATCTGTTGGATCTATTTTGCAATCAGGGGGCGATTCTGCATTGGCTTTTCCCACTGTTGTTCTAGCAAACCCATGTTGGAGCAGAAATTCCCCTCTGCCTTGCATGCTGCTTTCACTTTCTTTGATCATCGGATTTTATGGTACCCTCTGCATCACATGCCACTTTCACTTTCTTTGTCCATCGGGTTTTACAGTGCACTCTGCATAGATTTATGGCCATTTTATGGCCATTCAGGGGTGACTTTGCAGTCAGTACAGCCAGGGGTATATGAATGTGCTTTTGAGCCTGCACCTTTCCCTCAGTGTTGAGAAAATGTGGAGCGAATGCCAGATGCAGAACCAGCCAGAGCCACTTTTCTGCAATGGAGGCAGCCTTCTTGCATGAAGGGAAGGTTCCCTCTGCTGGAGGAAAGCACCATTGCTAGTGGAACAAACCTACAGTACCCAACCAAATGCCATCTTCTGTAAGAACCTCTTAGCTATACACCTAAAAATGGTTGATGTGTGACCCAGTTCTGTGCCTCAGCTACTGTTCTACTGAATTTTCTGCCAAGTGCATGCACACTGTATATATGGGCAGTTTTGTAAAAGAATCCTTGGAATAAACATTTTTGAGGGAATGGCACGTAATGCATCGGTAGTTGGGCTGCTGAAGTTACCTTTATTTGATAGATTGCAATTATGCCCCACACTTACCCATTAATGTCTTCATACAATTCTATAAATTGGCAAGAAGAAAAGGGTGGCACTTTCCCATTATAAACGTTGAGTGCCATCTGGAAGGCTGCAATTGTGGTTGCATGCTATACAAAATAAAGAATATACAATTCTCTTAATATAATAATAAGGCAATATGGTTGAGCGTCACTTTGCTCTTACCTGTTATTAATCATTTCAGCACACGTGCCAGGATGATGTCCCCACTGCTGCCGCACCCCTCTCCCCACTCACCCAGTCCTCCCTCCCTCCCTCCCTCCCTCCAGGGGCCATCCGGGTGACTGCTCAGCGTGATGACATCACCTGGAAGTGACGTCATCACGCTGGGCACGTTGCCATAGAGTTTCGGGGCGGTTGCTAGAGCGTCACCGCGGCAATGTGCCCAGCGTGATGACGTCACTTCCGGGTGACGTCATCATGCTGGGTAGTCGCCTGGATGGCCCCCGGAGGGAGGGAGGGAGGGAGAGAGGGAGGGAGGAGTGGGTGCATGGGAACTGGGTGGGAGGGGGAGAGGTGGTGGTGGCGGGCGGGCCTAGGAAGGGGGCCTGGAAGGCAGGGAGGCATGGCAGTGGGTGGGCACTCCATTTTGCCGGGGAGGCTCAGTCCCCCCTGGGAAATTTCAGGGGTGGCCTGTGCCCCTGAGCCCCCCCATAGTTGACGCCTATGCATCCATACATTAGTAACGGTAAAGGTCAGGTTTCCCTTGCTCGAAAGCCAGTCAAATACAACTCTAGGGATGCGGTGCTCATCCAGAGACATTTCTGTGATCATGTGGCCGGCATGACTAGACACCGAGGCACACAGAATGCCGTTACCTTCCCACTGAGGTGATACCTATTTATCTACTTGCAATTTTTTGCTTTCAAACTGCTAGGTTAGCAGGAGATGGGGCCAGAGACAGGAGCTCACTCCATCATGCAGCACTCGGGTCTTGAACTGCTGAACTACCGAACTTTCAGCCTGCAGTTTAGCGTCTTAATCACTTGAGCCACTGCAGCCCCAAGTCCATACATTAAAGTAAGTTAATTCTGCAATGCCAAATTCTTTCCTTTTGCAGGAACACGAGGAGGGGGGAAACATAATGAAGAAAAAAGTACAAGAGTTCTGAAGTACCCTAAGAAGTTGCACTGTGTCTCCACATAGAGTTTCTAGCAGAAGTTACATGCTGTTTTGCCTCCTCTTAAGATTTGATTTCAAGGCTAGGTGCTGACAGGCAATGGGGGGTTAAGTTATTTGTTTATTTATATCTCATCTTTCCTCATGGTCAAACTAGTTTATAATAATAGTTTTTTAAAAAAAATATATAGTTAAAATAACAGATAAAATAGCAAATCCCAAAACCCAGATAAGGCTCCTGTCAATTTGGTGTTCTGTGCTTTTATGGTATGGCCCAACATGTTACTACTGGGGCATCCAACATGGATCTGTTTCATTTGTACCACATCAGAAAATTGTTCTAGAAAAACAGAGCACTCACTGCGGAATACACCGTTAACTTCCTCCTGTTTTCATGTTTTGTAGCTTCTATGATGTCTTTCAGAACAGCTTTCACAATGAGACCTGAAATAAAAATGGGGAAATGAAATATTACATAATATCCATCCTTTTCCTTTTCCTGGAGGGCAGTAGTAGTAATAATAATTATCATATGGCAATTTGCGTAGTATAGCCAGGAGATCCAAAAGATTGTCTGGCAGCCAGAAGTTCTAGCTCTTTTAGCATTATACACCACTAGGTGGTGAGCTAGACTGTTTTTTTTTTTTAAGGCAAGAGACACTTCAGAGGTGGTTTGCCTGTCTCTGCGTCAATACCCCTGGTATTCCTTGGAGATCCCCCTTCCAAGTACTTGCCAGGGCCAGCCCTGCTTAACTTCCAAGATCTGATGAGATCGGGCTAGCCTGGGCTGCACAGGAGGCTTTAATAATCCCTGCAATATGTACTATTTTTTAAAAAACCATAATCCTAATTTTGTAACTGCATTTTTATGAAAACTCTAGCATATGTGGATAAGATGTAATGGTTAGAGCACAGTAAGGCACAGTAGAGCCAGATTATTCCAAATGCTTCTCAACTGTCCCATTCTGGTAAATAGATTCATATCTTTTTACCGGGGGGGGGGGCACTTGAGGATAGTTGAATGCCTTTTTACTATTTCTTCAAATTTCAAGCATGATCCACCCTCCTAGTAAAGCACTACCCATAAGAACATAAGAAAAGCCAATGTTGGATCAGGCCAGTGGCCCATCCAGGCCAACACTGTCACACAGTGGCCAAAAATACCAGGTGCCATCAGGAGATCCAGCAGTGGGGCCAGGACACTAGAAGCTCTCCCTCTGTTGCCCCACCCCCAAGCCCCAAGAATACAGAGCATCACTTGCTCCAGACTGAGAGTTCCTATCTATACCTTGTGGCTAATAGCCACTGATGGACCTCTGTTCCATATGTTTATCTAATTCCCTCTTGAAGCCATTTTGATAGAAATGTTCAAAGTCACTGTATTGTCAACTTTCCCCAAGGTGCGGAGCCTGTACTGGCATGATGAAAATGGTCAGATTCACATGCAGTATTGCTACATGAAGCATCCACCTTAAAATTACATTTCAAGCAGGTGCCACACCATTCTTGTGTCATGTGAATCAGGCCTCCTATACTGCCCCAAAAATGAAACTGTTATTTTGGAAATAGGGTTGCCAGCCTCCAGGTGGGACTTGGAGTTCTCCCAGAATTACAACTGATCTTCAGACTACAGAGATCAGTCCCTCTGGAGGGAACGGCTGCTGCAGAGGGTGGCCTCTGGGTATCCAATCAGTACTGAACGTCCTCCCCATCTGCTGCCACTCCCACACATTTCCAGGAATTTCCCAAGCTGTAGTTGGCAACGCCAAGTTGCACTTGGTAACTTAATGATACTCTCCTGATTGTTTGTATCTGTAGTGTCATAGAGTGCCAGATGTTTGTATGTGGTGCTCTTGTGAATCGCAGTTGTGTCCAGGTTCATATGGTCATGTGAAACAGAGCTTGTAGTGCCGTTTCAGTGGAGATCTAGCATACATAAAGGATACGGGCATTGCCAGTGCACTGCTTACCTCCTTGGAACAGTGATTTCTCTTTTTTCTTATAAATCCCAAACAGTGACAGTATAGTCAAGTGTGACAGGTCTTCCAACTTGGCCAGCACATCGGGTGTGACCCATGTTGGTATGGGATAATGATGGGTAATCTATGGTAAAAATGGGGGGAGGGAGTTAGATTTGCTTTTGGTCATGCGGTGTTCTTTTCTTCCTTAATTTTTTTAAAGAAAACTTTCTAGTTAGGGATTTTTCTCGCTGGACTTTAGGTTAACTGATGACTTGACACAGTTCCTTATTATTTAAAAAGTGAAATAAAATAATGATCAAGCAATCAACCACCATATTGCTACACACTCTCCATCTCTGCCTGAGGAACTGCAGACCAGCATATGCCAACAAAGAAATATTTTATAAATGTTTGGTTTTTAAAAAAGCTTTTAACAGGAAGGAATGTGTCACATTAAAATGTAGCATTTCAATATCTATTTTAGCACCTTGGGCTTCTTTTATGCTAATGTGATGACACTGTGGTACAGTGGTTAGAGTTCTTAGGAGGATAAAATGGAGGAGGGAAGCATGATGTTGGAAGATGCTTTGGGTTCCCAGTGGGGTGGGGAGAAAAGCAGGGTATAAATGTCTAGGTAAATAAATGTGATAGAAGATTCCTGCACAATGTCTTTATGAGTCAAAATACTACAGACGCAGGTGTGGGAAGGGGCTGCAGCATGCCCCAGGGTATCTCATGTTATCTTTGTAGCATTGGTGGATGGGGCGGGGGGTTCATTATCTGAGTGTTTGAGCAGAGGCCAGTTTAGGCTAATGCCCCTTCTCTGAAGGAATGAGACATACTTGTGAGGAATGAGACATACTTGTGCAGTTCTTCCCAACTGACAACATGAAGTTATGTCTTCAATGCCTGAATTTCTTGGTCATGTGCTCCTCCAGCCTTTATTGAACTGTGCAGGGCGGGACTTGTGTTGATGGATTGTAAATTGTGTTGTATGATTAAACCAACTACTCAAAAGAAAGTGAATTAAGAACACAACACAAACAACTCAGGTCTATGGCAGTAAGGGCCCCATCGAGTCCTGCCAGCAGATGAGCATTCAGGATGAGGTGTCCCAGATGTTTCTGCAAATGCTGTTGGCACTATGGACATGTGGTGTTGTGGCTGTGGGGATGATAAAGGACACAGACTAACAGGGCAGATACACTGGCACAGTTTTTTAGGATGGTGACTGTTGCTTGTGATCAGATTGATATTCGGAAGTCCTGCAGTATTTATAGAATACCTGAGCCATTAAATTATCGTGTACAGTCCATGCATTCATGTTGGTTAGGTTTTTGAGAGCAGCCACATTATAACCAGTATTCCTTGCCAAGAAGTTTAAAAAATTCTGAAAATCAAGGACAAAAGAAAAAAATTAAATTATCGCTTGATATAACATCAGTGCATATTCAAACACAGCCCCGCTGTTTCACATTATCAGTAAAGGCTTTGACTTCATGTTGAAAATCAATGTTAACCACGCTTGTAAAAACATTCATACTGTCCCATCACAGTTGTGCTAGAGGTACTTTGCACAGAACTCAGTGAGACTCACAGAAAAATCCTGAAATGTGTTACACTTCACAGGCCATTGAAGCCACTAGATATAGAAAGGCAGTAGCTTAATCCTGCTTGGCTCTTAAATGCAATGATATACAAAGGAGATTTATTTTCTCTATATTAGATCTTCTGCTTTTGTCCTTTGTGGAAGAATGTTGGCTTCTGTTGGTGTACTCGTTGCCTTTGCCCTTCCCTTAACAAGACCATGGGCATGGAATTAGGATTGCTAACCCCCAAGTAGGGGCTGGAGTCCTCCTGGAATTAAAACTGATCCCCAGCCTATAGAAATCAGTTCCCCTGGAGAAAAATGACAGCTTTGAAGGTTGGAGCTTGTTAGAGATGGATCGAACCGACTCATGAACTAAAGTGAATTTTGGCCAGTTCAAGCTTTGCAAAGTCAAGTTCATTACAGGTCAACCAGCACGAACTTTCCATGAACTTTGAAGCTGTCCATGGAGGTTCATGAATGGATAAATATCCAGACAGACTGTCTCAGTTCAATCAAGATATTTACCAAACTTTAAGCAAAGGGTGTGTGTGGAAGTTTCCTTGTGAGTTTGGCATCACTGGCTTGTTCCTGGCCCTTCCACAGACTCCTGTAATGGCAGTGATGCAAGCAAAAGAGGACTAATGTCAAACCACAGAATCCCTGCAGCACAAACTGAAGGGGGGCATTTTTTTCCAAGTCCAGTACAACCAGTTCAGAGTACAGAATGCCCAGCAGAATCTAGTACCACTGTAGCAATGCAAGCTTAAAAGGACTGATTGATCTCAAAGCCCATTGTCACAAGAAATCCAAGCGCGGGCATGGGGGGAGGGTTTGCAAGTCGAGCACAACCAGTTCAGTGTACAGAATGCCCAGCAGAATCCAGTATCACTATGGCAATGCAAGCTTAAAAGGATTGAGTGATCTCAAAGCACAGTGTCACGAGAAATCCAAGCAGTGGGGATTTTGCAAACTCTGGGCAAGAAAATGGGAACACAAAGGAATGCAGGCAAAGAGGGGAACCCCTTCTTGAAATTGATAGGAGTAATTTGAAACTGACAAGAGCAGTGGAGAAACCCTCCAGACAGAGGGGGAAAGAAAAACTTCCTGAACCTGCTCTTGTCATTTCCCCTGTCATTTCCCCAGAAAGCACTTTCCTGGGGGCACCTATTTTGGGGAGCTGTAACTTATTGCCCATAAATCCAATCCTCACCAAACTTGGAGGGCAAGTAGAGGAGAGTCAGCTTGATATTCTCTGTGGCTGATTTCGCACTGGCGTTTGCTCCAGGTTTGCCCTCATGCTTGCACTGGAGCTTCTGGTCAATTTCACACCAGTTGCTCCAGGCTCACGTTTTGCTCTGGAGTATCGCCCTGCTGCACCGGAGTTTCCCTTGAGCAAACAAATCCTGTTTTTAGAGGATTTGCCTGTTTACTCCGGGGGAGAACCCAAAATGAAAACATGCCCACTCGCCCGCCTTTCATCAGGGCCGCCCCATTGTGGGAGTTTCTGATTTTTTTTTGAGAAAACCCTTCATCATGCTATATCGAAAGGGCTGAGGTTCCAAGTGGGAAAATGAAGAAAATACTCTGGAAGAAACTGGGAGGGGAAATTCCAGAGAGAACGAGAGGCAACTGGCCGGTGCGAAATTGGCCTGTGAGTTTGGTATCTCTGGTATGCTGGGGAGCTGTTCTACTGAGCGTCACAAACTGAACCTCACAAACTGGACCAGTTTGACACCTAAAAGTTTTTGATAGTCTGTGGGCGCGATCATACACACCCATTTGCGATGCAAGATGGATGATTCCCCGTCGGCTCAAAGTGGCACGATCACAGCAGCGCATCTGGGAAGTGTCATCAAACTGTTGCAAGCCACTTTGAGCTGGCGGGGAATCGGCATAAAAAGCTCCCAGTGAAAAGGCAGTAGCAAATGGTTTGCAACGGCCCGAAGCCAGACTTTCCCTATGTGATCATGCCAGCACAAATGTGCAGCATCAGGGATCATGCTTTTTCTCCCCCCCCCCCGGTATTCGCATCATCGGACGACCCCCAGGGTGGAGAGGCAATTCATCAATCCCTTGTTTCAGCGAATAAGCGCAGTGAAAATGGCTGGGAAACCCCCAACTTGCCCGCAGTTGCGTGTGATCACGCAGCGGTGGTTTGCCCTCACAGATCCATAGACCTGTGTGATCCCGCAACTGCAGCACAAATTGCGGCAGCACAAATTTGCGTCACTTCCCATCCAGCTTATCTTGCTCGTGTGGCCACGACCTGTGATTTGCAAACCAGATATGCCGCAAACCACAAACTGAACCAAACTGCATTTTCCCAGTTTGTGCCCGTTTCTAGAATCTATTCCCACTGAGCTCTCTAATCTCCCCAAACTCCACCCTCTGTCCCCAAATCACCAGGAATTTCCCAGCTGGAGTTGGCAATTCTTCATGGAATAGCCTCCCCCTTCCAAAGCCCACTTATGTAAAGTGGTGGAGTTGGTAATAGAGTGCCACTGACCAGGATTCCTTAAAAAGAGAGTCACTGAATAGGGAACAATTCAGCTCATGTTACTTAAATAGACCTGCCACTGCAGGTGAGGTAAAGGTACGGGTCTTCCAAGGCTGTTTGCTTACTCCATGTGACAGGACTGCATGGATGGCAAGAACTAACAAGGCAACGCAGGTAGTATCAGTATTGCAGGATGAAGGCAAATCTAAACCAGGGGTGTCAAACATGCAGCCTGGGGGCCGGATCAGGCCCACACTGGAACTGGCCAACTCCTGCTTCCAGTTCTGTTGCTGCTGCTGCTGCATCATAGCTTGCTTCACCAGACTCTCTCAATTGTTCAGCCATTTCATGTTTTCCCCTGGGTCCTAGACTCAGAACTCTGAGCATGAGATTTCTGTGGTGAATGTCAATAAATCAAAAGTAGGTCTGCACTTACAGATAACACACTTGAACAGCATACTCAAGACTGCAACAGCACAGACATTTTGGTGCAATAATTCAGAGCAAGAGGTATCAGATACTGTTAAATAAACAAAATATTGCAAGAGTGCTAATGTTTTAAACATATTTTTATTTTAAGTTAAAAAAATGGTATTTGTGTCCTTTACAAAGTTTATATCTCCGCTACCTGGCATTACATTTTTTGACACACATGGCCCGGCCCAACAAGGTCTCATTTATGTCAGATCCGGCCCTCATAACAAATGAGTTTGACAACCCTGCTCTGAGCAGTGTGTCTTGCCTAGGCACTTTCTAGTCTTTGCTGCCAGTGTCGTGTATGCATGTTTTTCTGAAGCCATACCTGAGGTAATATCACCCACATCACTAGTTCCCATAAGAAGTGTTGTGTCTGTATCTGATGATGGACAGCTGTCTAGACAGCCCCGGACATTCTGGCCGAGGGTCTGAATGGCTTGGCTGTGTGGTTAAAGCAGAGCCAACTGAAACTGAATCCAATGAAGACAGAGATCCTGTACCTGGGCTGTGAGATGATTGGGCCAGGGATCCAGCTCTCAACATTGGATGGGGTGCCATTAATACCTGTTCCAATGGTAAAGAGCTTGGGTGTAGTCCTGGATGCCTCACTTTCTATGGAGGCCCAGGTCACAGCAGTTGTGAGATCTGCATTTTTCCATATGCATATGGATTCTCTAATCTGATTCAGCTGGCTGAACAGGGATTTCCCAAATGAATGCCGTATATTCGAGTGAGCTGGGGAAGGCACGGGGAGGCATGTTAACAAGCCTCCCCACTGTATCCAGCCTTCCCCAGCCTGCCCACCTCAGCGGACGGGCTGGGGGAGACATGAGGAGGCATGTTTAAGGCTCCCATCCTTGAAGGGAATGTGCTGCCTTTGTGGAGTGACTACAGAGCAGGGGGGTTGGGATTTTAACTTTCATCCTCTTAGGTTAAATCTACATCTGACTTTCCCGCTGGAATCATTCTAGTTTCAAAAAAACCCCTGTCTATACCTATTTCTAGTTTCAAACCATACTTGTTCTAGTTTAAAAAATACTGTTTACATTCGTTAATTGTCCTCCGGTGGTCAAGCTAGCATTTTACTGCTTTAAACAGATCCTGTTGCTTACTGCTCTTCAGAGCCAGGGAGTGAAATTTGAAACCAGTGTGAAATGAGTGTAGGAAAATACAGTAGTCAAACTACTTCAGAGGGAAGGTGTAAATTGGGCCTAAGTTCTGGAGTCGTGCCACAGAGGTGATACGCTCCCTTCATTGAATGCTCCCTTCAATGACAGGAACTTCCTCCCCCCTTGAAGGGGGGGATTATTATACCATATGGGAATAGTCCCCATAGGGTATAACTGAGCTGAATAAATTCGGTAAATCCGATAATTCCCAAACCCCAGTATCATACTGATACTGGGATTCAGGAATATCAGCAGACACTGAATTTTTTTGGATTTGGTTGATCTGAACCAAAAAAAATCCAATTTTGTTTTGGTGCACATTCCTAAACGGAAGTTAATAACAATAAGGAAAATAAAGGCAAGAACAAGAAAATTAGAAAAGTGAATTGGGGGAGCACTCCTGTCCCCCCACCTGTCACATGGCAGGGATCAGGATCCTGTAAAGGAATAGGAAGAAGGGTGGATGGAAGGAAACCATTTCTTGACCTTCTTAAAACACCAAGCAAGAAAGGAATTATGCAGGTTCTTTTTTTAAGGCAAAGACAGGTAAAGCAAGCAAGCAGGATTCATACGGAACAGTACAAAAAATAATTCTACACAAACTTCCTTTGTCTTGTCTTGAATGGAGCAAAAGCAGAGCAAATGAACTGGATTCACGCAGAAGTATTCAGCCAAAATTATAATGATTCTACCCAGATGTAGATGTCTTTCCTCCAGAGTTGCTCTAGGGAAGGAGTAAAGGCCTGCCTTGAGTGCAGCAAATTCCTTAGTGGTCCAGATATACTTTTGCCTGGAGGTTATCTCACAACCATCTATTTACTCTCACATTCTTCTTTGACATTAATGGGAAGTGAGCTCAGAGCTAAATTCTCACTGAACAAGGGCAAATAGTGTGCATTAAGAGGAATACCAAACTAGTACAGCTGAAGAAAGACGTACAAAACATTAAAATGAATTAATAATAAGAATAGCAAGTTAATACCAGTGTGATAAGTACCAAGCCATGCATATAACGTTATTCTTTTTACCATGTAAGGCAGGATCTTTTTCAGAAATATGTTTGATTTTATGGTATCATTCTGAATTCTGTCATATCGTGGACAGCCAGGAATAGGAGTGTATAGCTGGAGGGAAAACAATAAAATTATAATCAATTCCAACCTGTTAAGGAGGCCCATTAGGATTTCATCTGCCTCTCTGACAATACACACTAGTTAATCTCATTTGTTTGGTTATAACTTTCTTAAAGTTTCTACATTCCGAGTCGTACCACCCACTAGTGAAATGGACAAATCTGAGAACTGATCCAAAATGGAAACCCCCAGCTTCTATTTTTCTATGCCTCACCACTGGACACATCAAAGCAAAAACCTGCTTCCTTTGGACTATGTCTCCCTCTCATCACTGAAGAATTACTAGGCCAGCTGTGATGGGCTGTATCTGAGTCAGAAGCAGGGGAAACCTTAGGGCAAACCTCCTTGGCAAAAGGGGTCGTACTAGTCATTAGTGTTGTAGCAGTCCAGAAGTTGGGAAGGGAGGGTGGATTGCTCCTAATGCTTTTCTCTAGTAGGACAAAAATGTGGCATAAGAGCTCAGACATAGGGGGAGGGATGGGTACATATTACTAGGGATCCAGGAGGTCCCAGTCCAGATTATAAACCCATTACCATGACATAGGTCTCAAACTAATATAATGTCAGATAAAATTACATTATGTCTTTCCAGATAAAATATCTACATTTTCTTTCACAGCTCGTGAGATTTTTAACAGGATGGTATTGTGTGTACGTGTATGGAAAGAAATCCTGTGTTACAAGGTTGTACTGGGTCCAGGAAAATGACTCTTGGCCCTGCCAATGAGTGCCCCCCGCATTCCATGACATTTCCCCCCATCAAGCCTCAGCTGATTTATGGTGAGCCCATAGGGTTTTCAAGGCAAGAGACGTTTGGAGGTGGTTTGCCATTGCCTGCCTCTGTGTCATACCGCCCTGGTATTCCCTGGCGTTCTCCCACCCAAATACTAGCCAGGGTCAACCCTGCTTAGCTTCACAAGATCTGATGAGATCCGGTTAAGCTGGTCAGGGTATTCCGTGACATGACAGGCTTCCAAAAGTACTTACATAATCTCGAGACCGTGGCAGTGTGTGCACTGGGATGGGCTGCCAAAGGATTTTGCGATGCCAGATCTGGGCACCAGTGGGGGGATAGAGACCTGCAAGGGTCGCTTGGGCACTCATGATGGTTCGGTCGTAGTCAGTGCTTAGGACAAAAATCTGAAAGTAAAGTGGTGATGAAAAATGTTGGTGGTTAATATTCAGCCAGAGAAGAACAGTGCTAAATTTAATAGTCATCCCATCCTTCCCCCAGTCTTGTTGAGCCAGTGGGCAGCTCTGGGATTTTAAGAACGGTTCATGGCTGCCACCACCACAAAATGGATACCACGTGCGTGGAGGGGGAAGAACATCCGACTGCAAAATGCCCACCAGGGAATCATTTATTTTCAGTTTTAAGCCCAACTTCATCTAAATGAACTGAAATCATGTATAAAATGTGTTGACTAGTGAGCAATTTCAGAGAAGGGAATTATGCCTCAAACTGCACAGGAGCATCTAAATTTAGAGCTAGATAAGGGGCAGATAAGAAATCATCAGAGTGTCCAAGCTAGCCATTTAGAGCAAGGCAATTATTAAGCCCCTCCCATACAATGCAAACAACTTTTTTTTTTTTAATGATATTTTCAATACTTTTTCTGAGAATTTGATTTTTCTTCTGGTTTTAATGGTTTTTATTTAAATGATGTATTAGGTTTTGGGCTTAAGGGTGGGACAAAATATTAAATAAATAAAATAATAAAATGAATGACAATATCTGCATGCAACACTTGCCTCCTCTCGCTTGTATTGGGGGCTCAGGAACTCTGGGTCTCTCTCCCGAAAGAATTGTCCAAGCTCATACTGCTGCTGTATTCCAAGCTATGTGGGTAACAACACTGATATGAATTAACAGGAAGTGACTTTTGGAGTCCAAATAGCATTCCCTTTCAAGGGACTTTAACAAGTGTAAATAAAACAAAACAGATCACTAGACATTGTCCCTTCTCCTCTAGAACAAAAGAAAGGAAAAATTAAAAACAACACCACCAGGATTCTACAACATGGACTCTGTAGCCAAGTTCAAACTTGTTTAGCTGCCCTTCACTACAATATGAAGTGATGGTTTTCACGGGTAAAAAAGCTATTCTTCCTGAGCAAGTATAGTACTGCAGTCTGATCAAGGAAAGACATTGTAGCTTAATCTTCATGTTTTGGGGCTTTACTAACACCCAGGACACACTAAGTATATATGACAGCAAGGACTTGATCCTCCTGTATTAATAAACAGAAGGAATCACTGCTGATCTCAACAAGTCCAAGATCATTTCCTAATAATTGGTTTATACATTACCTTGAGTTGCTAAGAGAGAGCCATCAGATATTTCCATAAATTTTATCTGCCCAATGTTTGTGTTGTCACAAACCTTAGTAAGTTGTCCATATCCCTGTGGCCAGTCCCTTTCTTGGTATAAGTCTGTTGGATAACTTCGAAGTGGGGTCCGGTCTCCATGTCGGAAAATCTGTAAAATGGCATGCAGTCTTTATTTGTTCAATTATATAATCTTTCAACACATTAACCTATAGTGATTCCCAGAGGCTTATTTGCTAAACCCATCTAAATCACCATCTCTGTGGGTCATGAATACTCATATGCCATTTGTTTGTATATTCCATGAGATGTGCCACTTGTGAAAATTGTTTCATGTGTACTGAATATGGAATGTATTTTGCAGTTGCATCCGATGCTAGTTCCATTATAGGTATAGAAATCTAATTTTTCATGTGCATTTCCATAGGAGCTGAGATGTCCTGTGCATTCAGGAGGACACCACTGTGCACATTATAATAAAGGTCCACAGTTAAGATGTGAACTATATGACAAATAAAGTTAATTGGCCCCCTAACCTGGATGGCCAGGGTAGCCCAGTCTTGTTAGATCTCAGAAGCTAAGCAGGGTTGGCCCTGGTTAGTATTTGCATGGGAGACCACCAAGTATGTCCAGGGTCTCTGCATAGAGGCAGACAATGGCAAACCACCTCTGAACATCTCTTACCTTGAAAACCCCATGGGGTTGCCATAAGTCAGCTGCGACTTGACAACACTTTCCTCCCCACCACTATCTGATTGGTACATTTCAACTATACTGTAAGTGTAAGGGTAGACCAGGGTCCCTAATGTGGTACCTGTGGGTGTCATGGCACCTGCTGACCCCTTTTCCAGAACCTGCCAAGTGTGGTTAGAAAGTGGATGCCTGGTGGGATTTTTGTCTAGCAGGGCTTCTGATTGGCCACTGGAGATATGACTGGCTGTGCAGATGAAAAATAAAACCATTGCGTCATTGCATGACTGAAATAAGCTGTGTGTAAGCAAGAAAGTATTTTTAAACAATATGTTTATTTTAAAAGGTTTCCTGTTAAGCAGGGTTTGTGCTTAAATGAAATGTTCAAGAGTTAGTCATCACTCCATGACATCTTGTGGCCTTTGCCTCCTGCTGTGGCCATCTTGGGGTTGTGTCCCCCACCCTGTGTCAGAATTCCAAAAGTGACCGCCAGCTCAAAAAGGATGGGGGCCCCTGGTATAAGACTATAGACTAAAATAAAATAACATACAAAAGAAATGAGGAACTCAAACCAAACGGTTCTGCTGGTACAATGCTCCACAAATGCAAACTCAGGCCCACTTCCATAAGCTCATAAGAACAGCCCTGCTGGATTAGACCAACGGTCTATTTATTCTAGCAGCCCGTTGCCCTCAAAGACCAATGAACAGAGGAAGGCCTTAGCTCTGGAAAAGTACCTTACCAAAAGCATTTGGAATGTCCAAGTATTTAACTTCTACCAAATCACCCCTTTTCCCAAGCTGATTTTTCCTCAACAGGATTTTGTTCCTCTAGGTGCTTTATTTTTAATTAATGTTATGAATAACTTGCAGATCTGCAGTTTTCTGGATCCCCTCTGGACCCCTTTTTAAAACACAGTATAACATTTGCTACTTTCCAGTTGTCTGGTATGGTGGGGGGTGATTTTAGGGGCAAGTTACATATACTGTTATAGTAGGTCAATATTTACAGATTTGAATTCCTTACATACCCTTGGGTGTATGTAATCTGGACTTGTTTTTAGTTTGCCCAATATTACTATAAATTAATCTTTTATCATTTCAATTTTACTCTGTTTTGAGAAATCTTTTCATGGAGCAGCGACTGCAAATCAGTTAGGTGCTCCAGATTTTCTACAGTGAAAACAAAAACAAAGAATTCATTCAGCTTCTCTGCCATCTTTGGTTTCTTCTTTAAGTGATACTTTTCATTCATTTATCATCAAGCAGCCTAACTGCCTTCCTGGGTGGTTTCCTGTTCTTGGTATATTTGAAGAAATGCTTATTGTTTATCTTCATAGTTATAGCAGTCTACACTTCTTGTGGCAGATTGTGTGCTGTCTTCTATTCACCTCATTTGGGTAATCGTTCCACTTTTTTAAATCTAAATTAGCATCAAGCACTCCAGCTCCCCCTATGATGGTTTGGAGGTTTCTGGCAATGGCATATGGATATCTACACCTTGTTTCTCTCTCCAAGGACCCCCATCTTCCTTGTTCCTTCACTTGCTCACACAGACCTTCTCTACCGCCTTACTCTCCTTCTCAAGTTCTAACATGCTTCCACCATTATTATCCAAATATTTACCACACCATCCATTAGATATGAGTCTTCCCAGACCAGACACTTTTGTTGGCTTTTCTCAAGAGGCTAGTTTCAAAGCTGCTTACCTGCCTTTAGCTACTGTATGCCAGTAACCCAGTTCACTTTCAGTTCAAGTTCTACAGTTTAACTCAGTTGTGATGATAATAGCATTAATAGCTTGGATTCACTAGGGAATTTCTGTAGGTGAAAGGAATTTCCATCAGCAGATCATGCCTTCTATGCCACAACCCTCCAAAATGTCACCCAATATTTTGGTCTTGGGGGAGAGGGGATCCCATCAAACAGCATGAATAGGGAGAAGGGTTCCATTGCGGGAAGACAGAATCACCAAAAATCACCTCTTGCAATGAAGGATTGTATATGAAAGCTGGAGTTCTGCCAATTAAAAAAGACACTTTAATAACTCATTGCCTGTCTTTCTGTATTGAGAGCTTTTGGAAAGGAAAGAGCCAAACAGAGCCAAAAAATTAGGTGGCTCTCCTCATGGAGGAGTTAAAAAACAAGCTATGCAAGGTATGAACCATTCTTTGATTTGTACTCCTTTAAATCTTGTTTAGATCAAAAGGCAATGTGATCCTCAGTCCTGGTAAAGACCAATATGGCTGCACCTTATAAGGCTCCTTTGGCCTACAGGAAACTAAAGGCATGGGAAAACGTCTTTTACAAACTTTCTGACTTCAAGATGCCAGCACCGTGAGACCAAGCTTTAGAGAGGCCCCTGTCCTATTCAGGAAAGACCACTTGCTCAACACTGTGTCAAGAATAACACCTTGTCAAATAGATCAACCTTCTTGCACTACAAAAGTATTCCAATTACCTTTCTCTGTAGATTAATTTCAATAGCCTATTACAGGCTGTGCCCCATAGTTGGCACCAATGGGGACCTCAATACCCAGTTGTCCAATCAATATCTAGCATGGAGTTTACCAATTACTACTTAGATCCAGAGTTCTGGACCAATCACTATTTCCTCCATAAGCATCCAGGCAGATTTAGACCCCTCCTCTCCAACCCAAGTGGAATGTGGTTTACCGTACATTTTGCTTTACTTTCTTTTCGACCTTAATCTTTGAATCTATATTTCGTAATGGTAATAAAGTAATCTGCAGGTTGAGTACTTTGTCTCCCTGACATCTCTTACTACAGTCTAATTTAGTTATGGGAATTGGGCATACATTGGACTGAAATGGTTCCAACTGGTCCCCAGTACTTGTGCCTAGTCTGTACATGTGCAGGGTGTTCTGATGTGACAGACCCATCTCTGGCACTGATTTGGGTTACAAGTGGAAGATTCCCATGTGCACAACAGTCCCTGAGCAAGTAGAAGTGCTAAAATTACTCTTCCTGTTTTCTTTTGTTAAATGAAAACAATGAACCCCCACTATTTTTTTGGTGTGTACAAGACTGTCACATTTCTCAATGATCACAAAGAGGCCAAATTCTTTTCTCTTCCCAGTAATCTCAATTGCCACTGAGCTTTGAGTGACAACAAGTCCTGTCTGATTAACTATCTTTTATTTACACTTCAGGATCACTTGGATTGTTCTTTCTTGAGTCCTGACAAACTTTCTGATGCTGAGGCTTTGAGGTTTCCTTTAAATTATGACCGAAGAAGATAAGGTTTTCATGAATCTCAGTTTTGCATAAAGCAAAGAATTTTGACTTCATAGATTACATTTGATTTTACAATTAGATTGAAGTTCCTGCAAAGATGAGTTAAAACTGTCTCCTGCTCAGCTGAAAGGACCAATGGACTCAGAATTGCAATTCAGCAGAAGAGGTGGATATTATCTGGTAAAAGCCTGACACATTCCCAGAATGGTATGCAGCCCTGAGAGGAAAGTGAGGAATATTTATCTAATTTTACTGTTAGATGCCTCTCAGGAGGTAGCATATAAGTGTGTGTGTGTAAAGTGTCATACGGTTTTCAAAGCAATAGACATTCAGAGGTGGTTTGCCATTGTCTGCCTCTGTGGAGCAACCCTGGATTTCCTTGGTGGTCTCCCATCCAAGTACTAACAAGGCTGACCCCGCTTAGCTTCTGAGATCTGATTAGATTGGGCTAGCCTGGGCCTTCCAGGTCAGGGCACCATACAAGTATTCAAAATAGTTATGCTATGATGAGAGGTACTGTGGATCAGTTCTTTGATTAAAACAATTTCCCTTTAACAGATAAGAACATAAGAGAAGCCAATGCTGGATCAGGCCTATGACCCATCCAGTCCAACACTCTGTCACACAGTGGTCAAAAATACCAGGTGCCATCAGGAGGTCCAGCAGTGGGGACAGGACACTAGAAGCCCTCCCACTGTTGCCCCTCCCAAGCAATAAGAATACAGAGCATTATTTGCCCCAGGGTTCCTATCTATACCTTGTGGCTAATCGCCACTGATGGATCTCTGCTCCATATGTTTATCTAATTCCCTCTTGAAGCTGTCCATGCTTGTAGCTGCCACCACCTCCTGTGGCAGTGAATTCCATGTGTTAATCACTCTTTGGGTGAAGATATGGAATAACATCATAGAAAGTGTATGCATGATCATTCTTTTCTCCTACTTCCTTGTGAAATTGTTCAGTGTTCTTACAGAGTTTCAGAGTTTATCTACAAATCCCAGTAGTTACTACAAGATGGTCTCCTCTACCCTCATATGTGACCCTCCGAATCTAAGCCAGTGACACATTAAAGAACTTTACCCAGTAATTCATCAACATTAGGTAATAATCCAAGCCTGTACAAGGTGCAACCTATCAAGCTGAATGTAGCTCACTGACCAGCTCAGTTATTCTCTTTTGCTATCTGCCTAGGGATGAAAAGAAAAGGGCAGGTGGAGCAGCCTCTGGCTGGCCACTGTACATTCTTGGTGGCCTGTATATCGATTGCTGGGTCAGAAGTCCTATAGACCTGCCCAAATAAACAGTTATTAGATTAAGCATCTTTGTACTTACTACAACTGCAGCCTTCAGGGTTCTTTCTGCAACACTTTGGGGAAAGAGAGCACAGAGGAAGCTGAGAAGAAAGAAGCCAAGTCTCTTTGGGTTGAGTGGTAGATGCATTGTTCACCTTTTTGCAGAAATGCCAAAAAACTCTCCTTTAGCAGTCTCTTAGGTTTTAATAGGTTTTGGACACAGCTTGCTTTAAGAGGAAAAATAGTGGGTGGATATCCCGGACATTCCAAGCATATGAGGAATGTGATCACCATTGTACTCTTAATTATTTCCCAAAGAATTTGAAAGTCCCTTTTAATAAATTGCCCTGCTATAGCTTGAATGATGAGTAAATAATTAGAACTACAAAGCACATGAAATACGCACACAAGAAGATGCAATTGCACTTTGGCTGAGCTTGAGTTATTCCAGCACTGAATATTGCAATTATTGTTTTCAATGACACCAGATACTGAATGCTGTATATTATTGTAGTCAGATTAACTGAGTTAAAGAATTATTAAAGAATGGATGCACTCTGGGTTGGGTCATGGCTAGTTTTTACCAAAATGCACCTCCCTGCTGTTAGCAGCCAGACCCCTCCTCTTGCTGAGGGGCAGTTTATAGCTAGAAAACCATAATCACCTTTTCTAGCGCATGCGCGCGCACACACACACACACACTGCCTGGCCCAAAATGACACTAATTGGATGTCAGCCAGGGACAAGTCTGAACATATCATTTAGAAGTGTGGGAAAGAGCTGCTGGCCAGCTAATTACCTCCTCCCCACCCTAGAAAGATGCATAATTTAGGACAATGGGTCTCCAAAGAAAACTATCTCCACACCTTGGATTAACCTCATCCACACCCAGCCTTACTTCCTGTCACCCATTTACCCCAATTAAGCAACACTTAACACTGCTCACAAAATCTAGTAGCGTTTCCTGTCTGGCACTTACAGGGTCATCAAGCACCATTTACACCTATAGTTCACCACAGGAAAACCCATCAAGCTTCCCTCAAATCATTGTCCACCTCCAAACAAGCCATCAAGTTATTGTTTTGAGGGCCAATATGTCAGCTTGCCCCAGGGAGCATTTTGCCCGATAAAGTATAGCATTCTGCTCCATAGCAGTGTATGTGTGTTCCTGGTACCAAGAACATGTGCCCCCACCTTGTGGGTTTCTTCTCTTCTCCCTGTGAAATGCTGGCCATTTTGCTGCTGCTTCTATGGACCTCTACAAGACCTGGTAATTATAGCTCTTCCCCCTGAACTATTCTCACTCCTCCCTGTTTTTCTCTTAGCTAGCTTATGTGTTTAAGTGTGTTTGTGTGTGTGTTTTGCCCTTTTATTTCTCTTTTAATAAAACCCTTTTCTGGCTGGACATCTGCCTGGTTTATTTGAGAGTTCTCTTAATGGAAAAATCCCTGTAAGCATAGGTGGAGAATCCCAGTTACCCCCTCTCGCTCTGTCTCCTTAAAGCTAATTCCCCCAACTAATTAGGAGACTGCCTATTTGGGTAACAGTTCCACTGGCATACAACTACTTTATTTATTTTAATCATTTGTTTATTATATATAACATCAATCAATGTGTTCAGAGTCAACTATTGGAATCACAAAGAGGGAATGAGATTGAGAAATGATTAAAAGGCCTGTGTTTCACTGATTAGTATTAGTGGAATTGACTATGTTTTTTATCCACATCTACAAAACAAAAAAAGACACCCCCTGGACTGTTAAAGCACTAGCTGAGTGCCATTCATCCTTCAAAAAGTGTTCAAGGTGTCAAAAAATGTGCATTAAAGTTCTGTCAAACTATGCCTTTCTGTCTCCATAAGACATAAAAGGTGGCTTACATCAACGAATAGCAAAACTATCATGCCTAAAACTATACAAGTGGAAAATTAAGAGTATTTAAAAATAAACCCATGTCTAATCAATAAAACATGAAAACCGTACAAATGTAGCCAAGAGCAAAATAGCAAATTTAAAAATATTTTAAAATTGGCCTTGACCTACTTTCAGATAACCAGCAACAGTCTGTTCTATGAATGAGGTGCCACTACCAAAAAAGCCCTGCTCCTCAAAGATGCCATCTTCGCTGGAGAGAAGGAAGGAAATTGTAACAACACTGAATCATCATCACTTAATAGGCTTTGGAAATTCATACAGGAGATGGCACTGTCTGGACACAAAGTGTTTAGGACATCAGCGGTTAAAATCAGCATCTTTAATTCTGACCAGAAGCAAATGGGTAGCCATTGAAGCTCTCCTAAATAGCACAATAAGGTTCCAGTGGTGCTACCCATGTTTCAGATCAACTAGATGTCCTGAACATGAAGTGCATTACTAGAAGTCAAGACTGTCACCAAGGGTTGAATGATACTGGCAAGGCACTTATCTCAGAGAGAGAGAGAGAGGTTGTTGAATTATGTCACAGAGTTGTTGTGAGGATAAAGCAAGAGGTAAGGGAGCTACTTTGAGAAGGGTAGCATTAAAATGTACTAGGTAAATCCTGACTGATCATCCACTACCACTATATTCATGTCCTGTAATGGAGTATTATCCCTGCCATGGGGAAAGCATTGCTTCTTAAACAGACATGTGGACACCAAGAGACTCTTTTGTCTGTTCCAAAGGAACACTTTAACCACTAAACCACAGGGCATTCATAACAATATGGTCTGGAGTTAGGGCTGCCAGGTCCGGCCTTGTCCCCAGTGGGGGACTTTGAGGGGCATTCCTGGAGGAAGTGGGGCATCCCCAACATGATGACATCCCCAAGCCTCACCCCCAACAACAATCACTCATGGCCACTGGTCTCCCCCCTGTGAGATTTAAAGGGGCTGCTGATCAGCTGGAGGGTACTTTAAATCTTGCAGGAGGGGAGGAAGAGGGGTGGCCACTGGCTGCGCACTTGAATTCCAAGTAGCAATACTGTTTGGAATTCAGGCACATGGGGCCCAGTCCCCGCTGGCCAGAAGCATTTAAATGGACCCTTTAAATGCTTCTGGCCTGTGGGGCCACACACACCTGAATTCCAAGTGGTGAATCACTTCTTGAAGTTCAGGCATGTGGCTCGCAGCTGCCCTTGTCTCTCCCCTCTGCAAGATTTAAAGGGCCCTTCAGCTGGTTGTTGGACCACGTGCTCCCCCCAAACAGCTACAGGGTCCTTTAAATCTCTCAGGGGAGGAGGGGGAGGGGTGGCCATCAGCAGTCATGCTTGGGCGGGGCTTGGGGATAGGACTTCCTGAAAATCAGGGGAGCCCCCCCAGACCCTACCTGGAATATAGTTTATTCATTCTCAGCTACAGTACAATCTGGAACAGAGTGACATGCTTCTAAGCCCACTGACTTCAGTCTAGTGGTCTATGATCTCAAGAACTTGTTCAGGGAATTTATTGACAGGTATAGATTGCATGAAACCAAAAAAAGAAAGTTGGCTGTTGTCAGCCAGTAAATAATGCTTCAACCCAGTCTCCAGGCTACTGCACCCAGCGTCTTTGTGCAAATGCTGAACGTCATGAGAGAGAGAGAGAGAGCGCGCTGTACCTTGTGAAACACCACAGTAAGAGTCCCATAGCATGGAATGTCCTCTTCTCCTTATCTCAATGCCATTCATCTGTCGGAGCTATCAGGACATTTACAAGCCTCAATCTAGTCCAGAAACAAGTTGGATAACACAATTCCTAGAACTGCCTGTGTCTGCCCAGCTTTCTAAGATATAATGATTAAGAAACATTTAAATCTCCTGTGGCAGGGAGAGGAAACTAGGGATGCCAGCCTCCAGGTGGGACCTGGGAATCCCCAGGAATTACAGCTTTAGTTCCCCTGGAGAAATTACAGCTTTAGTTCCCCTGGAGAAAACTGATGCCTTGGAGGGTGGACTCTGTGGCACTGTACCCCACTGAGGCCCCTCCACTCCCCAGGCTCCATCCCCAAATCTCCAGGAGTTTCCCAACCTGGATCTGGCAACCCTACCCCCATCCCTCTGACTGAATTTAAATTTGCTTTTATATTTTATATTTATATCTTAGTTTTTAAAATGCTATGATGTTACTTAATGAAATGTTTAATGAAATGTTGTGAACACCCACCCCCCAACTCACTTGTGGGGGTGGGCTGGGAATAACTCAAATGGAATAAATAAATAAATCCCCTCCAGTGGCCAAGAGGGGGCTGGCAACCCAAAATGGCTGACATGTGGGTGGGGAAAATCCAGATTTTGCCACTCATGCAGCAGCCATCCAGGCTTAATGTGATAGTTTCCAAAATGTAGGAGCAAAGCAGGTTTGGGAAAGATCAGAGAAAAGCCAGCAAAGCCTCTGGAGGCACCGCAATGCTGTGGGTAAGCAGGGACCCTGCTTTCCAACAGAAGAAGAGGAGGAGGAGGAGGAGATTGGATATATACTCGACCCTTCACTACCTGAAGGAGTCACAGACGGCTTACAATCTCTTTCCCTTCCCCTCCCCACAACAGACACCCTGTGAGGTAGGTAGGCCTGAGAGAGCTCTCTCGAGGCCTGCCTTTGAGAGAACAGCTCTGAAAGAACTTATGACTGACCCAAGGTCACACCAGCAGCTGCATGTGGAGGACTGGGGAATCAGACCTGGTTCTCCCAGAAAAGAGTCAGTGCTCCTAACCACCACACCAAAATGGTACCAAACAGCACTGAAGGGGCGGGAGGATAGTCCATCTGGAAGTCATTTTAGGCTGGATACTCTGTTACAGTAAGGCTGAGGTAAACACTTGCTTATCCTGTAAAGGTAAAGGTTTCTCTTGCTCGAAAGCCAGTCGAATTCAACTCTAGGGGGTGGTGCTCATCTCCATTTCCAAACCGAAGAGCCACCACTGTCCAGAGACTTTTCTGTGGTCATGTGGCCGGTATGACTAAATGCTGAGGTGCACAGAACACTGTTACCTTCCCACCGAAGTGGTACCTATTTATCTACTTGCAATTTCTTGCTTTCAGACTGCTAGTTTGGCAGGAGCTGGGGTCAGAGACAGGAGCTCACTCCATCATGTGGCACTCAGGTCTCGAACCACCGAGCTACCAACCTTCCAGTCTGCAGCTCAGCATCTTAACCTCTGAGCCACCACTGCTGCCAAACCCATCAACTAAGCCAGCTTTGGAGCAAGGCAAGACCTCCCCCTCCGCAAGTTTTGGCTTCATTCTTTCTCATCCTTACCCGAACTTAGAATTTAAAACATACATAATAAAAGAACAGCAAACCTTTGTTAATATTGTAAACAGTCCAGTTATTTCCCAGTGATCAATCAAAGTAGTGGAAAGGTCATTTTTCCTTCCACCCTTTATTTGTATAGTGATCTGTATTTGTGATTATAAATGCAGGATGGTGAATGTCTTTCTGGATTAAACATGAACAATAGTGTAGCATATGTACCTATAATTTGTTTGTGGTTTTTTGATTTAAAGTTTATATGAAGTGTGAGATTACTAAGTAGAACTATCCCCCCCGACCCCACCATTAGAACTGATTTAATTACATTTTATACACCGTTCAAGCAGTTGGTTTTTATTATTATTGTACTGGTGGGAAATCGGATACTTGGCCTTCTGTAAATGCAACCTTGCTATTGCAGGCAATAAGCTTCTGGTTATATGACAAATGACTTAATATTTAAGATGTGTCAGTAAAATCAATCCTAGTGCTTTTCACTGAGAACTGCTATACAAGGAGCACCCTGTTTTGTCCTCAGTTTCTTGCTAGATAAAGGTACAAGTATAGAGATTTCTTACAGATTTACTTACTATATAGCTTATTATGACATGTAGTTTTTATGAACTAGAGTCCAATTCATCAGATGCAAATGTATTCTCTATTGGTAGGCATATATGTCTATGTAAAATTACAAAATTAGACACATGGCTATAGAGAGAAATGCTGAGAGGCACAGGCAGTGCAAACTGAGAATATGATATAGTGGGAATCATCAGAGGCAGATAGAAAGAAAGCACAGACCTTTCCAGCTCATACCGCGGCTGTATCCCAAGCTATGTGGGTAACAACACTGGTATGAATTAATAGGAAGTGAGCTCTGGAGTCCTAACAGCATCCTTTTTCAAGAAACTTAGGCTGTTTCTACATCTGACTTTCCCGCTGGAAGCATTCTAGTTCCAAAAAACCCTGCCCATACTTCTGTGTGGTGTGAAACCATGCTGCCACTGAAATGTCCACATCTACTAATTGCCCTCCTGTGGTCAAGCTAGTATGCAACCGGCTTCATTCTGCTTTAAACAATTGCTGTTGATTAGTGCACTTAGACCCCCTGGAGTGAAATTTCACACCACTGTGAAATCAGCACAGGAAAAGACAGCAGTCAAACTACTTTAGAGGGGAGGTGTAAAATGGCCCTTAAAAGCACAGTTTGTCATGGTAAACCCCAGAGGGTATGGGCACATTGTTCCTCTGGGGTTCCAAGTCTAAACGAACAAGAAATAGTTTTAGGTTGTTTCTGATTTCTCAGTTTATTCTGTGACAAACATACAGTTGAGGATATGAGTAATCAGGGGTCTGTTGGAGCGAGAGCGCACAGGAGCACAGCTCCGGGAGTGAGGAGCCCAGGGGGCGGGCACATGACCAAGCCCCGCCCCCTCCTCAGCTTCCCTGAGCAGTGCAGAGGTGCAGCACCCCGGGGAAAGCCCTTTATTGTTTTTAATGTTTTGTTTTAATATTGATAATTTTATCATTGTTCCTTTTATGACTTTTATGCTTTTCCAGAGACTTGCTCAAGGTGGCATATAAATTTTCTAAGTATACCATTTTTTATCGGGGCACATGGCACATAAGTACTGGAGAAATTTCACCAACCCTTCAGCAGCTTCCACCCCATCAGTTTGGTGTAGTGGTCAGGAGTTGGACTCTAATCTGGGAGAACCAGGTTTGATTCCCCACTCCTACACATGCAGCTGCTGGTGTGACCTTGGGCCAGTCACAAGTTCCCTCAGAGCTGTTCTCTCATGAGCAGTTCTCAAAAGTCCTCTCTCAGCCCCACCTACCTCACAGGGTGTCTTGTTGTGGGGAGGGGAAGGGAAAGCGATGGGTGGTGCACATGTCCTGGGTATCTCAAGTCTACTTGAAACCTGGTGGTTTCAAGGGAGCAGGAAGAGAATGAGGGTGTGTTCTTTACACTTATTTTTATGGCACAAAGTATTGGATGGGGAAGGGAATGGAGGAAGAGCAGGTCAGTTTCACTCACCTGTGGAGTGGAGCCTGAGGGGTGGGACAATCTGTTTGGGGGCCCATAGAATTGGACCCCGTGGTCCAATCTTCTTGAAACTTGGTGGGTATTTCGAGGACAGGCCCCAGCAGCTACCCCACAAGTTTGGAACCTCTCCCTCAAACCCCCTTTCCTCCAGTCCCTCATATACCCTATGAGTTTTTGCCATTGATTTCAATGGCTCATAGGATATAATGGGGCTGAAACTGACATTCCCTTTCTGACACACTTCTGGTTTTGTCAGGAGGCGTGGCATATGCTAATGAGTTATGCTAATGAGTTATGCTAATGAGCTCCTGCACCTCTTTTTCTACGAAAGGACCCCTGTGAGTAATCAAATCTCTCTGGCGTCTCCTCACTTGCCTCTTTCGGTCAGCTTGAGGCCAGGAAGCTCTCCACCTCTTCTACCGCAGTCTCATTCACCAGGCATCTTACCAGCTGAATCAGTTATCTCTTTATTACAGTCTCATCTCTATGCATATTCTTTTGGCTTTTCTGCCGCCCCCCCAGCAATGTAACTTCTACTTGGGTAGATTCTTAAAGGGCCCCTTTGGAACTTGAAATCTCTCAAGGGATTCCCAGGAGTGGCCTTGGGCCTGGGATCAAGAAGGGAGGGTTCCCAGCTGCCTGTCAGACCCACAAAAATTGTCATGTGCCTGGAGCTGTCTCTGTAGGCCTCCTCTAAGGGGCCAGTAGGTGTACTGCCTGAGAGAAGATAATGAAAACAAATCCTCTAAGGCCTCACCCCTGGTCATAAGAAGCCTTTTTAATTCAAGAGCTTTACTTTCTAAATATGTCATGCTGCCCTAGCAGCGTATATAGTTTGTATTAGTGCAGGGAAATAAGTCCTTTACCTTTAAAGTAATGCATGATGGAAATTTTAGTTTATTAGCCTCTCAGGTCAGATGTTCTGAAATAGCCTTCCTTACTGGTTATATATAGGTTCCCCTCCAGTAGCTAGCAAGCCCCCCAAACTCCTTTATTGGCTTTTTCCACCCCTTTGTTTGAAATCACTAGCAGCAATGAGACTTTTCACCAAAGTCATACAAAACAGACTCTAATCACTAAATAGGAACTCTGTCATGCATTCAGCAGCTGGATCATAAGTTGATGATCATTTGAATGCATGAGGAGTCAATAAAATGGATTAGACTGGCGATGATCACTTACTTGCAGTTGGCTCAGCTTCTGGCTAGCCTCAGAGTACAAATACATGTAATTAAAACAAAAAAACCCATTTTCACTTCTTTGGAAAAAAAAACAGTTGAAGGGGAAAAAGAATTAGCAAGGTCACAGAAGTCTACTATATGTAGGCTTGCCATTCTCCCAGGGGAGTGGGGGTTTGTCTGCTTTAGGGGCCACTGATCCGCCGTCCTGTAACAATAAGAGTGAAAGAATCACTGCAGATTTCAGCAAGCCCAAGATAATTTCCTAATAATTTGATGTATACATTACCTCTGTTACATTAGTTACAAAAAGATTCATCAGATACTTCCATAAATGCTGTCTAATGTTTGTGTTGTCACAAACCTTAGTAAATTTTGCATATCCCCATGGCCAGTCACTTTCTAGATATAATTCTACTGGGTATCTTTGAAGTGGAGTCTGGTCTCCATGTTCGAGAATCTGTAAAATGGTGAGTGGTGGAAAATACTGCCAAGTTGCAGCCAACTTATGACAACCCTGTAGGGTTTTCAAGGCAAGAGACATTCAGAGGTGGTTTACCACTGCTTGCCTCTGTGTTGAGACCCTGTACTTCCTTGGAGATCTCCCACCCAAATACGAACATGGCCTGACACTACTTAGTTTCCAAGATCTGATGAGATTAGGCTAGCCTGGGCTATCCAGGTCAGAGATATGCAGACTTTGTTATGGTATGCAGACTTTATTAGTTCAATGATATAATTTTTTCAACACATTAGCCTAGTATAGTGATTCCCAGAAGGGGATTTGCAGAATCCATCTAAATCTCCATCTCTATGAGTTATGAACATTCACATGCCATTTCTTTGAATGTATTTTGAAGCTGAATGTATTTTGCAGTTGCATCAGAATCTAGTCATGTTATTTTTGTCATTTTTCATTTGCATTTCCATACAAGACGAGATGTCCTGTACCTGTTGGTCCATTGTCCAGATTACAATAAAGGTCTGTAGTTAAGATGTGACCTATTTGATGTCCATTGTACCTAGGCAGAATACGTCAACTATACCGTAAATACAAGCATAGATTATAATCTAAAATAAGAAATAACATACAAAAGGGATGGGGAAGCAAGCAGTCCTGCCTGTATAGTACTCCACAGATCAAAACTCAGGCCTGCTTCCATAAGAATGTAAAAAGAACCCTGCTGGATCAGTTCAGTGGTCTATTTATTCTAGCAATCAACTGTCCTCAAGGGCCAATGAACAGGGGAAGGCCTTGGCTCTGGAAAGGTATCTTACTAAAAGCATTTGGGAAGTCCAAGTACCATACATAACATCTACCAAGTTATTCCTTTCTCCCATGCTTGTTAACCTTCCTAAATATCTCCAAAAGTTTGATGAGGCTAGACTTCCCTTTGTAGAGGCCGTGCTGATTTCCCTTCAGAAGGCTTTTCTTCCTCTGGGTGCTTTAATAGCTATTTCAAATAATTTAGTGGGTTGTAATTTTCTGGATCCCCTCGGGAACACTTTTTTTAAAAACCAGTGTTACATTTGCTACTTTCTAGTCCTCTGGTATGGGGTCTTTTTGCCTTTTATGGCTTCCTTGAATCGGGTAGTTAATCACACATGTATCCTATTGGACTTTGTGATCCCTTTCCTGACTTGAGATATGCATTCTATCTGGACCTCAATCAGTTGTTTTTAAATGGATACCAAGCATCCTGGAGGGATTTTTCTCTTGACTTTCCATTTTAATTTCTTTTGGCTGGTCATCTCATTTTTCTAAAGTTCCCCCTTTTAAAAATCGAGTGTGAGTTGGACTCTGGGGATAACTTTGTATTGACATGAGTGCTGAAATCAATAGCTTCATGGCCATTGTTCCCAATTGGCATAGCAACGAGAACATGGCCTACAAGAAACCAGAAACATGGGAAACAATCTTTAACAAACCCTCTGACTTTAAGACACCATGAGCATGAGATCAAGCTGTAGCATGACCTCTTGGCTATGCGTGCCACCTGTGACCAAGAGATACCTCTTCAACAGCCAAAAACTGTTCCTTTTCAACAAAGAAGATTCAAGCAGCACAACTACATGCATCTGGGAAAACATCAGTCCAAACATCTATCTATATAAAGCTGACTTAACACTTTTGAAAAAAATATATGACTCAAGTTTGTCTAGAATAATAACATAAAATACTAGGAACTTCTTTTGCATAAACAGTCTCAGAGCAATACAATATCCTTCCCAGGAGAGATCATTTGTCTAATACTATATGAAGAGAAATACCTTCTCAGATTTCCTTTCTTGCACCTCTTCTCTATAGGTTAATTTCACTTATCTATTGCAGGCTGTAGCCCAAAGTTAGCACCAATAGATACCTCAATACACAGTCGACCAATCAATATCTAGCATAGAGTTTACCAGTCACAACTTAAATCCAGATTTCTGGACCAGTAGCTATTTTCCCCATTAGCATCCAAGTAGCTTCAGGGGTATACGAAGGATAATACATATCCTTCTATCTTGCAAATAGTTCTTCCACTTACTGTCTAGGTGGAGTTTGGTTTATTATACAATTTGCTTTACTTTCTTTTCAGACCTTATTCTTTGAATCTATACTTTTTATGGTAATAAAGTAACTTGTAGGTTGAGTACTTTGTCTCGCTCAAATCTCTTTCTACACTCTAGCACACTGGGCTAATTATGAGAGTTGTGTATACATTAGGCCTGGCATAGTTCCAGTTGTCCACAGTACTTGTGCCTAGTAGGGCCACGGTGGTTCAGTGGTTAAGATGTTAAACTGCAGACCGGAAGATTGGTAGTTCAGCAGTTCGAGACCTGAGTGCTGCGTGATTGAGTGAGCTCCCGTCTCTGGTCCCAGCTCCTGCCAACCTAGCAGTTCAAAAGCAAGAAATTGCAAGTAGATAAATAGGTACCGCTTTGGTGGGAAGGTAACAGCATTCTGTGCACCTCGGCGTCTAGTCCAAAAAGAAGCTCAGCTGGCCAGCACTAGAACCAGGGCTGTCTCGGTGGCAGCCCCACACTGGTGGAATGAGCTCCTGGAGAACATCAGGGCCCTGTGGGACTTATTACAGTTCCGCAGGGCCTGCAAAATGGAGCTCTTCCACCAGGCGTTCGATTAGGAGCCACCACCGGGGGATTGAGGACATCCAGGTCCCTGGAACTTGTTGGCTGGGACCCTACCAGAGGTGCCTAAAGTAGATTCTGCCCTCACACTATGCAACCTTGTTTGTTCACCATCTTTATTTGTTCACCATCTGTATTTTGCTATGTTTTAAAACTTTTGTAAACTATGTTCTATAGTATTTTAAATGTTGGAAGCCACTTTGAGCCAGCTTGCCTGGCACGGCAGGGTAGAAATGTAAATAATAAATAAATAAATAAAAAAGTCATGCTGGCCACATGCCCCTGGAGAAGTCTTTGGACAGCGCTAACTCTTAGGCTTGGAAACGGAGATGAGCACCATATCCCCAGAGTCGGATCTGACTGGCTTTCAAGCAAGGGAAACCTTTACCTTTACTTACTTGTGCCTCGTCTGTATCACAAAAGGAAGATTTTCACATGTGCATGCTTTCCTGGACTCCCCTCCATTGTTGGCCTTGATGGTATTGCCTAGAAAATATTTTCCATTAAAAAAACTTAGTAAACCATCCTTCTCCCTTGTCACAATACATCTCTAGTTTGCCCTCCTTCCCCCAGGGCATATTCCACACCTATTACAATGTATTATATTAATGTATTTAAGGGCCAAACTAGGACTGCTGTGACAAAGGGAAAGCTGTTTTCTTTCCCTTCCTGCTTGCTGCTTCTCTACAAGATGGCTTTTCTGCACAGGTACTAGGGCTGCACTGTACATAATGGTTTTACAGACTTATTTGGATAAATGATTAGGGACTATGGTCTTTACTGCTATGTATATTTTATTGTTACTAGGATACCAGTCATGTGATTCCTGTGCTGCTTAATATGTTAATGCATAACACTGTGCTTCAGTTCTTTCTTGTTGGTTCCAGACTCCTAAAATCCTAATGCACTGGTTATCCAATGTCCAATTTGGTTGATCAACCTTGAGTTCGTCTGAGAAAGGTGGACTATAAATTATATATATATATATATATATATATATATATATATATATATATATATATATATATTCAAATCGTGCAAATTGCTTTCTCTGTCCAGCTGTTTTGCTCCTCAGGTTCACAGATCTGGATCTGCCAAATGTGTCATTTGGCTTGAACCCACAGGGAGGGCATGTCAAAGTGCAGGTTCAAGAGAAAACAAAGAAATGTAACCACTGGCACAAAGGAATAATGCTGCTGGTGATAATGCTGCTGGAAGAGATGCAAACAACACATAAATGTGATGTCAGTTCTTGGATCTCCTCTTTTTTAAAAAACCCTTTCAGGTGTGCCACATTCATTGATAACCCCAAGGAAGACCAGATTCTTTCCCCTTCCCAGTGGGGTCCTTTCCGCACTAGACCTTAAATCCTGGTTCATCCCTGTCCCCAAACTTACATTCTACACTACACACAAGTTCACCCCTGTAATAATCTCAGGGTATTTTTTGTTTCCACATTACATTGAGGTCACCCGGTTTCGCCCCACACTTGTCCCAGGATAAACTGATGCTGATGTAACCAGGGATAAATGCAAGGTATTTTGTCATGAGTTGAACTCTGATAAAACCTGGGATGAGATCCAAGTGCAGAAAGGACCTGGATCTGGTTGCTACTAAGCTATGAGTGAGAGCAAGACTTGTCCAATCAATTATCTTTAATTTAGACTGCTGGGTCACTCAGGTTGTTTCTCTCTTGAGTCCTGACGACGTTTGTGATGATGAACCTTTGAGGTTTCCTTTAAAATGATGACTGGAGATAAAGTGTCCAAGAATCTTAGTTATGCACAAAGCAAAGAATTTTGACTTTATAGATCACAATTTACTTTACAATTAGACTGAATCTCCTGCAAAGACAGTGACAAGATGGGTAAAAAATGTCTCCTGCTCAGTTAAAAGAAAGAATGGTCTCAGAACTGCAATTCAGCACAAAAGGTGGATATTATCTGGTGAAAGCCCAGCACATTCCCAGAATGGTTTGCAGTCCTGAGAGGAAAGAGAGGAAGATTTATCTGTGTTTCTCTCCTGGGGCTTCATAGTGTATATTGTTTACCTGCACAATAGACTTAAATGGCTCTTGCTCATCATATCCTTTCAGAGCACTGAATATTCTTTCAGGGGGAAGCAAAGGTAATGCATTCATACACCTCCAAAGCATCTTCTCTCGCCATGTTGTAGGCTGCAGCTTTCTTCAGGGAGGTAAGAAATAGAATGTGTCACACATTGTCTCTATCATGTTCCCAGTTGTTGCTCGCTAACATTGATGCTATTTATTTATTCTTTATTTATTAAATTAGATTTCTTAATCTCCCTTCCCTGCTTGGGCGGGGCTCAGGGCAGTATACAACAACCAATTCAACACATGATAAAATCAAGTAAAAACCATTTAACAATGCCAATATTAAAAAAACCAGCTCCCATGTCTTCAACAGCAGCTGTGTCAGCAACTGCTGTTTTCTGATCGTTTTAAGTATTTTAATGCTTTTTTATCCTTGATTCAAGTTGCCCCAAGTCCTGCTTGCAGGGAAGGGAGACCGATAAATTGAACATAATAAATAATAATAAACAATTAGCAGGTAATTTTATTGCCATGTGATCATACTTTACCTCAGGGACAGACTGGGAATTTTAAATGACCCAGAAACAAACCCACGATGCTGCAGGCCACTCAAGTCAGACCCTCCCCATCATCAGCAATTAGGGTTGATTTCCTTTAGGATTGACTGATTTGATCTCTTTGCAGTCCAAGGAACTGTCAAGAGTCTTCTCCAGCACCGTAATTCGAAAGCATCTATTTTTCGGTGCTTGGCCTGCCTTATGGTCCAACTCTCGCAGCCATACATTACTACTGGGAATACCATCGCTTTGACCATCTTTCCGTACAATTCAACATTTCACAGAGGAAAATTCTCTTGTGTATATATAGTGTTTTTTGCCATCACACCAAAGAGCACTGCCTGAGTATTTCCCCATCCATGCTATCTGTAGCTGAAGGCTCTTTTCAGCTTGCTATGTACAATATTCATCCAGTCTTCTGCAGCCTGTTCTTTGTTAGCTTATGGAAAAGGGTGTGTTAGTAAACTAGCGGCCATATTTTTTTAAAAGAACACTTTGCAGTGCTTGACTTTGCAGTTATCACAGAACAACTGCAGCTCAAACACCTGAGCAATATCTAATGTCTGGATAAGGAGTTATGGTGGGGAAGGAAGCCAATGTGTCCTATTGTACATGAAAACACATTTAGAAATTGTCAAAGAGTCTTCCCCATGATCTCTCCCCAAAGCAGAATCAGGACAAATCAGAAGCAGTGATTTAGCAGGAAAAGATAATTTTCTGCTGCAGAATGTGGTGGCTGCTACAAGCATAGACAGCTTCAACAGGGGGTCGGATAAACACATGGAGCAGAGATCCATTAGTAGTTAGTAGCCACAAGGTATAGATGTCTGGGGCAGTGAATTCTTGGTGCTTTGGGGGCAATAGTGTGTGTGGGGGGGACTTCTGGAGTTCTGGTCTCACTTGTGGACCTCCTGATGGCACCTGGGTTTTAGCCACTGTGCAACACAGACTGTTGGACTGGATGGGCTATTGGCCTGATCAAACATTGGCTTCTCTTATGGTCTTAAGATTTTATTGCATTTTTGTTTTCATTTGTATTTTTATTGTTTAACACTTTGGTTCCAGAGTCATTTATCTCCAAATACCCAGCTTCATGGGGAGGGCAATATAAAAGTTTAAATGATGATGATATTGCCTTCCTTTTCCTTGCATGTGACTTACCAGGTGTTAATCAGTGAGATACTAAACTCTTTGCCCAATTGGTTCATCAGCATGAAACAAAAACCCAGGCATGTACAAGTTGTTACCTGCCACTTGTATGTAGCTCACCAAACTGTATGGAAAGAAAAGGGTAAAGATGAGCAGCCTCTGGCAGGCCACTTAGCATGCCTAGGGATATCTGTTTGGCTTGCTGGGTCACAAGTCCTGTCAGACCTACAAGAATAACCAGCTATTAGATGAACTTCCGCACTTAGGATAACTGCAGCCTTCATACCTTTTCTTTTTTCTGCAATACTTTAGGGAAAGACAGCAAAGAGGAGGCTGAGACAGAAGAAGCCTAGGCAATTTCGGTTGCATGCTAAATGCATCATTCTCATCTACACAGAGGTACCAAACACTCTGTCCTTTAGCAGCTTTTCAGGTTTTAATAGGTTCTGGACAAACCGTACTATTTTTAAAGAGGGAAAATAGTGGGCAGATACTCCAGACAGTCCAAGTATGTGAAGAATGCGACTATGTAACTCATGTGTTGTATTCTTAATTATTTTCCAAATAATCTGAAAGTGATCATTACACTGATACAGCCTGAACAGTAAGTACATAATTAAACTTCCAAGCAAATGAAATATACATACTTTGCAACTGAAGCTGCAGTCCTATGCCAACTTGGGAAGTAGACTCCTTGAAATCTGCTGGTTGTATTTCTAAAAAAAAAAAAAAAGGTTGTTAAGGTTTAGGTGTGACAAAAGATTAAGAGGCTGTATTTTGATACGGTCCTCTATGTTGCCCTTGCAAATGTTTGTGTGACTTACCTATGGCAGCTGAGAGATCTGGTAGGTTTTCAGATGCTTTCTGGGATTTCTGGTGATTCAGCCAGCTCTCCTAGTAAGGCCCTGGTTTCTTGCTGGAGACAGCACAATTGCACAGATGACACAGCTGACACTGATTAGATTCAGAATGGCCCCAGAGTAGACAAAAAAAGGAAAAGAGATGCTTTTATGATGATACAAAGCCCCTGTGCATTTTGCAGTAAAAGCACCGTCAGAGTGATCTATCGAGAAGGACCTCACAATACAAATTATTACACACTATTAAAATTAATATTAATTAAAAAGCCAGGATAAAATTAACCCCCCCCCCAATATACATTAATTACAATATGGAATGAAATGCATAGTCTATGCAAGTAGAACAGGAAGATGCAATTGCACTTCCATTGGTTTTGAGTTATTCCAGCGCTGAATGTTCTAATTACTGTTCCTAGTATGCTGTATGTTATCATGGTCAGATTAATCATATTAAGTGTGTTGAAGAATTAAATAATGGGTACAATCTGAGTTGGTCCATGGCTAGTTATGATCAAAATACACATCCCCATTCCACTGGCATACAACTATTTATTTTTAAAATTTATTTATTTTATATAACATTAATCAATCAGTTTAAAATCAAATGTTGGAATCACAAAGATGAAATGAGATTAGAAACAAATAACTAAAAGGCCTCTTTTCTTGATGAGGACTGTTGGAAGAGACTTTTTAAACCACAGCTACAAGCAAAAGAAATCAAATGAACAAAAACGAAGACCTCACACTTCCCCCTCTCCAATGAATACTGTTGGAGTGTTGGGAAGATACAGCTGAAGAGTTAACTTGAAGGAAGACATTTGTGTATTAATAGAAAAAAACTGTACAGACTGCTGTTTTAGAAAAGCTTTTGGGTGAAGCCAGATGAACAGTTAGATCTGAGTCCAGTAACACCTTGGAGACCAACAAGAGTTTCAGGGTATAAGCTTTCAAGAGTCAAAGCAGTAGCAGTAGCTTATACTCTTATTGGTCTCTAAGGTGCTACTGGACCCAGTTCTAAGTACTGTACTGCAAACCAACTCAGCTACCCTCTGAAAATAGCCAGATGACGAGTTGTATGCAGGCAGATATGCCTCCTTGTTTTTTTTTTATTGAAATGATGTCTGAGAGGTCACATCTGACAGTCTGATAACTTGCAGTCTAACGTAAATAGCAGTAGAAATGTTAGACCCTTTGCCTTTACTGCTTTTGCAACCAGAGTCATAAACAGCAAACCCTCATCCCACAATAAACCTTGTTCCACTGGAAAACATGGAAGAATGTAAAGGTTACAACTGCAAAAGTTGTCATGTGATTTGACATCAGCTGCTAGAAATTTTGCCACACTTATAGTAGTTTGTTTGTCTTTGTCTCTCAGTAAGCAGGATGATTTGGCTTCTGGAGAGAGGAAGTCCTGATCAATACTCCCTCTAAGCTGTGGAGTCTTGTGAGCAAAAATTCTACTTTGTGAGCTACTGGCATTAGAGTTGTGAGCGAGCGGTTTGGCTGCTGCATAAATTAGTTAGCTCTGCAGCCATCCTTCCTGAGCGAAGACAAAAATATGTGAGATGGAGGCTAAAAAACTGTGAGCTAGCTCACACTGACTCAGCTTAGAGGGATATTGTGATATTGGCAGGTCCCTTATCTCTCCAAGTGAGAAAGAGTGGTTTTTGAATCAGCTGAGTCTATTAAAGGCACTCCAGATGACCACCACTACCTGAGCATTCAGGTATGGTGACAAATGTGTTAGGACCCCCAAAAGGTACACTTCAGCTTGATAATTGGCAAGTTCAGCTTCTGCATTGCCACAAGAGTTTGCAGGGTGACTTTGGGCCAGTCAGGTTTTCTCAGCCTAACCTACTATGTCACAGAGTTGTTGTGAGGATAAAACAAGGGGGCAAGGCAGCTACCCTGAGCTCTTTAGGAAGGGTGGCATAAAAAGATACCAGGCAGATCCTGTCTGATCACCCAGTGTCACTATTTCCATCTCATCTACAGTGTAATCCTTAACAGTCGTATGCTTCTAAATCCACTGATTTTGGTCTACTAATGTATGTTCTTATGAACTTGTTCGGGGAATCCATTGACTGATCTAGATAGCATGAAACAGAAGACAGAAAATTGCTTGTCATCAGGATTATGGTTAGCAGTGCAACCCAATCTCCTGGCTACTGCACCCAGTATTTATTGATTATTATTTTTATTTATACTCTACTTTTTTTTTTTTGCTGAGACTCTAGGTGGATTACACTGTAAAGCAGTAAAATCAAGCAACATAAGACAGCCAGTGAGCAATGCAATAGGACTAAAAATTACAGAATCAGAGAATAACAAGCCGGACGGTGGCTTGGCGAGGCCCGAGGCCTGCTGAGCCGGCTCCCTTCCCCCCTGAGCCCCAGTGAAAGTGGCTTGGCATGGCCTGAGGCCCGCCGAGCCACCTCCCTCTCCCCAGCCCCACAGACCATGGCTCAGTGAGGCCCAAGGCCCTCCAAGCTGGCTCCCTCCCCCCCAGCCCCAGAGGCGGCGGCGCGGTGAGCCTCCTCCCACCCCCTCCCCACCAGCGGTTGGAGTGTCCCCTGCACATGCGCAGGGGACACTCTTTTACTTTTTGGGGGATTTAAATATCCCCCAAAAAGTTTTTGGATTTTTCTGCAAATGTGGAAAGTTTCCCACATATGCAGAAAAATCTCCCTCCCCCCAAGTGCCCCCCTGCGGATTTAGATATTCGCACGGAGGGGGCCACTTGGGAATTAGATATATAGATGCAAAGAAAAAACTATCTAAGGCAAGGTGCACTGTAAACAATACAGATAGTGGATCGCAAGGTATAAAGCAATGCAGTAAAAAGCAAGGTGACACCTACAATAATCATTGTTGTAGTCTACAATCCTGTTTCATTATAAAGGTGCCCTTCTTGACTGTTCCACTCTACAGTTCAGTCTCTCTCTTTTTAAAGGCCCCTTGAACATTATTGTTCAGCACATTTTGTGGAATGACAGAAGTGTGGGAGCCTTCCTGACCTCTTCAGGCAGGTGGTTCTACAAGGTGGGGCCTACACTGCAAATGCACATGAATAGGCACCTGCCAATTTTGCCCAGTTTCATGGTGACACCTTTAGAAGGCTTTGCATGGATTAGTGAAGCTGTTGCACCAGAACATAGCAGGAGGGGTGATCCAGTATGTGGGACCAACGCAATTAAGAGCTTTGTATGTTATTACCACAACCTTGAATTGAGATTAGTAACTAATGTAGTGTCTGCAGAATCTGTGTGACATGCATGTACCACCTGAGGACCAATAGTAGCCAGGCTGCAGCATTCTGCACCAAAGGGAGTTTTCCAAATTGTCTAAGGGGGATCCAGCTCCTGCCAGCCTAGCAGTTCAAAAGCAAGAAATTGCAAGTTGATAAATAGGTATAACTTAGATGGGAAGGTAATAGTGTTCCGTGCACCTTGGCATCTAGTCATGCCGGCCACACATCCACGGAGACATCTTCAGACAGCCCTGACTCTTCAGCTTGGAAACCTGAATGAGCACCGCCCCCAAGAGTCGGATTCGACTGGCTTTCGAGCAAGGGAAACCTTTACCTTATGGAGAGTGCATGAGATGGATTGACTCAATAAAAGAAGTTTGAAAGACTTGAGAATGGCTGATGATGATAGGACATTTTGGAGAATGTGAATTCATAGGGTTGTCATAAGTTGGAAATGACTTGGTGGCACTTAACAGATACACACGCATAGCATGCAAGGCAATAGTCTAGCTTTGGAGTAACCACAGCATGGATCCATGTGGCTAGATCAGCTGAGTCAAGGTAGGAGGTCTTCTTCCAGGCTAGATGACCTGGTAAAACAACTCAAGTACGTAAGGACTTTTGCCCAGCGTTTTTCAGAATCACATTCAGGTCTGACGAGACAAACAACTCAGACATTTCAACAATATGTTTGAAGATGTTTTTCTTAAGCCCATAAATTACTCAACTTTTTTGCTGTTCAAAGGCCATCATTCGAGTCCCCACAGTTCTAGGGGTAGATGTGTCAAATTCCATGGTCCTCAGGGGCTGTGGTGACTGAGATGATGCCGGAGGCGGCTGGTTGAGGCCAGATGAGGAACAGGTAGAGGAAGACATAAAGGCAGGTGATGTCCCAAGACAAAAAATTAGAGCAGCGTGAAGTGAGTGCATGGCTTGGAGCAGAATGGCACCAATGATGCCTTGTAGTGAAATTCTTTTACAAGCCTCTGATATAAAGTGTAGATGTGTTTTTAATAGAGATGCGGTGGAAAGTCTGACTACAGCTTTTTTTAAAGCTATGAGAGAGAGATTCCATAGTGTAATGTTATATATCTTTTAAAAATTTTGTACATAACTCAGCGTATGTGCTCACAAGTATAAAGTCCTCCCTTTTAGTTAGTGCAAACTTTATTATGGACCTTGACCCCCACTAAAGGAGTCAGATGGATAAATCCATTTCTAGCCCCTGAGTAGGAGACTAGACTGCCTAGGGTGGCCCTTAGGATACAGGATTGTCCTTCTGTCTGTTTATCACTCACAGCTCAGCATAGGTGCATCAACAAAAATGTGTGTTGCAGCTGCCATTTGTTAATTCTGGAAAAAAACAATTTTAAAGGTAATGCCTTTATTTCACTTACACAAATCTTTCTCTTTGGGGTGCTCAGAGCAGCAGTCTTATGCATGTTTAGTCAGAAGTAAGTCCCATTTTGCTCAATAAGGTTTACTCCCAGGTAAATTCAAATTGGATTGCAGAGCATATAAATTGTTGGAGAGTCTCCCAGCCAGGCAGTTTACCAGATCATACCTATTCAGCTTCAACTTATGGATTTTCCCGGGGTTGAAAAACGCGCTAGGGAACCAGGAGCATTGCAGGAGTGAGCCCGCTTCAGCGGGGGAGGTGGATCGGCCTGTCTGATCAGCAAATTTAAATGTGAGAGGGAACAACGGCAAAACCCGATCAAAACAACCGTGTGACCGCACCCTTCATGTGTCTTCTCTTTACCCCATTCACAACATCCTAAAAATGCAGAAGCACAACAATGTTCAGGAGGTCACAAAGTTCATCTCTCTGTCCTGTAGTAGAATGCCAGTAATACCTATGTAATCCTTGACAAATCCAACTTGTGTTAAAACATTTTTGGTGACGTGAAATGTGCCTGACAAACAAGGAAAACACAAATGCTTGTTTCAGCATTGACAATCACCTTTTGCTGATCTGAAACTTTTCTAGCAAATGAGAGTGGTTTTATACTAGTTATGGCAACAGCTGCAACACATTTTAAAAGCCGCAGCTGTTCAACAAGGGCTCCCTGGTGACTCTAAAATCTATTGTAAACAACATGGTTAGGTTATTGGCCATTCTTTTAGTTAGAGATCAGAATTTCTCCCTGGATAGTGGAGTTCTGAATCACTTGTTTTTGAAGTGAAACTGGTACATTAGGAATTCTCCTTGTTCTGTTTCTTTATATCTCAGTTTTATAGAGAGCACAGTGGCTTTGCAGTTTGCTACTGCACCTTTCTTGGCAACCTGGTGATGAGGTCCCACGGGCCAAGCTTCTTCTGGAGGTGGCAACCTTCCTCCCAGTGATCGCGACCCTAAGAAGGCTTGGAGATGGCCTCAGTCTGGGCCAGCCCACCCAAAAGTAAAGATAGGCAGACAGAAGGAGATGCAGAACCAATGCCAGTAAGGCTGAGGTCCAGCACTGAGGGGAAGGATGTCAAGAGGAGGTGTATGGGGCAGGTAAGAGAAGTATTGGGGAGCAGAGAGGAAACAGTCAGAGAGAGTTAAAGAGCAAAGGAGGAAATAGAAAGAGAAGGCAAGAAAAAAAGGGGACAGAAGGGCAAAGAGGGAATGAGAAGAGACCGGGAAAGGAACAGGTTTTTATTTATCTGAAGAAGGGGGCAGTACCACCCAGGACTGGCTTCTTCCACCCAGAACTAGCAACAGAAGTATCATACAGCAAGAATGAACCTAGAAAAGTGAATAAAACCATAGTTGTTAAACCAGTCCTAGGTGTCTTTGTCTTTCTTCATTCTCAATACTGCAAACAGGTCAACAAAATTTATGTATTTATTTCTTTTATTTATACCCTGCCCTCCCCGCCAAGAGATGAACAATCCATAAAAAATCCTGGGTCTCTTGTGACTGGTGAATAGGAGGTGAGGTGAACCAGTGGCTGTTCAAGCATCTCTATTTCATATTAACCACATTAGAAGTCATATGTTGCAAAAGCATGTATAACTTGTAGGGCTGCCATCCTCCAGGTGGGCCTGGAATTCACTGGGAATTACAACTAATTTCCAGAGATCAGTTCCCCTAGAGGAAATGACCTTTGGAGGATAGACTCAATGGAATCACAGCCCTGCTGAGCTCCTTCCTCAAACTCCATCCTCCAGGCTCCACTCTCAAATCTCCAGGAATTTCCCAAGCTGGAGTTGACAACATCACACGACCTTAGTTGGTTCTACAGTGAGGCTTAGCAATTGCCATACAAGATATTTTAGTTACTGTTCATATTCAAGTTGTTTTAAGCCATTTCTCATTCTATTTGTTTCTCTGTGAATTCATCCAGAAACATTACATTTATGGAAACTTATTTTCCTTTATCTATTATATGTAATATGTGGGGTGTCCAGATCTTATGAGATTTGAAGCAGATAGAACACCCAACCAGAACCAGTGCTGGAATAGAACAAGCAAGTTTTTGAACACTGAGTTGCATATCAACTCAGGCCCTTACCTAGAATATAGACAAGGCAATCCCAAACCGAGTTAATCCTTCTACATCTATTAAAGTCAATGGGTTTAGAAGGGTGTAACTCTGTTTAAGATTATATTCAATGTATGCCTGGGCAATTAAACTAGGTTCTAACTAGCCAGGCATGATGTCTGGCATGAGTCAGGTCAAGGTTCAGAGTCTTCAGAGGCAATACATTACTGAATACCTGTGTGATGGACTGCACTTTTAAAAGCTTAGAAGTGCTGTACAAACAGCTGAAGGACTGTGAAGGATTAATTCTTCACAGAAACAGAGGGCCCTTGAATGACAGGCTGCTCCAAGCAATTGGGTTGGTTAGTGTCAGCTGAGCAGAGAAAGTCTTGAGGAGAAAGTCAGATTTCTGCCTTGACTGAGTTGGGTACTGACAGTCTAATTTCAGCCCTAGTTGAGAAGACAGTTTTGGATTTCAGTCTTAGCTGAGAGCAGTTTATAACACAGAAGGAGAACTGGGGGAAAGTTGACAAGGAAGTTTGGGAAGTAGGCAAAGACTCCCTCTCGGGCTAAGGAAAGGGGATAGTTCTTCTAGTAAGATAAAAAAATTCCCCACCTAGTCAAACAGGGAGTTAGCTCTGAAGAGTGCAGAGATCCCTGGTCTGGTGTGGTTAGAAACTGCCTGTAGAAACCATAAGAGCTAGTTAAAAAAACTCAAGATGAGTACTGGTGCTTCAAGAGAAGGAGTTTGGGTACTGGAAAGAGTGTTCCAGCCCTCTGGAAACTAAAAAAGTCAGTGAATACTCAAAGAAGGTGTACTAGAGTGTTTGGGAAAAATACTGGCTCTCAACATAAAGATTTAGGTAACTGAGAGCTTAAGAAACTATTAGTAGCCTGAAACATTAGAACTAAAGTCTGTGCATGTATGGGTTTTACCTCAGAAATTTCAACCCCTGATTTCACCTGACCTTTCCCCTCTATGTTGCACAAAATATTTTGTTATTTTTGAATTTCAAAATGTTTCAAGTGCCATTTAAGTTGTTTAAGAGGGCTCCCGATCCTTCCCTTAGGTTCCTGGGCTGAGCCCACAGCTAAAATATCAGACGGTGACAGGGTGGGACAGCCAGAATTCTTAAGCAAAGAAGAAAACACATTACTAGGGTGGTTCAGTCAGTAAAGGAAAAGAAAAATCGAGGGAAAATCTTGCCTCTGAGAGAGGGAAGTGGATGGGGCTGTCATAACCTGTTACTCAGGTAGGGCTGCCAATTCTGTGTCAGAAAATTATGGGAGATTTGGGGGAAACGCCTGTGGAGGATGTAGTTTGAGGAAGGGAAAGAGCTTAGCAGGGATGTGATGCTGTACAGACCACTCTCCAAAGCTGGATATAAATTGTAATTTTGGGAGAACTCTGGATGTCAGCTGGAGGTTGGCAACCCTATTAACAGGGAAGAGAATAACTGTAAAGTTCCCTTTTACTTGTAGAATACAGGAAGAATTAGAATACTCACTCAAGTTCTTGCGCTTGGGTCCATACAGCAGAGACACATGTGCTCAAAACAAAATCCACGTATTAACAAGAAGATACAAGGATGCGAACAACTGTTTCAGAACAAGGGAGCTCATGCCATCTATACTTCCAGCAAACAAACAGTAGTGACTACGAAGGCTGCCAGCTCCAGGTTGGAAAATACCTGGAGTTTTGGGGAGTGGAGCATGAGGAGGGTGGGTTTTGGGGAGGGGGGAGGACTTCAATGGAGCATAATGCCATAGAGTCCACCTTCCAAAGTGGCCATGTTCTCCAGGTGAACTGCTCCCTGTTGCCTACTAGTTGTAAATCCCAGCAGATCTCCAGCCACCACCTGGAGGTTGGCAACCCTGCTAACTGAAGCAGTGACTATATCAGGGGGAATCAGACTGTTCCACTGTAATATATACCATCACAACAGTGGGGAGGACTATTGCTTTCTTCTGCTGCATATATAGGCCTTCTGGTGGGGGGCTTTGGCTGGCCACTGTGGGAGACAGGATGCTGGACAAGATGGACCTTGGTTGTGATCCAGCAGGGCTCTTCTTATATTCTTCTAAAGTATCCATCTCAAATCCAACACTACCTGAGGCTCTGCTGATTTGATTAATTTATTACATTTTCTTTTTGATGTATCACCTTAGCTATGCTTGATCTCAGTAGGTCTTGTCACATTAATACATTTGGTAGCTCATTTAAACCATTTCCATTTCATCTTTTGGAGCTTGTATGGTTTCCATTTTTAGATATACATTAAATATATATTTTATGCAATCACTAGGAGCATTTATATATATTTAAAACTAATGCCAAAATTTGCCAGTAGGCCTTATAATTAAAAGTCACCTCTTACAAACTCACAAAGGTTTCATACTGCAGCCTCCAAAGTATTCATAAAATTCCAGCTTAATTCAAAGCAAATATTAAATGTTAATTTTTGTTAGCTCAAGGTTTTTTCTAGCTGCTGACTAAATGTGGCTTCTTTCCTCACTGCCTCTGAATAGCAAAAAAAGGCCTTAATACAGAGAGATTATTCTTCGTTGAAGATCATACTGGCCTCATTTTAAATAATTAAATATTTATATCCCACCTGTTCTTCTCTTTTTAGCAGGTGCAAAGTGGCTAACAAAACTGCACTGCCTTAAATTAGCCGAGCACAAAATCAATAAAAACAACACAAATAATATCAGCGACCAAGCAGCCAATGATCAGGTTTTCCAAGATAACCATCAAGTAAGATTTCAACTTTCTTCAACATCCCATTTAAGTGGTATTTATTTATTAATTAACACATTTATATCTAGGGTTGCCTACCTCCAGGCACCTGGAGATCTCCTGCCATTACAACTGATCTCCAGGTGACAGACATCAGTTCACCTGGACAAAATTGCCACTTTGGAAGGTGACTGTATGGCATTGCACCCCACTGAAATTCCTCCCCTTCCTAACCCCCCCCCTCTTTTTAGGCTTCACCCCACAAATCTCCAGGTATTTCCCAACCCAGAGCTGGCCCTATTTATATCCTGCTTTTCCTTGGGGCTGAAGACTGTTTTGTAATGTTTTCTGAAGCTTTCTGAGTGTCAAACTCAGTGTTTTGTTTGCCATATTCACTGTGCTTCTTACTACTGTCTTTGGCTCAAGAAGGAGGAGGAGTGAATGTAGATTGGAATGTGTGGGAATGCACTCCACTAGACACATGTAACTCTTCCCAAGCAACCTCCCCATCAGAGGAACCCTGTGATAATTTGATAGCCTTAATGCTAAGTTGGGAGGTGGGGGAGAAGAACTGCACTTTTGCTTGGCAGGATGAATGTGTTGAGTGATTGGACTATGGCACAGGGGGGATATTTCAAAAAGGGTATAACTATGGGCTTGGCACCAAGACCCACCAGTTCTGACACAAGTTGCCTTACACCTGTAACGACCGCATATCTCAGTAAACAAATCTACTTCTGAAGAGTGTTGTTGGGAGTGAGTACATTTGGGGTCTGATACTGAGGTTTCTACTTTGTGGTGCTTTCTGAAGCTTGCCAAGTCTCTCGGAGACTGTTTCACAGGAACAGTATAATAGCTGAAAATGTTTGTGATTGAGATAATCTAGCGATCTTAGACAGGGTAGGAATTAGGGGAAATTGCCTGGAGAATCTACACTGGAGCACAATTTCATATCTGGGGGGAGATGGTCCTTTAAATATAATGTTATAATGCAGGGCACATTTGAACTGGAGAGAATGGTCAACTTATGTATTACCTGCGTGAAACAATGCCATCAAGGGATACCATGATCTGTTGGTGGAAGTTGATGACCATCACTGATCTTCCTGGTTTCCTCTCTCCCCAGGAAGCCATCTCCAATTTTGGGAATGTATATTCCCTGTCCTGAGGGACCACTTAGTAGGGCTGCCAGCCCAGTGCTGGCAGTCGGCAGAAGGTCCATCAGTGGCTGGTAGCCACAAGGTATAGATAGGAACTCTCGGTCTGGGGCAAGTTATGCTCTGTATTCTTGGTGCTGGGGAGGGGGGCAACAGTGGGAAGGCTTCTAGTGTCCTGGCCCCACTGGTGGACCTCCTGATAGCACCTGGTTTTTTTGGTCACTGTGTGACACAGAGTGTTGGACTGGATGGGCCATTGGCCTGATCTGACATTGGCTTCTCTTATGTTCTTAAGGCTGGGGAGAGCATGAGAACAGGTGCAGCTCTGATGCAGTGACATCACTTCTGGTACAACCCCCAAAGTGATGTCAGTGTGTAAGTGTAATGCTCTAGAATCCCCCCAAAACTGTCCTAGAGCACCACACTGACATGATGATATAACTTCCAGGTTCATGCCATAAGTGATATTGCAGTGTCAGAGTGATACTTATTTTCCCCATTGCTCTACTGAGCAGCAGGTGGCAATTGGAGTTGCTGGATCAGAGATCTCCCACTGTAGTCCTGGCATCCCCACTGCATGGAGTGGGTTAGAAGGCTGTCATGTGGGTTAGAAGGCTGCAGTGGTGATGGTGAAGGGGGTGAAATGGCTCCCTCCTGCTTCTTCTGTGAGGGTGCTCCACTGGCCTTTCATGGTTTGGGTACTGGCTGGATCCAGCCCATTGTTCTGACCTAGATAAATGAATACTCTAGAAAACATTTAAGTACATGTGGATGTGACCATGAGTGACACAGGTGTTATTGATACAAGCATTGACTTTTGTCTGAGTATGCATTACAGAGCCATGAATGACTTGCGTATCTCCAGATATGTAAAAATATTACACATGACTCAGTCTCTAAATGGAATGGGGTAGATAAAGGAGAAGATTTTCACTTTTCTTTGCTTCCATGCCAGGAAAACTCCACATGTTCACATGCATTTTTAGTCCTTTTCACTGGAAGTCTCTCTAAATTTTGCCCACTTTTTCCAGAAGAGAGAGCTTTCCGTACCATATCCTGTTGGGTGTTGACAGCCACTGAAAGGTGTGGGGACAGCCAATGAAAAGGAGCACTCATGGTTTGTAGATGAGCAGCCCTCCCCAATACGAGGGACGATAAAAAAGCTTGTTTCTTAAAACGCTTATTCCCTGGTGTTTCTGAAGAGGGGTAGAGGAAGGTCAATTTAATTTCTAGTGTATTCTCAGCTCTGGCCTGTGCTGGGTGCAGTGTTTGTAAATACTGGGCTAATTCTGTATAGATGAGTTCACTTCACAGGCAGATAAGAACATAAGAAGAGCCCTGCTGGATCAGACCAGTGATCCATCTAGTCCAGCATCCTTTTTCACAAAGTGGCCAACCAGTTCCTCTGGAGGGCCAACAACACGGCATAGAGGCTGAGTACTTCCCCTGATGTTGCCTCCTGGCTCTGGGATTCACAGGTTTAGTGTCTCTGAACATGGAGGTTCCCCTCAGTTGCCAGGTCCAGAAACCACTGATCAACGTATCCACTTAATCTATATTTATCCCCTTTTAAAGCTTATTATTCCTGTGGCCCTCACTATATCCTCTGGCAGTGAATTCCACCTTTTAATCACTCTCTGTGCAAAGAAGTATTTCATTTTGTTTGTCCTGAATATACTGCCCATAAGCTTCATTGGATGGCCTCAAGTTCTAGTATTGTGGAAGAGGGGGAAAAATTTCTCTTTGCCAACACTTTCTGCCCAATGCATAGTTTTATAAACCTCTATCATGTCCCTCCTTAGTCATCTCTTAGATAGAAGAGAGCCAGTATGGTGTAATTCATCAGAGCCCTTTAACTCTATTGTAGGGTGACTATCAAACAAGTATTGTTAATTAGCTCATGTTGAGGTGAAGCAATGTCTGTGACCACCACTGTGCTTGTTAACAGCAACCTCAATAATGCAGTAGCAATGTCCCATATTCACTTAATTGATTCGTTTTGAACAATGACGTCTTAAGTCTTTGTGCACTGATGAATGATTGGTGGCCATGCCACGGTCATTCTCATTTCCCTTTCACCTGTTGTATTTATTGTTCGTTTCTAGCTTGCCTTTCTGTTTCTAGCCTCTGACTACTGGCAGCTTTGTTCATTGGCTCAGTTACTTGCTGTCTGATCTTGTCTTTGCTGGAAGGCACATATCAAACAGAATACATGTAAATTTTGTTTTTGAAAAAAATGAAGAAGTCTAGAATCTGAACTGAGAAACTAACATTTGTGTAAAGAATATACATTTCTTTTTATATATTTTAAATCTTTAAATTAATGTTTAATTACTCCAAACAGAAAAAAAACAACCCACTTCTGACTTTGGAAGTATCTGTGGCACCTTCAAGTCATAGGAAAGTGCAAAACCGAAACACCAGGATTCTTTAATTAACATGGTATTTTCTGTATAAAATATAAACAAAGAGAACTAGGTTATGTATTTTCCATATTGGAGGACACTTGAGTTATAGTTTCAAAGAATTAAGATTTTAACAATAATGCACTGCTAAAAGTGCAAAAAACCCCACCAAAAAACCTCCCTCCCTTCCTCAAAATTCAAAGGAATATCTACTGTTGTCAACAGAATGACTTTACTGAAATTATCTATCATAAATGTATTAAACTATTTCTTGGAATCAGCACATTCCAGACAAACCATTGCCTGAGTTTGCCTCTAAGTGCCTGAGAACTTTCAGGTGAATCTCATTTCAAAAACGTCTTCCTTCCTAATGTATTATCTTCCCACATGGAGGCTTAGTTGGCTGACAAGACAAAATAACTGTGGGGCTTTGCACATCAACTGTGTTAGAGTTGCCAAGTTCCAAGTGGTGGCTAGAGATCTTCTGGGATTACAGTTGATCTCTAGGTGACAGAGATCAGTTCACCTAGAGAAAATGGCCACTTTGAAAGGTAGGCTCTATGGCATTATACCCCATTGAAGTCCCTTCCCTTCCCAAACCCCACTCTCCTCAGGTTCCATCCCCCAAATCTGCAACCCTACACTGTGACCGATTCTGCAAAAGCAGCTGTTCACCCTCGGTCTCCCGTTTCCCCCGGTTGTACTGCTCAATTTCCCACTATTTGCTGTGTGGCCACATTTTGACCTGCATCTCGTCCTGATTTCCCCCACGTCTTCTTGATCCTTATATTTTAGGATCTAGAAGACGCAGGGGAAATTGGCGGGAGAAGTGGGTCAAAATACGGTTGTGTAGCAGATAGTGGGAAACTGAGCAGTACAACAGGGGGGAACAGGAGACTGAGGGCTTTTGCGGAATCGGTGTGTGTCACACATGTGCTGTTTCCCATGCAAACATAGCTACTTTGCCCAGTTTAAAAAATATTCTATGAAAGTGAGAAGTCCTGCAGCCAAGTGCTTTTGCCTTACCAGAACTGCACTTAAAACAAGCCCCAGTGAGATGTTGTAAGAGGCTATTTTCAAACAAGGGCATATACCATTATGTATTTCCACTTGAATAACTGTGTACAACCTCATATGAGTGGAAATGTATAAGGTATATGCCCTTATTTGAAAATGCCCAAATGTCCTGCTGGACAGTTGAAATGGCTTTGAGCTTTGTACTAAAGTCCCTTTCTTTATCTTCCATATGGTTTTTATTTGTATAAAAAGCATAAGAAAAATCCTGCTGGATCAGACTAAAAGCTCACGTAGTCCAACTTTCTGTCTCTGACTTTTGCAAGTCAGATTCTTCTAGATATTCTTCTAGTTAAAGAAGTCACTGGTTAAAGAAGTTTCTAGTCACATTGTGAAACAGGTGATTGGTCTAGCTTCCCCCTTTCCAAGGTTCTTCCATTCCTTTGTGTAAGAAAAGAGCAGTCCTTTGTGTAACAAAAGAGCAGGGTTGTTTTTTAAAAAATGCCCTCCTTACCAAGGGAATGAATGAACAGGCAGCTACTTTCTTGTGATGCATCTCTGTTAGTTCTATGAGGCATGGTTTCCCTTTTACAGTTTTCCAAAAGAAACAGTGCTGTTGCTCTCCAGGGTTCTGGGGATCCTTCCCTGCGTTCTGTTGCAGTGGCTACAATCTTTCCATGGAGTTGGGGGAGCAACAGAAACACAGCCTCTGCTCTCTGTTGGGTTTCTCTCCTTTCTACTGTTTGCTTTCTGTTGTGGTATGCACTAACACTGCTATTTGCTTTGTTAGTAGCACAGGCATTACTATAGTGACACCTAGAGATAGAATACAGTATTTCAACACAGTTTTGACTTCTTTTTTCAAACCAGAAACAGCATATTTTAAAACAGAAATGTGCACCCTGACTCATAAAAGCTACCACAAAACAGTATCCATAAGTATCAAATGTTTAAATTTCTTATAGTTTCCCAACAAATACATTACTGGGATATACATAACACTGATGTGATGTATACAAAGGAAGGTTTGATTAAATTATTGATCTAAATTAGAAATATTTCATGTTCTAAACTCAGGAAGAATTTTTGAATATATTGTAACTAACTGCCTTAGGTAAATGTAGTAGGGGAAAGTTATACAGAAATAATAAGGGATATTTTTCTGATGGTTTCTTTTCCCATTGTCTTCTGACAATGGGATCTGTAGCCTGTCATTTTGAGTAATCTTCTTAAAGCAAACAATGTTTCTTCATCTCCTGAATAGCTCCTTCAGACAGGTTTCATTGTATTGTTTTCATCATCCCTCCAAGAACAGCCCTCAAGTAATTAGTTTCAGTACCTTTCCTTTTCCTTATCACCTGAAGAAGAATATAGTATCTGTACACAAGGAGGCACAGATGATATTATAGAAATTTTAATTTCCGGCTAGCAATATTTCATGATGCATTTGCAGGCTTAGCTTTGTTTGATCTGTTTCAGAACTTTTATTAAGGCACTGCTGAAAGTATAGATCGGGCATTATAGTAAAGTGTGTATTAGAGCAATGGCATTTATAACCTAGAAGGTTTGGGGGGAGTTATGGGTTATAGTTTTAGGGGAAGATAATAAATCTAGGGTTTATTTTTGGATATGCAAGCACATGACTGGCATTCCAGATATCTGAAGAAACTCAAGCTTGTTGCAGTGCACAAATTATAGGGGAAAAGGTAGGGGGCCCATAATGAAAGCTACATATCCCATCTCTTCACTGCCCTCAATGTTAGTCCTTTCCACTGGACCTGATAAGCCACATTCCACCTCTTTTCCTACAGAGTGCTCTACATAGCATTAAAATAGAATACGTTACACTGTGGAAAAATATGGGGGACGTATTATAAATTACAAGGAGATGGGATGATATAAATAACGTGTAGAATTACAATTCATAAATTGCTTCACGGTGTAAATTTTACAATCAAATGGAATACAATTTTTTTAATGTGGTAACATGTGGCAACACATGCAGCGTCCACATTTATAATGTCCTGTGAGTTGGATCAGAAGAAGAATTAATTTATAATGAATTAATGGATGCTTTCTGTAATTATACGTGGAACGAACCACTAAAACTTTTATCAACAGATGCAATATTTTTTATGTTAGAAGGATCTTGACCCTGATGCTTGCACACTGGGAAGCCTTTTGATATTTCGTTTATACATAGCATCTCCCAATTATTTTTAGCAAGTTGTTATTGTTACATTCTGATGAGTTGCTGTAGCTTTGTATTGCATTACATGCAAATGTATTGCATTGTGTATGTATATAATGAGGTTACTTATGTGTAGACTTATGAAATCTTATAGGGTATGGGGAGGCAGCTGAGTGGCATCATTATACCTATCTATCTATGGCCTAGTTAGGGCCTGCTCTAGCTGGCTATTCAGACTGTAGTTGATTTTGGCCTAGCTGAGACTGGAATTATAGAATGACATCAGCTTGGTAATTCGTATTTCAGATATGTTAAATCTAGACCCATTGGAACAGGGTTAACAGCATGATGTTGTACCAACTAGGTAACAAAGTTTATGTCCCTGAAAATGATCTAATTAAATGCTAGAAGTATTGCAGCTGGGAGTCTATTCCATTCAGCAACTTCACATCTAAAGAGAGCCAGTTTGGTGTAGTGGTTAAGTGTGTGGACTCTAATCTGGGAGAATCGGGTTTGATTCCCCACTCCTCCACTTGCACCTGCTGGATGACCTTGGGCAAGCCATAGTTCTGTCAGAGTTGTTCTCTCAAGGACAGTTCTTTCAGCGCTCTGTCAGCCCCACCTACCTCACAGGGTGTAAGGAGGGGAAGGGAAAGGACTTTGTAAGCTGCTCTGAGACTCCGAGTGAAGGGTGGGGTATAAATCCAATCTCTTTTTCTTCTTCTCTAAATGTAGGGTTGCCAGCCTTCAGGTGGGGCCTGGGGATCTCCCGCTTTTACAGCTGATCTCCAGCTGACAGAGATCAACTCCCCTGGAGAAAATGGCTGCTTTGAAGGGTGAACTCCATCCATGGCATTGTACCATGCTGAGGCCCCTACCCTCCCCAAACCCCGCCCTCTCCTGGATCCACCCCCAAAGTCTCCAGGTATTTTCCAACCCAGCCCTGGCAACCCTATCTAAATGCGGGTGTAAACTATTAGTCCTCTTATACTGTTGAGAATTTGCTTCAATAGAAGCAAGTGCTGAGATAACAATATCTCTTTTTCTTTTTTGTTACATAGATTTTTAAAATAATAACTGCTCAGCTGCTTCCAACAGTAATTTATGCGCTAACTGTTTGGAATTGTTTTGTGATGAGATCCCCATGAATGGTTTTGAAAGCTTTGAAATGTGTTCACATACTGGAGTCTCATCAGCAGAGGTTAACTGGTGAGTGATAATTAACAGCTGTGTCTTTCTTTGCTGTCCTGTATGGGATTGGAGGTACAGATGTTGTGATAATTCTGTATTGTGATACATACATGGATAGTTTTCCTGTTTGGTTCTCAGAGGTTTTTATTGTTGTTGAGGGAAAATAGCCCTCACTAATGTACAATATAATATATGAGATTTGGGTTTCAGAGGCTGGCACTGATTTTAGAAAGATCTGAATGACTTTCAACTTAGAAATTAAGTTCTATCATGATGTGCAAAAAGTGTACAAACTTAGCTTAGGTCAGTTATCTTTATAAGGTAGAGCGATACGATCCTTGCATGGTTTATGAGAAAGTGAAACTAATAGACAAGGGGTCAGATACAAAAGAAGGTTTCCATGTGCATAACAGTCCTCGGGGAAGCACTAAAATTACTCCTTGCTTTCTGGTTGTGCTAAGGGAGAGTGATCATATTCCCACTATCTTTTCCATGGGCAAAAGACATAGCATGAGGTATTTCTTCTGATAGTTTCAAAACCAAACTCTTCACATGATTTTATTTAATGATGTGCATTCCACTGCTCCACATGCTCATTGTTTCATTCAAAATTGCATTAAAGTGCTGTGAGTTGCTGCAGCCATTGCACTACAGCTTGCACTAAGTACGTTTTCCTTCCTCTCGTGCATCACTGGATTCAACCCTGTATCATGCCTAAGATTGTTTTGTGCATTTTTGGCAGAGTTGATTGAGTTTGGCTAGTTTAACTTCCGCTCTTAGTTGGTATGCTCCACCAGCATTGCAAGATACGACATAATCTTTTTAATACCTCTAGTTGGAGTTAGGTGTTTGCTTTAAGATCCCATAAGGACTAACTTAAAACAGTTTGTTCTTGTGAGTGTAAAGTAAACATAAGGCAACTGCAAGACATCACAGAGAAAAACAATATCAAAATGAAGTGTTAAATCAGTTTCATTTTCTGCCCCTTGGTACAGGCTGGCTGGAATTTTTTAGTACCTGTCCGCAGGTGCTGGGCAATGCTTCTGTACACCAGTGGCTCCAAACACAGAGCTTGCATATAGTCCACTTGGGTGATGAAAATCAAGCAGTGCCTGGAGAACCAATTCTAAGTCCAAGAACATTATGTATGTAGCTTATTTAAAGGTGTCTGTCTTGTGCAGAACTGCAGGAGGGGCATTTCTTATCCTGATTCCCTGGATTACTGCCATTATCTAGTATTTTGAAAGCCCCTTTCAAGATTTTGATGCTTGATACACACACACACACGCACCCCACAATATTTTTATGGAAGAAAAGGCTAGAATGTGAACCTTTCTGGAAAGTGTCTGGTGCCAACAATTGTCAGAGGTCACCACATATACAACTTACTTCAACAGTTTCAAAAGTGATAGGCTGGCATTGTTGATCTTGGTTCAGAAGCTATTTCTTAGTCATAAGCTATTGTGTGTCAAATATGTTCAGAGGCTGGAGCTTATTGTTGCATGCTACCATTCAGAGGCATATGAAACCAATGGCCTTGGATTGAAGAATATACTACTTCTTAGGAAGATCAACAAGGTGGTGAGAACCAGGGAGGATTGTGAGATACTCCAAAGGGATCTGTCAAGGATCGGTGAGTGGGTGTCAACATGGCAAATGGGGTTCAGTGTGGCCAAGTACAAAGTGATGCATGTTGGGGCCAAAAATCCTAACTATAAATACATGTTGATGGGGTCCAAATTGGTGGAGACTGACCAAGAGAGAGATCTTGGAGTCGTAGTAGATAACTCACTGAAAATATCAAAACGGTATGTGATTGCAATGAAAAAGGTCAATGCTATGCTGGGGATTATTAGGAAGGGAACTGAAAACAAATCAGCCAGTATCATAATACCCCTGTATAAATTGATGGTGCAACCTCATTTGAAATACTGGGTGCAATTCTGATCACCACACCTCAGAAAGGATATTATAGCACTGGAAAAAGTGCAGAAAGGGGCAGCTAGAATGATAAAAGGGTTGGAACACTTTCCCTATGAAGAAACGTTGAAGTGCTTGGGGCTCTTTAGCTTGGAGAAACAACTGGAGGTGACATGATAGAGGTTTACAAGATTATGCATGGGATAGAGAAAGACATGCTTTTCTCTCTTTCTCATAATGCACAAACTCGGGGGCACTCAATGAAATTGCTGAGCAGTCGGGTTAGAATGGATAAAAGGAAGTACTTCATCCAAAGAATGATTAACACATGGAATTCACTGTCACTCTCCTCGACATCTCTTCTCTTATGTTCTTATGTTAACAGCACTCATTGATGAAAGATGCAGGATTGCATCTTCATGATTGGTATCATGTCAAGGTAAATTAATTTGTGTTTGAACAGAGCAGATGAAGCATATCTTGCCCCACCTGGGTTCTTGGCCCTCCACCAGTCCCAGACCAATGGGCATGAGTATGTGTGTATGCTCATTGTTTCATTAAAAATTGCATTAAAGTGCTATGAGTTGCTGCAGCCATTGCACTACTCCTTGCACTAAATACATTTTCCTTCCTCTCATGCATCACGGGATACAACCCTGTATCATGCCTAAGGCTGTTTTGTGCTTTTTTGGCAGAGTTGATTGAGTTTGGCTAGTTTAATTTCCACTCTTAGTTGATATGCTCCACCAGCACTGCAAGATATGACAGTGTGTGGCATTTCTTATCTGAGAATCTTTTTCCTTTAGGGTGCTCCCCACACCCAAAATTGCTGGCATTGAATGTTTTGGCCTGGCTGGGATGTTGAGGGGAGTTTGGCTATCTGGCTGGCTTACCAACTGCCTAACACACCAGCAGATACCCAACTGGGCCTGTTGGAGGCTGTATCAGGCTGGGTGCTGGAGTACCCCAGGCTGTTAGTCCTGGGAGATTTCAAAGTCCATTTTGATGATGTGGTGTCCTCTCAGGCCGGGGACCTCCCAATTAGTATCGACATGACACCCATGCATCAAGCAGGCCACACACTGGACTTGATTTTTGGGATGTGAATAAATGTGGATCTGGAAACTGCAGAGGCAGTGCCATGGTCAGATCGCTTCACCTTGAAGGTCTGGCTGAGCATGCCAAACCCTCCCTGTGTAGATGGTGATCAAATTTATGCTTGCCTGCAGAGTCTAATGGACCCTAACTGGCTTCAGGTTGCTCTGCAGGATCTGATGCCTTCTGGCAGTTCACTAGATGTGCTGGTGGAGTATTGGCATTGCCAACTCTCTGAAGCCATTGATAAGATTGCTGCCGGTGCCCTCTCTGCTCTCAGGCCAGAGGATGAAATGAGAGCTGAGTTGGCTAGAGCGAGGGAGGTGGCGTACTCATAACGAAGCGGCAAGAACATCCTATAAAATGTTTATAAAAGCCTATGAGATGGCAATGAAGACTGCCAAGAAAGATTTCTATGTGACCTCCATTGCATCTGCAAGCTCTCGCCTGGCCCAATTCTTTAGGACTATTTGGTCACTGACTTCATTGCTGCAAGGCAAAACAGAAGGGAATTGGCTATTGGCTGAGAGGCATTTGTGAACTATTTTGCATACAAAGTCATATTACTCCACCATGACCTCCCAACCACAGTTGATGCAGTAAAGGAACTGGAAACCCCTTGCCCATCTTCAGGTCCACTTTTGGACCATTTAAGCCTACTCTTCTGGGAAGATGTTGGCAGAATCCTGGTAGCTGTAAGGCCTAGCACTTGCCTCCTTGACCCATGCCCATCCTGGCTGGTCAAGGCCTGTGGGGATGGTGTCTGGGCTCACTGGAAGAGATTATCAACTTGTTCCTTTCATTGGAGAATTTTCCAGCAAGACCGAAGGAGGCTGTGGTATGCCTGCTCTTAACCCCCCCTCCCCCGGACCCTCCAGTCCTAGCCAACTACTGCCCAGTTTTGAATTTGCTGTTCCTGGGCAAGGTAGTTGAGAGGGCAGTGGCTGAGCAGCTTCAGGCTTTCCTGGATGATGCATCCATCCTGGATTCATTCCAGACTGGTTTCTGCCCAGGCCACAGTATGAAGATGGCACTGCTCACCCTCATGGATGACCTCCAGAGACACTTGGATTGGGGTGGGTCAGCACTGCTGTTGCTTCTTGACCTAATGGCAGTGTTTGACATGGTTGATTATGACCTAATGACCCACTGCCTTGCTGATGTAGGAATAAGGGGGACTGCCTTACAATGGTGCTTGGTGTGATGGTCTCCCTGTGATAGACACTGGAATGTGGAGGGCTGCAGGGGGCAATCTTCTCACCAATGTTGTTCAACATCTATATGCGCCCATCGCACCCAGTTGGTATGGAGGTTTGGCCTGGGTTGTCACTAGTATGCTGATGACACCCAGTTCTATCTGTTGATGGATGGCTGCCCAGACTCCACCCCAGATAATTTGGACAGGACTTTGGAAGCTGTGACTGGGTAGTTACAGCAGAGCCGGCTGAAACTTAATCCAACAAAGATGGAGGTCCTGTGCCTGAGTTGGGTGGAGGTTAGGTTCAGGAATCAGGCTCCCAGCCCTGAATGGGGCACTGTTGGTGCCACCACTGAGGGAGAGGAGCCTAGGGGTGATCCTGGATGCCTCGCTTTCTATGGAGGCCCAGATCACCATTGTTGCCAGGTCTGCCTTTTATCGTCTTTGCCAGATCAGGCTACTGGTTCCTTATCTCTCCTCCTAGGATTTGGCTATAGTAACCCATGCAATGGTCACATCCAGGGTAGATTACTGTAACTCACTTTATGCAGGCTTACCCTTGAAGCTGATCCAGAAACTCCAGCTAGAACAACATTTGGCAGTGTGACTGCTGACTGCAATGTCTGTGCAGGCGTGCATTCAGCTAGAGCTATACCAGTTGCACTGGCTACCAACTGAGTGCTGGATCTGTTTCAAAGTGATGGTATTAACCTTTAATATGCGGCCTGGGACCAATATGCACATTGCCTTGCACTCTGCTGATCGACATCTGCTGATTGTTCCCGGCCCAAAGGACATCCACTTAGCCTTGACCAGGGCCTTTTCTGCCCTGGCCCCTGCCTGGTGAAACATGCTTCTGCTTGAGATCAGGGCCCTGCAAGACTTATTACAGTTTCGCATGGCCTGTAATGTGGAGCTGTTCTACCAGGCCTTTGGCTGAGGCAGCAGACGCCCAACCATCTGGCCTCCCTTGCTGAACACTGGCCTATTATATTTGCCCATGTAAAGAGCTGTTATTATAGTTCCTGTTGTGACTCTTTGTTCAGTCATTTATTTAGCACTGCTGGAACCTTATAAATTACTGTATAATTCTGCCACCTTTTAAATAATTATAAGAAATTTACTCTGATAATTTGTTTTAATGGTTCTGTAAGTTCTCTTGTTGTCACCTGCCCTGAGTTCACTTGCAGGGAGTGTGGGATATAAATCCAACAAATAAAATAAAATAAATAAATGAGAAAAACAATGTAAAGATTTATGCCATCCAATGCATGACTTGTTTGTGAAGAATAGCATTTTGTTTTAATCCTGTTTTATTTAAAGAAAATGGTATCGGTATGGAAGCTACAGTAATTATTAATCAAGTCAGCTTTTACGAGGTTCAGACATTATATTTCAATGTTTAAAAGGATGAGCGAATCATGCTGGTGCCCCCCCACACACCCCAGGACCAATTAAGACAACAACACCAACAACCAAAACATTCTCTAGTTTTCAGGTGCTTGAAATAAAAATAACTGCACAGGGAATCTTTTCACAATTATACACTGCGTGGCTTTCAGCAGGAATCCAGTAATTATTTACTCCAGTGTTTCTCAACTAGTACTTAACGGATCTACTTTATAAAATTGCTTCCCTACCTTTCACTGTAGGCAGCTGTATCAAAGTAGGGATGCTAACTGAATCTCCTTGTCCTAATATTGCAACTCAAAAATCCCCATTTTGTTTTTGCTTTACATTTTGAATGAATCCAGCCTGTGAGTCTGTGAGTATAGGACAGGCTCCTTAGCTTAGAAAATTACAGATCTCTTGAACCTTCCTCCACCTCTTCAGGCCCACACATTTTTAATGGCTTCCTCCAGACCTCAGTTAAGAGTTATGTCTGCTCTGATGGACTCAACACAAAACAGAGTTTCTTCCTTGCTCCCCTGAGTTTTATCGCCTCTCTTTTCCCCACCCACTGACCAAGTCAGGCTGGGTCAAAAAGGCTTTTCCTGGAGATCTCCAGTTTCTTCCCTTCTGAAGTCTCTCGTATTTAATTACTCCAAATCGCTTTTCCCTGCTTAAAGAGGGTGGGGGAAGCTTGACCATCCCATTGTCTAGACCTATTAGATTTTGTATGAAGGAGAACTGAGGTAAGTCTGGAAATCAATTCAACTGACTTCCTCCCTTCCTGGCTGTTCTCTGCCCAGAGGGGGGGGGGGGCGGAATTAAAACTCAGAGTGAACATTTTGCTCATTTCAAGCCTCCAAAGAAAAAAATGCCTTTCTTCACAATATACAACAACTCTTTTTCAGTAACAGGTCTGAGAGGCATTCCAAGTACTGTTATCTCTTACCCTGTAACTTCTAAGTGCAACTTAGAAATTTGAAAAGAAATTTCAAAGTACTGCCAGATTGTTTTCACTGTTTTGTGAAAAGCTAGCATTTAAAGGAAAACATGCAACATTTGAGGGTCCTGTGTTCCTTAGGTTTGGTTGGGGGTGGGGGCAGAGTATGGTCTGCCCAGATTAAGTTCTGTCTTTTATACATTTCTACCAAGGCACAAACATGAGAAGTGATCTTCTTGTGACTTAGAGGCCATTTATATACTGTTGGAATTGTAAATGACCAGCCTATGTCATGTGGTTTTTCCTAAGCTGTAGCAGGCATTGTAAATAATTCCACTAATAACGCTAAAAATGGTGTAGCAGTGCATTACAATGGCAGAGCCCAGGGCAGATCCACAGTTCACATTTATTATTTATTTAGGAGATTTTATGCCGTATTTCCAGAGTCCTGCTTAGGACAGCTTGCAATGAAGATAATAAGTTATGAATATAAAAACAAGCCATTAAGACAAGCATGGGAGGTAAAAACAGCATAACCAACCCATGAAACAGAATGCTGACCAGAAACACATCATAAAATGGCTGGAAAAATAAAACCCCTAATTAAAAGCTCAATTAAAAAGAAACGTTTTGGCCTGGTGCGTAAATGATAGGAGCATGCAGAATATTTTTGGTCACAATTAGAAAATAGATTGTAAGAAGTCTGGAGACCTAAAGAGCACCTGCTGAGATATTGTAGTACCTGACTCATAACATCTATATGGTACCTCCAGGGTGGCGAAGCTTCAACTTTGTAAGGGGGGCAGCTTCATCTTCTCAAGTGGTAGAACCCTGAGTGGATGTCAGATGGAAATGATGGACACTGAACTGCTGAAATGCACTGTGGCAAGAAATCACCAGAGATGAGTTTACCCAGTGCAACAGCAGCCCCCATTGTACTGAAAGAACAAATGGCATAGGATAGTTGAAAACCTATGTTATCAGAAGCCCTAGCTATGAGATGTTAAAACAGGTGGGTGGTTCTGGAAGGTGGGGAGCAGCAAAAAAAACCTGGCTGTACCAGGAGATGCTGTGGCTTACCTCTTCTCTGTTCCCACTATATAGGTAGACTTGGGCTATCTGGAACCTCTAGAGCAAGCTTGGTAGCACAGCAAGTGCACCCCACAGCTGATGATTCCACACCATTTATCCTTGAGGAGGCATCTGTTTTGGGTTTTCTGAGAGGTGTCTAATTGATCTGACCTATCCAAATAGCTCAGACTGCTGATTAAGTAGACCACAAACCCTGTTCCTCTTAAGGACACCCTGCAGGGATCTGCTACAAATGAGCCACCTTGTGAAGCTAGTCCTGTTCCCCCAGGATATAACATACACACAGGTGTGGTTCAGGTGCAAAAGAAATCCTTGGTTTTATTTAAATTATGTTTCATTTGTGATACAAAGATTAGGCATGCAGACCTGGCTTGCCTTGAAAATGCTGATTTTATCACCTTTGTTCCAGCCAGGTAACACCGTAGCCAGAGACTGTACAATGACAGCAATGGGAACAGGCCAAAACATTTATGTTTATACATTATGTAAGCTGCCCTGAGCCTGCCTCAGTGGGGAGGGCGGGGTACAAATAAAATAAATATATAAATAAAATTACACAAAACCATAGTTTAAACTAAATGTGGTTAACAAACCACCCTCAAACCAGGTCTTGGAACTGAAACCATGGTCAGCCACAGACCTTCAAACCATGATTAGTAGAGTGGCTCATGTTTGGGTGATCACATAAACCACAGTTTTATCAAACCATGATCTGAATTGGTTCAGTTTATTGTTAGTTTATGATCTGAACAGAGCAGTGAACACTAGTTACTTGTGGCATACCTGACCCTGTTTGGGAACAGGGGCTGCCACCCAGCTGAAATAGGGTTGCCAGTTCCAGATTTAAAAGTACCTGGAGATTTGGGGGTAGAGCCTGGAGAGGGCAGAGTTTGGAGAGGAGAGGGACCTCAGTAGGGTATAGTTACATAGAATCCACCCTTCGAAGCAGCCATTTTCTCCAGGGGAGCTGATCTCTGTCAAATGGAGATCAATTGTAATCCCAGGAGATCTCCAGGTCCCACCTGGAAGCCGGCAACCCTAAGCTGAAATAGGCCCAAAGGTACTAGTTCTGGGATTGAGACAGCCCAGCCAGGACTGTACCACAGTGGGTAAAATGCCACTGTAGTAGGTAGAGATAGTGTGTGCCACACTGCTGTCCAGTTGGAAGGGTGTAGCTAGGAAAGAGTTGCCAGGCATAGCTGGCAGGAAACCGGAAGGATAGAGCAATTGGGAGGTGCTGTCAGTGATGGCATGATGCCACTTCCAGGGAAAAACTGAATATAGTGTCACACTTTTCTAGGAATCACTGTAAACCATAGATTTCCCAGCATTTCCTAGAGAAGATATCATGGCATCAGCCCACCAGCCATTTTTGGGGTGTTTTTTCTCTTGCCACTGCTCCAAACGGCAGCAGAAAACAAGAGTTAAGGCAAATCCCTTACCTCCAGTGGGGTCTTGGCAGCCCTATGGGTGCCTAGGCCAGGGCTGCTGTGTGGGATATAGCCTGAGAAGAAGCAGATGGGATAAGAGCCCAGGCTAAAGGAGGGAGGGGGAAGATGGGGGGTGGCAGATGCCAGGTCAGTGGCAAAAGCATTTCAGCAGTAGTAGGTCCAGGAGGAGCTGGTGGGAGAAGGAACAGTTAGGAGCTGTTATCCAGACCAGATGGCCCTACTCGTAAAGAAGTTGCCTTCTGCAACCTAGGCTTGGACACCACCAGAAAGGGATGGCACATTATAGCACAAGCACCTGTGAGTTGCCAATATGTAATAAAAATGTTATGGCATTGTGCTGGATCCTAGAAATTATGACTGCCACTGCCCGCTGAGACTCTCACACCCAATACCCCCCCCCCAAAAAAAAACCCTTACTATTCTTGTGATCAAAAGAAGAATATGAATGTTGTCTGCTTAGCAAGTTGGAACATCCTTAAGAAAAATCCCTTAGGACTTGTTCCTCATTCTGTTCCCGAAACTTCCTGTATGAACTTCACCAAGTCCTTGCTTTTGCTATCCTTCTGTAAACTTCAAGGAGAGCAATGGGTTACTAGCTTCAGGAAAGTGCTCGGAAGAGAAGGTGTATACTAAATTCTTAATTTTGTTACTAGAGTCACACAAAATACCAACAGTGACATAATTGCTTCACAAAAGGCAATGTATACATGAAACAAGCTTTGTGAAACAGCTGCCAAGGACATTAAAGAAGAGATTACAGGCTTGTGTAAACTTGACTCTCATTTGGTGATGGAACATTTAATATTCATAAAATTGCCGTTCTGTTCTTGTTAAAATTTCACAGTGGTTCCTTGTGCTTTTCCTCACAGTGGGGAAGTATTTGGACAAAATGGAGGACAACAGATACACACTAAACCAGAATGTGTTGTGCAGAGGTGACTACAGGTCCATTGAGGCCTTATAGTGATTAAAAATATCTATACTCCACCTTATCCAGACAAACTCAAGGCAGCTAACAAAACTGTGGAGGCACCAGGTCACAGACATCCCTTAGTGTCCAAAAAGTTAAAACCAGTACAAAAATTAAAACACAGAGTTCAAGGCCAGTACACAAAGTGAACTGCAGCTAAAAGAGTTTTCCTTCCACAAAATGCCCTCAGGAACAGAACAGTCTCGCACACCTTTTTGAACATGGCAAGTGAAGGGGCCCACTGAAGGCACTCTGGTAGGCCATTCCAGGCCAATCGACCTACCACAGAAAAGGCCCATGACTTGACTGTTGCAAAATGGACAATCCTAGGTGAGGGTACCACCAGGAGATTGCTTTCTGAGGAATACACCTGGTACAGAGGCATATACTGGGAGATGCAGGTATGCTGATACCAGACTTTTAAAAGTGATAACTAGCGCTTTGAATTGGGCATGGAAGCCAACAGGCAACCAATGCAGTTGATGCAGCCCTGGTGTTATATGTTCCAAGCTGCTTACCCAAGAGTGTCACTCCTACCCGCTGCTCCCATTGAAGCTTCTGATTCATCTTCAAAGGCAGTGCCACACAAAGAGAATGCTACAGTAGTCCAATCTGGAGATTATAGGAGTATATGGATCAGCACGACTAGGTCAGCAGAGTCTAAATAAGAGGCAAGCTGTCAAGTCAGATGTATCTGAAAGGTGTTCCTACTAGGGATGCCAGCCTCCAGGTGGGACTTGGGGAATTACAGCTCATATCCTGACTACAGAGATCAGTTCCTGTGGAGAAAATGGATGTTCTGGAGGGTGGACAGAGTACAAATTCAAACTTTATTTTTCAAAGTTCTATTTTTTCACACAAATATTTGGGGTGAAGTGCCATTCCATCACAAGGTTAATGAGATCTTTGAAATACACTATTTGCACAGTAAATCTCCCAGTCCTTCTTTGTTAAAGACCAAAGAGAAGCTTCAGTGACTTGAATCTTTCCCATAAGTTGCAGGAAGTTTTCAGTCTCTTTTTAGCTGTGGATTAGCTATCCGTACTTCAGGGTATAAAGAGGAACACCTGCTGAGCTCTGAAGGAAACATCTCTCTCTGGTATACTTGGTACATGATTAGGCACTGTTACGTGGCTTTTATGCCATCTGATTTATTTCCACTGATGATACCAATTTTCCTAAGATGAATGTACTTGTAGTGCAGCAATTTAGTTTCTGTAGGACATTCTGTGTTAGCACTGTTTCCCTGCCCAGGTATTTTTTCATCTTGTCAGCAACCGTTTTCTAATGTGACTGAGCTGAACAGTATTTACGACGGCAATCTACCTGAGGCAGATATAATGCTGTAATAGTAATTGAACCAATACCACTGAGAGAAAAGGAAAGGGGGGGGGGGTGCAGTGAACTTGTTCACCTGGAAATGACTACACTAATTTCTTACAGTAACAAAAGTAAAATTAGAGAAAGCACATGAATCTTGCTGCTAGAAAAATGACTGCTATAGCATTGCTCTGATACATCATTGAGAGTGAGACCTTTCTGTCACCAGAGTGCATATACCTGGGGTATCTGATGAAAAAAAACATTCAGGTTTCAATATTAAAGCAGTTTGCTCTTAAGGATGTTCCTGGCTACACAAGGATCCTTGGATTACATCCTAAAATGAATTCGGCAGGCTTGTGTGATTGTAGAGAAAAGAAGTCTAGCAGTTATTCGCTGTGGCAAACCTTTATGTTCTTCCATTTTCCCTTGGAGAAAAGATAGAGCATTTTTAAAATTGGTGTTGTGAATAGGAGATAGAAAGCTTTCCCAAAAGCTGCTGAATATTTAAAGTTGCATAATGTGAGCCAGTTTCAGAAACCCACCATTCCAATGAATAGATAGTACATAAATGCAGTCTAAACAGTAATTTAAGAGGCTTAAGCTTTGCCAGGGACAGAGATAATTTGATGGGGAAAGTTTCTATCTGCTAAATATGTTTTTTTCTTTGTTAAATTGCCTTGTGCCACACCAGGAATGGATTCATGATTTACACACAGCAGAAATCATCATTTAAATCAGCAGTCATATCTGCACAGTACCATTCACAGCTTAAAATCAAAAATCTCAAAACCAGCCATTACAACCAACATGGAAGACTAACAGAACAGGTTTATACTGCTTATGAAAGGTAGTAAATGTTATATACTGGTGGAGCTTCCATCTCAGCAAGGCTCCAATAGCCTACAAGACTATTGGTGGTTTTACTGGCAACAGCCAATCAGAACTATTGAATATAACCCAATAGCTGCAAGGGCATAAAGTTACTTTGTATATAGTTCATGCAAATGAAGGATTCTGGCGGCCTACTTGTTATTGGTTGTTGTTTGAGGTGGGTGTGGTTTTGCAATACTATAAATTGGCTCCTGTTGAGCCTGGTTTCACAGTTCAATAAAGAAGCATGTTGTTTTGAAAAGAGCTCATCTCAATATCTTATAGTAAGGGAGGAAACAGTCCATACTTCCAATGGAAGCCCATCCCACTGCACCAGAGTCACCAAAAGAAAAACACTGGAATGAGCTACTACTAGAGACTGGCTGGGAACAGAAAAGAGAAACTCGGTCTTGGCCTAGATATGCAGCCAAATGAGGTATTGAGGCAGTGCTGAGATAGTAAAATGGACTGTATGACTTCACACTGCAGGAGATGGATAAGATTACCAGCTTCAAGGTAGAACCTGATCTCTCAGAATCACAAATGATCTCCAGACTACAGACATCAGCTCCCATGGAGGAAATGGCAGGTGGACCCTACAGCATACCATACAGACTAAGAGAATCCGATTGATTCTTGCTTTTAGGGACACTAAAGGCCAGAAGCTGACTGGGAGATGGATATGACTGCTGTTGGCTGGAGTTCCTATCGACCTTCAGAATAATTTTTTCTTCTTCATGCTGACAAAACCCCAGCAAGGACTTTTTAAAAAAAGGTTGAGCGGAACATAACGATAGCAGTTAGTTATATAAGTGCAGATATTTAGGATCAAAGGATAAGTATGGTATACAGATCACAGTCATAAAGAAGAAATGTGGCTCTTCCCACCAGCAATCTGAAGTGACATTGTTCATGTGACCCCCTCAGAATTTCCTCTGTCTCAATCTTTGGATAAGTGGATTGCATGGTATAAAACAAAGCAAGCAAATAGCATGAGCCTTCTAAGGGTAGCAGGCCCACTGGAAAAATTGCCCTTTGAAGCAGGTATCCTGCCATGAATACATGAATACTGCAAGTAGAGAAAGAAATTTTTATTCATAATAGGCCTCACAACATCTAACTACATGTTCTGGAGTCACCAAATTAACATGGGAACCTAGCAGGAGCAGACCAGAAATATGCATAACAGAAACTCCCTCCAGTGGCTACTTGTATGCATCACAATAGTAGGTTGTTCAAAAAGTCTTTCCCTATTTGTTAGGAGTATATTATGCCATTGAACAACCCCCCTTTAAAAAACCCTACTGGGTTTTGAGAACAGCTAAGCTTAACTAGAAACTATTTATTTACAAAGCCACATTATGCACATAATTAAAACAGACAAACATTGTATGTGTTTACAGCTTTTCAGGGCAGATCCGCCTGCGTCCTTTACGTGAAAACAGGATGTCTCTGGTTGCAAACCTGTTCCCAAACTGCCATAAAGCACAATTCTGAAAAATGTCCATGGTGTTCTGTTGCATGAGATGTGAACATTAAATACAATCTTTCATTCTTTTTTTGTCCAATGGAAATAACTGTTAGGAATGGGCAGAAGGTATCCAAAGGAGAGCAGAATGTAAAATAATGGTGATAGTGAATAAAGATTGTCATAAAAAATGGATGTTCCCAAGCAACCCCACACTTTTCAGTCAACAGGGGATTTTTTTATATTTTTGCATTTTGTGTGTGTGTGTGTGTGTGTGCGCCCATGCCTGGAAGTCATGACAACCTCTGGTGACTCCTACTGGGGCATGGAGGACGTTCAGAGAAGTGGCATGATAGCCTGCCCTCTGCCTCCTGGCCCTGGTATTCTTTGGAGGTCTCCCATCCAAGCATTTGCCAGGGTTGGCTCTGCTTATCTTCTGAGATCTGATGACATTGGGTTTGCCTGGACTATCCAGGTCAGGTCCAGCCAGCAGTTTTAACAGCATAGCAATTTAATAGCTTTTCCTTAGAAGCAGGGGTCATTTTGAGCGGGAGCTTGGGGGAGCTCAGCTCTGGGAGTTGGGGCCAGCCCCCCCCCCCGCAGGGGAATGCCTGCTTGTGTCATGGCTGCAGCAAAATTACCCCATCCCCTGGAAAGGTCCTTGTTCCTCCGACCAGCCTTCTGAAGGCTTCAGCCACCACTGAAGCTATCCTCCCAGAATAGTGGTATTTCTGAGGCTTGGATAGTAACTGTCCGCCCCCCTCTCTTACCTTCTGACATACTTCTGGTGATGTCAGGTGGTTTAGCATATGCAAATAAGTTATGGTAATGGGTTATGCTAATGAGCTCCTGCACCTCTTTTTCTACGAAATGACCCCTGCTTAGAAGTAAACCAAGAAACGAGCATAGAGCCCAAGCCCCCCCCCCCCGCTTACAGATAGATAAAGCAGAGGGAGAGAGATGTACAAGAAAATAAAGTCAGCGGCGGAAAATCTTTCAGCCTGCAGGGGGAGGGTGCATGCATAAGTAGGGAACCAAGTATAGGCACTGGGAAAGGTGCTGTGTGGATAGTAAGGGAGACTAAACTGTTTGGAAATTACTATAGAGAATGGGGTAGATAAGAGACAGTAGAATAATGGGCTAGGGCTGTGTGAGTCATGCAATACAAAGAAATACCTCTGTGATGAATTTCAGAAAAAGCCCACTCTCCTGATTTACACAATTCTGTCTCTCCTCTTTGAAATACATCTGCATTGTTCTATTATGTAGATCAGTGATCTCCACCTTGACACCTACTTCTACCATGGCACCTACTGGTTGATTTCTTGGTGCCCATTTGCTGCTTCAACGAAGTGTCACTTCCCCAAATCAATGAACTAATTCTGGCTTTCTTCCACCTCTCTGGAGAGAGAGGTGCTTTAGAAGAATCCCAACAGGCACTGCCTTTCTATCTGCAGAAGAACCCATTCAGAAACAGCTTCCTTTGTCATGAGAGAACACTGGGCTTTTTGGCCTCCCATTGGCTCCAGCACCCCTTGGGTAGCCATGTTGTGGCCTCACATTCCCCATTTGTAAAGTTGCCAGCACCAGTTTGGAAGATACTTGGAGATTTTAGGGGTGGAGCCTGAGGAGGCTGGAGCTTGGAGAGGGGAGGGACTTCAATGGGTTATAATGCCATAGAGTCCATCTTCCAAAGAGGCCATTTTCTCCAGGTGAACTGATCTTTGCTGTCTGGAGATCAGTTGTAAACCCGGGAGATTTCCAGCCATCACCTGGAGTTTGGCAACCGATTCACAGAATTCTGAAAGTGCCCACAGGGTCAACAAGATTGGGGGCCATTGATCTTGGTAAGATTATGAACAAGTTCCCATCAAACTGAAACTAAAAAATCCTCTCTGAGAAGACTGTTACCCTCCTATCTGTGAAATCTCAGCTCGCACCCTCTAATGAGCAGGTACATTGGGAGAATCCATATCACGGAGCATTGTACTAGCTACTCAGATTAATTGTGGAACTTATCCAAGTGAAAACTACCAAGGGGGAATCCCAGTCAATAGATCTCAAAGGTTGCTGTGTTGGTGATCTACACATCTGTAATTTGTACATGCACATACATGAAGATACCAGCACTCAAGTAAAAAAAAAAGAACTTTGTTCCTAATTTTGTTTACTCATGAGTAAATCCTCCATAGTTCACTGGGATTCATTTCCTAGTAAGTGTGCCCAAGAACCACTGTACCCAACCCCAAGTTTGCTATAAATTATTCTGAAATGGAGCATTAAATAAAACACCCCAGTCCTGTAGTTAGCATGTTGCTTGCTGACATCTCTGAAATGTAAAACACATTACTTTCCTTTGGTTTTGTTACCCTTGAGAGAAGAAAGGACACTCTCTCAGGTTCCTATTGGATGAACAAAGGCAGTTATGCTGGTGCGTGCCACCCTCAAACCCCACTGGAAATTCGGCCGTGGAATATCAAACACGAATTCTCTCAGTTTCATATCAGTGCCTCCTGCAAAGCAAACATCCTTATGCCTATTGTGGAAATTACAGATTAATTACCAGCTGCATAATTAAGCTGCTCATTCTTCAAATGCTAAAAGCAAGCATACCCTCCTATTCTTGGTCTTGAGATCCCAATTGTGCCCTTGGCTAATCTCAAACATAATTTACCCAGAGACTGTTATATGTACACTATTGAATGTAGAACTCCAAACAAAGAATAAATAGAAAGCAGGGCACTTCACACAAAGGTATAATTTAACAGAAGCATAACAGAGAGCAAGAGAAAAAGAGAAAATGGGAACTTTCCCTCTTTCTAGCTGTTACCTCTTTTATGTACTGAAGAACCATTGAGCTCTATGCTCATCCCCATTACGCTAGGAGAAAGGTAGATTGCGGTACCTTAAACTGCAAGTTGTTCAGCTGTCAGGATAATTGTAATTGTTATCCTACAGAATTCTATTTTAAAGGGTCATCTTGTAATGGGACCCCCAAAGAATGAAAGTAATTCATTATTGCTTTTGTGCAGCATTCTGAGGCCTCTGACGATTTTGCTGGAGAAGAAAATCCCCTTCAGTTGCGGTGTACGGAAGCTTACATAGTATTGTGGCTCAGAGGGTTAGCTGTGATTGGCAAAGTCCTGTTTAAAATTTCACCCTTGCCTGTACCCGTAGGCAACCCGTTCTGTCTCACACCCCCACCCCACAGCTTAAAGGTAGTTATACCTTTCAGGACGGTTGCAAGAGTTATAATGTTATAGCATATGTGCTGTTGGGGTGTAGGACATATCTCATCCTCCCCACTGTTGAATACCCCGAAGAATGACGGGGAGCTGGCAGCTATACCAGTGGACATCGGGAAGCAGCGATAGAGATGGAGGGGCCCTTGCTGCACCACCATGGAGGCATGCAGAACCTGATTCAGCAGGGGTGATGATGTCACTTCCTGGGTGATGATGTCACTTCCTGGCACAAGGTTCCACTAGCCACTGAGCTGTGTGGCTGCACAGTGCTGCAATAGTGACTCCATCAGCTCTGTCACCAATCTCCCAATACCCACTGCTAAGGGCATGAGCTTCCCCTCTTCCTCCAGCTACATTCAGTAGTGGGAGCTGGAATATAATCTGAAACCTGTCATACAAGCCCTCACTGTGTGCACTGCTTTGAAATCCAGAAAAAGTATATGAATGCTAAGACTGTATCCAGTGTTCCCTCAAAGATGAGTTAGTGTGAGCTAGCTCACAATTTTTCAGCCTCCAGCTCAAACATTTTTGTCTTAGCTCAGGAAGGATGGCTCCAGAGCATACTAATTTATGCAGTAGCTTACAAAGTAGGATTTTGGCTCACAAGACTCCACAGTTTAGAGGAAGCAGTGACTGTATCCATGCATCATTGCACTGTGTCAGAGGATGGGAATGGCCATGCACATTCTTTTGGGTAACAAGAGTCCAGGTACAAGAAGCCAAGTCAAGAGTCCAGTTTCAGAGTTAAGAAAGACATTACCAAGGAGTTGCCCAAAAGGTATAGTCAGGCAGTCAAAAGGTTCCTCACAAGCAGGGATCACAGAGCAGAGTTCAGGAACCAGTGCAGAGTCACACAAGGGTCCATTGGAGAGTCATCAACAGCAGAATAACATTACTTGACTTGTTGCTTCCACACCTAACAACCATGCTTGACTGGTTTTTATAGGCATGTGACTAAGGATCAAACTTGCAGCTAACTGCTCAGGAGTAATCCAGCAACTACTCAAGCAGCTGGCAGCAAGCCAGGAGGTGAGCACTTTGTTGTCTCTCCTGTAGTTCTGCTCGCATCCTCCATCTCTGTCGCATACAGTGTGTGGATGCAGGTTTAGTCTTACTGTGTTTCTAGTTGCAAAGACCATCTACTATTGTTGGTTGAGTTTAGGTGGTTTTGATCAAAGCTCCACTCATTTTTTCCTTTTCCCCCATGTTCCTTCTAATTAAGCATAGATACCACTATAACACTGTTTTTGATAACTTTTATAAGGACAGACAGATTTACAACTTGGTCTTTCCATGAGTTTGCTTGGAGGAGGCTGCCAAAGTGATAGCAAATTTGGATTTTGCTCCCAGCTGTCATGGACCACCTTTAGTAACAGCTTCTGGCTGGAAGATGTGTGCCCTTCCAGGCAGTGAGTCATTGTTGCTATGATATGATTAAACAAGCAGTAATCTTGAAACCTCTCTTGTGTCCAAAGGGAGAATCATAAATACATGCAGTGTAGAGAGACTAGAAAATGATTATTTCCATCATGAAAAGTAAGAGTAAGTAACTGATGGGAATGGGGAGTCCAGTAGACCCCCTGCTGGCCTTCTCAAATTTGTATGGCTCTTTAAAAACTGTATTTATCCTCTCTACTTGTTTTATGGCTTTAAACTCACACTGTTCATTTGTTGCTGAGGAACAAAAACAATTGTGCAATCATGCTCATAATAGCATGTACAAGCTGGAAGGGTCGTGAGGAATTGCAGAAGGTGGCATACCCTTTTCAAACTCCACAGCTTGGTTGTTCGTTGCAAGCAACTATGCTTGTTCTTTATCCCTCCACCTTGATGGAAATACAGGATAGCCAGTGTGGGGAAACAGTGTAGCAAGTACTCATTTCTGCCCACCTGCCCAATGAGGCTTCTCTTCCTCCTCTCTGTCCCTCCCCCCTTGTGCTCTTTCTCTCTAGAACCCTCTGCTCCTGAATCTTACATACCCCTAACAGTGGTAGATAAGGATAGGTTATTTAATTCTTGAAGTTGCAAGCAATTAGAACTCATCCATTACTTTGGTTTCAGCACCTGGGGTTTCCCCCTTTTGATTTCCACACCATATGGTAATTGTTGCATTTTTGAGGTGAGATGGATTCCTTCTTTCTCCTTATGTACAAAGGCCAAGAGAGTTTAAGAATAAAAAAATAAGAATAACTTCTTTCTCATGCTTCAGGGGGGATCATTTGCACTTGGATCCCCTTTTTTGTAGACCCTCCTTCTCTTCCTGTCTGGATGAAGCTCTCCTCTGCACTTTGGCTTCCTGCATAGCTTCCTCCATAGCTTTAGGCGTGACTGTGGGTAAAGTGTGATGTTGCTTGCCTTTTGTTGACCTCTGGAAAGGGTCATCTATGTTTCTATAGCTCTGGCTGGCTCTGAGGCAACCCTTCCCAACTTATTTCTCCACCTTCTTCCTGCTAGTTAGCAAGGAGTCTTTCATAATCTCTGTGACTGTATACAGTGTAAACCCCAAAATTATCCCTTTTGGATTGTGAACTTTAGCACTAATCCTAGGGTGTAAGACATTTCACCACAGCCTTTACCAACTTTTCTAGCCTAGAACCAACCATATTTCACCTTTGATTCCTTGGAACCCATGACATTGACAAGAATTAAAAAGCAATCTGAGATTATTACCATTCAAGTGCACATGCCACAGATATGACTAGCATTAGCTCCTGCAGAAAACTTATTATCATCATGAGCAAGGTAATTTCATTGTTTCAGTGGAGCTTTAGGATAATCCTGTACCCACTTCTAAATCAAACAGGAATGTTCTATTAAGGACTACAGTTTATTGTTTGTTAAACATAGTCTAGTCCTGAGAAGAAGAATCTTGGATTCAACATTTTTAAAAATTACCCTGACCATCGGAACAATTGTAACTAAAGTATGATGAGGAATAATGATCTATGGACACCATGCCTTGGACAGTGGGAGTATTACCCAAAGTAGCCAGTCTCCACTTAATCTGGAGGAATTAGGTTGGAGATGGAGTGAGAGGTGGGTAACTGAGATCCCCACCTATGTATATGGGGATTTGTCCCTATGAGAACTCATAGAAATAACCAGGCAGTTGTTCAACTGGTAGAATTTTTATTAAGAATAAGATAAAACAAAAATGTACACCATAAAGACACAAAAGAGCTAACTAAGAAAAGCAGGGAGTATAGGGAAGAGATTTTTAGGGAAGGATGATATCTACCAATCCTGAAGAGGTCTGTGGAAGGAGCAGGTCAAAGAAGGAAACAGCCAGTGTTTCAGGAAATAGGAGAGAGAAGGCCCACATGGAAGTGGGGGTGTGCAGAGTATCCAAGAGCACAGAGTATCCAAGAGCCCCAGCAGAATGACATATTTACAGGGCAAAATGTATCCTGAGGCAGGTTGACTCACCACCAGAGGACAATGAACTGATAGTTCTATTGGAGGTAAACACAGAGGTAGGGGAAGTTTGATAGCTCTACAAGCACCGGACAGAAGATGAACCAACTTAAGTACTGATTAACTGCCACAATCAAGGGTGAAGCGGAAGTTGGGTTTGGTTGTTGATGGGATTATACTGAGTGAATCAATAGGTCCTGAGTGACCCATTGTCCTAAAGTCCAGCATCTCTCCAAGGAGGGGGTAGTAGCCAGCCAGCCAGCCAGCCACTCTGACTCACACCTTAAAACTGATTTCCCAGACTGATGCCTGGCTGATATCCATCTTGGTCCATTTTGGCCCAAGCACTGCCCTGCACTTAAGGTATTGGGGTGATATTAAGAGGGGTGTTTCTGGCTCTTTTAGCTCTAAACAGCACCTCAGAGGGAGGATGGGTCTGTCTACTAACAGGAGAGCTGCTATTAAACTGTGAACACACTGTGTGTGTATATATGTGATCCCTGGATTATGATGTGTGGTAACCCCTGAGTTATGGTAAAACACTGGAGTGCTACCCCTTTCATACTGTTTATTTATCTGTGGATTTTCTTTTGATAGTTTTAGCAAATATTTGATAATAGAAACCATGGAATTCAGCTCTTGGTACAAGAAGCTGCTTTATACTGGATCAGACCATTGGTCCATTAAAGTCAGTATCCTAAACAGAGCTACACCTTTCCAAACCCTTTGACTTCAGTGGACTCAAAAGAGTGCAGCTCTGTTTAGGATGACATTGTTACCGATCAGTTTTGCTATTTGAAACTGGGCTCCTCGTTTGAGACTGAGATACTTTGCAAACATGGGTTATTTTTTATTATTATTCCCAGAAAGTACCATAGCATTCTCCTCCAGTTTGATGTGGAGAGGCATTTTGGTGTAGTGATTAAGTGCATAGACTCTAATTTGGGAGAACCAGGTTTGATTCCCCACTCCTCCACGTGCAGCTACTGGATGACCTTGGGCAATGCCATAGTTCCGTCAGAACTGTTCTCTCAAGGACAGTTCTGGAAAGAACTCTCTCAGCCCCGCCTACCTCACAGGGTGTCTGTTGTGGGGAGGGGGAGGGAAAAGAGTTTGTAAGCCACTCTGAGACTCCAAGTGAAGGGCAGGGTATAAATCCAATCTCTTCTTCTTTTTCTAACTTAAGTCCTTGTACAGTGGCTGTTTAAACAGGAACCCACTGGGTTAAAAACAAAACATAGGCCTACAGAGTGACACTAGGTTCAGTTCTTTGGGTGAGAGGGTATTTTATAACTGTAGCGCACATCAACATAGTGAACCATAAAACCCCAAGATTGCAAAAATGAATGATGAAGGTGAGGTGCCAGCAAATTCTTTTCAGCATTATAAGAAAAGCCAATTCTGAGGAAATGCTTTCCTTTGATGAGTGTTTTCCCAAAAGGTATCTCTCCCCCTTTCTATATTTACTTGATGTAAATAAATGCTGCTCTCTTTCCCCTGCCCCTGAATCCTGCTTCCAAATACAATTTATCTGAAAAATCACAGTTGGTTGCTATGGGAATTATGCTGCAGTGAACGAATTAACCCCCCAAGGGTAACAAATGCTGGAGAATTCATACAGTTAGATACTGGCATGCTCAATCCTATACACTGGATCCTAGTGCCGTGCAGTGCCAGTGCAGTGCAGTTGAGTTACTCCCATCTAAACCCATTGAAATCAATGGGCTCAGACTGGAGTAACTTTTCTTAGGATTCGTATTCCCCCAGGAGAGAACAGGAATGCCAAAAACTGGAGAGGATAGCAACTGTAGATGCAGCCATGGCCCCTGTCACCTGGCATACGGCTGTCCTGGCTGGAAGCCATATCGTGTTTAGGTGTGCAGCAATTAGCTGCAACTTTAGCTGGCATCCTATCCCATGCTATGGCTGTGTTTATGAGTCAGGAGGCAAGTGGGCAAACTCTGATTTGTATCCTACCAATTTGATCAGAAAAGTTTGAAGCCTCCCTCCAGGCTAAAGGGCCTCCAGAGCTGTTTGTGTTGGAGGGAGGCAAAGGCTCCTATGTCTGGAGGATGGCTTTAGACTCTCTCTGTGTGTGTGTGTTTGTGTGTGTGCGTGTGTGCTTAATGAACTGACCTCAAAACCCAGGATGCTTAATGCAGCAAACTCAGAGAGCTGGGAGATTAAGGGTTAATGCCTCAATGAAAAGCAGTTTGAGTGATAGGCTGCTGCCTGCTTGCACCCCCCCCATTAGTCAGCACCAGATGAAGAGAGTTTTATAGGATCATGTGAGTCTTGTCAGAGTCAGTCAGTCAGTCATCATTTGGATTTTGACTTGGCAGTTGCCAGTCAGAAGGAATGTGTGTGTGTCAGTCTGAGGGAAACAGACAAGTCACTTGGGAAGTGAAAGGACACAGCTTCTAACCTTTACTGTACAATACATTTGGGGAAAAGTTCAGAAAGAACTTAATGTCTAAGTGTCAGCACTAGCTGAATTCAGTTTGTTCACTGTCTCCAGAACTGAGGTTTAGGTTTGCCAGACAGGGCTGAATATTTAGTGGAAAACTGCCAGCCTAGCCAAACAGAAAAGGGTTATCACTCCTAGGAAAAGGAGGATATTCTTTACCCAGTTGGTCAGAGGATTCAACTCCAAAGGGAACTCTGGTTTGAAAAGTGAAAAGGGAATCAATCTTAGACTCCTCAAGAGTACAGAAAGGGAAAGTTATAATTCTAAAAGGAAAATATTGATATACAAGAGGAAAGTTCTAACTTCCAGAAAACTGAAAGATTGTTATGAAACTTTGTTGCTGTAAAAAATTTCTAAGACAAACAATCTCTCACAGCGAAGAACTAAATCACTTAGCATTCAAGCTTCAAGTATACTGTGTTGCCTGTTCAAGATATTCTAATTTTCTTATAAAGAACTACAGTTTAAAGAACCCATCATCCCCTGCCCTATTCCTGTGACAATTGTGCCTGTTCAATAAAATCAACCTTTTTGTTTCAACTTTGCTTCATGTTAAGTGCCATTTTCAAAGGGGTTTTGTAAGAGGGCTCCTGCTGACTTACAATAAAAATCTCTGGCCTGAGAAACAGCCACATAACTTCTTTAACACCCATTGTTGGTAAAGAGCCATCAGTCAGGTGTAGATGGTAAGAGGTCCAAGGGGAAGCCAGGGAGGTCTGGGGGCAGGAAAGGGAAGCATATAAAAGGAAGCTCTTGACAACAGGCCAGGGAGGAAGAAAAGCCAGTGAGCCTTGCTGTGAAGAAGGTTGTCCAGCTGAGGAGAAGAGGAGGAAGAGGAGGAGGAGGAGATGGCGGTGGCAGCGGCAGCAGCCAAGGGTGGATTAAACCCCCTCCCCTCTCATTCTGAGGCCTGGGAGACTTCCCAGCATTATTTGTCATAATGGCAGAAGCTGGTGTCACTCAACAGGCGATTGTGGATTGTGTCACTGCCACATGATCCTTTAAACTGGAGATGCCAGGGACTGAAACTGAGACCCTCTGCATGCAAAGCAGATGCTCTATTGCTAAGCCACAACCCCTCCCCAAGGTGCTAAACGGCCACCTCCCCAACAGGATTCTGGGCAATTAGCGGCCATATACTTGAAAGGCACAGACTGGGATTCTTCCTGTTCTCAACAGTTGCAAGTAAGGATTTGGTTCCCCTTACCTATTCATCCGGCATTTCGGTAGCCAGTAGTTCATGCCAGTGGATGACAGCCTAAACCGCTACTGAGAATGTGTTGAATCATAATAGTTGCACTTTCTACCCCCATGTGCATTTTTGGTCTCTTTAGGGTTTCTGTTGTCCAGACTTCTTGATTACACTTCCAGACAGGCTCAGGGAAACAGGGGAGGAAACTAGCGAAGAGGGAAAAGGGCAGGGGATTGTAAGACAGGAGATAATAAACTAGAAGGACTTCAGTTCTATTTTGTGTGTACTCCTTGCCAGGAACAAGCTATGACAAGCTGCTTTAATGTTCCCTCCATTTTTATCAATTTTTATACTGCCAAGTCAAGATCATCGTCCCCTTGTGAAAACTGAATTGGGGGCAGGGGAACGGTTCTGTTCCAGTCGCAAGAATGGCAGCCCGAGTGTTGTGAAACCTTCAAAGCAAAGAGCCCAGCCAGAGAAGTCTCGTTGGAATAATATAGTGTGATATAAAGAGGACCTTGCAAACAGGCTAAAGTGTGGCTTTTCTTCTTCATCTGAAGTCAGTGGCAAAAGTCACACTGATTTGAAGGCAGCCAGAGTCCAGCGTTATCTTTAAGCTGCTGGCTTCACTGAAACTCTTCCTTGGTGCTACGTGAACATCACTGGCTATACATGCTTAGCTAGGATTAAGCCCCATTCAGTTAAGTTTGGAATTGGATGAGACCGCACATCCCCCAACATTATAGCAGGCGATAGTGTGTTACATGCACTGGGTATTATATCACTTTGTTTTCCTTCTGCTTAATAAGACTTCTAGCTGTACAGCTGTATCTTTATGGTTCTGTAAAGTTGTCTAGATTAGTATAAATCCTCACAGCAGTAGAAAATATTTCAGAGTTGTAATGTGATCTCTAAAAACTATGCATAATAATGTATTTAGCTCCCTCCCATAGCTTTTGTGGATGCATTCAATTTTTTAAGCATATGCTTGGTGCAAGTGCCTTAAGTACAGACTTCTCCTGATGTAGGAGTTCCCTGGATGTATGGAATGCACACATAGAATCATAGAATTATAGAGTCCAACCCCCTGCACAATGCAGGGAATTCACAACTATCTCTCCCCCACACCCCCAGTGACCCCAGAAGAAGGCAAAAAGACCTCCAAGATCCCTGTCCAAACTGGCCTGGAGAAAAATTGCTTCCTGACCCCAAAGTAGCAGAGCTGTCATGTTGGTCTGCTAGGTAAAGGTTTCCCTTGCTCGAAAGCCAGTCAAATCCGACTCAAGGGGGCAGTGCTCATCTCTGCTTCCAAGCCAAAGAGCCTGCGCTGTCCAAAGACTTTTCCGTGGTCATGTGGCTGGCATGACTAAACGTCAAGGTGCATGGAATGCTGTTACCTTCCAACTGAAGTGGTACCTATTTATCTACTTGCAATTTCTTGCTTTCGAACTGCTAGGTTGGCAGGAGCAGGGGTCAGAGACGGGAGCTCACTCCATCATATGGCATTTGGGTCTCGAACTGCCGAGCTATCAACCTTCCGGTCTGCAGCTCAGCGTCTTAACCTCTGAGTCACCACAGCTGTGTGGACTTTAGTGTCGTGCAGCTCCTCAGATACTTCTATATGGTGTGCATCAATGGAGTCATACATGACTCTGAAATCAATAGCTCTGGATCTGTATCGTACTATGGATATGAACTTAAGCCTCTGTATAACCATGTATACCCTCAAAAGTGCTTTTGTGTGCAGTGATAGATATTTGAATGTCCAATGGGATCCACCTCGTGGCCCTGAGCAAAAGAGTGCATAGAGAGGCGTTGTTGCTGGTAATAATATATTCAATTCATCTGCATGCCTTTGGGATGCTCTGGATCCCGGATTCCCCAAGTTTCCCCATGCTCTCTTTTTCCCTGAGTCCTGCATCATCAAAACTATTGTGTGAGAAGATGTAGACACTGACAGATAAGCTTCAGGAAAGCAGAACGGCAAGATTTTAATACTTTTTGCTAATGTTCAGTTGCACAGTTGAGTCCGACTCTTCGCAACCCCATAGACCACATCACGCCAGGCCCTCCTGTCCTCTGCCATGTTCCAGAGTTTGCTTAATTTCATGTTTGTTGCATCAGTAACACTGTCTAACCATCTCATCCTTTGCTGTCCCCTTCTTCTTTGACCTTCAATCTTCTTTCCCAGCTTCAGGGTCTCCTCCAGTGAGTGCTCCCTTTTCATTTGGTGGCCAAAGTATCTGAGCTTCAGCTTCAGTGTCTGGCCTTCCAGGGAACAGGCAGGGTTGATTTCTTTTAGGATTGACTGATTTGATCTCCTTGCAAGTGAAGGGACTCTCAAGAGTCTTCTCCAGCACCATAATTCAAAAGCATCTATTCTTTGGTGCTCAGCCTTCCTTATAGTCCAATTCTCGCAGCCATACATTACAACTGGGAATACCATTGCTTTGGCCATATGGACTTTTGTTGGCTTTTAATACCAAGACAAGTTAAAAAGCCTGATACGAGTCTTATTTTTGCTGACTATATTTGCAAAGTCCATGCCTGGGGTTGTGTGAGGGATGCATTGCCAGGTTTCTGGAATGCCACAATGCATGCCTAGCACGGGCCATGTTCAGAATGGTAGAGCACAAGTTGGGCGGCCATGACCTCAAATTATGTGACAGGGACACTGACTGCCTCTTTGTCCTTTGCACATTGTGGACTACACAGGTTTAGTCTGCAATCCCCAAGCTGTGTAGACCCACAACAGTCCAAGGCAGGTGCTATCTGGTTTGTTGGAGAAGCTCACATGTATTTATTTATTTACATTATTTATTGCCCACCTGTCTTGCTGGCACTCAAGGCAGATTACACAGGACAGCGCAATAGGATTTGACTTGTAGAAATCCGGAACTAACCAGAGATCTGAAAACAGCGGTGAAACAAAGTATGGCACATTAAATGATGCAAAAATTACATGATAGAGAACACACCCGCTTTTCAAACCAGCACGCCCCTGGGACAGTTTCAGGTCTGGAAAACAGCATGGGAGAAATGCTGAAGCCATGTGCCTGTGGTCCTGATCCTAACTGGGCTGGGCGCTACACACATGGGAACTGAAGAGAACTTGCAACTCATGTATAAATATATATCTGAAACAGGGTGGGGATCCCAGACCCAATCTACATACTCCATAATGTACTAAGAGACCCTCAGTTACCCTGTCAATACTTTCTTTGCTGGCTCAGAGTTCTTGCTTGGTGAATTCAAGTGAGCTCTTGAATTTGCTGCTTAGGTTTCTGACTACAGTTTTTGGGTATCCTTGACCTTCTTTTAGACAGAATGATAGCCCTACACTGCACTTTTGATGAGATGGCCAAATGTATTAACCTTCAGAGCTAAATATGATTATCCTCAAATGTACAAAAATTGCAGGGAGGGGGAAAAAGCAAAACTTCAGTACAATTTATGGATCAGAATATGGACTCCTCCTTATCTAGCAAAGAGACTGAAGCTTTAGAGGAGGAAGGCAGCTGGGCAGCTAGCACCACCACAGAAAGCAGCAGTTGAGATACCTCCAAGAGTTGCCTCTGATGGGTTGGAAGAGCCCCAAGATTCTGAGGCAGCCCAGTCACCTGGGTATGGCCCTGCCTTCTGATTTGGACTTGGACCCTAAACCCTCCACCCCAGAGCCTGCTCCCGCACTAGAGGTCTCTTCCTGAACAGACTCTGCAAGCCTCTCAAAGCCCTGAACCACCTCAGCCCAGGCCCATAGCTACAGTGAGGTATATCAGGGCTAGGCCCCCCAACTTACTGGCAAAGCCCCAGGACTTACCATGCAGCTCAGGGAAGGTGCTAGATATTCCCGCGCAGCTGTCCGGTGCAAGGGTTCAGATTAAATTAACTTTATTTCGATTAGTCAGGGCCCCCTAAGAAATTTAAATGCCCCCTGACTAAAAAAAATCCTGGCTACGGGCCTGCCTCATCCTCATCCCAGTATCCATCACCACCATAACCAAGCCTGGCATCTTTAAATACTGAAGGACTGCTCTTGGAAGGGAGGGGCCTGCATGCCTTCTTAAAAGGGCGTTTAAGACTTCATTCCACCTCTGCTGGGACAACATCTGTGCTACACTGTTGGCTCCACCAGCTTGATTCCAGGACCTTTGCTCCAAGGAGGACAACACATTCAGATTGGGACTTTTCTTTTTGCGGACACTCCCATGTTATAAGTAATGAGAAAAGAGTGTGCTATACCTGCGCAGTGATTTAGTCAGCTCTGCAGCTGATCATGAGTGGCAGCCAGGCATGGAAAGAGGGGCATAGTGTAAGAGCTCATGGCAGCTGCACAAAGATAGGAAAACAGCCAGTTGTGCTGGGAGAGAAAAAAGTGTCTGAGTGCTGTGGGAGCCGCAAGGTGTTTTGGCTCACAGGCCACCCTGTACCTGCAAGGGAAAAAAAACCCCACATCTGGGTCATGAATCATAATTTGGTCACGCCTATCCTATGCAGTTTGCCCCTGATTTGTATTATCAGTTGAGCTTTGCATATTTGGCAATAATAACACAACAAAAATCTGAATTTTAAAAGGTGAGTTCAGAGTTCCTCTGCCTTAATCATGTGAATGATGGTAAGAATAACAGAAGCCCTGATTTGGATGGCTCAGGTTAGCCTGGTCTCATTAGATCTCAGAAGCTAAGCAGGGTCAGCCCTGGTTAATATTTGGATGGGAGACCATCAAGGAAGTCCAGGGTTGCTACACAGAGACAGGTAATGGCAAGCCACCTCTGCCCGTCTCTTGCCTTGAAAACCCTGCAGGGTTGACACAAGTCAGCGGTGGCTTCTTTCCACCACTGCCAAATACAAAGATGAAAACTGGTGGTTAGAAAAAGCAATGTTTGTGTAATAGCCACTTGGTGGCAGTGTGGCAGTAACTTTCTCTGGACTGAAAGTTTGAAATGTATAACTGCTAGGTGTTTGGTTGTGTGCAAAGATGACATTTGACCTTTTCTGTATTTCGTCTTCACACACTGAAATGAAGCCTCCAACATTAGGAAAATGATACCTGGATTGAATTTCTTGAGGGAATGAGATCTTGGGAAAGACCTACCAGCTACCAGAAACTGCCGGTAACTTGCAGAGCGAAAAACAACTGGTGAAGCTGAAGAATTCATTTCAATTCCATTCCAAGAACCCCTACACATTCTGCCATTGGCAATAACACTCCTCTAGCTATGTAGGAACTGGTAGGTTGCATGAGCAGTTCCTGCCTGGGCTATGGCACAACATGAGCATTGCTCTAGGCCACAGAACTGGCATCCCACTGGTATGGGAGAAAACAATCTTATGCAGAAGGCTGACGTGATCTATCTATTAAACACCAGCTATCCCACTCACCTGAGAACTCCTTGTAGAAAAGTAGCTCCCATACAGCTAGCATAATACCTAGAGAGCCTTACATTCAGGGCCGGCCCGCAAGGCAGCAGCCCACTAGTAATTTTCCTGGAGAGTTAAAGAATAGGGATGGGCATGAACCAGGAAAATGCAATTTGGTTTACGGCATGTCCCATTCGCTAACCACGAACAGTTATGAACTTTTAGGGGCCAAATGAACCAGTTCAGTTAGTGAGGTTCATGACCCAGTAGAATGCCCCCCAGTAAGCTAGAAACACCAGATTTGCAGGGGATCTCTGGATGACTCTCTTCAACTTGCCCTCCAAGTTTGGTGAGGATTGGATTTACAGGGTCCAAGTTAGACCCCCCCAAGAAGGTGCCCCCAGGAAAGTGCTTCTATCGTATCTGTCCATGAATCATCACGAATCTCCAAAAACAGCTTGAAAGTTTGTGGAAAGTTCATGCCAGTTGACCTGAGAAAAACATCACTTCACAAACCATGAACCAACCAAAATTTGTCACAAACTTTAGTTCATGAGCTGGTTCATGCCCATCTCTATTCAAGAGCAAGCCTGCCCCTATAATGGCACAGGGATTTTAAGTGTTAAAAGCAGCACCTTCAAATTGTGATAGTCTGGAGAAAAAACTGTAAAATCTTTCATTATAATTAAGAATCTTCCACCCCACCCCCCCATTATTCCCAGGAAGAAAGGCTGTGCAGCAAAACACACAGGGATTGGGGAACATTTTCTGTCTGACCCAGTAAATCTTGTGCATATTTTTCAGCCTTCAATGAATCAGTCTAATTACATGTTATTTGCTAATGTGTATAAGAAAATCTTGATGCCATTCTTTTTGAAAAGCAGTCTTAAAGTGGGGGGGGGGGAGTGGAGAACTGATTCTGTATTCACTGTTTCTGCATTCCAGACTGTCCTTTTGAGTAGTTTTCCCCTGTGGGTTTCAAAACACAAGTTTGCAAGACTGCTCAGTGAGAAAACATTTACAGTCTTTAAACTGTGCACAGATATTCACTGGTAGCTAGCGAAGCAGTTTCCATGTTGAAATGTTCAGAATAAACATTATAATGTTTGTATCCTCATCTATTCATAATGTAGATGAATAGATAATTCATAATGCTTTGATACTAATCTGTTTACATTGACAACTCTTCCCCTCCCAGGAAATGTTTTAGTTCTGGTTGCTTTGGAATATGATGTAAATATAGTGGTCTTCCTTTGCTGAAACTGACTTTATTCGCAAATAAATAGAACCTTTAAGTGCAAGTTGCGTCTGAACTATGAATTAAGTTGTCTTAGCTCACAGTTCCACAGATAAATAGAACTTCGGATTTATAGTCAAGTTCCCTTACTCTGTCTGCTGCTTCAAGATAAAAAGATAACAAGTTGGTGCAAATGTTATCAGAGCAGTGTGAAGGACCCTGTGGATAAATCTGATGAGATTCTAGCTTTTTCAGGAAGGAGGATGACATGCTGCAGTAGGCAAACGGTATGTCCATAATGAGGTTGGCAGTCCATTGAGGGCTATGTTGAAACAATCAAAGATTGGTCCCTTAGGATCACTTGGAGACATCATGTTAGTCGGTTATTAATTGAGAGCAGATGTGGACAGTGTGCTGAATAACCATTCTCCTATTATTTGCATTGACTGCCTAGAGCAGGGATATCTTTAAGGGAGAGGGATGCTTGAATAAAAGTGGAGCCATGACTCATTGTGAGCCCTGTTGGCGGTCCTGCATGGGGGGGGGAAGAGTCAGCAGGGTGATAAGCAGCCATTGTGGCCATGTCCAGTGAAGTGGGATGGGCAGCAGGGCAGTTGAGTGGCTGAACGGTGGCAGCAGTGGGAAATCTTGGCCCTCCCCCTCCCAGAGTGGGCTTATGGTGGGGCCTGAACTGGGCTCAAGGGAGTGGGAGGGACCAGTGAGGTTTTAAAGCACTCTGCACCACCCGGCCCGCCTCACCTGGCCACATGGTATTGCTCACCCACCCATCTCTCCCTACGTATTAGTGCTAGATTGGAAATGTTTATAGGGTTAGCGGGTAGCTCTGCTTGGAGTGAGTAGGATGTATTAGGGGGTAGCATGGGGTGATGTTCTTACTTTTTATGCTTTTGGCTTCATTTCTTTGTCACAACTTGAGGGAGTGAGATCTTGGGAAAGATGGATGGTAACATGGAGGCAAGATCCATTTTGGAAAATCAGCATGCAAGCTGTTTTCATGGCATATAGGGATCCCCATAAGGGATCTTGGGGTGAGGGTTTCAGAAGGCATGCCCAGCTTGGGGACTGCCAATGGGTTACCCTCAAACCCAGGTGGCAGGGAGACCACTTAGTGGCGATAGTCCTTGTGGAATCCAGAAACCTGCCATTCCATGGTTTTGTCCATCCCAGCTGGCTGGTTGGGTGGGAAGGGGTTAATCGACTGGCAAGTGGGGTCAGCCCATACTAGATTCGGTGGACCCATGCTGTGCCAGTGCTTCTTACAGATGTAACCAATAAAAGTTGTGGCCATTTTATCCACATTTATTCTGAAAACACTGTGTGATTGTGTTATTGGCGGGTTGCTAAAAGGAGTCCTTGCCTTTGCTGTCGTCTCCCCCTTGATAGGTGATGGGACTGCAAACAGAAATCCTGCAGCCTAAATCAACATTCTGAGGATGTGGAATGGTATGGAATAGCCCAGCCTCCTCAGATCTCGGAAGCTAAGCAGGGTTGGTACTTGAATGGGAGACCACCAGTGCAGACTCTGCAGAAGATGGCTTCTCACTTGCCTTGGAAGCTTATTGTGGGGGTCGCCATAAAGTTTGTTGTGACTTGATGGCACATACATAATTTACATACATAAATCAACATTTCTAAGCATCTGAGCTACATGGTTTGTTTACATTTTGGAAAGATACTTTTCCTTCTGCTAATTCCTACATACCAAAGCAACCATGTTATCATGTAGAGTGCCTCTTAAACCAATAATTATAAGATCCAGGATGGTGTGTTGGTGATCCAGAGTCCTACACGTGTCCAAGACATCAGGTGACAATGATGACAGATTGGACTCCCCAACTTTATCCTTTCAGGATGCTTTCTCCTGCCACAGCTAACAAGAAAAGAATCTCACTCGTGTTTAGGAGACTCTGTTTGCTTGCTCATTGCCTAAAGGTTGCAAACTGTGTTTTATTTCTAGCAGAAAGCAGGTTGTCCAGCCTGCCAGTTAAGATCCTCATTCCAAGACTTGCTCTCTGTGTCCTCAACTGTAGACATGAGGTAGGTGGGAACCAGATACAGGGCTCTTTTAGTGGTGGCACAATGCCTTAGGAATGCCCTCCTCCTTGACACCTGTCTATGACCTTATATTATTGTCCTCTAGGGATCATGTCTGAGGGGGTTCCATCTATTTTTAGCTGTCTTATGGTCCTCTTCTACTGTTGTTTTATGTCCCTGGCTTGTTTTTAATGACTTTTTAAATATTGATACTCATGTTGTTGTTTTTAAATGATTTTATTATGTTGTTTTTACTTTGTGAGCTGTCCTGTGCAAAACTATTGAGAGACAGAATAAAAACCCTCTTAAATAAATAAAAATAAACGTAAATTTGTAAGACATAATGGATTAATGGATGAAACCATGTTGCTGCTAAAGTAATTTGCCCTCTGCTGTAGAAATTAATGATGGGCAGAACTAACCCAAGCCCAAATTGCAAAGGGGCTGGAAAAATTATGAGCAGCAATGCAGTTATAGACATAATTGTTGGTCCTCCCCAAGACACAGATGAACTCAGAGTAATGTATTCCAAGCTGAGGAACTGCAAACTTCAGCAGCTTTGCTAATATAAATGAAATATAAAAAGACTCAAGAGATGAAATATAAGACCAATCATTCTTGCCTAAGCTTCTCATAACTTTTGGAGCACTGATTCTAACCTATTATTTAAATAACAAAATGAAATGTGATGTTCTAAATTGACATATAATCAGCCTTTCTACTTCATGCTGTTTCAATCAGTTTGCTTGTCATACTGTCATTCCAAGATGACTTCTCTTTGCCTCTGAAGTGTCAGTCTTCATTAGAGCTCCCTTGAGGCACCTTTTTCAACACTGGTGATATTCTATCCTCAAGTAATCTTACTTCCTCCAGAGGAAGAAAAAAACCCTCATTTTTGTCAATGTTAGTAAAGGTGACATAGCCTTGTTCTATATGAATGAACTGTGGCTAAAAGTTTTGGGGTTTTCAGTGGGGAGAAATGTAGGATTTTCTCTCAGTTTCACAACAGAGACTACCATTTTGCTCTACATAGAGAACAGATAGGACTGTGAGAAACCAAGTATGTGGTCACCTAGACATTTCTGGCAGCTTACTTTCTTTGTGTGAGTGTGTGTATATATAAGTATATATATAAAAGAAAGTAAGCTGTGATGAGATAGACAGATAGATGATAGATGACAGAGAGACAGACAGACAGACCACAATTAATTGATTACCACACCATCTCCCTAATAGGATTCCAAAGCAGCTCAAAAGGTATCCAACTTAAACAACAATTTAAACAAGCAAAATACAATTGTCAAATGAAGGGGAAAGAAACATCCTGGGCTGGTTCTAAATCCATTCAATGAGCCAGTTTGGTGTAGTGGTTAAGTGCACAGACTCTAATCTGGGAGGACCGGGTTTGATTCCCCACTCCTCCAGTTGCTCTTGGCTGGATGACCTTGGGCAAGCCATAGCTCTGTACCAGCTGTTTTCTCAAGGACAGCTTGGGAAAGAGTTCTCTCAGCTCCACCTACCTCACAGGGTGTCTGTTGTGGGGAGGGGAAGGGAAAGGAGTTTGTAAGCTGCTCTGAGACTCCAAGTGAGTGAAGGGCAGGGTATAAATCCAATCTCTTCTTCTTCTTCTTCTTCAATAGCTACAGGCTGTGGGAAGTGGGCCAAGGGCCAGAGGTGTTTTTGGCCATGTCCAGTCTTTATAGCTGAAAACGGGAAGGAGACAGAAACCGAGCTAAGAGGCTGCACAGACGTTCCTCAATAGTTCCTTTCCCTTTGCTCATTTCCTTAGTATAACATTCTTGGAAATTCCATGGCATAATGTCAGTTGAGCAAATTGGTGCCAGAAGTTTCACCCCCACCATTTCTGCCATCAGACTACCACTACTTACATTTTTGGGAAATGAACTTTTGAACTTCTTGTTTGTGGGTTCCCCCTAATCCAAAACCAGTAACCTGTTCCACAGGTGTGTGCAGAGCTTTTCACTTATGGTTACATTCAGCCTCCCAGTGGGAAGGCCTGTGGAGTAGACTATTAGTGCAACACTAGCTTTATAAAAAGAGACCCAGATATCTCTGACCCCCTTAGATCCCACATGGGGAGCTTTCATTAGAAAAGCAGGAATTCTTCCTATATCTCTACTATCCCGCCCACATCAAACTGGAATGGTGTGTGGTAGGGATATAGTAATCCCTAATAATTCACAAATTGAATGTGAATCAGTTCTAAAAGGTGTTAGGGAAGGAATGTCCTATCTGCCTCCGGATCCTATCCCTCCCTAGAACATCATGGTTCCCCTATAGCTGTCCTCCATCTGTTCCAAAGCATGTTTTTATTCCATAGTTTGAGAACTACTACTTTATCAGATTAAAACATCATTTTTAAAATCTAAGCAGTAGATCTAGTCTGATCCTTTCATTCCCCCTCCATGTTTAAATAGCAGTTTTCAAAGTCATTTCCATCTTGTAAGTCTACCAACCTATCTAAATCTATCTTTTAAATTTATGCTACTATAGACATGGGCTCCCTGTGTCTGAACTGGAGTATATGGAACTATATTTCAGAACATTCAAAGTTCATTGATATTGTTTTTCAAGCATCTGACACCCCACACCAACCCACTTTGCAAAGCTATCTGTCACTGGCCTGAACCAGGACCTTAACCTTTGTACTCAATTCCCCTTTCTGGCTGTGGCAAGTAAAGCAAAGTGGAAACAACAATCAGGAGGGCCTAATTTGTTATGTGTGAACAACACAGGAGTGCCTGAGACCTCAAGGCCTGAGCATTCATCTACCAAGTCCATGGTCTTTTGCCAAAACACTTGCAAGGTGGTAGAAAAAACTGGACAACTACAATCCAGTCAAAAGTGATTATGGAGCTTGGTAGCATCTCTAATTTCAAATGAGGATTAAAAAAACAACAACAACCTCAACTTGAATGTGTTTATATGTATTCACTAAGAGGTGAATGCTATCTAGGGCTGCTGTGAATTTTGCCAGAAATGTGTTCGACAGTAGAACTTGACTATGTTTGAAGGTGTTGATCAGATGTGAGTCAATCACTGGATCTGTTCAATTCATGTTGAACAGCCACGAACACCTGCCGAACAGCTGTGAGACCTGCCCAATCGGTTCGCATGGCAGTTTCGCTTGAACAATTGCCTGATGAATGAAGCAGCTATGCAAGCAAAGATGGAGGGGGTAATAGAACTTGATGGGGTTGTGCGAGATCACACATGCGTGAAAAGGCAATTGCTTGGTACTGCATGGTTAGGAAGGAATACAATGAATCAACCTGTCAAACACCAACAGACTGATGAACTATCAAATTGATTATTGAAAAATCAGGTCACAACCAGGAAACGGGATGTTTTGGACGACACTGGTCAGGCCTGATTTAGGTATAGCCATGCACATTAGAAACCCTAGGCATCTAGTTAGCTTTGCTATACTAGATCATTTAACTCCTAGTCAGAAGTACACCTCAGTAACGCTATAGGTTTGTATTTACGCAAGTAAATACTATTAGAGAATCTCTGCTTCAATTCCAAGCTTGTTTTTATTAAAGTATAATTATTGTGTTCTTAGTAAAGGTAAAGGTTTCCCTTGCTTGAAAGCCAGTTGAATACGACTTTAGGGATGCGGTGCTCATCTCCATTTCCAAGCCAGCGCTGTCCGAAGTCATTTCCACGGTCATGTGGCTGGCATGACTAAACACCAAGGTGCATGGAACGCTGTTACCTTCAGGAGCTGGGACCAGAGACAGGAGCTTACTCCATCATGCAGCACTCATGTCTCGAACTGCTGAACTACCGACCTTCTGGTCTGCAGTTCAGCATCTTAACCACTTGAGCCACTGCAGCCCCACTATATTCTTAAGATGAGCTAAATCAACGATGCATTATGTCATCCATCCATTCTTATTACATAGATAACAGAGAGCAACAGCATGAGTCTGTAAGAAACTGCAAGAGTAAGCAGGTCACAGGCAAGGAGACCCTTTTGAGAAGAAGCTCTCTATCAGTAAAACTTGCTCGATATATAAGATTTTAGAATCATCTAACAATAGCTAACTATCCCACTTGATAAGGGCACATATTCTTGGCTAACTCATTATCTTATAACTTCAAACACCATACAAAGTTATCTATGTTATCGATACTTCAAATATCTTTTTAGAATAGATAGTTCAGTTTTGCTACTTTTTACCATAGCAAAGTCTATTTAAAAACAGTTATCACAAGTTTCCATACATATGAATATCTTCTTCCCCTCAACCAATACTCCCATCCCTCAATCATAGCTTCACTTCTGTGAAGTTGGACACTCTTACAGTTCTCAGATGCTTTTGCACCTGAGCCTAAACAAATTGTATCTATTGATAATGGGTTAAACAGCTTCTAATCTACACCAGGCCATATAATTGTTACCACTTGGTATTCTTCTTACTGTTCCTCAAGGCTGTACTATTCTGTTTTGATTCTCTACACTCTCTTATTGTCATGCTTTCCTGAGAAGTCAGGCTTGTTATATTTATGTATCCCACAACATCTTCCATGGTCTTTTTAGTCAAGTCCAGCAACTGTTCACCTATATTTCTGGCCATATCCATGACAAGGTTGTGAGCTGAGCTGGCAGGTGTTTGAGTATTCCTAGTGTTATTGCATTCAAGTGCAATAACAAAACCAAACCTGGCAACTTACCCCCTCATGTCATTGGCAATTTTCATTTCAGTTCCTCAATTACTTTACACTGTGTTGTGGCCTGTGGATCCCAGACCCATGTCTTCTGTGGTACAATTATTCTATACCATCCCCTGCTATATCTATTTGTATCTACAGTAGAATCACTATTCAGTTTCACATCTTGCTTGAAGACAGATCTTACGACTTTTGGAGTGTAAACCTATAAGCTAACATTTCAAAACTGTTGGTATTTGAAGAATATGACAATTAAAGCAAAGGTAGTATACATATAGTGCCAACTAAACCAACTTACACCCTTCAAAGCCCATTTCCTCTGCTTTCTGGATGGTAAAACTGGCCTCCAGAAGGCCATGGTTATGAAGTCAACATACAGACTGGCTCACTACACACTGAAATGTATGCAGAGATACATTTTAATTTACTGATGCTGACCCACTTCTGTTATCTGTATGAGAAACCACAAAATGGATAAAAAGGTAAATTTGTGGGGAGGGAGTAACAGATGAATTAGCTAACCAGAGACTTCACTTCTCATATTGATAATGAGAGTTTATGACTAGGAGTGCCCCATACACAAACCACAGTTTGTTACAAGGGAAAATCACATGAAATGTTATTCAAAAGACAAAATCAACCCCCCCCCCAAACAAAATATAATTGCAGAGATTAAATTCTGTAGACAACCCACATCTCAGAGATTACTGAAAGTAATTACATTAAAATCCATGTACAGGTGAAGCTGCACACAGTGTATACAACACGGCTTAATTAAAAATGTCAGAGTAAAACAAATCTTTAGAATTGGCCGTGTTAAAGTCCCAATTTGCTTAGGAAATTAAATGTGATAAACTGAACCTTGATATGAAAATCTGTCCCATGTTTCCCTTCTCTTTTGCCATCTGGCAGGAAGAATATATCACCATGAAACATTCATTAGTTTTTTCCGGCAGCACCTTGAACCCCATTGAGCAAGGCATTGTTCAGCCACAATAAAAGGTCAAGTCATCAGGTAGGCAAATATTGGCCAGGTTCAAGCACATTTATTTCCTTTTAAAAGAAAAGAGGCCTACGAGATCCATAGTTTGAGATCCAAAAAGGAGGAAAATCCCCCATGGTATGCTGGCAGGAGTTTGTGTTTGTTGAGAAGGCAATCATTCTGATGAGACTGTATAAAATCTAATATTATTTATCATAGCATTGTCCCCCTGTAGCTAGGCAGATATTGGCAGCTCTTCTTTCTTTGGGTTCAGTCTGAGACATTTGAGGAGGACCCAGTTGTTGGGCAAGTTATTTTTCACTTTATTAATTTATTTGTCTTTAAAGGACAGGGTGTGTTATATAGAGTAACCTTAAGTACAAAAGTCAGATCCTTGATGCAAGGAGGATACAGTTTGCATTTGCATATGGCTGTGGATGGGTATGGGAGGACCAAGGGCAAGCGCTCTTAGGCTTCACTTTGGTTGTCAGTGCAGGTCACGGCCCAAGCGTCTTGGGGGCTTGATTCAAATTGGAACTACAATGCAGGGGAAGGAGGTATTACCCAAATCAGTATACGTTTGAAGGTCCCATAATGAGCAAAGGCATCTCCTTAGGTGTCCCCTTGCTAGTGCAGAGCAAACACACATATTCTGGGTACCTTAAAATATAATTGGGATATTAACTCTGTGTATATCAAGGTTCAAATTTAGACCAGCACTCAAAAGAATGAGGGGAAGCAAACAGAAAACCAACAGAAAAGAGACCAAATTAAATTAAGCAATGTTGTAGAACAAAATGGAGGTTTACAGACAGGAAAAAGCAATGATATAAACAACCCAAAACCTTTTTCTTGCAAACTGCTTGGTGACAGGGAAAACACGACATAGCGAAGGAAGAAGAAGAGACTGGGTATATACCCCGCCCTTTACTACCTGAAGAAGTCTCAGAGCGGCTTACAATCTCCTTTCCCTTCCCTCCCACAACAACGCTGTGAGGTTGGTGGGGCTGAGAGAGCTCTTTCAAGAACTGCCCTTGAGAGAACAGCTCTGAGAGAACTTGTGACTGACCCAAGGTCACACCAGCAGCTGCATGTGGAGGAATGGGGAATCAAACCTGGTTCTCCCAGATTAGTGTCTGCACTCCTAACCACTACACTAAATTGGAGAGAAGGGGGAGGAGATTGTCTTCTGTGCCCATGAAGTGGCATCAGGATTGAAACTGACCAGGTGGGGGAAGAAAGTGCAGCAAAGCAGGTCCATGCAGTGAAGGAAGACACAAGAGGCCAACCATGGAGCTGGGATATCTGGTTGAGTCTTAACTGGCTACAGAGGGGAAGGGGAAGGAGAGGCTGAAGCCTCCCACCTGTGCCATTAATGTGACCCAAAATGGCCCAGCGGCATTATTTGCTTTTTGGGAGACTTCACATGTACTGAATTCTGCATGTCCAGACTTTCAACAAGATAAATAATGTCTTCAGGGTAGTTTTGGGTTGGAAAAATTGCACAGGAGGGGAGGAAAGCTGAAGCCGTTCTGATGTCTCCAAGGTCTTCACCCCATGGGGACCTCTGTTTTGTTGATCCCCATTTTGTACATGTGTACACTTCAGCACGGGCCTAGAAATGATTGATGGAGCCTGTATTGAATTAATATGAAATGACAGTGACTCATGCTAAGGGCAGAAAGGAAAACAGGGAAGCTTTCCTATCAAGTATGGAAAAAACCACCCTAAAAGGGATTCAGTCAAGGGCCATTTCCCTCAAGGACTTCAGTGAATTCTTCCCCGATACTGAACCAAGAAAATAAGCAGTGGGTCAATTCCAGCAATTTCCCCCATATCTCAACGACCCAACAGGAAGAAGAAGAGAAGAAGAGATTGGATGTAAACCCCGCCCTTCACTACCTGAGGGAGTCTCAGAGCAGTTTACATCCCTTCCCCTCCCCACCACAAAAAAATCTGTGAGGTAGATGGGGCTGAGAAAGCTTTTTCAAGAACTGCCCTTGAGGGAACATCTCTGAAAGAACTTATGACAGACCCAAGGTCACACCAGCAACTGAATGTGGAGGAATGAGGAATCAATCCCAGTTCTCCCAGATTAGAGTCCACGCTCCTAACCACTACACCAAACTAGCTCTCTCAAAGTTCCTGCCTTTCCTCAGTCATGACAAGTACCCAAACATAGATACTTACATACCTAACTTCACCTCAAGGGAACATTTTATACTTCTAATGCAAAAGGGGGAAACTCCCTTCCATAATACAAAGAATATCATTTCAAATTTGCTCATCTCTGGGCAAATTGAATTTTTATTACTCTTGCATTCCAATGCCAACACCTTTTCCCCTCCTCATCCTTGGCAAAAGGGTATAAAGAGTTACCCCTCGGCCTCTGTGCTAATTTTAGCCATGAATCTCTCCTGGAAGATGACTATTCTCTTTGAATTGCCAAGGATTCTTGGCACATCCAGAAGAACCTTGGCTAATCCATTCATGAGGCTTTGCAGTTCCTGTCTCATGACGGAAATTGAAAACTGCAGACAGAACAGCCATGATGAGAGGATAGCCAAAGGATTTCAGCAGTTTCCTGTTTTAGCCCAGTTGGTCATACCTGACAATTAAGGTGGCAATTCCTTGATACTCTAGCATTTAATTGAAATAATTGCACTTTTATGCAAAGCGTAAAAAAAATTGAATTCAGAGCTAATATACTAGGCAGGAACAATCAAACAATCACTGGAAAATTACATTGCTGTGTACGTTCTACATTGCTGAGGCCTGTGTATAATTTCATCTGATTGAAATGGATTCTGGCCATGTCTGTGGTTAATTTTGAATTCTAGGCTGTATGCAGTAGAGGTTGAGTTAATTCCACTATTTTCTATTCTTTCTCGGGTTTATTAGAATGGAGCTAGTGAGACACCATCTTGTTCTATGCCACTAATACAGAGAAGTACTTGCTTAATTTCTAAGTATCTGGTGAAACACACACTTAATTTGGCAGAAGACTACTTTGCAGTCCTTGCAGTTCAGAAAGGATCTTGATTGTAATTCTCTAGTGAGACTGCAAGATACACAGCTAAATAACTTTAATAATATCTAAAGCTGAAAACTGAAAGTGAGCAAAAATATCCCAGCAATCAGGACCGGTGCTACCATTAAGTCCAGGTTAGGCAACCACCTAGGGGCGCAGACCCCTGATGGGCGCAGAGGCCTGTGAAAGCAGCACCTTTCTCCCAGCCATGGGGGGCAAGGGGGAGGGGAGAGCTGACAGGTGCTGCTTCAGTGGGTGCAGGGGGGGGGGCACCAGAAGGTAGCCTCGCCTAGTGTGAAAAAAAAACCTGGCACTGGCCCTGCCAGCAATCTGATTTTAAAGCAAAAATAAAGTTCTGCCATCCATGTTACCTTTATTACCTCCGATTACCCTATTCACAGGAGTGCTGTGTTTGGTTTGCTTATTTTAATTTAACTGGATCTAAGTCTCCAGCTTGCAAGTTTGCCTTGTTCTACACACTTTCCTATTTAGTGATGATTTCACCTATCCAGTCAAATTCAACAAGAGTTGAGTGGGTTGAACCGCTTATGGCTTGGATGCATACTAGAATCCACTCCCCCAAAAGATCTTTATTTATTTTTGTTATAGTCCACCCAGGGCCAGTGCTACCATTAGGCCAAGTTAGGCGACCGCCTAGGGCGCAGACCTCAGAGGAGTGCAGAAACGGACAATCAGCGCCCCTCCAACCGGCCACAGGCTCTCACACTCACTCACCAGCCCCAGCTCTCCTATGCTTTTCCTCCTCCAGAAAGTCACAGCAACTGCAGCAGAAGCAGCTCCCTTCAGCTTTGCCTCACACCCTGCCTGCCCAAGCCCGCACATTTAAAAAAAAATTAGCAGGGTCAAGTTTCGTGCTTTTAATTTTTCCTAGAATTTATCTGTTTTTGATAATTGGTTAGCCGGGGGGGGGGGGGGGGGGCACAAGTAGTTAGCCTTGCCTAGGGCACAAAAAAACCTGGCACCGGCCCTGAGTCCACCTTTCTCTCTGAGATTCAAGGCAGATTACATGGTGTGAAACAATGGCATCAAACAGCATGAGAGATTAGTCCTGCTCCTTTTATAAAAGAGCCTTCCTGAAACGATTCCATTATACCATTACCTGTTAGCTTTCTAAAAATGCCCTCCTAAAGAATTCTATTTTATCAGCTCACTAAGATCCACTTGTTAACAATAGCGGTATATATTTACCTTAAAACCAACAGAGTCTCCCCCCCTTCCTCCAAACTAGCCATTTTCTCCACAGGAACTGATCGCTGTAGTCTGGAAATCACTTATACTTCGAGGAGATATCCAGGCTCCACCTGAAGGTTGGCAACCCTAATAATAACCCTGTTAGGTTGGCTTGGCTGAGAGCAAATGAGTGCCCCAAGGTCACCCAGCAACCATGGCAAAAGGTCAAATGTGGTATCAAGAAACTGGTCTCTTTAAGCAGGTTCTTGTTCAATTCAAACAATGGTTCAGGCTGAGGCCTAGAAAATATGGAGATTTCTTTTTCTGGAACATAGCTGAAGCTCCTTGCAGCTTTAAGGACTCAGATAAGGGAAATGAGAGGTAACCCTGGTGCCGGTCACTCCATTAGGATTGGTAGCATCAAGGACATAAGAATGTAGGAGAGAGTATTCCATCTTGTTAGCACCTGAGTTCATCAGTAGGAGAAGGTGCTTGTTCATTTGAACCCAATGCAGCTGCAGGTCATTTGGGCAAACTGGCAAACCCATCTGTTTGATTAGATCATTTAGTTAGCAACATACCTGATTGGTCAAGTGACATCATCTGCTTTACATTTGATACGTTAACTAGGATCAGGCCAACAGAAGATCTTTTATTTCACCGTGTCTGGATTACTAAATTTGGGACACTTCTCATTTTGTGTGGGTCTTACCAACTGGAAGCCTTGTCTTGGATCCCTCTTGGATTCAGTCTTTTTGGTAACATCTGGCTCTTGAACCAATGCTTGTAAATATGCTTAGTTTAGACTTACAGCTCTTTTTATTTTGTCAGAGCTTAGCAAGTGCTGAACTAGGGTTGTTAGATCCCCTGGCAGGGGCTGGGTGGGTAGGGTTGCCAGATGCAGGTTGGGAAACACCTGGATATTTGGGAATGGAGTCTGGGGAGGACAGGGACATCAGTGGGATACTATGCCATAGACTCCACCCTCCAAAGCATCTGTTTTCTCCAGGGGAACTGACCTCTGTAGTCTGGAGATGAGCTGTAATTTTGGGGGATCTCTAAGTCCCACCTGGAGTCTGGCATCTCTATAACTCATAGAAAGAAGATTCATTTATGTTACTGTGAAATCTAATTGTTTTAGAAAGTGAACCTGCAAGTGGGAAAAAAAAGACATTTGGCTGGTCCTTAATGAGGTCAGGCTGGAACACCTTTTCAGACCTTGGTCTCAGTGGCGTTATTGGTCACTGCATAACAGGGGCTTGTGGGACATCAAGTCCTAATAGGCCTACCCTGCTGCCTGTCCATCAAAAAAGCTAAGTTTGTTTAAGGTTGATGAAAGTAAATGAAGTAACCCACTCATGGGAAGGGCATGTGGACATTTTCCTTCTACACTGTGCTTTGATCAGCCTTGCACTTGACTTCAAATGTTGGCAGCTTCTTGAGTTTGTAGCTTTTGCTGGCAGCCCATAACTAGGAATGTAAGAAGTGTCCTGGGGATACTTGTCAGTGCACGAAAGCAGCTGTGTGAGCTACGCAGCCTGTTTGTAGCATTTCCGGATTGCTTTTGGGACCAGCAAACACCAGTGCAGGTTGAAGTACCTTCCATATCTAGGCTCTGGCACAGGGACCAATGAAGAAGTGCTTCCAATAGTTGCCACCTGGATTGGCATTATATCTCAATCATAACCCTGTTTGCTTAGTAACAAGGAAGATCCTGAAACTGTGGTTGTGTTTTTCAAAGGTTCACTTTGAGTGTGGAATGTGAAGTGTCATAACATTAAAAATAAAACTGGATGGTTTGATCAAAGCTGGGCCAAATAACCTAGCATCTGTTCTTGCAGACCTGCTGGATACTCTTGATTAAATGGGAATTACTTGGGGAAAAGGTTTGACAAAAAAAAGTTTTGTATATAGGGAAACCTTTACTGTACTTTTTAACCCTACTTTTGGAATCTGTTGTTTGGTTGTGGATACATCAAAATTAGCATTGTGCTGCCACATTGCTGGTTTTCTTTTGCTCTGTCTCATTGCAACAGCTGATGGCCGAAGCAGTTTCATCTGTGAGGTGAACTTCTCTCTCCATATTGGTTTTACACAACTGCCCTGCAGCAAGCAATCTATGTAAGATGATTTTGGAAAATTCAGCAGTAACAGCACTTTGGGGAAGTGGTGTTTGAAATAAGGTACATCCACTGACATCTGTGTCATTATGGAAATAAGAGATGCCCATTGTGAACTTTGGGGCAATGTTATAATATCATATGGTATGTTCTGGATATGGGTTTTGCAGTGAGGCTTGGACTCAGGACAGACTGCCCATACCAGGGACAGAACAGCCAAGCTCATTCGCTGGATGTCCAGCCAACAGGCAAGGCTAGCTACGCTGATTTGGTTTGGATCTCAGTCATTCTCTCTCTTCATCAAAAACGGACACAGAGAAGGCTCAAGATCAAAATCAAATGTCTTGTTGCAAAGATCCCCCACCTGCTTCCCCGAGCAGTAAACAGTCCAAGGGTAACAATACATTCTTTGAATGACCACACTGGAGACCTCTTTCCCTACCTGGATCTGGCAATCCTACCTGCCCCCCCCCCCCCACCAGTGGCCAGGGACCTGGCAACCCTACCTGGAAGTCCTGTTCATTTCATGAGAACAGGGGGATATTTTTACAGGACAGTTTGTGATGTTGGTTCACTAGAAGACTACCAATTGTTCACCACCACCACCACCAGGTTTGCCAGCTGCCTGGAGCAAAAAAATGACCTGAACCTTCAGGGGATCATTCCTATACATTAAAGGTCAGGACATTTTTCTCCAGTAACCCTCACCCCTCACTGAGAACCAATGAATGCAGATGGGCATCCTTCCAGAGTCTTTACCAAAAGCTCCGACTACCTTTCTGCTGTGAAATGGACATTTCATTTGTGTTCCCCATGACAGCAGTCATGAAATCAATCTAGTGTAAACTGAGACGGAAGCTCAGAACATACCCCGAACTTTTCTGGGATTCTATATTGCCAGGAAGACAGCTGTCTTTCAAAGGAGCTTACCAATGACCATTACTGATTTTTTCAATGTGGAACTGCCAGGTAAGCTTCCGAGGAACTCCGGAGTTCTCTACAAACACTGCTGCAAAATCACCGGGCTAAGGAAGAACGGTGTACACATTTCTTTGTAAATAAACATTCAATTAGGGAAAAGGGCTCTTGTGGATGAGTGGTATAGTGAGCCTTGGTGAAATGTAGCTTCTCCATTGGGATTACATCAATTCAAGACATCCAAAATCATTGGAGGGGAAAATCCTCTAATAATTCTGAGTGATTGAGAATTTCAAAGAAAACTGGGTATGTGTTTGAGATGCTGACACAGATTTGGCAACTTTCCGTTTAACAGAACCAAGGAGATTTATGCCAGCAAAGCTGGTGACCCACAGGTGACTACGTAATTATTGTTAATAATAAAAGGTCACGGCTATTGGGAAATGTCAAAGCCTTAGCATTTGGCTTTCCCCTTTAATCGGGTTAGCGTCTCAGGCTTGAGAGAATGAAAGCAGGTGCAATTACATTGCAAGATTTGGGTTATTTCTTTAGCTTTGCAAAGGGAAGCTGTGGAGGAAGGCAAGAATCCAAAGTTTGCCAAGAGGGAAAGAGAAGCAATCAAGATTCAAGCAGAAGAATATGCTGGCCGTGCTTCTCATATGCATGGTAGATAACAAGCTGCCTAAAGCCAGGGGAAAAAGTGTTAGGAATATTGATTTTCACTAAGCAGTAAGCATTTCCCAGCTGCAAAAACATTGTCTCAAATAGCCCAAGCAATAAGCCTACTGGAAAGTCGCTGATTAAAGAATTGTGGGTTGATCAATCAATCACCTCCTACAGGGCAGTCCAGTGCAATTCTAAATCCATGAAAAGCCACTGATCTTAGAAGAATGTAAATTCTGCTTATGATGGCACTGTTTGCTGGTTTAATCCATTCAATTTAAATCAATTCACACATTTTAAAAGTTTTAATATATGCACTTTTTCAAGGGACAAACTAGGCACCACTTGAAATCCAGAAGGGTCTCTTGTCAAATAGCAACTATGTCAAAGACTTAGGATGGGGCCACAATTTCTCATGGCCTAATTTTACTTTGTTGTTGTTTAATTAATAGGAATGATTAGTGACATTATTCCAGGGTTGTTGTTGTTTGCCATCAGGTCACAGTCCACTTATTGGTGCCCCAAAGGGTTTTCAAGGTAAGAGATATTCCGAGTTGGTTTGTGTTGGCAGAGTTTAAATATGCAAAGGAAGTGGAGCACTGACTACTTAGAGAAAAAAGTAGGTTTATTAAAGAAGAACAAACTGTTATAGAACATAGAGCTGCTGAAGAAACTGCTGAAGAAAGAACAACAAGAAGGAGGAAGCTCTGCAGAAGCGGAAAGTCTCCAGGAAGACTCCAGAAGAGCCAATCAGGAGACAGGAAGGACATAATTGAAATTGTGGGCTGTCCCTAATCTAGCTATGCTAACTACCAGTTCTTCAGCTGTCCCCCTGTAGGGTGAGCTTCAGATCTTTTTCAAAAGGCTGCACTAAAGACCAGTGTTCCCTCTAAGCTGAGTTAGTGTGAGCTAGCTCAGTTTTTAGCCTCTGACTCACACCTTTGTGACTCAGCTCAGGAAGAAAGGCTAATTTATGTAATAGCCAAATCGCTTGCTCACAACTTTAATACCAGTAGCCCACAAAGTAGAATTTTTGCTCACAAGACACCTCAGCTTAGAGGGAACATTGCTATAGACCTTGCTCAGTCCAACAGTTTGCCCTGCCTGCCTGTGCCTAATGGTATCCCATCCAAGTATTCATTAGGGATCACCCTGCTTAGCAGTTGAGACCTAACATGATCAGGCTAGCCTGGAGTGTCCAAGTCTGGGATATCCTGGACAGGATACCACACAAGGTTTATTTTCATGCCTGTTTAAAGTGAGTTGGAGCAACAAACTACATCCTCCTCAGAGCTATTTTTCAAATTAATAGTAATAATGGTTAGCAATTTACACACCACATCTGAAGCATTCAACGCAGGCCCGTAGCTACCGTGGGGCATCTCAGGGCCCTGCCCACTTAATTAAAAGCCCCGCCCCACCAAAAAGCCATGCCAGAAGCCTAATTTTTGAGGAGGGACAACCTGCTGCTGGCAGCGGCCAGGGTTAGAGTGCCACAGCTTGCTCACAGGTTTCCCTCTCCCTCCCACTGTGGAATTTGGGGGGTGGGTATTATGGGGCCTGGAAAAAGGGCATGTTTCCCAAAGGCTCATGGGAATGGTTTTGAAAGACTCACCATGACCTAGGTGGTATACAGCAGGACTGGGCTAGCAGAAAGGGGGATTGTTGGAGATGTACTGGAGGTATCACTCTTGAGTGCCTTTTCTTGCCCTGTGGAAGGGAACTCAGAAGGCATTTAAATGCCTTCTGAGCTGTTTTGTTTTACTAAGAACTGACCTGCTGGCTGCCCTTGAAAGGAAGGCCTAGAAACTTAAAGTCAGGAATTCAGATTAATTAACTGTAATTTAACTGCCCCCTTAAAAATTTAAATGCCCCCTGAACAAAAAAAATCCTGGCTACAGGCCTGATTCAAAATGTAGCAATTATTTTTGCAGTAATCTTTGCAATAGCCCCAAAGTAGGGTTGCCAAGGGAGGGGTTGAGACAGGAGAGGGGAGGGACCTTGTTGGGGGTATAATGCCATAAAATCCAACCTCCAAAGCTGCCATTTTATCCAAGAGAACTGATCTCTGTAGATTGGAAATCACTTCTGATTCTAGGAGATCTCCAGCCCCAGCCAAACCAATATTATTTGTTTCATGTTGTCGGTGACAGGGTTATGTAGGACCTTTAAGATGTGCTCAAATATATTGGAAACATTTAACTGCTTACTAAGACTTCTATATACTTTCACAGGCTCAGGTGCAACATGAAGTGACTGTCAAACTAGTACAGGCAAGTTACATCAAATGTCAGCTCAGGTTTTCCCACTGAGGTCCTATGAGGACTTCACTTAAGGCCCATCAACCGGCAGTCCTGATTTGCTGGCAGATCCATACATGAGGCAGAGCAATATACTTGTTCGCATTAGTGATACTTGAATGCCCACCAGGGAGGTGGGTTTTTTTTGATGATGTTTGACTTTTCATTGACTTGTTCGTGCCTGTTTAGAAGCTTGCTTCACTGTATTTCTTCTTAACCAAGCCATGCTGTGCAACTGACTTTTTTATTTTATTTTATTTTGTTAAACTTATGAATCATCTACCCTGCAAGCAGGCTCTGAGCAATTTACAACCTTAAAAATATTTAAGATTTTTGTGAGTATGTATTCTTGCCAGCCTGATTGAGTTTTCCCCCACCTCAGTTCTTGTGACATGACTGCCCCATCTGGCAGGCAGTGGTCTCAATAGGTTTGTACACTCAAACTTTTTTTCTTTTTAAAAAATAAAATAGCTAAAATTTGGGGGGCACCTTCACACACCCTAAATAACACACTTTTAATCCACTTTCAGTGCACTTTGCAACTGGATTTTATTGTGTGAAAGGGCAAAATCCACTTGCAAATGGTTGCTGAAGTGGATTGAAACTGTGCTATATTAGCATGTGTAAAAGTGCCTTTTCTGTGCCTCCTGTAATCAGGATTCCAGGACAGGGAGATGGAAAGTAGGGCTGCCAAGTCCCCCGGGGGGGTGGGGATTCCCCTACTAAAGGGGTCCCCAATCCGCCGGTCCGGATCCAGCTGGCGGGGGGAACCCCACCCCCAAAGCAGCCCGATCCGGCCGACTGCCCAGCGTAATGACTTCACCTGGAAGTGACATCATCACACTGGGCACGTTGCTGGGGCAACACTCTAGCAATCGCCTTGAAAACTCTATGGTACCATAGATATGGTACCATAGAGTTTTAGGGCGATTGCCAGAGTGTCACCCCAGCAACATGCCCAGTGTGATGACGTCACTTCCGGGTGATGTCATTCCAGTGCATGCACTCCAGACTCCAGGAGAGGGGACAGGACTCCCCCGCTTTTAATAAGGTAGGACTTGGAAACTCTAATGGAAAGTGATCTATTTTGTAGAGGCCCAGTGGCCTGACTGGGCTTCTAGCCTATTGCCATGATTAGGATAGTTCAAATAGAAAGTATAACTTTTTTTTTCATGACTCATGGATTGGAGCAGAGGAAGAGGTTTTTATATTTTGTACCTTGCACTGGGCCCAGACAAATGATGCTTGGGTCTTGCTTCCAATACACCATACAAACCACCTGCAGAATTTTTCAAAGTCATTGAACATAACAAACTTATAACTGTAATACTTTTTGTATAGCATTAATCTTAGTAAACATACAAGTTATAATTCCCTTTATTTTGTGTTTTCTCGTTCTTATAATCTGTTATGGATTTATTTGGCTGTATGACTTAATGGATATATCTCAGTATGATTTACTCTGTTCTCTATCCTGTTCTTGTTTTTTAGATAATCTTGGTAGACTGTATTGTTGTTTGATTCATGTTTATTGTACTTTGTCAATTGTTTATTAGAAAACCTTGAATAAAATATTTTTTTTAAAAAACCCAACTTTGTGTCCAGTGAAGGTGAGTGCATAGACTACACTCATTAATGACAGGCTGTTCAGAAGGAAGCAAAACCTGAATACTCCATGTTATCATGACTTAATATATGTGTGTTTGCTACCTTCTGAAGAATCTATACACTGATTCCTTGTGGCTGCATGTTAGGGATGCCAGCCTCCAAGTGATACCTGAGGATCTCCTGGAATTACAGCTCATCTCTGGACTACAGAGATCAGTTTCCCTGGAGAAAATGGATGCTTTGGAGGGTGGCAAGTAGGGGAGGGGGAGCACAAGAAAATGAACAAGTGGGGGCAGGCCCGTAGCTACAGTGCAAGCAAGGCCCCCTGACTCCCCATCCAGCCCAGGGTGTCACAGCCTTCTCCACTAGATTAATTTTATTAGCCAGTGCCCCCTAAGAAATTTAAATGCCCCTGACTTAAAAAAAATCCTGAGTGGGGGAGAAAAGCATCATTTTTTTACCAAGCTCTCAAATGTCTCTAAGGTTAGGCACCCCCCCCCCTTTCACTTTCTTCAAGAGTAAGCACGGAGAGGGCTTGGGGAAGGTGGTTGATGGGGGAGCAAGCAGTTCCACAGTGTCTGGAAAGCGAGAGCTGCTACAGGCAATGGGCAGCCACCACCGCCTCTCTGGCTCCAGACAGGGGATCCGGCTGGTAAAGAGCCCTCTCCCGTGCTCTGCAGGCAGCAGCCACTCTCCTGGCATCTCCCTAGGAGAAGGCACTTTGCACAAGGACATGGAAAAATATCAGAAGGTGAACTCCCTAGAGATCATATTGCTACATGTAGGGCAAAGGCAGTCGCTGAAATTTGGGGAGAGGGAGTGCCAGAGAATGAATGGGAGGGGGGTAGCATCACTCTTAACCAAGCGTTCAAATGTCCCAAAGAACCCCATCTGCCACCTCCCCTTTAACTGCAGCCTGACTGTTAAAACATCCCTTGCTAATGGTTTCTTTATCCACCAAACAAAGTTTAGCAATCAACTTATCATTTTGCTAGACTAAAAGGGCTTGTTTTAAAAAATGAAATTAAAAAGATGGGAAACCCTCGCAATACTGGAGCCAAAGTAGGGAGGAAGATGGAAGGTGCAGAGTGGGAGGAACAACAAACTATAGCAAACCACCATCTTGGCGGGAGGGTTGACAAAAAAAGAGGGGCAGAGCACTAGAAAGGAAGGATGCTCAGGGTATCTCTCCCCCGTCAGACATCAGAGGGGGGGAGAGGGGGGGAGAGATACCCTGATGTCTGACGCTAAGAGACAGCATGCAGATCTTCACTTCCAGTCTCTGGTAGACAGTCCTGGAATGTTCCAGCCCTAATACATAACAGATGAGCATACTGTTGAAAGTCCTCTACCTGAGCCTGTGGAGATCAACTGCCAGTTTGACAATGCTTAGTGTGATGGACTAGTAATTTGATTCAGGATAAGGCCACTTCATGCATATGTGTGTGTTCAGTTACTCTAGTTGTGATTATTATTCATTTTATAAGAACTTTTGGAGACTGTTGATAGCTTCTGTAGTCTGTTGGTTCTTAGGGACCGGGATCTCTTATGGATTCAATGGTTAAGGTTTCTTCAGGCTGTTTTAACAGCTTGATGTTTTAAATTTTCTGTCATTCATATGGTTTTTTTATCTGTTACCTGCCTTTGGGTCCCAGTTGCCTGGGAGAAAGTCAAGCTCATAAATGTTTTAAATAAATTAATTTAAAATATTTATACAGTGCCTCTCACCAACATGTCTGAGGTGATTCACAACAGAAAATGCTTCAGTAAAACAACCTATATAACACCATAATCAACCATAAAAGGTATAACCCACCAGATCTATTTGACACTTGACATATTTTAAAACAGCAACAGTGTGTAGAGCAATTGTTAACACAGCAACCAACTAAAAACCTAAGGAAATAAACAAACACAAAGCAGAAAAGGGAAGACACACCCCAGTCAATTAAATTGAAATTTTAAAATGTTTTGCCCTGTCACGGAACAATATAGTGATGGCATCAAATGCAGGGGAGGGACAGGACATTCCAGCGAGGCAGCTCCCTGAGAAGGCTGTGTCCTTCTTAACCACACAGCTGAACTCACAAGAAGGATCTGAGATGACAGTTTGGTGTAGTGGTTAAGCGCACGGGCTCTAATCTGGGAGAACCGGGTTTGATTCCCCACTCCTCCATTTGAACCTGCTGGATGACCTTGGGCAAGCCATAGTTCTAGCACAGCTGTTCTTGAAAAAGAGCAGTTTCTGTCAGAGCTCTCTCAGCCCCACCTACCTCACAGGGTGTCTGTTGTGAGGAGGGGGAGGGAAAGGAGTTTGTAAGCCGCTCTGAGATTTCCTTGGGTAGTGAAAGGTGGGGTATAAATACAGTCTCTTCTCTTCTTCTTCTCTTCTCTTCTAGTGCCCAAACACGACTATATGGGGCAGTTAGTTAATTAAATACCCAGATCCTAGGTTATGTGCCATATCCCAGATTTCTTAGAGAATATATGAGTCCTGAGGACCTCCATCAGTAACCTTTTCATTCCCATAGGGTCTGAAAGCAGTCTGTTTTGTTCAATGTATGGTGGGGGGCCACAAGGAATCATGGGTGGGGAACAGTTTGGTGTTTCCTGCAGCCCAAAATCTCTGTAACCTCTTAGACACTGGAAATACTAATTCCCCCCTTTCTTTTAAGACTCTTAAGCTCCCTCAGCTGTGCCTCCTGCAACATCCCAGTCCCCCAGATGGCTTTGGTACATAAAAATCATTACCTTGTCTGGTAATGGTCTGATTGTGCTGCTTTCATGATTGTAGTGGGAATCAGGCACTTTACTATTCAAAAGTGTGATTGTTCTTAATGATATAAAGGGTGAACAGCCTGCTGACTGAAGGGAGTGCATTCTTTAGAGTGATCCAGCTGGAATCTTTAATTGTCCCTGGTAATTAGATCAAAGCCTTTAGGGAGGCTATCAAGGTAGCCGAACACACCGGTCTGTCACATTACCTTTCTTTTAAAAAGAATCCTTGTCATCTTTGTAATGTGCACTTCTTGAATTCCTCTGATCCACTGGCACACAGAAATTTTTGTAATTGGCTGGTTTGTGTCCCAAGTGATTGGTGACCCTATGAACCTACCTGACCACTGAGGTCATCTTTAGGGGTTCTTCTTTGGGTGCCCTTGTCATCTGAGGCTAGATGGGTGGCAACCTGAGAAAGGGCATTCCCAGTCATGGCACCAAAATTTGAAAATCCCTCCCCGGGGAGAACCATCTGTCCCCCTATAATATCATTGGCTTTTGCCAGTAGATGAAGACTTAACAGTTTTGTCTAGCATTCACTCACTTGAATACTCCTTCCTGTTTATAGGTTTTTATAAAGATTTTATTTTTTTTATAAATATGAAAAGAACCTCAAAGAGAAACATATACAAAGAAAAATCCGTAATTACATCAAAGTAATAGAAAAAATAAAGAAAAAGATACTTTAAACATATTCCAATTACCCACCTGTTTATATGCTTTTATTGTGTGTGCATTTTAACTGTGTATTTTTTGTTTAATTTTAGTTGCTTATATATTATGATTTTAAACGCTTGTTTTAATATTTCTTATTGTCCACCATTCTGGGGACCCTGAGCTGGGTGGGAAGGTAGCATTAAAAAGTTTTAAACAGATAAAGGGTTGGTAACCATTTTATCACTTGTTGATGCCAGAGAGCCTTGCAGCCATGTGCCATGTGTATTTTTGACTATGCCAAAAGGAACTTTTGTGCTTGCTATGTTAAAATGAATGATAAACAAGGAAGCAAGCCTAATTCAGGCTAGTCAGACATCACAAATGTGAGAGGAAATCACAGGTATGTTCCAGATAATTGCTGTGTTTCTAATACGGACTTCATCGCCTGTTTATCTTTATGGTACATGGGCAAAATACCTAAAGAGAAAAAATAGTTTCTGCAAGTTAGTGAAAAACCAGCCTTTGAGTGTGTCCAGTTTTAAATCCCTCATGATTGGTCTTTTTTGTCTTGCTGGATTACTGGAAAGGAACACTATGCTAAATGTAAGATAACTCCTCTTAAAATATATACACAATAACAGTTTTATTTCTCTATTTGTTGTGTTAGAATATTTCTGTTCTGCCTCTTCTGGGAACCTAAACATACTTGTAACCTGTAGGTGAATGTAAGACCATTCCCCTCTCTTCTTTTCCTTGATGGCTAGGATTGCCAACATTCAGGTGGCATCTGGAGATCTCCCACTGTTATAAATTATCTTCAGATGACTAAGAGCAGTTTCTCCTGGAGAAAATGGCTGCTTTGGAGGGTGAACTCTATGGGATTATACTCTGCTGAGGTGTCTCTCCTCCTCAACCCCACTCTCCCCAAGTTCCACCCCCCAAATCTCCAGGTGTTTGCCAACCCACATCTGGCAACACCATTGATGGCAAATGTGGAAAAAAAAACCTAGTCATAGTGCTCTCTATTTCTGTAGTACCTCTACATCTTGGAAGGGAAAGGTTTACGTAGAATAGAAAGTCAATGACAATGAACCTACTAAACTATCATGTTGTTCACAATATTGTCAAAGGACATCTCTTGCTATCAGGGGTTCTTTCATAGAAAAAGAGGCGCAGGAGCTCATTAGCTTAACTAATTAGCACAACTTATTTGCATATGCCACACCCCCTGACATCACTGGAAGTATGTCAGAAGGCAAGAGAGAGAGAGAGAGGAAGGAAGGAAGGAAGGAAGGAAGGAGGGAGGGAGGGAGGGAGGGAGGGAGGGAGGGAGCTGGCAGAGAGGGGACCGCTACTAATCCAAGCCTCAGAAATACCACTATTCTGGGAGGATAGCTTCAGTGGTGGCTGAAGCTTTCAGAAGGCTGGTCGGAGGAACAAGGACCTTTCCAGGGGACGGGGTCATTTTGCTGCAGCCATGTCACAAGCAGGCATTCCCCCGCGGGGGCGGGGGAGGCTGGCATCAACTCCTGGAGCTGAGCTCCCCAGAGCTCCTGCTCGAAATGACCCCTGCTTGCTATTGAGTTGCAGATGTAATGGGAGCAGGAAATGATGCCATTTAAGAAAAGGAACAATAAACCACTGGTGAAAAACTGAATGGATACAGTAGTATCTTTCTGGAGCATACATGATCAATTAAACTAAAGGATTCAAACTGGCATGACATTTATGTACCGACAGGTTTTTGACAGTGACAGAGTAATGCAGAATACTGATTTAGTCAAGCATGGATTCATAGAAGCCCCCATACTGCAAATTAAATGAGCTTCCTAGAAGTGATTAATCAACCTATTAATATTTACTTATATAATCTGCATGAAACAAGTATTTCTCCTTTTCATAGGGTATAGGCTGTTCTATTTGTCTCCTTGGCTCCTCCCATTTTTCTCTCCTAACAACTTCAGTGCATCTATAAATCTTTAATCTGGTGAGGCCTCAGAATTACAATAACCCTTTGGCATATGGTTTATATATCACCTCTGTATAAAGATTAATTATCTTGAATAGGCTAAAATGCATTACAAAGCTGACCATGTTAAAGTTAATTATAAAGTTAATTAATTAGTTATCAAATCAATTACAGTGGTTAGAAAATAGTTTTATACTAGCAAGTGTGTCAATTTTATAACACTCAATTCATGTTAGCCCATTAAAGATAATTAATCTTTATACAAAGACTACATGCAAGTCTCAAGAATTTTAACTGATAAGACTGTGGAAACAATCCTAGGCAGATCTACTCTGATGTAAGTCACGTTTTATTCAGTAGGATTTACTTTCAGAAAAGGATTGCAGCTGTAGCCATTCTCAGCCATACTAGGCCAGCATGGATCAGACTAGGATATAGGACATGAAGTTTGAATCTCCATTCTGCCATAGAAGGTTAGTGGTGACCTTAAGCCACTCTCCCTCTCTGATAGGGATGCCAGCCTCCAGGTGGGACCTGGGAATCCTCTGGAATTACAGCTCATCTCCAAACTATAGAGATCAATTTGGAGGGTGGACTCAATGGCACTGTACCCCATTGAAGTCCCATTCCTCTCCAGGCTCCTGGATCTGGTAACTCCCACTCCACCCCCCATCAGTGGGTGGGGGGACCTGTCAACCCTACTTTCTGAATAATTTAACTCATAGTGTGGTTATTAGAGGGATAAAATGGAGGAAGGAGGAATTATGGCCGAGGACAGACTGGCAATGTGCCCCGCTCTGCCTCCGCTTCTAAAGCAGAGGCAGAGGGAGCGTTCACATTGCCGCATCTGTCCTCCGGCGTCGGCGCGGACAGATGAGGCGCTGTCCATCCGCTTCAGCCGGAGACCACTTCTAACAGGTCTCCGGCTGGAGAGCCGCGCGTCCCTGCCGCTTTGCGGCAGTCTGGACGCGTCGGCAGCGCGCCGGAAGCGGGGGCGGAAGTCTGGACGCCCCCACGTCAGCGCGCCTCCGCCCCGCCTCTGCCCCAGGACAGCGCAGCCTGTGGGAACGGGCTGTGCCGGGCTGCTTTTCGCACGGGGCTTTTGGCCCCGCGTCTGTCCCGGGGCGGATCGGCAGTCTGTCCTCGGCCTATGTTGTCCCCACTGGAGACAAAAGCAGGATATAAATACCTAAATAATTAAAATAAAATAAATGACATTTCTGTATGGATCCTCCATTGGGCTTGCATGATCAATTATGTCTAGGGTTGCCAGCTCTGAGTTGGAAAATACTTGGAGATTTTGGGGGTGTAGCCTATGGAGGGTTGGGTTTGGGAAGGGAATTCAGTGGGCTGAGTATATCTAAAGTGAGACTCTTTTGCCCTGACTTTACACTTACTTGTATGACCCTCACTTGCCCATTCACTAGGGCTGCCAAACTCAAGGTGGGACATGGAGATCTCCCAGAACTGTAGACTATTCAACTGAGCTCCCTTGGAGAAGATGGTTGTCTTGGAGAGTAGACTGCATGGCATTATACCTCACTAAGGTCCCTCCTCTCCCCATACCCCACCCTCCCCAGGCTGTAGCTTCCCAAAGCTCCAGGAATTCCAACCCAGAATTGGCAACTCTACCAGTCCCCAAGTCTGAAGAGATCCTCTTGGGGCTCTTTACCATCTCCCTTGGTTTTCATCATCCTGAATTATTTGGTGTCATCTGCCATCTTGGCCACTCTGCGCCTCACCCTTGATTCTGGATAATTCATGAACAAATTAAATAGCACCAGTCCCAGTACTGATCCCTATGGAATCCAACTGCTTGCTTTCTTCCATTCTAAGAACTTGTAATGTTCATCATTATTATTCATTATATTCAGTATACTAACTTACTTATTTCTTGATTACTGTTTTCACAACCAGAGTCATAAACAACAAACCCTCATCCCACAAAAGGAGAGCCTAAGTATATTCAGTAAATGCTTAAAAATGCCTCATTCTGACTTAGGTCTATTGGTCCATCTAGCTCAGTATCATAGCCTGACTGCTAGTGGCTCTCCAGTGCCTTAAGGAGAGGAGGACTGTTTTCAGTACCTGGTACCTGTGATCCTTGAACTGGTGCTGGAAAGTGCTGTTGAGTCACAATTGACTTATGGCGACCCTGTGGGATTTTCAAGGCAAGAGACATTCAGAGGTGGCTTTCCATCACCTGCCTCTGTATCATGACCCTTGTATTCCTTGGAGGTCTTCCATACAAATGCTTGCCTGGGCCAGCCCTGCTTAGCTTCTGAGATCTGACAAGATCAGGCTAGCCTGGGCCATCTAGATCAGGGAAATTCGTGAACTAGAAGATACCAAAGACTGAAACTGGAAGTTTTGCATGTAAAGCTAGTTGTCTACTACTGAGCCACAGCAGCTCTTCAAAAATGTCTGGCAAGAGGGTTATAGAAATTTCTATTGATTACGATGAAGTCACTGGTTCTACATACATTTCTTTGAAGTGAAGATCTGGCAGCACTGCCTAGCAAGGGAAGGTTTGTTCGTGACCATGGAACCTGGCCAAAAATTCCACCTCTATTTGCAGACCACCACCCTATCTCCATTTCCAAAAGGGCTTTCCAGCAAAAATAGCTGCTGAAGTTTTTCTGATCCCGCCACCCTGTGTGAATTAATTTATCTGCCAACATTGTTAGAAAATCAGAACTGATTGCGTGGAGGGGGGGAAGAGATGGGCCACGGTGATTGATTGAAGAAGGTATGAATGCAGCCCAGTTGTGTCAAGAGAAACAAAACCAACTCTTAATGTTATGCAACTGGTTTGAAGCACAGAAGCTAGAATAAATTACTTAATCCTCTGCAGACTATGTATCATAACAGCAGAGCAGAGAATACCGGGGAAGCCATCTACAGGGGGTTATTTTTTTGAAATAATGGTTTGAGAGCTGAGTTTTATTTTATTTTTTTACTTAGTGGAAGGTGAATCACAGTCTTGCATATGAACAGCTCCAAATTGCTTAGGTCATTTAAATCTTCCATGCTACTTCCTCCATCTAGGGACCAGAAAGAGCAAACGTAAGTGGATGGCTTGTTGCGATGATGAGGTTTTGACTGTTCCTGGCAAAGAAAAGAAGCAGTGAAGCACTTTTGAGCATGATTGTGCTGACTGTGAGTGGAGGCTTTGGGAAGACTTGCTTACCGAAGACAGGGAATCTGCTCAGTGGATTGCTTTAGGCATCAGGTGGTCCTTAAAGCACATTGGCTTCTTTAATGAGCTGTGCTTTAAAAGCCAAAAAATAGATCACCTTCCCAAGCTCCATTTTCTTTTTACCTAATTGCACAAGCGCTGGTTGGGATTTGTGGCTCTTCATTTAGACACTGTAATAATTCAGACTCACCATCTTTCTCCTCTAATAAAAAGGCAATCGTAGGAACCATCTCATGTAAAGAAAAAAAGCCTCAGGCTCACGAGCTGGAAAGCCAGAGCTGCCAGAACAGCTGCAAAATAAAAGCACCTCTGAATTTTGGTTTGCCAGTGGTTTTTTTTGCAAGCAGTGAACTCTGTGGGTTGAATCCAACCAGCTTTGCCACTGGTGAATAACAGAGGATGGAGTCCTCATTGACCACCAAAAAGACTCTGCTGTAGCTCATGGGACCTGGGTGGGATGGAGCTACGTGGGATGGAGAGTAAGCAGAGAAATTGAGTAACAGTGGGTGGTTCTGGCTGGGGAAGCTGTAGTAGCTCTGGAAGGTGTGTCCACTACCAGCATGTCCTTATCCTTGGTGTAAACAATCTGGTTGTCACATTTTTGAAGTTGTAGGAGTATCCTTTGAAGGACACAGGAGCTTTCCCTGAGCTTCCAGTTGTTGAACTGTGGCCTTTAATTTATATAGGAGTAGGGGGATCTTCCTACACTCAAGGACAGCTGTGGGTGTTGCTGTGTTCAAAGAAATATGGTGAGTGCCAGGAAATTGACTTAAAGCCTTCAAAAACATTGATGTAATGTTTGAGAATGCCGTTGCTCAGTGCAGGTTCTATACAAGGCACAATATGGACATGTTGGGGTAAATCTCTTCCGCATGCCACCTCTTCTGAGTAATGGAGGATCATCATTTTCAGTTTCATAGAAGGTCAATTCAGCTTCATTAGGGCCTGCTGTGCAATGTGCCAGAATTGCCCCTTTGGTTTGATGTAGGCATCTTCGAAAGCAGCCAGTGCACTCAGCCCTACTGGGATTCTGTCCCACTGTCCAATGTAAAAGTGATGGCCAGGCCTGCTATGGAAACTGTGCTGTACCATGCATTAAAATGCTCGCTGGTCCTGGAAAGCTGCTGATTGGCCATAGAGCCCATAAATCTCATGCTTAATCCCTTTTTCTAGTATTGCATTGTCTTCCTTCAGTCTGCACACTTAAAAAAAAAAAATCTTTTCCTGGAGCATTTGTAACAAATTGTTCCAAAGCCTGGACACTGTGTGGAGTTGTGTGTGGAGTTGTGTCTGCCCATTCTGTTTGTGCTTGTTGGGTAGGGTTGCCAGCACTGGATTGGGAAATACCTGGAGATTGTGGGGGGGGAGCCTCAAGAGGTCAGGGTTTGGGGAGGGGCAGGACTTCAAAGAGGGAGAGTGCCATAAAGTCTACCATCCAAAGTGGCTATTTTATCCAGGCAAACTGCTCTCTGTCCCCTGGAGATCAGTTGTAATCCCAGGAGATCTACAGCCACCACCTGGAGGCTGGCAATTCTGTTGTTGGAGCAGTCGCTTTCAGTGGAAATCTTGCCAGAAGTTTGCTTTGCCCATGCAGGAAACTGCAATGGTTTTGCTTTTGGTGAAATTTAGATGACCTGTTTTTAAAAAGAACCAACTCATGCTTCCACAACCAGTTCGTGATTCTTTTTTGCCGTTAAGTCCCAGCTGACTCATAGTGACCCTGTAGGGTTTTCAAGGCAAGAAGTGTCCAGAGATGGTTTGCCATTGCCTGCCTCCATATCACAACCCTGGTATTTATTGGTGGTCTACCCATCCAAATAGTGACCATGGCTGATGCTGCTTAGCTTCTGAGATCGGATGAGATCAGGCTAGCCTGGGCTGTCCAGAGCTGGGATTTTCAGAGATGTGATTACAAACAGTGTGATACAATCAAATAAAACACGAGTCCAGTGGTACCTTAAAGACTAACAACATTAATTCCATCATAAGCCAGATCAGGCTAAACTAAGCTCAGCTAGACTTGTTGTTTCTCTCATTTACCTTCTTGGCAGACTCAGAGAACAAATAGTTCGATTGGCTTTCATTCTTCAGGTATGCCGCTCAAAGGCATGTACCTGTGTGCCTCTTCACACAGCCATTTTGATCACACAGCCTTGTGCAAGACAGACAAACTTGCTCTTCACAAACATATTTTCCTTCTTCATTTATATTACAATGAATAATGGGAAACAAAACACACCCTCATGCTTGTGTTCTACACACTGGCATTCAGCTAATGGAAAAACTGGCACAGAAATTATAGCTCCTCTTTGGCACTTCTCCACAGTGATATTATAGAAACATTATATGGCTCTTCACTTTCCAACTATGCAACAGCCTAAGCTGTAACATGGGGCTTGTCGCACTCATACTGAAAGTGTCTGGAAATTTGCTGCTGATTATGATTACCCATAATAAATCAGCACCCAGCACTTGGTTTTATTTATCCATCTCTTTCCCTGCTTCTGATAAAATACAAATTTTAGAAGCTGCTGCATCACATTGCTCAGTTGTACGCTTTCCCAACTTGCTCCTGCAATTGTCTAGAGTCATAATTTATAATGACGAAGAAGAAGAAGAAGACGAAGAAGAAGAAGAGATTGGATTTATATCCCGCCCTTCACTCACTTGGAGTCTCAGAGCGGCTTACAAACTCCTTTCCCTTCCCCTCCCCACAACAGACACCCTGTGAGGTAGGTGGGGCTGAGAGAACTCTTTCCCAAGCTGTCCTTGAGGGAACAGCTAGTACAGAGCTATGGCTTGCCCAAGGTCATCCAGCCAGGTGCAAGTGGAGGAGTGGGGAATCAAACCCGGTTCTCCCAGATTAGAGTCCGTGCACTTAACCACTACACCAAACTGACTCTCTGAGTTGAGAGGAGAATAGGATGTGTTGGATCATCATGATTGCAAATACTTGCCTTCTGTGCTATTAGCTATATAGGTGGACATGCATTATATGGAAAACCATTGTATTTACTGAAGAACAAAGTTCAAACCCAGTGGCACCTTTAAGATCAACAAAGTTTTATTCAAGGTATAGGCTTTCGTGTGCATGCACACTTCTTCAGATACAGTGAAATGGAAGTTACTGGACTCCAACTTTGTTCTGCTGCTTTAGCTCAACATGGCTACCCACCTCATTGTATTTACTGTCATGCTTGCTGCTGCTGACAAGAAAGGTGCCCACTGCAAGCAGTTATTTCTTGAGAGTTCAATGCAGGCATTAAATCAACCACCTCGATACAACTTGAACAGCAGCAGTTATAGAAATTGCCTCTGTCCTATGTGTTGCCCAGACTTGAAATGAATGTTTAGAAATGTTTGCAATTTATCCAGCATTTCAATTTGAATCATTCAAAATCTGAATATAAACCTTGAAATGGGAATTTGAATTATGAATGTAGGGCTTCAGTTTCCAAATGCACATGCTTTAGGGACGTGCCTTTTTTACTTTGGCAGATATGAACTCTCACAAGCTGTCAGTTGCCAAAACACTGTCAATACCAGCTACCATTGCATGTCATCTCTCAAATATTATGAGAGGCTACATACCGAACTGTCAAATAAAAGTACATTTTAGATATTTTTGCAGAGCTGAGAGAGGCAGGCAGGCACTGGAGATGGAGGCAGGACCTTGGAAATATCTTCTTCTTCCTCCTCTTCCTTCTCCTCCTCCAACAACAACAACTGGAGCCCTAAAGTACCTGTCTCTGGAGTGCCTGCCTCTTCCAGGCCAGGTTCCATCAAGCTGGATGGGACAGAGTGACTCAGGTCATCTCCGCACAGTAGGGTTGCCAACTTTGGGGGGGGGGGCTGGAGATCTCCTGGGATCAGTGTTCCTTCTAAGCTGAGTTAGTGTGAGCAGTTCTTTAGCCTCCAGCTCACACATTTTTCTCTTAGCTCAGGAAGGATGGCTCCAGAGCAAACTAATTTATGCAGCAGCCAAATTGCTGGCTCACAACCTTAATGCCAGGAGTTCACAAAGTAGAATGTTTGCTCACAAGACTCCACAGCTTGGAGGGAACATTGCCTGGCATTGCAACTGCTCTGCAGACAACAGAGATCAGTTTCCCTGGAGAAAATGGCGGCTTTGCTCTATGGGATTACACATTGCTGAGCTCCTCCAAATTCCACCCTCCCCAGGCTCTGTTCCCAAATCTCCAGGTATTTTCCAAATGGGGGTGGCAACCCTACCCATACAGCCTTGCCCACAGACTGCTTCATCTTCCTCCAACAGCTGCAGGCCTGAGTTTATTGAAGACTGTTTTTAGCTAGCCTTGCCCAGACATGAAATATTTTCTTAGAGACTTTCTGTAATACTGATATGACCCTTATCCATTCCAGGATGATTTTTATCCATTTTTTTAAAAAGCAGTATGGTTTTATGTTGTCTGCCTGAAAGGATGGAATGGTATTCTACCCTGGACGCTGTCTTTTTGAGCTAATGTATGCAAAGAACAGTCTAAAGCATTATAGATGTGTTTATTATTTCATGGGTTTGATCTCACCCCCTTATTTTAACATTACTCTGACACAAAGCAGCTTAGCAGTCAATTACCTTAGCTAAATTAAATCAATCAGGCAACTTTGGAGTGACTCAGGCACCCTCTGGAGATCTGTGCTTAGCTGCAGTGCCTTTTGCTCACTCTTTCTTTCATTCTGTTTCATTTTGAAGCTTGTTCATTTTGTCTGTTTCTATCATTTGATGTACCGCATAGGGCTGCAATCCTGGGATCGGTGAGTTATATCTGCCGAAACCATATTGATTTTAACTTGAGGTCGGGCAACAAGTTGGCAAGATCGTAATTTGAAAGGGGCCCACTGTTGCTCACAACACGTGTCATGCAGAAACAAATGGACTGTCTGCTGCGTGTGAAATTGGCAACAGACGCGCAGGTGGGCAGTGTTCATCACAGGCTTCATAACCTTATAATATTATGTTATTTCTAAACCACTGAAGGCAGCCTCGGATTCCTGCAAGAGTAGATACATTCCTGCCATGCCCCAGTCTGAGGATTGCTGAACTGTGTGAAGTCAAACACATGACTTGACTAGCTATCTGTGGCTGAGCTATCCAGCTGCTGAGAGGGGGTAGGCTTTGTATCATACAATTTTGGCCAAGAAGCATAAAAATGTCTTGCAGTGCCGTCCTGCACAGGTCAATGGGCCCAAAGGATGCCACGCCGCTTGGGACTATGCTGTTAGTTTTGATAAACTATGTGTGATGTTGGAGCTTCCAAAATGTAATTTGACTGGAAGAAGAAGAAGAAGAAGAAGACAAGATGGAGTGGTAGGTACAGCCACGACACTGGCATGCATGGGGGTGGACTTTCTATCTCGATACCATCTCCTCAATCAAAAATGTTCCTGGGCTGCTTGGTAAAATACGAACATATTTCTTTTTTACTTGCTGAGACTTGAACAGTTCAAGAGACTGTTTTTCATCAGGGAAAAGTTGGGGGGTGTTAATGCACATCTCCCCCCCCAGCCCCCCTGGTTCTGAGACATCTAGTCCTCTCCACCCTCCCTGTGGCTGCTTTTTGCAGTTAAATTATACGGGTGGTCGGATAAAGGATCCCCAACACGATGTCCCCCACTTTCTGTCACTTATGGATGTTCTTTAACCTGGTGAAGATAGATCCAGTTGGTCAGCCGTGTTGGTCTTGAAGCGGTACAACAAATTTAGAGTCCAGGGGCACCTTTAGGACCAACGAAGTTTTATTCAAGGTATGAGCTTTCGTGTGCACACACACTTTCTCAAATACATTAGAATGGCAGGCAAGGTTCAAACTTGTAGCCAGAGAATGAACGGCAAATTAAGATGCAACATGATGATGATCAAGATATGCAAAGTGACACTAAATAACAAGTTAAGCTTATAGGGTCAACAGTTGTAAAGCAATAAGTATATCAGACTAGCAGATAAATGTCTAAAGATGTCTTTTCTAATTGTGGGACGTGACTGGGAATTTAACCTGGTAGTTCTCAAACTTTTTGAAGTAGTCCCCTGTTCTAAAATGTCTCTGTTTTTCAAGACCCGCTTGCAAAGTAACTCCACACTAACTCCCCTCTCTTCAACAAAAATCTCAAGAATCTCACATCCGTAAACACTGAACGGGCTTAAATTTTATTTTTCATGTTTAATATTTATAAGTATAAAGCCATAGTTCGTGACTATTTCACACATTATACAGAGGCAAACCCAAACTTGCAAGTGTAGTGGTTATAATATAACCACCCCACCAGTGGGTGGCGCTGTTGCACATATTGCACTGTTGCACATATTGCACAGTTTAGGTTGCTTCTGTATCATTTCTAGTTGCTGTTTTGTGTTCTGGGGTAGTTGACTGTTAGCTGTTGTTAACTGTTTTAAGATCTGTGCTGGAGGTTGTGCTGGAGATCTCTTGAAAGTCTTTAAAAAGTGTGTTACATCTCCTCTTCCAGTTCACTCAGTTCAATCTCTTCCTTCCTGGCCTCCAAATCCACTTACAGGAGAGTCTTCACTCTCTTTAGAGCTCCCGCCCACAGTCTGAGACGCTCTGCTTTAACAGCATTGGCCTTGCTGCCATTAATCAGACCAAGCATCTTTTTGGATTGGATTAATAAAGTTAAAATATGCCTCTGCCTATTCTTCCTTCCAGCGGATGAGTTGGGGTTATGATAACAAGCATTCTAAGATGTCTGAGGTGAGATGGGTTGGGTGTGTGACTGAGGACTCACCTTTAAACATACTTTCTGCTTCTGCCCCTCAGCCCCACGTGGCTATAGGTGAGGCTTCAGGCCTTTGACAATTTTTCAGATGCCGAAAGAGTGCACCCTGACCTGGATAGCCCAGGCTAGCCTGATCTTGTCAGATCTTGGAAGCTAAGCGAGGTCAGCCCTGGTTAGTATTTGGATCAGAGACCTCCAAGGAATACCAGGATTGTGATGCAGAGGCAGGCCATGGCCAACCACCTCTGAACTCTTGACAGCACTTTCCACCACCAAAAGAGCGCAGGGTGGAAGGGAGGGAAGCCTGAAGCCTCTTTTCCTACCACACAGGCATAGAGGCAGAATGGGGGGAAGAAAGCACACTTAAAGGTGAGCCCTCAGTCCTGACCTGGATAGCCCTGGCAGGCCCAATCTCATCAGATCTCAGAAGCTAAGCAGGGTTGACTCTGGCAAGTTCTTGGATGGGAGACTTTCTTGGGATACCAGCAGTCGGGAGGCAGGGGCAGGCTTTATTCAGCCACCTCTCTGAATATCCTCCAGGCCCCCAATAGGGGTCACTCACCAGAGGTTGCCATGACTTCCAGGTACACGCACACTCACACGCACACACATGCACATATGAAAAATACAAAATGCTAACAGTGAATCCTCAGTCACATGTCTGACACAAGTCAGGTTGGGGGTTTCCCAACCCGACTCATGTCAGATGTCTTGTGCAATGAGACCGCGTGGTAGGTGACAGGTGTGAGATGTTATGTGGCAAAAAGCACCCTCATTTATCACGAACAAAATGGATGGTCAAAAACCTAATTCTGGCCTGAGGCAGGAAGACGTTGCTTTGAAAACTTGATGCAGGAGCTGTATCGTGCTCTCTAGCAACTGACAACCTCAGCCAGACCCTGACAGACAGCGCTTCTTTTGTTATGCAGACAAAATGGAACTGTGCATCTCAGCAACTGGCTTGAATTAAAAATGCCTCGGAGAGATGGGCTGGCCCAGTGGGCTATGGCAAGGGCAGTTCAAAATGTAAGGGAGAGAAAGACCAGTGAAGCCAGCAAACGAGCAACAAAACCTCCTCCTCTTTCAGACCCGCAGGGCAGTCCTAAGCAGAGAGACCCCTGTCCCAGCCCATTGATTTCATCCAGCTTAGACCAGAGTAAGTCTGCCTAGGGTTGCACTGATAGAGACACCCACATGCTGCTGGTATACAGTGATGGATTCTAAGCCGTTAGCCCCCTGGGGAGCCAATTTGGCTGCAAAAAGAGATATAAATACATTAAATCTATATCTCTAGATGTAGATGCTAAATAATATTATTATTCAGGAGGGAAGCTGCAGGATATGCGCAGAAAATGAGAGCCGTGGGGGGCAGACAAAGCGAAAGAAGGAAGGAGAGACAGGAGGGGAAAGTTTCCTGTTGGATCTAAGGAACAGGAGGGAGCTGTGCGCTAATGGCAGAAATGGGCAAATTTTCATGTCTTAATCAAAAATAACCAGCCAAATCTTTGACTTTTTGGCCTGCGGAGATAATGCAAAAGAGCTACTTAGTAATAATTTCATAGCTCGAGGCACTTAACACACATGTTCATTGAGATGAGCTATTTTCAGGCCGCGGTCTTTCAAGGACTGACTTCAGCACACTCTCCTCAAAGCCAAGGTGAAATTCAATTACCACTTTGTCTGTTACAGCCCTATTAACACGAACCCGAGTGCATCTCATGTGAGTTACTCAGCACATTTCCACATCAGTCGCGTGCAGAGTTTTGTATCAGGTAACTTTCATGGTGATCAATATCCTAATATAAAGGGAACTGAATGACTTTCTGTCCTAATTTACCCGAAGCCCTTGCTTCCGAAGAAAAAGGCAAGTCAATTTTTCTGCACAGAAACATCAGACTATCCCTAACTTCTCAAAGGGGACTAGATACAATTGCATGGCACATGGCTGGTTTGGAACTAGGGTTGTCAGGTTGTCCTTGGTCGCCTGAAGGGATGGGGGAGTAGGGTTGCCAGCTCTATGTTAGAAAACTCCTGGAGATTTGGGGTTGGAACCTGGGGAGGACAGGGACCTCAGTGGGGTACAATGCCATAGAGTCTACCCTCCCAAGCATCCTTATTCTCCAGGGGACCTGATCTCTGTAGTTCAGAGATGAACTGTCATTCTGGGGGATCCCCAGGTCCAACCCAGAAGCTGGCATCCCTGTTGGGAGCATATATAAGCAAACTGTAGAGGATCCTGAGATCCATTTAAAATGATAATTAACTGACAGGAATCAATTTCAGCTGTAACGTTACACAGGCTCATTACATGAGGCAGCTCTCTCATAAATGTCTCTTTCTTCTCTAGAATATGTTGTTCAAACAGTTCATTAAAATCATACATCGTCTAAATGATCTTAGCTTATGTTACCAGACAAGTAAATGTTGTCACTCTGGTGCAAAAGTGGCTTTAAAATGTAATTAAGCACTAACTACGTGGCCACTGAAATTAAGCTGAGCATTGTTAGCTAGAATGGGTGTGTTTGTGCAACTGTTCCCATCCCCCCACATACTATATAACTTTTTCATTAGCTGAGTATCAAACTACGTATAACATGAAAATAAATCCCGACATACGAAACCCTTTTTAATGGAAAGCTGTTTCAGGCAATTCAGAGCAAGTTACGCAAGGGTAAAGTGGGGTGCTTTACCCTTTCCCTGCCCAACACCTTCCCAGAATTGCACACGCATGTGCGCGTGCACGCGCACACACACACACACTCACACACGCAACCATTTTTCTTATGGGGTTCCAAATGCACATTTTTCTGCTCAGGGAGAAGTGTCTGGGAATGGCAATTTGGGTGATAAGAGAGTGGTCAGGCAAAAGGTTGAGCAGACCTCTCTCCCACTTCTTTCTTCTGAGTTTTGCCCACAGATGCAGCTTTTCATTAAAGAAAAAGAAAAAAAAGACTGACAGACCACCATTCCTGTGTTTTGTTGTAATGTATCAAACTGGCCCCAAGTTGAACTACTTGTCCAACATGCAGTGGAATCTGCAGTTGTCACGCTTTAGGCACATTACAAAACTTTAGCTTGCAGAACAGCTGATCACTCATCGGCTTCCTTCAGATCATTATTCCTGACCTCCCTCCAGCTGTGATCACAGATATAGCGATATGGTGCAAGGGGGAAAGCCTTCGGGATCTGAAATCAACACATGGGGCTCCACAAGGACTTCTGTGGGGCATCTCATTTCCACCTCCCCCACTATTTCTTCTTTCCCTTCTATGGCAGCCCCAATAGACTCCGCCCTTCTGCTTTCTTTTCCCCTTCCCACCAATCCAGCCAGCTACCTTTTCCTTCCCCCGCCCCTTCAGTTTTCCCTCTTACCCTACCCTGGCAGCCTCTCCCTGCGAAAATTCAGTCTGAGTTGTGAAGTGGATTCTAGCACAGGAATGTGCACAGATGCATGATAGCCTCCAGCACTGGGGTGGTCCCAGTGGCATGGTGGCTGCCATCATTGCAGGGCCAAGGCCCATGACATGGTAGCTGCCACTGCTGTGTGGCTGGGATGGTCCCAGTGATTGCCACCACTGCAGGGCTGGTCTGGGCCCAGTGGTGCAGTAGCCATCACCTGCTCTTTTCTGTCCTCCCCACCCACTAATCAACCTATTTTCATCTGCCCCCATCTCTTCAGATTTCCCTCTTTCCCTACCCCTGACATCCTCGCCTCAGGAAAAGTCTGACTGGGTTGTGTGGAAGCTGGTATTGGGCTGCACAGTAGTTGGAGCCAGTTATGCAGCGGACTCTGCCCTGCTGGGCTGGGCTGAGGTATGTGGTGGACTGGACACCACCTAGCTTGGCTGGACTGACTGTATGCTTATTGCCATCATCTGGCCAAGTTGTGTGGGTAGTGAGGTCTCCTCCATCAGGGGACATGATAGCTGACATGGGATGTTTCAGCCTCTCAGTGCACTCCTCCCCTCCCCTCATGGCTTTATAGAAACTAAGGCTTGGCAGTATTGTTATGGTTGCCTAGCAACCCCCAACAGCCACTGAGAGTTCCATGGGCATTCTTTTCTTAAAACCACAGGTGTTGTTTCTGTTATTGGAGGGGGGCTTTTAACCCCCCCAGTATCTTCTTTTTAGATTTCAGATGTGTCTGCAAGTCTGGGACTTTCTTCAGGTTTATAGACACCCCCCCCCATCATTTTCCCGCTCTGTCAATCATATCCTTTATGGAGCAGTTCAGAAACAAGATATATTGATGGGAGAGGGACATAATTGCTACCCCGCCAGCTTCTGTGGCTTACAGTCAAACTGTTCTCTCTTGCTTTTTTTCTACTTTTCCTTTGTTCTCATAGGACTCTGTTATGTGCTGTCAGAGATTACTGGTCTGTTAAGTCCAGTGCAGGCTATTCGAACCAGGGCTCATTCTGTAGCAGGAGCTCCTTTGCATATTAGGCCATACCGCTGATGTAGCCAATCCTCCAAGAGCTTACAGAGCTGTTCTTACAGGGGCTACTGTAAGCTCTTGGAGGATTGGCTACATCAGGGGTGTGTGACCTAATATGCAGAGGAGCTCCTGCTACAAAATGAGCCCTGATTCGAACTTTCAGTGGCTCTAAAAAAAAAGGAGTTGTTATTGTAAGACGACTACTGAGGTGGTTCTGTTATGGCCTCTAAGCTCATGTGGTATATTATGGACAACAAAGACATTGGTTTTGTTTGTTAAGGGACCTGGAGCAGTTCTTTGGGGAACCCGTCCTGCAGCTGTCCTCTGTGGCTCCCACGGTCTCTCTTCCTACCTCTTTACTGTTTTTTTCTTTCCATCTTCACTTCTGCCTCCATGATCCTGTGGACACATTAAAATTCCCTAATGGTTTCATGCAGTCATTGTGGCTGCATTTAAAAAAAAATCATACCTGCATTTGAGAAGCCAATTTACTTAGGTCAACCAGACATTTATCAGTTGATAAGAATGATGCTGATGCTTGCTGTGTGCGAGAGAGAGAAAGAGAGCATTTGAGTACCTGTATAACCTTCAGGGCCCCTGTGGAAGTGATAGGAGTACAAGAGCTCTTGCTATCGGTTTCCGGTCGGAGGAATGGAGGTCTGACACGCTTTGCAAATGCGCAGGGCGGACAGCGGCTCTTCTTGACAGCTTGGGTGGATAAATCCACCTGACGCAACCTCACACAGGTAGTGTGAGGACCAGCAAGCAATATAATCCAGGTTTGAGCAAGCTCGGTGAAGGAAAAGCTTCGGAGGAGACTTTTACAACACCTTGAGCACTGCAGCCGAAGAAGATTTTTGCAAGTATCTCTAAGGAGCCGAGCTGGGCTGATTAATCAGCATAAAATCTCCAATTCCCCTGATTCCTTAACAAAGAAGACAAAGTTTAAACGTTGGGACCACATCTGAAGAGAAGTAACAACATAAGGTAACGGAAAAAAACTTTTTGCCTTACCATTACCATGTTTTGAAAGACGAAAAGCAGATCTGGTGAAGCAATAGACTGTTGCAGATTGGATGAGTGCAGTTTTGAAACGTTAAAAAGCTGAATTTGAACTTAAAAAGCCAAAAAAACAAGTTGTTTAACATTCCTGCGGTTAAGAAGAGTCGGGAGGGGGAGCCAAGCATCGCGAGACAAAGAGGGGAGGAGGGAACCAAGCATCGCGAGACCAAGCTGTGAGGACTGAGACAGGAAGTGACGGCTTGAGGAGCAGACAAGAAGGGAAGCGGAGAAGAACCAGAAGAGAGCAAAGGGGACTGTAAAAACTGCCGGACCAAAAGGACTACAACAGGAAGTGACGTGCGGAGAGCAGACAAGTAAGCAAGAGGAAGGGACAAAAGGAAACTACGGCAAGCCAGAAGCAAGATAAAAAGACTATAACCTTTGACACAAACCATAGAGAAGTTGCGCCCACCATTTTGGATTTATAAAATTTTTAAACAGTAATATCTCATAAACTATATAACTTAGAAGGCTGAAACCAACGAAATTTGACTTGGCAAGACTAGCTTGTGTGATTACACTAAACGGTGTTTGATTTGGAAAATAAAATAAAATCGATCTTTTTTAAAGAGACAAGACAGATCGCGGGCTAAGATCGAGAGGAGCTACATGGTCCTCTCCTACAATGGCAGCAAAAAAAGAAAAAGAATTACTAGCTGTTATGGAAGCAATGGAAAAAAAATGTTAGACATTATAGGAGAGGTAAATGTTAAAATGAATGGTATAGCTGCACAAGCAGACAAAAATTTTATAGATTTAAAAGCTGAATTACAAAAGTTAACCACTAGAACACAAGACATAGAAATTAAAGTAAAAGAACTGGAAGAAAATACTCAAAAAACAATGAAGGAAAATGACAGAATGGAAAAGATGATGCACTATAGAGACATGCAAAACCATCTGAGATTTAGAGGTATAGAGGAAAAATTAGGTGAAGACATTTTTACAAGAATGCAAGAAGCATTAGCAGATTTTTTACAAGAGGAAGAGGAAGTTGTTAAAGAACATATGGATCTTGTTTACAGAGTCAATTCTACATACGCGAGAGACAAAAATATACCAAGGGACGTGGTAGTTCAATTTACAATGAAGAGAACAAAAGAACAAATCTACAAGAAATGTTTTACAGACTCTTTTGAAATAGGTGGAAAAAGAGTTATCGTAATGAAAGAATTGCCCAGAGCAATTTTGCAAGACAGGAAAAAATTCAAGCGTCTGACAGACAAACTGAAAGAGAAAAAAATAAGATTTCGTTGGGAAATACCACAAGGACTGAGTTTTTATTATGGTAACAACAGAATGGTGATTAAAAATTCAGCAGAAATGTATGCCTTTGTTGGTGAGAACAAGGAAGAATTTGGTGATATTTAAGACTACAACAAGATGGATTACAAAGTACTCTCATGGAATGTAAATGGACTTAATTCACCGCAAAAACGTAGAATGGTAGGACACTGGCTGGAGAAACAAAAATGTAGTATAGTTTGTATACAAGAGGCCCATCTTAAGAAACAAGACTACAAATATTTAATAAGAAAAAAGTTGAGAGAAGAATTTTTTTCATTGGCAAGTAATAAAAAGAATGGAGTGGTAACATATGCCAAAAAAGACTTGGAACCTAAACTAATATTTAAAGATAAAGAAGGAAGATACTTAGCTATTGAAATTCTGTTACACGGACAGAAGACTTTGATTGTAAATATTTACGCCCCCAACGGAGCTAAAGAAATCTTTTTTAAAGAACTACAAATGGAACTGGACAGTGTAAACTATGAACACATCATAATGTTGGGAGACTTTAATGGGACTGTGAATAATAAAATAGATAGGCGCTCAAAGAGAAAAGACGACACACAAGGGAAACTTCCCAAAAAATTTTTTGAACTGATAAAACAGGAAAAGCTGGAGGATATTTGGAGGAAGGTTAACCCACAAGGGAAAGACTATACTTTTTACTCTAACAGACATGATTCACATTCAAGAATTGATATGATCTGGATGTCTATTAATCTAACATTTAAGACAAAAAAAGTTGAAATTCTACCTAGAATAATCTCAGACCACAATCCTTGTCTATGGACTTCTGGGCAAATAAAAAGGCAAGGGAGATGGAGAATAAATGAGGACTTATTAGACAACCAAGAAATAGTTTAAAAATTACATGAAGAGACAGATTTATATTTTCAAGCGAACATACAAAAAGAAGTAAAAATTCAAACTGTGTGGGATGCGTACAAAGCAGTTATGAGAGGATTATTGATATCATTGAACGCTAAAGACAATAAAAAGAAAAGAGAACAATATGAAAACATTGTACAAGCCATTAAAAGAAAAGTAACTGAAGAACAGACCAGGAAAAAAGAAACTGCAAAAGGAAATTTGGATGTTACAAGACCAAGCAAAAGCTATTTTGAATCAAGAGACTTACTGGAACCTGAAAAAATTGCAACAAAAAGCATTTGAAGGTGCAAATAAACCTGGAAAGTACTTAGCATGGCAATTAAAGAAAAAACGTGAAAATAAATTTATTACTAAAGTGATACGGGACAATATTGAGATAATAGACAACAAGGGAATTAAAAAGAGAATTTTTTAAATATTATGCAAAGCTTTTTAAGAAGGAAAATAAAGACAGAAGAAGGATTAAAGAATACCTACAGTCATTAAAATTACCAAAACCAACGGAGAAAATTAAAGAACTACTTAACTGCCCAATGTCACTACAAGAGATTAAAAATGCAATAAATGATTCAAAATTAGGGAAAGCACCTGGATCAGATGGATTTACAGCTAAGTTTTATAAATCACTACAGGATTCGATCTCACCAGTGTTATTGCTATTAATGAATGACATAGGAGTGACAGGTGAGGTCCCGGAGACTTGGAAAGAAGCAACCATTTCACTCATTCCGAAAGAAGGTCAAGATTTAACCAATGTTAAAAATTATAGACCAATTTCTTTGTTAAACAATGACTATAAGATTTTTGCCAAGATTATAGCTGATAGGCTTAAGGAACATCTTAAAGAGACTATACAGACAGAACAAGCAGGATTTTTACCTAATCACCAAATAAGAGACAATATAAGAGTAGTAGTGGATGCTATAGAGTACTATGATAAACATCCGGAGAAGGAAGTGGGCTTTCTTTTTTTAGACGCGGAAAAAGCGTTTGACAATTTAAATTGGGATTTTATGTTTGAAGTGTTGGAACATCTTGAAATTGGAGACTATATGCTTAATCTTATTAAGTCAATATATAGAGAACAGAAATCCTCTTTAATAATTAATACTGAAAAAACGGATTACTTTAAAGTGGAAAAAGGAACACGACAAGGATGCCCACTCTCGCCGTTGCTATTTATTTGGATTTTGGAAGTCTTGTTACTAAATTTGAAAGAAGATAAAGAAATTAAAGGCTTAACAATAAAAGGTTTCTCTTTTAAATATAGAGCCTTTGCAGACGACGTGATGTTTATAGCTGAAGACCCTATGACTACACTACCATATTTGTTGCAGAAAGTAAGAGAGTTTGGTGATTTGGCTGGGTTTTATGTAAATAAGAACAAATCGAAAGTGATGTGTAAAAATATGCCAAATAATAAGCAAATTGAATTACAAAATCTTATAGAATGTGAAGTGGTGAAAAAGACAAAATATCTAGGTGTAAACCTAACAATGAAAAACATTGATTTGTATAAGAATAATTATGAGAAATTATGGCAGCAAGTTATGCAAGATATTAAAAGGTGGAATGTATTAAATTTGTTACTGCTGGGTAGAATTGCAGTGGTTAAAATGAACGTGTTACCAAGAATAATGTTTCTGTTTCAAACTATTCCAATTGTGAAAGATGTAAAAACATTCAAATGCTGGCAGAAGGAATTGACTAAGTTTGTGTGGGGAGGGAAAAAACCAAGAATTAAGATGAAAATAATGTGTGATGCTAAAGAGAGAGGTGGGTTTCAGTTACCAAACTTAAGGCTATATCATGATGCAGTATGTTTGACTTGGATAGGTACATGGACTATGTTACAAGACAGAAAGTTATTGTCCCTGGAAGGTCATGACTGTAGGTTTGGGTGGCACGCATATCTGTATTATGGTAAAACAAAAATGGACAATATGTTTAAGCATCATTATTTGAGAAGAACATTAATCGATACGTGGACAAGATATAAAAACTTTTTTCCAGAAGAAATACCTATGTGGATTGTACCTGCAGAAGTTTTAAATCCATCATCTCACTATAAAGGACAAGACTGGTTGAAATATAGAGACCTGTTAACAAGACATGGTAAAGACTTTAAATTGAAGGAGCAGCAGCAGATGGACTTTGATTATGGCTGGTTAAGGTACAGACAAATATATGATATGTACAGAAGTGATAAAAAATCTGGTTTTAGAGAAAAAAGCAATGAAATAGAACAAATTTGGGAGGAAGATGGGAAAAAAGGATTTCTAAAATGTATAAAGTATTGTTAAAATGGTTTAATGCTGATGAAATGGTAAAGGAACAAATGATAAAATGGGCGATAAACCTAAACAAAGACATTAAAATGGAATCTTGGGAATTTTTATGGAAAAATGCAATGAGTATTTCTACATGTTATAATCTAAAAGAGAACTGTTTTAAAATGATGTACAGATGGTATATGACACCAAAAAAAATTGCAAATATTAATCAAAATATGTCTAACAAATGTTGGAAATGTAAAAAGAAAGAAGGTTCTTTCTATCATATGTGGTGGACTTGTGATAAAGCGAAGACTTATTGGTCAGTGATGAGACAAATAATACAAGCGGGTCTATTATACCATTCCAAGGAGTTTGAATTACCCATAGGTAGCCAATCCCCTGAAGGGAAAATTGGCGGGCTAAAAGGTGTCTTGACCGTTTGGTTCACACAGGAAAAAAGTGAGGTGTTAAGCAGTAAATTTCCCCTCTCAAACCAGACCCCTCAGTTCACATAACAATTCATGGCTCCAAGGTTCTTTAGCATAGATAAGAGATGAGAGCCGTCCTCCCCTTGAAGTTTCTGCCGGGGCAGCTGGAATGCGGAGGCAGGGATGAGAGGCCTCCTTGTTCTCACCCTTAAGGGTTGTCACCCTCCCGACCAAAACAGGATTAATACAGGTCCAATACATAATGGTTATGAGGTTACATAGTATGCATGCAAGATTACATTGACTGAATTGACAGATTCTGACACCCTGCCCTCCCCATAATTCTCTTCACCTAGCTTTCTCAGGGAACATTTTATGAAACAGTTTAGTCAACTTGGGGGCATGAACATGTTCAGAACGAATCCATTCATTGTGCTCCGGGCCGAAATCCAACCATCTAACTAAGTAATACAAGTGGCCCCGTTTCATCTTGGAGTCAAGGATTTCAGTTATCTCGTAGTGTGGACTCCCCTCCTTCATCAGTGGAGGAGGAGCTGGAGGAACTGGATGCCATGCATTCGGCCCAGGATCTTTCTTCAGCAGGCTGAAATGAAACACAGGGTGCACAGAACTCAGTGATTTAGGCAGTTCCAGTTCAAAGGATACATCAGAGATTTTACGTAGCACTTTATAAGGTCCAACATATTTCCATCCCAATTTTCTGCTGGGCTGCAGCCCATGGATATTTTTAGTAGAGAGATAAACGGAATCCCCGGGTTGAAGATCCCATCCCGGTGCTCGCCCTCGATCAGCATATTTCTTGTAGTCCTCTTTGGCATGGTCTAGGGCCTTCCCAATTAATGGCCAGGAGTCCTGGAGGCCGGACCACCAACTCTTAAAATCCGAGGGGGGGGGTCTGGGGGTCCTCCTTAAGGGTAGGGAGTGGTTTACCTTCAAAGCCTCCCACTGCCATGAAAGGTGAAACCCCAGTGGAGGAATGCACTGCATTATTGTAGCTATATTCTGCGAAGGGCAGTAATTCCACCCAATTATCCTGGTGGTAATTGGTGTAACATCTTAGGAATTGCTCGAGGATTTGATTAGTTCGCTCGGATTGGCCGTCGGTTTCTGGATGGTAACCCGAGCTTAAGGCAGGTTCTATGTCCATTAATTTCAAAAGCTCCCGCCAGAAGGTGGCAACGAACTGACTTCCGCGGTCAGATACCACCCTCTTCGGAAAAGCATGTAATTTTATCACGTGGTTGAAAAAAGCTTTAGCCATCCCTTTGGCTGTGGGCAATTGCTTGAAGGGGGTGAAATGGGCTTGTTTAGAAAAAGTGTCAACCACTACCCAAATCACAGTTTTTCCCTTGGAGGGGGGCAAATTGGTGATAAAATCCATGGCTATGTCTTCCCAGGGTCTTGAAGCAGTGGGAAGGGGGTGCAACAATCCTGGGACTTTCCCCCCCCGTTTTTTACACATTAAACAGGTTTGGCATGCCGAGACGAAGTCCGAGACATCTCTGCGCATGCGCGGCCACCAGAATTGACGCTGGATCAAATTAAGTGTCTTTAGGAAACCGAAGTGCCCGGCTAGCTTTGAGGAGTGACAATTTAGCAAGATTTCCTTGCGTTTGGTCTTAGGCACCACCAGTTTGTCCCCATGTAGCCAGCAATGGTCCTCTCTTTTGGAACACTCTCCCACAGTTTCCAATTCCTCTATTTCTTCGGGAGCATACTCCCCCCCCCACTGGCAGTTCCCTAGGGTTAGCTCGGCTTTCTTTGTTCTGCTCCGGGTGACAACCGCCCCTCCCAACTGCTGGGGGGAGAACATGGAATCGAATACCTCTTCTTTCACACTCTCATGTTGGGGCAATCTGGACAATGCGTCTGCTAGGGAGTTAGCCTTCCCAGGAAAATGTTTTAACACAAAGTTAAATTTGGAAAAGAAGTCAGCCCAGCGCAGCTGCTTGGCGTTGAGGGACCGCTGCGTGCGCAAAGCCTCTAGGTTCTTATGATCAGTCCATATTTCGAACGGAGTTTGCGCTCCTTCCAACCAGTGGCGCCACGTAGTGAGCGCTAACCTAATGGCCGCGGCTTCCTTGTCCCACACCGACCAGTTCCTTTCTGTTTCGTTAAACTTTTTGGAAATGTAAGCCAAGGGGTGCAGTTTCCCCTCCGAGTCACTTTGTAAAATGGCCCCCCCCATGGCTACATCCGAGGCATCAACATGGATTATAAAGTCTTTTGTCTCATCCGGGTGGGCCAGAATGGGCTCAGAGGTAAAAAGAGTTTTTAACGCCTCAAACGCCTTCTGGCACTCCCCATTCCACGCCAGTTTCTCTCCTGGCTTTCCTGCCTCGGGCCCCCTCCCCTTGGTTTTCAACAAGTCCGTTAAGGGAAGGGTGACTTTAGCAAAGTCCTTGATGAAGGTCCGGTAAAAGTTACAAAATCCTAAGAGGCTCTGCAACTGCTTTCTCGTTCGCGGAGCCTCCCATTGCACCACCGCCTCCACTTTCCCCGGGTCCATTTCCAACCCCTTCTGAGAAATGCGGTAGCCTAGGAAGTCCACGGACTCACGGTGAAACTCGCACTTAGACAGTTTCACAAAAAGCTGGTTTTTCAGTAAAGTTGAAAGAACGTCCCTGACCAAAGTCACATGCTCATTCTTATCAGTAGAATAGATCAAGATATCATCTATGTAACATAACACGCCCTTAAAAAGGTGCTTGTGCAACACTTCATTGATTAAACTCATAAAAACCCCGGGCGCGCCACTTAAGCCGAACGGCATCACTAGGTATTCAAATTGCCCCAAGGGGGTGTTAAAGGCAGTCTTAGATTCATCCCCTTCCCTTATGCGCACCCTGAAATAGGCGTCTCGTAGATCCAACTTGGTAAAAATCTTCCCCTTGGCCGCCTCCGCCAAGAGGTCCTTTATTAACGGGAGGGGGTAGGCATTAGAGGTGGAGACTGCATTTAGCCCCCTGTAGTCAGTGCACAGTCGTAAGCCTCCATCCTTTTTCTTTCGGAACAGCACGGGCGCCGCAAAGGGGGACTTGGCGGGGCGGATAAACCCCCTTGCCAGGTTTTTGTCCAAGAACTTCCGCAGTTCTTCCCGTTCCGCTGGGCTCATGGAATATAATTTACCCTTCGGGAGTTTCTCTCCTGGGAGGAGCTCTATGGCACAGTCCGACAGTCGATGGGGGGGCAGCTCGTCCGCCTCGGTCTCACTGAACACTTCTAGCAAGTCTCTATACTCTTTAGGCACCATGGCAGGAGCGAGGGCGAGTGCGGGCGCGGGGGGAGGGGGGCTCGGAGGTCCAGGGCCCCATCCGGGGTCCCACCGGTGGCTCTGGCAGCGTTCGTCTACCCACGAAATCTTCCCTTCGCTCCATTTTATGTAAGGGTCGTGCGCCCCGAGCCAAGGGCTGCCCAACACCATAGGGAACTGGGCGTTCGGGGTGATGACAAAAGCTCGCTTCTCCCAATGCTCCCCCGTTCCCAAAATCAAGCTCTCAGTCTCTGCTATGCACTCCTCCTTCATTTCCGACCCATCCATCTGGGTAAACTTCAGGGGTTCTGCTAACGGGGTGACTTTGGGTCCCAACCCCTCCACTACCAGGGGGCTGATTAGATCTCGCGCGCACCCAGAGTCAATTAGAGCGCGAACCCTCATGTGGGTCCCCGATCCAGGGGTCACCACCGTCACTACCATATATAACAGGGGGCCAGGGATGCTCACCGGTGATGGCGCTTCTTGGCGGGGGACCTGCAGCTCTGCGCCGCTCACTGCAGGCCGTTGGAGTTTCCCGACATCTGTGCTTCCATCAGCTCCAGCTCTCCCTGGTCGCTCGCCACCCCTTCCAGCTGTAAAGCCCGGGGCTTCATTGGAGTTTTCCCTCGGGTGGGGGTGCTCCCTGCTCCGGGAGTTGAGGTCTTCGGGCCCTTCCCCCCTCCTCTGGGACAAGCGGAGGCGAAGTGGCCACTCTCCCCACACTTCATACACAACCCCTGTCGAAACCTCACATCACGTACGTCTTGCACATTGGATCGGGGCTTCGCTCGGGGACCTGCTTTGCTGGCTGCCGTCGCGGACGCTCCCATCTTAATCAGGGCGAAGCGTTCCTCCATGTCGGTGGCAGCTCTCATCCAGGTGTTCAGTGTGCCCGGGCGACCCCCTAACAGCACTGTCTCGTAGATTTCCGGGTTCAGGCCCTCCCAATACTTCTCCATGAAGAGTTCCTCCGGCCACCCATGGATCTTGGCAGCGATGCGCCGGAACTTGTCAGTGTATTCCCTCACTGACGACCTCCCCTGAAATAGCTTCCTCAGTTGATTTCTGGCTTTTTCCTCACCCAGGGGGTCCTCGAACTGATGCCGGAGGGCCCACATAAAATTGTTCAGGGAGCGCAACTCAGGGCCAGGGTTGTCGTGCAGGCTCACATACCAATCGCTGGCGGTGTCTTTCAGCTTGGACCCGATGTAGCCGATGCGATCTTTCTCGGTAGGGTAGAGGTGACCCCAACTGTCCAGGAATCTCCCGATCTCTAGCGTGAAGAAACGCAGCTTCTCGGGGTCCCCATCGAAAGTAGTCGTCAAAGGGTCGGAAGGGGGTGGGCGAATGGCCGGCGCGGCCGGGACTGGGGCCGGCACGGGAACGGGCCCCGGAACTGGAGCTGGGACGACCGGCGGGGCTGGTTGCGCCGGTAGAGCGGGCGCCTGCGGCTGAGCCGGAACCCCTCCGGGTGCCTGCGGCTGTGGTGGGGCTCCGACTCCTTGACCGAGGAGGGCGCCTTGCATCGCCACCATAGCGTCGCGAAATTGGTCCTGGAGATCGAGGGCCAACTCGCGGAGCTCGGCGGTGAGTTGAAGCCGTAGGTCTCCCATCATCTGATCCAGCGGGACCGTCTGCTCCTCGCGATACGGATCGGGCCCATACAGATCCAGTCCCTCCTCTTCGGGAGGCGGGCGACGCGGCCCTCCACGGTAGATCGGCTCGCGGTCGTCTCCGAGGTAGCTCGGTCTCCCTCGATCGGGCTGGTCTCCGGTGAGCGAAACTCTCACCCCTTTCCTGTCGTGCACCCACGAACTCACGGGTCGGCCCCCGAAGTGGCTCCATGCGTACTGGGGGGTCACGTTCTGATGGGTAATCGGGCGGCGCGGAATGTAGTAAGCCCCCTGGCTCGTGGTCACCGGCACCTCGGGACCTCCTCCGCCGCCGCCACCCCCGTTCCCCGGATCCGCCGGGGTAGCGGGAACCTCCTCTGGAGTAGTAGGTTTGAGGGGGACAAGGTCGTCTTCTGACATGGTCAGGAACGGTTGAGTCCCAATCACAGATCTCTGACAATCTGTGAGAGTCCTGCTCAAAGTAGTCAAGGATCAGATCTCGGTTGGTTAACCACAGTTCTTTATTACCTATTCCTACATTAGTACAGCATCTCGGGTTATTGTCAGAGATGAGACAAATAATACAAGCGGGTCTATTATACCATTCCAAGGAGTTTGAATTACCCATAGGTAGCCAATCCCCTGAAGGGAAAATTGGCGGGCTAAAAGGTGTCTTGACCGTTTGGTTCACACAGGAAAAAAGTGAGGTGTTAAGCAGTAAATTTCCCCTCTCAAACCAGACCCCTCAGTTCACATAACAATTCATGGCTCCAAGGTTCTTTAGCATAGATAAGAGATGAGAGCCGTCCTCCCCTTGAAGTTTCTGCCGGGGCAGCTGGAATGCGGAGGCAGGGATGAGAGGCCTCCTTGTTCTCACCCTTAAGGGTTGTCACCCTCCCGACCAAAACAGGATTAATACAGGTCCAATACATAATGGTTATGAGGTTACATAGTATGCATGCAAGATTACATTGACTGAATTGACAGATTCTGACAATAATACATGCAGAAATGGAAAAAAAATTGAAATGTACATTTAAGAAGTTGCCTGAAATGTTACTGCTTGGACTTAAACTAGAAGAGATAAATGTAAAGAAAAGGACAATAATATGGTATATGATTACAACAGCAAGAATGGTGTATGCACAAAATTGGAAAAATGAAAAAATACCAGAAGTGTGGGAATGGTTGAAAAAATTGTTATATATGGCTGAAATGGATAAATGGACTAGAAAGTTGAATAATCTGTACTCAGAGACTTTTTTAGAAGATTGGGAGGATTTGAAAGAATATGTTGAAAAATATTGGGACATGAAAAACTACATTTATACATGGTTATAATAGCATAAAGGAATAGAAATTGAGTATATGAATGTACTAAGGATAATTAGATAATGAACTTGTTTTTTAGAATTATATAAGAATATAGAAAATAAGAATTGGTATATAAGTATTTTAAAGATATATGACCGTTACCAGAAATGTAAACATAGAGATAAATATTACTATTTTGGATAAAGTGGAAAATGTGTTATGCTTCAGATGTGGTGGGAAACCACCAATACAAGATAAAAGCAAGACTATACAAATAGAACAAAATGTTATATAATATGGAAAAAAGGATTTGTATAAAACAAATGTATTAATTTTAATGTTTTGAAAAATAAAAACTTTCTTACAGAAAAAAAAAGAGCTCTTGCTATCTAGAGGCTGTATGCGGTGACCCCCATCGGAAGTCCACACATCTGCACCCCCTGCTTTCCAGCAGGGTAAGAGGCATCTGGCAAGGAACAACACAGCAATCCATAAAGACAATCCTGAGGAGCCACCCAGGGGCATCACAGCAATGCAGGGAACTTCAGGAGCAAGATGGGCTCAAGAGACAGTCACCTTCATGGGCCAGGGATCCCAGAGTCTGTCAAAACTTCTCAAGGATATTTAAACACAGGCAACCAGAGACTGAGGAGGATGGGCAAGCTAGTGGCTCTCCCCAGCAAGTGGAGGGGGGGGAGGACTGCACTGAAGACAGATTCCCTCTCCTCCCCTCCCTGTTGGAAGCCTAAAGGGAGGGCATCAGGACCAGCTCCCCGTGACCTCCCCCCTTAAGCAAATTCTGCCACACTTTTTAAAGCCACCCTTTCAAGATCATCTTCCAGCAATGTTGTCCTCCCAAATTCTTTACTTGGAGCCACCATATTCTGTTGTTTACTAGATACTAAATCCCAGACCTATTTAGGTGGGAAACTACCCCTTGAATTTAACAAGAGTTTAGAAGGAAAAAAACTACCCAAGCAATACTCACATAAGCAGCCCCATTTGCTGATGGTCTACTGAAGACACTTCTGTAGACACTCATTGACTATCACCAGCAGCTTTTCAAACCCTCCTTGCAGCTGGCAAAAATTGATCTGTCAGGCCCCATCAGGCACAGAAAGCTGCTGCTTTTTACAATTGCTTTGTTTATCCGAAATGTTAGATGGTGATTTCCAGCATTTCTCAGTGGTCTTTAGAGAAGTGGATGGTGGAACGAGCACATTGCAAGCTTCCAGACGTAGACATCTGTTCTGGACTTTCTGCACTATCCCCAAAATTTCAGCAGGATCTTAGTTACAGGGGTCCCAGGAGAACATAAGTTTCCATCTACAATTATTTTGAAAAAAAAAAACCCACCTGGGATTCCCAGACACTGCTTATTTTAAGGTACATCCTTACAACAGTTCTATAGAATGTAATGAAGGTCTTCACTGTTCCAGTAAAAAATATAGAACAAGCATCAAATTATTTGTGTTAAAAGTCAGTTCCTTTTTAAAAAGAAATCTGACCATTCCTGGTCCAGCTAAGGGGAAAACAGACCTTTTATCATGCCCAAGTTTCAATGGTGATGAAGTACTAAAAGAGGTTACACGTAATGTTTCTTCATTTCAGTCCGTTAGAAATTATAGGGCAAATTAGGAAAAAATGTGTTTCAGTTCATGTTGATTAAGAAGATTGATTAGCCTATTATGCAATTATGGGAAGACAGGAGCTACATCACTATCAGACTGTAGTGCCTTTCCAGAAGCAGGGAGGAGGAAGGAATGGGGACATGCTCAGGCTGAAGTTATGCACACTTAAATCCCACTGATTTCATTGAGAGAGGGGGCCAGCCCAAACCTCAGCCTCGGTGCTGGTGTGTCGTTGCTGATAGCATGACACTGATGCCCCTCACTGATATTCTGTACACGCTCAGCAGACAGGAAAAATCTACAAAGAAGGACCAGCCTCAAGGACAGCATAGCAACTGCATCAGAGCCCATACCAACCGACCGCAATCATAGAGCAGCATTCTTAAGATGCCTCCATGTCAGCCATATATGGAGGCAGACAATCCATGTGTGCTGATGCCTGTCTATGTCCCTGATGTCAGCCCCTTGCTGCTCACATGTGGAACAGAGCAAAGTAGGGAACAAAAAGACTGAAGGGTGAAACATGTTGCAAACAGTAGGAGCTCAGGGATAAACACATTCCAGGTGTACAGAAGCACGCATGGCACCATCAGGTTCACCTAGAAGATTGCGTACAGTGCCGGAGGTGGTGAGCCATCCAAACTAACCCAGTTTCTGCCTGTAGCATCGAGGTCTCCCAAACAGCCACCCCAGGTGTTTTCCTGGCCCCAGTGCTCTTTCTGCTCCTTCCCTTCTTCCCTCCACCAAGGGGTGGGGGCAGGCCCTCTTCCAATTTCCTTTCCCTGTCCTTCAGTGGCAGGCCGGGGGAGCCTTTTCTAGGGCTGTTGTTGCCTCCCAATCTATCTTCTTGGGAAGCATGGCACTGTAGCAAGGCACAGCCCTGGATCCATTGAGTGTGGCACGATTGGGGGTGGCTTCCCCATGGTGTGGAGGAAAAGAGGAGGGTGGTGGTAGTTTCTTTGTGGTGTGGGGGGACAGGAGGACAGTGGCGGCAGCTTTACTGTGATGGGAGGGGAGGGGGGTGGGCGGTGGTTTCCCTGCAGCATGAGGGGGTGGAAAAATATTTTGCTTAGGATGCCAAAAACCCTTTGATCAGCCCTGGAAGCAGGTTCAAGTCCCCTCTTGCAACTATCTTTCCTTTTGCTAGCCAGACTCATGGGCTACCATGGCAACTCTGACCAATCATCTAATATGCCTCCACAGCTCACATGGCAGAGGCACCACCACCCAATTGATCACCAAAGACCTCTCCTGCAAGAGAACTGAGATCTTGGGGTGGGTGTGGGAAGGCTAACCAGTGTCAGCCTTAGTGATGGCATATCTCCAGATACACTGGTGTATGTTCAGGTTGTACTGGCAACTCTTGGTGTTACACTAGCCCAGGACTTAATTGGTGTCCTAGCTATTCAGAGACAGGATTTAGGATTCCATGCAATTAACTCTCATGGTGAAATCAATGGTATTTCAAAGTTAGCACGCTGGGAAGAGTATAGTGCCATCCAAAACAGAGGCCTATCATGCATGGGTATTTTCCCTCACTTTCACTGTGCATGTCTGTCGAGCTGTCTTTGTCATTCTGCATTGATTTCCCTCCCTTCAGTGCTCAGTTTGCTTTCTGGTTGCTGTTTCCCTGAGTTTTCTGAGAGTGGTTTTGTGCCAATTTTCCCTTTTTTCACTTCCAAGCCAAAGCTAATTCAAAAGCATACAGATTCCTTTGGACCCCCCCCCCCCCGCCCTTTTGCTGCCCCTCAAAGGTGACTTCTTGCCCACATAGATGTTGTTCTGCCCAATCTGCACCTTCTGCCATTCTTCCCCCTTCATCGGTGTACAAGATCCATTTTCCCTCATTGTTAAATTTTTTATTTTTTTTTACAAGCAGCATGAGTCTAGCAATATGAGACTATTGCTAGTTTTGGATCGCTGAATTAAAACATTTAAATGGGAGGAGTTTAAAAGGAGCTGCATGAGGTTTTGTTCCCTGCTGGTATTGACTTGAAAGGGGGATCACAGAGGAGGCAAATGGCAGTGTCCCCAGTGCAAAAGGGAGGGGGGATTTCAGTGCTACATGCATGCAAAATAAAGGGGGGGAATTGACATGAGATGCAAAGAGAGAGAGACTGGGATGGGAAGCCTAAAGCTTTGAAAGCAATGTTTCCTTTTAATGTTTTAGTGAACAAAGTGGGGGGGGGGCATTTTGGTAGTCTTCAGAAGCTTAACATTAAAATGGCAGCTGAGCCACATGGACCTTCTGCAAACCGCCAAATTTAAGAATTGCTTGGGATCGATCCATTTGGTGGAGAGAGTGTAATCAGTACAGGACAGACTTTTAAAAACTGCCAAGATCATGACCAGTGTGCTGGATCACATTAAAGAATCACAAAAGGAAAAGCACGCAAATTTGCAAGGAAGGGCAGGAAATTAGTGTTACTATGCAAAAATACCCTCCCCCTAGTTTTTTCAAGTATAGTGGTGCAAGACTAAAAAAACTCTCCAGAGCTTCTGCCAGAGGACTCCTGCCCCATACAAATTGCAGACCTGTGCAAAACATGGTGGAGTTGCAGCTGACTTTGCACATGTGCATGTGTGCACACAAACTCGTTTGTGGACTTAGAAGAGTATAACTCGGCTTTGTTTGGCACTGTTATCTTCTTTATTTTATACTTGCCTTAGTCTATAGATGTACTGTGGATCCAGGTGAAGAGCTACCATATCTCCTATCCTCACGAAGTAAACCGGGGGGGGGGGCAATATAGGGAAGTAGAATAACCATGTTTGAGAATTTGCTTGGTTGCTATTAAAAAGATCAGCAACAGGGAAGCCGTGTGCTCAAAACCCATGGCTTGCTGTTACATAAGCAGAGCCTTTACACTTGTTGACTGCAGCTGTGAGAGCCCTTCAGCGCGGAGGAATTGTTCCTCCATCTTTTCCCTTTTGTTTAGGAATGATTGGGAAACCTTCCTTTTCATCTGGCTTCTCAGATTTCTCCATAGATAGGTCTTCCTTTGAATGTCTGTTCTTTTAAGATATTCTCCGTTTTAAAGATGTTTTGCTGTATTTTATATTTTAAATTATTATTTGTCATTTCTTGTTGCAAGCCATTTTAAACATGTTGGGAAAGTGGAATATAACATTCCTTTAAAAAAAGGGAAAGGGGGGAAATTGATGGGAAATTGTTGTGGCAATGAGGGATCCTTTTTTCTGTTGGGGAACTGAATGCTTGTTTCTGCTGGAGTGGTTTGTATCTATTGCCAGCCAAGTTAAGCACTCTAATTCCATTGATTTTCCATGGAAATCAATGGGACTTAAGAAGAGTGTTTAACTTTGGTCAATACAGATTGATGCCTCTAATAAAACTTTTTTTAAAAAATGGCACTATTAGGGGGAAGATGGGAAAAAATGCTTCCGCTTCCATTTTTTAGTTTTGTGCCGCTTCGTTGCAGAAAGATTATTGTGTGGCTTTGGGTGTGTGTGTGTGACTGAAGAAACTGCAACAAAAGAAGAAAATGCTCTGGCTCTGGTTGAGGACAGTTGGATATCTCTCTGGCCAGGGACCACCAGCAAATTTTGATCTAATGCGTGCAACCATCTCCTAGGGGTATTGCAATAAGCCAGCGCAGTTAAGGGAGGTGGACTCAAATCTGGAAAACTGGGTTTGATTTCCCACTCCTCCTCCACATGAAGCCAGCTGGGTGACCATGGGCCATTCACAGTTCCCTCAGAACTCTCTCAGCCCCACCTACCTCACAAGGTGCCTGTTGTGGGAAGAGAAGGCCATGTAAGCCGCTTTGAGACTCCTTAAGTTAGAGAAAAATGCATATAAAAATCAGTTTTTCTTCTTGCTTTGGGAAGGGGGCTGCTTTTGGTATTGGCAAATACCCCCACTGCCTCTTCATTGCGGCTCAGATCACAGATTTTGAAAAATGACAGTGCAATCCTAAACAGTAGGTTCTTCTAAGAGTTCACTGGGCTTAGCAGTGTATGTTTGCTGAGAACTGCAGTGTTAGTGTCCTAAGGCTGATGATTGCCATGTGTTCTGCTTTCATAGGATTTGTTTTAGTTGGTGGTGTTAGGATGTTCTTGAAGGGTGTTTCCCACACAGTTTTTTTTTTAAGCATGTCTTTCAGGAATGTTGCACTGGCTAACCTGTTAATATTTGTAAACCACATTCAAGCTGTAATTGTCCCCAAAGTTCTCCTATTGTTCCTTCAGTGGTTACTTGACTACAGAAGTTCCATGCTGCTCCTGTATAATGCTATGGGAGCAGAAATAATACAACTGTCTCCTGTCACATCGCCACAGTGTGTGTGCATCTGTGAGGGTTATCATATGCTGTGTCCCTAACTTTCAACAGTTGCAATTGTCATGCATCACTTTGATGCATTTGAATAGGTGTTTGCCACTTCAGAGAGTGGGGGATGATCAGTTGGCTGTCCCTCCTACAGAAACCTAATCCATTCAAACTAGAGATGAGGGAGAAAATTATGGCAGCATTTTCTTTAGAGCAATCCCAGGAGGTTTGGGGGGTGGCACCAATGTTCTCTCTAAGCTCCACAATGTTGTGAACAAAAATTCTACCTCATGAGCAAAAAAAGCTAGTAGCGTTGAAGTTGTGAGTGAGTCTACATTTGACTATTGCATAAATAATTTTCGAAGTTTATTTCCATAACCTTGTAAAAATCTCAGAATGATTTTTTTAAACTATATGTAAACTATATTTTAAGAATAATTTAAACATTATAAGAGAAAACAGAATCAAGTCAAATTTCATTACACAAAATGTTTTCTTGTACAGGCCTCCAGAGAACAGGTCTCCTTGCCCCTTTCCACTGCATTGGTAGACCTGGCCTCCAGAGAACAGGTCTACCCGCACTGGTCCACTATATTGGTAGACCTGGGCTCTGGCGAACAGGTCTACCCACCCTTTTTCACTATACTGGCAGGCCTGGCCTCCAGAGAACAGGTCTACCCGTCCCAGTCCACTATATTGGTAGATCTGTCCTCCAGAGGTCTACTCTGCCAGTTTGGTGTAATGGTTAAGTGCGTGGACTCTAATTTGGGAGAACCGGGTTTGATTCCCCACTCCTCCACTTGCAGCTGCTGGATGACCTTGGGCAAGCCTCTGTATCAGCTGTTCTCTCACGGACAATTGTCTCAGAGCTCTCTCAGCCCCACTTACCTCACAGGATGTCTGTTGTGGGAAGGGGAAGGGAAAGGAGTTTGTAAGCCGCTCTGAGACTACAAGTGAAGGGTGGGGTATAAATCCAATCTCTTCTTCTCTTCTTCTACCCACCACTTTCCACTATATTGGTAGACCAGGGCTTGGACCGTCACCTTGTGCTGACCCTTAGAAAACATACCAGCACTTGCAGGAGAAAAAACTCTTGCAGTCTACTTTATTTTTTTAAGTGAAATATGACAACCAGCATCACAGCTCAAGTACAACAGAGGTGGAACAATCACTGTCAGAACCCTGCCTAACCTAACAAACAGGAAGTTGCTTAAATGTTATCAACCTGTCCAAACTACTTATTTAATAAAATATTTATATCCCACTTTCCCCTGCAACTCAAGTCATATTGAAAAGCATATTAGGGGTGTCCAAAATAATAATAATCAGTGATTCTGGCTCAATTATAGTGTATGAGGGCCATTATAGTCAATGAGCCCCATAGGTTATAATGGAGAATTGATCTGGGGCTCTGGGGGGTTGTTTTTTGAGGTAGAGGAACCAAATCTGCAGCATAGCTGCTGGTGCATCTTCTCAACCCCCCCAAATTTCAAAAAGGTTGGATCATGGGGTCCAATTCTGTGGGTCCCAGAATGAGGTGCCCCCATCCTTCATTGTTTCTTATGGAAAGGGAAAAAATGTTCTGAGTTGAAGCTAAAATGCTCTGAGCAGCCCTCTGAAATGTTGTGTGCCAGCTTCCCCTAGCACTGCTTAGTGGGAGCTGTGGGTGGCACATAGAAAGGGGAGCGTCGCTTGACACGACAATGTCATTTCTAGGTGAAGACCTGGAAGTGATGTCACCTCCCTGAGCAACTCTCTAGATTCCCCTGATCTAGAGACAGGGAAAATTCCTACAGTGTCAAGTGACACTGGAAGTAATGCTGCTGCATTGGGTGACGCTGTGTCACTCCCCATTTTTGTTCCTGCCACTGCAACAAGCCACAACTGGATACGGGGGAGATACCTTAACATTCTTTCACACTGTCCTGAATATGAGGATATTTTCCATGTAACCCTCCACAATTGCAGTGGTACAGTCTCTAAGGCCATGTGATCTCCTGTTTGTGCAGACTGGCCCTAAACAAAGCATTGTAATCACACGATGAAAGGCAACAGATCGGTATTGCTACACTGTGTGTCAGTGGCAATCCCATTAAAAATATTGCTATCAAATATTACATAAATAGGAATATATCAGTGTAAAATGCCTTTAATGGAGCTACTAAGGAATTTCCTTTATCATGAATGCTATCAAAGTTCCAAGTTTAAGCCCATAGGCCATGCACCATGAAAAAAATAATTAAGAGTTTAAAAGAACAGTAAAACAAAAATTTGCCACATCCACGATGCAATTTTGGCAGAGGCTGCTCAGATGTAGTCTTAATCTTGCTGCATCAGGAAAAAATGAATATTTCAACCATAGGCGTCAACTACAGGGGGGTTCGAGGGCTCGAGCTACCCCCAAAATTTTCCGGAGGGGACTGAGCCTACCCGGCAAAACAGAGCGCCTGCCACCGTGCCTCCCTGCCGTGCCTCCCCAGGCCCTTCCTATGCCCGCCCGCCTGCCGCCACCACCTCTCTCCCCCCCACCTGGCCACTCCTGCCTCCTTCCGTCTCCCTCCCTCCGTCCCTCCCTCCCTTCCTATGGCACCATAGAGTTTTGGGGCGATTGCCAGTGTTGCCCTGGCAACGTGCCCAGCATGATAGCATCACTTCCAGGTGATGCCATCGCACTGGGCATTTGCCCAGCTGGCCCCTGGATGGAGGGAGGGAGGCAGGTATGGCCAGGCGGGGGGGGGGGGAGCAGTGGCGGCGGTGGCAACTATATGCTTCCCAAATCTGGTTCCTATGTTCAACAGAGCAACTGGAAAAACTACAGCAAGCCTTCTTCTGTAAAACATTACCTTTACCATCATGAATGCTATTTATATTTTATTACATGTAGGGTTGCCAGGCCTAGCTTGCCAACCAGTGAGAGACTGGGGGAACGAGGACATGGGAGGGCGGCCATTGGTGAGAGTATGGAAGCCTGGACATGAAGTCATGCTTCTCTAGGAATTGCCAGAGACTCTGTGGTATTCCTAGAGAAACAGTTCTGGGTTTCTCCTAGAAGTGGTGTCATGCCACCAGCCCAACAGCGGTTTTTAAAAATTCTTCTCTTGCCGCCACTCAGAGTGGTGATAGGAAATAAGAAATAAGGAACTAAGAGATAATATTCCCCACCAGGAGACTGGAAACCTTGATTAATTGTTATTTGCACCTTTCCTTGTTGGAATTCAAGGAGGCATACATGGTTGCTCCCTTCTATTTTAACCTCAACCCTTTGGGATAGGTTAGGGAAAGTGACTGGCCAAAGATCATGAAGAACGGACCCTTCCTCCCCATCTCTCTTCCTTGCCAGAGTTTTGTGTGCTGCTGCTGGCACATTAGAGTGGCACATGACAGTGCTGGACTTGATCATCTTCTGATGCCAGCTCATTTGTAATATTTATGTAGGCATAGTACAGGTTGTGGCCTATTTCTCGTTGCAACCGTTCAGAGCCTCTGACAGTGTGTTTTCGAAATCTTGTTTAATAAATTAAATATGACTTCTTTTCTGGGAAGATTTAACATTGCTGATTGCTGCTAAAGAGTAGTTTGTAAATAACCAGTTGCCTCTTGGCCTTCTAGTCAGACCCTGTAAAGCAGTTTGTGTCGAAACTGCGGATTTCTGCACAAACGGAGAAAGGAGATCTCTTGAGAACTAAAGACCGGGTATGAAAGATTTATTTTCGAGCCTTGCTACATCCAGTCTTGTGTATTGTATGCTGAATATTTAGTGGAAACCCCTCTCTGGGGAAGAACTCCTGCCTCCTGCATTTAAAACAACTCGATAAAGATATGTCTTAGTGGATGGTTACTCGTTGGGGTAGTCAAAGAGATTTAGATAATTTCTCTAGCCTACAGCTGCCTTACAGTGTGATCAGGTGCCATCACTTCCACTGTTGTGGCAGAAGCACAGGCTGATACATCAGCAGCTCAAGTGGGCTTGCCAACTTTGGCTTGAGAAATTCCTGGAGATTTGGAGGCAGTCCCTGGGGAAGGTGCAGGTTGAGGAGGGAGATCAGCAGGGGTGTAATTCTGTAGTATCTACCCTTTGGAGTTGCCATTTCCTCCAAGGGAACGTATCTCTGTAGGTTTGGAGATGATTTGTAATTCAGGGAGAACTCCAGTTCCCACCTGGAGGTTGGCAACCCTAAGCTAAATGCTATAGTGGGGAAAGGGCCATCATGCTGTTCCCCACTAACTTCTGAAATAACCAAACAGCCCCACTGTTTTTCATCGACCAGGGCCCCAGTTTCTCCTCAGTGGGCAATGAAGCTGAAGTCTCACTCAAAGGGGAGGCTGAGGTCCTCCAGGAGACCAGGTCAGCCTTCTTATCCTGGACAAGAGCCCTGCCATCTTCCTCAGATTCCAAACACCTGACTCCAGAAGTAGCTACAGATCCTGAGGGTTCCTTAACTGACCTCTCAAGGCCAAGACATAGCTCAGGAAATGCTTGGGCACAGATTGATTTCCCACAAGGCACTGCCCCGGTGGCATCCTTCCCTTTGCCCCGATTGCCTGCTTGAATTCCCCACTATTTGCCGCGGGGCACATTTTGACCTGTGGCTCTGCCCGATTTCCTCCGATTTCCTCTGCGGCTTCAGTGATCCTCAAAAAACAAGATCACTGAAGCTGCGGGGGAAATCGCGCGAAGCCATGGGTCAAAATGCGCCCCGCGGCAAATAGTGTGAAATCGAAGCAGGCAATCGGGGAAACCAGAAGAACGATGCCAGGGCAGCACCTTGTGGGAAATCAGTCACAATCTAAGAAGCTAAAAGGGATATCCAACAAAAGACTTTAAACTAGTTATGGAATTTCGCATTTGTGGACAGGAATTTGGAAATCTAGTCCTGAATTGAGACTTTTTTTTTTAAAAAAATGTAGAGGTTATATATATGCCCACCCAGTGGCTGCTACTCCCTCAGTGTCAGGGGAGTGGAGTTTATGCTGAGCTCTTGTACCAAGCCATGTGCTATGGTTTGCAGTCAGTGTGGTGTGTTGGTTAGTGTGTCAGATGAGAACCTGAGAGACCCAAGTGCAAATCCTCACTCAAAGCAGATTGGATGGCCTTGGGCCAATCACTCTCTCTCAGCCTCATCTACCTCATATGGCTGTTGTAGGAGATAAAATGGAGGAGGGGAGAAAATGAAGGAGGGAGCACAGGATAAAAATATGCTTGATAGACAGTGTCTAAGATAGTAAATTGCCTACTGCTTCTAATGGGTAGCGGGTGCATGAAGTAGCCAAGAGAATGGGCTACAGCCCTATAGTATACCCTGGTTCAAATTTCCCCTCTGCCACAAAATCTTGAGAACTAGCAGGTTTGAATCATCATCATCATTATCATCATCACCATCTATATATCTAATAGCCAAGTGCCCCCGTTCGTGCGGATATCTAAATCCGCACATCAGGGGCACTTGGGGGGGCAGGGAGATTTTCCTGCACACTTGGGGGACTCCCCAGGTGTGCAGAAAAATCCTAAAAGTTAAAAAATTATTTGGGGGATATTTAAATCCCCCCAAACTAAAAGAGTGTTCCCTGTGCATGCATAGGGAACACAGAATGATGCCTCGCCTCCACTTGGCAGTTGGAGCCATGCGGGCCCTGCCGTCGCTGGGGGGGGAGAGCTTGGCGGGCCCGGTGGCTGGGAGCCCATGTGGGCCTCATCATCATTGGTGGGGGTGCGGGGGGGAAGAGCTGGATGGGGGGGAAAGGCTCACCTGCGGCAGCTTCCTCCTCTGCATGGACTCCCCCCTGCAAGTATCGTGGGTCCCCCCTTCTTGTAATAATAATAATAATCAGGGGTCCTTTCGTAAAAAAAGAGGTGCAGGAACTCATTAGCATAACTTATTTGCATATGCCACACCCCCTGACGTCACCAGAAGTGTCATAAGGCCACACATCCCTGACGTCAGGTGTGTCAGAAGGCAAGAAGGGAGGGAGGGGGAAGGAAGGAAAGGAACAGGAAGGGAGGGAGGGAGGGAGGTGGGGGAGAGAGAGAGAAGAAAGAAAAAGAAAGGAAGTAAGAAAGGAAGAAAGAAAGAAAGGAGGGAGGAAGAAAGAAGGGGGGAAGGAAGGAAGAAAGGAACAGTAAGGTAGGTAGGAAGGTGGGGGGGAGAGAGAGAAGGAAGGAAGGGGGGAGAGAGGAAGGAAGGAAGGGAGAGGGGAAGGATGAGGAAAGCAAGGAACAGGAAGGTAGGTAGGTGGGGGAGAGAGAGAGAAGAAAGGAAGGAAGGAAGGAAGGAAGGAAGGGGGAAAGGAAGGAAGAAGAAGGTAAGTAGGTAGGTGGGGGGAGAGAAAGAGAGAAGGAAAGAAGGAAGGGAGGGAGGGAGTATTGAGGGGGGAAGGAAAGGAGCTTCCCGGGGCCCGCGGCACTCTGCCACGGCCCCGGGAGCAGTGGGAGGGGGGAGGGCTCTCCTTCCTGGGGCCGGCGGAGCACCACCGTCCCCGGGAGTATTGATCATCATCATCTAATAATAATAATAATAATTTTAATTTATTGTTATTATTTTTCACACAACACTGTTTCTAAAACATAAGGGGGGGAGTCATCCTTTGTCATCCTCAGTTCCTACGGGTAACTCCCAACGTAACTCAAAGGGTCTACACCTGAGTAAACAGGGAACGTCCCCCCCCCGAAAGGCCTGCGCTTCGTTGCCCTCAAGAACATTCCGCTCTGAGGGAACACGAATGCCGAGAGCGCATGCACTCGAGAAACAGCGGCGTGCAGACGGAGGACAGGCAGGCAGCGGGGAGCGCCAACCTGCGCGTGCGCAGCCTTCTCTCTCCCCCCCTGGCATCGCGCTCGTACTCGCTCTTCCCCCCTTCACCCCTGCGCACGCACGCGCACGCCCGAGAGGCAAAAACCCCGCCCCAGGCCCAGAGCCACAGCCGTTTGGTTGGCTCCGCGTCTGTTCCCCCCGCCCCTACCTCGGCCTCCGGTGATTGGCCCGGCGGGACGGCCCTTGTCCCTCATCTCTCTCCCCGCGCTCTGAGAGGCTGGAGCGGCGGCAGGAGGCAGGGGAAAGAAAAGAGGCATGCTCTTCCAGCTGCGCGAGGCTCGGCTCCTTCCTCGCCCGTTCCCTCACACACTCGCTCATCTCAACCACTGACTTTCGGTCTGCTGGGCTGGCTGGGTGGGGGGGCGAGGCAGCGCACGCTCCCCCTCCCTGGGAGTATTGAGGGGGCGGGAGGGAGGAAGGGAACAGTGGGAGGGGGGAGGGAGTATTTAGGGGGCGGGGGGGAGGAAGGGAGCTTCGGGCCGCGGCGCTCTGCCGCGGCCCCGGGAGCAGTGGGAGGAGGGAGGGACAGGGCTCTCCTTCCTGGGGCCGGCGGAGCGCCGCCGCCCCGGGAGCATTGACGGGGGGAGGCCGGGGGGGCGGGGCTGTGTTAAGTGCCCGCCCCCCGCCTCCTCTCTCCCGGAGCGGCGCTCCGGCGCGCCCCGGCCCCAACGGAGCCCTGATAATAATAGACTAGAAGTGCCCCTCCTCTTTTTGACACTTTCCCACCAAAACAATCACATGACCAGGAGGAGGGGCACTACTCCCTTAGTTCTCTCCATGCTGTTGCCGGAGACCCTAAGACACCAAGGTTAAAACTGCCTATCTTACAGTGATTCCCCCAAGATAGTATATGTAAAGCATTCTGAGCCCTAAAAGCATTGTACAATCACTGTGAAATAAAACAGGATTAAGTTACTAACCTAAAAATTGGGTGGAGGGGCATTCCTTACAAAATGTAGTTGGAAAAAAAAACATAGAACAAAGTTAATTGTAGAAAAATACAAGAATTAATAGAAATAGAAGATACAATGTTAACCCCCCCCCCTCAAAAAAAGACTGTATGAAGAGGATTTAGAGAACACAAAAAGATAAAAAGTAAATAAACCAGTTCAGAGTTTGGAATTTTTTAAAAGCATGTTTTCTACATGAAGCAGTTAGAGATGCTATTCTGAGGGCCAGGAGCAGACATTTCAGCATTTCGTGCTGAGAATGAGCTCATTTTTTGTTTTAATCTCATGCCGTCTGGTATTTGCAAGGGTGTTTTCAGGCAAATTATTAAATTCCTCCATCACATGCAACGATCTGTCTTATATGGAGAATCCCGGTACCCCCTGACAATTCTTTGTCATGAGCTGCCTAGAAGGAGAGAGAGCCTTTCCTCATTAGAAAAAATAGGTGTAAAAATATCTCACCGTACCCTTGAAGTCCTCCTTGTTACGTGCAAATGCTGTCTTCAGCAATTCAGCAGGAAAGTATCTGCTCAGCAGCATTAGTCATAGGTGACTAGGAAGACAAAAGAAAGGACTTCCTGTGGGAAATCTAAGGGGCTCTTTCCTTTTTTGTGTAACTGTTCAAAAATGTACAGGCAAGGTAGCTTTTGACATAGTGAATGTTAAAGTACAGGTACAAATGACCTGATTGAGACATTTTTTTTCTTTAGACAGAGTGTCAAAGCTTTGTCATTAGTGTGCCTGTGCAATTCTGTTTCCTTTAAAATGGTCAGTTAAAGGTAAAACTGTTGATATCAGTTGTAAGGTCAGTGGCAAAGAAGACAGATGGGCAGCCGTTTTGGTGTGAAGCAGTAGAACAAAGTTTGAGTCCAGTGGCACCTTCAAGACCAGCAAAGGTTTATTCAAGGTATTCATGTGCATGCATGCTTCTTCAGGTACAATGAAATGGAAATGGAAATAACAGTCATACTTATAGAAGGTAGAGAAGACAGAAACTGGACCATCCAGTATGATATTAATAAGGTAATATGTGAATTAGATCCAGCCAAATGGAACTCATACAACCTTTTTGGTGCCTTCCTGAACCATGAATAGAACACTCAGCATGAATCATGTGCTGCTTGTATGAAGGGCAATGTGAATAGGCCTTACTCACATAGAGTTCAGTCCCACTACTATTTTTGCTAGTGAAAGTGGGAGTGATTTTTGTCAATTCCCCACCGCCACCCCACGATGGACTCCAATTCCCCCTTCTTGCTGATCTTGTGAGTTCTTGTGAGTCCAGGAGCAGCATTCCAGGGCCATTTGGGGCTGCACCGGGAGGGGGGAAGGTAAGAAAGTCATGCTCCAGTAAGGGACATTGTTATGCTAGTGGATTTTTTTATGGGACCCAAGCCAAGATCTGTCCATTGTGGTAGGAAAAGTGGCAGATAGATCATAGGTATAGCCAGGGGTCATTTCATAGAAAAAGAGGTGCAGGAGCTCATTAGCATAACTCATTAGCATAACTTATTTGTGTATGTTACACCACCTGACATCACAGGAAGTATGTCAGAAGGCAGGCAAGAAAGAAAGGAGAGAGAGAGAGAGAGAGAGAGAAAGAGAAAGAGAGAAAGAGAGAAAGAGAGAAAGAGAGAAAGAAAGAAAGAAAGAAAGAAAAAAAAAGAAAGAAAGAAAGAAAGAGAGGGGACAGCTACTGATCCAAGCCTCAGAAATACCACTATTCTGGGAGGATAGCTTCAGTGGTGGCTGAAGCCTTCTGAAGGCTGGTCAGAGGAACAAGGACCTTTCCAGGGGACGGGGTCATTTTGCTGCAGCCATGACACAAGCAGGCATTCCCACATTGGGGGGGGGGGGCTGGCACCAACTCCCAGACCTGAGCTCCCCCTAGCTCCTACTCGAAATGACCCCTAGGTATAGCAAAGGACCTGATCCACATTAAAGAGTCTATGGGTCATGGGTGAAAGTGCCTGAGTATGAGATTCGCTTCTGTGGCCCATGTTAAAGCAGCACCTGGCTGAGAAAAGAGTCCCACCAGTCTCATTGAATCAAGATCTGTCAATAAATTTGTATTGCAGTGATGTTGTTTTTCCTTGCCATCCTTCGAGCAGGTAGGCAAGGTTAGCAAGAATCAGAGTAGCCTTTGGGAGGCATAGCTCCTCTGATAAAATATCTGGTTATGTGACTGAAGCAGAGACTAGATTACATTTGGATTCAGGACTGAGAGGTAGGGTTGCCAGACACCCCAGGGGAGGGGAGGGGAGGGATCCCTCACCACCAGGCCCTGATCCCACCCCCCAGCAGCCACCAATCAGCTGGCTGGTGGTAGGGACATACCAGTAGAAAGAGGAAGGCACAGACCATGTCACCAGTGTCACATGGAAAGTGACGTCATCATGCCAGCAATGTCTGTGAGACACTCTGGTATTTGGGGAAAAAAACTTCTATGGTAGAAGCGGTTTTTTTTACATTAGAGTTCTTGTCCAAATACTAGAGAGTCACCCAGACATCACAGGCATGATGACATTACTTCCTGTGTGATACCGGTGATGTGGCCTGGGCCTTCCTCTTTCTCCTGGTAAGTCGCCCTCCCCATTCCCCACTGGTTGCCAGGAGGGACCAGGCAACCCTACTGAGAGATTAGGTGAGGAGGCGCTTACTCTCTTGGCAACCAGCCCCAGCTCTCTTTGTAATTTCCCACTCTGCCTTCAACTCCAAGCTCACCTTGGAATTCTTTTGAGGATATCAGGAGCGGTAGAAAACAATGCATGAATTTAGAGGGCATGGTGGGAAGAAATGGCCAGATCCCTAGCACTCTTTTGGAAGATGGGTAATGTGAATCTACCTCTTTGGAGCTTACTCAAAGCAGCATCCGCAGCCCTATTCAGTGTCACATGACAAGCCTAGCCATGTCCAGTGGCCCAAGCAAATGTCAGGCTGCTTTATGTACAGCCAAGGGACAACATGAATGTATTTGGTCGTGATTCTTTAATTGCTTTGGGGGTATAATTAGAAGTATTATGATGTTCTTCCAGATTTCCTCACAGCTGCTGTGCAGAAAACCTTCAATTTTTTTTTAATGAAAGAAGAAAATAGGCCAGGATGTTCTTCCCTCACACACAAACTCAAAGTTAACCCCTTGAAGTGTACCACATGTGCAACTTATTTAATTGTAAAACTCTCGAAAGCTTAGTTAACAGCCTGGACTCGGGGGAATTATACCCATTTGCACTTACGAATGAAATCAGCCATGCACAAAATCAAACAGTGTGGCATCTTACAGCTGGGCAAATGTGAACATCCTGTGTGCCATTGACTCATCCACATTATAGAGAATATCTTAATATTTTAAACATGAAATCAGTTGTAAATTCCTTTCAGGATTATTACTTGGGCTTTGATCTAAACACTTTGGGCTGTCTATAATTGCAGCCCACTGTGGTCATTGCTGCCATTCCCATTTCAGCACAAAGCACAAGAAATGTCCTAGTGGTGGAGGTCACCCTCCCCTATCTGTAATGATAGCAAGAAGAAATACCAACCTGGTAACTTAGAGCCACCCATGTCAGTCTGGTGCACAGAGAGAAGACTCACGGTCTGTAATCTCTTTGGGTTCATTTGATTGCCCCATTGTCAAGTAGGCAACAGGTTAGGGCAAGGGCAAAACACAAATTGCTGGGGAGTGAACTCTCAATGACCAAGGTAATGAGCCACCACCAGCCCCTCTAAGATGCTAACCGTCAGCTGCGAGACTGGGGAAACAAGTCTCTAACCCTACTGAGTGATAATCAAGAAGTTTATTAGATCACACACACACACTGCCCTACCCACCTATTCTATTCACCGGTGTCACTCAAAAGTACTTTTTAATGTATTGAGAGGTGGGAATTTTTGCCACTTGCTAAAAATTAGTGTATATGAGCACACATACAAAGGTCAAAACTTTCTGAGAGCACCTCAACTGTATTATCACCATCTTGTGATTTATGTAAATATTTGAGTTTTAATCTTTTATTGTATTAGGTTTTAATCTTTTAAATTATTATATTTGTGTTGTGGGCCACCCAGAGCCCACTGGCGGGGTATAAATAAAATAAAATAAAATAAGTCAGCCCTGCAAAGTAGGACACTTGCAAGTTGAGTTCCAAAAACAAATACTTGGTAGCTACAGCCAAAATAGGCCAAGGTACTGGCTTCAGATCAAAGCCCCAAAATCCAAATAACACCCCAAGAATATAATTAATAAGGTTTATTAAAAGAACTATGCATAAGTGCAGTGTTAAAATGGGGAAGAAAATAATAAAACTAAATAGCTAACTTGGGTTTTAATCCTCTGACCTAGATGTTAGCTGGTCAGAGCTGAAGGTACAGAGTCCAGATAGAGTTTTAAAGCCAGAGGTCCAAAAAGGCAGGTATTCTGGCCATGCACGGCATAACCAGAAGTCAAAAGAATGGATCAAGAGAGGATCAGGGATCAAAAACAAAAATGAATAGTCTTGCTTTATGCCCAACTACCTACAGCTGGTCTGATCCTGGTTGGCCCATCAGGTGTGTTGCTAAGACATGTGACCTCATAGCACTGCAGCTGACATGCACTCACAGTCAGGCAACTTTCTCATGCCCAGGGTTCCTTGCACTAATGAGATGGAACGTAAGTGTGAAACTCCTTCTTGATCTTTGGCCTCGAGGCTCCCAATCCATGATCTCACTCGCACCTGTGTCTGACTCTATCTCATCCTTATCTCTATCTCTCTGCAAGTCATTATGACCTTACGCTCCCAGAGAAGGGCCTTCAGTAACTTAACCAGGCCCCAAAGCCTCAACCAAGCTTTTGAAAGGCCAACAAACAGCTAAGCAAGGCCAGTTTGTTGACACCTGTCCCAAAAATAAATGGCCTTAAGGGAAATCTAAGTGTGACATAGGGTTCCCAGGCTCCAGGTGGTAAGTTATACAAAAGATACAAAAGATCAAACCATGCATACATAACGTAAAATATTCAACAGTCAATGAATATGATAATCTGAACCTATATAAATAGTGTAGTTTATCAAAAATACAATATGATAGAAACTCAAAAATACATGGTCCAAAAACACATGGTCCAAATACCTTCAGAAATAGTCCAAGACAAATTCCTCAAACAGTGAAAAGTCCAAATATGGATGTATATACTTCCTCTTCGAAAGACTTGTCTTGCCACTTGTGTATCCACTGAACGTACCTGCCAGCTTCCAGTTGCAGTATTGCCTTGCGTCCTCAAAAGTGGAACGCCAAAACTGCCCAGCTACAGTACTGTTGAATAATACACAGCATCTTTTACATTCTTGATGTACATCAGACAAACGACTGTGATGCATCTCATTGACTGTTGAATATTTTTCATTATTTATGCACGGTTTGATCTTTTGTATCTTTTGTATAACTTACTCTCTTCCATGCTTCTCTGCTGTTTGAGCCTCCAGGGGATGGCTGGAGTTCTCCCGCTATTACAACTCATCTCCAGGTGACAGAGATCAGTTCACCTGGAGAAAATGGTTACTTTGTATGTTGGATTCGATGGCATTATGCTCCCAGCCCCACCCTCCGTAGGCTCCGCCCCCACAATCTCCAGGTATTTCTGAGCTTGGAGCTAGCAACCCTAGTGTGACGTCAAACCTAGGATCACCACCATCAACTCAACCCCACCCTGAACATCCCTCCATTTACGCATTATGTGCTGCTATGATGATGTGATGTGATGTTGTATCATGTAATTTTCCCCCTCTCATTAGAAGGATTGACTGGGTCCACACATCTCTGGGTACCACACTTCAGCAATCATTCACCTGCTAGATTGCCTTACCGGACAGCGTAATTATCTAACAATGCATGGTTGCAAAATAGTAGATGCAGCCATTATTATGGAAAAAGGTAGATGTGAAGGTGTTAATGAAATGTGAATGGTTAATTGTCATGATGTGATATATTTCATAGCTACACACTCTGGAAAGAGGAGGAATTTGATTCAGGATTGACATTTTTGGCAGTGACCCTGCATTAATCACCATCGAGTTCCAGTTTTAGTTACATAAATGTGGTATTTATTTTATTTTTATTTACTTATTTTATAGACTGCATTTCTCACTGTGCCTCAAAGTGGATTACAAAATCTAAGAACAATTCATCCGACAGCCTAAGACATCCAATAAACAATGCCAATAGGATTTGGATTACATAATTAGAAAACAATGTAAACAGAAAGCTATTTAAAGCATGACATCCTATGAACACACAGAAAGTGGATGACAAAGCCAGAACACAGTGCAGTAAACAGTAAATGATACATACAGTAAGCACTGTAAGAGAATACAATCCTATTCCCCCCTTACTAAAGCACTTTCTTAGATTGTTCCATTACATTGCAATTCTAATCCCTTTACAAAAATGAACATTGCCATTTTGTGCATTCTGCAGAAGGACAGAAATATTGGGACCCTTCAGGCCCTCCTCAGGCCGGCCATTCCAAGAAATTGGGAATTGCAACAGAAGAATAGTGCTGATAGTGTTGAACTTGGAGTGAGAACTGGATTCAAATCCAGTCATAGTTATGGGAGGCATTGGGCAAATCACTGGCTCCTGGTACAGTCTACCATGTTGAGTTGTTATGAGGAAAAAACACAGAATAAGCTCAAACATACTGCCCTAAATTCACTAGTGTCAGACTTAAAGTTTGTGTACGCTACCATTACATTTGCCTTTGTTATTACAGTATTGGGGATTTGTGGGCATTGCTTTCATATTGAAAACCTCCCTTGAAGGGATACCCTCAACCCTCTATAACAAAAGGCCTTGCAATTTTTAAGGATCCAGCAGGCGTCATCACTATATCCGTAAAAACAGAAACAGTTCCTCCTGACCTAAGACACACCTGGCTAACATAGAAAGCCATCATTTCTCATCCTATCCTAAGACTGAACAATCATCCCACATCAAGTAAATGGATTTGGGCTGACTGAATCAATAAATCTTCTGTCTCTTGATTGCAGTGACTGGGCTTCTTCAAACAGGTCATCTGATCTCTCAGATCATAGCCATCTGGATGTACCTCAGGTGTTTCATGCAATAAGGTTAAACTCATCAGGGATCCCAGTGTAACCTGTAAGGTTTGGATGTTGTTGACCTCTTTCCAGATGAGGGTTCTCAACCCTGTCAATCCAAGACTTTGCTGCTGACACACAGAAATACTCCCTATTGTGTGTGAAAACTTTAGGGGAAGGGGACTGGGTGGCTTCAAGCAAGCCATTATTCTTAATTTTTTTAAAAAATATATACTTCTTATTTCTCCAGCTTAGCCAGTTTGGAAGAGCAAATACAATATATTACTATGGTGAAACAAGCTTTAGAGTTCCCTTCCTTCATGGCAATACCATAAAACCATAAAAGTACAATGTACACAGCTGTGGGGTACAAACATAGCACTGATAACAGCAATTTATTAATACATATAAATGACTATTGTAAGGTAACAAACATGTATTTCAGTCCATCAGAATTCAAAGGTTCCCTTCCTCAAGAATGACACATCAAGTGTAGCAATCTCCAGTGGAAGGAGAACCCTAAGGCAATAATCAATCCAGTTCACAACTCCTCTTTCAGACAAGATGAGTAAGGCAGTAACGAATCCAGTTCACAACTCCTCTTCTAGATAAGATGGATGGGTTGCCAGCTCCTGTTATGAGTTAATCTTCATCAGAGTTACTCTTATCTAAAGAAGAGTTACACTGCCAACTATCAATCCAACAATTATAATGTTTGTAATATATAATAATAATGTATAGTAGTGGCTGAGCTGCTATCTTTATTGTTAATAACATAAAACTGGCATAATCAGGTGCTATTTGACAAACAAGACAACAGTACTAGAAGAAATTAGCAAAAAGGAGGCAGGGGATGGCAGAGAGAAGAGTAATAAATAGGAATAATCATAAGTGATGGGGGAGAGGAGATAATATGGATTACACAGCCAGTGGTTTAATAGTGTCACGGGCAGACTATCAGAATCCTATCAGAGCCAGGGTAATGTGGTAGTTAAGAGTGTATGACTAGCATCTGGGAGACCCTGGTTCAAATCCCCATGCTTGCTGGGTAACCCTGGGCCAGTTACTCTCTCTCAACCAAACCTACCTCGCAGGGTGCTTACTGTGAGGCCAGTCTGCAAATCTCTGCTCTTTCCAGGATGGGATTGCTTTTCTCTCCCCTCTGAAGACTCAGAAGGCCAATTTTTCATCACCTGATTGCCATGATCCAAACACCCACAGAGATTCATATAGTCTTTTCCAGGTTGTCACAAAAGCAAAAAATGAAAGAGTCCATTTCATTTTAGCAAGCTTTAAAAAGTCTGCCTTGCTGAAAATGCAGTAGGTAAGCAGCTGGTCACCAAATTGGACATCCTTCAGGCAATCCTTTGGATTCTGCTGAACAGTGACTGTAAAAGAAGCACGGAATTAGTGATTTGAATATGCCCTTAAGGCAGTAAAAGCAGGGAGCTGGGAAAGAGACTGTCTATTCAACAATAAAGTCCAGCAGTGGAGATTTTGCAGTTTGTTCCGCTTCCTGAATGTTCTATTTTACCTATCTAGAACATGTAGATGGCAAAGATGTTCTCCAGCCACCTACAAGTTCAATAGGAGGTGGATGGGCTGTTGAATGCTTCCCATTGTTGCCTAGCAACCAAAGCTCACCTTCCTCTGTCTCCAAACTCAATAAAGTGTCCGCTCCAACTAAGATTAACTGGCAATCTTAACCACACAATAGTTTTATGTGGAAAATAATCCATAGAATTCATTTTTTTGCAAGATTTCTAGATTACCTTTTTTTTAAGATAGCACTTCTGTCGTCAAGAATGAATCACAAAATGAACCCACTATTTTGGTGTTACATACATCCTGCTTCTCGACTGCCCAGAGATTCCAAGTGTAACATAACTGGAGTGGGTTCTCTTTCTAAAGGCCTTATGGGATTTTTTTTTTAAAAAAATACTTGTTCTATTTCCAGCTATATAAGCAAAGCACAATAGAATCATAGAGGCATTCCTACAGGGCAGCAGATGCACTAGCCCCACACCAGAGCTCTAAAGAGAGAGATGCTGCCCAACAGTTGCTGCTCTGCCCAACTCAAAACTTCTGCTTCTTCCCATGCGCACATACATACCTGCCCCCTCCCCCCAGCTGTGAGCTGGTACCTTCTCCAAGCTCTCTTTGATCCTTGACCCACCTTGGGACCACCTTGTAACAACTAGTACCATTTGAAGAAACATCAGCTGACCATTCTGAACCATGAACCCAATAAAGGAATTATCAGCCAACAGCTAGAACAATCTCCCCTTCAACTAGTATTTCCATTGTTTCTATAGAAGTCTACCATTTCAAATGTCAAAGGGTGCAGCAGCTACATGACACAGCTTTCTCCAGACCAAAGAAGAGACTTGTAGCAGCTTATAGATGGATTTATTGCTCCATAGGCTGTCATGAGCCTAAGCTTGCTTCATTAGATGCTCTTTCAAAGAAACTTCTTCTCTTTTTCATTTTAAAAATTCTTTGGCCGATTTCGCACTAGCGTTTGCCCCAGGTTTGCCCTCATGCTTGCACCGGAGCTTCGGGTCGATTTCACACCAGTTGCTCCGGGCTCTTGTTTTGTTCTGGAGTATCGCCCTGCTGTACCGGAGTTTTCCTGGAGCAAACAAATCCTGTTTTTAGAGGATTTTCCTGTTTGCTCCGGGGGAGAACCCAAAATGAAAACACGCCCACTCGCCCGCCTTTCATCAGGGCCGTCCCATTGTGGGAGTTTCTAATTTGGGGGGGAGAAAACCCTTCATCACACTATATCGAAAGGGCTGAGGTTCCAAGTGGGAAAATGAAGAAAATACTTTGGAGGAAACTGGGAGGGGAAATTCCAGAGAGAATGAGAGGCAATTGGCCAGTGCGAAATTGGGCTTTGTGTATGCTGTGTGCAGACCCTCTTCAGCACTGCATTATACAACTTAAATCTTCATTCATTTTAGTGGCCTCAAAAGCATGCCTAGGGTATGGGTGTGTGAAGGCATTTCAAATTTACCCCCCCCCCTTTATGACTGTAATGGCTTGTTATGCAAACGAGAACCCACAGTTGAGATATGCTCCTTGAACAGGCCATGTGGTGTCAAGACTGGCCATAGACTATTTTGTTCAATCAAGTCAATCCTGACATATTTACTATATTTATAGTCCAAGTTTCTCACGGAGATAGTGTAAACCAATGAAATCTAACAAATATGCACTAGGAGTAGGATTACAGAGATCTGAATAAGCATAGCGTATTATCATACACACATGATATTATTTATACACACACACATACAGTATCATCTGAGACATATATCCGTCTATCTGCAAAACTTAATAAGCTGCCTCTCCAAAAAGCCTGCTCAAGGTGGCTTACAAAATAAAACACAAAAAGACCATAAAACATGAAACACAGCTTCAAAAGGGAATTGGATAAACATATGGTGCAGAGGTCCATCAGTGGCTATTAGCCACAAGGTACAGATAGGAACTCTCAGTCTGGGGCAAGTGATGCTCTGTATTCTTGGTGCTTGACGGAGGGCATCAGTGGGAGGGCATCTAGTGTCCTGGCTCCACTGCTGGACCTCCTGAGGACACTTGCTATTTTTGGCCACTGTGTGACAGAGTGTTGGACTGGATGGGCCATTGGCTCAACATTGGCTTCTCTTATGTTCTTATAAAAATCATTTTAAAAAATCAACAGCCTTTCAAAACCCAGCCATGAGAAGAACAGCTACAGCATAAAAACGATATAAAACATTTACCAGACTAAAGTAATTTGCATTAAACACTCCTCTGGCTAGAAGTGGGCTGTAAAAACAATTTAAAAGGCCAACCCCCTAACTGAAATCTGGGGAAGAAGATATGTTTTGGCCTGGTGCCTACAAAGCGTCTGGTGGGTGCCATGAGAGCCTTAAAGGAGTTCCACAGATGAGGTTCCACCACTGAAAAGGCCCTGTCTAATTTGATGTCTAGACCTTGTGATAACAAAACTCTCTCATATTGTGCGACAAACTTAGCTTTTTAAATTAAATGTAAAACAAGAGATTTTATTCTTTGTTATGGTCTGAGAGAGGACAGCATGTGCAGATTCCATTGTGTTCCTGTAATTCTGGACCACAGAAGAAGATGTTCCTTAGCAAAAGTGAGTGCAAATGAATGGAGGAAAGCCCCAGTATTTAGACGATAATACCTTTTGATGCTTTAGTTTTATAATGCTCCCACAGGAACATTCACTGTCTGCGGCTGTGCACTCTGCTGGGGAGCAGCTTAAACATAAACCTCAGAAATCTGAGTTCAGCTCTGTCTGAAGCAAGTCCTTGTCTCTGATTCATATGAAATGGGTCTCCTGGCCTGTTTTGCAGGTCACATATATTAGTCCATAAAATGGGAATAAAAACCATCAGTTCCACAGGATTGTTGTTAGGACTAATAAGGTTAAGAATAGCAAAGGAAGCTGCAAAGAGATTACTGCTGCCTATAGTCAGCTTCACAATATGTTGTTCACTTTTCCTTCTGCAGGCACTGTAGTCTAGATCAGGGATCTCCAACCTTTTTCAACCTGTGGGCACCTTTAGAATTCTGATACCTTTAGTCATACAGTGAAGCAGGGTTGCCAGGCTCCAGGTGGAGCCTGGAGATCTCCCAGAATTATAACTGATCCCCAGGCAATAGAGATCAGTTCCCCTGGAAAAAAATGGCTCCTTTGGAGGATAGACTCTATGGCATTATACCCTGATGAGGAAGCTCCCCTCCCCAAACCCCACCCTCCCCAAGTTCTCCAGATATTTCCCAACCCAGAGCTGGCAACCCTACAGTGAAGATTCTTGTGCTGTGGTGGCAGCTGCTGCCAAAGCAACTTTTTAAAAAATATGCACAGACAGGCAATCACATCTCCAGTGGCCAATCAGAAGCGGCACTGAGCAAATGCCTTATCTGACCCCACCCACTTTCTAAAGACACTTGACAGGCACCAGGAAAGGTATTGGCAGGCACAATGGCATCAATGGGCATGACTTTGCCCTCCTCCCCAGGTTGCTGCCAGCCTTCCAGTGGAGCTTGGGGATCTCCCGCTTTTACAACTGATCTCCAATTGACAAAGATTAGCTCCCCTGGAGTAAATGGCTGCTTTGGAGGGTGGACCATGCTGAGACCTCTCCCCACCCCAAACCTTGCCCACTCCTGGGTCCACCCCCAAAATCTCCAGGTATTTTCCAACCCAGACTTGGCAACCCTACACACACCCCCGGTCTAGAGCGGGTATGCCATCGATCCCTAACATGGAACCCACAAGCACTCTGACCTCCGCTGATGTATTTGCTCGAGTCTTTGAGCAGAATGCAAAGGATCCTGAATGGAACAGAGAAAATGAAGAAGGAGCTTAGGATCACTCCCTATCACCTGACTGGCTAGCAAAGTGCTGAGTACATCCCAGACAAGTGCATCACACTTATACACCCTCCGCATGACCATAGACACAGATTTCCTTATTTCTCCGGGCATGACGTCTTCTCCTCCTGGCTGCTAAGGAGGCACAGCCTCCTCAGTCTTTGGAAACTGAAACTGAACCCTGCCTCTTCCTCAAAGCAAAGAGCCGGTATTGTCCACCAGGGCTCATTTCGTAGCAGGAGCTCATTTACATATTAGGCCACACACCCCTAATGTAGCCAATCCTCCAAGAGCTTACAGAGCTCTTCTTTACAGGGGCTACTGTAAGCTCTTGGAGGATTGGCTAAATCAGGGGTGTGTGGCCTAATATGCAAAGGAGCTCCTGCTACGAAATGAGCCCTGGTGTCTGCTACCCTTTCTTAAAACGCCAGAAGTTCCTGCCGCATAAACCTGGTTAGGCCTCCTTGGTGTAGCCTGTTCCTCCCACTCACCGCACCAGCACAAAGTCATGGTGCCATGTAAATCGTGTCAGAATGACTTTCTATTTAAAAGAACAGCTCATCTCCCTCCACCAAAAAAACAAAACATAAACAAACCAGTGTAACGGGAAGGAAATAGTGTTGGGAACAAATTACAGCCAACCAGTCGAATACCATTCAACTATGGGAATCGGGTGAACTCGTGAACCAGCAAAAGAGCTCTGAAGTGATTTGTCTTGCCTCTATGGCTTGGAGTCAACATGTTATCATTCTCCATCATTCTAATAGTCCCTGCTCATGAATAGTTTCTGTAACTCAAATAGTGGATCCAACCCCCTCCCCCTCCCTGCACTGGCAGCAGCTGAAGGGAGCTTTTTGTTCTGATGTTATTGCCAAATGAATGAGAGGGCTAGGATAGTTTCCTGCCCTGGATGTAGTTCTGCATCTCTGTCTTCTGGACTACCTTGAGAGCGATCTTCAAAAAATTTTTTTGGGTTATATACAAAAAATTAGATGATTTCTGAGTGAAAAAATCCTACCTCTCTCTGTCCCTTGCCAGGGATGACTCTCGTTGCTGGATTCATCACGATAACTAAATGGTTTGTCAGCTGGGAAAAACAGAAACATGTACCAAATGACAGGTGCTCTTTCTGTAAATGAACAGGAGGGAATAGGAAATTAACATCCGTTCATCAATCTAGAGCAGGTTTACACGGCTGGAGCAATGCAGATGATTTACAGGGATGGTGTTCAAAGATGGGGCTCCTGAGATTAATGTGGAACGAGGGAAACTCTGACACGTTTTTTAAAAGAATGTTTGAATTAATATGATACATGTTTTAGGACAAAATGGAAAAGGCACTCGTTGGTGACCTCATTCACACATTAAAAATGTTTTTAAAAATGGCTTCTTTGTGGCCAGTACACATTGCCTCAAGAATGGATGGGAAGTCCAAGCACAAGCAATGGATGGGAAGTCCAAGCACAAGGAGGACCAGGTGTAGATAAATCTGATACCAGTTGTGAGCAAGAAAAGGGCAAAGGGCTTCAACTGGTGCTAAACAGCATGCTCTGTTATTAGTGGGCATGCTCCATAGCATTTTGGCACGCATTCTGAAAAGTATTGTCTTCTGCACCGGTTTATCCATGAGTTGAGCTGAAGTGGTCGCCTGAATCAGTAGGTTTTAGCTCCACCTTCCATTGCCCCCATTGCCCCCTCCTTGCCCTTGGCTGTTTGCAGTGATGAGCTAGAACAAGTGTTGTAGGGTTGCCAACTCTGGTATGAGAAATTCCTGGAGACTTAGGTGTGGAGGGTGGGGAGGGACCTCAGCAGGGCACAATGCCATAGAGTCCACCCTCCAAAGCAGCCATTTTCTCCAGGGGAACTGATATCTATAGTCAGAAGATACTTGTAATTCCAGGAGATCTCCAGACCCCACCTGGAAGTTGGCAACACTACAAGTGGGGGTGGTGAGTACAGCCAGGCAGGGGGCAGTGATGGTGGCTACTTCAAGTGTCTGGATGCTATTGGTCAGCACAAGTGTTTAGCCTTATCATGTTGTTTCTTTCTATACCAGCATCAGCAGCTAGTGTGGAAAGTAAGGATGGCATAAAATCAACTCATGAACTAAAGTTTGTCATGAATTTTGAGCCATTTGTGGTTCATGAACTGAAGTTAGTGGCAGGTAAACTGGCATGAAATTTCAAGCAGTTGGTGGAGGTTCCTGAATGGATACATTTCCAGAAAGACCTTCTCCATTCAAGCAAGGGGGGCCTTGAATTCTCCAGCTTTGGAAACATTGTTGTCAGTTTCAAATTAGTCATGTCAGTTTCAAGAGGGTTTATTTTTCCCCCTCTTTGCCCAGCCTTCCTTTGTATTCACTTCCCATTTTCTTGCACAAAGCTTGCAAAATCCCTCCCCAGCCATGGGTTTGTGACTCTGTGCTTTCAGATCAGTCCTGTTGAGCTGGCATTGCCACATTGGCACTGGGTTCTGTTCGGCACTCTATGATTGCTCTGGTACTGCTGGGAACTTTGTACATTATACTGGTTCTGCTGGGCTTGCAATTCCCCCCTTGCTTATAGTGTGATTATGTGCTAGACATCAGTTCTATTGAACTGGCATTTCCACAATGGCACTGAGTTCTGCTGGGCACTACTACATTGCACTGGTTCTGCTGAGCTTGCAAAAATGCCCCTCAACCTTCCGTTTCTACTGCAGAGATTCTCGGTTTTGACCCTAGTCCTGTTGGGTTTGTACTGCCACAGTGGCACTAGTTCTGCTGGACTTGCAAAAATCCCCCCCCCCCTTCTGTTTCTATTGCAGAGATTCTCTGGGACTTTGATTCTGTTCTGCTGGGCTTTTTTTGCCATTTCTATTTTTTGCTGTTTTTTTCTCCATTGGAAACAATGTAGGACAGGGGTGCCTTCTTTGAGGTGGCATAACTTGGATTCTGTAAATCCAATCCTCGGCAAACTTGGATGGCAGGTAGAGGAGAATCAGCCGGAGAACTCTGTGAGTCTGAGGTCTCTGGCACAGTAGGGGGGATTCTACCATGCTACAAACCTCACTGGTTTATTCTGCTCTTAAAATTTTGTGATGGTACCACGAACTGGGCACACCACAAACTGAACCAAACTGCCTTTTTCTGGTTCATGCCTGACCCTAATGGAAAGTGTGGTTGGATAACCTTCCTTGACTTGAGCTAATGGAACAGTGAGATAATGGAACAGTGTGGCTGGATAACCTTCCTTGACTTGAGCTTCCCATAGCCTGGAGAGTTAAAGCATCCCATCTGCCTGCCATCCATCAGTCTGAGCAACTTGTCTACAGTGTCAAGGCCATGCCCATGAGACTGACCCCTGGCTCTTAATTTCTGCCTGTTTGACCATGGCCCTCAACCCTGTTCTGGACTGCTTGGTGGATTCATGATGGCTGATCTGACCATGTTTCTGCCCTGTCTTATAGGTCTGTTGCCTATCTTGTTAGGACTCTTCCATACTGCCTGACCTGCCTCTGTTCCTGACACTATACCTGGCTTTGATTTTTCCCCCCTGGTTCTTTATAGTTGCTCAGCCTAGAAAAATTAAGGAAGTAAGGCTGTTCAGCCCTTTGATGGGAGGAGATCCCACCAACTATAGAACTGATAATGCGGAGGTACTCTTTGGTTCAGGAGCAGGAAGCTCTTCCTAGCCTTCTGTTTCTTGGGCTGTTGCTTGCTTCTGCCATTCCCTGGGGAAATATTAAAGTTAGAGAGCTAAGTATCACCCAGAGCTGGCCCTAAATTGAACAGGGCCCCAGGCAAGGAGAGTTTGTGGTGCCCTTCCATCTGATCAGCTCTAGAATACTTTCTTATTATTTTCAGAGGATAGCCATATTAGTTTGCAGTAGAACAGCTGCATTCAAATCCAGAAGCACCTTAGAGAACAACAAGATTTTAGGGTTTATGCTTCCAGAGCTTTAACTCTCGAAAACTTATACCCTGAAAAATTTAAGGCACTACTGGATTTGAATCTAATTCTGCTTATTATTGTTTGTAGCCTTTGATGCATGATTTAGATCTGTATCATATAAGACAATTATTTTGTGTGCTGGGATCGGTAAATTTGTACTTATTTACATCAGATATAAGCAAATAAAAATATGTTTTGTAAAAGCTTATACAACTGTTACAGACTGAACTTTTAAAAACCTTAGATACACTGTACAAGCAGCTGAAGTACGGTGAAGGGTTAATTCTTCACAGAAACAGAAAGCTTCAAGTGACAGACTGCTCCAAGCAATTGGATTGATTAGCAGAGAGAGACTCTAGAGCTGAATGCTGAGGAGGAGAATTCATTCAGAATTCAGCCCTGACTGAGAGCAGTTTAACACAGACAAGAGAACTGGGGAAAGATGGCAAGGACAAGTGGGTAGTTAGATGGAGTCCCCCATTCAGACCAAAGAAAGGGAATAGAGTTAGCTCTGAAGAGTAGAGAGATCCCTGATCTGGTGTGGTTAGAAACTGGAGACTTTAATAGTCAGTTAAAAACTCAAGATGAGTAGTGGTGTTTCAAAAGAAGGGATTTGAGTACTAGAAAGAGTGGACCAGCCTTTTGAAACCAAAAGAGTCAGAGGATACTCAAAGAAAGTGTACTAGAGTGTTTTGGAAAACACTGAAACAAAAGCCTCTCAACATAAAGATTAAAGTAACTGTGAATAGCTTAAGAAACCCTCATTAGCCTGAAATATAAGAACTAAAGTCTGTGCATACACTGATTTTACCTCAGAGTTATCTATATTGAGTTACCACAGAAATTTTACCCCTGATTTCACCTGACCTTTCCCTTCTATGTTGAATAAAATATTTTGTTAATTTATAATATAAAAACGTATAAGTTAAAGGGGGCTCCCATTCCTTCCCCTCAAGTTTCTAGGCTGAGCAAACAGCCAAAATATTATACTGTGACAGGGTGGGACAGCCAAAATTCTTCAGGAAAGAAGAAAACAGATAACTAGGGTGGCTCAGTCACAGAAGGGAAAGAAAAATGGAGGGAAGTGGACAAAGGTGTCATAACAACTGTTTTAAAGTTTAAGAACAATTGAAATTTATCAGCATAAAAAAACCTAAAGTGTGTACTCAAATTGGGTAAACTAGCATTTAAATAGCATTCTGGGTAAGCAACAGCCTAAGAATGTTCATGCTAGTCCCTGAGTTTATACTGTTTGTTTCAGCAGTTGAGTATCTAGTTGAAAGCCCACGGAAGGCAGCTTCACATCCCAGTGCTCCTGATGGTCAATGAGCTGGACCTAAATTTGGCCCAGATATCACACATTAACAATGCTATCTTAAGCAAAGTCACATCCTTCTAAACCCACTGACTTCAGTGAATTTAGAAGGTTATAACTCTGCCCAGGGTGACATGGTAAAACTGGTAACCTTCAGACCAAGGTTTGGGAGAACCATTCCTCTTAATAGGTGGGCCACAGTTTTTCTGCATTTCCCCCCCACAGCTTTCCCCTGTTTATGACTGGAAACATTTCCCTCTTGCTGTTTACCTGAGCATACCTTACCTTGTTTCTGATTCAGTAATGAAGGGAAGCCTGCCTCCCCCCCCCCCCAAAAGGCTGTATAAACCTGTGGCAATCATCCCTAAATTGTTTTTGGCAGTTGTTTTATTAAAGTGGTGCCTGCAAATTTACCAGGGCACATGTCCAAAGGTAATGGCAGTGGTGAGCTACTGATTACTTGAAATTACTGTGTTAATTTAAATTGCTAATTTAAAAAAATCATTTGAAAACACTGGCAGAAAAATTGGAACCCTTTCCCTCTGTCAACTCTCTCTTTCTTTCTTCCTTTCTTTCTTTCTTTCTTTCTTTCTTTCTCTTTCTCTTCTTTCTTTCTTTCTTTCTTTCTTTCTTTCTTTCTTTCTTTCTTTCTTTCTTTCTTTCTTTCCCTCCCTCCCTCCCTCCCTCCCTCCCTCCCTCCCTCCCTCCCTCCCTCCCTCCCTCCCTGAAGGTAACTTTGCACATCAGAGAATATTTTGATGCCACCCACAGGAAGAAGGTGGTACTTTTGATGCAGCTGTCTTTCTCCCTTTGCACACCTAACATCCCATGGATGAGATGGAAGGCCTGCCCTCTCCTGCAACACTAGATGGAGACTTAGCAGTTAAATCTAGCAAACAGTCAGAGCGATGTATGAACAACTGCAAGGGAATATGCAAGGCTGTTTTTTACATACACAATAGCAAACATGCTCAATCGCTCTGCTAAGTTTTGGCTCTTGAGCTGGTGTATATGAGAAGGAGGGGCAGGAAGTGAATTTTGAAATATTTTCCCCCTTAGAATAGGCAAATAAAAATCCATTGTTGAACATAAAGCATGTCAGGTTTGGCTGTGATCCCCCCCATCCTGAAGTCACGTATGCTAGAACCTAGTATCAGGCTAGAACCTGGTACTAGGACAAGATAATAGTCCAGCAATTCATCTGAAATAATAGGAGATAACAGGATTCAGAAGGAGAAAGAGCACATAGGTGGAGGAGGCGGCGGCAGTACCTAATGTGCATTCATTGCCTAAACATACCCCCTGCACCTAGGAATTCAGATAAGTTCTGAGAATTGCTATACATCATTTGCTCAGTTTGCATGCTCAGAACTAAATTGAACAGCAGAGCTCTTTTTAGCTTTGTTTTAGCAGGAGGAGAAGGACAGACAAGTCAAGGGGAAGACGAATCTGGGAATTGCAAGCTGCTTTTTGTCACACCAAACAGACCAACTGTCCGTGTACTTTAGTAAGCCAGCAGGAGCTCTTCGGATTTCTAGGCCATGGGAGTATCTCTGCTCTTGTACACCAGAGATATTTAAAAGAAGGCACGAGGGACTGGACTATGTAGGGATGCACATTAGCTTCCACACAAATGAAAACATGAACCACAAAAAAGGACCCAATTTCTTTCATTCTTTTGGATAATGAACACAGCTGCAGAGGGAACGGAGGAACAAATGACACTCATTTATTTCCCTGCAGATTAAGTTAAAGAATATCAGAGGGAGGGAAAGACTCCCTTCCTTACTTCCCCGTTTTCTGCACTTTCTGTGCTGGGAATAGCTGCAGATGATATTAAGATACTGGGAATCCTGAGGACTACATGTCCCAGAGTGCAATGAGGGATAATACAGATGCTGCTATCTACCAATCTATCTTGTATCCCACCCTTCCTACAAGGAGCTGAGAGGTGGTTACCTGGCTCTCCCTTCCTCATTTTATCCTCACACCAACTCTATGAAGTAAGTTGTATGATTTTATTCTGTTTTTAAATTTTTATGTAAGCCACCCTTGGCAGGGAGGGCAGGGTATAAATCTAACAAATAAATAAATTAAATTAAATAAGTTAGGCTGAGAGAAAGTGATTGGCCCAAGGTCACTCAGCAAGCTTCATGGATGAATGAAGATTTGAACCTGGGTCTCCCTGATCTTAATGGGTACACCAGACTGATCTGAAGCGGAGTTCAAGGCACTGGGGGAAGCAAGGTTCTCTTCCTACTTCCATGAAACTACCTTATACTGAATCAGACAATCAGTCCACCAAGGTCAGTATTGTCTGTGTAGACTGCCAATGGCTCTCCAGGATCAGAGGCATCTACTGCCTGGTCCTTTTCAGTGGCGATACCAGGGATCGAACCTGGGACTTTCTGCATGCAAAGCAGAGACTCTTCCACTGAGTCTCTCCCCGAATCTGTTGGCTGGATGGTCAATGGCCACCACTCCAGCAGGCGTAGAACTACTGCCATAGCAGCTATGGCTTGAGGTGGGGGGAGAGGAAGAGGCTCCCCATTGAAACCCATAATAATAGCCAACTAATTGTAATAGCAAATATGAATGTGAGTAATAAATAATAGTGAAAGTTAATTACACTTTTGAAATGAAAATGAATAGAAAAACAAATTCTGTACATTGACTCTTTCGAAGTATCAATGCACCAGAGAGCAATAGGCTCTCTCTTTCTAAAGGAGAGCCAGTTTGGTGCAGTGGTTAGGAGCACAGACTCTAATCTGGGAGAACTGGATTTGATTCCCTATTCCACACTGCAGCTGCTGGTGTGACCTTGGGTCAGTTACAAGTTCTTTCAGAGCTGTTCTCTCAAGGGCAGTTCTCAAACGAGCTCTCTCAGCCCCACCTACTTTACAGGGGTTTTGTGGTGGGGAGGGGAAGGAAAAAGAGATTGTAAGCCACTCTGAGACTCCTTCGGGTAGTGATGGGAGGGGTATACATCCGATCTCCTCTTCTCTTCTCTAAATACTGTACCCATAGTTGTTTGTACAGTCAGGAGGCCTGAAAATGAATTCTCACCATGCATTCGGAGCCAATGCAAGCAATTCAGTTTTCCTTAGCTCGTGTGCCACTAGTAGGTGAAAATTTTAACACATAAGCTGGGCTTCTATTGCTATGCCCAGTAGCCATTTCTGTGCATGCAATGGCTAAGAAAAAAAGGTGCCAACCCAGTTCAGACACTGCTGCCAGACACATATCGGTGGCCATGCTGCTTGGCTTAGGTGTATCATCACAGAGAGGATGGCCTGAAGCATGGAGTAGGAATTTCTAGTGTATGTGAACATCATTTGGGAACATTTTAGAACTAAATTCTATGGTTCAGATTGTAAATGGAATGCTGGAGGAGGAAGAAAATAGCCTTATATAAGCTGTACAGTTGTTGGCTGCATATTTTGGTGCTGTGAAATCGATCTCTGTATCTTTCTCGTTCTTTAGTCAGGATGCTCCGATTATCCCCTCCCCCCCAGATATGAATAGCCTCGGACAGTACGAGAATGCTTGCCGTCCCTCATGCTATTAACCCGCGGACCCCTGTGTCAGTATACAAAGCCAAGACGTAACGCTCATCTTTGCTGCCAGGAGAGCACAAGTGGTTAAAAGCTGTGATGCCACAGCTGTTCTAAAAAAGGCATCAGGAAGACCAGGTGCCTTCAGCTGATATTGAAGGTAATGGTTGGAAGAAAGAGGTGAACAGAAAACTCATAGGGAATTGGCATTTCTGGAGGATATCACAGGTAGGCGGGGGTGGGGCGCGTGTGCACCACTTGGCATTATCGTCAGAAACAATGCCCGGTTTCTGCAGATGCTTCAATATGCCCGTCAAGTGCGGTTTTTATTTTGGGCTGTGACTAAATTAGAGGATCAGTGCTTCCTATAATATGTGCTCATTCCTTTGAACAGTGGTCTTCATTGGAAAAAAAAATATACCAAGGATCTCAGATCTCTAACTTGTTTCCAGGCCAACGCCCCCTCCCCCCCCCCACCTTCATGGCCGTTGTTAATGCCTCTTAATTAGAGAGCCAGTGATGGTTGGCAGGGGATGTCAGCTCCATTACAAGTTCCTGTTGCCAGTTTGTGTTGTTTGCTCCAACACGGAAGGCATCTGACAACCAACCAGCGTGCTTTGGCAGCTGAGCATGGGTTTCTTCACTGTATGCCTCTCTCAGCGCATGCTCGACACAAGGGTCTGCCAAGTCATCACTTTGCGAGGGCCAGGATTTCAAAATGATTCACCATGGTTTAGCGCCCTTCTTTCCGTGAAGAATTTGCTTTTCTGAAGAAACTTGGCTCGCACTACTGTGCGTCAAAGGCAGGCGTGAGTGACACTGACTAACCCTCGTGTAATGAGGACTCCGGAAGGGGGGCCTCGTACCTGGGATTTCTTGTTTTCAGCACTGTGGTAAACTACCTAGAGCCACCATACTGTGGAGAATGTGGGCTACAAATGAGGCAGTGTGAAGTGGCAGCCGGGGTGGCAGATTATGGCGCTCTGTTAAAAAGTGTCAAGGAGAGAGTTCTGGTAAGGGAAGCAGTTCTGGGATTTTTTCCCAAGTCTCACGTGCCAAACTGTCTTTCACTAGCCTTTACTTGAAGGTGCCTTCAGAAGGCCCACAGAGAGGGTGAGGAATCAGAATTTTTGTTATGATGCTTTCTACAGACAAGTGCCTTGTTTACTGCGTAACAAGTGTAAAAAGGGGCTTTCTTGCATGTTGTATTCTGTACTATTTGACCTCTGAAGAAGGCTCTTGTAGGCTGAAACACATCAGGTCATATATGGTTCCTTTTGTGCATTTGTCACTTTGACCGATTTCCCACGAGGCACTGCTCCGGCATCGTTCTTCCCTTTGCCCCGATTGCATGCTTGAATTTCCCACTATTTGCCCCATGCCGCATTTTGACCTGCGGCTTTGCCCAAATTTCCCCATGGCTTCAGTGATCCTGTTTTTTGAGGAACACTGAAGCCCCGGGGGAATTCAGGTGAAGCTGTAGGTCAAAATGCAGCATGGGGCAAATAGTGGGAAATTCAAGCACACAATTGGGGCAAAGGGAAGAACGACGCCAGAGCAGCACCTCGTGGGAAATGGGTCTTTGATTATTATATGAGGCTTTATTTAGGCCTCTATAGGGTTTTTATATGTTTTGGAAATAAACACATGTACTTTTGTCCATGTTTAACTTTTGGCCCTTTACTAGTTTTCTAAACTTCCTTTGGGGGCTTTTGAGTGATAAGTTGAGTTTTTCTTCCCCTCTCTTTGTGGGTGCTTTCCCAGACAGCCTGATTTTGACATGGAGGTAGGCCCAGCCTAAAGGTTTGGGGGCTTTAGCTGCTGCCACTCCATTAGCAGAGAAAAGTGAGCAGGGCCACCTTGACCAGGGCTGGGTGAAGCTTGGTGGGGGTTCCTACATTAGTGTAGAAGCAAGGTGGGGGAGAAACAGAGTTAACAAAAACCTCTTGGCCAGTTTGGTATATGGCCAGTTTGGTGTAGTGGTTAAGAGTGCAGACTCTAATCTGGAGAACTGGGTTTGATTCCCCTCTCCTCCACATACAGCCAGCTGGATGACCTTGGGCCAGTCACAGTTCTCTCAGAGCCTTCTCTCATGAGCCGTTCTCACTCAGAGCTCTCTCAGCCCCACCTACCTCACAGGATGCCTGTTGTGGGGAGGGGAAGGAGATTGTAAGCCACTCTGAGACTCGTTTGGGTAGTGAAGGGTGGGGTATAAAACCAACTCTTCTCCTTCACCTTCCCACCGCCTTTCTAGCGGGATTTCCTCTCCTAGCTCCTGCAGCCGCGGGCCAGGTAAAAACCGAAGGGTGCAGGAATTGCACATTCCTTCAGGTAGGCTGAAACGCCCTCCTCCCCAAACGTCCACTGAGATCTTCAGCCCACTTTCCTAGCCATAAGCCCGGCTGAGAAAAACGAGACTTCCCGTAGTAGACCTGTTTAGGATGGGTCCCTACGAAGTCGAGAGGTTTGAAACGAAACGAAACGAAACCGATAGACGCGAGTCTGAAGCCCCTGGAAAAGCTCCTCGACGGTTCGACAGCCACCGAGCTGGGCGAGAGCAAGGCGAGCGCCGCCCTGGAAGGAACTTTAATGGCCGAGCCCAGCCCGCTCTCTCCGCCGGCCAAAGGCGCCCTGGGAGCTCCGGGCTGGCGGGCTTGCCTGGGGCGGCCGGGGTGGGGGGGAGGAAGAAGCACGCGTTCCCCTCGCGGCCAGGGCCGGGGAAGGGGGCGCGGTGCTGCCGGGAACCTCCAGGGGGCGCGCGCGGGGGGACTCCTCCGCCCGGCACCTGCCTCCGCCTGAGCCGCCAGCGCCCGAGCGCGCTTCGGAAGGTGGGGACTGTTCGTTGCGTCGTGTGAGCCGCCTCTTTCTCTTGCCCTGCCCAGCCCAACCCCAGCCCTCCCGCCGGCAGCCCGAGAGGAGCCAGATTCCCTCCTGGCGCCGATCGCGGAAGATGGAGCCGGGCTCTCCGGTGGGATGAGGCGCCCCTGCTGCCCTCCGCAGCCCTGCCCTTAAGCGCACTCGCCCGACCCGCCGGCAGGGACTGGCCAGAGCCCATCGCCGCCGCCGCCGCCGCCACCCCGAGAGCTCCGGCCCGCCTTCGGGGCGCACCCTTCCAGCGGAGCGGTGGCCCAGGTAAGGGTGTTGGGGTGGGGGACGGGACCCAGAACCCAGGAGGGGTTCTGAGTGCGAAGGGGGAACTTTGCAGGGACTCTGAGCCGTCGGGGTGGCTCGGCTTGAAAGAGGAGCCGCTTTTCAGTTAAGTTGGAACCCCCCCCCCCCCCGCCGCGCTATCCCCCATGCTCTCCTTCGGAGTAGGGCCAGCAGTCAGGGGGGTTCGCCGCGGAAGTTTGCATGGGACGCGGGTGGGACCCCTTTGGTCCTCAGGTGGGGAAACGATGGCGAAGGGAGGGGGGCCGTCTCGGCTCGCAGTCAAGCCCCTTTTGGAGAGCTCACGGATGGCGGGACTCCCTCCCTCCCAGGAAGGGGTTGACCGGGACTGATTTGACCTAAGGGGCTGCCCGGTTTTCTGCCAGCTGGGGCAAGATGTGGGGCAGACAGGGGTGCTCATTCTTTCTGCTGAGCGTTTCCCAGTGAAGGAAAGGAGACAAGTGATTGCCGGGAGCTCTCCCTCAAAGAACTGACGCCCCCATCGTCAAGGCACGTTTCGAAAAGCAATTAGGATTTTTATTTGTTTAATTAGCTTAAAATATTTATATCCCGCCTTGCCTCCTCGGATTCTTGAAATGTTCCAAGTTCAGTGAACTCCCCTGTTCATTTCCCGGCTCCCTGGGGTCTTTTCCTCTTGTTATTTGGGGTACTTGGCGAACTTGTCTGTGAAAAGAAGCCCACTGCCTTCTTTCCTCGAGGTGGCTCTTCTGCTTTTCTTCTGTGAGTGAAACCTTTCACTTGAGTTGGGGGGGGGGGGTCTGTTTGGTCTCTGCAGCTTCCCGGCGGCTGACCGCCTGTCCTCCTTCTCTGGTGACTCCCTAGGAAATCCCGACCCATCCTCTGAGAAGTTTAGATATCTGCTCTTCCCTTTTCTGACAAAACTCTGATCGTCTTTGTATTTGAAAATAATTTGGATGGTTTGGGGCAATCCTGAGTGCAAATGGTGGTTTGCTGTGCAGCAGGCATGAGAAGGGGGTTCAGATCCATGGAATTGCTCTATAGATTTGGATCCGGTGCTGTCTCAATTCTAATCTCCCACCCTCTACATTGGAAAGACTAGCAGAATAGTCTGTAGGCTGGTGAGGATGTTTCTTTGCATCTAAAAGCGTTTATGCTCTTTCTCGTTTATGGCATGTGATGCTTGCCAAAAAGGAAAGAGGGGAAAGTGTGTGAACAGGAAGAGGGGAAAGTGTGTGAACACTTTCTTTGGCCCTATTAAATTACTGCTGCAGTTCCTGAAAAGATTTGCGCGATATCCTTTTACCTGGCATTAATTCATTCCGAGTATTAAAATAAAATGTTTACACGCTCCTGGGAGAACAGCTCATGCATAAATAAAAAGCTACCTAAAACATTTACTGTGTTTGCGTAATAGCCATAGGACAATAAAAAGGTTGTAAGTACATGTCAGAAGCAGCTAAATGGAGAACACAGGGTGGGTGGGAGTTATTACAGTTATGAATGGCTCTGATAAACCTAAAATGGAGCACTTATTATGTATAACATAAGAGTCAGCTGAAGGGGGGGGGGAATAGTTCTTACAGGAATCATGCAAAAAATCTCAATTTTCAATTCCTAAGAAAAATTCAGCTATCTGGCGCATGAAATACAGACCTCCCTTGAGTAACTACATTTTCGCATGTGAGGCTTTATATTCAGCTTGGTTATATACTGGATCCTGGTGCAAACTAGTTGGGGAAAATGTTTGGCTTTTCTTGTGTTATCCACATTAATTTGCCATGCACAAGGCATGCAAGAGGCTATGTCCCTTGTGCAGCATGAGCTCAGCTATGTTTACTGCAGAGTAAATCTTACTGAGTTCAATGGGAGCTGCTTTCAAGTAGGTAGGGGTAGGACTGAAGCTTTTAGTGTTGCAGGCAAATGTCCTGAAAGTCTCTCTCACCATCACGGTACTGAAGAGGGAAAAGAATCCTGAATTGAACTTTAGTGCTCACCCTTTAATCTCCGGCGTTTAGGCAGGGAGGTGGAAATGCCTGGCCCAGTTCTTCGGCAGTGGGGAAAGTGCATTGCTTTCTGCCTGCCTGCACAGAGGAGATGAGTAGATGGCTTTCCTAGTTAGAGTGGGCATCAGGGGCCAGGGATGGTGAGAGAGGATGCCTCCAAACAAAGCGATGAGGCAAAATTGGGTTTCTGCAGAATTACTGTGTAGAATACGTGTTGCTTCATAAGTTTTAGCAGTGGAAATGTGTAGCCTCCCTTTCATTCACAACAGCGAGTACTCACAGTAGAAGGAAGTTGTTTGCAGCTGTGCTGGCTTAAAAACAAAAACAAGACCACAGTCTTCGTGATCCCTTTTATGGGGACCAGCCAAGAGGACACAAGACAGTGTGCCGGTTTTAGAATTCACCAGAACTATGCATCAGCCTGGTGAAGAGTTCTGGTGAAGTCAAAAGGTCTTGGTCCTGGACAGTAGTTACAGGTACCCCCCCCCCCCCAAAAAAAGGGATGGTGTAAATGTGTAATAATGACCATGCATGTCATTTAAGCACATCACTTAATGTGCATTGTGAGGAGGTTTGAGAGAGAGGGAGAATCTACCGTATTCAGAAGCCTTGCAGGGGACTTGAAAATCAGTTGTGTGGCACTCAGCAATCTTTGGAACTCCCTGCCAGAGGATGCAGAAACTGACCACAGGAAACCAGATTCCCAGAACAGAGGCGCAGCCTCGTGCTTATGCAGAAGACCCAGTGAAATAGGAAGCCAGGCCTCGAGGAAGAGCTGTTATCTGTGCAGTGCTCCCTGGTTTTAAACGGGAGTGCTTTGCTTCTGCTCGCCAGGCCCCACACAGGCATGCTCCCACTACTGGTGGAGCAACTGTATGACACTGCATAGAACACTGCAAAGTTTTTCTCCCATGGTCAGGGTCACATTTCAGTCAGACTCTTCTCCCACTGTGTTCTGAGGCCTCCTCCCAAGAGTATAGGATTGCAGCTTCAACTACGTTTTGTGGATGAAGGGGGGGAAAATCTCTTTACAGACGCTTTGAAATAATACCCCAGTCCAAAAATACCTCTTGTTCAATGGCTCTTCCCTCTGAGTAGTAACTTCAGCATGGCCGCCATAGGCAGTCCTGCAGTGCACCCTTTTTGTAGACTTCAAGTCCAGTGAAATCATGCCGTATCCTCCCAATTAATGAGTTTAAACTGGCACATATATTTATTTATTTATTTATTTATTTATTTATATATTTTAAAAATTGAGGCATAATCTCCTTGTTTGGGAGGACATCTCTGAGCTTGGATGGTCTCCATCTGGACTGGGAGTACCCACACTTGGCTACATAATTAAAATCTGGCTGTTTTCCGGAGTGGGGTGGAGGGCCAGGTCAGCTTTGTACCTGAGCCAGGAAGGCTGCTGTGAGCTTTTCGCTGAGCCACCCCCTTAATTTATTTTATTTACTTCATTCTTTATATTACTTCATTTACTTTCTCCCTGATGGGGAAACAAAGTGGCTTACAGTCATTCTCTTCTCCATTTTATCCTCACCAGTTTGGTATAGAGGTTAAGTACGCAGACTCTAATCTGGGAGAACTGGGTTTGATTCCCCACTCCTCCACTTCCAACAGCTGGATGACCTTGGGCAAGCCATAGTTCTGGCACAGCTGTTCTTTAAAAAAGAGAACTCTCTCAGCCCCGCCTACCTCACAGGGTGTCTGTTGTGGGAAGGGAAAGGAGTTTGTAAGCCGCTCTGAGACTCTGAGTGAAGGGTGGGGTATAAATCCAATCTCCTCTTCTTCTTCACAACAGCCCTGTGAGGCAGGCAGGCTAAGAGTATGTAACTGTCCCAAGGTCTCCCAGCAAGCTTCCATGGTAGAGCATGGATTCGAACCTGCCTCCCTCCCCCATATCCTAGTCCATCTCTCTAACCCCAATGCTCCACTGGCTTTATGCTTTCGATAAATCATGCTGTGCAGTTGGTTCCGCAGATGGAAGGGGTCAAACTGGGGGGGGGGGGGGAAGTAGCCTTGTATTGGATCCATCTTCACTGATTGAAGGATCAGACAAGCCTTCCACATTTTGTTCATTAGATCACCCGGCAAGTGGCAGTAAGAGAGGACAAAGGTTTGACTTCCAGGCCACTAGGGTTGATAAGCAGTGCATGTTTGCTCAGAAGTCAATCCCACTTTATTCAGTGGGGATTGCTCCTCGGTAAGTGAGCAGCAGATTGCAGCATAACAGCGCAACCCTGTGCAAAGTTTGCCCATTGGTTTCAGTGAGCTTGGACTGGAATAGCTCTGTGCAGGATTGGACTGCGAGATAACCCACACAGCAGTCTAAAGCAAAACCTGAAATCCTAAATATACTTACTTGACTATAAGTTCAGTTCATTTCAATTGGATTTTTCTTTGGTGCAAGCATATATGGGATCATAGTGTAAGAACAGTTGCTTACGTGCGCATGTACGGTGCTTGATTTATTGCCCATAGTTAACAGCACCAGGATGTGGTCTGCCTAGATTGGAACACATGGTACAGGTGATGTGAAAGCTGGCACCTGATTCCTTCACAAGGTTTAAGGCGTTGTTCTTGGAGTTGCCAGGATGTCTCCCGTCCAGACAGTGGCCAGTTTCAGATCTGCTCATCTTACTGCCAAATCAGTATGGTTCTGATAGGATGGGCACACAGGGATATCTTTAAAGTTCCAAATAACTGATGTGCCAGTTCTTGGTGTTAATGAGTGAAAATTTCACCTCCTCTACAGATAGATTGTTGCAGTGGGGATACATTAACATGGTGATGTCTCTCCCTCCCCCCCCCCCCCTCCTGTTTTCTTTCTTACACATATTCCTGGTGACTTCCAATTCTTGTAGTTCATTGCAATACAGTGGAAAGAGCAGCGATGAATATCTGCATTCTCCAGAGAGTTTCCGTTTAGGCATTCAAGATACTTTAGATGAAATTAGCTTCACATTCATTTTTGTTTCCTGCATCCACGACTCTTCGTTGTCGGTTCCACATTAGCTTTGGCCCAGTGTAAAGTAGGCAACATGACAACGCAAGAGTAGTGTGTGATCTTTCTTTGAAAAATGTTGTTTTGCCTTCCCAAGAAAAAGGAAACCATGTGATTAATTTTAGGCATGGCAGATTAGACCCAAAAGCGCACAATGCTCCTATTAAAGCGTGTCTTGTGGTTTTGTATGGATTTGATGTTATGGCTCCAAATAAAGCTTAGCCAGTCTTTTGCATTGGGGAACTGGGAGCAGAGTGAGCACATTGTTTGTCTTCATAAAGCAGATCCTGCTTTAAAATCAACAGGGGGCACCTCGTGTTTAAGGATCACAAGGTAATATCTGTGGCTTGTTACGTTGCTGGCTTTAAATGCGCCGCATGAACTGGATTAAACAATTTTGCGCTAGGACTGCTCTTCAGAATGTCTTTCTGACTTATTGCAGAAAACCTGGATTGAACAGGCTCTCATTTTCAAAGCCATAGATGCAGCAGTCAGAGTCACACACGAAATAGTTAACATTGCTGTCCCACAGAGGAAACGTATGTGCTTGTTCGCTAACCAAACATATCTGTTGGATGGACATAGTGATGTCCTGATCCTGCGTGACACAGAATTCACTACTGCAGTAGAACTTTTGGTAGTCCTTGATAGCCACAGTTTAATACAGGGCAACAAATTCTCAAGCCCTTTGATTTTATTGGGTTTAGTGGGTTAAACTTGCTTTAGTTGGTACTGGATCTTGACCAACTGGTTTAGAACTGGCATGTGAGACTCCCAGCTATAGTGGCAGGGAACTGTGCAATCCTAAACAGAGTTATACCCTTCTAAGCTTATTGACTTCAGTGGACTTAGAAAGGTACAACTCTGCTTAGCATTGCAGTGGAATTCTAATAAATCCACTGAACGTTTAATTATGTGTCTTGAATTATATGTCAGATGGTATACTGTTGGTTTGACCCATCTGTCTGCAGTGTGTCAGCCTTGTCATTGTCCAGTCGTAAATTAGAAAAGGGAAAGTTGTAGCCACTGAACAGAGAAAAACAATTTTGCATGATATCTGAAATGTCATGTAGAACTCGTATAGGATGGGGTGATCCTTAGGAGCAGAGTTACAAAACAGCTAGGAAGCACAGGATTGTACTGGAAATTGCTCTGATTGTAGCTGATGTAAGGAATTGTAGCTGATGTAAGGACATTTCTTTGGTCTAGGTAAACATGGATTGTGCAGTGCAAGTTTGAGAAGACAGCTGTATCTTACTATGTTCTGTGTATTTTTGACACTGTTCTTAAAGGAACAACAGCCACCCTGTCTACTAACACTATAGTGTTCCACATTTCCAAATGGAGATGTATCTCAGCAGCAATGCTCCCTCTAAGCTGTGGAGTCTTGCGCGCAAAAATTTTGTGAGCTACTGGCATGAAGAAGAAAAAGAAGAAACAAGCTGTGATCAAGCGATTTGGCTCCTGCATATATTAGTTTGCTTTGGAGCCATCCTTCCTGAGCTAAATGGAAAATCTGTGAGCTGGAGGCTGAAAAATTGTGAGCTAGCTCACATTAACTCAGCTTAGAGGGAACACTGCTCAGCTGTGAACCTGTGCCTTTAAGGAGGGTGGCAAAAGATTCTTTGCCTTCCCAGACCTCAGGATTTCCGCCACAGTTTTGCAGACAGAATCATTTGACAGGACAGATGTTAATTTTGCTCCGGGGTCCAGAAACCCTGTGTTAGAAACATCTTTTACACCATCAAAGTAGTGTTGATTGAATAAATTATCAACCGTCCTGTTGATTCTGCTCCTGGGGATGTGCAGACAGAAGAAAGGTTTGTAGAAATATGGAGATGCTTGCTGGAGTTTTGCTGGTGGCGGGGGGGGGGGGGCAGGGAGGTTCAGTTCTGAAGAGATGGGTCTGCGGAAACCGAGATTGTCTGCTCTGGTCCAGTGTTGGATAGTCGCTCAAAGAAGGGCTTAAGCAGTCTTTGGGACACAGAGAAAGAGAACTTACTTAGCGATTTTTTAAGGGTGGGTTTCTCAGCTAACCCCCATGAATCATATCCATCAGAAAACACAGACAGCTCCTATTGTTAAGGCTGTTTAGCCAACTGGCTTGTTTTCATACATTTAGAAATGCCAGCTGGGATCATTATAGTGATACATTTCAGTATACTACACTGTCTTGGTCCAGCTCAAGGCAAAGGGTCTGTTCAGTGTGTGAGAAATAGTCTCTTGTAAAAGGGACTGGAAAGTCCCACATTGGAGTCGCCAACTTCTAAGCTGTCCCTCATAGCTATGCCTCTGGCAGTTGCTGATCTGTAGCACCCAGCCAGTGATAATATTTATCTTTTATCATGAATAAGTTCACCTCCTGCTTATTTCTGCAGGTCCAAAGGCATAGCAACAACCTCGGTCATATTTCTCCTAGTCCATTGGCAAACTTGGTCCACTGTGACACCACTTCTGATTGTCCCAGCAATGGGGTGGTTTGCAATCTGAATGCATAGGGTTGCCAACCTCCAGGTGGAGCCTGAAGATTGCCTGGAACTACAGCTGCGTCTCCAGGCGACAGAGGTCAGTTCCCCTGGAGAAAATGGCAGCTCTGGAGGGTATCCCACTGAAGTCCATCCCCTCCTTAAAACCCTCCCTCCCAGGCTGTATCCCCAAATCTCCAGGAATTTTCCATCCTGAAGCTGCCAACCGTATGAATACACAGTGCATTCCCATTGTTCCCTAATTCTGTGTAATGTGCAGACGAGTGTGCTGTTGCCTAAAGAAGTGCTCTTGCAAGTCTTGACTGGCTCTGATTCGTGTAGGTACTGCTTTCGATCCCAGTGGCAGTGCAAGGGGGATAATAGGTTCATGGGTATAAACTCACAGTCTATACTTGATACCTGTGGATTTCCCTAAAGTGCAACTAGAGCTTCATGGCTCACAGAGTGGCTTACACCTTAACTGTGGCTCTTATCCTAACAAATACACTATAGCATTTAGCAGCGTGCAGCACGGACTCCCAGAGAGAGCACGGATGGTAAAAATCTCTCTCTCTCTCTCTCTGCATTCTGCATTTGATAGCAGAGGAGGAATGTAATACCTAAGTTAGAGAATGTGGCCAAGGCTGTAGTCTCCCAAGTACGCAGAGCTAATGAAAACGGTGTTAACTTTGCTTTTTTTGAGAACCCCAAGTATGTGAAGGCCCGATACTGCCATTGGTGATGCCCTCTCTTCAAGCATTGAGCAACTGTGTCACTTGGTCACTGCCCACATAGCAAGTACTGAGTCTTGCTGTCTGGCGCTGCTGCTTTAAACTGGGACGACCCAGGCTTTGCCCACAGATTGACAAGGGTGTGATGCTGGTGCTGACGGATGGGAATCAGCAAGCGGCCAGTCCGATGTGAGGTATCTGCATTTGTGAATCGCAGCAGCTGCAAAATCTTAGTTCTGTCATTAATCCAGTTGTTGAGTTGATTGGGAGCCAGGGGGCTGTAGGCCTTGCTCCTTTCCAACAGAGTGCTGTGCAGGACGCTGTAGTTCCAGGGCTGTTCTTTTCCCCACCCCCAGGTTGGTATAGTTAAGTTCATGGACTCTAATCTGGGAGAGCCAGGTTTGATTCCCCTTGCCTCCACTTGCAGCTGCTGGATGACCTTGGGCAAGCCATAGTTCTGGCAGAGGTGTTCTTGAAAAGAGCAGTTTCTGTCAGAGCTCTGTCAGCCCCACCTACCTCACAGGGTGTCTGTTGTGGGGAAGGGAAAGGAGTTTGTAAGCCGCTCTGAGACTCCGAGTGAAGGGCGGGGTATAAATCCAATCTCCTCCTCCTCTTCTTTGTCCTCTTCCTCCCCCCCCCCCCCGAGACTGCACCTGATCCTGGGTTGTGCCCTACCAGCTCCACTCCACTGAGGGCGAAGCCTTCCTTCAGAGAAAGGTTCCTTGAGCTGGAAGCGGACTCCTTATTTGCCCGAATAGGGCAGCAGGATACAGCCTAGCACACACAGACCCTCAAGCCTGTCTACTGACTTGAGCATTGATGTAGAAGAGAGGAGGTCAAATAGCCTTTCAGCTGCAAAGTTAATTTGGGTGGGTTTGGGCAAGGCACACAAACACCCCAGTCTGTATCACTGGCTGTCCTGGCTGTCCTAAATTTGTTTCTGGCTGTGTCATTGGTTGTCCTAAATTTGTTGGAGGAATACAAAGGGATGGGTAGGGCTGAATGTTGTATCTCACAGATGTAGGGTTGCCAGGTCTGTTTGGTGGCCGGCAGGGGGCTTTGGGGGGAGTTCCAGGAGGGGGTGGGGACTCCCTGACACGATGATGTCACGCATGCAGCCCCTTGGAAGCTGCCAGCGGTGCCCGCTCGCAAAAAAACTGCCTGCGCCCGAACTCCAAGCGGCGAATGTTCTGGTAATAGCATTTGCGTGTATTTATTTATAGCCTGCTTTTGTCCCCACTTGGGGTACAAAGCAGTTAAGAATATTGTTCTCCCCTCCTCCATTTTCTCATGACAACCACTTCATAAGGTAGGTCAGGCTGAGAGGCCCATGGTAACCCAGCGAGCTTTTGTGGTAGAAGTGAAGATTCAAAACCGGGTCTCCCAGGATCCTAGTCCTGATGCTCTATCCGCTCTGCCAAGCTGACTTTCCTCCAGCAGAAGGAGGTGTCTCTCATCACAAGTTACTCATACGAGCATCTTGCTCCAGGTGAAGGCTTTTTCAGCTGGAAGAAAGCACCTCCATTAGTAGAAGAGATCTGTTAGATCCAGCCCTATATCTCCACAGACACATAAATTTAAAAAAAAATATTTTTTTTTAAAAAAAGAAAGAAATCAAAGCTGATCTGGATACTTAATGTGGTACCAAATATGAAATGTCTAATTTATGAAAGAATAGTGACCTCTTTGAGATTATCCCCTTTTGCACTCATGGATTTATGCAAGCGTAGCATGTACACAATCCTTACCTGGATGGCCCAGGCTAGCCCGATCTTGTCACATCTCAGAAGCTAAGCAAGGTCAGCCCTGGATAGCATTTGGATGGGAGACGTTGAACGGATACTGTCATCACTACGCAGAGGCAGGCAGTGGCCAACAACCTCTGAAGGTCTCTTGCCTTGAAAACTCCATGGAGTCTCCATAAGTTAGCTGTGACTTGATGGCCCTTTCCACCACCAGCAGCATGTACACCGTGGGCTCCGATGTAGAATGGGGTGTTGAGCAACCATTCTAGCCATCCTCCAAAGCTCTTGCCACTTCTACCACAGGGAAGGGCAGCTGGTATATTTACAGTGCGGACCAGCCAAGAACTGTGCTGGCGCTGGGATTGTCTTGTGCCCCCCAAGTTCTGCATATCAAAGTGGAAATCGACACTTTCCAGCAACAGAACATTTTGTAAGCTAAAAGTAGCGTATAAACAAATGTTAGAAAGTTTCTCAGGCAATTCAGATCACCGCTTTTAGGGTCGGGTGATGCTGTTTACCCCCCCCCCCCAATGTCTAGAAGTACACGGGGAAACTTCTGTGTGGATCCAAATAGCAATGGTTAGGAGTCCTTTTGGTGGTTACGATGATGCTTTCTCCCAGCCCGTGGCAAAAGGCCGCTGCAGGTTGCCGAACTTTCAAAAGCAATTTCCAACTTCCTGTGTGTGGGTGGGTGATGGATAAGATGCTTGCTCTGGGAATTGGATTATTCGTTGAAATATGCATAGTTGATAGGGCTGTTATTATTACGGGTTTGCGTTTCCCATTAATCACGGTCCTGTAACCAAGACTACAGAACTTGACCTAGCCGTTCCTTCATCAAGCGGACTTTCAAATGAGCAGCTAAACCTGTATTTATGTCATATATTTTAAGAACACATTACTTGTTATCGCTGTGTTGTCTTCAAAGAATGAAATGGGCCAGCAGCGCCTGTGGGTGAATAGAATGGCCAAATCAAAATTCCAAAAATACCATTCCCACCCCCTATAATTTAGAAACTGTGATAGCTCTTCTGTGGAATGTTAATTTAGCCACTGCTTTTCCCTCTGAGGCTCAGAGCTTGCAATAGAAAGGCTGTGGCTCAGTGGCAGAGCGCCCACTTGGCCTGCACAAGGTCCAAGCTCAGATAGTTCCTGGGATCCTCAGTGGAAAGGGTCACAGTGAATGAGTTGGGGGAGGGGGTGGTCCTCAGTGGCAGAGCATCTGCTTTGGATGCAGTATGTTCCAGGTTCAATCCCTGGCGTCTCCAGTTAAAGGGATCTCAGGTGGAACGTGCTGGGTAAAGACCTTTCTCTGCCTAGAAAGATATCGCTGGTCAGGGTAGGCAATAGTGAACTGGGTGGGCCAGTGGTCTGACCTGGTAGGAGGCAAGATTTATGCATTCATGTATGTTCAACAGGTTCCTCGGGGTCAGTTCCACAGGCAAAGCCTTTTTTTGGGGTGGGGGGGTTTTGTAGTGATTAATTAATTGCATTTCTGCTATCATGCTAGTCTTAGAGCAAAAAATAAAAACGCTTTGAGACAACAAAAGTGGCATCTCTTTCGAATTCATCGCAATGGAGTCTTGGACATGCATGTGGTCCCAACTGAGCAAAGTGATTTTGCAAGTGTTTAAGTTTGGGGGATGTTTTCTTCCACCAGCATTGCAGTGGCAGGAAACCACTTCGTTTGCTCAGGGTGCTTTACAGTGCAGAATGGCCCAGCACTACCGCAGCTCCCCTGAAAGATGCACTTCGTGCTCCTTCTGGAAAATAGTGCTGCATTCGGTTTTCTGTCTGGGCAGCCACTGTAGTAGCTGGGGAGGGGGAGAATTCAAACCGAATCATGTGTTCGTATTTCTAAAAGATTGCCCGGTGTACAGCCCTTGTGAAGATGGATGGACCATGACAAAGTAGGAGCAAGATGGTTCCGTGCAAGACAGTTCATTTTGCAAGAAGCGAGAAACTTGTTGGCAGCTGCTTTTTGAGTGGTCAGGCACTAGAGGGCACAGGAGTACCAGCTGAAGCCTGGCTCCTGGAAAATGTAAAGGGAATCCCCCTCCCCCTGGGGTGCTTGCCGTGCCAGGTGTGTGTGTTGTTGTGTCCCTGGGTTACAACCCTGAGATAAGTGGGATGAACTTGGCTCTTCTGTGTCCCAGCTGCAGTCTCTAGCTGGCAGCTGAACTGCATCCACAACAACTTATCAAAGATCAGATCCTTTGCATTCTATTCATTAGGAATAAATGAGATAACCTGGTCCTGAATCTGCAATCAGTAATAGATTAGATCTTTTTCACTCCTGAGACAAAATAATAGTCTTCCCACTCTGGTAGATCTGGTAGAGATCTGCATCTGCCTAGTTCAGCATCCTGCAGTGGCCCATCAGGTATGTTTGGCAGGGAAGAAAGCCTTTTTTCACTGATGCCAGTGTTAATTAAAACACAAGTCCTACTTAAACCAAGGGAGAGCTGGGCAAATCCCCCAGGGTTTCGTGACTTGGATTTCATCACAGCTATATCTCGGCATTCCCAGTTTTCTGGCCCAAACAAGGGGGAGCAAAACTCCACTATCCTGTGGTCCTTGGAGGAATGGGAAGATAAAAATCTGACGAACAGAGAGACAGAGTGGGCTTTTGCTCTGCCATCTACACTGCAGTTCCATTGGTGAAGATAGGCCAGGACGGTGAATGGTCTGGTTGGATGAGGGGTTCAGTGGACAAGTCTTCCTTGCTCTCAAGCTCTTTGCCTTCTCCATTGATGGAAGCAAGCCTAGAGCTGCAGTGCTGTATGTTCTTATCAGGAAGTAACCCACACTGATTTTAAAGGGGTAATAGAAGCACACTGCATTTCTCAAATGTCCCAGGCCCAGCTGGTCAGGTTTGCAGCCTAGCACTTTGAGCCACAGAAAGTTAGCCATGCTTAAAGGATCACTGAGATCAATAGGACTTGACTTACTTGGAATCAAACTCAGCTAACTCTTTCTGCATAGTGGCCATCAAGTACAAAAGAGAGCTAGTGTGGTATAGTGGTTAGAGTGTTGGGATAATATCTGGCAGATCCAAGTTCAAATCCCCTCTCTGCTAAGGAAGCTCACTGGATTGCCAGCCTCTAGGTAGGGAACGGAGAACTAGTAGGATTAAAACTGATCCATGGACTACAGAAATCAATCCCCCTGCTGCTTTAGGGGGTGGACTCCATGGGAGGGAAGGGATGTCTATGAGGTCCCTCCCCAAACTGCCTTCCCCAGGCTCCAGGAATTTACTAACCCAGAGTTGGCAGCCCATTGGGTGGCCTTGTGCCAATCACTCTCTTAGCATAACCTCCTTCACATGGTGGCTTTTAGGATGAAATTGAGGAGGTGAACAATGTGGCAAGCTGCCTTTAGGTCCCTATTAGGATGAAAAAGTGGGCTATAGATATCCAAATAAATAAATCTTAAATCATGTATAGAATCTGCTTCTCATTCTCATCTCTGAATGGAAATGGCTCAGATGTACATGTTATTAAATCTAGTAACAAGCAATATTACCAAAATGGACAGTGAACTATTCAAGTATATGGTGACAGCAGCAAGAATAATTTTTGCAGCAAAATGGGTGGCTGAAAAATGTCCAGATATGAAGGAATGGAAGAATAAACTAAGTGAATACGTAACAATGGCAAAACTAAAGTCTTATATGTGTAACAGACCAACATCATATTTTTTTTTTAAATGGAAACCTTTTTTACTATATAGTTATAAATTGATAAGATCAAATTGAAATAGTAAATGACAGAAGAAAAAATGCTGTTAGATAAGATGATAGATGGAAAAGATAGAACACAGATACTTGGATAGAAATGAAATGTTTAAAGCAAATATAAGTGCCACATAAATACATGAATTTGAATTCAAATGATAATAGGTTATGTATTTGTATGTTAGTGTTAGTATGTTTTGTATGTCTGTAGATTGGAATAAAATTTATTATGAAGTGGCTCAGATGTACCAAGCATTCTCTCAACCCACAGAGAACAGGGCCCTATATGTGGATAATTCTGGCTTTGATTTAGCTTCTGGGGCATCACAGCTATGCCAGTGAAGTCCCACTGAATTCAACAGAATTTGTTTCCTCATAAATTGTTAACATCTGGGATGTTGGTATAATAAATTGTTATGTCCTTTGGGACGTGATTTACCTTCAGTTTGAAATACAGTCAGGTATTTCTGGAATTAGCAAGGCAAAAATGAATATTGTGTAATGATTTATTTGCTATGAGAATTAAGAAAAAAACAGCAAACTTTGAGCTGGCTAGATTGAAAGCAAGCAGGACAGCTGTGCCTTGTTGGGTCTGTTGTTAATTGCTTTCTCAAACTGCTGTTTATCACCAGTGTGTGTGAGTGTATGTGTGTGACAACTGACAACAGGGTGGATTTGATTTAAATATAATTTAAATCACTAGTCAGTAAGACTAGATTTAAATCATGGTTTTCTACCTAAAGACTCATTTTTGCTGGTATAATCTTAATATTTACAATCAGATGAAGATTTCATTTTTACAATAACAACTTTTCAGATTAGTTTTACAGTTATATCGAAAAATTACTGATTTGGTTACACTGAGTGTCTAGACATACATCCATACAGATAAATGCCAGATGCTGGCTTGTGGTAGGGATTTGGCTTCTGTGTATTACGTTATGGCGAGCATTTGGCAGAGGTTTTACAGGTGTTATAGACTTCAGTGAATAAAATCTAAACTGTCTTGGATTTAGACAGTCCCAGAGACTGTGCTTTGAAGGGTGGCCAGCACTGCCTCAGCATATGCTGGGAGATTTTAAAGGTGATGTGTGGAGAGCTTAGAGTTTGAGGGAAATGTGAATACAAGAAGAGCCCTGCTGGATCAGACCAGTGGTCCATCTAGTCCAGCATCCTTTTTCACACAGCGGCCAACCAGTTCCTCTGGAGGCCCAACAACAGAGCATAGAGGCTGAGACCTTCCCCTGATGTTGCCTTCTGGCTCTGGGATTCAGAGGATTAGTGCCTCTGAATGTGGAGGTTTCCCTCAGCCATAGACTTATCCCCCATGCATCTACCTTGTCAAAAGCCTTTTTAAAGTCCAAGTATATCATGTCTGCTGGATCACCATTGTCTACATGCTTGTTCACTTTCTCAAAGAACTTCAAAAGGCTGGTGAAGTAGGACTTCCCTTTGCAGAAGCCATGCTGATTTTCACTCAGCAGGTTTTGTCCCTCTATCTGCCTAACAATTCCATCTTTGATTACAGTTTTACTAATTTGTCTTTTGGCAAATATCATTGGATATTGTTATCTTACTATTTGGGACAGACATTAGGCTGACTAGCCTGTAATTTCCTGGTTCCCCCACTAGATCCCTTTTTAAAAACTGGTGTAACATTTGCTACTCTCCAGTCTTGTGGTACAGCAGCTGAATTCAGTGATAGTTGATCTACTAACCTGTATATGTAACCTATCTCATATCTGAGCCTTAAGAACTCTCGGATGTACGCCATCAATGTGATGTCACTTCCAGGTGATGATTAGGGTATTCAACCACCAGATATGGCTTGTAGATCTCCCAGAATAATATCTGATTGCCAGACAACAGAGATCAATTCCCCTGCAGAAAATGGCTGCTTTGGAGGCTGAACTCTATGGTATTATACCCCGCTGAAGTCCCTCCCCTTCCCAAATCCTGACCTCCCCAAGGCTGCACCCCAACATCGCCTGGAATTTCCTGGCAGGGTTGGCAACCCTATGCTCCAGGAATTTCCCCAGTTTTTATAGTAAATACCATGGAAACATAAGTAAATTCCTAGAATGTCTCTCTGGTGGCCACTTTCTGGCTATTTTTTTTTCTTTTCTATCTCAGTTTCTTAAGGGCAGGAGTTTGCTCATGAGCTTGTAAATGCCCAATGTTTACTCAGAGGTGGAGGTTGGCCTGTACCACTTCAAACTGCTTGTGAGGATTTACATTTTTCAAAGTTCCCCATCCCTAATAACTTGCTGTTAAGTGGAAAATCACTCAGCCTTAGTTTTGCCAACAACCTAGCGAAAAAAACCCTAAGGTTTAATGGGATGTTATTTACAGTGTGACGTTATTTACACCCCTGTGCCACGAAACACTTCAGCTGTCCAGTTCCACAAATTAAAGGGCAAGGCCTTTTCCCCTCCTTCATGTTATCGACATGTCTACACAGCATATGAAGGGCTAACATTCTCCCCAGTGTACTCATTTTTTATTTGCTGAAAGTTTTTTGTTTTAACAGGGGAGCAATAAAGATTAGTTATGTCTAGGGTTGCTGGGTCCTCCTTGACCACTAGTGGGGGATGGGGGCATAGAGTTGTCAAATCCAGGTTGGGAATCTCGTGGAGATCTGTGGGTGGAGCCTGGGGAGGACAGGGACCTCACTGGGGTACAATACCACAGAGTCCACCTTCCAAAGCATCCATTTTCTCCAGGGGAACTGACCTCTGTAGTCTGGAGACGAGCTGTAATTCTGAGGGTTCCCCAGGTCCCACCTGGAGGCTGGCATCCCTGTGCCCCACCTGCAGTCTGAAGTGGTATGGCCCATTCTGCTACTTCATTGTGCTGCCTGTCATTCATTCAATGCTCCCTCTAAGCTGTGGAGTCCTCTGAGCAAAAATTCAACTTTGTGAGCTACTGGCGTTAAAGTTGTGAGCGAGCGATTTGGCTGCTGCATACATTAGTTTGCTCTGGAGCTATCCTTCCTGAGCTGAGACAAAAATGTGTGAACCGGAGGCTAAAAAAACTGTGAGCTAGCTCACACTAACTCATCTTAAAGGGAACACTGGTCATGACCCAGAATGGGGCTGTAGCCTTACAAGTGTTTTCTCACATTATATTGAAAGCATATTTTGATCAGTGCTTTATAGTGTCAGTGTAAAACATACACTGGCCAGAACACTGACTTTTAAAAATAGGCCATAACGTAAAGCTCAGCCAGGATAGACTCCCTGCTAGAATGTGGTTCACTTTTGTTTTTTATTCCCCGGAATGAATTATGTAGGTGCTAATTAAAGCAGTTAATAAACACCAAACAAACAAACAAAATAAGAAGACCTCAAAGGGAAAAAGTTTATCTTTCTGTTACGTAACATTTCCTATTGTCAAGTGTTTATTTTAAAGTTAGAGGCTAGCATTGCGGTTTGTCATGAGTTTGGCAATAAAAGCAGATGTGGAGGGGGAAGGAACAGGGCCAGATCATGTTAGAAGATTTAACTATGATTTGCATGAGTTAATTGGGCAAATCTAATTAAAAATAATGAGTGCCAAATAAAGAGTCTTTAGCCCACCGGAGTGTTAAAGTTAGGCAAGGATATAAATACCTTGCACTAAAATCTATGAGACTTAGTGTCATCCTAAACCATGCCTGGATTTGCTGGAGCAGGGTGGGATCCAGACCTGTCTTCATGCAGAAAGGATAATGAGAGAGGTCTGTACACAGGAGTGCTTTAGAACAGGCTTAGGTAAGCTTTTTGGCCCAAGTACCCCCCCCCCCCCCGTATCTATCTGTGAAGGTGTTAATAGACTAGCAGGTATCATTTACAAGTATCCAACACTCCACTCTTCCCAAGGTTTTCAAATGCAATGTCACTCCTGTTGCTGCTGGTAACTGGTATGGTGATATTTGGGGAAAGAGCAAGTCATTGGATGCTGTTATCTTGCTTTTTTAGGGTAAAGCAAGGGCAGCCCACAAACACAGTTTATGCCATGAGATACCAGAGTTGGTTTTCTAAAGTTGCTGTGGCTATAATATGCATCACAGCATGGTGGTTCTTCCAAGATGGGAAACCCACTGACCAAACATGACTACCTTCTCTGGACGGTACTCTGCACTCTCATTGGTTAAAATGATAACTAACTCTAACCAAGAGAGTTGCTAATTTCTAGGTATGTTCTTTAGATGAAACCTATTCCTTAACTAAAACAACAGAAGCATGTTAGATGTTCCTCTGGTGTCTTATGAGGACTACAGTTTGGGCGGTTGTTCACTGCATTTAGACTAACGATGACCCAGGCTAACAATGGCCTCTGCCTATCAGGAAAGCAGCAGAGCATGTGCAATGCACACTTCGACAGTACACCCAACTAGAAGAAAAGGGGGACAGAATAATTCCTGCTGGATTCCCTCTGCATTCTGTTCTCCATGTGACAAAAGAGGCAGGACTGGAGAAAAAGGTTGAATGTGTAATAGTGCCTCTAATTAATTTAAATCTTTTCTTCTGAAGAACCCAAGGAGTAGCATGCAGATACATAAATCAGATGATGCCAAGCAAGTGGAGTTGTGCTACCTAAATGGTGACCCACCACAGTCACTGATGCCACCTGATATTGTGCCCTCATGAGTCAGTAAACTCTCAGGAACAACATGGGGGTCTAAGTAGGAGGCTACAGTGAGGGGAAACTTGACTAAAATCAGTCTGTTCTACAAGTGTCACCTTGAAACAGGAGGAAAGGTGGGATGTATAAATAAATAAGTGAATAAAATAAATAAGTGAAAGTGGCTACCATAAATGGAAAGGGAGCTTAGGATCTAAGCCCAGGTATGCCTATGGGAGGGTATACCTAATGGTTACAGTTTGAAAACACTTGTTTCACTTCCGCTCTGTAACGGCTGCCCTGTGATTTGTACCATACACTTCAAGCTAGGCAAGTCCAAAGAACCAAACTGGGCTGTGTGAATGGTTTCCGGCTCAATGTAGTTTCATGGACTGTGACTAAATTTATTGTTCTAATAAATAAGAATACAGTCATGCAATAAGCTATAGTATTGCCCCTGTCTCTTTCTCTGGCGAACCCCAATTGTAGTTTAATTTCTTCCATCTGTCTTTTTGCTTTTGAGATTCTATTTCTTGCAAGGACCGAAGAGACTGGAGGTTCTTTTGTTAGGAACACAAAGGGCCAATCCATCCTTTTTTCTCCTAATCATGTTTTTAGTTCCTTCCCCTTTAGAAATACGGGACTGCATATTTTCCCCCCATAGTATAATCGTCACTGATCTTAATACCCTTTGTGACCCTGTTGGCATTTTGCAGTCTGTCAGCCAAACGAATGCTAAGGAGATATTGGGTTGTGTAGCTTTTGAACTGTAACTGCACATTTACTGCTTCGCTTTCTAAAAATACAGTCGGATTATTTGGTTCTTAGCTGGCATCGATGATATGCCCTCAGTAGCATGATGTGTGAAAGGTTAGGTAGCAGCCTTGCTTGTCCTTAGAAATGAAAGATTTCCTCTCAGGGCAGAGGTGTGAAACAAGCCCTAACAAAGTTTCATGGTTCCCTTCCTCAGAGCATAGGTGGCTGGGTTAAATCCGAGAAGTTTCTTGTTGTTAGAAAAGGTAGGAGAATCCTAGTTAGCCAAGGACCTGGTTGTATGTTTTCAAAATGGTGAGGCTATAATGCTGTTGTGTTTTCACAGGTCCCTCACAGGTTAGCCCACTCAGTTTTATTACTTTGTAATTACTTTATTTTTATTAACTAGAATTTTATTAACTATTAACCTTTCTGCCACTTTGCGATATTGCTGCTTTTAACCTAGCCCATGCAAGTGTAGTCTCATACATACCCTATCCTGTCACCTACATATAATCTCATGAGACAAGGAAGAATGTTTTTCTCCCTGAAATATCATAAATAAACTGGAAGGGGGCGGGGATCCTGGAATCCTAGGACCCAATAAAGCGTACCTATTTCCCCCCTTCTCGTGTTTTTGCACTGGTCATCTGCTCTACATCTAAGGTCCTTCATCTATTACAGTATGGTTCCTAGGACTTTCAGAGAACCAGTTGACTTAAAAGCCCATGAGGACTAGTGGAATGGTGCCCACCAAAGCATTTAGCGTAGCGTCTGGAGAGACAAACTGTACACTCTTTGGCTCTGTATGTGTGTTGAGGTTCTTTTTGCAGAGTTCATGACTACAGGGGCACAGGCTATGCCTTCAGCTTACGTGCACATAGGCTTTGTTCAGAAGCTATGCCCATGGGAGAATGGGCCAGCGAACACTGTCTTGCTTGTTCAGAAGTTATGCTCATGGGGGAGTAAGCCATGTGTATTAAAGTCAACATATGGCCGAACCAGGTGTGATGCTTAGAGTTCTGTCAATGCAGCTTCCAGAGTTCTTGTTGCTGCTGCTGTTGTTTTTAAACTATGATTCAGTTGTTAGGCACCTAGGGCCCAATTCCATGTGGGACTGCAGTGCAAGGAGACGAGTGTTTAAATATCCCCAGTGCCATTTTCTTAACCAGAAATGCCCCAGAGAGCCACTATCTGCCCCAATGGAGAAACACATGGCTTCTGATAAGTGCACCATATGTTTTCTCCAAAAGAACAAAATAGCAGCTGCCTGCCACTGTTTCTGGTCAGGAAAATGGTGCAGGGAGGTGCATCCATGGGCTCTGCAAGGTCACATTTAGTTTGACTCTACCGATCAGGTGTGCAGCCTTGTTCACAAACTTTGCTTTATTTCCAGTGTATTCCATGAGGTAACAGATCTTAAACTTGGAGGAATAGAGCCCTGAGTTCCTCAGATCCTTAGCAGGCCCTCCAGTAATATCCCTGCAGCCCTTGTGCAGGCAGAAAAAAAGGCACTATCTTCTACTTGGAGGGCACTGTGCCATTATGAATGACTGGCTTAAATTTAAAGTAATGGGTAGCATAACAGACTGATGAAGACAACGTTCCTGTTTTAGTTTCTTCCTTATAATAGAACACATTGGACAAATTCCTTTCCTAGTCATCCCAAATTGACTGTGTTCAGTCACGATTTGGTTTTCTTTGAAAACTATCTGGATCTATCAGATCTCACCACATGCCAGGCTTCAGATTAGATCTTGCTTACAGGAGTGGGTAGCACAACAGCATGTGAAGGAAATGAAAAGTTCTAATTTTGCATCATAATATTGGTTCTTTCTATCAGTAAACAATCTGGAAAACTACCAAAACAAAACATGAGATCTATAGGCTGCGATCACACACACAATTAACCCCAACATAGGTGCAAATGCCGGGTGGATTAAAGGAGCGCAATCAGACAACTACATCTGGGAAGCGCCCTGCAGCCATCGGCACCCCGTTTTGCTTTGCTGCAGAAGCAGAATTAAAAGACACCTTGGAAAGTCCGGTAGCAAACGGGTTGCTATGGGCCACAGATGGACTTTCCTTCGTCTGATCACTCCAGTGTGCTCTCATGGCATCGAGATGGTCTGATCAGGCCATCTCAGCTTTGTGCCATTGTTGTTTTCCCCCTTCTCAGTTTGCACATCATTGCATACTACATAGGGAGCCCTCAGGCGGAGGTGCGAATCATCGATCTCCTGTTTAAGCGCCTTGGAAACAAATGGCAAAAAACCCCAAACCCAAGTCACCCGCGGTTGCGTCTGATCACCCAGTAGCGGGCTGCGCCTGCAGCTTCAAAAGACTGTGTGATCGCGCAACTGCGGGTCAACTTCCGCCGGAGGAAATAGCCTCTCTTCCCCCCTGCTTTATCTCACGCATGTGATCGCAACCCTAGTTTCCAAAGGGCAGTTACAGCCCTTTACCACCTCTAGTCAATGCCTACAATGATATTGGATAGCCATAACAACAAAATTTCTGTCTACCATAGTTGGCTGGGACCCAGCAGGAGGGCCTACTCAACTACCACTACCCCAGTTGTGGAATTCCCTCCCTCAGGAGTTGAGTGACTCCATTTTTAAAAGCATTCTAAGCTGCTTTGAAGATTTTTCTTTGTCAAAGGGATGAGTTAGACTGATGCATGGTACAGTGGAGGTTTCAGCGGTGACACTGCTGTGTCATGTGATTGGTTTTTTAATTTATTTATTTGATTTATAGGCCGCTCTCCCCACTGCGCAGGCTCAGAGCAGCATACACTACTTGGCAAGCCAAGATACATAAATACAGTTAAAATACGTTAAAACATAATAAAACATTCAGAACATTCAATAACAATAAAAATAAGGTGCTCAATAGGTCTCAGTGGCGTCATATATAACCCCATTTTCATCAGTTCCAGGTGTCAGTTGTCCCCCACTCTGGGTGATGATAACCACGGCCGGCCACTGCCCATCTGGGCTGCAATCGTTGATGGCCATAAAGGGTGGAGAGGAGGTGGTGGCCCCTAATTATAAGCCTGGTGGAAGAGCTCCCACAGGGCCCTGATCTCCTCCGGGAGCTTGTTCCACCTGAAAGGGGCCGCCACGGAAAAAGCCCTCTCGTAGTAACAGTAAGCCTGGCTTCTCTGGGGCCTGTGTTGCACCCCAGACCATAGGGCTCTCTGGGGTCTATACGGGGAAAGGTGGTCCCTCAGGAAGGTGGTCCCTCATAAATATATGACTTTAGTTTCTACATATTATTTTGAGGACCCTTGAGGACCCTTTTTCCTTGAAAGGCTGTCTAAATACACCCCACATTACTCACTGTCTTTTCTTCTTGAACTCCAAAGAGAAGTCATCTCTTTCCACTTTAGCGAAGGTTTCTGCATTTAACTGTCAAGGTTTTCTGCTCAGGGACAGCAGTAACTCTGTGAACAATAGTTATTTTATTCAGTATTTCATCCTTGAAAATCTGATGGAACTTTATTAAAGATAGTCTGGTAAATAATGGTTAGGGAACTATTTGTAAGGATGGCAGTGTTTTCATTTCTTAACTGTTGAGTTACTTCATTGTTCATGTGTATTCTTTCTATTGGGAGTGTGTTTCTCTACTTAGACGATAGCTTGTTTCCTAGCAGTTGTGCCATTTGGTTTACTTTCAATAATAAAAATGAACAAAACTGAGCACATTATTCCTGTAATGGCTTTACCAGTAGACCAATTTCAGAGTACTAATAGTTCTGTAAACCTTCCAAAATAAACAAAATTGCTGTTAGCCATTTCTATCTTGGCCACTGATATTTACTCATTATTAGTAATATCCTAATAAATAACTATCATAGTTGTGGGCATCCCAAGAGTCTTGTTTTATGAATCTCAGGTAACATAAAAAGAGGGAGAGAGGCCCAATTGCCTGCGATGTCCTCTACTGCTTCTGTCTGTAGTTGTTTCTGTCTCTAGTTGGCATCAAAACTGGCTCTGTTCTCTCTTCAGTGCTAGTAAATTGACCAATAAACCAGGGCTTCCTGGAAAATAGGCTATTAGTGAAGTGGCAGGATCTTGACATCTCTTTGCTTTGCTACATATTTCATTCTGTAAATGGATTTTGAAGATCTATGGCTATTTACCCTTCCTTGATTTCCCTCATCGTCAAGTTTGGTTTCCAGATCAACCCTGAATACCCCCCCCCACCATGTTATTGAAGAGAACTGCAAATTATGTAGGGAAAGCAAAAGTCTACAAAGAATTTCTGAGGATGTGGCTCTTTTTCCTGTTCCTCACAATGAAGACTAGTGACTGCATCCTGATGCCTTTGGGAGCTGCCTGAGTTGATTCCATGTAAGTGTGATTATTTTTCTGTGGGGGTGTGACAGGATATGGTTTGTTTACAGTTTCCCTGTCACAAATCAAGGGTAGCTTTGGGCACTTCCTTCGTAACTGCAAACTGTAAAGAATTGTGCAGCATCCATTGTACTGCAATGGAAGAGTTTGCTGAAGTCTCTTCTTTTTATAGGAAAATTAATAAATCACATCACCAGTAATTTCTGGCTGTATTATTTTTTATTATTTTTTTCTTTCTCTCTTTGTCTGACAAGAGCTCTCCAGTGTGAAGTGGAGATGGTGTGGTTCATCGTGAAATGCTGAACAGATTGTTTCAGTATGGAGATGTGTGAAAACCCAAGAGAAATTTTGCTAACCTTCTCTAAACCTTTCCTCTCAGATCTCTCAGATCTGTATTCTATAACCAGGAATCTCCAAAATTTGCCTCCAGCTTCCACTATAAGTGAAATTTTTAATCCCAGGTTTCATCAACTTTAACCAGTAGGTGGAAAGCTTCTTGATACCAAATTTCCTACTGGACATCTAGAGAAGTTGGGAAGGAGACAGAACTCACAACATAGCTGGATTAGCAACTTGTGTTTAATGTCTTCTGTTGGTCCTAGGTAGAGATTTTCAAAAGCTCCTTGAAAAATTGTACTCCTCTTTCACTTCCCTCCACGTTTCTCAGATAGCTTGTCCAAGCAGAAATCTCCACAGAAACTTTTCTTCAGGCATAATTGGGTGGCAACTCAGATCTAAAACATTAACTTGAATGAGGCTAGGCAAGGACAGGTTACTAAAACAAAATACCTAGAACCTTTGAGTTTAGATTCATGCAGTTACAAAATGCTTGGCTTTATTTATTTATTTATTTTATTGATTTCTACCCCACCCATTCTGGCCTAGTCTGGCTCAGGGCAGCTCACAACAAGGTAAAACTTTCAAATACATAAAACATATTCATCATATTTAAAACAATATTAAAATTGACAATAATAAAATGCTAGTAACTCCAGTGCTTACAGCCATTCTATTGGTCTGCTTCAATTCGCTTCATTTGTGAGGGGGTGGGGGACTAGACCAGGCACTAATCACAGGGACCTGTGGTCCAGGGCTACCACCACAGCTATCAGATCTAACTAATAGCAGTCCCGCTAGTTATAGCTGTAGTGGTGGCAGTGGTGGTGGCAGCTCCAAAGGCCTGGCGGAAAAGCTCTGTTTTGCAGGCTCTGCGGAACTGTAAAAGGTCCTGCAGGCCCCTGATCTCCTCTGGAAGCTCATTCCACCAGAGTGGAGCCACCACCAAAAACGCCCTAGCCCTAGTTGTTGCCAATCTGGCCTCCTTGATACTTGGGAGGACCAGTCGGCTCTGGGTCCCTGAACGCAGTGCTCTCTGGGGCATATACGGGGAAAGGCAGTCCCTCAGGTATGCCAGACCCTGGCCATAAAGAGCTTTATAAGTAAGAACCAGCCCCTTGAAGTGGATCTGGTATGCTATAGGCAGCCAGTGCAATGCCTTTAGCACAGGCTGGATGTGCTCCCGAGTTGAGAGTCCATCACTAGCCTGGCTGCGGCATTTTGCACCAGCTGCAGCTTCCAGATTTGCGACAAGGGCAGCCCCATGTAGAGGGCATTACAGTAATCCAGTCTCGAGGTGACCATCGCGTGGATCACTGTTGCCAAGTCACCACGTTCAAGGAAGAGGGCCAACTGCCTTATCAGCCGAAGATGGTAAAAGGCCGACTTGGCAGTGGCTGCAACCTGGGCCTCCATTTTAAAGGAAGCATCCAGGAGCACTCCTAACCTCCAGCACTGGCACCAGAGGCACCCCATTGAAGGTCGGGAGCAAGGTCCCTACCTCTGGACCACAGTGACTCAAGCACAGGACCTCTGTCTTCGTAGGATTCAATTTCATCCGGCTCAGGCTAAGCCAACCAGCCACAGCCTGTAACGCCTGGTCTAGGACTTCCCTCATGGAAGATTTCAGGGGAAACTCTTTTCGAATTTGTAGGATGAGGGCAATATTCAAGATCCAAAGGTCTTTCCAGCCTTAACATAGGTCCATAAATAGCAACAAAACCACAATTTAGAAAAATATGAAAATACTGAACTCCATCACAAGTAAGCAGAACCAGCCAGCAGAAAGGCAAAAGCTTCCACACCAAGCCCTCGTTTTCAGTACAGTCCACCCAGTCAAATAAGCCCTTTGAAAAAACTACTTTTCACAATCAATGAGAAGGAATGATAGGTTTCTCTAGTGAGGGCATTCCATGCTCTCACTGGTGCTGTCACAAATGTTCAGTCACACTTGGTGTCATAAAGTCCTAGATTCCTCCTTGATGCAGGGAATCTAAAGCATTCTTCTCTTCAGATAGCTGCACAAGCTCTGCTTGAGGACCTCCAGTAAGGGAGAGTCTACTCCCTTATTGGTTCCATTGTTGCTCCACTCTTAACATTGGAAAATTTCTCATAATCTTCAGGTGAAATCTACCCTACTGTAGTTTTAACCCATTAAGGCTGTTTTTACATCTAACTTTCCCGCTGGAATCATTCTAGTTCCAAAAAAACCTGCCCACACCTCTGTGCGGTGTGAAACCGTGCTGCTACTGAAATGTCCACATCTACTAATTGCCCTCCTGTGGTCAAGCTAGTATTCAACCGGCTTTATTCTGCTTTAAACAATTGCTGTTGATTAGTGCACTTAGACCCCCTGGAGTGAAATTTCACACCACTGTAAAATCAGCACAGGAAAAGACAGCAGTCAAACTACTTTAGAGGGGAGGTGTAAAATGACCCTAAGTCTAGTTTTTGTCACTGGCACAGCAGAGAGAACAATTCCCTGAGGTATTTGAAGAGTATAACCTTGTCTCCCATCAGTCTTCTCCTCTCCAGGTTAAGCATACCCAATTACTTCAAACTTTTCCCCGTAGGACTTGGTCCTCAGACTCCTGGCCACTTTTGTGTTGCCCTCCTCTGAACCTGTTCTAATTGGTCTTGAAGTACCTTGCTCGGAACTGGTCACTCACAGGCCAGGTAAGGTCTGACTAAAGCAGAATAGTCTGGAGCTGTTACAACCAGTGGTTTGGATATTTATGTTTCTGTTAATGCAGCCTAAAATTGCATTAGCCTTTTTTTTGCTACTGCATCATGTGGCCATCTCCTGTATACTTTGTGAATGGCTATAATCCCAATATCCTTTTCTAATATACTGCAGCCAATCTATACCATTAGATTCTTTTTGCCTTTTGCCTTTGTTCCTGCTGAATTCCATTTTACTACCTTCAGCCCAGCCTCCCAATCTAAGGACTCTTTTGAATGTTATTTCTGTCTTTTCAGGTATTAAGTATCCTTCCCAGTTTTGTATCACCTGTATGTGTACACTGGAGACACACAGAGTAGTTCACTGAAGATGACATAAGCATTTGGGTCCTGTTGGAGGAGCTGGTCCTACTGGAGGTATTCCAGTTGCCAGCTGTTTAGGTGTTTATCATGTAATACCAGTACTTCAAATTTGGCATTTTCTCCTCATGATTTACAATTTGTATATGCTCAATTGTGGAAAGGTCATTTGTATCATTTGTACCCCTTGTTATTTTGAATTGTTGATATTATTAGTGGACACTGTACCCTGCCTTTGCCGACTCACTTTGGTAATTTCACTGTTGTGTAGCTCATCTTTATTATTCCATGGTGCTATGTTATCTTGAACTGCATATTCCAGATATGGTTTGTTATTATTCTGCCTTTCATCCATACTAAGTCTTGGCTGTGCCTCTGTTGTCTTGCTTAGTGGAGGTACCCAGTTGCCAGCCATTTAGGTCTTTAGCATTTAAAGCCAGTACTTCCAATTGGGCAATCCTGTCCCCCCCCCCCCCCCCCGGGCAATATCAGAGTAATGTGTTCCATACAGCCTTTCCTGTTAACAAACTGACAGCTGTGTGTTGGACCAGATGAAGTTTCTGAAAACATTTTGAAGCCAGCTCCATATTAAAAAGTTGGGTTGTGCAACTAGGCATTAACTAATCAGCTGCCTTGGGGGCCCCAACTGAGCAGAAACGTGGGAGATCAATGTTGTAAATCAGTCAACCAATCAAGAAGCTATCTGAAAACAACCCATTTAAAAATATTGTTGCTGTGACTAGGCCAAACTGGAAAATTAGCGATTGGAAAAGTTTTCCCTTATTATTCTGACACCTTGTGGATACTGTTCCACAGTACAACCAGTGCCATGTGAATGGGGGAGGAAAAGTAAGCAGATCATGTAAGTGATGGGGGATGTTTTATCATGTAATACCAGAACGGATTGTACATTTTGATGAAAATCTGCATGGAAATTCAGCACTGTAGCAACCTAGTGGACTGGTAGCACTGGCACATCCCTGCTCTTGTTGAATAGTTTCTCGTTGGACAACTGAATTAAGAGGAGCGGGGGAATCAGTGCATTTTGGCAAAATCTCAGGCTGCCAGCAAAGGTTGTGTCAGCAAGACAGAGCACAAGCATGGCCTGACTAGGCACAGTTTTCCACAGACGGAGCATAAGTGGGAAGGAAGGGCATCTTGAATCTCTTCTCTTCATCTTGGAGTTCCTTTGAGCATATCTCAGCCAATCTGGCAAGAGATTATGGCGTGCAGTTTTAGTAGGAATAAGGGGGAAATGGTAAAGTTGCTAGGTCCCCCTTGGCCATTGGTGTGGGGGGGATGGAGGTAGGGTTGCCAGCCCTAGGCTGGGAAACTCCTGGAGATTTGGGGGTGGAGCTGGAAAGGACAGGGACCTCAGTGGGGCACAGTGCCAGAGTCCACCCTCCAAAGCGTCCATTAGAAAATGGAAGTGATCTTTGTAGTCCGGAGATTTAGGAGAACTGATCTTTGTAGTCTGGGGATGAGCTGTAAATCCAGGGGATCCCCAGGTCCCACCTGGAGGCTGGCATCCCTAGGAGATAGGCATTAGAATATCAGTGAAAAATGTTTGAACCTGGGTGTTTAGAAGAAGGCTAATGCAATTTAGAAAATGTGATCTTCTCTTTAGCTTTGATGGAGTTATATTGTTCCATTCTTTGAATGCTGAAAAAGCATGACAGTTTTGCGTGGGCTGAGTCTTGATTGAAATGTATGAAAATTCTGCCCCAGTCGTATCTGACTCCTAGGCTACATTTTAGTGCTATCTGGTAAAGCAGAACAAGAAGTGTATCCAAAGCATTTCTATACAGACTTGCACAGTGTAAATGTCATCCAATTCCTCCTGCTTATTGTTTCTTTTCAACTAGCTAAAACAACTTTGCTTCTATTAAACAGTGTTTTCATGCAACGGAGTCCCCCTGGGGTTTCCTTTTGATGGGAAATCTAAATAAAATTAACATATGTGGCTGTTTTCACCAGCATCACTAGGACTGTAATTCTGGATCAAGTATCTATACTGCTTTGTTGGAATCGTACATCTCTTAAATTAGCAATAAAGTAACACTGTATTAAATTTCTTCTTAAGAGCAGATAAGTTCTTTAGATACAATTTCCACCTTGCTTTGTAGCTATAAAGACATTTGCAGCTGGTAAAATAAAATGCTACTGAACACACTAAGTGTATTTGTGCTCTTAACACTCCTTTATGAAGAATTAGACATGCTTAAAACTGATTGGTTTCAATTATTGCTAGTGTCAAAAGTGTTTTGCAGTAATCCTGTTGTTCACCTAGCATCTGAATTTCATTTCAAATGTTTAAGATGTTTCCCATATATGACTGCAGTAACACTTCCAACAGCCTTTTTTGATAGGTTAAGATTATGTTTCTCATTAGATCGCGCAGGAGACAAACCTTAGATTGCCTTGCTTCATGGCTGTCCAATGTGAGCAAGTTCTCAACAGCTCTGGGCTAGCACTGCAGTGACAACAGGCTTATGGGGAGGGAAAGTGTGGATACTGACAAGGACTTGCATTGGTCTGTGTGACAGCAGCATGCTGATTGAGCTGTACTGTTTGATTGCCTGAAAGACAGTTCTCTGAAAAGGCTCTGACTGTTCACAAAGAGCTGAACTGCTCAATAGAAAACCAGCTTCTGGTAAGCAGAACTTGAGCTGGACCAGCAGATGTTTGAGCACCTCTGTTTGTCATGTTGCAGATGGGAATGGGAGAAGTTGAGGCAGAGAGCAATAGGGTTTCCCAAGACCATCCACTGAGTTTGTAGCTGAAGTGAGATTCCAGCCAAGTATATTCTGACTCATTGCCCATAACATAACTGTGTAATTTCCCACCAACCTCCCATTTTACAGCAGGGGAAGTGAAACTGTGTACAGTGACACCCCCCACCCCAAGCTCCGTATAAGCTGCTCTAAACTTTTTAATGGAAGAGGAAGAAATAAGGAAATAGGCACCCTATGTATAGCAGCCAATTTATGGTAACCTGATAGGGTTTTCATGGCAAGAGACTTTCAGAGGTGGTTGGCCATTACCTGTCTTTGTGTTGTGACCCTGGACTTCCTTGGTGGTCTCCTATCCAAATACTAACCAGGGCCAACCCTGCTTAGCTTCCAAGATCTGATAATATTGGGTCAGGGCATGTTATGAATATTATTCCATAATTGACCATGCAGTGATTTTTAAAATGGTTAATATTTTAAACTTCAGGTGTATTCACATGGGGCCCCCAATTCTGATTGAGTCTGCAATGTGGAACAAACAGGAAGTCACTCTCTCCTCTGCACAATTATTCTTTGTCCTATCAGGAGGAAACATTTCCCTTCCATGGCACCATTCTCAGAAATGTTGCCTGTTTCCAAAGGAGGGCGAACTAGAGAAGAGGTTTTTAGGGACTGACTTATAAACAAGACAGAAAGGTTTGTTAGGCACTGAAGAACATTTCTGGACAAACCAAGATGGCATTTTAACAATTGGGGAAAAGCCAAAAAGGAATTAGAAGGTGGTCCAGTTTGGGTTGATTCATCCCTAAAAGATGATAGCCTAAATGTTCCAGGCTAGAATTTTACAATTATTGTTTGTCGGTAGACCATAGAGGAACATGCATCCACAACTCAGATATCTCCAAGGAGATTTTCAGATTGCAAAAACAGTGCAAGGAGAGAGCTAACTTCCCTGTACCACACCCCGTATCCAAATCTGCATTTTTTGTGTCTGCAGGTTAGAGTTTCATGGATCTCCCAGTATCCCATCTTGCTCAGCTGTGAGAGATGAGTTAAGTAAGGTCACTTAGTGAGTTCATAGCTTTGAAGGATTTGAATTCAGTTCTAAATCTAATATGGGTCTTATACCAAGTCTAGGCACTGGTCTATCCAGCTGTGTGTTGTCTGTTTTCCAGGATCTCATGAAAGATCTTTCTTTGCCCAGCATACTTCATGTGGTCCCCATCTTAAAATTTAGATGCCAGGGATTGTACATGGGATCTTCTGCTTGTGCAGTGTGTGCCCAATCAGTGAGCCATGGCTGTCTTCCATGTCAGGCCCGGGATAGCCTGATGTTGTCAGATCTCGGGAGCTAAGCTGGGTTGGCCCTGGTTAGTATTTGGATGGGAGACCAACACAGAATTCTAGGGTCACAATGCAGAGGAAGGCAATGGCAAACTACCTCTTTTAGTCTCTTGCCTCAAAAACCCTTGGGGGTCACCATAAGTCAGCTGCGATTTGATGGCACTTTACACACACACACACACGATACGGTGAAGCCGTTAGGGACTCCAGCATGTTCTCCCTGGGTAAAAATTCCACACACTAAGCCACACTATGTTTTAATGTGTTTTTTTTTTTTTTTTGCTTTTCCTGGATGGAAAGTGATATGAAAAGTTGCTCAGAACTGGGGAGGCTTGAACACCCACTGATTTGGTTCATGGTCTGCTTGTTGGTTGAGAAGAGGGAACAATTATTGATCAGATTGGCTGTTTGTAAACAATTTGAGCCTATTAGGGTTACCTTACTGGTATTCAGACAGCACCATATAGTACAGTGCAATTGCATATGCATTCTCACACAGCTGATGGGAGTTCTCTCCCACCTTCCCCCATAGACCTGTTGTTGCTGCATTCTTCTCAGTGACCAACTGTCTGAATAACAGTGAGCCAACCAATCAGCCAGTGATTATAAACAATGTGTGTTTAAACAAGTCATAACAAGTGGTGTTTGTTTAAGTCCATGTTATGGACATTAGTTCATCCATATGCATTGAGGGGGTATTTTTCTGTATTTTTTATATGTGCATGTGTGCATCCATGTGAATGCACCTGGAAGTCATGGCAAACTCTGGTGACTGACCCCTACTGGGGGACTGGAGGATATTCAGAGAGGTGGCTGAATAAAGCTTGCCCCCACCTCCAGCCTCTGGTATTTCAGGAAAGTCTCCCATCCAAGTACTTGCCAGAGTCAATCCTGCTTAGCTTTCGAGATCTGATGAGATTGGGCTTACCTGGGCTATGCAGGTCAGGGCTAGCCTCGTGCATTTTTGTAGCTTCTGCCTCATGTTATATAACTACCTGACCCAACTGCCCACAAGTCTGTCTGATGATACAAAAGCCCCTCACAAGACAAGGAAATGAAATCTACCATCACAGCTGTTGTACAGCTGCAAAGTCGTCCAACCACCTTTTGAGGTGGATGGTAGACAAGTGAACAGAGCAGGGGTTTAATTTGTAGCTGTCTAACATGGAATGTTTGTCTATCAAATATGTTTGCTGTAATGTTCAAAACATCCCTACTCAGAAACAGAGAACTATCAAACTGTAAAACTGGAAGTTATTGCAAATGTTGATCTCTATTCCAGTCCCTTATATTGGCTAGAACTAACTGAGCCAACCCTGTTCCTGAATTGTTGGTTCAGATCTTTCTCAAAAACTTGGGAGTTCGACAGTGATTTTGTAGCTTCTCCAAGACATCTGTTCCCCTGCTGATTTACCTTATTTTAGCTAGATGTTCTCCCCAACTGATTTTTTAAATACTACTCTAAATAAAACTACTCTTATCACACCACAGTATGCCCAAAATATTTTGTGAGATAAAACACTTTAATATCTCCAAACATATGTGATAAATCTTAACTGGAGTTAGAGCATTTTTTTCCAGTTTTGATCTTGATATGTGTGTCAATTATCACATTGTCAGTTATGGAATAACCAGGGGTGGGGGGGAATGACCTGCAAGGACATGTAGGGTCCTCTCATTTCCCCCATCTCTGCCCCCCCCCAAATTTCCTGTTTTCCCTCCCTGGCATACCCTTTCCCCTTTTTGATGCTTTCTTCCCACCCACCAGCTAACCTGTCTTTATCTGCCTTTCTGTCTTCAGCTTTCCCTCCTCCAGCAGGATCTCCCCAGGAAAAGACTAGCCAAGTTCCTCAGTGGCCACCAAAGCTGGGCTGGGCCAAGCTGCGCCATTAGTGAGTCTTTGGCAGTTGCTTTAAGCCTGTTCCTGGTGCATCTTCTCAATCAAGGGACATGGGAAGGAGGGGAGAAGAGACCTTTGCCTCCAGTGGTTCCCTCCCATAGCTTAGCTTTAAAAAAAGACAAGGCTCAGAAGATTCTGGAAAATTATTACAGTTGCAATTTCCCAAATAGACACTGAGCGCTCAGTGGGCATTCTTTTCTTAAAGCTACAGCTGTTTTTATTATTTGTGGGGGGAATTAATTAATTCATATACACGCACACACATACGTGTGTGTGTGTGTATATATCACACATTCTCTCTCTCTTTCTCAGATTTTTTCTTGACCATACAGGTTTGTAGAGAAATACTACCTCCCACATATGTCCCTTTATTTTCATTTATAACTCGCTCTCCCCCAGAAACCAGGCTCAGAGCAGGTAACATTGTTTATAAAAACATTCAGCCATCTATTCTTATATATAATTGAGTAGTGGGGTGGCACTTTCTGAACATTCCACATGCTCCTAAATCAGTTGGCTCCATGATGTGTCAGTCAGAAGCTGTCCCTGTCCACTGGTTGTGTTGCCTGAGTCCCGCCCTCAGGGTCCCGCCCTCAGGCAACAAAACCCACTGTCCTTAGCCTCCAAGCCAAGTCTGCTGAGGCAACACTGGTTTGGAATTAGATATCTGATAGCAGGGCTCTTTTTATAGCTGGAACTCCTCTGCGTATTAGGCAACATCCTACTAATGTAGCCAATCCTCCAAGAATTTACAGAGCTCTTCTTACAGGGGCTACTATAAGATCTTGGAGGACTGTCTACATTAGGGGTGTGTCACCTAATATGCTAAGGAGTTCCTGCTAGAAAAAGAGCCCTATCTGATAGTCATAAAACAAAGTTTGAGTCCAGTGGTACTTTTGAGACCAACAAAGTTTCATTCTGGGCATAAGCTTTCATGTACATCAGATGAAGTGTGCATGCACATGAAAGCTTATACCCAGAATTATCATTTGTTAGTCTTAAAGGTGCCACTGGACTCAAACTTAGTTGTATCGCCTCAGACCAACACTGCTACCCACCTGATATTTATAAAAACACTTAATATGTTAATTTGCTGCTTATATCCTTCTCTTCCTTTAAAAAGCTTGTATCAGCTTATATGACCTTCCTAGAGTATCACTGTACAGGCACAGATCTGCAGGTCCTTGATTGATGGTGAAGGATGCAGTCAGGCTGTCTACACTACTGTTGTGACTGTAAAAACAGAGCATTCCCCCCCCCCCCCAATCAATCCCACTTACTTGGATAGGCTGCAGCAGATTCAGATGAATTCAGGCTTAGCCAAAGATAACTCAGTTCTAACTGTTATCTCCAGCTGGCCAAAAAGAATTCCAATGAATTTAACCTTGAGTCTTATACCCCATGAAATACCGACTTTCTCACCATGTGCTCTTGCTAATCTTGCCTGGAAAAAAAAGGAACCTTTGCCTGGAGTAGGAAGTAGCTTTCAGATAGTAGCTTGTTAAGCCTCAAATGGTGGATATTTTGAGAATGTGACCTTGCATGGTAGAGCATGATGACTGCATTCCTTTCCCACTGTACTAACCTGGCACCCAGTGGCTCACTGCCTGTAAAGATGGAGATAGATTCAGGGGGTAGCTGTGTTGGTCTGAAGCAGCAGAATAAAGTTTGAGTCCAGTGGCACCTTTAAGAGCAACAAAGTTTATTCTTCAGGTACATCGAAACAGAAGTCACTAACCATTACCTATAGGTAGAGGGTGATGACTTCTGTTTCATTGTCTCTGATGAAGTGTGCATGCACATGAAAGCTTATACCTGGAATAAAACTTTGTTGGTCTTAAAGGTGCCACTGAACTCAAACTTTATTCTCTAAAGACCAGGGGTCCTTTCGTAGAAAAAGAGGTGCAGGAGCTCATTAGCATAACTCATTAGCATAACTCATTAGCATATGCCACGTCCCCGACATCACCAGAAGTGTGTCAGAAAGGGAATGTCAGTTTCAGCCCCATTATACCCTATGGGCCATTGAAATCAATGGCAAAAACTCATAGGGTATATGAGGGGCTGGAGGAGAGGGGGTTTGAGGGAGAGGCTCCAAACTTGCAGGGTAGCTGCTGGAGCCTCTTCTCGAAATACCCACCAAGTTTCAAGAAGATTGGACCAGGGGGTCCAATTCTATGGACCCCCAAACAGGTTGTCCCATCCCCTCCATTGTTTTCTATGGTGGGAAAAAATGTTAACTTTTTCCCTCCCATAGAGAACAATGGAGGGAATGGGGGCAACCTGTTTGGGGGCCTGTAGAATTGGACCCCCTGGTCCAATCTTCTTGAAACTTGGTGGGTATTTCGAGGAGAGGACCCAGCAGCTACCCTGCAAGTTTGGAGCCTCTTCCTCAAACCCCCTCCCCTCCAGTTGCTTTTAAATCTGCCGCCGAATTTTGGCGGCAATTCGGCAGCTGGCTGAATCAGATTAGAGAATCTGATTCGGCCCGTGGCTGCCCTAGTGGCCACTCCTGAGCTGGTGGAGCTTTGCTCCACCTCGCTCTGGCCCCAACGGACCCCTGCTAAAGACAGAGGTTCCATTATGCTATCATAATATCTACTGATCTTTAAAGCTAGTGGCTTTTGCTGTGTTCTGTAGCAGTGAATTCCATAGATCAGTTACAGTATGTGACTTTTGTCAGTGCTGAATCTACTGCCGCTCAGCTTCATTAGACGACATGCAGGCTCAATTGCATTCTGAGCTGAAGGCTAGTCACATTCCTGATAATGTCATTGAGAGTGGAACATGGCCTCATGATAACTCTTCCCCCAAACTTTATCTGGCTGTGGTAGGAAAACCTCTCAATGGAGATGTTATTAGAAGTCCAGTGGTTTGGCGGCATCCCAGTACAGTGGCAAAGTATGGATCCTGAGACTTCACCTAGGATATTAGGAGCCATGAAAACTACATTTTCTATATATCCTTATGTACTAAAAGCACTGCTGTGGCCATGCCAAGGATCTAATTTTCATTTTTTAAAATTTATTTTTAATTAGATTTCTAAACTGCCCTTTCCTGTAGGACAGGGCTCAAGGTGATGGAGGTCACATAATGAGGTCTCCTTACTATATACCCAGTAAACATTGGAGAGGAATGTAGAAGCTGGGCCAGGAGAGTCTGGTGCTGAAAAGTTGGGCCTGGAATTTAGATGAGCTTTGGGGCTCCTGTTATCATGTCCCCCACTAAGCATCTACTTTGCCAGCAGGAGGTCCCAGGTTCATTCCCCAGCATCTCCAGTTCAAAGGATCATGTGAAGGACCTCTACCTGACATCCTGGAGAGCTACTATCAGTCTGAGTGAACGATACTGACCTTGATGGTGCTGTGATTGAGTATACGCCAGCTTCATGTATTTATACTGTCTCACCGTGTGCTCTTGCTGATGGCTTGTATGTAACTCTGGAGCTTACCTCTTGTACTTCTGCCCTGCTTAGGAACCAAATTTCAAACAGGAGTCCTCAGATTGTGGGGATTTTGAGAGGGTGATCTTGCATGATAGTCAAAGCATACACAGGGCCAACATACTAGTATAAAATGCATTGCCTAGAATGTCCAGTAGTATGTGTTTTCAAGTGGAACTTTTCTGAAACACTTTATGGGGGCGTGCCACCAGACATCCATAGAGAAGCCTGAATTGTCTGACCTGCTTGTTGTCATTACAACAAAATTCCTTGTTTGTTGAATGCCAGACATGTGTCCCTACTTTCTTCTGTGGATTGAAAGTTATGCTAATAAGGTGCCAAGGTAATATATGATAAACTCAGCGTCCCACTTTCACTTCTTCGTTGGCTAGAGAATTGCGGCAAGCCAAATGAAAGCAGGAAAGGGTAGCCAGCAGGGAGTCCTCTACACAGCCAGGAATAAGGCACCCTGGGATATCATTTGTGGATGAAAGTGGGCTTTGGATACAAAAGTACCAGCTCACTGCACATCCCTCAGTAGATGAATCATGTAGGTAAACCCCCTGATACTTAATTGCTTGCTGTATGATGAACTGCCCCTTGCTGGGTTGCTAATTAACACTGCAGTCCTAAACCGAGTTGCACCCTTTTATAGTCTATCGGAGTCGATGGGATTCGAAGGGTATCGCTTGGTTGTGGACTGCACTGCAAAGCGCCTCATGTCCACACGCCTTTTCACAGCAATGAATGTGGCCCTTTTCATATGCCGTTGCCTAAAAATGCATTTTTCTCTGTACTGTTACCACCTGCCATGGTATGACAAAGATCTTCTGTTGCAGGGGGGCCTTTGCTGTCTTTCAGTACTGTAGGACTGTGAGAGCCAGCATGGTGTGGTGGTTAGTGGGTCAGACAAAGGCTGCACAGGCATGTTGTTGCACTTATAGCAATTGTCTGTGACTGGATTGCCTTGTTCACACAGAGGTCCTCTCCAACATTTGCCTGCCACTCTGGATTTTCTCAGTGTTCGAGTCGAGGCGATTTAAGTCCATGGCAAAACAGTATCCAAATAACCCGGGGCAACAGCAGGCTGAAACCGGTCTGACCACGGAAGGGAGGTAATGTAATGCAGAATGGGGGAAAGAACCTGTAATAAAAAGAAGGTTGAACTCGATTTTAGTGCAGTATCGGGGGGCTGGATTAAAAAGGCTGAATTCAATTTTAGTGCGGAATTTCTTGGAAGACACTGTGGTGAATATGGATTAAAAGGAGAGTACGGAAAGGGCCAGGAAAGCCCAGTTGCAAACTAATGGAGTAGCACAACATTAATACATTACCCAGTGATGTGTGGCTGTAAAGTCTAGATCTCCATTCAGCTGTGAAGCCCAGTGATTGACTGTGGGCAGGTCACAGTCTCTTTCTCAGCCTAACCCACAGTTATGATGAGAACAGAATGGAGAAAAGGAGATCTTCCTTAGGCAGAGGGAGGGCTAAGTATGAAGAACCTTGTATGTGAACTAGTCAAGCAAGGCCATTTCTGAACATATCGGCAGTCAGCATCCAGGCTGAAAGTCCTTGCTTGGTGTTAACGTCCCTGTCTGGTCCTCACCATGTTTTCTTTATTATCAAAGAAGAGAGTGGGGTTAGATGGTGGTCTGGCATGAAGGTAATTTCCTTCCCCGCTGCTGCGTGTGATGCAGTTCGCCTGTCACCTGGGTGATCTCAGACCTTTTGCTGCGGATGTGTGCAAAGAGGACTGAAAGCTGATGATTGAACTGCCAGGTTACATTAGGGAGATACGACCTCTGTGACACAAAGATCATCTGTGGGCCATCATCTATTACATGACCTCTGGTTGGCTATTTACTCTGGCAATTCACAGAGGCAGTATGGAGCTTGCTTTTTGCTTTCAAAGTAGTGTCTGTGATCTGCTCCCCCAGAACTTGTTTTCTGTACCAGGGTTCAGCATCTAGGGGGAAAAAGAAGTGGGATAGGATATGGACCGGCTATGCAATTACTGCTTCCAGCTGGTCAAGGATTTCCCAAGGCTCCATCAATGCAGCCCAGTGTTTTTGCAGTCAGTATGCTATTATGCAACATGTAGACAGCAGAGGTTAGGGGAGGCAATGGAGAAAGCTTGCTTATGGTTGCGGTCACATGTGCGAGATAAAGCGGGGGTGGGGGAGGCTATTTCCTCCAGTGGAATTTGACCCATGGTTGCACGATCACACCTCCTTTTGAAGCTGTGAGCGCAGTCCGTCCATGTGTGATCAGACGCAACTGTGGGTGAGTCATTTTTTTGTCCTGTTTTTCCCCCCATGCACTTAAACGAGGGGTCCCTATGGAGTCTGCAATGATGCACATACTGTTAAGGGGGGTGAGAATGGCACAGAGTCAGGATGGCCTGATCAGACCATCCCGACACCATGAGAGTGCGCTGGAGCGATCAGACAGGAAAGTCTGCCCATGGCCTGTCACAACCCATTTACTACTGTTTTTTCCCTGGTGTCTTTTAACTCCGCTTCTGTGGTGGAGCAAAATGGGTTGCCGATGGCTGTGGGGCGCTTCCCAGATGTTGTTGTCTGATCACTCCCATTAAATTTGCCCAGCTTTCACGCCGATGTTGGGTCTAATTTGTGTGTATGAACACAGCCTATATCTGCCAACCGTAGTCAACATGCTATTAACAAAAACCAGTGACCATAAGGACAATTGACAGACCACAGCAGCTGCAGTGCTGGTGCTTACACTGCCTCTGATTTCTCTTGCCTGTATCAATATTGCTTGGTCTATAATTCTGTGTGCGCTTACTTGGGAATAAGTCCCTTTAGGTCAGGGGCATCCCTATGCCAGTTTACTGAAAAGGACTGGGTAGCAAGACTGTTGACGCAAGGAAGTAAGCTACTGTACAGAAGATGCTGGGGAGGGTCTGAGGAATGCTGGTAAAACACAGATCTCAGTCATAGTCCAGTGGCAAGGAGTCCCAAATGTTTTTTTTAATTATTGCTGCCTGTGGAGGTTGTTCTGAAATTAGCAATCCAGACATAAGAATCTGGTTTCAGTTTGTTGTCTATAGATAGACAAGGAAATTGATGCTATTATGCCATGGCTTTCAAATTACTCATTGTGGGCCTCACCAAGTTTGACGACCGTTGCTATGGATGGCTGGAGGTTTGGAGACACACAGATGTCTTTGTCCTCATGGACCATCTTCCATGGCTGTTCTTTACCTGAAATAATAATCCCTAAGCTGAGATGGTGAGATCAGTATTGCATCCCTTTAACCCTGTTCTCTGCCGTTTCCCAAGCTGAAATCTCTCTCTCAGCAGGCTGACCACTTGACAATAAGGAAGTGAGGCCTCCAGGACCTTTCATAGGAATGTCAGCAGGTGCACCTCTTTGGGCTTCTGCTTCAGCACCAGCCAACATTCTTTCCCCTTTGAAGTCAGGATCTTCAGCTGTAGTAGAAAAAGACCAAAGAGCAGGGTAGCAGTCCTGACTTCATTTAACGAGTCGGTCAAGGTAAAGCCCAGTCTCGGCAAAGCAAGCAGACAGCAAATGAAACTTCAGAGCTGGCAAGAAAAACTTTTGAGATGAAGACCTGCTTCATTGATATTGCACAACAAGCTGATCATTTGGAACAAAGTTTGACTGTAGCTAAATTTGACTATAGCTTCCCCCCGCACCCCTTGCAGTGTAATTATGTTTTGGAGATCCCCAGTGGTTCTCAGGTTGTCATAGTGACAATGTCTGTTTTAGGAAAATCTGTTTTAACTCTGGGGGAAAGGGATCTGATGAAGGGAGCTTTGACGTTTAAAAGCTTGTGCCCTGAAAACCAGTCTGTTCTACTGCTGACCAACACGGCAACTCTCTGAAATGGACACATACATGTCACCTATCGTTTCCTGTACGCTGGGGAGCGCTCCTTTCCCAACTTGGCTGAGATGTCTCAGCTGCAGATGTTGCTTATGATAAAACCAGTAAAGTGGAAGGGAGACTGATCTCTCCCACATCATGACCTTGTAGAGAAAGGAGAATTAGGCTGCTGAATAGGGTAGAAGGATCTTGTCAACTTGCGCAAGGGAGCTGGGCTTGCCTTCCGATGCTAGCTGCTTCTGTTTCCATCCATCTTCTTTTCTCTTGTTGAATGTGAAGACCTCTGCAAGTGTCTCATTGACAGATTCAAGTGGAAGGCTTTGGATACTCCACTATTTGCTAGTCCTTCAACAAGCCAATGCTAAATATGGCTGAGACTTCCCTGAATAGGGCCGGGTTGCAGCGAGGGCTCAGGAGGGGTCAGGAGGAGGGAAAGGCAGGAGCATTAAGGGACTGCACAGGCCAGCCCCAGGTCATTGGGAGGGCTGGCTTGGGTTGGATGTTGGAAGTGTTGGTGGGCTCCACGCTGTGGTGATGTAGAGCCTTCCTGGAGATATTTGAATCACACTGCCTGGTGGGGTCAGCAGTGTGGTTTTCTTTGGCTCCCCACCCACCCACCCTCCCCTTTTGGAGGTTCTCTGTGTTTGTTCAATTTTGCTGTCACAGCTGGTGGGCTTAGGCATTCAGGTGGATCCTTTTGGGGGAGACAGCTGTGTGTCCACCTTCCCCTTTTAGGGGACTCCTTTAAGGGGTCTGAGCCAATACATGGTATGCCCAGCTCAGGAGCTGGGCCCAGGCTCACCCCTGGTGTCAAATTGTTACCACTCAGAGCAGCCACCCTAGTGATACCAATAATATTTGTCACGCATGGGTTTTTCCCCAGCAGGCGGGCTGAGGGATGTTGTTATCAAGCGGCAGGCCGGTGGCTTGATTTACCAGGATCCGCCTCCATGCTTTGCTAACGCTCCTTGGTCTGTAACCCATAAAAGCTGTGGCCTGGTTTTTATTCTAAAGTGTTGTGCGGAATGTTTTGTGTCTCTCTGCAAGACCGCTCCTGACTAAGCCCTGTGCCTGCAAACAAAACTCCCTGTGTGTCTGTGTTTAAGCACCAATTTGATTAGAATTGCTTTTAACAAAGGCGCCCATCTGCTGGATGGCAATCAACATTTTGAATCGCCTTCTGAATTCTGACCCACAATTTTGGTCATTCCTAACGTTGTCCATGCTGGCTTAAGAGGTGTGAGATGCCAGGAGATTTTGGAATGGCTCCTCCCAGCATTTAAAGATGTGAATTGAAGCTTGGGCTGCGGCTGTGTGGGGAAGAAGGTGGGGGATTCTTTCCCTCATGCCTTTTGCCTGTTTTTGTCTTTGAGGGCTAGTACCAGTTCAGAGGGCAGGAATCGGTTTTGACTGTTAAATGCCATGATGAAATTGAAGCTTCAATTAGCACTAGGAAGGTGTAGTTGTGACTAGCCCAGTACTTTGCCTGGTTTGATCCTGCACTGGAGCCAGTGTAGGTCGTGGTTAGAGTGTTGTGCTAGGGCTGGGAGACCTCTGTTTATCATGAAGTTGACTGGGTGACCTTGGGCCTGTTGTTTTCTCTCAGACTAGCCTACCTTGCAGGGGTGTTTTGGTGATAAAATGGAGGAGAGGGATAGAATCATCTATGTTGCCCTAAATAAAGGCAAAATTAAAATTAGAATCATAGAATCATAAAGTTGGAAGGGCCTGCAGGGTCATCTAGTCCAACCCCCTGCACAACTAAATAAATGCAAGGTGCTGCTGCCACGAATCACAGTGGTTGGTGGGAGAGGCAGTATGCAAATATGAAATAAAATAGAACTGGAAATGTACTTCCATTTGGAAGCTGGGTCAGGAGAGTCTGGTGCTGTTTCCTGTCTGTAACCGATGGCTGCATGCTGCAGTGCTAAGCAAGGTTCCTTAGAAGGAAGCTGCACTGAACATGATAGGGCTTACTTCGAAGTAACCATCGCAGGATTTGGCTGGAAACTGAAGGCTCACAGTAGAAAGGACAGAGAGTTCGAAATGACTTTGAAGTTTAATTTTTCATTCTTCACAAAGGGGGCTTTGTTTGATGGCAGGTAATGTGTCTGCAGAAGTGAGAGGGACACCTTTGACAGTCTTCAGGTTGTTCAATTTACTTTGAAGTTCAGCAATTGACAGCAAGCCTCCCAAAAAGAATGGTGAAAATTTGGCTGTTCTCTTTATCCGGTTGCTGCCCTTTCTGTTGATGTCTTATACATATGTTTGACTGGGTCGGGCCAGAGGCTGTTTACGGACCCACAGAAGAAAATAAAATGTGCTCTGTTTTTGAGAGCATTTATTGCGCAGTGAGACTGACAAATGTGGGGGTGCCAAGAAAGACATAAACCCACATGAAAGCTTGCCCAAAACATTTGCTGTCATTGTTTGATAAGCAGTTACATAGGGGTTGAGCCAATGACTCCCTTTTGCTAGGCTGTCCTCTGATGCAGAGTGACTCCCTCAAACAGGCCTCCTGTTTCTCCACCACAGGTCATGTCTAGATGAGACAGTCCTCATGGGGAGATTTCTGTTTCCACATGGCATCTCTTTTCATTTATTACAGTTACCAAGTGCATTTGGTGTGTTAGGTTGGTACCTTGTCACCTTTGGAATTCATCTTAAGAATTCCGTGATGATTTGATGCAGTCTTTTTGGCCTGTGGCAATTAGAATTGTGTGCATTATGCCACTAGGAATGAGGATTTTAGAACCTGCTGGCTATGGAGTTCTGATTCTAACCACCACCACCGCACAGAGACTATCTAGCTGCCTCTGCTTCTCATTTGAAATTATGGCTTCTGCAACTTCTTTTGCACCCTTTTTCCATTGTCCATTCAGAGGGGGCAGAGAAATGGGGGAAATATACAATGCCCACCCACACATTCAGATATTAAATTCTGTCTTCAACAGGTTCCTTTTCTTAGCATCACACGCCTCCCCCAGTACTATTTGCCATGGTCACAATCCCATCAGGAAGCAACGGTGCCACCTGATAGCCCTAGTCACCTGTTCTATTGTCTCTTTCCTCCTCCTGGAGATGACGGTGACATTATCACTTCAAACTTTAGAGATGGCCTGGATTGATTTCTTGGTCAAAAGCAAACCCTGTGCACTGAATAATAGGTTAATGTCAGTTTCATTAACTTGTGAGCACTCATTGTTTAGCTGTCTGCCAGCATCATGCCATGCCTTTTTAATTTGCAATATTATACAGTACTTTGTTGTTGTTCAGTCGCACAGTCAAATCTGACTCTTTGCGACCCCATGGACCACATCACACCAGGCCCTCCTGTCTTCTGTTGTGCTCTGGAGTTTGCTTAATTTCATGTTTGTTGCATCGATAGCACTGTCTAACCATCTCATCCTTTGCCGTCCCCTTCTTCTTTGACCTTCAGTCTTTCCCAGCATCAGGGTCTTCTCCAGTGAGTGCTCCCTTCTCATTTGGTGGCCAAAGTATTTGAGCTTCAGCTTCAGTATCTGGCCTTCCAGGGAACAGTCAGGGTTGATTTCTTTTAGGATTGACTGATTTGATCTCCTTGCAGTCCACGGGACTCTTCAAGAGTCTTCTCCAGCACCATAATTCAAAAGCATCTATTCTTCGGCACTTGGCCTTCCTTATAGTCCAACTCTCGCAGCCATAGCCCACAGCTTCATCGAACCACGCAAGCCCCCTCACCACGTCAAGGCAGTGATTCATGAGAGAGATACAATACTTAACTATCCAGAATAGTATAAATTAAATTGTTTTGCCCCCTTTTCTTGTAGCTGTATGCTAAGACATATAAATGGATTATGCTTTAAGCATTACAATAGGCTAGCATCAGTCTGCGTATATGCATATTATACATGAGTCCACAATTTATTTTCTTAGAAATATATTGCAGAACAGATTATCTTTCAAAACTCCAACCCCCATGAGTGAGAGGATACAGATGGCCCAGGGAAAATAATGGTTTAGGTTTATTTTCTTTTAACAATTTATATCCCATCTAACAGCTGAATTGCCCTAGGCAACATTTGCATACAACTAGTATACAAAAACAGTGGTGTAGCACAATTAAAATGATTTAGAAAGCCAAATATTATGAAACAATCCATAATTATAAGAGAAAATACCATCTGATTCAATGAAAAGGAGCAACTGGGGTGATTCAGTTGTTCAAAAATAAATTAGAAACCTGTGAAAATGAAAATACAGTTCTATATCGTTTTCCCTGAATGTCTGTAGAGATGGACTTCGGTATCCTCTTTTGCAGCAGAAAAAAATTCAGTGCTTGTCACTTAAGAAGAAGAGATTGGATTTATACCCCACCCTTCACTTGTAGTCTCAGAGCGGCTTACAAACTCCTTTCCCTTCCCTTCCCCACAACAGACACCCTGTGTGGTAGGTGGGGCTGAGAGAGCTCTGAGACAACTGTCCTTGAGAGAACAGCTGGTACAGAGCTATGGCTTGCCCAAGGTCATCCAGCCAGGTGCAAGTGGAGGAGTGGGGAATCGAACCTGGCTCTCCCAGATTAGAGTCTGCACACTTAACCACTACACCAAACTGGCCCTCTACCAGTTGCTGCCAAATCATCATTAACTTCTTGGAATTAGAAATATGAAGTAAAACCCCACCAACAGGATGCAGTTGTCAGGGCCTAGAACTCAGGCTTTGATCATGTTGCAACAGAAGAGGAATCCAGGGATATCAAGGGCTTGATAATGGGGATCACCACAGGAATCAATAGGCAATCTGTCTTGCAGAGGGTTCTTAGAGTGAAGAGGAGGCAGAAGCCCAAGGGACTGCTCCCCAAAATGTTTCTTTGCCAACAGGACCCCTGGGTAGAGAGTTCCCAGCCCCCCTCCACCATCAGGCCCCCTGTCCTTGCTCTCCTTCCCACCCACCTGCATGCCCCTCACCTGCCTGTATGTCTTTCCCCTGCCCACTTGCAAACCCTCCCACCCCCCATGCTCACAGCTGCCTGACTGCCTGCAGCTCTTTCCCCAGTGGCAGTGGCAGTGTATGGGGCCGGGTGCATGGATCGCTAGCAAGAGGGTGGGCGTGGGGATCAACAGATGTTAGGCTACCTGGCCTGTAATTTCATGGCTCCCCTTTGGAGCCCTTTTTAAACACCAGAGTGATGGCATTTGCTGTTTCCCAGATATCCAGCACAGAGACCGATTTTGGAGACAAGCTGTGTATATTTGTTAGCAGATCAACATTGATATTAAGCGACTCAAAAATCCAACTCGTGTTAGCAGTAGATGCTCAGCCACCCATTGTGTTTTCTCACTTAGATTAAAATATAGTATTGAGCTGAGATGAATTAATAAACCTCGTTCTGTCACACATCAGATGTCCTAATTGCCTTCCAGTGTGGTTCCCGCTTATAAGTTTATACTTCAAACGGCTGATTAGATGGTAATGAGTCCTTTTGAATTGTTGGGAATGTGTATTCTTCCATTTACACATTTTGCGCTTTGTTCTAAGACTTTCTAGCCTGCCGTCCAACCACATTAACTGTGATAGGAGATCTTCCCAGCATTCACCATTACACAACAGGCCATTCTTTTCATCTTGCCTTGTTACTGGATTTATGGAGGCTGCTCATTTGAGAAGACCCTCTTCCCTCTTTCCATAGATGTCATTTTAAATAATCATCCCTAATTGTTGCTTGAGTTGCACAAATAGCAGCACTGGAGCAAGATAAATTAATTTTTCATGGCATTGGCTTTTTCTGTGGAGAGATCCAGCTAACCTCTTGGCTTTTCTTAATAAGTGATAATATATATTCCATTTAATGCTGACAGTTTACATTTTGTCCTCATTAACTGAGATAATTTTAATAGTTGGCAGCATTTTTATATCACCATAGCAATTGATCAGAGCTGGCCTTTCAAGAATACATCGCCAGCTCCCTTTATATGGTTCTTTTGGACAGTTTGTGTTAGAAGAGCAGAGGTTGCGATTTCTGGTTCAGTTCTCTATTCCAATAAAAAATTCTTAGTGTTTTGGCTGAGATCCCTGATGTTAAATGGATATAAAAGGGTTATATATGCATGGGCATGACCAGCTAAAGTATTTAAGAACCCTTAGGGAATGTTTTAATAGAAGTCAGATAGGGGCAGAAGGTCTAAAGAAGGTGGAGGAGATGAATGGTAACTTTAGTCAGTGTGCTCAACCAAATTTAGGGCAGAAATGTGTTTTGAAATACTGAACGTTTGCTTCCTAATCCCACATTTTCCAAATGATGGGAATGCAGATATAGGAAATCTTCAGAAGGTGTAACGGGCAACTGTGCGCCCTTAACTCTTGCATTACCCTCCCACTACTCCTTGTGCAGCCCTTTTCTTTTTTTGTCTTTTGACCTTTTTAACCTAACGTTTTATAAACAAAATAGATATTACGTACTCCTAACCACCCTAACCCAAGATCATTCTATTTGCAAATTATGAGAATAAGTCACCAAACACCAAATCTGTAGAAACAAAACAATACCATATCTCACATCTTATAAATTACACACAATGACATTAAAATTAAAGATTTTGAGTTCTTCGGAACCACGTCAGGCTGCACCAAATACTCTTAACACAATGGACCAAACGTCAACAAAATCAGAACAAGATGGATGAGATTCACATTGATTCACTTGATAAGTAATTTTGTCCATTATGTACATTTCCGATAACTTTCGATGCCACAGTACAAGTGTAGGTGCGTCTGAACGTTTCCAGGTTATGGCTATTGATGTTTTAACCGCTATTAGTCCTTTTCAGTAAGACATTACTTCCCGAACCTGACTTATTTCTGGAGAAAGAAGGAACAAAACGGTTAGGGAGAGTAGCTGATGAGACTAGTCTACAACAGGGAAAGGGTCAAGCCATTGAGTGCTTTTCCTTTGACAGTAGCCCTTTCCGCATTTGCCTGCTGCTCTGGATTTTCTCAGTGTTCGTGTCGAGGCAATTTAAGTCCATGGCAAAACAGCATCCAAATAAACCAGGGCAACAGCAGGCTGAAACCAGGCTGACCACTAAAGAGAAGAATTGTAATGCAGAATTGGGGGGGGGGGGTAATTGGGTATAAAAAGAAGGTTGAAATTAATTTTAGTGCAGAATTTGGGGGGGGACCTGGATTAAAAGGAAGGATGCATTTGGTTTTAGTGCAGAATTGCTTGGAGGACACCGCCGTGAACATGGATTAAAAGGAGAATGCAGAAAGGGCCGGTGTTTCCCTGCCGTGTTCTTGTTTAGAAACCTGTGTTCAGTGTTGCCGAGTGCTGTCCTGCCTTCAGGGATCCCTGGGCAGCATTAGAGAACTCTTGGAGCTGGCCATGGTGCTGAAGCATTTGACTCAACGTTTGCTACACTGCTGCAGAACTTCCCAGCATGGGTTTGTGATAAATGCAGATGGGATTTCTCCCTCTTTACACAACACACATAAACTCTCTACTGTGTATACCTCACTGAAATGGGTGGAACTTGTAGAAGAGCATGCTGAAGCCATCAGAAAAATTGCTTCATTATGCAGCCAGCTGCAATGTTATTGTACTCATCTCAGCATGCTGGTTTGATTGGGTGAATCAGCCAATTGTCTTTCAGCCTAGTGAACAACTGCTGTATTGCACTGTCATACTGGGTCTTTACTAGGGGAAAGCAGATGGCTGAGGGTATTCTCCAAGGTTGGAGTCCCTTGTAAAACCCTGGGTGCCTGAGGAGCCAGTGCCATTGGGTTGAAATCCACCAGTTTTGAGTTCAAGCCTCACTATACTGAGAGACTGATGTATAGTCTCTCAAACAGAATAAATTCATTTTAATCTAAGTCCTTGAAGCTTATAACTAGTATGTCCTCAAGTGATCTCTAAAATATACAAAAAAGGAGAGTAAAGCTCTTTGGTCTTTGAATAAATTGCTTAACCCCTGTGATTCGCCATCTGTAAAATGAGTTGACAGGAAAGTCATAAAAATTAACACTGGAAACTATTTGGGGATCATCAGAGAGAAGTTGCTTGCAAACCATTGTTGTGTTATAATTACACTGAGGAAGAACACCAAGTACATTGAGACGAACATTTGCTTCAGTGGATTTCACTCATTAGTATGCATGGAAATTTTGTGGCCTTTCTTTGTGACTGATGATCTGGAGTCATTGCTGCATGCTCAGAAAAGTACTGAAGCAATATTCTCAAAGATTACTTAGTGTGTAGTATGCTTTTGGAGTTCAGGTAGCCATTGCAACGACTTACCCATCTTTACCAATACAGTCTCATTCTTCCTCTTGCTCCACTCTAGAAACTTAGAGGTCATTTATTTACAACCTCTATAATTAAAATATTTATACCCCAACTTTTTCCTTTTAGCTCAAGGTAACTTGGTTCCTGGGCAGATCAAAAAACATAGAGAATGAGGCCAGGTACAAATAAGGGGTATTTTTCTATAGATCCAGGGGGACCCCCTCCCCGTTTGCAGACCAATACAAAAAAAAGGAAGCCATAAGGGTTTAGGAAAACCCCGAGATCTTGTGATGCTATGGCGTGAGATCTCAGCTGCCATTTTGAAAAGGAGAAGACTAGCTGCCTGCTGTGCGAGCCAGATGGGCAGAGGCTGAAAAGGAGCTGCCACCATATAAGGCAGCCAGATGGTCAGGCAAGGAGGAGTAGGAACTGCCACTGGTGCTGCCGGGAAGTGAGGAGGAGCCAGGGTTGCCACAGACAGGAGAGGAGAAGGAGCAGGAGCTGCCACCATGACTCTCAAGCCTGCAGGCAGGCAGAGGCTGTGACGCTGCAAGTGGGCATGCCATTGGGGGTGTGGGAGCCCCCACTCTCTTCCACATCAGGCAGGCAAGAAGGGACATCAGCACCACAGGCAGTTAGCACGATGGCATTCTTCCCCCTTAGAATCTCAGAGGTTCACACTGTCTGCCTTGAAATGCTGGTTCACACTGTCTGCCTTGAAATGGCATTAAAATCAGATGAGCCAATGTGACATTCCCACATCCTTTTGTGTTTTATTCCTGATTCACCTGTGGGTTTTTACACCATTCTTATGCCACAGAAGCCCCTTTCAGACATTATGTCCATGCGTATTGACAGGCCGGCAACCACACATAGATTCCCCCCATGATATGTATTGTGCATGAATGTACAACTTCAGTCAACCATCCACGGGATTTTGCAGGGTTCAGCTTCAGACACAGAGAGATGGCTTTTGTTCTCAAACAAGAATTAGGCTGCTTAGCCATGTAAGTAACTGTCCTGTCAAGAGCCTAGGAAAGGGAGCAGTGGACAGGTGAGCGAGGCAAAAAGATGGGGGGGGAAAGAAAAATCATCTTGAGGAACAGAGAGGGAGTCAGGGGCTATGCCGAAGGAATGAAGCTAGTCTTGGGATGCAGCAGCAGGGGACTGGCTGGCTAATAGGCATCGCCTGGAACTTCACCAGGGCCAGTAGGATTACAGCAGGGATGTGCATTTTGGACATTAGTTCATAAAACCAAATTAAAAATGCATCCTAAATCTGAACTGATACATTAACGATGATTGTATTTTAAAATTTTTGTGTCTCAAACATACAGGCAGGCAAGTGCTGCCACTGGGAAGTGTGGCCAATGTCAACCTCCCCTCCTCCCCTCCGCCACCACCAGGCAGCAATCAGAAATACTAGAAACAGAGAGGCAGGCAGTCACAAGCTTCATGGAGGACCCAACATGGAGGAGACATGTGTGCCTCAACTCTATGCATTGGGTTTGCTGTCAAGCATAGTGTGGAAGGCTTCTGAGGACAGTTTGTGTAGCTGCTTGATCTTGGAATTGTAGAATCAGTCAATTATAAACCAACAATAGTATTTGTTTGCTTCATTTATACCCAACTTTTCTCCTAATTGGGAGCCCAAAGTGGCTTTCAACATTCTCCTCCGTTGTATCCTCACAAAAATCCTGGGAGGTAGGTCAGGCTGAGAGAGCAGCAAGTTTCCATGGCAGTGTGGGGATTTAAACCTGGGTCTCCCAGATCCTAGTCTGACACTCTAACTACTACATTGTGCTGGCTCTATGATGTGTGCAAGATATAGGAGTCCAGTGTACATGAGAGCCCCGTGGGTTCCCTGAAGGTGCCGGGAGGGAGAGCTGGAACAAGTGTGCTCCCCTGCCTCTGTGCAATCACCGCCCCTGTGCAGTGGGGAATGCATGGAGGAAGTGGCCGTGTGAACTCTCCTTCCCCATCATCAGTGACCATCTAAAACCAGCATAGCTGATCATGGGAAAGGAGAGACTGCATGGCCACTTCCTCCTTGCGTTCCCCACCTGCAGCCAACCAGTCGATTGCAAAGAGGCAGGAGCAATGCTCCCTCTAAGCTGTGGAGTCTTGTGAGCAAAAATTCTCCTTTGTGAGCTACTGGCATTAGAGTTGTGAGCGAGCGATTTGGCTACTGCATAAATTAGTTTGCTCTGGAGCCTTCCTTCCTGAGCTGAGACAAAAAATGTGTGAGCCAAAAGCTGAAAAACTGAGCTGGCTCACACTGACTCAGCTTAGAGGGAACACTGGGCAGGAGACAGGGCCAGGACAATCACTTCCAGCCTCTTTTCCTGCACATTCAGTGACCGCATGGGGCTGTTGTGTGCACCAGGCTAGCGTTGTTTTGTTTTTTTACAAGCTCAGTGATTTATGAATTGCAAAGTGATGAAGCTGTTTTTTCCTCCTCCTTCAGCAATTCAGTCATGTAGAACCACCCTCCTTTCATCTCACCTGTAACCCTGACTTTTCTTGCAGTCATTCTTTGAAGGGCTGATATTCTTTGAAGGGCTACTTGAATGACAGCTTTTTGCTGCCACCTCCTTCAATCCCCTTAAATCATGGGTTGCTTCAGTTCTCTTGTTCTATTGACTTACTTCCCAGAAGGATCCCCCCCAAGAAATTCTACCTCAGTTGTTCCTCACAGACTTCCCAGCCTTATAACTGTTGTTATGTCTGTATTCTCCAGCTCTTCCTCATCCTCTGGCCTTACCTTCCACTTCCCACAACCTCTTTCTGTGCCTACAGTTATGCCTACAGCTTGTCTAGCTGCCTATTCCAGGTGACGTACCTTTTCCTGGGTAGAATGTGGCTCTGGCCTCTCTCAAGTATTCAGGTTTGAACACCACCTCTTGCGCCAAGTGAGGACTCCAGTTGTCTTGCTTCACATTGCTACATAAGCTGTGTGTGTGAAGAGATGACTCAGTGTGATACATTTCGGGGGGGGGGAGCCAGTTTGATGTAGTGGTTAGGAGGCCAGACTGTAATCTGGGAGAACTGGGTTTGATTCCCCACTACTTCACATGCAGCTGCTGATGTGACCTTGGATCAGTCAGAAGTTCTTTCAGAGCTGTTCTCTCAAGGACAGTTCTTGAGAGAGCTCTCTCAGTCCCACCTACCTCACAGGCAGTGTTCCCTCTAAGCTGAGTTAGTGTGAGCTAGCTCACAGTGTTTTTAGCCTCCGGCTCACCCATTTTTGTCTTTGCTCAGGAAGGATGGCTCCAGAGCAAACTAATTTATGCAGTAGCCAAATCGTTTGCTCACAACTCTAATGCCAGTAGCTCACAAAGGAGAATTTTTGCTCACAAGACTCCACAGCTTAGAGGGAGCATTGCTCATAGGGTGTCTGTTGTGGGGAGGGGGAGGAAAAGGGGATCGTAAGCCTCTGTGAGATTCCTTCAGATAGTGAAGGGTGGGGTATAAATCCAATCTCCTGTTCTTCTAGCTGTGTTAACTTTATGCCATGTGTCTCACAAAGTAAGCTTTGACTCACCAAAGCTACGATACACTGGAAGGTCTTGAAGATGCAATAAGACCTCTTCTCTACTCATGCTATTTTCCAGGAAGGAAATACATTTATTGTTTGGTATTAGCCTATAAATACAGGCCAATTCTCACTTTAGATTTATTTGCTTTATTTATGCCCCCACCTTTCTCTCCAATGGGGACCCAAAATGGCTCACATCATTCTTGCTTCCATTTTTTCTTCTTAACAACCCTCAGGGGTTGGTTGGTTGGTTAGGCTAGGAGTGTGTGGCTGGCCACAGGTCATCCAGCAAGTTTTAGTGGCAGAGTAGACATTTGAACATGAGTCTCCTGGATGACAGTCTGACACACTAACCACTATATCCCACTGGCCCCCTGCTTGTGTAGAGTCTAAATGTGTGTGGATCCTGTAAAGCGTGAAGGCCTTTTATAGAATGTGATGCATGTAAGAGAGAACTCCCTTGGCTGTGTCCCGCTTTCTCAGAAAGGAAACCACTTTTGTCGTCTGTGAATTTGCATGATCCCCTGTCTTACCTGCTGCCTTTGTGTTTGGGTCTGTATCTCCCGCCAGAAAGTGTGTTACTGGTTAATGAGAAATGACTGTGTGGAGGATTCCCTGGGTGGCAGGATGCACATTTTTCTGTGCTGAAAAGAAATGGAATCTGTGCGGCAGGGAACGGAAAATGTATTACGGCTTGACCTGGAGTGAACTCTCCCTTCTCCCGCTGAAGCCTGTCATCTCTCTCTACTTTCACTTTCTCGGGAATTGTAGCTGCTCCTCAGCAAAGGACTGAGCAAGGGAATAATAAAATACTTATGTGTTAATGAGATACTAAGAAACAAATCACTGCAGACTATCATGATGAATACTTGAACATATTCCTCCATCTCGGATGTGGCTGAATATTTGATTACCGCCTTTTTACACAGCCTGACTTTGGGGAGATCTTTTTGTTTCAATTGCCAAGACTGTACATTCAGAAAGATTTTATTTTCTTCCAATTTCTGTGTCAACTAATATCCCTGGGGAATCTCAAATTAGGGACATACCAAGGGGGAGGAGCTTCCAGGTTACTGGGGTGCTCTGGGGACGAGTCACGTAGGAATGGAGTCATCTTCATATGAGAGAATCTTACAGAAAGAACTATGTTCCCAGCCTGACCTTGGCTGCTTCTATGATTTTCCCTGTGATCCTGCCCTTCACATCATTCCTATGTTACTGTAATAGCATAGGTAGCACATCTTTCCTGCAATGTAAGAATTGGCTGTATGAGGAGAGAAAATAAGGACATGATCTGACGTTTTTGAAATGATAGAGAGAAAATATGGTTTTGTAGTTAGCCTGGGAGTCAAAGAGGAAAAAAGGCACTTGTTAGATTGGGAGACAATGAAAAGATAAAATTCTATTATTTTGGATGCTCACTTTCCCACCACTGCTGAAGTTATCCTGTTTTAATCATCACAACCCTGCTACAGTATGTTTCAACTTGGGAGCTGTAAGAGATTGGAATGATGTAACTGTTAGCACCCTGTCTAACCTGTTTTGAAAACCAGAGCAGTTCATGTTTGTAAATAGCCGGATATCTGGCTTTTCCCCCCTTTCTGTTGCTGTGTTTGGATTAAAAGATCACAGAGCCCTCCAACAGTTATGTACTCTAAAACCTGGTCATTTGTCTTCTAGCTAAATTGCACTCCCCAAAGCTCCTTCCTACATTGCCTGTTCCACAAAAGATCTTTGGACCTAATAGGAAAAATCATCATATGGGCCCTCAAAACCATATGATTCCATTGATGCCAAAGATGCTTATTTGTAATTGCTTGATTGCACTAATTATTGCAACACAAAACAACATTTTAAAAATGTTATTTTAATATATGATTTATTTTATGCTGATATTTCTCTACAAATTTTAAATTATAAGAAAGGTGCAAGCACCTTTGATAGTGAGTGCAATAAACATGGATAAAATATTAAGCGGGCAGGGGGGGATGCGTTTCTACCAGGGGAACACTGAAAAGAACAGAGGAGATGTCTTACCGGAAGTGGCTAAAAATGTGATCAGCTTTTGCTAGAACCTAAATTGTGCTTCGTGCACTTTCAGTAAGACTTGCAATAGACTCTAAGTGGTCGTGGCTGAGCTGAGACTTGACATGTGGACTTTCTGCTCATTATAAATATAAGCTATACCACCTCTCGATATACTAATACAGCATTTTGATAAAACATTGTTAACCTTCAGCCTCTCCATACCTGGGGCTCACTGTACTGCAGGCACTTGATAGGTAGTGGACCAAGAGAACTGGAGCTAGAAACCCAAGCTGAGCACCAGGAATTGTACCATAGCGAGAAACAATCCAAGGGCCAAAGCCATGGAGGAATCTTTTCCATCTAAGGTTGTCAGCCTACCACTGGTGACCCCACAAAGATTTCAAAGGGTGGAGGCCTGAAAACAGCCTTGCTGATGCCATAATAACATTTCTGGATAAAAACCCATGACGTTCAAGGAATTCCAAAAATCTCTATGGTTTTTACTGGAATTCCTAGAGCATCACATGGGGGGGGGGGGTAGGCCTGTGACATCACTGCAGGCATTTTCCTGGAAACTACATCATAGCATTGCTGAGAATGTTCCCCTCTTTTCCCTTGGTGGGGGATTACCTGGCAACCAGCACCTCATCTCTGCCTCACCTTGCCATCCTGTTGCTGCCCTCAGTGTACATGCAATGTACGCATCGCAAGCAGGCCCTTTAAAAGGCAGCATAAATAGCAGCTATATTGGGGTTAGGTGACCCAGCAGCTGTGGCTCTGAGATCCACCTGGGGGGTGCTGATCCACAGGTTGAAGGACACTGCTGTAAGTGACCAGCCTTATTTCCATAGGATGGAGATGAAAAACGAAATGTGTTTATTATGAACAACGTGTGTTAAGATTGTTGTGAATGTGACATGATCTCAGTTATCTGACTTCCTACACTTGTAGTGACACCCCTTGGCTTAAATAAGTGGGTACTTAGAGTACTAGCGGCTTAGACTACTAGCGGCTGGAGCAGTTTCCTTCTAAATACAAGATTACTTTTGCGTTTAAGATGTTTTGCCATTGAACATTTGCTGTCTTTGCAGAGTATGAAGAAAATGAGCAACATCTATGAATCAGCAGCTAATACCCTGGGAATCTTTAGCAGCCCATGCCTGACGAAGGTGGAACTGAGAGTTGCGTGCAAAGGCATATCAGACCGGGATGCCCTCTCTAAGCCAGATCCCTGCGTCATCCTGAAAATGCAGTCTCATGGGCAATGGTTCGAGGTAGGTCTCCCATTTAAATGCACATTAGGGTTTTTTGGTGGGGTGGTTTGATGTCCTGCTGCAATTGTGTTGCTGTTGTGAGGTATGTTACAGCTCAATAGTCAAAGGACCTGCCTCTGTATATTATAGCTGTGTTCTGCCCATTATTAATACCATTCCACCCACAGCATAGCACTGTAAGCCATTTTTGAAGACTGTTCAGTTGAACAACAACCAATGACAACTGCGGAACAGGTATACCAATAGATAAGAGCACTGTTACTTTCTATATGCCTTGATTTGGAAAACATGTTTTAAAAAACTCTCAGAGCATTTCTGGTGATCCACCTAAAGGGCAGCACTTTAGTATCCTGTTGATTCAATAAAAGAATTCAGCATGGACTAGACTCTCTCCCACTGTAATCAAGGGGTGTAGAAGTCTGAATGATGCCCAGATTGTTCCCTCTATAAATGTCCTTTTGTTAACTATGTAGGGTGTTTAGGATGAAGGACCAAGAAGGGAATTCTTACTGGAGATTAAGAAGTCACATGGGTGCTGATCAATGTTCCCTCTAAGCTGAGTTAGTGTGAGCTAGCTCACAGTTTTTTAGCCTCTGGCTCACACATTTTTGTCTTAGCTCAGGAAGGATTGTTCCAGAGCAAACTAATTTATGCAGTAGCCAAATTGTTCGCTCACAGCTTTAATGCCAGTAACTCACCAAGTAGAATTTTTGCTCACAAGACTCCACAGCTTAGCGGGAACATTGGTGCTGATATATAGTTGCTGATCCTGATGAAGGCGTAGATTTCCTTAAGGTACCCCAGAACCTTTATGCTCATGGTGCTCGGAATTTGTATACGAAGAACCCATTTGAAGGAGGTTCTGTTCCAGCAGTACCTCCACTGACTATATAACTTTGATTTAACTAATGATTGCTGTATAGGTGATATGATTTTATGTTTCTTTCAGTGTGTGATTGTAAGTACATTGCTGTCATGCAATCAAATCTGAAAATATTTTTTGTGCATTTTGAAGACTGTTGAATAAATAGATGGTGGTGATGTAATACAATCATTTTCCTAACAGTATTTTTGTTTGCATTTTATTGATTTTTAATGTTGGGGCTTTAAACGAGTCTTTTGGATTAACATTGGCCAGAGTTTTAATAAAAGGTCAAACACATTATTTCCCAAGTAAATCTTTGCAATCCAGGTTTACCTATCTAAATTCACTTGAGAGCTTGCAAACATTTGCATACTCCAAAAGTCAGAATGCTATTTGCACTTAAGGAGATATTGGAAAAGCACAGGCAGGAGGCTGATGGAAAGGGGAGTTTACAGAAAAGAGGTTACGAAGTTTGGTTAATTGAAATGCAAAGAATGGCATTTGCAATGCAGATATTGCAGCAGAATGCTGTCTACCTGCCGCTATATGTCCATATCTACCTGTCTAGCCACAAGCAGGTACCGATGAATGTATGCAGAAGAATCAGGTGTGAATAAAGCGGCTGTGAGGCAGCAGAATGGACTGCACCAGTGTTCCCTCTAAGCTGAGTTTTTTGGCCTCTGGCTCACACATTTTTGTCTTAGCTCAGGAAGGATGGCTCCAGAGCAAACTAATTTATGCAGTAGCCAAATCACTCACTCACAAGTCACTTGCTCACAAAGGAGAATTTTTGCTCACAAGACTCTGCAGCTTAGAGGGAGCATTGGACTGCCCCACCTCAGACTGCAGATCAGGGGTCGCCAACCTTTTTGAGCTGGTGGGCACCTTTGGGATGGCTGCTACAGAAGGTGGAGCAAACAGCAAAATGGCTGCCGTGGGTGGCAGAGCCAACTGTGTAATGTCAGGGAGGGAGGTCATGCTTAACTCTAGGAGTAACACTTCAACATTTCAACATTTCAGGCAGAAGCTCTGTTTAGCAGGAGGCCTTTTAAATTGAACATATCATATTAAAATAGGTTCTTGCGTACACACAGCTTACCTTTGGTCATGTAGTGGGAATCCTTGTGCTTGTGCCATGGCAGCAGCTGCTGCCAGAGCAACATTTTAAAAGACCTGCACAATCAGTCTGAAGTCTTGCCAGGGAAAAGTCCCACCTGGCCGTTTCCACTTTTTAAGAACAATAGGCAGGCAGGAGGAAAGATGCTGTCAGGCACCGTGGTTCCCCTGGGACACCACACTGGAGATCCTTGCTATATTAGGATTGCCGGTTCTGGGCTGGGAAATACCTTGAGATTTTGGGGGTGGAGCCTGGGAAGGGCGGGGTCTGTGGAAGGGAGGTAAATTAGCAGGGTATAATGCCATAGAGTCCACCTTCCAAAGCAACCGTTTTCTCCCAGAGAACTGACCTTAGTCATCTGGAGATCAGTTATAATAACAGGAGATCTCCAGGTGCCACCTTGAAGTTGGTATCCCTACTGCTGTAGACAGAGGGTTCCATGCGCAGACCTTGTACTTCCTCCTTGCTTGCTGGACTTTCTGTCCATAGACAGTTTTTGACATAGGGAGACATTCCAGAGGGTGTTTCTATCCATGATCTTTCAACTACAGTCTGAAGTAGTACAATTCATCGTACAGTTTCCAGGCTTGGCCATCTCATTCTCCTGCATGCAAGGACCAGGCCTACAGCTGCATAGGGATGCCAGCCTCCAGGTGGGGCCTGGCATTGCACCTGGTCTCCAGATTACAGAGATCACTTCAGGTGGAGAAAATAGCATCTTTAGAGGGCATACCATGTGGTATACCATACATTCTAGGTGAAATCCCTTTCAAAATCGTCAGCGGACACCACCTGGAAATCTCCAGCAATTTCTCAGGCTGGAGTTAGCAACCATAGCACTGAACACTCTTACACCACTACACCAGTTTGATGTAGTGGTTAGGAGTGCAGACTCTAATCTGAGGAACCAGGTTTGATTCCCCACTCCTCCACATGCAGCTGCTGGTGTGATCTTGGGTCACAAGTTATTTCAGAGCTGTTCACTCAAGAGCAGCTCTCAAAAGAGCTCTCTCAGCCCCACCTAACTCACAGGGTGTCTGTTGTAGGGAGGGGAAGGAAAAGAAGGTTGTAAGCCACTCTGAGACTCCTTGGGTAGTGAAGGACGGAGTATAAATCCAATCTCCACCTCCTCCTCTTCCTCCTCCTCTGAATATTTATACCTTTAAAAAAAAACCAGTCAAGGCAGTTGACAGCACATTAAAGCATAAGAATTATGCTAAAACAAAAACATTGGTAATAGGATAGTAACAGAGAAAAATCTTCAGCCCCAGGAAGTCTGAGAGCATATCCCCTGCTTGAATAAGCTCTTGCCCCTTTTCAAAGAAGTTTCATTGATCTGGGTTGAAAAAGGGGGAGGAGACTGGCAGGGAAGGGCGGGTAGCAGCAGGAGTGAATCCTGCTACAAGCTGGAGGAGCAACGGACCTGGGTCGCCATGGATGAAGCTTTATGAATTGAAAGGGACTGTTTGCCAAAACGGCCTACTTTTGAATTTTTCCCACTGCTACTTTTCTGTGCAGTCCTAACCTGAGTTACACCTAGAGTTGCCATCCTCCAGATAGGACCTGGAGTTCTCCTGGGATTACAGCTGTTCTCCAGACTACAATTCCCCTGGAGGAAATGGCAGCTTCAGAGGGTGGACTCTTATGGTCGCACATCCCTGAGAGCTTCCTCCCATCTTCAAACTCTGCTCTGCCCCTGGCACTGCTCCCAGATCTCTAGGAATTTCCCAAGAGAGAGCTAGTTACACCCCAGTTACACCTTCCTTATATTATGTATTTATTTTAAAATGCTTGTAGCCTGTCTTTCTTCTGCAAATGAGGACCTGAGGTGGCTTACAGTAAGTCACTGCTGAGCAAACAGCACAGTGTAATGTTTAAAAAAAACCCACCAAACTTTTCAAATACAAGAAGTCTGAATTCTTTCCCCATACACTTCAGTGAATTTAGAAGGGTGTAACTCTGTTTAGGATTGCCCCATTGGCTCGGTAGTTTCCAGGAGCAACTTCAAAGTGAGTTTCTACTTTTCACATAACGTGGAGGTCTTACTATATTTATACAAGAGATGTATTAATGGCACTTGGAAGTGTAATATTTTGAAATATTTTGAATATTAATTTATCACAATTAATTTATATTTTGAAATATTTTGAAATTAATTTATCACAAGGTGTGTGATTTCTGCCGATGTAAAAAAATTGTGCAGGTGGGGAGGTGGATAGAATTGCCTCACCTAGAAGTGAGCAGTGAATCACAAAAGCTCCTGCCCTGCCACATATTTTGTTAGTGTTTAAGGTGCTACTGGACTCTGGCTCTTTTCTACTGCTACAGACAGACTAACATGACTACCCATCTTGATCTATTCTATTAGGAAATGATGAATTGTTACTCAATAGAATTTATAATCAAATCTTCTCATTTCCCATAAGACAAAAAGAATCAACACCATATGTGAGTCTACAAAAAAGTGTAAAATGACCTTTTTTGGGTTGGCAATATTTTTAGGATAACATGCTTTAAAAATAAAACCAACAAAACAGATTAATCACCAACAGTAATTAAAGCTTATTCTGTTGTTACATAAGGTCATTCACATCAAATTGCATTAATTATGGAAGCAAATTTCACTGCAGAATTTGCCTTTTTTAAGAAAGGGCAGCTCTGAAATTAACAATCTGCCTCATAAACATAAACATTCACACATGCCTGCGTCTTACAGTGACGTAGCATATATATACATATATTAACATTATATATAATCAGGGGTCCTTTCATAGAAAAAGAGGTGCAGGAGCTCATTAGCATAGCTCATTAGCATAACTCATTAGCATATGCCACGTCCCCTGACACACCGGAAGTGTGTCAGAAAGGCAGTGTCAGTTTCAGCCCCATTATACCCTATGGGCCATTGAAATCAATGGCAAAAACTCATAGGGTATATGAGGGGCTGGAGGAAAGGGGGTTTGAGGGAGAGGCTCCAAACTTGCAGGGTAGCTTCTGGGGCCTCTCCTCGAAATACCCACCAATGTCCCATCCCCTCCATTGTTCTCTATGGTGGGAAAAAGTGTTACTTTTTTCCTACCATAGAGAACAATGGAGGGAATGGGGGCAACCTGTTTGGGGGCCAGTAGAATTGGACCCCCTGGTCCAATCTTCTTGAAACTTGGTGGGCATTTCGAGGAGAGGACCCAGCAGCTACCCTGCAAGTTTGGAGCCTCTCCCTCAAATCCCCTCCCCTCCAGTCACTTTTAAATTTGCCGCCAAATTTCAGCAGCAATTCAGCAGCGGGCCGAATCAGATCAGAGAATCTGATTCAGCCCGTGGCTGCCCTAGTGGCCACTCCTTGCTCTGGCCCCAAACGACCCCTCCATATAATACATATATTAACTAGCAGCTGCAATTTGAACCTCTTGAAGTACTTTGATCTTTGGATGCCTTACCTTTTTTTAAAAAAAGGAATGTAATCATGGTATACAATGGAATATGGCCAGTATAACTGTTGTCTGTACAAAGCAAGCTGCTGTCTCGAATTATGTGCATTAACTTGTGGTCTAACAGCACAGTCCTGTGCAGAGTCAAACCCTTGCAGGCCCATCAACATTGATGAACTCTGCTTGGGATTGCCTCATAAACTGGATTCCTGCCAGGTGAACAGCTCCACCTAATTTATACACCTTGTTCAGCATCAGAATTGAAGGGTACCTAAAGGCTCTCTAAGGCAGCAGGCCTTTTGTGCCTGCTTTGATTCTCTTAAGTGGTAACACAAGGTATAAGCACTCAGGATTAATTCAAGTGTTACCACTGCCCCATTGAGGCATCTTTGGGCAGGGAGTTGTGCTGCATATACTGGCTCAGTGCACAGATCATCCCCCATTATGATGCATCTCAATGTTGGCAGGTGGCTTGGAGCATCACAAGTTGTGTAGGCCATGTAACACAAAAACAGGACAACTCAGAGTTGAGTGTTCTGAATAGACTTTCATCCCTAGTTCTTTTTTCTTCTCTGACTATTCTGAGCAGAGTCATACCCTTCTGGGTCCATGTGCATTCCTTGGACAGCAAAGGTGACAAACAAGCAAGTATTGGAGCGCATAAAACCAGACATGTAATTGGAAAGAAAAACCATAAAACTGCAACTGACTTATTTCGGCCATGTTATGCAGAAGAACTCACTAGAAAAAGCAATTATGCTTGGGTTGGTTAGCGGCAAAAGGAAACCAGGCCACCAAAGAATATGGTGACTAGACACCATAAAAATCGACACTAGCTTGAGCATGGAACAACTCAAAGACACAGTATAAGACTGGAAAACATGCAGGGAGCTGGCCCATGGAATCGTCAAGAGTCAGACACAACTGAATGGCTAACAACAACAGGTCCATAGAAACTGATAGGTTTAGAAAGGTGTAGCTGAGCTTTGGATGACGCCACTGGTTTTGCAACGCTAACTGTTGACTAGTGCATTTTTGTAAACAACCTAATTTGTCATATCCATCTTCTGGGATGCGTACTTTGAGCAGGTTCCACACTGCCATCTGTAATCGACCAGAAAACACACTTTCCATTTTAGAAGGCAGTAATTATGATTTGGGAAGGTGGCCTTTCCTTCAGAAACATTACCTGTCAGGAAAGAGGTTTTCTTTCCATTGGTTCACAGCTTGCAGATGCTGCCATGCTTAAATCAAATGTCTGCTCGAAATAAGTCTTTTAATGCAGCCTCCCCCCAGGAAGCCTTTCATATGGTGTCCGATTGAAATTGCAGTTTTTTGAAAGGTCAGGGGAACAGTCCTGAAGCTGTCAGGCCTGCTGCTCTTCTCCTTCCACAAAGTTTTAGAAAGTCTAGAAAGTCTGTGGCTAGAGGGCTAAAGCTCAATGAGGACAGCACATACTTTATACATGGATATCCATAACATGTATGGGAAACTATAGATGTTTATATACTAATGCTAGAAGTGTCCGAGGTAAAATCAGGGAGTTGGAATGCTTGGTGTTGGGAGAAAACATAGACTTTGTGGGTATTTCAGAAACTTGGTGGGATGAGGAAAATCAGTGGGATACAGTGATTCCTGATTATAAATTATATCGGAAGGATGGGGGGGAGTTGGAGGTGGGGTGGCTCTGTATGTCAGAAAGAGTAAACAATCCAGTAAGATTGAGAGGGTAAGAGAATTGGGTTCGCTTCTGGATATGCTGTGTGTAATTAGTGGGCCCAAAAGGAAGCTTAACACTGGGAGTTTGTTATCGCCCACCAGATCAAAAGATAGAGGTGGATTATAAAATGATGAATGAATTAAAGATAGCAGCTAGACAAAATAACTGTGTTGTAATAGGTGACTTTAACTACCCACACATTGATTGGGTCAATATGTGTTCAAGTCGGGAAAAAGAGATTTGAGTTTCTAGACACTCTCAATGACTGTGTTATGGAGCAGATGGTCACAGAACCTACTAGGGGAGAGGTGATCCTAGATTTGGTCCTAAGTAACACCCAAGACCTGGGGAGAGATGTAAAAGTGATTGCACCACTTGGGAACAGTGACCATAATGTTATTGAGTTCAACATTTGTGTAAATAGGGAGTTGCCCAAAAAGACTGACACAACCACTTTTAACTTTAAAAGGGGTAATTTCTCTGATATGAGGGGACATGTGAGAAGAAAGCTGAAAGAAAAAGTAGAAAGGGTCAAAACCATTGGGAAAGCTTGGAGACTATTTAAAATTACAATCCTAGAAGCTCAGAAAAAATATATACCGTGGGTTAGGAAAGGCACAAATAGGTATAGAAAAAAGCCTGCATGGTTAACAAACAAAGTAATGGAAGCTGTAAAAGGTAAGAAGGATTCCTTTAAGCGGTGGAAAGCTAGTCTCAGTGAGGCTGATAAAAGGGAACATAGGCTGTGGCAAATAAAATGCTAGTCTGTGATCAGGCAGGCAAAAAGGGAATATGAGGAGCATATCGCAAAAAAACATAAAGACCAACAATAAAACTTTCTTCAAATACATTAGAAGTAGGAAACCAGCCAGGGAAGCAGTGGGGCCCTTGGATGACCAAGGGGTAAAAGGTGTAGTGAAGGATGATAGGGAAATGGCTGAGAAGCTGAATGCATTTTTTGCCTCTGTCTTCACTGTGGAAGATGAGAAGTGCTTGCCTATTCCAGAACCGCTGATTTCGGGGGGGGGGGGGGTGTTGAAAGACCTGAGTCAGATTGAGGTGACGAGAGAGGAGGTCCTATGACTGATAGACAACTTAAAAACAAATAAATCACCGGGCCAGGATGGCATACATCCGAGAGTTCTGAAAGAACTCACATGTGAACTTGTGGATCTCCTGACAAAAATATGTAATCTTTCCTTAAAATCTGCCTCCATTCCTGAGGACTGGAAGGTAGTGAATGTCACTCCCATCTTTAAAAAAGGTTCCAGAGGAGATCCGGGAAATTACCAGCGAGTCAGTCCGACGTCGATACCGGGTAAACTGGTGGAAACTGTTATTAAGGAAAAATTAGTAGGCACATTGATGAACAAAATCTATTGAGGAAGACTCAGCATGGGTTCTGTAAGGGAAGGTCTTGTCTCACTAACCTGTTAGTGTTCTTTGAGGGAGTAAACAAACATGTGGACAAGGGCGACCCAATAGATGTTGTTTACCTTGACTTCCAGAAAGCTTTTGATAAAGTTCCTCATCAAAGGCTCCTACGTAAGCTCAATAGTCATGGGATAAAAGGACAAGTCCTTTTGTGGATCAAAAACTGCTAATTAAAAGGAAACAGAAAATGAGTATAAATGGGCAATTTTCTCAGTGGAGGGAGGTAAGCAGGGGGGTACTGCAGGGATCAGTACTGGGTCCGATACTTTTTAACTTGTTTAGAAATAATTTGGAGTTGGGAGTAAGCAGTGAAGTGGCTAAATTTGCAGATGACACGAAGTTGTTCAGGGTGGTGAGAACCAGGGAGGATTGTGAGGCACCCCAAAGAGATCTGTCAAGGATGGGCGAGTGGGCATCAACGTGGCAAATGAGGTTCAGTGTGGCCAAGTGCAAAGTGATGTACATTGGAGCCAAAAATCCTAACTATAAATACATGTTGATGGTGTCTGAACTGACAGAGACTGACCAAGAGAGAGATCTTGGAGTCATAGTAGATAACTCAATGAAAATGTTGAGACAGTGTGCAACTGCAATGAAAAAGGCCAACGCCATGCTGGGGATTATTAGAAAGGGAACTGAAAACAAATCAGCCAGTATCATAATGCCCCTATATAAATCGATGGTGCGACCTCATTTGGAGTACTATGTACAGTTCTGGTCACCACACCTCAAAAAAGATATTATAGCATTAGAAAAAGTGCAGAAAAGGGCAACTAGAATGATAAAAAGGGTTGAAACACTTTCCCTGTGAAGAAAGGTTGAAGCGCTTGGGGCTTTTTAGCTTAGAGAAATGATGGCTGAGGGGTGACATGATCGAGGTTTATAAGATTATGCATGGGATAGAGCAGGTAGAGAAAGAAGTCCTTTTCTCCCTTTCTCACAATACAAGAACTCGGGGACACTCCATGAAATTGCTAAGCAGTCGGGTTAGAACTGATAAAAGGAAGTAATTCTTCACTGAAAGAGTGATTAACACATGGAATTCATTGCCACAGGAGGTGGTGGTGGCTACAAGCATGGACAGCTTCAAGAGGGAATTAGATAAACACAAGAAGGGGGGACCCGCAATACTAGCGGGGGGGAGCTGTCAGCCCCTCGGCGCTTCTCCCTCCCTCCTGGCCCCCGGCCCGCTCTCACTCGGGCCTGGCGTTGCTTCCCCCTCCCGCCACTTCCCTCCCTCCCACCCACCCCCGGCCCGTTTTTGTTCGGGCCTGAGTGGCGCTAAGCCACTCGGGCCCAGCGTTTCTTCCTCCCCGCCCTCCACCCCCTCCTCCATTCACCAGACAGTGGCCCAGCGAGGCCCAAGGCCCGGCGTGCCCCCTCCCCCACTCTCAGAGCCGGCAGCGAGGCCCGAGGCCTGCCGCACCACCACGCTGCCTCCCCCCGCCCCCTTCCCCCCGAGACTCCCGGCGGGCCTCGGCGGCTCTCGCCGGGCCCGCCGGTTGCCCCCTCCCCCTCCTCCCACCAAGAGGGAGGCCCACGATACTCGTAGGGGGGGAGAAGGAGCTGAGGCTGGCAATCTCTCCCCCCGGCTCCCATCTGCCCCCCCGCTCCTTCCCTTCCCCCCGTCTCTGGCGGGCCTCGGTGGCGCTCGCTGAGCCCGCTTCTCCCCCCTTAGGGCCTTCGGCAGGCCTCAGCAGCGCTCACCAGGCCCGCCTCTTCTTCCCCCCCGGGGCCTTCGGCGGGCCTCCACGGCGCTCGCCGAGCCCGTCACTTCTCCCCCCCCAGGGCCTTCGGCGGGCCTCAGCGACACTCACCGGGCCCGCCACTTTCCCCCCCGGCCACTTCCCCCCCCCAGCGGCCCGTCACTTTCCCCCCCCGGCCGTACCACCGCCGGGCCGCTGGCTTGACCACAGCTGCCACCGCCGCCCGGCCACTCGTCTGCCGCCAGTATCCAGGTAAGTCCATTCCCTGCGCATGCGCAGGGAATGGGTTTTTACTTTTGGGGGGATTTTACTATCCCCTCGGAATTTTTCTTCACTTTTTAGATTTTTCTGCAGGCGGGGGGGGGGTGGTCACCCTCCACCTGCAGAACCCCCCCTCTGCCCTCCAAGTGCCCCCCCGCGCGGAATTAGGTATCCGCACGCGGTGGGCGCACTTGGCTATTAGATATATAGATATGGAGCAGAGATCCATCAGTGGCTATTAGCCACAAAGTATAGATAGGAACTCTCAGTCTGGGGCAAGTGATGCACTGTATTCTTGGTGCTTGGGGGGGGGCAACAGTGGGAGGGCTTCTAGTGTCCTGGCCCCACTGCTGGACCTCCTGAGGGCATCTGGTATTTTTGACTACTATGTGACAGTGTTGCATTGGATGGGCCACTGGCCTGATCCAACATTGGCTTCTCTTATGTTCTTATCCCAGGTTCTTATCCCAGGCACCTCCAGGTAGAAGCATCTCTTGCGGCAGACTGGGATCAGCAAAAACCAGGGACCTAGAGACATTGTTAGTTTGAGTAGGAAGAACTGAGCTAGACAGGCCAGTGGTCTTTTTTTTTAAGAGAAAGCAGGCTGTTGGAATGTTGCCCATGTATAGGGTATTTTGTGTTTTAGTGGGAGCATTGCCCTTTTGGAAAACGGTACATCTTGGACCCCAAACAATTTCATTGATTTCCATTGGCAGGTCAGTTGTGAGCCATGTCAGATCCAACAAACTCATAGGTTCAAAGGGTGAGCTCCAAAAAAGGTTACTTCTGAAGCTTTCAAGTTAAAGTGAGCAAAACTAACTAATCAGTGCTTTCTGTCTGAACCAATATAAAGTGCCATCAACCATATTCCTGTCATTAGTGGGGAAAATGCAGTAGCGTTCTTGAAGGGTTTTTGCAAAGGGGGAGCCGTGTTAGTCTGTCATAGCAAAATAAAAATAAAAACTCACTCTTCAGATATGTGAGCTGTGACTCGTGGAAGCCCGTGCTGAAATAAATCTTGTTAGTCTGAATGGTGCTACTGGACTTTTGTTTTATTCTGAAGCATGTTGGCAGGATTCAGTTGTAAAGATGAGATATGTAAGTATGCCCCTGTTTCCATGGAACATTTTCTGGTACAGCATAAAACAGTGAAGTCCCTTAAAGCCTCCCCAGAACAGTCTTGTGGCACCTTAAAGATTAACATATTTATTATTGAGAGCCACTGCAATGTAGTGTTTACAAGCGGCGGACTCTAACCTGGAGAACCGGGTTTGATTCCCCACTCCTCCCACCTTGGGCCAGCCACAGTTCTCTCTCAGAATTCTCTCAGCCCCATCGACCTCGCCAGGTGACTGTTGTGGGGAGAGGAAGGGAAGGTGATTGTAAGATACTCTTGAGACGCCTTCGGGTAGTGAAGAGCGGGGTATAAAACCAACTCTTCTTCTTCTTCAATTGTGGTATAAAGTTTCATGGACTAGAACCCATTTCATCAGATGTATGAGGTGTGTCATCATTTGACAAATACATATAGACAGAGAGAATAAAATTGTGAGCAGAGGTACAGCTGTGGTTGCCAGTCTCCAGGTGGTGGCTGGAGATCTCCTGGAATTACAGCTGGTCTCCAGGTTCCAGAGATCAGTTCTCCTAAAGAAAATGGCTGCTTTAGGTGGTGAACACTATGGCATTAAACCCGACTCAGGTCTCTTTCCTCCCCAGACCCTGCCATCCCCAGGCACCACCTCCCCAATCTCCAGGTGTTTCCCAACCCAGAGCCGACAACCCTAGGTACAGCCTCTGACATTGCTATGGAAATCCTCATTGTACATGAGCTAAACAAGTGCCTATCCACAACAACACTAATGATTGATGTATATAGTCCCTGAGCTTATCCTCTATACAATATAGAAATGTCCCACGCTGAGCTTCTTGGGCTTGCTTTTTCTTTGGGGCTCACTGAGTATTTTGGCGTTTAATTCAGGTTGGGCCTGGCCTGCTTAGTTACTTTAACTTTGGTCTGTCCAACCTACCTAGTTGTTGTTGCTTGTGCTAGGTTAACATAAAACAATGGAAATACTTAGAAAAAATAATTTCAGGTTTTAAAAAATTATCTGAAGAAGTGAGCAGTGACTTACAGAAGCTTATACTCTACCACAGATTTTGTTAGTCTTTAAGGTGCAGTTGAACTCTTGCTCTTTTCTACTGCTGCAGACAGACTAGCATGCCTAGGCTACCCATCTTGATCTATGTTTATCAAAGTTTTTTTATGTGATTGTGACTAGGGTTGCCAGGTCCCTACCTTCTGCCAGTGGGAGGGGGGAATTTCCTTTCCGGGATGAGCCAGGGGGACGCTCTAGCATTCGGCCATAAACTCTATGGTACCATAGAGTTTTTAGGCCAAGTGCTAGAGTGTCCCCCTGGCAATGAGCCCAGCATGATGTCATCACCTCTGGGTAATGTTATCATGCTGGGTACGTTGGCACGATCCCGGCACTTTGGGGGTGAGGTTCCCCCCTGCCAGCTAAATCTGGGCAGGTGGAACGGGATGTCCTAAAGCGGGCAAACCCCTGACCCCCCGGAGGAATGGCAAGCCTAATTGTAACACAGTGTTCTAGTCTGGATTATGGTAAAGTAATAGCAGAACCTCTGGAGGCCGCCCTTCTTCTTCAGTTAGAATCCAGTCCCTAGATCTGACGGTGGAGTTGCTTCTTGTCTATGAATACCTGGGCCATAATAAAATGGGCTGATCTTTTACAGATTCCTTTTGTTTTTGCCACAACACATTAGCAGTGCAATTCTAAACAGAGTTTACTTTTAAAACCCATTGAACTCAATGGGTTTAGAAGCGTCTGTACTGTAAGATGGCTTCCTCTCAGGTGCTTGGCTCTCAGTGTTAATCATGGCCTCTGTAGCCCATTGGCAATGACTCGCATTCTTAGATCAGGCATTAGGCTTTCCGACATACAGATGGGGCCCAGAATTATAACTAATCTCCACACTCCAGAGATCAGTTCCCTGGCAGCATAAGAGGATAGATACTATGGCATCACATCTCAGCTGAACTCCCTCCCTTTCCCAAACTCCACCTCCCCAGGCTGTGATCCCAAACTCCAAGAATTTGCCATCCTGGTGCTGGCAACCCTAATTATTAGGCTTGCATTTTCCTCCTAGGCATTAAGGTTGTCAGACAGGCAGGGGGTCCCCCAATTTGTAGCCCAACCCTCGAAACAGTGACATCACCCGGTGACATCCCATCATGTTGCTGATGTTGGGGGTGGTGCTCTAGGTTTTGGGCAAACTCTTGTGGTTTTGAAGGCAAAAAACCATAGAGTTTTGCCCAAAAACTAGAGTGTCACCCCCAACATCAGCAACATGATGACATCACTTCTGGGTGACACCATCACATCGGGGATATTGCCCGGTGATGTCCCTATTCAGGGGTGGGGCTTCCCCCACCCGCCAGCTGACTGGTGGCAAAACACAACCCCAAAAATCATGGCAGGACCCAGGAGCCCCACACTGGATTGTAGGTAGGACCTGCCAACCTGACTAGGTATGCTAATGGTACATTTTTTAAGGAGGAGGGAAAGGCTGTGAAGTGCCTTTCTCTCAGTTATCCAAGTTGCCAAAGTGAATTGTAACCTGCGTCACAAGATTTTATGCTCCAGATGTTATTGGAACCCATCCATTTTTCTAATGCCACCAAGCAGTGCACAAATCCATCATATTGTTCATCTGAAACAGGTATGCTATTTTGCCCCTTGAAAAAGAGCCTGTGAGCCTAGACTGTATTATTAAGGAGATGGAACGTGGGTTAGATAAAAAGGATGGGCTTTGTGTGAATCTAAATTTAGCCACCCATGATGTCAGAGCTTTTTATCAGACGGCATTCATGTGCAGATATGACAAATCCCCACCCCTGCCTCACAGTACAAGAGTATAATAGAATTCCTGGAATGTGCCCAGTCATCAAATGGCATTAGAATCTGTTTGCCAATTTCTTTGCCGTAATTCAAGCATGCATGTGTAGAAAGCACAGCAAGCTCTCTAATTGAAGTATCTGAGAGCGTGGCAGCACATTGTATTCCCCTCAGAAGAGCTCTACATGTTGAGAATTTTGAAGGCACTGTAAGGCAAACAAAGCTTGATGGGGAGAGGATGGTTGTATCCAGCAGAGGGACAGAGCCTGGAGCAGGGTTGGCCAAACTTGCTTGACATAAGAGCCACATAGAATAAACGTCCGATGTTTGAGAGCTGCAAGACATGAACAGATATTACATGTTTTTACTGGTAAATATGCAGATTTGCTTTTTATTAGCATTAAATGAGACGGCCAAAAATAATAACAAAAGCAGTAAAAACAGATATTGATAATGATATTTATTTATCCAATGATATTTGTTTGTTAATGATATTTAGCTTCCGCAGCCACCCTGCTGGGAGCCACACAATACATGTGAAAGAGCCGCAAACAGCTCCTGAGCCACAGTTTGGCCACCCCTGGCCTAGAGTTTCTGGAGAACTTTCTCTGTTTAGCCCCTCTCACTTCTCTTCTTTAGTGGCTGGAAGTTGGGAGGGAGATGAGCAGGTCTGGCCCACACTGGGAGAGAGTGACTGGCCCAAGGGGAGTGTCACAGCACAAGGCGGATTTAAACCCAGGTCTCCTCAGTCACAGCCCAATGCTCTAACCACCAGCCTGGCAGACAAATTTTCCTAAGAGTTGGGCAAGGGAGAAACAAGAAAAGTTTATTTGCCAAAGGACAAAATAGGGGGAAATAAACCATGGATAGAGAGGACAGTCTTTGGACAAAGGGCCAGACAAAAATGGACTAAATAAAGAAAATAAACACCAATCTCATATTAGAAAGCACAATATTCAGAAACCAGGGGGAGAATATTTCAGTCTGTCCAGACACTCTGTTGCTGACTGGAAAGTCATAATTCTTCAGTAAAAGAAGTTCTGAGTGGGTCTCTAGTGTGAAATTGCTGAGCTGGAGATTGTTAAGAGGTTTCCCCGTGTCTTTCCCCATGCCTGAGATGTGCTGATGTTAACTAGATAAGCATTACTAGTGAACAGTCTATATATTTTTCTTGATGAGATTTTAATTTTACCTTACGTTTCATGCTGTACTACTTGCCTTTCCTGTCCTCTTCACCCTGAAGCCTCTCTGTCTTCGTTCCTGTACGTCCAGTTATTATATAGCAAGGATCCACTTGTAGCATCTAAAGAAGAGGACTCTGTTCCACAAAGGCTGATGCTAGAAGAAAATATTGGTAGTCTCTAAGGTGCTGCAAGGTTCTGAGCAGCCATTTTCTCCAAGTGAACTTATCTCTGTGATCGGAGATCTGTTGAAATACCAGGTGATCTCTAGCCAGTGCTACCACCTGGAGATTGACAACCCTAAGTGTACCTCAGTTTTAAATAAGTACTGAGTGGATTAAGATCCAATGAACATTCTAGTGTAAAATGAGTTCATCCATTAATTTATAGCCAAAATGGCATGATGACTGGACATACCTCTGACACACGTGTCAAATTTGTTCTAGGCTTTTTATATTTCCATCACCTACCTGAGTAAAATAACCTCAGTTTAAGAAATCTACCAGTTGTCCAATAATTGTGGAGAATAATCTTCTTTTTTTGGTATAAATTGTAATCTTAAATTCTAAAGGTGTTTATTTTAACATTATGTGGTGTTTTTGACATATTGATCCCTGAATTTGGATAGTGAGTTGCATATTCCAGTTCTGCTGCAGTTCCAATTTTAAATATGCACATAAAGATTTGTGCACTTTTGGTGATGAAGCTGTGGATGTCAAAAAAGGCAACAAGTCAGGGTCGGAGGTCTGATGCTGCAAATGCATTTGGGTCGCAATTTGGACAAAGTCAGTGGGTTAATTGCAGATACTGCCAATGCCGGGGGGGAAGCGGGGTATTCCTGTCCTAAGTCTCTATCAGGTTTAATAAACTCTTTGTTTTGTTTTTTTTAACAATTCTTTTTATTAAAAATTATAACATTAATACAGCTTAGCTATACTTTTGGCTTACACCTGAGACGTTGTCTTCGCCAAAACAAAACACCCACAGAGAAAAAAAAACATGGCAGTAACAAACACAAATTCACTTTTGAACATAAAAATTCAACCATTGATACCATTTGTGCCACATATTAAAATAACTCTTGTCTTCTCTGCCTTTAAGTCTTATTGTCAGCAAGTCCATTTCTGCTACATTAAACAGCTTGTCAATGAATTGTTGTCTACTAGGAATTTGTTCCAATTTCCAGTTACTAGCGTATGCAATTCTGGCAGCTGTTGTGGCATGGGTAAGGAAGTATTGATCTTCTTTTGAATATATATCCGGTATAATAGTTAGCAGAAACATTTCAGGTTTAAAACAAATCTTAGTCGATAAAACTTCTTGCAACAGCTTCTTAACCACCAACCAAAACCTACGTGCACATTCACAAAGCCACCATATATGAAAGTAGGTGCCTACATTCTTTTTACATTTCCAACATATCTTAGAAATCGTAGGTGAAAATTTAGACAATCTGGCAGGGGTAGATGCCAGCGATAAAACATTTTATAAATGTTTTCCTTAAATGGAACCGCTCTAGTCAATTTAATAGTTGTCGAACATAAACTCTTTGTTAACTGGGTAGTGAAATGATCCCAGATTCGGCTCATGTCAGCCAGCCATATGAAAGATTTTCCTGCAGTTTTAATAGTCTCACTTGTGCACAGGGGTAATTTTGTAGAAAAAGAGGTGCAGAAGCTCATTAGCATAACTTATTTGCATATGCTACACCACCTGACCACTGGAAGTATGTCAGAAGGCAAGAAAGAAAGGAGAGAGAGAGAGGAAGGAAGGAAGGAAGGAAGGAAGGAAGGAAGAGCTGGCAGAGAGGAGACAGCTACTAATCCAAGCCTCAGAAATACACTATTCTGGGAGGATAGCTTCAGTGGTGGCTGAAGCCTTCAGAAGTCTGGTTGGAGGAACAAGGACCTTTCCAGGGGGCAGAGTCATTTTGCTGCAGCCATGACAGAAGCAGGCATTCCCCCGTGCGGGGGGGGGGGGGCTGGCACCAACTCCCGGAGCTGCGCTCCCCCGAGCTCCTGCTCGAAATGACCCCTGCTTGTACATGTGTGAATGGGGACGATGACCGTTTAACTTGGGTTGGAAATAAAAACAAAAATAGCTAACCCTTCTTCAGGCCAGCCCGCGTGAAGTCAAATGGAAAGTTATGCTGCCGTCCACCATCATTTCCCTTTGTTTAGAAATCTTGCCCTTTGTCTGCGTGGGTCAGGGATGGGGTGTTAATTGCTGGGTGGCAGAAGCAATAGCTTCTTTACCTGGTGCCCTGGGCTGTTTCAGCCTAATGGCCAGCCTTGATGCCTACCAGGATGGAATGTCTCGTGAAAAACATCCAGTGAGGATGAAGAGCAATGCATGCAATGATTTTCAGCTCCTTCTTGATATGCTCTAGTCAACCCAAGTTCACAGGAGAGGGCTGCACCTGAAATGTGTTCTTTGCTAACACACATTCATATTAGATATGTAAATATGCCTCTACCTGTGCCGCTTTTTGTTACAAAAGAGTACTCTGCTGCCTGCAGATGAGATGGGCAATGCTGTAATATGTGAGTGCAGAACTTCAGAAGTATGATTGATTTGGATAGAAACAACTATCTTGGCTCTTTTTTTGCTTTCTTATATATTCTGAGTTTTTGTACAATTTTTATCACCCGAAGATGGGATAGCTGCAAGGGGGCTGGGCAGAAGCGTCTTATTGATTGGGGGGTAAGGGGAATGTGGCTTGGAGAGATGAGATTGACCAACTTCTTAATGCAGGGCTCGCATCAAGGACTTAGGATGGCTGGACACATCCCATGGCCCATGGAAGGGCAGAAAGTCCATTGCTGGCTGACCGGTAATGGTTGGTCCACCTTCCAGTGGGGAAAGCATCTGGCAGCAGACAAAAAAGGCTGTGTTCTGCCTCCTCTTCCAGGTGCTCCTCCTCACCGGGTAGGGAGAGGAAAGGAGCCACAAAACAGGAAGGGTGAGAAGTGGAAGGGAACTGGCGATGAGGACCCACACACTCAATACCCAACCTATATACATCTGCACCTGTGACTCAAAGGGAAGGAACCAGAGGACAAACTAATCTAGGCTGAGATCCCGTGAGGATGCAGAATACAGTGGCCTCTACATATAAATGAATGAACAATTATTCCTGTTGGGTCACCATTAGGGCAGCAATTAGGATAGTCAGGTTGTTAAGAAACAGATTGGTCTGGGACATTTCTTTAACAGGGAGTAATGAAGAATACCTTTTCATCTTTTTCCCCAAGAAGAGAATTATAGGAAATATGTTATTGCCTTGTGGGATGGCCTTTTGAGCTGGAGATTTTCTCCTTTCTCAAAACAAAAAGTCAGGGTTACTGCCTTTTAATGGGCCCCACTCCTGTGCATTTACACAAAGCCCAAATCATAGAGGCATAGCAGGTGAAGCTATTTCTGGAAGGGAGATGTAGCGATGGCAAAAGCTTCCCCTGTTAAATCTCTGTATGGAACTGCTGTTGAAGGTACAAGGAAGGTTGCCACCCTGTGGTGGGAGACTGGGTGTGTATGGGAACTTTTTTGCGATGCACCAACACCACAACATGGTTTCTGGCCTGACCTGGAAGTGATATCTTCATGTCAGGGTGATGCTCAAGCATTCAACATGAACTCTATGGTTTAACTATGACCTTGGACAAAGGTTAGAACATTACCTGAAGCAATAATGTCAACTTCCAAGTTGCTTCAGAAGTGATGTTAAGGCATTGGCACAGTGCTGGTTGCTCCCCCTCATTTCCCCTGTCATTTCTCTCCCCCACCCCCTGTCCTGCTGAGTGGTGGCAGTGGCAAACAGAGCAGGTGGAGGGCAGGAGGTTTCCCATTGAAGTGGGAGACCTGGCTTCCTGAGGCCTTAGTTAAAAAGGGAGGGGGCAACCCCGAGCTCATCAGTCAGTTCTTCAAAATACCCATTTGCTCCATTAACGAGAGTTCATAAAGAGTTAATTTCTTTCCCTTCTCTAGTGAAACTGGCTTCCAAGCAAGGAGTTCCTATTTGTCTTTAAAGAATTTCAACACAGTCTTTGTCTAAAACTGTGAATATTTATTGGAATATTATCTTTTTTAGGAGGAATTAAAACTGGTTGGGTTTTTTAATGAACACCAAATAATAAAGTAATTGTGTCTTTATCAGCTTGCAGCCTTTCCTTGTTTCACAACTGAATGCTTTGTATTTTTCAAGTAGCCTAATCAGGCACTTGAATAGATAGAAATGAATTTTGCAGATACAAAAATATTGGATTCATTTAGGCTACGAGGTCCCCTGACTGTACTCTTGTTTTAAGTTATCCAGCCCTATTACTTGCATTGTTAGGACTATATTTCCCCCCTTCTGGTTTTTTCTGTCTACACTACCTATTCCATCCATTATGATCAGTACTGCAAGATTATCAATTTGGAATCCTCTTGCTAGAGACTCAGAATTCTCAAGTAAATACACTTGTTACTCATGTTGACAGAGCGAATACCAACCAACGATAAAAAGATGTGAGATCATTGAAAAGCCACAATGTCGTCTGTGTAATGATGAACTTCAGAATCATGTTCACCAAAGACTTAGAGCAGCTAGAGCCCCCATGAATATTTTCCCTGTGGATCTCATATACAAAATAACAGAAAAGAATTAGACCAGAGATGTCGAATGCATTTGTCACTTTGTCAGGCTGAGCCACGTGTGCCATAAAATGTAACGTGAGGTGCCAGAGATATAAATTTGTAAATATGATTTCAGATGCTGAATGGCAATAGCGGGCTTGATTGGATTAGGTATGATATGCAGAGGCGTAGTAGGCGTAGAGATATCAGCATTGGTAATGAGACAGGAGACCTAGGTCTCAATTTGGTCTGGGAGGATTCAGTTGAGGAGGATGCAAATAATAAATGGAAATAAGTCTGAAGAAGTGAGCAGTGACTCATGAAAGCTCATACCCTACCACAAATTTTGTTAGTTTTTAGGTTGCTACTGGACTCTTACTCTTTCTACTGCTATTAGAAACCACAGCATTAAAAAACCAGTGGGGGGACATTTTAATCTTCTAGGACATTCAGTTGCTGACCTAAGAGTAGCAGTTCTCCTTCAAAGGATTTTCAAAGGGAGATAATAAAGAGAGACTGCTGAATTGCAAGGGATAATGAAATTCAAGACAATGCATCCTCCTGGTTTGAATTGAGACCCAGATTTCTTCTCTCATTACCAATCCCTGCTACTGACATTTGGCATCTGAAATCACTTCACTTTCCAAGATATACGGACAGATAAGGACATTCTAGCTGTATCTGAAGAAGTGAGCAGTGACTCATGAAAGCTAATGCCTTGCCACAAATTTTGTTAGACATTAAGGTGCTCTCTGGCTCTTTCCCTCCCCCAAGGAGGAAGAGGGGGAGGCACCCTCAGCCAATTGAGGGAAAGGAGGCTTGGCTTTTTTTCTCTCCCCTGGAAGCAGGAAGCTGGAGAGAGCTGGGAAAAAGTGAGCTGTGATGTAGGAAGCAGGAGGGAGGTAGTTACTTGTGAGTTGGATAGGAGCCCTGCAGGGGGCTGGCTCTGGCCCGGGGGCCATATGTTTGACACCTCAGAATTAGGCAATGTTGAGTGGTGACACAAAAATTTCAAATTGGACGTTTGGTGGGAGCTTCATGCCTGCCAGACTCATTCATGCCCCTTTCTCCTCACAACCTAGGCATGCGGGGAGATGACCCGTGCTTGCACCTGGGCAAGCGCCGGCTTTTGCCCCCCCCCCCCCATCTTTGAAGGAAGACAAAGGGGGGAATGGCAAAGCCTTGGAGGGTGCAGCGTGGGAATGCTGACCTACCGTGCTGAGACGGACAATTTAAAAGAAGGGGCCGCCACGAGGCATTGGCCATTCAAGACAAGGAAGAGCTCCCCACCCACCCACCGTCCCTCTCTGTCAGACCATGTGGGCTCAGCCAGTTGCCGATTACGGGGCTATGCAGGAATTTTTGGGGCTCCCTCTGATTGGTTGGGAGGGAGCCTTTTTTCGCCTGCTTCACATGATCCAGGGGATGGCGTGGATTAAATAGGCCTGGTAATCTGGTTAGGCCCATTCTGGGAAGGCGGGAAAGCACGGGTTAAGGGTTGTGGTTTAGTTGTGTTGGCAAGCACCCCTAGATATCTCTGATAGGGGAGGTCCTCAGGCCGAGCGCCTACTGGCTTAGCAGTCTGGGGGTGCCCGGCCTTGGGCCTCTTAGGGGATGGGGGAGCATATGTCACGGCTAAGGGGCTTAAATGTTCTGGGCTGGGGTGTGCTCTCACATCTCCTCTACGCATGTAACATGCGGGTGATGATGGCCAAGATAAGGAGGGATCCTGACCTGGTTTCTGAGCTGGTGGTGGAGTTGCCCTAAGGAAGCCAGCTTCGCAGGCGTGATGTAACCCATGCTTAATCGATAAGTGAATGCAGATCAGCTTAATCATAAATAAATACCCAGTTTAACCCAATACTTGTGTACGTGTCTTCATTCAAGGGGTGGGTGGGCAGGTGCACACTGTTTCCTTTCCTTAAACCATTCCATGGAGTTGCTGTTGGCTCCGTTGTGAAATCAGATTACTTAAGGTTACGGATAACCAGAATTATTTTAAGATCAGTGGTGTTGCTTTGGGGAATGCAGTTGCTTCTGATGTCATTTCTAATGTACATTCTTCTTCTGTGGCTCCCTGTGGACAGCGCCTTTAGTGTTTTGAGGTGATTTTGTGTTTTCAAGGTTTGGCAATATTGTGACGACTTGTTATTACCTTCCATGGGCAGTTTTTTTGTAAAGGAAGGAACATTAAATAAGGTTGCCGTGTCTAGAATAGGAGTAAACTTCTCAACAAGACCCAGCGTCTGTCTACAAGAAACCACTCTGAGCTGTTAGAAGTGTGTCGTTTACTGTGTCATTCTGGATCATGGTTCACCATTGGTTTTAAAAAGCATTTAATGCCCCATGGGCTGCATATCAGCTTGTATAAAACCTTCTGTTGTGAGCCGGCCCTTGGCTTATTAAGTTCTTTACACTGCCAGAAAGTGGGAAACTGTACCAGATCGGTGAACTCAGCAGCTTGAAGTATTTCACAGGATGCAGTTATTTCCTTTGAAGCATCTTTTGTGGACGGAACTTCTGCTCACACAAAGGGGTACGTGTTTCTCTGATTCATGTTGATTTCCCCCCATGCTGCATCAAATGCTATTCCAGGGCATCCCTTGTTCCTGAAGAAGAGTAACTTTTCGGGGGTGGGTGGGCTTAACTACCACCCTTAGATACAAGTTTTTGTATGTGTTCTTAACATACGCTTGTGATGATAAGAACAAAGAGGTCTTCAAAATGTATTTATTAATTTAGCTTATTTATAACCTGCTTTTCACACTGAAACTCAAGGCAGGTTATGGAGTTAAGAGTCAAAGAGGGAGAAAATGTGAGCATACAACACAAGGCGTCCAGTAAACCTAGGAAAATACTAGAAATATGAAATTCAAAGACAATGCAAGCAACAGTGAGAACAACAAGCAGCCTGAGGCAGATGATACCAATAATAATAATAATAAGAAGAAGAAGAAGAAGAAGAGATTGGATTTATATCCTGCCCTTCACTCACTTAAGAGTCTCAGAGCGGCTTACAAACTCCTTTCCCTCCCCCTCCCCACAACAGGCACCCTGTGAGGTAGGTGGGGCTGAGAGAGCTCTTTCCCAAGCTGTCCTTGAGAGCACAGCTGGTACAGAGCTATGGCTTGCCCAAGGTCATCCAGCCAGGTGCAAGTGGAGGAGTGGGGAATCAAACCCGGTTCTCCCAGATTAGAGTCCGCGCACTTAACCACTACACCAGACTGGCTCTCTATAATAATAATAATAATAGAAGAAGGAGGAGGAGGAGGAGGAGGAGATTGGATTTATACCCAGCCCTGACGGTGTGCGAAGGGGTGAATGTAATACGCAGCAGCGTAAGGTAACGAAGAGAACAACAGCTTGGTTGGTGCAAAAATATATAGTGTTTATTTTACAAATAAATAGTCCACAAAGTAATAGCTCAGACTGGCAAAGTGCTCCGCTTGGCAATTGATTCAAAAGAGAAGGTAACAATGCTGTACAATCATTCAATATATACATGGATCAGCCAATCAGACCACACTGCTGAGTCATTGCTGGCTGATGCAACTTTGCCCCACATGATCCCAATCATGTGACCCAGCACCTGTCAGTCAGATCTTTCTCATCTAAACACACTTCCACACAGCTGTCATCTTGCATGTTACAATACAGTATACCAACAAGCCCTTCCCTCAGAGTCTCAGAGGGGCTTGGAAACTCCTTTCCCTTCCCCTCCCCACAACAGACACCCTGTGAGGTAGGTGGGGCTGAGAGATCTCTTTTGAGAACTGCTCTTTCAAGAACAGCTCTGACAGAACTATGGCTTGCCCAAGGTCATCCAGCAGCTGCAAGTGGAGGAATGGGGAATCAAACCCAGTTCTCCCAGATTAGAGTTCACGCACTTAACCAGTACACCAAACCACTACACCAAACTACAACATTCATTGCAATGAACTACAGATGTATTCCCATTTGAAGGCATCCTTCTGACTGTTCCATCTTAGTACAGTTCTGATTCCATTGTAAGAATGCTCTCTTGATTACTTGTTTGCTCATTTGGAGGAATGCTTTTACTGTGGGAGCCCTCCTAACCTCCTTGGGCAGGCCATTCCACAAGAACAGAGCCATCGCAAAGAATGCGCAGGCATGGGGAGTTGTTGATCTCACCCATTTGCAGGGAGGAGACTTCAGAAGGCATTGCTCAGATGAATGAAGTTGTCATGGCAGAGCATAGTGCAGGAGTGCTATCCTTCAGGTTATGTGGAGCTGAGGCCATGAAAGGTTTTCGTATCCTAAGTCAACTTCAGCCCATATCCTGCCATTATGGCTCCAGTGTTATGTTGGTAATAGCTCTGGTAAAAGTATAAACACTCCCACAGAACTCAGTAGGAATGAACAGCAAAGTCTCCAAAGCTGCCTCCCACTGCACCTACATAGCCTCAGCTTAGACTGGGATACTAAGTCTGCAGCTCTCTAAGTTATGGAGCCAGTTTTGTGTAGTGGTTAAATGCGCGGACTGTAGTCTGAGGAAACTGGGTTTGATTCCTCAATCCTCCACTTGCAGCTGCTGGATGACCTTGGGCAAGCCATAGTTCTGTCAGAGCTGTTCTTGAAAGAGCTCTCTCAGCCCCACCTACCACACAGAGTGTCTGTTGGGGAGGGGAAGGGAAAGGAGTTTGTAAGCCACTCTAAGACTCTGAGTGTCGGGCAGGGTATAAATCCAATCCTCCTCCTCCTCCTCCTCTTCTCCTCCTCCGTCTATAAACCCCAATAAGGGTACCTGCATGTCAGATGCTAGGGTATGGGGCTGATCTCTCTGGTCTCATGGTGTGCATATTTTGAACATGTATGGGTGTGGAACTCGAGAGAGGGGCCATTTTGAACAAATAGAGGATGGGGTATAAATCAAGCAAACAAACAAACAAACAAATAAATAATAAATCTAGTCCTGCCCCTTCCTTCTGTTTTGATACAGGCCAGTAGATGAGCTTTGTCTTATTTGTCAATTCATCTTTGGCTGTATTCAAAGCCTTTCTCTCTGGTTTATCTTGTGTGTGGTTTCCCCCGCTGAGCTATTAGGGAAATTACAGGAATTCCTCTTGTGAGTGTTCTGTTGTTTGATTTGTTGTTCATGCCCTTGTTATCCTGTCCTCATTCTTGCAAAAAGCTGCTTCTCAGGGCATTCGTCTCTCCCTGAGACTTGAGTCCTCTTTTTTGGGGGGGGGTCCCTCTGCCAAGGGAGCTGTAGAGGTAGCTGAGTAATATGGGTGGAGTGTCCATGTCTCCTTTCCTATGTGTCCACTTGTCAATAGCATATGCTTTTGGAGGAGGAGATTCAAACCCCTCATCTGAAGAGCTCCTAGGAGTGTGCTGCGGAGCATTCTACAGTCTGTGCTAGAAAATGCTCTGTGTCCTTTGTTCATTTCTTCGAGTGGTGGGTGGTGGCAAGGAAGTCCCAATGCATTGGCTGGTTGCTTCCATGTATAGCAGATACTGGGGTGTTAATAGCATACCGCTGTATGATTGGTGGGTGTTAGGGGAGGACTCCAATGCAGTTGGTGTGATCTTAGATCTCTGAGCTGCCACAGTTTCTCTGCTGAGAAAGCAAAGAATGCTGATTAGCTATGCCAGGGTAGGGCTGAATGTTCCATGTGCTTGCAAATTCTGAACAGATGCTAAGTCAGAGATCACTGAAAATTATGCCAGTTGTCATGCAAGCAGTGTGGGGGCTGGACTCAGTGACCTTTTCTCCCTTCCAGTTCTTAAAGGTTGTCGCACGATCAGCTGCCAAAAATGATCTCCTTGTGGTGAGCCATTCCTCTGCAGGTGCTAATGTCTGTAAGCATTTTTCCAACTGTATCAGTACTCTCCTACTGAACAAAATTTTGAGTCCAGTGGCACCTTTAAGACCAACAGAGTTTAATTCTGGGTGTAAGCTTTCGTGTGCATGGTATCTGAAGAAGTGTGAATGCACAAGAGAGCTGATACCTTGAATATAACTTTGTTGCTCTTAAAGGAGCCACTGGACTCAGACTTTGTTCTGTTGCTTCAGACCAACAGGGCCGACCCACCTGAAAAGTTCTCCCCTATGTGAGTCTCCACACCAGTGCTCCCTCTAAGCTGTGGAGTCTTGTGAGCAAAAAGTCTACTTTGTGAGCTACTGGCATTAAAGTTGTGTGAGCCAGAGACAAAAAAACTGTGAGCTAACTCACACTAACTCAACTTAGAGGGAACACTGCTCCACACCCTCCTGTGTACTTGCAGGGATTGCATTTGTACACCAGGATATCCATATTACAGCCCTGCAGTTTCAGTTAGCAAGTCACCATGCGGTTCACCTATACTTTTAATTACAAGACAGTCAACATACTGGTGTGGTCATTTTTTAATTTTTTAAAAAAATCTGGCCATTCTCTCTTAATGTTTTAAAGCTATTTTGAAATAGGCAAAATGTTTTCCAGTTGGGTTTTGTGTTTTCTTGTGCTGTCAAGTCACGGCCATCTCATGGCAACCCCTTAGGATTTTCGAGGCAAGAGACATTCAGACGGGGTTTGCCATTGCCTGGCTCTGCATAACAACCCTGGACAGAGCCTTATGCTCCATTTGAAGAAGAAGGTGGAGGGAAAACCCCCCCTGCACACTATTAAAGGCAAGGATATAGTTTCGACTGCCTTTCCAAAGATAAGACACAGAAGACAGAAATAACCAAATTTCAGAGCAAGCTTCTTCTAAATCGCAAATTCTGACATAGAACACTAATATTGCAGTCAGGTTTCTAACAGTGCAATCCTAAATCAATGAGCTTAGAATGGATGTAACTCTGTTTTGGATTGCACTGTAGGTAGGGTTGCCAGCTCTGGGTTGGGAAATAACTGGAGATTTGGGAGGGGGGATCCTGGTTTGGGGAGTGGAGGGACTTCAGTAGGGTATAATGCCATAGAGTCCGCCTTCCAAAGCAGCCATTTTCTCTCTCCCCCACATTTTATTAAGGTTTTATACAAGAAATAAAAAAGAGGGAAGGAAAAAAGTAGAAGAGAATAACACAAGAAAAGAGAAACTAAATAAAAGATCAACTTACATACTTAAGAACAGGGAAAAAAGGATAATATCTGATTTTCTCTGCTACAGGAATCTATACATTTACTTATTTCCACCTTAGCCCATAGTCAGACCAAGGGAAATATATCACCTTTCTGCATAAGCTTATTATCAGAAAGGTGATATATTTCCCTTGGTCTGACTATGGGCCATTTTCTCCAGGTGAACTGATCTCCATCACCTGGAGATCAGTTATAATAGCAGGAGATCTCCAGCCACCACCTGGAAGGTGGCAAGCCTAACTGTGAGTCTAGAACAGAGTATAATTAAGAATACTTTTCATTTCATTGGGATGGATCCAGCCAGCTTTTTGGTTGGTGAAAACTGAGGACTTCCCTCTGACCACCCAAAAAGCCTATGCTGGGGAGAATGGCATCTTCATGTACAAAAGCCAAGTAGAACAAAAGTTGTAGTAAGGACTGGAATCGGTGGAGATAGAGGGGAAAAGCTGGCTGGGTCCAACCCATTATTCTATTTGATAATGTTTCCACTGTTTAATGGCCATAGAATCTATGCTTTTAATATCAGTTTGAGTGTCAGAAAATGAAAAGATGCAACATGTCTCAGGCTTGCCAGGAAAAATGTATGCCAGTAAGAACATGGCAACTTTTGCTGTTGCTCATGGTTTCTAAATACAGTATTTCAAAAATGATCTAACCACATCAGTTGATGCTTGGAGAGCTTTACAGAAATGTTTTAGTGCTCTAGTAGCTTGTAACATTTCCACCTACTGCTGCAAAATAAAGGTGCGTGCTTGTGGGCAGACCGGAGCCTCTTAATTCTGATGTCATCTTAGAGATCCCTTCTTTTCACTGGACAGAGAGTGCTTATCCTCTTTGATTTTCCATGCTGTGTTTCTAGAAGCAATCTGAACTGTACGGGGAGGATGGGAAGCAAAGACTACTCCCTCTTTAAAATGTTAACGTTATAAATTACAGAGTTTAAAGCCAATGTTAAATTGATTTAGAATTAATTCAGGGCCATTAAGAGAAGTACTTTGAAATATTTTCATAATGTTGGGAACATAAATGAAAATCTATTTTGTCTGTTGCCTCTCCCTCACCTCTCTAGGTGACTGTTCTGGCCATTTCCCCTTCTTCTGCACACTAATGGCAAACTTACTGACAGGAAAAAGAAATGTTATAAAATTACTTGTGTAAATGCCTTCAGTGCAATGTTGTGACTGGAAACATGACTGGGATTGGGAAGCTTGTCTACTGGCGGCAAAAGGAGTCGATTATAATGTCAGTAACAGCTATCTTGTGCTTTAAGAAAAATAATATGTAGAGGCTGGATTGTAGTTTTCTAAATTTGAATCTGTGCACGTCTACATGTCCATTTTAGTAAATAGAGGATAATTCCATATAAACTGTAGCATTTCACTGTTATATAATGTGGGGGCATATAATGTAAAAAGTAAGGCACAGAGTAGTCTTCAGAACCCCACTTGTTTAGCACATTATACACTCGGACTGTGTAGAGACGTCTCTGAGGTAACCTACTATTTTGTTTGGCAGCCATTTTGTTTGCCTGGGGATGTGCACAGATGTACATGTATCTCTCAGTGGTTCACATGGGATATGTACAACGTTGCTTTACAGGCAAAGCTGAGAAGCCTGCATTAGTTTTCTTGTCTCTGCATTCTTACAGATGCAGCACTTTGACAAAACCTGCTTTGAAATGGCAACTCAGTGATGTTGTGGTGAATTTCCTAAAGCAGTAGCTCCATGCAAGGATTCTCAGGAGCTATCACATTTTCTGGTGGTTTTGCTAAATTCTTTGCAAGAGCTCTATAGAGGAGTTGTAATGCCACTCCTTTGCTCCTGAATAAATCACCTGAGATCTAATGAACTGCTGGCCCTAATGCAAACCTGATCAAGTCTCACTGAGGAAGCCCCGAAAGTGTAGGCGAGCAGAGTGTAGCTTCAGGCTTACAAAAGGGGGGAAAAGATATGCCTGCCAGAAGTCCAAGACTTTCAATCTATATGCAGAACATATCATTAAAAAGCTGGATTAGATTTAGATGAAGATGGAGTGAAAATTCTTGGAAGGAACATTAACAATTTGAGATACGTAGATAGCACCACATTACTGGCAGAAAATAATGAAGACTTGAAACAACTACTGATGAAGCTTAAATCAGAAAGTGCCAAAGCAGGATTACAGCTGAAGATCAAGAAAACAAAAGTAATGGCTTCTGGGGAATTATACAACTTTAAGGGTGACAATGAAGAAACTTAACTTTGATACTTATGGAGAGTTTTACAGATATGGTGGACTGCCAGAAAAACACAGTGGGTTCTAGATCAAATCAAGCCTGGACTCTTTCTAGACGCTAAAATGATAGACGCTAAAAGGATAGACACAATTTCCGCACACATACAAACCGCTGCATCAGTGTTCTTAAATCATCAGTGTTTGTAGAACTTCCAGCAAATTTTTTGTCTGCTCCAGGAGTAGCTCTGAATTTACTGCCCCATTGCCCTGTCTTTTCTGGATCGACTTTTCCCACAATTTTTTTCCTTTGGGGATCAACTCACAGTTTCTAAGTGTGGAATTCCTGAAATCAAATTTTGTTTCCCATTGTCCTTTTGCAGTGTCAGCGTTGTGTGTACACCTTGCCCCTCCAAGTCTCCCGAACAACTGACTGATTTTTTTAAAAATATAGTTTTGTTTGTGTTATGACACTGATTGAGTGTCAGGAACTGTGAGGTTTAATGTAGCTTTCTCTGTGCAATTACCCATCCATGAAGTTCCTTTCCTTTCATTTTTTTGTGGGTAGGTTTTGTTGCCTCATGCTTGTAGTTTCTTCATTCTCCTTTCCCTTCTCTTCCCCTATAGCACCTGGTTTGTTTTCGCTGACAATTAAGTTTTTAAACATCTGAAAATAATGGAATTATATAATTGATTTGATAATCATGGAAACTCAACATGTGCAGTGTTTCCATTTAGGGTACTTCATAACTATTGAATAATTATTAGCGTTCTTAATAATTATTGAATAACAATGTTATTAATTGATTTATCCAGTTCGGCGATTGCAAACAGAATATTATTTTCGTTAGGATTTTGTGGGGAGTGACTAAGGAGGAGCGAGGGACCTTTGAAATGGCAACAACCATACTGTTTCCCACAATACATTCTGCCTTTCTTTTTACAATGTTATAATTTTACTGCAAATAGGTAAAAAAAGGGAAGTTCTTTCAGTGATGAAGTACACGACAACACATTTAGCATGCTTCATAACCACTGAATAACACTGTTATGGATTGGTGCACCCAGTTCCATGATCATGGGCCATTTTCTTAGTTGGTTGCCCATGATACATCCAGCCTCTTTTTTTTTTTTTTGCAATGTTATGATATTATAACATTACTGCACATGCACAAAAAAAGGAAGTTCCATTGCTGACAAAGTACATAGTGACATGGCCGCACAACCTCCTTTCAAAGGAAGTGTGGAACACATAGGAAGGGTCAAATCCAAATTCCAGAAAAAAAATCCTCAAAATAAATGCCCTTTTGCAGGTCCTGACCTGGATAGGCCAGGCAAGCCCAATCTCATCAGATCTCAGAGGCTAAGCAGGGCTGACCCTGGTAGTATTTGGATGGGAGACCTCCAAAGAATATCAAGGTCAGGAGGCAGAGGCAAGGCTATCAAGTCTCCATGCCCCAGTAGGAGTTGCTAGGGGTTGACATGACTTCTAGGCATGGGCACACGCACACACAAAATGCAAAAATACAAACAAATAAATAAATAAACAAGTGGCCTTTTTTGTGGATGGGGTGCTACAAAGTTGGAGCATCAGCTGGGGATTCAACTCACTGGGAAACAGTGGCAACCCTGAGGTGCAGAAAAGGCCCAAATGAAGCCATCGTACTTTGGTCACAATATGAGAAGACAAGAGTAACTGAAAAAGCAAAAATTCTAGGAAAAGTTGAAGGCAGCAGGAAAAGAGGAAGACCCAACATGAGCTGGATTGACTCAATAAAAGAAGCCACACCCCTCAGTTGGCAAGACCTGAGCAAGGCTGTTAATGATAGGACATTTTGGAGGACATTCATTCATAGGGTCTCCATAAATTGAAAGCAACTCAACAGCACATAACAGACACTCACAGTCCAAGGCTTGCACTCAGGGGCCAGCAGTTCATACTGAACTAATGCTGCAATAATTTCAGGTCTTCATGAGGCCTGTGCTGTATCATACGGAATCTTCTTCCCTGCTCAGGCAGACACCATTAGTCTAAGTGAGGTACTCCCTGGTTGAGTTTCCAGCTGTATCCCCTTTAGGTCTCCTCCAGCTGAACTCTTGGTCTTATACATGATGGGGTGGTGGTGGCTGTCAGTTCCTACCTTCCATTTGCTTTTGACAGTATGCTTCTTCAGGGCGGTTTGATTACCTGGGGCAGGAGAGAACCTTGGCCTTGACCCAATCTAGGCAGTCTACATAGGATTGGGAGTGCCATGGTTGACAGACAGACCAGCTGCATGGTATTTCAAGCTGGATGTTGATGGATATAGGTCATAAGGCTCATGGAAATATGCTTAGGACAAGGAATGTGTATGGGGAAAATGAGCTATATAAATCCAGAGAACAAGGTTGTTACATAAGGAGAAAAAATGGCTCATAACTTACATAATCCCCAGATAAATCATTCAAAATGATAATCAATCATTTTATCAAATAATGAAAACAAAGCCTTCGAGGCTTGGGGACATATTTACCATCCACTGAAGCAAATTTAAAATGCCTTCCTAGTGATAAATGAGGGAGAACTTACACTTACCTAAGGGCAGTGGTTTTTAAGAATAGAAGTAAACATCCATCTTCTCTTTCACACGCATGGCTCAATTATAGCCGGCTTATAGCAAGCAAAGGAAGCTTCAGAAGATCTAGGGATTCTTTCATGTTTACAGTTACTATGAGTTCCTTCTCAGGCCTGGTCTATACATGCAGGAGAATGTTGATTAATGAGGTGGTAGAGCACCAGGGTCATAGAATGAAATGCACTACTTCAGACCGCAGGGAGGAATTGCATAAGGAGTGCCTTGCTGGATCAGTCCTGTGGCTCATCCAGTCCAGCATCCTGTTTCACACAGTGTCTAACAGGTTGTCCTGGAGAACCAACAGGGCATAGAGGCTAAGGCAGACCCCCAATGCTGCCTGTTAGCATTGGGTTTCAGAGGTTTACTGCCTCTCTATGTGGAGGTTCCCTTTACTCACCATGGCTAGTAGCCACTGATAGACCTTTCCTCCATGTATCAGTAACCCCTGTAGTGGTTAAGTGCATGGACTCTAATCTGGGAGAACCAGGTTTGATTTCCCCACTCCTCCACTTGCACCTGCTGGATGACCTTGGGCAAGCCATAGCTCTGGCACAGCTGTTCTCTCAAGGACAGTTCTCTCAGAGCTCTCTCAGCTCCACCTACCTCACAGGGCATCTGTTGTGGGGAGGGGAAGGGAAAGGAGTTTGTAAGCCGCTTTGACACTCCTTCGGGTAGTGAAGGGCAGGGTATAAATCCAATCTCCTCCTCTTCTTCTTTCAAAGCTGTGTGTGCTTGTTATCAGTACCACTGCTGGCTGTGAATTCTACCATTTAGGTCAAATCTACATCTGACTTTCCTGTTGGAATCATCCTAGTTTCAAAAAAACCCCATCTATACCTGTTTCTAGTTTCAAACCATACTTGTTCTAGTTTAAAAATTACTATTTACATTCGTTAATTGCCCTCTTGTGGTCAAGCTAGCATTATACTACTTTAAACAGATCCTGTTGCTTAGTGCTCTTCAGACCCAGGGAGTGAAATTTGAAACCAGCGTGAAATGAGCATAGGAAAAGACAGCAGTCAAACTATTCAGAAGGGAGGTGTAAATTGGGCCGTAGTTATTCATTGACTAAGGCCCAATTTACTCCTCCCCTCTGAAGTAGTTTTTTCATAGAGTTTCTGGCAATTCCTAGAGCTACTTGCCATTATTCCTGGGTTTTCCCTGGAAGTGACAGCACTAGGCTGGCTATGCCACCCGCCCCCACCGTGTCCCCTGCCCCCAGCCCTCCCGCCAATTGCCAGGCTTGGCCTGAGAAACTTGATGGTAACTCAGCATCAAAGCAGAGCATGGACAAAACTGCAAAAACCTGGGACCACTTTCATAGGCTTCATGACCCCCTTTTAGGCTGAGATCCACAGGTTGGGAAACACTGTTGTAGTTTTTTGTTATTATGTGTCTGTTTTGATTCTTTCCCAGTATACCGCTATGCTATCCTGCTCCTAGCTTCACTATTATTATAAATAAGGTCAGGATTCAAGAATGGACATCATTTGGCTTGGCTTTTGATTAGCTGTTGCTTGACAACACCCTGCTAGTTGTGGCTGGTGTGTCAAACTAGGATCCGTGAGATCCAGGATCAAAGCTCTACTTTGCCTTGAAGTTCATTGGGAGATCTTTGCCAAGTCATTCATGCCACAGAATTGTTGTGAGGTTACAATGAGAGGGGAAAGTACCATGTGTTGGACCTGGGCTTTTTGGAAGAGGGGTGGGATATAATTCTAATAAACAATGTAAAACTGCCTGCAACCCCTAAAGTATCTGAGAGTTTCATCAAAAAGAGTACTGAGCCCAGGGAAAGGTGAGGGGCAGTGCTTCCAGTAAGGTTTAAGAAAAACCCTCATATCCTTAGGTGATTTTTCAGGTAGGGTTGCCAAGTTACTTTCCAGCAGGAGTGGGGGAGTGATTTTAGGGTGATTACTAGAGCATCGCCCTGCAATGTGCTCAGTATAATGATGTCACTTCTGGGCAACGTCATCGCGCTGGGCATGTTGGCCTGATGTGGCCATTTCAGGGGTGGGTTCCCCCCGCCGGACGAATACAGACCGGCGAATTGGGGACCTAATCAGTGGGGGAATCCCCGCCCCCCGGGGGGACTTGGCAGCCCTATTTTCAGGGATTTCTCTGAAAGTGAGGGGGGGGGTGAAAGAAAGGCCCATTCCAAATGAAAAAATGTTGGCCCAGGGATGCTTTTCCTTCTTCTGGTTGGTGTGGAAAACAGGATGCTGTTCACATGGGTCATCAGTCTGATTCTCAGTCTAATCCAGCAAGGCTCTTCTCATGTTCTTATGTACCCAGTGACATCATCACTAAGCCAGATCTGATTGGCTATGTAACGTTGTTGTAACTTAACAGTCGCTGTATGATCCCCTTTTTCTGGCATCACCCATGTAACAATTCCCAGCGAGCAATCCTGGGGGCAAATTACCCAAAACAATGTCATGGAGGTGAAACAAGAGAAGCAAATGAGAATGAAAAAAGATGAAGTTTTATATAATTTATGGGTTGGGACTCACTGGGAGAGTCATAATTTTGGCTTCTCCCTAAAAAAAATTCTACTCTTAGCATTAAAAATGAAAAGGGCAACCATAATTACAAGATGGAAATGATTTAGGCCAAAATCCTAATGTTTTGTAATCTCCTGTTAAGAAAAGTATGCAGAACAGTCCCAGTGTTGTAGAAGTCACTAGGCTATTTGCACTTTCCAGCAGTGAATTGCTGTTGCTTTGCTAAGCGTATGCCTGAGCATTCTGACAACTTAACTTCTATTGTCTTTATCTAAAAATAATTCTAGCCTGCTTTGAAATTTTGGAAAATGTGCAAATGTAATAATTTAAAAATAGGCTTTGAAATTTCATTTTCTCTTTTGGCAATGTTGGTTGCTATGGTGTTCAAGTAATAGGTTGTGATTTTTAACACTGAATTAATTACTACTTCTCACTCACAGAGAACATCTAATTATACATATTCATGAAAAACACTGTTTGGTATTCCTGGGGGAGAAAGAAACTATTTTTTGTACTGTGTGTACTGCATTTGGTTTAATGCATCTCTCTCCTTTTGCAGAACTTATTTCAAAGTTTCAAACTGTCCAACATTTAGGGAAACTTTATAAAACAGACTAATGGTACAATCCTGTCCTTGTGGTTATGTATGTTAGAGCAGGATAGGATCAGAACTGAACCAGTTAAGATGCTGTTAATTCCCACATTATAGCACTACAAGGTGAGTTATGGCATTGGAATATACAGCACTATAACTTTCAGTCTGCATTAGTTATGATGCCATTGGATGCTAATGAAGACAAAGGGGGGCAGAAATGGGGCATACTGAGGAAATACTGAGACAGCAGAGGAGTGGCCAACTTATTCTTGTATTTTTGTATTTGTGTGTGTGTGTGTGTGTGCACTTGAAAGTCATATCAACCTCTGATGACTGAATCTTACTGGGGGCCTGGAGGGTATTCAGATAGGTGGCTGAATAAAGCCTGCCCCTGCCCCTCCCGCCTCTGGGTTCCCATCCAAGTACTTGCCAGATTTGACCTCCCTTAGCTTCCGAGATCAGGCTTGCCTGGGCTATCCAGGTCAGGGCAACTTTAACTCTTAAATGGTACTGTTGCTGGAACAAGAAATTTGCAACCTCTGTCTTCATTTGTTTCAAAACTCCCTCTGTTACTGTTGAATAAAAACTTTACCTGGATTCAATGTTATTTGGATGTTGCATAGCTTAGAATTTGAAGTTTTTCTGTTCTTTTTTTTTTTTTTGCCTGTACAAGCTTCTAGGTGGGAGTTGATCTGAGAGGGGTCCCCCCCTTCTGCTTAACACCATACCTGCAGGTTCTCCAGCCTATGGCCACCTCAGTATAAAAGGGGGAAGAATCCTACCTACTCACAAGCCCCATGGTGTTGGTCAGCTAAACCCTGTAGTTGAAACTGAATGAAGCAAAAAGAGAAGGAGATGGATGATGTGTCATCTGGAGTAATGAGCATGGGCCAATCAACATGCAGCTAAGTGGAGACTAGGTAAAACAGTGCCGGGGCTTAAGAGAGGTATGGGTTGTTGAGTGAGGCTATCACATACTTCCACTAAGCACCAGGGATGCTCAGTTACCTGTTAGTTTAGCTCATGTCTTGCTTTCAGATTGCTGTCACTGGGAGAGCCAGTCAGTTGACAGTGTATTCATTTTAGTGGTTCAGATGTGTCCATTCATGCTAGTACAGACTTGGTTTTTCACAACTGCTTCCCTCCATCACCCATTTGCTGGTGTCACTTCCAATTAAAAAGCACACAGTTAAACAAGGAAAAAACTGAATGCTTTTTCATTGAGGTTGACTACTTTGATGTCTTCATGTGCCTTCTTTCCCCACCATTCAGTTCTTCCCATGAACACAGCTGACTAAGTTTGCAACCAGATCTTGTGAACACTTCCAAGCAGGTGTGAAAGATGCAAAAAACAAGCAACATATCCTCTGTTGCACTGTATTTTACCTGACATTGCACTGTATTTTACCTGGTATATTTTAAACTGGTTTTAACTTCTGTATATTACATTTGATGGAACCCGCCCTGAGCCCGTTGTGTGGGGAGGGCAGGCTACAAATCCAATAAAAGAAACAAACAAATAAAAAGACACATCTGAATGCACATGCACAAAGAGGGAGCGGATTACAACCGATTCTGTGCCTGACAGATAGGTCACTGTGGCCCAATCTGTATCTAGCACTTGCTCCGCTGTTTTACCAAATCCATGCTGGAACATAAATTCCCATCTGCATTGCATGCCACTTTCACTTTGATTGATTGTTGGATTTTATGGCAGTGTCCAGACTGCATGCAGCTTTCACTTCATTTGATCTCTCGGTTTTATGGAACTGTCTGCATAGATTTATGGCTGTTTTATGGCCATTTGAGAGTGACTCTGCAGTCAATACGGTGTTGGCCCGGGGAATTTGAATGTGGTTTTGAGTCACATCTTTTTCTGTTCGAGTGTGGGTTTGGTCAAACAACAGAGCAAATGCTAGATGCAGATTGGGCCTGTAAAGTCAGCTATGACCCCCGTGGATATGTGCTTCTTCTCCAGTGATCAAGAAGATTTAGTTAGCAGACTGCAAGTGCAAAAGCATCTGCAAGTGACAACACAAATTTGTCACTTATTACCAAGCCACCATGTGGCCTGCACTTGGTAGCACTAGTGGTACTTGTCATTATGGCACTCAAAATGAATTTTGATTTCAAAGCATCAAAGCAATCCAATCAGGAGCTCATCTCTCATGTAGACAGTGGAGTTCAATCATGGTAAATTCACCTGGCAATCATGTTCATGTTGAAATTTGCAGCATCCCCGCTAAATGCTGTTTTCTAGGAAATGCCTGTCCAGGAATGAATATGGGGCCTCTTCTATGCTAAGCTAGTCATGTTTCCACTGTGCTGCAGCATCATTTTTTGGTACTAGGGCAATATGGGTTCCATCACAAAGTGAGCTTTACATTGGTCAGCTCTTGTGATTAATGTTGATCTCTGGAGTGGATGGTGTGCATTCTCCTATACCCGTTACCCTTTCCCCCCTTCTCAAAATACGAATGCAACTAACCAGTCCCCCAAATCTGGATTATTCTTTCCCCAAAGGGGACCAATCCTGTTCTTCATTTCCTTCTGCCGTTTGTCCCTTCAGGTTGCTACCAGACCACTTCTGCTGTTTCTTGCTTTTTTACGGGTGTCCATTCTCGCTTGTTTGTTGCTTCACCCCCAGGTAGACTTGTGCTATATCCCTGCTGGGTGCAGCTGGGAAGGCATGAGTTCTCCTTGCCGGCCTCCTCTCCATACAATTTGGAGAGAGGAATGGAATGTCATTCCTTTTGTCCCTCTGCATCCCTGATTTTTCCTCTGACAAAAAGATTATTCTTATAATATGGAATGCAGGGGTGATTAGGCTTGCCAACCTCCAGGTGGGCAACAAACACACAGGAAATATGGCAAGGTTGAGTAAAACATGGAAAATCACCATGTAACACCAACAAAGCACACAATTCTAATATGTTAGTGTAACTTCATTAATTAATTAAATCATATACCTGTGGGGTTTTTTTTAAATCATGTACTTATAATATGCAATAAAATCTCTGGAGAATTGGAAAAGCCACATACAGAATTTCTTGACTTGTGCATTGTAGCATTATGAGCTTTGGTTCCAGGAGAAATAATTTGCCTGAAGAAGAATTCCTCAAAACATGCAACTTTTGCCTGGGAGGCATGTTGCATGATGTTTGCTGCATCTCTTTTCTGAAGGCAAGACAGCCACAACGTTGAACCTTGTCTGCATATTTATCTCTGCAACTTTGGACATTCCTTTAAGATTGAATACTGTTATATTTATCTGTATACTTCTACCATTGTTGCTAGTGCACCATAATAATCAGGTTACACTAGGGTCTTTATTGCATGTTATAAGTACATTGTTTAATTAATGAATTAACATATAGTAACATATTAGAACTGTGTGCTTTGTTTGTGTTGTGACACAGTGATTTCCCACATTTTACTCAATCTCCAGGTGAGGCCTGGAGATCTCCTGGAACCATGACTTATCACCAGACTGCAGAGATCAGTTCACTTGGAGAAAATGCTGCTTTGGAAGGTGGACTCTATGTAATTATACCCTGCTGAGGTCCCTCCCTTCCCCAAACTCTGCCCTCACCAGGCTCCGCTCCCAAATTTTCCAGTTATTTCTCAACCCAGAGTTGGCAACCCTAATTTGAAGCCCAGCCTGCTAGGCATTGGCTGCTTCTGTCCTGCCTTCCTGCGTGAGTGGACATCACGAGGTAGTGAGGTCATGCTTGGAAGGATCTGTACTGGATGGATAAGTGGTAGTGAATTCCCTCCATGAATTTCCCTGGTCAAAGGTATGCTTTGTTCAGGTTGCCAGGGCATTCAGAACCCTGGCTACAAGAATGAGCTGTTCCCCACTGACCTTCCTGAGGTGTTCTACTTGGTATACATCTGAAGGCACTGTGTTTCCTTCCAGAGAGGCAAGATAAGGATAGTCTGATGTTTCCAGGGTGTCCCTTCTTGTCAATAGGTGCTTTTCATACATGGGCAGTGTGTGATTTGTGAGCTATTTTGTTGTGATTGGTGGATGGCAATGGAATTGCTAGGAATCCTATGGGTGTGCCCATTGCTGCTGCTGTGTGAGTTCTTTTCCCTTGTATTGTAGCTCTTCTTTCAATTCTGATGCTGGGAGAACACAGGATCCTCCCAACACACTGCATTGGCGTTAATTCAGACGTAGAGGTGGGCGTTTTAAACCAGGAGTCGCCAACCTTTTCTTTAAAGAGAACTAATTCTGATTAATAAAAAATATTCCAAGTTACTCCCCCCATCCAAGCATGTTCTAAAGTTTTGTTGTGTCTTAGTGAAAAGAATGGGAACTAGGAAGAGCACCAGACATGAAGCTGGGGGTAATATGAATAGAAGTAATATGCATGCTTGTATAGCTCCCCATAATAGCTGAGCTGCAACATTCTGCACTAAATGGAGTAGGGTTGCCAGGTCCGATGATCATGCCAGCGGGGGACGGAGAGGGACTTTCCGGGAGTGGAGGCAGAGTGCCACAACGTGTTGACATCACACGGAAGTGATGTCATCATGTCAGTGATGCTCTGGTCTGGGGACAAAACTATGGTAAAATTGCCCTCAAACAATAGAGTTTTTTCCCAAATCCAGAGTGTCACTGTGCAACGTTGCCGACGTGATGATGTCACTTCCGTGTGACATCAGCACATTGCATTTGGGGGCAGGATTCGCCTCCTCCGGCTGGCTGATGGTGGGCAGGCGCCTGAAAAACCAGGGGATCCCCTGCTCCCAACTGGGGAATGGCATCCCTAAAATGGAGTTTCTGAACTAATTTCGAGGGGAGACCAAAGTGCAGTGCATGAGAGTGGTCTAGTCATGATATCACCATGACATGGTTCCGGGTGGCCAGATCAGCAGTATCAATATAAGGGGCCGTTTTTCAAGCTAGGCTGAGTTTGAAGATTTGGGACTAGGCCTTGTAGCTCACTAATGTGCTTTACTTAATCCTGACTCCACCCACACTGATCACAGTTGTTTAACAATAGCTGAATAAAACTAGCTAACTCAGAGGTAGTTTGCCTTTGTTGCCTTCCTCTGTGGAGCAACCCCAATCTTCCCTGGTGGTCTCCTATACAAGTACTGACTGTGGCTGACCCTATGACTCCAAGAGAAAAAACTACTCCCTCAACGCATTGCTGAGTAGGGGGGAAAAGCCCTCCCATGGAGGATAAAGTCCTGTTAGCAATCTGTTAATCCAACACTGTAGTATAGGAAGGGTAGAAGGAACACCACTAGTCAAGCACTCATTTTCTCCACAGGGAGGGAAGGGACTATAGACATTATACACTAATGAAAGGGTGGATGTTGCACACTAGCCTAAGAGCATCATAACACTTCTTTTTTTAAAGCAAACTTGAAGTGAGGATAGAGTTGCCAAGTCCCCCCCGGGGGGAACCCCCGCTTGATTGGCCTGCTCCCCGCCGGCCCAGATCGGGCTGCCGGGGGGAACCCCACCCCCAAATTGCCAGGCTGCAGAGACGTGCCTCGCATGATGATGTCACCTGGAGGTGATGTCATCGCGTTGGGCACATTTTGCGTTGGGCACAAAACATTATGGGTTTCCCTTGAATTATAGAGGTCCCGCCCCCAATGTGCCCGATGCAATGGTGTCACTTCCGGGTGATGTCATTGCAGTGCGTGTGCTTTGTGCGTGCGCCAGAAGACTCCCAAGGAGGGCCAGGACTTTCCCTGCTAATACGAAGGTAAGACTTGGCAACCCTAAGTAATGATGTGTAGGTTTGCCAACCTCCAAGCAGAGGCTGGAATCTCCTGGGATTACAACTGATCTCCAGGAAGCAAAAATCAGTTCCCCTGGACAAAATGGCCACTTTGGAAAGTGGACTCCATGGCATTATACACTGCTGAAGTCCCTCCACTCTCCAAACCCCGCCCTTTCCAGACTCTGCTCCCCAAAAACACTTATTCATACATAGCAAGCTTAGTGACTGCTCTAGTACCCATGATTTGGATTCTTGTATTCTAACAACATGGTTTTGTTGACACAAAAGAAAACTTGGACCTCGGCACTGATTACTATGACAGATGGAGCAGAAGTGACAAGACCATTAAATCTGCTTTTTGAGACTCGTCTTATGGTTTCTATTACCTAATTTGTCAAAATATCTGACAATTCCAAGCCCTTGGAAGTAGATTGGACAAGATGAGACTTCAGGAACTGGCTGAGCACGATAGCTCAGCAAATGTGAAGAGAAGCAAAAATATTTTTCTTAATAGGTGTTGAATGTGGAAAGAGAGCATATCCATCTTCTGCATTTCAAGAAATTACAAAATGTTTTCTGCTCTGAAATTATCAAGAAAGTTATTTACCGAGCTCAGTAACCCACAGGTAACCTGATCTCCGTGCCAGTCAGAATGACATGCTTGAGTTTAAGTAGCATTTAACATATTTGTTGGACACAAATGAAATGCTGCCATCTAACAGGTTTTAAATCTGATTCAAGAGTGGTGCCAACCCAGTACAAGGCAGCCTGAACTTCTGCCTGTAGTTCCAGCACTGCCAGAGATCCCATACCAACATCCAAATGACAGGAATGTTCCACTGCCAGGGGATAAGCCAGTGGTCAACAGCAACAGCACTTTTGCCCATGACCCTCCCCTCCTCCAAAGGTGTGAAGAAGAAGAAGAGCAGGCTCTGGCTGCCACTCATGCCCACCCTATCTGCAGCTTGGGCAGCAGGCTTGCAGCAGTGGCCCCCTCTTGGACTTTTTGCCCAGGGCTCCAGAATTACTAAGACCGCCCCTATCCACTGCTGTTGCTTTTATGTTGCTATTCAGGAAATCTTGTGCAACCACGTTCAGCTGTCAGATTCTCAGCCATGCCTGCTAGGTAGACAATCAAATGGTCTGGGAACCATGTATCTTTGGGACCGCCTCTGCTGATATATCCCCTGAAGGGCCCATGAGTTATCTGTCTGTCCTTGACTAGGGCCAGGACTTTTAGTACCCTGGCCCCAACCTGGTGGAACTCTCTGCCGTGTAACGTCCGTGCCCTGCAGATGCAGTTCCACAGGGAATGTTAAGCAGAGATGTTCCACCATGTGGTTGGCTGAGGACAGCGACAGCATCCATCTGGCTGGCACTCTCTCACACACACACTCTGCAAGGTGGTAGCATAACTGGAAATTTTGATTGCCATCTGATTTAATGTGACTGAAATCATACTGTAATTTTAAATGTTTTAACTGATACGATATGTTGTTTTATCCACTGCTGTTCACCACCCTGAGCCCTGTTTACAAGGAATGGGTGGTATAAAAAAACAATCAAATTTAATAATAAATAAATACTTAGATAAAAGTCACAAAATACTCAAATCATATATTGATTGCAGGGCATAGTTTCAGTTTTTGAGATTTAAAAAAAATCTGGGAAGAGTCCAAGATTTGAATCTATCATTTTTGGTGTGTCCTGGCACAAAAAGTGGTGTTTTCACTGAGATGTACCACTATTGCTTGTTCTTTAAACTTCCCTAATGACACAACTTTATATAAAGTGCAATCAATGTGTGCGGTGTTTTGCAGCCTGCAAGAAGACCAATCCTTGCCCTGAGGAGTTTACAATCAATTTAGTTGTGGTACCAGGATCTCATAATTGTTTCAGATAATTTTTAAAAAGGGAACTGTTGCATGCATATTGCATATAAGCGGTAGGAGACTTTATAGAACAGGGGTCAGGGTTATGCAAAACTGTAATACTAACTCTTCAACGTTTCAGTTTAAAATTCACATCCTGTTTAAAATATCTTCTTGCATATGTGCATACACTTCAGTCATGCAGTGAAGATCCTTATGCTGTAGTGGCAGCTTCTTCAAAAGCAATGTTGTTGTTGTTTTTTTTTTTAAATCTGGCCAGCCAAGCAGCTTTCTGATGACCATTCAGAAGTCCTGCTGGGCAAAAGCCCCATCTGGCCTTGCTGACATTCTAAAAAACACTTGGCACTCACAGGTAGGGATGGACAGAAGAAAAGGGGGGGGGGGATCTAAACCAACCAAGCACAAATCTCCAAAGTCACAACAGCCTTCTTCAGAGGTCAGTTAGTGCAAAATACAAGCAACGTAGTCCCTGTAACACATGTAAAGAAATTAACAATAAATAAAATAGGACCAAAATTGGAATGTTCCAATATGGCCTTGTGTCAAAAGTAGTTGTATGACCTGGAAACAATATGTACCTTCCAGTTTAGGTCCTTAGAGTGCAAATAGAATCTCCTTTCCTATTGATGGCCCGTTGTCCCTGACAAGGAAATTCTGTTTGCACTCTTAGGACCTAAACTGGAAGGTACATATTGTTTCCAGGTCATACAACTACTTTTGACACAAGGCCAGATATATTTGTGGCCCCAAATAGAAACGTTTTGGTGTGTCATTCCATTCCATATTGGAACATTCCAATTTTGGTCCTACTTTATTTATTGTTAATTTCCTTACATGTGTTACAGGCAATGTTCCTTCTAAGCTGAGTTAGTGTGAGCTAGCTCACAGTTTTTTTAGCCTCCAGCTCACAGTTTTTGTCTTAGCTCAGGAAGGATGGCTCCAGAGCAAACTAATGTGTGCAGCAGCCAAATTGCTTGCTCACAGTTTAAATGCCAGTAGCTCACAAAGTACAATTTTTGCTCACAAGACTCCACAGCTTAGAGGGAGCATTGGTTACAGAGACTATGTTGCTTTATATTTTTTTTGCACTAAATGACCTCTGAAGAAGGCTCTTGTGAGCTGAAACGCGTCAGGTCATACATTGTCCTTCTGTGTCTATATGTAACTTTGAACACTGTATAGGTCATACATTGTCCTTTTGTGTGTATATGTAACTTAGAACATTTTATGAGGCTTTCCTTGGACCCCTACTAGGTTTTTATATGTCTTTGTAATAAACAGTTTTGAACATTTACCTTTGTTTTTAACTTTTGGCCCTCTATCAGTTTTCTAAACTTCCTTTGGAGGTTTAGGGATGGACACCAACCAGAGAAATGCAGTTCGGTTTGTGGTTTGTGGCATGCATTGTTTGCAAACTATGGACTGTCACAAACTTGTAGCTGCCTCATGAACTGGTTCAGTTCATGAGGTTTGTGAGGCTGTAGAATGCCCCCCCCCTGGCATGCTAGAGACACCAGTGATTGAATTTACAGGGTTTTAGTTATGCCCCCCCCCCCCCCCAAAGAAGGTACCCCCCCCAATAAAGTGTTTTTGGGAATTTATTGCCTCTTATTTCCCTAGAAAGCATTTTCCTGGAGGCACCTTCTTTGGGGGGACCCCGTAAATCCAATCCTCACCAAACTTGGAGGGCAGGTAGAGGAGGGTCAGCTGGAGATCCCCTACAAGTTTGGTATCTCTAGCTTGCACAGGATCCATTCTATATACTCCTGAACCTCCTGAACATGTGTCAGTCAAAATGACTGCAGTGATCATTTTGACAGGCACAGATGCAGGAGGTTCAGGAGTGTATAGAATGGATCCTGTGCAAGCTAGAGATATCAAAGTCACAAGGGACCTCCACTGGATGCTCCTGTACATGCTCTCTAAGTTGCTGCTTTGAAGTTATGTAAACATTTCGATTAAGCAGAGACAGTCTGTCTGGAAATATCTCTGTTCAGGAACCAGCACCAACCTCCATAAACAGCATGAAAGTTCGTGGAAAGTTCATGCCAGGTGACCTGCCATGAAGTTGACTTTGCGAACCACAAAACTGCCAAAATTCATTACAAACTTTAGTTTGTGAGCCAGTTCCTGCCCATCCGTACTCACAGGCACCACACTGGGGACCCTATTACTGAAAATAATTTTACAAATGAAAGACACTGAAATGGAGAATATTCCTTAGGGACACACAGTTGGACATAATTATTCAAAGAGAAATTGTAACTGTTGTAACGAGTCAGGAATATTTAAACCATTTGGATTTGACTGTTGTTCTGTCTGGCTGTCATAGAGTTCTAGAAGAAGAGGGAATGGAGGAGAGTGACACAACAGCTATGTAAATATAAGGAATGTATACCAATTGTAGAGTTACACTAGGGTTGCCAGGTGCCCTGGGGCCCCTTCTCCTGCTATCAATCAGCTGGCTGGTGGGTGGGGACTTAGTGAAAGCAAAAGCAGGCCTAGGCCAGCATTGCCAACAATGTGGCGACATCATTTCTGGGACCAGGAAGTGATGCCATCATGTCACCAGCAAAGGGATGCTCTGATACTTGGGTAAAACTCTATGGTAAAAATGATTTCTATCAGAGATTTCCCTCCAAATACCAGAGTGTCCCTGCACTGCCAGTTGCATGATGATGTCACATCCAGTGCATGCCAGCCTAGGCCTCCTTTTGTTCCTTGCAAGTCCCCCCCATTCAGGTTGCCAGGGGGGGTACTTGTCAACCCTGATTAAACATAGATTTTGCCACTAAAGGATGCTAATACTATGCTAGGCTATGCTAATAAGCCTTTGGCTTAAAAGTATTGATTACACCAATCACATTGCAATGGCTTGGGAGGGGCTTTGATTCTCCACAAGCAGCAGTGACTCCTGTTTGTTGCTGTCCTGACCTCTCTAATGCCATGCCTAATAGGCAACAGGGTAAACATTTTGCTCCCACACACACTACAGATGGTACTGCAGCCTGGAGCAGATCAGGACCACGGGCGTAGACTTTTCTAAAGTCCAGGGGGGGGGCTCTTTAGCGCGCGTGCTCACTGGGGCGATGTTTCCACCCCCCCGGAAAACCTACTGCCAGCCGCTGCGCCTCCGCGGCCCTTCCGAGGCTCACCAGCCGGTGCTGCTGGTGCCTTTCCCTCCCCCTCCGCCCTGGCCACTCCCTCCCTCACCCCTAAAAGAGGAAGAGGGAGAGATAAGGAGGGAGGAATGGCTAGGCCGGGGGGGGGGGGAGAGGCACCAGCTGGCGAGCCTCGGAAGGGCCAGGGAGGCGCGGTGGCAAGGCGCTGGCAGCAGGCGCGACATTTTCCCGGGGGGGCTCAGTCCCCCCCGGGAAATTTTGGGGGTGGCTCGAGCCCTCGAGCCCCCCCATAGTTTACGCCGGTGGTCAGGACAGAGGCAAATGCCACAGATGCCACCTCACCCCCTGGCCATGGGTTGTGGCCCTTCTTTGTGTGGTCCTGTCTCTCGAAATGAAAGAAACCTTTACTCCTGGTGCCTGATTTTTCTCAGTTTGAGGCATTGAGTTAAATGGTTTATATTTACATGGGCATTTGATTAATTGAGCTGGTCTGTTTTCTTTAAGTCTGATTTTATTTTCGCCCTTCTCTCCTCCCCTCCTTGTGAAGAGTTACAGTTTTAAGTTCTGTTTGTTCTGGCTTTGTTGACAATCAGATATGCTGCTACCATTTGAGGATTTTTATTGATCTGTGATTTTACTGATCTTTTTATATTTGCTGTTTGGTGCTTTGGGAACCTGGCGACTAAAAGTGGGATATAAAATGTCTAGACAAATAAGGGTTTTTTTTCTGAGTAGCCAAAAGATAAGAAAAGCTATTAGGATGACTTTTTTTCCCTGGTCAGGCTTTGGCTTTGTTTTTGTATGCTGGTGTGTCCTTGTTAAGGCAGTCTTGCAAGGATTTCTTTATATAAAAGTGTCCTGTACTTTGGGTTGGATCTTAACTATGACCCATGGTAAGTACCAATGTCCCCAGCAGTACCTTTCTGACTGGAAAGTAGATTCCTGTGTTCCCAGGAGTCGCATGGGTGAATAGCCATGTGGGTGTGGCTTCACCGGGGAGGGGGAAGGAGCTAAAAATCACCCTCTCCTCTCCTTCCTAACAGTATAACTTTGCTGACAGGAGAAAGGGGAGAGGCTCATTTTAACTCCTTCCTGCTTGGCAGGAGAGGGGGTGAAGAAGCAAAGGGTACTCTATAGCATTGCCAGCTTCCAGGTGGTAGCTGGTGATCTCCTGGGATTACAACTGATCTCCAGGCAACAGAGATCAGTTCCCCTGGAGAAAGTGGCCACTTCGGCAGGTGGACTCTATGGAATTATACCCCATTGAAGTCCCTCCCCTCCCAAACCCCGCTGTCCTTCGGCTCCACCTCCAAAATCTCCAGCTATTTCCCAACCCTAAGCTGCAACCCTACTACTCCAGTACATTGGGTGAAGAATAGCCTACTCCCATCGCATAAGTGATGTCTTCGGTTACGTTACCCAAAATGTAACACACATTATTCTTGACTTGTAAGTCTGCCTTTTGCATGCACAGTTTCCATCAGCCCCTCTAATGTACCCAAATTATAAAAAATGTTGTTTTCTGATTAATATTTCAAAGCAATGTTAAGCGTCAAATTTAATCTCACTTGAATGTACTCAAAAATGTGGAAGCCAGCTGCAATAAAGATAGTCATTACTTTCTAAAATGCTTTCAGGAAGGAAAAATATGCTAAGAGAAGGAATGAAGATGTTTAATTATGTGAAAAGCCTATGTTATGTTTAATATTTAAACCAATAAGTGGTTACACAGTTTGTGCTGCCAAATACATGATTTTTGCTGCATATTAATACAACTAAAATTGTACTGGATTTTGCTAATTTAGTGTCACATTTGGTTAAAATTAGAGAGCAGTTCTGAACTGTTCTTAGTAACAGGCTTGCAGATCTTTGGGGGATGGGAAGCATTTTCTAATGTGACATTTTAATCTTGATGGTTTAGGGCAGGTCCTCATAATAATAAACATACTGTGACTATGTAACACTTTATCAAAGAATGGAACCTTCAATAAACTGAAACAAGATTAAAAATTTCATTCTGAAAATCTCTCCCCTGATCACAACTGTTATTCTTTGCAAGATCTGGATGAGCAGAAAAGCTATGGAGCTTAGTGATGCCAGCCTCCAGGGGGGACTTGGGGATCCCCTGGAATTACAGCTCATCTCCAAACTACAGGGGTCAGTTCCCCTTGAGAAAATGGCTGCTTTGGAGGGTGGATTGTACCCCACTGAGATCCCTTTCCTTCCCAGGCTCTATCCCCAGATCTCCAAGAGTTTCCCAACCTGTATCTGGCAATCCTACCCTCCATCTCCTGCCATTGGCCAGGAGGGACCTGGCAACCCTAACTTGGAGCTGGCTGGATGAAAGGAAAGGAAGAGAGAAACAGATTACTAAAAACAACAACAGTTAATGGCTATTACAATCATTGCCAAGCTGCTGCCTCCTAACAAGGTTGTTGCTCCAATGCTTGGTTGGTGGGTTTAGCAGAATATGCAAGTGTTTGACTCCTTGCAGTGAATTTTGCAGAATGGCACAGATAGCAGATAGTCAAAGGTCACAATCAGATGGCACAATCCACGAGTGCCTAGTGGATTTAGAGGGAATGTCCAGAAAGCAACATCTGGGGAAGGTGCCGCTTTCATGATCAGCCTGTTGAGCCCCGCCAGGGAGCCATACTTTAAAGATACTGGTGAAAGTCCGGTCTAATGATTGCTGATGGGTCAATGGCGGACTTTCCCCCATCTGATCGTTCCAGCATGCAATCAGCCCTTCGGGATGGTCTGACTGCAGACCATCCTGAATGGCTGCCATTTAAAAAAATTCTTATCAATATGTGCATAAACATGCGACGGCCGCAGAGCTCCACTCAAACATTCTGGACAATTTCATGCTTTCGAATGGCTTGTGAAATTTATTAGCTTTGTTAGTTGAAATGATACCTAGAGGAAGGTACCACTGGCGGTGCTTTTACCATTCAAGTCCATGCATGCATGGAAAAACAAGTACACAGTGAGGCGCATATGCGCAAACATTTTTTTTAAAAAAATCCTGACTGCGTGGCCCCTTCAGGTGGACGACATCTAGACAATCCACTGCAGGGTCTGCGCACAGTAAGGTAATTCATGGGGGAGCTGTCTGGTTGTGCAACACTGGATAAAAAAGATCGGGATCAAATTAGAGCTGGGCCAATGGCAGGATTAGCTGCCCGTCTGAATGCACCCAAAGCTATGTACTGCTGGTTACTGTGGCTGCAGTGCAGTGCAGAACTGATTTAAAGTAAATTGCAATGCAATCTGAATACAGCATGACGCTGGCTTCAGGGACCTTCCAACTGACCTGGGTCCTGGGGATTTTGTTCTCCCCAGACCGCTTTCCTTGGTGGCGCTGGTTACATGGCCTCAGCTAATGGCGGCCAATGATGTAAGTCAGAGACCAACACAGGAAAGAGTGTGACATCAGCCACAGGTAGATTTGTTCTTTACCAGTGTGGCTGTTTTGTGCTTTTTCTTTTTAAGGGCAAGATAAGTACCCAAACTTCAACCACATCAAACCCTTGTATATAAACCTGACTTATCACAGAGGGCAGGGTACATTACAGTGCAATCTTACGAAGAATTACTCCAGTCTAAGAGCACTGTAATAAATGAATTACTCTGCATAGGATTGCACTGTTATCTTAATCGAGATGATGAGTTTTATATTTTGTGGTCCATTGTCTTTACAGTGCTTTACCTGTCTCTGATAGCACTGGATTTGTTAAAGTTGATCAATATTTTTCATGGGGAAATTTTTGCAAATGGTGATACATACTCATTGATTCTTAGTTAATTTGTTGGATATTAAACACACTCAACAGGCTTAGGAAGAGGTTGAAGAAATACTTCAGTCTCTTGCATATTTAAAAGTAGTACAGTCTGCAGCTCTGTTCTTTGAAATGGTCAGCATTGGTGTGTGGATGAGAAGGGTGGAGTCCATAAAATCTTAAACTTTTCCCTAGCACTGACCCCTCTTCCAATCCTGAGCATCTGCAAAGGTTATACCTACCTACCTACCTACCTACCTACCTACCTATCTATCTATCTATCTATCTATCTATCTATCTATCCATTGAATTTGTATCCTGCCCTCCCCACAAGCAAACTCAGGGTGGGTAACAACAAAATTTCATCAATATTAAGTTGTCAAATAATAAAACATTAAATTTAAAACAAATTTAGATTAAAATGAAGTTAACTAAAAATGGCAACATACATTTCTATATTAGCTCCAGCAACTGGATAGATGGTAATCATGGGCAATACAGTAGGAGGCCATGTGATTGGACGTCCATTGCCTCAACCCAAGGCCTGTCAGAAGAGCTCCATTTTACAGGCACTGTGAAACTGTAATAAGTCCTGCAGGGCACTGATCTCAAGTGGGAGCTTGTTCCACCAGGCGGGGGCCAGGACCGAAAAAGCCCTGGCCCTGGTTGAGGTTAAACAGATTTCCTTTGGGCCAGGGATAACAAATAGATGTTGATCAGCTGAGTGCAAGGCTCTCTGGGGGGGGGGGGTTATATGAGAGAGATGGTCCCTTAGCTATGTCGGTCCCAGGCCACTTAAGGCTCTAAAGGTCAAAACTATCACCTTGAAGCAGATCCAGTACTCAATTGGAAGCCAGTGCTTTTGAGATCCCTGCCCCAGTATTTTCTAACCATTCTCTTGTAAATTCTTCTTAAAGGGAATCTCTTTGAGAACTATGCAGCTCCAAACAATCTGAAAAACTAAACGTACTTGCTATGGTAGCTAGGGATGCCAGACTCCAGGTTGGACCTGGGGATCCCCAAGAATTACAGCTCATCTCTAGACTACAGAGATGAGTTTGCTGGGAGAAAATGGCTGCATTGGAGGGTATAATCTATGGCATGGTACCCTACTCATATCCCTGTCCTCAGGTTCCACCCCCAAATCTTCAGGAGTTTCCCAACCTGGATCTGACAACCCTAATCCCCACATCCCCTGCTGGTGGCTGGGGGGGACCTGGCAACCCTATGTGGGGTTTGCCACATTTTATGTTTAGTGGTTACCAGTGATTTATCACAATACTGTCAGATCCTGATAAATTCACAGTGGGTGTCTCCTCATATTAGGGTTACTGATTCCCACTTGAGAAATTTCTGGAGATTTGGGGTCAGTACTTGGTTGGGGAAGAGTTTGGAAAAAGGGAGACCAGCAGGAATCTGATGTCAGTCTAGGACTTCTGTTTCTCATGTGCTTTATGATATGTTTTGCATATATCCTCTGAAGCTGCCATTTCCTCCAGGGAAACTTATATCTGTAGTCTGGAGATAGCTGTAATTTCAGAAGAGCTGCAGAAGACCTGCCTTCTTATATATGAGACCTCTATCTTCCAGGTCTTTCATAAAATAGGAAGCTGGCTGGAGCAAGCATCATCCATGGGCAGTTATGATGCTAGACACCTACAAGGTGATTTGAAACAGAATATCTTTGGCTTTATATGAACAAGTGATTTTGAGCAGAACGTATGTTTCACTAGAACTATGCTTAGTTGGTTCTTTGTATTGTCCACAAAGATTAATGCATGAATAGCTACCTTTTACCAAGATCAAGAAAAGAAAAACATGCAGGACTGTTTCCTTGCTCTCTTGGGCATCACAAAACTGAAATAGATTGGAGCTACTAGACTTCTATGGAGACAGGGGCAAGAAGACTTTCAGATAAATAGACTAGAAATGGTGCGGATAATCTTTCTTTATAAAAATGCAAATATAAATATGGGGAGGTGAATATATGAATATGAAATCTCCTAAAGCCTATCTTACTAAAATAGCTTGAGGTTATTATTATTATATAAACTGCTGAATAAACAAGGCAAATGAAAAATGAACAGTGTAACCTAGTTGGGGATAGTTTTGTCTACTTTTATATGCTAGGATATGCTAGTATATTTTACAGTCGCATTATCTCTTTCTTCAAAAAGCACATCCACACTTGCTTTGTGTGGTTTTGAAAGAGAGCAGATTAAGGATTGGTAGATCTGAAAATGATTATTTGCAAGTAACTAAATCTCCCTTTACTACTTACTAGCATTCATCATGTTATCCTCATAAGTCTGAGACATTACAACATTCTTATTTATCACTAAATAGATAGCTAAAGTTTGGATGGGGAAGAACAGAAGCATTGTTGACCTGCAAGGCGCTTGTTGCGCTCTTATAGACATAAAAGTCTATAAGTGATAAAATGGACTGAGTCTGTACATGTGCACAAAGGGACTGAACTGTATGGGGACCTGAGAGGGATGCCAGCTGCAGACACACACCAACAGGAGATGCTACTTTTTCCTGAGATGATATGCCAGTGAGTCCTAAGATCGCTCTGTTCCCAGATGTATCCCTAGACATACAAAGTACTCTGAACCACTACCTAACATTGCTGTTCATAGCAGAGGTTTCCCGACGCCATTAGGGAAGCCCTTCTTCATCATGCAGGCAACCTCCCCAATCTTCACCACAACAAAGGCACAAAAGACTCTTTCCCGCCTTTCATTGACAAAGGGCTTGGTCCCTTAATCCACTCAAGGAACTGGTTCTGCTCGCCATCCCCATTGCAGACATGACTTTAAGAATGGACCACCAGGAGGGTGTACCTGGGGAGGTGGCCAGCAAAGCCCTCCCCCAAAGCCCCCTAATAAAAGAGGACACCCAGCAACATGTTCTCTCTCTTGCTTTTAACCTGACCTGTAGCTTTACCCTACCCTATCCAGACTCTTGGTTTGTGCTGCCAAAGTGTCACATGTTTCTGCCGGTTCAGAACATGATCCTTATCCCCTCTTAGCCTCCCTTATTTTTCCAGCTGGGATCGCATCATCTCTCCGGACAGGTAAATATTGCCCTCAATGGATACCAATGACATTCCTGCTAATGCAACTGTGCTATCCCCTTCTATCTAATTTTCTTAGATCTGTATAATTGTGTGTGAGCTTGTATATGGTTTGTTTGTGACAATTTCCTAAGTAAAATAAACCATTTCAATCTGAAACTGGTCTCTGTGTCCATTTCTGGTATTTCTGGAAGAAGCAGGACCCCTGTATATATAGGTGATTGCTCCCGTCTTGTCTATTGCTATATTTGTAATATCAATATTCCCCAATATTAATCATAACTAAAGGCAATCAGGCTAACAACATTATATAAGGCACTGGTGTTATAAACCAGGATCTTCTGCCAGTGGAACCTAGGCACCTCACTCTATATGCTTATGGTAGCATGACAGAGAATGTAGTTTCTGCTTGACTCTCTGCTGTACATCTTCAGTACTGCTGCAGATGGCCAGGAGGAGGAATTGCAGAGGTCAAGTGATGCAAGAGTTTGTAGTGTTCCTCTTGATCCTATAAATTAGGGGTCCCCAATGTGGTGCCATGGTACCTGCTGACACCTTTTCTGGTGCCCACCAAAGAGTTTTAGGAAGTGGGCAGGGCCAGGTAGGGCTTTTGCCCAGCAAGGCTTTTGATTGATGACTATAGAAGATTTGATAATCTCTGGAGATTTTTTAAAATGTTGCTTTGGCAGTGGCTGCCACCACAGCACAAGGATCTACATACACTGTGTTTTTGAAGTTAAGCTATGACAATCATTTTGTGGCTGACTCCACATTGCAGCAGCCATTTTGTTGCTCCATTCACCATGCTGTGTCAGAATTCCAGATACGTCCACAGTATCAAAATGGTTGGGAATCCCAGCTATAAACCTTCTGATTCCAGACTGGTTTCTTAATCTGAACCACTTGTCAGGCTAAACTGCTGTCATATGGCCCATACCCACTTGCCTGCTTTCCTGTTTTCTAGCTTCTCAGAACTACCTGCTTGGTAAGGGCTGTACAAGACTTAACCAGAATTGCTGTTATCTGTGGCATGTTGATGCCATTTTTTTGTTTGGTGTATACAATTTTTTTGTTGTATGAAAGAACTGTATATAAATGCAGTGCTCCCTGATAATCTCTTAATTCCTATTCTGATTGTCTTCTGGGCTATATATCCAAGTTCAGAGTCTTCATGGCACATCCATTTTTCAAGAACAGACTTTTATGTATGAGGAAATTCATGTGATAGACAAATGGATCATCTTTCATAGATGAAGTTTTTTGATTTGGAAATGGAAATAAGGCAAATAAAGTATCTAAAATAATTTCAAAAGGAATCAGTGCACACTTTACTGGATACAATTCAGGGGATTTGCCAGGAGGGCCTGGAGATCACCAGAAATTACAATGATTTCCAGACGGCAGTGATTAGTTCCCCTGGAGAAAATCACTGCTATGGAGGGTGGACTCTATGAAGAAGAAGATGATGAGATTTTTGTAACCCACTTTTTTCTACACTGCTTTTCTTTACCTGAAGGAGTATCAAAGCTGCCTACAATCACCTTCCTTTCCTTTCCTCTCCCCACAACAGACACCTTGTGATGTAGGTGGGGCTGAGACAGTTCTGAGAGAACAGTGACTGGCCTATGGTCACCCAGCAGGCTTCATGTGGAGGAGGAACATAAGAGAAGCCAATGCTGGATCAGGTCAATGGCCCATCCAGTCCAACACTCTGTCACACAGTGACCAAAAACACCAGGTGCCCTCAGGAGGTCCAGCAGTGGGGCCAGGGCACTAGATGCCCTCCCACTGTTGCCCCCCCCTCAAGCACCAAGAATACAGAGCATCACTTGCCCCAGACCGAGAGTTCCTATCTATACCTTGTGCTTAATAACCACTGATGGACCTCTGCACTGTATGTTTATGTGGGGAATCAAACCCAGTTCTCCAGATTAGAGTCTCCGGTTCTCCAGATTAGAGTCTCCATGCTAGCTCTGACTACACCACGCTTGCTCTATGGCATTGTAATCCACTGAGGTTACTCCCCAAACCCTGCCTCCCCCAGGCACCACCCCCAAATCTCCAGGAATCTTTCAACCCAGAGTTGGCAGCCTAAATTGCCAACTTGCAAAACCCATAGTGAGTCAGGTCACCAGGCTATTAGCTTTTGGGTACTGAGGAACCAAGGGACTGAAGAAAGTTTTTAATACTTATTAGTTATGGGAAGTACTTCATGAAGACCACATTTCATTAGTATAGGTGATAAAAAGTTTTAGAAGCTCAGATCCAAAAATGTCCCTTTTCTCCATTTTGTAACTATTAAGCACCTTAAAGAAACCTTGAACGTGCCGGCTTCTTCTTTGACAAACATGTTCATCTGACTAAAAGGACATTATCAAAAGCCTTTAGAGTTTTTAAAAGTCTGAATAGCTAAGCTGTTTAGGCACTCAAGCAGTGTGACGTCCTTTGGAATGTCAGCTGGAAGAAATCTCTAGCTGTGCTTGAAATGTACACAGAATTATTGGCCTGATTTAAAAGCGGAGAGATGGGCAGTTTGACAGTAGCCTCTTGTGACTTCTCAACTAGAAAGCACAAAAAATAATTTTTAATCACATTTGCATGTCTCCTCAGGATATTGGTAGATTTTAGATGGAAACTTCAGTGGGTCAAACATGTGGACTGAGCAACTGGTTTTCAGAGTCACTACCTTCAGGGGATATTTTCTACAATGAATTGGTCTGCCAGAAAACTCTACACATTGCTAAAGATTCTGAGTTATGTTTTAGGACATAGTGCAAGTGAATGTGGCACTGGTCAAACCCTGCTGGGCATCACCATCATTTTGTACGAAGGGTACTCATTAAACCATGCCTCAAATTCTCTAGCCATTGCAAGCTTCCGGGTATCAATAATGGCCTCTTAGAAAAGTTTGTCTGCAGTCACTGTAACACTGTTAAGCTTGCAAGGTTCCCCAGGGCACAACTGGAAGCCACTGCTTTAAGCAAACTGAGCCAGTGTTCCCTCCAAGCTGAGTTAGTGTGTGCTAGCTCACAGTTTTTTAGCCTCCAGTTCACAGATTTCGTCTTGGCTCAGGAGGGATGGCTCCAAAGCAAACTAATTTAAGCACTTTGCTCACTCACACCTTTAATGCCAGTAGCTCACAAACCAGAATTTTTGCTCAGAAGACTCCACAGCTTAGGGGGAGCATTGAACTGAGCTATTCAGAAAAATTATGGACTCTCAGTTGGTAACGAGAGGCAGAAAGGGAACTGATTTGGTGGGGAAATTGTCTTCTCTCAAGGATTCGTGTTTATAGTCATCAAAACCTTTTACATGCTTAATTGTGGACAGATATAAGGCATGCAGAATCAGCACCTTGGAGCCTTCAAGGATTTGTGGAGTCTACCAAAATCAGAAAAGCTCATTTCCATTTTTCAAATTTCAGGTAATGCTTTGCGTAATGATGTTGGTGAGATCTAATGGTGATGGTAGGATGGTTCACCAACAAGCCTGTCTTGGGCTGAGCTTTTTCCCAAGAATCCCTCAAGCATTCTTATCCCTCTTCCAGCCACACTGCTGGCAACCAATGCTCCCTTTAGGCTGTGGAGTCTTATGAGCAAAAATTCTACTTTGTGAGCTACTGGCATTAAAGTTGTGAGTGAGCAATTTGGCTACTGCATAAATTAGTTTGCTCTGGAGCCATCCTTCCTGAGCTAAGACAACAATGTGTGTGTCAGAGGCTACAAAAACTTTGAGCTAGCTCACACTAACTCAGCTTGGAGGGAACACTGCTGGCAACCATTGTTGTTCTGCAAGGAGGAAGCAAATGAAATAGAATAATAACCTGTGTTGCACGCTTAAGTTCCTTGAAGGAAAGGAACTGGCAAATAAATGCCCTGGGTGGAATGTATAACTAACATATGATTGACGCTAACACAAAAATATAATTTGCTGTGAATAGAGAGAATCGCATCAACGCTTTCTAAATGAAAGGGAGAAAATCAATTTCTGTGACAAAATCTATTCCTTGATGCCCACCTACTGAGAGGAGATGCTCCCACTGTGGACATCTGAACAATAGCAGAGAGAAAGATTCCATCAGCAGGCATTGCCTGTTAGTAAATTTTACGGTGGTATTGTCTGTGTCTCTAGTGCTGCAAACTGGAACTCTGATTTCTCTCGAACTAAATAATATGTTGGATAGAAAGAAAAAAAAGGTAGTTACCTTATGGTGAAAATGTTATTTTGCATATTCACAACTGAAAATAGTTTCAGTATTATATGTGAAAAAGAAGCAATAAAAGGACAGGACAGCAGCTAATAGTTCCCTTTCTCCCCACTCCCCTGTGCTGTGTAGAAGAATGGTTGCTGAGGTTATTACTTCCTGTTTCCATTTTACACTTACAGTACTTATGGATGCACTGAAGTCTTAAAAGAAGCATCGTGTGCAGGCTAGCTAACAGCCCTGAAATGTCCAGTCCTGGCTGGGAGAACGAACCTCAAAATCTGGGTCTAAACTCCCCCAAACCTGCCAACATGATTCAGAAATCTTTGTACTTTGCATGCCATCTTTCTTCCCTTTTTTTTTTTTTTTTTTAAAAAAAGCACATTTCCATTAATATGTGGTGGTGTGTTTTTATAATGGGCAACTGCTTTCTGTGTAAGACCTCACTGTTCATGATGCTTCTTATGTGTAACTTCTAGGGAAATTTCTGTATCTTAGCACATGATCTTTCTCTTATGGGTCCCCAAGTCTAGTTCTGACACCCATACATCATACTGTTCCAGATTTCTGTGGATAGTGCACAGGATTTCTATTCAGAAAACTCCATATTTTACAAAAGTTCAGATAGTTTGATATGATCCGGGCACATAAAGCTAGTGATCACACATTGCATTCTCTAAATCACCAGTGCAATTCATACGTTGTATGTGTACACATGGGGCCGCGGTGGTTCAGAGGTTAAGACGCTGAGCTGCAGATCGGAAGGTTAGTAGCTCAGCAGTTCAAGACCCTAGTACCTCATGACAGAGGGAGCTCCCGTCTCTGGCCCCAGCTTCTGCCAGCCTAACAGTTCAAAAGCAAGAAATTGCAAGTAGATAAATAGGTACCGCTTTGGTGGGAAGGTAACAGCGTTCTGTGCGCCTCAGCATTTAGTCATGCCAGCCACATGACCATGGAAAAGTCTTTAGACAGCACTGGCTCTTGGGCTTTGAAACGGAGATGAGCACTGCCCCCTAGAGTCGGATTCAACTGGCTTATAACAAGGGAAACCTTTACCTATGTGTACACATGGATTTCATTTTGGATTCCACTTTGTAAAATTAAAATGGGGATATTATAGGATATTACTGCACATGAGCAAAACAATCGGTGTAAATAGGGACATGCGCTCCTCTAGACCTTGAGGAACCATAACCAAATGCTACCCTAACAACTTAGCAAGATAGATGAGGATGTACCTTCTGATCCATCTCTTTGTGAATACATACCCACAATTTCTGTACTTCTCAGCATAAGCCCTCCCTCCATGCACCACTAGTTATAATGCCCTTTTGCATGTAGACATCTCTACATTAGGCCAGCATCATGAATATACATTTTCCTGTTTTAATAATAAAGCATTAGGCTGGAAAGGAAATAGCCTGTGGTTTACTTTTGTCGCTGGTGGCTGCTTTTCTGCCCACTTAAAGATGTGATGACATTTTGGGCTTTTTATATAGTAAACAGAAGCACCCTAGGAAGCTCTCGGCAGAATGATTTCTTCCTAGGGAGCATTAAATGAGGCTAAATCAATTTCCTTTTGCACAAGGAAAGGAAAATGTATTATTCCGATTGGCTCCCTGTGGGGCGGGGGAATCACTTTATTTGCATATCTTTCTCTTCCACACACAATTTACTGGAACCATTAGCTCTTTTTTAAAAAGTTTGAACTGGCAATAGTTAAACATTTTGAATGTCTTTTTGAATTCAAGATCCTGATTTCAAGAAAAATATAATAAATAGTGAAGACAGACTATACTTATAGAGTGCATGTAACGTGAATGAATAATTTTGAAACACTTTGGACTAATGAATCTCTGGTCAGCTTCTCCTTAGCTGTCTAGAATTCCCAGTTCTCCCAGCAGACCAAGTTGCTTGTCCATTGGCTGGAATAGTCTGCCTATCAACCGAAATACATACACTGATTTGAAGTGTCTGTTAGCATGGATGGTACTGATGCTCCAAAGTCAGTCTGGTTAGAAAGCAGCCGCATTTCAGGTGGGTGGGAGAGGGAGTACACAGACATGGTCATGGCATTTGTTTAAGATTGGACTGACCTGAGGTGTTTGTCTCTTTATTATACTGATTTGTAATACATTCATCTCTGAATGTTCCCATGGGTGACATTACCTTTGAAGTACCAACAAGTGCTTTAGACAACTGGAGTAACAAGGGAACTCTCAGCGCAATCCTAAGCAGAGTTATACCTTTCTAAGCCCTTTTCCCTAGAAAGCCGGGTGGAATTTGTATTCTCACCAGAACTCCATCCCATTTTGTAGTCCTCCTGACAGCCCTGGGAGGCAAGTTAGACAGAGAGAGAGTGACTAGGCCAAGGTAACACACTGAGCTTTATGATTCACTGGATTTGAACTTGGGTTCCCCCCCATCCTCGTCCAACATTGTTCCCACTACAACACGCTGTTGGCATGAGGTAAAGTAAATGCTGGTAATGAGAAGTGCTTCTTAACCTTCCTTGTTTCTTGCAATATAAAGAGGGAATTAGTCTGAGGAAAAGAAGGCCAGTTAATATAGCATCTCACAGGCTGAGAGATGTGATAAGAATTTTTTTGAAAGCGTGAAGTTGTAAATAGATGTGCCAAAGTTAAGGCTACCAATGACAGATGCACTTAGCAGAAGGTATACAGTTAGCTGTTATTAGGAGAGCTTTCAGACTGCATCAGAGTTTGAGAGAGTGGGGAAAAGATCCTGAGCCTAGGATTGTCAGCTCTCTGTTGGGCCATACTTGGAGATTTGGGGAGGGGGGGGTAGAACCTGGAGTGGGCAGGGTTTGGGGAGGGGAGGGACCTCAGCAGGGTATAATGCCAAACAGTCCATCCTCCAAAGCGGCCATGTTCTCTGGGGGAACTGATCGTGGTCATCTGGAGATCAACTGTAATAGCGGGAGATCTCCAGCCACAATGAGGAGGGGGCAACCCTACCTGAGCCCCAGAACACATGCCAAAAGACCTCTTTGTTCCTTGAGCTAGTAATGTTATATTGCATGCAAAATGAATGCTAGATAGCACAGTTAATATGGGGAGGAAATCTGTATTTCTGTAGACACGTGTTGGGTTACAGGATCAAATTTTGAAATACACCATGGAGTAACTTTTTTTTTTTTTACTTAAATGCTAGAGCATCCCCTGCACAATGTTCCTGGCACGATGACTTCACCTCTGGGTGACATCATCATGCCGGACACATTGGTTATGCCGGGACTCTTCAGGAGTGGGGCTCCCTCACCAGCCAGCTGGCCCGTGGTAGATTGGGGCCCCCAAAACTGGGGAAAACCCTGCCCCCATCAGGGGGTTACTGAAACTACAAAGCAAGACTCAACAGAAACTGTAACTGGTGCACTTCTCTATATGTGCAGTTACAAAAAATATAAAACTTGAACAATAAAGAATCCCACTATATTTTGCAGTCTCTTGCATGTTGTTGTCAGCAGCTACAAATGGAATGAAATATCGTTTTGATCAGTATCTTCTTCAAACTGAACAACACAACATGCGTCTGAATGTTCCACACATCACCAAAGATGAAATGGTCCTTACAACCAGTCATTCGACTAATTCTTAACTTCTACTCCAACGGGCAACAAACCATTAAGTTAGGAATTAGTCGAATGACTGGTTGTAAGGACCATTTCATCTTTGGTGATGTGAGGAACATTCAGACGCATGTTGTGTTGTTCAGTTTGAAGAAGATACTGATAGAAATGATATTTCATTCTGGAGAGGATCATAGCTGTGGCAACAACATGCGAGAGAATTCAAGATATAGTGGGATTCTTTATTGTTCAAGCTTTGTATTTTTTGTAACTGCACATTATAATACAGAAACACATCAGTTACAGCTTCTGTTGAGTCTTGCTTTGTAGTACCCATCAGGGGTTTGGCAACCCTATTCTGAAGTTAGAGGCATCCATTTAGTTATTCACTGAAAATATGAACCTCAAGTAAGGGGCAGATAAATCCTTTAAAATGCTGGGGAATGGTAAAATGGAAACAAGTCCTTGGGAAGGAAATAGCCATTAGAAAATGTTGGATTTGGAAAATGGTACCTAAAAATTGATTTCATCTGAGAGTAAAGGAAATTTCCTTAAACATTATTTGTTTGGTGTCTAACTATGCAAAATTAAATTACCCAAGACAACTTTTTGCACTGAAAATTGGGTTATATTGTAATAAAATGATTCATTAAAAAAGCTTGGGGTGAAGGATTAGGGACTATAGACAGTTGCTGTAAGTAGGTCCCCACTATGTAATGTTTGCATTGTTTAGCATGCCATGTTAATATTTGTGCTTTGCTTCATCATTGCTTCTGGCTGGTTCCAGATTTCTACTAGTCAAATCCTGTTGACATTATGTATTGGATATTCCATCCTGTTGATTATATTGATCTATTCTGTGTAATTGCCCTTGAGTGCCAGCAAGAAAAATTGACTATAAATAACGTGCATAGATAAATAGCTCCATGTAAATTAGGTCATATATGTGATAATCCAACTGATATTAATTGGCAGCATCAGTCTCCAAAAGGAGTCCAATTCCATCTTTTCTGGGAATGTGTAGATATATAGGAAACTTGCCCTGAGATGGATGGTCCAGGCTAGCCTTGTTAGACCTTGGAAGCTAAGTAGGGTCAGCCTTGGTTAGTATTTGGATGGGAGGACCCCAAGGAAGGCCAGGGTCACTGCAAAGGAAGGCAATGGCAAACCACCTCTGTTCATTTCTTGCCTTGAAAACCCTGCAGGGTCACCATCAGTCAAATGTGACTTGACAGCACTTTCTGCCACCACGTAGGAAATTTAGTCCTTAGTACTAGAGTTAATATATGAAATTATTAAGTACAGGATTCCTCAGGATCCAAAAGTTATTTCATTATGTTATCTTATAGATGGGGTGCAAGAAACCAGTCTAGAAATTCCCTGAAACTTGATAGTTAGCATGCTAATATGCATTGCAACTCATTGGAAATCTACAGATATTCCTGCAATTCTGAATGGTTATATAAAGTTTAGAAGGTACTATTTTTGACCAAATAACTCATTATAAACAGTCTTCATGTAGTAGCTTATATGTGTGGATAGCTTTGTGGAACAGTGGACTTCATAACATTTTGGAATAGCAAATGCCAAGATGATGTGCATGCTTGCGTTTTCTTTGAATCACTGTAATCATTTTTACTTTATAAAATTCTTTGTAAGATATTTTAGGGAAATTCTGAATAAAAACTTTTTAAAAAAATACTAGGGACTCTAGCATCACTAAGTCACATATTTTTACCACTAGGACCAGCTTTCCAAGAAATCTCAGGTACTTTGGAATTAACAAAAGTGTGGCAGAGACCAAAGGTGCCAAGAAGGATCTGCTTCATCCCTAAGCTATAATTGTCTCCCAGCAGTTTGCAATGGACCATGCTAATGTTACCTTTCATGTAGCTAAATGGTTTGACATACACATTGTTCTCCTTCTTACTGTTTATTACATTAACACCTGCTGTGGTCTTAGAATACCCTAGCCAATCCACTGGCAATTTCTATGTCGTTGGTGTGTGTCTCCTAGGAGACAGGGTAGGTAATGAGCTTTTAAAAGGCTTTCTGGGTTGGCATTACTTAGAGTATTTGATTGAAGCATCTGTCGTATTGTGATTGCCTAAATTTCTACCTCTGGCAAGATTGAATGTGTTAAGCTGGGAGTTTCCTACGCCAGCTCTAGTGGCATCTTCCAACAACAGTAACCAGTCACTATGTCTAAAGCCAAGATCTGGTCCATGAATGAATAGGCAAGCCACAGCCACTATTTAGGGTTCTGCTGGGGTTTGAGCATTATTATGGAGGCAACTAGGAGGCCAGTAAGGAGGTGAGACGGTGAGGAGAGCCAGAACCAGGCAGGGCAAGCCACTGTCAGCAAAACAAAGCTGGGAGAGAAAGGTGAGGTGGACAGAGGACTAGTTGGGGAAAACTGGATTTCCCCTTCTCCGTGAATCCTCACAGGTCCCCATCTTGTATTAACTTCTAAAGCTGTTGAAATTCCTAAGATAATATATGTGAACATTGAAAACATTACGTAAATGTTAAGGCAGAGCTCAACAAATTCGGGTTGCCAGGGTTTGTTGGCAGAGTTGCTAGGGGGTAGGGTTTGTTGGCAGAGTTTAAATATGCAAGGAACTGGGGAGAAAAATAAGTAAGTTTATTAAAGAAGAACAAACTGTTATATAACATAGAAGAGAGAGAGTCTTAACTGTCTAGCCCAGGGGTGGCCAAACTGTGGCTCGGGAGCTACGTGTGGCTCTTTCACAAATATTGTGTGGCTCCCAGCCAGTGTTCCCCTCCCTGGGTAGACTTGGGGGGGAGCAGAGAAAGAAAGCAACTTTTAACTTTAAATGCATTCTCAAAGCCTCCCCCCGCCTACAAGTATAATTGGATAAATAAATATCATTATCAATATCTGTTTTTACCCCTTTTGTTTTTATTTTTGGCAGTCTCATTTAATATTAATAGAAAGCAAATTTGCATATTTTTCAATAAAAACGTGTGTGTAATGTTTGTTTATGTCTTGTGGCTCTCAAATATCTGATGTTTATTCTGTGCGGCTCTTACGTTAAGCAAGTTTGGCCACCCCTGGTCTAGCCTAACTGCTGTGAGAGGAACAACAAACAAGGAAGCTCTGCAGGAGCAGGAAGTCTCCAGAAGAGACAGTAAGGACACAGTTTGAAAAAGTGGGAAGTCCCTAGTCTAGCTATGCTAACTACAAGTTCTTCAGCTGTTCCCGTTTAGGATGATCCTCAGATCTTCTTCATAAGGCTGCACTATAGACCTTGTATATTTCAACAGGGTTGCCAAATCCAGGCTGGGTTTACTTTTTCTTTAAAAACCTCTCTTTCCAGGTGTTACACTGAGAAACTGAGTGACCACAATTTCATATTCTGGATTGCTATTAATCTTTCTAAAATATCTTTATGGAAAGGGCCTAACTGGCTTTTATCCTCTCACCAAACTGGATTAGCAAAACTCTTTTCTCCTTTTCTAAATTGGTTTTGAAATGCATATGAACCATCCAAATGCCAGAAGATGCATTACATTTTAGCCTTTGATAGATTATGTGACTGAAAGCGTCCAAAGGATTGTGGGGTGTTCTCAGCAATCGGTTGTTAAGAGAGCATTTAAAATCCATTTGAATGGTAATAGAAAGACTTTCGAATATAATATCCTTTAAATGCAGACATTGGATGGTGAAATAAATGTCAACATTTGTCTTCAAGTCGGCTTTGTAAGACTGAGTGCAACAGTCTCATAATCAAGTGTAATGGACTTAGTCTGGGTTATAAGAGTTTTTTGTTCATTCTCTCAGGTGATGCAGTTACTAATGGTTTTATGCCAACAAATACATAAGGTGAGAAAAACGCTGAAGAGAGTGGAAACCACTGATCATTGCTTTTTGATATAGATATATATATATATATGAAGCATTTTTTTTCACACGCTCCCTATAGTTTAGGTGTTGCATGGATGTTAATACGTGAATGCGGAGTACCTTGTAGTTATGAAAGTTACCATCCACCAGTACCGTTCATTCCTCTAGATACCTTTATGGGTATAATTTATGGGTTTCATTTTTATGGGTTTCATCTTTCAGGATGCAAATGAGGTAAGCTGAAAAACATGGGGTTAGATTCAGGCAGCTTTTTCACCCCATCCCTCAGGGCTTTTGTATGTTGTTATTGTTATTGTTTTAATGATGCCTTTCCACCCAATCAGGGTCCACAAGGTGGTGAGCATAAAAAACATATTTGAGCAATTAAAATACAGTTCAAATTATAAAATAATTCAATTAAAACCAAATAAACAAACAATACCAGAAGAGAAGAAGAAGAATAGATTGGATTTATACCCCGCTCACAGCTTTCAGTGGTTTACGGACTCCTTTCCCTTCCCCTCTCCACAACAGACACCCTGCAAGGTAGGTGGGTCTGAGAGAGCTCTTTCCAGAACTGTCCTTGAGAGAACAGCTCTGACAGAACTATAGCTTGCCCAAGGTCATCCAGCAGCTGCAAGTGGAGGAGTGGGGAATCAAATCCAGTTCTCCCAGATTGAAGTCCATGCACTTAACCACTACAGCAAACCAGAAGCTTCAGTAACCATTATTGGAGGTATGCCAGACAAAACAAAAAGTCTTCACCTGTACGTGAAAGACACTGATAGAGGGAGACAGACACATCTCCCTGGGGAGGGAGTTCCAACGATTTGATGCCATGACTAAGGAGACCCTTTCTCAGGCTGCCACCTGTCTAGCTTCAGATGGCAGGGGCAACTGAAGCAGGGCCTCCAAAGATGACCGGAGTGTACAGGTAGGTTCATATGGGAAGAGGGGATCCTTAAGGTATTTTGGGCCCAGTCCATATTGGGCTTTAAAGATCAATACCAGGGTCGAGCCCAGAAGCAAATTGGAAGCCATTGTATATGGAACAAGACTAGAGTGATTTGATCTCTGTGACCCACTCCAGTCAACACATGCAGGTCCTGAGATTCTCAGCAAAGCCTTTTTGGGTGGTTAAAGAAGAGGACCCCTCCTTTCTTTCTAGCAGCAGAAAGCCTTTTGGGTCCATCCATCTTCATTTATACAGTGTATGATTAGCTTTTTGCATGTGGTCTCAGGAGTAAGGGGAATTTGAGATGCAGTAGGAGCCATAACTTGCTTAACTAGAGAATCTGAAACAAATTATGTATTGTTCTATTTTAATTTCCATGTTCAATGTAAGTACTGTCACCATGGAGGATGAGTTGGTGAATAGACAGTCTCCATCCACCTCATTCTCATGTCTGGATACCTTTATTCTGACTCCAAGATCAGGAGCGAGTTGTAAGAAATGGTTCTTTTCCCTCACAGCCTGGATTTGCAGTGAATCAATTAAGTGAGACACACAGTGCCCCAAGGTAATTCTGATGACTATATGCCTTGAGCCAGGTAATCCTGAGAGGCAGGGTTAGGGAAGATCCATTCATTCTCAGGTTTTTACCTGAGAACTCCCTGTTCTTTCTAGAGATGTGCAATTGTACATTAATTAATCAAGAGACAAACCAAAACCAACATCATGATGATGATTAAACTTTTTCCAGTGTTGTTCCTCTGATATAGATCTACTAAATTCCAGCCTCCTCCTGTTTACATATAAAGAGAGCAGTTATGGTTGGGAAGCTACATGGAGATTTTGGAGCAGTGCCTGGTAGTGATGCCAGCATCCAGGTGGGACCTGGGAATCCCCTGGAATTACAGCTCATCTCCAGACTACAGAGATCAGTTCCCCTCAAGAAAACGGATGCTTTGGAGGGTGGACTCTCTGGCCTTATAACCTGCTGAGGTCCCTCCCCTCCCCAGGCTCCACCCCCAAATCTCCAGGAATTTCCCAACCTGGATCTGGCAACCCTACCCTCCACTCCCTGCTGGTAGCCAGGGGAGACCTGTCAACCCTAGTGCCTGGATTGGTTGGAGTTTTGAGGAGGGGAGGAAGCTCAATGGAGATGTGGTATCTTGTCCTGTAATGTAATTCTGACAGAACTCTAGGACCCAGCTTGAGCTTGCTAATGCTGCTTCTGACAGCAGTTTTCTGTTTTGTTTGTCTCAGGCTGGCATAAGAAGGCCCCAGCCTCAAACACCAAACACAGCCTGGTTTTGGCATAGGTGTGTCAATTCCAGGTTGGGAATTTCCTGGAGGTTTGGAGTTACAGCCCAGGGAGTATGGAATTTGGGGAGAGGATGGACCTCTAATGCCATAGAGTCCACCCTCCAAAACTGCCATTGAATCCAGGGGAACTGACCTCTGTAGTGTGGAGATGGGTTGTGATTCTGGGTGATCTCCAGTCCCCACCTGGATGTTGGCAGTCCTGTCAGGGATACAAAGAGCTAAGCATGATCTTTCCCAGTTCCTGTTCTTAAAGTGTTAGGTGACAAAGATGTAACCCAAAGGTTAGCAGTTTGATTACTTTTATTTGTGTTCAGCCTAGTTTTTCGCTTGTGTAGCTGTGTACATTTGCCCACTAATCTGGTGTGCTGCGTTTACCTGATTTCCATTGATGACAGGGAAAAGGCTATACTATAAAGAAATAATAGAAAGAAGCTATTAGAAGAGATGGTTCTGTTATTAATAACAAGTGTAAAAGGATTAGGGTTTGGGGAGATAAAAGAATGTTTGAAGTCCAAATATTTTTTTTGATATTGCATTTTCCTTCCTTTGCATTAGCAATGGGATATCTCTGATGGGATCTCGTGCCTTAGATTTCTCTCTGTTTGAAAGCAGATAGCAGGGTTTTGTTTGTGTTAATTATTCTGTCATTCCCAGGAGCTTTATTCAGGATGACTGGCAATAAGATACTGAACTGAACAATGTGCCACACAGATTCTGTCACAGAATTCTCTGCCCGCTTCTGTCACTGTTCTGCAGCCTTTGTTCTTTTCCAGTCATGGCAATGCATTAGTCTGTTCTCCTTTTTTTCAGGTAATGTCACACATAAAATAATTAGCACCACTTCCTGACACAGGCAATGAACAACCTAGATCTTTTCAAGTGATATTGTCAATAGTATTGGGGGCCTGGGAGGTGCTGGGTGTCTCTGTCAGAATCCTTCGCCAAAAAAATTTAAAAAAGGCTTTTGTGATTGGGTTATCTATATTTAAACCTGGGTGGTGGTTTGGGAGTATTTTTAAAGAAAATAATGGCGAAGCTTTTGATATTACAGGAGATTGCTCCCGAAGCAATTTTAACTCATATCCTGGAACACCCACACCTAATGAAGGCTCCCATCAGTGCTGGGAGGATCTGTTCCAGAAGTTCTGTCAGGTATAAACTTCTTAGGAACTGGTGCTGCTGATGTGGGAAATACCACAGGACGGTCCCAATCCATGTGAGTGCTAGTTAAGGAGGCTGTCTCTGCAGCATGGAGCCCTGCAACCATACCACAGTCAGACTTAGCAGAGATGGAAATACTGTTACTTGAATGCCAGGGTGATGTGATTTCCCTGCAACAGAAGCACTGCCCTTTATACATATTTAGGGCAGATGCACAGAAGCCTTTGTATGTTCCAGAACAGAAGTAGAGTCACGTCTTTGTCTAGAAATATATAACAAGGGGATTTTCAGGATGTGCCTAGAACTAAGCTGAACTATCTAACTAGTGGCTTAAAACTGAAGCAACGGAGCTGCTCATGCTGCAAGCCATTTTCTCTCGATTTGCCGAACACTGTCCTTAATGATTACATATGTGAACCTTTGAAACACTCTGTCAAGCAAGATTTGATTTTAGTCTTCTGTGTCTGAATCTATAGTTGTGTAAACAAGATTTAATGCAAGATCTTCTGCCAGGGTTGAAATGTCCACTAGGGACAGAATTCCATTTCACATTCTGTTTTTGCTCTTTGGGGTATGTGACTGCTAAACTAATGATTTATGTAGTTTAAACAAATGAGACCTGCTTGCTTGCAGTAAAGCACCTGAGTGGGGTTCAAACCAGAGCTTCTACTAGCCAGGCCTCAGCATTGTACAGCTTGTGCCATAGGGCCAGCTTAAGGGGAAAGCATAGGGAAGAGCTGTTGCTTGTGCAGACCAACAGCATCAGCGGGGCTGCATTCTTCCCTCTCAGTTCAGCCACCACCTGACTAGGCCACTTGATACCTGGGACTAAGGTTGACAGTTGCCTGTCCATGGGGGGCAAGATGGTCAAGGAGTTCTTGGGGAGAGAGAGTGACTGTGATGTCACTTCTGGGTGTTCACCTAGAACTGACTTCACAGCGTCAGCAGCACTCCCCCTCCCTCACTCTCTACATACCATAGATGATCTTATTCTAAGCCATAGCTAATCTAAATTCTAACTTAGAAGTTGCAATGTTCTAAAAGCTTCCAGTTATCTTGGTGGCTTTGTTCCAGGAAGTAAGCCTTCACCACATGGCAATAGTAGCCTTCAGTAGAAGCCCAGATGGAAGAGCACCTTCTGCTTAGACAAAATCAGCTGATTAAATCAGCCATGCCAAATGATTTTATTATCTTTGTTTATGCCAACACACATGCACACCCCTGTGGGTTAAAGAAGAGGCCCCCACCATGAAAGCCCTGTCCTGCAACTTCACCAATTTCATCTCATTTAATTAGCATTCAAACAGTTTATTAACTGCATACATGAAACTATTAAAGTCAAAATGAATTCTGACAGAAGTATTAATTTTTTGGATGTGGAAATCAAAAGGGTGGGCAATAAGACTGAAGCAGATACCTACAGAAAACCGATACAAATTCGTTCCTCGCAAGTGATAGCTTCCACCCACAACATTTTAAAAAGAACTTACCTTATTCTCAATTGCTTAGGATCAGGAGGAATTGCAGTCAATATTCAGATGTTGTAAAACAAGCCAGACTGCTAATGAGACAATTTAGAGATGGGGGATATTTATCTAAGATAGTCAAACAGGCTTTTCGTAAAGGAAAAAGCAGCAGCAGATCCTCCCTATTGGTACCGAAAAGTAGACAAGGCCAAACTGATAGAATAATTATTCCAGTAACCTATGCTGGAAGATCAAGACAGGTAAGAAACATTGTTTAATATTCCCAGATGCCATTTTACCCCACTGTTTACATACAGGAGATCAAAGAATTTAAAAGATATGCTTGTTAGTAGCAGATTAAAAACTTCTCCTGCAGAATGGATGGCGCTTGATGGCAGGGCTAGACCAGTGGGTAATTTTCCTTGTGGAAGATGTGCTGTTTGCAGCTTGATCTTATACACAGACTTTTGCTATGATTCAACTAAGCAGAAAAAGTATTCTGTCAGAGCGTTTCTCAATTGTAATTCAAAATCAGTTATTTATACTATCAAATGTCCTTGTGATCTCCTGTATGTTGGTTGTGCAACCAGAGCTGTAAAGATCAGAATTGGAGAACATAGAAGCTGTATCAAGTTGTGGAGGAGGAATGCTCCATTGGTTCAACACTTCTCGTTATCAGGCCACACGGAGAACACCTGCATTTCTGTGTGTTGGCCTGCAGCTTGCACATCGTTTAAGGGCCAGAGAGGCATACTGGATTCACACTTTGAAGACACTGACCCCAAATGGCTTGAATGAGGAAATAGACTGGTTTTGTGTATAATAATGTTTTTACATAATATTTGTTGTGCTTGGGGTTTTTTTGTCATTTCTCCATTGTTTTCTTGTAATGAGACACTGTCAAATTTGTTTCTTTTTGACCCCTACCCTGATTACATCATGCATCTTGATTACACGCAGGGTTGCATTATCCTATACCAGGGTATATAAGCTCTAGGCACCTGTCTTATAGCACTGCACACCATCTATGGTACAGTGGCTCTAATTAGTTGTTTGCACCTGTATCTTCTGGACCAAAATTGAAAGGTAAATTTTTACATGTTTTTTTTCATGGATTGGACTAATTCATTTTGTTAAAACTAGCTATTAGAACTTTGTTTCAGTATTACCTTTAGGCATACAAAAGCAGCATCATTCAGGACATATGCATCTGACTATGACACAAGGCTAGACTTCAGGAGGCCTCATAAATATTCCTGTGCCTTGAGTCAATTGATTGTCACTATAAGTAAGTAAAATTTTTTAGCATGAGTATATAATTAAAAATTTGTCATTGGATGTAATTTGGCAAACTAAAAATATTCTTTTTTTCCTTTTAACAGAACTTTTTTTTGGTCCCACATTTGTACAAATATTGCTTGACCTCTGAAGAAGGCTTGTTTGGGCCTAACGCATTGGGTCGCAATCATTCCCACTTGTGTACATTGTGTACTTTTATTCTGTAATGAGGATACAATTGGGCCCATAAATGTTTTTAACTGTTCAATAAAAAATACATGTATTTTTGATAATATTCAGGTTATACATATTGTTTTTAGTAATTGGCCCTATAAGTTGTAGCTAACCTTTCTGGTTCTTGATTCTAGCTTCTATCCCGTAGCCAGGTTAGAAGCCAATTTGAAAAGATCACCCACTTAACCTGTATTTTTCTGAAGCGGAGTTTCCTCCACTCTTTTTAACACGTTACCTGTGAAAAGGCTGGAGTTATTTTTATCCTGCCCTTCCTTCAAGAAGCTCAAGGCAGCATACATCACTCTCCCTGCCTCCATTTTGCCTTCAGAACAACCCTGTAAGTTATGTCAGACTGAGAGAGAGAGAGAGAAAATAGCCCAGTTCACCTAGTGAACTTTGTGGCTGAGTGGGGATTTGAAGCTGGGCCTCCCAGACACTAATCCTACCCTCGAACCACTGTACCAAGCCCTGGGCCAGGAAGAGAATCAGAAGGGTAGCAAGCACATAATTGTCTTGATGAAATGCTCTTGTTCTTGCCTATCCAGTTCCTACCACCATATTCCCATCCCCATTCTGTGAACTTTAATAGCATTGCACCTCTGACCTTATTCCTCAACACTCAGACACACATTCCCACCTGAATTACTAACTAAAGCTGAATTGCTTGACCTTGTAATAAAAACAGAGGCAGGACAAACAGATGAAACAGTATTCCAATCCCTAAAACCAGGACAGATAAAACTATAATAAACAATCAAACAGATGAGCAGAGAGAGGTTTTCAGAAAGATAATTAAAATTTCAACCAAGAAAAAGCCTGTCTCTCTCAGCACACGGGGGATCCCCCGGTTTTCAGCACTTCCTCCAGAGACAGTTACCACCCCAGACGAGATGTGCCCATGTCACCTGGAAGTGATGTAAAAGAGAAGAAGAGATTGGATTAATACCCCACCCTTCACTACCCGAAGGAGTCTCAGAGTGGATTACAATCCCTTCCCCTCCCCACAAGAAGGTAGGTGGGGCTTAGAGTGCTCTCTCAAGATAGGTGAGGCTTAGAGCACTCTCTCAAGAACTGCCTTTGAAAGAACAGCTCTGAAATAACTTATGACTGACCTAAGGTCACACCAGCAGCTTCATGTGGAGTAGTGGGGAATCAAACCCAGTTCTCCCAGATTTTAATCACTACACCAAACTGGCTCTCATGGGGGGGGCAACACTGTGGTTTTGGGGGGCAAAACTCTATGGTAGAATTAGCTTCAAGCCTTAGAGTTTTGCCCTAAAACCAGAGCATCACCCTTGACATCACCGACATACATACATCGCTTGAAGGTGACGTAGGCATGGCATGCTTCTTCCCTCTCCTCTCCTGGAGTGACCCAGTATGTCTCCCTCCAGCTTGTTACTCAGACCTGACAACCCTTCTTGGGAAGTCCTCAGTTCTCATCTGTGGACTTTCACACATACCTTTACTTATCACCAAGGAGTATACCATATTTGCCTGTGAAATTGCTACAGCTTGCATCGCACCACATCACCATCAAGACCCCTATGAAGTAAAAGAAATCCATTTTTAAAAATACCATCTTTGCCTGAAGGTATTTCTTGATCTTACAGGCCACACCTAACTTCAACATCCTTATACAAATTTTATATGTGAAGGAGAAAACTACTCCATTAGACTGAATGCACAGATTTCAATAACTGCTATTTTGGGATGAAGGTCTTCCTTCTTTATTATTGTCCTCTTTTGAGAGCTCTGCTCAGAAAAAGGGATCAAAGAAAGGGATTGTGTTTCGTTGTGCGTTCCTTTGTATAATGCTCTCTTTATCATTAAAACATACATGGTAGGAGAGAGGGAGACATAAAAATTAACCAGCTGAGGGCTTTGGGCTTAAATAAACGTTCTGTTCATTCTTGTGAACAATATAGAAATGCATCGATCCTACTATAAATCTTAATCCAAAATCCAGGCACAGCGCTTTCATTTTTTTTCTCCTTTTCATTTTTAGCATTCACGGGTTCTTTCCCACAAGCGTGGGGGTAAAAAAAGGAACTTCAGAATAGTTAGATACATAACTTGTTGAAAAAAACGATACATATCTAACTCAGGCAAGGTTTCTTTTTAATCCTTTCTCCTTTGTGCCTCTCCTACAGCTATTCACCCATTGGGGGGAAAGACAGGCACCCATGTGGTTGTTGTTTTAACTTTTTAAAATTTCAGTTTACAAACATAAAAAACCCCATCAACTACAATCATCTAAACCATACATAAATCATAGACAATCATCTACAACTACAATCATCTGCGATATCTAAATCATACACAAAACAAACTACAATAATCTGTATCATACAATTATCAATCAGATCACAGACTTATATAGAACTTATATATACTCTTGATTTGTCACTATTTAAATATCTTTATTCTGTCTTTCCAGCTTTCTTCGTATCTAATAATTTATTATTGCAAACATACGTTGCCTGATTCTTTATTTTTATCATTTTCTATTTTAATTTAAATTTATGCCTGATTTTCAACTACATAATTAAAAATACTTTCCATTTTTTTTGAAATTCTGAGATTGGTCTATTGCAGGGGTCCTCAAACTACGGCCCGGCGGCCATATGCGGCCCGCCGAGGGCATTTTTCTGGCCCGCCGGGTGTGCCGCTGCCTGTCCTCCAATTCCCAGCAGCACACAAAGCAGCGGAAAAATTGCAGCCGACTCATCCCGGGCCACATGACAAAGCCCCGCCCCCCTGTTTCCAGTCAGCCAGGAGGAGGCAAAAGGAAGACTGGAAGAGGGTAAGTGTGGGGTGGCAGGCGATCCGGCTGGCCCCAAGTCTCCTAGCTGGCTGAGAGGCCAGAGAGGTTTCTCTGAGAGAGAGGCCCCAAGTCTCCTAGCTGGCTGAGAGAGAGAGAGGTTTCTCTTTCCCATCATGATGCCTGCAGTAGTGGAGTTTCAGGGAGAAGCAGCTGGGGGCTTGCTGCCTTAAAAAGTTTGTGAGGCTTGCTGCCTTAAAAAGTTTCTTCGGAGAGGGAAAGAAAACAGCCTCGTCAAGGGTGCCTTGCTTGCGCGCGCACCCCGCTCCCCCGTGCACCTTCCCTATTCGCAAAATAACATCTGAAATCTCCAACCAGATCTAGACTAACTGATGCACACTTGCATCACTTGTTATGACTAGCAGTGACAAATATGGAACTGGACATTGACCATCTCATTAGCCAAAAGCAGGCCCATAGTTTCCATTGAAATAGTGGTAAGTTTGTTGATTTAACTTTACTTGTTCTTCATTTTAAATATTGTATTTGTTCCCATTTTGTTTTTTTACTTCAAAATAAGATATGTGCAGTGTGCATAGGAATTTGTTCATAGTTTGTTTTTTTTAAACTATAGTCTGGCCCTCCAACGGTCTGAGGGACAGTGAACTGGCCCCCTGTTTAAAAAGTTTGAGGACCCCTGGTCTATTGTGTATATAAGATGTTAATTTTGCCATTTTCACATATTCATTTATTCTTCCATTCCTTCAAATCTGATCATCTTTCCGTCTGCCATTTTCCTGCAAATATTACTCTTGCTGCTGTCACCATATACTTAAATAATTAACTGTGTGTTCTTGTAATATTGCTTGGTAAAATATTTAATAACAAATTTTTGGGATCCATCACAAACTTGAGTTTTAATATCTGTTGCATTTCTTTGTGCATCTCTATCCAATATTTTCTTGCTTTCTTGCATGTCCACCATATAAGGTCAAATGTTACGACTGTGTTCTGATATTTCCAGCACTTCCCATTATAGTCTTTATTAGTTTTTACAATGTCTCTGGGAGTAATATACAATCTAAAAACATTTTATACCAATTATCCCTTAATATATGACATTCAGGATATTTAATTTCTTTAGTTTATAAGTTTTCCCACTGACTCATGCATATATTTTCTCCAAAATTTTGCATCCATTTTATCATACAGCTTTTCACTTGCTCTGTCTCTGTATCATATTGCAATAGCATTTTATAAATTTTCCCTAATAGGAGCGTTGAATCTTCAGTGGTTAATTGTTCAAAAGCTGTTTTCTCTTTTAACCGACCCCTTTCTTTGGCTGTTTATTCTTTGAATTTAGATATAATTTGATAATATAACAACCATGGAATATTTTTTTAACCTTCATTTTGAACTTTTTGCCAGGATTTTATTTTTCCTTGTCTATCCATTGTATACTCATAAGTTATATGGTCCGTTTTCTTTCTTGTACTGATGTCACAATAAACATCAACTGGGGATATCAATGGTGAGGTTGAGAGACTTATTCTATTTTTGCATTGAAACCATATTCTCAATAGTCCATCCCTCAGACAGGCACCCATGTTGTACCTCTTCTTCTTTTTTTTACTGTACTATGGATAACAGGCACTGTATGTAATGATTTCTTTCAGAAAAGTAATGAAGTACTCCTCTGTACTTTGGTCACAATCCAAACTGAGATCCCTACCATTGCTGTTTTAACTTTTAAAAATATTAGGCTATCCGATTGATGTATCTCCCACATAACATATAGTTTAGCAGGCTGTAATCTTTACAATAACCTTTGAAGTAAGTTAGTAACATTGAAGTAATTTAGTAACATTGTTAGTGTCATTTTGCAGATATGATCAGTCCAGTGTAAGCCGCCTTGAGTCGGTTGTAAAACTGACAAGGCGGGATATAAATGGAATAAATAAATAAATAAATAAATAAATAAATAAGACACCGTTATTTACATAAGGCCACTTAAGTAGGTTCAAGATTGTGATGAGATATGAAATGGATTTTCCAACTCTCAATTTAACAACGCAGTCCTAAACAGAGCCCATTCAAAGTCCATTGAAGTGAATGGGCTTAGAAAGCTGCAGGTCCCTCCTGGCCAGGTCCCTCCTTGTCACCAGTGGGGGGGTGGAGGGTACTGGGGTTGCCAGATCTAGGTTAGGAAACTTCTGGAGATTTGGGGGTGGAGCCTGGGGAGAACAGGGACCTCAGTGGGGTACAGTACAGTGGCATAGAGTCCACCCTCCAAAACATCCATTTTCTCCAGGGGAATTGGTCTCTGTAGTCTGGAGATGAGTTGTGATTCCTGGGGATCCCTAGGTCCCACTTGGAGGCTGGCATTCCTAGCAAGGGTGTCACTCTGCTTAGAACTGCACTGTTAGACTCCTACTTTATACCACTTCTTGGTGTAACAATGTCTCATGTACAATCCCATTAAAAATAATAGCCCATGGTCAATAAAACATCTGGAATGAAGAGTTTTCAATTGAACAGTTCTGAATTTGAACTATTATTTGAGCTTTGCTTCTGCAAACTAGATTTTAAAAGCCCGAGCAATGGGTTCTAAAAATATTTGAGTGGTCTCTCACTTCACTCTTTGGCTTCTGCTGCTCATTTGGTGGATGGGTTCTCCGACAATATTAACAAGTACATGTTTGACCTGAGCTCTTAATGAGTTGCCTGTTCAAGCACAATACCTTCTAGTACTGCACTTGAAAATATTGCTAGATTGTGTTAAGCTGGGAGGTTTCAAAGGAGCCATATGTATTTAGGAATCCCAGTGCCCATTGTCATTCAAAAGGACTTGGAACACCTAACTCCCTGAGTTTCCTTTCAACTGAATTGACTGCCTTGCCCAGAAACACTTAGGTATTGAACAGAGAATGCAATATTCGAGTTATCCAATATAACAAGGCTGAAGCATTGTTTGATAGCATGAAAAATGGGAATAAAATAGCCTTTGCAGAATGGAGCATACTGTGGTTCTACCAGTTTGTAGGGGGAAACTGTAGCTTCTCAGATAATCACTCCAGAGTAATTGATGGCAAACACTGAATGTTAAGGTCAGTTCTATCAAGAACTAATTAACCTTTTCCATTTTTGTTTTTGGAACATGATTTTCCAGGCAAAATTATATGTTCTGTTAATAAAGCACATTATGAGAGTATTCAAGTAGGCTTCATTCCAATATTCAGCAGTGAAATTCATATGCACACCAAACCTGTCCTTGCACTAGGGTGGAGGTAGAAGAAACAATGGCTGCTTCTCACTGTTTCATTCTTGATAGCTCCTTCTTAACAGACTCCTTTTAATGCTTTTGTGGCTGACACATCTGCCCTTGACCCATTTCGGTCTGGCAGTGTGCTTTGGTGGACAATTTTGCAGCTGAGAAAGGGAAATGCCTCCCTACTGGTCCTCCTGATGGTGGTTTGAGTCTTTTTTCTGATCAGGAGGTGATGGCAGGAGAAGAGGAATGGAGTTTGCTGGGGGGGGGGGAGTGCCAGAGGGTTCTTACCCACTCTCTCTCTCTCTCTGTGTTGGCTGTTATCAGTGTTCAGATGACTCCTAGCTTTATGTATCATTAAGTAAGTCACCAACTTCATTTGGCCCTCTGTTTATAGTCTGAAGTTCTGGCCACACTGATTCATGCAACAGTACCCTTGAGGCTTGGCTACTATAATGTGCTATATGTGGGGCTGCTCTTGAAGATGATTTGGAAACTGCAGTTGTGCAACATGCAGTATCTAGTCTGTTATCACAATGAGCCTCAGTGATCATATCAAACCCATTTTTGCATTGGCTGCCAATTGTTTTCCAAGTCCAATTTGAAGTGTTGATGCTTAGCTTTAAAGCCCATCATGATCTGAACCCCCACAATTGAAGGCCACCTCTTCCAGTGTCAATCCATATAGCAGTTTTGGCCAGTGCAGCAGTGCCTTTGAGTTGTTCCAACCCTTCAAGGATATGCTCCACTGCTTTCTGTTTGTGGACTTTTTCTAGGTCAATCCCCATGTTGTGGAAGAGCCTCTCAAAGGAAATTAGAACATCTGTGTCTCTCTTGCAGTCTTGAAGGACTTATAAAAAACTCCAACTCTTTAGAGGAACTTTTGACTCTTCTGAATGACTGTTCTTTGGGGGCTCAGAGATGTTGCTCTCTTTTGAATTTTATTTTTAAGTGTGTTTTTTTCTTTTGGCTGTTTTAATTGTGTGGTTTTTAGAATTATGTTATCTCATATTAATTTTATTGTTGTCACCTGAGTTGAGTCTGTGAGAAAGGCAGGCTTTATAAATATTATAAACACATGAACATCTGAAACACATGAAAGCTTATACCCAGAATTAAACTTTGTTGGTCTTAAAGGTGCCACTGGACTCAAACTTTGTTCTCTAAACATCTTGGATGTGGTTTCGCTTCTCATTATAATATAGAAGAAGATGGTACTGAAAAGCTTCTGTTAGCCATGCATCTTTTAAACGTCTCCTTGATCAATGGCTAGGAGACTTTTTGCCCTGATCTGGATAGCTCAGGATAGCATAATCTCATCAGATCTCAAAGCTAAGCAGAGTCAGCCTTGGTTAGTATTTGGATGGGAGACCACCAAGGAAGTCCAGCATCACTACACAGAGGCTGTAAGTGGCAAAACACCTTAGATTTTCTCCTGCCTTGAAAACCCTTTGGGGTTGCTATAAATCAGCTGTGACTTGATGGCAAATAAAAAAGCAGACCTTGTATAGTGAACACATGGGGCAAGACCATGGGAAATAGCAGCAGAGATATAGATGTTTACCTGGCTACAGGACAGGGCCTCCAGACAAAGCTTCCCTCTGGCAACTTCACATTATATTTGGGACCTTGCTCACATTCAGGAGAACCTACATAAGTTGTTTGATTAGAACAGACAGGTTGCTACCATCCCACGGTGGCACCTTCCTGGCAGCTAAGGCTTCCTCAGTGACCCAGGCCCTGGAAATGGCTATCCTCTCCCTGGCTGGCCATGGAGTATAAATACTTTAAGGTATGTTGTAAGGATCAGCAATGCCATGACACCCCTGTTAGATGAATGGTAAGAGATTTTCCAGTCCTGGAGGTCTTCTAGAATTACAACTGATCTCCAGACTACAGGTGTCAGTTCCCCTGGAGAAAATGGCTGCTTTGGAGAATGAGCTATATGGCATAATATTCAATTATGGCATAATATTCAAACCCTGCCCTTTCCAGGCTCCACCCCCAAATTTCTCAACCTGGAATTGGCAGCCCTAAGCCGCTGAGGCCACAGTTCAGATTTTGAGCAAGGAGAACTGAAAACTGTAGCTGCTTAGGGAAGAGGTGGGGAAGAACCTGCCACCTGGCAAGCAGCAGCTGAGTAAGACTTGTGCTGCGTAAGACTTGGCTGAATTTGTTTCTCCTCCACTCACAGCTGAGCAGAAGCTCTTTGTCATAGAGCTGGGATGTAGGAAGATCTTCTAGCAGAAGAAGACCTGCTCTGTATTCTTCCCTCCAGTTGGCTGTATTGTGTCTGTGAGGTGGTGATGGTGGCATTGTAAGCCATTTGGGTAGGTTCCCCCTTGGGAAGAAAAGCAGCATCTAAAGAAACAATGGCAGCTATGTTGCAATGCTATATGTGGAGTTTTGATGCTGAGAATGGGAGGTCATCTCAGGGGCTGATCCAATGGGAACAAGTTCATTCTGCAATGTGGGCTTTGTCTGGAAGCTTTCATTTGGGTGGCATGGGCCAGTGCAACACACATAACTGCACACTCTGTCACTCCCAAATGTTAATGCCTCAGTGACATAATTGATTTGCCATTTGAGTTCTACCTCTGGAAGTGAATTAATAAATCTTTCCATTATGGGCATGTCATTAGCAGATAGTTTTCTTAAACTGACAGCCTCACTGGATCTGTATCAATTGACATGATTCATAAGCCCACCTCTGAGAATGAGTTTTAGTAATGCTTTGGTTACTCAAGTGTGTACCTTAGGAGATCTTTTGGCAGCATTAATGCGTTACTGGATAACTATTTATAGGCAATTCATTAAGCTGCAGATTACATGAACAGTATAATGAGGTTTCCCCCATTTTTAACACAGCGATTTCTAAGGATCAGATAATGATCTTCATAACAACATTACTATATTTAAATGGAAATTAAAAAGTGAATTATTTCCAATAACTGTGTGAGAGGGCGGCACTTTCTTTCATTAGTTGTTTGTCTAGGTACAATAGAAATTCTAACATGATTGAAGTTGAATACCACATTTGGTAATTTGTTGTTACGAATTACCAAATGCAGTATCACCTTCCTGTGATCCAAGACCTCCACTGTGGCCTGATCTGACCTAGGGCTCTATTGAAGTGCCATTTCCTCCTAGCACTGCATCTTGCTTGATTCTCGTTCTGTCTTGCAACTGTCTTGCTATATTTTTTATAGGAAGTAGCATAACTTTTGTCTCAGTTTAGGGAGACTGAACTCCTTGGCAAACCATCACTAGCCCCTGAGTTTAAGTTCCAAAGAGGAAGGTACCCAGTGGAACCTTTATAAGTACTCAGTTATTTTAATGATGTTCAGACAACTAGAGCATTCAGTGTTTGTGATCAGGGGAATGTGTAACCCAAACCCATATCTGTCTGTATATGGCCCCTTTTCTAACAGAGGAGCACCCAAAAACTCAAGTGGAAACACTCCTCTCCATAGACTCCTGTTCCATGCCTAGAGATCTGTTGACTTGGATTTTAACACTGTTCTTAAAGAAGGAGTCTATAAGATGAAAACTAGATTTCAAATAAAACAGTATTTGAAAATACAGAGCCTATGAGACCCAGCTTATTTGAGCGTAGGGTTGCCAGGTTCCTTTTGCCCACCGACAGGGAGATTGGGAGGACAATCTAGGAGTGGGAAGTGATGTCACTTCCCATTCCTCCCCAGAAACTGTGACATTGCATGTGATGTGCCTGCATCAACCAGAAGTGACATCAGCAACACTGGGGGCGATGCTCTGGGTTTTGGGCAAAACCAGGGGTCATTTGGGGCCAGAGTGAGGTGGAGCTGAGCTCTGCCAGCCCAGGAGTGGGCACTAGGGAAGCCATGGGCCGAATCAGATTCTCTGATCTGATTCGGCTTGCTGCCGAATTGCCACTGAAATTCGGCAGCAGCTTTAAAAGCAGCTGGAGGAGAGGGGTTTGAGGGAGAGGCTCCAAACTTGCAGGGTAGCTGCTGGGGCCTCTCCCCCAAATACCCACCAAGTTTCAAGACAATTGGACCAGGGGGTCCAATTCTACGGGCCCCCAAACTGGTTGCCCCCATTCCCTCCATGGTTCTCTATTGTAGGAAAAAAGTAACGTTCCTTGGAGGAAGAATGGAATAGACCTTTTATGGTGCATATTTTCACTTGATTCTGATGCTGTTATGCTCCCTTCTTTAAATAATCAATACTTCCTTTTTGTTTGTCTTCCAACAATGTGTAGAAAAGCACTTTGGTTAAATTTGGGGTTTCAGTAAAATCAAGAGCAAAATGTCCATTATGAGTTCTTTTGCACCACTGTAGAACAATACACAAACATGTATACAGGGTGCTGTTTTGGTTTGGTAAATCTGCCTCATCAACTTGATTGTAAATGCTATAATCTATATGTGAATAAAGCTAAAAACATTCATCAAATGTGTTTTCCTTTCTGTAGTCTTGATTGCGAGGAGGTGTGCCCCACCTACACCATTCCTGTTTAAGCCTGACAGTTACTTGCTGTTTTAAAGCTCTCCTGTGCTGTTTCAGTCAGAAATACTCTTGTTCTAAAAAAAGCAAATCTTATTTTGTATTGCAGATCACTTTCTGTGACTGCATCCTCTGTTAAACAATTCTTCCCTTTATTTGCCAATGTTTATATTGTAACTGTGGAGAAATACCTTTTACATTTGGATTTGGGCTTGACAAAGCCCCCACATTTTAAAATGTTTTTCTTTCTCCTACCAGAAGACAGGTAGGAGTGGGAAAGTCAGTTGCTCCCAAGTTTCGCTCAAGCACAAAGCTTTGGAAATGCCACTTTGGTGTAGTGGTTAAGAGCATTGGTCTTTGATCTGGAGAACCAGGTTTGATTCCCCACTCCTCCACATGTAGCCAGCTGGTTGACCTTGGGTCAGTCACAGCTCTCTCAGAGCTGTTCTCTCAAGAGCAGTTCTCTCAGACTTCTCAGCCCCACCTACCTCACAGGGTATCTGTTGTGGGGAGAGGAAGGGAAGGTGGTTGTAAGCCACTCTGAGTGAAGGGTGGGGTATAAATCCAAGTTGTCATTGTCTTCTTCTTCTTCTCCTCCTCATCCTAGCTGGGGACAATGAAATGGCCAGCTCACAGCTTAGCTGGAATTTAACATTTAAAAGTTGATTAAGATGGGGTAGCCATGTTGGTCCGAAGCAGCAGAACAAAGTTTGAGTCCAGTGACACCTTTAAGACAAACAGAGTTTTATTCAAGGTATAAGTTTTTGTGTGCAAGCACACTTCAGAGACTTGGGAGTGCAGGAGGCTAGATTAGATCTTCCTGCAGATTTCAGGAAAGGCTTCTTTGACCCACAAGAGGGTGGGGAAACAGAAAATCCCTCAGCAAGGAGGGAGAGGGGTCCATTCTTGCAGGCCCATTCTGGCTAATTCCATCTGGAGGAAGGAGCTGTCCCACTGGAGCTTCATCTTGATGGTCTCCATTGCCACATGGAGCAGATAAACGGCTGGCTGCCTGGACAAAGACGCCAAGGTACTGAGAAGGTTTTAGTACACTGTAACTTCTAAGTTAAAGAGCCTGCCTCAGAACAAGACCATCTAGGGCATGTATAGAGTGAAGGGCAGGTGAATTCCATGTTTGCACATTGTTTTTTGTCTCTTGCTTAGTCTGTTACTGTGCACAGAGTATCTGTGCGGGTCGGTAGCCACCTTGGTGGCCTTTGTAAGGGTAGAAAGGCAGGACATAAATTTTGTAAATAATTGTAACTTTTTGCTTTTCATAAATTCGTAACTATTTTAAAGAATGGTAGTTGTTCTCCATTCCACATAGACTCCACTATTCGAACACACTATGCAAAGTGGGTGCTAGGGGGATGCAGCCAGTCAGTTTCTAAATCACTGTTTCCCTGGGAGCATGCAAGTATGGCAAGGCGTCCGGTGATAACCAGAACTTTAGTAGCAGGAGATGTGGGCACTAGGTGGAACATTAGAATGGCAATGTGGTAGGGAAGCTGGGAGTGCTGGCCATCTTGGTGGGTGGTAACTACTAACATGATTAGTTACTGGCAGCATACCAAAAGAGGGGCAAGAGAAAAAATCCTCCAAGGGTCGGGCAGGCCAGGAGAGTGGAGCATTGTCAGGCAGAGATTCAAGACAGTTGCTGGGCACCTAGACACCTCGGAGGACCAAATGAAGCAGGGCTTGCGGGTCTGCTGGGCCATTTTGGCACAGTAACATCAATTATGACATTGCAAATTTAACTTTCAAGCTATGACTCTTTTCATTGTGTTGTTACAAATGGATACATTGAGGAGGGAACTTTTAAGGTTTACCTCATGAGCAATCTTGAAAAAAATATTTACAGTGCCATTCTAATCAGAGTTACACTATTCTGAGCACATTGACTTCCATGGCATTAGAAGGGTATAACTGTTTAGGATTCAGCATAAATATGGAGGAAATACAGCAATCCAAAGAGGGCCCATCTTAATCGTTTTTGTACTTCCCAGAGTAAAAATTCAGTAGTGTCCTCCCTTTCCTTTCAGTTTGCCTGAAGCATGCACCAGGTAAATCAACTTCCTTCTAGCAGCAGTGCATAAGAGCAGTACACTGATGATGGCTATTAGCGTTGTGACCCCGGCCAACCTCTGGGAGCATTAGGGGAAGGAAGCATCACTGAAGAAGAAGAAGAGATCGGATTGATACCACACCCTTCACTCGGAGTCTCAGAGCCACTTACAAACTCCTTTCCCTTCCGCTCCCCACAACAGACACCTTGTGAGTCAGGTGGGGCTTAGAGAGCACTTTCCAGATCTGTCTTTGAGAGAACAGCTCTGACAGAACTATGGCTTACCCAAGGTCATCCAGCAGCTGCAAGTGGAGGAATGGGGAATCAAACCTGGTTCTCCCAGATTAGAGGCTTCCATTCTTTAACCACTACACCAAACTGGCTCTGAAGTGGCAGTCACTGCCAGTGTTCCCTCTGAGCTGAGTTACTGTGATCTAGCTCACAGTTTTTTAGCCTCTGGCTCACACATTTTCATCTTAGCTCAGGAAGGATGGCTCCAGAGCAAACTAAGTTATGTGGCAGCCAAATCGCTCGCTTATTACTTTCATGCCAGTAGCTCAAAAGTAGAATTTTTGCTCCCAAGACTCTATAGCTTAGAGGGAGTGTTCATGCCACTCTAGGAATGCACCAATTTCTATGACAGAATGCACCAATTTCTATATCAACCCCCCTCCCCCCATTTTCTCCTGTGTGAGGGGGAGAAACAGGCAGACACAGCAGGCATCTTGGTAAGCCTAATTGCTGCAAATAGAAAACCAGCACCTCTGGGGGAGGGAGTTCTAACTTCTCTGTTTGCTTTATTATTTGCATGGATGTTTTTGCATAGGGAGCAGTCTAAAATGGTGCACTCCATTCTACCGCCTCAGGTCTCTGCCACCTCATGTCCCTGCATGTGGGAACAAGGATGCATGTATACATGAACTTCTACTGCTGATAGGAAAACTGAAAACAGACCCCCATATATATTCCTAGACTTATTTGTATTGCTGGAAAATAGGACTTTATGTTGTGAAAATCTATGAGAGTCATCCTTCGCACACAGATTAGTCTATAAGGCACCCACATTTAAAATGTGGGTTTTTAAATTCCTAGTTGTCTTGAACAGGTCTCTGGAGAGGTAGTTTATGAATTTGTTAGATAAAAAAGAGGAATCTACTTTTTGCTTGGGCCAGTTCTCATAAATGTGTGATAAATATTGGGGTTATCCTCCATGCCCATATGGCTAAATTATCCTCCACAGACATACGACTAAATTAGTAGAAATGGGGGTGCATGACGTTTTATGGAACATCTTTCCCTGTTTTAAAGACGATTTTCAGATTGTTTTGCTACCTACCTTTGAAGACTGTTTTCTCCACAAATGAGGCATTTAATCCAAATATATATGTATGTAAGATCGTCATTACACAGTACATTTTTTTAATTAACAGTTTTTTATTTTAATGTCAAAATTTTGACATGCTCTCTAAACGATATGCATAAAGGAATCAAGTTAACATGTATAATTCAGCCATAAACAAATACAATGTTCAAAAATAAATCATATCTTTATATTGCAGATTGTCTGGGATATCATTACACAATACATGATGAACCAATCTTCATGTCCCACAGAGCACAATATTGACTGGCAGCTCATCTTGCAAACCACTGTGACTGATTCATTTCCTACATAGATGGCTCAGCAGGCTGATAAGGTCTGGGCCCTGGAAGGAAATGCTGTAGGAAGTAGAAAGGACTGCGCTTATGGCTGAAATGAGATTTGAACTGGCAGCCTCCCACAGCGTAGCTCATTCCCTTGGCTACTGTGTTACACCAGCTCCCATAGCCATTGACCCTCAAGCCATGGGGTCAGAATGTAAGAGTGCAGCTAGGAGGAACTGTCCAGAAGCCTCACTTCAGTCAGTCCAAAACATGGTGACCGGCTTGCTGTCAGGGGCTGGAAACCGAGATCATATCATTCTTGTGTTGAAAGATCTGTACTGGCAGCCTCTTTGTTTCTGAGGACTGTGCTGTAAATGGCTTGGGGCTGGGTCCCCGAAGGACTGCCTCCATCCTGCAGCTTTACCAATTAAGACCCTCATCAGAAGCCCTTCTCTCTAAGCCTCCTCCATCCCTGGAGGGGAGGCAGGCAGCAGTTAGTGCTCTCGTGGCAATGGTGTCCCATCTCTGACATGCTCTGCATCAGGCAACTCTTTGTTACTGAGGACAGTAGGTTTATCGTGTTGCTTTAATAAATGAATGTTGTCTATTTAAAGTGTGGGTTTTTAAATTCCTAGTTGTCTTGAACAGGTCTCTGGAGAGGTAGTTTATGAATTCGTTAGATAAAAAAGAGGAATCTACTTTTTGCTTGGGCCAGGACCGGATTCAGTCCTCATAAATGTGTGATAAATGTTGGGGTTATCCTCCATGCCCATATGGCTAAATTATCCTCCACAGACATACGACTAAATTAGTAGAAATGGCGGTGCATGACAACTTGTGAAGGAGGGGAAATCCCATTGTCCTCTTGCTTGTTGGCCCCTTGTGTTAAGATAAGCCTCCCTGCCCCAGAGGATGGAGAATACTGGGCGTGAAGCAGAAAGCCCTCAGTGGCTTCCTCTGCAAGCTCCCTTCCTCCCAGCACGTGCTGCATGAGCTGGCTGGTGATAGCAAGGCAGCTGAGAGCAAGCTGCAGCAGCTGGACATGCTTTGTGCTCCAATCCCACCTCCCGATCACCTGGCCAGTGCATGGGGGTAGGGGAAGCAGAAGGTACACAGGACAGGCTTTCTGTTCCAAGCCTCCTCCTCTGCTCAGACCACCAGTTTGAGGCAGAAAACATAGAGAACAGGATTTCTGCTCCAAATCTTCCCTGTTCCCACCAGCCAGCTGATGGGGGGGAGGCTTGGAGAAAAAAAACTCACTGTATCTGCTGTTCCCTACTTCCTCTCTGTGCCACTTCCCAATACTATGAGCCTCCTCTCCTCCACCTCCACAGCCTTTGGTGTTCCTTCCTGTACTGTTACCACAGGACCTCCTTACCATTCCCTCTCCTCAGCCTCCTGCCGTTGTTTTCTCTCCCTTCCCTCTGCCGCTCCTGGCTTTTATGGGGTCCTTAGGCAGCCCCACTATGGGGGACTGTGACTTTGTGAGACCATGGTTGCCATTTTTGTTGTTGCAGGCACACATGGTTGCTTCTTTGCTTTGTCTCCCTCTTCTCTCTCTCCACAGACACTTCCTTTTTTGTGTGTAAACCTGGGGGTTCCCCTAGTTTGTACAACCATCCTCCCATACAATTGTGTGAATGTTAAATCTGCATTCTGGGACCAGGTTCAGAGTTAGATATAAGTTAAAAGGATAGAAGGACATTAATGACAAGACTGGGGGAGAATGTGATGCAGTGAAAGATTCTTCATGCATCTTTTCATATGTTTCCTTTTCAATAGAATTGGTTAGCTTCAAATTTTCTTCATCTCATATCTTTTTTTTTTTAATAAATTTTTTATTGATTTTTCTCTATAACTACAACTATAACGCTACAATCTAAGCTACATATACCTTATACAGAGAGTACTTTATCATTTGCTTAATACTACCTTGTTACATAAAATAATTATGAGGCATTTAAAACCTTGGATAAATTTCAATTACTTGTTACTGCTACTATAAAAGTTATCAAAACTATTTGGCAGGCACGCCCACCTAGAGAAATACGGTTAATTAAACCATTTATAATACATAAGTGCAATGCTTAATAAAACAGTTTAATCACTATTTCTTCTTTCGTCCTCTTCTTGTCTTAACAGTCTCAACTATTTTTGGAGCTGCAGCTCCCTTTTCCGAGTCAGACACTTCTTCTTCACTCTTTGAGCTATCAAATCCATACATGCTTTCTTGCGAGGCCAGTGAACCATCTGAGTCTCTCCCAGTTTTCTGCTCTTTGCTTTTTTCCAGAAATTTTTTCGCTTGTTGAACAGAGTCAATCTTATACTTCTTATCTTTGATGCTGAAGCATAGTCCTTCTGGAGTATTCCAACGATAGATGATAGACTCAGACTGGAGCCAAGATGTCAATTTTCCATAGGCTTTCCTCCTTTTCCTTATTTCAAATGGGATATCCTTCATCACTTTTACTTCTTCTCCCAGGATCTTCAGAGCTGCTTTGTTTGTGGTCCTAAGCACCACGTCTCTTGTAGATTTTTTGGAGAACCTTATCATAATTTCACCAGGCAGGCTTTTCTTTTTAGTGTAATCTGGATAGGTTCTGTAAATCATATCCATATCGCTTTTTATATCCGCTGCTTTCATGCCTGTCACTGGTTCAAGTGCTTCACTTAGCAAATTTTTAAGGTCTTCTCCTGTGTTTTCTGGCACATTCTGAAGTCTTAGGAAAAAATTCGATCTATCCATTTGTAATTTCAAAAGCTGATCATGGTGGAAGGCCTTTTCCTTCTCTGCCTTTTGTAGTCTTGCGTCTTGGTTTTTTACTGAAGTTTTTACTTCCAGAAGTTCTCGCTGCAGCTTCTCTGTGGATTTATTCGACTCTTTTAGTTCTAGCTGCATTTTGTCCATTTTAACGTTGAGAGCTGTCATTTGGTCCACTAGAGGTCGCAATAACGAGGAGAACACCACACTCATCTCCGTGGTATCAACCTTTGAACTCGGAGCTGTACTTCCTAGTTTGGGGGAAGGTTTCGGTTTCCCCGTCATTGTTGAGACTACGCTCTTTGTTTATAGATAGATAAGATGAACCCTTCTAAAGTTTATATCTCCAAGTGAGCGATGCTGCCATCTAGCAAGGCGGATGGGCTTTTATTCCTGCAGTAACGCCACGTAAAGAGTCTCGTAAGTACGCTAGTCCCGGAGAGGGGGGGGGGGTTTCACTCCTCCCGCCGTCTTCCTGCTGTGTTCTGCTTTTCTTACTTCAGACTCACATTTTCTCCATGCGTAACTGTCAGTTCCAGCCTCATTGCTTCACACTCTCTGCTGCTTCTCGGATTTGCGCTTTCAGCCATACGGCTCCCACGGCGGGGGAACCTATGGGGGTGATGAAAAGAGATCTCTATCCCTCGGTCGCCACCGTAGGGAGAGATCCCCTTCGGGCCACCCCAGGCAGAGCCCCCTCACTGGGGTCTCTGGGGGCTCGGCACCAGTCCAGAGCCCCTTCTTCCCGCCGGGTACGGATCGCGCTCCCCGCAGATGTGGAGGAGCACGTCCGCCATGCTCGCAAGTCTTCATCTCATATCTTAATGGACACTCACCCTTCTTACAAGCAGCTGGATCAGCCTCAGAATTATGGACCCTTCTAAAGTAGTACATTTGAATAAACTTGAAAGGCACTTTTCACATGAGTACTAGATACCCAATGATTATGTTCAAGCTCAGAGAAAGTTAGTCTTCATGGCAGAAAATGGATCAGACAGACTAGAGAGTGGGAAATGAATGTGTATGAGAGAGAGAAATAGTAGGGTACTTTGTTATGTTGATGGGGTGAGTAGTTGATGGTAGCATCATGCTTGTGTGAGTGTGTGAGAATGTGGCCTCATGAGAAAAGAAGGGTCCACACAGGAAGAGCATCAAGGATTGTTAACCAAAATTGATTCACACATAACCTCTATATCACTCAATGTTTTACAATTCATATTTTAATAGAATGTCTGAATTGTCTTCACTAAAAAAAGAGATGTGTTTGAAGTTATGAGTGGTGGTACATGCAGGAATTTATCCAGCTCTTAAATTTGCTGGATGACACATCTCTGGATCAACAGAAATTTGGGGAATAATGGGGTGCATGTTTGATTTCTGTTACAATCCAGCATTGTACTGAAAAAGGGGTTAACTCCACATTAGCTACTGTTCAATATTTTCAAACATCCCTTAATGTAAAAACAATGTCTATAAAGTATGATGACCTTTTTTGATGGCTTTTCATTTGTGGGATGCAGATGAAATGGTGTGAAAGCAGAGTTAATAAAAAGTTACTCATGAGCTACCAAGTGAAGTGTAAATTGCTTTGTGCTTGTGTTGAAATCTCATATAAGTTATTACTGCCTGGAAAGTTTCATCTTGTTAATTTCCATTCGTCCTAAAAATAACATGGCACTGCTTTGCCACACACTGCAATAAAGGCTTCCTTGGATTTAATCAGTATTGAAGAACTGGCATAAAACAATTGTGTTCACATTTTCTTTATCATCTGTTACGTATGTTGAGGGGGGAAAGCATATGTGTTACCTTACTAATTGGGGAGGTATTGTTGGCCATTCACTAGTTCATGAATGCCATTTTTGTGCTTAGGTATTGCTGCTGCTATTTTCTCAACATTTGAACAGACGTTAAAGCTTGCAGAAAGCTTCCATCTTAAACGTACTTAAGATAGGAGAGCCCACACTTCTGAGAGACCTCTCACTGTGGAAAGTTGTCCTGATATGATTTTTCAACCACAACAACACTTTGCATGTAGAGTGGAGCGACAGCATAATATTCCTTCAGGGCACACTGATCCTCCTTTCCGCAGTGCATTGACACCAAAACCAGCAACCCCATGCTGGATTTTCTCTCATCTCCCTGTAATATTAGCAATGGATATGAATCATCATGTTTATCATTTTCTGGCTCCCGGTAGTTGCCAATGATGTGGAGAAAGGTAAAGAAAACACCACTTTCAGGGACATCCCAGAGAGAGTTATACTCCCCTAAGTCCATTGACTTCAATGGAACCAGAAGGGTGTAACTGTTGATCGAGTGTCACAGCACATGTTTCTGTTGCAGTATGTACAGGGAAGAGGCTGGGAGACTCGACATGGGGTTGCCATTTTTGGCAGCAGCCCCATGTTTGTCATTGCATCTCGTTCTGCTCTAACTGCCTTTGCAATCTTTTGAATTAGTTGCAAACAAATCCTGTCCTATTACTGTAGTTACATCTGTCTTTTGTCCATAGTACCTTTGATTGGAAACAGTTCACCTGTTCATCAGCATGTCAGCCAGAAACAATCTGCCAAGGAATGCATGTATGAATCAATCCTCAACCTGACATTTTTCACACAGTCCAAATGTTCAGATAATTGTTGATGCTTATATCCTTTTCTGTCCACACATCAGTTCAACTGATCCTCTTCATTATATAATCAACTGGCCTCTTACAATAATAAAATGCAGTCATTGTATGCTTGAATGTCATATGCATGTGAGTTTCACCTCTAATATAATTGCCTGTTTCCTTTGAAAGATGTGAATATTTTAAATTCTACCCTTCCAAAGCCATTAAAATGATTTTGTCCTGGTAGCTTATTTTATTTTGAAAGGCATTTTTAAAAAACTGCAATAATATTAAATAACCATTTATATATCTTGTATTGGCTGTGAAAGTTTAAAAACATTAATTTGGCTTTGATTTAAGTAGAATGGAAGCTCATTGCTGTAAACTCTCTCAATTGACAGGTCGACAGGACAGAAGTGATTCGGACTTGCATAAATCCCATCTTCTCAAAGCTTTTCACAGTGGACTTTTACTTTGAAGAGGTTCAGCGGCTACGATTTGAAGTGCATGACATCAGCAGCAATCACAATGGGCTGAAAGATGCAGACTTTCTTGGTGGTATGGAGTGCACTCTTGGGCAGGTAAAAATCTCAGCTCTCTTTTCTGCATCCTTTGCTTGGGTAAAACAGGCACTCATGGCAACATCAGAATATGTTTTCTTTCTCTTTTTCTTTATGACATGTGGCTGAGATATGGTCTACTATATATGAATGAATGACCAAAAGGCTTTGACCTTTTCTGCATGCTTGACTTACTTGACAGTTGGTTCACAAGCATTGGAATCGGCTTGGGAATGGCTATTCATTGCATTTATCCTCCATGTGTGTTTTTAGAGTTGTGGAGTCAGTTTATTTTTTTAAGTCCTTAGCCTGTCCCCTCATGGAGATATGGTTTTTCCCCTATATCTTGAGGAGGGTAAAAACTAGAGCTGGGAATTCAGAGAACCCATATAAACTATCATTACAACACTACATCAATATATTGATATTTTAGGGCTGTTTAAAAACATTATAATTGAAAAGGCTCATCTTCAGGGCAGGGCGAGAGGGAGTAGTTTGAGGATGATGACAGTCCAGTCATTGAAAAGTGGGCTGGAGATGGGTGGGAATGGGTGGAACAAAAAAAATCCAACAGAAACATTATACACGAGGGGGGAAAGCCAATTCAAAATTGCCTTCCAGAAAGAGATCAAGATAAAAGTGGTTCCAAAAGGACCAGAAAAAAACCCCGGAATAACCAAAAACACAGAAGTGAAAACTAAAGACACAAAATGTGTGCAGAAATTGGAAGAGAAAAAGAAGCAATATGGGGCCAGAACCAACAGAAAAAAAATGTGGAAAAGTCCTTGTTCACTGAACTGTCTAGGTCTGTGGTGACCTCAGTTCTGAGTCTAGAAGCACTCAATTTGGCAAACAGTGTTGTTACGTGCAGTCTAAGAACACTGGTGCCTCAGATGTGTATCGTGGTGAATGTGGCCCACTTTCCAGTCTAAGTCCAGTCCATATTGAAATAGTTGAGCGTAAAGATAAAAACCTGCTATCCACCACTTACCTCTCCTATATGAGCTTAGATGCTGCACTTGGGTTTGCCAGGTCTGGGTTGGAAAATACCTGGAGACTTTGGGGGTGGATCTGGGAGAGGGTGGGGTTTGGGGAGGGGAGGGGCCTCAGCATGGTACAATACCATAGAGTCCATCTTTCAAAGCAGCCATTTTCTCCATGGGAGCTGATCTCTGTCAGCTGGAGATCAGTTGTAAAAGCAGGAAATCTCCAGACCTCACCTGGAGGCTGGCAACCCTAACTCAGCTTAAAGGAATGCTCTCTGAGGTGGTGGCTCATAAAATGGCAATCTTTGACAAAATAGTGAGCTGCCTGTATGAGCATGGCAATAATGCTGAAAATCTAGGTAGACTGAAAATGGAAATAATATAAATAGCTGGGCTGGGGGATCAGCAAATTCAAGCAGTCAAAATAATACCAGACATTTCATATAAAACCCAACACTAGGAAGGCAGCTGAATGAGTACGTCACTTCAAGTACCTGGGCATTGAGTGAACTGCACTCATGGGGCATGCAAGAACGGAGAGAGCTGGCTGTAGCTCCTGATCTGTGCACATCAAAGCAGAGGTCCAAACCAAGCCATGGGTCTAAAATGTCAACAAAGTCTATGATCCAGCCATCTGCCAAATCTTGTTGATCTTGCATGAAGCAAACTTACTTATAAGCAAATTCACTGACAGATTTTGGGTTATTAAAGACATGGTTTAGCCTAGTTTTAAACTTTGTCCAACTAACGGATGTTTCTGATTTTTTTTTTTTGCAAAGATGCCATTTTGATTTAAAATTTCCATTTCCATTTTCCCCAATTATACTAACAAAATTCAGCGTTACCATTGAAATTGGTTCCTGTACTTAAGTATACATGGTATTATTTTTTTTAAAATGGAAAAACTGCCAAAGAAAATAGACGGACAAAACTGCTTACAATGTATATGTATGAAAATGAAATAGTTGCACAGCCCTAGACAAAAATCACCTTTAAACCAAGACTTCTAGTTCAGCTGGTTTGTAAAGTAAATGTGTGAAGCTCTGCATTGGCTACAAAATACAGGGAAGACTGCCAGTGGTATTAGCCCAACCATGGCTTAAAATTGATTATTCCTCTATAATAACACACAGCTGGGTGGTCTTAAGGGCAGTTTTATATGTACTGATAGCCAAGAATAAATTAACAATAATGATAATAAAGGCAATGGAATGGAATGTAGCTATTAAAATACAACCTTCGGAACCTGTTCATTTAAAACTTTTCTCTAAAAGGTAATGGGAATGCAATGGAATTCCTTATGGCAGGCAGTGTCCATATATCGATCTTTTTCAAAATTACTGCATAGAATAGAATAATTTGTCTACTTTCATATGTTTGTTATGAATTAACTGCAAGACTGTCCACAGGTCTAAAAATTTTAAATACAGAATGTATTCCTGACTCTTATTGAAAGGTCAAATATCACCAGACAGGTAGGGAAGAATATGCAGAATTCAGTCTGGACTTATTTATGGCCAATCAGATAGGAGAACAGTATAACAAAAGCCGTCTTTTCATTCAGACAAAGCTGATAGGCTGGAAAGTGTGATATTGCAAAGGCAGGAACATATTACTGTAACTTCTCAGTAAGAGAGCCAGTTTGGTGTAGTGGTTAAGTGCGTGGACTCTAATCTCGGAGAACCAGGTTTGATTCCCCACTTCTCCACTTGCACCTGGCTGGATGACCTTGGGCAAGCCATAGCTCTGTACCAGCTGTTCTCTCAAGGACAGCTTGGGAAAGAGCTCTCTCAGCCCCACCTACCTCACAGGGTGCCTGTTGTGGGGAGGGGAAGGGAAAGGAGTTTGTAGGCCACTCTGAGACTCCAAGTGAGTGAAGGGCGGGATATAAATCCAATCTCTTCTTCTAATGTGATGGCTTAGTTCAGACATAATATGAAACCATGGTTTAATTAAGAAGAAGAGAAGAGATTGGATTTATACCCCACCCTTCACTCAGAGTCTCAGAGCAGTTTACAAACTCCTTTCCCTTCCCCTCCCCACAACAGACACCCTGTGAGGTAGGTGAGACTGAGAGAGCTCTGAGAGAGCTGCTCTTTCAAGAGCAACTCTGACAGAACTATGGCTTGCCCAAGGTCATCCATCAGCTGCAAGTGGAGAAGTGGGGAATCAAACCCGGTTCTCCCAGATTAGAGTCCATACACTTAACCACTACACCAAACTGGCTCTCTCTTAAGCTAACTATGGGGCACTATCACACATGCTGAATAATGTAGTTTCAGTCTACTTCAGTGACTGTATGGAAGTCAATTTTGCCATTTCACAGTAAAATTCAGTTGCAAAGTGGATTGAAAGTGCATTATTTAGTGTGTGTGAAAGCATCATATGGCTAACCTGATTCTCTGAATGCAGCCAGTCCATTAACTACAATCTGTTAGGGTCTGTGAAGCCATGATTTGAAGTTGGCTCATTAATTGCAGTTAGTCTGACTATGGTTTTGAATAATGTAGGAACACAGACATCCTGGTTTAATCTTGGTTTTATACAAGCATGCAGAATTGGGGGGAATGCTGCTCTGAGCTGCACATTTCTTGTTATTGGCAATATGGTTCCAGCAAATCAGGGATCACATCCTAAATGTGATGGCTTCATGTGGCTGATAAGGGCAGATCAAAACAATCATTTGATCTTGATACAAATGGGCTGAGGAAGGGTTTGCATCAGCCCGTTAATAAAGCAACCAGGCCAACACCTTCCCTACTCCCGTTCAGTGAGAAGGAGGGCCCTGAACTGGCTTTCTTTGCTGTCACTGACAACATTATGTAAACAGATCTGAGTGGCCTTGTGGCACTGTGGTATCATCACAATTATGACATGATCCCTCCTCGGCTGCATTCATTAATAGTACAGGTAACAACCCAAATGGCAGCAGTAACAGCATTAAGGAGGGAACTAATTGGCTAGAAACAGGTACCACCCCACAAGCATCACCCTGAAAGTATATTTGGAGATTCTATTAGTGGAATAAAAAGTTTTATTTTTGTCACAAGCTGGGCCAGGAATGGCACAGGGCACACTGTCAGAGTGCAGAGCAAGTAAGACAAGAACAACAACTCAAAAAGTGTATTCAAGATCTGGTTCAAGGTTAAGCACCGAGTTAGGAGTCTAGTCTGAGAGTCAGCACCATCCAGCAAGGTCTGATAATCTAAGAGTTACAAGCAGGTTCAGGAGCAAGATGAAGGCAGAGTCAGGAAATGGTCTGAAGAGTCACAGGGTTGGCAGAACCCAATGAAGTGATTGCAAAATCAGCAGGATTTCAACTTGTTGCTTCCACATCTCAGCCTCCCTTGGCTGGTTTTTATAGCCATATGCTTAAGGGTCATACTTGCAGCCAGCTGCTGAGGAGTAATCCTGCAACTACTCAAGCAGTTGCCATTGGGGCAGGAGGCATGCACTTTGTTGTCTCTCCTGTAGTTCTGTTCATAGCCTCTGTTTGCAGTGCTCTATCTGGGTGATACTGGAGGGCTGGAAACCATCAACTGAGTTTCACCTGTTGAATCAGGGCTGAAGGGTGTCGGTGGTTCTGCACCTTAAAGCAGAATAGAACCAGAGAGAATCACAGTAATAAAATAGAAAAATGGTAACAAAAGACCATGACTGTAATATATTAAACCACAATTTTACTAATATGTAAAAAAAATGCAATAATAAATCATTTAAACAATAAATCTTTTAGACAATATGAACCAATATGCTGGAAGCATCCTCAACTTTGTGATGCTCCAGAACAATTTACCTTATTGCTCCCAACTCACTGTATGAGTGGGGGGACATAGCAAGCTATGAAATAAATCATGATTTTAGAAGAAGAAGAGTTGGTTTTTATACTCCACTTTTCTTTACTATAAAGAGTCTCAAAGCAGCTCTCAACCTCCTTCTCTTCCTCTCCCCACAACAGGCACCCTGCAAGATAGCTGGGGCTGAGAGAGTTCTGAGAGCTGTGACTGACCCAAGATCACCCAGCTGGCTGCATGTGGAGGAGTGGGGAATCAAACCCCATTCTCCAGAGTAGAGTCTGTCACTTTTAACCACTACACCACACTGGCTCTCAAGTGTGGCTCTCTTGAGCCACCAAAAAGGTGTACCTGATTCTGAAATCAAAAAACTTAGGAAGCATCCATACAGTCAGTATTTATTTTTAGTTCTGTTAAGTCCATTTGTCTCTTGTATGCTGGCAAGATGGGTGACAAACTTGGATTTCCTGATGGGTCCATTTAAAGAGATTTGAGTCCTGCCTTTGACCTTCTGACATTTGAATGATTGTATATTTGACATATCAGTGGTTTCCAATATTTGTCTGTTCAGCTGGGTTGCAACTTGCTTGCTTGGAAGCCAGCAGTCTTTATGATCCTTCTTGGTAGGGGATTTTATTTCCATAAATAAACAATAAACATTATCTATAATTGATGATGGTTTCCAAAAGGTGGCTAGTTAAGAGGCACATCTTAGCATACATATTCAAAGGGCAGTTTAATGCCAGTTAAAATTGATTTCCTCTCAATTATATAAATGATGCCTTGCATCCCCTAATTATTAATTACTGATGAAGGCAGTTGACTGCCAAATGGATCCGTTTTACTGTTTGTTTGACAGGGAGAACATAAAAGCAGTATATTCATACCAGGAGTGTTCATTGTGAAAACATTACATCCAATAGCCTAGAGACCAAGAGCATCACTCCTTTATAATGAATGAATTAGTAAATGAGAGAATCACTAAAATAATTGCAGTCCTTTTATTTTAGAAAATGTAGCTGGTGTAAATCAAGATCTCCAAATCCCATGGTCTATTAGGATACTTTCAATGTTTTTTGTTCAGAAGGTCTCTACTGAGCTCACATTATGACATGATTAAAGTGAGAGCAAAGAGTCAGAGTGCTGGTTTTGGACAAGGGAGGCTGAGGAGAGATCCTTCAAATGTCATTTCAAGCAAAGTTTTTCCTATGACAGCCACAAACACAGCTTGTTGTGCTGGTGAGCTCCCTTTAGTCTTCCCCTCCCCACGTCCCTTGAAACAATTGGAGTCTTCTTGGTTTGAGGAGCTTTGCTTCAAGTTTAAGTTTGTTGTGACATCTGAATCCAGGACCTAAGTGAATGTTTGCTTCTTCTCCCCCCCAAAACCCCCAGGATTCTAAACTTGAGTTTATGGCGAATTGGAGCTTGATTGCCCAACTTGGATCACCTTCAGTCATGCGCCACAAATCAGGAGGAGGAAGAAGTGGGAGGAACACAACCAGTCAACAAGATGGCAAAAAGCTGTGTTAGTGCCCATCATGGATGTAATATAGTATGCTATGTGTACTAACCAGCCTGCCATGTGCTCCCAGGTAATGGCGCCCGCCGCATGGCCAGAGCACATGGTCAGGCAGAGGGGGAGCTTGAATCTGGAGGAACAATAGACGTCGGGATTCTAAGCCTCCACCAATGTGGGACCTAGGTTCTCCTGGAGACCCAATGCAATCAAAGGCTCCTCCAGGGAACCTATGACAAACATGTGCATATGTTAAGCCCCTATCAGGTCTTTTGGGTGCAGCTGGAGGTGTGGTTCCGGCCAGCATATAATGAGGGCCCTGGAGCCCTGGAAGCATGCTTGATCTGACCATCTCCTGGATATGCTGAATCACTCAATAAAGGCTTCATGATTTCACCGTTCCTGGTCTCCTGAGTCCAGTACTCTTCAATGGACAAACCTCTGTTTGTTGTGACGCTGAATGCAGCCCTGGATTTACACTCAGCTCTAAGCCAGTCCATATCCCTCAGTCTAGCCTCCCTGCCAGGGCTGTTGTGAGAATAAAAATATGAGGTGGGACCCACAGATCTTCTTAGAGGAAAAGAGAGTATTTTTTTTTAAAAAAAACCATCTTCTCTGGAGCCTAAACTTTCATTCTGCTAGCATATGCTGGAGAGAGAAACAGATGCTCCCAATCATGACATAAAGTGCAAGGTAAGATCTAGGAATATGGGGTTGTGTCCCCTAGAAAAAGACACACACACCCAAGGGAGCATGCGATTTTTGCCAGCTTCCCTTCTCTAGCAATAGGGTTGCCAGGTACCTTTGTCTTGCCAGTGGGAGGATTTGGGGGGCATTCCAGGGAGGGATGGGATGTCATGGATGCGCTGACGTAACCCGAAAGTGACATCATTGCACTGGCAACATTGGTAGCAATGCTCTGTTTTGGGGGCAAAACTCTATGGTAAAATCAATTTCAAAACAGTTTTGCCCCATAACTAGAAGCTCACTGCACGGCCTCCCCGATGTGATGATGTAACTTCTGGGTGATGCCATCACATCGAGGATGTCATGCAATGACATAGCTGTTTGAGGGAGGGGTTTCTCCTGCTGGCCAGCTGGCTGGTGGCGGACAGAAGCCCCCAAAACCGGGGGATCCCCTGCCTGGATCTGGGGACTGGCAACCCTATTTTGGCAACCCTCCAACTCCCCCCCCCAGTGCTGCTTCTGGGAGCCTCCCATCTCCAAGGAGCAGCATGGGGGGTCCTTTTGGGCCACAGCAGGTAAATGAAAAAAGCTGTGCTTCCATGCATGGAATTTAGACAGTATGCAACCTATGGAAAGCAAACAATTTGCAAAGTTCAGAATCTACACATTTTGCAGATGTATACACAAAATTTTTGCCCGTTCCATTATCGTATTTGTTGAGCTTTTCATTGTTTTGGGGGGGAAACCTGGAAAGCAGCAGCAGTTTTTCTTATTAGTAGTGGATTGATGGATGTGTGACACATTGTACAAAATCTTTTAGTATCTCCTTTTTTAAAAACCAAGCATGAGTTTTCTGGCTTGTCTTGCATTGATAGTGCTTCTAGATAATAAACCTTTTCTTTTCAAGCTTCCTTCTTCAGAGCTCCTTTTTTCAGTCATAGGAGCCTTGACATGTTTTGATTTATTGCACTGCTACCCGACAAGAAAATAGATGTCAGTCATATTTTCCCTAGGAAGTATGACAGTTAATTGTTACAGCTGGCAGAATGACAGGTTCCAATTTTTCAGCCATATTAGAGGCACTGGATCCAGAGAGCTGGCTTCTGCCAGGAAGAAAAAGCTGAAGTTTTAAAGGAAATAATGATCTGAAGTATGGGTCAAATGTATATCCTCCTATTGGCTGATCTCCACACTTAAAGGTACTGGGGATTCTGTTGGGAGTGATAACCTCATCTTCTTCCCCAAGTCCCAGCCCTGACAGTACCATGGGACTGGTTCCCTTTTCAGATACCAGCATTTATAGCCTCTTGACTTCAAAGAAAGTCCTGCTCCCATTGAACCTGTTGACTGTGTATTATTCTTCTAAGTTTGTCCATTTCAATGGACCCAGAAGGGTATAACTCTCCTTAGGACTGCACTAAGAACATTTCCCTGGGAGTAAGACACATTGAATACAACGGAACAGGAGTCTGAGTAGACCTGTTTAGAACTGCTGTCTGTTGAATCAAAACAGTCTTTTTTGGCTAGGCCATGCCCATCATTAATCACTTTATCTTTTAAGGCTCTTTTTATTCCAGAAGGGCATTTGTAAGCAATTGTTCAGATGTTTTTACTGCAGCTGGTTAAATGCTATACCCAGTACCCGTGGTGAGTTAAACATGCTCTTACCAAAAAGTAAGGCCATTAGGGTTTGAGCCTTTTCCTTTACCTAGGAGCATCAGCATCCACAGTTAGCTTGTGAAGTGGCAGGAACACTCAGCACTGCCCAGGAAAAGAGATCTATTTTGAGATCAGTCAGTGATGCCTCTTTCTGGAAACAGATTGTGATATCATGGGGTGTGGAATTATTTTATCTCGGTTTCAGTTAATTATCTGGTATTCTATGTGCATAAATTTCTTTGATTAAAAAAAAAATCATGCTGCAAAACCTGGAAATGACTTTGTCTTTTCGTGTTCTTTGTTTTCATTTTGTGCAGATTGTTTCACAGAGAAAGCTCTCAAAGTCTTTATTGAAACATGGCAACACAGCAGGGAAATCGTCCATAACGGTGAGTCCATCTGATATCTTATTCCTTCCCTATTTGCCTTGCAAGGAAAAAAGTATCTAATTCTCGGCAACGTTATTCTTATCAAATGTTGGAATTCCAAGGGTTTTGCAGTATTTTGCATACATTCCAGTGGTAAATAAAAAGGAAAGAAATACAATTTTATACTAATAATTAATAGTGATGATAATTGTCATAATTTTTAACATAGTTGATAGGTGTAGTGATGGCTCTCAAAACACCTTGTGAAATAAATAAATTTACAATAAAATGAAACTTAATCTCCAAATTCCAGTTCGTTTAAGACAGAAAATGCAACAAAGGAGCCATTATAAACAGCAGCAGCATTCATTTGTGGCTCTTAGGCCACGGCCACACGAGTGAGATAATCTGGAGGGGAAGTGAGGCTATTTTGCCCTGGAGCAATTGCTAGGGTTGTTAGGTCCCCCCGTGGCCACCAATGGGGAATAGGGGGGGTAGGGTCTCCAGAACTAGGCTGGGAAACACCTGGAGATTTTGGGATGAAGCCTGGGGAAAACAGGGACCTCAATGGTGTTCAATGCCATAGAGTCCACTCTCCAAAGCATCCATTTTATCTGGGGGAACTGATCTCTGTAGCCTGGAGATGAGCTGTAGTTCCAGGGGATCTCCAGGTCCCACCTGAAGGCTGGCATCCCTCCTAACTGTTTGTTTGAAATAGGAGACCACCATTTCCCTCAAACTCAAGACAGAGCTGTCCAGGAAATTCTCCTTAAGAAGGGGGCTTAACAGGTGGGGTGCCACCACAGAGGAGGCCTTTATTCTTGCCACTTCTGGTGGAATCTCCATGAAAAAAAGACAAAAATTGGAAGCAAGACCTCCCTGCACTGGGAAGGTGATACATGAGAGGAGCTTGTTGTTGTTCAGTCGCACAGTCGAGTCCGACTCTTCGCGACCCCATGGACCACATCACACCAGGCCCTCCTGTCTTCCGTCATGCTCCAGAGTTTGCTTAATTTCATGTTTGTTGCATCGATAACACTGTTTAACCATCTCATCCTTTGCCATCCCCTTCTTTTACCTTCAATCTTTCCCAGCATCAGGGTCTTCTCCAGTGAGTGCTCTCCCTTCTCATTTGGTGGCCAAAGTATTTGAACTTCAGCTTCAGTATCTGGCCTTCCAGGGAACAGTCAGGGTTGATTTCCTTTAGGATTGACTAATTTGATCTCCTTGCAGTCCAAGGAACTCTCAAGAGTCTTCTCCAGCACCATAATTCAAAAGCATCTATTCTTTGGCGCTCGGCTTTCCTTATAGTCCAACTCTCACAGCCATACATTACAACTGGGAATACCATTGCTTTGACCATACGGAATTTTGTTGGCAGAGTGATGTCTCTACTTTTTATTATGCTGTCTAGGTTTGCCATCACTTTCCTCCCAAAGAGCAGGCGTCTTTTAATTTCATGGCTGCAGTCACTGGCTGCAGTGATCTTGGACCCCAGGAACGTGAAGTCTGTTTCCACGACTTTCCTTTCTATTTGCCAAGGAGTGATGGGCTGGATGCCATGATCTTAATTTTTTTGATGTTGGGTTTCAAGCCAACTTTTGTGCTCTCCTCTTTCACTCTGAGCAAGAGGCTCTTGAGGTCCTCTTCACTTCCTGCCATTAGAGTGGTATCGTCTGCATATCTGAGGTTGGGACCTAAACTCTTTTGGGCTCAAAACTTCTATAATACAAGTTACCACACTGATTGTCCAGTGATAATGTTTTAGAGACTGGAAGAGTCTGTACAAGCAACAAAATAGTATTCTTAGGCCCTTCTAAGCCCCTCTGTTTCTCAAATATATCATAAATGTGTTGCGTCATCCACGGTTCAAGATCCTATTAGCATGAACAAAGCTGTTTTTTTTTTTTAAAGAATCAATAAACCACCCTTGAATAAGGTCTTGGCTCAAATTACTGGTAACATTTCCATCCAAGAGTAATATGCTGGTTTTTTTAGTTTATGATTACTGGAGGAATTCTCTACAGTGCAATCCTAAATGGGGTGATACCTTTCTAAATCCACTGACTTCAACAAACTTAGAAGGCCATAATTCTATTTAGGATTGCACTGTGATGACTCAGGGAATTTTTTATAGTATAATCCTAAATGGAGTTACTCCCTTCTTTATCTGTTGACTTTCAACATGCTTGGGCACAATTCTGTTTAAGATTGCACTGTTAACTAGTTTTATAACATAATATAGGCATAAAACTCATTATAATGGAATAAACATTTGTGTTTAGGGATTTAAAACATATTTAGATGTCCCTTGAATCTGAAAATGATCATACCCGAGGGATTTGCAGGCAATGTCTATCCAATGAACCCAGAGCAGTAATTTGTCTAGACCAGGAGTGTCAAACTCATTTGATGCAATGTCACTTTGTCGGGCTGGGCCATGTGCCCCATGAAACGAAACACCAGGTACCGGAGATATAAATAACTTTATAAAGCAAACCAAATCAAACCAATTTTTTTTACTCAAAATACAAACATGATTAAAACATTAACTCTTTTACAATGTTTCCTTTATTTAACAGTCTTGGGTAACAGGCACTTCTTGCTCTGAATTATTGCTTCAAAATCCCCTTTGGAAGTGATGCACATGGTTTCACTCTCCTCCTGGACAGAATCCCTAGGATTTCCAGTCTGCTCGGCTCCTAAACTCACAACTCAAAACCAATCTTTAATTTTTTATTCCATGTCCTTCTAACTTCTCCAGTTTAGATTGGGATGATTCGGCATACTATTGCACTATTATCTAACATCAGCAGAAAGGTGCCTTGGGGTCTTCTACAACAGCATCACCTTTACTCAGAAACATGGGTGTCAACTACGGGGGGGTTCGAGGGCTCAGCCACCCCCGGCAAAATGGAGCGCCCACCGGTGGCCAGTCAGCCGGCCGTCACCGCCTCTCCTTCCCCCCCACCCCCGGCCTGCCCTCCTGCCTCCCTGGGGCGGGGGGGGGAGAGAGGCGGTGACGGCCGGCTGACTGGCCACTGGCGGGCGCTCCATTTTGCCGGGGGTGGCTGAGCCCCCCCCCCCGGAAATTTCAGCGCGCGAGGTGGAGTGGGAGCCGGGGGCCCGCAAGGGTGACGCGCCGGCCCCCGGCTGCAGGCAGCAGCAGCAGCAATCGGTGAGCGGGGAGAGGGAGGGAGGGGGGTGGGGAGGGCGGCTGGGCGGGCATGGCCCGGGGGAGGGAAGCTGCGGCAGCGGCTCCCTGGGGCAGGGGGGGAGAGAGCGGTGGGGACATGGTCCCGCGCGCGCACGAGAGAGCCCCCGCCCCCCCCCGGATTTAAAAAGTCTACGCCCCTGCTCAGAAATAAGCCCCACTGAGTTTAATGGCAGTCACACCTAGGTAAATGGGCACAGGTCTTCAGCCTTACATTAAATCCTAGTGGGTTTCCTTGTGAGTTTTATCAAATCACTAAGCCATGCACCAGTCCTGTCTGCACTTGCTTTGGAGTAAGCCCCATTGGGATCAGTGGAGCTTACTTCTGACAGCCCTGGGATCAGGCTGAACTGCTTCCTATAGGATGCGTTCAGATGGGCAGCTAATCCTGCCATTGGCCTAGCTGTAATTTGATCTAGATCTTTTTGATCCAGCATTGCATGACCAGACAGCTCCCCCGTGAATCGCTTTACTGTGTGTGACTCCGCAGTGGATTGTCTAGACAGCATCCACTGTAAGGAGCCATGCGGTTGGCTGTTTTTTAACAAAAATCCTGTTTGCGCATGTGCATCTGTGCCTCACCGTCTACTTGTTTTTCCATGCATTCACAGACTAAAATGGTAAAAGCACCACCAGTGGTACCTTCCTCTAGGTACCATTTCAGTTTACAAAGTGCATAATTATCACGGGACCTTCAGAGACATTAAATTGTTCGGGTCATTTGAGCAAAGCTCTGCAGACATCGCATGTTTAAGCGGTTATGCGCACATCGCGAAGACTTTTTTAAATGGCGGCCGTTTGGGATGATCTGAAGATCATCCCTACAAGGCTGATTGCGTGCTGGTGGAACGACCAGATGGGGGAAAGTCTGCCATTGACTTGTCAGCCAGCTTAGGACCAGACTTTCACCACTATCTTTTAAGTACGGATCCCCGATGGAGATCGAAGGGCAGATCACAGAAGCGGCACAATTCCCAGATGTTGTTGTCTGGAGGGGCCCTTTAAATCCAAATCTCAATATAGCTGTCTGAATGCAACCACAGACACACAGAACAGGGGAGGTATTCACACACATGCAACTCTTCCAGATCTGTCTCCATCCTCCTTCCATCACTCACAAAGGGTAGCCAATTGACCTGTTCCCCTTGTTTGTTTGTTTTAAAAAGTGGTTGCGCCTTTTAATAAGAAAACACATGTTTAGGATGATGTTGGTTTATCGGAATTTGTGCATCAGAGCTTGAAATGTGTTAGCATTGGGGGGGGGTGCTTTGTACTTGAGGAAAACCATTGGATGTTTCATTGATCTGCGGGTATTTCTGTGTATAAAGGGGAAAGTTTAAAAGAGACACAAAGTTCCCCCAAGGAGGCGGGGACCAAATTGTCTGATCTCAGTGATGGGGGGAACCAGCTTCAGCTGCAGATCTGCTGGGAGGGGGGAAGTCTAGCCCCTGCAAACATGCAAAGCACTCAGAACAGCGCTACTCAAGGGAACTAGGAGGAAGCAGAGTCCTGGCTGGCCCAGAGACCAGCTGTGGGAATCTACAGAGTTTGGAGAGTAGTCTGCCAGCCTCACTTCAGCTGCTTGGAGAATGAAGAGGGAAGGCAAATTGCCTTATTACTGGAGTGAGAAAAAACGTCTCCTAATGCAGAGAGAAGTAGAAAAGCTCCAGCTAAATAATAAGAGATTGTCTTCCAACTCTGTTGCTGGGCTAGTCGTCGGCGATTTGAACCCTTGTGCCCACTCCCCCCCCCTACTTTAGAGGCTGGGGAGCGGCTTGCGTTTGCTCTGCTGCCTTAAGCTCAAACTCGTCTCTCCAGTCATGTGTGAAACACACTGAACCCAGTTGGCTGGTGGTCACAGGTGGTCTACAAGGCTTCCCCTTCCTCAGGCTGGTAAAGAGTGTGGCAACTGCCCAGCGGATAGGTGGATGAGCAAATTCAACAGCTAAGATCTTTGTTTGCTTTGGCTACTTGTTGTAGTGCTTGGCTGAGGCTGAGGCACTACAGAGGCCTGGTAGGCCATGCCCTGCTGGGGCAGTTGGAGATAAGGTGTGGAGGATGCTGGGCACTGGTGGCAGTGAAGGCACGTCTCGTCCAGCATGGGGAGAGAAAACAGTTGCGTCACCATTTGCCATGGGGAGGGAGGGAGGGGAGGCCAAGGCTGTAGTGACTGCTGTTGCAGCGGCCCCCAACTTACCAATGAGGTTAGAGTTGCTAGCCTCCAGGTGGGGCCTGGGGATCTCTCGCTTTTACAACTGATCCCCAGCTGACAGAGATCAGCTCCCCTGGGGAAAATGGCTACTTTGAAGGGTGGACTCTATGGCATTGTACCATGCTGAGGCCCCTCCCCTCCCCAAACCCCGCCCTTTCCTGGCTCCACCCCCAAAGTCTCCAGGTATTTTCCAACCCAGACTTGACAACCCTAAATGAGGTAGCTGCTGAAAATGAAATTAATCGGCCCTTTGAGTCCGATGGTAAGAATTCTGCTGCTCTGGGAACCTGGACCATATATGCCTCTAGCTACTTTGGACACCATAAATTTTGGAAATACCATCTTGTGACTGAGTCAGAATCTGGAATAGTAGTCTGTAGGGCTTTTGAACTATTTATTCTTTGTTCAGTATATCATGTGTTGTAACCCACCCTGAGCCCGCTTGCGGGGAGGGTGGAATGAAAATCAATTTTTAATGTGTATATATAAATATATATATGAATATATATATACATGCATGCATGCATATTGTTTTAGGTGACAATTTATATTCAAACATCATGTCAAGTTTCTACTGTTTGCAAGTCACACAGTCTTTAAAAATTGGTTTCCCACAAAGTGTGATGGAAAATATATTGCCAGTGGGGGTTAAGCTTACACATCACACGACAGAACCATGATCAGGATCTCTCGCATGTTTTTCTTAATAATAAAAAATTAGTGAAAGATCACTGGGAGAGGGAGTGTTTGACCTTTTCCTCCCATGCATCTTCTGTGATTTAAGTAGCATACCATACTAGCAAGATAAATACCAGCAACTGCCAGCTGAAAGGCTGTATATGACTCCAATTTGCTGCACCATGATAACCTTACCAAGTTTTAATCAGTGTGTGGTAAAAGAATTATGCTCAGTTTCACCAGTAAGAGAAAGATTTCCAAAGCAGTGTGTGCATCCTTTAATGTTAGAGACTGTACTATTGTGTTTCTATTTGGATATTGTATGAAGTGCCTGGGTTATAAGTATGCATGCTCCATAATCACAAAGTCCTTAGGGCTCTATAATGCCAGATCTATTAAGGAACAAATATAGCACTGAGGAGATCAGTTTGGGCCAAAAGACACTTCTTGTCTTTGGACCACTGTCTGGAAAACAGAGTAGATCTTGGTAATGCTGAAATAGCACATTGCTACTTTGAATCACAAATGTAGGTAGAATTTGTTCTTTGGAAGCCAGTTTGGTGTAGTGGTTAAGTGTGTGGACTCTAATCTGGGAGAACCGGGTTTGATTCCCCACTCCTCCACTTGCACCTGGCTGGATGACCTCGGGCAAGCCATAGCTCTGAACCAGCTGTTCCCTCAAGGACAGTTTGGGAATAGAGCTCTCTCAGCCCCACCTACCTCACAGGGTGTCTGTTGTGGGGAGGGGAAGGGAGAGGAGTTTGTAAGCCGCTCTGAGACTCCAAGTGAGTGAAGGGCGGGGTATAAATCCAATCTCTTCTTCTTCTTCTTCTTGAAACATGGCAGTTATGTGTTTGCAGTCCATCGAGGCTTACAATACAAGCTACTCACCAACTTGTATGTAGCACTGTTGCCGATGTCATTCGAGGGAGAGTCCATGGCTCAGTAGTAGAGCATCTGCTTGGCATGTAGAATGTCCCAAGCTCAATCCCCAGCATTTCCAGTTGAAAGGATCAAGTGGTGGGTGATTGGAAAGACCTCAGCTTGAGATACTGGAGAGCTGCTGCCAGTGTTGAGTAGACAATACTGATCTCAATGGACCAAGGCTAATTCAGTATAAGGCAGCTTCATGTGTTCAGTGTGTGCGTATTTTTCCTCTACTTGAAGCTAAATGTGACTTTCCACTTAGGTAATTGCTGAAGAATTGTCTGGCAATGATGACTATGTTGAACTTTCCTTCAGCGCCCGGAAATTAGATGACAAGGTAAGCTAGCAATTTGATGTTAACCTTACCAAAAGACATAAGAATACAGACAAATGTGATTGAATGAGACATTCCCCCTTGCAGCTATTCTTGGAGTGCTGATGTTATTAAACATATCAGAGATCTCAGATCGATGCTCATAATTAGGCTTTCCTCCAGTTGCATAGTAATTAGACAAAATCCCAATGGAATGTAATTAAGACTGAGATAATTTAATTATGCTGGGACCTCACGTATTTAAAATGCCACCAATCAGATATGTTGGCTTTTTTTAAAAAATCCCTCAAAGACATAATACTTAAGGCTGGCATCTTAAAATATAAATTTGGGAACACTCATGTGTGTGTGTGTATGTGTGTGTGTGTGTGTGTGTGTGTGGTGTTTGAAGGAGGCTTTCCCTAGCTAAACGTAGTCAGGGATTGCATTCTTTGTGTATGCATGCCAACATTTTATTGCCCATTCAACCAAAAGTGTAGACGCTAATGTTCTTCAGTCTAGAGACATTATTATTAATTACTGTTCAGCACTAGCACAAGTTCAGTCATTGTGAAAGTGTAAGGGAGGAAAGGCTTGGATGTTACAGGTGCTCCACCATGGAATCCCAGCCTACAAGGGCAGACACACGGGGTACGTTCAGACAGCGTGCTGGATCCGGCTCAAATGGCTCTGCTTCGATGCGGCTTTTTTTTGCTCCAGACAATCGTAATCACACGGAGCATATGTTGGGGGTGGTTGTTTGTCTGTTTACAAGTTTGCGCATGCGCGTAAGCAGTCATCTGGAGCTACAACCTTGTGCATGTGCAAAAGCAGGAGAGCAAAGCCTTTCAAAGTTGCACAAGCACCGTGACTTCCCCGCCATCAAAGAACACATCCCTTTAAACTTTTTCCCCAAAACTGGCCTCCTTGGGATCCCAAACTCAGAGGTAGTGGCCATTTCAAAAAAAAATTGCTGCAGAGGCGGAGAAGCACTTATGTGCATATCGGCAAGGCAAAAATAAAAATGGTGGGCAAAAAAGCGGAAGCCAGAGGCTTCCGCCGGGGGGCAGGATTAAAGACTCGGAAGTGGCTTGACAACGGCTCTGCAATCAGATAAGGGAAAATGCGGCTTGAGCCGGGAGAGCATGGGAAACACCACCCTGGGACCTGGTATTAAAATACCACGCTTCGCTCTGGTATTTGTTCCGGTAAGCAACGGCTGGGGACGGGAGGCAGCTGTGGCTGTCTGATCACGCATATTTGATCAATTTCAAAGCGTTTTGAAAGCTGGATCAAATGGTGCATCTGAACGCACCCATGGAGTCAGGAGTGAAGAACACTCTGCCCTCACTGCAGCAGTGTTCCCAGATATAGTCCCTGTCTTTTCCTTGTAGGAATGAGTGGTAGTCATGACCTTTATGAAGTACAGGGTCATTTCTCCAGCCAAGCCACTCACGCAGCTGCTTGCAGGGACACAGTGAGGAAGGTGTTGACACACTGCAAGGATTTGGCTCACTTTTGACCATTGGTGGTGTTGGGTTGATGAACATACTGCAGGCATCTAAGTCCAAGCCAGGGCTCCTTGGGTCAGATGTGGATAGCAACAGTGTGAGAGGAATTAATCAGTTGCTTGGGGTGACAAAATATCCAACAGACCCTGATGTAAGATGATATAGAGAGGACATTTGGGGACATCATTGGGATGGCAGCCAAACCTATTTTCTGTCTGACCTCCAGGTGGGCTTGGAGGTCTCCCAGAATTACAACTGATCTCCAGACTACAGAGACCAGTTCCCTGGGAGAAAATGGCTGCCTTGCAGGGTGAACTCTGTGGCATTATACACCACTGAGGTCCTTCCTCTTCCCCAACCCTTCCTTCTCCAGGTTCCACCCCAAAATCTCCAGGAATTTCCCAACCTGGAGCTGGCAAACCTACCGTGCGTAGTGCCCCCAATAACTCACTCTTTTATCAGTACAGCTACTGCTGTAGCCCTGCCTGTTTAATTTGCACACAGCCCAATCTTCTTCCCTGGCCACACTAGAGGGGTGATAGTGTGATGAGATGTTGAAGACTGTGTTACATAGACAGTTCATACTCCATTGGGCTCCTTTCACTCTCATTACTCTTAATAGACTATGTACAATAGACAGTAAGTACTTATTTAACGTAATGTAGGAATATCTCCTTTATAATTGAGATATCATAGGGTGGGTGAATATTTGAATTTTGCAAGTAGATGGCAGTTAGATAATCAGGGCTGTAATTATAATCAAGCCAACACTTGAATGCAACTACCTGTCGACCTTTGTTTCCTAACCTAAAAAGAGTCACCATTGGCAACACAATACTAAAAGCATTCTGCAGGGAAACCCTTGAGGACTTCCTCCTATCCAGACCAGCAGGCAGAACTGTGCATCAGCTTTTGCTATTATTGTGCAACCAGAAGAATAGTTGTGCAACCAATACACAGCATGGTTTAGTGGTTAGAGTGTCAGTCTAGGATCTGAGCTACTAAGAGACTCAGACCAGTCGCTGAAGCCAGTGGAATTATACTGCACTGGCTTGAAGTGCAAGAATGCTGGCTTCAGTGGTGTGTGCCTTGAAGCTCAAACTTGTGTGTGATCATGCAAGTAGAACCATGGGGGGGGGGAGGAGGAGAGGGGAGGTCTGCTCACATTGGAGGAATTATGAATGTGTGCAGCATATACCAGTATAGTCTGGATGTGATTAGTAACAACAGATCTAATTAAAACTGCCAGGAATATTTAGGTAGGGAAACCGTAATGAATTTGCAATTTGACTAAGGTACAAAGGTTAATAGCATCCCTAAGCTGGGGATCTTTAATTGCTCTAAACATCCAGGACTTTGGCTGTGTGTCTCAACTAAAAGGTGCATTATCCCTGATTGGGAAGAGAACTGCTGCTTCTTAGTACTAAAAAACAAAACAAAAAAACATTATATTTAACTGGCCGGCAGCAGGCTGAAGCCCCGAAAATCAGGGGAAACCCTGCCTGGACCAGGGGTCTGGCAACCCCACTTACAAAGTAACTACCCACTACGTTCCCCATCCCCAACATAAAATGTAGGAATATCATATCAGTTAATACTGAATGAGTTTATTGTGCCTCTTTAGTACTTAGGAAAACATAGCATTCATGAGGTATGTATTTCATGGCCATTTTACACTTTAAGCCGGGGCAAACCTAAATTTGCCAACAAGACTCCAGAGCCTCTTGTCCCAGCTCACCCTCCTCCTCCTCCTCCCAGTACTCATGATTTCTGTGAAAGAGTCATGATCCATTTTGGAGTCTTGATTCACATATTGAGAAACATGAGTCTTTTTTTATGAGTCATACAATCATAAGGAGAGCTCTACTGGATCAGAATTCATGGCCCATCAAGACTAGAATCTGGCTTCCAGCAGTGACTAGCCAGGTGCCTCCAAGAAGCCCACAATGAAGGCACTAGATGAGTATAATTTGAACAACAGGCTGCATTTTGACATTTTATATACTGGCTAGTCTTTTTCAGAGAACTTGCTCTTAATTTCTGTTCTGTGTTATGTTCTATTAAGTAGTGTCTGATTTATGGCAATCCTATGAATTAATGATCTCCAAAATGCAATTTCTGTTCTAACATAGTTTAATTTCTTTTAGCTTTTATTACTGAGAAGCACATCCACAAGGTAGTGAGGTTAAATTAATCACAAAGTTTGGTTATTTTTAAAGACATGAGCTTGGTGGTCACACATACAAATATTTCCCTTCTCTCCCCACATATAGACACACACATCTGTTCAGCTTCGCAGCTACAGTGTGTGAAAGAACACATTAAAAGTTGGATTGCTATATGGTCTTTTGGTTCATATGTATGTTTATGTCCTAGAGGCCCGATGTGTTTGCACTACCACACACACACAGTACATGTATGCATGTGATAAAATGTGGAGTGCAAGATTTTTAATCCTTGCTATTCAGTCTGTGCCTGTCTCCAAGCTTTGGATGATGATATTCTAACCGGGTGGAACCGGCAGTTCATCTTTGTGGTTTCTATGCAGCCCTTTATGGGACCATACTTGTGCATGCCTGTCACAGAGATCACTTTTCTAAATTCTCTAGAATGGTTAGAGTGCTCAGCCTTCTTCCCTCACAGGCCAGCTCCTTCCCACCCAGCAGCACGTGATGGGGCGGGGCAAGCACTCCTTCTCTGAGTCCTTTTTTTGCCACTGTGGAGATTGGACATCTTCACTCTCTTCTGATCCTTGCAGGTTTTTATTTAGCTATTCTTTCCCACCACCATTCACTCTTCTTCCCTTCATTTCTTCACTCTGATTCATTCCTACAAAAAAGGAGATTGGAAGGAGGACTTTATTATCAGGCTATGGCTCTCTTCAAAAAGTGCATCAAATGCGGCCTAAAAATGGCTCAGTTAGATGGCCATGACCATTGTCTCCTATGCCTGGTTGAGGCCCACAATGTCTCTGCCTGCTTTATTTGCAAGCAGTTCACTGGAACGGCTCACCTGGACCGGGCTTCCAGTCTGAAAGCCATCCTTTGGCAGAAAGTTTTAGCATCTCTGGACAAAGATCAGACCCCTTCTAAGAAGTCAGAACTGGGATCAGCGCCATCAGGATCCATATTGGAACCGGGCCCACTATTGGCACTAAAGAAGTCCTAGCAGCACATGGTGCCTTGGAACCACTGCTGCAAAAGAAAAAAATCATAGTTGAAGCATAAGACTTCTTATCCCTCCTCCACCCAAGCTGGAGCAGATCCATACCCTGTCTAGCAACCCCAGACCCCCTTCCCAACTCGCAGACAATTCCCATCTCTTTCATCCAACAACAAAGACATTTAGGTTGATCCCCAGTCCTCCCCTGGAGCTGAATCTCCCTCAGCTAAATAACATCCTAAATCTTCAGAGGACTCTTTGGCCCCACAACACTGGACATAGTTCTGCCAGTGTTTTTCCCCTCCCCCACATCAGACAAGGAATGAACCCTACACATATTAGATGTTCGTAGGTCATTACTTTTTTATTTAGACAGTACTGCGTCATTGTGGAAGGAGGACAACTTGCTGGTCTGCTTTGCTAGCTCCTGCAAGGGCCAAGCAGCCTTCTCTCAAACCATATCCCATTGGGTTATCAAAGCCATCCAATTGGTATACTCTGCCTCCAAGGTCGATTGCCCACTCCATCTCAGGACTCACTTGGTCGGGTCTCAATCCTGCTCTCCAGCCTTCCTCAGCAATGTCCCCTTGGATAGCATATGCAAGGCAGCCACCTGATCCTCCTCCCAACATTCATCAAGCACTATGCAACTGATGTCGATTCCAGACAGAATGCAGCTGTGGGGAAAGCAGTTCTTCAGTTCTTATTTCACTGAGGATCCCACTCCCACCGCCTACTGGGAAGTCAGCTTGCAATTCTCCCATGTGGGACTGCACAGAAGCCACGAAGACGAAAGCAAGGTTGCACTTACTTGTAACTTGTTATTCATCAAGTGGTTTTCTGTGCAGGCACACATCCTTCCCTCTTTTCCCCGCTGTGGGATCCTCACGCTCTTGAGCTTCTTCAACGATGGCAATAAAGGACTGGGGGAAGGAGCGCTCAGCCTGCCCCATCATGTGTCAGCTGGGAAGGAGCCGACCTGTGAGGAGAGGGGGCTGAGCACTCTAGAGAGCTTTGGAGAAGAGATCTTCATGGCATGGCATGAACAAGCGGCGTCCCATGTGTGCCTGCATAGAAGACTACTTGATGTACAACAGTTAAGTGCAACCTTGTTTTCCCCTTAAAGAACTCTCTCCCACTAACAGTTCATAAGCTGCAGCCACACCAGGCCTGTAGCTACGGTGGGGCATCTCGGGGCTAGGCCCCCTGACTTACTGGCAAGGCCCCATGACTTCCCATCCAGCCCAGGGGCCCCAAGTAGCGGCAGGTGTGGGGAAGGAGCTGGGTAGTCCTTTAATCCAATTAGCCAGTGCCCCCTAAGACATTTAAATGCCCCCCAACTTTAAAAATCCTGGCTATGAGCCTGAGCCACACACCATTCGATATTGCACTATTGTTATGCTGCAGTAATCATTTGCAATTTGGTTTTCTTTTCCATACAGGAAAATCCAGTTGCCAATGACCGTGAGAGGGCAAACAAATAACACAATAGCCAATAATACGTTGATGAAGCCATAGTTTCAGTGGTGCTTTGTAACAAAAGTTGTACTTTGTTCTTCACCCTTCTATATATGAAACAAACGTGCCCAGCAGTGAACGGACTACCTGACTAGGCTGGACTCTGAGAATGCACTGCACCCCTTCACAGGCCCTGTGCATTCACATTAGCCCTCTCTCTGCTCTGGAAGCTGGAGCGGCTGTGAACTCACACCATCTTTTACTTTCCAAGTCATGTAACCGGCTCTCATTTTCTCAGTAAGCACCCATTGTGCCATCTGGGCCTTCCATTTTCACGTCACCCTCGCTTTAACACTGGCAGGGACTATTGAGCAGGCCATGAACTTTAAACATGCCAGTGATGGAATAAACGTTGGGTAGGACATTTGTCGGAGAGCAGGATGAATTTGTGAGTTTTTTTATACAACCTGAATAGAATGTATACCACATTTCGGTGCCATCTCTGCCACAGATTATGTTAACTGCATCCCAAGTGGGAAAATGTCACTGTTTGTTTACAAATTATTCAGTTAAGGAACAACTTTTTTTTTTTTGCCCTTTTGGAAATGTCACATGTTGTGGCAAAAATGAGCTGCCTTGTCTGAAATGAAAGATTGAGAACTAAATAAGAAATAAGTATATCTTCAGCAACACAAACAGTTACTAGTTTGCTGAGCAGGGCTGGATTGTCCAGATTAGCTTCCATGGTGGTTGAGGATATCAGGCAGAGTGTAGTCAAATTGTCAGCATCTGTCGTATCTGGGATATTATGTCTGGAGGTTGGTGTTAGGGATTACCATATTGAACCTTCACATGCTCTGTTTGTAGATTGGTCCATGTTTAGAGACTATTTGGCAAGCTGAGGATCAGAAGGGAGCTGCTTGGTGCCACAGCTGGCTCCAAAGGCCTGCAGGTTACTCTGCCATTCTTTGAGGCAGAGCATGCTGGGAGGTGACAGACACAAGCCACGCCCATCGTACCCCTGTAAGCTTGCAATTTTTCCACTTCAGGTCGGCAGTCACCTACCAGTCAGACCCTCCCACCTGTCCTTATGTCTAGGGCCAGTGGGTAAAAAAGGGGCAGGGGTAGAACTGATGTTGCTCAATGTGTCAGCATCATATCTGGGTGAAAACAATAGAGTTTCCAGAGCATCGGCTGACACAGTGATGTCACATCTGGTTTTTCACCTAGACCTGATATCAGTGTGTCATGTGATGCCATATATGCTGCCTCCCCTACTCCTAAAGCTCTTGGGGGTGCCACACAGTGGCCTGGCAAACCTTCCAATTTGGTGCCCCAATTAACCACTTGGGCAGTAAACTGAACGTATGGCAAACACGATAAAAAAGAGCTTGATCAAGTGAGCAGCAGTATGTTCATATTTCTTTTCATATGGCAAACCTAAAATTAACAATAAAGGTAATTGGGTTTCCAAAAAGTATTTTTATCTGCACTGAGGGTATTTTGTTAAAAAACAGTGCCATATATCAAATTCTGTGGAGAACAGTAGAATGCTTGCCAGGTTGATCTCTCAACAACTATTAATAATTTTATACAATCTAAGCATGCATTTCTGTTCATTTAGCTCTGGAATAAAATGATCAGAACAAATATTCTTTTTAAAAAATAATAAAAATAAAAGAGCAAATAAAATAAAATAAAATGATTTTAAAAAGAACAAATATTTTATAAAAACATGTACATTATATACATAAACTCATTTCATTATTGATACAGAGTTATGAAAATATCCTGAAAATGCGGTTTATTTCTGTGAAGAGAATTTCTCCAGTTTTGGTACCATGAAATCAATGCTGAATATGTCATTAGATGCAGTTTTGCTAGTGTAAATATTTTGAGAACATCTTTAGCTATGAACTGAGATCTTCTAAATTGGAACAAGCAGAAAAATATTTGTTGTTGTAGATTTTCCAGGCTGTATGGTCGTGGTCTTGGCCATAGACCACAGCCATACAACCTACAAAATCTACAACACCTAATGAACTCCAGCTGTGAAAGCCTTTGACAACATAGAAAAATATTTCTTTGGGCAAGAATTATGTGGCTAGTTACTAAGCAGTAATTATGTTGGTAGTTGTGCTTGTAATATTACTTTAGAAATAATTACACTTCACAGTATGCATTTTTAGAACTTCTGGGAAAAAACTATGTATCATAGTGCTCTGTCCTTTCCTATGGCAAAGTTTAATTATCAAAGCTGAACATATTATTCAGATTGCCTAGGGTCAGTTTGACTATATTCTATCATTTTAAGTATGTCTTGCTATATTGGCTTATAATATATTCTGTCACTCTCGAGTAAGCCAAACATATTTGAATTTTTCCTATTACATAGAGTAATATTTTTTAAAAAAGAAAAAGAAATATAACTGTAATTTCTTAACAAAGATATTCATAAATATATACTCTATCAAATAAATTCCACAGAAAGGGTAACTGGTTTGTCTTCTGACTGCACTTACAGTGTTTCTACAGAAGCAACATATTACTAATAGGGAGATAATAATTCTGCCTAAAATATTGCAGAGTTACAGTCCTGTCTTAAAGACGTCAATGAATTTAGAAGGGTGTAACTTTGTTTAGGACTGCACTACCAAGGAGTGATAAGTAAGGAAGAGGAGGAGAAGGAGGAGATTGGATTTATACCCCACCCTTCACTCGAAGTCTCAGAGTGGCCTACAATCTCCTTTCCCTTCCCGTCCCTACAACAAACAACCCGTGAGGCAGGTGGGGCTGAGAGAGCTCTTTTGAGGACTGCTTTTGAGAGAACAACTTTGAGAGAACTTGTGATTGACCCAAGGTCACACCAGCATCTACATCTGGAGGAGTGGGAAATCAAACCTGGTTCTCCCATAACAGAGTCCACACTTTTAACCACTAGAACAAACTGGTGTAGTTTGATCTAAAAGACCAGACTTGAAATTAGACAATTTACCATCTCAGCTCTATTGAGATCGTTCAGCATAGAAATGCTGTTGCTGTTCATAGTCAAGACCTTTAGTGGCTAATTCATAATAGTTGCCAGACCGTTAAGGGCCTTGCCATGTAACTGTAATTGTGTGGCCTTCCCCCTCCTTGACTCCACCACATAGAACATCCTGTGTGATGAGGGCACTCCACATGATCATCCCATAATGCAGCTGACTCGCATTCCCCCACCTTGTTACACAGACTGGGCATCAGTAGCTTCATGATTTGGTGCTCAGTAATACAATATTATACCTCCTTACCAGAACTGAAAGACAACAAGACAGAAGTTTGCTGTGTTCAGATCTGGAATGTGAATGGGATTTAGTAACCCAAGAATTCAGAGCTCCACCTCAGCCAGTGACAACTATTTATTCATTTATTTGTCTATTTAAAAAAAATTACATCTTGCCTTTCTGCCTCATCAGGGTCATCACTGACATGATTGAACTGCCAATGGCTGAACATGTATATCAGGGGTCTGCAACTTATGCCCTCCAGAGGCAAATGTGGCTCAGTGTGGAAATCAAGATAGCCCTTTAAAAAAAGAAAGTATAATCTTTAAACAAAGGTATAGCGGTGGTGGGGTAGACAGAATGCTAGAATAACTAGTATGTGAAGATAGAGCAAGATGGGTAGCCACATTTGTCTGTAGCAGTAGAAAAGAACAAGAGTTTTGTAGCACCTTAAAGACTAACAAAATATGTGGCAGGGTATGAGCTATCATGAGTCACTGCTCACTGCTTCAGATACCATCATAATAATAATAGTTGCCAGATCATTGAGAGCCTTGCCATGTGATTGCATCTGAAGAAGTGAGCAGTGAGTCACGAATGCTCATACCCTGCCACGTATTTTGTTAGTCTTTAAGGTGCTACTGGACTCTTTCTGTTTTCTAGTATGTGAAGGCTATGGCAAGTGAAGATTTGCAGCGGGCTAAGGGCTTCTTAAGGCTTTGCAGAGTTGGAAATGATAGGGGTGAACTACGCACAGATTTATGCCCCTGCACTAAAACAATGGTGCTCCTCTGTATATTTATTACTCATGTGAGATCTTGGGTGTGCTACTTCCTACAAAAGACTCACAACAACCATTGTTTGGGCAATAGAAAATTTGGGGGGTTATTAATTACCATGTCAGTTATCAGTAATGTTAAGTTATATAGTTTCAGTAATGCACATGGCTTTCTTATATTGGCTTGTTTGTTGATCTGTTAGCCTGTCTGCTCTTTTATATTATTGATATTTTGGGGAATATTAGCTCTTATCAATATGCAGCAGGCTTGCGGGATCTTAACCAATGTATACAGAGGCTGTGCTAACCGATACTTCTGAGGAACTGACACGGACTCAATTAAAAAGTGAAAGATTGTTTGTTTAATAAAATATAATAAAAAGTTGTACAAGACAATGCTGTTCTGTCATTCATACATACATACAGTACTAGGAAATTAGATAGAAGTTACAGAGACGTGTGCATGAGCAGGTAATTGATGGTTTCCGTCGAGGGTGATATTTACCTCTATAGAAGCAGTAGAATCCGGCTGAAAAACGAGGATGAGAAGTCCTTGGGGAAGAAGATAAGGGATCGTGGCTCTGAACCGGCAGAAGACCACGTGGCGGACCCCAGTGGTGCACCCAGCGATCCATGAGGGAGGGAAGGAACCAGGGCAGGAACTCTCACAAGGGGGAGAGCGAGAGAGCCTGTGGGAGAGAGAGAGAGAGAGAGAGAGCGTATGTCTCTTGGGAAGTAACTTTTATTGGGAGGTGGTACCTGGGAGGATGGCATGATATGATGCCGTCCCTAGAAAACCTATAGAAGGTCCGTTTGTTATCTCTAGCCACTAAGGGGGTGCTAAAGGAGTGGTCAATATTCAAATCTATCTGATGGTCAGGGCAGGATGTTGCTGCCAGCGGGATCTGGCACCGATCTTCTGGATCACAGGAACGCCGGCCATGGGAACCGATCTTCAGGAAGTATCCCTGTGTCTTTGCACCCAAGTGTGAAGTCCTTTGATGTAACAAATGGAGATGAAGGCTGGCAGGAGGGGGGGCTCCAAGCAGGCATATGTGCATGGAGTGTATGTCTGGGTGGAGCTTCAGATGTAAGCCTGTAACCTTATGGTTTTGTGAGAGAGTGTCTTTGTTCTTTGTGTCAATCCTCCTGCCTGGAGGTGGTAACCTCAGAAAATGGTGTTTTGACCCTAAAGTGTAGGTGTCTATTCCCATCTTCCCACTGGTCACCTAGTGTACTCTCATGTCCCACATAACTGACGGCATAGTCCATATGCTGCCCCTATAAGTCAGAAAAGTCCATAAGAATGCTGCGCAGCCTTATAGATCTCTTGCTCTGAGTTTTAACGTATTTTGGGTCTTTAATTATGAAAGTTAGTTGACCCTGATGGATATCCTAGAGGTGCAGCTCTCCTCAAAAAGGGAGTGTTCATTTATTTGTTTTAAATTTCTACCAGTTTTGACATGATCTTCACAAATGATTCATAATTACTGGAGGGAACACAACCCCAGGTACCATCTACTCATTGGGCAGTATCAGGTAGAAGTTTGAAAGGATGGTACAACAGTATATCCTACAACTAGTAAGCAAAAAAAAAATGCTTAGAGTTAATTCTGGTAAACGTTTATTTCAATCTGCGTGGGAGCCTGGGAGTATGTGGATAAAAATTAATAGGACATGGAAATAAAGATCTTCAAATCTTGATTTCAGGATTTCTTCAGCAAATCAGATCCATTTCTGGAAATCTTCCGAATGAATGATGATGCCACACAGCAACTGGTCCATAGGACTGAGGTAAGTACTAAACCAAATGGGTAACGTTTTCTTCAGTAAAGAAGAGTTTAGAGGGGCAGGATTTGAATTTGTATTTCCACCAGAATTGGTAGAATCTTCATAAGGAACCCATAATTACTGGAGGGGAGGGGGACAATTTCTATGCTTGGATTGCATTACTGTAGCAGTACCTCAGAGGGTCTTTAGATGCTATGGAGAGTAAATTTATCACCTTTCCAAGTGGTTAAAAGAGACCCATTTAAAATATATATTTTATTATTCTAGAACTCTTCACCTCCAGTAGCATGTTCTTTTCCCCCATGCAGTGGAAGAGGGAGAAGTTTAACAGAATAGAGGAAAATTTGTACATCCATATTGGTTCATCCAAAATCCAAAAGGCAAGAATGAAATCCACGTAATGCCTTTATTAGGACCAAGCAAATTGGCACAAAATGTTGTGCAAGCTTTTGTGCTCACCAAAACTCTTCGTTGGGCTGGATGCTTCAACATTGAATAAGACAGAAGGGCAGAAGGCAGATTGTTTAAGCCTTGAAGTTAGGGTCTGATCTATCTATCTATCTATCTATCTATCTATCTATCTATCTATTTCGATTTCTATCCCACCCTTCCTGCGAGCGAGCTCAGGACAGGTTAAAACATTAGTAGAAAACAATAAAATCAAGATTAAAATGATAAACTTAACTCTTAAATGATGGCAATCAAACTACACCACAACTGTTGCAATGGTGCCCTGGTGTTAGATGATTAAAGGCGGCAAGACAATTAAAAGCAGCAAGACCTAGCAAGATGGCGACCAACGTGAAGTCCTCAGGTAGAGCTCCTGCAGTGGAAAACTTTACCTCAAGTTACCCCTTATTTTGGTGGACATGCTGGCTGGAGTTTTGAAGACCAAATGTGGGGGCAAATAACGGGAGCCCTACAGAGTGTCCAGAATGCTGGCCCTCATTTTGGCCTGTCTGCAGCACCGTTTTCCAACTCGGCTTCTGCAGTATCAAAGGGCTCTGTCCTGCCATGCTTGTTGGATGAGACTGGCCCTCACTGCCTCCCCTGCTACTGTTTGCAGGTCTGGGGAAGGGGGGGGGGAAGGGGAGAGCATGGCAACTTAGCCCAACAATCGGTGCAGCCTCAATGAAGTGTTCCAGACAGGGCAATTAATCTAAGACAATTAGCTTAACTTTATTGTTGAGGAGCTGAGTTACAGCAAAGCCTGGCTGCAGAAGTAGCTGTATTCCTTTTAACTGCTTTTTAGAAAATCAGAGTGGGGGGGGGGGGTGTCTAGTATTCTTTCATTGGTAAAACATTAGAGATGCAATTGCCAGCCTCCAGGTGGGACCTGGAGATCCCCTGGAATTACAGCTCATCTTCAGACTACAGAGATTCGTTCCCTTGGAGAAAAAGGATGCTTTGGAGGGTGGACTCTCTGGCATTGTACCCCACTGAGCTCCCTATCCTCCCCAGGCGCTACCTCCAAATCTCCAGGAGTCTCCTAACCTGGAACTGACAACCCTACGCCTCACCAGAGGCCAGGAGGGACCTGGCAAGCCTATAAAACAAACACCTATTTTTCAATTGTTTTGGGTTTTAAAAAGGAGAAAACTATATGAATTTGAAAGGCACTCATTGGGAGAGGAACAGTCAATTTGTGCTGTTTTAGATGAGCAGTCCTGTGCTTGCATGGCATAGTGGATGAGTGCCCAGCCTCTGAAGGAGAAAATAGAATAAAACAAATACCATATGTCTTTGAAAGTTTCACAAAAGGGCAGGAGTGCTGTGCGGAATGTAGTTAGGCAAGTGACACAGATGCCTGTTAAATAGGGCTTATGACATCACATATGACCGTGGAGTCAGTTCTTCCTTCCATATCTCTGTGCACATGGTCGCTTGAGGAAAATTATCCTGCGATTCCTGTTGTGCTGCTCAGTGTCTAGCCTGCAAGTGGTGGGAGGGGTTTTTTCCCTCTCTCCGATCCACCTTCTGTGGCATGTCAATTCATACTACTCATACTCCCAAAACAGGATGGTAATATGGTGCCAACAATGCTCTGAAATCATTATTTTTAGCATGCAAGCTGCTTTGGTAACATAATAACCAAACTGTTCCTGCACAAGTACTTACAGTCAGAGGTGGGTGTCTAGGCTTAAAACAGACAGAGGACCATTACTAGCCATTATACACTGGGTCTCCAGTCTCGTTCAGTTATCCAGAAGAACCAGAAATGTCAACTTTAGGGTCACATATTATATCTATATCCTCATCAGATAAACATTAGTCCTCCTCACACATCTTACTTTATAGGAAATGCTAGCTTCCTCATGCCAGCTCAAGAGGAACACTAATTTTAGTTTACACTGAGGGTGGGCACAAACCAGAAAAGGCAGGTTCATTGGAAGTTCATGGTTCATGGTGCACAGTCCACCTGGAAGTGAGCTCAAAGGGCATTCAGTTGAGTGGGGTTGCCCAACTCGACTGAGCTCCCAACCCTGGGAGTTCATTCAGGCCAGCCCAACCCTGTAGGTGAGTTCCGAAGGCATTTAGAGCTCACTTGAGTGGGGCCACAGGCCAGTGGTGGGCACTGATGGCATTAAAATACCATTGGAGCTCACTTCTGGGTGGGCTGCCAGACTTGAAAGTAAGCTCCAAAGGCATTCAGAGCCCAAGAACGTGTCTACTATGAACTTCACGAACCTCCATAAAAAACATTGAGGTTCGTGGGGAGATCATAGAAGATGTTCTCACAAACTCCTGTTTCTCAAACCCCGAACTAGCGTGGTTCGCACTTGAACCGGGGCTCGTTTTTGGGTTCGTGCCCATCCCTACTTTACACAAATCTTAGTTTATACTAATCTTAGTTTACACTCCATTATCAGAAACATTTATGTACTACCCATTGTAGGATCTGTGCCTTATTTCAGTCTCTCTTGGCAACGGATGACCTCCTGTTTGCTCTCATGTAAACCCTCTTCAGATGTTTGTACGCATAGTCACTGAAGGGAGTAGAATCACACCTGCTGCCCCAGTCCCGAGTGTCTGCACATTCAGCTCAACGTCCGAGCAAGCTTCCACATACGTACATACATGTGTTCATGGGCAGGCACCCCTGTGCAATTGGATTCCTGCTTCTTGAGGTGTTTGTGAGCACATGGAGGACTCTGTGTGTTTATAAATACGGTACAGTTGCCAAATGACTGGAGAAAAAAAAGTCATGCTCTTTAATCAAGGCTTAAAGCAATGATATCGTTACTATTATTCTGGCACCCATTTTCACATGTTAAGCCTCTATTAAAGGGACAGGGTGTTTTTCTCAAGGCCTATTGGCAACCCTTAAACTGCCTCTGCACTATTCACTGCGTGTGGACATGGTACAACAGGCCAGGAAGCGTGCTCCTGCTCTCCTCTATGGGTACTCACTGAATCTGCCAATGAACTTCTGAAGAGAGCTACAGTTTCTGTTCTTATGTTACCAAAACATATGTCTGGCAGTCTTCATGTGACTTGAAATCTTGCAACAGGTGTAGACCATGTGGGAAATTCCCAGGGCTGCACCTCCCTGCAATCCAGTAGAGTAGAGAACTTCCCATGAAGGGATACTTCCAGAACTTCTCCTGTTTTAGGTTGCTCCCTTATTCCAGAGTTCCAGAGTTCTTGGCCTTGTTCACAATGTTTTCTCAGTCCACATCGGTAATGCAGAGGAGGGGAAGATGCAAATGAATTCAAGGAGATAGAATCTGTGGCAAACTATGTGTGCCCCATTTCCAGAATTAACTTTATAAAGTCTCATAATTAAAATGGAATTAATGGAAAAGTGGAGCAGAGCACATAAAGATAAAAGAACGGAACAGGGGAAATCTGCTCATCCTGTTCTCATGTGATCTGCCCCTCCAATGTGGTTTCAGTCATTCAGTCAACATATGCTTTGATCTGTGTACCCACCTAATAGGGAGAGCAATGGGCTTTGTTTCTGTTACTACTAGATGTGCTGATAAAGTAAATGTGCCTTCTGTACCCATATTGTCATTTCAGATTTATTCACTCTCTCTACCTTCAATGAACAGTAGCCTTTCTTTGCCCATTCTGCATTTTGTACTTTTTTGTTTTGATTGACCCAGTTCTAAGGCAAAGAAAATCAATCAAAAGATCCCCACTGGCTCCACTGAGGTTTGGAAAAGAGCCCAATTGCAAAATAAATTCTCAGATATCAAAGCCTATTGAGTGGTGTGCTCAATATTATGTTAAACCAACTTAATTACATTATATCAACTGACCTAGCATGTAACCACACACAAAAATACTACCAAAATATACTGTACCTAATTATTGCCTTTCCTTCCCCCTTTGGCCCAGTAGTTCTTGGTGTATCCTGAAACCCATTTTGTACCCTCTACCACACAATTCAGTTCAGTCTTCAAGATATCCTGTAATCCAAACCACACACCAAGGGCTTTCCCTACTATGACCTGAAACATCTTTTCTATCTCCCCTGTTTTTTGTTTTGTATTGAATATTCAATTGGATGAAGAATTCTGATGAACTCAAAAGCTTGCCTTTCTATGATATCTTAGTTAGTCCTAATAAATGGTGTTACATCATGGTTGTTGTTTTGGAATTTTTCTGTGAAGCAGTATTATTTATTTATTTATTTATTGGGATTTATATCCCGCCTAGCCAGCGTTAGCCGGTTCTAGGTGGCTCACAACATTAATCATATACATAAAATCACAGCTAAAATATAAAACCGCGAGAATCACAAGATTCACCAAATTTGGCGGCCATCGTTACATTCCAAAGCGAAGCACAGCAAATTCCCGGCCTGTGACCACAGAAACTTGCACCAATAGATTTATTCCAGCCCTTCCCCCCAGCAGCAGCTCCTAATTAAAAGCATGGCGGAAGAGCTCCGCTTTACAGGCCCTGCTGAACTGCATAAGGTCCCGCAGGGCCCTGATGTCATCTGGGAGCTCATTCCACCAGTGAGGAGCCACCACTGAGAAGGCCCTGGTCCTAGTGGTCGTCAGCCTAGCCTCTCTAAGGCCAGGGAGATTCAGGTGATGTTGAGTGCCTGATTGCAGTGCTCTCTGGGGTATATAAGGGAAAAGGAGGTCCCTTAGGTAGGCAGGCCCTGACCATATAGGGCTTTAAAGGTTAAAACCAGCAACTTGAACTGGATCCGGTACGCTATAGGCAGCCAGTGCAGTGTCCTCAGCACAGGCTGGATATGGTCCCGCGCCGAGAGACTCATCAGCAGCCTGGCTCTGGCATTCTGCACTAGCTGCAGCCTCCGGAGCTGAGACAAGGGCAGCCCCATGTAGAGAGAGTTACAGTAGTCCAGCCTTGAGGTGACCATTGCATGGATCACTGTCGCCAGGTCATTGCGTTTGAGGAAGGGAACCAACTGCCTAACCAGCCACAGATGGTAAAAGGCTGCCTTGGCAGTGGCTGCTACCTGGGCCTCCATCATTAATGAGGGGTCCAGGAGCACTCCCAAACTCTGTCCTTCGACGCTGGCACCAGTGGCGCCTCCCCGAAGGCCGGCAATGGGATCCCTACCCCTGGTCCGCTCCGACCCAGGGACAGGACCTCCATCTTCATTGGATTCAATTTCAGTCAACTCACCTGAGCCAGCCTACCACGTCCTGAAGCACCCACTCCAGGTTATCTGGGGTGGCCCTGGACCGGTCACCCAACAACAGATAGAGCTGGGTGTCATCAGCATACTGGTGACAACCCAGCCCATGTCTCCAGGCAATCTGGGCAAGAGGGCGCATATAGATGTTAAACAACATTGGGGACAGAACAGCCCCTTGTGGCACTCCACACACTAGTGAGTGCATCCGGGACATCTGCTCCCCCAGCGCCACTCTCTGTCCCCAACCTTGGAGAAATGAGGCAAGCCACTGCAAGGGAAGCCCCTGAATCCCCGTGTCGGCGAGGCGGTGGATCAGTAGCTGTTAGTTGACACCAGCACCGCCGTACCACCCCGATCCAGATGCTGCCGGAGGTCATCTATGAGGGTGACCAGTGCTGTTTCTGTCCCATGACCTGGCCAGAAGCCGGACTGAAATGGGTCTAGTGGGGAAGTGTCATCCAGGAAGATCTGCAACTGAATCGCCGCCACCCTCTCTAAAATCTTGCCCAAATAGGGCAAGTTGGACACCGGCCGATAGTTGGCCAATTCAGCCGGGTCCAAGGATGGTTTTTTCAGGAGGGGGCAGACCATCTCTTCCTTGAGTGCCCCCGGGAACAGTCCCTCCTCGAAGGACTTGTTGATAATCTCCCAGAGGGCACCTCGCAGCCCCTCTCAGCCAGCTTTTATAAGCCACGAAGGGCACGGGTCAAGGCTGCATGTGGTTGGGCGTACAGTTGAGAGCAACCTGTCAATCTCCTCCAGATTGAGTGGACCGAAATAATCCAGAATGGAACAAGAAGACTCGCATGGGGCCTCAGTTCACTAACTGTTACAAGTGTGGCCGGGAGATAGTGGCAGAGCAGCAGGATTTTATCTGCAAAAATGGCTCACAAAAGCCTCACAGCCGATATCCAGTTCCCTATCATTTGCCTACCTACTGTCCTTAATTATTTCTAAATGCTACCTTGCCTTTTGAGGTGGTGGGGGGGGGGGAGAGAATCAGCCTGATTATTTGCAAGTCATGTCTATGACTTTTTTTTATTTTTGAAACTTCTAAGTGTCTGTTTGTTTGTATTTGTTTCTGCTCTTTTATTCTTAGGTGGTGATGAATAATTTAAACCCAGCGTGGAAGTCCTTTAAGGTGTCCGTGAACTCTCTGTGCAGTGGAGACCAGGATCGCAGGCTAAAGGTGAGTGATCTGTTTAAATGACGGAACAAGAAATTCTGTATTTATTGCACGCTTTTCAAAACAAAACAAAACTCTATACCTTTCCTTTGACTTAAAGGCACCATCTTGCCGATTTGTTTATTTACAGCTGATTCAAATTAAAATCCACTCAGCAATATGTTTCCCTAATGATAGTGCTTAATATTGTAAAGGTCTCTTGGTGTAACACCACTTAAGCCAACAAAATTGAACGAAAAATAAGGTTCCTGCATATTTCGATGAGATTTGCAAAGATGCTGCTGGAAAACTGATAGCTAAAACCGGGAAGCTGGTAGGGACAATATTATCGCAACCTGGCTGTGCTGCTCTGTCTCTCACCTCCTCATGCAAAAAGATTGATCTTCAGACCAGGTGAATTTTTTAAAAAAATGCTTGACTGGAAACTACCTTGACCCTTAAAAGGAATTAGAGGTCAGCTTTAGAATCCTATTCCATGCTGTTATTTGGCCTTTTAGCAGATGCCATAATAAGAATTAACAGAATAAAATGGTTTAACTAATTTTCAGCACTCTCCTAAGCAAAGTTGGACCCTTCAGGATTCATTGAAGTCCACAGAGGTCTTGGGAGTAGTGTGACTCTTTTTAGGATTATACTGTTAGCTCAGCTGTTCAGCATTGTCTCATTGCTGGATTGTGAATGTGTGATGCCTCATTTACAAATGACAAAAGCTCTGCTGGATCAGACCAAAGGTTCATCTGCCCAACGAGGAACCTCTACAAAGCCTACAAGCAGGGAATGAAAGTTTCATGTAGCCATCATGGATAATACAATGAGGATCGTGGATAGTACCATAGCTTCTGTTAGATATTGAGGATATGGATTTGATTCTTGAAGAGGTGAGGCTAACATACTTGAACCTTGCCCTTCCTGGCTGGTACAAACATCCAGGAGAGACTGGCCAACTGAATGGTAGAAGTGATTGGTTCCTTATTCATAGAGAACATGGTCCCCACAGCACTTAAGAAGGGCATGCTGTGACAACTTTGAAAACAGTATTCCTCTGTACTTCACATATTAGTAACTGTTAGTCCTGTCTTCAGTGTTTCCTTCTTGGGCAAGGTGATAACTTGGTGAACTTGAGCAAGGTCCAGTTACAAGTGAATTAGGAGAATGCAACATCCTGCTGGGATGCTTTCAGCCTACCACTTGAGATTCTCTGAGAGCTTCCTAGGTAGTTGTGCTTAGACTTGCTTGGAGATACTTACACTTTTTGTTTTCCACTGTTCCATAATATCCCAAAGCATGCTGTGGTGGCTGCTTCAGTAGTTCATTTTGAATGCAGTGAGGAGATGATAGATGGTCAGTTGCGGAAGGTGAGAGAGGGTGCCGTTTGTCATGTGCCAAAATAGCTCGGGACTGTCTATTTGGCTACTGTAACATCTACCCAGACTGAGATTGTCCAAGGCTTTGCGAGTTGAATTTCAGCTAGTTAGGGTGGCTATTAAAAGAACAGAAGCCCTGCTGGTACAAGAAGACTATCCTGGCTTAGGCCATGACAGTATTATCTGACACTAACTATCAGGCTAAGAATTGTAAAAACGGGGAGTAGTGGTGGATACCACAAAGAACAGGGAGAATGTGCATCTTTTACCACCAGTCAAAGTCTTCACCAAACCGCAATACCCATAGAGGTCACATTTTGTTTCTTGGATTTGACTGCAGTTAAATGTGATGAGAAGTATAAGATTGCCACCCAACATGGCTTCCTTATGTTGAGTTTCACCCCATTCACATAATATAATTATAAAAATGGATGGTAGGATGTCATCACATTATAATGCTTCCCTATCTCACTTCATGATGTTATTGACTTTCATCTTGGAGTATACATGGTGTAGTGGTTAAGAGCGGCAAACTCTAAACTGGAGAACTGGGTTCGATTCCCCACTTCTCCACTTGAAGCCAGCTGGGTGACCTTGGCCAAGTAACAGCACTCTCAGCCTAAAAATAAGCATAGCTCTCCACCTAGCAGTGCCAAAAAGGAGCTACAGTTTCAGGAAGCCAAACAATCCTTCGGGATCTCCTGGCTATTCCACACACAATGCCATATGATTTTTAAAAATTTTAACATGGTGGATTGCTACATCTAGTTCTACCTTTCCTTCAGAACTCTACAGATCTGCCCCAACCCTCTGAACTGGGTCCTTGTGTAGTGCAATATGAGAAACCCCCACCCTACCCTTTCTGCAACTCTGGAGAAGGAAGGAAGGGTCTTTTTATAGTATTATTTTGTGTTGCTTCTGCCTGCTTCGAAGTTCAGCCAAAGTTCAGCTTTACATCTTTTAAGTCAGAATATGAAAGAAGGGTTCTCTCATATTGTATAAAGATTTGGAACCGGCAGAGAAATTCACTGCTTCTGTCTGCTCCCAAGCACAGACTGTTATAAAAGAGCTCTGATATCATCGATTTTTTGTGGGTGGATAACTCCAGGTGCCAGCTGGAGGTTTGTAACCTAAGCTATTGGTAATGGTGGGACTTGTAACAACAAACAGCCTTCCTCCTTTTATATGACCCCTTCCCAGATTATATTTATGAAGAAGGGAACATATCTTCAAAGGAAGAAAACTCATGTCACATAGAATTTCTGCTACCTCGAGTGATGGTCTTTACTGAAATTTCTGCCAGTTCCTGAGGGGAACAGGCTCATGTGTTTTTATATCATGAAAATTGTTGTTTTAACTGCACTATGATTTGGGTTAATTAAGTTAATAAACACTTTGAAGATGAAAGGAGTGTGTAAGTGGGGACTATTAGTTCTAATAACTGGGATTGCTCATGAGAGGAGCTATCAAAGAGACACCATATCTGCGAAACAACTCACTACTCTGTATCTCCAAGGACTCTTGACTCAGAAAGATGGCAGTTTGAAGGTGAAGGGTGCTGATGAATATCTGCTTCCTGTGGCAGGATTAGGGCAGCCTTAGACAACAGCCTTGCTCTCTTCACTTGGATGGCTTTTATAGGCTAACGTGTACTTTCTGCCTGACAGAAGCTTCTCTTCAGATCACTGCCAGAGCCCCATGGTGTTTCAAAAACATAACAACATCCTCCTGACATGCTGAAGAAGTTACAGAACATGGGCACGTAAACAAATATAAGTAATACTGGCCTTCTTGTGCCTAGGTATACCTTGGAAACAACAGTGGGGTTCCAAGTTATTTCTTAACCTGGCACTCTTTGGACACTGGAGAAAAGGAACAAATAAAAATGTCGAATGAAAGTATAAAAGCAGGTTGTATCCTTATTGTTGTTGTTAGCTAAGGGGAGTATTTTAAGAGGCTATTATTAGTTGTTCATGCCCTGTGAATCCTGTTATTAGATAGAGATGGACATGGAAAGCCTCATGTTGATGGGTCTTGTCCCAAATTGGCTCTTAAGCACTGTGTAACCAATAAATGCCTACTTTCTCTTGGGTTCCCCACAAAATTGTTATAAAATGCAACTCAAGAGCTAGATGAAAGGCTCAAGGGCTAGATGAAAAGCCAAATGTATTTGGTAAACTGTAGTTTGCCCACCTCTGTATTAAGACAGACTGAGCAGGACATAAAGGCTGTGATCCTACACATCTTTAGATCCGACATAGTTGCAAATGCCTGACAAATCTAAAGGGCACAATCAGACAGTAACTGCTGGGGAACATCCTGCAGTTTTGGCAACCTGTGCTGCTCCACCACAGAAGCAGAGTTAAAAGACAATGGGGAATGTCCAGTTCTAATTGTTTCTGACGAGCCACAGATGGACTTTCCCATGTCTGATCGTGCAAGCACGCCCTCATGCCATCAGGATGGTCTGATCATTTCGTCCTGCCTTGATGCCATTCCCCCCTCCTTCGCAGTATGCGCTTAATCTCAAACTCCATAGGGAGCCCTCAGTGCGGAGGTGCAATTCCTCATTTATGCGCGTGGAAAACAAGCAGCAAAAAAACCCCTACTCACCTACAGTTGCATCTGATCACACAGTGACAGGCTGAGCCCGCAGCTACAAAGAGATGTGTTATCTCGCAACTGTATATCAAATTTCTCCAGAGGAAATAGCCTCACTTCTCCTCTGCTTCAACTGGAGCATGTGACCGCAGCCAAAAACACCTTTTTTTTGGTCAAGAACCTCCCCCGTCCCTTCACAGTTCACTGTCATTCCATATTTCCCAGTAACCATTCTGCAGGTGGGTAGCTGTGAAGAAATGTTCATGTCCATGAAACCTTATACACAGAATAAAACTTTGTTGATTTTAAACCAACTGGACTCAAGCATTCTGCAGCTAGACCATCTCTATACTTCAGAATTAAGCTGCCTTGGGAAGAGAAAAAAATAACCTTGGGGATGAATTTAGTACTTTCATGGGTACTAATACAAAATACTTAAAAAGATAAACTTTCAGAGATTAAAAAAAGGAAAGGAAAGGGGGAAAAAACAACCCTGAACTAAATTTAAATCTTTTATCCTAATAAACCCTAGATCTTAATAAAGGCCAGGGGCAGGAATGACTAAGGAGAAAATACAAACTGGGGATTTAGGCACTAGAAGTTCTTAATATTTGGATTGAGTGAGTTTTATTTATTTGTTTAAAAAATTTGTATCCTGCCTCTCTAGACACGCTTGGAATGGTAAACACATGCCCTTTGCAGACCAGTTTCTTTTCGGCCTTTGTGTCTTTTAATGGAAAAGAATGTCCATCAATAGCACACATCTAGCATTAGTTATTAAATATTGGAATCAAAGAGGCATTGGTTACTTTGAAATTAATGGAGCCGGGAATTTCCTGAAAACTGCTGGATAGCAGGCCATTCTGGTACTTTTCAATTAATAAAAGCCCAAACTAGTAAAGCCACTCCTCCTTTTTCATGCTGTGCTGGTATGTTTGTGCTTATTGCTATTTTGAGTGATTTAATCTTTAAACAGACATGATAAATATAATGTCTGCCCCAAAATTACCTTTTAAAATCCATGCTGAGATCTGTATTTGTTTCTTTCTTTTTTAAAAAAAAACCCTGAAAATATCTTACTCCCTTTTCTCTTGGTTTTATAATGATTTTGAAAGTACCATGTGGAGTTCAGAGTGAGTTGAGGATGGTGTCTTGGTTCAGTGCTCCATTTCTAGGGATGCCTGCTCCGAGTTGGGAAATACATGGAGATTTTTGGAAGTAGAGCCTGAGTAGGGTGGGGTGGGCTGTGGGAGGGGAGGGACTTCAGTGGGGTATAATGCCGTAGAGTAAGCCCTGTAGCTAGGTATTTTGGGGGAGGGGGCCTTGAGGGGGGCACAACTAATTGGAGGTTGGCAACCCTATCCATTGCTCACAAACTACATGTAAATAGGGAATGCAAAAAAATAGTGAAGCAGCACCTTGCTTGCATCCCTTACCCCTCTCTGTCCCCCTCACATGTGGTGCCTGAACAAACTGAGTCCAGATTCGTGCAGCTTAGAATCAGGCTCCATTTTTTGAAGTGGAGAGGTGCATAAAAATTAGGTAAGCTAGAAAATTAACGAATAGCATGAAGTCACCTAATCTTTTATTTCTTTATTTGCTTTGAAACGCCCTCTGTTCTGAGCCCCTCCATGTTCTGACTTTTGCTAAGATCCACATCTAGAACAGTAGCTGTAATCTATCTTGTGTTCCAACTCTTCTTTGTTTGCCAGATGATGGGAGGGGGGACTGAAGGACAGGTCTTCCCCCTTCCTTGTCTTTTGTAATATCATCCTAAAGACTCTACTTTTGTCACTAAAAGTCTAGGAACTTTCTTTTCTCTGGCTCACAGATTTAGGAAAAGGAGCTATGGCGTGGTGCGCAGGCCCGTAGCCAGGATTTTTAAAGTTGGGGAGCATTTAAATTTCTTAGGGGGCACTGACTAATCAAATTAACCCAGGGGAGAAGGCTGTGATACCCTGGGCTGGATGGGGAGTCAGGGGGCCATGCCAACAAGTCGGGGGGCCTGGCCCCAAGATGCCCCACTGTAGCTACAAGCCTGGTGGTACGGAAGAAAAGAAGGTGAAGGGGAGGTCGATGACTCTTCCCCCTCCTCTTGCCCTATTTCCTTTTTGCAGTGATCTCCCAATTATATATTCTGCTGCCTACTTAATCTTATACCTTTTATTGTTCAGAGACAATGTTCTTCTGACTCAGTGAAACTTGTGAGGCCCATTTACATATCCATCCAGGTGTGTTCATTATTACCTGTATTACTTAAGTGCATACGGCTGTTTCTATTGTATTGCTGAGGAAACTGCATATTAAGTGGCAAAATGTTTGCACTGGGAGCCAGTCTTAACCAAGGCTTTGATAGCACACCTGCAATTATTATGAACATAATTAGGGCTTATTTGAGCAACCTCAGTACCTGGTGGGATATTCAAGAAACAGCAGTTAAATATTTAAAGAGGCTCACCTACTTCCTGCTACTATAATTAAGGGTGAAAATTTAAACCTTGGTGATTGAAACCCTGATCCTATATTTTCTCTCTTGAAAAAGTTTCTTTTCCTTTTCTCCCCCCTACCCTTTATAGTCAGTGCCAAAACGGTAATTTACAAGCCATAAATGCTTTTCTTCAAACTCCATTAGCTTGTCTATGATTTAGTATCATAAAAATCATCCCAGCCATAGATATGTACAATCTTTCATCCCCCACTATATATTACAGTCTGTTATATTACCAACAATGTTTATTCTGATAAGCAAACATATCAACATAACAATTTGGGCATATTTTCACAGAGATATCCCAGACAGCCCAATCTGTTGCCTCAGATTCCAGTAGTTAATATTTTCTACTGACTGAATTAAATTCCAGAGGAGTAAAGGACTGTGAAGATACATTAAAGATCTCCAATCTGTTTAAAAACTGCTTTCATTAAACATCCTTAATTTGCCATTTTGTACATTTTTTTTTACTTTTAATCCACTTGAATAGCCAAAATTGAGTAGAGAGAAGAAACTGATTGAGATACATGGTAAACAATAAACCAGAACATCTTACACTTTATTGTAATGTTCATTCAATCAGCTTCAAATGGTTTTTTAAATCTACCAAATGAATAATTGGACACAGGATTTTTCTTGTGATACCTGCAACAGGTACCTGCTCAGTGTAAAATACATAGAAACATAGAGCTGGAATGGATCCCAAGGGTCATCTCATCCAACTCCCTGTGCAACCCAGGAAATTCACAGCTGCCTCCTCCCACTACCCCCCCCCCCCGTGACCCCTGCTCTATGTCCAGAGGAAGGCAAAACTTTCCAGGATATCCTTGCGAAAATATGTCCAAATCATTATGCCATTATGTTTGCAGCATTGCTTGAGAAGGGCATATATGGATATTATTCATCACATTTCTAAATACACAGAAGTAGAGGTGTAAGACACAGACTTTGGGTTCTCTGTCAGGATACTTGGCTTCAGGCTCTACACTCCCGTTCAGTAAATTAGGCAAAAGTACTTTTATTATTGAAGAAAAGGCAAGGCAACCTTGGTTAGCGAAAATTAGATGAACAAAGGAAAATTCAACGTCCTTCAATGGTTGCCAAAATACAAATAATCATTAAAACCAGCTGAAACTTACAGAGACTCCAGAAGGTAGGGAAAATCCTGCCTAAAAGACTCACGCTTAGAATCCTCCCCACACCTTTTGGCTTTTATCCTCCAAAGGACCTACTAAGACACTACCTCTCCCTCTATCCAGTCCAGCTGTTAATTAAGATATCTCAGCTGTGCAGCTCTTGTGAAGCCAAGATCTGGGCAGTTCCTGCAATGACTTGCAAGGTCAATCCTCCCCTCCTGCCCTCCTTCAGTTCTTCAGTGTAGCTGTTTTACACACAAGGCTGTTTCTTCCTTACAAGCAGGGCTATTTTTGGGCAGGAATGCACAGGAATGGAGTTCCGGCTGGATTCCAAGTTGGCCACACCTACAGCTTCCCCCCCGGTTCCCCAGGCACCTAGGGAAGCCAAGCGATCCAGGGAAGGAAGGTGGGGCACCTGGGGAATCCAATCCAGAAACTGCCTTCCTTCCCTCGGGTTCCCCATGTGCCCCGCAAGCCGTGGGGCACCTGGGGAAGCCAATCCTTGGAGGGAGCTGTGCTGTCAGGGGTGTGGCCTAATATGCTAATGAGTTTTGCTGTTGGGTGTGGCCTATTATGCTAATGAGTTCCTGCTGGGCTTTTTCTACAAAAAGGGCCCTGCTTACAAGAGGCATGATCTTTTCCGTCTGGCAACATGGTGGCCTAGAAAGAAGTTTGTACTTGCCTATTGTGACCAGGTAGGGCATCACGAGTATCCATCTCAGTATACCAAATTTTATTTTCAATAATCTTGGAGACACTAGTTTACTAGTGCTCAGTGATGGGTACCAGTCATCACATGGCAGCATAAACCACCTGTGGGTTTTTCATGTGCTATTTAATGGTTCTGGCAGTCGCGTGAATAACTCTGACAAACTGGCTCATTCCCCTACACAGTGACCAGCTTTCTGGTGAGAGAACTGAATCTGATCTTTCATGGGGAGAAAAGTGGAGAAGTGTTGGTCTGTAACAAAACAGGAAGATACCTCTGATCTGAACACCTTGATCTATTTCTTTCTTTTGCTCAATACTTTTCCTTTCCCCATTGCATTCTTTATGTGCTAGTAAGTGATTTCAGTGTCCATAAAAGTGAGTTCTTACAGAAGTACCTGATGTCTCTTTGCCTTTGTTCATGTGAAGACAACTTAGAATGGCAAAACAAGGGAGATAAGTGGTTGGAGGAGCTTTGAATATTAAGGAAGAATAGGGGAGAATCCTATAGCAGTAGAGGAATAATTGTATTGCAGAATAAATACATTAAGCTGAGGGCAGTCAATTCAGAAAAAAAGTGTTGCTAAAGTTGTGAATCTTCAGGAGGTCTTAAAAGAGGACAGGAAATTGTACACAACTCCAACTCTAGGTGTAATTTTAGTAGCAATTCTCAAATTTAGAATCAGACCAATAATCAGCATTAAGATTATGGTACTAAACACTGAAAGGAAGAAAAGAAAAGAAATCAACCCTGACTGTTCCCTAGAAGGCCAGATACTGAAGCTGAAGCTCAAATACTTTGGCCACCAAATGAGAAAGGAGCACTCACTGGAGAAGAACCTGATGCTGGGAAAGACTGAAGGTCAAAGAAGAAGGGGGTGGCAAAGGATGAGATGGTTAGACAGTGTTACCAATGCAACAAACATGAAATTAAGCAAATTAAGCAAAGCACGATAGAAGACTAGGAGGGCCTGGTGTGATGTGGTCCATGAGGTCACGAAGAGTTGGGCTTGACTGTGTGACTGAACAACAACAACACTGAACAACAGTTAGCATTTCTGCGTATTTTGGGCTGAGGACAGACTTGAAGTCTGCCGTTCCTCTGCGGCGCGGCAGACTAAGGTGGGGGGAATTGCCCCCGCTGCGCGGCGTTTGCACGCCGCCGGAAGGAAGCCACCCGCAGCGTTCAGATTGCGGGCAGCTTCCTATGGCGACGTTTGAACGTCGCGTGGCTCCCCCTCCCGGTGCGCGTTCACACCCGCCTCTGGCGGGTGGAACGCGCGCCACAGCAGCCGGAGCACCACTTTTAAGTGGTGCCCGGCTGCTGCAGGAGGAGCGCGGTGCCGGACACAATGCATCCAGACTGCCTCCTCGGGGCAGATGCGGCCGTCTGAACGGCCACTCTGCCTCCGCTTTTGAAGCGGAGGCAGAGCGGCTGAGACTGCCAGTCTGTCCTCGGCCTTGGAGAATGGTGTACTGTCATTGATATGATAGCAATAGTTCATTACCATGCATAAGTACAACCCCAGGAGTATTGTGCTGTATGGTTACCAGTGCTAGTAATAATGTTACCCTCCATCTTCATCCCCAATGAAAGGCAGCCTAAGCACAGGATGTATTTGCTCACATCCAGCCCCTTTGACCCTTGTCTCATCCTTCTTTCTGCCTGCCCTCTCTCCCCTCCCTCCTAAGCTCTTTGGGATAAGGGAACTAGCTTTTTTACCTATTTTTATTTTATAAAGCAGTTTATTTTGTGAAGGTATTACATATAAATAATACTAATTATCAATTATCTAGCTTCCTGGCAATATTTGTAGTTAGTTTCTTTGAGCAGCATTTCATTTTCCCTAATGCAGAAAGCCCCTTGGAGCTAAGTAGAAACTTCACTCCAGCCCAAAGTAGATGTTGTAGCAAACCAGATATGATATAAGAATGCAATGTTGCTGCTTAGTTTGGCAGAAAATAATGTCCATGGCAAGCAGGACTGGCTTCAGTTTGTTGGTGCGCCAGACAAAACAACTTGCAGTGTGGTGTAACAGTGTGTCAGACTCAGATCAGGGAAACCTGGGTTCAAATTCCCACACAGCAGTGAAGCTCCCTGAGTGACTATGGGCCAGTCACTCTCTCTCTTAAGCTAATCCCCTTGTCAGAGTTATTGAGAGAACAAAGTGGAGTTGGGTGTGGAACCATGTGTGCTCTCTTTGTAGTTTGGTGTAGTGGTTAAGAGTGCAGACTCTAATCTGGGAGAACTGAGTTTGATTCCCCACTCCTCCACATGCAGCTGCTGGTGTGACCTTAGATCAGTCATAAGTTCTCTCGGAGCTGTTCTCTCACGAGCAGTCCTTAAAAGATCTCTCTCAGCCCCACCTACCTCATAGGGTGACTGTTGTGGGGAGGGGAAGGGAAAGGAGATTGTAAACTGCTCCAAGACTCCAAGTGAAGGGCGGGGTATAAATCCAATCTCCTCCTCTTTGGATATAAGGTGGATGAAAATGCGTAGGTAGACCCTTCTAGCACTCCTTTTCACACATCATGCACACACAGCGTGACATAAGTTAGAGATGGTTACTGCTGGGTAGATGGCCAGGAATCTGCTCATCTGTTAATTATGCTAGCAGAGATGGGAGCTGCTGCCACTCTCTGCTTTTCCATGCTGCTGGCCACCCCATTCCCCAAACCCCAGCACTTTTGGGCCCCCACTCTTCCACTAGTCTTCTACTCTATCCAGTCCCTGATACTAAATGGGAAGAGCATCAGTTTTGACAGTCAGTCTTGATGGCTGGGTTACATTTTCAGCTTGCTGGAATTGCTGGTCTTAAGGGCAGCATAGCTGTAACAGGCAAAGAAGATGAAACATGTTCCTTCCAGCTAGATTCGAGTCCAGTAGCATTTTAGAGACCAGCAGAATTTTCAGGTGTCAGAGAATGTCAGGGGAAGAAGAAACAGTGGGCCAGTAGAAGGGATGCTCAACCCCTCTCTGATGAAGGGATCTTTGCCTCTCAAAAGCTTATACACTGAAAAATGTGTTGGTCTCTAAGGTGCAACTGGACTCGAATCTAGCTGTTCTACAGCAGACAGGCCTCTGAAAATGTCCTTTCCGGTATGTTCCCTGCCAGGGAGTGACTTCCAGCAGGTGACCAACTATGCTAGGCAGCAAGTTTGAGTAACATGGATGGCAATCTTAGCCTTCACCATATGTGTGTATTTCTTTATGGAGACAAAACATATGGACTTCTATTAGTACTCATTATCATTAAGCCTCCCACACTTTATTTGGGCAAACTATTGATGTATTAAATATAGATCTATCTTCTACCAATTTAAAAGATGCTTTCTGTCTATGATCCATTTATAGTCTAGGCCCTCTGAGCTAGTTTCTTTTCCCACTTCCTATTAACCTCCGTATCCCTGGGTTTTATTGACTATTACCATTTATCTTTCATGAGTCTCTTATCAAGAGCTTTGTCGAAATCAGCTTCTCTGCCAAATTTCGCTTATCTGTTATGACAGTTAATATCAGGGAAAATTCCCGGTAAGAGTTAAATTAGAATCTCTAGCTCTTCAGACCTCTTAGAAAAGATTACATACCAATTAAATGATAGTGACAGGCCAGCGTCTTGGAAGTCTTCAAACTAACTCTGCACATGGTGGAGCAACTGGGAACCACACGGGGATAAATGAGTGGGACTTGGGCTTGATGGTTTCAAGTGTGGGGGACTTGGATTTGATGATTCTCACTCATCCACTCTGTTCTTCTCCACATATAGAACCTTCTGCCCTTTTGGGGGGGTCAGTTTCCAAGCTCATTTGAATAAATGCTTGGATCCCAAGTAACACTGAGCTGTTTCTGCATGTTCAGGGGCACTTTTCTGCTCCCTTTTCCAGGGGCAGCCTCCTGTGCTCCCCTAAAACCCCCTCGTGAAAATCTGAGGACCTTTTGCAGCAGTTTTGCGGAGGTAAGAAACTAATCACAGGAGAAGTCAGCAACCCCTCCCAATCCACGTGTCTTCTACTGTTGCACAGTGCTAGGTTGGATCCAAGTGATTTCTCTCAAACATAATGCTTGAGTACTGTCTGGGATTTTTTTTCCCCTGTTGCCTTTGGCGAAAGAGGTCACATACATTAAACATGGTTTTAACACCTTGATCTATTTCTTTCTTTTGCTCAATACTTTCCTTTCTCCATTGCATTCTTTGTGTGCTAGTAAGTGATTTCAGTGTCCATAAAAGTGAGTTCTTCTGACTTTATAATGTGAAAGGCAACAGGGAGCCAAGTTAGGAAGGAAATAGAATAGGAAACTAAATTTCTCTTTTAGAGGACTCTGTGATCTCTCTCTCTCTCTCTTCTCTCTCTCTCTCCTTGGCTCTGATTTTCTTTCCCCCCCCCCCCCCCCATCCAAACACAGGCAGTGGATTTAAGATAAAGAGCTGTCTAGGTTTATGCAAGGGACTTGTACTTTCCCAGGAGGATCTTGCCTTTTTCTCCTTTGATTGTTGCTTCCCCACCCCATCCCATGCCATGTAACTTTAAGGAAGCCCTTTCACAGTCTTCCAACCATGCTATCCTCAACCTGAATTATTTATTTTTGTTTGTTTATTTAATTCATTTATACCCTGCCTTTCTCCCCAATGAGGGCCTAAAGCGGCTTCCATCATTCTCCTCTCCTCCTTTTTATCCTAACAACAACCCTGCCAGGTAGGTCAAGCTGAGAGTGTGTGACTGGCCCAAGGTCACTCAGTGAGCTTCCTCAGCATGAGTAGAGGTTTGCACCTGGGTCTCCCAGATACTAGTCCAACTCTCTTTCCACTACACCACACTGGCACAGCTGAGTGCCCTTGGGTAGAGATCAGGAACATGGAAAGGAATGCAATTTCCATTCCTTCTTCATGCATTTAGCCAGCATGGCTGTGTGAAAAGGGCTCATGCTTCATCCTTGTTTGATGCCCTGGCTGCTGGAAGAGAAGATGTCATAATTCCAGTCGCCTGGAAGAGAAGATGGCATAATTCCCGTTGCTATGAGGAAAGAGATGCTGGCAAAGTGAAAACAGGATTGCTGTGCTAACTGACTTATGTGTACTTGGCATTGCGATTTTCCCACCTGTCTTTGAAATCTAAGAAAGGAGCAATCATGCAAAACTTGCCATAGCTTGAATGATAATAATCAGAATGCATTAATTATATGATGACTTGCTACCATAAGCATGACCGCTTGGCAGACTCTTTGGGTATATCAGAATCTAGGGAAAACGTGTGTGTGTATTGAATAGGGAGAGAAGAAGGCATGTAGCATCTACAGTTTGAAACTGACACAGTGATATCCAGAACTGAGAGTGTGGGGTTTGAAGGGTCTCCTCTTAGAACTGGTGCCTCCCTCTGTGGTAGAGCCGTGCCCGTTTCCTAGAGTGTGAAAAGGGTGACAGAAGGTTTTCAAAAGGGACTCCCCACCCAGTTCTCTTTGATATAGCTTTGCAGAAGAGTCTGGGAGCAACAAAAGAAGGAATTAAAAAGGGAATATTTATTGTAAAACCTGATGAGACAGTTTGGCAGCGTTACAAATTGGGTGAGAGAGAATCAGCAAGCAGTGTTTGCAGAAATGGCAATCATACATATGTCGCTTTTGTTATATTTTAGAAACAGTGACTTGTTTTGCGGAAAGCTAGGCAAGAAAACATTGATTCACAGGGCCAGATTCTCATTTGATGTAATTAGCATTATATCGTGTTGTATCTGGGACTGGCAGTCCGTTCCAAAGTAATATCACTCATGCATCTCCATTTCTTACAAGGTTCTTGTCTTTTATGTATTCAGAGTATGAATGGGAACAAATAATACCCCAAATACAGTTTTTATTGTTGGCTTATGTTAAGAGGTGGTTTATAAGGATATTGGTAAGACAATGTTTGAAACTGGAATTGGGAGGAGTAGTTCATTAAACTGACTGATGCCAAACAAGATTTTGTAGAATTTAATTTCTTAAAGGATTTCAGGGGAAATCTTTTAAAAGGAAAGTTTCAATCCTATATTTCACATAACAGCTTACCCAGAATTTCATCAGGTGAGCTGCGGACAAGACAAACCTATTGTAGATCAGGCAAAGTTGGAGAAGAGGTCTGTGGTGGATGGGCAAAGGTCCTGCCCTTTCGGGGGGAAAACACTCAATCTCCTTTAGTCCTGTTTGGTGTGTGAGCAGAGCAGCCAGCAACCAGTCAGGAACTATGGAAAAGCCAGAGGAGCCACATTGGAGGGTGGAGGGAGTGAGAGAAAAAAGTAGACTCACTCAGTTTTTAGTGACACCAGAGTCACAGGTTGCAGAGGTCCTCCTGTTATAGGTGACTTAAGAAATCTCAGGGTCTGCCTTTAGAGCATAGACAGGCAAAAATACAAGTGTTAGAGAGAGGATTTTGCTTCCAGAAGAATGGGCTGAAAGAAATCATTTGCAAGGCAACTGTGGTGTCTTACAACATAACTTTTGGGGGAAACATGGCTGCTTAACTGCTGTCTGCACTCCTAAATTATCTACTGTAACTTTATAAATGAATGGGCCCAGCAATACTACCTTTGATGGAAGAGACACACATCCAGACACATTGGATATTTATTATCAGAACAATTTGGAGAGCGTGTACAGTCACCATGAGAGATTATCCATGGCCTACTGTGTAAACTTTTAGCAATTGCACATCACATGAGAAAACAACACCTGGCTCTAAAGAAAATCTTTTGTCATATATTTATTTCTGGATGTGTGTTGTTTTACATTAGTGATATTGACCACTCAGGAAGGCCCCAAGGGGCCAAAACATGTATGGTCTACTAGTCATAAGATATACCCATCAATTGCATATGTGAAACTATCAGCTCTGTGTGTCAGAAGTTTTAAGAGTCTGATACTTGGATCATTTCTTTTAACCTGTTTTATCTTTTACTAATGTGTACAACATGATAAATACTTGTATTTTTATAATAACTTATTTTGTCAGCTGGACTTATTACATTCAGAAGCCACTTGTGTTAAATTTGTCAGGTAGAGGGCTGGGGTAGAAACCGCACTGGTCGAGCTTCACATCACACTACCTCTATTTCCACGTCCATTAAGACCCTGAACTTCACAAACAATTCCTTGATTCAAACCCAAAGCAAATTTCCATGCTATTTTTGTTAAATATTTTCCATTTTGTATACCTGTCACTCAGCCATTTAATTTCAGTATGTAATATCTGACAGTTCATATTTTCCTCTTTGAGGACCTCTTTAATTCCTGCTCTTGCACCTGTGGATAGCTCCAGCTCTTCAATATCTCTGATGGCTTCCTGTTACCTTTGTGCCTCTGTACCTGGTGGGACAGTCAGCTTGACTGGAAGAGTAGGGAGAGAGCGAGGACTACATCACTGTATCAACAGTGAATCAAATTCAGTACAGGAATGGCATTTGTGTGGGTAATCTTGTGAATATCAGTATGAGGCTTCTTGAGAAGAAACAGAGAGATACCTGGGTATAGAACAGCTTATGACCTTAGAAGAGGGTTTCATAGAATCATTGAATTATAGAGTTGGAAGGAAACTCCAGGGTCATCTAGTCCAACCCCTTGCACAATGCAGGAAATTCACAACTACCTCCCACACACACATACCCAGTGACCCCTGCTCCATGCCCAGAAGATGGCAAGAAACCCTCCAGGATCCCTGGCCAAACTGGCCTGGAGAAAATTGCTTCCTGACCCCAAAGTGGCAGTCAGCATTTCCTTCGGTGTGTAAGAAAGGGCCATGAGAACTAACCACTGATGCAACCCTTCCTGCCCTCCCTCTCATTTTGTGTCTTGGCAAGGATTTCTGCAGTCTGGTAGAATCTTCTTAAAGCTCTCTGCTGTAAGTCAGATTGTATTGCTGATGTATAACTAGTAGACTTCATTTTGGCCATCTGTAGCAGGCTTAATTGTGATTTTAAATGTTTAATTGTTTTTATTAATAGTTGTATTATGGGTTTTATAATTATTGAACACTGCCTCAAGTGCATGCCATATCAAAGCTTTTTAATTTTTAAAGAGCAAATGATTTTTGCCTAGTGCAAAGGAATAATAAAACATGCTGTTTACATGGATAATGTTTTAAATGGGTGCGTGGAAGCCATCGTTTGTTTTATCTTCTGACATTATGGTCTTTAGAAGCATGTTGCATTCTAGTCTAGAGTGGCAAATGGATGTTTGTAGCCAGATGTAAATCTTTTGCATAATAGGCAATTACAGTGGGCAAGCTTACAAGCACCCTTACCCTCACCCTAATTATAGCTGTGCAAACAACACTGAGATAATAGTGCTTTCTTTTGTCCCGGAACTCAGTGGTACCAAGAACTATCTGGTTTCCCAAAAGCTAAAGTTAGAAGTCTACAGGAATGAAACAAACAACCAGCTTGATCTGTCTTAACCTTGACCTTGTTAAATGTAATTTGACTTTAATGATCTCCAATTAAAATTCAAACCTCAAATAATCCCAAACAGTCCTTCTCTCTTCTTAACAACAACTGGCATTATAATGAACTACAGATAATGAATGAATCATTAGTGCAATCATGATTCTGTGTTCTTTCCCCCCGCTTTAATCAGCAACCTGCAATAGTGTGTGTTTGGTTTTTTAAGTGGTAGAAAAAAGGTAGGAGCGTTTGTACATAGGTGCCCTGCATACAAGAGCTCCTTGAAGAAATGCATGGGCATGCATTTAAAGCCTGTGCGTGCTGATGTTCTCTTTTGTATAAAGAGGGTGGTATCATATGGGAGAGAGGCTGTTTTATGGGCCGCACGTGGTCCCGAAGCATGCAAAGGGAGACCCAACTATCTCATCTCTAAGTAACATTATCAGGACTCTAAAACCTCTCTAGGTTGAGACTTATTCTTATACCACACACAAAAACGAGTGAGGCTACCCACAATTCCTTTACAAAAATTAGGAAAGAGGTGGAAAACTATTCTTATGTCCATGGCGTTTTTGAACACAGAGAACTCAGTCCAAGTTCTTTTATTAATCTGGTGTTGAGGAGATTGGTACAATGCCATTCTGGCCTACATTACCCAGTTTCAGAATGACTTCTCCTGGTGTGAGAAGGCACAGTATAGGTTCCGTCTCTGTCATTTGTGACTTACAGAGATTTAACAGCATTCCCATGACATTAGTGTTACATGAATATCTAATTTTCTTTCATGTATAGGAGGAAGGAACTAATTTATATTAACTGATTTTTAGTGCAGTCCTAAATAGAGTTTATATATTTCCAAGTCTATTGTAGTCAGTGGGCTTAGAAGGGTGTAACTGTGTTTAGGATTATACTGTTAAGGGCAGAGCTTTTTTTTCTGGGGGAATGCACCAGAACAAAGTTCTGGAACCTCTTCAACAAAATTTGTTTAAAAATGTTTAAAAGTTAGTGATTTTTTAGTATACAGATTGAAAACTTCATTTCTGTCTTGAAAGTTCCAGCACCTCTTTTATTTAAAAAAAAAAACCCCTATAGGAGCTCAGAAGGGTTATTCTATATAGAGTAACTAATATGACTGAAGAAAATCTTCTATGTGGTGGCACTCTTGCATGACGTCCCTGTGATAGCTTGCCTTGTGTCTAGTTTTTAAGCTTTAGGTGCTAGATAAAAACATTTTAATGCATTTAAGATTATAAAAAATACATCAAATGCATCAATCAAAAGTTGTCTTGCCCCTTGAATAGCTGTTTTTCTTTTCTTTCTACTGTATGCCACAAACTTTTTTGTAAAGGGGAGGCAGACTAAATATGTTTAAATAAACAAATAGTATTGGAAAAGCAGTTCTCAGGAGAGTCCTTCCTTGAACTTTCCCCCTTTGAGTTTAGATTACTCAGTCAAAACTGTCCTTAGCCCCAGGAGGTTAAAGTCAGATGCAGCATCCATAATCAAATTAGCAGCTGCTTTAATATACATCATATGTAGTTTGGTCCATTTTTGTAATCTTTGCTGGAACTTATTAGCATCTGTCATTTTACAGTGGAGATTTAATTAGAACAGGGACTTGCTTTCTCCATATGTTTCAAGATGAAACCTTGATATCAGGTTGAGGGAAGTGCATAGCATTTTCACTCGCTTTTAAACTGTACCTCTAAAATATATAAACACAGACACAGAGGGACATATTTCTCTTTCCTCTGTCAAACTTGTCACCAAACAACTCCGCTTTGCAAAGAGAAATGTGCTTCATCGGCCTGATTCAAACATATTTTATCCCTCTGGGATATAAAGGTCAAAGAAAAGTGGTGGAAAATGACAAAATATTTCAGCGCCAAGTTCTTCTTCCTCCATCAGTGACGAATTCCTTGTGTCTGAAAAGGTACCCAGAATATCCTCCTCAGCAGCCTTTACCAAAGCAGTGCTTATTAATGTGTGCCAGGCTGTACTTCCAAATGAACGCCTATACATAAAAATTGGAGACCAAAACTGAGTTAAAAGGTACTATAAAATGGTAGGGATGAGTAGATTCTTCTGTCTGTAAGTTTTCTGTGTATCTGTGTGCAGCCTTTTCATTCTTCTGGTCTTTTGCTCCTCTCTTAATTTTTTTTTATTGAGTAATTTGCACAAAAATATAGCTATTTTTGTGTGAATCTCACTGCACTATTTGGTAGGATATTTCATATATATTTCACTGAAATAAGTTTTATTGTCCTATACTGTCCTGTCATCCCATTCCCACCACCATCCCAACAAATGAATATTTTACTTCATAGTTTTGGTGAAGTGGAGGGAGGGGGAAAAGTACAGTAGGGTTTGATTTGGCAAGCTGTGCAGGTGAGTGAACAGATAAAATTCAGCAATAGAGCAAGAAAACTTTGTGAGCCTTTTTAACAAAATGGGGCATCTATGTAACAAACAGAGCCAAGAAAAATGTTTAGAGGACAAAGTTCTTCTTGTAGCCTCAGCTCTATGTTTAGTTAAAGAAAATCCCAGCAAATTTATCTCTACCCCAATCAGTTCATAACCAATGCAAAACAGTCCCTACCAACATGTATTAAAAAAGCAGCAATCTTACCCTTAATATACCACAGGGTCCCCGATATGGTACCTGTGGATGCCATGATGGCCTCCAATAATTTTCCTGGCATCCACCAGGTGTTTTTAAAAAGTGGAGGTCCAGCTGGGCCTTGTGCCTAACAGACCTTCTGACTGGCCACTGAAGATCTGATTGGCTGTGCAAATGAAAAGGCATCTTGTTAAACAGAGCTTCTGCCATAAATGTTGAAGAATTACTATGACAATTATAACCTCCCTCCTGGACATTTTGTGGTTGGCTCTACCTCCTGTGGCAGTAGGGTTGCCAGCTTCCAGGTGGGACCTGGAGATCTCTCACTTTTACAACTGATCTCCAGCTAACTGAGATCAGCTCCCCTGGAGAAAATGGCTGCTTTGAAAGGTGGACTCTATGACATTGAACCATGTTGAGCCCTCCCCCCCAACCTTTCCCAGCTCCACCCCCAAAGTCTCCAGGTATTTTCCAACCCAGACCTGGTAACCCCATATGGCAGCCATTTTGTGGTTGGCTCCCACCTATGCAGGAGCCATTTTGTGGTTGTGTCCATCACCCTATGTCCGAATTCCAAAGATGCCTGCAGGTTCAAAAGGCTTGGGGACCCTGAAATAGCTTGTGTTAAGGAGGCTGTTTCTACAATAGGGAAAAATAATACTATGACATGTTACTCTATACATGGATTAGCTATGCCTAGGCTTGCCAGTCCCCAGCGGCCAGCTGGCCGGTGGGAGAAATCCCACCCCCAACCAGCGTGTGACTTCCCTGATGTAATGATGTCAACCTGAAGAGACATAATCACACTGGGGACATTGCACAGGGGGGCTCTGGTTTAAGGGCAAAACTCTGTGGTTTTAAGCTGTGGTTTTAAGCTGGTTTTGCCATAGAGTTTTGCCCTTAAACTGAGCCTCCCCATGCAATGTCCCTGGCAACTTTAGAGGAAATAGATACGTGGATGTCCCAAATTAAGGCGACAACTCTTTTGTAAAGCTTTTGGTTTTGATAATACAGTCAGGAAATGTCTCTGTTATTGTTATGTTTTGAGTTCATTCTGTGCAGTTTGGTTTAACCATAGTTTCATAATGCCCTCGTTCCGATTGGCTGCATAATAAAGACCAACCATTGGTCCTGAAGCCACCCCAGAGAGCCAATCATAAAGCCCGGCTTAGGTCCAATAGGACTGGGCATATATCGCTACTTTGTATATAGCTCACTGTTGAGAATGTATAAGTTCGTGTGCCGCTCTGCTAGGCTTGAGCTGAGTGGTGTTCAGAATGAAAGCCTTGTTATGATTCCTCGTCTCCTGACTCTCAATACTTAAATGTTATAGTTAGCAATTTAACTCATTACACAGGAACAAACCTGGACTTGCCAACGAGGGTTATAGTGATAACCAGCATGGTGTAGTAGTTAGAGCGTCGGACTAGGATCTAGGAGATTCTGCCATGGAAACTTGCTGGGTGACCTTAGCCTAGTCACTCTCTCTCAGCCTAACCTACCTCACAAGTTGGCTGTTGTAACAATAAAACAGCGGATGAAGGAATGGTATCGTAAGGTGCTTTTGGTCCCCATTGGGGAGAAAAACAGGGTATAAAAATAAATTACATAGATTAGGCATGGATTCCCCACCATCTTTTAAAGACAACTTTCAGATTCCAAAGAAAGGAATGTGTGTGTGTATATGAGTATCCTTTTCATTCTTGAATAGTTTTGCCTCTTGAAACTCCCACATTGCTGTTAGTTCTACAAGAGAAAAGGGAGAGGCACCTGCCTTCTGACTCCTCTTTTAAACTTCTAAGGCTAATTGGAATGTGGTTGGGAGGAGAGATCGATAGGTCAGGGTAAAAGGATTAAAGCCCCTGTCCCCTCCCCGCACAATCCTTATTCTAATTCGGGCTTGGCACACCTCTGATTTGCTTTTTTAACAGGCCAGGAGGCTCTGATTGTGGGTCTCCCGGTATTTTTGACCCGCAGCAGGGAACTATAGCCTGTTAACTGCTACCCAGTGAGTGTAACTGTATAGCCTGGGCATTTCATACACTTCCTGCTGCTCCTCTTTAAGGGGAAGTGCCTTTTTTTAGTACCATTGTACATCACTGCCTCTTATTTGTCCCTGTTCTGCCTGGGGGGACCTTTTAAAGATTTCTTTCAAAAATATGATCTCTCTTCAGTGTACAATACAGTTGTCATTCTTCATGCTTCAGTTCTATCCTGTGGGTCTCAAGAAGTTACATCTCTGAGGGAGTTTGACCCTAATGCACAAACATGAACATTAGTGTGCCTTGTAATGTGCCGTGACTTAACTCACTGCGGTTAGTAAAGCTTATTTTGAATTATTAAGTATGATAGCATCAGCTTCTGCTAATAAATCAGTTCAATATAGAGCAGACAATTGCCTTTATTAGGAAAGGGATCCTAATAAGAGGTATCCCAAGAACACCAGGCCTAAGACGCTATTTCCAAATGTGAAAAGTTGGGCTGTTTAATGTTTTGCACACACGTTTAATACAGTTACACTTTGCTATCAGGTATACATCAATAACATTTAATGTGTGAAGGGTCTGTTGGTGTAAGGTTACTATGTTATTTTTTTTAAAAAATATTGGAATGGATGGTTTATTTTCAGTGTTGCGGATTTTTTCTCAGATCGGATGTGTTTTCGTAACTTGCTTTTGTACATCATTAAGTCTGAAGAGTCAAGGAAAAATCAACAAATATGCTGCTTCTGTGGACGGGCATTCTCCGTGGAGTGTCAGGGATCAGGTGTGCACTGCTTTTAGCGATGCAAGTCTACAGCTCACCACCAAAAGATTGGCTAAGGGGGATGATGCTACAGCTGCTGCCAAGGGTTGTACCTGCCCTTATGTAAAAGTACATGGCCGTCTGTTTGGCATCCAAGGGACAGGGGTGAAGCTGCCAAATGTCCTGAAGTATTTCATGCTCATGGGAGATAGGCACTGCTACAGCTCTGCTTCCTGTATTCAAGAGAGTAGGCTTTGCAAGGGACACAGCTTGACCGGATCTATTTGTCAGGCATAAGGTGTTTTCGTTAAACTATGGAAGCACAGTTTTGCTGTTTATATTACTGCAGCTAAAGCAGGCTTTGTAGGGTATGCCAGGGATAATCAATGGAAAAATGTACCTTGCTTTTAACGCTCCTGTAGTGGAAATGGGCACGTATTTTCTGTAGCAGGGAAAAGCTCACTTGAGATTATTATGCTCCATTAGGTTATCTTTACCAGTATGAGTTTATTGTTGTAGTGTTGCAGTAAAAAGTCTGTTCTGTGCACAGGATAGCTGATGGGAAGTGTTAAGTTGCGACCTAATCATCTTCCTGGCACTTTCCGCACAGGTGAAATGCATTTCATGCTCCTATTCAGAGGCAATTTCATTAGGTGTGATTTTAGTTAAGATCCTTGAGTTGGGGAAGAGAAGGTGGGGAATTGTTTGCTCTCCATTCTGCACCTGTTATAGCCTTGTGTCAGCACAGCCTACTGAAACTAGGTAGGAATGGAACAGCAAGGGTCTAGAAGTTGCTGCTACTTTTCTCACCGGGACCTGGCTATTTCAGCAGGTTGGCTAAGCATTACTGGCTTTTTAGAGCACTCTCAAAATTCTGGCTTGGATCAAGACTAAATTTTCCACTAACCGAAGGGTTGGGATAATTTCTATCAATTCCCCATTCCTAGTAAAGACCTCTGATTCACTTATCATGCTATTCTTGAGGGTTCCCTGTTCCCTAGAAAAAGCATTATGGGAAGATCAGTTGGCTTCAGCTGGTGATGAGGAGGCAGAAAAGCTCTTAGTATGGATCTAACCCTCTTGGAATTAGTATGATGTATGTGAGTGGGGGGGGGCATGTTTTGCAGCATTCTTATTTTGTTAATGTGGGATTCGTTGTCCTTCAAATCTTTGGCCTGTATTCAACTGTGTGTGCATGGAACAGTGATTTTCCCATGTTCCTCTGTGTTCCTGCAGCCCCTTTTGACCTACAGAAAGATCATTGCTGAGATCAAGGGACCCATGCAGAGGAATAGCTGTTTGGGTCAAAGTGCTGCTCCTTTTTAAGGAGAAATAACAGTCTCCTTTCTCTCTTTCAGTGCATAGTTTGGGATTGGGATTCCAATGGCAAGCATGACTTTATCGGAGAATTTAGTTCAACATTCAAGGAAATGCGAGGAGCGATGGAAGGGCGACAGGTACGTCCTATGAATGTTGTGTGAACTGAAGGCAGCAGAAGAATTAAGATGTTAAGCTGCTTTCCCACTTGTGTAGTCACATTTTATGTATGTGATGTAAATATTCGAGCCACCATTTCTTTATGGTTCTAAGGGCTCGCCATCAAATGTACATGGATCTAGATTTGTAAATCGGTGTGGAAACAAGTTCTAAATGCCTACAGGAAGGCAAATCATTTGGTTGTAGTAATGTTGGAATTAACATTAAGACAGCAGAATGTCCACATTCAGAGGTGCAGAAAACCTTTTATGGGCCCTAAACTTCATACACTTCTTGCCCACAGAGAGCAACATGGAGCAGCCATCCTAGTTCTTTGTTGCTCTAGCAACAGTTGCTGGCCCAGTCAGGTGTCTTGCTGACTCTGCACACAAAGGGACTGATTAATGTGTTAGGTGTTCTTATGTGTGACAGAGTGCACATAAAAAAACATACAGACAAGCGTTTTACCAGTGGCTTCTGTCATGCCTGTTTCAGCCCTATCTGAATTCTCAACAAGCTGTAAAGTATTCTGTTTCTTAGATGTGTGTGTGTGTGTGTGTGTGTGTGTGAAGAATGTATACAGTTGTTTGCTTTCCCTCCTGCCCCCTTCTTTTTTGTTTGGCATTTATGCCGTGCTAAAATGTCACTCACAGTTTCAATAGAAACTGGAGCTGAGCTAAATTTTAATTGGAATTTTTGAGTGGGCTTCATATTCCTCTCTGGGTAGCTGACCTCCTACTTCTGAGGGCCAACTTATTAGCAACCTTTAAATCCAAAAAAACCCTGTGAGTTTGCTTCTGGGAAGGATACTAAAACTTCTGACATGGTGTGCCATTGTTTGTACTATTGTTCTCGACAGCACTGACACTTAATGCCTTGTGGGAAAAGAGAGAATTCCTTTTTTTCTCTGCTCTTCCTCCCCCCTCCCCCCACTCCTCTTGAAGGAAAGATTGGGGATGGGGATCCAAAGTGAGTAGGATACAGATGTTCTCCAGCACTGACTATGTTGCTTGTGTGCTGACCAAGGTCATCTTTCAATCCATTCTCCACTTACTCACTAGCGCTGAGGGGAGCATTTGTAAGGGTTCTGCCCTGAAGCTTGTTGGGTGATCTTAGGCCAGTCTCTCTCTCCCAGAGTCCTTACAGGAAGGGCTGGATAAAAATTGTGAATAATAACCATAATCAAGGATGCTTATACTAATAAAGGCTGATACCTCTCCTATACACTTCATGCAATTCCCCCAAGCTCCAAAGGTCACCAAGGGTATTCTTGATATCTACTTCTGCGCTCTCCCCGATACACAGTTGATCAGGGCATCTTAAAAGGGTCACAGATAACAAGTGGTTTGGAGGGTTGATAGTGGTATGATATAAGTTTTCCAGCTGATGGGGTTTGTTTTCCCTCCACTGCTTTCATTTGTGGTCATGCAGGAGAAATAATAGGGCAAAAGAAACCCATGGGTAGACCACAGGCAACAGAGCTTCCCTATTATGCTGCTTTCAACTCTCTTTAAAAACTTTAAAAAGTCTTTAAGGTGTTGCAGGATTCCTTTTTATTTTTACTGTAGCAGTTTGTAGATTTTACTGTGTAACCATTTCAGGTTTGCTTTCTTTTTTTTCACCTTCTCAGCAGCAGCCTTCATTCCAGTTTCCCATACATGGGCCATACAATGTGATTTCCCCTTCTCGTAAAGCACATTACAGTTACAAAACATGCAGTCTGATCCAAGCTATGTGCTGGCCTTTTCTAAGGAGAGTGGGCTGTTTGCTGTGCAACAGCCATGCATAAGGCATACCGACCTGCATCCTCTGCCTCCTTAGAGATGAGGAAAAGAGGAGAATACATCTTTGTGACTCTCTGCTCCTCCCTAGACCACCCCTTCTGTTGTCTGCCCAGCTCTCTGATTAAGGTGCCAGGCCTGGGTCTCTAGGCAGAGATGACAGTCTCATCCAAAAAGTTATAGTTGAAAGCAGGGCTATTTTTGGGCAGGAATGCACAGGAACGGCATTCTGGCTGGCTTCTGAGTTGGCCATGCCTACAGCCTCCCTCCCTCCCCAAGCACCTCACAAGCCATGGGTAGGGTTCCCAAGTCTGGGTTGGAAAATACCTGGAGACTTTGGGAGGGGATCCAGGAGAGGGCGGGGTTTGGGGAGGGGAGGGGCCTCAGCATGGTGCAATGTCATAGAGTCTACCCTTTAAAGCAGCCATTTTCTCCAGGGAAGCTGGTCTCTGTCAGCTGGAGATCAGTTGTAAAAGCGGGAGATCCCCAGGCCCCACCTGGAGGCTGGCAACCCTAGCCATGGGGCATCTGAGGAAGCCAAACCAATCCAGAGAAGGAAGGCAGTTTAAACTGCCTCCCCTCCTGGGGAAGCCGATCCAGAAACTGCCTTCCTTCCCTCAGGTTCCCATTTGCCTCGCAAGCCACGGGGCACCTGGGGAAGCTGATCGTGGGAGGGAACTGCACTGTCAGGGGGTGTGGCCTAAGAGGTTAATGAGTTTCTGCTGTTGGGTGGGGCCTGTTATGCTAATGAGTTCCTGCTGGGCTTTGTCTACAAAAAAAAAAGCCCTGGTTGAAAGTAGAAATGCTCAAACACCTATCAGCTCTATTCACGTCCTGTTCACCACTTGCAAACATAGAGCTGTTTTTTGAAGACAGGCTTGACTGTTCGTCAGCCTGTTTGTGGCTGTCCAGTGGGTTGCTTCACTGTATTCCTTCCTAACCATGCAGTGCAGCCCAGTTGGCTTTTTGCTCATGTGCATTCTCACACACCCCAACTATCCCCCTCTCCTTGCTGCATAACTGCTCTGTTCAACAGGCAGCTGTTTAAATACACAATTAAAGCAATCATACATCCTATAAATCAGTCATAAATAGATGCTGTGTTTTAATAAAGCCCTTCACTTCAACATCTGTCCTCATAGTCTCTATTTATGCATATGGCTACTGATTGGTTTGAAAATTCCAGGGCCCCTTTCAGACAGCCTTTGTAATCCATTTTGGTAGCCAGTTGCTAACAGATTTTTGTGTCATTTCATACACAACTGTTTTAGCAACCAGCTGCTAATGGATTTTATTTACTTTTCATACAAAGCTGCTTGGGTCCAGTTAGCAAAGCGTGATTCAGCCATTCTTGAGGTAAACTGCTTTCGTCTGTTTTCATCTCTTCTTTGCGCTTCTGAATCACTGTAGTGTGCTGTTTAAAATGTCTGCAGCACTTCCAGTAGCACTGCACTTTCCTCCTGCCCTTTCTTGCCATGCAGTCTTTCTTGAACTTTTTTTAATGTTCTAAGTCAAGTGCTATAGCACTAGACCAATATAGCACTTCAGTGCTACAGTGGCACCATTGAGATGTCTTGGCACCATTGAGATACACTGAGATTGTGATGGTTGTTACATGGATACAGAAGGAGAGAAGCAGCCCATTGGGTAGCAAGTGCTCAGGGCATCAGTGATTGGTGTTACAGAAATTACTAACAACAGCTGCAATCTCAGTGTATCTCAGTAGTACCAAGGCATCTCAATGGTGCCACTGTAGCACTTAAGGGCTATATTGGTCTAGTGCTATAGCACTCAGCTTAGAACATTAAAGTTCAAGGAAGATCATGTGGCAAAAAAGGTTGGGGGACTAAGCACGGTGCTGTTTGAAATGACCAGATCACTTCAGAGATAGCTCATTCACAGAATGAAATTCACTGTATGAAACCTCCATCTCTGTATCACTTTACTCAAAACTGGGCCAACAACAGATAACATCCGGTTTAGAACCGGAATGTGAAAGAGGCCCAATATAAACCTGTTCAGCAGTCATTTGCAGTTGTTTGGCATGAATCAAACAAGCTAGGTGATCAGCTCATGCCTGATCATCAGATTTGAATGTGGTAAGTTCGATTGTCAAACATGTTTTGGGCAAAATTTGCAGTATCTCTAATTCCAAGGTCTACGGCACAGGAAGATTAAAAAGCAGCTGTCTCAATTCAAGACAGAGAAGATAAACAAGGATAACCTTTACAAAGAAAAGTATTTGTGGTTCTTCAGCAGTTTCTCTGCTTTCACAGCACTCAGCTGTGACAGATCCCATTCCATCATAATGAACCAAATTGGTTCTGAAATCAATCACTGATTAAAGGCCTTAGTAGATGGAATCAACAGCTCATTCATAATTCCATTTCTGAGTATTAGATTTATCCTTGCCAATCTGGAGTTTGGAAAATTGTTGAACTTGATAAATGATTGGGCCTGTTTCAGGCTAGGAAATAGCCTTTCCTATGAGTGTACAGTACTGGAGCCGATAGCTTTCATCAGTTCTCTAAAGACAAATCAAAACTTCAGCACTTGTATGTTGTCTTTCTGTTGCTGTGATGTAGGTAGTCAATGATGGCTAACTATGAACTTCATAACTATGTACAAATTGAACGCGGGCCTTCCCCGGTCTACTCTACCCAGTATGTGACACTACATTTAAAGACGAATAAGCTTTTGATTATGGCACCTATGTTGTTTATTCCTTTTCTCCAAAATTATCTCTCTTATTGGTGCCTTTTTATCCCTTCCTTTCTGCAAGGAACTCCAGGAAGTGTATGTGGTTCTCCCTTCCTCATTTTATCCTCACAGCAATCTGAGGCAGAGAGACAGAGAATGGCACAAGGTCAAGCTTCATGGCAAAGTGGAAATTTGAACCCAGGTCTTCCAAATCCTAGTTCGAGACTCTTAACTGCTGGACAATCCTGGCCTTTGACGACCTAAACAAAAACTTACCTGGCTGTAAGTTTGCAGCCATTTGCATCCATCATTCGGCAAGAGGGAAATATCTGATCTGATGTGTCATACCAATTTGAGTTCCCATAATGTCAGCATTGCACTGTTCTTGAGAGAATACGCGTTGTGAACAGATTTCAATAAGAGATTTTCATAAAGCCAATGAAAGGTCCCAAGGATATTTCTTTCCTCAGCTGAAGCGAACTAGAGGGATTTCAAAAATAGCCTTAAAATAAAGACACACCTGGACACCTATTAGCAAAGGGAATATTATGCAATAGAAAAATCTGTCTCTGTAGTAGGAAAAAATAGTTTAGTGCATGTTCAGAAACCCTCTTACATATGGTCTCCATGGAAATTTCCAGAAGACGATGTTATTTTATGTGGCTTGCTTGTAATTTGTTTATTAAAATGTAGTCATGCGAACATTGTTTGATCTCTGGGGTACAAAGAAATATGGCTGAGGTACTGAAATGGGTTATTAATACTGTATTTAACGGCTTATAGTTTGTTGTGTTTCATGTTTCTTAACTATAGAAAATAGCCAGAGGCTGGAATAGTGACAAAGTTTATCATGTCTGAGTCCAATGAGTTAGATGTTTTATATGCAATTAAAATTTAAAATAGCGTTCTGGCATTGCTTCTATATTTGCCATTTACTTTGGAATTGGCATCATGTATTTACTCTGTTCAAAACAGAATCCAAGTGCCATTATTCACTGCTCAGGAAGAGGTAACTCAGTGGTAGAGCATCAGCTTGCATGCAGAAGGATCACAGGTTCTCTCTAGTTGAAAGAATCATGTAGTAGGTGATGTGAAAGACCTCCGCCTGAGATCTTGGGGAGCCACTACCAGTCAGAATAGACAGTATTGATCTTGATAGATATGACTCAGGATAAGGCCACGTGGTGTAGTGGTGTAGTGGTTTGGAGTGCGGACTCTAATCTGGGAGAACTGGTTTTGATTCCCCACTCTTCCATATGCAGCTGCTGGTGTGACCTTGAGTCAGTTACAAGTTTTTTCAGAGCTGTTCTCTCACAAGTAGTTCTTGAAAGAACTCTCTCAGCCCCACCTCCCTCACAGGGTATCTGTTGTGGGGAGGGGAAGGGAAAGGAGATTGTAAGCTGCTCTGAGACTCTTTCAGATAGTGAAGGGAACGGTATAAATCCAATCTTATTATTATTATTATTCAGCTGTTCAATCCTTTGCTTTATGGCAGTTCTTTTGTTAACATAAAATGCACCTGCAGCTTTTGGCTTTCCAGTATGAAGAGTCAAAGTCCTATTGAAGTTTCCAAGGGTTACTGACCCTTTATATTTTTCTGTTTTTCTTCTGCTCCCTGTTTAATAGTTATTTCCCATTCTCTCTGGTTGGCTGGCCAAAGTGTTTTCTGAATTACTGTTAATTACCAGTTCTTGTTTGAGGAAGGAGGAATTAAGTCTTTTTACTTGGCATCCAAAGCCACTCTCATTGGGTTTTTCTTAAAATTTTATTATTGTTATTGTTATAGTGCCATTTTTAAATTACAAAAAATAAAATAAAAATGGGCAGTTGATTTGACAACAAAATCAAAAGCAACAGTTGAATTTCTCCTTCCATCCTGGTATTGAAATATCAATTAACCATTGATTCAGGAATGTATCAGCCACTGGAAACAACTAATAAGTCTGTAAACAAAGGAACAAAGGGAACATGACAGGGGCATGCAAACCTTTGCTGAAATGAAGTTGCTTTACGTTCAGAGCAAGCAAATAACTGGCATAGCTGGATGTTTATAGGGAATATAGTGCTATATGAAATACCACTCCCAGTTGCAGTTCTGCTGCTTTTGGCTGACTGCAGAAAAAGGGTAACTGAGCAGTACAACAGTGTCCCAGTGTGGAAGCAGCCTATGTTACATTAGGCTGAAAGCATGATTTTCAAAATGGTGGACCTTCTGATGGCACCTGATATTTTTGGCCACTGTGTGACAGGGTGTTGGACTGGATGGACCACTGGCCTGATCCAACATTGGCTTCTCTTATGTTCTTATGTAACTTTTTAAAAAAGACAGTGATCAAAACTGGATAAAGTATCTCCTTCCAATGAATCAGATCTTGAACTTAAAGCATTGTGCTTCCAAAGTTGCTTAGGGGAGAGCACAAGCTGCAGTTGGCTGGCAGGGCTGGCACGCTTCCTGTGTTGCTTTTCCCCAAATCTGACTCAAGTACTTGGCCTGAAAGGAATAGCAGGGTCTATTAGCATTTACTCTCAAGACTGGACCATGAAGGGTTTGCCGGATAAAATGAGCAGCCCCATTGGGCACAGACACAACCAGATAGCTCATGTGTTCAATCAGTACCTGTTAGATATAGCCATGACTGCCAGCATCCATTGCTGAAACATTTTGCACCAGTTAGTATTAAAAAGTCTAGTGAAATCAGAGAGGTCGTATTTCTAGAATATATTCTGCACTAACCGGAGAGCAAGTGCTCTCGGAACACTTCCAAAATTCCCAGTCACTAAAATAACAATAGAAGTGTGGAAACCTTTTTCATTTCTTGCATGTTACCTTTGAAAAACTAAAGGAGTCCTGCTTTTCCAACAAAATTCTGGCAGACATACATTTAGTAGCAGCACATTAACCAATATCGAATGGTGTTTCCAACTCCAAAATCATGTGTTTTCCTAAGGTTGTCAGTGGGCAGTCTGTTCTCAGGGCCTGACGGAATCAGGAAACCCTTGGTTATGAAAAATCTCTAGTTCAGACTGCTAGCAGGCGGCAGTGCTGGACAAGAGGATTTGGGAAATCTGAGAGACCATCAGTCGGTAGTTGTCTAAGAACTCATGTCATGCTCCAAAAATTAATGTTGAACCTTGGCAATGAGGCCAGGTTCAGCCCTGGAATCCCCCAGCAGAAATTAGCTCCACATTCAGACAGATGTGAGTTATTGGTAGTTTTACTGCAGTACCCCATACAGTGTTACTGCAATCTAAGCCCATGGAAATGAATTGAATTAAGGTTGGAGTATATCTGTATAGGACTACACTGTGCATTTATGTGTCTCCATTGGATTTGTGTTCAACTTTAATTGGGGAAAACCATCATTTAGATTTCAGGGGGCAGAGTATGAATTTAGACCAGTCTTCTAGAAATCATGGGGGGAAAGAGTCACTGGAACAATTCCCAGGAACATACAGTCCATTGTCTGTCTGTTACCTTCACTGGTAATAATTGAGTTCCAGGGCAAACAGGGGAACATTCATCTGTCTGGGCTACATACAGCTTGGAAATATGTCTTGTTAAATTTGCCTGGTTATTAGTCTGTTCACCATATTCCAAGATGACAATATTGAAAATGCTGCTTGAAGAACAGGTTTTAACCTTTTAATGGGTGTTAGCCATGCAAACAGCAGCAAGTTTGGCTGTTATCAGAATCGCTGAAAGAAGCAAGCCAAGAAAATGCAGTGAGCATTTGCAGAAGTATATGAGGGATTTAACAATATTCATTTGTAGCATAAATCCCCGTGTGTGGTGTTCTGGTGCTTACAAACTGCAGATGAACTCCTGATTCTTGGCCATACTAAGTTCAGGCAGCACATGAAAGAATCCTTGGCTCCTTAAGGAAAAAAACTTAGCATATAGAAATCTAGCATGTTAAGGCGAAGGTCTGTAGCCAAGCCTTCTCCCTGAAAACTAATTTTCTATAGTAGGGGTCTTTTTTTTCTAGCATGGGGGACCATTTAGTCACAAGTCTCCATCTGCAATTTGAAGTGATACATAGAAGATACAGATTAACCACTTTAGCTGCTGCCTGTGAGCATAAAGCATAGGTATTGCTGGGACTGAGAAGAACAGAGTAAAAAAAATTCTTTGTAAGTAAATACCACTTCCACATGATGTCCTCTTAATTCAGTATGTATTTTGAAATGTATCTTTGAGACCTATCCAAGTTATTAACTTGAAATACAAATCCAGTTTGTACACCATGTGTCAGCTGAAATAATGGATATCTTTACAAGAAAAGTCAAAGTATACATCCTCCTGTGGCCACATTATTGGACTCACATTATTACAGTTGTCAAACTAATATATCACGGGCTTCCTAAAAAGTGGATTTTAGTATTTTCTAGTACCGTGGTACTTCCTCAAGTACTTTTTAAAGAGAGGGCCCATGAAGCAGTTTTTGTCCAATGCTGCAGGACGGCTTTGCTTTCATGCTCTTGTCTCTAAGCTGCACACAATTAAAGATAGGCATCAACCAGAAAAATGCAGGTTGTGTCAGTTCATGGTTTGTGGTGTTATGCTCCCCGCCTCTCAGCTGTTTTTGTGGATTTTGCTGGGAACAGAAAGCAGGGGGTTAAAGGGACTCAGAGTCGCTTTGAATCCTTGCTTTTCTGCTGTATCCACGAACCACCACGAACCCATCACAAACGTTCATGAAACACAAACAGGACAAAATGTGTGAAGAATTTTGCTTCATGGCTCAGTTTGTGCCCATTCCTATGCATAATGATAAATTGTTACTTTTAAGCACATTCACATATGGTTTGTTTTATTCCATTTTTTAACCTCATACACATAGTTGAAGATATTTAAGTTATCCTGATCCTAAACATGTTACATGAAGTAACAATGCCCTCCTCAATTAACTGAAGTCAATGAGTTTAGAAAGGCACAACCCTGTTTAAGATTGTACTGCAAGTCCAGCATATGTGTCCCTTGATTTATTTCTTTGAATAAATGAAATTCACAGTTCCATGGGGTTCTGATGCATTTGTGTGGTGCATCCAGGGCTCCGTTGGGGCCGGAGCGAGCCGGAGCGCCGCTCCGGGAGAGAAGGGGCCGGGGGCCCCCGCAAAGGAGCCCCGTCCCGCCCCCAGCCACCTTCCGCGGGGCCGCGGCCGGCCGCCGGCCACCCGAGCGAGCCCGGTCCGGTCCCCAGTTACCTACCGCGGGGCCGCGGCAGGCAGCCGGCCCCGCGAGTGAGCCCCGTCCCGCCCCTGCCATCTTCCGCGGGGCCGCGGCAGGCCGCCGGCCCCGCGAGTGAGCCCCGTTCCGCCCCTGCCATCTTCTGCGGGGCCGCGGCAGGCCGCCGGCCCCGCGAGTGAGCCCCGTCCCGCCCCCTGCCATCTTCCGCGGGGCCGCGGCAGGCCGCCGGCCCTGCGAGCCCCGTCCCGTTTTGCCCCCAGCCACCTTCCGCGGGGCCGCGGCTGGCCGCCGGCCCCGCAAACGAGCCCCGTCCCACCCCCAGTCACCTTCCGTGGGGCCGCGGCTGGCCGCCGGCCCCAGGAAAAAAACTCTCCCTCCCCCAGTCACCCCCCCTCCCTCCCCCACTCACCCCACTCCCTGGGCCCAAGGGAGGGAGAAGCCGGGCCTGAGTGGCTTAACACCACTCAGGCCCAAGCAAGGGGGGGGAGGGAAAGCCAGCCCCAGTGTGGGGAGAAGCGCCCCTCCCTTCCTTCCCTCTCTCCCCCCACCTACCTACCTGTTCCTTCCTTCCCCCCTTCCTCCCTCTCTCCCCCCTTCCTTCCTTCCTTTCTTTTCTCTCTCTCCCAACTACCTACCTACCTTACTGTTCCTTTCTTTCTTCCTTCCCCTTTCTTCCTCCCTCCTTCCTTCCTTTCTTTCTTCCTTCCCCCCTCCCTCCTTTTTTTTCTTTCTTTCTTTTCTCTCCCCCACCTACCTACCTTCCTTCCTGTTCCTTTCCTTCTTTCCTTCCCCCTCCCTCCCGTCTGGCCTTCTGACACACTGCCCATGACGTCATTCCGGTGACGTCAGGGGGTGTGGCATATGCAAATGAGTTATGCTAATGAGCTCCTGCACCTCTTTTTTTACGAAAGGACCCCTGGGTGCATCCTTATAGAGCCTTATACAAAGAAGGCTGAGACACCCTCTCCAGAGTTAGAGTATCTTCTGTTAGCTTAATAGGGTTCCCATGAGGAGCATTCCCCAGCATTAAAGAGAATGCACAGCAGCTAGGCATGTGTAGTTCTGTATGGAGATACTCAGGGCTATTTTTGGGCAGGAACACACAGGAACGGAGTTCCGGCTGGCTACTGAGTTGGCCACACCCAGCAGGAACTCATTAGCATAATAGGCCACACCCAACAGCAGAAATTAATTAGGATTGGCTACATTGGGGTATGTGGCCTAACATGCAAATTAATTCCTGCTACAAAAAAAGCCCTGGGGTTTGACAACAAACAAAGTAAACAGAATAAGAAGCAAAAGGTGGGTGTGGCTGGATGACCACTCTTCTGGTAACACAGGGGTGTGGCCTAATATGCTAATAAGCTGTGCTGTCAATGGTGTGGCCTAATATGCTAATGAGTTTCTGCTGTTGGTTGTGGCCCATTATGCTAATGAGTTCCTGCTGGGCTTTTTCTACAAAAAAAGCCCTGGAGATACTGGAATCTCCATGTCACCAATGAAACAATAGGACTGAAGCACTTATTTAAAGTATAATCAAAAACAGACTTTCAAGAGCCTACAGAACTGGTGTTTTTTACTTTGGGCTGCAAAATATTGTTTAAAGATGCACATTTCTTGCTCCAAACAGGTTTCATTCCTTAACTTCTTTAACATCAGTGGGAGTAAGCTGATTAAGTGTAAATTGTCATTTTCAGGCAATTTGAGAATCCAGCATTAATGGGCCTTCCTTGGTGTAAGTAGTTGATTATTTACCCTCCAAGGAACATTTTCCAGCTTCTTAAACAGCATAACGCAGATTAATAGCTTGTAAAAATCAGATGAATTCACTAATGGATTACAAGCACCGATGTGTGATAATATCAATGAAATGTACATTTCATACAGCGGGGTAATCTACTGAAAAACAAATTTATATTGACACTGAGATGGTAATATTTTTTTAAAAAAATAAGCATTCTGACTTAACCAGCTAGCGGTGTGAGGCCTAAATTGCTTTCACGGAAGTGGTGATAAACACTACCTTAAAGAACAATCACCCTGTTTTAAGAGTATATTTTGAATAGCTTTTGAATCCAAACCTTGTGACATTTCAATATAACTTTGTTTCTTGGTAGTATAACTGTAGGTGTAAACCTGATATTTCAGTAATATTTTCTCACTGAAGGCTTGTAATCGGTAGTCTTGATCACTTTGGTTTAAACAGCGGTGCTAAACCAAGTGGAAATTGCCAGGGATCTTGAACCCCCGTACTCCACACCCACCATAGCTTCCTGCCAAAAGAGGGAGCCTCAGGCAAGTTGAGAATCTCAGGTTCTCAGTGGTTCACCAGGGACCGCCAGGGCTTCACCTGGCCCTACAAATAATCCGGTCAGTTTTATCTCTAGAATAAAGAACAAGCTGCTGCCAGAGCGCCTCCCAGCCCACGTCCCCTATGACAGCCACTGCCCATCTCAGATGCCATTGTGCTTCTGAGACAGCAAATTTCTGATTATCAGATGGTGGGGCTGGGGATGATAGTGGATGGTTCATGGCTCTTGCATTCACGCCCTGCTGCTGAGCATTCCCAAGCTTTCGCTTGGGTGCCACTGCAGACAGAATACTAGGCTAAGGCTGCGATCACACACACTAAATAATCCACTTTCAATCCACTTTCAGTGCACTTTTGAATTGTATTTTGCCAGTTCGCCCAGTAAAAATCCAGTTGGAAAGTGGATTGAAAGTGGACTGAAAGTAGAATATTTAGTATGTGTGATCGCAGCCTAAATGGATCTTTCCTCTTTTCCAGCAAAACAGCAGTTGTCTTCTGATGTACTTCAAATAACTTTGCTAAGAGGATAATGTTTACATATGGAGACTGCTGGACCTCCTGAGGGCACCTGGTATTTTTGGCCACTGTGTGACAGAGTGTTGGACTGGATGGGCCATTGGCCTGATCCAGCATTGGCTTCTCTTATGTTCTTATGAGATGGAGTTGTTTGCATAAGGACATAAACTAGGTCTAATTCTTTCCTGATAGGTGTCTTTAGGCTGGGATTATTTTGAATGATTCTGGTTTTGCTTTCATTTGTTGAGGACATGCTATGCCACTGAATGAATTATTCCATTTTGTAGAAGAAATGGCTTTCACTCTGGGGCTTGTATCTTCACAGGTGCAGTGGGAATGCATAAACCCCAAATACAAAGTCAAGAAGAAGAATTACAAGAATTCCGGCATCGTCATTCTTAACCTGTGCAAGGTGCTGTCATTGAAACAGTTTTCTATAATTAAAACTGGAAAGTGTTGAGGAAAGGAAGCTGGAGTCAGCAATCCACATTTTGCAGACATTCCTGTGTAAAAATAAATACGTTGAAGTATATCACAGAAGGGTAACTCTGGTGAGAGACTCCCCAAAGTAGCATAACAGATGATGTAGCTAATTCAGGGTAGATCAACATTTTTATAGGGCTGACATCTGCTCTGCAGAAATGGGGCTGCTGACCCTTCCAACAGCTCAGTTCCATTCCCTATGTGTATTGAAAGACAAATATTTGCTTGCGGAAAGTAATACCGGCATTCTGTTTGCTCTCTTAACTCATGACAAAGGAACAAAACCTGCATCACTGATGCATTTCATTGTGTGTTCATAATTCTATGGACCAGAATTTCCCTGGGGTGATTCCTTGTTTTGCTCTCATTGCTTTCCCTGTGCTTTTCCCTCACACCCATCATTCCCCCTTTGTCTCCAACAGACTTATTGTCATTTTTTTCTTTCTATCAGTAATAGGAATATCATTATAGTGTTAGGAGACTCTGAATCCAAACCCTTTACAACATTTTAAAGCATTAGGAAAATCTGATCTGCGAGGAACAGTAGGAAGATTTGAAACAAAATCTGCCATCAAGTTCTTCCATACATGCCCTTTAGTGAAATAAATGTGAACAATACAGTGGCAGCTGCTCTCATCTGTTGATCAAGAGCTTATGCAGGAGACCATCCCAGTGTATTGTTCTCTTGAGTTTTAATGTCTTGGGTCCTGGTTACAAAACACAGCTTCATTTGTGAGTCACAGTGTAATCCATGGCAGAATTATGCCCCTTTTTGCCCACTGATTTCAATGGACTTAGAAGGCTATAACACTGTTTAGGATTGCACTGTCAGGCACGAACTGGCTGACGAACTAAAGTTTGTGACAAATTTTGGCCTGTTCAAGGTTTGCAAACTGAAGTTCATGAACTGGAGAGGTGAGACGAACTACCACGAATTTTGGCACAATTCAGGGTAGCTTGTGCTTTCTGCAGCTGCCAGCTCCCCGCCACTCAGATGTTTGGTTTAAAAGGCTCACAGCCATTTAACCCCTGCTTTCAGCTCATTGTGGCTTTTTGTGGGAGCAGAAAGCAGCTCAGAGCCATTTAAACCACTGCTGCTTTCTGCTCCCTGTGGCTTTCCACTGGGAGCAGAAAACAGGGATTTTAAAGGCCCTGCTTTCTGCTCCCTGGGAAAAGATGCGAAGAGCAGAAAGGTGGGTTTAAATGGAAGGGATGAAGTGCCTTTCTGGGGCCCCTTTTTGCTGGCCACAGCTTGCCACCGCTAGCAGAAAGGTGGAAGGAAGTCCCTTCCCGGGAGATCCCCCCCCGCCACTTTCTGGCCATGGCTCACTGCCACCAAGAGAAAGGTGGAAGTCATTTCCCGGGAAATCCCATCCTTTCTGCTGGCTGCAGCTTGCTGCAACCAGCAGAAAAGTGAAAAGGAAGTCCCTTCCAGGAGGTCTCCCCCCTTTCTTTTGGCTGCTGTTCTTTGGGCTGTCTTTGGCAGTTTTTTTAAAGTTTAAAGGGACTGCAGAAGACAGCCTAAAACAGCTGAGTCACAAGGAGCAAGCTGCTCCTCACCACTCAGCTGTTTTTTGGGCTTTCTGCAAACCCCATTTAAAGGGACTGCAGTCCCTTTCAATGATGTTTGCAGGGCCATTAATCACACGAACTGGTTTAGTTCATAAACAAGCATCCCAGTTTGTGGTTCAGTTCATGGTTCAGGCACAAACCACAAACCGAACCGCATTTTCCTGGCTCGTGCCCATCCCTATCAGTTGATGAGATTAGGTACTGGCAAAATATGTCCATCCATAAATGGATTATAATTGCTAAGGGAAACTTTGTGAGTGAATAAGATGGAAACTGAACAATATCATGTCAGCATGCTTTTGGTGGGGAGTAAATGGCAAGCGAAATTTTGCTGTGGAAGCACAACTAGAGAGAACACTTCCCAATGCCCTTTGACTTTAGTACCACTTTATATGTGTTGACTTTCTTTGGAAAGGGAAGGATGCCAAATAAAGGATGTTTCTGGCCATTCTCCACTGCTATCTCAATCCATTCCTCTTTTTATAAAGCAGGAATATGGGACTAATGCATTCCTCATAACATATTGATGATAGTCCTTCACTTATACATGGGCATGTTTGAGTCCCATAAAGTTGCATTAAATAGAGGAAGTGAGGGAATCCTGGTATACCAATGAAATTATTGTGCTAGGGCTGGAGCTTGTGGTGGTTCCCTGCAGTGGCATGTGGAAGTATGAACCGCTTGTGCTATTACTGGGAACCACAAGCCTGTTCTATGATGAGCTGCTTATAGAATGGTGTTGTCTTCCATCTCTCTGTACAACCAGTTCTATTATCCTTAGTAATAATAAAGAGGGGGGGAAACTCTATTCTCTCTCCAGTGTATAGGCATAAAGGTTTGGGGGTGGGGGGGGGAGGGAGAGCATGAATGCTTTCTTTGTTTTTACTTGCAGTGTTCTTTGTATAAATACTTTCTTCAAGGAAGCATTTCACCATGCACTACAGAAAGAAGTACTTAAGAGTATGCCATTATAATCTGAGTTTCTGTCTCTCTTATTTCCAGATTCACAAGATGCATTCGTTCTTAGACTACATCATGGGGGGCTGCCAAATACAGTTTACAGTGAGTGATTTTTTAAATGGAGATAGAATTCTTTCATGCTGCCAGAGAATGTATTTATTCAAATGTAAGGTGTTTTTTCCCCCAGATATGCCAAAAAAGAAGGAGGGTATCTTGCATTTGCAATCATGTCCAGAAATAATTTGTCTGTGTGTATAACATTTTTAGAGGGTTTCCTCTAATACTGTCTTCTGTTTGAGTAATATAGTACATGTTAGTTCGCATGTAGGATAAATGAGACATCAAGTACCTTTTTTTTCCCACACAGACCAAGCTTTTTGTACAATCAGGAATGTTTTTGTTTAAAGAAGAGTTTTGGCTGTCATGTTTCAGAACAGCTTGGGGACGCTTATAGTTTTCCCACAAGGGTTATAGCTTTCCTGTATGATAGCTTTTTCTTGAAGATTTATGTTGTATGCAGGGCTTTAAAAAAAAGAGAGAGAGAGGTGCCGGAACTCTCAAGAGGGAAATGAAGTTTTCAGTCTGTATACTGAAAACTCATGAACATTTAGACATTTTTAAAGGAGTTTTGTCAAAGAAGTTCTGGAACTCTGTTCCGGCGTGTTCACCCAGAAAAAAAGCCCTGTTTGTATGAGTCAGTACAGATGAGCCCTGCCAGAAATCCCATTGATGATATAGGCTGGAAACCGTGAATCAGATTTTCACAGACACCCCAAAACATATATCTCCTGAAAAATAAGGGACAATCAAACAGAAGCATCCTAAGACACTTAAATGGCTGCAGTCCATCCAAAGTTAGTCGCCGCTAAGAGTACAATCTTCACCATACATTCTGAAATTCAGGGTCATTTATTCCCAAGTGAATACACGTAGGGACGGCAAAAAGTCTAGGGTTAAAGCAAAGAGCATAGGGGGAAAGTGGATGCAGGTTACCAGATTTATTAAAGTATTATAGGGCAGTCAGACGTCAAACGAATTCAGAGTGGCCAAGGTATGATATTTTAATATAATGATATTATCAATAGAACAGGAATATAGAAATGTGCCTTTATATGCTTTTCTGTGGATTACTAAAAGCAACCAAAAACTGTTTTCCAAATTTGACAATATGAACATTAATGCTATGATAGAGGTTTAGAACAGATGTAGTAGGTACTTGTTCCCTGCCATTTCTCTGTTAGCATCTACTATTAGAGATGGGGAATTTACTATTAGAGATGGGGATTAAAAAAAATTAAGAATTAGAAAAATGCAAAATTCGGAAGGTATTTAGATTTATTAGATAGTAATAGTGTTATTGGAGGGAAGGTGGCATGGTACAACCCAATCTTGTCAGGTCTCAGAAGCTAAGCAGGCTCAGCCCTAGTTAGTACTTGGATGGGAGACTTCCAAGGAAGACTGCAGAGGAAGGCAATGGCATACCACGTCTGCTTCTCACTTGCCTTGAAAGCCCCTTGCTGGAGTGATCATAAGTCAGCTGTGACTTGACAGCACTTTACTCACACACACACACAATAGGGCTATTCTCTATGATGTGTACAATTCAAAATCTTAAAATTTCCATTTTTGATTATTTTCAAATACACAGTTTTGTATCCATACAAATAAAATAAAAGTAAGACTTCTACTGAATAAATTTGAGTGTTATTTGTTGGTGTGATGGACTGCACTTTTAAGAGCTCAGAAGTATTGTGTAAACAGATCTAGGACTGTGTTAGAAGGGTTAATTCTTCACAGAACCAGAAAGCCTTGAGTGACAGGCTGCTCCAAGGAATCTGATTGGTTAGCATCAGTTGAGCAAATAAAGACTTGAGAACTGAATGCGAAGGAGAAATTCAGTCTGAATTCAGTCCTGACTGAGAGCTGTTTAACTCAGATGGAGTACTGGAGAGGTTAGCAAGAAAGAGTGAGTAGTTAGTTGAGGACACCCATTTGGGCCAAGAAAGGGGGATAGATCTTCTAGAGAGAGAAGAATGTCACTTTCCAGTTAAAACAGAGAAATAGCTCTGTTGGATATTTAGCAGAGTAAATGAAGCAAAGTGGAATAATGCAGCACAGACACGAGTGTTTAACTTCTAAGAAAAAAATTACTTCCAAATTAGGGAAAGGATTACATGGAAAGAAAACAACAACAGTCTAACTAACTCATATTTCTAGTTCTAATCTAATCCATCTTGTTTCTTTGTTCCCTCTGACCCTAAAAAGGCAGGAATGCAAGTTTTCCTCCCAAGCTCCACCCCTCATGTACGTGCAGAATAGCATGAACTATCTCCAATATATTGATTAGCCAGTAGTCAATCTTAAGGTTACCTCATTAAGAATAAAACGTCCCACTTTTTGGTGTGAAGAATCTACTCTACACCTAATTGGTTCTATGCTAAACTTACTATTATTAGCTTACAGAAACTTCAGCTTAACCACTTTCATGACTGAAGGGCTGATACTTGCAAAACCCAACAAGCTCTGAAGAGTGGAGAGATCCCTGGTCTGGTGTGGTTAGAGACTGCCTTTTGAAACCTGAAGGGTCAGTAATGCTCAAGAAGAGTACTGATATGTTTAGTGAAGGAGTTCAGGTACTGGATAGATTGTCCCAGCCTTCTGGAAACCAAAAGAGTCAGTGAATACTTAAAGAAAGTGTACTGGAATGTTTGGGAAACACTGGAACAAAAACCTGTCATCATAAAGATTTTAAGTCACTGTGAATAGCTTAAGAAACTCTCATTAGCCAAAAACAGATGAACTGTAATCTGTCCTAGGCGTGTGCATTTAGCATAAACCAAGCTGAATGAATACTTGAAAAATATATTTTTGGTATTTTTCTGGTATAGTGTAAGCTGAATACAAATCAGAGATCTGTATTTAGCTACCAATATAGCTGAGCCCAAAACCTCCCTGATTTTATTTGGGTTTTATTTGGGTTCATCATTCCCCAGTCACCTTGCCACTTCCACTGGTCAGTTTCAATCCCCATCAATCAGCTGTTAGGTTTAGGCCATTAAACCTAACAGCTGTCTGCAGGGAGCAAAACTGACCAGTAGGAACTGGGGGGCGGAATAAAGAGAAGGCATGTTTAAATGCCTTCTGTTCCCTCCCTCAAACACTCACTGGCTGGAGGAGGGAAGGCAAGGCAAGGCATTTAAACATGTCTTCTCACTATCTCTTTCCTTCCCAAGCCACCCCCCCAGGGGGCTTGGGAAGGAAAGGGAAGGTATTTAAAAATGCCTTCTCTCTCTCTCTTTCCTTCCATAGTGGAGAGTGCAGAGGCTGAGGAAGGAAAAGGAGGACATGTTTAAATGCCTTCTCACTGTTTCTTTCCTTCCCCAGCCCCCTGCTGGTTCATAAAGTTATACCTCCAAGCGGAGGGGAGAGAAACTGAAGAGTTTAATGGCTGGAAGGAATTGGGAGGCATTTAAAAATGCCTTCTCTCTCTTCCTCCCCTCCTCCAGCTTCCCCACCACTTCCACTGATCAGTTTCACTCCCCACTGCTGATCACCGGTTAGATTTAAATGGCCTAAACCTTACAGCAGACTGTGCCGAGTGAAATTCACCAGTGGAAGTAGCTGCCAGCTGGGGGAAGGAAGGGAAGGCAATTAAACATGCCTTCTTGCTCTCCCTTCCCTCCCGGTGGTTATATCAGACCCAAATATATTTGAAAATTCCGACTATTTCCCAAATCTCAATACTATACCTGTATTGGTACTCGGGAAATTCAGTATTTATCTATATTTTTTGGGTCTGATATACCTAAATCAGAAAAATACAGATTTTTTTTCTTCCACACCCCTAGTCTGTGCATCTACTGATTTTACCTCAGAGTTACTTATTCAATTTACCGCAGAAATTTTACCCCTGATTTCACCTGAACTTTTTGCTTCTATGTTGAATAAAATATTTTGTTATTTTTGAATTCTGAAAGCCTTGAGTGCCATTTCAGTTGTTTAAGTGAAAAGGGGCTCTCGACCCTTCCCTCAGGTTCCTGGGCTGAGCCAGGCATAAAGTATCATACTGTGACAGAGTGGGACAGCCAGAGTTCTTCAGGAAAGAAGAAAACAGATACCTAGGATGGCTCAGTCACAAAGGGAAAGAAAAACAGAGAGAAAATCTTGCCTATGAGGAAGGGAAGTGGATGGGTGCATCATATGTGGACAATAAGAAGCGCCATGTACTGATTTATCCACTTGTGTTTAAAGATGATAATGAATACAATAAAAATGGTCAAGTCTTTTGGTTTTGAACTAAATGCTGAATAATGGGAATTTATATATACAAAAGGATCACTGTTTTCTGTGAACATGCAGTTAAGAGAACACTGTTTTAAAATGATTAAAATTAATTGTAGGATAAATAGTAAATGTTGGTTTTGTCTTTGGGAAAAAGCTGACTTCCAACAGAGGTAATGGGGTTGTTACAGAGTGCAGATTTTCTGGAAAATGGTTCATAAAGTTATTCATGATATTTGGAACATTATTCTTCTGATGAAGCCAGATTTTTTTTAAAAAAATAATTGCACTGAAAAGCATTTAAGTTACTCATAGGGAATCGGTGCTAAATTTATTGATGATGGCAAGAACTACTTTCACTAGGCATTGGAAGACACAGATAGTTCCTCGTTAAAAAGAATGGCTCTTTAAAAGTTTATGATATTCTGTGAATGGTAAAATTAACTGCAGTACAATGTTGTGGGAAAGTAAGTATGAAGAAGAAAGCTGGCAACCTTTAATTAGATATATAAATTTAGTAGTGTAGTAATGCATAAAATAGTGTGGTTTGTTAATTAGGAATGAATTTTCAAACTGAATACTGTTTTGTATAAATTAGCATTTATGTGATGATATTACAATGAATTATGTTAGATTTTTTTTAAAAAGAAGTAAATATACCTAAGAGAAGACTGATCAAGCTGGGTAGCCTTGTTAGTCTGTCTGTAGTAGTAGAAAAGAACAAGAGCCCAGTAGCACCTTAAAGACTAACAAAATATGTGGCAGGGTACGAGCTTTCTTGAGTCACTTCTCACATATTCAGATACAGCTAAAAGAAGATTGTTCACTTCTCACTTCTTCAGATACAGTTAGGAGAAGATTGTTCATCCTATTGAAAACAAAGGAACAAGTTAGTTGTGAGTGACTAACTTTGATGATCCCTTTAGTTTCAAAGCTAGTTACCCACAAACTAGCCGTGATGGAGATCATAGATCTTGGTTTGTCTTTTAAAAGCAGATTACAGCCTCACAGGTTCCTAATTGAGTTGGAGTTGCATGGACAGGGGACCGAGTTTCACCTTCCATCTCTGCAAAAAATTTCTAGTTAAGACCACAGGTCCCACATTGCTATTATTATTGTTGTTGCTATTGATTATTGTTAGCTTTTTAAAAGCCAAAAGGATAATTTTTTCCCTTACAGGGACATAATCATCCAAGGAGCCCAGTTCTAAAACATAAGACTGTGCAGGGGTGAAAGGGTTAAAGCTGTGCATTCCTGATATGTATTGTGACTGTGCTTTAACTAGACTGAGATCACAGCTTCAGCGTGGAAATTTTTTTTAAAGCCATGTAGCTTGAAGATTATTCACATTATTCCAGGTAGCCAAGTTTAAAAACCAGTTCTTGAAGAAGTTGTGACAAGATAAGAAAAGAGGTGCCGTGAATTGGAGGGATTCTTAGAACAGAGTCAGGATCAGCCTTTGTACTGACAGCTTTTCCGAGAGCACAGGTGCAGAGTTCTGAAGTTACTCCTCACTCAGCCCACTCTCTTTTCGTTTTCAAATTAATTACGTTTCCATTGAGCCTGAGCAGCATGTAGACAATACGATGCAGCTGTGATCTGAAAGGCCATTTGGTAGGGGAGGGAAGCTAAGATGCTAAGCATGGGTTAGGGAACAAAAAGCCTATGGTATGATGTACCTGCTAATTTGAAGAGCTAATGAGGGCTTTTGTGGCATCACGCTGTGTTTTCTGAGGATGTTCTGCACATCCTTTGTAAGCACATCATTTTTGGCTAGAATGAACATCTCTGATAAATAAAAGCAAACTTTTTTGTCCTCCTAACCTCATTTTTTTTGTAGAACCTCAAGCCATCCCACTAGGGGGAGTATGCGAGGTGAAAACAGCCAACGCAGGTTCTACTGAAGAGGTTCCAGATTGATCAGAGCCAATATGTGATGAACTCATATTGGTATAGCAACTAAGGAAAAAAATAATCCACCCTGCCTTTAATACTGTGGGAAACTTTAAGCCTAGGTCTGTACAATGGCAATATACAAATGCAACACCCACCAGGCCTCTCTGCTTCCCCCTCCCCCATCATCCCCACTTCTCCCACCCTTTCCCCTGGTTCCCACATTTGCTCTAGTTCTAGTTGTTCCTCTCTCTTTGCCAGCCTGTTCCCCCTCTCTCTCCCCTCTAAATTTCTTTCTTTCCCTCCCTTTCAACTTAATTTGATTGCTTCATTCTCCCCTGGTTTCTGTTCCTGATGCCTCACAGTTCTCCTCCCCTCCAAAGCCCTTCCCCACAGCACCACAGTTCTCCTGCCCTTCCCACAGCCTCCCTGAATCCTCTCTCCCACTCCACATGCTGTCTCTACATTTCTAACTTTTACTGCTGTGTTTCATCTGTCCCCATATGCCATTTCCCCCACCATCACCCTTTTCTGGCATTTGGGGTTGCCTAGAAATGGCTGCTGAGATCACAGGAGTCTATATCACAAGGTCCCAGATGCCATTTTGAGGTTGCTAAGCAACCCCATATAACATTGCTGAGGCCACCTGCGTGAAATAGCGTTACAAGGAATTTGCTGTTGGACTTGCAGTCCTTTTCCTATGTATCTTTTGAAGCACCATTCACCTGATGCACTGACAAGGACCCTAAACCCTTCAATAGATTTCACAGTACACTATATTTGAGGCAGGGGGCTTTGGCAACTTAATACAGAGTTGCTTAGCAACCCCAAAGTGGCAGCAAAGAGCTCAAGATGCAATCATGTGTTATCTTGGCCTGCCTTCTGTTTTTTTTGTTTTTGTTTTTTATAAGTTGCAGTGTCTGCACAAAAATCCCTGATGGTGTTTTTTTAAAAACAAAAAAATCTTCCTTTGTTTTAAGGTCTGGTATTTTTCTGCATACTTGGGAGTTGCTATGGGTTAGCAGAAAACCTGCCACTAACCCCAGCTGGTCCTCCCTAACAGAGCTTTTTGATCCACAAAATGCGGCCACTCATGGGCATTTTTACATATATGTATGCACGCCTGCTATGGAAGAAATGGTCACCCATAAATTAAGTGTGGGATTATGATCCTAGGTTTAAAAAATACCTGGTCAGATTGAAATCATGTCAACAATAAGTTGCACTTGTGACTTTTAGAGTAGGTAAGAGTAATTTCAAATTATTTTGCTTTATCCATTGGTATTGCAGGAAAAATAGTCTCCACCTCAGGCCTCACTAATAAACGAGGCTATTAAAACACACAAGTGTCCTTTATACTAGACATGGCTACCTCCAGCTGAAAAGGTCAATATGTATTGCATCAGTGAACTATTTCTTCACTTTCTTCCATCTTATTCAAGCCATTCTTTTAACAGATTGAACTTACTGATGATTTTATCTAAGCAGCATGAGCCTGCTTAAGCTATCAATTTCTATCTGGTTTATTTTATTTATTACCCTATTTCCTTTTGAGAGGAGAAGTAACATCAAGGCAGCTCGTGTTATAAGATGTTCAGTACAGAGCATATCCACACCTCTGATTATTTGTAGAGTTGTGATATCTTGGGTGCTGTTTGCCTAGATTAAGTTATATTATCAAGCCAAAGATATAATTAACATCACGCAGTAGACACAGATTGCAGAATATGTATATTTCCCCCCAAGGAATGCTGTGACTGCAGAATATATTGATCAGTTTGGTCTATGAGAATAATAGTATAGTTTTACCTAGATCACACATTTTCAGTCATCAGGCAATCTGCAATAATTCTTTCTAGAACCAAATCTGTTTTTCATCAGCATATGGTTTGCTTAGGGATTCCATTCATTCAGTCTAGGGTTGCCAGATCCTGATCTGAGTCGGGGTTCCCCTGATTTTTTGGGCTTCTGCCCCCTACAGGTCAGCGGGGAAGCCCTGCCCCAAACAGGGACACCATGCAGCAATGCTCTGCTTTTGGGGCAAAATTCTATGGAGTTTTGCCCCAAATTCAGAGTGTCACTGCACTCTGCATCATTGCATCGGAGACGTCACGTGACTTACCCACCCACCCCGGAACACCCCCCCAAATCCCTTTGCCAGCAAGCTGAGGGGACCTGGCAACCCTAATTCAGTCTGATCCCAGGCATTACCTATGAGTTGGGCTGTTTCTCACTTCTTGATATCTGTTGATAAAACCATATAGCAAAATAACAACCTTCATAAAAATTATGATAAATAAAAGAAAATGTAGCATTTGTAAAGTTATAATCATTAAATTAATAGATTCTGCATGGGGAATCAATAGTTTTAAGGACTGTTTCAATCCAGAGTGGGGCGGGGAGACAGGGAGACACCCTCAGATACATTGGGTTGGATCCAGGTACACTTTTCTATCAGTGGAATAGAGCTTTCCTGCCCTTCCTGCATCCCACAGATCTCCGCAAAATGCTGCTCCTGTGGGCAGAGGATTTTGAGGAGTGACTTGGGGCTGGGGGCTGCACTGGGTAAAGGGAATCTACAGAAATTAACAATTTAATCTGGATCCAACCCATGCTGTTTCATTTTCTAAATCTTCAAAAGAGCTTTATTCATTGTAATTCTTCTGTCTGCCCACTGAGGACCCTCAAATTAAGGGAAATGCAAACAGTGTACCCCCACTCCAAATGTTCTGGATATATATTAGCTAAACTGTAAAATTGGACTATCACAGCAGAACTGGGGGGAAACAAGCTACACATATGATAATATACAATAAATGACAATATTGTGACCAGCTGGAAACTTTTTTTTGCTATTTGTCCATAAATACATGTTTATTCTTTGCAGTGCTGAATTTTGTTCCCTTGTATTATTCTAGTTCAGGCAATTATATTGTTTGTCTTGTGTGTTTCTTCTGGTTCACTGAGAATATTCCATGATGCTGCTGTCCTGTATTCACTGAGCTAGAAATCCCTCCCCTCCTTAAAGTAAAAAAAAAAGAAGAAGACATGATTTCTGAAAGGTTAAGTAAAGTGCGTTTTACTGCCAGATGCCTCTCACTTCTCAAAAACTAAGGGCATGGCGTTCCAGTTCCCAAAATCTGTTCAAAGCTCATTAGATCTGCCTCCTGGCTCACCTTCCGAATTTTTACCATCTGTAAAAATAAAAAAAAAAAGAGGGGGACGGTTAATTAGCTTATATAATTATCTGAGTATAGAAAGTGCAATACGAATTATTACTATTACAATAATCACAACAAAGTTGAAGCAGTGAGAATGAAATGAATGCAAGGATCTGAAACTGCCTACGCGCGTGCACACATTCTCTCTCTGTCTCTCTCTCATATGTGTGTGTGTTTGGTGCAGAACATTTTAATTTTGCAGTGATTTTGTGCTAGACAGATGTGTGAACCTGAAAGCACCTGAGTGTGGGAGATTAAATTAAGCTCTGATTACTTAGAACTTATAATTAGACAAATGAACATTGTGATGTAATTGGAACAGACAGTGTGTTTCATTTGTTTTACTGTGGTAAGTTTTATTGAAACAAATAACACCAAAATGTAATTTTAGTCATGTATATTGAGATTTGATGGAATTTGCAGTTTATTTTGGAAATTATTCTGAAGGACTAGGTAGGGTCTTTTAGGGAATTTGGGAGCAAGTATAATATAACTGTACACAGCTTCTTCAAGTTGGATGAACGGAATTCTTTCCACTAAGTAAGATGTATTTCTTCAGCACAAGAAGACTTCTCATTTTGTGGGAGGGAATCTGTCAATTAAGTTCATTGTTTAGAGATTAGGTGGGCCTCAGGTGGAGCTGAACGAGAGTTCAGTTCCACAACTTGCCCACAGAAACACTGGGCACCTTTCAAACAGCCTTCAAATAGTGAGGAACTCAAACCCCATCAAGCCCTGTTCCTATCCCATCTGTAAGTCTATTACTGTTACCACTTGGTCAGATATGAATTTCAAGCTATTGTATGCCAGATAAACAAACAAGTGAAGCAATATGCTAGAAAGTGGCCAAGCATCATTTCTCTGAGTGTGGGACAAACTTACAAAGCCTATGCTTACAATCTCATAAATCATGAAAGAAAAATGTCCATTTTATTTCTAAAATGCCACAACTATACCATATCATGTTAATGTTTCTTCAGCCCAGGCTGAGCTCCCTGGATCTTCATGACCCAATAAAGAATACCAATTCCCCCTACATACACACAAATTTATTATGGGCCATGATTCTATAGGGGAAGGCAAGTCACCATCTTTGGATTGCCAGTTTTCTGAATTTCCTATGGAAAATGGTGACCTATTTCAGAACCCAGCTATGAAGATCAATGGAGCATGATGCTATTTTAATACTGTTTTTATTGAATTCATTTATCGTTTCAGTGATACTGCTTCCATGTTATTGATTTATAACTTCCTTTTAGGTCTGTATTATTGGAAGTTGTATAAAAATTGTAATAAACTAATAACACATAGATTTTAAAGCATTTTATGTGATAGTCTATAGTCTATAACAGCACACAGTTCTTTGGTGTATATCATATAGTTTTTACTATGTACTGCATTGTCATAAGAATACCACCCAAGTAGCTGTATTGTGCAACTGGCCTTTTGGGGGGGAGGATCATAGTCTAAATTTATCAGTGTTCTATGACAAAAGAATATGGAGGCATACATCTGAGAAGGTGTGTAACCCAACTTTCCCCCCTGCTATCTTTTCCAGGTAGCGATAGATTTTACAGCTTCCAATGGTGATCCCCGGAACAGCTGTTCTCTTCACTATATCCACCCTTATCAGCCGAATGAATACTTGAAGGCACTGGTGGCTGTTGGGGAGATCTGCCAAGACTATGACAGGTGAAAGATAACAACCTCTGTTCTAGCTTTCTAAAGAGCATTCGGATACCATGATAAACCTGGTGATTCCTGTTGGCTTTTCTGCAATTCAGATACCATGATACTATAATACTGCCCAGATACTATGATAAACCTGGTGATTCCTGTTGGCTTTTTCTGCAATTCTTTTAGCAGTTTCTAAGAGTCCTTTGCAATGAAGCTGTGGATATGGCTTCAGGCAAGACTTAAATAAGCCTAAACTGAATCTGTCGAGATCTAGGGTGCAGTCAGATGAACTGTTCCATTGTTGTTGCTTCTCCCAAACTGATTTAAATTGCTCGATCAGTTCTACAGTTGTCAGCCCCATGCTCACCCCCGACTTTCCCAACACCAAAGAAAGTCAAGTATTTACCGAACCTACCAGATTCACCACACATATCCAAATGTCTGATTGCTCTCTCACACAGTCAAGCCATTTGGGAAATCGCAAACTTCTATTTTGGCTGTCATTTTTTTTTACAAGTTAGCAATGTGCGCTTAAGCGGTTACTTGCCCAAGGGTCATTAATTACTGCTCATGCAGAATTTACAAGAGGAGCAGCGGCATCAATGGCAACAGCAGCAAACCAGGAAAGTTTGTTTGGCCTTTGACAGAAGTGAGGGAGCACCATGAGAGGCAGGCAAAGTGTACCTCCTGGCTTTGCAATGTGTCAAAGCAGAGAAGAGCCCCCTTTCCACCTAGGAGAATTCACGAGTGGGGAAGCACATCCAGCTCAAACATCATCAGGGAGGAAGCCTTAGAGTGCAGGTGAGATAGCCACCTAGTTGCAAATCCAGTGTGGATAGCAGGACAGCACCCCCACCCCCCACCCCATCTCCAGCACCTTGCATCTCTCATCTCCTTCCTAGGTGAGGATGAAAATGCTTTGCTGGAGGATGACTGTGTGGCTGGCTGGCGGGAACCTCAGTGGCAAGGACAGGATGTCAGATCAAACCACCCTGGAACAAAAAAAATCCTGATCAGATTAGAAATGCGGCCACAACACGATGAGCACACTATCTGACTGCAGCCCTAAAATGCACATGTTTTCTGTTCACAACGCAGGTTCAGAAATGTAGGTTCTAATCCCAGGCTCCTAACCATTGTCTTGAAATTCCTAGTGTATCTTTGCCTCCGACCACCTTCACCCCTACCACTGGCACATTGATCTCTCAAATGTCATGTGCGTGTGTCTAACTGCCATCTGCATTTCTATACATAAGATGATAAGAACACCCTGCTGGATCAGACAGTGGTCCATCTACTTCAGCATCCTGTTTTCCACCATGACCAATCAGATGCCCTGAAAGACTATAAGCAGTGGCACAGGGACCAAAATTACCCCTATTGTTGCTCCCTCCAATAACTGGCATTCAAAAGCACAGATAAAGGTAAAGGTTTCCCTTGCTCGAAAGCCAGTCGAATAGGACTCATTTCCAAGCCGAAGACCAGCACTGTCCAAAGACATTTCTGTGGTCATGTGGCCAGTATGACTAGACACCGAGGCGCACAGAACGCTATTACCTTCCCACCAAAGTGGTACCTATTTATTTACTTGCAATGTCTTGCTTTTGAACTGCTAGGTTGGCAGGAGCTGGGGCCAGAGACGGGAGCTCACTCCGTCATGCAGCACTCAGGTGTTGAACTGCTGAACTACTGACCTTCCGGACGGCAGTTCAGCATCTTAACCACTTGAGTCACTGCAGCCTCTTTTCAGAAGCATAATGCCTCTGAATACAGAGGTTCTCTTTAGCCATCATGACTCGTAGCTATTGAGGGACCTGTGTGTGTGTATAAAGTGCCATCAAGTCACAGCCAACTCACAGTGACCCTAACAAGGGGCTTTCAAGGCACATGAGAAGCAGAAGAGGTTTGCCCTTGGAGAAGGTTCCTTGGTGATCTCCTTTCCAAGTACCAACCCTGCTTAGCTTCCAGGATCTGATGGGATCAGGCTATATCATGCCACCTTCCTTCTGTTTGATGTACCTACCCTGTATATATTTGCCTAATTCCCTTCTAAAGCAGTCTGAGCTAGAGGCAAACATATCTGGTGGCAGTTAATGCCACAGGTTAATTTTCATTGTCTTGAAGAAGTACTTCCTTTAGTCTGTCCTGAATTTGCTGCTCATCAGCTTCAGTAGAGGCCCCAGAGTTCTAGTATTTGGGGAGAAGGCTCTATCCACTTTCTCCAAACAGGCATATGTTTATAAACCTCTTTGATGTCATATCTTATATTCTGTATTGTCAGAGGTAGGAGTGGATTCATACTGGAAACTTCTAAGTCTCTGTCTGGGACTACCTGAGATTGTGTATGCCTATTGGCCCCAAAGTTTTAATCAGACTTTGATTCATTATCAAAGCCTTTGAACTTGGCTCATTTGACTTATTGTCCCGACTCTGGATAGCCTAGGCCAGCCTGATCTCGTCAGAGCTCAGAAGCTAAGCAGGATCAGTCCTGGTTAGTACTTGGATGGGAGACCACCAAGGAAGTCCAGGTTCACAATGCAGAGGCAGGCAGTGACAAACCACCTCTGAATGTCTCTTGATTTGAAAACTCTACGGGGTTGCCATGAGTCAGCTGCAACTGGATGGCAAAAAAAAAAGGGGAGTTGCCTAATGAACTGTCAAGTATTCTGTTTTCGCTATACAAAGTGGGTTTTGTAAAGCTTATTTATCTTCTTCGTGGTCTCTGTGCATCACACCTCTGGGATTAAGTGCGCCTGCGCCGATCCCGATCGGTAATCTTCAAAGCCTAATGGATTTTCGCGCCAGCTCCCCAGTCACGTGCACGTCCCACTGGGCATGACCCGGGGAGAGGCACGAGGATCCCGCCAGTTCTCTTCTGACCGCCGCGTCGTGAGGACCCCCTCTCCGCTCCGGTCGGTAGTTAACCTCTATTTTTCTTCCAATTTGGAAAGGCCTTTCGGACTGATTTTTCGTGTTTTTGACCTCCGGACTGTTTTCCTGGACTTGCTTTCGGATTCTTCTCCTCCTACTCCCCGCCCGGCCTATGGCCCAGCGGTGGGGTTTCTTTAAACGCTGCCTTAATTGCAGGAGTAAAATCGCCCCCCCAGACAAGCATTCCCTTTGCTTGTTGTGTCTCGGTGAGTCGCATCGTGTCGATTCCTGCTCGAATTGCGCTTCGTTCTCCAAACAAACTTGGAAGAACCGGGTGGCCCGACTCAAAGTGGCTCTTTTGGAAGCAGCGTTGTCACCGAAGATGTCCGCAGCCGACGCCTCGGTAACATCCCCGTCGGCACCGACGGGTCCGACGTCGTCACTGGTGCGGAGCCCCTCCGGTACCGAGAAGTCGGCACCGAAAAGACCCCTCTCACTGCCACGAACTCCTGCTAAAAAGCGTAAGGAGGGCAAAGAGGGTAAGGGCAAGCTGAAGCACAAGACCTCAAGTGCTTCGTCGACGCGTCCTGCGCCCAACATGACCCAGCATGGGTCTCCGCAGCTTGACCCTCCAGGGCGCGAGCGACCCCGGGGCAGCCTCGCCTCCCCGATGCCGCGACCCATCCAGCTCACAGATTCGGAACCCGACATCGAGCTGACACAGATCCCTCATAGCAGCCCCGAGACCAGGCCCGATCCGCTGCCAACACCGAAAGGTGAGAGAGACTGGCGCCTTCCTCCATCTTCGGTACCATGGGACGTTCGCCAATGGCGATACCTGTATGGCTCCTCCTACCCTCCACCTCCACAGTGGTACCCGGTGGAGTGCGATCGCCAGTCCACGTCGTCCAGAGTCTCCCGATGCCGAGATCCCCCGGGCCCGAGACCGACTCCGACACCGACACCGAAACTGATTCCGACACCGAAACCACCGATGCCGATACCAACTTCACCTGATGTCAACCTCCCTCCCTACCAACCAGATCCGTCGACCCCTATGTCGCCCTCCGAACATTCCAACCACTCGATACCTGAGTCCCTCGAGTCTTCCGATGATGAATCTCCTATCCAACCGTCACCATCCCCTGATGTGGCTGAAAATTTGCCAATCTCTCCCTCCGAGGATGTGAAATCCTATGGAGAGCTTATCAAACGAATGGCCCATTCCCTGGCACTTGCCACGGTTCAGCCAACCCCCACCGCTACCGATGCCATCTTCGATATCGTACAGATGGATACATCCACCGCGGTAGCATTACCATTAATTTCAGTGCTCTTGAGCACTGCCAAGGAATCGTGGGGCCACCCCTCCTCTACTCCAATCTCCAACAAGAGATTAGACCATATGTACAGGCTCCAAGAGCCAGGAGCAGAATTCCTATTCATCCACCCCAAGCCCAATTCAGTTGTAGTGACCCCCTCGGCCAGGGGCCGTAGCGGACATTCCTCCCCCTTGGACAAAGAGGGACGGAAATTAGATTCTTTCGGGAGACGATTTTATTCAGCCGGTGCACTGGGCATAAAAACGGCAAACTACACAGCCTGCATGAGCAGGTACCAATACTCCCTCTGGGAGCAGATGACACCACTTCTGGCCCATCTTCCTGAGGATAAGCAACGCCTTGCTAGGAAGATCCAGAAGGAAGGCATGGTGCTAGCAAAGCACCAGCTTAACGCATCGAAGCATGCTGCGGACGTCACATCCAAGACACTCACTTCAGCAGTCGCCCTTCGCCGCCACGCCTGGCTGAGGTCGACTTCGCTTCCACAAGACACAAAGTCCTTGGTGGAAGATCTCCCTTTCGAGGGTGAAGGACTATTCAGCTCCACAACGGACACAGTCCTTCATGATTTAGATAAGAGCATTAAGACATCTCGTAACTTGGGTGTCTCACAATCAAGACAACAGAAGCAGAAGACATGGCAGAGATCTTGGTCCAAACAGCAACCGCGAAGATCTCCCACTGAACCCCAATGGCAGAGACCGTCGTCTACTGCTTATCAACAGAAACCCTATGGCCACAAGCCACGATTCCCGTCCGCTTCCGCTTCCAAGGCTAAGCCACCCAAACCGAACAAGCAGAGTCTTTGACTCCCCCATTCGCTCCGATCTTCCCACCCGTCTATCACCCTTTCTACCAGCATGGCAACGTATCACGACAGACAAATGGGCACTGTTGGTCGTAGCAGAAGACTACAGAATAGAATTTTTCCAGATACCACAAGAATCGTACTTCGTAACCACACACCCCTCCGACACCCTATCGTCGGAAGTCGAAGCCCTCCTCTCAAAAGATGCCATAGAACAGGTACCAACAAACCACCTTCAGCGGGGGTTCTACTCCCGCTATTTCACGGTCCCAAAAAAGGATGGCGGACTTCGTCCCATACTGGATCTGCGGAACCTCAATGCGTTCATCACCTACAAGAAATTCCGTATGACCACTCTACAGGCCATCCTACCGCTACTAGAAGCCAACGCGTGGATGGTGACGCTGGACTTAAAGGACGCATACTTCCATGTGACGATCCACCCGTCGCACAGACCGTACTTACGCTTCGCGGTCGGTCCGCGTCACTTCCAGTACAAGGCCCTACCCTTTGGCCTCTCTACAGCTCCTCGTGTCTTCACGAAGCTTATGGCAGTAGTAGCGGCACATCTGCGACTTCAAGGTGTCCACCTTTACCCCTACCTGGACGACTGGCTTCTCATCGCCCCCTCTACGACGGAACTACAGAGCCACATCTCTACTACCCTTCGTACCCTAGAATCACTAGGGCTGACGATAAACCTCAAAAAGTCCATGCTTACCCCTTCCAGACGGGTTCAGTTTATCGGAGCTATCCTGGACTCCCTGCAATGCAGAGCGTTCCTACCCCCCAACAGAGCAGCGGATATAGTCTCCCTTCTCCTGTCTACCTAAGAGACCAAGGAAGCTACAGCCAAACAAATCCTTCGCCTGCTAGGCCTGATGGCCGCAACAACAGCAGTAATCCCCCTCGCCAAATTGCGGATGAGACCACTGCAGCTTTGGTTTTTGAGGTGTTTCCGCCCCAACTTCCATTCCCTCTCCAAACGATTTCAGATATCGACCCAGGTCCTAGAGACCCTGAATTGGTGGCTTGTGCCCCAGAATTTACATTCAGGTGCACCTTTCCGGCTTCCACCCCCCTCAGCGACCGTCACTACGGACGCCTCCCTATGGGGCTGGGGAGCTCATTTGGACGGTGTAGGTGTGGGCGACAGGTGGCACCCCTCTGTGGCACACAACCATATCAACTTCCTAGAGCTGTTGGCAGTTCTCTACGCAGTAAGATCTTTCCGCCAATCCCTGTCGGGGAAGACAGTGACTGTCCTTACAGACAACACCACCACCATGTTTTACATCAACCGCCAGGGTGGGACAGTCTCCCGTGGACTTTGCCGGTTAGCGATAGAGCTTTGGGACGAGTGCCAGGCACTAGATATTCACCTGGTAGCGACTCATCTCCCAGGACTACTCAACGTCCAAGCGGACTTCCTAAGCAGAGGAGGAGCATCCCTGCACGAGTGGGAACTGAACCCCCTCTACCTGACTCCGATCTTCGACCAGTGGGGGCATCCATCCATGGATGTATTCGCCTCTCGAGAGAACAAGAAGTCACCTATTTTGTTCCAGAGCAGGAACGGACCCGACCTCTCTCGGAGACGGTCTCCTCTTCCAGTGGACGGGGAAACGATTGTACCTATTTCCCCCGATTCCTCTCATACCAAGAGTAGTCCACAAACTGTTGGCAGAGCGACCGTGGGCAATTCTCGTCACCCCATGGTGGCCGAGACAACCCTGGTTCCCCACGCTCCTCAGTCTCTCACGAGGGACGTATCTCCACCTCCCGACGGACCCAGACCTCCTCGGGATGCACGGGGGCCGGGTACTGCACCACGATGTGCCCAGACTGAAATTGACAGTTTGGCTGATCCAAACTTAGGGTTAGAATCACGCATTGCTCAAGTTCTACTGAACTCATGCAAACTCTCCACTCGGTGTTCATATGAGTCAAAATGGACTAAGTTTTTAACCTTCCTGGCGTCTGTGGGACGGCCCTCAGTCCCCACCGGGCTTAAAGATGTTTTTGGTTTCCTCCTGTCATGTAAAGACAGGGGACTGTGTCACTCATCTATCCGAGTTTACTTGTCAGCCATCTCAGTCAATCATCCTAAGATTGATGGCTACTCGGTGTTTTCCCATCCAACAACGAAGCAATTCCTCAAGGGAATGAATCGCCTCTATCCCCCAGTGCGGACACCAGTCCCGGCATGGGACTTGCCCCTGGTTCTCACTAAGCTGATGGGAAAACCCTTCAAACCCGTGGCCTCATGCAGCCTTCAACTTTTGTCGTGGAAGGTTGCGTTTTTGGTGGCCATCACGTCTACTCGACGCGTGAGTGAGCTCTCGGTGCTCCGTTGCGACCCACCGTACCTCACGTTTCATCATAATGCCATCACTTTGGCTCCAGATGTAGCTTTCCTGCCTAAGATAGTCTTGGACTTTCATATAGGGGCGGATATCACGTTGCCGGTGTTTTTTCCTGGTCCCCAGGACCCAACGCAACGTAGCCTACACACTTTAGATGTCAAGAGAGCCCTGTCTTTCTACTTGCACCGGACAAAATCCTTTCGCAAGTCTCCAGCTCTCTTCATTTCTTATGCCTTGCCCAGGCAGGGACAGAAGCTGTCATCTCAAAGACTCTCGAAGTGGATAGTTGAGACGATAAAACTCGCCTATCTTCTGGCCAAAAGACCACTACCGGCGTCCCTCCGGGCACACTCCACTCGAGCCGTGGCTACTTCCACAGCATTCCTCAAGGGCATTCCCCTGGGAGACATCTGCAATGCTGCAACGTGGGCATCCCCTCACACGTTTGTGAAGCACTACGCCCTAGATGTCCGCGTCCATCAGCGTACTGTGGTGGGCCGTGCAGTTCTGCAAGCAGCTCAGATGTGAGACCTCCAGCACCCACCTCCAGGTATGTGGTGTGTTTATTGCTCGCTATTCTCCCAGAGGTGTGATGCACAGAGACCACGAAGAAGATATACAGGTTGCTTACCTGTAATTGGAGATCTTCGAGTGGTCATCTGTGCATTCACACCACCCGCCCTCCTTCCCCTCTGCTTTCGGTCTCCCTCACTTTTTTCCTTGGGGGCTGTTAGCAGCGGTCAGAAGGAACTGGCGGGATCCTCGTGCCTCTCCCCAGGTCATGCGCAGTGGGACGTGCACGTGACCGGGGAGCTGGCGCAAAAATCCGTTAGGCTTTGAAGATTACCGATCGGGATCGGCGCAGGCGCACTTAATCCCAGAGGTGTGAATGCACAGATGACCACTCGAAGATCTCCAATTACAGGTAAGCAACCTGTATATTCACACACTGACTAACAATACGTATCCCACATTCAGACCAATATAATTGATTTCAGGCCTTGCATCAGTGGGATCCTTTTGTATCCCTTGATTAGCTAGCTACTAGATGGGCAGATCAAAGTTCCATTGTCTCTTCTCTGGGCACCCCTTCAGTGCAGGAAGATACGGTTCTCCATGGACTCCTGAGATGCATGGCAGCTTATGGAATGGACAGAACCATGTATATATTTACCCAGACAGAAATGTCAGCTCTCATATTGACAGTGAGTGCCTTGTCAGCCTGATGCTGATTATTCCTTCTGGATTATTCTTGAGGCATTTACTGCTGTCTTCCATGTAGTACACTACAGAGTGCTGTAATTAGCTCGCTTCAAAGGATCGCTGTTTGCATGGTAATGAAACCTTCTTTCAAAGGCAAGTGAAGGAGTTGAGTGGAACACTGCTAGAGTGGCATAAATGGGACTCCTGTAAATTGGAAAGAAATCCCCAGAGAACGTGCCATTATGTGTGCACTAGCAAAGGGCCAAAGTAAGAACTGATTACTATTGAACGCTTGAACTGATTACTATTGAATTAGTTGGAAAACTTAAACCTATTTTAAGTATTCCTAAGCAGAGTCAATCCTGGTCAGTACTTGGATGGGAGACCCACCAAGGAAGTCCAGGGTTGCTCTGCAGAGGCAGGCAATGGCAAACTACCTCTGAATGTCTCTTACCTTGAAAACTCTACAGCGTTGCCATAAGTCTGCTGCAACTTGACATCACTTTACATGCGTGCGCACGCACCTACACACACACAGAGACACACACACTTTTACGCCAATTGATCAACTTGCAGTTAGTCTCATGTAGAATGTTTTGTTGGCACACCTCATGCTACACAATAAGTATATATGTTTGACGTTTCTTTTAAAAGTGGGTTGTTGGAATTTTTTTTTTAATTTCTACAACCTTTTCCCCTTAAGAAAAATACTGGGTCTTGGGAAAAATATATTATATTTATTATGTCAAGAGAATATTTGTGGCAGCCAAAATAAGCATGAGTCTTATAAATAGTAAAAAGCCCAGTAGCACCTTTAAGACTAAGTCTTCAAAGTGCTGCTGGGCTGTTTACTATTTTGCAGCAACAGACTAATACAGCTCTGGATCTATGACCAGGAGTCTTATGACACCTTAAAGATTCACAAGTTATTTTATTTCTAAGAGTGAGGGAATGCTAGACAAACCAAAAAAGTCTTCAACCTCTGATAGAAGACAACAATAGAGGTAGACAAATAAACCTCCCTGGAGAGGAAATTCCAAAATTTTTGTATCACAACTGGTTGCCATCCATCTAGCTGCAGATGGCAGGGACACCTAAAGCAAGGCCTCTGAAGAGAACCGGAGTGATCAGTTATGTTCACATGGGAGAAGGCAGTTCTTCAGGGATGCTGGCCCCAAGTCATAAAGGCCTTTAAAGGTCTGCAGCTTGAATTAGGCCAAGAACCAACACCTTGAATTAGGCCAAGAACCAAATTGAGAACCAGTGTAGATGGAACAAGACATGGTCCCTATAACCCCCTCCAGCCAAGCATTCTGACTGCAGAAATCTGTACCAACTGGAGCTTCTGGACAGTCCTCAAGTCCAGCCCAACATAGAGCACACTGCAGTAGTCTAATCTAGATGTTACCAGGTTGGGCTGCCAAGTGTCCCTTACTTACCGGCGGGGGGGAGTCCTCCATCGTCTGGGAGTTTCCCGGGTGCGCACGCCCGGCGACATTACCCAGAAGTGACGTCATCACATTGGGGGCGTTGCCAGGGCGACGCTCTGGCAATCGCCCCAAAACTCTATGGTATCATAGAGTTTTGGGACGATTGCCAGAGCATCGCCCTGGCAACGCCCCCAACATGATGACGTCACCTCCGGGTGACGTCATTACGTTGGGGAAGGAGGGTAGGGTTCCCCCGGCCGGCGGATCGGGAACCCCTGTAGCGGGGGATTCCTGCCCCCTGGGCTGACTTGGCAGCCCTATACCAGGGCATGGAGCACAGTGGCAAGATCTTTCCTGCTCAGGAAGGGCCACAGCTAGCTCACCAGCCAAAGCTGGTGAAAGGTGCTCCTAGCCACCACTGTCACTTTTTTATCCAGCAGGAAGCCCAGGCCCAGCAGCGTCCCCAAGCTACGAACCTGGTCCTTTAGGGGAGTGCAACCCTATCCAGAATAGGAGCTATCCCAGTTCCTGCATAAAACCTCCCACCACATGCACACACCAGTAGCATGCTGTGGAAATACTGCATGCTTTGACAATCTCCCAAAATAGGTTGAGTGGTTATATGCATAAGACACCCTTTTTAGGCTGTGTGCCCTAAATATGGTATAATCCAAAAAGTGAAATGAAGCTTGTCCCCACTCCAAGCACTGGCTCAGCAACAGCTTTTCTACTGTTATATACTGGTGCAGAGTAGAAATATATAGATTTGTCTTGTTTTGCCAGAGATCTTATGGACACCAGGCAAATCTGTGGCTTGCTCCTATTACTCGAGAAGGCAGCTGGATGTCTTTGGGGCCAAGGATCACCAGCAGATTACTCTCAGCAAGGGCAGAGACTTTCCAATTTCCCGGGGGGGGGGGGGCTGGGGCTGGGCCAGAGACATTACAGTCCATTGTCTTCGGTGGAGGCTCAGCACCTCCTGGAAAAGTTCAGGGGGGCTCCAGCTCCCCAGCCCCCCTGAAGTTGACGTCTACGCTCAGCAGAGTGTAATGTTCTCCCAGGAACATACCAGAGGAGATGGTCCTGAAGAACTTGGATGGGAAACCCCAAGGTGGCTGTGCAGAGGCAGGCAATGGCAAACCACCTCTGAACATCTCGCCTTGAAACCACTAAGGGGACACCATAAATCATCTGCAACTTAATAGCAGCACAAACAGATCTAATAAGAAACTTGAATTTTTGACCTGACCGTGCCAGTTAACTTACTGAATATGAAAAGATCAGTGACTTTGCTAAATAACAATCACTGCCTCTCTCTCTCTTCGTTCTCTTCTCATTTAGTACTGGCCTTGATATTTCTAGCTAGATGCTTACTGTATTTTTATTCCAGAGTGGTTTCTTTTAAGGTTTATCAGTGAAATGTCTGAGTATGTGATTTGCATTCAGCTTCCTCAGTCAATTCATTAGTAGATGCCTCTCAGTGTTTACCTTTAGGGGATGTGTATTCCCCGTGTTCATTACTTATTCTTCTTGTAGGTAAGACACTTGCAGTTTCTCCATGCTCTTACAGCACAATTATAGACACACATTTCTTCATAGTCAGCAGATTCCGCTCCCCCAAAGCACCTCAGGAGCAATTTGTAAAAGAACGTTTGACAGAGCAGTAATTAAAGGTGGTGCATATCTTGTTCTTTAAACGTATATCATGTGATGTAGAAGTCACCCAGCACTGAGAGACCAAGCAACACAACAGCTTTCTCATCTCAGGACATTTTTGTATTTTAATTATGAAGAATGCAAGTGAGATGATGCACTTGAAATCAGCCATGCATTATGGGATGGACTTATTAAACTGTGCTGTCAAAGTCAGTGGGAACATGGTGGTGTTATCACCCTCCATGGAGGGGGCAGGCATTGAGGGGTCACATGAACTGGGTAGGGGGTGCATAGCACCTGTCACTATCTGTCTGGGGAGTTCTGACCTGCAGAGAGTATAGAGGCTTTTTGCTGCAAGGTGGGGGTGGAAAGGTGGCAGATTCACACATTTCCTAACCTACCCAGCCGCTGCTTTCCCCAGAAGTCTCTCAGCTGCTGGACCAAGGATGTATGAACCTGCATATGTTTGGTCCTTTAATGTTCAAGAAGCTCTGGCTCATCCCTCCTGGAGTTCTTTTTCTGAAAGTCCAGTTCTTGGTGGTTCTTCTATGCTAGTGTAACATCCGTTTTATTCTTTTTTTTAAAAAATACTTTTTTATCCATTTGTTTTGGTTTTTTTGGAACCGTGGTGGCTCAGAGGCTGAGCTGCAGACTAGAAGGTCAGTAGTTCAGCAGTTCGAGACCTTAGTGTCGCAGACAAGTGAGCTCCTGTCTCTGGCCCCAGCTCCTGCCAACCTAGCAGTTCGAAAGCAAGATAAATAGGTACCAGTTCGGTGGGAAGGTAACAGCATTCCGTGCGCCTTGGTGTTTAGTCACACCGGCCGCATGACCATGGAGAAGTCTTCAGACAGCGCTGGCACTTTGGCTTGGAAACAGAGATGAGCACTGCCCCCTAGAGTAGGATTCAACTGGCTTTCGAGCAAGGGAAACCTTTACCTTTACTTTACTTTGGTTTTTTTATTTCAGGCATGAAAATGGGTTCTTCTATATGGAGGGGCTTTTTATCTTTTCTGCTTCCTATCTATCACATTTTGTCCTTTCATAAAATGGGTTTGCTTTAAAAAAAAAACTTTGTAAATCAACCCATTTCCTTTTAGGGACCAAATATGTTGAATTAATAAATATGATGTATAATTTTTTGTTTTAAAAAATCAGCAGTTATCTTTCACAAACCCAGAGACACACACCTTTCACTTTCTTTCCACTGGGTGAGGTCATCTCCTCCAGTCTCTCATTAATACGTTATATAACCATTAGGGAGCTTTTCTCTGAACAGTTAACACCCAGTAAAAACCATTTTGAGCTATTAACCAAATAAAGACATGAGCAGCCAGTAGAGTTTCCAGGTCCCTCCCTGGCCACTGGCAGGGGATCAGGGGTAGGGTTGCCAGATCCAGGTTGGGAAACTCCTGGAGATTTGGGTATGGAACCTGGGGAGGACAGGGACCTCCTTGGGGTACAATGCCATAGAGTCTACCCTTCCAAGCATCCATTTTCTCCAGAGGAACTGATCTTTGTAGTCTGGAGATGAGCTGTAATTCTGGTGGATCCCCATGTCTCACCAGGAGGCTGGCATCCCTAGCAGCCATTAGCAATACAAATATTACAAATGGGCACTTGATGTGAAACCTCGAAATGTTCATTATCTTAGTAAAGCTTTGAAGACTGTAACCACTTGTTCCTGCTGCTGAATTGTCACTGCACTTATCTCAATCTCAAGATGAGCATGGACTGCCCTGGGGGAAGTGGCATCTCTGGAGGGTGGACACTATAGTGTATGATAGAGACTAGGAGAAATCTTACCCCTTAGAGTGATATCACATCCCCACAGAGTCCCCCCCATCCCAAACTCCGCCTGCTGCAAACATTGTCCTCAGATTTCCCAGGAATTTTCCAAGCTAGAGTTGGTAACACTTGCGTGTGTGTAGGGCTGTTTAACAGTAAGAGTCCATTGCTGCTTTATTACTCAAGTGAATACACTGAAGTGGCTATACAATTTTGCACATGTGCATAAACACTGTGCCCCCTGAGGGTATTCTAGTGTTCTTATGAGTTCCACTTTAAAATGGGTGTCCAAATCCTGTTCGGATCCCTCTTTGGTAGAACATGAGTTTTCAGTCTTCTTGATCTCTTTTTGTTCTTGGTCCTTTGAACATTTTTGCATACCGATTCCTGATTATTAAACAGGATTTCCCTATTTCCACCAGCACAATCAAAGGAAAGGCAATCAGTATGCGATTAACATAAAATTAAATTTCACCACCTACTTTGTTTTCCACACTGTTTGTAAAGAATGTCTCATTACAATGTAAAATGTGGTAGGCTACCCCTTATTTCTGAGAGGGGCTAACAATACAAAGCTCAAAATTGCATAGGAGTTGCGTTTTAATGAGGGCTGCAGTTAACATACTATAGGGGAGCACTTGTTTCATGTAAAAATTGTACTTGTAAATTGCACTTGTAAAAACAAGTGAATATTCTAGCATTCTTTATATCTTTTATTTATTTATTTATTACTTTTATCCCAGCCTCCTCACCGAAGTGGGCTCAGGGTGACTTATACCATCAGTAAAATCAACATACATATAAATACATAAAAACAGTAAAACTGCACAGTCAGTCACAATTTCCCACTCATGTATGCATGATTATGCTGGCTATTTCTATTTTCAGTCCCTTTCCTAGGTATGGCATTGAAAATAGTGCAACCAAAATTGCAATGACCTTGTTAACGGTGTAGCCACATTTGAAATACTGTATGCAGTTCTGGTTGCTCCATCTGAAAAATGATACCAAAGCACTGGAAACAGAAATAATTGATATGATCAATGGGTTGAAGCGCCATCCTTGTTATGAAAGTCAAAATAGTTTGGGGCTTTTTATTTGAAAAATGGTATCTAAGACAGCAGGACATGATAGAAGCATATAAAATTGTACATGGTGGGAAGAAAGTGAACAGAGAGAGCGATTTCTCCTTGTCTGTATTACTCAAATTTTAGGTAATTTAATTAATCTGACAGGCAAAAGATTCAGGAACAGATAAAAATGAACTTTTTAATATAATTCATAATTAGTTTGTGGAAATAGCTCCTACAATATGGCCACTAGCTTAAATGGCTTTGAAAGGAGATTAGCAGGTTCATGGAGATGGCTCTACCAACAGCTAAGATCCATGGAGGCTAGGTAGTCTGGTATCTACAAATTCAGAGATAGCAAATCATTTAACATCAGTTTCTAGAAGGAGCTGGAAACAATGGAGGGAGACTCTTGGGTTTGTGGTCTTCATGGTGGCATCTGTTTGACTGTTGTGGGGGACAGAATGCTTGCCTTAAACTGCCCTTTGTCTTGATACAGTAGAGCTTTCCGTATGTTCTAAATACTGTCCAGTATTCGGTTTATAGAAAGTACTAAAGCTACAATTCAGTGCACAGCATTGCTCACTTATTTGATAGCAGATCTCACTGAGTTCAATGGGACTTATTCTCAATAAAAACTACTTAGGATCCTGTTTCATGTCCAGGTAGGGTTGCCAGCCTCCAGGTGGGGCCTGGGGATCTCCCGCTTTTACAACAGATCTCCAGCTGACAGAGATCAGCTCGCCTGGAGAAAATGGCTGCTTTGAAGGGTGGACTCTATGGCACTGTACCATGCTGAGGCCCCTCCCCTCCCTAAACTCCACCCTCTCCTGGATCCACCCCCAAAGTCTCCAGATGTTTCCCAACTCAGGCCTGGCAACCCTATGTCCAGGTAAGGTTGCATGCAGGGCCAAACCGTCATAGACCCATTTTAGGCAGCAGCCTAGAGCGGCCCCTTAAGAGGAAGGTGCCATGCTGGGCTGCTGTCCCACCCTCCCTTACCTTGCCAAAAGAACTGCTGACCGAGCCCTACTTCCATGCCCTGACCTTGCAGCCCATCGCCTCCACCCGCAGGAGAGCTTTGGAGGAGTGGGGGCACTGGCCACTGCGCCTGCACAATCTCCTGCTTCGACTTGCCTGGATTCTGGGGAAGGGGAGGTTCATGGCCCACTTGGCCTTCTCTTCCGGCTGGCGCTTCTTCACTGCCTCCATGAAGGAGACTGGGGGGGAGAGAAGTGACCCCACTTCCCCAGTGCCCTCCCCCTCTCCCCCAGCGGGCAGGCACCCTTGTCCGCAGGCTTCCCAGTCCATGGCTCCATTGGTCTGGGCTGGAGTAAAGCTCTCTGTCCCTGCGCACGTCTGTGGGGGTGTGCTTGGGCCCCTGCGTGCCTGTGTTTGCCAGCTGATTTTCTGCGTTTCTGGATCTGGGTATACAAGGCTAGCAGAGGATTTTTCTACTATTTGCCACTTTCTATCTGAGTAGAGCGAAAATGCGGGTAACCCCCCCCCCCCCCCCACGTGCTTTGTTTCCAGTGAATGAAATGTAATGTTTCACTTTTCTGACACACATCACACAGAATCATTGATTTTGAAAATCTCCTCGAGGTCATCTAGGTTAACCCGCTATGCCGGCGAGATTACCTGGGTTTAAATTGTTTCCCAGAGACACTTATAAACAGACCATGCATCGATCCTTTTCCATCCAGGCAGGCATTGTTCATCCACACGCACCCAGGCCAGTGTCCCAAGAAAGTGAGACCAGCCCATTTTACATGGTAAAGAGGATACCCCTCCAGTATAATGCCGGGACTGCCCGGGGCGGGGGGGGGGGATAAAGTTCCTTCCTGACGAAACCTCCCAATACTGAGCACGAAGCCCTCTCCCCTCCTCCAGGCAATCGCTGAACAACTGACGAATAAAAGAGACTTTGCCCATTTGCTTCTTGGCAGTTTTTGTTTTGTTTTTTGCTGCCCAAACAAAAATTATTTCTTGCCCTCTTTGCCAAGATCTTGCTAAGGCGCTGAACTCCATTTAAGTCTTCAACAACTGACCTTAGAAAGCAGTTCCTTTTCCTGCATCTTTTCTGAGCTGATCAGTATGAAGAGCTGATGCATTACCTGCCTTTCCTCATGCGTTGCATGAGTTTCCTAAACTTGGTCTTTAACTAAGGGAGCAAGTCCCCCATTCTAGCGGGAGAACTACCGGTCTGGACCAAAGTGATGGTGAAAACCAGGATACTGATGCGATGCATGTCATGCTTCTTTCAACGAGCCCGAACAGGAAAGCGAGCCATGACATAGCCCTGGGAAACCACACCTCAGTCCATTTGCTTATCTGGGACAAATCTACCCAAATTCATCTACTCATCCACTTCTTCCCCTTCTCCATCCAAAGAAGAGCAGGTTTCCCTAGTGCTCAGGGGAAAGTTGATGGAGGAAGGCTAAGCAGGGGAAAGAATTTATGTTCACTCTAGTTACACGTGCTTTTCTCTTCCTGTTTCTTATTGTAGGATTTTTTCACAACCTGCCATGTTAGTATAATAACTCCTGGCTTTGGTAATGGCCCTGTTATTGATTCATTGGTGTTTTTATGTTTATTGATTATATTACTGTGCTAATTGTTACTGTGGAACCACCTCAGGAGTAAAGATACTGGGACTGTGGGCTTATGAATGTGCTAAAACAAATCTCCCTCACTTTCGAACCCCTAAAGGTCAGAGCACAAAAATACATCTTAAAAGCCATTAAAACCAGAATAAACCCATATTGTTTAAAAATGTAAACCAATGTATCATTAGCAATTTCAAATTTGTGTTTTTCATACTTCCTAAAATGCATTTATGTTTGAAAATTGGTGGACGCGGGGGGGGGGGGGAGAGAGAAGGTAGCCTCACCTAGTGCGAAAAAACCCTGGCACTCGCCCTGGTTGCATGTCAGTCTGTTCTTTCAAAGACTTCCAGTGGGCCCCATTTATTTATTTATTTATACTTTTATACCACCCTCCCTGCAAGTGGGCTCAGGGCAGTATACAACAATTATCCATAAAATACATACAAAATCCAATAAGTAATTTAAAATACAACCCTATAAATACCCATATGGCGCCGAAATACTGTTGTAGCCCCCCAATTTACTTTAGTCTTTTCCTAAGACATTGTCAGATACCTAAACCATTCCAAAAAGCTGTTGAGTGTATCTGCTGCTCTTCATGAAACAACTGAGGGGGGAAAGTCCACAAAAACTCCAGGATTCTTTTTTCACTGGTGAATTGCCATGGTTCGAACAGCCATGATATTTTGTTATTTAGTATACAGAAAGGAAAATGAGTCAGTGAAACAGCAGCTTGCCCATTTCTATCCCATAGGAATTGTTGTTATTTTAGTGGCCTGTTTTGAGAAAGTTTGCCGGATATTGGTGGAATGAAAGAAAGATTAGCTTTTAGCCTTTACTTGGCACCCTTTACAGACCAAGCACTGGTGGCTGATACCAGCCTTGTAAAACAGGAATAGTCTTGGTAATATGTAAAAATCAGCATGCCAAAAAAGGGAGTTGATCAGAATAGGAAGTCCATGAAAGCAACTGTGAGGAAAGAGCTGGGGATAATATCTATGCTTCATACTCTTTGGATAAACATAGTGTAGATATGGAAGTGAAGGAACAAGTTTCTTTGTACATAGTCCCTTTCAGTTGTTATGTTTTACCGCACCTATGGGGGAGAACTCGCGGCATGTGATCCTCCCAAAATATGGGAACACCCTGCCCCTTTCAAACAAAATGACAGTCACGCACATTGGAAGGACCGTGTGCAGCATCTTCTCCCCATCTGTGTAGTAAAAGATCACAACTGAAAAGGGCCATAAAAAGCAACGAATGAATGTCATGCCTGAGGTAACTCTGTTCTTCTGCTCAGTAATAATTTCATGAACAAATCAAATTGATTTAATGTAAGAAAACATCATGTGTTACTATTTGTGTTTTGTCTTCAGCGATAAAATGTTCCCAGTGTATGGTTTTGGAGCCAGGATACCTCCGGACTATAAAGTAGGTGTACAGGTGAATCTTTCTCATTCTCTTAGTGTATATAGCACAATGTAGGGGTTGCTGGAGAGAAATCACTAGTGCAGCAGAACACTGACGGCCGTGGAGAGCAGGTGGAAAAGTGGGACTCAGCAGGAAAGTGGGAACGAGTGGTGAAGGCAATTTTAGCATTACCTGAGATGCTTGGAACTCTGTCTGCTCAAATTACATAAATGTATGCTTAACTAGGAGCAAGGCCCTTTGTAGAGCAATACAACGGGCTCTTGCAGCCATGGGGGCTCATGTGGCCCCTTGCCTGTGTTCCCCCCCCCCCCCGTGGCTGCCCGCTGCCCACCTGAGCACCTGTGGGTGTCTGTCGCAGCACTGTCAAAAGTGGCCTGAGGCCCCACATGTGGCCGCCTGCACTCACTGGCAGGTCCCCACAGGCGTTGGCAGAAGTGGGCTGAGGTTTGGTGTCTGGTTGGCTCTGTCATCCTGCGACATCCAGGCATTGGCGGCCGCCCCCTTTTGGCCGCAGCCGGAGCCTGTGTCCTATCTGTGGGCTCGCAGCCTACTGAGGCTGGGCGGCGGTTCTGTGGGCGGGTGAGTGGGACTGTGGCACAGTATGGGCAAATCACGGGGCACGTTCAGGCCGGCACCGCATCGGCCAGGGTCCCCAGGCTGAGTGGCGGCTCATTCAGCCTACGGCTGAGGGAGTGCACCATATGTGGCCACCCCAAACTGGCTTTATAATATAGAGAGATTAGGAGTTGCAAACCCAGATTTTGCCATCGTAGATAATCTGACAGCCTTTGCCATGTCACCTGGCATTACTAATTAACAGAGTCCCCATATACTCAATTTCACCTCCTGTTGATACAACATTTATTTTTTAGAAAACTACATGTTTGCTATTTAGCTTCGATGCCAGTGGTTCTAAAGCAGGAGAGGGCAGAATCAATAGCATGCTCATTTTCCAACCAGGGCAAAGGTACATATGTGCCTGTGCCTCCTTCATCTTTGCATAACATGAAAAGAGTAGAGAAATGGCTGCAGTAGCTTTAAAGGGAAGGATTAGTGAGTGATTAGAGTTGCACTGACAGCTACTTTTAATTGTTTGGAGAGTGACTGGTCACTCCCGAGTGATCTTCTGGTCACTCCTGGGCGATCTTCTGGATACTCCTGGTCTAAAAGATGGAAACAGTGTCATTTCTGGGTGAAATATGTTTGTGAATGTGCTGGAATTTGGGGGGGGGGGGGATTCAAGGAACAGGATACAGGAGCGTAGTGCTCCTGAGAAAGAATGGGGCACAAGATGGCCAGGAAAGAATATTGTACAATTTTTAAAAAAACTGACAAAGTAGTAATTTGAAATGTTCATCTTTTAAAAAAACTTGAAAGACATGTCACTGGAGGGATATGTATCCATCTAATACCAATATTCGCCCACAAACATTTACTGGAATGCTAACTTACATATATATGCACATATAGACTAGAATTAGCTTGCCTCAAGCTGGGAGTGTGTAGAATGGAGTATTATAATACCTATCATTAATCTGGCTAGCTCCTCCATTCAGAGATCTATAAACAGAGCAGTGTCTTCTCTAATGATTCAGTAATGCACAAGCAGTCTACAAAAATGCATGATGCAAGCCCCACAGCTGGGAAGCAGTCAAACACACGCATGTGAAGAAGAAAAAAAGTGCTTTAAAAGTACGTGTTAGTGATTCTTTGGATGAAGATAGCTTGTTTGAACTGTATATCTGCTACAGGAAAACACCTCTGAGTCACTTTGCTGAACTAAAATTGTATTTAATTTTGGGGGGGTGATCCATAGGTCTCTCATGATTTTGCAATCAACTTTAATGAAGACAACCCAGAATGTGCAGGTAACAAAGATGTCATAGCATAACACACATAATTTTATGTCATGTTATTTTTTGTGGCAGGTAATTGTTACGCTCTCTTAGATGTGAAAATAGGTGCAGCAGAAATAATGGTTGCAGTGGATAGACACCCTTCCAGAGAATGAAAGGCAGAACTTAAAATTTTCTTCTGTTATAATCAGCTTTAAGTTGTTATTTCAATCAGGTAGCTAATTGGTTTAAATGGGTAATTATATGTCAGTGATCAGTTGAACAGATCAAATGAGAACAATTATATGACCAACCATTTTAAGAATGAATTGCAGAAGATTGCTTTATCTTTCTTGACTGAGTCACCTTGAAAGGTGATTAATGTTTTAAATAATAAAACACATGATAGAGATTTATTTTCTATAAGAGCCAAAGATTCCTGTTTTTCTGATGTGCCAAGTTACTTTGATAAATATGGGTCTGTACCAGAAAGCCATAAGCTTCAAAAATTGTGTGTGTTTGACTCCTTGAGGAAAAAGAGGGATCATATCTTCTCTTTCTACCAATGACTTACATGTATCGATCTGAAGGTCAGAACAGAGGTTCTGTTCCAGTACTTGAAACAACACATGGTGATTGGGGACTGGGACACAGGAAGCAATCACCCTTCCACAGGGCTATTTTTGTAGAAAAAGCCCAGCAGGAACTCATTACCATAATAGGCCACACCCACCAGCAGGAACTCATTATTGTATTAGGCCACATCCCTGACAGCACAGAAAGAGATAGAGAGAAGGAAAGAAAGAGAGAAGGAAAGGAGAAAAGGAAAGAAAGAAAAAGAAGGAAAGGAGGAAAAGAAAATGAGAGAAGGAAAGGAGGGAACGAGGGAAAGAGAGAAGGAAAGGAGAAAAGGGGAAAGGAAGGAAGGAAAGAAGGAAAGAAGGAGGGAGAGAAAGGGAGACGGAAAGGAGGAGGAAAGAGGGAAAGATAGAGAAGGAAAGAAGGAGGGAAAGAAAGAGAAAGCAAGAGAGAAGGAGGGAAAGAGAGAAGGAAAGAGGGAAAGAAAGAGAGAGAGAGAGAGATGGGGGAGGGAGGCTCCCCCCATCAAGGCTTTGCCGCCCCCCAGCCCCCCATCAAGCCCTCCCTGAAGGAGGGAAAGACAGAAAGAGAAGGAAAGGAGGGAAAGAAAGAAAGAGGGCAAAGAAATGGGGGAGAGAGGCTATCCGACCATCGAGGCTCTGCTGCCACCCCCCAAGCCCCCACCGCTGCCTCCCCACACCAGCACTTACTGGGAAAAGGGAGAGCAGAGCGGAGGTGGAGGTGCCGCGAACCCCAAAGAGGCCCTTTCCCACTGGCTCCTTCGCGGTGACCAGGCGTCCAGCACCTTCCAGTTCCATGCACTTAAAGAGAGAGTGTCCCCTTTAAGAGCACAGAGCTGGAAGGCGCCCGATGCCTGGTCTTTGCATGGAGACCGAGTGCAGGGTGCTTTCTAGCTGGCTCCATGCACTTAAAGGGGACGCTCTCCCTTTAACTGCACAGAGCTGGAAGGCTCCCAACACCCAGTCTCTGCGCGGAGACCAGGTGCTAGGCGCTTTCTAGCCGGCTCCGTGCACTTAAAGGGGACACTTTCCCTTTAAGTGCACAGAGCTGGAAGGCTTTCAATGCCTGGTCTCCATGCGGAGACCAGGCTCCGTGCGCTTAAAGAGAGAGTGTCCCCTTTAAGTGCACAGAGCTGGAAAGTGCCCGACGCCCAGTCTTCGTGCAGAGTGCTTTCTAGCCAGCTGGGCAGGGCAGACCCAGACGCCAGCTGGAGTGCAGTTGCAGTGCGTTCTGGAGCATTCCGGCCCTGCCCTTCCAAGTTCCCCCTACATGGATTTCGAATAGGATTGACAGCTGTAGGTTGGGAAATTCCTGGAGATTTTGGAGGTGAAGCCTGAGAAGGATGGGGATTGGGGAGAGGACAGGCTTCAGCAGGGCATGATGCCAGAGAGACCAACTTCGAAAGCAGCCATTTTCTCCAGGGGATCTGATCTCTATCAGCTGGAGACCAGCTGGAATTCCGGGTGATCTCCAGCCTGATTTAGAAAGTATAACCAGAGCTGCTGCTGATTACTTTGTTTCTGAATATTAGACCAACTGGAGCAAGGGAGAAAAAATGCTACCAAGTCATCACTATGTAGTAATTATTTACAGTTATGAAATATGAATAATTGCTGGTATCCAAATGTCCGTTTAAAACCTCTGCTGAATATAAATTGAATGCATTTGCACGGCATGTTAAAACCATACATTTAATATCTAGGAAACACACATTAAATGCTGCTGGCAAAAAGAGAAGTGCGGGTTCATGAATTATATATTACATAACATCTAAAAGAGGTCGGGTCAGCAGGGGAGAGCTGCTTTGAAAAAAAATATCTTTCAGACTCACAGCTGTGCAGAATAAATTGGCAGGATAGTAGATCAGTTGCATGAGGGAAATTGCATGAATCACTTGAAGAAACTTATTCAGAAGGAATGATGTTCGCTTATCTCAGAGACATTGCCCCAGATATATTTTGCTTAATAACCAGCTTGTTTAACTATTTGCCTTTTCAATGCCAGGGATTCAAGGAGTTGTCGAAGCCTATCAGAATTGCCTCCCAAAGCTTCAGCTGTATGGGCCTACGAACATTGCGCCCATCATTCAGAAGGTGGCTAAATCAGCATCAGAAGAAACCAATACGAAGGAGTCCTCGGTGAGGATCAGAGCAGGCAGCAAGTGTGTCTTTTGGCCTTCTCAAAAAACATGTGACATTGGTTAATTAACCTACCTGAATCTGTGTAGCAGTGAAAGTGTCATACTAGGATCTAGGAAACCCAGGTTCAAACCCCTGCTCTGCCATGGGAGCTTGCTGGGTGTCCTTGGGCCTGGCACATACTCTCAGCCTAACCTACCTCACAGATTGTTGTGAGGATAAAACAGACGAGAGGAGAAAGATATAAGCTGCTTTGGGTTCCAGTGGAGAGAAAGATGGAATATAAAACAAACAAACAAAAACAAACACATATTTACCAGCCATGTAGTTAAAACATGGGGGGGGGGGATGGTATTGGGAGTGCACACTCTAATTGTTGTTGCAAGTACAGAACCAGGTTTCTGTGTGGGCATATAGCTATTAATAACGCACATGAATGGATGTAATCTCAGCTATGTAACCCTTGGTGAGAAGACATGAATGGTGTCCCTTTAATTAGCTGTACTTTTGAAAACCTGATATGGCCTTGTCTGGCTGAGATCATAAGCCTGTGTGTGTATAAAGTGCTTTCAAGTCACAGCCAACTCATGGTGACCCTGGAGGGTTTTCAAGGCAAGAGATGGTCAGAGGGGTGGTTTACTATTGCCTTCCCCTGTATAGCAACCCTGAATTTCCTTGGTAGTCTCCCATCCAAATACTAACCCAGGCAGACCCTGCTTTAGCTTTAGGGATGCCAGGTGCATCCTGGCAACTGGAGGGGGAAAGGGGACTTACTGGGAGCAGCAGGGAGGCCCATCCAATGGACAGTGACGTGTCCCCATCACTGCCCACATGAATTGGAAGTCGTTCAGTTAGGTTCAGTTTTTATTGCCTTTGGCCATAGGCCAGTACAATGACAGAGCAATATAACAATAACATCTATGTAAACTACTAAAACCAGGAGAATAAAAGCTAAATTAGAACACAATGAAACATTTTAATGATTCCAGCTCTTCATTGGTAATCGAGCTATAGTACGGCTACTATTATTTCCCGAATTTTCTCTGCCGTGAGGGCAAAGAGGACCTCCTTGTGTGAAATTTCGGCCTCTACGTCTGCTAATAAGACTAGTTTTTTCTGTTTCTGTTCTGGTGCCTAAGGTGGCCAAAATTGGGCCTAGAAGTTTCTTCCTAGAGGATTGATAGAGTGGGCAGAATAACAAGTAATGGCACAGGTCTTCTGGCGCTGAACCTCTGCACAGTCAGAGACGCTGGGTATCAGGCAAAGTGGCCTTCAAGCATTGCTGATTGCATTGATTGAAAATGAATTGAAGTTAGTGCAGAGCGTAATTTGCTGAATGAGATCTTAGTTAAGTATTGAGCCCTGTGATGGTCTGATTTGATTAATTTGTACCAGGGTGAGCATTAATTCTCTTGGATGACTTGCCTAATGAATTGGAAGTCATGTCATCATGTCTGGGATGTTGGGCGACACTCTAGTATTTGGGGAGGAACTCTATGCTAAATTTGGCCTTTACCATAGAGTTTTTGCCCACTGGACAAGGAATGGAGGCAACGTAGATTTTCTGGTTGGAGAAGGGAGCCCTTTCTCCAGCTCTTATTTATTTTTATTATTATTATTTTTGTGATGTCAGAAGTGACATCATGCTCCCAGGTGCCCCCCTGATGACATCACTTTCAGGTCACATGGGCAGTGATGTAGACACGTTGCTGTACACTGAATGGATCTCCCTCTTTTGGGGAGTAAGTTCCCCCCACCAGCCAGCTGATCAGCAGCACGGAGGCGGGCCTTGCAGTGAGGGACCCCCCACCTCCACCAGGGAGGTCTAGCAGCTCTGTCTAGCTTCCAAGATCTGATGAGATCTGGGCTAGCCTGGACCATCCAAGTCAGGGTAAGGGAATGTACTTCCCAAGAAATACGCAGTGGGGCTTACTCCTGAGTTGGTAGAAATAGATCAGGTTTTAGTGTTCCCGTTGAAATTAGGAAACGAGTGGATTTGTCTGGTTCCTTTATTGTTCCCAACATTCACAGTGCCACCTTGATTCTGATGTCACTATGAGAATTCCTGAATTCTAAATTGGAGCATACTTTGCTTTAAGGATCAGTTCATTCAATTATTTGTGTCTTTCCCCATTCATAAAACTCTTTCTGAAAAACAAAAAACAGTCCTGATCTTATCTTGTGTTTGACTTCATCAAGACTATTTTATGTGGTGTTTTGCTGATATAGCAGCCTGGATAGCTTTCCAAAACCCAAACTCGTTAGAGCTTGGGAAGCTAAGCAGGGTTGGCCATAGTTAGAAACCTGGATGGGATACCACCAAGGAAGACCAGTCTTGGTATGCAGACTGGGGCTGCTACTACAGTCTTCAGGCAGACATTTGTTGGCTATCTCACCACTTAAAGTTGCCTGTCTGGCATCAACCAGAGCCCAGGCCTTTCCCGTTGGGGCTCCTGCTCTGTGGAATGGGCTCCCTGAAGAGGTATGGAGAGCCCTCTCCTTGGAGATCTTCAGGAGACACAGCAAGCTTTGCTTGTTTATCTGGGATTTTGAATGGGTTTGAATTGGCAGGCATCTTTTGAGGGGGGAGGAAGAGAGAGATTTGGAGTTGTTATTTTGGTTTTAGCTGGAAATGTTTCTTAACTATTACCGTAAGCCACTTTGAACCATGAGGAAAGGCAATATCTATATGGATAGAGTGAGTAATGGCAAACCACTTCTGTTGTTGTCTTGTCTGGAATGGTCCCAGTATTGGGATTGCCATGAGTCTGTCGTGACTCAGGAGTACGTTCTTCTTCTTTACTGAGATACACACATACTTTTGTGTACCATTAAAACTCTACCCCCCCATCTTGAAGCAGTCATATGTATAATCGTATCAAGACAGCTTTCTTGTGCATCAGGCATGTGGATAAGGGAAGTGAGTGGAAGGAACTGAAATCTGCAGAAAACTCTACATACTTACTGCTCTATAGAAAATTCAGAAATAGAACTGAAACAACGGAGACTTATTTGTTCTTCACTTCTACTTTGGGGGGAATGTAATTTAAAACTCCAAAATCTGGGGATAAATTCAGATGAGGAGAATCCTCAAAGCATTCTTAACTAAAGAACACGTTAATTTAATTGTGGCTAATATGGCAATCCAATGCAGAATTACTCCAGTCTAATCTCATTGGTTTCCTTGGGTTTTAGACTGGAGTAATTCTGTATAGGACTACTCAGTAAATCCTATTGCTTTTAATGGGACAGTGAGGACTACCTTTATTAGGGTTGCCAGGTCTTACCTTCATCATGGTGGGGGACACCAGGCCAGCTCCGGGACTCTAGGTTTTACCATAGAGTTTTTACACGATTGCTAGAGTGTCCCCTGAACAATGTGCTCAGTGATGTCATCATGCTGGGCTCAGTGATGTCATCATCTTCGAGGATGGGACTCCCCCTGCTGGCCTGCTGGCCTGCAGCGGATCGGGGGCCTCGAAACTGGGGAAAACCATGCCTCCATTGGGGGGGTTGGCAACCCTAACTTTTATCAACGCTGGCGGAACCGTTTATAGCTTATTTCACCTTTAGAACAATTTGTACATCAACAACTGGCAACTATATTATTCATCTAGCTAGCTAGCCAATCTAAAGTCATCTAATGGGTAAATGAATCATTGATATTACCTCCCTGCACTGTGACTGATTCCAAATATTCCATTGATACCCAGCAATGTATGGTGAGAAGCTGTGGCTCAGAGACAGAGCATCTGCTTTGTATTCAGAAGGCCCTGGAGTTAATCCCTGGCATCGCCAATTAAAAGGATCATGTAGTTCTTGTAAATAGATCTGTACTCAAGATGCTGGAAAGGGTCTGACTCTGTACAAGGCAGCTTGATGTATGGTTGCCACAATCCCTGTTAGACACAGGAGTAATCATCATAAGGGTTTTTTGTCAGTTTCCAAAGTTTTTCTGAAGGGTAAGTGGAAGATAATCAACATAAGCGGTTTCATGAGTCCTTCTAAAAAGCAATTTCTACTACAGTATCCATTCATGGTAGGCAATCTCTGTATGTTAGGACTGTATTTAGTTTTGCATTTATTCTGTCCCCCCCCCCCCAGTGAAAATACTTACAATGCTAAATGAAAGCCATTCACCAAAGCTCTGAGGTACATATTTAGCCAAGTGGTGGTTAGGAATGGAAATAGATTAGTATTTTGATTTTCCTCTTCACAACCTTCAGCAATATTTCATCTTGCTCATTCTGACGGATGGCGTCATCACAGACATGGCCGACACCCGTGAAGCCATTGTCCACGCTTCCCATCTCCCCATGTCGGTCATCATCGTTGGCGTTGGAAATGCTGACTTCAGTGACATGCAGATGCTTGACGGAGACGATGGGATCCTGAGATCTCCCAAGGGCGAGCCTGTTCTTCGTGACATTGTTCAGTTTGTGCCATTCAGGAACTTCAAACATGTAAGATTAATTTTTAACTTTGTTGTCTTTGGGGGAAGGTGTTTTTCTTAGTTCAGCTGTTCATAAGCTGTGTCTTGGTGAGGTTCCCTAAATTATGAACATGAAGATCGTAGGAGGGGAAAGGTGGCTGCTCAGATAGCCTACCAACTAGGCCTCATCCACACAGCAAAGATGTTCTGTGTCCCCTTCATGGCCGCTGGGAATGCAGAGGTATTTGCAGCATCTATGGAGCAGCCACATGGTAGTGTCCCCCAAAGCTCTGCAGCTACCTTTCTTCTCCATGACACCAGTATGTTAGTTACTGATTGGTTAAAAGAAAAGTCCTCCCCAAACACTCCAGTAGTGGGGGGTGGGGCAGAAGCACTGATGTGGGCAAGATCTGCAAAAATGCAAACTTTCCTGCATTTTTGTACACGTGCATGCCAACATGGTTTGACTGTAATGTTTCCCAAAAGACCATAGCAAACCATATTTGGGAACAATCACAACAAAGTGGGGAGAAACATGGAAAGTGGACAATTAGAGGGGACAGGATATGGATGCTGCAAAAAAAACCCTTTTCTGATTTTAGACAAAAAACCAGCAACTCCTGCATGGAAGTACCTTAAAGGTTAGTGCAAAGGTGGATGACCCACTCCCTCTCCTATTTCCCTGTATGAATATTCTTTCCTCAAGTTTCAATTTAAAGTCTACATTTTCAGATAAATATACTGAAAAGCAACAAGCCAGTCAGGTCAGCCATTGTTAACATAGTTTGTGATTTTATTATTTTTTTTTTAACAAGACACATCTGGGCCTTGTCATATATCACAGTTCTGCTCCTGCTACTAATCGTGGTGTGTAGTTTTTCACTGGAGGCACAGTGTATTGGAAAAGCACTGAAACTGGAGATATTCATGAGTTGGAGCTAGACCTACTTTCAGTTTATTGCTAATTTGCTTCTGGGAAGAACCAGGAAGCCCAGTGGCATCTAGTATCATTATCAATTCAGTTCATTTTGCAATTTTCCCAACAAAGTTAAAATTATTATTTCTGATTAATGATGTGTAATGATTTTGGAATCCTGGCTGAATATTGTATTCCAGCTAACTAGAAAGTGTTGAGGGAAAGATTTAAAACTGGTAATTCAAACTAAATTGTGGGTTCCTTCGTGCGTGTGTGAGCACATACAGCCATGTGTCTAATTTTAACGGATTTTAGGCTATGCTCAGTGATAAAAATGATGTATCTCAGTAAAATGGCAATGTCCAATCCGTGCTCTCCCTATTTACTTTTCACCCAACTGGGTTGATGTACAGCTCCAGAAACTGCTCTTAACCTAAATAACTGTTCAGCTGGGGAGTTTTTCTTCTTCTCCAATGGCTGTAGCCTTGATCACTTTCATCCTACCCACTAATTAAGATCCATTATCTCCACCATTTTTGTGTGCTCCCCCACCTATAAAAACCAGGTGGGCAGCAACCAGAGGCAGGACTTTCTCAGTGGTGGCACCTTGTCTCTAAAATTCTCTCCCCATAAAATTTTGTCTAGTGCCCATTTTCCTGTCTTTTCAGCAAAAGGTTAAGACGCTTTGTTTGCCTAGGCTTTTATCTGAATGTCCATCCTCAGAACAGTTTGTTGCTTTATTGCCTAGGCCATTTTATTATTTGTTTTATGACCTGTAGATTATTTTCATTTGGCTGGCCTTTGTTATTATCGTTTTATGCTGATCTTGGGTTTTATTGGAGGGTTTTGGCTTTTGAGTTATTTCTTCGTTTTTACATAGGGTGAGGACGTTTTACAATTCATTGCTCCTGGTAGGTTATTTTTATGACTTACTGGAGGAGCTAAGCTATGCGTGTGTTCACCAATTTATTCAAATTGCGTTAGTATGTCTCTGAAATTTGGTTGCGGGGTTATCCAATACTCATCATTTTACAGAACTAATTGTATTTCATTTATTTGTGGTCTGCCTTTCTCACTGAGATTCAAGGCAGATTACACAGTGTTAGCACACTGACTTGTCATTATTTACCACACCATTACCTATTCCCCATACATGGAGAGATCCCTTTATAGCTATTTGTATTCTATTTAGCATTTTTTTTCGTTATTATCTTGTGCTGGTAGCAGGAATTGCAGAGGTTATCTAATAGTCCAGTCTCTCATGGTATATGTGTATATAAAATCTACATGGTCTATTACAGAAAATGAAACAGGGAGAAATTGCTTTTCCCCTCAATGAGATTACAGCTGAGAGGGAGTGTGAGTGTGTCGTTGATGTCTAAGTTATTTTGACTTCGGTAGAATTTAATCATGCACAACTGGGCTGGAGGAATTATCACCCTGTAGAATAGTATCTCAACCAAGACTTAAAATTTGTTTAAGGGGCTCTGGGGTTTCTTTCACACAAAAGGCTTACATCAGCTTACAATGCAAATATAACTTGAACTGTCCAAGAAAATATATTGCATTAGGGCCAGCCTAGATGTTCTGGCCCATACATGATTGTCACTCGAAAAAGCAGCCCTGCATATCCTCCCCCTCTCCCTCCACATTCTAACATGGAGCAAAGCAAATTGCAGATGGAAACCAAGGAAGTAAAGTAGTGCAGAGAACCACTTAAAATGATGATCCCATGTAATCCTTTTTGCATTGTTTAGGTTCAGTTCTGGCATCATAAACAAAGCAGATTTTTGTCATGATGGACACAAATCTGACAATTGTTCGGTTTTCTCCCTCCTTCCTTTTCTTTCGTCAAGAAGTTGCACCTTCATTAACAGAGATTTGTTTATTTCCCAATGGCCAGGGCTTAAATGTCATTTACTCTGAAAGAAACAAACCTTGGTTTGTTGAAGGGCCACATTTGGATGTCATGACAAATTAGAGTATGTTTGAAGACTGTCATCCTCATTGTTGGTATACTGCAAAAGAGGAGGAGACAGGAAGCATGCAAGCATAGCAACCAGATTCATGCGCAAACAGACTTCGGTTTGGGCCTGTTTGTTTGGGCTTGTTTGTGAAGTCTGAATTAGTAAATAAACATTAAAGGGCAGAAGGGAGGAAGAGACACCTGACTTTAGCCTTAAAAGAATCTCTGTTACACTTTCTGACCTATATGAATTCATTCCTTTTACTAATCAAGAGCAAGGATTTAGACAAGGCCTCAGTCATTGGAAATACACTTGTGTGTAATACTAAGAGTACCCAAAGGTGCTTAGCTACATTGAAGAGTCACACCACTGTCTGGGTCCAACAATGTTGTCTCATCACATCACTGCTAGTTATGAACAAGTGCACCAAAGTGTGTTAACAACTGTATTTTCTACCATTTCCTGCAGGCATCCCCAGCTGCGTTAGCAAAAAGCGTTTTGGCTGAAGTTCCAAATCAAGTGGTGGATTATTACAATGGGAAAGGGATTAAACCAAAATGTATGTCAGAGTATGAGTCTTCCAGGACACTAGCTCCTTGAACTTCCCTGGACACTTTTACAGCGTTCAGAAATGCTACTACTTACAACTACTGTACTTAACTGAAAATAGCACGTTTTGGTGATTTTTAACTCAGTTTTTTTTTTGCATGTGTAGCCTAAAGGCTTGCAGGTAAAGGTTAAGCAACTGTATTGTTGGAGACTTTTTATGAAAACAAAACAAAAATTATAACTCTTTACATTACAGCATGTCGCCTTGAAATAAAAAGTTATCTGTATCTGTTTTTTATACAGGTTTGTTGAAATTTTGCTAAATTTCTTATTATCTTTACACTGTAAAGCATTTTGAAACATTTATCGGAAGTTGATAGCCAAAACGTCTTTGGGTTTATCTGCTGTGAAATGAAAATGATTTTTCAAAATGGCAGATGCATGGATTGTATTTTGCATGTTCCAAAATAAAAACAACTTCATTTTGCAGTTGTTGTGTTTATTTCTTTGTGCCCACAAAGATGCCTGCTCAAAAATTACCATCAATACTTCAATGTGCATCAAATAATAATTTTAAAAGATCACTTCTAACCATTACAGAAGCACTCCCTCAAAGCATGAATCCAAGATTAATGCAGCAAGCATGACTGCCCAAGATGTGCCCAAACATAGCAAGACTACAGCAGTTTGGAAAATGTATTGAAGCTTAAGGGACTCGCATAATTTCTGTAACAGCAGGAGAATGTAGCTGCTGCAAGACTTCCTAACATGCAGGCTGAGGGCTGCCAACCTCCAGGAGGGGCCTGGAGATCTCCCAGAATTACAACTGATCTCAAAATACAGAGATTAGTTCTCCTAGAGCAAATGGGTGCACTGTATGGAATTATACCTCACTGAGGTCCCTCTCCAAACCCCACTCTCCCTAGGCTCTACCCCCAAATCCAAGAATTTCCCAGTGCAGAGATGGCAAACCTATGTAGACCCACTGAGCTTCAACATGGTACCCATGGGTGCCACAGCCATGTGGCAGTGTGTTTCCTGACCCCTCCCACTTACTTGTTCCTAAAAGTAAAGAGCCAATCCTGGCTTTCATCCACTTCACTGGAGTAGGAGGGGCATCAGAAGAGCCTAGAGGGCATCACCTTTGTGTCTGCAATACCTACCGCTAGCCCCAGTTTCCTGCTCCTAAGGAACTGAGGAGCAGCAGAGAAAATTTGCCTCTACACAGTAATATTCTAAGAACATCCCTTAGACTCTGCAGTAAAGCTCATAAAGATTGGGGGAGGCAGTCTAAAGTGTCACCCAGAAGTGACATCATATCCTCCCCAAACTCCTCTGTCCCCAGGAAATGGCCCCCACATTTCCCAGCATTTGCTGACAAAGAATTAGGAGCTCTGGTCTACAGGGACCAGTACCTAATGGGAAACGACTGCCTCCATCATAAGAAGGATGCTTGGCTTACAACAACCTATCATTTTGTGGAACCTCCCAACAATTTCTGATGTGACCTAGCCCACATAGCAACCATTTTTGGTCCAGTCCTCTCAGAGGCAGCCACTGCCTGTTCTCAAAATTCTAAATGTGCCCACAGGCTCTACAAATTTGGGGACACCGTTGTGCAGGAATCCTATATGCCATGTTATGTTAATAGCCATTGGCATGACTTGCTGTTACAGAACTTGGTGGACTATATTTTGGACACATCTGACCCTCTATAACATTTTGTTTGTTCTTTTAATTTCATTCACCACATCAAATTTTATGTGGACGTACCAGAAGATCTCTTCTGCATGGCTTTGTTTGACACATCGGATCACTCAGGCTAGTTTTCACACAGGCTGTTTGCTTACTTTAAGGCCTACGGTTCTGACATGCCTAAACCAGGAGGGCTATACCGCATAGCAGGAGGAAAAACACTGTGAAAGTAATGAGCACAAGAAAATGATTTGCTGCTGGAATGCATTCTAAAATTGCCCAGAATACCCAACATGTTTCAAATACCTGTGTTCTCCCTCAAAGACTAAATATCCCTTAATGTTTTCTTATGAAGAAAGCTTAAATTTAGCCAAGTATCTAGGCAATTCCCCCCCCCCCACACACACACACACTGGCTAGCAATTGTATAACTAGCACATCCTTACAGTTGTTTGGATTTCAACCCTTTTTGCAGTATCATTTTCCATTTCGGAACAACGCAGGTGTTTTAAATGCATTTGAAAATTTAAGGAAGTTTCTGCGATCCATTTTTCGAGGCTTAGATCTCTTGCAATGATTAGCTTTGTTCTTTTACTGTTTTTCTGACTTAAAAAAAAAAAAGCAGTGAAACATTTGCCTGATTTACTGCTACCAGCAACACTGCACTGGTCTTTCTCCCAACTCCTGTACTCCTTGGCTGTGCCACTCAAAGATATTTTGCAGGATGGAGCAAGGCAGGGCGGGGAAGGATGAACTTTGACCCCTGGCGGAGGATCCTGAGTACAGTTGGAACATTAGTGTGCCTGTGGTTTAGGCTCCCCACAATCTTGAGGACATTTGTTGGAATTAAGTGCTATGTGGCTTAGTTCTAAGTAGACATTTTAAGGACTCAGATTAGGGCTGCCAAGTCAGCCCGGGGGATCCCCCGCTATAGGGGTTCCCAATCCGCCGGCCGGCATTCGGCTGGCAGGGGGAACCCCGCACCGGACGACTTCCCCCGTGTAATGACGTCACCCGGAGGTGACATCATTACGTTGGGGGCGTTGCCAGGGCGACGCTCTGGCAAATACCCCAAAACTATGATTTTGGGGCGATTGCCAGAGCGTTGCCCTGGCAACGCCCCCAACGTGATGACGTCACCTCCGGGTGACGTCATCACGTCGCTGTGGCGCGCGCGCAAAGCGCACGTGCCAGAAGAGCTCCCGGGGGGAGAACAACTCCCCCCCGCCGGTAAGTAGACCCTACTTGGCAACCCTAACTCAGATCTTAAAGGAGTTTCAGCGAGATAAGATAGGGCTACTTGCAAGTTAGGTAGTTGCTTTGTCACAAATCACTGTCCTGCTTTTGAGGCAATCCTTAGCACAGAACTGGCCATGTTACAGCATCATCTAGATAACTGGTTCCCTGAATGGGCAATACCACCTCCCGGGGGGCGCTGGAACAATCCAGGTGGGCAGTAGGAGACTTGGGTGCAGTTGGGGGGTGCTGTATAAAAATAAGAGGGGGGTGGAAGCGTAAAGAAAGAAGAGTCCAGAACCTATCTAAAGCAGCTTTTTCCTGCCTTCTCCTGGTCTTCCCTGGGATCAGGAAGGGAGGGGTACGTGAAGCGGGGTCTTCACAGCCAATCACAGCCATTTGCAAATGCATGTGCACCCTTGTAAGGCTGGTGTTGCTGCTGGGCTCTTGTGTGGTAGCTGCTGCTGGCCTCTTGGCTGCTGAGATGGTTAATAAAGGGAACCATTTCTGAGAGACTATCATCATTCCCTTCCTGAATTCAGGGTTGCTAGCAGTGATGGGGGGAAATATTCTGTCTTTTAACAGAGTCTTAGTACGTGGAGATGGACAGCTGATGTGTGTCATGGAATAACATTCCATAAGCGTCCATTAAAGGGACAGGATTTTTTTTCTCTCCAGGCCATAGGCATCCCTAATTTGATTGTGACAAGTGCTGGGATTTAACACAAACACACCCATAAGGGTTGCCATCTCTGGCCTAGGAAATTGCTAGGGATGCCAACTTTCAGGTGGAGATCTCCTGATATTGCAGTGGATCTCCAGATGACCAAGATAGTTCCCCTGGTGAAAATGGCTGCTTTGGAGAGTGGGCTCCATGGCTTTATACTCTGCTGAGGTCTCTCCCATCCACAAACCCCACACTCCCCAGGCTCCACCTCCGAAATCTCTAGGTATTTCACAACCCAGAGCTGGAAACCCTAGATGCTGCTGAAGATCTGGGGGATGTGCCTGTGCAGGGGAGAATTTGGGGAGGGAATTACACCTAGACTCTATGATATACCATATACTCCCCCCCCCCCCCAAAGCTGCCATTTTCTCCAAGAGAAATGACCACTGTAATCTGGAGATCAGTTGCAATTCTAGTAGAACCCTAGCTGGAGGTTGGCGGCTCTACCCCACCCTTTTCCCAGTATAAATTGGTCCCTTGGCAATTCTATTTTCCCAATGCAGAAAACACACTTTTTGTGTGCCTTCACTTTCAGGCTAAATCGCACTGCCACAGAGACGGATTACATTAGTTAACAGGTGCAAGGAGAAAAGATTACCTCCCCCCCCTTGTCCACACTGCAGTCTCACCCCCCCCCCCCATCTGCGGCTATTTAAAGAACTTTAAAGAAACAGGATCTTCAGTCACAGATCTCAAACACTTTGCCTAGTTTACACTAAGCAGCTAAGAAAACAAGAGTCAATTACAAATCAAACTGTGGGAATTTAGCTTTTCATTACACTAAAAGCAACTGGTGAGGGAGGGGGGCTCAAGTTACAACAGTAGTCACAATTCTGAACATGTATACTAAATTGTCTCACTGAATTGTATAGGATTATTCCCAAGAGGTTTGTGTACACGGGATTCTGTCCTAAGTCTATAGTTAGGACCAGTGTTCCCTCTAAGCTGAGTTAGTGTGAGCTAGCTCACAGTTTTTCAGCCTCCTGCTCACAGTTTTTTGCCTCGGCTCAGGAAGGATGGCTCCAGAGCAACCTAATTTAGACAGCAGCCAAATCACTCACTCACAACTTTAATGCCAGTAGCTCAGAAAGTAGAAGTTTTGCTCACCAGACTCCACAGCTTAGAGGGAGCATTGGTTAGGACTGGGCTGTTTGTGCAATAGTGCTGTATTCAACAAAATTATTTACCTGCATAATCGTACAGACAGAACTAGAATGTGCTTCTAAAATAATCTGGGGTCGAGCAGCCCACGCTACGTCAGCCTGCACAGGTGACCCCACACTATGCTGGAAGCAAAGAGTGGGTGTAGCATAGATGGAGTTTGCAGTGTGTAGAGCTTCAGAAAATTCATAGATAAGCTACGTTAAATTTATGGGCACGCAGATGCTCAGCAGGAGTCAGACAATTTATTTCTCTGGTCCAGATCTCAGTCAGACTTATTTCCTAGCCTAGAGATCATGTTGCCAGATTGCACCTGGGACTTTTTGCATGCAAAGGAAGGGCTCTGCCACTGAGTTACAGCCCGTCTCCCAAAGGAAATGTTACTGGGTTACAATTCCATGCCACCCAGCATTGCCAGATCTGTCCAGGCCACCAGAGGAGGGGGAGGGGGATAGGGTTGCCAGATCCAGGTTGGGAAACTGCGGGAGGTTTGGGGATGGAGCCTGGGGAGGGCAGGGACTTCAGTGGGGTACAATGCAATAGAGTCCACCCTCCAAAGCATCCATTTTCTCTGGGGGAACTAATCTCTGTAGTCTGGAGATGAGCTGTAATTCCAGGGGATCCCCAGGTCCCGCCTGGAGACTAGCATCCCTAATTCTGACCTTAGCAATTACAATCCTCAGCTTACCAGAGAAAAATAAAAATGGGGGAGAATAGATTCATTGATTTTCACAAGGTGAAGAGTTTGGGAAATTCTAACTTGGGGGGGGGGGGGGGCGGAATCAACATTTAACCAAGACAAAACACAATTCCTGAGTCCAGTGGCCACTGGACTCAAACTTTGTTCTATTGCTTCAGACCAACATGGCTACCCACCTAGATCTAGACAAAACACACAGTAATCTATGATTGCATATCTCTTTTTCCTTTGCAACACTAAAAATAGTTTGGAAGGATTACATTTGTTGGGTGAACATTGTTTGTTGTCAAGTTTTGAATCATCTTTCTGCCATATTACTTAAGTTGATATACAATGGAAATACAAGGGTGGGGGGAAAGAATGGCAAAACACACATAAAAGAAGCATTAACCCATATAACAGCAAGGTATCACCCCATTAAATTCAGATAAATGTCATTTCAATCAATGGCACATTAACTGTCCTACTGAATTCAACATGGCTTAGAGCTCACTTTCTTGAGATTTTTGTAAATCCACTGACAGTATATCAGTATAATTAGAATTACAATGATTTCTTGTTTCAAAACCAAGGTTGTTTTTTTAAAAAAAAAAATTTAAAGGTGGGGGGAAGAAGCATTGCTTGGGAAATCCAAAACCATGTGATACATTTTATTAGAGCTAACCAAAATAACACAAAACAGTGTGCAAGCCTGAAGTTTTGCAGAAATCTACATCAGGCTGGATGTAAAAAAAAAACCCTACAAAGGGGGAGGAAGAAAAGAAGATATTTTTGTGCCTTGATCTTAAGGTCACTTGTCTACATTCTGTGTGGAATGTCCTGCAGATTTGTATAGATCATGTGGAGAAGGCACGTGAAGATGTATCCTATGCAGGGGTCATTTCGTAGAAAAAGAGGTGCAGGAGCTCATTAGCATAACTCATTAGCACAACTCATTTGCATATGCCACACCCCCTAACATGCCGGAAGTGTGTCAGAAGGCAACACCCACCCCTCAGGCTCCACTCCACAGGTGAGTGAAACTGACCTGCTCTTCCTCCATTCCCTTCCCCATCCAATACTTTGTGCAATAAAAATAAGCATAAAGAACACACCCTCATTCTCTTCCTGCTCCCTTGAAACCACCAGGTTTCAAGTAGACTTGAGATACCCAGGACATGTGCACCACCCATCCCTTTCCCTTCCCCTCCCCACAACAAGACACCCTGTGAGGTAGGTGGGGCTGAGAGAGATCTTTTGAGAACGCTCATGAGAGAACAGCTCTGAGAGAACTTCTGACTGGCCCAAGGTCACACCAGCAGCTGCATGTGGAGAAGTGGGGAATCAAACCCGGTTCTCCCAGATTAGAGTCCAACTCCTGACCACTACACTAAACTGATGGGGTGGAAGCTGCTGAAGGGTTGGTGAAATTTCTCCAGTACTTATGTGCCATGTGCCCAGATAAAAAATGGTATACTTAGAAAATTTATATGCCACCTTGAGCAAATCTCTGGAAAAGCAGCACACAGTCATAAAAGGAACAATGATAAAATTATCAATATTAAAACAAAACATTAAAAACAATAAAGACCCTAGCAGGGCTTTCCCCAGGGCACTGCGCCTCTGCACTGCTCGGGGAAGCCGAGGAGGGGGTGGGGCTTGGTCATGTGCCCGCCCCCTGGGCTCCTCACTCCCGGAGCTATGCTCCTGTGCGCTCCTGCTCCAACGGACCCCTGATCCTATGAAAACCCTACCATGGCAGAAATACCCTGGATGAAAATAATCTCCAGTAATTTCTTTGCAAATGTGCCATAAGAATAATTCCTTATTATCAGCAATTCTGTCTTGCACTTAGTTGTTCTCATCATCCATCTTCACTGATCTCACTTGCCATCTAAAAGTGTGTGTGTGTGCCCCTTCAGTATCACGGGAAAGGGGGGGAATCCTTAAGCCTCTGCCTCCATCTCTCCTCAGCCTGTAGGGCTGGCAGGATGCCTCATTGGCAGTGGAGACAAAAAAGCTGTCAGCCATGCCAGTCAGTGTGGATACCATTCCCCAGGTGGGGGCAGGAGATCCCCCAATTCTGTGGATTCCTGCCCACTGGTGACCAACTGGCCAGTGGGAGGAGATTTTCCCCCACCCCCCAAACAGCAACGTTGTATGCAATGTGCTGACATCACCCAGAAATGACATAGCCACGTCGGTGACATGGGGTGTGTATGACGCTCTGGTATTTGGGCAAAACTCTATGGTTTGAGGGTGATTTTACCATAGAGTTTTGCCCCAAAACCAGAGCGTCACCTTCAGTGTCACCAGTGTGCCTACATCACTTCCGGGTGACATATGCATGTCGCGTGACATCCCCGCCCACTCCCAGAATGCCTCCCCGTTCCCCCCACCAGCATGATGATTGGGCCTAGCAACTCTAACAATCAGAAAGAAAAATCCAAAAGCCCAAAACAAAATATGTATAATGCCTTTTATTAGGACCAACTAAATAATATATAACAGTGTGCAAGCTTCCAACTTTTCCAGAACTGTTCTTCAAGCTGGATGTTACAAAAAAAAAAAAAGGAAAAGAAAGATGCTGGGACATGGTGTAAAGTCTACTGTAGTCCTCATTCTGCTTAGCTGTTAGATGCAGGGCTGATGCCTAGGCTACCGCTTCTATTCCCACCAGTTTCTGCCATCTCTGTTTCCCAGTATGTGCAAGCAAAACCGTTGCTGTTCTCCTTGTTGCCGGTGGCCTTTCTGTTGGGGATGGGGAAGGCAAACACATTGCCTCAAAACAAACCGCCGTTTCATAGCAGGTGCAAGCAGAACTTTGGTTCCAGTTTAGCAGGCCGCTGGCATAGTCCCAGATTACAAAATGGCACATCCAACATGACCACCCTTATATACAATCAGAAACTTTCCTCAAGGCTAGTCAGATGGTGCACTGGTTGACAGAAAATAGAAATGAAGCACACAGAAAAACCAATAGAAATAATATTACAAAGTTTGAGTCCAATGGCACCTTTGAGACCAACAAAGTTGAATTCTGGGGATAAGCTTTCATGTGCATGCACACTTCATCAGGTCTCTGTAGCCTGGAGTTAACTCTGTAGCCTATTGTTAACTATCTGTTAACTCTGTAGCCTATTGGAGTTAACTCTGTAGCCTATTGTTAACCCACCTTCCTGCCCAATAGTTCTGGTTGAATTATATCCCTTTCAGACCCATATATCTGAGCTACTTTCCCCTCACAGCACCTCCCATTTCCCAGGGAAACAAAGCCAGACAGTGAGACCAGGTCTGGTGTCAGTGTACTCCCAGGTGGGGCAGCTGCTAGAGCCCAGAGCTTTTGGCAGGGCCCATGGCTGCTGCTCCCTGCTTTGCCCCACCCCTGTGCTTGCAAAACCCTTCCACCATTCATGCTTCCAGCTGCACATGCCACACAGCACCACCAGGCAGAGGTATGTGGCAGTTGAGCGTAGTCACATGCAATGCTCCCTCTAAGCTGTGGAGCCTTGCGAGCAAAAATTCTACTTTGTAAGCCACTGGCATTAAAGTTGTGAGCGAGCAATTTGGCTGCTCCATAAATTAGTTTGCTCTGGAGCCATCCTTCCTGAGCTACGACAAAAATCTGTAAGTCGGAGAGTAAAAAACTGAGAGCTAGCTCATACTCGCTCAGCCTAGAGGGAACACTGGACTCACATGCACTGTTCCACCCTGTGAAGGAAGGGTTTGCGACTTAGAACGCAGGCAACCAGAGGGCTATCAAGTGAGTGAGTTGGTGGTAGCACAATAATTGTATCAAACCAACTGTAAATTGAGAAAACAATGTGTTACAAAGTTAATGTTATTGTTTATTGTCCCGCTGTTTAACAAAAAATGTTCAGTAAAAATGACCTATGCAGTCTGCTTCTTTGCTCTGAACTGAACCACATTAAAAACAAAAATATAATAATTACTCCAATTCTGAACACAATGGTTTTCTGACATTTGGGAACAGTTAGAAACCTTCCAATTACGACAGTTTTTGTGGTGTCTCATTCAGGGCTGTGTTGTGTTCTAATGGCAACTGCGCACACGGTTGGAGATCGCCCATGCGGTCAGGCAAACTACCAGAGTTTCGTATCGATAGACAACAGCCCATTTGAATCGTAATTTGGGTTAATCGGCTCCACCGGCTTCTGAAGGGGACCTATGGCCAGAGGTGTCTTGTAAATAAATCTATCCCAAGGATTGGGTGTGACCAGGGGTGTGGTTTGTACCTGCATATAAGCAGACCCCCGAGTCAGGCTTGGCAGTTCATGTTTGCCTGCTGTAAATAAACTATGAGCTGATTTCACTCAACATGTCTGGACCTCAGTTTATTATAGGCTGATTCCAAGTTTTGGAGCCGAGAGTGCTCAATTCCCCCTTACCCTGCCTGCTGCAGCACCCCCTCCTACCTGCATGACCTGGTCCAAGGGATGCCAACCTCCAGGAGGAGGGACATTAACTTTGAAACACATTGTTTTCTCAATTTACAGTTGGTTTGATACAATTATTCTGCTACCACTTGCAACAATAAGACAATAAGTATAACAATCTTACAATAGTAATAGATCTTTAGGATAAACATTTTTTGGCACTTTATCTTCAGTTGTCATATAATCTAATAATGGTACTGATAAGTCACTTTTTGTGCATTCATCTACAAGGCTGGTGCAAAGTTCACATGAAAGAGATTTCCCTTTGATGGAAGGGAATCCACAGTGAAAATCATGTGTTCTCACAAACGGCATTTGTTAACTTCAGGATCTGAACAAGGAGACGATTGCTCCATTCCTCCAAGCGGCCAAGGACTTTCTAAACGAGGCAGATGTAATAGAGAAGGCAGTCACGTGGGAGTAGCAATCCCCATCTGTAGATTTGCTAGAGATATTTTAACATAAAAGACAATCATGTAACTGAGCATCAGTAATGTATGAGGGTGATGTGAGACAGTGTGTTCAAAGCTTAATGGACTGTAGCTCACAGGATTTTGAAGTGAGATTTGAAATTCATTGTACCAGACGGAACAACTCAATTCAGGAAGACATTAAAGGTTTCAGTGATGAGAAGCATTGTGAAATAGCTAGACATAAGCCACAAAGGAAAGGCTTCTTTCCTCTCTTATTTTTCTCTTGCTAGATTTTCCTTTCATTTGAGACTGCCATTCGGTTGGCCAGGTCAGATCTCTCAATACGGCAAGGCGGATTTCAAGGAAATGTGTCATTTTAAGAACGAAAGGTTCTCTACCAGGGATCATATCCTGTCTTTACAAAGGAAATCTAATCGCCCTTTTCAGTCGCTTGCCCAGTGCCTTTCAAGTATGCAGGCTCTTCCAAATACAATTCAGAGGAAATTCTTGGGGTTGATTTATATTATATATATTAAATATAGACCTTTTAAAACAGGTGTAATCCTAAACAGAGTTAATAACTTTCTAATCCTGTTGAAGGCAATGGGGAAAGACGGGTGCTAACTCTGTTTACAACTCCGCTGTTAGCAATGTATTAAATTAGATGATATTTTTTTAGCATTCTTTATGTTTTAAATTAATCTACATATACAACTGAGTCCAAGCTAGCCCAGTCTCATCATATCTCAGACTCTAAGCAAGATCGGCCCTGGTCAGTACTTGGATGGAAGAGCATCAAGGAATTCCAGGGTTGCTATGCAGAGGAAGGCAATGGCAAACCACCTCTGAACATCTCTTGCCTTGAAAACTCTACAGGGTCACCATAAGTCAGCTGTGACCTGACAACTATTCTCACTCTTCAGTTGCATGTATGCATATTAGGGCTGCCAAGTCCAACTTGGGAAATATCTGGGGACTTTGGGGGTGGAGCCAGGAGACTTTGGGGGTGGAGCCAGGAGAAAGGAAGTGACATCATTTTGTGATGTCACATCCTGTGATGTTGCTTCCACATGCTGACACATGAACTCATGAAGTTTCCTAATACTGAATCAGGCCATTGGTCCATCAAGGTCAGTATTGACTACTCAGACTGGTAGTGGCTCTCCAGGGTCTCAAGCTGAGATCTTTAATGTCACCTATTACCTGATCCTTTTTTAGCTGAAGAGGCTGATACCTCCTGCATGTCAAGCAGATGCTCTATCACTGAGCAACGGCCCTACTGAATCCTTCCTCATCTCGGCAGAATATGAAGCACTAAGTGCTACACAAGTGCTAAATATGATTTTCATATCATAAGAACAGGAGAGAAGCCACAGTGGATCGGCCCATCCAGTACAACACTCTGTGTCACAACAGTGGCCAAAAATACCAGGTGCCCTCAGGAGTTCCAGCAGCGGGGCCAGAACTCCAGAAGCCCTCCCACTGTTGCCCCCCAAGCACCAAGAATGCAGAGCATCACTGCCCCAGACAAAGGGCTCCATTTAGACCTTGTGGCTATAATAGCCACTGATAGACCTCTGCTGGATGGGGACAGAGAGAGAGAGAGACAGACAGACAGACAGACAGACAGACAGACAGACAGCTTTTTCACTTACTCTTGCCCAATTCCCAGGCTTTATTTCTGGCCCTTGTTTCACCCAGCTGTTGTCCATGTAAGTCCCATAACTTCTCCCCCCCCCCCCAAGCATAGGCTTTTTGGTGGCTAAAGAGGACCTTTGTCCTCCCCTTTTCGCCAGCAGAAAAGCTAGTTGGATCCATCCCTAACTTAAAATACCGGTTACTTGATGTACAAATGCTTTTAAAAATGCAGATTTTTACTGCCGGAGGGGGGGGGGGGGGGGACATGGTTGAAAGAAACAGAAAATTGGCATAAAAATGAGGAATCCCAACTTTTATTTGCAGAAGGGAAATGAGGATTGGGGGGACCCAAACAGCCACAACAAGACATTTTAAACAATCCCACTCCCAGACCTTCTACAGGCAACCTCTCCTTGTGATGTTTACCTCTTTGGAAGTGACAGTTTATTCCTTTGACAAAACCACAGTGGACAGACAGACAGCAAAAAGAAAGAGGGGGAGAGACAGAGAAGGAAAAGAGCTCGCAGACCCCAGCACCTTAAGCAGCTTACTCCAGCAGCAACCTTGCACGGAAGCAACTTACTCCAGCAGCAACCTTGCACAGTCCCTCCTTAATCTCTGGGCGGGGCTGTCTTGCTCGATCAGCTCTTAAAGGGGAAATTTCCCTTTTAAGAAGTTCAAGAGGCCAGCAGGGCAGGCTCCGAGGTTCCCCTGCTGGCAGCCATTTTGTCCCCCCGGTGGCCAATCTTGGAAAAGTGGGGGAAAGCTTTAAAAATCGGTGTTTCCCCCGCTCTACAGGGGGACTTGGCAGCCCTAATGCATATGTATATGTATATATCTAACTGGGTAGCCGTTTACAGCCGTCTTCAGATACACTGAAGAAGCAAGCAGTGATCACAAATGCTCATTCCTGCCACATGTTTTGTTAGTCCTTAAGTTGCTACTGGACTAGTTTCAAAGATTTTTTTATTCCAGAGTGCCTTTGAATGAAATTTATTATGGTTCTGCTGAGGTTTTTAACCTCACAACGCTGGTTCTGGATAGGAGTGAGAATAGGGTTGCCAGACCCCTGCTCTGGGCAGAGGTTTCCCCAATTTGGGGGGCTTCTGCCCACCACCAGCCAGTTGGCAAGCAGGGAAGCCCCATCCCCAAACAGGGATGTCGTTCAGCAACATTCCTCAACATTATGAAATCACACAGAAGTGATATCATCATGTCAGTAGGACATTGCACAGTGATACACTGCATTTTGGGCAACACTATGGTTATAAGCCAAAAAACCTATAGAGCTTTGCCCAAAAGGCAGAGCATTGCCATGCAACGTCCCCAACATGATGATGTTACTTCCGCATTACATCATCACCCCAGGGACATCACACGACATCCCCGCTCACGCCAGGAACGCCCACAAATCCCCCCACTGGCAAGCCGAGGGGACCTGGCAACCCTCGGTGAGAACACAAGATGGGCCTGGGAGTCCAGAGCTGTGGGATCCAGCCCAGGCTACAAGCTCATTCTTGTGATATGGTCTATTTATATCATTCCAGAAATAAAATAGGAATGTTTCTTTCATGACTCATCATGAGATGACTGTTAGGGTGGGGCCTGGAGCTCTTTCAGAATTATAGCTACAGAGATCAATTCTCTGGGCCTGGAGAAAATGGTTGCTTTGGAGGGTGGACTCTGTGGCATGACCTGCTGAGATCTCTCCCCTCCCTAAACCCCTCCCATTGGCTCCACCCCCAAATCTCCAGTATTTTCCCACCCAGAGCTGGCAAGCCTATGGGTGAGGTGGACTGGGACAAGAAAGCATGACTGGCTCAAGTCACTTGTGAAGCCTCAATTTGTGGGGAACCTAGGTCTGCAGTTCCCAGCCCATCCATTAGAGCAATTTTAAAGCAGGCACTTTTCTATTTGCCTTTAGATATTACGCTTATGAGCAATGCTCCCTCTAAGCTGTGGGCCTCTTGTGAGCAAAAACTCTACTTTTGTGAGCTACTGGGCATTAAACTTGTGAGTGAGTGATTTGGCTGCTGCTTAAATTAGTTTGCTCTGGAGCCATCCTTCCTGGGCTAAGTCAAAAAAGTGATCTGGAAGTAGAGTTGCCAATCTCCAGGTGGGACCTGGGGATCTCCTGCTTTTACAACTGATATCCAGCTGACAGAGATCAGCTCCCCTGGAGAAAATGGCTGCTTTAAAGGGTGGACTCTATGGCATTGTACCCTGCTGGGGTCCCTCCCCTCCCCAAACCCCACCTTCTCCTGGCTCCACCCCCAAAGTCCCCAGGTATTTTCCAATCCGGACTTGGCAACCCTAGCTGGAAGCTAAAAAACTGAGCTAGCTCACTGTAACTCAGCTTAGAGGGAACACTGCTTATGAGACAAGTGGGGTTTCATTTTCTGACTCTCCCCCAGTTTCAATTGTGCTCAGTCACAACAGCGCTTCCTGCAAGGACGACTTCTCACCAGTAGAGGCCGCTCTCCTCGTCCTGCCACAGCAGCGCCGGGACAGAAGTTGTTCCGTCCCATACTGTAGTTCGACCTCTTCATCACTCGAGACGTGCCGCCCCCCCCCCCCCCCCGGTTCGCCTATAGCTTTCGGGTCACATTAACAGGAGGGAACGGATGCAGGGAAACAGTCCTCCGGTTCCGTGTCCTGTCGTTGTCCCGGCCGCAGGACAAAGGAATGGCTCATGAGGCTGGTAGGAACCAAGTTGGCCGGAACTGACTTACGGGAGCGGCGGGGGAAGATTTTCCTAGGCGGCTCGGCTTTCTGTCGTGCTGAGCCCGGAGTCCGGCGAGGGACGCTGTCGAAGGGTCATGCCGGGCGTGGGTCTTCTGTGCCGGCTGGGCTCGCGGCTGCTGTCTGGAGGACGTCATGGCGCGGTCCTCATGGCCAGCGAGACAGGAATGGGGAAGAGGTGGGTGCGCGCAAGCTGTTCCCCCGCGACCGTTACGGCTGACGCAGCCTCCTCCTCCTCCAAGCCGTGGCTCCTGCTCATTCAACAGCGGCGGGGAATGCAGCAGACCTACAGGGGCGTTTCCAGGGGAAGTTTTATTTGTTGAACATTGCCACTGGATTGAATTGGGAGTTCGTGCAGGCTTCTGGAACCAGGTCATGGCCGTGCATGCTGTTCCCTGGATTGCCCCTTCCCCATGGCATTCTTTGAACAATGGCAGTTTCTCAGCCCTTGACTGTGTGTCCATGCTCTTTTTCGCCCAGCGTTTTAAGATTTAAGGTTTTTCCTCCCAGCGCTTTAAGATGCAATCTTTTCGTTTTCCGAAATGCATCTTTCTTGCCTTTTAGTTTTTTGATATGGGGATGAGCTAGGGTTGCCGGGTCTGGGTTGGAAAATACCTGGAGACTTTGGGGGTGGATTCAGAAGAGGGCGGGGTTTGGGGAGGGGAGGGGCCTCAGCATGGTACATTGCCATAGAGTCCACCTTTCAAGGCAGCCGTTTTCTCCAGGGGAACTGATCTCCGTCAGCTGGAGATCAGTTGTAAAAGTGGGAGATTTCCAGGCCCTCCCTGGAGGCTGGCAACCTTAGGATAAGCTGCGGGTAGGGAACACACACACATGAAGCTGCCTTATACAGAATCAGACCATCTGGGCCAGTGTTACTCACTCAGGCTGGTAGTGGCTTACCGGGGTCTTCAGAAGGGCTCTTACACAGGACCTTACTACCTGATCCTTTCAATAGGAGATGTCAAGGATTGAACCTGGGACCTTCTGTATGCCAAACCCGTGCTCTGCTGCTGAGGCACTGCCCCTCCCCAAAGACTGCACATAAGTGTAACAGAATGCTTTTAAAGCTACCTGTACATTTAAGGCAATCTCAAGCAATTACCAGGAAACAGGATACTGGACTCAGTGGCCCACTGAGCTGATCATTCAGGGCACCTCTTATGACAGTCTTCCTATATCCAGCCCCTTACAGCAGCATTCCACCATAAGGTTCTCAGGCTATCGTCTTCCTTCCAGTATGGAAGTTGGAGTCCAAGCAGCTCTATAGACAACTGGAGCCTAGATTGACAGTTTACATAAGCTCTATTTTAGCAGCAGCCCAGGTATGTCAATGGGTGTACACATATACATAAAACATACCAGCACAATTAGCCCTCACTTCTCCCCCCTGGGAGATCATGCATACCTCTACTCACTCTCAATCAGCAGTAACTGATCCTGGAGCAGTTAGGACCTTGAAAACTCTTTTCTCCATAATTCTCAGTTGATTCATGGTTTAAGAAACCTTAACAAAGAATACTGTATGTCACATTCCACCTTTGCCACCTTACCTTTGATGGTTTGAGATACGCTGCAGCATAATGTTCTGGAGGTGGAGGTACACCTATATTTCAAGGCATCTCAACGTGCTCCTGTCATGTCATTGATACTGTTCCATTTGAAGGCTGTCAGTTGAGCAATGCATTGATAATCAGCAGTAAGGGGAAGAATTCCCTACTGATATAGTAGTTACCAGAGCTCTGTTTTCCCAATTTCGGTTTGTTGGTAGCGTGCAGGAACTAATTTGAAGAGACCTTGGGTTGGTGCAAGTTATGAACTGTCATCAAACTTTAGTAGTAACGAGGATGGTATTTTAAACATAATGCTAGGTGATGGTGGGAATGTTACACTGTGTCTCATTTTCTGAAACGTTTTTGTGTTTTGTTTGGAAGGGGTCTATGGTGTGTGATAGCCAGGAATATTGGTAACAAAGCCACATGGTGGGATGAGCACCTTTCCACGGAGAATGCTGAGTTTCTGAAGAAGATAACAGACGAAGAATTCAAAGCTCAAATAGCTAGTAAAATGTGTCCACTGAAAGATGAGCCTTGGCCTTTGCACCAGTGGGAACCAGGTTTGTATATAACGTGAGGAGAGGCAAACTTTTTGCCACAGGATAGTAGTTAATGAAAGTTGAAAGCTGTTTGCAACGCTTTCATTAACATCCTTTCATTAAAACCTCTTGAACTCTTGTACTCGGCAAGATCCTCATGCTTCAGCTGTGCTGGCCTTTTAAAAAATCAGAAGTGTTTTGTCATGAGTCTTTTCCTTTGTGTAACAGTTGCTGTGTTTCGCAAGTAAGTTCACAGAAGTCACTAGCCTGCAAAATAATTAAAATATATCAATTTATAAACTGCTTTCTTAAGAAAAAAAACTCTCCAGTTTCAGACCTCGGAAAACACAAGTTAAAAAATTTCATCTGTTCTGGGACTGCAAAATTAAAATTATAAGAAAACCCTAAAGATGGAAATATTTGGGGAATTTAAGTAGTGTCTACTTGATCTAAATTTTGAGGGAACTATATGGTTGACAGTTTGGGAGGTCTGGAGTGGTGTGTTCACACACCACAGGGTTGGGGGAATGGCCAGTGCTCAGTTATTTGAGGCTTCCTCCATGGCCATTCACTGAAGCTGCAGTGGGTTAGATTGCAGCAGCCTGTTGGTTTTTAAGCAGTTACCTGTAATACCACAGTCTGAGAATGTAAATGACCAGAGATGAATATGTCAACTGCTTTCAGGTTACGTTCCGGCCACAGTAGCTTTCTTTCACTTTTTTACCTGCAGGGTCCAAAAGAGTTGGCGTGGTCGCATTGAAGTTGGGAATGATGCCATTATGGACCAAGAATGGTGAAAAACTTCCTGTCACATTACTTCAGGTAAAATATAAAGTTTTTAAAAATCACACAATTTAATGAAAAAATTGTACAGTTCACACAGAATCCAAAACCAAGAATGAAATCTGTATAGTACCTTTTATTGGCAGCAACCATGTTGACTCAGGACTTTGCACAATTTTTTGTTCTTGTTTTACTGAAGAGAAGCACAAGTAACTTGCCTTCTGGATGCCATCCTGAATGTGTCTGCCTTTTACATTTTGAAGCCTTTTTTAAAAAAAAGAATAGAGACAAGATAATCCAGGACAGTTGTGTGATTATTTGAAGGCATAGAACATTATTTTGGATTCTAGTATCAAATTAAAAGGAGTACTGGCTTTGCTACAGCTTGCTCTGGACCTCTCGTGTTGTTGCTACTACAGCATCTTGGTTCTGTAAAGTAAAATAAAACTGGTGTCTAGTGGCACCTCAGAACTGATTCCAGCATAGGCTTTCATGAGCTGACTTCATCAGATACCTATAAGTATATAACTGTTACCAGCACACAGAAATGATTACGAGTTTGCCTGTCAACATGTACCAGCATTAGTCATTTTGTAGCCATAAACTGCCTGAGAAAAAGCTCTCTTCTGTTTTATAGAAGCTTTTCTGTCTAGTCACTTCATGGCATTTCTCTGTTTGTCAGACCAGTTGCTTGTTATAAGGGCCAGTCCGCAGAGCCTTGAACCAATCAGGAAATCCCACACAAGGCAATCAAAGCCTTCTTCTGGTTTGTTAACAGATTGTAGCCTGCACTGAACCTGGAGAATAACATACGGTTTATTGTCACCATCCCATGAATGTATTGGAATTCATCTTGGGTATAAACCGCTGAAGTAATAACTTCACAAGTCATTGAAAGTGTTTTAGTTATAGTATGTGTAGCATGTAGAAAATGACATTAAAAAATTCTAAAAGAAAGAAAGAGGCTGCAGCACATACAGCATGAAGTCACATTATTCAGTGGCATTTAGTAATAGTTGGTTGTTTGATTAATCAGTCTGAGTTTTGAGATCTTGTCTACCATCTTGAATAATCTTTTGAAGGTTAAAGACTGCCATGTTTTAAAGTACATTCCAAAAGAAGAAACTGATGGAAAAAATCCTTGTCTAATCGTGGGAGGAAAAACTGGCTCTCCATTTCGTGTAAGTCTACTGTAATGCTCTTCTGGCCAGAATTTTCATTAACAATCTCAATTTAAAAGTTTCTGTCTATTGTAATAAGAATTAGGGGAGGTGCCTCTCTGTGTATTTAAAACTTTGTCATTTTTTATGTGCATACATACAGATTTGCCATAGTTTCATGACCTTTGATATTTCCATGCATCCCTCCTCCACCATCTTTACCAGCGTTTGCTAAGCAGAATATATGACGAAAGGACAGATCTTCTGGTATCTTACAGCCAAAGTAGATGAAGTACTGTGAAGTCTGTGACTGGATCTCCAGTGTTTTGGACTGAAAATGGCTTGTCATATGGAGAGTTAAAATAACTCCACTGTGCCATGCCTGTGATCCAGATTGGGAGCCTCACAACAGCTGTTGATTTAATAAAAATACATTAAGGAAGTTCAAGTGCATGACTTCCAGCATCTCATCCAGTCTGGCCTTAACTCTTCCTTTCTGTTTCATTTTATGTGATTTATCTTGTATTGATTTTAGTACATTTGTATCCCACCCTTCTTCCAAGGAGCCCAGTGTGGTATTGCTCCCTCCTACAATTTTATCCTCACAACCAACCCTGTGAGGTAGGTTAGGCTTTGAGAGAGTACCTCCCCTTAGATCACTCAGCCAATGACATTCTAACTGCTACAGAACACTGTGTCTCTCAGTCATGCATGAGAGTATGGCTTCCATTTACCACCTGATCCCATCCCTGTTACTGCCATAGCTTATGCAATAAGTTTTTGCTTCCTTTTTAAAAAGGACAATATTGCCCATATTAAATTTCACAGGATGAACTAATTAATTAAGAGTTCTCCCTATGTATGTATGATTCCCCCCCACACACTTCCTTCCTCGGAGGCAAGATTTTCCTTCTGTTTCCCTTTACTGACTGAGCCATCCTAGTAAGGTGTTTTCTTCTTTGCTGAAGAACTCTGGCTGTCCCACCCTGTCACCGTACAACATTTTGGCTGTTGGCTCAGTCCAGAAACCTGAGGGAACAATCAGGAGCCCCCTTTAACTTAAACAACTTAAATGTCACTGAAGGAGTTTTGAAATTCCAAAATAAGAAAATATTTTATTTGACATAGAGGGGAAAGGTCAGGTGAAATCAGAGGATGAAATTTCTGAGCTAAAACTAGTACATGCACAGACTTTGGGTCTTGTGTTTCAGACTAATGAGAGTTTCTTAAGCTATTCACTGTTACTTAAAATCTTTATGTTGAGAGGCTTTTGTTCTAGTATTTGCCCAAACACTTCAGTACACTTTCTTTGAGTATTTTCTGGCTCTTTTGGTTTCCAGAAGGCTGATAACACTCTTTCCAGTACCCAAACACCTTCTCTTGAACCACCAGTACTCACCTTGAGTGTTTAACTGACTCTTAAAGTATCCAAAGGCAGTTTCTAAGCACACCAGACCAGGGATCTCTCTACTCTTCAGAGCTAACTCCCTGTTAGACTGGGTAGGAAAATTCTCCCCTTGCTAGAAGATCTATTCCCTTTCTTTGTCCTGAATGGGGGTCTCTGTCCAACTATCCACTGGTTCTTGCCAGCTTTCCCCAGTTCTCCTGTTTGTGTTAAACTGCTCTCAGCTAAGGCTGAACTCAGACTCAACTTAGTCAAGGCAGAAATCTGACTGACTCTCTCCTCAGCGTGCAGCTCTCTCAGGTCTTTCCCTGCTCAGCTGATGCTCACTCAAAGCTCTCTGTTTCTGTAAAGAATTAACCCTTCACAGTCCTTTACTCTGTACAGCACTTTGAAGCTTTTAAAAGAGGCAGATTTTCTTTTCTACATTTACTTTGGGTTTTTTTTATACACACAAAGTATCTTAAACGTGTGTTCAGCCAAACCTGTTTTGTGTATTATAGGAAAAGAGATTTTCCTGCATTAATGTTCAGCGTCTTGCTTTCTGGCAAGAAGCTGAGGCACGCTTCTGGGCCCTGTTCCTGTGCCTTTTAAATTGGCCTGAAATGTGACCAGTGGAGTTTTTTGCAGCCAGCACTGAAATGGATGGGGAAAATTGACTTGCTGATTTTCTGTATGCAAGACTGCTGTTAAAAGTCACTGGAGCAAGGACAATAAAGTGTCAGCTGTCTGTAGCGCCCATGTCATGTTTTTCTTACCAAAAGAAAACAGCTTTTTGTTAATTTGGAGCCTTGCAGGCTGGTCTGTAAAGAGGCCATGTATGACATCCTGTTGGTAAATAATCTTGTGTTCTGTCACATTAATTCATTGAGACTTGGTATGGTGTAATGGTCAGAATGTTTGCATGGACTAGGAATATCTTGGTTTGAAGCACTGCTCAGCTGTGAAATTCACTAACTTCAGGAGTACTTTGTAGGGTAGGTTGTGAGGATAAAATGGGAATAGCTGTAAGTTTGCTGCCCTAATTCTTTGGTGGAAAAATGAGATACAAATGCCACTTGCCACTGAATGAAGTTCCAGTGTCAATAATTGCTAGCCCATGGAGGAAAGTGAGCATCAAAGGGTAGCTGAAGCATAGTTTCAGTGCATTACGTAGCATAGTTTGTTCCAGTGGGCTTCTCTATCAAAGGACGGAATTATATGGCCTGAAGTGTGGGGCAGTGGTCTTACCAAAGAGGTAAGATATCTTAGTTCCTAATCTTAAACAAGGTGTCTTGCCTAAAAATTTGACAGCTGTTATTTTTTACAAATCGAGTCTCTGATGTAATCAGCATGGAGATTTATCTACCTTTTAAATGTTCACTGCTTGTTTTCAGCGCTGCAGTGTGTGGAGATGAATTCTCTTCAGAAGAAAAGTTGTAGGTTGAATGATTAACTAAATGTTGTGTGTGGACGACTCCTCTCTTCCTTAAAATTAATGGTACCATAAAACTTCCTTCAGCAATCTCTGAAAAAATAATTACTTTTTAAACAGCTGTATCTTAAACTGGAATTGTATACATTTTCAAGTCGTAGGATTGGAATCCCAGGCAGAATGACTAAGAGGTAACCAAGTTTACCCGGTCTCATATTTCAATGTGATCTATCGTCCCCATAACACAATCTTTGCCTGCCTCTTGCAGAACTAGCTGTTTGTCATTTGGGGGGATGGGGGGCAAGATGCTCTTCTGTCCCAGCTGCAGGAGGGGCAGGAACTTGTCGTGCTGTGTGGTCACCTTGATGAGAGGGATTCGTGACTGATAGCCAGAGGCGCCAGATGCCTTTGGCAGCAGCTGGAGATAAATCATGCTCATATCTCAGATTAATGGCAGTTAATTTGGGTTGAGTTAGTAGTGTAAATGGGAGATACATGTTTCATATCCCATATATTTGAGGAGGGGGCTGCAGCTCAGTTGTAGAGCATCTGCTTTGCATGCAGAAGGTCATTGATTCAGTTGCCGGTATATCTACGCGAAAGGATTAGGTGAAAGACCTCCACCTGCGACCTGGAGATTTACATACTTTGGGGGGGGGGGGGGGGGAGGACCAACGCCTCAATGTAAAAATTCAGCTCCCCTATCTTATATATATTATTTCGAAGTAAGTCCTGTTGATTCCTGTATAGCTTTCTTCTAAGGAAGCATACTTTGGATTATTGAAGTACTGATCTGTTCATTTTTAGGGTGTTTTTTTGTGGGTGAGGGCAGGGCTTTTTTTTCTGGGGGAACACACCGGAACAGAGTTTCGGAATCTCTTTGACAAAATTCTTTTTAAAGTGTTCAAAAGTTCATGAGTTTTCAGTTTACAGATTGAAAACCTCATTTGCCTCTTGAGTGTTCCGGCACCTCTTTTTCAGAAAAGAAAAAAGCCCTGGATGAGGGGAGAAGGGTGCAGAAGAGCTGTCTGTTACATTATTTGCCTTCCTGAGATTTTTCTAGCTCTGGTATCCAACTCCAGAATTGCAAAGGTTTCCCGGTATTGTACGGTGTATGTACAAAATAATGAGCAATCTACAGATTGCGGAGGTGATGTTGTGTAACCTTAAAGCTGTCCTGATGAATTTGTTTTTAAAAGTTCAGGAAGGCATTTTCATTGGGAAGAGGAAAATGGCAGGGAACTTCTGCCACACTGACCGCCTGACAGATGGTGATTATCCAAGTGTGTCACTGCTGTCAGTCATGTAAATTGCTTTCTAGGGAGATCCATTTAAAGGCCAAAATTTGGCTGCGCCGCTTCTTGCATTTTCCATTCTCATTCCTTTTAGTTGATACATTGAGGAAAAAAGACTCAAGAGCTCTTTCTGAATTTATCCACTTTAAGCCATTTATAAACTGTATGTTCTCTGTGTTAAGTTAATAATGAAAGCTACTTTTTATAGTGAAAGGGCCTTTTCATTAAGAGCTGTACTTTGTTATGTTGAATTAGTCTGTGGAGAAATCTTCTTCAGCCATTTTAGTTCTGACTCTGCGTTGGTTCACTAATGGAGTGTCTCTTCTTTTGGCCCTTTTCCATTCAAGCAACTTTAAATATTACCCTTTGTATTCGCTTTTGTGAGACTGAGAATTTACTGCAAGTTCTGTAAGAGAGAGACGTGGCCATCATAATTACTGATGCATGCAAAAATCACACTTTGAAAAGCATCATTTTTTTAAATTGAAAAATGTTTGCATTGAGGTTTACTGGTACATCATACATACATATGGTATTAGTGGCTAGGGTGCAAACCTAGATGTAACCTGGGCAAATGAAGGTTCAGTTGAAGCTCATTTTGAGTTTAGACTGGTCACTACCTTGCAACCCAACCTATTTCACTGGTTGTTGTGAGACTTGGGGGGAGGTGTGCATCACCATTAATTCCTTGGAGGAAGGGCATATTGGGAACTTGAGTGGCTGACAAAAACAGCATTTGTCTTTTTTATATGTAACCAGTCCTGTGTGTGTTTCCCCAGAGGCAAGTTCCAGAGTTCACTGAGACTCCCATTTGTGCATATTAGAAACTGTTGTCCCTGTACCAATGCTCTCCAGTCTTGATGAGATTGCACACTTTGGGGATTTTGAGAACAGGGAGTGGGCACTGATGCAAAATGGTTGTTGTGGAGGCTGAGACCAATCACAGCATTATGTGTGTGATATGCTGTCAAGCTGCTTCCAAGCTATGGTGATTCTGTAAATGATCAGCCTCCAAAATGTCCTATCACTGACAGCCTTACCTCAGGTCTTCTCCTAACCTTTTCAAGTTTTCCTAGTGTTATTGTCTTTTCCAGTAGGTTTTGTCTTCTCCTGATGTAACCAAATTACAATAGCCTCAGTATAGTCATCTTCTAAGGAGTATTCAGGATTGATTTGATCTAGAACCCACTTATTTGTCTTTTTGGCAGTCCATGGTATCTGTAAAACTCTCATCCAACCTTATGTTTCAGATGAATCAATTTTCTTCCTGTTAGCTTTCTTCATTGTCAAATTTTCACATCCTTACATAGTAATGGGCAATGCCATAGTATGAATTATCTTGATCTTGGTCTCCAGCAGTATTTCATTACACTTAAGGATCTTTTTTAGTTCCTTCACGGCTGCCATTCCAAGTCTCAGTCTCTTTTTTGATTTCTTGATTGTATTCTCTCTCGTCATTGGTGATTGACCCAAAGAATAGAACATCTTTTTAACAATTTCAATTTCTTCATTGTCAACTTTAAAGTTGTATAATTCCTCAGTAGTCATTACTTTTGTCTTCTTAATGTTCCACTGTAATCCTACTTTGGCAATTTCTACTTTAACCTTCATTAGTAGTTGTTTTTACTGTTTTCTTTACTATTTTAGTATTATCTTTACTGTTTTCTGCTACTAATGTGGTGTCATCTGCATATATCGAATAGATGGTCCTTCTACCAATTTTCAACCCATCTTCATCTAAATCTAATCCTGCTTTCTATATGATATGTTCCATATGATATTGAACAGATGGAGAGATAAAATACATCCTTGTCTGACAGTTTTGCTAACTGGAAACCATTTTGTTTCCCAATATGCTGTCCTAAAAGTAGCCTCTTGTCCAAACTACACATTACTTATAAAAAAACATGTTGTTGTACACTCATTTATTTTAAAACCGTCCATAGCTTTGCTGTAATCTATAAAACACAGATGGATTTTCTTCTGAAATTCTCTCATGTGTTCCAGTAACCAACATAATTTTACAGTATGATCTCTAGTGCCTCTTCCTTTTGTGAATCCAGCTTGAACTTCTGGCATTTCTAGTTCCATGTATTGTGAGAGTCTGTAAAATTTTGAGCATCAGTTTACTAGCATGGGAAATTTAATGCGATGGTCCATTATTTGCTGCCATCTTTGATGTTTCCTTTTGGGGAGGATTGGAATGTAAATTGAACTTTTCCAGTCTGTGGGCTGTTGTTTTGTTCTCCTTATCTTTTGATATATTCTTAATGTTTTGATGGGTTCAGTTTCTATAGCTTGAAATAGTTCTATTGATTTCCCATCTAATCCTGGTAATTTGTTTCTTTCAATTGCTTTTTTAAAAAAAATTAAAAGCTTTCAGTTTCTTTTTCAGCATTTCTAATCAGGCCATAAAGCTGAATTATAATTATGTTTATAAGCTTTTCATGGAATCTGATATTATTACATCAGACTTTGCATTATAGCAGCTGATAGCTTGTGCTGCATCTGGCCTCACTACTACAGCATGAGTGTTCCTTCTGAGTTTGTCATTTCATTTCTTTTAGGTTACTCATACCCAGGATTACAATGTTTAAACGTTCCATATCTCATTTTACAATTTCAAGTTGATCTTGATTCATACTTCTCACATTCCATGTTCCTGTGATAAGTGCCGTACAGCTTTGAGCTTTCATTTTGCATGTGTTTACATCAGTAACTGAATGTCCTTTCAGCTTTAATCTGGTTGCATCATTAGGGACAGCAGTACTGGTACTTGTATTCTGCTTTTCCCCAGTAGCTGAGTGCCTTACAATCTGGGGGTCCTGTATTACAGCACTTTATCTTCTTTTGTTGTGAGTTGTCTCATAGGGCTTTCAAGGTATGAAATCAGAAGTGGTTTACCATTGCCGCCATCTGCACAGTACTAATCAGGATTAACTAAAGTGTTACTGCCATTGTCTATGATAGATCCTCCTCCAGTATCACCTTCCACCACTGCTGCTTCCCAGTAGCTACCCTTCGTGGGTTCTTCTGTCCCCATCACCGTTGGAACTGTCTGTTCTCTTTTGCTGATGTGGCCATTGATCCTTGAAAGGGGTGGATGCATCTTAGTCTGGTGTCTCAGCTTTGACCATTGCACTCCAGGTGTGCTGACCCCTGCAATTTCCCCAAATGCGGGAAATTCGACTGCATAATTTGTGGATTAAATTTCTAATATTTCACCCATTTTTTTCCCTTGTGGCTGGTGTCTCTTTTAGAAAGGTCAGTCTCGACTGGAGATGTACAGAGAAATTGGCCTTCCGCCAAAACAGAAAATAACATCATTTAAAGTGTCAGATAATGCTATCATTAAACCAGGTAATCTCTTCGAAGTGGAGTACCCTGAACATAATTTTGCATGATGTTCTCTCCTTTGTAAATCAGCACCATTGTGCAGAGGTATAAAAGTATGCTAATGTGTAATACCTCACGAGGGAAGAGAAAAATTCCTGTATAGGTAAAAGATAGCATTAAAGACTGCTCGTTTTCCATGGGAGGGTAAAATTGCAGTTGTTGTTTCACATGCCTGCTGTTTTATATTTTTAAAATTTCTCTTCCCCTTTGAGGTGAGGTGGGTTTTTCTTTTTATTATTACTATTTAACAAACTGCCAAATTGCAGCTATATACTGAGACGGCATGAAACTAAAAGAAATGTCTGTGGTTTCTATATTACGATTCATCCTAAGGGGGGGGGGCATGGCTGAGGGCTAGAACATCTGTTCTGCATGCGAAAGGTCACAGGATCAGTCCCTGGCATCTCCAGTTAAAAGGCTCAAGTAATGTGAAAGACCTCTGGCTGAGACCCTGGAGAGCTGCTGGTAGACACAGTAGGCTCTGCTGACCTCAGTAGACCAGTGACTGGGCTTGGAATGAGGCAGCTTCATAGGGTGGGTCGGTATCCTCTCCTGCAGTTTGAAAATGGCACATTAACCTGTCACACACTCTTGTTCCTTGTCCAGCAAGAACTTGCACTTCTCATCTCAATAAACATCAAAACAAAGATTTTAAATAGAAATTGCCTGACTAGGTCAGTTTCGTGACAAAATGAAACAGTAGCGGCACACTTTTCAGAAAGTCTTCATCAAGTATAATTTCCTAAGGCATTTCTTTTCCTTTATCGATTGCTTTTTATGGATTTGGAGAATACAGTAGGACCATGTTATCATTGCTTGTGAGCTGATGTGTCAGCAGTCTAAAATATTGGAGCTTTTAATGCAGTCTGTCATGTGCAAAAGTGTGCTAATAAATTTAATATCCACCAATTAAAAGCAAAAAAAAAGAACAAAATCTGTTCTCTCTGGAGAGAAAGCCTGAAAGGAGAAAAGGCCACCGAAGATGAGCTGGAAGACAAGTTGGGCTTTAGATTTGGCTGTTCTTTTTCTTTGCCATCCTGGAAGCTGATTGGCTGCTCACAGAGCATTACAACCGCTGCTCTTGGATTTATTTCAATCTTTGTTCGTTGTGCCATTGAAAGGACTTTATACAGCAACTTTCACGTCCTTTCTTGTTACCTCTGAATCAGCAGCTGCGCTTTCTTTAAACTCATTAAATCTAACATGCATGTGTAATGGCAGATAATATTTTGCAACAGTGGACTTGATTTAAATGACTTCCCATTCACAGTATTAAAACCTGTGTGGTAATACTAATTAGTTTGAAGTGCAATTATTCATCAGCTTAAACTCTTTTTTCTCCCACTTATTTAAGGTACTCCGCTCTATGCTGCTCATTTCCGCCCTGGGCAATTTGTGGACGTCACTGCAAAAACGTAGGTTGCTTTATACCACAGCATACAAAATATACATTGGGAGGTTTTAGCCACAAAATGATAGTATTTATTTGTCATACCTTTTTGGTACATAAGGTGATCGTTTTTGAGATGCATATTGTCAAAAACTGTGATTTTAACTGTATTTTCCTTCATTCGTGAATAGTGCTTATAATACAGACACTCAAAAGTGGTCTAAAATATTACTTAACTTATTGGTATTTTGCTAATGCAGTCATGAGAGCCAGTTTGGTATAGTAGTTAAGTGAGCGGACTCTAACCTGGGAGAACTGGGTTTGGTTCCCCACTCCTTCACTTGCAGCTGCTGGATGACCTTGGGCAAGCCATAGTTCTGTCAGAGCTGTTCTTGAAAGCTTTCTCAGGCCCACCTACCTCACAGGATGTCTGTTGTGGGGAGGGGAAGGGAAAGGATTTTGTAAGCCACTCTGAGACTCCGAGTGAAGGGCAGAGTATAAATCCAATTTCTTCTTCTTCATCATCATCCTTTCTCACTTTTTTACCATTTTGGTAGAGAACTTCTATGTACACACCCATTAATAGCAATTTTTGATTGGATGCTTTAAATATTAATTGAACTTCTACTGGATGTAGAAACTGCTACAATTTACTAGCTGATATCTAAAGAAGAGGATAGGTGCATGTGGAGAAGAACTGGGCACGGAAGCAGCTTTGTGTTCATGGTTCACAGTCGCACTTTTCATTGCTCAACAAAAAAGCCATTGTTCGGTTTTAAAAGGACTGTGTGTCCCTTCTGCTGCACTGCCTGCTCAAGCAAAAGCCAGGCTCTGGCTGGGTGTGTGGCTGTACATGAGGAACCCTTTCCATCTTGCCCTTTTTGCTGATTTGTCTGTGTGTGGGCTAGCTAGCCTGATCTCATCAAATCATGGAAGCTAAGCGGGGTTCACCCTGATTAGTATTTAGATGGGAGACCACTAAGGAAGTCTAGGCTCCTTATGCAGAGGCATGCAGTGGCAAACCACTTCTGAACGTCTCTTGCCTTGAAAACCCTACAGGGTTGCCATAAGTTGTCTGCAAGTTGGCAGCCAAAAAATAAAATAAATCAGTGGTAATAAAAATAGCTGTGGTATCCTTGAAATGTGGAACCTCTCTCCACCTGCTTTCCTTTCATGTCTGTCATTTCTTCTTCAGTTCTCTCTTCAGTTCTGTTCTGCAGAAGCTTTGGCTTTAAACGCTTTAGTCCTCCTGCTCAGTTTCACGCAGCCTGATTGTCTGGCCTGGTTCCCACTTAGGAACTAAACTCTTATCTAGTCTGTACCTTCAGGCAAGGTGTGCCTGTGACTGAATGCTTCTCCTTCGAAATTTCTGTGTGAAGCGTGTGGAGATGAAAGCTAGGTTAAGCTAAGCTAGTGTTTTCTCTAGCTCTCAAGTTGAGGGGATTATTTATTTATTTGATTGTTTAATTTTTGTCTGAAGGATTATTCATTTACACAGGCCAAATCTGACATGGTATTTCCCGGGTGTGGGGGCACCACCTCAATGAGAACTGCGCCTTCGTGTAACATGACTGCATTTTGTCCCATCCATTCCCTCATCACCCTGATCTCTTCCATCCGCTTCCTTCCCCCTCTCTTGTCATAGCCTTTTGTAATAGTATCATCTTTAAGTTAAAGAAATCCTGCAGTTCCCTAACTTTACCAGTAAAGGTGAACAGGTCTGGGATTTTATTTAATACCTATATTGGAGTTTACAAAGCTGGCTTGAGGCAAAATGTCTTTCGAGGCTCAGCATGTGTTAATTTTAATTTTTATTTATTTATTTTATTAAATTTCTAGCCCACCCTTCCCTGCACCGCAGGGTTCAGGGTGGGTTACAACAGTAGATATATACAACAAACGTAAAATAATTAAAACATAATCTACACAATATTAGAACCTATACAACATCAGCTAATACAACTCACAAGATGGCAGTAAGACACAAGTTGACAAGTGCTCCCAAAAAACTTTCAGTACATGTGCCCATTGATAGAAACCAGATACTGGGCAAGTGACAGAAAACCAGCAACAATAGCACCAGATATATAGATAAGTAGAATGGATTTCAAGTTCTGCGTTACTGGTCAGGGCAGGTTCCTGTGTTCAGTCGGTGCAGGATGACTCAGTAGGGGCGTTACCTTTTTACAGTGGTGAGGGGGAAGCACAGACTCCTCAGATCTGAAATCTCGCTGGACACCTGTGGGTGTGCTGTAAGAGGTAGGGGGAAACTATAGTCTGGAAAGGCCCAACACATAGCATACGGCACCTCTGAAAGTGTCCCACCGCTGGCCGAGAATTGATGGCATTAAAATGTGTTCTTAGGGGTGGCAGGGTTTATGCATGGCGGTCTTAGGTGACCATCTCTAGCCTATTAAATGTTGAAACTTTTTTTTGTTTTGTAGTATACTTGGAGCTTGTTAAAACTTGGAAGCAGAAACCGGAAGAGAGATTGTTCCCGAAGTGATGCCTCTTATATGTGTACAGTTTGTTGTGTTGAAATTGCTTTTCGATTTTTATCCTCTGAAAAGTACTATTTATGGCTTTGTGGATAATTCACTTTTTTAAAAGAAAAACAAGTAAGGGGCCATCTAGATGAAATGTTGAAGTGGACGCTTAGTCCTCTGACACCTTGGATTATGCTGCTTGATTAAAGTTGGCAGAGCTATTTTCTCTGAAGTTTGGTTCTTTCAGATCATGAATTGTGGGTGGAGGTTCTCCCACCTCCTTCCCTGCAGATTCTGCTTTGTTGCTAAAGTGTTCATGGTGTCCTGATCTCGACTGTGCGGTCGGCATTCCATGATTAATGTGGACACACTTTACTTCTAGTTTCTGCTTCCTGCTGAGTGCTCTAGTAACAGCCTATAGAAACCTTCAAACAGAATCTTTTGAAGAATTCCTGGAATCACATGCCTTTTTCACTGTGTTAGCATTATGAGTTTTGTCATGCCAGCAAAATTAATATAGAGCTGCGCATTTTCATGTTCACCACACTGGATCATATCGGTTTCAGCCATTGTGTTCAGAGGCTTTTCTTTTCACTACATCAGTGAAGACTTTTAAAATGCAGCCATTTAAAGTATACACAATATGAAATGAAGTGTGCTGGTTAAATCCAGATGGTTAAGTAGCTAATAATCAGAATAAATTATACTGATTCCCATTTAGTTCACATAGTAATTTGTAATTCATAACTCAAACGTGTATCATACGTGTTGTATCTTTAGTGTTTCCTTGCCATAGTAATTATTCTGTGGGGTTTGTCTTTCCAAGGACGTGCTGGTTCTACAAAAGTATAGATCCCCCCCCCATCTCAAGCCTTTCTAATCCTCCCCTAGCTCCATTGAGAATATTTGTGTCCCTTCTTAGTCGACCTCATATACCTTGCCCAGATGCAAATACTTTGGTATCTTATAAGGTAGCACTCTTTGCATTAGCAGCCAGGAAAGGTAGAGCAGAGGTGGCTCTTAGAAATGCTGCTCCCTGAGATGCAAGGCATTAACATTGTTAAAATTGGAGTTGGAATTTTTAAATGCTGCATATAATTTTAATTTGAGGTATTTTAGACATTTTAGATATTGTATAAATGAACCTAATTCTCACTGAATTTAATAACTAAATGTGTATTTTAAGGTATTAGGGATCCAGTTTTATATAAAATTGTGACAGCCAAAGGCCATATACAATAAACTTTATTCATGCTTCATATACTTTGCCAAGGGAAAAGGGGGAAAAGATGGGCAGAGGTGAAGGATGTAGGTCTCACCAGACAAGGCATTTCTTGTGGAAGGTGCAACCACATAGAAGGCCCTGCTGTTTATATACATTTTAATGTGGTTTATATAGTTAATGACAAAGAAGAGGCTGTTTGCTAAATGAGCATCCTGTTCAGAGTGACTGTGTGCTGTTGCAAAAATATCTTTTTCTATAGATTTATTCTTCAAAATTGATTTAGTTTGGCTTTGCTTACTTTCAGAATTGGTAAAGGTTTTCAAGGAGTCATGAAAAGATGGGGATTTAAAGGCCAGCCTGCCACCCATGGCCAGACCAAAACACACAGGCGACCGGGAGCAATTTCCAGTAGTGTGAGTGTTCTGAAGTGTTATTCCTGTAGGTGCATGAAGGGTACGTGATCAAAGTATGTTCCGTTGGTTGTACCTACGCACTCTAGATCAAGAAGTTTAATTTATGAAACTATGTGTCCCAAGTGGATCTTACACATAAAGTAGTGCAAAATGCTGTGGCTGGACTGCTCGCCAGCTGTCAGGAGCATGTGACCCCGATATAACAGCAAATACACTGGCTACCAATCCACTCCCAAAGTTCAAGGCTTTGGTTCTGACCTTGAAAGCCCTATGTGGCATGAGACCGGTGTATCCGAAGGACTGCCTTCTCCCATACGTTCCTTCATGGGATTTAGGATAACAATTAGAGGCCCGAACCTGTTTTGCCACCCCAGAGAGCCAGTCTAATGTAATCATTGAGAGTGCTGGTCTAGAACCAGGGAGATCTGTTTTCGAATTCCCTCTTGCCATGAACATTACTTGGTGACATTAGATTAGACATTTTCTCAGCCCTCCTAACAGTCGTGGAGTGAGGAAAAGCTGGAGAAGGGAGGGGGGGCATGTATACAGCCCAGAATCTTCTTAAGAGAAAGGATAAAAATGCACTAAATACATTTATTTTAAAGTTATTACTTCCTGACTTCATGCCCTTTGTCTTGACATCGTTAGACTATCAAGCTCTTGATTAAGTGCTGGTTGTTGTACAGTTAAAGCTGATTTCCCCCCCTGGTCACAGGGGCAGCTTGCTAATGGGCAAGCACAAGAGCAGTCTCTCTTCATTTTATTTGGAATTAAATCTAGAGTCCTGCCAGTTTCATACCCTGTTCTTAGCTACAGCAAAAGGCCAAAGAGCAATTGTAGTTATGGTGGCTGAAGCAGCAGGATCCCTGTAATACTCGGCCATTTGTCAACCTGACACATTTAATTTCAAGTGTATTGCACATTGACTGCAAACGCCTTTCTTAACATGGGCTTGACTCGCTTGTTGATTCCAGGCAAGCTAAAATTAAACACATTAAGGGGAGGGGCTGTGGCTCAGTGGTAGAGCATCAGTTTTGCACGCAGAAGGTCTCAGGTTCAAACCCTGGCATCTCTAGTTTAAAGGTATCAAGTAGTCAGTGATGTGAAAGACTTTCTGCTTGAAACCCTGGACAGCTGCTCAGGGTAGACAGTGCTGAGCTTGATAGGCCAATGGTCTAAATCAGTATAAGACAGTGTGTTCAAGGCTGCACAAAGTGCAGTAATTGGCAGATTTGATGCTTGGTTTTGCCCTACAAAAGCCTTTGGATAGGGCAGCTTAGAGGGCTGCGTGCATGGTCTTTGACAACAGTCGGCTTTCACAAACATATCTTAAACTTTCAGTATAGCTGGTCATATGGCTGGGATGATGCAATAAAATACGAATGTGTGAAAGTTCAATCAGGGATCCATAATGGTTTGGATTTTTCAGAAAATCTGAGCTAACAGAAGGGATTGCCATCAACAGAACAAGACTTCTTCATTTCCCTTCTGTAGCTGAAAATGCTTCTCCACCTGCGGGACAGGGGACCTCCCACCCAGCACAGCATGGGGAAGATGGGGTCAGAAGTCTGCACCACGGGGCTGGAATCCAGAAATTCTTCTATTGGCAGAAAATTTCTGCTTGGTCCCACCCATTAATATGCTACAATTAGAAAGAATGCTGAAATAGCATAATACATCCAGTAAACAATGTGAGATAAAGCAGGGCGGGGAGAAGTCACCTAGAAATTTCACAGGCAATTAAATTAAAACCTTATTACCTAAGTAGAAAGTACCTTTCCTGCGGAGTTCCATTTTCCTACAACTCTATTCTCTTTATGAAAATGACTTCTCAAACAGTTCTGTTGTACACATTTTGTAAAACTATAGAAAAGTGTAGAATCAAATTGAATAGCACCTTTGAAAACAACATGATTTGGGGAGTATGAGCTTACAAGAGTCCAAGCTCCCTTTTTCTTTGACTCTCGAAAGTTCACACCCCGAAAATCTTGTTGGTTTCTAAGGTGCTGCACGACTGCCGACCAACATGGCTACCCTCTGGAACTGTATTTATAGAAACGTTGGGGGGCTTCCTGACCTCTTCAATTAGGCTATTCTGGTGGGGGTGGGATGCAACTGAGAGAAAGGTCACATGCAGGCTGTTGTTGTTTTTAACCTTTTGCAGGGTGGTACCTTCAGGAGACTTTACTCTGATTAGTAGTTTTCCCAGGAAGCAGTCCCTCCGAATTCAGTTGAATTTTCGTGAGCATTCAGTGTCATTAATTACTTTTTGCTGCAAAATTGTAACACAACATTTGGCTTAGTGTTGATTTAACTACCTCTTTTTGTCTCTGTGAATGTTCCCTACAGGAGCACTTCTGTGGTATATTACCAGCTCTTAGGGTTTTTTTGTTTTTGCAATAGGGGCTTGGACGGGTCCTCAAGGGAAAGAAAATGCCAGGACAGATGGGTAACTACTACAGGACAACACGGGGGCTAAAGGTATAAGGCTATATATAGAATTTTCTGAGACTTGATATAGTAGCTTTGTAGTACATAATTGCCTTCCATTGGTCACAAACATCAAACCGTTAGGGCGCTGAGGAGACTGCTAGTGGCTCCTCTGGATTCTCCCACCTCCCTGAGGAGCCAGGAGGGCCGGTCCTTCCTGATCACTTCACAGTCAGCCGTTCCACAAGTATGGTGATTAATACATTTTCTTTCCATATTGTAAGCTACTTTGAGAACTCTTGAAGTTACAAAGGGACTGATAAATATATTTAATAAACTGAGGGTACTTCAATTCCCCCCTCCCCCACACAGTGCCTCACACGATGGAGTGCAGGGAGAATTTCCACTCCCACCATGAAGCGCTGCTGAATGAGGAAGAAGGCACCATGTTTTGCTATCTTGTTTGTAGTTGTGCTCCTGGGCGGTGCTGCGGCCGTGGCCCTGTGTCTCCTTCACCACCTCTTAATGCCCCTTGGTGAAGATGCTACATCTCCTTCAGTGGAATTCTCCCTGTGTCCCACTGCGCAAGTTGTTTCTGATGCCCACTGCAGACCAATCTCCCTGTCAAACTGAGGAACAATTTTCTGTATTTTTTTTTGTTACTCCATAGCCTGGTTTTCTTTTAGATTCATCTCTCAACTTCCCACCCATGTTACTTTCCCACCACATGGTGTTGTCTTCACCACCCTTTGGGGGTTATCGTTGACAAATTGAGCAGATTACAAAATGTAATGTTTGGGTTTCAGTTTGAACATTTTAATCTTACAGATCTGGCGGGTCAATGTGAAGCACAACATCTTATATGTCCATGGTTGTATCCCAGGTCACACAAATTGTTTGTTAAAGGTAAGTTTCACTTTTGAGCTGTTTGATAATATGTTTGCACAATGCCGTTTCGTGAATGTGTTTTCCATGATCTTCGATTTGAGTCCAGTTGCACCTAGAGACCAACAGTACTTTCTTGTGCTCTTCACCGTTTCTTGCTATAGGGTTTAACCCTCAAGAATTGTACGCTGGGTGAGTGTGCAGAAGGAAATTTCTCTCACCTCCTTCCCATTGGAGCCCCTCGTGCTCCCCAAAAGCCATCCCTCGTGGTCAGGGGACTTGAGTAGACGAAAAGGGTACACTGAAGTGGGAACAGTTATTCACAGAAATTGTCATCTCTGCCACACTCTTTTGTGGCTCTTGACTTGTGAAAAGTGCTCTTGACTTGCGAAAAGTGGGGCATTTACACAACCAGGGAGGATTTCTCCCAAGTGCAATCTATATGCTCGGGCACTGTGGACAGAGTTTTGGTAAGCAAATTCATAGTGACATTGAGCATTAGGACTTGCTGCTTTATCTTTATGAATTTATATTGCCATTCTTTGGATAGTGTTGTTTCCATTGTGGTAGTCAGAAGTACAATTTACATTCGGTATTTTCTAGAGTACTTAAACATGGTTTTGTGGAAGAAATGTCCCGCGTGGGGTTCAGGGGCAAACCCCTCCAGGTACAAAAGATGGAAGTAGGTTGAACAGAGACAGGAGTTACATGGGGAGTGGAAGGTGGGATGTGGAAGAAATGTCCCGCGTGGGGTTCAGGGGCAAACCCCTCCAGGTACAAAAGATGGAAGTAGGTTGAACAGACAGGAGTTACATGGGGAGTGGACGGTGGGATGTGGCAGGGGTCAGCTCTTTTAGCTGGTTGGGTTGTTTAAGATGGAGGGAGGCCTCCTCGTGAACATTAGCCTAATAGCCTTTTTGGGAGCATGGCAGAAGCATGGCTGGAAAGTAGTATTTAAAAGGGAAAGGAAATGGGAGGCCTAGGAAGAAGGGGCTCCATGGCACTCTACGGAGTTGGGAGGGCATAGCAAGAGGGTGAGAATGATCCCTTTTGCAAGTATCACCCCTTCAGTCATGAAAGAGTGAAGCTGAAGTTTCTGTAAGCTAGATTCAGGTGGAGTAGTCGTGTTGGTCTGAAGCAATAGAACAAAGTTTGAGTTCAGTGGCACCTTGAAGACCAACAAAGTTTTATTCACGGTATAAGCTTTCATGTACAGGCACACTTTGTTGGTCTTGGTGCCACTGGACAAACCTTTTTCTGTAAGCTAGCAATAGCAACTTTAGCATAGAACCAATTAGATTTAGAGTAGTTTCTTCCCACCAAAAAGGGGGAGGTTTTATCTTAATGAGGTGGCCTTAAGATTGACTACTGGCTAATCAATATGTTGGAGATAGGTGGAGCTCTGGGGTGAAAACTTTCATTCCTTCCTTCTTAGGGTCTGAAGGAACAAAGAAACAAGACAGAGTAGATCAGAACTAGAAAGATGAATTAGGTATTGTTTTCTTTCCATGTAATCCTTTCCCTAATTTTGAAGTAAACTTTTTCTTAGAAGTTGAACGCACACATGTCTGGCTGCATTATTCCGCTAAGTTTCATTTACTCTGCCAAATATCCAACACTTATGGCTGACCCCCAGTGGGACCCAAAGCTTGCCCTGTCGTCTTTCCCCTGCCCCCATCATTCCTCTCTTCCTAACCGAACCTGAAGCACTCAGAAAGGAGGCTCAGTATGGGCATCTGTTCCTCTTACAAATCCAATTTTGGAAAAAAGTTTTTAAAGGATTTCCCAAGGGTTGGGTGAGTCCCATATGTATATGCTCCTAGCAGGAGAGAGAGAAGAAAAATGAGTGATGAGAAGAGGCAACTCTGTACATTTCTTCAGACTCTTTGAAACGACATCGTCCTTGGCGTGACCATTCAGACTGAGCAGAGGCCTCCAGCAGCTGAGGGGGTGGTGAAAGATTAGACATGTTGGTAGGCTGCCGGAGTGCCTTACCTGACCAGTATGTTTTCAGCCTCTCGCCACAAGACAGCCATCCTTCGGCTAGTGTCGTAAACATTGACTAGCAGAGCCACCTTTTCATGCAGCTTTCATGTCAGATGATCAACAGAATGAGTAAAAGCCTTCAGAGTGAAATGGTTTTTTCTTATTGTGACCGTTCCCCTCTGTGAGATCCACGTGCTCTCTAGCCTACTCTCTGGCTCTCTTTCGGTCTCCAGCAAGTGAGCATGCTGGGAAAACGAATGAGTCTGCAGCCCAGGCGAGCTTGTGTTACAGTTAATCTGTTAGCCTTGAAGGTGCCATAGCACCCCACCCCCCACCCCCTTTTGTGCGCTGTGTTAAAAAGCAACAGAATCAGTTTGGGCTTCAGTCTTTCTTAGCACGAGCCTTCTGATTTGACTCTGATTCACATTTACGATCCAGCATTTCCCCTCGCCAATCCTGCCTCCTCTCCAGACGCCTTAGTTCTCAAGCCAGTACCCTTGACATCAATATTCCTTACAAACACCCCCAGCCAACTGTGAACGTCTTGCCTTCAGGAGGCATTCTTGGTGTTCTGTAGTGTGCCAGTGCTAAAAGCTTTAAGGATAACACTGATTTTATCATGGCTGGTGATATGGTATACCTCTGCAGTTGTGCAGTGCTTTGGTGTTAAGCACTCCCTTCAATCAAAGTATTTCACAGCATTTAGTTGATTTCAAATCTCTCTCTTTTGGTAGAATGACCTAGGGTCTGGGCACTTCAGAGGACTATGTGGCCCTGAAGAAGTACTGTATTGATTTCTGGGATAAGTTTAAACAAAAATTGATTTATGTAATAAAGAACAAAATAGGTATCAGGTTATTTTGAACAGTTGTTGAAAAAAGGAACTTATAAATATAACTGACAAAGCTTAGTGCTTCAAACAGTCTCTCAAACCCCACTCTGGCGGGCTCATATACTCCGTATACTCTCTCTCTCTCTCTCCCTCTCTCTCTCTTTCTCTCATATTTATAGCCACACAGGCTAGTCACTTTGTTTTATTCACACAGAATGGAATCAACTCTCTAAGTCAAACAGACTAAATTGTTGGTCTTATTCACTCAGAAAAAGACTCAAAATCCCGTAGTCCCACAGACTATGCTCACTCTTCAGACTTCACACACAGAATCTTTCATAGCCACAAACAGACACAGAATCCTCTCAGAACGTCTCCTCCTACACTCTCTCAGTCATCAGCCAGTCAAAATCACACTTGTCGCCCTCTAGTGCCCTCCTTACAGTACTGCAGTCAAATTAAACATTAAAGGAACAGACATACACCAAAACATGAAATCATTACATTGGTGTATTTGACATTCCCTTTTTTATGTTATCATTCCTCTCCTTCTTTTCTGCCCTGCTGCAGGTCATAGAAAACTACAAAAAGGCAGTGGGCAATGCAAAACACATTTAAAATACCTGTAGCATGAAACAAGAGTAGGCAAATAATAGCATCTGTTGTCAGAGTTAAACTTTATCTGAAAGTTGGTGGAAATAAAAGCATCTTCATGGGTCAAAGAATCTGTCTGGGGAGGAAGTGATTGTGGTGCCCGCACAGAGCAGGTCCTGCCTTCATGCAGTCTCCAGTTTCATTTCCTACAGGTGAGGGTCGAATGAGAAAAATCATTCCCAAGTTACACTGGGCAAGGCTGTTTGAGGTTTGCAGTGACCAAACCCAATCATCTTGAATTGTGTCTAGAACATTATTGGTTTATCGGCTCAGTTTTGCATTGATCATTCTTCCCTAGTATGGGATTCACTGATGTGCTCACTGCAGAAGTGTGTGGAGTTCTGACCTGGAAATGCTCTAGTTCTTTTTCAGGAATTTCTTTTCATTGTTGGTTGTTGTTCAAGAACAGCCTGTTTCAGTCAGGTACAAAAGTCTTGATCTGATATAACTAAAGCAATAAAGGGGAAAAGTGTGGAATGTTTTGTTGCCGATGTCTGGAGTGCATAAAAAGCACAGCTCCAGTGCATTGATACCCTCTTAGTTCGTTGCTTGGCAACCATTAAGCCGCTGTGCACCTTGGCAGATGTACATTTATAGAAAACATTTTCCCCAGTAGACTTGAAATGGTTTAAATTAATGGCTTTAAGTTCTTTCTGAAAGCTTAAACATGCCGAGTCTTATAATTGAGCATCGATGTGTCTCTGGCTTAATCAGTGCAGTGTTTTGTGCTCTTCCCAAGCAACCAAGGCACTTAACTGTTTTCTGTTCAGCAGGAAAAACAGTTTGTTTCACTTAGAAGGAGAGAGAGAGAGATGCTTGTTTCAATGAATTTTTTTTTAAAGAAAGTAACATTTCCAGGGTGTGAGCTCTGTGTTCCATAAAGGCCTTGTGAGCTTAGATATATGGGGCGTGACATCAAAGCAGAGCTTGGAGATAGCTGGCAGCATACGCTTGTTGCCAAAAAGCAGAGTTCTATGCAATGGACTCTTGGGTTCTCCACTTAGGATACAATCTGGGTATCGACAGATGAAGGATTTTAATTTGGTCCATGCTCCTGGCTGGGCTTCTGAAGCTAGGCCAAGCATAAGAAAAACATCAAGAACCCTCGTGTCATCTTTCACCTGCCCCATGGCTCTGTTTCCTTTAATTCTTATCATTGCCCCTGTGGGTGCGATGTGTCATCCGCCTGTGCTCATGGGAGATCCACCTGAGCCCATTAAATTGGAAATGCACCTTTAGAAACGCCGTGCTTTGTTATAGAGTGCCTCTGGCTGTTGTAACCTAATTTGACAGGAAGCCGTGGCGCAAGCCAATGTTGCCTTTCCTTAGAGCGTAATTGGTGCATGGGGGTTACATTTTTACGTTTTAAACCTCAAAGGTCTGCTGTGTTGTTAAGACAAAGAAACGTAACTGGCAAGGCTGTTCTTTTAGTGTAAGCGGCAGATTGGAGAACCGTGCGGCTGAGGCACATGACTCACCATAGCCAAATTGTCCACTCTAGCATGCTGCCTGACACCCTGTAACCCTTTTTAGAGCAAGGAAGTCTGGCAGAAGCAAATTGAACATTTCCGTCTCCATGGCCCCTTCATATCAGAACACTGTTTTGTTGTTGTTGAGGGGTTTGGGGGCAGGGGGATCTAGACTTGCACACTTGGAAACAGGTCCCCGCTCTGGCTTTGTAAGTCCCTCACGTCTTGCTGCTGTACTTCCAGATGCTGCCCGGAGCTTCTCTAAGCTGTTTAAGCGAGCTGTGACTTCACTCTCTTCCTAAGCATCATGCTTGCTACCTGCTCAAGCAATTCTCGCTGATTATTTTCTGCTGAATTGTTCGTACCAGCATCTATGCTGACAGTAGCACACAACACTGTATGTGTTTTTAGTTTTTCTAGGGTGACAGCAGGGCATTAGTCTACCGGACAAAAACCACTACTAAATCCTAGTGGAGTATTCTGAAGCATCTGTTCCTCAGAGACATGGAAGCTGGACAGACTTTATTGTGGGATACCTAGCAGGCGCCTAAAAGGGCTTCTTAACTGGAAGAGAGGGCTGAGTGAGGTGAACCCCGCTTCGCATGCCCTGCAGAAGGTGGCTGGGTGAATTGCCCCAAGATCTCAGTCCTTTCTGTGATGGTAGCCCCCTCTTTGAGGCAGTCTTTCCTTGCAGAGGCCTGCTGTCTTCTAGAAGGTTAGTTGCAGGCCCATCCTTGAAACACTTCTCTGGGAGGGGGTGGAATTTCAGGAGATGGAAACAATTTGGAAATCCCGCCCGGTCCCTTAAAATCTCACACCCTCCAGTGCTCTCCGAATGGGGGCGTGCTCACTTCTCCCTCCCTCCACGCTCCTTTTCTCTTCACTGTCCCTCAGGAACTCTCAACATCCTTCTGGAGCATTTGCAGACTGGATTTTCTTCTTGGCTAATTTACAAAGCCATATTTTTTGCATGCCTGTGATCTCCCAAATCAGGCAGAGAGCCCTGCCTTGTCTGTGGGTTGCCCAGTTTGGCTGCTTTCTGTGTGCACACAGTTTACTGTTAGACACAGTGACATTTAGGACCAAAGACAACAAATGCCTGTGCAGTCCATTAAACACTGCTTGCTTCCTGGCTCCTGATGATAAGAAATGCTGACAAAGCACCACTTAGATTCTCCTCCTGGTGGTATTTGGGAGTTACAATTTCTAGGCAGCTGAGCTGACTTTTCAGAGTTATTAGTTTCTGTGTTATATCCAATGTAATTAGTCTGGGAAGAAGCAAAGGAGGGCAGTAGTTGCCCTGGAGTCTTGCTGTGAAGGGCCCAAATGCTGCAAGGTCAGTAGGCTGCCCACTTGGGCCCACACCAGGTTCTTATCCCAAATCTTCTGGGAAGTTCTCTTCAAAGCAGCTGGAAGGACTGGACAGTTAGAGACTCAAAGAGTCCAAAGGAGCCAACTTGGTACCCTTCTCTCATGCAGTGAATGCGGAAAGAGGAATTGCCTCGGATGGGAATACATTTCAACAAAAGTGGGTTGTTCTAAGGGCAGGTTTTGTTTGTTTTTTACAGTTTTTAAAAAGTTTTCCACAGGGAATGTAGAAATAGAATGGCAAATTTTCAGTAAGAGCCTGATGGGAAAGGATTAAAAGAGAGCCAGCATGGGGTAGTGGTTAAGAGTGACTGTAATCTGGAAAACCGGGTTGGATTCAGCCCCACCTACCTCTCCAGGTGCCTGTTGTGGGGAGAGGAAGGGAAGGAGATGGTAAGGTGCTTTGAGACCCCTTTTGGTAAAGAAAAGCAGGATGTAAAAACCTTCTCTTCTTCTTAACAAGCTTTTCTCTCCCACTCACTCTCACTCTAATCTTGCCTTCTAAATTGCAGCCCTAGCTGCATCTTTTAAATATATATATATTGACTTCAGGCTACAATTCAGTGGGCACTTAGCTTGGCAGTAAATCCAGCAGTGCTTACCTCTGAATAAGCATTCCAGGGATTAGGCAGGAGGACCTACTTTAAAAGATGTCTAGTCCACTTCGTGCTTTAGTCTCGCCTTCAAAGGTGTTTGATTCAGACTATGCACCTTGATATACAAAACGCCTTCAAGTGTTGTTACTCTAAACTTTTGATAGCTTCAGCATCACACTGTTCTGCTTGCTTTGAAGAATTTGGAAAGAGACAGTAAACCAATATTATGTTTGATATTAAACCAATGTTGACTACTCTCTACCGACGCTTTCCTAATTTCTGTTTCAGGAGAAACTGCTATACCAACTGTTTGGTAAACAGGAAAGCAAGGGCTGATAAAATGTTCGTAGCTCAAGTTCTGCTGATTAAGAGGAATTTGAAAATTAAAGCAAGAAGTATTCCAAGTGACCTCAGTTGGTTCCTTGGTTTTGCTGTAACTTTTGTGCTTAGTGATTTTGTTGTCCTTTTTTTAAAAAAAAAACATTGCCCCCTTTTGCTCTTGTGTTCTAGGTCACTGATTCAAATTTACGTCCTTACCGAGACCACAGCAAGAACCTGCCATTCCCCACATATTTTGCTGATGGAGATGAAGAGCTGTCTGACGAGCTGTACGATGAAAAGGTTTTCCAGTTCACCGAGCCCTCCATCGTGTTCACTTAGCTGCTGACATCTTGAAGAACAGGCAGCTTTCCCATCATAACTGTCTGCCCGAAAGTGCAAAACAGGAAGTCCTTCAAGAAGCGGCCTCTAACAGCAACAGCCTTCCCACTCGCCTTCGGACAACCTGCTGTTTTGGTCAAACACTTTCCATACAACAGTTGATGCTGCAGTTACTTTATAATGTATAAACTGGGGTGCCAGTAAACAAAGAGAGGCCGAAGAATGATGGAGCAGAGGAAGGACAATGATACTAGTTGTCACCTCTTAAAAGTTACTCCCCTAACCCAGTACTATCCAAAATTATTGTTTTTGGCATATCTGTGGTAGAAGAACCACTTGCCTAAAAAAAAGCAGTAGTTGTTGTTGTTTTAAAAAAGGTGTCTTTTTCCTAAGAATATTAACAAAAATATTGTTTGCATAAAGAAAAAATAAAAATTAAGTTAATTCTATCATCTTGCTTAAGCAAAAGTATTTAGTATTTTTTACAGTGCACAAGATGCAGAGGAACATTCTATAGGAAAAAACCATTTAGAGCAGGGTGGTTCAAAGGTCTGCTTTGAGGGAACCTTTTCTGTTATTGATTTCTCAGCTAAGGAACTCCTGCATGGCTGTCACTAAGCACTGCACTTTCCTGGGGGCGCACCTTTGGGGGGCCTGTAATGTGGACACCCCAGAGAGGCATTTTGCCACATCCTGAATTTCCTGGACTGGTTTGGTCCGTGTGAGGCCAGTTTGGGGCTTGGTCCATGGGTTCCCACGGACCCTGAACCGAATCGCCTTTTTTCGTCAATGCCCATCTGTACTCCAGGGTTCTCCAGATCACAGGTAACATTCAGTAAAATGTTGTGGGTTTGTTCTTTTTTCGTCTTTGAGAAGTTTGTTCTATTTATTTCTGCTGCTCCTTAAAATTTACAAAATGAAGGAGCACTAATCTTCCCAAATGGACCTTCTCTCAGGTATAATTATCAAATGATTGCTTGTAGTCCAGACCCATGAAAGCTCTATAGGCCAAGAAACCTGTTGACATTCCATGCTAGAAAAAGCCCCCTTTCTCATTGGGATGGTTTGTCTGCAACTCTTTTCCCAGCAGGTCTGACAGGCAGTGAGAGAAGCCCCTTCCCTAAACTGAACAGTCATTTTTTTTCATCATCTGTCAGAGGTTGTGAAGGAGGACCTGCAGAAAGGGGGCCCACGTGTGTCTGTCTAAACATTTCCAAGATTTTCTTTTAAACAAACTATATCTGGTAACTGGATAAAATAAGGTTGATAAAACTGTCTTTGAAATCCAGTTTTTCTTAAATCTGATCCGTGTTGTGTGTTTTCCTGGAGCTAACACAGTAATTAAGGATGACTTTCCTCCTCGAAGTTCCCTTAGTAACAAGAATGGGTAAGAATTGCTTTAAAAGCCAGTTCCACTTTATGGTTCATCGTAAAACTGCTTCAGCTGGCACACCTGACTACTCTCTTAATTATTTTTCCTTTATATTTCTCTTCTGCGCCAGAAAGCAGTTGGCCTCCTCTGCCAATGTTTATCCCCAAAATCTGTCACATTAAAAAATGTCCAAGCTATCTGCTTTGATCTGAGTAACTATCATGACTTTTTGTCTGAACTGTAACCCCATCACCAGCGGTTACTCATTCTTATCAAGGCTAACATTTTTAATATGAGTTCCTGGCTAATCGTTTCATATGAGCTGCTCTAGCTATTAAAAATAATTGCTTATTTATTAGCATGATGAGATTTTAATATAAAACAATTCCATTCTAAACACTGCACTTTGGCTACAAATGATGTTTTGAAGTTGTATATCTAACCTATTAATCTAGAATTAGGAAATCTTCCTCCACATTTGATTTCATTATTATGTAAAAACATTTGTGTGTGTAAGACATTTGGTGGCCACATCCCTCATTTTGCAAGCCCGCACAAACTTGATTTAGAGACTACAGAGGACGTATTGATTTTTCTTTGGGGAAATATCATTTGTGTATATCCAAAAGGGGGCTGATTAATTTTAAAAAAAACCCTTGCAGCCTATAATAAAGTAAGACATAAGTGGATGAATGGTTTCACAAAACAATGAGGACTGACAGTAAAGCATACTGTTCCCGATGAAGGTGGTATGACCAAGAACTGAATAACATACAGAAAAGCAGGACATAAAGTGCAGAGATAGATGTTTTTGTGATGTACCTTTCTCACTCAGAGTGCCTATTACCCTCCACAACCCCTCTCTCTCAGCTTCAGGGTTACAAGTAGGTCAGCCCATTCTACCTTTCTTGCCTCTTTTAAAATCTCTAGAGAGCCATGACCATTTCACCTCTTGGGCCTTCTCTTTCACTAGCAGAGACATCCGCAGACAGGGTAGCCCAGCCCCCTTTAATAATAGCCCCTCACTCATACACTGTATAGAGTCATTGGGCTTGGGGGCTCAAACGCTGTTCCATTCACATGCTGCTACCTTTTATTCATATCTTAAAAGTATATATAGACCGAGATCTTAGCATGGGTGTCTATGGGTGGGTGTCTTTCACTGAGGCAACCAGTCCACAGACTTAAACAAAGACTTAACTTTTATTTATCATTTGAACATAACACTGAAGAAAGTCAAGTAGAGGTTACAACTTTTCATTTGAATCTTTGTACAGTTTCCCTTTTCCAGCTTTTGGGATCTTTTGTTACAAGTTGACTTTTCCCCAGTCACCTTTAAGCTGCTCTTTGCTACAGCTTCACTCACCAGACTCACTCTCCAGAACTGTTTTCAGTTCCCTTCCTTGCTGTTTTTCAGCTGTCTCATTGGTCACTCTTAGGGAGAGGTGGAACCTAACCTGTCACAGTTTTCTAGATGAAAGGAATGTTGGGTATGAAAATATAGAAGGATGAGTTTGGGCTCTGAGGGTTGACTCCTATCCATATGTTGACCAAACTACAACCCACTTAGATTTAACAACAGAGCAACAGCCTATGCTCCTATATCATTCTGGACCACTATAGACCCCAGATACCAGAAAGGCGAAGGAAATGGCAGAAGAGAATGTTCACTCATCACTTGAGTCATCAAAGAAAGGATGTTCTGAATCCAAACGGAGGGGAAAGGAACTAAAGGGGATAACATTTTGTGGAGGTGGGGGGGGGGGGGCGCCTTACTCTGGTTTGCTTCTCCAGCACAGTCATTTAGTACATTCTTAATTGTCTTGCTTTCTGATAACTTCAGCTTCCATTTACCTGTTCTGCTCTACTTCACCCTTCCTTGTCCCCATTTTGAGGAATGTAGAAATGTACTTTTTGTTTCAGGACAGTTTAGTAGTACACAACACTAACAAATATGGTATCTGAAGAAGTGAGCAGTGACTCACAAAAGCTCATACCCTACCACAAACTTTTTTGTTAGTCTTTAAGGTGCAACTGGACTTTTGCTCTTTTCTGCTGCTACAGACAGACTAACACAGCTGCCCATCTTGATCTGAATATGATAGAACCTGTGTATTTTTTTTAAAAAAAGGTTTCATTCCGTGCTTCAGTTAGTTTGTACTTTACTAGACAGCATCAAGCATTCTAGCACTCCTCCTAAAGCTTTGGCTGGTTGCCTTTGAATGTCTTGTGAGCCCAACCGTCTCTGATTACATCTGGGCTTCCCTGCAAGATCTTAAGGTGAGTGCTTGCTGTTCGGGTTAGCAGGGTTTTTATTGACAGGCAAAATCCTAGAAGCTGATAATGGCTTAATACATAGGCTATCTAAAAAGCCTAAATGGTCCCTCTTTGATTCCTTTGTTGTTATTGGCACCCACATCCCCGGATTTTAATTACATGCCACAGAAGAGATGGAAAGTGTTGGCATACTGCAGGCTCTTTCCCAGATTCTGAGAAGGCCCGCTTTCTGTCTCACTGCTCACAGGTATTTTCTTCATTGCTGCCACTTGAAATGATTTTGGCAGCTCCATTTTCAAAATCCTGTGAAGGCACTGTAGAGATACTCCGCTATCTACCAGGATAGATGAGTCTGAAAAGCGGATCAGCCCTTTGCACAGAAAGGAAGAGCCTGCCACGGTATCCTGGCTGCTCAAGAAGATAAAACCCTCTCCCAGACCCAACTTCAAGACGTGCGGAGTGGTGGATAGGCCAGAGTTGCACTCTTGACCTATGCATTCAGTATTGCCAGGTTGCAGGGTTTCCAACTAAATGTCTTAAGAGCATTTCCAGCTGCTTATTTTTATTTATTACAAAATTTATACCCCCCCCCCCCCCACAAACAAAATTCCCTTGTGTCTTAGGCAGCTTACAGTTCCATTTAAAAAACACACACATGTAAAATACAGTGTGAAAAATCCTTTACCCTCCTCCCAAAGAAAATGTGTGCAACTTAAGCCCCATTCAGTGTCTAGATCACGTGGAGTGATGGTCTCACTGCTCTGGGTAGGCCTCACCTAGAGTATTGTGTTCAGTTTTGGGCACCACAATTTAAGAAGGACGATAGACAAGCTGGAACGGCAACGAAGATGGTGAGGGGTCTGGAGACCAAGGCCTATGAGGAAAAGTTGGAGGAGCTGGGTATGTTCAGCCTGGAGAGGAGACAACTGAGAGGTGATATGATAGCTATATTCAAGTACTTGAAGGGCTGTCATAGAGAGGATGGTGCAGAGTTTTTTTCTGCTGCCCCAGTGGGTTGATATTAAATCAGAAGAGTTTTCGGTTAAACATTAGGTAAAACTTGCTGGCAGAGTGGTGCCTTGGTGGAACGGGCTTCCTCAGGAGGTGGTGGTCTCTCCTTCTTTGGAGGTTTCTAAACAGAGGCTAGATGACAATCTGACAGCAATGCTGACTCTGTGAAAGGGAGGGCAGGAAGGGTTGCATCAGTGCTTAGTTCTTGTGACCCTTTCTTACATGCCCAGGGAAATGCTGATCGCCACTTTGGGGTCAGGAAGCAATTTTTACACAAGCCAGTTTGGCCGGGGATCCTGGAGGTTTTTTGTCATTTTCTGAGCATGGAACAGGGGCCACTGGAGGTGGGGGGGGGGGGGGAGGTATTTGTGAATTCCCTGCATTGTGCAAGGGGGTGGGCTAGATAACCCTGGAGGTCCCTTCCAACTCTATGATTCTATTAAAAGCTCTTACAAATAAAAGAGACTTACAGTGCCTCCTAAAAACTCACAAAGACAGCATCTGCCTCACACCCACAAAAGAAACAGGGTCTAGCAGTTGTTAAGTGGGCTACCTTAAGGATGGAAACAACTAGAAGATGGCAACTAGAAGACTTTAATTAGCAACTGTTAGCCTGAACCTGAAGAATATCACGAAGTTATTCTGAAGCGGGCCTCTCAGAAGGTCAGGCACGGGGGGGTATGGTCTTAACAACTGAAAGATGCTTTGAGTGGTCTCAAGAGCAGTGCATTGAAGAATCCTGCCATTCAGGAGAGGAAGATGCCGTGTCTCCCCCGGACTGGCAGATGGCCTATTCCTAATGAAGTTAAAAGCAGGGGGAAATGCTGAGCAGACATAGTGGTGAAGCAACCTTATATATATGCTTTTAAAAATGTGAATAATTAGTCACAATGTCCCGGAGAAAAGTGCTTGACTAAAACTGGGTGAAATCAGCAAAAACTGAACTATTGCTGCATCTGCAGAGCTTCTCACACTAAGGAGAAAAGCACATGAAGGCTCAAAGTAGGACAAAGTGAGAGAGGATGGTCTCTTCTCCTTTTGGGGTGTCTCTCTTGTTTGTATCTCTGCTCTCACTATGTTATTGTGTTTTGTGTACTTCCTTATCTGTTGTGTCCTTCTTTCTCCAGTCTTCCTTAGGGCCCCAAAGCAGCTATGAATTCCTCAGGATATAAAGAAATGCAGAAGGTTTAGCTTAGTCCTGTTGAAATGAGCCTGTCAGTGAGATGTGCAGGAGGAAAGGGGGAAATGTATCGTTATTTGGCACTCACCACAGGGTCATTATTGCCTTTTTTGTCATTGTGTTGTTGATTTGGTTGCTTTGTCTGATATACATCATTCAAGGTTTAGTTCTTCGCTATTTAGGTTTCATTTTCTCTAAACTGGTTTTTTTGCAATTTTAGCAGTCTATTTGCTTTGTATGTTTCATAATGTTTGGCATTCATTTAGCTCTTGTCTGCTTCATGCATCAATATACCACATTAATTCATTTCAGTTCAATCAAGTTTGCGCTCCGTACTCATAGTGCACTGTGGTGATGAAGGACCCATATTACCATAGTGGGATAAATTCCTGTCTGTTGGGCAGATGGAAATATGGTGATTCCACCCCCACTCCCCATAGTGGATAATGTGCCTGGATTCAAACCTAAATACACAGTATCTATTACCAGAGCTTTTTCTGAGCCAGTACACACCAGTACAGCATACTAGTTGTGGGAGGGCAGGGCTGCGGTCCAGAGGTAAGCAACAGAGAAAGCGGCAGGTGGGATGGAGGTCTGCACCTGCCTACAACAGCCAATTTAGTGTCTTTGTCACACCTGTGGGAATGAAGGGCCTGGGAAATGACAAGCCGTGCCATGCCTGAGCAATCAGCCCAGTCCTGTCAGACCCTGGCCTCAGGAGAGAAGCTGGGGAGCGGAAGTATCTTGGATGGACCAGCTGGGAGGTAAGGATACCTATGCCTGGGGACAGGAGATAATGTGAACTAGACACATGGGGGTAGTGTCAATCCTCTCTAGGAATAGCCAGAAACTCTGTGGCCACAGAATTTCCAGCAATTCCTAAAGAGATGTGACATCACTTTCAGGTTTTCCTGGAAGTGATGTCACATCATTGTTGAGAGTTGCCCCTCATGTCTCTGCTTCGTCCTGTCTCCCGCTGGTTGTCTGACCTCCCTGGTTGGGAGGGTTAGAAAGGAGCCCACTGACAGTTGAGGGGTAGGAGGAGCCCCCTAACAGCTGCGAGTGTGACAGGATACACCAGCAGGTAAGTAATGCCCCCCCCCTTTTCATGAAAGTGCACTGTCTATTTCAGATTTAGGAATTATCTGCAAACAAGTCAGGGCAGTCTAGTGAGAAGTGGGACCTCTGTTTGCATTTAACCATTTAAACCAGCTTGTTTTCATTTCTGAGTGCCTTATCTTCCCTTGCTCATCTTAGAGGATAGATTAGGTTATCTGGCCTCAGTAAGCCTGGAACAGGGGCGTAGAGTTTAAAAACTCCCAGGGGGGCGGGGGCTCTTCCGTGCGTGCGGCTTGCCGGGACCATGTCCCTGCTGCCACCGCCGCCTCCCCCCCCCCGCCTGACCACTCCTGCTTCCATCCCTCCCTCCGTCCATCCAGGGGCCAGCTGGGCATTTGCTTAGCTGGCCCCTGGATGGACGGAGGGAGGGGCGGAGTGGCCAGGCTGGGGGGGGCGGAGAGAGAGACGGCGGCAGCCCTAGGAAGGGCCGAGGGAGGCACAGCGGAGGGCGCACCATTTTCCCGGGGGGGCTCAGTCCCCCCCCCCGGAAATTTCGGGGGTGGCTCGAGCCCCCCCCCCGTAGTTGACACCTATGGCCTGGAAGCTCCTAAACATGACTTCTCTGAAAGAAAGCATGGACTTGTTACAGAGGGATAACTACATTAGTCTATTGCAGTCCACAGAGTGTTAGGGCGCTTGAGTGAGAAACACATTTACTGAGGGATATACTTCCATACTTCATCAGATAGAAGAAGAAGAAGAAGAAGAGATTGGATTTATACCCCGCCCTTCACTCACTTAAGAGTCTCAGAGCGGCTTACAAACTCCTTTCCCTTCCCCTCCCCACAACAGACACCCTGTGAGGTAGGTGGGGCTGAGAGAACTCTTTCCCAAGCTGTCCTTGAGGGAACAGCTGGTACAGAGCTATGGCTTGCCCAAGGTCATCCAGCCAGGTGCAAGTGGAGGAGTGGGGAATCAAACCCGGTTCTCCCAGATTAGAGTCCACGCACTTAACCACTACACCAGACTGGCTACATAAAATGTGGTCCTTAACTGGCAGAAATATAGGCATGGATAGAAACGAATGTGTGGAATGTTCCAAAATAAAGCTTAGAAGGCCCAGCAAAGCACAAACACTCCAGCTGAAAGAGGAAGTGGGTCTCATCCGAGTGGGTATAGATCACACCCATCCAATGATGAATTTGAAAAATAGTCTTTGGGGACAGCTGAAGGACTGCTAGTTAGCAAACTCTGTTATCAGAGTTTATAAACTCTGTTATCAGACTTTATTTCTTTTTAATAAACCAAGTTATTTTCTTTAAACAGTTGGTGCTCTGTTCCTCTGCACGTTTAAACTCTGCCACCAAAAAGGGCATTTTCTTTCTCTAATGCATTAGAAACTTCCAGGCACTGCTGAGTTTCAAATCCGCATGCAGATTCCAACACAGCTGGTATCTCTTTTTGACACTTTTTGCTGAAATTATTCAACTCTCAAGTCTGCTCCTGCCTATAGAGAGAGGTTGAAATATCTCTTCTCCCACCCCCACCCCAACCACCTGCTTTCTTTGTGTTTCTGTTATCATGTCTGGGTTGTGTCTATTTACTGACATTCACTTATTGCTTCTGAACTTCTCATTCCATGAACAACAGAAGGTGGGAGAAATAACAGTTTGTGGCCTGATCCCACTGAAGTTGTGACTAAGGATGTGTGGTTGGTTGCTGTGGGAAACAGGATGCTGGACTCAATGGATCTTTTGTCTGATCCAGCAAAATGATCAGCAGGATCCAACCCAAGATCTTCAATGTAATGTAGTTTGGCCCAGAGCCATAACTAAATTTTGACAGATCAGAGCTTCTAAATGGAGAAAAAAGTCTGGTTTAAACCTGGCCTCGTGTACTCTTCTGACATTAATAATTTTTTCTATTAGGTAGCATGAATTAACTGCAAAATGATGAACATCAAATTCAGAACAAGGTTCAGGCAGTTGGCATTTCAATACGCTTATGCAGCAACAAAATGCCCACATGTTGTTAAGGGAAATTGTGCTGATATATATTATTAATCAAGTTAGAAAGGCCATACTCACAAGCCCTTGGGTCAGTGGGAGCAATCCAATTCTCCATTGTGCAGTGGGGGGAAACAGCTGCCGCAGCATACTGATTTCAAACAATTTATTCAAGGATCCTGGGGTACATAATGCGGCAGCAGAGCTCTGAAATAGATCTCAAAACAACCAACAACTTCTGAGAAGTTCTGTAAGTTCCAGTATGTTTAGAATATTGGTCGCTGGTCAGAGAAGTGATGCTGTCAGGCCCCGTAGTGCCCGTCTATCGAGTTTACTGTCACCTGCTTTCTTCTTTGGTACTGGGGATAGAATTGAAAGTATTCAGAAGGAAAGAAGGGAGAAAAGGAAGCTTTGGCTTACTCCCCATCAGCTGACTGACTAGCAAAGTGATGTGGTCATGGGAAGGCATGTCACATGGGAAGGCATGTCACAGTTATGCACTGTTGACCCAGCTGATCTAGCCATGGGGCTCCATTCCACCATAATGGTCAAGGCTAGACTACTGCAACGTGCTCTACATGGGACTGCCCTAAAGGAGAACTCAGACATTTGATTATGGTTAGCAGCTAAGAGGAGTGTGCTCATTACACTTATTCTGTAGTCACTCCGTTGGCTACCCATTAGTTCCAAAGTTCAGTTCAAGATGCTGGTTACTATCTATGATTTCCTTCATGGCCTGGGCCCCACAGATCCACAAGACCGTCTCTTCTGATATGGTCTGCTGGGATAGCTTTGCTCATCTGAGTAAGGGCTTTTAAAGGTGCTGCCCTGCAAAAGGATACGTCCAGTGTCTGCACATACCTGAGAACTGTCTGCAGTGCCCTCCCCCCCAACTTGTCGAACAGCCTGCCTGGTGACTTCAGGATGTATCCTACACAATCAGAACGCATAAGACAGAACTTTTACTAGAGCGTTTTTATGAAGAGGATTCTGTTGTCGTGTTCGATACTGTCTGAAAGTTTGGAAATTGTTTTCTTTTGTATTTATTATTTTTTTAAAAAAAAAAAATTATAATCCACATCAAGTTTTTGAAGGGAAGGATATTAATGAAGTAATTTTTTTAATTTTTAAAAAACAGACTTTCATACGTTTCTGGGCTTTACAGCCCTTCCGTGTGGTCACATAGATAGCAAAACCATCCCTTGTCCTTTGAAATTGAAACCAGCATCTTCCCCATACTCCATGGCAGTCATTATGGTGGCACCCACAAACTTTTCCTCAGTATTTCCAAAAATGCCTGCCGACTCCAGTTTAGGGCCTCTCTGGATTAGAGAAACACGATAACATGTGCTTTCCGCATAATGCACTTGGTGCAGTAATAATCAGCTCTAGGAAACTGATTGGGGGGGGGGGGGGCTTTTGGTCATTCAGCAAGGCAGCTTGTAATTTTTACAAAATCAGTACATTTGAAAACCATTAAGATGACAGAACACCCAAAAAGAAAAGGCCCTACTCAAAGGCCTGACAAAATGAGAACATTTTTAGAACACATTTAAATAGGAAAATGGTATCACTCATGGATGGGCTGTCAGTTTTTTGGCCCAAGCGCTGATAATAAATCTGCCTATTTGTTAAGATATTGGTGAACCAGCCAACCTTTTCCTGTGCCATCGGCCCCAGCTGTGCTACCACTGCCTAGTGTCACCTGGCAACCAGCAAGAGACAGGAAATGGGGATGTGGGGTATTACTGGTGACTTGATGACATCACTTCCAAGCTTTCCCCAGAAGTGATGTCACATGGTTGGGCTAATGGATTTCTTTTGTTTGTTTATGCCACTCTGAGCAGTGGCTGAGGGTGGGAGATCCCCAGCCTCCCACTGCCTCATTTGCTTGGATAAAGATCTGGGCATGGATGCAAAACAAACATTGCTGCCAACTCTGGCTTGGGAAATTCCTGGAGATTTGAGGGCAATGCATGTTGAGGGTACAGTTTAAGGAAGGGAGGCAGCTCACTGGGGATGTGATGCCTTCAAAGCAACCATTTTTTCCCATAGGGAGACTGATATCTGTAGTCTGAAGATCACCTGAAATTCTGGGAGAACTCCAGGCCCCACCTGGAAGTTGGCAACCTTACGAGGAAAATGATCAGCTGTGCTGTTGTCAGCACATGTGCCAGGAGTTGTCTGCTCCTGGCGTACTTAAGTAGCAAGCTATTATTAATATTAAGAAGTAAATAATTGAGTGAACAATTCATTGTTTTCATTCTTCCCGTTTTTAAAATATCACATCTGCTCTAAAAAGCAAAGTCTAGCCCAATGAGGGTTTCATCTTCTCTCATTTCCATCCATGCAGCATCAAAAAGTCATAAGTTATTTAAAACCACTTAATCTGTATAATCATTTGGTTTTTTTGAAAAAAAATATTGTGAATTAACAGCATTGTAATGAGGATCTGGGGGTGAGGTGGCGGGAAGCTTGAAAGAAATGTAAATAACAGGAAGACAGCTGCTGCCGACTGTGTGGAGCTGTTTGGCTCAGCACCCCTGTGTGGCTCACTGGATGAACAGACCTACCGTCGTTGGAATCCAGTCGTGGTTCAAACGGCAAAAACAGCTATTCGGAAGGACTGCTGGGTTTTCATTAGCGCCACAGTTTAGCCTCCTCCATGATGCCATCGAAAATAGAACAGTGCTATTGTTGAACTGATTGTTAGGTTTCCTTCCCCCCCCCCCCCCCGGTTGCAAAGGAAGAAGAGAGCTGCAATTCAGGCTCTGAGGGCTTGAGAACAAAGTAAAGATTGGTATGGGAGAAGGCGCTTCGTAATGATGCACATTTCCTGGAACTTCTCTTTGTCCCCCAGTTGCATAACTCAGGAACAATGTTTTAGGGCACTAAACAAAAATTGGAGATCGCAACATAAGAAGGCCCGATAATATCTACAAGGCTTGTGGGGGGGGGGGGGGAGAGATGCCAGAACTCTCAAGAAGGAAACGAAGTTTTCAATCTGTATACTGAAAACTCATGAACTTTTAAACATTTTTTAAAGCACTTTGTCAAAGAGGTTCTGGAACTCCGTTCTGGCATATTCCCCCGGAAAAAAAGCTCTGGCTGTAAAAACAGGAGTGTGTGTGTGGGGGGGGGGGGGGTCCCTAGGTTTTCCACTGGTATAGTTCCTCTTACATGCTTTTTCTCTTTCAAAAGTTGAATTTCTCTTTAATTTCTCTACGTAGTTTTCTGTTACACCAGAAGGTGGAGTTCTATGCACCCTTCCACAATTTCAGTCCTTTCCAGTTTTGTTTTGTTTTGTTTCTTAATGTCACTCACCACAAAGCGTCCGCCTCGCTGGAGGATAGGGAGGTCTGGGACAATGCTGCCCGCCTCTGAGCATCTGCAAACATGAAATCCTGTCACAAACTCAAAATACAAATCTCTCTGGCACAAAGGTCTGCAAGCTAAATGTGGCTCTTAAAAAGAGAAAACAAAATATTGAAGTTAAGGTATACTGGAGGGGTAGCTGTGAGAATAAGCAGTGATGGAAGGGAGTGGCAGGAAAAGAAGATTTTCTTAATGGGACTAAAGCAGGGGTGGGCAATTGTTTTGGCCCGGGGGCCACTTTGTGGGAGCGGAGGTTAGCGGAGGGCCGCACCTTTTAAAATGATTGCATTCATTAGTTAACTTTGCATTTCAGAAAAGGTATAAATTGTATCATAAAAATCAATAAGTATAAATTAAATAAAATAGTGGTAGTTTTATTCAATTTATTTATTGTGCTAATTTCATATCATCTATAGCTGCAAGCATATTTAATTTTAGAATCAGTTTAATGAGACAAATGTACCCTATCACACCACGTGGCCAACTGTCTTGGCGGGCCGCAAAAAATTCTGTGGCGGGCCGCATGTGGCCCCCGGGCCGCTATTTGCCCACCCCTGGACTAAAGGGCTTCTTGCCCTGACTTGGATAGCCCAGGCTAGCCTGATCTCATCAGATCTCAGAAGCTAAGCATGGTTGTCACTAGTTAGCACTTGGACAGGAAGTCCAGGGCTGCTATGCAGAGGCAGGCAAGGCCAAACCACCTCTGGATGTCTTTTGCCTTGAAAACTCTGTGTGGACTCCATAAGTCAGCTGTGACTTGATGGCACTTTCCACCACCACTGGGATGGTTTACAGAAAGAGAAATGACGGAGATCAGCAGTTGCCAGTAGTCCAAGTATGAAGCATGCTCAAATATATGCCATTGCACCGGAACAATTGCGCATGGAGGTCCATTGTGTATTTATTACTTATTAAATGGTATAGCAAGTGCCACTTTCTAATAAAAGGACTCACAGCAACTAATGTATGGCTGTGGGAACTTTATGAATTATAAATCAACACGACAATTATTAAGACGTATATTTTTAGTTATGCAAATGAGTTTTCTTACATTGGCTCTTTGTTGATCTCTTTCTGTGTGGCTGTTTAATTCTAAAAGTTTGCTGATGCATGTCCAGTAGGGCGTTCCAAGGCTGCACAGTAAGATATTAACTCAATGCAATCTGACCCAAATCTTGTCCTTTTTCAATCAAAGTTTCATTCCATTTTCAATAAGGTTAATGTTTTATTTAATTCATTTCTACCTTGCCTTTCTCCCCAATGGACACACAAAGAGGCTTACGTCACAGCTCTCCCTTCCCCCATTTTATCAATAACAAACCTGTGAGGTAGGTTTGGCTGAGACAGTGTGAGTGGCCCAAGGTCACCCAGCAAGCTTCCATGGGTCTCCTAGTGACACTCTTTTTAAATATATATATATATTATTTTCTCCAAAAAAAGGTGGAGTACAAAAGGGAAAAAGGGGTAGGGGAAAATATAATTCATCAGGTTTGTCAAATACTATGAGTTATTGTGTACAACAAGTAAAATCAGAAGCATTACCAAATATATTACTCATTTCAAATATAGAAGCAGACATTAAAACATCAATATTATAAAATTTTGGGATACACCCTCTCTTTACAGAATGAACAACAACTTTCCAAAGGTTAGCGGTAATCTATTAATGATAAAAGAAATTACATCTTTAACAACTGAATGAGCATCTATGCTAAAACTGAATCCTTATAAAAACCTTAAAATTATCTTGATTGTTTATCTAAATGTTATTCTTACTAATTATTTGATTACTAGTGGAATACAGAATCAAGTATTGGGACTATAGTCAATATCTTCATCAACTTTAATATGAAATTCAGGTTATTCCAGAACTTAATAATAATAATAATAAAGAATCATTCCTGTAGTATGAGTAATAGACTTGCCACTTCTGTTGAAATTCTTTCAATGGTCTTTTGTTTGTATAATTCGTTAGTTTTGCCAGTGTTGCATACTCAGCTAGTTTTTCTTTCCATATCTCTACTGTAGGACAGTCTTTTGTCTTCCATTTCATTGTAAATGTTACTCATCCTAGTGACACACTTAGCCAGTACATCACACTAATCCAACCGCAAGAATTTCTGCCATTCAATGGCAATAGGAAAAATTAGGATCTGATGTTATTCTGGCAACTTTTGCTTCCAGATTCTTTTCCAAGCTGCAAGGACAGGGAGGGGAAGAGAATGACTCCACATGAACATGTTATCCTACCAGAAGAGTTCCCCAGTTTTCCAGCTGTGCAAGACACAGTGGATGGTCCTTTGCTGAGTAAGAGTTCGGTGGCAGCACTCATGTTTTGCACGCAGGAGATCCCAAAAATCAATTTCCTAGCACATCCGTCTCAAGGATTTTAGGTAGCAGGTGTTAGGAAAGACTTGAAACTCTGGTAAGCGACTGCCAGAGTAGAGCTGGATGAACCGATGATCTGAGTCAATGCACGGTAGCTTCATGGGTTCATATTGCAGACAGGGAAAAGCCATATTCTGCTTCTCCAACAGAAGCAAAGCAGAGTCCTCATTTCATAGGACAAATAGTCTCCAAGCCCTCTTGGAGATTCTCCACCAACCAGTCATTGGGTGTGGTGGTAGTGCTTGTTCTGAGCCTGCAGCAGTCAACTGAGCCATTGATGCCAACTAGTCATAATTACTTGCCGGTGAGATTTGCAAAGACAAAGACATCACCAGGACTGAGTCCAGCTAGAGAGAGAACAATACTTAAAAAAAAAACAGTTGAATCTAAAGTTGAAAAAAATACCATTGTCCTTGATAGATGGATGTGTAACTTTTCTTTCATTGCTGAACAAGTGTTGTAGGTGTTTGAGACAGTACAAAACAAAACTCTGCCATAGCTTGCTACGCTGGGATTGCACAACAAGCAAAAATGTAAAAAAAACCCCAAACCTCTGCAAAGCCTATTTACAGAAGAAAGAAGAGTTGGATTTATACCTGCCCTTCACTACCTGAAGGAGTTTCAGAGCGGTTTACAATCACCTTCCTTTCCTCTCCCCACAACAGACTCCCTGTGAGGTAGGTGGAGCTGAGAGAGCTCTTTCATGGACTGCTCTTGAAAGAACAGCTCTGAGAGAACTGTGACTGATCCATAATCACCCAGCTGGCTGCATGTGGAGAGTAGGGAATCAAACCTGGTTCTCCAGATTAGAGTCCACTGCTCTTAACTACTACATCAAACTGGCTCCAGGCAACAGATGGAGGTGTGTATGCAGCACAGAAAATGATGCCTCTGTCATACCACTTTCACAGCTTGGGGGGTGGGAATAGCCAGCCTCCATGAGCAGAGGCTGAAAGGCATACTTTGACAAACCCAATGAACCTCTGGAGGCACACACATTTCTCTCTCTCTTTCAAATTGCTTCTCTACATGTGATCCATATGAACTTTCACCTATAATGCCAAGACTTAAAAAAAAACACCACTGTTTTAAAACAAAGTTTTCTCTCATATAGGACCCAAAACGGCATACTTTTTGGCTGCCTGAGCTGTTAGAGTGTTTATTTCCTTCTTTTGCTTGGCTCCTGTGAGTTTCCCCTGCGGCCTGTCACAAGCGCTTTCTACTGTGTCCGCCAGCAGCTTTCCACTCATCTTCGGCAAGCTGGGCACTGCAGTCCTCCCAGCCTGTCAGCCACATTCTTCCAAGGCTGTCTTCCTCCATCCCCTGGATCCACCGCGCTAGGGAATCGCACCTGTCTGCTTCAGTTTGTTCTGCACAACTGACCCATGGCTTTGATTTAAACCCTTCTAGTCCAGTTTATTCTATCATTTACACTGACATACACCTGGAGGAACAATCGAAGGGAAAGAATTTGATTTCAGCTTGAGTTCAGCGAGCATCACAGACCACAGAGATCAGGCCTGGGCTGTAAATAAGTAGCTGACGATCGCCCTGCACAATTAGTGTAGCCAGCGGAAGAGGGATAATGCAGATGGATTCTGCAGACGGGGGAAAGGTCCCTGTATATAATACAGCAACATGTTATCGAGCCAGATGCTCTAGAGACATCAGTGTGACTTATCCTTTACCCAGTGGGTTGCAGCCCAAAGATCTTGTACAGTTTTCCTAGCACTTGGCTCACCCATGCGGAGGCATGAAGCTGCAGAAACTAGAAGTGGGAGAATGTTCTAGTTCAGGTAGACAATCACATTTTGTTATGCTAAAAACTCCCTGAAAATTGCAAGCCCCCACCGCAAACAAAGGGGAGGGTACTGTATCTCTCTCCCTGATATGCTTGGGAAGGACTAAGGCCTCACGCTTACCCATTTGCAGTGCTTCTTAATAATAATAAAATAAAATAAAATAATAAAATAAAAGCTCTTTCGCTTTTATTTTTACCGCGACTTTTTCTTCCGCAAGTAAAGTTCACACTCCCCCTCATAAATCTCTGAGATCATGCTCCCCACCATTCAGAAAGTCTCGCCACTCTTCACGACACCTCCTTTTTTTAAAAAAAAATGTTCTGCGCTTGCGCTTTTGTGCATGGGCAAATCTCCGGTCCTTGCTGCTTGCAAATAATGCTGGGACTTCTTTTCTTTTCTTTTCTTCCAGAGTTCGTATGGACTATTGTAATAAAATGAGTGGAATTCATGGAGAGGTGTCTGTATTTAAAGCGCAGCACCAAAAAAAGGTGAACCGTGATGTTTGGCTGAAGAATTTTTTTTTTAAGGGACTACACTATTACGTATGGGTGTATAAATTCTAAACGCTTTTGTGCACATGCGCATAACACCAGACAGGACAGAAAAAAGCGATTTTGACTGCCGATGTTCACAGAAGGAAATCACGGAATACTGGTGGGAATACCCGGAAAATACTTGTTTTTCCAGGGGTCTGTAAAAGCGGGAGAAAAGTGGAAGGGTAGTGCAAGTTTGGAGTAGGAATACTGTGAACCGGAGATGAAAGAGCGAGAGGAAACAGCTCTAATTCCCGCTGTAACGTCAAGTGTGACTGCACCCTAAGAGCCATATGGACTAAAGCTTTGGGAACTGGGTTTTGGGCTGGCCTGCTTTGTACTGCCTACCCCTGAATGAAATAAACCGCAGCAAACTCAAATGTCTTTGCTTTGTTTTTGCTTAATTTAAAGTTGTTTCTCCCTATCTGAAGTCTGGATTAAACTGCCCTGTATTCAAGGCATGCCTTCCGCTTTCTCTGCCATTAATTTTGTGATACTTCAGAACAGCCACTGTTTCTTATATTTCAGGTCCCCTTGTTTCATTCCCACCCGGGTACATTAAGCAACTTGGAACAACCTGTAGTTCTTAGCAGGACAAATGGGCAAAGTCCAAGGAGTGGCCCTTTTCATTTGGCCAATTCCTCAGCCGCCACACTACAGTAGGGTGGGCAAAAAAAGGATTTGGTTTGATGATCCAATTTATTTTCAGGGCAACTACAGAGCCGCCTCTTCTCCTCCCTGCCTGCAGTCTGCCGTCCACATCATCCTCATGCCAAGTTGAGTATTAAAGTCAATTTGTCAGCTCTGCCAAGTTCAGGGATGCCCAACAGTTGGCCGTAAGCTTTGCTATGCAGCAATCAGGCTAGGTAATGTGGCAACAACAGTCTGAGTTGTAGAGGAGCAAGCAATAAACACCACCGTGCCTGAGGGCCTCTTCCTACGACATCCAATTAAGCCTCCAGGAAGATTCCAAAAGGCAGTGCTGTCGAGACTTCTCCCTTTCAGTCAAGCTCTGGAACGTGCGATATGTTTTGTCAGCTGTGGCAGTGTTTGAAATGAGACTTGGACAGCGACGGTATCCAAATTAGCAACAGTGGGAACATGCACAAGTTTGGGCAGTTTACTTATATTTCTCTTTCATGGCATCAGAAACACAGATGTGAGTTTTTGATCTGTGTGTGAGTGAAGTGGGGGGGGGGGATTTCCCTCTCCCTTCATTCTTTCTCCTCAGTCTGTTCTCAGCGCAGCCTGTGGACGCACATCCTCAGTAGGAAAGTAGCAAAGAGAAAACCAGTATCCTAGCTGGCTAACCCCTTTCCCTCCGGCCCTCCCTGTGCTTTAAGCCAAAGTTAGACCTGTTATGTCCGCTGACAGCCGCAAGGCGGCAGTGGCATATAACCTGCCAATAAGATCTCTGGCGGGAAATTCAGGGCCGGGAATAAGGCCGGGAGAAGTCGAGGCTACTGTATATAGTTGGCCCCTCACGGCCAGTACGCCATTACTCTTTGTGTACCAATAAACTAGTGACAGCTATGTCGTTGTCTGACTCATCTATGCCGTGAACCCAGTACACAAAAAGACCCACAGAAAATAAATAGTGGAAGCTTTTGCTGTCACCTTATTACCACCCTGGGCAAATATTCAGCCACATGATTTGTCTGTGCTTAGAACTAGCCATGTTTAATATTGCCTGTGTTAACATACCTTCCTCCCAGGGATTTTCTTTTTGGGGGAAAAGTGGCGCTGGAACGCTCAAGAAGGAAATGAAGTTTTCAATCTGCATACTAAAATCTCATGAACTTTTAAACATTTCAAAACGAATTTTGTTGAAGAGGTTCCAGAACTCCATTCCGGCAGGGTAAAAAAAAGCCCCGCTTCCTCCAAATTTCCCCTTTGGGTGCTTGGGGTTGCTGTTGAGCAAACAGCAGCACAGAAATCAGAATCTGGGGATTATATACATACATACATACACACACACACACACATACAGAGAGAGAGAGAGAGGTACGTGCACACACACACACACACACACACTGAGTTAATGTGTGTGTTTGGGAGTATGGGGATCTGGATTTTGGGGGGGGGGGGAGCTACTGGCTGTGTGAGGTACCGAGAGAGCTGTGGCATAAGGAGGACAAGTCAAGTGAAGGGAGAAGACTAGCAGTTAGTTCCACTGACTTCTTTCTGTTCTCCTTCTGGCCAAATGAAACTTGGGCATAAAGTTAGTTTTCACTGTCCTTACAAATGAGTCCGATTAACACCAAGCTGATTATAGGTAAAAACAATGATCTAGGATCTGTTCAGGTATGAAGGCATTCTACTTATTGTTGGGTGGATTAGACTGCAGAATAGGGCTGCCAACTTGGAGATCTCCCAGAATTATAACTGATCTCAAGACAGAAGAAATTAGCTCCACTGGGGAAAAAATGGCTGCTTTGGCCGGTGGGCTCGATGGCATTATGTCCCACTGAGCTCCTTTTGGTCTGATCCTACAGAGGCCTTCTCATGGTTTTATGTATTTAAGAGGCCTCCCACGAAATCACTTAAATTTTTTAAGGATAGCAACACCAGTGTCCTACAATATCCCACAAAGGGAGCTTTGACTTTCGAAAAGGTCATACCCTGAAAGTTGCTAGTTGTCTCTAATCTAGCCAGTTTGGTGTAGTGGTTAAGTGCGTGGACTCTTATCTGGGAGAACCGGGTTTGATTTCCCACTCCTCCACTTACAGCTGCTGGATGACCTTGGGCAAGCCATAGTTCTGTCAGAGCTGTTCTCTTAAGAGCAGTTCTTGAAAGAGCTCTCTCAGCCCCACCCACCTCACAAGATGTCTGTTGTGGGGAGTGGAAGGGGAAGGAGTTTGTAAGCCACTCCGAAACTCCAAGTGAAGGGCAGAGTATAAATCCAATCTTTTCTTCTTCTAGCTACAATATTTTTGTAATCTGTGATCACCTGGCCAGTGTAATATCCATTGTACACCCCTTGAAAGATAAAGAAAGCCAGAAGTGGACTGAGCCCATCCTAAATGATTACATGTGCTAGTTTTGATGAACAAAATCTATTGAAGAAGACTCAGCATGGGTTCTGTAAGGGAAGATCTTGTCTCACTAACCTGTTAGTGTTCTTTGAGGGAGTAAACAAACATGTGGACAAGGGGGACCCAATAGATGTTGTTTACCTTGACTTCCAGAAAGCTTTTGATAAAGTTCCTCATCAAAGGCTTCTAAGTAAGCTCAATAGTCCTGGGATAAAAGAACAAGTCCTTTTGTGGATCAAAAACAGGCTAATTAAAAGGAAATAGAGAGTGAGTATAAATGGGAAATTTCTCAGTGGAGGGAGGTAAGCAGTGGGGTACCGCAGGGATCAGTACTCGGTCCGATGCTTTTTAACTTGTTTATTAATGATTTGAAGTTGGGAGTAAGCTGTGAAGTGGCTAAATTTGCAGATGACACAAAGTTGTTCAGGGTGGTGAGAACCAGGGAGGATTGTGAGCAGTGTTCCCTCTAAGCTGAGTTAGTGTGAGCTAGCTCACGGTTTTTTAGCCTCTGGCTCACACATTTTTGTCTTAGCTCAGGGAGGATGGTTCCAGAGCAAGCTAATTTATGCAACAGCCAAATCACCTGCTCACAGCTTTAATGCCAGTAGCTCACAAAGTCAAATTTTTGCTCTCAAGACTCCACAGCTTAGAGGGAGCATTGATTGTGAGGCACTCCAAAGGGATCTGTTGAGGATGGGCGAGTGGGCATCAACGTGGCAAATGGGGTTTAATGTGGCCAAGTGCAAAGTGATGCACATTGGAGCCAAAAATCCTAACTATAAATACATGTTGATGGGGTCCGAACTGGCGGAGACTGACCAAGAGAGAGATCTTGGAGTCGTAGTAGATAACTCAATGAAAATGTCGAGACAGTGTGCGACTGCAATGAAAAAGGCCAGTGCTATGCTGGGGGTTATTAGGAAGGGAATTGAAAACAAATCAGCCAGTATCATAATGCCCCTGTATAAATCGATGGTGTGACCTCATTTGGAGTACTGTGTACAGTTCTGGTTGCCACACCTCAAGAAAGATATTATAGCATTGGGGAAAAAATGCAGAAAAGAGCAACTGAAATGTTAAAAGCGTTGGAACACTTTTCCTATGAAGAAAGGCTAAAGTGCTTGGGGCTCTTTAGCTTGGAGAAACGATAGCTGAGGGGTGATATGATCGAGGTTTATAAGATTATGCATGGGATAGAGCAGGTAGAGAAAGAAGTCCTTTTCTCCGTTTCTCACAATACAAGAACTCGTGGGCACTCCATGAAATTGCTGAGCAGTCGGGTTAGAACAGATAAAAGGAAGTACTTCTTCACCCAATGAGTGATTAACACGTGGAATTCACTGCCACAGGAGGTGGTGGTGGCTACAAGCATGGACAGCTTCAAGAGGGAATTAGATAAACATATGGAGCAGAAGTCCATCAGTGGCTGTTAGCCACAAAATATAGATAGGAACTCTCAGTCTGGGGCAAGTGATGCTTTGTAATCTTGGTGTTTTGGGGGAGCAACAGTGGGAGGGCTTCTTGCCCCCACTGCTGGACCTTCTGAGGGCACCTGGTGTTTTTGGCCACTGTGTGACAGTGTTGGACTGGATGGGCCATTGGCCTGATCCAACATTGGCTTTTCTTATGTTCTTATGTTTCAAGTCAGCCTCTTAACCAAACTGTGGACGTGAAAGGAGAGCTTAACATCTGAATTTTAAACAACCCCTTTAGCCATTGTTCCTTGGGAGAGCACAGCTGGAAGTACCCCCTGCTGTTCTAAGGCCATTGTAATAAGTCTTTTTAAAAAAACATATTTCCTTCTCCTCCCTTGGCTGATACACAGTTTCTGCATATTCATTTTAATGTGACAAAGAATCAAAGAGAGAAATGCACCGAATAAGCAGAAATCATACATATGAATATACCCGTACAATGATGGTAACCTTTCCAGCCTCTGATTGTACTGGAGCAAAAAATGCTCATGATATCAATACTTTATGAGAATGAGCCTGCACCGCTTCGGAACAAACCATCTATCATTTTGTTTGGGTGAATTCACCTGAGGGCAACCGGGCCTGGTACGAGAAGCGACAAAAGACAGATGTGCCCATGACTCGCACTTCTGCTGCTGCAGGAAATGTAGTACAGAGGAGCTCTTGCCTCTAAAGGAAGATCTGGGGATAGGTATGGATACTTTTATAGATTACCTCCATATGAGGGTGGTCAACCCCTGGTGCAGCATTTGGCAAAACCCTCTCAAAGATGAGACATTCCTCTCCCAATACAAGGTTAGGAGGAGGATCTCTCTGCAGGAATTTTCCAAATTCCACCAGTTTGGAAGCTCTGGATGTGTCCTGCAAAGAATTGTTGTTGTTGTTGTTAAAATTTATACCCGCCCTACCCCAAAAATGGGCTCAGGGCGGCTCACAACATATAATCAGCATATCCTAAAAACAATAGACAATAAATAGCAATAGCAGATAGCCAAGCCCCATTACGACATAATTACCCTAGAAAACTCCAGTGTCCAGATGGTAATAATTACAGTCTGACCCATCAGCTTCCTCTCCCCCATTCGCATTTGTTACCCTGGCAATGCAAAACTCAGAGCAGCAAGGAGCTCTCATGCTTTTGCTTTTGACACTTCCTGCAATGAGGGAAGCTGTTGTACACTAGAAACAGCAAATGCCAAATAGCTAACTTTTCAGAAATACAAAAAGGGGGAAGAAAGCTGGAACCCAAAAGAAAAGGAAATGTGTAGGGCTAACTCTAGTTGACAGTCACAATCACTCCGTCTATTGTAACACAATCAATGTATTCAAAACAACACATTTCAACATATGGATCACATAAGAACATAAGAGAAGCCATGCTGGATCAGGCCAATGGCCCATCCAGTCCAACACTCTGTGTCACACAGTGGCCAAAACCCAAGTGCCATCAGGAGGTCCACCAGCAGGGCCAGAAATACATAGACATATGATGGGCTTCAAGGAAAACTCCCATTTTGTTCAAGCCCTTCAGAAAACATTAATTAACAATATCAATTAATAGCAAATATATTTGAAACATTGATTATGATAGTTTTGTTGCAGTAGTTGATGTAAATGTGTCAGTTAATTGGAGACAGTTAATTGGAGACAGTAGAGATGTAATCTTTGGTTCCCAAGAAGAGAACGAAACAAATCGTAAACTCTCTTCTAGTTTCAGGGAAAGAGAGTCACCATTTAAATTCTTCACCGGTTGTCTAGGTCAAGCTCTACACGGAGGATCATCAGGAAGAACATTGTATGAGTTTTCACTGTAGCTTGATGACAAAGAGGCTGAAGGTTTCCCCACCCACTTCCATTTTTACTACCTATTGGAATAGAGTGCAGATGCTAGGTTCCCAGTAGTAATAGAAATGTGCTTCTTCAGCACTACATACAGTCATAAGCGTCTGACAATGCCACCCTAAGCAAAGGTAAAGGTAAAGGTTTCCCTTGCTCGAAAGCCAGTCGAATCTGACTCTAGGGGGTGGTGCTCATCTCCTTTTCCAAGCCAAAGAGCCAGTGCTGTCCGAAGACTTTTCTGTGGTCATGTGGCTGACATGACTAAACGCCATGGCACATGGAACACTGTTACCTTCCCACCGAAGCAGTACCTATTTATCTACTTGCAATTTCTTGCTTTCGAACTGCTAGGCTGGCAGGAGCTGGGGCCTTACACATGTCTAAATTCGATGAAGTAAATGAGCTTACAATAGGGTATCTCTACTTAGGGCTGCACTGTGACATGCCTTATCAAAACATAAAGGCTTGATTGATTATTACAGATTTTCATACCATGCTTCTCTCTGCAGTGGGGACCAAATGCAGCTTACATTTTCCTGTCCTGTATTTCATATGCACAACAACCTTATGAGGTAGATTACTGATTGAGCCAGTGTAACCAAAAGAACTGACTAGGGATTTGAACCTGGATTTCCCACACTGTAGTCCAATAATCTAATCACTGTGCCAGGTTAGCAGTTATGAAAATCTGCATTCTAGATTTTCTGCTACGGGAAACAGAAAACAATCTGGCCTTGTTACAGCATCACTTCTTTGCACAGTGGTTACGTGACAAGCTTACCACGATGGCGCCCAACAGCTCGACCCCATTGTGAACCAGTTGTAGACACCAACTAACACATGCTTTCCAGCACGAATCAGGAAAAATATTTTGGTTTCCTCACTAATTTCCTCCTAGGGAAAAAAATATGAGTTCCCGCAAAGACGAAAGGAAAATAATTAAACAGAAAAGAGATCAACATCCAAGTAAGGTTTTTTTTTTTTCCAGATGAATTATCCACAGAAAACAAGCAGTGAAAGTATTGCAAATTATCACTTTCCTGTGCACTGCAGCAGTTAATTATTCCATTTCACATTCAGATCAGTATGCCCGGAGATTGTTATTTTTCTCGCCTTTTGTCCCATCAGAGAACGCTCAGGAGTCCATTTCTCTGATAACAGATTACTTTCTATTCCCCCGCTACTTAACTGGTGTTAATTTCATGTTGTATACTGAAGTGACTACTAAATTGCCAAGGAAACAGTTGTCCAAAAGTACCTGTTTTACCTTTACCCAAAAAAAGCACCTAATTCTTCTTTGGTTTTCTAGAGTGATGCCTGCAACCTGAAGTGAGCTGTCAAGAAACTGAAATGTGGTTAAATCTCTGGATTGCTTTATTACTTTTTTCTGATCTTGAAGACCACCTAACAAAAATATAGAAAAACTCGGTGAGCAATGTTGTTTCCTAGAGGCAAAACTAACGATTTAAAAAAAAAGAAAAAAGCTTTGGCTTTGTATTGGATCCTGCCTTCTCCTTTGCTTGCTGTATTCAGTCTGTCTCTAAGCAGCATTGCTCCTCCCTGTACCAAATTGCAAAAATCAGTCTCCGTGACTCCTGCAATCTTCTTCTCTCTGATAGCCTGATAGTCTTCCCTTATCACTCTTCAGCCCACTCATGTCTATCCAGAGCTCTGCTGCCAAAATCATTCACTTCTCTCATCATTCAGACCACGTGATGTCCCTCCCTCAGATCCCCGCTATGGATTCCCTTGCCTTTCAAAGCTCTCCAGACTATTACCCTACCAGTCTTAATTTCCCATGATATCCCTGCCTGTAAACTTCCTAAGCGATCATCTTGAGTTGTGTGGTACAATAAAAGGGGCTGGAAAAGACTGCGCTTTGAGTTTCTGATATGTTCATCTAGCTGCAATCATCCTGTAAGCTAGCAGGTCACTTACATTTGAGTCTATGGTTCGACAGCAGACTCTAGCAATGCTCCCTCTAACCTGAGGACAGCCAGGAAAAATAAATAAATTAGCTGTGGAATCTTGTGAGCAAAAATTCTACTTTGTGAGCTACTGGCATTAAAGTTGTGAGTGAGCGATTTGGCTACTGCGTACATTAGTTTGCTCTGGAGCCATCCTTCCTGAGCTCAGACAAAAATGTGTGAGCCAAAGGCTAAAAACTGTGAGCTAGCTCACACTAACTCAGCTTAGAGGGGACACTGGACTCTAGTGTACCCAGTAAGACAATAGCGAGCTGCCTGTGATTACTGTAGACAGTGAGCTGGAGCTGGACTTCATTTTCCTTTAATAGAAGGCATTTCTGTCAGTAGAATTTTCCTTCTCCCCCCCTTCCACCTCTCAGTCCACCGAAATTAGGAAAATGGTGGAGTGGGGAAAATAAATCATTAGTCTGATTGTTTTAAGAAGACAAAACAGAAAAAGTCACTGGGTCCCTGTAGGACAGAACTGAAAATACTAGTCAGTGGTTTGAAACATCCACAAACAATCTGTGAAAATACTGTAGTTTCAAAATATGCCTGTTGCCCTTTTCAAACAAAATGCCAGTCACATACACTGAGATGATCGAACATAGTGTTCTCCCCTGGGACGTGAGACAGGAGCACCAGAAACCAACTGCCTGAAATGGGCTACTGTCTAAACCAGGGGTGTCGAACTCATTTGTTATGAGGGCCGGATCTGACATAAATGAGACCTTGTTGGGCCGGACCATGTGTGTCATAAAATGTAATGCCAGGTAGCGGAGATACACACTTTATAAAGGACACAAACTCAAAGATTTTTTTTAAACTTAAAATAAAAACATGCTTAAAACAGCACTCTTGCAATATTTTGTTTATTGAACAGTCTCTGATAACTGACACCTCTTGCTCTGAATTATTGCATCAAAATGCCTGTGCTATTGCAATCTTGAGTATTCAGGTGTGTACCTGTAAGCTGCAAACCTACTTTTGATTTATTGACATTCACCACAGAAATCTCATGCTCAGAGTTCTGAGTCTAGGACCCAGGGAGAAACATGAAATGGCTGAGCAATTGAGAGAGTCTGGCGAAGCAAGCTATGATGCAGCAGCAGCAACAGAACTGGAAGCAGGAGAGGGCCAGTTCCAGAGTGGGCCCTGATAGAAGCCCTCCGGAGGCCTGATCCAGCCCCCGGGCCGCATGTTTGACACCCCTGGTCTAAGCCATTTCCCTAATGCACAGTGATTTATCCCCCCAAACACAAAATCATCTGTGTGGCACAGAGTCATAGGAAGCCAGGGTGTAATCTGGCTCTTTGGTAATCTGGTGGCTTCAGAAACAAAAGGTTGTTGTGGCCATTTCCCAGGCCTCTGTTGCAATCAGGTCCTTTGGAAGAAATAACAAATTCATCATCTGCATTCCTCCATGGGAACACCAGAATGGTAAAGGATGGTGTGTGATGACTTCAAGGAATCTTGAATTATGCTGCTTGGGTATTACTCCCTTTCTTCTGACATGAGAAATTCCAAATTTAACATTTCAGTTACATGATACAGCTGCACAGTGCGTGCCAATATATTACCAAAAAGTGCAATCAAAGGACAAACCGGCAGGCATGCAAACCACATAAAAGTGGTAAAACTATTTTTTTAAGCAAACCTGGCCAACAAGCAGCAGTAATTTTTAAAAAAACACTGACATTTATCATATGAGCCACGAAGGCAGCAGTCCTGAAAACACTTTCCTGGGAGTAACCTCATTGAATAAAATGGCAATGGTCTCCGAGCAGACTTGCTTAGGACTGCACTGTAGCAGTGCAATCCTAAACAGGGTTACATCTTTCTAAATCAAGTCAATGGGCTCAGAAGGGTGTAACATTGCTTAAGATGGCACTGCAAGTCACAGATCTCAGTAACAGCACCTTCTGTGATCTGAGGCTGCAGAATGTACAGGGAACAAATGGAGATCAAGCAACCTAGCAACAACTAAATTCAGTAACACAGACAATCCTTGTAATTTGGAGAGAGGGGACAGCTCAAGATAAGATATGAGTCAGATCTCAGTCAACAGCATTCCCCTGTTCTTATGGTATTTGACACAACTGGTTTCTTTGAACAGGGTCGGATTTTTCCAAACAGAACATTTAAATGCTAAATGATCTGCAAAGTTCTTTTCAGACATCTGCTTGGTTCCCTGAAAGTGTCTGTGGTTCCCTACATGTGTAAAAGACAGAAGTGGGTAATGTCACCTATGCATTCAATGGACCACATGGATGGAAATATCAGAAATACTGATGGAGGCAAAAAAAACCCCACAGTAATCCCCCACACACACACCTGAGAAACCAAAGAAATAATTTACGATGCACCCAGATTACCAAACCAACAACAACAACAACAAAGGCAGTGACATTCTTGAGTGTGTACAGGGGCATAATCAAGGTAATGATGATAACTTTCTACAGGCTTTCAGCAATCACATCTGAAATGTGAAGGGTTTTTACAAGGGGTTTGGCCCACTTGTTCCTCTTCAAGATTCTGCTCTCGCGTGAGACGTACATAATGCAGCACGGAATGTTAAATACACCTGTGCTTAATTTCAGTTCTCGGATGTGTTTAAAAATAACACATTTCCATCTCAGTCACTTGGCAGAGTTTGTAGATATGTGCTTTGTCTTCACATTTTCTTCACTACCTTTCCATTGTTTATCAGTATCCAAAGAGAAGTATGCAGGTTGGTTTTTAAAAAAAAAAATCAACAGTCATCATAACAATAAATGTCCATTGCATGGTGTCAAGTTGAGAGTGTTGGGATGCGGTGGGAGATGTCCGTTCAAACCTCTACTCTGCCATCCCTCACTTGCTGGATGACCTTGGGCTGGTCACATGTTCTCACCCTAATCAACCTCAGACGGTTGTTGTTATAATAACATGGAGGAGAAGAGAACAATGTAAGCCACTTTGAGTCCCCATTGTGGAGAAAAGTGGGGCATAAATAAAGCAAATCATTATCATCCAAGTCCAATAGCGCCTTAAAGACCAACAGGATTTTCCAGAATATCATCTTTCAAGAGCCAAGGCCGCCTTCATCAGATACAAGAAGGGCTCTGGGATCTCCATTCTTACTTGTATCTGATGAAGGGAGCTTTGACTCTTGAAATCTTACACACTGGAAATCTTGTTGATCTTTAAGGTGCTGTTGGACTTGAATCTTGCTCTTCTACTGAGGACTAACATGGCTACCCACCTGAAATCATCATCATCACACTCAGCTAAGGATGGAGCTGGGCCAGTCATTCTCAGCCAAGCCTACTTCAGGGAGTTGTTGTGAGGAGTTAAATCTATTGCCATTATTTACATTCTGCAAGACTCAGGGACAATTACACAGTGGAAGTCAGATACAATCCACAGGATGGAACATCCAATAAACAAGGCAATAAGGTTTGGATTGCAGACACCTGAAAATGAGTACAAATCTGAAAACAGAGCAGAAACAAAGCTTAACTATTAACAAGGCACGTTAAATGATGCAGGCATGACACAGCAGGATCCCGCTTACAGCAACAGACAGAATGTACTATATGCGCAGTAGTACAGTTCACAGTCCCTGTCCCTTTACCAAATCATCTTTCTACAACATTTTGATTACAATACAGCCCTAATTCTCTGTGTAAAAAAGCCCCCGCAGATAATTCAGTTTTGTAGAGTTTGTGGAAAGCCGGGAGGATGGAAACCTTCCTCACTTCAGCAGGCAGGCCACTTCATGGACAGGGCGCTCTCCAATGCACTTTCTTTTTTAAAAAAATTAACGTTTTTATTGAACAAAGAAAAGGATTAACTATAAACATTTCCTAAAGAGATTACATGACTTTTTCAGTATACAGTTGGTTTGAGAAAGATAGAGAGAGCTACAACTTGCAGTTTTATAATACACTTTGCTTCGTGTTTACAATTGTAATAGGTCTATAGGATATACATTTTTTGGTACTTTACCATTAGTAATCATATACTCCAATACTGGGTACCAGATTGCTATAAACTGAGCTTTTTGTTTTGTATCGTCATTTAATACATTCTTATAAGCAATCTTTTCGATCACATAAAATTGCCAGATTTTGTCATGCCAAAAATGGATTGTAGGAGGTAAGTAATTTTTTCATTTGATGGCAATACAGGCTCTGGCTGCTGCTAGTAAATAATCAATTAGTTTTTTCTTCATACTCAGTAAATCACAATTTTCCCAGAAAGATATTAAGAGTAATTCCAGCTTATTTGGAATATAGTAGTCTGTTATTGTATTGATGTGTTCAATTACCCTGTTCCAAAATTGAGCTATACTTGGGCATGACCACCAGCAGTCATTTGCAAATAGGTTATCCAACGTGCATGAAAGCAACCCCAAGATGAGGGCCACAACAGAGAGTGCACGTGTACAGGCAGTTGTGGATTTTGGCCATTTGCAGGGTGGCACTCATAGGAGGTCAGATGAGTGAAGCTGTCATGATGGAGCAGACGGGGAGAGGCTGTCCTGCAGATATGAGGGATCAAGGCCATGAAGGGCTTTGTATGTGATAGCCAGTACCTTGAGCTGAGTCTGGTAACTGATGAGCAGCCAGTGGAGTGATGGCAGAATGGGAATAATCGTGGTACTAACTGAGCTGCGGCATTCTGCACCAATTGGAATCCCCAGACTGATTTCGAGGATAGACCCACGTAGAGTGTGTTACAGTGGTCTATCCATATACACTGCCCATGAGGGATAGGTGGAATAAAATGAGATACAGAGAGAACAAAATGCATTGCTGAATCCACACTTTGGAATTTTGTTTTGAAAATAAAACAATATTGCTTTGCCTTTGATAGGAAATCTAATGACAATTAAGGTACCAACAGGATGTTTAATGACATCAGAAATTCTCTTTTTGACTCTGTGTTTTTATTATGTAAGTACATTGCCATATATATGAGAATAAATGAACACCCTTTTAAATCAAAAACTGAACCAAGGTGGCAAGAAATCAAAATGCCATCTGAATGCTCTGGCCTTGTTTGTGGGCCCATAGCTCCCCCTTGTGGTTGGCTTTGCTGACTAGTCAGCTGCAACAAGTATCCCATGGTCAGGAAAGCATCTTTAAAAGCTCCAGAGCTTCCTCTTATGAGGTAATTATTGTAAAATGGATCTTGCACTGTATATTAACTCACCCAACTTTCCTCTCAAAGAACTCACCAGAAAGCTCTCCTTTTTTGTCGATGGAAAATCAATGCTTAAGCCTGACTTCATTGCCAGGTATCATCTCAAGATTGTCTAAGGTATTTTGAGCCTGTTATATTGTGAGCAATTAGAATCTGATGACATGCCCTGCTGGAGCACATAGGAATTCCTAGACAGTGTCTTTGAGGCAAAGAATTTGCTTTTCTTGTTACTGGAAATTTCTGTTTTCTCCAAGAGAAAGAGGGGCCGTGCTTTTGTTCCGTTCAAATTTGTACCCCCTTGTCCTGCGGCCACTACCCAACCACACATTTGAAACACTTAATTGTCTTTTTCTTAGGTGGAGGCTTTGGTTTCTGTCAATTCCAGCCCCTTCTCTAAAACTTCCATTTTGCCCTTTGTGCTGTACTTGAGGGTCCACTGACCCTGAGGAACAAAATTTTGAGGGGCTCAGGTCACAATCACACGCACAATTTGCCCCAACATAGGTGTGAATGCTGAGCAGATTAAAGGAGTGCGATCAGACAACAACATCTCGGAAGTGCCCCGCAGCCATCGGCAACCTGTTTTGCTCTGCCAGACAAGTGGATTTAAAAAACACCTGGGAAAGTCCTGTAGCAAACGGGTTGCTACGGGCCACAAATGGACTGTCCTATGTCTGATTGCCCCAGCGCACTTCCATGGCATCAGGATAGTCTAATCAGGCTATCCCAACTCTGTGCCATTTTTTTTACCCCCGTTGCAGTATGCGCATCAGCACACACTGCCGCCCACTCCATAGGGAGACCTCAGGGCGGAGGTGCGCTTCATCGATTCCTCATGTAAGCACATCAGAAACACACAGCAAAAAAAAAACCTTACATGCCCGTGGTTGTGTCAGATCATACAGGGGCAGGCTATGCTCGCATCTACAAAAGTCTGTGTGACCACGCAACTGTGGGTCAACTTATGCCAGAAGAAATAGCCTCGCTTCCCCCCCCGCTTTATCTTGGCCATGTGACTGCCACCTCAGTATATTAGAGAGGTAAGGGAGAAGTGGCAGAAGTCTTTACCACCACCTTTAAGAAAAGAGCCTTTTAAGTCTTTGCAACTGTGTGGCTAGATTCAGGCCTAGATGTTTGTGAATTAAGAGTGTCAAAGAAGTTTTTTCATGACAAGGCATGAAGGCATCAAATAGCCCAACCGAGTTCTCTTTCAGATGGATGGATCCATCTAGCTAACTCTCCAAATCTGGGTTAATCTCTCTCTGTCTTTTTTTACTTATTTACACAGTTCACCTCCATTTGTAGATACTGGTGATGGAAAGTGCCATCAAGTCATAGCTGACTTATGGCAACCCCATAGGGTTTTCAGTGCAAGAGACGTTCAGGGGTGGTTTGCCATTACCAGCTTCTGTGTCACAGCCTTGGTATTCCTTGGAGGTCTCTCATCCAAATACTAGCCAGGGCCAACCCTGCTTAGCTTCCTCAGTCTGATGAGATTGGGTTAGCCTAGGTTGTAGATAATGCTCCCTCTAAACTGTGGAGTCTTGTGAGCAAAAATTCTACTCTATGAGCTACTGGCATTAAAGCTGTGAGTGAGCCATTTGGCTACAGCATAAATTAGTTTGCCCTGGAGCCATCCTTCCTAAGCTAAGACAAAAATGTGTGAGCTGGAGGCTAAAAAACTGTGAGCTAGCTCACACTAACTCATCTTAAAGGGAACACTGGTTGTAGATATTACAAAAGCCCCAATTAAGTGTCCAGTACTATGGAGAAAATTGATCCTGGAACTACTGTAAGGAGTGTTCAACAGTGCAGCAGAGATCAGCACGCCAAGAGGCTCAAATGAAATTATGTAGCCTTTCACAGTCAATATGGATTCCTTTCACCAAGTGAAACAGAGAAAACTGAGATAAATTTCACCAAGCCTGTGAAGCGGACAAGCTGTTCTCTCGTTATGGTTTGGACGAATCTTCCCATTCATCTCACTCAAAGGAAAATTTTCATAAGTCATCTTTAATGTCCTGTGACTTTACTCAGCTAGCCTCTTCCTCCACATCCTGCCCATCAGCCATCATTTATCTTCCCTTTATACGACTGGTTTTCTAGGTCCGTATAATCACAGATTTGAAGCATTTCTTCAAGGACACCCCCCCCCCCCAGTGAGGTGTACTTTGCTTCCGTCTTGTCACCTGACAGATTTCAATTTGGGTAACAGACTAGGCAATTAGATGAAAATGAAAAGCCCAGTGTGTTTGTGTGCATGTAGAGGTTGGAAAACCTATAAAACTGGGATGTGAGGGCGATATGGCTGCGACATCTGTTACCCCATTGATCTCCAGGGTTGATTCAGCTGATCTGGCTGGCTAGATGGGTGTCCCTCTACAAAACAGGACTGCCTCAGTCAGCCCAGGCTCCCACAGTGACATAGGAGGTTGGCTATCTCCAGTCAGAACCCAGAGATCTCCCAGAATTACAACTGATCTCCAGGTGACAGAGATCAGTTCTCCTGAAGGAAATGGCAACTTCAGAGGGTGGTCTCTGTACCATTACACCCTGCTGGATGCCTCCCCCCCAAACTCTGCCTTCCCCCGGCTCCACCCCCAAATCTACAGGAATTTCTCAAACCAGACTGGCAGCCTCATCTAAGTGACTCCATGACATAATGTACACACGCACACCTGGTGCAAGCGGACAGAGATGCAGAGATGAGATGAAATATAATTTTTAATTAGAAGAAGAAAAAGCAGAGATTGGATTTATACTCCACCCTTCACTACCCCAAGGAGTCTCAGAGTGGCTTACAATTGCTTTCCCTTGCCCTTCCCACAACATACTCTCTGTGAGGTAGGTGGGGCTGAGAGAGCTCTTTCGAGAACTGCCCATGAGAGAACAGCTCTGAAAGAAGGTCACACCAGCAGCTGCATGTGGAGGAGTGACGGATCAAACCCAGTTCTCCCAGACTAGAATCCAAGTTCCTAACCACTACACTGGTTCTGAGTGTTATGTGGCCTGGATCTGAATTCTGGTGGCAATAGCCCCAGCATCCATTTGCGCATTCAAAAATCTTTGGACCATGCCTCTGTGAGCAGGCCGCAGGCCACACGATCCTAAGCAAATTTAATCTGAAATAATTATTCATTTAGGTATTTATACTCCCCTTTCCTTCCCAATGAGAACCCAAAGTGACCTATAACATCATTGTCACTCCCATCCATTTTATCATCACAACAACACTGTGAGGTGACTTAGGCTGAGAGAGACTGACTGGCCAGAGGTCACCCAATGAGTATCTGTGGCAGAACAGGGATTTCAATAGGGGTCTCTGAAATGCTATTCCTACACTCTTAACTGCTACACCACACTGGCTTTCAGTAAGCCTTAGTGGGTTCTGTTTCTTTCTTTCTTTATACATATAGCCTTCTCCATCCCATCTTCCCTTGGGATGCAGAGCAAAATGCACTTCACTGTCCTCTTTCTCACATTAGCTCTAACCTACCAAGTTAGTTAGTTAGTTAGTTTATTACAGTCAATGACCATACTTGAACGTAGCCCAACAGCTTAAAATAATAATAAAAAACTTCATTAGGATATACAAAGCATCATATTTCATAGATAAAATATACCAGCCATTGTATTTCAGATATAAAAATATCATATATTATTCTTAAAATATAAAATCAAAACAGGGAAGGAGAATTCCTACTGAACAGGTCTACTGCTCTAACCCACCAAACACTAGTTTGAATAGAAATATCTTGCACTGCTTCCAGAAGACACAAAGGCCCAAACTCAGACATGTCTACAGGGAGAAGATAATTCCAGTGCTTAGAGGCACCCACCACATTTGTGCACCCTTGTAGACCCATTTGTACATGAAAGGAATGCTTAAGAGAGGGCTCCTGGCCATTCTTAATGGTTGTGGTGTCACACAGAGTTGGAGGCAGGCATGCTAGGCCTGGACTACTCAGTATCGTGAACAGAGGCTGGAAGACAATAAGGGTTTATCCCCTAGTGTTTAGGTTTGCAAGCATCTCTGGTCACGCTTCAGAAAGATATCACATTTGACCAGAATGGGGGTAAGAATGTGTATTAATTTCAAATAAACAGACCATTGGAAATGATGTAGTAGAAAAGGGCAACATTCATACTCTGTTTCATATTTGGATGAGCAGCAGATTTATGCCGATGGTTCCTGATCCGGCAGATGATGTCCATGCAGAAGCCTGTTGATCTGGATGAAGATGTTGGTAGAACCGTGTTTCTTTTTCTTGTCTTCAAGCAACAATGACAAATTATTCTTTTTAAACATGGCAAAAGATAAGTGTTGGGATTTTTATTACACCAATGGAAAGGTGTAACAAGGATTTCAGCACCATAAGGACTATATCATATGTTAGGGAGTGAACTGAAAGCACAAGATGTGATCTTAAGATGGGAAAGTAAACATCATGGATAATTTCTTTCTTCTTTTCAGCATTTCCCCCATATTTTGTTGCTATTTATATATTCCCAATTAAGCTCCAAATTTACAAGCTGTCAGTGCCCAGTCTTTTCTATCCTACTCCTTTGGTGCAAAACAGAAAATGCTCAAGTTTTAACACACACACACAAACACACACAGAGAATTTTATCTTACTAAAGCAGCTCAGTACCAGCCAGATCTTTATGCTGAACGTGTGCCAGCGCAGTTCTTTATCCATTTCAAGTATGTCCTGAGATTTTGTCATCAGTAGGAACTCTTAAAATCTAAATCTGTATTTAGAATATGAGCAATTACTGGCTTCTGTGAAAGACTGAACACTTGAAATTATTTCCGAGAAACCACAGGAGTGGAAAATTATCTCAGTTTTAGTTTCCAGACTCCCCAACCAAACATGGGACATTATAAGTTGCATATGGTGTAAATATTCTTTGCCTACATATTTGCATGTCATCCGCATGGTATTTGTTCAAACTGCTCTCTTCCCACCCCCCCTTGGAATAGCGCCCATGTTTCCTAACCACAATATGTTAATGTTTCAGAATTAATGAATGTATGGGGAATGCTCACACTGAATTCTTGAAGGATATAAATGGAGCATTGGAGTATGGAAGCAAAGACCTCTGATAGATAAAGAGCCCAAACAATCCTTAGCAGGGCTGACAGGGAACAGCTGGGCTTGGCAGAGCAAAGAGAGCTCATCACAGTTCTGGCAGCTTCAAAAGGATCAAGAGTTACCACGGCAACAGGAAGTAGTATGGCCTGGCCTAGCAGGATGTGCTGAGAGGAGGAGTACAGTGCTATTTCCAAGTCATAAGTAACTTACTTTCTGGGCTGGAAGGTTCAACTATCCTGTCAAACTTCTCTGAAAGCCAGGGTGTGGCTAACCAGGCCCCAGAATGGGTTCTCAGGACTCCATCACAGAATGAGGAGGACCACAGGTGACCATAAAGTACATTTATTTCAGACAGGGGGGAACCTCCTAAATGTCCATTTGTGTGGGATCAACATGGATGGGTGAGAGTCTGTACCGAGGTTTTGAGTATGGCCGTTCACATGTATAGATTGGAATAAAGTGGACATCTTCTTTTAAAGATATTAAATTATCTCCCTGATAACAAAGAATGTTACTAACATCAAAGCAGACTAGAGCATGTGTATGTTAAATAATATTGCTTCTGTTCTGATACATCTTTTGTAGTTCACTGGGGTTAAAAAAAATAACATTGCCCAACCAAGGCCTGTTTGTTGTTTTGTTCTTTTCCCACGGTGTACCAGGGCCACCATTACTAATGATGAACCTTCATCTAGGAACCAAAAAGAACTACAGCTTTCAACCTGTTTAACAGTTGATCAGTAGGACAGGGAACATCTAGGGATGCCAGCCTCCAGGTGGGACCTGGGGATCCCCTGGAATTACAGTTCATCTCCAGACTACAGAAATCAGTTCCCCTGGAGAAAATGGCTGCTTTGGAGGGTGGGCTCTACAACATTGCACCCCACTGAAGTTTCTGTCCTCTCCAGGCTCCATCCCCAAATCTCCAGGAATTTCCCAGTCTGGATCTGGCAACCCTACTCCCCCATCCCCCGCCAGTAGGGACCTGGCAACCATAGAACATGCAGTTATTCCACAACCACAGTACAATGAGAGGCATACAGCTTGATTCAGCTGTGGATTTCTTGACTGGGCCACAAAAGAATGCACAAGCCTAGATTCTCAGTCCCTCCCATCTGGAGCTACAACATATAGGTGCTGTGGCTATATATGTGCTGCCCTCATTGAACTGGTATGAAGGGTTTAAGGGAAAGGATTTATGTTCCAATAAAAAAATTGGCCCCAGAACAGATTTAATTTTCTTCCTCTGCATTGAAGGGTTTGTCCAATTTTGTCTCTAAAGAAGCATGACACACTGTAAAACACGGAGCATCTGGCACCTAATCACTGTACTGGAGCTGCCATTGTTTGTCTGGATCCAAGCTTGCTACCTCCCTTTCTGCCACTGTTTGTCTGGATCCAAGCTTGCTACACTTTAGACAACAGGTGAAATTGTTTCTATTTTCCCTAGTGTTTCAGGACTTTTGATGGTGGACATGGTTTGCCACTGTTTCCCATTCGCCCTTTGTACTTTCTGTATTATCACTTGACAGTTATCACCTTGCGTATTCATCACACAATGTTATGCAACTTTATATTGCTTTTATCTTTTTAGATTTCTAGTCATTTTATATTAATTTTTTGTAAGCTGCCTCACGAGTTTTCAGGTGGAGGAAAAGGATAGACTTTAAATAAACTGGAGGAAGGAGAAAAATGGAAGGGAGAAAGCAGAGAGGTTAAACCCTAGGATGGTGAATGGGAACATAAGAACACAAGAGAAGCCATGATGGATCAGGCCAATGGCCCATCGAGTCCAGCACTCTGTGTCACACAGTGGACAAAGCCCAGGTGCCATCAGGAGGTTCACCAAGAAGTACAGGAACAAAGGAGCATAGTAGCTAGACAAAGTACAGAGGTAGAAACCTGAGGAAAGGATAAGAAGAGGAAATTTGAGGGGAAAACAAGGAATGGAAAGTACAAGGAACATGGGGGCTGGAAAAATATCCTCTCATGGAGAATATGGGGACAGATAAAAGTCATGTGCAGTTGACAGGAAGGGAACATCCAAGTTAGGGAGCCCTGAACGCCAGGAATTGGGGGAATCAAGCTGCAAAGGCCAAATGGTTAGTTGGGCAGCTAGGAATGGTCAAATATTTGATTGCATTATTCTAATAACAAATTACAATAGCATGATTATATTGCCTACTTTGGTTAAAGAGCAGGGTAGATTAAATTTCAACCCACAACATAAAATTTCTTTGAACAAAGTTTGAGTCCAGTGGCACCTTTAAGACCAACCAAGTTTTATTCAAGGTATGAGCTTTCGCTTGCTTATTCCTTGAACAAAACTTGGTTGGTTTTAAAGGTGCCACCGGACTCAAACTTTGTTCTGCTGCTTCAGACCAACACAGCTACCCACCCGAATAAAATTTCATAATAATTCTAAAGAAGGAAAAGCTAAAAAATTAATAACATTTTGTTGGCTGGCTACTTGGCAGTGTCAGCCTTCCGCAAGTAAAATACTGAGTGGTGTTACTAAATCAAATTTGTTGTATTTCTGTGGGGAATTATGGTATTTAGAAGGATGAATTATTTATGGCTTATCCCCACCCCCACCCCCCACTTCTTATGTCAGAACAAATGATTAAACCAAGTCACTCAGTTAAGCTGATTCCTTTTGTAGTATTTTCTCTGGTCTTGTAAGAGACTCCTTCATTTGCTCTCTTCGGCACTGCAGTCATATTACCTGCTTAAGTGCCTCTACTGAGCAACTTCAATACCAACAGTGTTGCTTCCCAAATGTTCCCTTCATTCCAAGCTGTGAATTCTGCTCAAGGGCTGTCTCTCCCAGAAGAGAAGTAGGATAAGGGAAATATGGATGGCTAGAACACATCCAGAAAGAGCATTTCTGTTCCCATGTCAGACCAGGGTGGCATTTGAGGACCAATGCTTCTACAGTGCATGTAAGAACATAAGAAAAGGCCTGTTGGATTAGACCAGTAGTCCATCTAGTCCATCATACTGTTTCATATGCAGCAGTCAACCAATTGCCTGGAGGGCCAACAAACAGGGCATAGAGGCCTCCTACTGAAGCTGGCTTCCAGCAGTGGCATTCAAGAGTTTGCTACCTTTGTATGTGGAGGTTCCCTTTACAGACCAATCCTCCATGAACTTAATCATTTTCTAAAGCCAGCTACACTGATAGTCATTGCTGTATCCACTGCCAATGAATTCCACAATTTGATTACTTGCTGAGTAAAGACTTTGGGCATCAACTTCATTGGGTGCCTCCGAGTTATAGAATTATGTGAGAGGGAGAATAGGCGCGTGCAGAAGGAGGGATCAGCACATTAAAAAAACATACAGAAGCTGGCAGCATTACAAATGAAGAGACTTCTTTGTCCTGAAACGGTTTGTTTGAAATGGATAGCCCCTGCCAATTTGGAGCTTGAGGCAGAAAATCCAAGTGACACCTCCTACAAGGGGGGGGGGGGGAATACTATACTAAAAATAAAAATAAACAATACTAAACAGCAGACAACGTTCTGCTCTTTAATGGTATCCTGATAGCTGCTGTCTGAGATGGGCCATCTCACCTAGCCTAATGACAGGGCCAGCCCTTTGTGCCTGAATGGGTTCTTCTAGGCTGAGGACAGACTGGCAATCTGAAGCGGAGGCAAAGCGGAGGGAACTGGAGCGGGGGAAAAAACCCACGGAGCTGGCCGTTCACACTGGCCAGAGCAATGCGGATCAGCGGCGATACGGAGCGTTCAGACTGCCATGGAGCGTTCAGACTGCCGCATAGCCAGCGCGCGCGGCTCGCGTGCGCCGCTGCACTTTTTTTTTTGTTTTCCTTTGATGTTTTTCGCATGTGCGCACATGCGCACATGCGCAAAACTTTTTGCCGGTGCGTTCACACTTCCTCCGGATGCCTCCCGCTTCTTCCAGTTCACACTGTTTGGAAGCGGGAGGCATGCGGAGGAAGGCCCCTGAACACCAGGAAAAACCGGTGTCCGGGTAAAGCGGAAGGAAAGCGACTGGGAGACGGGTAAGTACGCAACGGAGCCGACGGACAGATGCGCATGTCTGAACGTGCTCCTTTCCTCCGTTTGCGAAGCGTGCCTGCCCCGCTTTAGATTGCCAGTCTGTCCTCAGCCCTAGTAAACAAAAAAATTCCTGATGCTGTTTTCTGTAATGTTTCCCCTCATGTAATCAGTACATAGCTCTTAAACTACCCCTGCAGGAAAGATTTGTGCTGAATGTACCTCCATAATAAGCATGACATTTAGACCCACAAAACATTGCAGCATCTAAAAATAGGCTGTTACCTAGTTCTCATTTGAGAATACAGACAATAGGAAATGGATTTGTTGTTGTTTTTTTCTCCCGGTATTTACATGGCCTCTTTTCTTCTAGTTGAGCTTGCTGAGTGCCCTAAGCATTCAAATCAACTAATGGCAGCTAATGGCTATTACCATTAATGGACTTCTATCGAACATAAGCAGAAAGCACCAATGCAGGATTACAGCTGTACATCAAGAAGACAACAGTAATGACTACTGGGGAATTACACAATTTTAAGGCTGACGATGAAGAAATTGAAATGGTTCAGGGTTTTGTATATCTTGGTTCCATCATCAACCAAAAGGGAGACTGCAGTCAATAAATCAGAAGGAGACTGAGATTGGGTAGGACGGCCATTAAAGAGCTAGGAAAGATCCTTAAGTGTAAGGATGTGTCACTGGAGATCAAGATAATTCATGCCATAGTATTCCCCATTACAAGTATGGGTGTGAAAGTTGGACAATGGAGAGAGTGACAGAAAGAAAGTGTATTCATTTCAAATGTAGTGTTGGAGGAGTGTTTTATGGATACTGTTGTCTGCCAAAAAGTCAAATAAATGGGTTCCAGATTAAATCAAGCCTGAACTCTCCCTAGAAGCTAAAATGACTAAACTGAGGCTATCGTACTTTGGTCACATATGAGAAGACAAGACTCACTACAGAAGACGATATATGCCTGGGAAGACTGAAGGCAGCAGGAAGAGAGGAAGACCCAACATGAGATGGATTGACTCTGTCAAGGAAGCTACACCCATTAGTTTGTAAGACTTGTGTGAGGTTGTTAATGAAAGGATGTTTCGGAAGTCATTCATTCATAGGTTCACCATAAATCAGGAGTGACGATGGCACTTAACACACACATATACCTAAGGTAAGACCAGTGTCGCATACATGTTTCCGATGTTCTGTGATAATTCAAGCTCTCTTGAAGGTACACAGAAACATTTCTAGTGATATACCCCAATTCTTAAATAATTTATTTTAGCCTAGGGATGGAAGGATGCACCCTAAGGGTTTTTTTTATCCCTGTCCTGTCTGCAGTTGAATTGGCAACACAAGCAAGCGGGAACAGCTGTTTTGGCAGGCTGCTCCCAGGGAGCTTTTCAATCCCTTATCGCTGATCCAGTCAGCCCTTGATTCTGCATTCAAGCAGCTCAGCCTCTATAATCTATTTGCTCACCTTGTCAGGGACGCATCTTTTCAGTGGTTCAGACAATGTTTGCAGAACTCCTTGCGATAATCTGCAGATGAAAAACCAACTATATAGTTGCTAATTTAATGTATTCATTCATGCCATTTTGAAGGTTTATATGAAGACCAGGTAAGTTATATCTACATGCAGCCAATCTGTCAGCAGCAACAATGAGGTGCAGCTAGATGTATTTTGTGTGCGGCTGTTCTTGTTTTGTGAGCCCACACTGGTCACCTTTAATGAAACTGCATTCCCCGGAGGTCAAGAACCATCAAGCATTCCAGATCTGGGAGCCATATGACACATAACTCACTTCCTTTTTTTTTTTTTACAGCAAAGGGTTTGGATCTAGCCACCTTTTTGCTCAATGACCCTCCATGTTATAGCCCCCATTCCACATGGCTTTTGTGCACGCATGTCCTACGATCCCTAGCATAGTACAGGCGACCTCTGAAAAGGGCCATTAATTCCAGGCTTGTTGCCCACCCCACCTCAGCCGTGGGGGGGAATATGCCTTATCAGGCTCTCTGGGCACACAGGCAACCTCCGCAGAGGGCCATTCAGGCCAGGCTCTTTGTCCACCCTCCTGACCAGGGAGGGGGAAGCCTTTGACTAGAGCTCTTCTGAGTCCAGCTCTTTCCACACATGTCTTCAGGGGAAACTGGTGACAGCAAGAGCAGGCAGCTCTGCTGTGTGAACCCCTAGGCATGGGAGCGTTTTGGCAGGAAAATGTCAGAGGAAGGAGGGGCGCTCCTAGTCTAGTAGAAAGCTTGGAAATTTTATCTGTGGCTGGCCTGCGACTGCGCAGTTCCATGTGTGCCTGCACAGAAGACCACTCAATGAACAATTGTTACAGGTAAGTGCAACCTTGTTTTATGGGTGATCAAATGGGATCCCCTCCAGCTAGTAATTTTAATACACATGGGGAGCATTAATAAAATATGACTTCTCTCTAGGATGCCAGCCTCCATATGGGACCTGGGGATCCCCTGGAATTACAGCTCACCTCCAGACTACAGTTCCCCTGGAGACAATGGATTCTTTGGAAGGTGAACTCTATGGCACTGTACCCCATTGAGTTCCCTGTCCTCTCCAAGCTCCATCCCCAAATCTCCAGAAGTTTCCCAGCCTGGATCTGGCAACTCTACTTTCTCAACCCCCACCAGTGGCCAGGGGGACCTGGCAACCCTTCTTCCCTCCCCCTTAAGAACATAACAGAAGCCAGTGTTGAATCAGGCCAATGGCCCATCGAGTCCAACACTCTGTCATACAGTGGCCAAAAATACCAGGTGCCATCAGGAGGTCCACCAGTGGGGCCAGGACACTAGAAGCCCTCCCACTGTTGCTCCTCCCAAGCACCAAGAATACAGAGCATCACTTGTCCCAGACCGAGAGTTCCTATCTATACCTTCCTATCTATACCCTTCTTGCCTCACCGGTCGTGTAAAGTGATACAGCCCAGAATTCTGCTGCTTCAGTCTTTGTTCATGTTCTGTATTATATGTAGGTCTTTCTCTAGCCATTTCTGAGTTGCAGTGTTTACTTCCAAAGCACCAGTAATTAGATGGTGAATCTCACGCGTTCAAAGTCCTGCACCTATGAATTCAAGGTCTTTCTTTCTTTTTACCTTCTCTGAAAACAGGGCATGTAACCTAACTCCACATTTTTCATTGTGCATAATACAGATCTTTTATGAGAAGCACACTTGCACTCTGGACTAGTGAGGGGAAATCATTACAGATTGCAGAATTGTTCAGGAAAAGCAGGGTATGATCATGCCATAAAAAGGTGTCATTACAACAGTACGAATACTAGATTCAGCTTCTGGGAATTATGCCAACTGAAGTGGCTGAAAAGCCTTGAGAATAATAAGATGCATTATATCCCCCCCTTTTTTTAAGAGAAAGAGAGACAGAGAACACCAGAACACCTTTGGCAAAAACGCAATTGTCTCACTAACAAAAGAAACACATTTATTAGTTAGAAGCATAATACTATCTTTGGAATAACAGCTGATAATCATGCCTCGGTGTCTTTTTAATATTATCCAGAGATACAATCTGATTTGTCTTACATTTCATTTCTCTCTCTTTTTCTCTTTTAAGAACAATCATCTGAGGTGCATGTGTTTCGTATTCATAGTTCAGAGAAAGTAGTATCACTGGGCCATTTCCCCATATCCATCTAGGGCATTTTTATGCCACTTTCCCCCCATGGAGTTCCATGGCTCTCCCTTTTCCATTTTGTCATCACAACAGTCCAGTGAGGCAGGCCAGGCTGAGAGAAGTCACATAGCTAGTTCCATGGTGGAGCTGACAGGATGGTAAACCAATTGACAAAAAGACATTTGGGGCCACACGCAAGTCAGCCTCACATTCTCCAAGGTGCGAGATATGAAAATTGTGTCATTACTACTCAGCAAGTAAGGACTTCATAATGTGACAATAAGCAAACCAAAAGTCACAAAGGATCTGATGATGTACCTTGCCAAATTCTCACTGAAATATTAGTTTCATTCAGGAAGTTAATAGGTGAAGTATCTATCACAGTACTTGTTATATTATCAGTGAACGTGGCCTTTGGACTTCAGCAGAGACAATTTCCCACAGGAATATAGCTCCATGGAGCATGTAAAAGAAATTCTTCCCATCAAATTAATGTTTCTCTTATGAAAAGTTGTTTCAGTTTGAAATGCATTGGGACTCATTGAATGGCGCTGTATTAAAATCTGTTCCCGACACATATCTGGAACACTGTCTCTTAATTGGAAATATTATGCACTTCAATACTGTGATGCTGATCTGATCCCAACAGAATTTAACAGTGTGTCCCATGCACTCTTCCAGCCAGAGGGACCAACTGCATGCAGTACAACACAACGGCTGCTGGATGAGGACCAAGATATTAACATATATCGTCTTTCGACACCTCCATTTCCTACTACCTATAGCTGTATTTTTATGTGCATGGGTTTTAATAAAGCTTAGTTTTTTATTTCTTATTGGCCTACTTTGTCTTGCTGCAATACCTTTTTCTCCTGTCCCACGCCCATCTCCCTGCTTACTCCTGGGTCTGGATCAGCCTGTTTGTCTCTTATTCATCAAGATGTCTTCCTTTTTGTAAGTTTCATTTATGGAAGGAAAAGCCTTAATCTTACTGTAAGTACTCCTGCATTTACATCTGACTATTCCCTCCCTACCTGCAGTTCTCTCTGGCTTTATATTGCCCTTTATATTGCCCTTCTCTTGTAAGCTGTAAACTCTCTGAGCATGGTCTAGGCCAGGGGTATTGAACATGAGGCCCGGGGCCCAGATCAGGCCTGTCCAGGGCTCTTATGCAGCCCATGAGCAACTGATGCAAGGGAGGGAGTGTTGGGGGAGTGGGCAGAGTCACTCCATTATGGCTTTAGCACAGCAGAATAACCTCGCCTGCAGCAGTCAAGCATTGTGGAAGCATCTGCCCCACATTGCACTGCTGCCTTTCCAGTCCACCTCTATGGATTTCCTTCTGCACCCCCCTCCCACCCCAGGGGGCCTTTCAGTGAGGACACACCAGCTCGGAGCTTACCAGCTGCTGTCCTTTATACAGTTTCTATCTCCAGTACCTGACAGTACATTTTATGACACATATGGCCTGGCCCAACAAAGAGACATTTATGTCAGATCTGGCCCTCATAACAAATGAGTTTGACATCCTGGTCTAGGCATTTCATCTACCCTAACATAATGTGAAATTGTCCCTTGGCTATTTCTTATCTTGACTTCTGCTATTCTCTGTTAAAGAATGTATGAAGAGCCCTGCTGGATCAGATCAATGGTCTATTTAGTCCAGCATCTTGTTTCATATGATGGCTAACTAAGCTGCCCCAGAAGGCCAACAAACAGGACATAGAGGTCACATCCCAGACGTTGCCTCCAAGTACTATTTTACAACCTCTGGATGCCATAAGACCACAAACTACAAAATGGCCCTCAGACTAAAAGCAGACCTTGAAATTAGCTAAGGAAAATGGAAAGTTTCAGTTAAAAGCCTGGGTAAAATAAATATTTGGCCTAGCACCTAAAGTATAGTAAGGTACTGAACAGGCCAAGCCTCTAGAGCAAGGGGGCTCAACGTTTTTGAGCCTGTGGGGACCTTTGGAATTCTGATAGGGGTGCAGTCACAAAATGGCTGCCACATGAGACAGAGCCAGCCACAAAATAGCTACCACAGTGTACCTTCAGTCACACAGTAAAGATCCTTGTGCTGTGGTGGCAGCTGCTGCCAAAGGGATGTTTTAAAAAAAAATCTGCGCAGCCAATCAAATCTCTAGTGGCCATAGGGCTGCCAGGTCCCCAGGGGGGGTTCCACTCAAAGGGCCCCTGACCCGCTAGTCCAGATCCAGCCAGGGGGGGAACCCACCCACAAAGTGCCTGGAACCTACCCCCAAAGTGCCTGGATTGGGCCAAAGTGCCTGGCACGATGATGTCACCCAGAGGTGATGTCGTCACGCTGGGCACATCACCGGGGGGATGCTCTAGCATTCAGCCTAGAGTGTCCACTGGCAGAGTGCCTAGCATGATGACATAAGTTCTGGGTGATGTCATTGCAGCATGCACGCAAATGTTGCAAACAGGGACCAACTCCCCCACACACACCAGAAACGGTAAAGGACCTGGCAACCCTAAGTGGCCAATCAGAAGCCTTGCTGGACAACAGTCCACCCAGCCCCACCCATTTTTTAAAAACTCTTGGCAGGCACCAGGAAAGGTGTTGACGGATGTCATGACACCCATAGGCACCACACTGGGGTTCCCGGCTCTGGGGGAGGGCTTTCCAAAGACAAGGTGCTACCTGTTTAAAAAAAAGCCTGTCTGCAGCTACCACCCACCTCATCACTGCATGGAGGGGGGCACAAAAAATAGGGCTTTGAAATATAATCTTGACTAGTGGGCTGGATAATATGAGAGGAGGCAGTCCTTCAGATATCCTGCCCCCAAGCCATTTAGATAGTTTTGCAGGCTAATTCTAACTAGTTGCCCTTGGACAAGTCACCAGGTCAATGGCTAAGCTAGATCCCTATAGCACTAAGGTGGGTTCATGTGCCATTTCAGTCCATCCACAGAAGAACTGGATCTACTTCTGCCATTATCTGTCTATAAACTCCTTCACTCCAGACGTTTCGTAGTATAATATCTTTTACCTCATTAATAAAATAGATTCACATTGCAGCTGCTCCTGGTCTATAATTAGAGGCTCCTGCATGGGTGGTAGGGCTGTCTAATTGCCTCTATTCTTTCGTTATCTGCATCGTGCGGCACTTAATATTTGTGACGAGACTCTCGCATGGAGGAGCAGATGGAGAGGAGATAAACAGAAGCACTGTACAGTCAAAGAAGGAGTGAGATTCAACAAAAAATAACATTTCAGATTTCCCAAGTGATTATTAGGTAACACTTTTAATGGCACTGTGGCAGCAGAAGGCCCCAGGGAGGACAGCAGCAGGGTCTCGCAGATTGGAGCTGGGCTACAGGTTTCCTGTCACTTGTACACTTTTTGCCCAGGCTGTAGATATCAAATTGGTCATCAACAAGACCCATCTGAGTTCATATGGGATCAATGTATTTATGACATTTATTAGCCACCTTTCTAACTATAGGAACTCATGGCAATCCCAACAAGGGGCTTTCATGGCAAGTGGGAAGCAGAGGTGGTTTGCCATTGCCTGCCTCTGCAGAGTCTTCCTTAGCTTAGCTTCCTCCATGCTTAGCTTCCAAGATCTGATGAAATCAGGCTATACCATGCCACCTGCCCATCCCAAAGTGGTTTACAATGTAAATGACAATAAAATACATAAAAACCACTAGTTACATCCAATAATCTAAAACTGGCCCTGCGAAGGTCGTGCTACATTTCTGCAGGAGATGAAAGACCATTTTCAGGAATTCAAAATAATATGTGTGTCAAACTCAGAGCTTCGTTTGCCATGAATTTGTTATTGTATGCTTTCTTTTCTATTGGTGGGCACTAGAGGGGGGGATCGGTGTGTGTGTGTGTGTGGATCTGCTTTGCTTTGCTTCAGCACAACATGTTTTCTTAAGCCTTCTGACGCTTGGGAAGACCAAAGAATGTCCTTGAGAACTTGTCTCTACAACCTTGGCATTAGAGATAACATAACAGTAGACATTTAGGTGGGGAGAGAAACGTGGGCTGAGAGTTTGGGAGTGATTGGAGAAATCTTGGGCGGGGAGCTTATTCGAACTCTGTATAACTTCTGGGTTACCACCAAAATGTTAGTTCTGACACAGACAGCCATATCTTGGATCATGCAAAAGCCTCAATATACATATCACTGCCAAGAGAGTGTTGTTGAATGCTCATCTCTCCAAGAATCTGACAATGTGTATGGCTGTAAAATTTGAATGGCCTTTCCAAATGATTGACTTATTGCATAGGGAAAGTACCCTTTTCATGTGGGAGCTACATGCCCCCCCCCCATTTGAAAGCGTGTCTGTTAAATTAGCAGTGGCAGCGGTCTACATTTTTTCATCCCATATGCAGCTGCAGTTGCAAGGAATCAACATTCCCCCCAACATTTAAAACCTCAATTTGCTGTTATTAACACAATGCTAATTTCCCCTTCCTCTCAACCCCAACCCATACACTGACAACAGGAGTGCAGTATTTATTGGGGCTATGTGAGTACTTTGGGTGTCTACTGATATGCACCCAGAGGACTGGTGCCCAGTGCCCAGTTTTGGTAGGATTGCCTGATTGCAACCCTAGAAGGCATCTCTGTTCTCTCGCCAAAAGCTGCGTAGCAGTGAAAGAGGGTACAATTGTGGTTTCTCCCAACCCTAGTTTCATTGACCACTTTCCATTGTCCCATGTTGGAGAAAGCATTCTGGCCCACAATGGGCTGTAACAAAAAAGGAGAGCGTTCAGTCATTATCTCTTCTGCTGATGCAAAATAGTTGGAAAGGGTTGTTGAGATATTATATCCCACTTTCTTCCACGATAGGGACCCAACACATCTCTGACCTGGCAACCTTAGCTTCTGGGTACCATAAGGATCACTGTCACCACCAAACAGGTGCCAAATGGGGTGACTGACTGCGAACTGCAATTACCTGACAGGAGAAGAAGCTTCTGAAGAGCCCCAAACTTCAGCTTTGAGGCCATTACTTCCCATGGACACTTCCAGTTAGTGTAAGTAAGATGGTCAGCGCCCCCCCCCCCCCCCCCAATAGTTCTTCTTTTTGCAACCCAACTTTACCAGAAGTTTACCATACAGAAACTGGAGAAGCTTGTAATGATTACTCTTGGGAATCTGAAACCATTTATGCAGCCATTGGTACGTGAGCTTCCTTGCCTTGTTTCTAAACTATATGCTGTTTGCCTTTTGGAATCTACATTGCATTGCTGCAAAATGTCCGATGTACTCCAGGCATCCCCGGTTGGCGGACTGTGGGCGAGTGGAGATGCTCTTGATGGAAGTAACCTTGATTTCCCTTCTACATTGTTTTTTTACAGCCTGTCCCCTCTTCCCCTCCCACAACTGCACATTCAATAAACTGGCTCTAGTCCCAGCCCTTGACAGCTCCTTTTGGGTGATTTAATATCTGACCTACTTTGCCCTGACATTTCTCCTCCAGGCTCCTTGACTAGGCATTAATAGATTGATTCAACTCTTTCCAAGGCTGGGCATGTTTCTTTCTTTTTCTTTTTAAAGTTCTTTGTCACTGCAAAGTACACTATTTTCCACTTTTGAGGTTTCTGCCCTGATCAAAACCTTTCACAGGATTGGCTGTGTGTTGTAAGTGTATTAATGACAATTATTACCTTCTCCCATTCCATGTAGCAGCGACGGATTTGATCTTTTGGCTTCAGTAGGGGTTCTATACTCCCTTTCAGGGCAGGGGTTTTCTCATTTTAATTGGATGGTTTCATGACAGGGCTGGCTAGTGCTGGCAAATTTAAATTCAAATGAGCTATCTTCTTCAGAATGAAATGGGGCTGGTCATTTAAAATTCTCAGTATGGCTGGGGGCACAACAGGAGACCTGGGTGGAAACATTCTCTTATGCAGAGATGTTGCTGTATAAGACAGGAGGCGCATAGGGTTTTGATTTCATCAGCTGAAATCTCTGATCTGCAATTATCCTCTCATCCCAAATGTTTTTACCGTTCTGATCACTGGAGACTGGTGCCAGTTGGGAGGGATCCTACATTACTCCTCTGCAAAATAAATAAAAAGCAAACTACAAAATGTCTCACACTGTGCTCTGAGCTCATACCCTGAGCTCATGCTCTTCAAATCTGCAGCTAATGCACAGACTTATTTAACCTTAATGGACACTAAACTGTTACACAAGCTGAGTGAGTTAACACAGGCAAACAGGAAAAGCAACCAGCTCCACAGAACAAAATCCAGTGGTCATACTAGAGTATATTTGCAACAGCAGAAGAAAGACCCACCTTCAAGCAGAAAACAGTTGCCCCTTTCTGCAAAAAAGCAACCTAGTTGAGACCACATCCATAATCCACCCAGCCCAGGCACCAAGTAAGAACCAAGAACCCTGGGGAACTCCAGAACTGCTTCTGCTACTCCCAAGGACTGTCATTCCTGTCCGAAAGCACTGGTTCTATTCCTACGGACCGTCGTTCCACTCTGGGGCCTGTCATTCCCAGTCCCAGAGCAGTCTGTCTGAGTCTGGAGACCTTCATTCAAAATCCATTCTGCATTTTCATTGCAGCTTTCTTTGTACTGTCGTATATTTCAGTGGAACCCATGCAAGTCCATTGGCATTCCTGGCTCCCATTATATCCACTGGGCCTTCAAGCCTCTCCTGTTGTTCCCAATGGGCAATCCTGTCCTTCATTTTAGTACATCTCCACCATAACATGGGTTGCTAGAGTCCTCATGTTTGTTCAAGGACTTTGTATCACATGGGCAATGGGAGTTTTGTGCCTCTTGGGTGCATGCTGGCTCTTTTTTTGTTTGCAGCCACAGCACGCAGGGGCCCTTTCTGCACTGACAGCTTGCTCTGGAGAATCCGAGGAGTCAAGCCTTAAGGGTTGACTTCTCAGTTGCATGCATTCCCTCTGCACTGATCCCCCCCTCTGATTTATTTATTTGTGTATTTTGTATGCATTCTGCATCTACAAGCAAAACCCACATTTTTTTGAGCTAACTGGCTGCTCTGTCTGAAGAGAAAGGCAAACATCTTTCAAAACTTTTAACTGCAGACCCAACCCTCCCTCCCTTCCTCTGTGATTCTACAACAAGAAAGGGAAGGGAGGGGGAGCAGGGAATTCGCTAGTCCTTTATATTTACTAATTCCTTCTTCTGCTCACTCTGATTTTCTAAAAGTTTGCCAGAATGGGAGGACACCTCTTCTTTTGTCTTTGGAGAAGGAGAGAAAGAAAACAGAACAGGGAGGTAGGGTCAACTTAAAGACAGAGAAGTGGAAACAAGGGAGGGCAGTGGGTAGCACTTAAATACCCGCAGAAACAATTCTACTTTAGAAAGGAGTAGTGATTCAAAAGCACATGAGAACGAAGAATTGCAGCAAAAGGAGTTTTGATAACTGCAGGGCAACAATGGGCTGGAAGCAGCCTGAGTGCAGATTCCTTTAAAACAAATGCAGAAACAAATCCCGACACAAACTAGAAGTGAAAGCGGGAGGGAATGCAGAACAGAAGAACAGGATGCACTCAGGAACCAAGGCAAAATACGAGTGCAGAAAGGACCAGGGAGAAGTGGGTGGTTGTCCCCCCACAGCCATGCTTTTGTATCTGTGCACTAGTCTGGCAAAAAAATGTCCTGCCCCAAGGGGATTAAAGGGGTGTTATTACCAAGTGGCCCTGACCTCGATGGCCCAGGCTAGCCCGATCTTGTCAGATCTCAGAAGCTAAACAGGGTCAGCCTTGATTAGTATTTGGACAGGAGACCACCAAGGAACTCCAGGGTTGCTTATGCAGAGGCAGGCAGTGGCAAAGCACCTCTGAACACCTCTTGCCCCGAAAACCCTACAGAGTTGCCATAAGTTGCCATGAGAACCAATTTGGTGTAGTGGTTAAGTGCGCGGACTCTAATCTGGGAGAACCGGGTTTGATTCCCCACTCCTCCACTTGCACCTGGCTGGATGACCTTGGGCAAGCCATAGCTCTGGCACAGCTGTTCCCTCAAGGACAGCTTGGGAAAGAGCTCTCTCAGCCCCACCTACCTCACAGGGTGCCTGTTGTGGGGAGGGGAAGGGAAAGGAGTTTGTAAGCCGCTCTGAGACTCCCTGGGGGAGTGGAGGACGGGGTATAAATCCAATCTCTTCTTCTTCTTCTTCTTCTTCTAAGTTGGCTGTGACTTGATGGCACTTTCCACCATCACATCTACCAGGTGACATTCTTGACTTCCAGGCCACAAAAATCTTCAGTTGTCCGTTTCCAGATGTTAACCCTGTCTTGAAAACACCGGAAATTTTTCAGCAGGCCTGTGGCACCCCTAGGGCAAAGTGTTGCTCAGGTATGTCTCGAGCTGTTCTGCCAGCATTCACCCTGTCATCTTGTCCCCCCAAAGGGCAAGGCCTTTGTGATGCAGCCCTGCACACACTTGTGAGATTTTCAGGGCTTACAACATTTAAAAAGCATTTCTGTGCATCTACAGAACTCTTATCATCTGAGGCCAGAAATGAGAGGCCCCATCCATGTACCATATTCCCGCTCCTTACTATTGTTTTCTCACTTCATGACAAGAAACTGCAGTACAGAAGACATCTCCACACTAGAAATATGTCTCATCTTTTAAGATGACTCCACGAATGTTTTTGTATTGTGTGGTTATGTACCATTGCTCAAAGAGCATCTTACACGGCAATATGCCTGTTTTCCTTCTCACATTCTATTTTATTTGTAGTCTTTTCTCACAACAGCATGAGTACCTCTTAGGCACTATTTTTTTCTTTGTCATGCCAAGTGTAAGAACTCATTAGGTGTACTTTTCTACATCTTTTATAACACAAAACCACAAAGAAGTCAATTAAAATTCAATGATGGCACAGTGTTTATGTACTCATGATGTAGTCATTAGACAGTCAAGAGACATATATCCTTCTTTCTGAAGTTTCCCCCCCCTTTCAGCGAATATCCCCCACCCCCATAGTAAAGGAGCTTTCATGCAAGTTGGAAAATGTGATTTACATTTTAAGTTCCAAGTTTGACAGAGAGACTCACTGAGTTCCAGAGCCCCATGGTGTTGAGGGGCTCCTAGAAGCTAATAAGAGTCTTCTGCTCCCTATTAATTAACTTCTAGGGAACCACCTTTGCCTCCACTGTGACCACAGAGCTCATTCACAAGCTCTGCACTATGTCTCAGTAGATAGAATGGACAGTTTTGTCTCCCTGACTGGAATAAGTACTTGGCTGGAATCTGACTGGAAAGTTCCTCATCATACCACTAAGCAGCTCTGAGTCAAACAAGATAAAATTTGTACAGACTGCATACAGAATGCCTGTATTTTTGTCCCAAAGGAATAATCAGCAGTTCTAGAAAGCCCTATTTCAGAGAAACTGTTCAAGAGAGAATGTTTAATGCTCCTCTCCTTCACACCATTGTCCCAGACTGAACTGGGCACCTATATGGTTTCTGTTTACTATATATATATATATATATATATATATATATATATATATATATATATATGTGGCTTTCCCTTGATATTGCCTCCTAGCACTGGTGTCCAGATGTTTATATTGATTTTGTCTATAAAGTGCTTTGCCAACTGGTCAAAATGGAGTTACCAAGCACTTCACTATCCCCCACCCCAGCAAGGGGGCAGAACGCCCATCATAATTCAGAACAGCTCAAACATGACGTAGCACAGCCACAACAGAGGCAGATAAGTAAACGTTTGTCACCATCACTGTCATCTAGTAGAATCTAAAATGTGCTGTTGCCTGAGTTTGATGATCTTCAGCGAGAGTTTTCCCTCCACTGGCATTTTAGTTATAGTCCCTGCCATTTCATTGCTACCAGCTCCCCATAAAGCCAAGGGGCTCAATGGGCTCTCACAATTGGATGAATCAATGAAGTCAAACAGTTGAGCTGATCGCCAGTTCCAGCGATTGGCCACTGGGAAGGGCCCCAGCTCAGTGGTAGAAAAATTACTCTGCAGGCAGAAGGTCCCAGGTTCAATTCTCAGCGTCTCCAGTTAAAAGAACCAGGCAGAAGATGATGTGAAAAACCTTAGCCTGGGAACCAGGAGAGCTGTTGCAAGCCAAAAGAGACAGTATTTATACTGACATGAGCATTCTCTGTTGCAGCTCTCACCTGGTGGAATGGACTGCCCGTGCCTGATGAATCCAAGAAAATTCCCACGCTCCTATCATTTCACAGAATTTAGAAAACCAAACTAGGAGAGCATTTTTATAAAGTGAATGAGGTTGTAATCTATTAGGGTCGCCAGGTCTGACCTGGCTGCCGGCAGGGGAGTCCCTCTTCATGCCCTGGAGTTTTCAGTGCACGCGCAAAGCACGCACCCCACAATAACACCACTTGGAAGTGACGTCATTGCACAGGGCACATTGCAGTGGGGATGCTCTAGCGTTTGAGGGGAAAACGCTATGGTGACCATAGAGTTTTTTTCTCAAATTCTAGAGGTGACATCATTGCACTGGGTACGTTGGCATGGATGAAGATCTTTGGGGGCGGCATTTCTCCACTGACCGGATCAGGGGCAGCGGATCAGGGCCCCCAAAAGTGGGTAAACTGCCGCATCCATTGGGGGAATGGCAATTCTAGTTGTAGTTAATGTGGTTGAATTTAAGGTGGTCTTTACTGAGTCTGTTACTGTGCTTTTTTTATATTGCCCTCCAATTTGGTACTCCAGCCTATTTATTATATGTGACATAATGTTGCACTCCATTGTTCTCCAGTCTGATTATTATCTGTACTTTTGGGCCTATGTATGGCACCATCATTACTGCATTACTCTTAATTATCATCTGCCTTGAGTCTCAGTGAGAAAGGCCACTACAAATGAAATAAATACAGCTTCATGTATTCAGTCTGTGCTTTGACAGTACCACCAGCCATGCCATCAGGAAACTTCCTCAGAACCATCAAGGAGTCCTATCAGATCCATCAGTCTCTGAGAGCAGGCTGTACTAATAGGACCCTGCAGATATTATGGGATCCCATCAGTTTAAACTCTATCTGATAGTATCCATCCATGTCAAAAGAACTGTATGAAGCTTCTCCATCTATGCATTACCTTCCTTCTGCTCAGCCCCAAGTTGAAAGTGTGACTTGCCAAATATGTAGAGTCAGATGGTATACAATTTGAGACACATGCCCATTGTTGCCCTGGAGGCTAAACTGAAACCCTAAACTGCTCTAGACAGGAAAGCCACAGCATGAATATTGAAAATCCTCGGGACAACAAACTGAAGCATTCTCTAGCACCTACACAAAGACCATCTCTGCCAGTTCATCGAGGGACAGTGTGTGGTAGACAGTACAATGAGCTCTAACCTGTCTTGAAAGGGCTATGGACCAGATACTGGCACACCAAGTTAGAGAGCTGTTGTGTAGAATACCTGGACAAAAGTCATGGAATCTTGATTAGCTATGGTGACCTTCTTCTCACTGCCCACCTCCTCTAGCCTCCTCCTGTATAAAGAAACCTGGTGGATTCAACTGGGATAAATTCAGTTCAGCTCCCACATCCATCCCAGGACTCAGTGATGCATGCCAAGTCCTAGATGGCAGGTGCATTTCCATTCGCTGATCTGGCATTTGGGAGTAGCACTTTAAAAACAGGGTGTTACTATAGTGGGACAACCAGGGCAATCCTGGATGGCAGAGGCCAGAAGGGAGGAAAGCTCTAATGCTTCCAGTCTTGTTGCCATATCCATGTCCTTTTGTATGATTATTTTATCCCTGAGAATTTAACCCTTCTTGTTTCTCCTGTTGATTTCCAGTAGACTTTGGTCATTGTAGTTAAGCTTGATTAGTGGCATGTAATTCGGGGGTGGGGGCTTAATTACAGGAGAGGAGGGAACCAAGAGAGGATCAAACAGATTGTTGCAGAAGAAGAGTGCAAGCAATTGATATTACTGTATAAGCTTACCAATAAAGTTCTCACCTGTGGGGGGAAAAAAACAGTAACAACTTCCTAAGCAGGATGGCAAAGCAATAACTCTCAGTAGATAGAGACTGCCTCTAGGCATAAGAAGAAAATAACCAATAACACTAAAAGAGTGATCACCTTGATTGTCCCTTACTTTTTTCTTTTAGGGGTGTCTTTGTCCACAGAGAAATAATTTTAATTCAGGTTCTTGCTGACTGGGACTTATGACAACTCACAATGTAGCAGCTCTGCTGATGATCTACTTTTAAACCTCATCTTCAGAGGAAGAAACAGAAGCAATAAATACCAGAAGAGCCAAGCAAAGAGAGCCTGGGGCTTTCTGTTGAAATTAAATCCCCCATAGAACTGAAGTAAATGAACTCCAGTGGAAAATTCCATTGTCAAGATACTCCACCTTGATGTTATATTTGGTCGCACTGTTGTTGAGGGCTTTTTAAAATAGGCCCTTTCCTGGGCTTTTTTCATAGCAGCCCGACACAGCCATTTAGCAGGTAAGGGGTTTCCCTTCTTTTCATTTAGCAGGTAAGGGGACTTCACCAGCTACATTTCTCTGTGTCAGGCTACTGTAGAAGGTATAGAGTCAGTTAAAAAATGTATTCTAGACTAGAGATCCTCCGTCGTGTTCAGTCTGTGGGCACTTTTGGAATTTAAGAAAGAATAGTGGATGCCATTACAAAATGGCTGCCATAAGAGGCAGGACCAATCACAAAATGGCTGCCATGGGGCAACTACAAAATGTTTGGAAATTTCAAGCCAAGCATCTTTCTAAGGGGGTGGCAGCTATTTCCGAATGGATGTTCCCTTCCGATTCAAAAGTGATGCATTCTGGGATCCACTGAAGTGCTTCTTATTCCAATGAGGTGGAAGACAGCCAGGATTGACTTTTCCCTTTAGAGAATAGTTTTTTGGGCAAAGAAGCAAGTGAGCACCAGGAAACACACTGGTGGGCACCTTAGTACCCATAGGTACCTTATTGGAGATTAGTGTTCTAGATGCTCGATAATCAAATGGACTAGTTTGTTAAAAATATTTCCCTCAAATTTTCTCTGTGTTCACTCAAATCTGTTTTGTGCTCCTTAACGAGCAGGTGTACTGTCATCAAGATCTCTCCATCCTTGAAAATTTCTACTCCAGAATATCAATTGCCTTTCAAAAAATGATTGTAAACAAGAACTACCTGACTGGGACAGAGAGCCCTACAAATGCCTCTAGCATCTGTTATGCCTCCGTTCCCAGTATTCATCACACAGTCTTAGAACAGGTGTCTGCTGAATAACACCTGATTGCAGTCGAAATTGTAGGAACACTTGGCCCCTAGGATATGCAGTGCAGTGTAGAGGTTAGACTGCTGGACCAGATTGGGTAAGACCCAGGTTCACATCCCCAGTCTGCCAAGAAGCTTGGGTACTCCTGGGTACTCCCTCTAAGCTGTGGAGTCTTGTGAGCAAACATTCTACTTTGTGAGCTACTGGCATTAAAGTTGTGAGCGAGCGATTTGGTTGCTGCATAAATTAGTTTGCTCTGGAGCCAGCCTTCCTGAGCTAAGAGAAAAATGTGTGAGCTGGAGGCTAAAGAACTGTGAGCTAGCTCACACTCACTCAGCTTAGAGGGAACACTGCTCCTGGGATAGTCCCTTTCTCTTAGCCTAACCTGTGTCAAAATTGTGTGTATTAAAAAAGGCTGAACCATGTATGAGTTCTTTGGAGGAACAAAAATGTTCTAGAAAGACAGGGCATGTTTCCCTTGGGTTAAAGAGCTATAAAACGTTACAGGGTTAGTGCAAAACTGACTTCGGTTTCCCAGCATTGGCTGAGATCAGGCTGCTTACATCTTGCCAAGAAAAATAGTGTTCTATCAAAAGAAATATGGCTGTGACCTTTTCTTGCCTCACCTTCTTGTTCTCCTCCCAATATACCAAACGAAGCTGCAGGCTAGGACTTTTAAGAGAAGTGGCTTAAAAATATGACTCAGTTCCTTCATGTATCTCGTCATGACTCCAAAGCTGCTGGATCTGAGAAGTTTCTTTATTTTTTTCCTATAATATTTTATTTTACCATTTAAAGGAGATAGAAAATAAAAAGAAATAAAGGGAAAGGTGAGAAGCATAAAACATCATTTGTTAAACAAAAATTTAAGGACATTACATAATATAAGAATATAAACCAATTTATTTTAAGAAATATGTTGGGGCTGCAATCATACGCACAGTTAGACCCGACATTGGTGCGGATGCTGGGTGTATTTAAAGGGCGCGATCAAACAACATCTGGGAAGCACCTCGCAGCCGTCGGCAACCTGTTCTGCTCCGCTGCAGAAGTGGTGTTAAAAGATGCCAGGGAAAATCTGGTAGTAAACAGGTTGCAATGGGCCATGGACAGACTTTCCTGTGTCTGATCACTCCAGCGTGCTCTCATGGTGTCGGGATGGTCTGATCAGGCCATCCCGACTCCATGCTGTTGTTTTCCCCCCCTTCGCAGTATGTGCATCATCACAAACTCCATAAGGAGCCCTTGGTGTGGAGGTGCGATTCATCAATCCCTCATTTAAGCACATGGGGGAAAATGGGATAAAAAATCAACTCACCCAGAGTCGCATCTGATCACACACTGACGGACTGCACCCACAGCTTCAAAGGGCGGTGTGATCATGCAACTGCAGGTCAAATTCCTCCAGAGAAAATAGCCTCGCTTCCCCCTCCCATTTTTTCGGGCTTATGTGACCACAACCTAGGATAGTAAAATTCCATATTGACCTGTTCATGGGAAACAAGCAAGAAAACACTTCTTAAATACATGGCTCGGCTCTGCTTACATGCCCTTTCTTTCTGTGTATAGAGGGTGTGTGAATATATGAAGAATCATTACTCTGTAAAAGTTTCGTTAGTTCACAAAAAATGAGAGCTTTCTCGCTGCTACTGCAAAATCAATGATGAAAATCAATGTTGCTGGTAAATGTAGCTATTGGGACTGATGCCCCTAACATTTTAACTAAATACTGTTGCATTTAATGCCACTGCGGTGATACTAAAAGCAATAGGGAAAAAGTCACCTCTGGGTGAAAAAGATAGCTTTGTTTAACTCATTTTCTCCATTATAGGATTAAATTAGGGCCCTTTTTGATAGTCATTTTCTTAAGGCTTAGGAATTTTAAGGCTCTTTGGACATGCATGCTCCAAGATGTTCCTTCTGTTGCCATTTAGGAATCACATGCCAATTGGAGTAGTCCTACAACTAAGCATAATGAGACAGTCCATTTCCATTGTATCTTTTGGCTACTTCTAAAGACATCATCTAATTACTTACATTTTTGCCAGTTATTTGGACTTTCTCTCAGGTACCAGATTGTCTTGGGCCATATCCGTATGCAAGAAGACAGTAGGGTGGATCCAGGGGTAGCGATAGAGAGAGATGAGAGACAGAGAGAGAGAGACAGAGAGAGAGAGACAGAGAGAGAGATGGATGGATGATGGATGGATGGCAGGCAGGCATGGCTTTTTAAAATTCCCTGAATCTCTTTTTAAAAATGTCCTGAGAGGGTCTTCCTGAAGGCAAGCAGGTAACCAGAAAATGATTTTCAGACTGCAAAAGTCAAGATGCTGAATTTCTAAGAAGTCATTCCTTGAGTGTCTTACTGTCAAAGCCCAAAGGGTTGGGAACTCTGTTGATACTGAGCAGTATATTAAAACCGTATAAGTGAATCTTAGAACCCACCAACTTAGTCAGCAGATGGGACTGTATCTGTTGGTCTCCAAGCACAGGGGAAGGTATGCTGACTGTGAAGCTAAATAAAACTAGCTAAAGTTGCATAAAGGGAACACGGGACATTTTATTCTTTAATTTTAGTTTAATAGCTGCAGATGAAAAAAGGGCAACATAAAAAATGAAAAAAAAATGTTAAGAAGCAAAGAATTCCAGAATGAACATTGTCAAACATCTTAGATATAAACAGAAATATGCATGATATTAATATGCTAACATTTGCAGGAGAAATATATTTCTTAGAGAAGTGCTGAAACTGAGGTGCATTTTGAAAACATTTTCAGCTCCTTAAGAACGTTACCCCTTTTGGAAATCTTGCAAAGAGAAGCTTTCCTGCCTCCCATGACTTGCACTACACCCCCTCCCCTCCCCTCCCTCTGTGCAGCATTCAGGCAATAGCTCCAATATGAACCTCCTTACAGTCCCAGTGAGTTACAGCATTAGCACAAGCTTTGGTATGAAAAACAGCCTATCTTCTTCACAGTAAGTTAGGTTGTGAGTGACACAGCCAATCAGATTTGGTTATGTGATGACATCACTAGGACAAACTTAACAACTTCGGAGGGAGGGAGGGAAGTGCCTTCGCTGCAATAGAAAGACAGGCTATTTTTCAAACAAAAAAAGGGTACCATAGCTGCAGCTGATTAGGGGATATAAACTGGAGAAATTGATACAAAAAGGAAGCTTCAGAGGGTCTTTCAAATGTCTTTTTGGGCCAACCAAGAGAGTTTTCATGCTGAAAGTGTTTCCTGAAGAACGTCTGGCTCTGTCCTAGTGTTTATTAAAACAGTATAAGACAACTTAATCAATGGGATACCCCTACTCCATCTTTGTATATTGGGAGTAAATCAAAGTACACTTAAGATTTTCCTCATTAGCTTCTGCTTTCCCTCCACCCAGTGCATCATGCCTGTGCATGCACATTGGTAGAAACATGAAGAAATGCAGGCTATTTAATATCACAGCTTCTGGATAACCATGCATGCATATGTACTGCAACATACAAGCATAATCCTGCATTTTTCAAGGAAACGATGATTGGGTTCCAAGTGTTAATACTGCTTCTGTAGTAATCAACAGATGAGCTCCTCAACAGAAAAGACTCCATTTGGAGAGGAAAAGAGCATTCCTTATTTCAAAAAAACAGAGAACAAAATGGCAGCGCTTCTTCCCATCAGTAGCTCCATTCTGCTCATCCCCCTCTTATAGCGACTGATTCCATCTTAACAGTGTTCATTGGCTTCACATAATCCCAGTAGGTTCGTTCTGAGGTCTGTTTCCCTCTCCAGCATCTTCTGAAGGGCACAGCCGGTCTTCGAAATAGAGGAGCTGATCCACTTCAAAACAATCACTTGCCCTGCACACCACTTTTTCCAGGTAGTCTTTGATTTCATCCTCACTTGTGTTCCGCTGTTTAGCTTCCTTGAGAAACTTGTACACTTTTTCAAAGATATCCGCTCCCAGTTTCTGAATGGCTGACCTGCCAACAGGAGAGAGAAATGCAGACAGGCTTGCTGGTTTATAAATAATTTATAGGAGTCTATCGTTTGCTATAATTGCACAGATATCTGGCAACGTTCTATAGCCCTTGAACAAAACGGTTCTCTTTGACATTATGGGAATAATAATGTATCATGAGACACACATAAAAATATATGGAGAGAGACCTGACATCTAATGCAGTATGATACTTCATCATAACCCCAGCTCATGCATGAATATTTACATACTCTTGTTTTATTTTTTAAAAAACACTTTAAACAATTTCCCTGAAGTACACACACACAAAAAGGTAGTCATAAATCAGCTTTTGGGTGTTTATCAAATAAGAGAAGATTGTAGTTCATGGAAGAATAAAACACATTTGTCTTCCAATAACAGACATTTCAGGCTTTTAAAATCGAGTGCATGCTAGCTTCATTAATGAAAAATATATTACAAATGTTGGTTTGCAAGAAAGGTTTGAGCTAACAGACAGCTATATTTGATAATTTAGAGAAGCTCAGGGTGGCTGCCATTCTTTCTTTTCAGCCTTGTAATCATACCAGGGCTGATTTTGCATTGGCTTTTCCCTCCGTTGTTTTAGCAAACCCACGGAACAGAAATTCCTCTCTGCACTGCATGCTGCTTTCAGTTCCATTTGATCGCCGGATTTCAGGAGCCTCCACACTCCATGGCTTTCACCTCCTTTGATCATTGGATTTTATGGTGCCTTCTGCATAGATTTATGGCTGCTTTATGACCGCTCTGGGGTGACTTTGCAGTCAGGCATTGACCCGCCGTATTTGAATGTGGTTTTGAGCTGCACTTTCCCCTCCCAGTTGAGAAAATGTGAAGCGAATGCTAGATGCAGAATTGCCCTGTGAGGGAGGATCGGCCGAAACATGACTGGCCAAGGCCACCCAGTGAGATTCATGGCTGTGTGTCATTTGAACCCAAATCTACACAGCCACCCCCAAACCAGCACTCTATTAACTCCATACTGGCTCTCAACCACTCCAACAAGCATTATCCCAGTAACCCTTACAAAAGTACTATAAAATGCTGTTATTCCCTTCTTGCACAGGAAGGGCTCAGGCTGAGAACAGTCGTTTGCTCACGGCTATGCAGGGAGGGGAGATGTCAACTGGGACCTCCTGTATTAGCCGCTTACCCTACATCAGAGACACACACACACACATGGGACCAGAATCTTCAGCGTGGATCCCCAGTTGAACTCGCAGCCTATCAAGTAATACCATGAACTGTATTGCAATACTCAAGAGCTGCCTCTAGTCCAGGGGTGGCCAACCTTGCTTAACGTAAGAGCCACATAGAATAAATGTCAGATGTCTGAGAGCCGCAAGACAGGAACAAATATCACACACACGTTTTTATTTTTTTAAATATGCAAATTTGCTTTTTATTAACGTTAAATGGGACTGCCAAAAATAAAAACAAATGAGGAAAGCCAGTTATTGATAATGATATTACTTGTTTGCTAATGATATTGAGAGAGATGGAAAGAAAGAATTAAATAAGTGGAAAGAAAGAGAGAGAGAGAAACTAGGAAAGCAAATAGATGGGAGGGAGGAGGGAAGGAAGGAAGGAAGGGAGAAAGAGAGAAAAAGCATGCCTCCCCTTTGCTTCCCCAGCCGCCCTGCCAGGAGCCGCACAATATATGTGAAAGAGCCGCATGTGGCTCCCGAGCCACAGGTTGGCCACCCCTGCTCTAGTCAAAGATCCTGGAGAAGGTGAGCCTGAAAGCAAAAGCAGTTCCATGCTTTTCAGGGTTCTTTCAGGCATGACAGGATAGGTGGCATGACTGGCAAACATACTGAACAGGCACGTCACTGGATTTTGATCATTCAAGATATTTTTGTACCACCCAAATTAGCCAGGGGCCTGGTTAGGGGCTGCATTTAATCCCATACTTTTATCCTACCCTTTGGCAAACCATCTCAACATGTGGATGAGCGGCCTGGGAAACAGTCCTATGAATAGTCTTGAGAGAGCTGATATCCCCCCCCCCACACACACACACACACTCCGGTGTACTGAAATGTGGATGCTACAGGGTCATAGTCAGTATGTGTAATTTGCTTTTAATTTTTAAAAAATTACTTTCCAGGAAGAGCACTTTTCTGCTCTACTGCTTGAGTGCTTTCAAAACCCTTTAAAAGAAAAACAGATGGGGAATGTAAGCAGGGAACCCCTCTTCAGCAGACACGCTTGGCCATTTCAGAACCTCTTACTCTTTAGTGTTTTTGCTTTCTTTCTTTCTTTTAAACTTGAAGCGTGAGCTGTCTTCCCATCACCACCTTCCCTGAAAATTACCCTTTTAAAAGTATGTCTTAATTTGCTAGTAAGACTAAAGAGATTCTCTGTGGTTGCTGAGTCAATTATGTATCACAGTGGAGGAATAATATGAAAGCACCAGAATAATAGCGCCAGGATGAAAATGTGCTTGTGCATTTGACAGGCAGAAACAATCCCCCTGCTTTGGTGCCATTAGAGAGAGCATTAACCAGTGTATGGAAACAAACCGTGAATTACTCCACAGCTGCAGAAATACTGATTCTGTTCACAAAGGCTACTTAAGCTAGGGTTGCCAGGTCGGCAAAAGGGTGGGAGGGAACCTTCCAGGAGTGGAGAGGAGCAACGCAACGTGCCTATGTTACCAGGAAGTGATGTAGGCAAACTGGGGACATCGGGCGGTAATGCTCTGGTTTGGGGGCAAAACTCTATGATAGAATCAGCTACAAATCATAAAGTTTTGCCCCAGAACCAGAGCATCGCTGCCCAATATCCCCGACGTGCCTACATCATTTCTGGGTAACGTATGCACATCATGGTTATTTCCGACTTCTTGGAGGTAAGAAGGGGTAATTTTTTGGGGGGGAGCACCTGCCAGACTGCCCCTGCCTGGACTAGGGGGTCTGGAAACCCTAACCTAAGCATTAAACAGAGATATAATCACATCTGTAAAATGCCACAGATTTGGTCATTTTGGTAATGCTAGAAAGCATTCTTTAAAAGATGTATACAAATTAAATCACAGACAGATGTCATTTTCTACTATTGGTATGGTTTTGTAACAAAGTCCATGACTTTTTAAAAGACTAATTTTTTAGAACATGGGTGTGTGCTGAATCAGACCAGTGGCCCACCTTGTCCAGCACACCGTTTCACACAGCAGCCACACAGGTGCCCTGGAGGGCCAAACAAACAGCGCACAGAGGTTGAGGCCTTTCTCCCTGCACTGGCATGAGAGGTTTGCTGTCTCTGTATATGGAGGCTCCCTTTAGTTACCATGGTCGGTAGCCATTGACGGAAGTCTTTTCTATGAATCTGCCTAACCCCTTTTCCAAAACCATTTATGCTCGTGGCCATCACTATGACCTCTGCCAGAGACCTGCAACGTTTAATTACTCATTGATTAAATAAGTATTTCCTTTTTGCATGTTCTGGTCATATTTCTCAAGAACTCCATTGGGTGCCCCTGAGTTCTAGCATTGTAGTTGGAGAGGGAGAAAAGCTCCCCCTATCCACTTTCTTTACCCCACACATAACTCTATAAACCTCTACCATGTCTCTCCTTATCTGCCTTTTTATAGATCCTGATTTGTTTATAGACTGAAAGCTCCTAGACTCATCGTCCTTTCCTCATAGGAAATGTGCTCCAACCCCTTAATTCTTTTGGCTGCCCTCTTCTGTTCTTTTCCCAGCTCTGCAATAGCCTTTTGGAGATATGGTGACTGGAACTGCACACAGTACTCCAAATGGGGCTGTATCATAGCTCTATACAATGGTATGACAATATTGGCCATTTTGTTTTCAGATTTGTTCCTAATGATCTCTACCATACAGTTTGCCTCTTTTACTGCAGCCATATGCTAGGCTGACATTTTCATCAAGCTTTCCACTACAGTCCCAAAGATCTCTTTCAGTATTAGTCTCAGACAGTTGAGCCTCTGTCATCAGCATATCTTTCCAATTAGGACTGTTTGTTGCATATGTATCATCTCACACTTATCTGTGCTGAACTTCATTTGCCATGTTGTTGCCCACTCACCCAATCTGGAGAGATCCTCCTGTAGCTCTTCAAAATCTCCGCTGGTTTTCACCATCCTGGACATGGTATTATCTGCAGACTGGGCTACTACACTACTCACCCCCCCCCAATTCCAAATCATTTATGAACAAATTAAATGGCACCAGACCCAATAGCGATGCTTGTGGGACCCCCTGCTCACTCCCCTCCATCATGAGAACTGTCAGTTTATTCCTAATGTCTGCTTCCTGCCACTTAAGCAGTTTTTAATCCGCAAATGGGCCTGCCGGCTTATCTCATGATTGCTAAGCTTACGCAGCAGTCTTTGATGTGACACCTTTTCAAAACCTTTTTGGAAGTCCAAGTATATACTATCTATCAGGTCACTGTTATCTACATGCCTGTTCACTTTCCCAGAGAACCCTGAAAGTTTGGTGAAGCAGGACTTTCCTTTGCAGAAGCCATGCTGATTTTTCCCTCAGTAGATTTTTGGGTTTCCTGGATCCCATCTGGACCCCCTTTTAAACAATGGGTGCTACTTTCCAGACATTGGCTACTTTCCATACATCCGGCACCGAGGCTGATTTTAGCAACAAATTACATATGCTGGTTAGTAGATCAAGTAGAAATCCAGCTTCCCCCACCCCGTGTTCAGCACAGGATATAAATAATTCCTGTGAACATGAGCCCCAGTGTGTTAATTCTATATCCCCTCCTCTGTGTGAAACACTGCATGTCGTCTGCTGAAAGAGAGCAGTCGTTGGGAATATATAGAACACTGAGATTAATCAAGCACTCTGATGCTTGATTTGTCATAGAGGGAGTAAAAGACCACCAGTTCTGCCACATTATCACGGACATATTTCCAATAGTATTATTATTATGAAGGCTGTAATTTAACCTAAGAGACTTCATAACGTGCTTGTTACAAGGAATGGACATGGAACTGAAATGAGTTCCACGTGAGACCTGTGACTGCAGCCATGATTAAAATGATTAAAAACAAAGATGAAAAGGAGATAGTCTCACGTGTTCTTTCTATGTGCATGTCACGCATGCACATGAAGCTGAATCAGACCACCAGTCCATCACGGTCAGTATTGTCTACCCAGACTGGCAGCAGCTTTCCAGGGTCTCAGGTGGAGGTCTTCTACATCACCTCCTACCTGGTGCTTTCAACTGGAGATGCTGGGGATTCAATCTGGGACCTTCCAATTGCACAGCAGATGCTCGACCACTGACTCATGGCCCCCTCCCCTACATCAATATGAAATGTATTGCATTAAAATGAGGCAGACCATCCTCTGCTTTAGATTAACAGAGTAATCAACAGACAATTGATAGCGGATGGGTGGGCAATTTGTGACCCTCCCTGTCCAGTTCTGTGCCTTACTGGGCCAAGAGGCAGACTGCTGACCCACATGACCAGATGTATGACAAATGTCACATTGCCTATAGAATTTACTGATGACAGTAAGGATCAGGAAGATAACCCCTTACTCAAAGCCTTTTCTGTACTCTGGAGATCTGTGCTGGAGATGTGTCTTCGGCTGTGGTCACACAGCCCCTTTAAATCTGGGAGCCTTCCCAGATTAAAGGGGCTGCATTTTTTCCAACCCCTGCAGCGGTGGGCAGCGGCAGGTGGAGGAGGAGGAGGCGGCAGGCGACGGCAGCGGACATAGGAGGCGGCGAAGGAGGCGGTGGCAGTGGAAGAAGCGGCGGGTGGCCTGGCCTTGAGGCGTTCAGTGGCAGCGGCGGCTTTTTTGGCGGCGGCCAGCAGTGGTGGCGGCCGGGGGAGGCACCCTTCCCCAAGCCCCGCCAGCCGCCTGGTAAGTTTGGGGTTCCCGCCCCCTTTTACACTTGGCCAAGCGCCCAAGTGTAAAAGGGGAAAAAAATGGCGGGCGGGACCATCTGGACAGCCCTGCTCTCACAATGATTGTAAGAGAGGGCTGGCCAGATGGCTCAAATGCGGGTTCCTCTCGTGACTCCCGGGAAAAGTCGATTTTCCCGGGGTCGAAAAATGCAGGAGGAACCCGCATTTGAGCCCGCTTCGGCACGGGACTAGCCCCAGCCTTTTTAGACAGTCCCTTTAAATGCGGGAGGAAACAGCCCTTTCTCCTGCATTAAAGGTCCATGTGACCGCGGCCTTCCTCAATCCACTTTCTTAATCTGTAGAATAAATTCACTGCTAGCTGAGTCCTGTGGATTCATCCAAAGATTAATGGAATTTCTAAGTGCACATGCTGAGCCAACAGGCACAGGCTTTCTAATTACTTCAAAATCAAGGATAGCACTTTCTAAAATACTGGGACATGTGTGAAGACTTGCCTCTGTTACAGAAGTGAACAAGCATTCCTTACATGTACAGGAACTCTATGCAAGTATGTGAGCTCAAGCAGATGCATCCAAAACGGACTGCAATATTTAGTCAATTAATCAGATCCAGGTGGGCAGGCGTGTTGGTCTGAAGCAGCAGAAGAAAGTTGGAGTCCAGTCACTGTATCTGAGGAAGTGTGCGTGCACACGAAAGCTCACACCTTGAATAAAACTTTGTTGGTCCTAAAGGTGCCACTGGACTCAAAACTTTAGTCAATTAATCAGTTAGATTAATTGGTTAAAAGCATTTTCATCATTTTAAAAGGTGCCTTCAATTAACTCAACAACAGGTTCAAAAAATTAAAATATTTCTAATATACATATATGTATACAAGTGGGTGGCAGGCAGAGGTGTTCCTCCTTCTTAGGGGATGCCTCATCTATGATGGTGCCTCCTGCAACACGAGGGATAATTTGTACTTTTTTAAAAGCTTGAACAATTGATACATTTATGCACATTGTACCGATTACTGTTCATATAATCCATACAAAAGTGCCTGCCAGTCACAACCTGCATTACAACTCTGGCAAAGGGCTTTCAAGGCAAGTGAGAAGCAGAGGTGGTTTGGCATTACCTTCTAATGATTTTATCTTCATTTATCTCCAAGAGTTTGCTATTGCAATAAGCAATGAATGCTTTTATAGCCCGCTTTGAACTGATCTGGGCTCTGGAGAGCAAGACAAGGTCATCAGCATATAGCAAGGTGGGTACTGGGTGATTTCCCAGACAAGGTGCATAGGTGGAGATGCCTTGCAAGCTTGGAACAAAGTTACTGAAATATAGGTTGAATAGATGATGTGCAAGGACACAGCCCTGGTGGATGTCTCTCTGGGCAGGTATTTGATTTGATATAGATCCCAATTTGTATAATTTAACACATAATGAATTTTTGGAATAGAGGTTCGTTATTATCTTGAACAGTCTCTTGGGTAGATGCACAGTGTTTAGCTTGTTCCACAGCTATGCATGGGACACAGAATCTAAGGCAGCCCTTAAATCAATGAATGCTGCATATAGGGAACTGGATTTGTCTAATGCATTTTTGCTTACCAGTGAGGCAAGCATAAAGCAGGTGGCCACACTTGATCACACGTTGCAGTGTGTTTCCTTAAGACACCTCCAGATCAGCACTTTGGTGATTGTCCTTTGGCAACGGTTGATTTCATTGTCCCGTACCTTTTTCTACTGTCCAATGTACGCAACAGCCAGAGAGAGATTTTTTAGGAAATGGCTTCTGAAATACTATGCCATCCCTGGCGCTTCAAGATCAGGATTACTTCTGAGTGGCCTCTGCGCAAAAGCTTCATTGTGGACATGGCAAACTTTTGTTTTACTGTGATTTTGAATTCTTAAATTTGTTTTTTTTATATATTGTATGGCCTATGAGCTGTTAAAATTGAATAAATTTGAACTTGAAACTCCCTATGCAGAGTCTTCCTATACCATGCCTCACCCCCAAGTTATATAAGGTGGTGAGCACCATGATCTAGACTTTTGGGGTTCTTTGCTTTTTTTTCTGTTAGCCTCAGAGAGACTCACTATTTTCTTTCCTCTTTCTTTTGATTTAGTGTGGCTCTTTGCAGTATGCTGCTCTTATCCGATGTGCATCTATAGCTACCCTGTTGTTTTCCAGGTCTACAAGTAACATTAAATGAATCTGCATTGCTTTCAGTGAATGAATTTCTGGGCTGGCACTGGGGAACTCCCAGGCAAAAACCACGGCCAAAAGAAAACCAGCACTTCTGTAACCTTATCATGCATTACTGATCTGACAAATTCAATACTGCATAGCAAGGTGGGAGGGAAAAAAATGTCCACAGACAAAATGAAATAATGCATGATAACAAAGTCCAGCTCAGCAAAATTGAATATTACAATAGTGAATGATGAAGCAACAAACTAGCAGGTGAAACTTAGTGTTGCTGAGAGGGTTGCCAGCTCCGGGCTGAGAAACAACTGGAGATTTTGGGGGTGGAGCCTGAGAAGGACGGGGTTGGGGAAGGACCTTGGTGGGGTATAGAGCCATCCACCTTCCAAAGCACCATTTCCTCCAGGCAAACTGATCTCTGTTGCCTGGAGATCAGTTGTAATCCCAGAAGTTTTCCAGCCACCACCTGAAGGTTGGTAATGCTAGATGCTGAATACAAAAAAAGGTGCATAATGTTTGGCTTAACACATCTATCATTGCAGATTCTAGTATATTGGGAATAGTGACCAAAAATGGCAACTCAGTGGCTTTTATTCACAAAGGGGGCAAATGAATTCAGATAACACTGATTCTACCTTTCTATTAAAGTTTTCACTGAATACTGTGACTTCATAATTATATGCATCCCCAGATAAGATCCATATAGTAGGTACCCAAAGTAATAAGTTTGCCAAATGCGGTTTTACAGGACTGAACATAATGTAAAACTTGCCAAAGAAATTTATGGTTATATGGGTTACATGAAGGATCTTCCATTCTGGAATCCATGCCGTGGTAATGCGTAAATGCTTCTAAGGGGTAGAACTACACAGCAGAACTATGTCCATCACTAGCCATTAGTTAAGATGTAGGCTGCCACCACTTCATGTTATTCTTGTGTAGCGGGGATGGTCACTGTCAATAGTCCATGTTTGTGCATGTGGCTTGGGAGACACATGAGACTCTTTACATACCACCTGTGGCTCATCTGAGCATTGTTTCCCCAGTGTAGCACCCACCTTATGTTCCACAAAAGTGGGTAAGGCCATTGCCCAGTAGGGCTTGTGGTTGGCCAGTGGTTTCCACCTTGAAACATCTGCCGGCACAGAGACTGGAGGAGAGGTAAACTGTGAGCCTCTCTGAGATGCGGGCCTCATGCTAGGGATGAAAGTAAAGGGTCCATCCTGTCCAACAACCCCCTATATCTATCTTCACAGTGTCTGCACTCTGATCCTGGGCAGCAGCAAAAAGAAGAGCAAGCTGGCCACGGAAAAGAGAGAGTGCAACCACCACTACCACCACCAGAACAGCCACCCCAGGAAAAGAGCAAACTGGCCATAGTGGAATGGTGTTAGTTTTACCACAACAAGCTTTCCCATGGCAAAAATGCTCTCCTCCAGATATCTTGGAAATCCTACTCTCTTTACCTGAACTGCTGTGCCTCACACTAAGAACCAAACCAAACATGACAGAGAACTCATGCTCAGAAATATGGTCATAGTTATAGATTTAATATTTAAGTTATTAATGTATGTGTGTGTTTGATGGCCCACTGGTCATGCTAGGCACGCAAGGTATACCTATACAGCTTATTGTATGTGTGTGTTTGGTGGCACACAAGGCATACCGTAGTCATGTGGCTCTTTTGGCTTGTGAATGTGGCCTATTATCCTAATGAGTTCCTGCTGGGCTTTTTCTACAAAAAAAACCCCCTGCACGGAAGTATATACTGATGTGTTGTTAAAAGGTACAGGCCACTGGAAGTAAAACACTAGGGGAGTCACCATATCTCAGACTGTAGGGCACACTCTTTGCCTGAAGAAAAGGCTTGACTACATGTGACTGTTTTATCTGCTGGGCCAAATTCAGATCAGGCACCAGGGGAGGAGGTGCTCATCCCTGGCACACTGCTTTCCTAAGCTGGAACAGCCCCATGGACACTTTTTGCCCCGTTGTGTGGCTGTATATGCAGAAGCCCCATCCTCCCAGGTGTCATGGTCCTGTTCTGAATCAGGCCATGTGGCACTTGGGGGAAGTCATTTTTTTTTTTTTAAAAGGGGACGTCTAGTTTGAGCCTTAGTCCCTAGCATCTCCAGTGAATGGATTTCAGAGAGCAGATGTTGTCTGAGACCCTGGAGAGCCACTGCCAGTCACAGCAACTCTGGATCTGACTCAATAGGCAGGTTAATATGTCCAAGCAGGTTCACTGCACTTATAATTCAGACTTTTTTAAAGGTTCGCTACAAAAAATTGCTGTTACAAGGAAGCTGTACATGCTCTCCTGCAAAGACACCCGATTATTGGAAATATTTCACGAACAAGAATTGGTCTAAAGTATTCCCAATGGAAATCTGTATTAAAACTTCCCTCAGGTTCAAGACCACTCACACCAGAATAATTTAGAAAGTTCCAAAAATTAATTGGAACTCTCAACTGGACTGCGTACCACCTCACTACAGAAATGCAGAATTTTCCTTTGCTGGCTGGGCTGAAGAGCATGCGGCGCTCAATCAATTACTTCAGTGTGACCTTTCTTTCTGAATTTTTTAAAAGAAATAATACAGTTGATGCTAACGTCACGTGCGCAAGAGGCTTATATACATAGCCCCTTATGCCTCTTAAGCAATAGTCGCTTGGCCATTCATGAAGGCAGAACAAAAATATCGCCTCTCTTTTGCAGCTTCTGAAAGACAATTTTACTTACACTCAGCAGGTAACACCAAAGCTTTTTGCCTGATCCTGGCTTGCTGCTGAGTGGAAGACACTGGAAGCTGAATGAGAGGCATTCACTGCTGTGCTGCAAGATTTTAATTTACTTAAATTTTGGTCTATGAAAGCGTTTCCATTTTAACCATCTACATTTTATTGAATTTTTTAAAACACAGTATAAAGTTCATTCCCATTAAACTCTGATTTATTGTATACATTCTTAGGTTCTTTCTAAAGAACATGAAACACTCTGTATTTAAAGTCATTTTCTTGCTTTTACTGCTTTTGATTCCATCATAATTAAAGATATAAATGCTATGCCTATTATGTATTTATTCTTTTGCTCTTTGACAAGCATGCATGAAGGCCCAGATCACGAAGCTGCAAATGAGTCCCAAGAAGAATGGGGATGCCCATAAATGGTGGTGGTTCCAGGAATACAAGATTCCTGTTAACGGATGAGATTGCTACATATACATCACTTCTCAAGGCTACATATACATCATTTCTCAAAGGCCACGGGTTAGACACCACAGAACTTCCCCTCTATTACGGTGGCATTTTCCTCCAGCGCAAGAAGCCAGTTCTTCCTCTGCTGCAAAAAGCTCTTCCACTGGCGCAAGGCTCCTTGTAGTGATGGCCATGGGCACAGACAGCTTTAGGAGAGAATTAGATAGATTCATACCTGAGAGAAGGTGGCATGGTTTAGCTTAGCCCAATCTCATCAGATCTTGGAAGCTAAGTAGGGTTGGTCCTTGGAAGGGAGACCACCAAAGAAGACTCTGCAGAGGAAAACAAGGGCGCCTCTGCTTCTCACTTGCCTTGAAACCCCATTGCTGGGGTCACCATAAGTTGGCTGCGACTTGAAGGCACTTTACACACAGAGAAAGATTCATGGAGGACAGGTCTTCAGTGGCTACTACCCATGGTGACTAAAGGGAACCTCTACATTCAGGGGCAGGAAACCTCTGAATACAAAGTGCCAGGAGGTAACATCTATTGAGGAAGGCCTTAGCCTCTATAACCTGTTGCTAGCCTGCCAGAGTAACTGGCCACTGTGTGAGACAGGTTGCTGGACAAGATAGACCACTGGTCTAATCCAGCAGGGTTCTTCTTAGGTTTGTATGGTTTTCGAGCTGGAAGAAAACACCATTGTTAATTAGGGTTGCAAGAGGTACTTGCCGTTTAGTGGGGGGAGTCCTTGTCAGGTCTGGGAGTGTTCTGGTGACGTCATCATGTTCGGCATGTTGGGGGTGGGACCTCTGTAATTTGAGGGAAAACCACAGAGTTTTCCCTTGAATTGTAGAGCGTCCCCCCAAAACGTGCCCGATGCGTCACCAGGCACGTCTCTGCAATTTGGGGATGGGGTTCCCCCCGGCAGCTCAATCTGGGCCGGTGGGGAGCAGGCCAATCAAGTGGGGGTTTCCCTGCCCCCCGGGGGGACTTGGCAACTCTACTGTTAACAGAAAAGTTCCATGGGCTCTATCCAATCCATTGTTATAAGAAGAAATGATATTAATTTCAAAGATCTTGGATGAAGTTTACCAATTCAGACAAATACAGAATTTGTGAGACCTTTACTTTCATCCCTCTTTTACAAAGCTGGAGAATAAGGGATAGATATGAAATTACTCTCTTCTCAACACTGTGAAGTCTGCACAAATGATTTCCCCAAGATTATTTGTCTCCTGTTTTCTGTTAATCTTTCCCCATGACTGGCTATTATTGACTAACATTTACACCCATAATGTTTTGGAGTTAGATAGGTTTCTATTACTCTGATTGTTGACGGAATTTTCAAGAATGGCAAAAAATGACTGGAGATTCACTGGAAAAAGAAGTCAAATGTTTTATGAAATCTTGGTCCATATCTGGGAACAGGTGCCAGTCTGTGTAACAGCACCATACAGAAAATGCCACAAGTGGGACAGGTGAAATATTAGGGTTGCTAACCTCCAGGTAGTGTCTGGAGATCTCCTGCTATTACAATTGATCTCCAGATGACCAAGATCAGTTCCCCTGGAGAAAATGGCTGCTCTGGAGGGTGGATTCTATGGCATTTTATGGTGCTGAGGTCTCTCCCCTCCCCAAACTCTGCCTTCCCCAGGCTCCACCCCCAAAATCTCCATATATTTCCCAATCCAGAACTGGCAACCCAAGGAAATATTCATGTTTCAGTTTGTCACTTAGGGGAAAAAATATGTTTGATGATAGCTTCATGTAGTTGACATTGCCCCTTGTAAGCTTAGCTGTGTCTATTCTTGAGCCTGCCTGTTTTTGCACAGTTGTACTTTTCCAGTATCATCAGAGTGTACAAAGTCATAAGCATTTCATGATGCTTTTCTAAAGACAGCTCATTTGCAGTGTCATCCTAAGGAGGTCTATTAAGAATCCTACTCAGGAGCCTACTCAGTGGGGCCTCCTCCCAGGAAGGTATTCTTATGGTTGCGCTGCTAATTCATTTAGCCCGTTTACCTCTGTGTAGGACAAGAGCTGGGGGCAAAGAACAGAAAATCTAACCTGAAGGGAATAGTCAATGCAAAACAACCCAAAAGAAAGAAAAAATGTTACTGAGATGTAACTCAGGGCATAACATAACAGATATAGCTGCTTGCCTTACTTCTCTCTAGAGAAGTGTCCATGTACTCCTTGGTATATGAAGAATGTGTCTGCCAGGGCATTTACAATGCAATCCTATTCAGAGGTACTCCAGACTGGAGTAACTTCAACCGAGTAATTCTGCATGGGACTGCACTGTTAGTTCCACTAGTGGATTAAAGGTCACAAGTATAATGGGAAGGATTCTTCACCTTCATTTCATTAATCCAGTCTGTACGTCTGGAGCCAAAACTAGTTTGGAACAAGGTGCTTGAATATGTAGACAGGCTGGAGAATCCCACTAAATCAAAATAAAATTAGTTTTTGCATAGATACCGAACAAGAGGCAAAGACAGCAGGTGAGGAAAAGATGCACAATTCTGAACATGAATATTCAAAGGCAAGTGATAGAATTTGGACTCCTGAAACAATATAGAATTGCAGAATGAGCAGATATAAGACAATTGGAGGCAAGACACCTAGCTTCCAAAAGAAATAACATGTTCTGGGCAAAGTACAGAGGAAAGATTCTGGTGCTATAAGGAATCCCTTCCTCTCCAATCGCTGCAAACAAATAGCTGGTTCTAAATATTCTAGGATCAAAGTCACTTTTGCTCCATCGTCCACCAAAAAAAAACAAAAAACACAGCATCTGTTTCTACTGCTAACATTTCAGGAGGAGACTTACTCTCTCATATGTCTCAGCTTGGTTGCCGCCATGGTGCTGCTGAAAGCTCTCGATCCCCCGGGCCCTGGTGGAGTCACGCTGGTGACAGTCCCAGAACCTACAGATCAATGCACAGATACACAACCTTATTCACCTTGCTTGCCTCAGCGTTAACAACAGATCCAAAAATGCTAGTCAAGGGCAGTCAGGAATGGGAAGGCGATTTACCTTTGTCACAAGGAAATGCAACATTCATTCAAAGATAAATTAGTGTATTAAATACACATTAGGGTAACTTGGCTCAGAGGGCACGGGAAACACAAGAATGATTTTAATTCAATGGCACACACAACACAGGAGGAGCTTTCATATGGGAAAATCCTGTGGCGTTCAACATAGTGCATAAATAGGGATGCCAGCTCTGTTTTGGGAAAAACTTGGGAGATTTTGGAGGTGGAACCTGGGGAGGGTGGGGTTTGGGGAGGGAAGGGACTTCAGTAAGGCATAATACCATATAACCCACCCTCCAAAGCAGCCATTTTGTCCAGGGGAATGGATTGCTATTGTCTGGAATTGGTTGTAATTGTGTGAGATCTCCAGACCCCACTTGGAGGTTGGCAACTCTATGCATAAAGAGAAATTAACTGGGATATGACCTCATCTCTCTCTTTCTCTCGTTGCTTTTTTCAAGATATTTATAGCAACAACGATTTCTTTTATTTGGGGGATAAAATTGCACACTGAAACTGCTGAAACGTAATCTGACAAGAATCTTCCGATGTAGGCCAGTTGCATATGGGGCACAAAATCGTGACTCTGCTGTCAGGACCTGAAAAAAATGCACACCTTCCCATCCATACAATATCTAAAGGCACTTTGTCTGCAGACTTCCCCAAAAGATTGTATTCAACCAGGTCTGGGAAACACTGCAACAAACTGTGGGTAGGATGGATAGAAGGACAACATTATACGGATGTTCCTGAAAACAGCACTATGGTAAACAAGCCAAGGTGAAGCAATACATCTGTCTGAAAACACCTATGGTCGTATTTATATTTCACCACATATTAAAACTTTTTAAAACCTGTATAAATCTCATTACATGGTCTACAAAGAAACCAACGTCTCCTTGGCTGCGGTCAGATGGGCAGTTACATTCGTTTCCCTCACGGTTCCCTTCTGGATTAAAAGGGGATGATCAGATTGCAACATCTGGCTGCTGTTCCCCAGTCATCGGGCTCCCGTTCTACTCTGTCTCCCAAACAGAGTAAACAAACACTGGGGAAAGTCCAGTGTTAATGGGAGCACTCCACAGTCTCTGACATGTGATCATTCCTTGTGCAGCCAAACCGTTTGGGAACTTCTGGTTCATGGCTGCCATTTTGTTCTCAAAGTAAGCGAGGTGTGCATAGGTGTCTATGCATGCCCAGCTTAGGAGACCCTGCCAACTGGAAGACTATGCGCATGTGGGCATGGAACTCTCTTCTGGAACAAAGGCAGTTGAGTCAGGATGGCCGGCAACAGGGTGTTTGTACACCTCAGCAAGGTACCAAGGGATGTGTGATTGACATTCCCCGGTACAAGGAACACCAGAGTAAAGTTGCAGCACAATCAGAGTGCCCACGCTAGTCGTCTGACCACAGCCCTTGTTTATTAGAAGCCTTACCCTGAAATAGTGACACAAATAAGTCAACATGTAAAGAACTTTGAAGACTGAGAAAACTCCACCAAGCTATAAGAAAGTTACTCAGTGCAACCATATGTGCCCTGTATCAATTCCATCTTTCACTTACATATACAACATTTTCTCTGGTTTCACAAGAGTTATCTTTCCATTTCCCAGTATGAAGGGAATTTTGTCCTGCAATGTACTATGCAAGGAGTCTTGTGGAATTCAATGGCTGGAATCCCAAATTATTTTCACAACTATGCCATTGTGAACAACTAATATCATTCTGGTTAATTAAAGTAGGATAATATAATAGAGAGTTGTCAGTAAAGGCATTTGTACTGCATTCCTAATTTTTCTGCTGAATGCAAATTACTTAATTCTGACATGTTTTCCTAAGAGAAAAATGGGAGCAGTGATGAATTGCTTGCCTTTCTTTAGCTACAGTCTTGCAGTTCATGCTTTTATTCCCCAGAACTTAATGATATCTACCTACAAATGATTTCAGGTTTTCATCTTTTGTCAAGAGTTAAAAAAGGAAAACTATATCCTCCCAAATATGTGGGCAATACTAGTACCATACTTTTTTTATCTAAGTCTATGGACTAAGCAGGAGATATCTAAGCAGGAGATATCCAGGCCCCACCTGGAGGCTGGCAGTAGGGTTAAAACAGATAAAAGGAAGTGTTTCTTCACGCGAAGAGTGATTAACACAAGGAATTCACTGCCACAGGAGGTGGTGGCAGCTATAAGCATGGACAGCTTCAAGCAGGAACTGGATAAACATATGAAGCAGAGGTCCATCAGTAGCTATTAGCCACAAAGTATAGATAGGAACTCTCGGTCTGGGGCAAGTGATGCTCTGTATTCTTGGTGCTTGGAGGGGGCAACAGTGGGAGGGCTCCTAGTGTCCTGGCTCCAATGGTGGATCTCCTGATGGCACCTGGTATTTTTGGCCACTGTGTGACAGAGTGTTGGACTGGATGGGCCACTGGCCTGATCCAGCATTGGCTTCTCTTATGTTCTTGACCATGTTCATTAAAAACAGTTTCTTCAGGTCAGTAGCTACCATGTTGCAATCCACTGACCATGGGCCAGACATTTTTTTTTTGGGGGGGGGGGGAGTTTCCAGAAGAAAGTTACTGATGGATGGATACAGTTAACAGGACTTAAGTTATCTTATGGAATTATGGAAAATTATAAACTGAGAGGATTTTAATGTCCTAGTTTTTGATATACATTTCATATTCCGCAGTATGTTGGGAGCTTTCCTCTGGCCCTTCCCTTCCTGAATACCTATCTTGCTTGTGTGATCCTCATCTTTGTGGGACGTTTATGTTAGCCCATTTTAATGTTCTCCCATCTATGGTGTTATATGGGAGATTTATGAAAATTCCATATACCGATAGGTTGTGTACATGTGGGATGAGTGAAATTGAAGATAACAATCATGTTATTTTGCACTGTAAATTTTATGATGATCTTTGTGCTGTATTTTTAAAGCCTTTCCTGCTACCTTTAAAGGGTCGATCTGAGGATTGTAAGACCTTTATACTTCTAGCCTCAAATAAAGAGCAAAATCATTGAATCTGTAGCCAAATTCCTCTACCAGGCCTCTAGGAGAAGGTGTTCTTTCTGACTACAGATTCCAGTGTATTTTATTTGGCTTTGTGCTGTTATGCCCGTAAACATCTGTGAAGTGAAGTGATATAGATTTCATGCATTTTAAGAGCGTAATTAAAAAACACTTGGCAAAGGATGCCCTTGTTCTGCCCCATCTAGAATTTTTAAAAAACTCCACAGTGACTTGGGGAAATCCATTTGATACCTTATGGCAGTGGAAAACATAGTTATGCATATCCACTGTAAAATGCTCCCCCCACCACACTGAAAGGATAGTATTAATTTCCCCATCTTTGGTGAAGGATCTATTATTTTAATTATGTGAAGTGACCTTCAGATATTTGTGTTTTTTTATAAAAAGCCACAAAAGACGCAACAGTTTTTTAAATCTATGTTGTTGTATCTCAGTTGTTAAATGAGAAAATATATTTGTGAGATGCATCACAATGGAGGAAGGACGGTAGTTTGCATACTATTATTCTAGCAATATCCCAAATATTTTTATTGTTGCAATGCTTCAGCTTCCTTTAAGCTAAGATTTTGTTATTAAAGACATCTTTCTCAGCTTTCCTGGGGATTCAGGCTAAATAACCAATTTTTACTTTGCTTTGCCTTCATGAAGGCTGTTGGCCAAACTTGTTCTCTGATGCAACAATGTCCCCCACTGTAGTAAATTTAAGAATTGTTAAACTGAGGCAGAGATTACAGTTTACGAAGTTAAATGAAGGGACTGAGGATTGAATTTAGAGAAGTTTTTGACTATGGGTGAAGTTTTCATATTAATGGTACCACAATTTTTTAAAGGGGAAAGTAGGACTCAAAGAAAACATCCATTTAATAGAATAGTTTTTTGATATATAAGGATACTGGAGATTTTGCTTGTTTAACATGATTGTACCCAGCTTTCTCTGGATACAAATTTCTACCCCCACCCCAAATAAACTTTACCCAGATAGGCTGAGTTGCTGGGAAAGATCTAAATAGATGGGAGAAGACAATACCTCTGTCAGCTTTTTCTTGTCATTATACGCCATACAGCAGCATCAGAACACAAGAATCACCCAGATTACTGATTACCTGAGCACCCTGCTCTATATTTAATGGGGAAAAGTTTTAAAATATCTTTAGGGGAATAGCCAGATCCAATGGAAGTAGCCTTTGTCATTAGTGCTCAGTACCTTGACTCTACTGTAAGGGGCTGCTGTGATACCACAAGTGGAAGGCCCAAGACCACGTGAGTGTTGGGCAGGTGACTTTTTCAGGCTACACAAATTGATGCAATATGCCGTGACCACAGATCTCCATCTCACTGGCTAGAAATGCTAAGGTTTGGAGTTAGAGATTCCAGAAAAGACAGTGTGTAGAAGACACATTGAGCCAAAGTGCTTAACTGCAAACACTAGGAGACTAGACTCTTAGGGCAACTTCACAATTTATTTGCTGCTCTACTTTAAGTACAGAAGAGGTTCAGTCCTGACAACTTTTTCACTGGCACAAGAGGCAGTGGAGCAATGTCACCTTATTCTTTTTCTCAATGTAGTCCTGTCCTATGTGGCTTTTGCTCATGTGAGTCCCCTAATTCCCAGCACAGCCTTTTGAGTGGCCAAAAGGGCCTTCTCCTGGTGTTGCCAGCTCTGGGTTGGGAAATACCTAGAGATTTGTGGGGTGGAGCCTGGAGATGGTGGGTTTCGGGGGTGGGGCGGGACCTCAGCAGGGTATAATGCCATAGATTCCACCCTCCAAAGCAGCCACTTTCTCCAGGGAAACTCATCTCTGTAGTCTGGAGATCAGTTGTAAAAGCAGGAGATATCCAGGCCCCACCTGGAAGCTGGCAACCCTAGCTCCTCCTCATTCTTGCACCAGAGAGAAAGCTGGTAGGTGCCAAACAATTGCCAGTTGTCATGACCAATCTGCTGAATATTCCTAGATGCTGCATGCATTTTTAGTATGCTTTGTCTTCATACTGAACTTTTTAAAGTATACAAATATGGTTTACATTTTTGTGTGTACAACTAAATGCTTAAATGATTGAAGCGGCTATCTAGTGTCAGCTGTTGACTGGTAGAAGGTGGTAGAAGGATCTGCAAGCATTCATTAGATGGTGGCAGTTCCAGAATCCATTCATTCTTGCAGCCTATTCCCAATCTATTTCAGCATTTTGTACCATCGTTCAAAAATAATGTACACCATAAACGATAAATGTATTTAATCCTTGCCCCTTGCTGTTCTAACTTTTGTTCCCACAGAAAATGTTTACAGGAATATTGTCTAGCTACACCATGAAGTGAACTGAACTAATGGTATGTTAAAGTGGTCTTCTCAGGAGCTGTTGGAAGGTAGAACTGTGAGACTTCTCTCTGATGAAAACCGAAGCATAAATTGCCAACTTTGTTTTACTGATCTAAAATGAGAGGTGCCTGCTTATCTTGTTTGGGTACAGCAGAGTTCTGCTCGAAGACTGCTGGTAACAACAACATATTTCTACTCAGTCCTAAATATTTCATCAGCCTCCAGTATATGTAAACTGAATGACAGAAATAGTTCTTGCTAATGCCATCAAAACAACACCAATTCATGTAAAATTATACTATCACTGAGCAATTATGTGACTCTAGAATGGATGGCCTTCATTGTGCATGGCTTACACGATCTGCTTGCAAAATCACTTCTGAAAACATTTATCCAAAAAATTAGAAGGGACAAGAGAAGCGTCTAGGTAATGTATGACATCTAATTGTTGCATAACTTGAGGCACTATGAAGACATAACACAGTCACAGTTTGCCATTCTTTATAGTCACACTGCATTGTGTTGCAACTTGCTATCAGTAAATGTTTAATGAACGGTTGCATTCATTAATGTTAATGAACTGAATACTGATAATCCACTCTAAGTACATTATTTACATTTTCTCCACATGAAATGCAATGTTACAGTTATATGAAGGTCCTCGCTGAAGTTATTTAATGTATTCCAATGGTAAATTGAAGGGGGGGGAGGGTTTCTATCACTAGAAAAATCAATGTTTTCAATACGACACCTCAGCTTTCACACCAATGTGATACCATAAACGATGATATTACACATCATTTCAAGCTGACAGTGAGCACTGGACTAAAAACAGGTATAGCTGGCCTCCAATCCAATGGAGCTCACTGAGTGACATTAGGCCAGTCATTCCCCCTCAAGCCGGCCTACCTCGCCCACTTGTTGTAAGGGTAACACAGAGAGAAGGGACCTTGTACACCACCTGGGCCTCCTCAGAGGGAGGGAAGGAGGGAGGGTAGTACTGAAGAAAAAGCAAATACTAAACATAATTACCTACCGGTTGTAATATTACAGGTAGCTCTTATTTTCTTTTGTGCCCTCCTCATGGGGAGGGGCTTGTGTGGTTTTTCCATTGCTGGTTTGGCTCCAAATAAAGTGCAGTGGCCATGGGGATTCCTGGCAGCTTTCCTGTTTGAGTCCACCCGTGGCCACCTTTGGGCCACGAGGGCTTTTGCAATGGAAAAAAAATTGGCACTAGAATATCATTATATTGATGTACCACTGTAACGATAAGTGTAACAGATTCTATGAATTCCAGCTTTCATTTTAAAAAATGTCTAGCCCCATCCATTGCAAAGATATGCCTCTTATCTATGCAGGAGAAGAGGTTAGAAACTGCTTTTTTAAAATGAAAGATGTGAATTCAAAGGATTCGTTAAACCTATTGTTTCAATAGTGACAGTATTATAAAACATTTTAAAAAATGAATGAACCCCCCCCCCCCAGTAGAGGTGGTTGTAATGGCAGCTGTGAGATCAGCATCAGGGGAAAAAACCTGCTTCCCAAGAGCATTGAACCCTGGGTAGATAATCCTGCAGAAATGGCCCTTGGCAAATATATGTGACGTTTTTGCTAGTATGTGCTGCTTTTCGAAGTTCTGAAAAGGTTACATTTTGTGAGTGAGATGCTGTTAAATGTCCAAACTGTCCTACTCTAGGACCTATAAAGTAAAAATATGATTGTGATATATACAGAAACACACATAAGGTAAGGTACATTGTATATTTAATGACAAATTAATACACAACAGTGGCATTTCTCTGCATTGCTCCATTACAAACTCACTTGCTCACTTAACAAAGAACAGGTGCATTTGGGAAAAAAAGTATCTCTTATTCAAGGAACCCCATTCTTCATTTATTATGAGTTTCTAAACGGGGATCTTAGTGGTTGTCTCACATCCAGGCATTGATTAGGTTCACCTCCACTGAGCTTTACCGATGGCACAATATGTAATGCCCTCAGGCCTAAAGGAGAACAGCCATTACCACTCCACCAGAAAGTTTACTCTGGTATTCCATGCAGATGCCCTAGTGCAATTGTTTTAGAATGATGAAGCTATAAATACTGCCTAGTTGTTATCAAAGAGCTTTCTGTTTTTGGCGGTAGCCTCTTTATTTAAGTAGCTAATGAAGCTTTATTTATGTAGCTAATGAAAAAGGCAATATGCTTAGTTTGTGCTAAATATAAGTATCTTTTGCAGCTTTATAGTTTTGTATCAGATCTTTTTTAATTCTCGATGAATTTAAGAAAATTAGTGACAAAAGGAAACTAACACTTTTTAGTCGTCACTTTGAACAAAACAGATGAAAATACAAGGAACTTAAAAAGTTGTCCAGGAAAAAAAAATCCTGAGAACAAATGAAGCTTGTAATCATAAGCACATTGATTGGGAACAAGATTCCCACTGGCTGTATTTAAGAGAAAAATGAAAGCCCTGTTATTTCAGTTACCTATCAGCTCTTCTTATCCACTTTTTAAAAATACTTCTTTCCCCCCACCTCGTATTTGTGACAGCACCAGAATCTGTTCCTTCTCACACATTTACAGTACCATCTTAAGCAAAGTTACACCCTTCTGAATCCAGTGAAGTCAAAGGGCTCAGAAAGCGGTAACTCTGTACAAGATAGCACTGATAATTGTTTCCAGGCCACAGAAAACCTCCACTTTCTTCATGTTTATGGCAAACGTGGGTTGGATTTAAAAATTTCTACTGTAAGTCTGCCCAGAGGTGGATCAGAGCCATGACCTTGTAGAACCTTAGTATGATGCAATGACACCTAGTAGAGAGCTGGCCGTTCTAGACCTTTATATTCAGTATGCGATCTTGAGCAAGTTGCTGTCTTTGGCTCTCCATTTCCTATAGTTATGCATTTTATAGGGGTGGTCTGATTTAAGAAGGCAAATGAAGTAACAATTGTACACTTTGCATACTAGACATGCCAACATTATATTCCTGTAGCAATGTTGCAAACCTATGGTCATATATTCCTTTTTGTCCAGCTGACAATGTCTTCTACGTCAAAAGGTCTTGTGGAAAAGGTATGCTGGAATCCTGGCTGCCATCCTCAGTGATACCTTAAAGTTGATCTTCTAGTGTCATATTTTTCCTGTAGCTTTGTTTCTGCATTGCTAGTTAAGCTGTAAGCAGCTACCTCACAGTACAAAGGGAGATCATAGTTGCCCTGGTGTTGATTGTCCTTGGCTCACAGAACCATATTCCATAACCAAAGGCAAATAAAAAGGAAGCATCAACACCGTGGTAATAGTTCAACAATCTATTATTTAAAATATAATTGTTAGCATGTCCAGGGAAAATGAAACCTACACTAGCTAAGCATATGCACAGCTAAATATCACAGGGAGTGATTTAGGGGTTAAGTCTAACACACAGTTAAATCTACAGCTATTACAAATTTATCTAGAGTGAGATATGGTATATTAAAAGAGAGTGATGTATCCTACCTAATCCCAAATGAATTCAAAATGAATTAATTTAAATGCTGTTCTTTTCACTGCAACATGCGTTAATATCCATTGGAACCAATTGAGTATGACCTTAATGTGCTAAGAGATAAATGGCCAAATCTCATTTTAATCAAGTTTTTCCTAGATGTGTGACTTCAATTATTCTTCTTCTGTTTTTTTTTTAAACAAATGTTGTCCTATCATTGATAGACTACAGTGGCCTTCTGAAGGTGACTATAAATGCTCCAATAAATGATGCTGCCTTTTAATCACAAACACATTCCTCTATTTATACCATTTTAAAAATCAAATATGTATGCTGATTGGGTGTGCTGCTTTTGTGGACTCAGAATTTTTTTTTAAAAAAAAATCCCAGTCTACAAAAGCTTTGCTTATTTAGAAGCAAGGACCATTGTAATCAACCAGACTTAATTCTAAGCAAAGAGGGTTATGATTGGAGTGTACAAGGTCAGTAGCACAAGCCTCAGTTGTTTTTAATGGGGCTTAACACTGACTTCAAGACCAAATAGCCAGCCCGTTCTTTCTTGTGTTTTGAATAAGTAGTCCCAGCATGGCTATAAACTACATCAGATCTGTGGTCCATGTAGTGTAGTACAGGCAACCTATGTTCATGGTCTCAGGTAGCAATCTCTTTTAATTCCACCTCATGGTATCAACAAAGAGGGCCTGAACCTGCAAACGTTCTACGAGGAAAAGCACCAACAAAGCCAGTGCCTACCGTAGTCTTTGAAATGATGGTGTTGGCAGATTCCACTCCAGACATTTCCCCCTTAGCAACCAAAACCCAAACACTGAGGCCAAAACCAACAGAATACAGTGGTGGTGGTGGTGGAAAGGGCTGTCAGGTCACAGCTGATTTATGGTCCCCATAGGGTTTTCCCGGCAAGAAGCAAACAGAGGTGATTTGCCATTGCCTGCCTCTAGGTGTGATCATACGCACCCATTAGTCATGGAAGAGGGATGATTTACCTGCGGTTCAAAGCAGCGCGATCACACCAGCACATCTGGGAAGCATCCCACAACTGTCGTCAAACCATCGCAAGCCGTTTTGCTCCACCAGGAAAGCGGAGTAAAAAACCACTAGTTAAACTCCAGTATCAAACAGTTTGCTGCGGGCCACTGCCGGACCTTCCCCGTGTGATTGCGCCAGCACAAACTTGTGGCATCAGGGATAGTCTGATCAGGCTATCCTGACGCCATGCTGTTTTTTTCTTCCTTCTCAGTGTGCACATCATCGAAAGGCCTTAGGGAGGAGGAGTGATTCATCAATCCCCTGTTTAAGCGAATCAGAAACCAACCACAAAAAAAAAATTAACTCACCCACAGTTGTGTCTGATCACGCAGCAGCGAGTTGCGCCGGCAGGTCCACAGACCTGTGTGATCACACAACTGTGGGGCAAATTGCTCCGGGGTAAAATAGCCTCGCTTCCCCTCCGGATTATCTCGCTCATGTGGCCACGGCCTCTGTGTAGCAGACCTGGACTTCTCTGGTGGTCTCCCAGGCAAGTACTTGAACTAAATTTGTAGTTCAAGTCAAAACATATGTTTGGAGATCCAGCTCCTCTCTGGCTGTATTCTGAAAGCACAAAAAAGCCAAGACAAGGACAAGCCTCCCAAGTTCTCAGATGCACACCCCTTCCCCCTTTCCTAGAATACGGATGGGAAACTGAAGGCTTCTTGATTCGGACCAGCTGTAATTTGATTCGGACCAGCTGTAATACAAACGTCAGCAAACAAAATTACAATCTGTTCTCTCACCTATGAACAAGGATTCCAAGCAAAGGTTAAATCTCAGCTTGGAATCCTGGTACACAGGCAAGAGAAAGGAAAGAGGCTTTTTATTTAAAAAACCAACAAAAATTTATTTGTAAAAAACCCCAAACAAGACTGTAGTTTGGCCATCAGAACAATCCACAAATTGTCTATCTTAAGCTTGCTAACCAGGGACTCAATTTCTTTACCTGTCAGAAGGGTCCACTCCAGAAAATCCTTTTGGTTCTGAAGGAGTGATAAATGCTGAATATTAGGATATTGTTTTCGAAAAAATAACTCTCACTTCTCTGATGAAATAAATGAATCAATAGGAGAGCTGTCCTTGAATGAATGTTTGTTCATGGCTTTTCGCATGGAGCAGACAGCAGAGCCATTTAAACCCATTTTCTGGTTTTCTGCTCCCTGCTGAAAGCTGCAGGGAGGAGAAAGCAGCATTGGTTTAAATGAGTCTGGACCATGTAAACTAAACAGCTGAGTGGCGGGGGGCTCCCAGCTGCTCAGCTGTTTGTCATGAACTGTCGTGAGCCACCACAAATTGTGTCAAAATTCATGGTAGTTCATCACAGTTCTTCAGTTCATGAACTTCCGTTCACAACCCCTGAGCAGGCCAAAAATTCGTGGTTAGTTCATGAGCCGGTTCTTGCCCATTCATACCTATGAAGCTGCCTTCTACCAAGTTAGGCCACTGGTCCACCTAATTCAGCATTCTCTTTTAACTGGTAGCATCCCTCCACAGCCTCAGACAGAAGGTTCTTCCAGACACCTTCTGACTGAGATCCTTTAGCAGGACATATGAGGGCTTCTACCTCACACTTTCAGCTTGAAGAACGAATGCTCTACTACTGCCCATTTCTGTAAACAGCAGGGACAGATAAGGGACAGGTAAATACAGATAAGGGACAGATAAGTACAATTAAGTGTATTTTCAGTTGGAAAGAACATATCATCTCACCTAAAGAGCCAGTACTTAGGATGTTCTCCATATACCTGACCATTGCCTCAATATCGCTGTCCTGTAAGCAGAAGAAAAAGATTTGAATCACCTGTTTCAATAGACTTTGACACTACAAACATTGCTGTTTGTTACAATTTAGTAGCTCAACAAAGAAAATAAAGGTTCAAACAACACACAATTGCTTAAAATACCAACAAGAATACAATACAAGAATCAGTGACCTTTCTGATTTAGCTCTCCATTTCTTGACAGTAACCTCAAGCAAGTTCACAGATCAGGTAATATCCATCTCTGTTCTTAATCCTCAAATCAGAAATATCCTCAAGATGATATTCCTATCCTTGCTAGTGATCAGAGTTTTCCACATTGGTATTATGGATACAAAATAAGTTTGGAAACCCTTTATGCTAGGATTAATAACTATCAAAATACCCTGCAGCAACTTGCTGAAATAAAGTTGCTTCCACGTGAGCTGTTTCATCTGGAATTGCCATCATTTGTCCCATTTTAACAAGGAATCTCTAGGCAATGCCATGGGAAACTCCAAGCATTCCACTGTCTTCACTGTTGCCCTGCAATGTTTTTCAGACCTGCTATAAGGTATGTGTCCTTTTGAACTTAAAATGTAATTGCAACTGTTTTAAACTTATCATTGTTAGATGCCTTCAGATCCCTTGAACGGAAAGGCAGGGGACAAATATTTATTATTGTTGTTGTCGGAAGCAATAGCCGTGTTGGTCAGAAGCAATAGAACAAAGTTTGAGTCCAGTGACACTTTTAAGACCAACAAAGCTTAATTCTGGGTATAAGCTTTCATGTGCAGGCACACTTCATCAGATATTGTTGTTGTTGATTTTTAAATCCTTTAAATAATAAATAATACATATTGAGATTTTTTTATCTGATGCACTTTTAGCTCACCCTTCCTCTAAAGGACTCTAAGTGGGGTTCATAGTTCTAACTTTCGTACTATATTCTCACTAAAACCCTCTGAGGCCAAGACAGTATAACTGGCCCAGAGTCATCCACTGAGGTTTGTAGCAGAGGGGATATGCACCTAGCAGTGCCATCCAAAGCAGAGTTACACCCTTCTAATGGACTCAGAAGGGTATAACTTTGCTTAGGTTTCTCAGGTGCTAGTCAGACACTGTAACTACTACACCACACTCGCTTTCGGTGCCACTGGTCCTTTTAATTTTCCTCCATTGCTGCTTCCTGTTTAATTAATTAATTCCTGCTTAATGGAGGCCAGCTTCAGAATCACTGAATGAATCATTAATTTTCAATTCCTTGTTTTGTTGAAAAGCGAGGGTTTGATACTGCTTTTTACTTTATAGCCAAATCCATTTTTAAAATTTATTTTAGTGTTATTTCACTATCACACCTTTCCAATTATAAACAAATGCAGTGTGACTAATGATTAAGGGGGAGCCCCGCTGCTCAGTCTTTCCACTGGCCCCCCTCCTGCTTCGGGGAGCACGAGAGGAGGAGAGGATGATCTGCTGGAGAGCTCTCAGAGAGCCGGGCTTGGCCATTCTTGCTAGCTGGTGAGGTGAAGCACCTAGGCAGGCCTTTAGAAAATGGCCCACCCAGGCACCTCACTGCACCTGCCTGGAGAGCCAGAAAGGCAGCCAAGTGGCAGGGCAGCAACGCCGCCACTGTCCCTCTTGCTGCCACTCTCACCACCACCTCTTGTTATTCTTCCTGTCCATCTGCCCCCACTCCAAGACCCAGCCCTGGTCTTGCCCCGGCCTCACCCTTGGTGTTTGGCCTCGCTGCTTCTAGGGTTTCAGCTATCTTAGATATCTGATTTTGCTTTTCCTATTCTTAGTTTTGCTTTTTTCATTTCCCTTGCTAGATGGTAGTTTATTGGGGGCTGCTTCCACAGCTAGAATTCCAGCAATCTGAAGGCAGTTTAAGAACCTCCTCGTGAGGGTGTTCTCTAATTCCCACTCTAATTGTAAATGCAGTTCTTTTTGCACCTCAGCAAGATTTTTCTTTTTTTAATGTTTTACCATGATGAAATGATGGCTTGCCAGGACAGGGTTGGTGTTATGTAGCCTGGCGTGGGACAAGACCTTCTGCTGGCCTAAGATTTTAATCAGGTGTGAGACAGAATGGTACTGAATTCCAGAGAGTCCAGCTGTTGCCTAGCACACCGGTCTCTCTTGTAGTTATTGTGACATCATAAGAATCTTGTGCTGCCCCTAGCAGATTCATCTGTTGCTTTGTTGGTCTTAAAAGTGATTGAAAAGTGAAATTATTTAGTTCTCCTCCTCCCAGACAATAAGTGACCATTAATTGATTTGTGACTGCCATAGTCACATGAGAATAGGAAGTAATCAATCAGGCTGCAAAACAGAGAAACAAAAAGGAAAATGCAGAGAGTACCTTTCTTAAATTTGACGTTGTTCTGAATAAATATACTATGAACTTGCTCTTTGACAAAGGCACTGCTGGATTCTTATGGGGAGTATAGCACAATATTAAGTACCACACAAAACTCCAATTTAAATTCCAGTTGGAGTTGATTGTGGAAATGAAATGATGGAGTAATGTAAAAGTGTCCTAGTGTGGAAGCTCAAGTATCAGGAAGAAAAAAAACTAGTTCCAGCTTGGAATAAGCATGAACAAGTAATGGAGATAGAAAAGTCAGGTCAGTGTTCAGTCCACGTTAATATCTGTAATAATCCTAAACAGTGTTATACCCTTCTAAACCCACTGACTTCTATGGAATTAGAAGCATGAAACTCTGGTTAGGATTGCACTGCTCATCTAGAAATGTCATGATTTCTGCCCACCGCTTCTACAGAGGATTCAAATGTTGCCATGATAAACCTATCACATTCTCCCCCATTTCACCATTTCACACACACAAGAAAATGTGGAAAAGAAAACTGTCAGCAGCACAGTTTAGGGTGGGTAAGCGAAATGAGGGGCAAGGAGAACAGACCCACAAAAGTGAGTTAGGAAATGGAATTTTTGCCCATTAAATGCAAACATACATTTGGAAGCAATCAGATGTTAGAAGTGATTGATTGTTAAGAGGACAGAGAACTCTCTTTCAAGATAGTCAACAACATAAGAGTGGGAGGAGTATGGGGCATTATTTTGGGAGGGTAAGTGGGCCCCTTTCTACCTATGTTTATAACACATGAAATTATTGCTCAAAGTACCTAACATATACATTTATTAGAAGGAATAAAAATTAACCTCAATATACTTTTATAAAATACACTTTTTTGCAGGTTCATTGAATTTATACAGGAGCAGGTCTCTGAAATAGGCTTGGAGTCTTCCCCTGCCCTCCCGTCAAAATGGTGCCCCTTGGGGTTCACGTTAGATTGGCACTTCTTCTGCTTTTTAAACAAGCTGTGCCATGAAAGGCAGGGAAATTTCAGCAGGTCAGTCTCTCACCCAAGGGACTACTATAGATAAGGGTTTTTTTAAAAAACAAAACAAAACACCAATAACTCTTCAAAAGAAAAAAAAAGTAATCCAGTGTTCTAGCTCTGAAGAGAGAAAGATAGACACTCTCATTCCACAGCAGTGAAAAGGGAACTAAGTAAAATGGTGTCCAGCGCCCCCTACTGGGGCACTTGGGGCAAACTGTTAAAGGAAGGTAAAATGGGTAGCCATGTTTTTCTGTACCAATAGGAAAGAGCAAGAGTCCAGTGGCATCTTAAAGACTAACAAAATTTCCGGCAAGGTAGGAGCTTTGGTGAGTCACTGCTCACTTCAGTGACTCATGAAGCTCATACCCTGCCACAAATTCTGTTAGTCTTTAAGGTCCTACTGGATTCTTGTTCTTTTCTACTGTTAAAGGAAACAGCAGCTCATGCTGAGAAGATTCCATGATCCAGCTTGCTCACGTCCTTACTGTTGGAGTTTGCCAGTTCTCTGCATGAAGTCATGGGAAAATGTACATGTTTGTTTATGTACACTGATATCCTAGCTATTTAGTGAGATACTCAATAGCAGACCATGCATGTACTTGTCACCAAAGCAAGATCTGCAAATGCATAATTAGTAAGATTTAGGTTTCTCCAATTGGGTAATCAGTAGATCCAGGGGTCCGTTGGGGCCGGAGCGAGGCGGAGCAAAGCTCCGCCATCTCAGGACTGACCAGTAGGACAGCCACGGGCTGAATCAGATTAACATTTTCCCCCTCCATAGAGAACAATGGAGGGGATGGGACAATCTGTTTGGGGGCCCATAGAATTGGACCCTGTGGTCCAATCTTCTTGAAACTTAGTGGGTATTTCGAGGAGAGGCCCCAGCAGCTACTTTGCAAGTTTGGAGCCTCTCCCTCAAACCCCCTTTTCTGCAGCCCCTCATATACCCTATGAGTTTTTGCCATTGATTTCAATGGCCCATAGGGTATAATGGGGCTGAAACTGACATTCCCTTTCTGACACACTTCTGGTGATGTCAGGGGACGTGGCATATGCTAATGAGTTATGTTAATGAGCTCCTGCACCTCTTTTTCTACGAAAGGACCCCTGAGTAGATCAGAAGATGTCCCAGGGGTAGAAGCTTAGAAAGTTTATTGTTCTTTGTTCTAACCCTAGTCTGGGATTAGTACAGTAAGAGAGGATGTTAATCCTTTGGGATTAACAATCTGGGATTAGTATAGTAAGAGAGGATGTTAATCCTTTGGGATTAACAATCTGGGATTAGTACAGTAAGAGAGGATGTTAATCCTTTGTTTTGTTTGCACATTTCCCAGTGACCCTTTCCTCATTAGTAAAGTGAACTTTCTTGTTTAAAAGCTAATACCAGTGTTCTGATGCATTTATTAAATCTGTTCTTTTTACACTGAAATCCCCAACACTTACAGACAGGTGGGGCTGCCCAGAGGCCCCAAAAGAGAACCATATATATTACTGTATTAGCTTATTTTTTCTGGGATGCAGGGATTGGAAACCATAAATAACTGCATCAAACAATGAAATACATAACCAAATCAAATGGAAACAAATGTACATAATACTTTGCCCTAACCTGGATAGCCCAGGCAAGCCCAATCTTGTCAGATTGTGGAAGTGAAGCAGGGTCAGCCCTGGGAAGGAGGAGGAGGAGGAGGTTTGGATTTATACCCCACTCTTCACTTGGAGTTTCATAGCAACTTACAATCTCCTTCCCTTCCTCTCTCCACAACAGACAGCCTGTGAGGTAGGTGGGGCTGAAAGAACTCTAAGCGTACTGTGACTGACCCAAGGTCACCCAGCTGGCTGCATGTGGAGAAGTGGGGAATCAAACTAGGTTCTCCAGATTAGAGTCTACCACTCTTAATCACTACAGCATGGAAGTATTTTTAAAGCCTTTCCTTCTGTCTTTAAAGGGTCGATCTGAGGATCACCAGACCTTTATACCTCTAGCCTCAAATAAGAGTGAAATCACTGAATCTGTAGCAAAATTCCTCTACCAGGCCTCTAGAAGGAGATGTTCTTTCTGACTACAGATTCCAGTGTATTTTATCTGGTTTTGTGCTGTTATGCCAATAAAGGTCTGTGATGTGATGATGTACAGCATGGAAGTCTAGGGTAGCTATGCAGAGGCAGACAGTGGCAAACCATCTCTGAATATCTCGTGCCCTGAAAACCCTATGGGATCACCATAAATCAGCTGCAACAACAACAAAATCTTTATAAAGGATAGCCAGAAGTGGATTAATGGGAATGTTCCAATCTATTTTAAAAGACTTTGTACACTGATTTCAGAGAGACTGAAACATTTGCTCAAGTTTTTTTTTATTGCAATCAATAGGACTTCTAAGTGCTTAAATTTAGCTGGATTGTGGCCCATCTATTTTGATGTTTAACATTACTAGCAACGCCTGCATCTTTAATATCAATTAATCCCAAAATACCTAAAATCATGCTGAGCTGAAGGGAAATGGGATCAGCTAATGAAACCAAAGCTATTTCAGGCCTGCTGTATGGAAGAGATAATTTGGGGGGGTTGGTTATACATCATAGGGAAAAAAGAGCCTTGTGTGTGTTTTCACCAACTCAGGATCCATTTTATTTATAGAAAGAGCATATTTGCATACTTAAATTAAAACTAAAAAGTTGGATAAATTGGACAGATGGTTCTGCCTTGAGATTCCTAAATATATATGATTCATACACATAAGGATACTCTGAAGAATTCTATATACAAGTCAACACTTTCTCTTGCACAATGTCGATTTATTGAAACAAGTGTTGTGCAGAAGCTCCCCATGGACTGTGTCCTTAGATCAGAGAACAGGCAGGCAATTCACTGGACCTTGCTCTTTTCATCCTTGCTTCCCCCCCCCCCTTGCTCCTATCAATCTTCAGACCATGTTGGCTGTTCTCAATCACCAGTCAGGGCCAAAACAAAAAGTTATACTTTCCTAGGGTTGGAAATTCATGGGCCTCCATCCTATGCTGTGCACCATTTACCATGCTGTAGTTATGTACATCATTTTGTGATTTATGGCATTATGAGTATGTGATGGGAAGGTGGGGAACACGATAAGTCTGTTGGCCATTACTTGGGCCCTACCAATAGCCACATTTCGTGCCTTCCACAGTCACATAATCCACTGCATTCTTGCAGTCCAGTTACAAGGTGGTCAGCACTGTCTGTCTCCTACATGTAGTTAAGATGATATTCTTTTCACCAGCATCATTCTGCTGTTAATCCCAAACTCTTGTTCTGCCTCACTCTCATTAAAATTGGCTTTAATGTCTGTTCAGTTCAAGGAGAAATCAGTGTTTGAGATTTTCTAAGAGCCGATATGCACAGTCAGCGAACCTGATTCAACAGATGAACCACAAGCTGAAGTGATGAGGATAAAGAAACAGCAACCCCTAAGCGGGGACAGGGGCTCTTGAGCCATCCCACTGCTGGGATCAGCCACTTGAAAACATCCCATTTAAATCCATTCTGTAAACAACCCCTTACAAAGACCGGATTTTAATCAAAAATATTGAAAACTTCTAGATACTCCAAAGAGAGAGAGAGAGAGAGAGAGAGAGATTAACTAGGCCATGGTCTTTTCAGCTGAGGGAACTGAAAGCCAAAACTTGTTTGATGGTGGGGAACTAAGATTCAGAAAAACAGGATCAAAGTGCTGATGTAAGGGAGAAGGAGAACAGGAAGGAGGAGGAGGAGGAGAGTTGGTTTTTATACCCTGCTTTCCTGAACCCTAAGTGGCTTACAATCACCTTCCCTTCCTCTCCCCACAACATACACTCAGTGAGGTAGGTGGGGCTGAGAGAGCACGGAGAGAATGGTGACTGGCCCAATGTCACCCAGCAGGCTTCATGTGGAGGAGGAGTGGGGAATCAAACCTGGTGCTCCAGATTAGAGTTTGTTGCTCTTACACCACTGATGAGAGGGCCTTGCTTTATTGATATGGAGCTAAACATCCATGTACCAGAGAATCCATTAATGACAACAAAATGTCTGTGTGTCTACTGGGGAGAAAAGAAAACAGCAAAAAAGAGAGAGAGTAGAATAACATTCTGACAGAGCTGTCAATAAAACAGCTTCCATTCCCTCCAGCCCTAATTTTTCTTGTCACAGAAATGTAGACCGCTGACATGACAGTATGTCACTCTGCCCAAACCTGACTGCCAGTACTGAGTTTTCTCTTTATTTTTAAGATTTGTTTACAGCAGATGCCTTCTCATGCACTGAATACTAGTCAGATTAAGCAAAAACTATTGATTGACCTCCACTGACAGAATTCCTTCACATGCTGGAAGAAAGTAATAAGAAAAGAAAACAACAGCGCTGGATCTGCTGGAAAGGGGGGAATACAAGAAAGACTGTTGAGGGGAAGGAATCGATTTCCAGTATACAACAGAGAGTTGTCAAGAGATCTATGCAGTCTTAGCAGTCTAAAATTTCTGACATAAATCCTATTCTGTTTTTGTTTGATTATGTCTGATAGCCAGGATAGCAAGTTGCATACAGATCTGGGTTCAAGTCTCAGCTGAGCTATGGACTTACTAAGTTGGCCTTGGGAAAGATGATATACATTACACTGATTTGCCTTTAGTGATTCTATAAAAACTGGGGCTCAGTGTGCGGCCCAGATCAGCAACCCAGAGCTAATAGATTTGTATCTTATCTGTTTCAAGCACTTTTATATTGTGTTACAGTTGTTCTGCATTAAGAATTTCATGGTAAAACACATTTTTCATGGCACCTCATCTCAACATAGATATATGTTTAAACAGGCATCACTCACTAACTTGGAACAAGAGATAACAGCATAAGAGCCATGCTGAATCAGACCAAAGGCCCAGCTAGTCCAGCCCTATGTTCTCGCAGAGCCCAAACAACTGCTGCTAGGAAGCCTGGGAGCAGGACAACTCCACCAGCAGCCTCCCCCACCCATGCTCCCCCGCCACAGATATTAAGAGGCGTACTGCCTCTGGAGGGGGTAGATATTCCGTATGACAAGTAGCCACTGATAGCCCCATTCTCCATGAATTTGCCCACTCCCCTTTCAAAGCCTTCCAAATTGGTGGCCATTATCACATCCTGGGGCCGTGAGCTCCACCATTAAACTAGGCACTCTGTGAAGAAGTACTTCGTTTTGTCTGTCTTAAACCTTCCGGTCTTCAGCTGATGACCCTGGATTCTAGTGTTATAAGAGGAGGAGAAAAGCTTCTCCCTGTCCACTCTTTCCACACCACAAATAATGTTATAGACTTCGAACACGAAAACAATAATTGAAATCAGCGGGGAGAGTGCAGTGAAGTCCCTCTTCTCCTCAACATCAGGGGAATGTCTCCAAAAAGTTTATAATAGCTGTACTGTGATGAAGCAGTGCACAGCACTTACCATGGAAATCTGCGTGGCGCAATGATACCTGTTCCGCACAACTGATTTTTAAACAAAAAATTATTTCAGTTATTTTTTTGTGGTGGTGGAAAGTGCTGCCAAGTCACAACCCCATGAGGTTTTCGAGGCAAGAGACATTCAGAGGTAGTTTGCAATTGCCTGCCTCTGTGTAGAGAGCCTGGACTTCCTGGGTGGTCTCTCGCATCCAAGTCCTAACCAGGACTGACCCTGCTTGGCTTTCAAGATCTGATGTGATTGGGCTAGCCTGGGCCATCCAAGGTCATGGCCAAATATTTGGGTAATCATAATTTTAAAGCAATTTTTAAAAAATTTCTGAGAAATATTTCAAAGATTTCAGGACTACACACACACACATTCAGTGCACCATTCCATTATGTTTCTTTGCTATTCTCAACAATAAAAATTGCCCTTGACGTCCAGCAGTTATCAGAAGGGTGTCTGTATACCTGCCGATTTGTTCTATGAACGGTCTGTGACATATCTATCTCCTCCTCTTCCATCAGTTCTTCTTCTTCCTCCTCCTCCTCACTGGTTTCTGAACATGAATCAAACACATCATTGTAATACTCTTCCGCAATGAGTGGGTCTTCAGGGATCTCTGTTTTTGAAGAAAAACAGGGTGGGGACCCAGTAAGAAAAAAAACCTACTCAGAAGTTACCTGCCAACTATCTATTTTAGTTTCAAATCCCCAAAATTACAAGGAGACAAGTTGCCCACAAAAAGTATATATACAAATACTGGAGAAGTAATGTAGGGATTTAAATGTGTACACTTTAAAATTAAGAACATAATAGTGAAAACACAACTAATGGTGAAAGCACAACCCTTCCCTTCCCTTCCGATTGTTTCTGACTAGTCAGAGAGGAATTCAGCTTTGTTTGGAAAACCCCACCTCTAACAATCAGGACGGGGTGCAGCTTTCCAAAGGCAGATGGCTCCCTTTCCAGTTATGGCCAATGAGGAAAGGATCAGTGGACAAGAGTGGCTGCCAAGAGCATTCAAGCTGGGGGGGGGGGGTTAAGGTTTTAACCCTCCGTTCCTTACCTTGGCCGCTCCTGGCAGTTGCTCATACCCTCCTCCTTCCCTTCCCAGTTGTAAGTGGAGAGGGATTCTGCTATCTTCAGAAAGCTTCAGCCTACCCTGATTGCTCAAGGTGGGGTGGTACTTTCCAAAGATGGCCATACTCCTCTCTAATTATGGCTGGAAAGAAGGGAGGGAGCAGGGAGGAGGGTCAAGAAGAGCTAACAGCATGCCAGCAATTCCTCCTCTGCAGAGCAGAGATAGGATACTAGCTACTGATGCCAGTACCACACCACTTCTGGCAACGCAATGGTACTGGGGTCTTAGGATTGGGCTGTTCGATATTTTGCAAGATGTTCATGCACAGAATAAAACTGCAGAAGACAATGAAAATATGAAACATCTAAGTCTGTGCTTGCCAAATTCCTTGGTGCTTTCCTTGCGTTTTATAACTACTGCAGTATTCCCTCAGTGAGATAAACAAACTCTTTGAAAAATAGTTTTAATTTGCTCCTTCCCTGGAGTTCATTATTAGTGCCTCAATGCAGCACTCTAAATGTTGCGTGCATTTAAGAGGCAATGGGCAGCCTAATTTATTTCAAATAAAAAAGAAACATGCAACAAAAGTAGGGGGATCGTCCAAGAGAACAATATCATGTTCCTATCAGCAAGTTTCTAATGAACAAAAAGGGCAAAAAAAAATCTCTCTCTTGGAGCAATTTTGTCTCCAGCTTTAATATCTTTGCATAGAAAATAAATTCTTGCTTATAAATGGCAATGGATGCATAATGCCCATAACTGTTTTCATTCTCAATTTCCAAAACCTACATACAACCAATGCTCATCCCTAATAAGTGCTGGTTAAGTTCTCCCTCTTTGCAATTCTGAATTGGCTGGACATTTATACGCTTTCTAATGGGCATTTGGAAAATGACCACTTGAACTCGAAGAGGTTTCTCCAGATTTAGGTTGGTGCATGTCTGCTGATGGTACCACCTATGGGCACCGGGGCTGTAGCTAACATGGGCCCATGGGGCGATGCCCCCTCCTGAATCTGAAATACCCCCTGCCCCTCCAGGCATTTTTTCTCCAAACAAGATTTTCTCACTACTAGAGGAGCACGCGCCTGGTGCTGGCACAGCTGGCTCTGCCCCCAACATGTGCAATGGGCCTTGGCTGCAAGGCATTCAGTTTCCCCAACAGCCCACTTTACTCCATTGGTCAAGTCACCCCCACCTCTTTCATACATGCCGACTTGTTTTCACTCCCTTAACCTTGAACCCAACTCTGAGGAGCCGCAGTGTGGTCTATTGACTCGCTTCCTCTCTTTGCCTTTTCACCAAAATCATCAGCTGACCAGGTCTGCAGTGGAGTCGGGAGGAGAGCGGCATGATTGCAGCAGTTTTAAAAGGGGGGAAGGGGAGGAGAGTGTGTGCGGGGGGAGTTGAATCCAAGGGTGAAAGAGTTCACCTCCCTCATTCACAGCCAGGTCCAACACAGCCCCGGATACATGACTCAGATTTTCAATCTGATTTTTTCCCCTCTCCTCACTGGCAAAACCTCGGTGCCTGTTTCTTTGCCCCCTCATGAAAAAAAGTCTAGCTACGGGGCTGATGGTCACTTTTTTTGTGTTTGCCTTGGACTGTGTTGTTGTGGAGTGGTTAGTGTGTTAGGCTAGAGCTGGGGAGATCTAGACCATGAAGCTCACTTGGTGATCTTGAGCCTATCACTCTCTAACAGGTAGCCAACCAATTAAGTAAGTAAAGAACCTGCTTCACAGTATTGTTATGAAGGGGGGGGGAATTGAACAGGAAAGAGAATTCTGTAGATTGCCTGAGCTCTTTGCAGGAAGGGTGGTTTGAAAGTGATAGTTTCTCTTGCACGGTAGACTGCCAGCTAGAAATTCAACTGCCCTCTGTCCAAACAAATGTAGCTAAAAGCAAGGAAGGATTTTCTCGCCTCTGGCAATTCTTTAATGAAAATACAGTATAGCAAGTTTCTGCTCATTTATCGTTGCATGAAAAGATCCGCTCTTTCCTTTGTTTGAGATAACTAACAATTAAAGAGATTAAAATATAGTCTTTTAAATCTTAATAAAAACAAATATAGCCAAAATGACAGCACCCTCTTTAAAAACCCAACCAGAAGCTTACTCCAGTGCCACAAAAAAGTGCCACAGCTTTATGACCCTCTTAAGGGAGCACATTCCACATTACTGGAGCCTCAGCTGACAGAGGTTCTCGATCTAGTAACAGAGGTTTTATTTGTTGAGCAGTAGGAAAAGCCAACAAGTACCACCCAGAAAACGTAGTTGAGTGAGTGGATAAACAGACACCCCCTAAGGACAGAGTAGGGTAATTGACAAGTAGCGTAAGGACAGAATAGAAATTAAATTGCCAGTAGACAATGTATCAATGAATAAATATGCCATATCAAATATCGACCATGAAAATAAACACATCAAGTATCCACTGACAATAACACTGCATGTGGTTGAATCCAGTGGAGAATTTCTGAGAAGGGAAGAATTTTCTATCCATGGAGTGAGATTTTCTCATGTTTATTCACCCACTGGCTAAGAAATTCTCCCCAAATGCTGCTCCTGTGAACAGGGTGTTGTAACTTGAGATTGGGCAGCTCTTTCTTCAACCAGTCTTTTCAGTTTATTAGAACAGCACACAACACAAAGAACACACAGAACAACCCCAACTTATATACAGCTCGGAACTGGCTAAACCACACCCCTAGAACAGTAAGGTCCAATCACAAGCGAGTGCTTAAGACCAATAGGGTTTGTTCCCGCCGAAAGTCATAGTCTTCCCTGCACAATGGCAGCCAATCAGGCTGTTGATTTTAGGATACTGAGAGTCTATGGAGCTTGTGACTGAAGCTCAGGCTTATTCTACAATTCAGGCTATCTATATAACACAGTACATAACACTGGGAATCCCCAGGTACAGCATGAGCAGAGGGTGGGAGTTCTGCAGTGTGAGGAGAGGTTTGTCAAAAATTGCCCTGTCTTCTACCTTCAGTATTACTTGTTCAGATCCAAGTCATTACCAAGTCTGGATGATGAAGACAAACATACATGGCACATCAGTGAAGCAAAATCAATTTTAGTCAAAGTCCTCCTCAAAAATGAAAGCAATAATCCATATGGACAGACTGAGTTATTAGCCAGAACCATTTCTCCTTACTTTCAGAGATGGAACTGTATCAGATGCCTCAATTTTCTAGAGTCTCATTCTTTCACAGAAAGAAAGAACAAGCAATGATATTAATATGAGAGTAGACTCCAGTTGAATTATAGCAATATATAATTGTGATTAGGACATATATTCATAATTCAGCTAACCGAACGCCAATTGGTATGCCTCCAATTGCATTCATTCAGAAGAGAAACCACACAAATTGTTTTAAATTATTGCTTTGGAAATGGCTATTTTAACTGTCTAGTCTAAAAAACTATATTATATACATGACAGACAGAATGTATGTGAAATACTTTGAATGCACAAAAGAAACCATAAAATAAATTGATGATGATGATGATGATAAGCCAGTTCTTCTTTTCTTATGGTTCCTGAACTAGTTTCCCTAAATAGGAGAGTGGTACATGGATAAACAAACAGAAATCCAGGCCTTATTTCCTGAATTGCACAGTGAAGAAGCTCCAGTTAAAATACGGAATTTATTCAATGCATGTCACTATAATCTTCCACACTGTGATTTTGGCAACTCTTCCAACTGGAACTGTGGAAGTACTCAGCAAATGTGTAAATATTTGCTACAAAATCTATGACTTTGTGAAAATAATATTAATTAATCCATCTACATGTGGGCTGTTTAACTGCCTTTTTATTTCTTTGACAACTGAGTACAGATGGTGTGCATTAGGCATCACTAATGAATGTGATATTTTTTCTAAACTTTGATCTAACAAAACTTTCAACAAAGATGACAAATGTGCAAATCCCAGGCTGTACCAGGATCAAGGCCATGAGAAACAAATGCTCAACAATTCCCAATAATAGCTGCTAGGAGCATAACCAAAATTCTTTTCATTCAATTTTTTTTTTAATCTGTATTTCCAAATTTTTTGAGTTTATGTTTTTATCCCTTTTATGTTATGATTACATTGATAAAATACTGGGGGGGAGCAATCTTGATGTGATTTTTCTTTGAGATATGTTTTAATAGTCTCCAAGGACACACATTCATTAAAAAGAATCTTGCTACAATCATACATAAGAGAAGCCAATATTGAATCAGGCCAATGGCCCATCCAGTCCAACACTATCATACAGTGGCCAAAAATAGCAGGCGCCATCAGGAGGTCCACCAGTGGGGCCAGGACACTAGAAGCCCTCCCACTATTGCTCCACCCCCCCCCCCACCCCAAGCACCAAGAATTCAGTGCATCTCTTGCCCCAGACTGAGGGATCCTATCCATACCTTGTGGTTAAAAGCCACTGATGGACCTCTGCTCCATACGTTTATCTAATTCCCTCTTTGGGACCGTCTCTCCTGGCACGCCCCCCAGAGAGCACTGTGCTCTATCAGTAATGATCTTCTGGTGGTCCCTGGCCCCAAAAATGTTTGTCTAGCCTCAACCTAGCCTGGCAGAACGCCCTTCCAGATGAGATCTGGGCCCTATGGAATCTGATTCAGTTCCACAGGGCCTGTAAAACAGAAATGTTTTGCCAGGCATACGGCTGAGGCAGCGAAGTTTCCATCTAAACTGGCCTCTTCCAGTCACCAGTCATCTCTCCGCCATCTACTCTGTCACTGTACTAGTCTCCACTGACATGCAGGCGGCACAACCTCATTTGGGATAATCTCTGTAATTAGTGATTACATTACCATCTGCTTTTTAAAATTTTGCCCCAAAACCAGAGCGTCACCCTGACATCCCTACGTCATTTTCGGTTCACGTTGGTAGTCATGTGAGCATGTCTCTGAACTGTGCAATGGAACTCCCATCCCCTGCTAGCTGTCCAGAGGGACCCGGCAAAATCATATCTGATTTCATTGTCCTGTAATTAATGCTTGCAACTCGTCCTGAGCCCGTTCATGGGAAGGGTGGGATAGAAAAAGAAAGAAAGAAAGAAAGAAAGAAAGAAAGAAAGAAAGAAAGAAAGAAAGAAAGAAAGAAAGAAAGAAAGAAAGAAAGAAAGAAAGAACCAACCCTTAGGTAAATGCCTGCATCAGAATTATTGCAAAGTACTGCTTTGGGAGGCAGCAGTCAAGGCAGGAAGGTCTCAGTTAACACCATGCAATCACGAAACTGCTGAGTGGCCAACAATCTCTGCTGACATCAGCAGCACACACTGTGTTAGGGGTTACAGCCAATTACCAGTCACACATGCTGGTGTTCCCAGCCTACACTGTCACCTCTGAAGAGTTAAAAAGAAGAGTGTGCTTCTTCTCACACCTCCCCCCACCCAATTGCCCCTAGTGACAGACAGGTCCCATGCAAAATCGTTCTATTTCAGAATGCCAAATGGAAAACAATTACTGTTTATTGGCTTTTACAAAAATTGTAGGCATATACTTTTGTCAAAACACTAAAAGTTACATTCTCACAATGTTTACAAAATATTTCTATTTGATTGTGTTGTGCATAAAATACCACCAGAGAGCCCAGTTCTCCATTGTTTTAAAAATAGTAAATGCACAGAGAAAGCTTGAAGGAGCATTGCCATTGGATCATTCCTTATTTTATCTTTTCCATTAAAGTTTATTGAAATTACACAAAATCAGCTCATCAAAGTGTTTTGCAATATGTACTTTATTTCAAACTATTATAAAAAGTTGATTTGTCATCCCTCCCCTCCAAGTGTCTTCTTACTTATTACACATCATGGATGAAGTCTTACTTAGTCTAATACAGGAATCATGGGTAGAAATAATAATCCCAGAATATAAAAAGTGCAGCATGGAATGTATAGTTCCACCGTTAAGCATTTAGCAACCACTCCTAAGAAAGTCTGCTCAGAGTAAGTCCAGTTTTATTCAACAAGGCTTAATCCCCAGAAAGTGTTTTTAGGACTGCAGCAATCGTCCCAGGGAATGGAGGCCACCCTGGATTTTCTTACCTATTTTGCAAGGTAGATGGTTTTCATGCTTAGTGGACTTTTTGTTATGCTCGGGCAAGACCTTAGCCATTTGCTGAAATTAACATAGTAATAAAACCACAGGTGTTGCATGCACAAATATGTATTTCAGTATATATTTACTTTGATAGACTAGTCTGCCTGAGGACTGAATAACAGGGAGAGAATTAATATCTCCCTATTTCCTGATAGAGAATTTAACTTTCTCTGGTTGAAATTCATAATGAAACATCTATAGGTGTTAAAATTTGCAATGGAAATATCTGAAAATAATACATGCAGTTATTGTAATGCACTTAGCTATTTTGGTATTATAATGAAAATGGGGGAGTTGTCAGATGTAACATATTGCAACATATTTATTAAGGTAATGAATTCTGAATATTATAACCAATGGAGTAAATAAGGAACAGAAAACAAAGTGGGACTGAGAGTTTGACTCGAGTGACTGAAGCTCAACAACCAACAAAGGTGAGAGATGAAACTTTTTGAAAGTTGAAAAGAAGAGCTATTAAATGAAAGCCAATGATCTGGCAAGGACCTTGGCAGAATTCCAAAAGAAAACCTGTAAGAGGAGAGAAGCATATTTACGAAAGTCTCTACAAACTCATGGGCACACCCTATCAACACAGGAAAGTCAGGATGATTCTTCGTATGAAAGAATGCCCAGGATATTTCCCCACACCCAATGCAGGACAGTGACTATGAATTTCAAGCAGAAAACAACCATTTATGTCTGATAGGCAGAAATTCCCCAGGAACAGGAGGGATTGCGACATCTTAAATAGAAAGAAGGGGTTTTTTGGAAAAAGAAAAAATGAATGAAGAAAAATGAATATAGGGGATAGCCTAGATGCCCCACTCAGTGTTCACAACCATCAGATGGTACGATGACATAGGAGTATCTTTGGAACTAGCTTTCGTTTGATATTCTAAAACGATTCCCCAGCTGTGAGGCCTTACAGAGATTATGGAATATATGTTTCACTTCAAAGGTCAGAGACAAGCCATTGTGATTCTGGAAAAGTAAATGCCAAGAATGTTAATCTTAAATTGGTCATTTGGGTAATTAATTGGAAATACATATTTCCTACGTTCGACAAACATTGCCCAGTTTGTGCTTCTAGGAGCCTGACTTTATAGAGGCAGTATGGTTTACGGAGGACTTTGTCAGAGTTCCCCAGCTATCAGTCCCAACAACGTTCCTTCAGAAGGATCAAGTTTATTGAGTACAGGAAAGGCAGGTCATCTGTGCAGACATTCAGTGTTAAGACTAATTCTAGAGGTGGGAGAGGGAAAGATATACAGGTTTCAGAGTGGGGTCACCTGATGGATCTAAGCCAATCAGAGGGTGCACTGGAGCACATCTAAACTAACTGGTTCACATTCCCAGGGAAGAAGTGGAGCCAGGTACCAAGGTCACAAGAAGCTAAGGCACAGTGCAAGAAATTAAACTTAACATTCCAGCACATTAAGGAGTTCACCCAGCAGACTCCCGCCTCCCCCCACCAACAGTGGCAGTGTAGCTGACAGACTTTTGATATGAACAAAAGATGAATCATGAAAGGGCTTTTCCATCATATATGTGCCTAGTCCAATGACTAGACTTCTTAAGCAGGGATCAAAGCAGTAAGTGAAGGGAGGGGAGCAGAATTCTGTAGTGGGTAGTCTTACATTACAAAGAGACCTGCAAATAGATCTCTGGTTATAGTTCATGTTAGAAAATGCACTACGACCATAAAGCAAATGTTAATTATGTAACATGACCTTATGATCACAGATTCCCAGTTGTTATGATTTTCATATTTCTGTTTAAATTTAGATAGCCTATCTGTACTTGCATATGCAGATTCATAAATATCTTTTAATTCTCTCTTGTTTACTGTCTATTCAACTATGAAATTGTTATGAATATAACCCAATGCGACAAACAAAATATAAGAGCACATGGTTTTAAACTTTCATCACAGAATTCGTCATTTAGATGAGTCACTTGTTGAAAACGGAAATGATTAGACAGACACAGTTTGATGATTCCAAAAATTGAAATTAACGGAAAGATTTCTAAAACTCCAATAGTCTTCTGAGTATCGCACATAAGGAGTGTAATAGTAATATAATCAATTTCATTTTCCACTCCCTCTAAAATGCAGAGCTAGAGTTCCCTTTGCTCACATTAAAGATAACAATGAGGGCCTGGATCTTATCAGCTTTTTTGCTTGACCTTTCCCGGCACCCCCCCAGCAGTCTCTGCCCTGCCACATGTGGCATTTGTTCGCACAGGTCCCATTTTCTGCGATCAAAAGAGATACTTCCTCCTTCTTCTACCAGTTGTGAAGATAGTAAGATCCAGCCCGAGACCTATTGATCTTAATGGAATTGTAGGAGTCCTGAAACTGTACAAAGCAATTTATCACTGTAACAAAGCTATCCTGTGTTAATTATCCCTGCTGATCTGGATAGGCCCATTCTTAAATCTCTTATACCACTAGACTGCAACACTTGTGCCGGTGGATTGCTATTGCTGGCAGACCGCCACTAACATGGGGGGAAAGGAAATGGGTGGAGTGGAGAAATGGTGAGCGGAGAACTGAGTTTAACAGGAATCCTGTGCTTGCTTGTACCCACACCGTGCTGAAGCATAACACTGCAAATGCAAATGAGGTGATATGAGTTAAACACTCCCATTAAAGCCAATGGGCAGTACAGATGACTGCCCCCCTTTCTCCATTCTGCTCTAATGCAGAAGCCAAGATTGTAGCTGACTCTGCAGCCAATCACGGCACTCTCTGCAGGAGAATATAAGATCATGCCAAGGGACACAGGTGTCATATACATTAAGGTGCATGGTGTGGCATGACATTATCCCCGCCTTCCTTGAAGGGACTGTGTTATAAGTCAGCCCCCTGGGAAATCACAAAGGCTCCATCATGCATTTCTCTTCATCCCATTCCTGAAGTCATGTGATTAGCGTACCACTGTCTGGTGTTGGAGGCCAAGATGGTACTCCTGCTGCATCCCACTTTTCCATGAGGTTGCCTTGTGGAGGTTAAATAGGGGTTTATCACCCCCCTCTTGTTTCCTATTGCTGTGTTCTTTCCCCGTGAACTACTAGACAGAACACAGTGTTGTCTGTTTTTGTTATACATATGTTTGTTGTACCTTCCATTCTTCCTTGTCTGGGACCAAAATACACATTACAGGTGACATGTCAGGTCACCAGTGCCCAGCCCAGCTCTCAGTCATAGGTTCATGTACGAAATAACATTAAAAACCTTCCAGTCACACCGCGTGGCTCCAAATGCTGTCGGCAGAAATGACCACAGGGGGCCTTGTTTGTCCCTTCCTTAGCCTGTGTGCTCTGGGATGAACACATGGAGCCCAAGGGAGGGACAAGCAAACCCTGCCACAATGGGGTTTCAGTTGGCAAAAATGGCACAGAATACCTACAGTGCCACAAAGGCTTGTTCAGGAAAGGGACTATCGGCCTAGATACCCCACAGGTTTGGAGAGGGCGTCACTAGACTTGGTAATGCCAATGGGCTCATTCAGCCACTGACATGTTGATTTATGCTTTCCATGAAGCGCTACAGATTCAGGTGGGTAGCCATGTTGGTCTGAAGCAACAGAACAAAATCCGAGTCCAGTGGCACCTTTAAGACCAACAAAAGTTTTATTCAAGAAATAATCTTTCATGTGCACGTACACTGTATCTGAGGATGCCACTGGACTCAAATATTGTTCTGATGCAAGGCTACGTCTGCCTTTAAAAAGTCACCATTCAGCGAATACTACAAGGTGTAGCAGACCACAATCAGAGTGAGTGCTCACCTGTCAAAGTGAGTGCCCCCTCTCTTCTGTTTCCCCTTAGGGGTTAATATGGATGATGATGATGATGAAGAAGAAGAGAGCCAGTTTGGTGTAGTGGTTAAGTGTGCGGACTCTAATCTGGGAGCAACGGGTTTGATTCCCCACTCCTCCACTTGCACCTGTTGGATGATCTTGGGCAAGCCATAGCTCTGTACCAGCTGTTCTCTCAAGGACAGCTCTGGAAAGAGCTCTCTCAGCCTCACCTACCTCACAGGGTGCCTGTTGTGGGGATGGGAAGGGAAAGGAGTTTGTAAGCCGCTCTGAGACTCCAAGTGAGTGAAGGGCAGGATATAAATCCAATCTCTTCTTCTTAATATGGATGGTATTGAGCCTGAACTGTCATGCAGGTGTTGTTAATTAGTTTTGGCCTGCATAGCTCTTATCATCTTCAAGGTCGTGGGTGGAAGCCCGGTACTTGGATTCTCCGGAGAACTCATGATCTGTGATGGGAGGGGGAATATTGAGAGCAGTGAGGTAATTTACCAGAGAGTTTGCTTGGAGACAGGTTCTGATAGGATGTCATCAGCCCCTGATGTGCACAGTCAGAAGCTATAATTTGAACAATGGCCCGGGATAGAGGAGGCTAGCTGAGATTTTCATGGACAGTAGGCTCCAACTATGCTTTGCAATTGCTAGAGATGTAGACCATGCTAAAGTGAGGCCTTCCTACAGAAACGAAGGTTTGTGCCACCTAATGCAGATCTACTGCGTGTTAGGTAGTTGGAGCTTGCTTTGTTGTTTTCTGTTCTGTATGATTTCAGAGTAATGTGTTGGTAATAAGTTTTTCTTTATTAATATCTCATAAACAAACTTTATCAGTATTTTTTAAACAGCAGTCTGGTTCTTGTGTGCTCTTGCCCTGGGAACCCACAAGGTTGCCTTTGGCTTTCCTGACACCACTCTAGGGACCACTTTGAATGCTTATATGGCCACTGAGATCAGCAATCCAGGACAGCCATTTAATTTACTTGCTGTTGGACACTAGGGGGTTTTTTGTTTGGTTTTTTGCAGTTTGAAAGAAAGGTAATCCTTAAAGTTTAATTATTTCTGTTTCAATGTATCTGAAGAAGTGTGTGTGCGCACGAAAGCTTACACCTTGAATAAAACTTCATTGGTCTTAAAGGTCCCATTGGACTCGAACTTTGTTCTGCTGCTTCAGACCAACATGGCTTCCCACCTGAATCCATCTTCAGTGAAGAAGACAGTAAACACATGTGGGGGCCTGTACTTCCGTGTTATACCCTTACTAAACTGCTTGCCCTTACAGAACAAACAAGATGTTCAGCAGAACCCTGCTTTGGATGTTCAGTAATTAAGTCCGTCTAGGTTCCCTCACCCATACAAAAATGGGACATTCCCTGAGCACAGCAGCCATTGCAGAAAGAAAATCAGTCACCTGTTTTTGCTTCACAATTTAACTTAACCACTTTATTATCTTGTACTTATTATCAATACATCTGTGACTGAATTTGTCGAGATTCTTCCCACAAACGAAAAGCTTATCTGGCTTTCTTTTTAAGTGATTTCTGAACTCTTTGCTGAGCTAGGATGCTGGCTTTGTGTAAAGTAAGCATTCAGAAGCTACTGAAGTGAACAGAAAAGAAATGACAGCACGTCAAGGTGAGCTGGCAGTCACAAAGCACTCTTGCTTAGCAATAGATAGCGGAACAGTTGGGTTCTGCAGTCATGCTTTGCCTCAGCTTTGGTCTCAGGGGCCTCAGATTGTTCAGCAGTTCTCTCCATTCTTATGTGAACAGAATAAATCTCCATAGCTTATCCAGATGATGGAGGAAGAGATGAAATCATCCACAGCTAATATGAACTTGCTCTCATGTTTGTGAATATTCAGATTTGTATTAGCATATATTAATCTACAGCTATAAGAACTTTCTTCAATATCAGCATGAGGGGGCAGAAGGGATTGTCTGCTATTTCTATTTTATAAAACACTGCCCATGAGGGCTTTTGCAATCACCCCATTCATTAGCTCCATTTGAAAATGGGGGAGTCACACTTAGGGAGGGCAGAAAACAGAGGTTCTTTGAGGGGAAATCCTGGGGTTGCCACTGAGTTTGTAACAGAATGGTAAGTCTGTTTAAGAAATGTGTGACAAAACTGACATTTGATAACTTTGGCAGAAGTTAATTTGGTAAAAAAATTACCAAATTAGCCCTGGTCATTCAGCTGCAGCTCTTAAGTTCTGGGGACAAATGACAAAACTTATCCTCATCATACTATTCTGAGAGTCTTCCAGAAGTCTTGCACATGTTTGGAAGCAAAATGGATGAGATGGCGTCTGGAACGTAAAGCCGTTCTTGAGTTTTGACCTCCTGTGTGGGTGTTTTCTGCTCCTGTCTCCATTGGCAATGGCTGAATGAAAACAAGCTCCTGACCATCCTGGCAATATTATTTCCCAAGCACAGCTATGGATCGTGACAGAGACAGGCTGAATGCCATCAATACTGGGCATTTTTACCATTCATACCATCCATCCCTAGATCACAAAGTAATGCTAATCATCGTCCTTTCTATTTGGTATTCTAGAATCAGATTTAACTTGCTCGTGTATCTAGTCCTCAACCATGGTTGAGATTACTAGCAAGAACTGATATTGTAGAACTTGGGTAGGATGACCGTAAGAGTTAGTGCCAGTCATCTTCATTCCATCTTAAAAACTTAAACTTAATACCATGAAATTGGCTGGCCACTGAAGACTGATGTGCTTCGCTGTAATAAAAACTTCCCCAGCATTAAAGCTCACTTCAGACTGAAGGTTGAGCCAGCTGAGATGGGGAGAGATTCCTGATCAGACCTCATCAATTTTTTCTTGACAAACAGGAGCCTTGAGAAGCTGGACCACAGTCGGGGAACAAGGCACAGGGATAACTGGAGGAAACAGCAGCTCTGGAAATCTGTCTGAGTTCATGACAATATTGTGAGAGAGTTAACCATTCCTCAAGATGGCTTTTTGATAAGGTTCCACACGATATTCTTTTTGACAAACTGGTAAAATGTGGTTTGGACCCTATGACTGTTAGGTGGATCTGTAACTGGTTGACAGATTGTACCGAAAGAGTGCTTTGTGAATGGTTCCTCCATCCTCTTGGAGAGGAGTGACAAGTGGAGTGCCTCAAGGATCTGTCCAGGGACCTGTTTTGTCCAGTGTTTTCATAAATGATTTGGATGAAGGGGTAAGAACATAAGAGAACCCAATGTTGGATCAGGTCAATGGCCCATTCAGTCCAACACTCTGTCACACAGTGGCCAAAAATACCAGGTGCCATCAGGAGGTCCACCAGTGGGGCTAAGGTAGAGGGAATGCTTATTAAATTTGCAGATGATACTAAATTGGGAGGGGTAGCAAATACAGTAGAAGTCAGGATACAGTCAGGATACAGGATGATCTTGACAGGCTGGAAAACTGGGCAAAAACAAATCAAATGAATTTCAATATGAACAACAAAGTTCTGTATTTAGGGAGGAAAAATCAAATGCATAATTATAGGATGGGGGAGACTTGTCTTGGCAATAGTATGTGCGAAAAGAATCTAGGGGTCTTAGTAGACCATACTCTGTACATGAGTCACCAGTGTGATGTGGTAGCTAAAAATGCAAATGCGATTTTGGCCTGTATCAACAGAAGTATAGTGTCCAGATCATGTGAGGTGATGGTATCACTTTACTCTGCTCTGGTTAGACCTCACCTAGAGTATTGTGTTTGGTTTTGGGCTCCACAATTTAAGAAAGATATAGACAAGCTGGAAAGTGTCCAGAGGAGGGCAACAAAGATGTGAGGGGTGAGACCAAGTCATATGAGGAAAGGTTGAAGGAACTGGGTATGTTTTGCCTGGAGAGGAGATGACTGAGAGGTGATATGATAACCATCTTCAAGTACTTGAAGGACTGTCATCTACAGGATGGTATGGAGTTGTTTTCTGTTGCCCCAGAAGGTCGGACCAGAACCAACAGGTTGAAGTTAAATCAGAAGAGTTTTTGGATTAACATTAGAAAGAACTTCCTGACAGAACGGTTCCTCAGTGGAACAGGCTTCATTGGGAGGTGGTGGGCTCTCCTTCTTTGGAGGTTTTCAAACAGAGACTAGATAGTCATCTGACAACAATGCTAATTGTGTGAACTAAGGCAGATCATGAGAGGGAGGGCAGGGATGACTGCCTCAGTGCTTAGTTCTCAGGGCCCTTTCTTACATGCCCAGGGAAATGCTGATTGCCACTTTGGGATCAGGAAGCAATCTTTCTCCAGGCCAGTTTGACTGGAGATCCTGGCAGTTTTTTGTCATCTTCTGGGCATGGAACAGCGGTCACAGCAGGTGCGGAGGGGGAGGTATTTGTGAATTTCCTGCATTGTGCAGGGGGTTGAACTAGATGACCCTGGTGGTCCCTTCCAACTCTTATGATTCTATGATTCTAAATATATAATTTCCCCATGCATTTCAACAAAACCCATACTGTAGTTACACAGCTGAACACATGAAGCTGCCTTACACTGAATCAGATAATTTGTCTACCAAAGGCCAGTGTTTCATCTACTCAGACTGGCAGTAGTTCTCCAGGGCTTCCCTTATCTACTTCCTGACCCTTTTTTAACTCTCAAGGACTACGCCTGGGTTTTTCTGTGTGTAAAGCAGGTACTCTACCAGACATGCACACACCCCTTATTAGTTTCCTTAGTGGACAGCTGTGTGCAGGGGTCATTTCGTAGAAAAAGAGGTGCATGAGCTCATTAGCATACATATTAGCATAACTCACTAGCATATGCCACACCCCCTGACATCACCAGAAGTGTGTCAGAAAGGGAAGCAAAAGGGGGGGCATCTTCAAAAGCCTCCCCCTCCCCCAGCAGGCCGGCCGAATGTCAGTTTCAGCCCCATTATACCCTATGGGCCATTGAAGTCAATGGCAAAAACTCATAGGGTATATGAGGGGCTGGAGGAGAGGGGGTTTGAGGGAGAGGCTCCAAACTTGCAGAGTAGCTGCTGGGGCCTCTCCCCGAAATACCCACCATGTTTCAAGAAGATTGGACCACAGGGTCCAATTCTACGGGCCTCCAAACAGGTTGCCCCATCCCCTCCATTGTTCTCTATAGTGGGAAAAAACGTTACTTTTTTCCAAAAGCAACAGCAAAATTATAATTTCAAGTCATATATTTGACACTAACTGCCTAATTCACAATGGGATCCTAAGCAGAGTTACACCCTTAAGTCCATCAAAATCAATTACTTTAAAGGGGTATAATTTGGTTTAGGATTGCTCTACTACCTTGGTGAGTTCTTGCTAAGAGTGAAAACAACAAAAAGAGTAGCTTGGTATGTTTGTATTAAGAGTAAGAACAATAAAGACACTGGACTGGAATACAATGTGATAAACTGGAATATTAGTACTCCGAACTGCTCATTCATTCTCTGCATATGAAGCACCGATCGCCTTGACATTTGAATGCCTGAGCAAGGGATTTTAAGACCTCTGTGTGCAGGTCTCCAAAGCATACAGCAGAGCTTTCAAATACAGAGTTAAAAGGAGATATGAGTAACACTGGAAACCTGTTAGGTCTAATACATTGTAATTTGATAAAAATAGATTTGAAAGCGCAATCAGTCCCCTCCTGCTGTTTTTATTCAGCTCTTGCAAGCTCCTGCCCTGACATTCTACCCACCCACAGGTTCCATTTTTTCCTTTGGGTCCCTGGCGTTCAAATTTTGTCTCTCTTGCCTGGTCATATTTTCTAGAGACTGTGGTTTCCTCCCACACAGATTTTTCTCCCCTGATACTGTGAAAAAATGAGTTGACGAGGCTAGACTTAAAATGTCACACAAAATCATCTGCTTCAAAACACTGACTCCAGTGTGTTTTAAAGACTTCTCCCCCATGTTCCGCTTAATATTTTGTATTTATTAGTATTTGCATGTATTCAGTACTCCTCCAAGCATTGAGATATTCCAGGGCAGCCCAGGTATACGTTCCCTTGGGAGTACTTCCCTTGGGAGCACTGGAGACTGAAGTTGTTTTTGTAATATTTGCTTTATTTACAAATATAAAAACAAGGCATAAGTGGAGGCAATGCGACACTCCTACAGGGCACCAAACTGCTACCTGGCGACAACAAATGTCCAAAAGGAAGACCCTGGATTCCAGGACTATTCCTCAGGATGGCCAATCCATCCCTGGATCCAGAGGACATGGGCCTCTCATACTATCTGTGATAGGGTTGCCAGCCTCCGGGTGGGGCCTGGGGATCTCCTGCTTTTACAACTGATCTCCAGCTGACAAAGATTAGCTCCCCTGGAGAAAATGGCTGCTTTGAAGGGTGGACTCTATGGCATTGTACCATGCTGAGGCCCCTCCCCTCCCCAAACCCCACCTTCTCCTGGCTCCACCCCCAAAGTCCCTAGGTATTTTCCAACCCAGACTTGGCAATCCTAATCTGTGTGCATGAATGGTTGCTACTGTCTGAAGTTAAGATTTCTATTTACTGGAAGTAAGGCTGCCAATGATTCTTACTTCTTATTGCAATCTCAGACTCCTAGCTGCAAATAAACATGATTCCAGGATTCTACGCTGCAAACCTGCCATCTCCTCCAGGGAAACTGATCTCTGTAGTTTGAAGATGGCTGGGAATGTCAGGAAAACTCCAGGCCCCAATCTGAGGTTGGTAACCAAAGAGTCAAGTTATTTTGAGAGTAACTGGCTCAGGGTCACCCAGTGAGTTTCAAGGATGGGCAGGGATTGGACCCAGGCATCCCAAGATGTTAGTCCAACCCTTTAGCATATGAGCATTGCTAGTAGTTTTATGAAGCATTTTAGTCTACGTTTGCTTAACGCCAATACTGCTAGTGACCTGAGTACTGTTCTGCATGGTGATTCCACATGGGGTTGCCAACTCTGGCTTAGGAAATTCCTGAAGATATGGGGGTGGTGCCTGTGGGAGGAGGGTTTTAGGGAGGGGGAGGAGTTCAGTGAGGATCTGATACCAGAGAATTCTCCCTCTGATGCTGCCATCTTCTCCAGGGGAACTGACCCCTGTAGTCTAGTGATACACTGTAATTCCAAGAGAACTCCAGGCCCCACCTGGAAGCTGGCAACCCTAACCCCACAGTTCATGGCTAATATATTCAAATACCCTAATTTCTGAATTACTCATGGCCATACAGCACTCCATTAGTCTTTGTGCCAGCAGTGAGAGATAGAGCAGTGCCATCAGTGCGCATTCCGGAGACAAACACTTTTCTGTCCTGATGGGGAAGCATTTTAGCTATTCATTTATCCTTGTAACTCTGCCACTGCTTTCTCTGAAGCAGCTGCTTAGCCTCTTAGGACACAGATGCCTGATTTTTACAGGAGCTGAAGGCTAACAGTTCCTCACGTGGATCAAGTATCACAGCATCAAAAAAGGAATTTATTCTGTTTATTCCTCATATTACAGAAGTTCAAGGCAGCTTATATTAAAATGGCAAAAAAGCATTGCAAAGCTATTAAATAAACCCAACATTAAAACCACATTAACCATTTCAAAATAAACTAAAACAAGTATGATAGTCCTCAACCGAAAAGATATGCAGTCAACGGAAATGGAACCATATGAATTTAAATCAGCCACCCTAATCCCTAAAACCTCCATCTTTTTTTAAAGTGCTGATTTTGTTCAGAAACTGGAGCAGGCATGAACTGAAGGTGGCTTCATCAGATCTAATGATTTTCTATGGTGGAATGAGCTGTGTATAAGAGCTACCTCCAGGGCCCGGCTCTATCACTAGGCCAACTAGGCGGCCACCTAGGGACGCAACTGGCAAATGGGGCGGTGGAGAGACTGAGAGCGAGAGATAGAGACTCAGCGAGACAGTGTGAGAGCCCAGCGTGCTTTACAGGTAGCAGCGGCAGCACTCCTCAGCCATGTGGCTCAGTGGAAGAGCCTTTGCTTTGCATGCAGAAGGTCCCATGCAGTATTGATCAAACTATTCCTCATGAGAGAAAATGACCAAGGATGTATATGGAGGAGTGGGGAATCAAACCTGGTTCTCAAATTAGAATCCACCACTCTTAACCACTGTACCAAACTGGCTTAGAAGGACAGGGTTTAGAAGCACACACCAATTTTCATCTTTCCTGATCTTAAAGTAATTTTATAAATTTATGGCTGATAAGAAAAAGACATCTGGAGCTCAGTTCCACAAACGAAGGGCAGAAAGAACCAAGGAGCAAGCCAAGCAGGGGTGGGCGTCTGCATTGTTTAGGTGGGCTTTTTCCTCACCTGGTTTACAAAGTGTTCAGCTCTGTCAGTGTTTTAATATGCCAGGTTTCCGGTGGGCTTTTCCTTGCTTGTTTTATTATAAATCACTTTGAACACTTAAAATAAATGGTACATAGTAAGTACATAAATATACAATAAAGATGGCCCACTAGTGAGGATACTATGGCATGCCCCTTAACTAAGATAACATGTTGTGTAGGTGGACCATTGAAATTTTTTACTTCTGTATTCTGTTTTATAAAGGCTCACCCAGATTACAACCTTCTCCTAGTTCAGTAGCAGGAACAAGAACTGGGATAAGCCATGCAAAGTTTCACACATGCTTTAGAATTTGCTTCCTTTTTCTTGGTTTGGATCAAACAGGTTTTTGTTCAAAGTAAAGAAGAAGAAGAGATTGGATTTATACCCCACCCTTCACTACCCGAGGGAGTCTCAAAGCAGCTTACAAACTCCTTTCCCTTCCCCTCCTCACAACAGACACCCTGTGAGGTAGGTGGGGCTGAGAGAGCTCTGAGACAACTGTCCTTGAGAGAACAGCTGTGCCAAAGCTACGGCTTGCCCCAGGTCATCCAGCAGGTGCAAGTGGAGGAGTGGGGAATCAAACCCGGTTCTCCCAGATTAGAGTCCGCACACTTAACCACTACACCAAACTGGCTCTTGGGAAGGTTTGGCATATAAACCTAATTATTTATTAATCCCAACTCACCTTTCAATCAAATTCTCAAGGCAGCTTAAATAAAAGAATACAAGAAACCTGACTTTAGATGGAATTTCTGGATCACCTCTTGGTGATGAAGCAGTTAAGAGAGACTCTTGGGAGTACATCACTTCCGCACCCAATGAGTATCCAGTCATTACAGGAGACAGGACTCCTGCATTTGGGCCACTATAGTGCCTCTTCTTCCTCTGCATGGCAGATGGGGGCCAATCACAAATATTGTCAGAGACTCGATTTCCACACCTGGGAGAGCAATACTGGTACTGAAGCTCTCCTGTTCAATCTGATTTTAATTTTGCAAAACCTGGATTTTTTAAAAAATTCCTGACAGATGTGCTGTAGAAACAAATGCCCTCAGAATAGATCTTCTGATCAGCAGGCATAAGGATTGTGGGGATTCCGCTCACCAGAGCCATTTCTGATCCAAGGAAAGTATATTACTGGGACAGAGGGACTTTGCACGTTGCACTGATCAGGTGGGTGTAACGGGGAACGGGAAGGGGGAGAAATTGCTCCTTTCCTTCTGTTCATTATCCTACCTTCTAAGATTTATGAAATGCTGTTTTTCTAATTGTATCAGATTCTTACCATGCTCCACTGGATCAGACATGCAGAGTCTGCCTGGTGTCTCACTGTCCGTTTGTTTAGTACATCCTATAGACAAGTAGTCCAACGAAGTGACTGGCTGAGATGCAATCAGATGCTCTGCAGTCTGTTGATCAGACTCCTTATTTGAGGTAATAAAGACAAGCTTTTAGTAGTCCACAATATGATAACAATGTAGCAGACATTCTGCCTGGGAAACCAGCAGGAATTTTCTAAAAATGGTTTCAAAAATAATTATTTTATTGAAAAACCCTCATTAAAGTTAGCTGAGATTCAGGTGGGTAGCCGTGCTGGTCTGAGGCAACCGAATAAAGTTGGAGTCCAGTGGCACCTTTAAGACCAACAAAGTTTAATTCTGGGTATGAGCTTTCATGTGCATGGTATCTGATAGTGTGCATGCACACAAGCTTAAGCTTGCTCTAAACTTAGCTTAAACATGCATACTGGCAAATCAACCAGTGCCTTTGGCAAGAACACTGACTGACTTAATGAAAACCACCATCGTAATTTTTGCAATCAGTAAGAGTGATACAGTTGCTGATAGTTTTTAGTGACTCATAAGGCTCAATGAATTTGTCTTCTGGAAAGCACACTTGGAATTCAACTTATTTAGGACATTCAGATTGTCTTGTTATCAAATAAGCAAAGCAAGCGTCACTGTTGGATATTTAAATGTGGTATATTTGGCTTTGTCCCACAAAACCTATGAGTGCAATGGTAGAAAAGAGCAAGAGTCCGGGAGCGCCCTAAAGACTAAGAAAATATGTGGCAGGGTATAAGCTTTCATGACTGACTGCTCACTTCTTCAGATCTATGAATGCAATGGTTCAGAAACAACCTGGAATGGAACTTGGCTTGCATATTCTCATTATTCTATGGCTTTGTGATTTAGGTTCTTAAATATACAGTCAACAATTCATTTTCAGCCAAATAAGAGATTTGATCCTATTTCTGCTGTAGTATTCATAGTGCATGACATTTTTTCCAGTGTAAAAACTACTGACATGGATATCCCAGGCTAGCCTGACCATGTCAGATCTCAGAAGCGAAGGGTCAGCCCTGGACAGTATTTGGATGTGAGACCACCCAAGTAGGGCTGCCAAGTCCAACTTGGGAAATATCTGAGGACTTTGGGGGTGGAGCCAGGAGACTTTGGGGGTGGAGCCAGGAGAAAGGAAGTGACATCATTTTGTGATGTCACATCCTGTGATGTTGCTTCCACATGCTGACACATGAACTCATGAAGTTTCCTAATACTGAGCTTCTGCTGCTGCCTTGAGCTTTATAGGCTTGCAAGCAGCATTACCCAGACTGTGACTTTTATGCCACTGTTTTTTGTCGCTGAACAAGAGTCAGTGTTATGTAGCAGTCAGTTTGTTTGGCTGGGATCTGGGAGAGCCTGGCTCAAAACCCTGCAGTGCCATGGAATCATTTTATTTAATACTGAATCAGGCCATTGGTCCATCAAGGTCAGTATTGACTACTCATACTGGTAGTGGCTCTCCAGGGTCTCAGGCTGAGATCTTTAATGTCACCTATGACCTGATCCTTTTTTAGCTGAAGAGGCTGATACCTCCTGCATGTCAAGCAGATGCTCTATCACTGAGCAATGGCCCTACTGAATCCTTCCTCATCTCAGCAGAATATGAAGCACTAAGTGCTGCACAAGTGCTAAATATGATTTTCATATCATAAGAACAGGAGAGAAGCCACAGTGGATCTGGCCAACAGCCCATCCAGTACAACACTCTGTGTCACAACAGTGGCCAAAAATACCAGGTGCCCTCAGGAGGTCCAGCAGCAGGGCCAGAACTCCAGAAGCCTTCCCACTGTTGCCCTCCAAGCACCAAGAATGCAGAGCATCACTGCCCCAGACAAAGGGCTCCATTTAGACCTTGTGGCTAATAATAGCCACAGATAGACCTCTGCTGGATGGGGACAGAGAGAGAGAGAGACAGACAGACAGACAGAAAAAAGAAAGAAAGGGGGAGGGGGAGAGAGAGAGAAGGAAAAGAGCTGGCAGACCCCAGCAGCTTACCCCAAGCAGCTTACTCCAGCAGCAGGCCACATGCAAAAGCAGGCCCTTCAGCAGAAAGAGCCTCTCTGGGCGGGACTCTCTTGCTCTTTCTTAAAGGGGAAATGTCTGTTGAGGCTTTTTACTGCAGGGCAGGCTCTCTGCAGACATTTCCCTTTTAAGAGGCCAGGCCAGGCTCCGACGTTTCCCTGCTGGCAGCCATTGCCTCCCCCGGTGGCCAATTCTGAAAAAGCGGGGGAAAGCTTTAAAAATCGGTGCTTCCCCCGCCCTACCCGGGGACTTGGCAGCCCTACACCCAAGGAATACCAGCATTGTGAAATGGAGGCAGGCAACAGCAAACCAGCTCTGAACATCTCTTGCTTTGAAAACCCTACAGGGTTACTGTAAGTCAGCTGTGACTTGATTGCAAAAAGAAGACAAAAGTGGAAAAATGCAAGCTTTCTGTAGCGTACAACTTGATTAAATCTCCTATTTGAAATGGTTTACGTTTGTGGGTTACAGCTAATTTCCAACTGATCTAGTCCACTCCTAACCCTTTGGAATACTGACTGTTTTGTAACTTGGGGGGCTCAGAGATTCTCAGTCTAAGAAAGGCTATTTAATAATCCCCACAAAAATAACATAAGTAAACTGGCTGGGTTTTTAAAAAGTGAAGCAAAGAACAGTATCCATCCTTACATGAAGAACATCTATATTCACTTGGTGAAAGTTACGGGATCTGAACTCCTGCATTCGTTTAAGATTTTCTTGGTATTTTTCTTCAGCCAGCTGTCTGAAAAGATTACAGACCATTGCATTACAAATGGTAACAGGAGAATGAAATTGCAAGTGACTTTAGTATCTGTCATTCCAGCAATGACAAGTGCTGGTGTGAGAAATAAATGCTACCTTCTTTATACCCTTACCTTGAATTGCCAGCCATACCATCTTATCATACTGCCATTTCAGGGACATTTAAAACCTCTACTGCTTGACTGCCTCAGTGGCATTGAGACTTGATGGATGGGAGTGGGAACCTGCCTTATCTCAAGTTAGGAGGGGGGGCACCTGTGGAGAGCCTTTTCAGCAGCCCCCCCTTCCCCACTTATGAAATTCTCCCCCTCAGATGCTAAGGCCTGCACCACTATTTCAAGGCCTTCAAAATTAAAGAGCTTTTCATTCCACAAAAGTCCGACAGGATAACTTTTAATTCATTTTTACTGTTTGCCATTTTTAACTGGTTATTCTATTCAGGGATCATTTAGTAGAAAAAGAGGTGCAGGAGCTCATTAGCATAACTCATTAGCACAACTTATTTGCATATGCCACACCCCCTGACATCACCAGAAGTATATCAGAAGGCAAGAAAGAAAGAAGAGAGAGAGAGAGAGAGAGAGAGAGAGAGAGAGAGAAAGAAAGAAAGAAAGAAAGAAAGAAAGAAAGAAAGAAAGAAAGAAAGAAAGAGCTGGCAGAGAGGGGACAGCTACTAATCCAAGCCTAAGAAATACCACTATTCTGGGAGGATAGCTTCAGTGGTGGCTGAAGCCTTCAGAAGGCTGGTCGGAGAAACAAGGACCTTTCCAGGGGGCGGGGTCATTTTGCTGCAGCCATGACACAAGCAGGCATTCCCCCACGGGGGGCGGGCTGGCACCAACTTCCAGAGCTGCGCTTCCCCGAGCTCCTGCTCAAAAGGACCCCTGATTCTATTTAAGTTTCATGTTGGTTTTACTGTTTGTTTTTAAACTGGGGGCTATTTTTTCCTGTTTCCTTTCATCTGAGACATGCTGATTTTACTGTTTTAATTTATACACTGCTGCCGCTGATTTAATAGAATTCTTAGACAGTGGGAGGGTTATTAATGCTCTGTGATTGTATTTAATGTTGCATTTTATATGTGAGAGAGGGAGAAAATTTGGAACATCTGAAGCCACTGAATAAGGCCTGGACAGCTGGACTTTCTGCAGGTAACTTAAAGCCTGAGGGTGGCCAGAGGCACTAACAAAGGGATCAGGGCCCTTTGGCATTCAGCCTGCAACTAGGGGAGCCACGGCAACAGAAGCATCACCAGCCACTTGCTTTGAGGCTGTTTGTCTTATTGTTAAGTTGTATGTTCTGTTGAAAGTACATTTTGGTTTCTTGCATTTCATTTTCTAAATTGTTTAGAGTCCCTGGAGTGGGAACAAAGAATGAGAAATAAGTCTATACTACTGTTTCCTGAGCCATCAATTTATTTTAAAGTACTAAACAAGGAAAACACCAAAAGGGAGTCTCTAGAGTAAATATATACCTTTCTTAGGGAACCAGTCTTAGCAGTGGTTTGGCTGGTGAGAACCCAAGGGATAGCCTTCTTGGCTGCTGCCTGCCGACTTCGAAAGTCCCTCTCTCAGGAGAATGAAAATACCTACTTCTCTTGAAGGCTGCCAGATAGGTTTGAAGGTCCACCTTTTCCTGAAGCCCTCTGAATTAGATCAATAAAAACTGTGTGGCACTGCTGGGAAATTGGTCTTTACTGTATTCTATCAAATTTCATTGCATTTTATGGGCTTTTATCAATTTTTGCTGCATTTTATTTAGTCTTGGGGACTTGAAAGGCAGTGCATAAATAAACTAAACCAAACCTTTGGCCCCACTTCAAAAAACTGTTGGAAGTCTGAAAAAGTCTCTAGCCCTTTTTATTGTGGAGGGAAAGACACAGTGTGGGGGAAGGCACATAGGGCAGGCACATAAGGGGAAAGGCACAGTGAAAGGGGCTAGAGAGTTGTTTTTAAAAAAATGTAAGCTGAGATTTCAGGGAACCTGTTACATAAACTGCTAAATGTTATCTTTATATAATGATAGTAAGTTACCAATTTCTTTAAAAAAATGAAAAAACCCTGTGGTGGTGCAGGACACAAACCAAAAAAGGGGAGAGGGAGGAATTTCAACCCAAAACAAACTAGGTAACAAAATAGGTTGAAAAATGAAGGAAAACCTTGTATGTAGAAACATCAAGGTCAATTCCCCAAGAAGCTAATACTAAGAAGAGAAGAGATTGGATTTATACTCCACCCTTCACTACCCAAAGTCTCAGAGTAGCTTGCAATCTCCTTTACCTTTCCCTCCCCACAACAGACACCCTATGAGGTAGGTGGGGCTAAGAGAGATCTCTCGAGAACTGTCCTTGAGAGAACAGCAATAAAAGAACTTATGAACTTATGATCCAAGGTCACACCAGCAGCTGCATGTGCTGGAGTGAGGAACCAAACCTGGTTCTCCCAGATTAGAGTCTGTGCTCTTAACTACTTCACCAAACTGGCTCTCATTAAATTAAATCACAAAATCTTTGATCAATATTAAATATTAATCAGTATTAACAACTGTGCATAAAAATCCACCAACTTTATAGTTACATATATTGGTACCTTCCCCTTTTTTTTGTAAAATCACACTTATACGCATGGTGATGTCACACATCTTTCCTACGACCAGGTACCTTTATGAATAACATAAAATACACCAAACACATTTTGGCTGTGAGGTCTTCCTCACTGGTTTAAGTTCGTACAACGCACACCATACAATGTATTCGTTAAAATTAAAACATGGCATAAGCCAGGTCTAAGGTTGCCAACCTCCAGGTGGTAGCTGAAGATCTCCCACTATTACAACTAATCTCTAGGCGACAGAGATCAGTTCACCTGAAAAAAATGGCTGTTTGGAAAGAAGACTCTATGGCATTATACCTCACTGAAGTCCCCACCCCACCCTCCTCAGGCCCACCCACAAAATCTCCAGGTATTTCCCAACCCAGAGGTGGCAACCCTAAGCATTGCCCAGTGATGTGTATAGCCACATACAGGAAACCAAATGCTTTTACCTATGAGATTTTTCTTTTTCAACCTGTGGTGCGGGACGTGGCCACCACCAGGGGAAGGAAAACCTGCCCTGTGGAAGACTCGTCCTGGCAGCTGTAGCAGCAACAGGGAAACTGCACAAGCTTGTTCACGTAAGAAAAACACTTCAACTTCCTGAGTTATTGGATATTTAGGAGGGGAAGATGTGATAGCTAAGATCAGTAGACTGGTCCCAGAAGAAAAAAAAAGAATTTAACACCCCGCATCTTACTTCAGTTTATTTGCTTTCTCATCAGCAATGTTCAACTTCCGCAGCCTCATTCTTTCACGGGGTGTCATTTTCTGGACTTCAGATAGGGCCCTCAGAGTTTGTAGATGTACCTTTTTCTGCCTAAAAATAACAGGAAATGTTACAGCTGTAACAACTTTTGGCACCAAGTACAACCATCCTGACGTATTTGCTTGCAACAATCCAGTATTTTAAGGCAGGTTCCAAAGAACTGTGTGCTCAAGAATCTTGCATAAACTGAAACAGCTTTTTGGATCCAAACCACAGCCTGCCAGATCAGATTCTTTTCAATATTCCCTATTATGATTATGGATATTGCTGGATTTACAGATGTCAGAAAGAAAAGGGGTGAAGGCACTTATTTTGACTTAAAATCATAGTTAATATTATTGCTGTAATTATTCTGAATGGGATGAAGTCGAAGAGCTTTAGAAAGGTATACCTCTGTTTAGGATTGTACTATTAAAGTTTTGGCAACAATTTACAACAGAATGTATTCAGTGACGCCTGTCATCAACAGAGTATTGGGAATCTCAGTGCTTGGAAAGATGAAGTTAAGATGCATGGAATATTAACATAACACAGCCCCCTAATTACATTAATCTCTTAATACCCTACTTCTCCTATAATTAAATTATGTAAACTTAGACCTTTAAACTCACTTTATTTGACATGAGTCATATTAATTATTTCCTAGAAAAAAGAACAAAGGGCCGCTTTTGGTGTTTTAATAATAACATCAGAAATGAAAAAAGCATATTGATGACCACATTATCTCATCTAACCTCATTATCCTCTGTACCATGAATAAATATTATGGCTTTCAATTCATAGACTATGAAGTTCAGACTGCAGCATTTTATTAATTGCTTTCAAGCATAATAAAGGCTTATTACTAATTGCTTTCAAGCATAATAAAACCATTTGTAAATATCCTGTTAATGAGATAACATTACAATTAAGGTTGCTAGATGCCACTTATTCTAACTGATAACCTTTATGTTTAAAAGCCATCCCTTTTAATTTTTTAAACTATCCATACAGCCAGCAGCCAGGGGAAACAATGATGATGAATGGGACTGGAAAAAGATAATACAGTCTGCATAATGATAAGAGGCTTTAGAGAGAAATCCCACCCCACCAATGCCTAGTTCAGATCAGCATAACTGATGAACACTCGTTGCAGTCCTATTTCTGAAATGCATTTTCTTTGTGCCAGAGTTAACTGCTATTCTGACGGACAAAGTTTTTCAGGGCAATGGCTGGCAATGTTTTGCAGTCACAATACAACCCACAATCAACCTTACTGGGTATTAATTATTATTATTCTTAGTAGACCTAATATTTAAAATATTTAACCCAACTGAAGTAAAATATTGCATTTCCCAAGGATTATCCAGACTTAGGAAAGTTCTTTTTTTTACCAGTGAAGGTTTCTAAACTGTTTCTTTCCATGCATGAAAACATAAAGGCAAACTTTCAAGTTCTGCCAGAAATAGAAGCTTCACACAGTTTTGCACATTGCACTTATCTAGAAAGATCTCTTTGTGGTATTAAAATGAAAGACTATGCTTGCAAAAAGACACAGGAACCACATATTATTTGTCTGCATTTTATAGTATTTGTTAAGTTCAAGATTAAAGTTATTGTTTATAACCATATGCCACTGCAATGCAAAAGGACATAATCATATATTACAAAGTACAAATAAAATATTCATATATGTCATTTGGACACAAGAATGGAAAGAGGAAGAGAAATCTAACCACTAGTTTAAAGTGTGACAGTCTAATCAGATGATCACCATTACAACAGACTGGATAAATTTATACTGAATGTACAAGCTTCAACTGCAAATAAAGATGCTCTGCAGGGAACATATTTATTTATAGTCTCATGGCAGGAAACAAGTTTTAACAAAATCTGAAAATTCAGAAAAGGGGTTTAACAACTTAGAGAGGAAACTGGTTCATAGGTCCTCACAGAATGGACAGTATAGTAAATACTGGTTGAGGTCCTCTTTCCCTGGCTACATATCCAAAGTCAAGCCGAGTGTTTCATTTGCCACAAAGGGTACCAAGATAACCATTTAGAGCTTTGAAAGATCCACCATTTGAGGTCTAGGCAGACCTTTCATCCCCTACCTGCAGTGCTCTGGGAAAATACTGGGGGGAATGGGGGAGCAATTATTACCCTAATGCCATGATGCCATTTCCACCATGACCTTAAACCATAAAGTTTTGGATGAATGCTAGAGCTTCATGCAGACACCATGAAATCACTTCTGACTCTCCGAGTCACACCAGCAGTGACATCATGGTGTTTGTGCGCAGCTGAAGAGGTAAGTCCTCACCCCTACGATCTCCCACCGGTTGCCAACCATGGGCTCACAACCACACTGAGAACAGAAATAAGATCTTGTCTGTATTATTATTGGTTACACTCCACCCCACAGCAATGGTGCCACAAGAAAAAGTTAGAGAAATCATTTTAATGTTGGGGGGGGGGGGGGGGGAGGAGTCTAGAACAATACTGTGGAAGGATGCTGATGTCACCTATTGATAGGTTTCTCCCGCTGATAAGCATATAATTCTCTGTTATGAGACTATGCACTCACACAACTCCTTGTAGTGTAGTTTAGCATAGAGATTTCAATGCTTAATAATACTTTCTCCCTTCCTTGACTTCTAAGCACCTTCAAGAAATGTACAGAAATGTATTGGTTAAGCGTAAGAAACATTGCTTATGGCAGTCAAGGGAACAACAAAGGAAACCATTTCCCTTGCAGTTCAATGTAACAGCTGTTGATTAGTGCAACAGAGCAACACTAACTATAATCTAGGGACAGGAGGGAAGTGGAATGCTGGATCCAATTGAAACCAAAAAGGATAATTTAGGATAGCAGAATGTAATTACCAGCGTTGAAATTTCTGTTAATCATTACAGCACTGAGATTTAATACTGCTTAAATTAAATCAGGTTAACTTATGAATTATATAAAATAAATTGAGCAATTTATGTGGGCACAGGAAATACTACGCACAGTTATGCTTACTGTAGTCATTTGGAACAATACTATTTCACAACAATTATCTTATGCATCAGAACAATAAGCTTCATCCACAGGAAATAAATGAAATTAACTTCGTTTCATTATTCAGTCCAGTCTGAAACCTAGTTAAAAGTAAGACCAATTTGAACAAACTTATTAACATAGGGAAGGCCTATGATCCTTTTGAGAAGGGCCTTTTGAGAAGGGCCAAAGCTCAGTTCAGCATCCAAATTTTTTAAAAAAATCTTTCTTGCGTATACTCACACGGCACTAATGATACGAGCTGCTTCTTTCTGAGAATTAAGCACCTGATCTCCCTTGATCATATTTGCGAATTTGCACTTCATATTCTACAAGGGAAAGTAAATCAGCAGAGTAAATGCAGCAATTTATTTTATTTTGGTACAGAATTTCATAGCTTTCCCCGAACTAGTGCAGTGTACTCAACTTTCACATGCTGTTTCTGGCAGGTTAACTTTAGCTAATACAATCAAAGACAAATGGGAAAAGGTATCATTCTAGATCTTTTGGAGGAGTGCACTATGGAAAAATGAAACTCCAGAAGGGTCCTCAGCCACCTCTCTCTACTACCATTCCTCCATGTCCATGTGGCACGGACAAAGTAGAAACGATCAAACATATGTAAGAACATAAGAGAAGCCAATGTTGGATCAGGCCAATGGCCCATCCAGTCCAACACTCTGTCACACAGTGGCCAAAAACACCAGGTGCCCTCAGAAGGTCCAGCAGTGGGGGCAGGAAGCCCTCCCACTGTTGCCCCTCCCCAAACACCAAGATTACAGAGCATCACTTGCCCCAGACTGAGAGTTCCTATGTATACTTTGTGGCTAATAGCCACTGATGGACTTCTGCTCCATATGTTTATCTAATTCCCTCTTGAAGCCGCCCATGCTTGTAGCCGCCGCCACCTCCTGTGGCAGTGAATTCCACATGTTAATCACTCTTTGGGTGAAGAAGTACTTCCTTTTATCTGTTCTAACCCGACTGCTCAGCAGTTTCATACTTTGCTTGGGTATAGTCTTTACAAAGAAATACAAGCCAAATTCATTCAACCTATACTGGCCAAATTTATGGGCCTCCCAGACTGTGAATTAAGGAATATACTAACCCTCAAGTTACGCTCGCTTGCTCCAGATTTTTGGCTGCAGCCTCTACAATCCGCAGATTATATAAAGGAGTGATATAAATGTTCCTTAGGCTTTGCATCTTTCCTCCCTTCTTCTTTCAAACACTTCTTTCCTAAGTCTTTGTACATCTTATTATAATATTCCCATACAAATGGCTGTGCACTTTCTGTATTTTATGTAAACTAGTGTGCTTCAATCTATGCTGGCTATGGGCTGTAATAATAATAAACTATGAAACAACCATTCCTCCACTGAATCAGATTGTCTGTTTCTCAGAGCAGGACCCTGTCTGTATTCTGCTTATGTTATGTTATGTTATCCCACCTGAGGATTTGTCATTTTCCTGCCTTCCCCACTGTACCAGGGACTCCAGCAAGGATAATGCTCTGGGATAGGATTATAGATAGCTTGGATATAGACCCCATCCAAGTCTGTGGCTGATAAATATGGAGAAAACTTAATCAGAACAAGACAGTGGTTCTTTTACCAGGTGAACAATCAAGTTTATTTGAAACAACACAAACAGAGGTAAATACTAACAGGTTACACAGTGATAAAGGATTTCTGCTTTTAAACTGTGCACACCAAGGGAGAAAAAAACCTTTCCTGGGAAAGGCCTGGAACACCTTAGTAACACCTTATAGACTCATACTGTAATGCTGTGCAGAGTTGGTAGAAAGTGATATCGAGTCACAGCTGACTTATGGCGACTGTCTAGAGTTTTCAAGGCAAGAGGCATTCAGAGGTGGTTTGCCATTGCCTGCCTCTGTGTCATGCTCCTGGTATTCCTTGGAGGTCTCCCATCCAAATACTAGCCAACGTCAACCCTGCTTAGCTTTCTGATCTGACGAGACTGGGCTAGCCTGAGCTATTCAGGGCTGTGGTCACACACACCAAATAATCCATTTTCAATCCACTTTCAGCACACTTTACAACTGGATTTTATTGTGTGAACTGGCAAAATCCAACTCAAAAGTGCATTGAAAGTGGATTGAAAGTGGGTTATTTAGTGTGTGTGATCGCAGCCCTGGTCAGGGCTGCAGAGTTACTCCAGTTTAAGTCCACTGAAATCAATGGATTTGTACTGGAATAACTCTGCACAGGACTGCACTGTCAGTTGCCTAGAAAATATAGGGGGATTTAACTAAAAACCTGATCCCTAAACAGATCCTTATTTCTCCTGTTAGGTTAACCCATTCAGCTAATTCTCATCTCTAAATGACCACTTCCAATTGCCATTTCTTAACTTCCCTTCTGCTTCCCTACACTCAGCTCCTTTTGGCTAGTGGAGCTCTGACTCATTGGCTCTAGTGTTGCTGGGTGGTTTTTAATTCCACCGTTACACCTGGTAATACACACATTACAAATTATGCTGATACTGTTATAAATCTAACTGAGAGTGATGATGGGAAAGAGAGAAATAGGTTTCAGGAAAAAAGGATGGAGGGAGTAGGTGAGAAGGACTGGAGAGTTGAGGCGGGGAATTTAAAAGTAAATTGCTGGAGAGATTAAGAAAGATGGGAAAGATTGACCAGATCTCCTTTATTTGGAACTCAGGGTGAGTTTCGGAGATCCATGGCAGGAAAATACTGAACAAGCCTGATTTTGCTTCTAGCTCTTTCCCTTACCTCATCACAGTGCTGCTCCAGTCTGCCCATCCATATGGCACAGAAAGCTGAAGTTCAATCTAGACCAATACATAGAGAAGGAAAATGGATAAAATGGGCTAAAGCAGCAGTGTGATGGGATACTGACCTGCTTAATTTATCTCTCAATATTCTTAAGAAAAGAAGAAGAGATTGGATTTATACCCCGCCCTTCACTCCCCAAGGGAGTCTCAGAGCGGCTTACAAACTCCTTTCTCTTCCCCGCCCCACAACAGACACTCTGTGAGGTAGGCGGGGCTGAGAGAGCTCTTTCCCAAGCTGTCCTTGAGAGAACAGCTGGTACAGAGCTATGGCTTGCCCAAGATCATCCAGCAGGTGCAAGCGGAGGAGTGGGGAATCAAACCTGGTTCTCCCAGATTAGAGTCCACGCACTTAACCACTACACCAAACTGGTTCATCAGTCACCTCTCAAGAAATGCAGAGAATGCTTGGAGAGGACAGCTTCAAAGAAATGAAAAGAGGGAGTATAATGGAAAGCCAGGGACTTAAAAAGAAGACTTCAGTCTATTATTACATAGTCCTGCCTGCATCCTTGAGTCAGGCTCATAAGGAACATGACTCATACACTTTCAGTGTTACAGACAGCCTTCTTAAAACAAATATAAGCAAACCACCTTTGTCAAAGATCGACACAACACAAAAAATTTTTTAAATGGATCCTTCTCTCTTAGACTATACAACCCTTACATAATCACGTGAATGCAAGTCTCCTGCATTTCAGTGATACTTCTGAGTGAGAATGCTTACGATGCTTAAACCGCCCTGAGCTGGCCTCAGCTGGGAGGGCAAGGTAGAAATCTGAGGAATGAATGAATGAATAAATAAATAAATGACTGCAGCCCTACAGTGCCATCCTATGTAGAGTTACTGCCAGGGTAATCCTAAACAGAGTTACATCCTTCTTAGCTCACTGACTTAATAGACTTAGGAGGGTGTAGCTCTGTTTAGCATGTTTAGTCTTTTATGCCATTCATTTCTTCTCAGCACAGTTGCCTTTTTCTTAATTCGTGTTTTAAAACATAGTTCATACAAGTTTATTGTTTGCTCATTTCAGGTACCTGTAATTGACCATCAATGTAGGAACTTCTTAAAATCTCTGCAGCGGATGGCCTCGTTGCAGGGTCCTTGCTCAGCATACTGAAATATGAATGGTATTAGATTAATCCTCTGATTCTCATGCCAACGGAAACTGCTGGAGCTGACACAAGCGTTTAAAAAAAACAACCCACCTGTGCAGAACTGTGTTAAGTTTACTTGGATAGGAATCTGGAAGAGAAGGTGCATCGTCCTCTACAATTTTTAGAACAACCGACAAAAAATTGTGGCCAGTAAATGCATGATCCATACAGCACATCTCATACAAAATGCATCCTAGTGACCTGGAAGAGGAAATAAAATGGATTTAAAGATAAAAATAAATCATAAATTCAGAGCTCTGTGATTATTTTCAGTCTTGCTCTCCTTTTGCCCTGGCGATAGGAATCTACATCCTTTCCCACTGAAATAGAACAATGTATCTAAATTACAGAATAATCATCCACATTCTCAAAGGCTTTTTGTCCATTGCTGCAGGGTGTACCAAGCAAAATTGGATAGTGTGAGTAGTATAATTTTTTTTCTGGTGTAAATACATACACTGGTTATTTGTGGGGTGGGTCCCAAGAATACCCAAGCCCCACCCCACCCAGTACCACTGAAGGGGCAGGAGAAGACAATGCCATTACCTGCTGGGGTTGGGAGGAGCTGCTGGAGCAGCCAGAACCACAGCTGCAGCACTGCACCGTGGCTAATGGAATCCAATGAGACTGTAGGGTGATGACATCGCTCCCTGGTGCCAGTTACTGCTTGCCACCCAGTAGTGGCACACCTGCATGGGGATGCCGCCATAACCTAACAGCTCTGCCAATACCTCCTAATGCCCATTTGTAAGGATGCTGTCTTTCTCTCTTCCCTCCTTCAAAGGCACTCAGTGGAGAAGGTTGGGCCTTACCCTGCAACCTACCCCACAAGTTGCTGCTAGATATGAGTTGGACATTTTGGTGGGGCGAAGACAGATGAGACATAATATATGTAGGAGCTACGGGACTGTTTGCGAGTATCTTCACTGTATTTAAGCCCTCTTCTGGGCTGATGCTCTGGAAAAGTTTACAGCAAAGGGCAGTTGCGGATAGTGCCAACTGGCTAACTCCTAAGCCTTCATAATAGATACCACCTCTTCCTCCATCCTCTACCCTACAACATCCTTGAAGAAATTTGCTGCAGTTTTTAAAATAAGAAGAAGGATCAATGTGTGCCTGAGTAAATGCACATGTAGCACTTTTTAACAAAGAGAAATGCTGGCAGCCCAATTTAAGCATGAGGTGAGGACAAAGCTAATGAATGACCGTGGCATTCACCATGGGTGAAGAGCCCACTGTGACTTCTATTTAAATGTTATGTCTACCTCTACTCTCAGACACACAGATGCAGCAGCGGCCTGGGAAGTGAAAATGGCCCTGGAACAAGCTAAGCTGAGCAGCACTGAGGCATCTGCAGGGGACCCTCAGTGGTGCCAGCAATGAGCACTGCCTCACCCACTGCTTCCTCCCACAACCTGGCAGCAATGCAGGAAGAGACAGTTGGTGAACTGACACCACTGACACCAGTTGCCCAGTTGTCCTCAGAGGCCCTTTGAGAAATTTCCTTGCGAGCTAAATGGCCAGTCTGCCCCTGGACAGATGGAATAGTACTGCTGGAAGCTATTTTATACAGATTTGTAGAAACTGGGCAACAAAAGACATAACCGTTTGTAGAAATTTGGTATAAAAACCAAGCACACCTTGCATTCGTGCCTTCTGTCTGTTTGTTCTTGAGCACCTCCCATATTTTTGAAATGTTCTGTATTTTTTCCCTTTAACTATCTTATCACACTGGGTGGTGAGGAACAGGAAAGACTTAACATAAAATCCAAACAGGAAAGACTTAACATAAAATCCGAACAGGAAAGACTTAACATAAAATCTATTCCCATTCAGATCCAAGGAAGCACAACAGAGGATTTACTTTTCTTTTAACATCAGCTGGATGAAACAGACAGCTTTATGTTGAAAATCAGTACACAACATCCTGGGATATAGCCTCCAGGTGGGAACTGTGGATCCCCCAGAATGACAGCTCATCTCCAATCATCAGAGATCAGCTCCCCTGGAAAAAAATTGGGTGCTTTGGAGGGTGGACTCTATGGCATTGTACCCCACTGAGGTCGCTGTCCTCCCCAGGCTCCACTCCCAAATCTCCATGAGATTCTCAACCTGGAGGTGGCAACCCTACTTCCCAAATACTCCAGCTGCGCTGCTGAGAACTGAAGTGGGTCTTCCCTCCCTTCAGGCTCATAAAATCTTTTTTAACTGTTGGCACAGACTGAAAAGAGCTCCAGCAGATAATCTTGCCAGCCTCTGTTTTTCTGAAAGCTTGAAAGACCCTAATTGGCAATCTAAGTATAATACGGTCCCTTAGATGTATAATTTGCCGGATGTTGTCCACGGAATCTTTCAGGTCGATTTTGATGGCAAGGTGCAAATATACACACACGATGCCAGCCTAGACAGAGAAGTTATACTAAGTAATAAATCATCTCCTTGGTATAAATTAATTAAAGTATAAATAAATTAATCATCGCAGGGCACATTGCTTGACTAAAATTCCTTTCCTCAATCTGCGTTTAGCTTTTACATCCCTCCACTTCCAAACCATGCAAACAGCAGTGCTTGAAGGCTGATATGCCAAAATACCAGCAACTGAGCACCTTTGCATATGTGGTGGCCCAGTCCCTGAAGACCTGTGTCATTACCTGCTTGACGGCCCACTCTATTAATCCCCAAGAAAGAAATTTCTTGGCACTATCTTAGATAAATTGGGCCCCTGCTCCACATCTGAGAAAATTATAACTTTACTTGAAGAAGTGGAGCCAGAGTATTCGTACAAGGTCGCACGTTTTGCCCTAGCGGAAAAGAAAATTTGAATCAAGTTGACTGAATCGTTGCCTGCTAAACAGCCAGGGCTATGTTAAGGGATGTAAGACCCTTTCTCCAAACCCTATATTCATTCTGTAGTTTTAGTTTTTTATCACATATTATTTTAGAATGCAACCAGTTTTATGCTTGACACACATCTTATATTTTAATCCCTGTGTTTTAATGCAGATTTTATTCTGTATTTTATAGCTTCTATTGTATTGTACTGTGTTTGTAATGGTCATTGGCCATATGCAATAAATTGAAACTGGATAATTGGCAACCCTACCTACCCCATCCCCTGGCGATGGCTCGGGAGACCTGGCAACGCTAGGTATAGCCAATCGAACTACCTTAGTTAAGACTGTCCCCAGCTATGTTTTCAGAAGGAAGTCAAGAACAGGAGCCTCCTCCCCCACCAAAAAAAGATTTCAGCATCAACAAAAGTAAGAGACTATGCTGAATCCTTCATCATCATGGAATTTTCCTTCCTGTTCCACTTCCTATGTTTGCCTTGAAGAGAGGGATTTTTCTGTATTTTCGGATTTCTAACGCTTCTAATCAAGAGCACCGAGGATGAAAAGTGTACTTGATTAGAAATGTTCGAAATTAGAAAATACAGAAAAATCCCTCTCTTCAAGAAAAACACAGGAAGCGGAACAGGAGGGAAAACTCCAGAAGTTGTCCCCTATCAGATCATTTTTAAGCAAGCAAAATACTACATTAAAATATGGAATGGAAGAACCCCAATAAGCAAGAGTTAACAGCTTCATCCTAAGCACACTTAATGTTACCTTGCAATTACACTAATATAAATTGGGCAGGGCAACTTTAAACATTTACACGTGCCAGGTATATTTATGCAAGAATATGAAACTCACATTACAGCATCACATCTATCAACAGCTGGTACATATGGCCAATCCTAGCCATTTTATTACTTGTACATGAAAAAGCTGTAATTGTGTGACACCCTGACCTGGATAGCCCAGGCAAGCACCATCTTCTCAGACCTCAGACACTAAGCAGGGCTAGCCCTGGTCGGTTTCTGGAAGGGAGACCACCATGGACTACCAGGGTCATGACAGGCAATGGCAAACCACCTCTGAACGTCTCTTGCCTTGAAAACCCCATGTGGTCACTATAAGTCAGCTGTGATTTGATGGCAAAAAAAAAATGTGTGGTGAGTTATGGGGGGCCCCCCCTGAAAACTACAGCAAACTACATATATGCAGTGACCTGAACAACATCCAAAAATTAAAATTGGAAGACTCAGTCAGAATGCCTTTTCATAAACTAGATCCAGTAATTTAGAACCCTAACATTTGGAAAGAAATCTGGGGGAAGAGAATTTCGTAAGTGTCCATAGTAATGATCACTGACAAAGGCTGCGAATCCAGTCTCAGTACTCAGACAGAAAGTCAGGCAGATTTGCTAGAGATCCAGAAAGCTCACAATCCAAATGGATCTGAACTTGGTTTCTAAAAGGGGAGGTTCGGAATTTGATAGTAACTAGCTGTTGATACTACTGTTAATACTACTACTGTTAATAGCCCTGTTAATACTACTACTATTACATTTTTAAAGCAGGGTACAAATAACTACATGCTACAGGGCTATGACTTCCTAAAGGGGGTGATATAACACCAGTTAACAGAGGACCCATTTTCTCCTGGATCACTTTGCTGACACTGGATAAGTGTGGATCTGTCGAAATTAGTAGCTTGCATAGTCCCCTTCTAAGTTTTGTTTTTGCAAAATCCAGTGTAAATGACCAGATGAACCAGAATAGTATACTATTAGCACTAAAGAAATGTTGGGCAGAAACAGTTGTAACACAGGGAACCCCAGGTTCTCAAACCACCAGGATGTAAAGCATATGCCTTTGAGCAGAACTAATCTTGCAGCGTAAGTATGACAACAGCAGGGCATCATATATGTCCTAGTAACTTTTCACCCCAGAGATAAGAACATCAACACCAATGCCTAAATCAATGATTAAATAAATAATTCACTCGAAAGTGAATGCTGCCTACTCACCAAATATCTGATTTTGTGTCATAACCCTGGTGTTGAAGTGCCTCAGGGCTCATGTAAAAAGGTGTTCCAGTAAAAGTAGTTGCTAAATCACAGGATCCCATCAAGAGACGAGAAACTCCAAAGTCCCCTTGAAAGATATTTTTACATTTAGTTATGTGAAGGGGAAAGAAACAGCTGATGAAACAAGAAGGGGAAATTGAGCTCTGTTTCATTATTGTAACTGTGCATTTTATACTTATTTAATTTTAAAAATGTATGTTATTCAGAGAATTCTTGAGAGCCAATATTATGCTAGATCTTGTTCAAAACTTCTGGGCAAGGAAGTGTGATTTCCTTGCCTCCCTCTTCCCCTCATTCTGTAGCCTAAAATGCACCGTAAAATGCTGCTCTTGGGGGATGGGTGAACTGGAGGGCTACTGTAGGAGGAGGGAAATGATCAAAATGAACCCCCACCTTTGCACACAGAAACCCTTCCCAATGGATCCTTGATGTTATTGGCTCAAATTGAGCCTTCAGATCTGATAATACCTTGAATAAGTGAGGTATCCTCAAACATTTCAGAGGGAGAAATGGGAAAATCAAACATCATCTCCCCTACACACACACTTCTACTGTTAAAAATTGCTAAAAGCTGCTGTAGCTTTAAATGGAGCTTTATAATGGCAATGAGAGAAATGTTATTACTTGTAATTGCTGTAGTTCTGGATGCTTTCAATAAAAGGGTTTATTAAGAACATAATAGAAGCCATGCTGGATCAGGCCAGTGGCCCATCCAGTCCAACACTCTGTCTTACAGTGGCCAAAGCCCAGGTGCCATCAGGAGGTCCACCAGCAGGGCCAGAACTTCAGAAGCCCTCATACTGATGCCCCCCAAGAACCAAAATTACAGAACATCACTGCCTCAGACACAGAGTTCCACCTATAACTTGTGGTTAATAGCTGCTGATGGATCCCTGCTTTATATGTTTATCCAATCTCCTCTTGAAATTGTCTATGCTTGTAACCACCACCACTTCCTGCAGCAGTGGATACCACGTGTTAATTCTTCTTTGGCTGAAGAAGTACTTCCTTTTATCCATTGTAAGCCTACTGTTCATTAATTTCATTAAGTGCTGATGACTAGATTTGCGTGTTTGGCAAGACCGAACAAAAAATACCCCCAAAATACCTTATAACGTATTTTTGGGTATTACTTCAGCCAAATACAGATCAGAGATCTGTACTCGGCTACCAGTATAGCTGAGCCCCAAAAAGCTATGATCCCCCCCCCCGGTCTTTTATTCAGGTGACATTCCCTTTAAAAGCCTTTTGCAACCCATCCCACCTGAGCGAACTCCCAGGTCGCAAGTTTACTTGCCTTCTGAGTGAACTCTCCTCTTGGGTCCCTATTTGCATGGGGCCACTTGCAAAAGGCATTTAAATAACTTTTGCAAGTTCCACCATACAAATGAAGTCCCAAGTGGCAAGTCCACCCAGAAGTTGTTTAAACACCTTCTCCAAGCAGCAAGTTCCCAAAAATTTTGGGGAACCCCAATGATTTCCCAATTGGGATTCCGGAATATTGGGAAATACCAATATTTTTCAGATTTGATATACCCGAACTCAAAAAATACCAAGTTTTTTGCACACTCCTACTCACAACTTCTTGTATTGTGACAAAGGGAGAAAAGTACTTCTTTCTCAACCTTCTCTATCCCATGCATAATTTTGTGAAGTTCTATCATGTCACCCCTCAATCATTTCTCCAAACTAAAGATCCCTCACCTCTTTAACCTTTCTTTATAGGGAAGGTGTCCCTTTCACTTAATCATTTTAGTTGCCAGCATAGTAGTGTAGTGGTTAAGTGCGCAGACTCTAATCTGGGAGAACCAGGTTTGATTTTCCACTCCTCCACTTGTACCTGCTGGATGACCTTGGGCAAGCCATAGTTGTAGCACAGCTGTTCTTGAAAAAGAGCAGCTTCTGTCAGAGCTCTCTCAGCCCCATCTACCTCACAGGGTGTCTGTTGTGGGGAGGGGAAGGGAAAGGAGTTTGTAAGCTGCTCTGAGACTCTTTGGGTAGTGAAGGGCAGGGTATAAATCCAATCTCCTCCTCCTCTTCTTCTTCTTCTTTTCTGCACCTTTTCTAATGCCATAATACTTTGTTTTAGGTTTGGTGACCAGAACTGTACACTGCATTCCAAATGAGGCCATGCCATAGATTTATACAGGGGCATTATGATACTGGCTGATTTGTTTTCAGTCACCTTCCTAATAATCCCCAATATAACATTACCTTTTTTATTTCAGACACACCCTGTATCGACATCTTCAGGTAGTTATCTACCATGACTCCCAAGATCTATCTCCTGGTCAGTTCCTGCCAGTTTGAACCCAATCAATGTATTTATAGTTAGGAATTTTGTCTCCAATGCAGTTGCCCACTTGCCCAGCCTTGACAAATCCTCTGGAGTGCCTCACAGCCCTCCCTGGTTCTCACTGCTCTGAACAACTTCATGTAATCTGCAAATTTAGCCACCTCACTGCTTACTCCCAACTCCAAATCACTAATGAACAATTTATAATGCACTGGACCTAGTACTGAACCCTGCGGTACCCCACTGCTTACCACCTTCCACTGTGAAAACTGCCCATTTATACTCACTCTGTTTCCGGTTAATTAACTAGTTTTTAATTCACAAGAGGAATTGTCCTCTCATCCCATGACTGCTGAGTTTACAAGGGAGCCTTTGATGAGGAATTTTATCAAAAGCTTTCTGGAAATCTGAGTGAACAACATCTACTGGGTCACCCTTGTCCATATGTTTGTTCACCCCATCAAAGAACTCTAAAAGATAAGTGAGACAAGATCTACCCTTACAGGATCTATGCTGATTCTTCCTCAATAACTTTGTTCATCGGTGTGCCTACTAATTCTATCTTTAATAACAGATTCCACCAACTTACCCAGTATCGACATTAGACTAACTGGCCTGTAACTTCCCAGATCTCCTCTGGATCCTTTTTTTAAAGATGGGGGTTACATTAGCTACCTTCCAGTCCTCAGGAATGGAAGCAGATTTTAGAGATTGATTGCATATTTTTGTCAGGAGAGCCACAAGTTCACATTTGAGTTCCTTCAGAAGTCTTGGATGTATGCCATCTGGGCCAGAGGTTATCCAAGATTTCTTTATGTTCTTATAAGGAGCAGGCTGAGAGCCCCCCCCCCCCCAACAAGATGAGGCATACACACTGGAAAGAGACAGTGACCTTAAAACAACGTATTTACAATAAATGCAAGGAGATATTATGGAGTAATGAAGTCATGTCGTAACTACAAACTCTTACCAATTTTAAGGAGGTTATTTTTCAAAAATATATTCTTAGCTTTTAAATCTCTGTGAAGTATTCTCCTGAAAACAAAATACTTTAGTTAATTGGATGAAACAAATTAATTATGAATTACTGTCATCAATATGATTTAAAATTATCATTATAAATAAATATCTTGCTGCTAAAACCTAACCCTGAAAAGAGTTCCACTGATCTTAGCTGAGCTTACTTTTAAATTCTGGCTACTGGACAAAGATCTATAAGTAAGTAATAAAACTCAGGCTGCAACTCTTTCTTAACTGCCCCCCTCCCAAAGATACTTCAAATGATATTTTAAAATAATACTTTAAACATAGTTTGCCTGTTCGACTAGAGAGGATACTGAACGAAAAATCTGAAGCAGAATACCACCCTTGATGTATACAATTTTAGCATGTGTTTAGCCAGGGGTCCTTTAGTAGAAAAAGAGGTGCAGGAGCTCATTAGCATAACTCATTAGCATACCTTATTAGCATATGCCACGTCCCCTGACATCACCGGAAGTGTGTCAGAAAGGGAATGTCAGTTTCAGCCCCATTATACCCTATGGGCCATTGAAATCAATGGCAAAAACTCATAGGGTACATGAGGGGCTGGAGGAAAGGGGGTTTGAGGGAGAGGCTCCAAACTTGCAGGGTAGCTGCTGGGGCCTCTCCTTGAAATACCCACCAAGTTTCAAGAAGATTGGATCAGGGGGTCCAATTCTATGGGCCCACAAACAGGTTGTCTCATCCCCTCCATTGTTCTCTAGGGTGGGAAAAAATGTTAACTTTTTTCCTCCCATAGAGAACAATGGAGGGAATGGGGGCAACCTGTTTGGGGGCCCGTAGAATTGGACCCCCTGGTCCAATCTTCTTGAAACTGGGTGGGTATTTCGAGAAGAGGCCCCAGCAGCTAACCTGCAAGTTTGGAGCCTCTCCCTCAAACCCCCTCCCCTCCAGTTGCTTTTAAAATTGCCGCCGAATTTCGGCAGCAATTCGGCAGCAGGCTGAATCAGATTAGAGAATCTGATTCGGCCCGTGTCTGTCCTAGTGGCCACTCCTGAGCTGGCGGAGCTTCGCTCCACCTCGCTCCGGCCCCAACGGACCCCTGTGTTTAGCATAACCCAATGGATCTCTGCCAATTTCCATGAATCTAACAATTTCATAAAAATATGGAAGCTCTGACAGACATGTCTGCAAACATTGCTCTGTTAACTGGAATCCTTGTATTTGTTATCCTCCACTGCTATAAAATGAGGCATCCTACACATGCGAGATCACTGTAGTCCTTACGGGGACTGAATTGTTGAGTTGCATTTGCTAGGAAAGCCTCCCTCCAAAGTTTTTTCTGGGTATAAGTGTTTGTGTGCAAGCATACTTCTTCCGATACACTGAAACAAGACTTTCTCAACCGTTACGTATAGGTAGAAGGGGAGGGGGGATTAGTTGCCAGGAAGGGCTAATTAGAGTCAAGATGCCTAAGTAAATGATCGGTAAGTATAGCTAAAATTGGATTAAAGCAGTTGGTAAGACCTGTAAATAGCAGCAAATAATAATAAAAGAGTTAACAAACAGGTGTGAGAACTAAGTTTGAGTCCAGTTGCCCCTTTAAGACCAACAAAGTTTAATTCTAAGTATAAGTGAGAACTGAGTGACTTAGAATGGGTACTGAGATAAGAATCCGATATCTCTGTTAAACCCTGGGGGTTCCATTATAGTAACTTGTAATTCAGCAATCGCCTGTTCCAGTTCTGAAATTCCTTTGCAATAAAACAGCTACTTTGAGGTCCCCCACTGAGTGCTCTGGGAGGTTGAAATGTTCTGCCATTTAGAGCAGTAGGAGGAAACAAGAGGCACAGCCAGGGGACTGTCAACCCTATATGTGATCCTCCTACTTTATTGTCACAGTAACACAGTGCTGGAGGTTATGCTGAGACATAGTGGCTGCAGTCACACATACTAAATAATTCACTTTCAATCCACTTTCAGTGCACTTTTCAACTGGATTTTACTGTGTGAACTGGCAAAATCCAGTTGGAATGTGCATTGAAAGTGGATTATTTAGTGTGTGTGACTGCAGCCAGTGACTGCCCAACATCACCTTCCCCTTTCTTTACCCTCAAAGAATCCACTGACTTTACAGCTCCATACCAGAGACCCCTTGCCCAGATCCCTGGGACCCCCGGCATCCTGAAATACTGTCCCACTGGTTGCCCCTTTTCAGCCCCTCTTCAGCAGCCCTGGGGAAAGTCAACACAAGCACCTTGAGCTGTACTGGTAATATCATTTTTGCTCTCACTCTATGCTACCATCATGCATTTAGAAATACAAGACCAAAACATACATAATAAATAATTGAATATGCTAAGAATTAAAAATTGATGATACAATAAGGAAACGAATACACAAAAATAAAACTGTTGAGCTGGCAGCATGTGACCGGAAAAGGACTATTAAATGGCAGTGACTTGGAAAACATGAAATCGTTTCTCAAAACTCATTGTTCAAGTTGCTAAAAAAATTAAACTGTATGTTGTAGGAAAGCCAGTTGTTTGCTATACCAAAAGGTGTATTTTCAAACAACTCACAGGAATTTCAAATTATTGTACCGTGAGAGCTGTGAAAAATATGGAGCATGGCCCTTGAGCATCTTCTGGGTAGGAAATTTGGTAGTCCAAACTGTTTGACATTCCTGACCTTAGGCTACCAGATTTTTTAAAATGTAAAAAGTTATCTAGGTATTTGTGTCTCTTGAACTGGCCAGAAATGACAATCCAGAACCCATACAAGTAGGGCAACAATATCTGAAACCACGCTGTACAAGTACATTAGCTCTGAAAGTATTAATTCTCTGGACTTGTGGTTATAACCAAGAAAACACTGTTTGAGTAGCTCAAATATATTTGCAATTGCTATAATAATAAAACCATCATGCTCTAAATAGATGGCTATTTATTTTCCAAAATGAAAACAGCTCAAACTTCTACAAATACTGTCATGAACATCTAAGGAAACAAACCAGAAATTGTTACTGTCTGCATTTGATATTTCATGCCACTTACCTTTGTTTAGGATTTAAAGACCAATATTTAGAAAACCCAGCATCTGAAAGAGCGTACTCCCATTCATCACATATTAATACTGATATGTATAAATACAATATTAACCAGGGTTTCCATATGCCCGCTGGGCAGGCAGGAAGGAAAAATGGCATCAGTGATGGTGTGACATCACTTCCAAGGAAAACTCTGACGTGATGCCACACTTCTCTAGGAACTGCTGGAAATCCATTGTAAAATCATAGAGTTTTTGGTAAATCCTAGAGAGGTGTGACATCACTCCTGGGTTTCCCCAGAAGTGATGTCATGCCCTCAGCAACAGCTACCCCCAATGTCCCTCCAGCCAGTTTGGTGTAGTGGTTAAGTGCGCGGACTCTAATCTGGGAGAACCGGGTTTGATTCCCCACTCCTCCACTTGCACCTGCTGGATGACCTTGGACAAGCCATAGCTCTGTACCAGCTCTTCTCTCAAGGACAGTTGTCTCAGAGCTCTCTCAGCCCCACCCACCTCACAGGGTGTCTGCTGTGGGAAGGGGAGGGGAAAGGAGTTTGTAAACCGCTCTCTTCTCTTCTTCTCTTCTTCTCCCCGTCTCTCTGTGGTTGCCAGGCCTGGCAACCCTAATACTAATACAATACAATACAGGATTAATACAAATATGAATCAAGGTTCATGAACAGAATTCTACATCAAAGGTAAAGGCATTCAGCGAACATTAATTTTCATATCAATATTAATAACTATGGTAAAAAATGAGCTCAGATTTACATCCACATCAAATTAAATGACTATACCTTTCATGCATGTAGTCGACTCCAAGTAACAACTGTATAAACCATTCTATTATTTGGCCTTCTGGAAATACTTTGCCAGCCTCTTTGTATTCTTGAATTTTAAAGTCGAGGTCTCGACCCTGAAACACAACAGCAAAGGTGGGATTTAAATAGGATGGATAGTGCTTGGATTCAGTTAAAAGTGCTGCACAAGGAATGCAGGAAAAAATCCATATGGATGCCTTTTTCTTCCACATAGTCTCTAGTTAATGAAGTTCCTTTGTCCACATGCTGCTTTGTGAAACAGAAAGTGTGTTCTTAAAGATCATCTCTCTGGCCACAACTGAAAATAAATAATGAGCTCTGGTACATACAAAAGAGGTTTTTCACACCGCCTCTTTAGGAACTCTCATTTAGCGACTTCCTGAAAAATAACACCAAGGTCTCACCTCACAGTACTCAGTGATGATGCAGAAACTCTCTCCCTCCACAAAACTGGTATAAAACTTTACAATGGCTGGATGGTCTAGCCTGGACAACAGCCGTGCTTCTAGGTTTGCCTCGACTGTTTCATTGGGCTTGAGGCCTCCCACAGAGGTCTCTTTCAACACTTTCCTGTTGATAGAAAGAAAAAAGATAGCCAACAAAAAGCCAGATACTTCAAAGCATCAGACCATTTATTACATCCTGGATTACATGCAAATTAGATTAGCGTGGGTCCTAGGGCTGCTTCTGAAAACTATCCATGAGCTACAGTTGTCCCAAATGTGGCAGCATGACTGCTCCCTGGTGCAAATTGTAGGGAACATTTATCTTCTTTTTCGGTTTCTAAGACCCTGCAGTGTCAGCCAACTTGCTTCCAGGCACAATTCAAAAGGCACATTTTTACCTGTAGGTTGCCAAGTCCCCTTGTCGCACCGGTGGGGGATTGGGGGGGGGCATTCTGGGATGTCCCCAATGCAATGACATCACCCAGAAGTGATGCCATCATGCCAGGGATGTTGCACGATGATGCTCTGGTTTTTGGGTATGGTAAAACTGGCTTCAAACAATAGAGTTTTGCCCTCAAACCAGAGAGTCACCATGTGATGTCTGACGTGATGATGTCACTTCCAGGTGATGACACTGCATTGGGAACGTCATGCAGCAATGCCACTGTTTGGGGGCAGGTTTCCCCCACTGGACAGTGGTGGGCAGAAGCCCAAAAATCAGGGGATCCCCCACCAGGACCTGAGGCAACCATAAATTTGAAGGAACCGCTCACATGAAACTGCCAGGTTGAAATGGTAACACCGTTAAACTTAAAAATAAAGGAAAAATGCACACTACACTGTGTGTTTAAAGGGAATGCTAATAAAGACACAGCCAAGTTTTCTGCTAAGTGGGAGTTTAACAAACAATCCATGCTACATTTATAAATACAGATGCAATTTTTCCATGCACTTTAATCAGGGAAGCACCATGAAACAATACTGGTTTACAGAAGAACACCCGTTGATTATATGGGTACTAAATGGGATTTTAGAAGAACAAAACTATACATTTTCAAGGAGGTTTGAATAAGACTTATTATTGGTTATGAAGACATCATATTTTTAAAGAAAACTGCTGTTCAGCATTGCTTAGTTATAAATGTCAAGGTAGAAAAATAATATTTAAGAAAAGCAAGAGATATAATTTGTTTTGCAAGAATAACTGTAATAAATCCTTGCAAATTATTTCTTCATAAATATCACCCATCAGTTACTGGGTAAGTGTATGACTCTTTTTTTGGAACATAAAACTTGCCCCCAGTCCATCCAAAAATCTTATAATGAAACATGAAATTTGCTTGTCTACATCTCTGGAGACTTGGTCAGTGCTAATAAAACAGGCAATATCTACAGCAATCTTCTCATCTTTGACTTGATACCATGACATTATTTCTTCCTTCTCACAGCTCATGTCACAGAACTGTCAAACAGAATGAGTCTTCTTTAAATATCACTTAATACAAGATCTTTATGCACCAAAAGACAGCAATAAAAACTTGACACGCCAGGACAGCTTGTCACCTAATTCACTCAGTGATTTGGATGCTGCTGTCACCTGTCAAACAATGTGACAATTATTTATCTCATTAAAATTCTGTCACCAGATAGCAAATCAAGAACGTGGACACTTATAAAAGAACTACTGGTTTGCTGCAGTAGTATGCTAATTCACACACAAAACTAGCAGTTTGGTCATTGTATTAAGGGGGAAACTTTTGCAACACAGTTGGTAATACTGTTATACGGCAATACAAATATTCAATTGCTTTTTTCAAGACTGTTTTTTAAAATTACTTTTTAAAAAAAGATAAAAGCATTTCATGGCTGTAGCTTGTGGAAGTTTTTTCAAGGATGACCAGCATTTGCTCCCTGATATTTTTGGCTAAATAGCATACACTTGGCTTATAACGGAATTCTCAAATGCCAGAAATATTTATCAACATAGGTTGGGGTGGAGAAGAGTGGTGCCTTTGCTATCCACTAAAACATTACTTTTTTCATATTGTACATGTAAGACCTCGGTGATGAGAGGTTGGAGAAAACGTTTTTTACAATGCTTTTTAATTATTAGGTAAAAACCTAGCTGCAGGAACCTATCAACACAAAATAATGTATTCCTACAAACATAGCTGCCCTGACCTGGCTGGCCCAGGCTAGCCTGATCTTGTCAGATATTGGAAGCTAAGCAGGATTGGCCCTAGCAAGGATTTGGATGGGAAACCACCAAAGAAGTCCAGAGTCACGATGCAGAGCCAGGCAATGGCAAAACACCTTTGAATGTTTCTTGCCTTGAAAACTCTATGGGGGTCACCATATGTCATTTGCGACTCATGGCACTTTCTACCACCACCACAGGCATAGCTAAACATATTATTACACAAGCCCTTCTCCAAATGATGAAAGTTCCAGGGTTTTGTTGTTGATGATGTTTTCCTGGGCTTGTTTTCTTTGGAGGTGAGAATGCTGGAAACTTACGACAGGTGGCTTTCCTACAGGGCAGCAGAATGTCTATCCCACATCAGATCCCAGAGAGATCCTGCACCTTCAGCCACAGTATGCTTACCTCTATGTCTCTTCCCAAATCTAAGTAGTGTTTGCTTCACCAACAATGCATGTTGTTCTTTGTTGTATATAGATAACAAGTGGAGACCCACAAGTAACTTGCAAGAGCAGTCACCCCATTTCCCTACCTTTGTTTATTCCCCTCTCTGACCACACCTTCTCTCAGTTTCTCTAGATCAGTCTTCCCACTCTTTCTTATTTTGTCTCTCTTAAATCTTTCTCTTTCTGTTTCCAATGCCTACTGTCACTCCTCTCTTTCTCTTTTCCTTCCCTACCCCAACAACTTTCTCCCCCCACACACCCACTACTCTTGTTTTCTTCCCCACCCCCATCACTTGGATCCTACTGCTGGCAGCCTTATTGCTCCCCCCCCCCATCCTTTCCCCCTCATCCTTTCCTTCCAGATGCTTCCCCCCCCACACACACACACACTGGCTGAGCTACGGGGCTGGTTGAAGTGGTCCCAGGCAGCAGTGGTCCCAGTGCAGGATCCCAGGCAGCAGGGAAGTGCCCTAGATGGCTATCTTCCCACCTGCCCCCCAACCATGGCCAGGTGGCTCCCTGCATGCCTGTCTCCCTGCCTGCCCCCAGCCTTGGTCAGGCTGTTCCCTCCATAACAGCACTGGTTCACACAGACTTGATTTCACTATATGTGCTTACTGTATACTTGATGTATGGCAGCAAAACACATGAGCTGATTCCATTGAAAACTAATGTGTTCAAGAAAATGCATACATGGTATCTGAAGCATTAGATCTGCAATAACTAATGAAGAGATGCAAGTCATCACTTCACATTACAGAAACCAAGTGACAGACATGCACATGAACTAACTGACCATTGTTTTAGATTTAAGTGAAATAGGTCAATCACCTTTTCCCAATAATGCCACTTAAGGAGGCTTATAATAGAAAAAATAAAAACTATCAAGAAAAGTGGAATTTTCAAGGTCTATATACCAACATTAATCAAGAACCACAAAGGGTTTTACTATTAGGAATCTCCAAAACATCAATTCCAGCTTAACGAACCTGTTCAAGGGCCAGCTTCACAATGCCAGAGAGCCATTTTTCCTAAAACAAACAGAACATAATCAATTGGGTCTCCATTTTGAAGAGCACCTGTAGGGGCAAACGAAGACCCAGCTTGAAGTCTGACAAAGTACAAGAGCTTACAAATGTACCTGCTCCATGTTCTGCCAGAGTGTTGATTAATTTGATGTTATAAATACTGCCTGCTGCTTACACCATAAGCTTCTCTGTGTTCCATAATTTTTCTGGGCCAAGTAGGACACAAACTGTCAGGATGAGCGTACCATTTTAGAAAATCAGCAGTGAAGACCAGAAGAATGTACCATTGATTTTCACATGTCAGAAATCTACAGCAACAGAAACCATTACTAGCAGTTTTGGTACTCAACCTGCAATGGTTTTCAGCAGACTTCAAGAAGTAGGCTTGGCTAAGATTTCATGCTTGTGTTAGCTGCCTACTAAGGAACATGGACGATACCTACCTGAAGAGCATATCTTGTGCATAGACTCAATATTCTGTCATTTTGAAGAGAGTGACCAGATGATTTCGCTAGCACACAAAAATACAAGGGAGACTTGTATATGCTATATGGTATAAAGTACAGAGAGTGCAACGAAAACCAAGCTTGGTCCAGGGTTTTGGTCTGACATCCATCATGGAATAAAGAGAACTTGCTCATTCTTGCTCATTCTGTCCTTTGGTCAGTAGAAGACAACAAACACAGAGTTTTACACACAGCATGTTCAAAAGAAGGAAGTTAAATGCTCTGATGGGCTACATGCAAGCTTTCCCTATGGGCTAACAGCAGCTCCTCATGATCTTTTGGGGCTGGTAAACAGGGAGGGAGTGAAAGCTTAAACCCCCTTCCCCCACAATCCTGATCTGAATAAGGCCCATGTGCACCTGGTGATTAAGTTCTGAGTGTGGAACTCCCTCCCAGCACACATCTGATTGACAGGACTGGGATGGCAGATTTGCCAACTCTAGCTTGGGGAAATCCTAGAAATTGGATGGGGTGTGGTCCCTGGGAGCAGTGCTCCCTCAAAGCTGTGGAATCTTCTGAGCAAAAATTCTACTTTGTGAGCTACTGGCATTAAAATTGTGAGCGAGCAATTTAGCTACTGCATAAATTAGTTTGCTCTGGAGCCATCATTCCTGAGCTAAGACAAAAATGTGTGAGCCAGATGCTAAAAAACTGTGAGCTAGCTCACACTAAGTCAGCTTAGAGGAAACACTGCCTGGGAGGGTGGAGTTTTGGAAGGAAGCTCAGAGGGAATCTCTGTTTCTTGTAGGCTATGTGGTATGCCATAACGTCTGCCCTCTGAAGCTGCCTCCAGGGGAACTGACCACTCTACTGAACAGCCTTTCCAGTATTGACACAGTTAAGACCATGGAGAGCAAACAACCCCAAAGTGCTACAGAGAAGACCAGGGGATATGCAAGTACATCTGATGTCACCTATTTAAAATCTTAACCCAACCCAAGGGGAAGAAATGGTTCTGACATACATGCAAACAAGTATCTGAAGAAGTGAGCAATGACTCATGAAAGCTCATACCCTGCCACAATTTTTTTTTAGCCTTTATGGTGCTACTCATTTCTAATGCTTCTCATCTGGCCAACATCTAATTTACAAAACCAAGAAAAAAAAGGAAAGCCATGAAGGATATTTTTCCTAGTCAAAAGAAGAGTTATTCAACAAGATAAATAAGAAGAGACCATTGTCAAAGTCATACAGCAGAACACGCATTTTCCCTCTGGCAAGAAATGCCAACCTTGGATTCCTAAAGAAACAAAACACAATGGGTGGTGTGTGTGTGTGTGTGTGTGTGTGTGTGTGTGTGTGTGTGTGAGAGAGAGAGAGAGAGAGAGAGAGAGAGAGAGAGAGAGAGATGCTGGCTGACACTCCAAGTGTCAGTAATACATTAAACAGAAAATTACAACAAATCTGAGTGTCAACCAACCTGTGCAGTCTCTGGAAATAAAAGATTTGGGTACATAGTTTAAAAATCTGGCACATGCATAGCAATACAAATTCCCTTGGGCATCTGAGGAGGCTACATCTAAAACATTGCCTGCAGGTTAAAGAAAAAAACTACTCTGAACTCAGTGCAATAAGAACAAATGATTGTTGGAAAAGTTTATAAAAAAAGAATAAAAGAATCCTCCGTATGTATATGTATAACTATTAAATTATCAGTGATTGAAAGATATATAACTCACGTGCAGTTTGCATAACGGGCTGATTCAGACATAATGCTGCAAATCTCTTAAATATGGAAGAGATCAAGAACTCCCCACAAGGCTTATATAGTCCCTCCACTCACTTCTCCTGGCTCCAGCATGGATTTCCCATTCTTATCAGCATTAAATATTGTGCGACATTCAATCTACATTGACATCAACCATGATTAGTTTTTAACTTATATGAAGCTGGGGTTTGGAACTTGTTTGCGGAGGCTGTTTATGAACACTGTTGCAGTTGTAACTCTTCACCATGGTTAACCCTGGCATAGGAAGAGGAGACATTTGCACAGGAGGGAAAAAGAGAGAGGCAGAAGCCCCCACTATCAATCTCTATTAACCACAGTTCAGAGACCAGCAGTATTTCATGTACACTAGGCTGCGCAGGGAGGGCTTGGCACAGACATAAATAACAGTAACAAAAGTCAGCCGCAAGCAGCTTTGTAGATTGGGGAAAAGATATTATGAACGCAAGAGAAAAAAACGTGGAAGTTGGGGCATAGTAAGTGTGTAAGAGTTCGTCGGACTCCTATGCTCATTAAAACGTTGGTTACAGCCTGTGAATGGTTATGGCAGCAAAAGAGGTGCCGTTAATGCAAATATCCTGCAGAGATCAATGGAGAGGCAGATGACTATCCTCTTTTTTACTCTTTTCTCCCACAGCCTCAATGTTAGCTATGATTCTGACTTTGCAACCAAACATGGCACCCCACCAGGACTCTATAAACCCCAGCCAAGGAACACAATTTGCATTGAGAGCTGACATGGCACCATGGACATAGAATAGGAATCCTCAGAGTCTCAGGGGGCTCAGATCCCCACTCTGGCATGGAAAGTTGCTGGATGGCCTGTGGCCAGCCACATTCTCTCAGCCTGCCTTACCTCACCTCCTTGTTTGGAGGTTTTCAAACAGAGGCTAGGTGGTCATCTGACTAAAATGCTGAATCTGTAACCTTAGGCAAATCATGAGAGGGAGGGCAGGAAGTGCTGCCTCAGTGCTTAGTTCTTGTGACCCTTTCTTACACGCCCAGGGAAATGCATGCTGATCACCCCTTTGGGGTCAGGAAGCAATTTTTCTCCAGGCCAGTATGGCTGGAGAGCCTGGAGGTTTTTTGTCACCTTCTGGGCATAGAACAGTGGTCACTGGGGGTGTGGGGGGGAGGTATTTGTGAATTTCTTGCATTGTGCAGGGGGTTGGACTAGATGCCCTTGGAGATCCTTTCCAACTGTTATGATTCTAGGGTTGTTGTTCTGAGAAAATGGAGGAACAAGAGAATGATGTTCTAAGGCTTTGGGTCCCCGGTGAGGAGAAAAGCATGCTATAAATGAATGAACGCAGGTATCACTCACAATACTCAAGGGAGGTAGTTGGCCAATCTGGCAAAAATTTTGATGGGAATGGAATGGGGCTGTATTACTATGGGAGAATACACAGGTGGGGCTTTGGTGAATGGATCCTGAACACAAAGGCAGCACAAACATAAAAACCCAGGGAGCGGAAAAAGAAACGAAAGGGCCATGGAATACACGTCTCTTCCCAGGACTCTCAACGCTGGTACCTTGCCTTTGGATCCACTCAGCAGGAACATCCACTCAGTTCCTACAACTGGGATCAGAAGAACAAGGGGCTTTGAGCAAAGGAGCAGTGGAAGTGATGCCAAGGTGAAGATGCTCATGCTTCGAAGAATGATAATCAAATCAGCTTCACCCCTGCCCCAAGCCTACAAGGAAAGAGAGATGAGTCTGCAGAGCACTCAGACCCTCCTTCCCTCAGACTGTCCCCTTGTTGTTGAAGCTGTACTGGGTTGACAAACCTTATACCTACCTTACTTGAAAGGCTGCAGTAATGTGTCCCACATGGATGACACAAAGAATAGCATTATTCAAAAAGGGGCACCAAACCCTATTAACATGTAAACTTGTGTGTATAACGAGATGTCCTGGGGTAGACAGACAATGGCAATTAATAATCAACATGTGGGAAGGGGGCTTGGCTGGATCAGATGAATTGACTGGGCAAAGTGAAAGGCATCTTGTGGTATATACAAGCAGACAGTTATTTGCGTGACACTGCTGATACAGATGCTAGTGTCTGTCACACTGTACTGTCTCAGGTGCGTGTCTTTCTCAGCCCACTGTTGCTCCCCAAAGACTCTTTAAGCAGGAAAATCAGAAGGCAGCTACAAGTTCATACAGATGCTGATTCTTTCCCTGCATAGAGTTAAAGCAACATTTAACTTGCTTCTAACATTCCCTTTAGTCCTTCTAGTCAATTAAAAATACTGGAGTGGATTACCACGTGGCCAACTGTGAGAGTTCTGCTCAAAGTAGTCAAGGATCAGATCTTGGTTGGTTAACCACAGTTCTTTATTTCCAATCTCTACATTAGTACAGCATCTCGGATTATTGTCAGAGATGAGACAGATTATACAAGCGGGTCTATTATACCATTCCAAGGAGTTTGAATTACCCATAGATAGCCAATCCCCTGAAGGGAAAATTGGCGGGCTAAAAGGTGTCCTGACCGTTTGGTTCTCACAGGAAAAGAGTGAGGTGTTAGGCAGTAAATTTCCTCTCCCAACCCAGACCCCTCAGATGTTACCAGTTCACATAACAATCAATGGCTTCAAGGTTTTTACATATGAGATAAGAGATGAGAGGCATCCTCCCTTGAAGTTCCTGCCGGAGCAGCTGGAATGCGGAGGCAGGGATGTGAGGCCTCCTTGTTCTCGCAAATCACTGGTGTCACCCTCCCGGTCTGGACAAGAATTATTACAATACGGTTACATAGAATCCCAATACATGATAGATACATAAGGAAAGTAAAAGCATATATGAGAACAGGGAAGAGGCCTGATTAATATGTTGTCTGAATTAGCAGATTCTGACACCCTGCCCTCTTCATAACTAACTTCACCTAGCTTTGTCAGGAAACATTTTGTGGAACAATTTCACGAGCTTGGGGGCATGAACATGCTCTGAGCGAATCCATTCATTGTGTTCCGGGCCGAAATCAAGCCATTTAACTAAATAATATAATCGGCCTCTCCGCATCTTGGAATCGAGGATTTCAGTTATCTCGAAGTGAGGGGCCCCCTCCTTCATCAGTGGAGGAGGAACTGGAGGAACTGGATGCCAGGCATTCGGCCCAGGATCTTTCTTCAGGAGGCTGAAATGAAAAACAGGGTGCACAGAACTCAGTGATTTAGGCAGCTCCAGTTCAAAGGACACATCCGATATTTTACGTAACACTTTATAGGGTCCAACATATTTCCATCCCAGTTTCCTGCTGGGCTGCAAACCATGGATATTTTTCGTGGAGAGGTAGACAGAATCCCCTGGCTGGAGGTCCCAGCCTACCGCTCGTCCTCGGTCCGCATACTTTTTATAATCCTCTTTTGCCTGGTCCAGTGCTTTGGCTATCAGTGGCCAGGAGTCTTGCAAGGCAGTCCACCAACTTTTAAAATCTGATGGGGAAGCATTGGGTTCAGGGTCAATGGTAGGCAATGGTTTCCCTTCAAAAACCCCCACCGCCATAAAAGGAGAGACTCCCGTGGAAGAATGCACAGCGTTGTTGTAGCTATATTCTGCGAATGGCAGCAACTCCACCCAATTGTCTTGATGATAATTGGTATAGCATCTTAAAAATTGTTCTAGAATTTGATTAGTTCGTTCGGATTGGCCATCGGTTTCTGGGTGGTAACCCGAACTCAGTGCTGGTTCAATGTCCATCATTTTTAGGAGCTCCCGCCAGAAATTGGCAACGAATTGACTGCCTCTGTCGGATACCACTCTTTTCGGAAAAGCGTGTAATTTTATCACGTGGTTAAAGAAAGCTTTGGCCATTCCCTTGGCGGTGGGCAATTGCTTGAAGGGGGTGAAATGGGCTTGCTTTGAAAACGTGTCAACCACCACCCAAATAACCGTCTTCCCTCTGGAGGGGGGTAGATTTGTAATAAAATCCATAGCTATGGCCTCCCATGGGCGAGAAGGGGTGGGTAAAGGGTGCAATAATCCAGGAACCTTTCCCCCCCGTTTTTTGCACATTAAGCAAGTTTGGCAAGCCGAGACGAAATCAGAGACGTCTCGGCGCATGCGCGGCCACCAGAATTGACGCTGGATTAAATTAAGCGTCTTTAGGAAACCAAAATGCCCTGCTAGTTTAGAAGAATGGCAAGCCAACAATATGTCTTTGCGTTTGGCCCGTGGCACCACTAGTTTGTCTCCATGGAGCCAGCACTGATCTTCTCTCTTTGAGCATTCTCCTAAAGCCTCCAATTCTTCTACTTCCTCGGGAGCATAATCCCCCCCCCCAATCACAAGTCCCGATATCCAACTGCGTTTTCTTGGTTTGGCTCCGAGTGACTACTGCCCCACCCAGTTGCTGGGGGGAGAACATGGAATCAAACACTTCTTCTTTTACACTCTCATGTTGGGGCAATCTGGATAGCGCGTCTGCCAAGGAGTTGGCCTTCCCGGGGAAATGTTTAAGCACAAAATTAAACTTGGAGAAAAAGTCTGCCCACCGCAGTTGTTTGGCATTGAGTGATCTCTGTGTGCGCAACGCCTCCAGATTCTTATGATCAGTCCAAATTTCAAAGGGGGCTTGCGCGCCCTCCAGCCAATGTCTCCACGTAGTGAGCGCCAATCTAATAGCTGCCGCTTCCTTGTCCCAAACCGACCAATTTCTCTCCGTGTCATTAAATTTTTTCGAGATGTAAGCCAGGGGGTGTAATTTTCCGTCCAGTCCGCTTTGTAATATGGCCCCCCATGGCTACATCCGACGCGTCTACATGGATTATAAACTCTTTGGTCTCATCGGGGTGGGCTAAGATGGGCTCGGAAGTGAAGAGAGTTTTTAAAGTTTCGAACGCCCTTTGGCACTCCCCGTTCCAGGCAATCCTCTCTCCTGGCTTTCCCGCCTCGGGCCCCCTCCCCTTAGTTTTCAGTAAGTCCGTTAGGGGGAGAGTGACCGTTGCAAAGTCTTTTATGAAGGTTCGATAGAAGTTACAAAATCCTAACAGGCTTTGCAATTGTTTCCTCGTTCGAGGAGCCTCCCATCGCACTACCGCCTCCACTTTGGCTGGGTCCATTTCCAGTCCCCTTTGAGAGATGCGATAGCCTAGGAAGTCTACTGACTCCCGATGGAACTCACACTTTGATAACTTAACATATAGCTGGTTTTGCAGCAGGGTAGAAAGGACTTCCCGGACTAGTTTTACATGCTCTTTCTTATCAGTAGAATAGATCAAGATATCATCTATGTAACATAACACCCCTTTAAACAAGTGCTTGTGCAATACTTCATTGATTAAACTCATAAAGACCCCGGGCGCGCCACTTAAGCCGAACGGCATCACTAGGTACTCGAATTGTCCCAGGGGTGTATTAAAGGCAGTCTTGGATTCGTCCCCCTCCCTGATGCGCACCCTGAAGTAGGCATCACGCAGATCCAGTTTGGTAAATACCTTCCCTTTAGCTGCTTCCGTCAATAAGTCCTTTATTAAAGGGAGGGGGTAGGCGTTAGTTGTGGAGACGGCATTTAGTCCCCTATAGTCTGTGCACAATCTTAAACCCCCGTCTTTCTTCTTCCGGAACAACACGGGGGCTGCAAAAGGGGACTTGGCTGGCCGGATGAAGCCGCGCGCCAAGTTTTTGTCCAGGAACTTTCGCAGCTCCTCCCGCTCTACAGGGCTCATGGAGTACAGTTTCCCTTTAGGGAGTTTTCCCCCCGGGAGTAGCTCGATAGCACAGTCCGACAATCGATGGGGGGGTAACTCGTCCGCTTCGGTCTCGCTGAATACTTCCAACAAGTCTCTATACTCCTTGGGCACCAGGGTGGGGGTAAGAGCCAGCGCGGTGGGTGGCGGAGGAGAGGCTGGTGGTCCTGGACCCCACTCCAAGTCCCATTTATGTGCGAGGCAGCGGTCATCTATCCAAGAGATCTTCCCTTCACTCCATTTAATGTATGGGTCGTGCGAACTGAGCCAGGGGCTTCCCAATACCATGGGGAACTGGGCATTTGGGGTAATGACGAAAGCTCGCTTCTCCCAGTGTTCCCCCGTCCCCACAATCAGGCTTTCGGTTTCCGCTATGCACTCTTCCTTCATCTCCGACCCATCCATCTGAGTAAACTTTAAAGGTTCCGCCAGCGGGGTAACGTTTGGTCCCAACCCCTCCACCACCAACGGGCTAATTAAGTCCCGAGCACACCCAGAGTCAATTAAAGCACGGACCCTCATGTGGGTGCCTGATCCCGGGGTTACCACAGTCACTACCATATATAATAGGGGGCCAGGGATGCTCACCGGAGATGGCGCTTCTTGGCGGGGGACCTGCAGCTCTGCGCCGTTCACTGCAGGCCGTTGGAGTTTCCCGACATCTGCGTTTCCATCAGTTCCAGCTCCCCTTGTTCGTTGGTAGCTCCCTCCAGTTGCAACGCCCGGGGTTTGATCGGTGTCTTCCCACGGCTAGGGGTGCTCCCCGCCACTGGTGTCGAGGTCTTCGGCCCCTTCCCTCCTCCTCTTGGGCACGCTGAGGCAAAGTGGCCACTTTCCCCACATTTCATGCACAGCCCTTGCCGAAACCGGGCGTCTCGGAGGTCTTGCACGCTGGGCCGCGGCTTCGCTCTCGGCGCTGCTTTGCTGGCCGCCGTGGCTGAGGTTCCCATCTTGATCAGGGTAAATCTCTCTTCCATGTCGGTCGCAGCCCTCATCCAGGTGGCCAACGTGCCCGGGCGGCCCCCCAGCAACACCGTCTCGTAGATCTCCGGGTTGAGGCCCTCCCAGTACTTCTCCATGAAGAGTTCCTCTGGCCAACCGTGGATCTTGGCCGCGATGCGCCGAAACTTGTCGGTGTAATCCCTCACCGTGGATCTCCCCTGGAACAACTTCCGCAGTTGATTCCGGGCCTTTTCCTCGCCCAGAGGGTCCTCAAATTGATGACGAAGAGCCCACATGAAGTTGTTCAACGAGCGCAGCTCAGGTCCTGGGGCATCGTGCAGGCTCACATACCAATCGCTGGCGGTGTCTTTCAGCTTGGACCCGATGTAGCCAATCCGTTCTCTCTCGGTGGGATAGAGATGGCCCCAGCTGTCCAGGAACCTCTCTATCTCCAACATGAAAAAACGCAGCTTCTCGGGGTCCCCATCGAAAGTAGTCGTCAGAGGATCGGAGGGGGCTGGGCGGACGGCTGGGGCGGCCGGAGCCGGTGCCGGTGCCGGGGCGGGACCTGGCACCGGAGGTGGACCGACCGGCGGGGCTGGCTGCACCGGATGGGCGGGCACCTGAGGCTGAATCGGGGCCCCTCCAGGCACTGCTGGCGGCTGCTGAACTCCTATCCCTTGACCGGGGAGGGCTCCTTGCACGACCCTCATAGCGTCGCGAAATTGGTGCTGGAGATCGAGGGCCAACTCTCGTAGTTCTGCGGTGAGTTGGAGCCGTAGCTCTCCCATCATCTGGTCCAGTTGGGGCATCTGTTCCCCTCGGTACGGATCGGGCCCATACGGACCTGGTCTCTCTCCTTCGAAGGGCGGGCGACGCGGCTCTCCTCGGTAGATCGGCTCGCAGTCGTCTCCCAGATAGCTCGGTCTCCCGCGATCAAGCGGGTCGCCAGGGAACGAAACCCGTGCCCCTTTCCGGTCGTGCACCCACGAATCCACGGTCCCACGACCGCACTGGCTCCAAGCGTACTTGGGGGTCACGCTCTGACGAGGAGGTAGGCGCGGGATGTAGTGAGCCCCCTGAGTCGTAGTCACCGGCACTTCTGGGGCCCCTCCGCCGCCTCCACCACCGTTCCCCGGATCCGTCGGGGTAGCGGGGACATCTTCGGGTGTAGGGATGGGGACCGTATCGTCGTCTGACATGGTCAGGAACGGCTAAGTCCCAGTCACAGATCTCTGACAATCTGTGAGAGTTCTGCTCAAAGTAGTCAAGGATCAGATCTTGGTTGGTTAACCACAGTTCTTTATTTCCAATCTCTACATTAGTACAGCATCTCGGATTATTGTCAGAGATGAGACAGATTATACAAGCGGGTCTATTATACCATTCCAAGGAGTTTGAATTACCCATAGATAGCCAATCCCCTGAAGGGAAAATTGGCGGGCTAAAAGGTGTCCTGACCGTTTGGTTCTCACAGGAAAAGAGTGAGGTGTTAGGCAGTAAATTTCCTCTCCCAACCCAGACCCCTCAGATGTTACCAGTTCACATAACAATCAATGGCTTCAAGGTTTTTACATATGAGATAAGAGATGAGAGGCATCCTCCCTTGAAGTTCCTGCCGGAGCAGCTGGAATGCGGAGGCAGGGATGTGAGGCCTCCTTGTTCTCGCAAATCACTGGTGTCACCCTCCCGGTCTGGACAAGAATTATTACAATACGGTTACATAGAATCCCAATACATGATAGATACATAAGGAAAGTAAAAGCATATATGAGAACAGGGAAGAGGCCTGATTAATATGTTGTCTGAATTAGCAGATTCTGACACCAACCCAGGGCAGTCTGAAATACTGGCCCGGATCAGGGAATGAAATTGCCACTAATACGTTTCTCATATGAACACATGAAGCTGCCTAACACTGACTGGTCCATCAAGGCTTGTCTATTCAGACTGGCAACAATTCTCCAGAGTCTCAAGCAGAGATCTTTTGCATCACCTACAACCAGATCCTTTTAACAGGAGATGCTGGGGGTTGAATCTGGGATCTTCTACATACCAAACAGATGCTCCGCCACTGAGCCATGGCCCTCCTCCTTCTCCCTGGACATGAACCTTTAACCATAGTGAAAAAAATACACTTAACATTGAAGAACACTAATCAAGTAGAATCTAGGCCAGAAATATGAATTATGTAAATAATATAATCCCGCAAATATTTTGGAGCGCAATGGCTGGTCCTTTGCAGGCAATGATGATAGTTTGTTTCTAGATCTCATGGGGTTTCTGGGTTGAGCGAAGGAGGAATGTGAGATGTGACAACATCGTCACTATGGATGAAGTCATCATAATCACCCTCTGGCCACAGAGTGTCAAAAGTGCAATGGTGTGGTTTAATGTGAGACATTTATTGCAACTTGATGCCCTCCACCATAATCTCTGTGCCATTCATAAGTAAGCTTTGATATGGTGCAGGATAGAATAGCAGTGACAGTTTGTTTCAAGGTTTAAGTTTTTTTTCTTAAATAAACAAGAACCTTCCTCAAACTTTGAGTGGTACCGCAGTGCCGTGGCTTTCCCATGTTATTCAGTGTACTGTTTCACTGCAAGCTTTGCCTTCTCTTCACATTGGCATAGGAACACAGTATTATGTGGGAAAATCTGAAGTAACTGTCCATATCTGCCTTCCAGATGTTATGGTTCCTAGGGCCAATTACAATAACTCAACACAGTGATCTGTATGAGTAGGAATGTAGGCATTTCAGCTGAGAAACTCTTATGGTGGGTCATTTGTACTGGGGTTGAATGATAAGATGTTGTATTTTTTATTGTTTTATAAAATACAATCTAGAAACAAATGCTGTACTCCACTAATAAAATATACCAGACTGTGGGAATGACTATGCTTTAGTTTTTGCTTTTCTCTCCTCCCCTTTTATAGTCTTCCTTTGTTTTTGTGTTCTTTATTCCTCCTTCATTGCCTGTGTTGTGTCCAGAAGGACTCTTAACATGTGATTCAGGAAGCAGCACAAGTTTAAACAGAGGCAAATTATATTAATGAGGTTCCTTCTTTGCATAGGATTATCAACCAACTGAACTTCTAGAATTTGTTTTAATCCTTTTAAACCACCGTAAATCCTGGAGTTGCTTATCACGTGGTTAATCCAGAGCAGTCTAAAATGCTGGTCTGGGTCAAGAAATTGTCACAAAACTACATCCTTCCTCCTGGTAAAAGGGGGTCACAAGGCTTCTAGTTCCAAGGTGTGGGTAGGTGAACTACCACCCTCTTGGCTGTCCTCACTCCAGTGAGTGGTGGGGGAAAAAGGTGTTTGGCAATGTGATGATGTCATTTCTGTCTGCATAACTGGAAATGACGTCACTGCAAAGGTGTACACTCTAGCATTCACTCAAAACTCTATGCATTTACCATAAAGTTTCGAGTGAATGCTAGACTGTCTCATTTCTGGTTACGTGACCAGAAATGACACCATCATGTCACTGAATGCTATACCATGAATCTCTGCTCCCAACCAATGCCAGGACGTCTCATATATTAAGCCTATGCCTGTATACGGAGTCATGGGATTTCTTCAGCATTGGGCTAAATGGTTTGGATCATTCTCTATATTGAATGGGATGGGTGAGTGCCATCATAGTGTGGCCCTTGGGAAACTACAAAGGCCTTATCATGGGTGTTCTTTTTTTCTCTGTTGCTATGGCTGTGTGCCCTGTGGATAGCCCAGGCTAGCCCAATCTCATAAGATCACCAAAGCTAAGCAGGGTTGGCCCTGGCTAGAATTTGGATGGGAGACCTCCAGGGAATACCAGGATTGTGACATGGAGGCAGGCAATGTCAAACCACCTCTGAATGTCTCTTGCCTTGAAAACCCTATGGGGTCACCATAAGTCAGCTGTGACTTGACAGCACTTTCCACCACCACCATGGCTGTGTGGTCAGGATGCTGCCCTGTGGTAAAGGAAGAAGCCTAAGTTTTAGTCCTGTTATCTCTCCCTTTTTTCCATCTTAACTTATTGTTACCAGCTTATTGTTACCAGCAGGTCTTCCAAAAGACAGATGTCATTTTCCGCATAAACATCCATCCAGGGTGGAACTCAGCCATCATCACCCATTTCCCTCATACTTCCCTGTCTCCCATACTGATGGGGTAGCTCACTTTGCTACCTGCTGCTGTAGCTTCCATTCTTCCTTGTGCATACGTCCCCTACTGTTTCCAAAGGCTGGTTCTCTTAACAGAGAAAACATTACAACCACACTGTGAGCAGTGGTATGGAATCTGTACTGAGGCATTCTTCTAAAGCAGGACTCTAGCCTTCTCCAAGGACACTTCTCCATGCAGCCTTCCTACCCATCACGGAGGCCTGATCAATGGTAAGCACTATGGTTTCTTTATGGCTGCCTGGTTTTGTGTTACAGTGAAGGAGACAGGTGTGCTGAGATGGAGGAGGTCATAAAGTCATTCAGATCTTACCGTGTGGTCTTTTGTATGAAGCAATAATGGGTATATCATTGCAGCATAATGTTGTGATTGGTAGATGTGGAAACAGTTGCCAAGGATGCTGTGGGAGTGCATTTGTGTTACTATGTTCGCTTTTGTTCCTAGAGCACTTTTAACTTTGCTGCTATGCAAACACAGAAGTGTAATTATGTAAATCAACAATAGCCCCTGAATAGCAGCTGTTTGGCATACTGGGGACACCCTGTTTGTTTTCACTTTCGACTCCCTCCCCCTTTATTTTCCCAATGGGCAAAGGTAAGATATACTTAGGAAGTTTCAGCTGTAGCCGCTTCCAGCTCCTTCTAGATATTTTTAAAATTATTGTTGGAATAAAAACAAAAGCACTCTTACATATCATAAATATACTAAACAGTACAGTTCTATGCTAAATTAATCATTATGTATACTGTCATGTTAACAAAGTAATAATAAAAGTTTAAATTGGATACTAAATTCCATATGTTTCAATTTGTCTCAAGAGTTCAATTAAAAATGGAACAAAATGCTTTCTCCCATGAGTTCCATATACCTGGAATTTTCCTGTATCTAGATGAATATCTAATGCACCTCCCCTGATATTGTCATTGCATTTTTTTTTAAGTTAACTGGTAACACAGAATTGTCTCTAGGTGACTGGAATTTGTTAATGCAGAGAAAAGAAACTCAAGGCACAGAAGGAGAGAATATTGTAGGTTAGTATCAACCACTCTCTGAACCTAAAAGTGACAGCCAACTAATGTAACAAAATTCAGAGATCAAACTGATACTAGAAGACAAAGGAATAAAAAAATAAGCAGAAGAACTCTCCAAGAAAATGCCCTCAGAAGATATGTGGCAGCTAGCCTAGACTAGCAGTCCACTGCATCTGCCCCAGCCTCAGGCTGATAAGTAAACGGTGCGCAGCATATGCTCATGTCCCGGGGAGAGGAAATGAACGCCAAGTGATATTGCTCTGCAGCAAACTCTGCCAAGAAGGTTCCTCGGAGAGGTCTTTCATTCAAGGAATCACACAGCTCTCCTGCCTAGCTTCATTTGTTTGGTTTATTTAAACAAGTACAGAAGATACAGTCCTCGCAAAAATAAGAACAAATTGTTTAATCAGACAGTGGGGAATGCTGCCAGCCCACATTTGTGGCAAAGTAATTCAGGGGCTTAAATTAAACTGTCACTTTCATGAACAACAGGTGTTGCTGTGATCAAACCTGAAGACCTGAAGCCACAGTCATGGAGACAAGTTAACATACCATCCCAGCGTTCTGCAGGGGTGTCAAAAGCTGAAGGCCTTTCTAGGTCCTCAGTGCATTCTGCCACTTGCTACCTCCCCTCTTTGGACACTGTAATACATTATTAGAAGCATGGTGAATGTCCTGGGGAGAGGTAGGTATGTAGCCCCTTTCCCTCCTGAAAGACACAGAGAAGCTACCTGTCTTGAAATGCACACTGGTCAGCACACTGGTGCTGGTCAGCAATGGTGACTGGATAGAGACCAGTGTGGGCTGAACCATGTAGATAACTGGTCTGTGAAGACCAGTTCACATAAGCAGAGCTGCCTGGAAATGCCTGGCCTTGAAATCCATATAATTCGTATTAGTTTCATTAATGATTTTTGCTATGAAGGATGCCAAGGCAGAATATTCTGATAGACAAAAAAGGTCAATGCAGAATCTTTCTAAAGCAACTGACGCAAAGCAAGTCTCCTTGACCTAGAGCATATGCCCTGTGAGATACTCAAAGTAAACAAAATACACTGTGGTATAGGAACTCCTGGCAAAACCATGTGAGTGTCGCTGCTATTTTAAACATTTCCGAGAGTTTCTCTTTCTCTTCAGTGTTAACCGGTTGGCTCAGAGAAAGGATTTATGTTAATAGTGCGGGAAGAGTGACACGTTATTTGACAGTGTTCAAAAATTCAAAGCATAGAATGTTGTGGAAATAATAAATTAACTGCCAACTCAAATGTAAATTGGCTACATGATTGCCAATCAATGCGTAGGAACAGAAAGTCCATTTAAAAACAGATCGCAGCCGGCCTTGCTCAGGTAAGGCGATTAATCATCAGGGGGTGTTTGAGGGAATAGGCTATACATTTCAGAGACTGATGCATTAACAGAGAACGGGGAAAATTCCAGTGACACAAATAATGAATTCTGTTTACTATGAAGAACTACTTCCTTGTTTAAAAGAAAACCACATTATGGAGATTTATATGGAAGAGGTGAGTAGAAATTATTTCCCCTCCCTTTTTTTAAGCCTGATGACAGCACACTGCAGTTAGGTTGCATTACGCTATTCCTGAGTTAAGCACACTTGGATGGCATTGGACCAGTCCTAAATCATCTTGGGACCTGCAAAACCCAGTGCTATGCCACTGCAGCGAGATGATGCCAGCATTCCATACTGTTTTGCAAACAACAGGCTAACACCAATGAAAACCTTATGCTGGCAGTTTCCACTCAGCACAAGGGGGGAATTTGGGTGTAGTGTGGGAGGAGCAAAACTTAATCAGCATCCTATGCTTGGTCAAAGCTCACCTACAGTCAATATAATGTTACACCAGCAAAAGAGTTAGTGTAAGTAATAACACACCCAATGGAATCAATGAAGAGCCTCAGACGGCCTCTACCTTTCAGCCCAGTGGCTGCCATGTCAGATTAATCAATTCATTCACTAAAGCTTCAGCAACTCACTTATCAAAAAGTGTAGCATACAGCTACATCACTCTGTTCCCAAATCTAGAAAAATGTAAGTATGCAAGAGAACAAAGGTTTAGGAAGGGGAGGGACTTTGCACAAGAAGAGACCACTGTACAAGCAAATATATATATAAAGATAACATTTTCGCAGGTGGGTAGCTGTACTGGTCTGAAGCAACAGAACAAAATTCAAGACCAACAAAGTTTTATTCATAGAATCACAACGTTGGAAGGGGCCATACAGGCCATCTAGTCCAACCCCCTGCTCAGTGCAGGATCAGCTTAGAGTACCCCTGACAAGGGTTTGTCCAGACGCTGCTTAAAGGCTGCCAGTGAGGGGGAGCTCACCACCTCCCTAGGCAGCTGATTCCACTGCTGAACAACTCTTAGTGTAAAACAGGTTTTCCTAATATCCAGCCGGTACCTTCCCGCCTTTAATTTAAACCCATGATTGAGAGTCCTATCCTCTGCAGCCAACTGGAACAGCTCCCTACCCTCCTCTAAGTGACAGCCCTTCAAATACTTAAAGGGAGCAATCATGTCCCCCCTCAACCACCTCTTCTCCAGACTGAACCTTCCCAAGTCCCTCAGCCTTTCCTCATAGGCCTTGGACTCCAGGCCCCCAATCATCCTTGTCACTCTTCTCTGCACATGCTCCATTCTGTCCACATCCTTTTTGAAGTAAGGCCTCCAGAACTGCACACAATACTCCAAGTGCGGTCTGACCAATGCAGTGTACAGCAGGACTATGACATCGTGTGATTTGGATGTATTGATACACCCCAAGACTGCATTAGTCTTTTTTTGTCACTGTATCACACTGGTTGCTCATATTTAACTTTCGGTCCACCCTTACCCAAAGATCTTGTTCACACACACTGCTACTCAGAAGTGTATCCCCCATCCAGTATGCGTGTTCCTCATTTTTTTAATCCAGATGTAGAAGTCAGCACTTATCCTTGTTAAATTGCATCTTATTCACATCTGCCCACTCTTCCAGCATGTTCAGATCTTGTTGAATTCTATCTCTATCTTCTGGTGTGTTCGCTGCTGCTCACAATTTACTGTCATCTGCAAATTTAATGAGTAGCCCCTCCACACCCTCATCCAAATAATTTATAAACATATTGAAAAGTACTGGGCCCACAATCAAGCCCTGTGGCACCCCAGTGTACACCTCCCTCCATTCAGATGAAATGCCATTGACACTGTTCTCTGAGTGCGATTCCCCAACCAGTTCCCTATCCACCTAACTATGCTACAGTCCAATCCATAGTCCTTTAGTTTACCCATCAGAACATCATGGGGAACCCTGTCAAAAGCTTTACTGAAATCCAGGAAAACAATACCAACAGCATTCCCTCGATTCATAAGCTTGTCACTTGATCAAAGAAGGAAATGAAGTTGGTCTGGCAGGACCTGCTGGAGACAAATCCATGCTGACTTCCCCGGATCACCAAGTTGTTCTTTAGATGCTTGCAGATTGATCCCTTTAAAATCTGCTCCAGTATCTTCCCTGAGACCGATGTCAGACTGACTGGCCTGTAGTTTCCTGGGTCATTCCTCCTCCCTTTTGTGAAAATTGGGATAACATCTGCCCTCCTTCAGTCTTGTGGCATGTCTCCTGTCCTCCAAGAGGTCTGGAAGATGATGGACAAAGGCTCTGCAAGCACTCTAGAAAGTTCTTTGAGCACTCTTGTGTGCATACCATCTGGCCAAGGATTTGTACTCATTCAATGCAGCCAGGTGCTTCTCAACTACCTCTCTGTCCATGTCAACCAGCAGTCCAGATGCTGGCTTGCCTATTACCATAGTATGTTCAAAGTATAAGTTTTCATGTGCAGGCACACTTTTTCAGGTATCTGAAGGTATCTGAAGAAATATGTGTGCAAATGAAAGCTTATATCTTGAATAAAACTTAAAGGTGCCACTGACGTTGGATTTTGTTCACCTATTTTCTCCTAATCCTTATATATATTTTGCCGGAGGACCCCATTTACACTGATCCACCAGATCTCAACTCTACTACTGTAAATATAGCTGCAAAACCAAGGCATCTCACACAAATATAGAAGGGATCACTTAAAGAATGACTCTTGTGCCTACTCTGTCCCATTGCTCTAGGCACTTCAATATGTGCACAACACTCACACTCCTGACTACAATGTGTCCCCCCCTCATGGAATATGAGGAAATGTGTGCTTCCTTTAGGCAAAACCAGCAGTAGCATTGGCTCCTGCAAAAAGAGCACAGGGTGTGTAGTTCGTATTGAGGGAAACCCAAACTGCCAAAGGCAGGGGAGCTCCCATCCTGCCCAAAGGAAAATAGTGACCTTTGTTGGGAAATACCAAACTATCTGCTGGTAGTCCTCACTGTATGATCCTGACTTATCCTTCCTTGCAAGATCAGAGCCAGAGGACATGCCACCACAATAAACAGTATCTGCAGACAACATTTCAACAGTTTCTCTCACTGGCTGAACCATCTCTCAACAGCAGAATCCTGAACCTTGACATTGGGGGAGAGGAATTGTTTAGATGAATACTCATGCCCCAAAGAAGAATACTGAGTTGGGAAACATGAAAGGAAGAAGTATCCAGATGATGGTATCCTGTATTGGCTATCCAGTTCCTCTGTGGTGCTGTAAGAATTCCTCCCTCTGCTGATATTGCTGAATTAAAAGCTTTGTCTGTTTCTGTTGTGTCTCTGGCTTTATGACAGTTAGTAGTTAGGGAATTCCCTCCCTGTAATTTTCCTCAGATTGGGCAGAGAGAGGTAACTGGGACATTCTGTCACTTGGACAAGAAGCCAGGTGCCCAACATCCCTTCCAGTTAGGGTTGCCAGGTCCTTACCTTCTGATGGCAGTGGGCTCCAGCCTGCTCCTCTGGATCTTATGGGCACGTTGAACAGTATACCCTCTAGCATTTGTAGAGGGTAGAGTCACTGTAGAGTTTTTAGTCAAATGCTAGAGCAGGGGTGGCCAAACTTGCTTAATGTAAGAGCCACATAGAATAAACGTCAGATGTTCGAGAGCCGCAAGACACGGACAAATATTACACACGTTTTTATTGAAAAACATGTGAATTTGCTTTTTACTAACATTAAATGAGACTGCTAAAAATAAAAACAAAGGGGTAAAAACAGATATTGAAATTTATCCAATGATACTTGCAGGCTGGGGGGAGGGGGAGGCTTTGAGAACACATTTAAAGTTGCTTTCTTTCTCTGTCTCTCCCGCCCCCCACCTCAAGCCTACCCAGGGAGGGGAACACTGGCCAGGAAAGGGAAGACCGATTGGGGAGGCATGCCTCCCCTTCACTTCCCCAGTCACTCTGCTGGGAGCCACACAATATGCGTGAAAGAGCCACATGTGGCTCCCGAGCCACAGTTTGACCACCCCTGTGCTAAAGCATTCCCCTCATGATGTGCCCAGCATGGTGGGACTCTTCAGGGGTAGGGCTCCCCCCGCTGGCCAGTGGCAGATTGGGGGCCCTGAAATTGGGGAAAACTCAGAAGGATGGTAATCTTACTTCTAGTCCTCATGGTTAGAGCCTTCTAGAAGAGCCCCAACTGGCAAACAGAAAACAGGCATAGTTTCTGTCACAAATTTTTCCATGAGAATGCATCTGCAGATTTAAAAAAACCACACAGGAAAAACAATAGGTTATCAGCACCATATTTTTATGTAGCTAGCCACTGCCATTCGCAAGCCGGTATCCAGCTAAGCATCCAATGAATTCCTACCATCATCCCCTTACCTTGCTTCAGTGTTCATTTGTTTGACCACAACAAATATGATGCCAGATTTACTAACGATCATTTACATGGCATCTAATTAATTGTGCTTTTGCCTATGAATGCTTATGTCACAATAATTTCCTAGTCTTCAAGGCACCAAAAGACTCCTTATAAAAGCAAATTGCACTTTTAAAGTATAATCTTTATTCATTCTTTCAACAATTTCCCGAGGTAAGTATTATTTCTGTTTCACAGGTGAGGACTTGGAAGTGGTGGAAGGGGCCATCATTAGTTGCAGCTGACTAATGGCAACCCCGTAGAGTTTTCAAGGCAAGAGATGAACAAAGGTGGTTTGCCATTACCTGTCTCTGCATAGTGACCCTGGTATTCCTTGCTGGTCTCTCCCATCCAACTACTAACCAAGGCCAACCCTTCTTAGCTTCTGGGACCTGATGCGATCAGGCTATTCTGGGCTATCTAGGGTGATCTTTGTAAGAAGCTAATAAATCCAAGGCCAGTCAGCAAGTTCAGTTGAGCAGATATATGAACCCAGAACTCTCAAATCTGACTCCAAAATCTCATCTTCCAAGACAACAGTAATATGCTTTCATTCTTCAAGAAAGGCATGATTGAGATAAGCTATTATTTTCCCAGATATAATCAGAACGAGTGTTTAAGAACATGTACATTCTATTTGTTACCCACCATGATTTCACCTCAACAAGTTCCCTTTCCTTATGGTTTTACTTAGTTTAATATGAAAAAGAATTCTATACCATGACGTAGCACATGGAAAATTTGTGCTGGATCCAATCCGATGTCTCCATTTAAGCATTCAGAGGAAGAACATATGCCTCCAGAAATTCAAGGTACATTCCTGATCTCCTGTAATCTATTGGAGGGGCAATTTAAAGAGGCAATTTAAAGGGGCAATTTTAAAAAACCCTGTATAGCAAGTTAATACCACTTAAAGCTAGTGGACACTGCACTACATCAAAGTGAATCATGAGAGGCACATAATAGGGAAAGTGCCAAGAATCTGAAAAAGTTAATGAGAATGTTTCTTCAATAAATTATTTTAAGCTTATCTAACAATACTGTTCATTAGACATGATATTAAATATCACAGTTCAGTTGGACAGCTGTCATGAGAAACACCACCTTCTTTACTTGCTTTCACTAAGGAGGCTGCTGATAATTTATTTTTATTAACAAGCATCAGTCTAGTCATAAATCTGTCACTTCAACACTGATTATAAGCTGTTTACTCTCCTCTGCAAAATACTGTTATACATGCAAAATTATTATGCATAAAAGTCATTTTATAGTCTACAAACTGGGTGTTTACAGATTGACATACTGTGGTGAGAAGTGGCTGCAGCTGTTCTTGGACATAACAGAGTGATGGATTTTAATACATTCATGGCATTATATCAAGGAAAATTCTATGACTGCTTTTCATCATGGTCAGAAAGTGGGGGAGGCTGGAAGGAGGCTGGGCCGGCCATGTTGTGCCCTCTGGCAGGGCTGGACAGGACGGTTCTCTGCAGTCCATCTCATTGGGCAGTGAGTCACAACATGGAGGTGGGGGGAGGCCACAGGGGCTATATAGATAGGCCTGCCCATGCGGGACCCCGGCCTCTTTGTTCGGTTGACCGGAGGTTTGTGTACATGTTAATACCTTCCACCACCTCCCCCTCTACCCCTCCTTGAACCCCACAAGAATCAGTCCAATTCTAGTTCATTTTAAGTAGCTGCTTATAGTAATCATCTTCCGGCATAGAACAACACTGATAAGTATTGGAAGAAAAATCTAGCAGCAGCCCAATCATAAATAAGTAGCAGCCTGGACTACTGGGCTACCCAATACTATCCAAATTTCAAAACATATTCCTTGATCAAGCACAAGTAGTGCTACCAAAAATGGTCCATCTTCTGTCCTGGTGGGCTGCTGAGATGGCATGTCTATACTAGACTGAGTAAAAATTGATCCTTTAAAATAATTGTTTAGCTTTTTAAAATGTTAAATCAGATTTTTTACAAATGTTAACTGTCAGCTCTAAGGTTCCCTTTTTAAAATAGTTTTTAAAAAATTTTTAAAACTCATCTGAACGTAATGCAAACACGTAATGTCTTATCACTAAACCTCTGATTCTCTTATGAAAAACTGCTTGTCTTTGCAAAAGAAAAAACAGTATAAGGAAAACATTTTTGTCAACCATCATGCAGCACAGTATTTCCTGTACTTATATGATGGTTCAGTGCTGGAGTCCAGAGACTGGCAAGTCACTGAAAGTGTCATCCACTGGTCCGTCTGGATGGCCGTCTGATCTACTCAATAGTTATTACCAGCCATTCCTTCTAGCTGAGATTATTTTTCTGGGGTGAGGGTGGGACAGGGCAGGGCAGGGTACAGAAAAGAGGCCAACTAGAGCCAAAAGGAACATGGGAAAGCAGCAGCAGCAGCTTCTAGTATTGATTCTTACTAGAGCCTATCTATAAAAACCTGGCAGACTTGCAGGGGGTTTATGAGCATTCAGTCATCTAAAAATAAGCAATGCATTGTTGTATATCATTTTTTAAAATGTTGATTATTCAAGAAACTTCTAAGTTTGTATACGGTTGTTCTGTGGGTGGCTCCACCCCTTGTGGCAACCATTTTTGGCTCTACCTCCTGCAGCAGACCTTTTGTAGTTGTGCCCACCACAGTGTGACAGAATTCCAAAGGTGCTTGCAGGCTCAAAAAGGCTGGTGATCCCGATTAAAGAAATATTGAAATAACTGGAAATTTGTAATTTAAATCAATCCACCATGGTCTACACAGACTTCCAGTAACTTTCTAGCTCTGATTCAATGTACCAGTATCAAGTCCCCAAAGGCTTTGATTTTGTATACCAATTGTTTCCATCTTCACCTCTGCTGCCTGAACACCAAATATCAATTTTTACACTCAGCTGAAATGCCTCTTAGGGATAGCATAGCCATGCCACACTGAATTTAAACAAAGACAACTATGACAGCAGTTCTTGGGTGTTGGAATTCTCTTTCTCGTGGTATTCACCAAAGCTGGAGTCTGCATAATTCCTTACAGAAAAAGAAGTCATTCCAGTATGGGCAGTAAACATTAATACCTGTAATGTTTTCAGTTGCTGTGGTTATCATTAGGCTGGCAACCCCAAGAGGTTTCGGGGGCAGGTCTAGATATCACCAAAACATCTCTTCCAGTCATATAACTGGAAAGGATGGCAAGGCTTCACTGGAATGCTCTAGCAATCTCCCAAATCTCTATGGTTTTCTCATAGAGATTTGGATTGGTAGAGCATTGGCATGATGTCATTTCCGGTTACGCAACTGGAGGTGACATTGCACCACTGCTGTGATGGCACCCCCCTCTCATTTTACTCTCACCATTGAACCCTTTCCTAGTTAACATCCACCCTGAGCCACTGAACAGAGCTATTGTTGTGTAGTGGTGACAGTCTTGGACTGGAACTGGGGAGACCTGTATTCTAATCCCTATGCTCCCTGTAGTTTAAGTTGATTGCACTCTCCCAGTTAAATTTAAGTCAGAGGGTTTTTTGTGAAGATAAAATGGAAGAAGAGAGAACTATGAATCCTGCCCTGAATTCCTTGGAGGAAGGGTGGGGTAAAAATGAAACAAACCTATCTATATTACTTCAGAAATATTTTATTTTTCTACTAAGCTGTTCAGGAAGCCAGAGGTTTGCATTTTAGGACAAGGAAGTGATCTCAGGAAGAGGAGAAAAGTATTTTATACCTATAGATAGGAAGGCATGGATACTGAATAAACATTAGTAATGAAGATAAAAAGTCTTCCTTCTAAAGTGTATATCTTAAGTCCATGTACTTTTCTCAAAGGAAAATTATAAATATTTTGATTACTGTAAAGCCCCTTTCCCCTTTAAAGTGAAACTTAAATATTTACAGTTAAATTAAAATACAGAAATTCCTGCAGACTCAAAAAATAATTATTAGAAGAGAATATGACATGTATAGCAATCACTGGAGACCATTCTTGATGTTGCATTACTGCCATCTACTGCTGAGAGCCATGTCATCTGAGAGCTAATGTTCAACTTGCCTCCCTTTCCAAAACTGAATAATCTTCCTTAAACGTCACATAGGCCAGTTGCTTCTAATTTCAACAGAAACCAAACTTTTCTCCGGGGGTTTAGGGGTCAAGGGATAAAGAACATGTTTACAGTACTTTGGAGAACTATATTTCATGAAGATCAGCGACGGTCTGGAGACTGAAAATATGCTGTTGGTGTCCAGGACCCTATCTCCCATGCTCTTCTCACATGAACTCCCCTTCCCTTCCAGGATTTGCTGTTAACACACTTGAGTAATAGTCCTGCACCTGGGTTCAACTATAGTTAAAGCTAGCCAAGATTGCCTGCAAACCATAATTTGAAATCTTCGGTCTGCAAATCATTGTTTTGTATAGTCCTGCAGTACATTCCTAAGCAGGGTGAAATCCATCTAAGTCTGTTGAACTCAATGGGTTTTAAAAAGTGCAACCTCTGCTTAGGACTGCACTGCTGGTAAGCTCTAATTGGGTTAATACCTATGCAGACATAATTCCAATTTAGGATTACAGCAAACTACGGAAGGGAAGGAGAAATGTGTATGCAGGCAGGGAGAAGAGAGTAGATGAGCCTGTGAATCTGAAGCAAGTCATATTGAATCTTCATAACAAATCACTACTCTGTTAATATTCCCCTCTTTACATAGAATCATAGAGTTAGAAGGAACCTCCAGGGTGATCTAGTACGACCCCCTGCACAATGCAGGAAATTCAAGTGATTCCTGCTCTCTGCCCAGAAGATGGCAAAAAAACTATCCGGGGAATAGTTTAGAACTTAACATTATTTGTTTTTAAACAGTAATCTGAATGAAATTTCTAAATCTAAGTAGTATTAACTTGCTATATAGATTTTTTTTAAACCAACACTTAACATATTAAAGGACACCCACTGAGGTTCTCTCTCGGAAAAAAGCACAACCCATTTTGTGATGGCTTAGATAATGTTGATTTATGTACTAAACATAAGGACTGCTACAGCTGTAAGTAATCTTGAAATGACTTCCAAGGCAGGTTTCGAAAAAACAGGAGAACCTGGCATGACCTCAAGGTGCCAAGAACCATTAATGGGTGTGGGTGAGAGCAACTTGTGTTCTACTACCACTCGAGAAGGTTGCACAAGCACAGCCCCATATATAGGACTGCACAGAGCCTACAAAGAACTGATTTCTTTTAGCTGTCCAGAACAATCAAATCAAAGACTGAACATACATATGTGCAGAATGTGGGTCACAGTTGGAAAGAAATGCATTTCTCAAAGTCGTCAAAGGCCACAGTCACACCCACTCATGCAGAAGATGGTAGACGTGTCCAGAATCCATGCCAGCTGTGGACTATAAAGAGGAGGAAAGAGGCAGAGTACTCTACTAGACTGCCATCAGGTCCACAGGTAACCAAGGGCATGGCAGGCTATGCTGAAATGCTGCACTGTCTGGAGAAGTTATTAGTGCTGAAGTAGGATATGGGATACTCAAGTCTGAATCCCTGCTCTGCCAGGAAAATCAATAGGTGCTCGTGGTCAGTTGTTCTCTCTCTGCCTGACCCTACCTCACAGGCTTGTTGTGGGTATAAAATGGGGGGCTAGAATGGGGTGGTCCACCACCCTGAGCTCATTGGAAGAAGAGAGGGATAAAAATGGAGATATTGTTGCAGCTACCCAGCACTCTCCAGCAGCTAGTATGATGACATTATCAAATCACAAGGATTGTTGGAGGAGGAGAAGAGAAGAGATTGGATTTATACCCCACCCTTCACTACCCAAAGGAGTCTCAGAGCACTTACGATCCCTTCCCCTTCCCTTCTCCACAACAGATACCCTGTGAGGTAGGTGGGGCTGAGAGAGCTCTCCAGAGAACTGCCCTTGAGAGAACAGCTCTGAAAGAATTTATGACTGACCCAAGGTCACACCAGCAGCTGCGTGTGGAGGAGTGGGAGAAATCAACCTCGTTTCTCCCAGATTAGAGTCCGTGCTCCTAACCACTACACCAGACTGGAGACTCTCGTGTACTGCAGCCACAGTGTCAGCAGCGTGCAGCCTGGTCTATCCCTACTCCCTAGCCTCCCCAACCTTGCCACTCAGCATTTGTGACCTGGCTGCACCAGCTGGCCGTAAACACATGGGCTGCCACCGCTCAAGGCCCTTGACTCACTTCTGCCAGGCAATCAGAGGCCCCAGGCCCTTGGAGTGCAGACATTTCTCCTCCCAGCAAAATAGGGTTGCCAGCTGCAGGTTGGGAAATACCTGGAGATTTTGGAGGTGGAGCCTGAGAAGGGTGGGGTTTGGTAAGGGGAGGACTTCAATGCCATAGAATCTACCTTCCAAAGCACCATTTTCTCCAGGTGAACTGCTCTCTGCCACCTGGATATCAGTTGTAATAGCAGGGGATCCCCAGATACCACTTGGAGGCTGGCAACCCTACAGCAGAAGTAACCTCCGCAAAGGAGATGGGCTTATTCATATACCCTTTCTGATTTCTAAAATTATTCCAGCAGAGAAATACTTTGAAAGACAACAGGAGAAAAGCAGAGGAAGGAAAATAAACTTCATGTTCAACATTTTGCCCAAGGAAAATTTTTAAAAGAGCATTAAAATAAATAACATTTAATCTGTAGATTCAGAAGTCCATTTTCTTCATGAAGCTCTACTTCTCCAAAGGGTCGCTGAAAGGGCAAGAGCTTTTGGGTGCTTATAAAAGGATGATACTTTAAAAACAAAACAAAAATATGTAATTTTGTGCTCCCTCAGCGTTGGAAAGAGTAATAAAATAATAATTTGGGCAGAATATATTTTTTTTAATGACACTTGTATGACTCCCTGCCCAATTAAGATGATTAGTTTTAAAAAACCTGTTAGGCAACTCCAGTCTTGGTCCCATGCACTTCCTTGTGAGTTCGTGTTATCAGTCATTCTTCGCACTCAGATACAGAACAAAGCTGCGTTGCAGCAGGTATGTCATTGTGGCAACAAGGTCTGCCGCCGACAGATTCATCCTGTGAGAACAGACTCAGTGCCCATACAAACTGCATATGTTCAGGTGTCTGTGCATGGTTCCTGATCGTGAATTCAGAGCCCACAAGATTGCTGGATCTGTCCTCATAGCAGATGGAATATGCATGGCCAGGGGTAGGTCTTGGTGCTGCATCATGCTTCCCACCCAGTATGCATTCAATCTCTACGCTCAGCACATCTACAAGGGCCTCTTAATTCACAAGATCTGTGTAGACCTGCTCCATCCAACAATAACTTACATGTAGGGTTGCCAGCCTCCAGGTGGGGCCTGGGGAACTCCCGCTTTTACAACTGATCCCCAGCTGACAGAGATAAGCCCCCCTGGAGAAAACGGCTGCTTTGAAGGGTAGACTCTATGGCATTGTACTATGCTGAGGCCCCTCCCCAAACCCCACCCTCTCCTGGCTCCACCCCCAAAGTCTCCAGGTATTTCCCAACCCAGACTTGGCAACCCTATTTACATGTGTCCACCTTCCTTAGTTTCTCTCTCATTTGTTCAACACAAGGCATTGCCCAGGTCTCACCTGTGAGATGTTAAGGTCCATTCTAAACACAGGGCCTTTTCAACCTCAATGTCACTAGGGGAAGTACTTGCAAAGAAGAGCCCCCATGTATTCTTTGCTAAGGTAATTCTGGAGTTCATCTGAGGACTGTTTCTTTCAAGTTTTCCACTGTATAACAAATGTCTTTCAAGTTTTCCACTGTATAACAGATGTCAAACTTTACCATCTCAGAATCAAAATATGTGAATTCTGCAAGTCACCTTTGTCATAACTATAGCTAGATGAGTTCAATCCATTTTCTCTCGACACCAGCAATCACAAAACAAAAATATGTTCTTTCCCCCCCAAAAAAACCCTAATCCTGAAAGGCAGCTTATCAAGAAAGACATTTCACATTTGAGAGCAAGAAGAAATTTCCATCAGAAAGGGTTTTCTTGCCCATCCTCTAGCAAGAGTTTAACATTGGTTCCGAAGAACCCATGGGGACCTCAACCCTCTCCTTACTCCTCCCCTGGTCTCTGCTCTACTCTTTCTACATTATACATAATTTTATTTTCAGGCAAAATGGTGCCAAAGAAAATGGAACCAGCATGATTAGATGAACAAATGCAGTGTGACCAGTGGGGAGTAATTTGTTATTGTATTAATCGATTCAATTTCGGCAGAATGTTCTCTTTGGAATGCCTTCAGAGAAACAAAACAGGCAGCGAACACAAGGATTTAACTACACAGAAATCCACTGATTGTCTCTTGGATATTCATAAGTTACAGGGCGCCTTCCACCTTTAGATTTTATTTCAGTTGTAATAAGAAGGTATAAATAATTGAGAGACATGCAATAAATTATTCAGGTGAGTGCACAGTTTCCAAGGAATCCTAGCATGAGTCGGGATTAATGGTATAATGCAAGTCAGAGGCAAAAGTTGTGCTGACACCCCACTATTACCACATGCAGGAACGGTGCTGGGTGCTTGGCGCTTCTCAGCATGCACCTTCCACCAAGGGGACATATTAACACTTCTTGAATATTTATGGAGTTGAAGTCCCTGCTGCCTGCTGTGTACTTCTGTTGCTTGGTCGTGCATGCCTATAGAACAGTAAGATTCAACTCAAAAGCTTCTTTTTATGCAACTGATTGGGACTTTCGTTACCCAAAGATGATAGCAATGTCTTCCCAGTGACCACTGTTCATATGCACACTGATACTGAACCATCATAACTAATAAATAATACAGATATAGACTAATTGGAGAAGTGTCCTTTTTAAAAAAAGAGGGAGGAAACTCACAGGACTTTTAGGCAATAGTGATGAGACAAGTTTATATTGGAAGCCTCTACTTAATATAAAGAAGACAAATAGCTTATCTATACGACAAACTCAGATCCATCTTAAATTGGTTTAACTGTCATGTCTCCCCACAACAAAGAATTCTGGGAATTGTAGTTTAAGAGTGTCATCCTAAGGAGGATGGCACTGTAAGAGTACCAAAAATGTTAGGTATTCATACTAATTTCCCAGAAGTACAGCTTCGTGGAGAGAACAAATAAGGTTTAAATGAGCTTAAATCTGGGTGTAGTTCTTCTGCTTGATTTCACAGTGACACAGGAAGGAGGAGTCACTGACATTCTACATTTCTTGTACCAAAGGTTGTATGAGCATGCTGAATATCTGGGAATGTACCAAGAACACAATCTGTATACTATCTTGCATTAGGATCATCCCAATCACTGATAACCAGAACTGTTTTTCAGGTTAGATGATTTTTAAAAGACTTTGGGGAGGAAGAATGCAACACGGTCCTAATGTGCAGCACTTAGTGATCTGGGCAGATCAGGAGCCAAAAGCAGCCCCATAATGGGCCCTCTGCTCCCCAATGGAGGCACAGGAAGAAGGGGGGGGTCCTGCAGAACTTGGGCCATCTGCTCATGGTGGTGGCTGTTCCGGACACCCACCTGGCTGTTCACTAGTGGTAGCTGCTTCTTGCATTTGACTGGCTGTTTGTCTGAGGTGGAGAGCAGCAACAGCTCCTCCTTGGGCCAGCCCACCTGTTCATAGCACCCAACCGCCTGTTTGTTTTTAGTGGGCAGAAGGGAAGTAGCAGCTCCTCACACCTGCCTGTCTTGGAGCATCTGCAGAAGCCACCTCTTGCTTGGGGCAGGCCTTGGCAGTAGGGGAAGCAATTCTGGGGGGGCCTCCTGGACTTTTGCCCAGGGCCCCAGAATCATTAAGACGGTCCCTGGCCTGGTAGCTGCATGTTTACTAATTGCAGAGTACCAGTTTAGTTCATTTGACAAAACTTGCAAAGAAAGGTCCAGAGAAGCCAGAAATGCAGTTTTAACTAATGCTTTAAAAACACGCCTTCAGACATAAGTAATGCATAGGCTGCATACAATATGCACAATTCAGAGGGGGAAACCTCTGGTTTCTTCATACCAGAGTGTGGCACAGATTCCTGGGCAATGCCCAAGCACTGTGAAATGGAAGGAAGCAAAATGTCATGTGATTGTGCAGCTCTAAAAGTCTCCCAAAGAGCTGCTCAGCGTCAACTTCCCACCCCATACTGGCTGCCTGATGGGAAATCCATCAGGGGTCAGACCACATGCAGCTGCCTTTTAGTTGTTCTGCCTGAATTGACAATCAGCCAGCAAGTAGCAGCTGGTGAGATCTCTTAAGCCAGCCCTCACTCTGTGCTGTCCAGTAGCTAAAGAGGAAGGAAACTCAGCAACAGGAACTAGTGTACTAGGGAAAGCACAAAAAGAAAATAAGAAAGCAGGAGACCAATAGAATTAGCAAGCATAGATATATAGCTGGTGCTTCATCCTCTGATTGCCAGCAACTCTCCAACTCTTGCGGGATGGGCAGGATACAAATACGCAAAATAAAATAAAATAAAATAAACCTGGAGAAAGCTCTGCATCTAGCAGGAAGATCATAATCTACTAAAGAAATGGTATTCACTGAAACATACACTCATATCACAGACATGGATTATCCCATGAACACCTTTAATACCTATAATCTTATTTAATTGATGAAACTGAAGTCCTCAAATGTTCAGTTCATTTTCATATAAGATAAATAATAATCTAACAATGTCACCGTAGGCAGAGTTACATCCTTTTAAGTCCATTGACTTAAATTGAGTTATGCACTTCTAAATTCATCGAAAGTTATACTGTAAAGAAAATGCTTCTCCACTCAAAGAGCAGTTGGCTTATGGAACATGGTGATGGCAACTCATCTAGTCGGCTTTAAAATGTGATTAGACAAAATCATTGATGCCCTGTCCACCAATAGCTACTAGCAATGAGGATTATATCTTCAGCGATAACTAATGTGGGAATAGCAACGGTGTCACATCTGGGGAGAGGCAAGAACAGGGGGAACATGTGGACTTCATGAGAAACCTATAGGCCTTCTGGGAGCATCTAGAAGTAAAGAAGAGCCCTGCTGGATCAAATCAATGGTTCCCTCTAGTCCAGCATCCTGTTTCACACAGTGGCCAACCAAGTTGCCCTGGAGGGCCAACAACAAACAACGCATACTAGATGTCCACTATGTGAAACAGGATGCCTGACTTGAGGGAGCATTGGTCCGATCCAGCACAGCTGATCTAAAGAAAGGCAACAAAGCACTGGACAACAGATCAAAATGGGGATCTCAAGCTACGCCCTAGATTATTAGTTATTAAAATTAAAATATGTTACATATGATGTTACTTTCCTGCACTGAATAACTAAACACATTTTCAAGAGGGCAGGTCAGAGCCAGAGGAGCTTAGTGCGGGTAGTAGGCTTGGCAGAGCGTGGCACCAGTGGCCCTGTGCCTGTTTCATAACACAGTAAATACCTGCAGACACTGAATACATGGCTCTGCACTTCAGCAGCCAGCAAGCACAAGTGAGTCTAAGCAGAAGTAGCCTACCCCTAGCATTGCAGGGAACTGAGCAGCAAAACACTTTATGACCCACAGCTATTCTAAGCTTTTGTCAGTGCTGGTTTGAAACTAGTTTTGCTAACCGAGACAGCACTGGCTTAAAATAGAGATGTTAAGAGAGATGCTAAAATGCCTGTCATATTAGCACAGACACGGACTGTTCATACCTTCTGTTATATTCGTAGTTAGACTCCTATTTTTCATTAACTTCATTCACGTCTGCTGTAAATAATGATGACAGAGTGTTAAAGGCTCCACTGTCAAATGTGCAGCTGAGGTTAAATAACAGTTTGGGCAAATGCTGTTGCAGCACCTCAGTCACTTTATTGTGGTGTGACTGATACACTGGCTCCCCCAAGTGCTTCACTGTACAACTACAAGCGCATGGCTAAAATAACTGGGCTTCAGGACAGGTAGAATTCCTGAAATACCGTAAAGGATTTCCTGCATGACAAAAAGAAAATGTTGTCTTTGAAATTATATATCCAACTGACTCTGTAATTCTCTACCCTGGCTATCGTCAGCCATGTCTTATACCAGCTAAAATGTTCAGTAAGGGGATTTTTCCTTGCTTCTGTTGGTTGCAGTAGTTGATACCTGCCAATCAGAGACTTGCTCTAAAGTGTTGTTAGGTATGGGCTGGAAGACACCCAAAACTGAATTTGAATAAAATAAACTTTAACTTTCTTGGGCATGATCAGGCTGAAGCAGCAGCGGAAACAATTAAGCAGAAATAACAAAAGTTTTTGAGAGAGAGTAGAAGAAAGTGATAGAAAAAGCTGGAATAAACTAGAGGGCTTTATATCAATATTAGGTCTACATCAGCCCAAGCTAAAACAGGTTAAATTTTAGGTGGAGACCAACATCACTCTGTTGTGATCCATCATTTCCTTATGAAGACATCTTAAAGGCCTTAAACAAATCAGACAGACCAGCAGATTACTTACAACTGTTCTTCGCCTTTTGCTTTTTTGTCTGAAACCAAGTAGACAGTTCCAAAACTTCCCCGGCCAAGTTTCTGCTGCACAGTATATCTTCCAGCAATCAATGCCTTTGAGCAGGTAGAAATGGATGTGAAAGAAGGGCCATGCTTGACAACTTCCTGGAATCTCGACATTTCTCCATGCAGCACAGCTTTTTGTTGTATTTATACACTAAAGGCCAACAACTCCTTTAATCCCAAAGCAACTACAAAAAGAGCCGGGGGAAAACAAGTGTTACAAATCTTTAAAATATTGTTTGTGTCAGTTTAAGGGAGAATTTCTTAGAATACAGTATCATTATTATCAAAAATTTCACTATATGAGTTAGAATCCTGCTGTAGATGCAAAACCCAACACACATCTCATGCACAAACTTTTGGCAATGGCTGGTGACGGCAAAGTTCAGAAGCTGGTCTTGTAAAATATACAGCAGATATCTGGCTTTCACTTACCCCGCATTTCAATTGTAGGTTACAGGCTATTTGCTGTGGAACAGCTGAGTTAGTAGCAAACAGCAGCACAGATGACAATCTCATTCAGTCGCAAAGGCTCAGCTTTTAGTAAGAGCAAACTGAAGAAATGGGGTGTATTTTATATGACATTAACAAAGTGTTTTGATTCAAGACTGACAACAAAATTATAGGATTTTTAAAAAATGGTCTTTACTTGATATGCATTGAAATGCTAAATTTCAAAGCAATGTGGAACCATAGATACTTTTCACAATGTGGAGCTTGTCTTAACGCAGTTAACAATACGAGCATGAGTTTGTTCTGGTTTGTACCTAGATGGCCGATCCACGGTAATTATTTACAGTGTCGCAAACATAAATAATTCTTTAACATGACACAAGTATCTGATTTTAGGACTGCAGTATTTAATATCCTGATAGAGGGCCGTGATGGCACAGAGATTGAGCTGCAGACTGGAAAGTGGGTAGCTCAGCAGTTCGAGACCTGAGTGCTGCATGACGGAGTGAGCTCCCATCTCTGGTCCCAGCCCACCAACCTAGCAGTCTGAAAGCAAGAAAATGCAAGTAGATAAATAGGTACCGCTGCGGTGAGAAGGTAACAGTGTTCCGTGCGCCTCGGCGTTTAGTCATGATGGCCACATGACCGCAGGAAAAGTCTTTGGACAGTGCTGGCTCTTCGGCTTGGAAACGGAGATGAGCACTGCCCCCTAGAGTCAGATTCAACAGGCTTCTGAGTACGGGAAACCTTTACCTTTATCTTATACTAACATACAGATTATGAATTATTTATTTATTTATTTTATGAGATTTATATCCCGCCCTCCCCGCCATTCGGCAGGCTCATGGCGGCTAACAGCATATTCAGACACTAAAATATACAATATCCTAAAAACATTAAAATACATAAGACAGCATAATAACATAATACAGATGGCATCTCCTCATTTGGCATATCAGGGCAGCGTCTAGATGTTCACCAATATGAGCCGTCACACAGACTGGCAGATAAAATCGGGCCAGGGCCAAAGATGTAGATATTAGGCGGCCCCTACTTAAATGCCTGGTGGAAGAGCTCCGTCTTACAGGCCCTGCGGAACTGTAAAAAGTCCCGCAGGGCCCTGATGTTATCCGGGAGCTCATTCCACCAGTGTGGGGCCACCACTGAAAATTACTGTGTGTACGGCTGTAGTTCCTCATACATTTGTTTTCTCAGACACTAAAGGCAAACACAATCATTAACTGAATTTTATGCAATACCAGCAACATATACAGCACTTTACAGTTTCATAAGCCTTTAGGGGCTTACAATCTTTCTTTTGATATTTGAAAAAGACGAGAATTGTGACAATACGTGGAAGATTTCTGTCTGTTTCCTTTCCTTGGTGTACCTTAACAGAGAGGGGCAATTTCTTCTCAGGTATAGCTCTATGTCCTGAGTTTCTACCACAGCCACACACATTGCTGATTTATTTGAAACAGTTTTAACTCATCCTTCCTCAAAAGGAGCTAATGGTGGTGTACATTATTCTCCTCTTCTCCACTGAATTCTCAAAAGGTAGGCTGGGCTGAAAGAGAGAATGAATGGCCCAAGGTCAAACAGCAACTTTGGTGTAGTGGTTAAGTGCGCGGACTCTAATCTGGGAGAACCGGGTTTGATTCCCCACTCCTCCACTTGCACCTGGCTGGATGACCTTGGGCAAGCTATAGCTCTGTACCAGCCGTTCTCTCAAGGACAATTGTCTCAGAGCTCTTTCAGCCCCACCTACCTAACAGGGCATCTGTTGTGGGGAGGGGAAGGGAAAGGAGTTTGTAAACCACTCTGAGACTACAAGGGAAGGGCGGGGTATAAATCCAGTCTCTTCTTCTTCTTCTTCTTCATGGCAGAATGGGGGTTTGAACCTGGATCTCTCAGGCTGTAATCCCAAGGATATTTCCCTGGGTTTAAGCCCAATTGAAAAACACAGGACTTACTTCTGAGTAGAACAGTTTAGAACTGCTACCACATGACCCTAGCCCAACACTCTAACCACTACACCACACTGACTCTCATGAAGCTGGTCAGTCAGGAATTTTTAAAAAAAAAAATAATGGTAGAATTTTTTTCTTTGTTAAATGATGCTGTTTGATCAGCAAACACATTTCATTTTAAAGCTGTAGAATGCCTATGCCTAAACAGTAGCTTTCTTCATATGCATCAACTGAGGCCTATGAATATGTAATTTGTAACAATAACACCATGTGTGTGAAACTGTTCTGACACCCAGCTGGCTGAGATACTGACACATCCTGTGCCAAGGACTTGTACTTGGCTGTGTGATTTCCTAATGAAGTACAGCCAAACTTCTAATTACTGAAAGTGATGTTCACAATAGAACAAATGAACTGTAATCTTGGCTTCAAAAAGAAAACACTTTAAATGTGACAGAATATGAGCATCTTTCCAATTCCCTGCCCTCCAACAGAAAGGAATAACACAAATAATCATAGTGTATTAAGGCTACCAGCTAGGAAAACTCCTGTGTTTATAATTCTCAGTTTGCCTAATGAAGCCAAGGAGGTCATAATAAAGTCTACAAAACAAAAAATACCTGCTAATATTTTTTGCAGACTTCTTTTGTGAACCGTCCGTATGTTATGCAGTTTCTCATACAGACTTTTACGTAGCCTGCGCCATCTTCAGGGACAGCTCTACTGAACTACCTTACAGGGTAAATACTTGGATTACAAGAAGGTAACATATGTGAAATCTTGAACAGTATGAATAAGTGCTAAACAAACATTATAGTTGTGTGGGCATAGGCTAGTATGTATGTGTAGTACACACCAGTGGTACTATCCTAACATTATTTGGATCCCAGAGATCATCCCACCTGGTCTTCAGATACACCCTCAATTGAACTTCATTAGATTCACATCAGTTTACTGAGAACACATTCTGTCAGCTTCCCAGCTGCTCTTAAATCTGTCATGAAACTGGCATGCATCTAACCATTCTAAAATAATTTTGGTAGCGATAATTTCAAAAGCAATAATAATTTAAAAACTGGGCTTATTTATAGAGATTATTAACAGCATCTTCAGCCACATTTTGAATTAATAAATAATTTTTTTGCCAACAATCCATTGCGCTGGTATGATGAAGGTATTCCATGACTGCAGTTCCAAGGAAAGTGCTGGAGATAATTTAATAAAAAGCTTCCAGTTTTTAAAAGAAAGTGTCTTCCATCTATCAAGTCAGTGTTTAGCTGGATGCACAAATCTTTCCTCAGTTTCTCTGGAAACTGTCTGCCTTACAAGCAGTGTTCCCTCTAAGCTGAGTTAGTGTGAGCTAACTCACAGTTGTTTAGCCTCCAGCTCACATTTTTGTCTTAGCTCAGGAAGGATGCCTCCAGAGCAAACTAGTTTATGCAGTAGCCAAATCGCTTGCTCACGACTTTAATGCCAGTAGCTCACAAAGTAGAATTTTTGTTCACAAGACTCCACAGCATTGCTTATAAATAAAATTCAACTTAAATTGCCCATATAAACAGACACCAACACAGCCACAACCACTGCTATGGACTGCAGTCAGTTCCTAGAGACTCGTTGAAAGGGGGACGATGACATTTTTTAAACCCCACTTTAGCCCCTGTGACCAAAGCCTGTTTAAAGGGTAAACAATCAGTTTAAAAATATTTAACTAGTTAGTAACTTAACTCAGAAGTTAGTAACTTAACTCATTTTTAACCCCACCCTTTCTCCAAAGAGCGAAGGGCAGCGTTACACGCCTCTCCCCCCATTATATCCTTCACATCCATCCTGTGAGACAGGTCAGGCCATCGGTGGCTGGCTTCAGGTTACGCACGGAGGGATAGGAACCCAGATTTAGCTAAAAACCCCACTGGCTGTCAATATGCAGCACTCAAAGGATGCGGGGGGGGGGGGGGGACCTTTTCCATTTACCTCGCCCATCCACTCAGCCAAGATGTGGGGGGTGGGGGGAGAGAAGTTTCCCGCCCCTCTCTCAGCCACCCCTCTTGCTCCGGGGTAAGGCTACCCGCCACTCCGACCCGCACGGTTAAATCACTCCCTCTTTTTGCTATGTTTGGTTTCTGTTGCCAGGAGACGGCGCTGTGCACGACGGGAACACACTCTCCCGCGTGTGGGCGGAGCTAGAGAGGAAAGGGAGGGGAATAGCTGGGGGAGGGAACGTGGCCTCCCCACGATGACGTAGCCTGAATTGCCCCGCCTTTTCCTCCCGTCCCGCCGCGCGCCCCAGCAGTCCAGTGGGGGTCTATGAAAAGAACGCTCTTCCCGCAGGTAACCTCGCGCCCCCCAAGCCCATATCCGCCTCCTCTCCCCTTCACCTCAAGGCGAGCGGGCCGATGGACGGAGGAGGTAGCCCCGCCCGTTGTCGGTGCCCTGCCTGCTCGGGGAGATAAGCGGAAGTGCCCGGGAACTCGGCCGGAGGAGTGCAAGAGCCGTTCGAGTGCGGTTGCAGAAATGCAACGGGTCTTGCTGCCTCTTTCGCTGCACTTCCCGCTGGAGATAGCGAGTCATGCGGTTCATCTGCCTGCAAGGTTAAAGGCGTAGGACCAGTGTTCCCTCTAAGCTGAGTTAGTGTGAGCTAGCTCACAGTTATTTAGTCTCCGGCTCACACATTTTCGTCTTCGGTCAGAAAGGATGGCTCCAGAGCAAACTAATTTATGCAATAGCCAAATCGCTTGCTAACAACTTTAATGCCAGTAGCTCACAAAGTAGAATCTTTGCTCACAAGACTACACAGGTTAGAGGGAGCATTGCGTAGGACCTCTGCCAGGGAGAAAGGGTGGCAAACCGAGCAGGAGGGACTAACTCCTGGAGAAAGCATGCACACGAAAGCATGAGTAAAACTTCGTTGGTCTTAAAATTGCCATTGGACTCTTAACTTTGTTCTATTCCTTCAGACCAGCACGGCTACCCACCTTGATCTATCCTGGAGAAAGGGCTATATTCCTAAAAGTGCAGGCAGAATAGTGTAAGATTTGTTCATCGTCACACAAACACATCCCTCTGGTAGACTCAAGTGGGCAGCTGTGTTGGTCTGAAACACTAGAATGAAGTTTGAGTCCAGTGGCACACACCTTTAAGACCAACAAAGTTTAATTCTGGGTATAAGATTTCATGTGCATGCGCATTTCTTCAGATACATTGAAACAAACTTTCTCAAGTCTACCTGTATGTAAGGCTTGAGGAATTCTGTAGCAATGGGTCAAGAAACTAGTGTGGACTTTTAAAAAATAAATGTTTTTAAATTTTTAATTTAAATTGGATTTTTAAAAAATAAAATGCTTTTTGATGAAAAATCTATTTAGGAGATATTATAGTCCAAAGGTTATTCATTATGAAATAAGGATTCGTTTTTAATTATATAGTATGAGGCTGAATATTCATGCAATGTTTAAATTTTGTAGTAAATGATTTCCATTAATCCATTCACAATGGCATACTCTGTCAGAGGTTTTTGTAAGATTACTGGACAGTTTTTTAATCTAGAAGATATAATCACAGATGCTTGGTTTTACTGGTCTCAGAACTGTGAATTTGTGTCTGCAGAGATCACGGGCCTCTTCACAGCAAAAATGTTATAAAATAAACATACAGAGTTAAGAGACCTCAGTCTTATTGGTCCTCTGCAAATCTATGCATACAGAATCAACCCTTTAAGTTCTAAGTTCCACGAAATTCAATGAATATAAGGTTGGGGTGGAATAAGTCTGGATAAGGAGATGTTAAGGACTAAGCTGAGGTGGGAGGGGCAAGCAGTACAAATGAAAATGAAACCTTTGAGCAGAATACTCCAGAAATCCTTGTGAGCATATCCTCATGGGTATTTAAGCAAATACAAGAATACATATGCTATATAATGTTATTGTTTTAGTTAAATGAAATAATTTAAATGGTTACTGTTAATTACTATTTTACTCCTACCAGTAAAGTGCAGTAGAAAAGTTGTCCAAATATGAATGAGTAACATATTAAACTGGAGACAGTTCACCTTGCAATGGTTTCATAATTACCTGTTTCAAGTGGTAAATAACCAATCATTAATTTTCTGGTATAACTGAAACTAACCTGAAAAGTTATTACACTACAATGAAACCTTCATCTGGGTTGTAAATATTAGGGCCAGCAAGAATGAGCTCTTATATAGAAAACCATGATTTAAATTGAGTCTTACTGACTAGTGATTTAAATCATGACTTAAATCACAATTTAAATAAAATCCTCCTTCAAGAAGCCCAAGCCTGGGTTTCTCTGAGCCACTACCTCCCACACTAGCAAGCAGTGCTCAAGCTTGTAGTTCCCTGTGGTGAAACACAAGAAAACCAAAATATTTTTTTTAAAATGCACACAGGTTTATTGAACAAAGTTAGTACTAAACAGTCTCTCAGATCAAATAGCAAAGAAGACAGTAAAAGCTAACATTTCTTCCTGACGCTTCAGTACCTGGCATTAACTGGTGCACCATTCACAACAGCTGAATCTAGGATAGAAGCTTATGCATCTGTTCCATGGGATCTTAAGTATCACCCTTATCTAAGGCCCAGTTGTAGTTTCCAGGTCCCTGACATCAGATGGTCTTCAGAATCCAATCAAAGTACTCATTCACTGACGCCTTCAAAGAGATGATGCAAACTACTCCTGGTTCTCCCCCCATCTATTTACTGAACTGAGCACAGGTATTTCCACTTAACCGATTACCACACACTGATAAGGGGCCTTGAAAGAAGTACAGACTGTGAGAGAGGCTAATCACAAACATCTGGAAGCTGAAGCAGCCCTGTTTGATTCGTTTTAACCCTTAGTGAAACTAGGGTGCTTTGCCTCACACAATATCGGTGAAGAAATGGATGCGAGAAGAATTAAGGGACAATTCATGCAGCCATTTCTGAAGACCCCAGATGATGACTTTGTCACCATTGCCACAAAGTCAGTGTGGTGTAATTTTATTATTGGGGGGGGGGGGGAGGTGTCTGCATCTGGAAGTCATGTTGACCTCTTGTGACTAACCCCTACTGGGGGCCAGGAGGATATTCAGAGAGGTAGCTGAATAAAGCCTACTTCTGTCCTCCTCCTGACTTCGTATTCCAAGTGAGTCTCCCATCCAAGTACTAACCACAGTCAACCCTGCTTAGTTTCTGAGATCTGACGAGATTGGGCTTGCCTGGGCTATCCAGGTCAGGGTGGTGTAATGGTTCAAGTGTGTCTAACGAGGATCTGGGGGAACCCAAGTTTTTATCCCCCTTCTGTCATGGTAGCTTCTTGGTGCTTTGCCAGAGAGCCAGCTTGGTGTAGTGGTTAAGAGCAGTGGACTCTAATCTGGGTTTTATTCCCCACTCCTCCACATGAAGCCAGTTGGGTGACCTCAGAACTCTCTCAGCCCCGCCTACCTCACAGGTTGTCTGTTGTGGGGAGAGGAAGGGAAAGCAATTGTAAGCCACTCCGAGACTCCTTCGGGTAGTGAAGAGCAGGGTATAAAGCCAGGTCTTCTTTTTCTTCTTGGTAACTTGGCCCAGTCACATAGCCTAACCTTCCTCATAAGGTGGTTGTGAAGAAACAATACAGGAGAGGAGGAACCATGTACACTGCCCCAAGCACCTTGGAGGAAATGCAAGATAAAACTGAGTAAATAAAATACATGAAACAAATCTGGCTCCCAAATGTGTTTTGTGGTCTAGCGCTGCAGTTCAGGTTGATAGAGCTGTTTTTGGCTCCCCTACTACGTGTGCTCCATGCTAGCCCCTTCCCAAACTTATCAGTGAGGAGAGTTTGTGAGATACAACCAAAAAAATCCAATATATCTTAATAAATACATAAACACTACCTACGACAAATGTGAACTCTGACTATGATACCTCAAAGACAACATGACTGAACATTCTTTAAAAACAAAGGATAAAAAGTGGTTTAAGTACTAATAGCTTTTTAATAAATATATCTAAACAAAGAGCATATAGATTAACATGTAAAACAGTATGAGCAATGAGAACAATAACACTAATAGAAAACAACAATATTTGGTTATTGTCACTTGAGTAAAATGTTGATATTAAGATACTAGTATGTGAAACTTTGTAAAATGTATTGATATCTCTGTACCTCTGTATTCCTATTAAAACATCAATTAAAAAAATGTAAAAACTGAGGCTTGAAGTTTGCCACACATATTTGCAGAAAAGTTCAGGAGCAGCTGGAAATATGGGCTGTGTCATACCTGTATTTCCTCACATTCTTTGGTGCTGTTGTACATGCTCATAGCAGCATCAAGTCTTCTAGGATGCGGTTCAGATGCTGCCATGAGTTCTTCCCACTGTCTCCATCTTCACACACACTGGTAAGTTTAGGAGAAGGAAGACCTCTGGGCCTTCTAATGTGCCCAGCAACTCAGCAGGGTCTTGATTCAGAATAGATCCAAAATTAGTTTCAAATCTCTAGTAAAGGGTCTTCAAATTAGTATGTTTTAATGAGCCTTATTCATAATCAGATAGGGTTGGGCCTTCCCATCACACATGCTAATTTGCTAATGTCAACACTGTAGATCTCATTCATTAAAGACTGTGTGGTATAGTGGTTATGTTGGGCTAGGATCTGAGAGACCCAGGCTGGAGTCCCCCCACTCAGACACTGAAACTTGCTGAGTGACCTTGGGCCAGTGACACACTCTCAGCCTAACCTAATCCTGTGAGGATAAAATGGAGATGAATGTAAGTCATTCTTGGTCCCCACTGGGAACAAAGGTAGGATATAAATGAAATAAATAAAATTATCTAGGTGATTGCAGTTGGTTTACTATAGAGAATACTCCGTTTGAACCCAGATATCTACCACAGGTTGATAGAAATAGATCCCAACATATTTTGTAGTTTTAACTAGCTATTTTACTTGTGCTGTTTGTGCTTTGCTTTTGAGGATGTTTTCCCCTGTCTCCTATGTTTTAACAGGTGCATTTCACTCCACTGCTATGGGCATCCATGGAATGATGAGCTATGTAGCGGAACACAAGCAATTCTTTGTTGACCTGCAGTTGAGGAATACAAAAGTAATAATTGATGGAAATAACCTATACCACCGACTTTACTTCGATGCAAATCTGGACATTCGGCATGGTGGGAATTATGATTCTTTTACAGATATCACACACAAGTTTTTTGAAACACTGACTCTGTGTGACATCAGACCATATGTTGTGCTAGATGGAGGAAGTGATGCGTCTGATAAGAAGTTCACGACCTTAAAGGAAAGAGCTCAGGAGAAGATCCAGTTGGCTTTTTCCATCTCTCGTGGCGGTGCTGGAAGCGTATTACCTTTGCTCATCAGAGAAGTATTTAAACAGATCTTAACCAAATTACAAGTACCTTTTGTCCAATCCTTTTCAGAAGCAGACAGGGACATTGTGTCATTAGCCAATCACTGGAATTGCCCCGTGTTGACTTTGGATAGTGACTTTTGTATTTTTGACCTAAAAGCAGGCTATTGTCCTCTGAATTCCTTTCAATGGAGAAACATTTGCACATGCAAAGAATCACAAGACTGCTACATCCCAGCAAAGTGCTTCTCCTTAGAGAGATTTTGTAAGCATTTCGGCAATATGAACAAAACTCTCCTGCCGCTTTTTGCAGTAATGAGTGGCAACGATTATATTAACCTGCCTGCAATGGAAATGTTCTTCAGCAAGGTACGCCTTCCTGTTGGAGGCTACGGGAAAAAATTTAAAAAGCATATTCGTATTCAGGGGCTTCTGAATTGGCTGTCTCGGTTTGCTGATCCTGCTGAGGCGATAGAAAATGTACTGAAATATCTTAGGCAGCATGAGAAAGAGGAAACAAGACAGTTTCTCTGGGCTTCTATGGAGGAATATGAACCCTCTGATGTCAATCTGCAAGACTTTTTTCAGAACGGACATTATGAATCAGAGGCAGCCAAGAAACAAGAATTTCCTCTGTGGATTCTTAGGGCTTTTGCTAAGGGCCTTCTCGCACCGTTCATTAGTGATGTCCTGGTATTAAGAAGGATAATTCTCCATGCTCAGGTGGAGAATATGCAGAGACAGAGTAGTCATGTTGCAGCTCTGTCCATTCGACAGGTGATTTATGGGCTGCTACTGAATACTTCAGCAAGTTTGTTCCACACCTCTGCCAGGAAACATCCCATTTCATCCACTCCCACCCTTTGTGAGTTTGACAGATTCAAAAAAGAACTCAGGAAATCGTTCATTACAGCAGCACCATTCCCAGGAAAGTTTGCTCTGACTACGTTAAATGAGGTAAAAGTTCATGATGGCATATGATGCAAGTTTATTAGCAGGGCTTTGTGGAATTCTGCAGGAGCATTTTAAAATGTAGATATCTGATTAGATTTCATTTAAAAAAATCTAGCCTTCATGGCTGCAAAGGTATGCATGAAAGTGCACAAGCAATTGCTGGTGAAAAACTGATTACCAGACTGATTGGGGATCTCATTTAGATAGACAGTTGGTCAGTGTCTAGGGCTAAATTGACCACCACCCAATAACTAAATGTTACAAGCAGAGGTATGTTGGATAGATATTAATATAGAATTTTTCAGTAAATAGGCCTTCGGGGTAATGGTCAGGTGTTATTAAAACAAGTTCTCGTGCCATAAAGAGGCAGTACGAAAGCAAACAAAATGCTTATGGGGTAAATGTGCTTTCTGCAAATAGTATGACTAGGCAGATTCACTGGAAAGGGCAGGGTGTTATTTGATTTCAGGTTCAGCCTAATTAAAAATTTTTGCTGGCTTCAAGTCTCCTTATAAAAGTTTGCTGCGTTTGTTTGCAGGTTCCCTTAGCAGATCGTCTGCAACTTTTGTTGGATACCTTGGGAGTGACAGCCAGTGTCCTTGAGACAGTTCCTGGTCTGTTGCAGCTCCCTGTGGCAGTGACCTGTTTCTGGATACGGTATTCAGAACCCAAAGTGAAGTTACAGCACATGAAGGCTTTACTACTTGGAATGGTATTTGGTGAATTACACAAAATACTAAAGAACCCAGGTAGGCCTTCAGAGTCCTTCAAGGCGGTTTTTTGAACCCTATTAGAAATACTCTTTTTTTGACTCTGAAGTTCCTACCTTTCCATGCTTGGATTTCCATTACCAATCAGCATTTCATTTCAACTGATGACTGATCTATCTTAAAGCTATTGGTGTGGCATGACAGACATTTACAAGATACTTTGCAAAGAAGTTACATGAAAAAATGTACAATGTTCTGTTTCTGCTTTCTGTGCTTAATTGGCAATATTCAAAAGAACATGCTTAGTATTCTTTGGGTTCCCACTCCAAACTTTTATGTTCATTTTTGTTTATAAGGTAATGGATCTTATAGCAGAAAGGCAGGTGTACAGCAAGGGTTTTGTAGGCGCCTGAACAATGAAGTAGGTAAATTGCTGCCAGCGACATCTCAATAAAATGCATGAAAGACAAGGATTCTGTTGAGCCCCACTGTGCATCTTAAGTCATCCCCAAGGAATATTACATATCTTTTCCAGGCATCCCTGCATTTCATATTTAAGAACATACAATCCCGATCAGAATTTAAAGCACAAAGTTAGTTGGTAGAAGTTACTTTTTGAAAGACGTGCCCCACAGATTTAACACTTCCACGTGAATTCTTGCTTAACATCTTAGACCATTCATAATAGTTTTCCTTTCCCCCCATTGTTATCTAGAGCCCGGGGCTCTTCATGCAGAAGTCGATAAAATAGTGTATGGCCAGTTCCTGAAATGGAAGGGCCAGAAATCTCAAGAAGAAGTGCTGGAATTGGACACTGCACACATTTTCTGCCAGTGGCAGTGCTGCCTCCAGATGGCATTGTATCTCAACCAGCTGCTGTCTGCTCCCCTCCCTGAGCCAGATCTAACACGGTAAGAATGCCTTAGATGACAAATTTACATATAATCAGTCCCACTGATTTCTAAGTAAGCATGCACAGGATTAGGAAGTACAGGTACATAGAATCCCATACCTTTCAATGCACTGTAAACTTTCCTAGAAGTGTATTTAGTCTATACTTTTGAGATGCTCTTTTTTGTCTACGCTGCACTTTCTGCACCTTCAAATACAGGCAACTGGCATATTTCTTGAACCAGTTAAGATCATAACCAACTGTTGTGATACAAGGCTGCTGCAATTATGAAGTAGCTTTAGCCCAACACATCAAAACTGTTTTATCATCTTATGGTGTTTGAGTCCTTTTCTTGGCACAAGAACCCCGTGCCCTGTAGAGATTAAGGAAATTTGGCATCGAGTGAAATTCTGTGAAATTTTCAGTTTGAAGTTACAAAGTCATATACCATGCCATTTGAAAGCACTTTTAAAGCATTCACAGCATCTCATTAATTCTTACAACATTCTGGAAAAGCAACTTAGTATGTTTTGCATTGTAAAGCTAAGAAATGCAGGTTAGCCTAAAGCACGGGTGGCCAAACTGTGGCTCAGGAGCCACATGCAACTCTTTCACACATATTAAGCGGCTCCTGGCAGGGTGGCTGGAGAAGCAATGGGGAGCCATGTCTCCCCAATTGGTCTTCCCTTCTTCAGCCAGTGTTCCCTTCTCTGGGTAGGGTTAATGGGGGGGGGGGGGAGGAGCAGAGAAAGCAAACAACTTTAACTTGGAGAAAGCATTTGTTTCTTTAAATCCCATCTCCAAGCCAAGCTAGCCGATGTGGGGGCAGGGGGGAGCTTAGAGGATGCATTTAAAGTTGCTTTCTTTCCACCTCTTCCTCCCTCCCTCCTCATGTATTTGCTTCCTTCTTTCCCTCCCTCCCTCCCCCCTTTTTCCCCTCCCCCTTTTTCTATCTTCCTTCCCCTCCCTCCCTCTTTCCTTCATCCCCATCTAGTTATCAATTTAATGTTAATTTAAAAAACAATTTTGCATATTTTCCAATAAAAACATGTAATATTTGTTCATGTCTTGCGGCTCTCAAACATCTGATGTTTATTCTATGTGGCGCTTACGCTGACCAAGTTTGGCCACCCCTGGCCTAAAGCTACCAAGTGAAGTTCATGGATAAAGTTGGTACTACCTAGTTCACTTTTGTATCTACTGTACAATCTCTGCTATCTGTCTGCGATCCTAAAAAACACAAATCAAACCCTACTACAATCAGAGGAAAAGCTTTGTGTTCATTGCTGGAATTATGTAATACCAGGTAGAATAATGGCTAGATTCTCCAAATTGTAGTGGTGGACACAGAGGTTCCATGCCCCACTCAACCATGAAGTGCACTGGATGACTTTGGGCCAATCACTTTGTCACCCTAACCTAACCTGATTTTTTTTTAAAAAAGTTTATAACAACTCAACACCCAGTAGAATGAGGGAGCTGCTGCATTTTATATTCATAGTTTGGTACAATGTTTTTGTTTGCTTTTTGCTCTTCCTCTGATGTTCCGTTTTTTACCTATCATGTTGCACCTTCATTATCTCAGCAAATATCTACTATCCAGAAGTACCTGTCCTGGGAACTGGAACCATAAAGTCTGGTCTTGTGCCTTCTAAGAATCTTTTCCAGTAACCATCCAGGTTTTTAGAATAGGATTCTTTTTCTGCTATGATACTTTTTCACGTTTATTTCGTTTAGTCAACCATAGGGATAAATGATCTTGCTTAACCTCCTGCAGCAAGTTGCAAGGCATGTTATTCCAAACACACCCCCTTCATCTGAGTACTAAATTTGTAAAAAAGGGCAGTAAGAAGAAAGCGGTAAGCTGTGGTAGATATGGAAAGTTAATTTTCTATCTTTTTTTGGGGCAGGCTCTACAATGGGACCCTTGTGCATAGACTCAACCATGAGCTAAAGACAACAATGGCCACACCAGACAGTCTCCTCAGTGCATCTCCAAAGATGCACCAGCTTTATTGCAACATGGTACGTGTAGTGAGATGTGTCATACCTACAGATTTCTTCCAGAAAAAGAAGGCCATGTCCCGTAAGAAAAAGAAACAAGCTGTTAAGCAAGTGCTGGACAAGAGAGAAGCTGCTACAGTGGAAGTTGTGCCTTCATGCAGCATTAACAACAGATTCACAACATTCATGACGGAAGACTAAAGGTATGTTTCATTAGAAATAAGAGGTTGCAGTTAATGTATTATTTTCATTGCTACTTCAAGTCTCATTGGAAAGTAGGACACCAGAACCATACGTTACGTGGAAATGTAGTGCTCTCTCTAGTTTGCTTTGCCTGCTCTAAGGTTTGGTTTTAGCTAGTCCAAAACAAAAAAGCCACTTTTGAGAAAGAAGCAGGGAGTACTCTCACTGATTTAAGATAATAATATTGCCTACATGGTCTATGCACAGTGGCCTAAGACACTAGCATAAACTCAGAACAAATGCACAAATCTCTACGTGGAATGCATTAAGCAGAGGTACACAAAATTCATGCATCCTTTACACAAAATTCTGAGAATCTCCACTGTTTCATTCTAACTATAGCTCTGTGTATGCAAAACTGAAAAAAAGTGTTCACATTGTTTGCTGTGATACGTGCAAGTAGGTTTCATTTCTCTCCAGTTTTCTGATAGCCAAATGTCATTTGCCACATTAGCCAGAACATGAATTCACAATACTTTACTTTTTTATTCTTGTGAGTACTATTCTGTATAGCAAAGGTAAAAATTTCCCTTGCTCGAAAGCCAATCGAATCCGACTCTAGGTGGCGGTGCTCATATCCGTTTCCAAGCCGAAGAGCCAGCGCTGTCTGAAGACTTCTGTGGTCATGTGGCTGGCATGACTAAACGCCGAGGCGCACAGAACACTGTTACCTTCCCACCAAAGTGGTGCCTATTTATCTACTTGTGATTTCTTGCTTTTGAACTGCTAGGTTGGCAGGAGCTGGGGCCAGAAACAGGAGCTCACTCCATCACAAGGCACTAGGGTCTCAAACTGCCAAGCTACTGACCTTCCAGTCTGCAACTCAGCATCTTAACCTCTGAGCCACCATAGCTCTGTATTTTATATAGAAGCCATTAATTTTGCCTCTTGCAACTGATTTGCCAGATAACTACCAATTTTTTCCTGGGATGGGCCTATTACCAAAATTTGCATCAACAACCACCAAAACAGAGAGTGAATTTGAGGCAGAACACTGACATTTTGTGATGCCGGACATAGTATTAAAAATACCTGAGTGTGTATTAAAAATCACTGTTGCCAAATAGCACAGCATATGTCAGAAATGGAGATCAGATAAAATGTGTGTCCCCTCTTGCAGTCAGAAATACCTCAAAAACCAAATGCTGTTTTTCTCTAATATTGCCAAATGAAACAAAAAAGTGTCCATCTGTAATGCCTGAAACTGGATCTCAGCTTAGGCGTCTTAGGCATGAGTAGAAAAGCTACTGTTTGTACACACAGGTTGGAAGGGTTACTGAATTTTTTTTTTAAAAATCTGGACACGTTGCATTCAGAGTTACTGAATGTGTTTTGAGTATTCCTGTAACCTTTAGAAACAACTTTTCAGGAGAGAAACAGCTGCAGCAGGAAGGGAGAGAAGTCTTGTCATCCGACACACAAAGCCGTGACAGCTATGTGTGCTTCTTTAGATCCTGGTTACGGTTTGAAAGCAAAATAACTTGAATAGATGAAGACTGGATTCTCCATACTAACACATACAGACGGAATAAAAGGAAATCAAGAGTTACATTAAAAGAGACAGCAGATCTGCCGAGGAAATCCAGAACTCCTTTGTCTTTTCAGATGCTTAAGAAAAAAGGGGACTTATATCATGGGCCCGACACAGCAGAGGTTCACTCATACATGGAGTATGATTAACATACTTGGGGTTCAGACTACTGAATGGAAAACTGGCTGTCGAATAAAAAAAATCACTGTTAAATATGTGACAAGGGAATGCACAGAATGAAATACAGCCTTCTCTGTCCAAGTGAAAAGTCACCTTGGAAGTTAAAAAAAAACCAGAAATCATTTTCTGATTTGTGAACCAGATTCATTCAAAATATCAAGTTACACATCTGCACCTTTTTTTTTTCTTTTTTTTTAAGAAAAGCAGACATTTACTTCAAAAATTGCAATATAGGCTTTTCAATCACAAAAAGAAAGAAAAGACAGTGATCCGACAGTGGTCACATCTGTGCAAGGAACTTCGGATACAAAAAAATAGCACAAGGAACACATTGCAGGATAACCTAAAATAAATACAGGAGCTGGAACATGGCACTCTTGTAACTCTTCCTAGACCAGATGGAATGCCTTGGAAAATTCATCAGTAAAGTCCCACCACCACCATAAAAGTAAAGGTTTCTTTCTTAAATAAAAACTAATGTCTAATACATGTTTCTATACACGTATACCTCTTTAAGAGCAAAAGGTGGGTCTTAGGCTTTTGACATTTGTTTCTTTTTAAAGTAGTCTCTCACATACTTACAAAGTTCCATTCAGTTTAAAAAGTAAAGTTTTGTGTTTGAGGAAAAAAAGTTACCAAAGTTGCATAATTTTGTTTTGTTACTCCCTCAGGTGGAAGTTTAGAAGTCAACAGTCTTTAAAATTGCCAATGTTCATTTTCAGTCAGTGAAAGAGGAGGACTTGTCAAAAGCCCTTCTTGTGTCGCTTCCACCTACACAGACAGCAGTTTCTAGTTTTGCCAACAAAGAATGCAATGTGCATCATACATCAAGAAAAGACGATACAGACGAAGAACTGATGTGTTTCTGGGTCTTATCTCTGCTTCTTTCAACCTTCTTTATGAGTTCTGCTACGATGCCTACTGAGGAGGTGAGCCCCAGAAGAAACAGCAAGTCTGAAAAAAAAAAAAGTGATACGATAAACTTTTCAACTGTCTGGGGACACCGATTCAGCTGTTTAAAGCAGACAACAAGCAATTCAACTGTCTCCCAAAGTTACATATCAAGGAAGTTCTACTAATGTAAATGAAATAAAATCTGAAAAATAGAGCCACGAGGAGAAAGGACTCAAGATATATGTTTTGTTTGTTTTTCTATTGATGTTTAAATAATTCTCCATTTATTTATCAAATATGGAAGTGTTTCATTCTTTATCAACTATTCAAAATTAAATGGACCATTTAAACTGGACCACTGTGCTTGTTTTGTATGAGTAACAGGAATTGTTTTACAGCTTTCTAATGCCCAGCATCGTAACTGCTTCCAGAAGAAATCATTTTTAAAAAAATTAATGTGTTCTTCTCTGCAGTGAGCGGAGCACCACATCCTCAGGAGATGGAAAAGGCAGACCAGAGTTCTTGAGTTCCCAAAAGAGACCTCAGCTTAAATGAACGAAGTCTGAGTCCACTGGCACCTTTAAGACCAACAAAGTTTTATTCAAGGTATAAGCTTTCGTGAAGATTATGAAGTGTGTGTGAACACGAAAGCTTACACTTTGAATAAAACTGTTGGACTCAAACTTTGTTCTGCTGCTTCAGACCAATACAGCTGCCCACCTGACTCAACTAAATGAATTAAACTAGCTTGTGGAGAAGAGATTTATACCCTGCCCTTCACTACCCAAAGGACACTCACAGTGGCTTACAATCCCTTTCCCTCCCCACAACAGACACCCTGTGAGGTAGGTGGGGCTGGGAGAGCTCTTGAGAAAACAGTTCTGAAAGAACTTTTGTTTATATAATTTTTTTGTATTGCTTTTCTTTAAAACTACAACAGGCCATAGGAAGGGGGGAACTACATACAGTGGGAGAAAGAAAAGAAGGCCACTAAAAGCCCAAGTGGCAGGGGTCATTTTCAACGTTACATAGCTTGGTTGAGATTTCACTTACAATACATTTTAGTAAGATGAAGTATAAGAGTTATGTTTATATACTATTTAGTAATACAGAAGGATTTTTTTAAGGCTGAAATAGGTACATCAGGCAATTCATGGTTCCAAACATAACTGGATTCATGTTTCTTATTTTTTCAGTTTCTTCCCCGTAGGCTTATTTTTATCAAAGTCCCATCTGACTTTAAGTAATTTAGGGGCAGCAGCTCCTAACTCAGATTCAGAGTCCTCCTCAGAGGAGCTGCTCGATTTGTCTCCGTGTCTTCCCAAATCTTAGTCGCTGTGATCTGATGTCTTGTTGTCCTGTGCTTTCGGTTTGTCTGTTGTTTGACACTGCTCCAAGAAGGGTATGGCTTTTGTAACAGAGTCCACTCTTTCTTTTTTGTTCTTAAATTTAAGTGAGCCCTTCAGAAAAGAGCCATTTGTAGGGCATGGAATTTTTCTGTAGAAAGGTTGTCAGGTTTTTATATTGTTTCCTCTTTTTCCTGATTTCAAATGGAATGTCTTTTAAAACTTTTATGTCTGTACCTTCAATTTTTAGGGTAGTCCCGTTAGCTACTTTAAGTACTTGATCTCTGCTTGATCTTTTGGAGAATCTCACAAAAACCTCTCCGGGCAGATTATTTTTCTTGATGTACTCTGGATAGGTTTGATAAACCATATCCATATGTTCCATTGTAGAATCTGTAACCGGTGCCAAGGCATCACTTAAAAGCTTCTTCAGATCTTCTCCACTGTGTTCTGGGACTCCCTGGAATCTCAGTACATAAGCTGATCTTTCCATTTGCAGTTGTAGCAACTGATGTTCAGCCAAGGTTCTCTTTTTTTCCACTGCCTCCAGTCACTGCTGAAGTTTTTTAGTCTTGGCATCCACTTTTTTATCTGATTTGTCAGTTTCCTCTGATCTCAGATTGGTTTCTTCGAGCTGTTTTTGACCAGTACCAAATTTTGGGTTAAGAGTTGTCATCTGGTCCAGCAGATGGCGCAATACAGCATTTAACATATTTGGAAAGTCTATGGTTGCTTCCGCTTTAGATGACAACATATCTGAGCTCGCAGTTCCTGGAGAAGGTCTGACTTTAGGCGCCATGATTTTTGTAGTCACAGACAGGTTTCTTTACATCTGGGGAAAGTTCTTAAAAAGTCTCTGGAGCCAGTTAGAGAAAGCACTTTAGGCTTATCTGGCTCCTATTTCAGCCGAGAATGCTTTGGTTGCACCCCTCCTCCTCTCCGATGAATTTTAAAGCATTCTTATCTTTGTGGGGTGGTTAACTCCCCCTCCACTGCTTTAAAGTTGAGGATCAGGGGTTTAAACACTTATCTGGCCCTCTGGATTAACATACAAAAGACTCAAGCTTCATCAGACGTCTTCTGCCAGATAAGAGAAACGCTTTTGACCATCTGCTTGCTCGTCCCGGTGTGCGTCTGTCGCCATTTCTGGTCATACAGTGGCAGGACCTATCGGGGCTAAGAGGAGCCTCAATCCCTCAGCATTCGCCTTGGGAGAGGCACCTCTCGCACTCCAGGCTGAGAGCCCCCCACAAGGGGGGGGGACTGGGTCTAGCCGGTACCCCTCCCAGCCGCCGTGGGCATGGGCCACTATCATTGGAGCTCTGATGAAAGCGTACTCGCCCAGTGAGCACCAAAACCAGAAGTCCCAGTTCTGAAAGAACTTATGACTGACCCAAGGTCACCCATCTGGCTTCATGTGGGGGAGTGGGGAATCAAACCTGGTTCTCCCAGATTAGAGTCCACGCTCTTAACCACTACACCAAACTGGCTGTCAGCAAGAATAGGTTTGCATTCAAATCTTCTGACAACGTCAAATCCAACCCCAATCAGACACACTATACATTCTGATGACTCCAATGTTTGGATGTCAGTGAGAGCTGGAGCGTGATCAAACCAGAAAGTTTCCAATCAAGCTTTGTGCAATAGAGGAGGAAAGTGAAGGGAGGTTCAGGATTCAAACAGCAGAGCAAGGCTACGTTCATGCCTCATCTGAGTTTAGTTGTGGCTTGCTGACATCTCAGTGTAGCCTGCAATCCAGTGCTAAGCGTTTTTACTAGTGAGGCAAATAGCACTGAATTCAATGGGACACTTCTGAATCCTATCTTTAGGATAACCACCAGGGCTCATTTCGTAGCAGGAGCTCCTTTGCATATTAGGTCACACACCCCTAATGTAGCCAATCCTCCAAGAGTTTACAGAGCTCTTCTTACAGGGGCTATTGTAAGCTCTTGAAGGATTGGCTACATCAGGGATGTGTGGCCTAATATGCAGAGGAGCTCCTGCTACAAAATGAGCCCTGATAAGCACAATTTAGGGGCTTATACTTGTACAGAATGGCTAGAGGAAGAAATCCCTCAGGTGGAATCAAGGAAACATTAAAAGAAGCATGGGGGTGGGGGCGGGAAATGAATCTGAAGAAATTTTGTAAAGAATTACCACAAAGTAGGTTAAAAAAATGGTGCTCAGGTGTTTGGACTAAGAAATTCCATTTATTTGTGAAATGCTTTAATGCTCACTATCAAAACAAAATGAGAAATTCCTTTCTACCCATGTCTGAAGTTGAACAAAGATTATCCTTACCTAGTATACTTAGACTTTCTGTCTGAAAGACCTTTTGAAGAGGGGGGAAGTAGATTACCAGTAGCTGTCCCATTATAGAGCCAAGGACTGCATAACAGAACATTTTGTTGCTGCAGAGTCCAATCTCAAACACAGATTTTGTCTGCAAATAAAGAACACTGAAATTATACTTTTTACATTTGCCTAATATTCAATTCAATTCGATTTATTACGATCAAAGATCAGCAAATACCCTAAAATGTTACGTATAGCTAACAACGAAATACAGCCAGACAACTGGTCCGGGTAAAGTTTTTAGTTAAAACAATGTAGATTTTAAAATTTCCTAGGAATTAATAATCTTCTGTCTGGTTAGGAAAGCCGTAGCACAAAATCTTGCTACCTTAGCAATAGTTTCACTACAAATATCAGCTAAAAGAAGAGTAGAATAAAACTAATTAGACCTGCCTGGGAGCCTAATATTAACACCACTATTTTTGGAATTATCTAGAATTCCAGAGCTCAAACAAAAGATTTTTGAATACTAAATTAGTCCTTAATATTATCATAATAAGCTTTTTGGTAGATAATTTATGATGCTGAATTAATTTATGATGCTGAATAGTCTACTAAATTTTTATAATTTGCAAAGATGTTGTCGCTGTATTTCAAAATTTTCATATCATACCTTTTAACACAGTGGTCACGTACCTGAGATCTTGAACTCAAAGCATTGAACATATCAAAAAATACGAAACAAGTGAAGGTCATTGTTGTATCTCGAGGTGTTATGACATTGTCACGAAGCTGACAAAAGAAAAAAGTTTTAATTTATGAAGTTCTCTGCAGAACTACAATAAAGCATTTCAAACTATGTTTTTATTCAGAATCTGAAACCACAGTACTGTAAAACCAACTGTCCCATAAGCCAAGAATTAGAAAAATTGCAATTTGATGCTGCCATATGGGAATCTTGCTCTGCACAGAACTGGTATCTACAATTCTGAAGTTATTCCCTGCTTTCCTTACAGCATATCTACATGTAATTTTAAAAATACAAGTAGACCTAACGACATTCACTTCTTAGTGTATTCTTCAAACTCTAGACAAGCTACCACTTCAGCAATACACACTCAGATTCATTCAAATGCTTCAGTTCCCTCAGACTTCAGGACTGTAGCCATGGAGTCTGAAGGCATATCTAAATGACAAAGCAATTCTGCTGTCATAGCTGCTCAAGGATCTCTTGGAATCGAATCTGATATGCATTATGGAAATTGTTAGAAATTCTTAGTTCTCTGACGCTTTGGGAGAAATAAAGGTAGGTGACATTAGCAAAGACTGCTGTATTCATACTGTGAATACTTCAGCTGAACGCTGTATCACCTACAGGAAACAATTTGTTGAACAGTTAACTCTGACTTAGGAGCTTCAACTGGAACAGGCCCTAGCTAGTGGCTGAAAAGAGCCTCCACCCCTTCAAAATACATCAGCAAGCTGAGCTAATCCAAATGGACAAATCATACAATGAGATATAAACTATTTGGAATGTATCATCTGTTTTCTGGTTTAGTGTTGTGTAAATAGTGATGGAAGCATGTTTGGACAGTCTTCTCTGACCAGTGAGGAACAGAAGTGTTGCAGAATACACAACCTGATTTGAAGCCATACGTATCTTCGTAACACTTGTTACAAGTCTGATTATAAATAATCCTGTAAACCTAGGTTTCAGTGCGAGAGTGTTTCCTATACCATCTGCCTGCACAATCATGGCATTGATAATCACACTGGGAAAAAATTAATACATTGAGGTCTCCCACCTAGTGTTCTCTGGCTTATACCTTTTTTAAAAAAAACCCTCTCAGCAAGGTGAAAGTGCAGTGGTCATCTAGGTATAACAATTATCAATTTAAAGCAGGTATTCAAAGAACTGTGAGATTGCCCCAAGAGCTTGAACACACTCAATGAGGTTTTTCCTTTGAACAGGCATCATGTCATTTATAATATTGACTGCTGACATGCTGGAGCTTCAAAAGCTGACTGCCACACAGAACAAGGAGGGGCACTGCAGAATCTCAGATCTGAAGCCCTCTCTTGGGCACACAGAATGAGTTCCATGATTCTTTGCATGTTAGCACTTTTGACAGATAACTGCTACTGGCATAAAAGCACTACAGTCAGCAAAACACTTAAAGCGCTTTTAAAAAAGATAAAATACATCTGTGCCTTACCTCCCTCCAGAAGACAAATAATGTTCCACATACAATAATTATAGATGAGACTAATATTTTAACAATCAGATTTTTGGTCAAAATGCTGTCCTTCACATTTCGTGGAGGTTTCCGGATAACATCTTTATCAACAGGCTCAACTCCAAGGCTAGAAATAGAGATGAAACAGCTCAGTGAAAGGTGGAATTCACTGATGCAACTGAAGCTGAAAATTATTCAGAGAACTCTTTGAACAGGCTCCTGTTTGCCCACAGACCATGAGCATTACGTTTTTGCTTGAACAGAATAAAATTATCCTATACCATTTACATTAAGCTTCTAGTGAGAGTTACCCTCATATTAGGATTCATAAAAATGTAAAGGCTTCTGTGTTTGTCTTCAAGACAGCAAAAGCAGGTAGACAAGTTCCTGCGGACTACTTGGAATACCAACGTAGCACCAATCTCTAGGTGACATTAACACCACACTGAATTTGCTGAATTGGTTAACCCTCTATGTATGAACAAAAATGAAACAAATAATCTGGAGGTTTCAAAGAGAAGACAGCACCTTAAAGAACTGCAAAGCTTTGTACTGGGATCCTTTTTGCGGGGGAAGGGGTCAACTAAGTTTGCACTGCACAGTTCTACACAGGAGTCCCTGGTGACAGATCAATGATAATGGGGGGAAGTGCCAGCTGCAAAGCAGCTTCCACCAACTGTACTCCCCAACTGGATTGCCCCTTTATTAAATGATGTTCCAGGTCCACCTAGTTTTGAAGATTCTATACTGGCCCCCTCCCAGAACCTCACTATTGACCTATTGATGAGTTTTATTTTTTCTTGATGAGTTTTATTTTTTTATTAAACAGAATGCTGCAAATAGAGATCTAAGGAGGCGATAGCAATTCTTGCACCTCAGACACAACTGATTGCAGAGACTCTGCAAAATAATCCTTGAAAAGATCAACTTTAAAACGAATCAATTTCAGGTCCTCCTGGCTACTTTGCAGGTGGGGGGGGGGTTAGACATGAGAGTGAAGCAATTAAAAGAAATGCAGTTGATACCATGAATGAAGTTGCAGGGGATGCAATGAATATTAAGGATATCAGCAAAATAACAACGGTTTAACAGAGCCTCCCTTAGATCTGGAACACAATACAGTTCTACACAGGTGACAAAGCCTACTCAAAGTAGAACAAAGTTTGAGTCCAGTGGCACCTTTAAGACAACAAAGTTTTATTCAAGGATGGTCTTAAAGCTGCCATTGGACTCAAACTTTGTTCTGCTGCTTCAGACCAACATGGCTACCCACCTGAACCTACACAAAGTAGTAAGTGAATATGAACTATTTAGAAGACCTTGCTACCATTTCTGAAAAGTTATCCCAAATACAACAGTATTTGATTCATCTCCAAAAACTCAGCTTAACAAAACATGGTATCTGGAAGTATAATTTCCAAAAGCTGTAATTACACTTTGTTGCATCCTAGGTAAACCTGAAGCAATGAAGAGGTTTCGGGTGACCTGCTCTAATCAGGAATATCTAACTGCATAGGCTAAATCTTCTATTTAGCCTTTTCACAGTAACCTTGCAATTTTAACACTCTGCAAACTACTGACAAATTTTTAGGTAGATATAAGCTGGGGCCCCAACTCACCTGTGGGCCCCATAGTGGTGGGGAGAGCCAAAGGAGGCCACAGCAGCATGACTGGGCCCAGTCTGGCATGGAATGCCCAACCACACAATCAGGTGAGGGGCAGGTGGCTGCAACAGCACAAAATCTGGGCCTTCTCCCACGGCTTGGCCTATGGCTGGGCCTGAATGGGTGGGGAGCAAGCAGGAGGGAATTCAATGCACCACACTGCCCGCCTGGCTTACTTGGCTGCGTGGCTTTTTCCCACCCATCTCTTCATGCTACTGTCTTAGGGGGAATGCATGCAGGATACGGTGGCACTATAGGGGAGGGGTAACGCTGTAGGGGTGTGCGGGTAATTGTTTCAGTTAGGGGTTCATTTCAGTCTACTGGTCACAACCTGGGGGGGGGGGGTGGTATTAGCAGCGTGCCCATTCTTCCTGAATATGGGATCCCCTTAAGGGATCACGAGATGAGGGCTTACATAATGGGCACATCAGAAGAGCAATGGATACAATGATTGCAACAGTTGAACACATGAGACCTGGGCTCACACACACACCCCAGCCATTTTTGCCAGCTTTATTCCTTTCCGTTATTTTTGTTTCAGGCATTCCGGTCTTTTAAAGTGAGTACACCTGGATACTCATATCCAAGTAAAGCTGCAACCAGTTTCTTTTCATTCTGTCCTGTCAAGACATTTAGAAAGCACCAATTAAAGACACACTAAATATAGAGGTGGGGGAGATTCATTGTGTCAAAGGCAGATTTGTCTGAGCTTTTAATCCCATGTAGCTATTTTCTGACCACTGACTGACAGCAAAACCATGACCCCAGCACTGCACTGTGAGCCAACCGGATATATGAAGATCCCATTCAGAAGAACAGGTTTTACACACAGGGCAGACCAGTGTGACAACAAATCATCTTGAAGGAAAGGAATACCTGCAACAATAAGCACTAAGCAATTTTACAGATCTTCATGTATGTACAAAGAGGAACACTAGAATTTGAATCACACTCAACACATTAAATACAGAGAAAACAAGAGAAGTGAGTCTAGCTGCTTGAACTATCAAATTACACAATTAGATATTTCTTTTTAAAATATGTTATTTATTCCTAATCATCATGTACTTTCTTAGCATCAGCACAAATTCCTTGCATCAAACCTTTAAAAAAATGTTTTTTACCTTTGAGCTGGAGGCCCATCCATGATAATGTTGATCCACAAAATCTGCATGGCATTGAGAGGATTAGGAAAGTTCATTAATGTAGCCAACGAGATTAATGTCAATGCAGCTATACTCCTGTTGAGAAAAAAGTTGTTTTAATATAGCCGTCAGCATGGCAAAGTTTACAGATTTTGTTTGTTACTGAAAAACATTTCACACAATGGTAATATACTGTGCATTTCAGCTGCAAAGAAATGTATTTCGCAGTTGCCCAGCAACAATCCAACTGCGTTAAAATAGATCATGCATGCTACTGGAGTGGTAATCACTGTACAGTTGGAGCTTAGTATTTAGCACACAATACTAATTCAAGCAGCATGCTAATTTTCTTGCTAGAATAAATCCCACATTTAGAATACATTTCACATTCAGAAGAACAGCAGGAGCCCAAGATACTTTTCTCTACTATCTGTAGGTATACATTTTCCAAGCAGGGCAACAGAAAAGTGCTCTTCTACCAATATATAAGAAAGACACCTTATTAAATAATTTGTCGCTACTACATGATTGAAGCATGTGCCACTGCTTGTGGAAAAGAATCTCAACAAGAATAAAAATATAAACTCTAGGTTAAAAGTGTGTCAAACATACTTTTGTATTAAAGAACCTTCTGTTCACCTCATCCTTATAATGCTATAAAAAAGCCCCTTTACTGCAATGTTTGGAGAATATTTACCATATCAAGTGAGACATCATGGGGTCTGGATTAAAACTGCAGAACAAAAAATTCTAGATCTGTTCCTATTAGCTTGTCAACGACAAAAGGACAACCTTCTAGCACTGATTTTATTAAGTAAAAATGTCATCAAGGCTTTCAAAGGATAGATGTCCACTTCGCAGAAACTTCCCTTAGTTTTATCTTGAACCCACTGTGCTTCAGCTTTGAATGGCCAGTGCCAAATACTCTTAGAATACATTCAGCATTATAACAAGCAATGATTCAAAGCCTTTTCATTAATGGCTCCATAATAAGATACAATGTAAGACTTAATAATCAAGTTCAATTTTTGATAATTGGTCATGCAGACTTCTATACAATTTGGTAGCAGGAAACTTCTGACGCATTGCAAAACTTACGTGCTAAGTTGGAATCTAACAAAATTTTTGATGTTATTATAAATTCCTTTACCCTCTTCAATGGCAGACCTAAAATACAAACAAAAGCAAAGTGCTAAGAGACAAATGAAGGATTACATAATACATTCAACTAATACTTGGAAGGTGTCTTGAAAATGTAATATGGCAATCTTGAAAATGTAACGGCAATCTAAGGTTCAGGTATTTAAGTGACTCTGTACACTTTCATCGAATGTACCTGTTTTCCTTTGGCTGTTTCCAAGTCAGTATTACTCCAGTTTGTTCAAAGTTAATTATATAGAAGTTTTAATTTCAGCTCTAAGGTAAAGGTAAAGGTTTCCCTTGCTCAAAATCCAGTCAAATCCAACTCTAGGGTTGCAGTGCTCATCTCCGTTTCCAAGCCGAAGAGCCAGCGCTGTCCAAAGATGTTACCATGGTCATGTGGCCGGCATGACTAGACGCCAAGGTGTATGGAATGCTGTTACCTTCCCACCAAAGTGCTACCTATTTATCTACTTGCAATTTCTTGCTTTCAAACTGCTAGGTTGGCCAGAGAGGGGAGCTCACTCCATCATACAACACACGGGTCTCGAACTGCAGAACTACCGACCTTCCGGTCTGCAGTTCAGCGTCTTAACCACCGAGCCATCGCAGCCCCACAATTCCAGCTCTACCAACACTGAAATTCATAACACATTACAAATAGCCTATTTTCTTATTCCATTTCGCTCGAGAAGCTAAGCTTTCCAGTATTAGCAGAAAAGAGCAAGAGTCCTGTAGCACCTTAAAGACTAACAAAATATGCAGCAGGCTATGAGTTTTCGTGACTCACTGCTCACTTCTTCAGATACAGCTAGAATGGGAGTCCATCTGTCCTATATACGGCAAGTGGAGTGATTTCAGATGCCAAATGACATTAGCAGGCAAATGACAACAGCAGGTGAGAACTTATACTTCCAAATCAATGGCACAGCCATGGGCACCCACCTAGCTCCACAGTATGCCAACATTTTCATGGTGGATCTAAAACAGCATTTTCTGAACTCCTACCCCCTGGCACCCCTCCTTTACTCAAGAGTCACTGATCACGTTTTTACTGTCTGGACCCATAGCAAAGGAGCCCTCAAGAGATTTCACCAGGCTTTCCACAACTTCCACCCCACCATCAATCTAACTATGAATTACTCTACACAAGAAACAAACTTCCTGGACACCACAGTACAGACATACGAGGAACACATAAGTACCATATTATACCAGAAACCCACAGATCAGCAAACGTGTCTGCGTGCCTCCAGCTACCACCCTAACCACATTAAACAATCCATCTTATATAGCCAAACCCTACGCTATAGTCGCATCTGCTCCAGCCTCTCAGACAGAGATACTCACTTGAAGGATCTACCAGCAGGCATTTTTGCAACTACAGTATTCCCCTGATATGGTGAGAAAAATGATGGGAAAGGCCAGAATGATATCTAGGGACAGCTTGCTACAAGACAAAAGCCCAAGAAAAATGACAACAGAACACTACTGGTGGTCACCTACGGCTCACAACTCAAGCCAGTTCAATGCATTATTAATTACCTACAACCCATGCTGGATAGTGACACTTCCCTTACACAGGCACTGGGGGGGGGGGGCAACCTTTTCTTGCTTACAGACAGCCGGCTAACCTAAAACAACATCTCACCCTCAGTGACAAACCACTTAACAGTGACATGGACTCCGATATCAAGGCCTGCAACAAACCAAGAGGCCAGCTTTGCTCTCATATAGATCCTAGGAACACCATCAGTGGACCCAGTAACATCAGCCATACCATTCATGCTCCTGCTCATCCTCTAATGTGATTTATGCCATCAGTTGCCAGCAATGCCCTTCCAACACTGGACAAACAGGCCAGTCCCTTTGACAAAGAACTAATGGGCATAAGTCTGACATTAGGAACCACAGCATTCAAACTGGGGAACATTTTAACCTTCCAGAACATTCAGTTTCTGACCTAAAAGTAGCAGTTCTCTTACAAAGGAATTTCAAGATTACAGAGACTGCTGAATAGCAACTGATAATGAAGCTCAAGACAATGCACCCACCTGGATTGAATCGAGACATAGGTTTCCTGTCTCATTATCGATGCTGATTTCTCCATACCTATTACCCCTCTGCATATCTCACCTAAATCCAATCAAGCCTGCTATTGGCATTTGCCCGCTAATGTCATTTGGTATCTGAAAGCTCTCCACTTTCCAATAAATAGGACAGATGGACTCCCACTCTAGCTGTATCTGAAGAAGTGAGCAGTGACTCACGAAAGCTCACTCCCTGCCATATATTTTGTTAGTCTTTAAGGTGCTGCTACTGGACTCTTGCTCCATTCTACTGCTACAAACATGGCTACCCATCTTGATCTATTTCTAGTATCAGGTAGATATATTTGGACATAATCCATTAAAGACTGCTCAAAGTCGTTCATGACTGGAGTTTCAAAGTGAAAGTTACAAAAGATAATTTTAAATTTGTCAAGCTAGTTGGTACTGCCCGTACTTCTACTGCTGATATTTTCCTATCATAATGTTCTGCTGGTTATTAAGCCTCACCTTTTCAGAACTTATCTCCAGGACAAATATTTTAAGCTGGTACCTTGTCTGCACCTACTTTCCCACCATCTCCCAATTGCTCTTTTAAAGCAGCAAACCACTACAGATAAATGACTCAAGAATTTCTATTAATAGAATTAATTCTACCTAATGCTTTTAAACAATATATACACATACTCTAGAAGTCTAAAATCCCAGTCTTTTTCGTATGGCAACCCCCAAGCCCAAATGTGGTGACCCACTTAAAAAGAAAACAGTGCATGCATAAATCAGTGAAACTATAAAAACTTAGGGCCCACTTACACAGGCTTTGCAACCCATAAGCTGGGAAATGCTGCTCTGGAATACGTTAACTTCTAGCGTCATCTTGCATTTTTCATCCACAGACAGATGGTATATTTGCATTCATTGCCATGATAACATATTCCAAACAAAACCCACCACACAGGTACTATTTCTGCATGGCAGTCTTATTAAAGCAAACTTACATTATTGTCTGAAAATCATCGTCCACTAGGATCATATCAGCTGCTTCTTTACAGACATCAGTGCCAGTCTGCCCCATTGCCACTCCAATATCTGCAGCTTTCAGTGCTACAGCATCATTCACTCCATCTCCCGTCATAGCAACTACTGCACCATTATTTTGTAGGGACTGAGAAAAGGTACAATTATTACCATCCAATACTCACAAGGTTTTATTATTCAAACTGCTACCCTGCCTGCCAATTAAAAACTTCCAAATCCATAAAACCATACATAACAAAACTATTAAACAGAAGAAATGTTGGTTTTTGTACCCCGCTTTTTTCTACCTTAAGAAGTTTCAAAGCAGCTTACAATCTCCTTCCCTCCTCCTCCCCACAACAGGCACCTTGTGAGGTAGGTGGGGCTGAGAGAGTTCTGAGAGAACTGTGACTGGCCCAAGGTCACCCAGCAGGCTTCAGGTGGCGGAGTGGGGAATCAAACCCGGTTCTCCAGATTACAGTCCACCACTCTTAATCACTACACTACTATACTAGATTAGAGTCCACCACTAGAGAGCCAGTTTGGTGTAGAGGTTAAGTACGTGGACTCTAATCTGGGAGAACCGGGTTTGATTCCCCACTCCTCCACTTGCACCTGGCTGGATGAGCTTGGGCAAGCCATAGCTCTGTACCAGCTGTTCTCTCAAGGACAGTTGTCTCAGAGCTCTCTCAGCCCCACCCACCTCACAGGGTGTCTGTTGTGGGGAGGGGAAGGGAAAGGAGATTGTAAACCGCTCTGAGACTCCCTTGGGGAGTGAAGGGCGGGGTATAAACCCAATCTCTTCTCTTCTCTTCTCTTCTTCTATACTAGCAACAGCTGGATACAGCAAAGAATCATTCCATCAGTTAAAAGCCTGTGCAAAAATCCCAAACAAAACAGTTCTCCCTGATGCCTAGGGCTCAATAAAGTGATGCCAGGTAAATCACCCTAGGGAGCTCCCCCCACAACTCCCAAGCCACATCCAAAGTGCTTTTCTCCTAAATGCCTTTCTCTGAAAGCCTTCGAAGGTGCAGGCATTCAGGGAAGGGCCTCCGAGGATAATCTTAACGCAAAGGCAACTTCGTGTGGGAGTAGGCAGCCTTTTACTACTCTCTGACACTGCAGATTCATAAAATACTTTATGTGCATTTCCCCAAACAGGGTGTACTTTTGCTCATGAACTAAAGCTATCAAAATGGGCTTTACCAGACAAATGAGACATTTAATCAAAAATAGCTTTGATGGCATTTCTTCTGCTACTGTCACTGAAAGTTTCCCTTTTTCTTTGCCATGATATTATAAAGGTAAAGGTAAAGGTTTCCCATGCTCGAAAGCTAGGTGAATCCAACTCTAGGGGGGCGGTGCTCATCTCCGTTTCCAAGCCGAAGAGCCAGCGCTGTCCAGAGACTTTTTCTGTGGCCATGTGGCTGGCGTGATGCATGGAACGCTGTTACCTTCCCACTGATGCGGTACTTATTTATCTACTTGCATTCTCTTGCTTTCGAACTGCTAGGTTGGCAGGAGCGGGTCTATTTAATAAAGTGCACAAATACTTCAAAACAGCCTAAAGTTTAATACCGTATTGTCGGTTGTGTTGAGCTACAAAGAGGCATACTGTAATTTAGTTAGCCCCATGAAAAATTAATTGTATTTTGTCACTCAGCGTCAAAGGCAGATAGTTCTTCAGGGGTCCTAACTGATTTCATCTGCAGTCATGAGTTAGATGATGCTGTATAATGGCAGTAATGCAATGATACAAGAGTATGTTTGAACGCCCACATACCTTAACAATCTTCAACTTGTGTCTGGGACTTGCTCTGTAAAATACTGCTATCTAAAAATGGAAATAAGAACAACAGGGTCTTAACTATTTCAAGAATTTGCTCCCTAATAATAATGAATACACCTAGTCTCTTCCATAGAAGACTATGCTGAGATGATAGAGTGTTCATCAGTAAAGGAACGTTGAGAGAGGGAGGAAATTCCTCTCCTGATACTTTGCTTCTTACCTTCCTTATCAGGGCTCATTTCGTAGCAGGAGCGCCTTTGCATATTAGGCCACACACCTCTCATGTAGCCAATCCTCCAAGAGCTTACAGTAGCCCCTGTAAGAAGAGCTCTGTAAGCTCTTGGAGGATTGGCTACATTGGGGGGGGTGGCCTAATATGCAAAGTAGCTCCTGCTACGAAATGAGCCCTGCCCCTTATTAGAAGAATGTTCAGAGGAGTCATAACAGACTCATGGCAACCCTTTCCACGGGGCGATCCAGGCATGAGATAAACAGAAGTGGGCTACCATTGCCTTCCTCTGGATAATAACTCCAATCTTCCTTGGCATTCTCCCAACCAAGTACTGACTGACCCTGCTTAGCTCTTAAGCCCTGAAGTGCTCAGGCCAATCTAGGCTAATTGGGGTGCTAACCCCCTTATTAGGCTTGCCTATTCCTCTTTCTCTCAGTAACTATTAGTCCCATCAGAGCCGGATCTAGCAAGCAGAAAACTAGTAGCCGCTGGAGTCCCCAAGTCCAAAGGGTCCACCACCCTATCATCATCTGTCATCAGTTTACAAGGAGCCCCAAAAAGGTCAGAAGCAGGCTTGATACATTTCTTGGTTTAAAAGGCCCTCTAGCAGGTTAAAGGGGCTTTGTCTGAGAATTTCCTCTCTGTTTCTGGAGCCAACACTGGGAGCTGTTCCCACCAGTGGGCACTGTCAGAAGCCAGTGTACTACAACAGTTTTTTTTTCCTTTTAGACCGCAGGAATAGAGATTCACAGGTAAATATGTCCTTAACTGGTTTTTTAAATCAAAACGCTAAACTGTAAAGCTGTTTATTACAACTTAACAGATTTCAAAAAGATACAAGAATGGACTAAAAATAATTCTCCATGCAATTACTGCCCTCACTTACCCCCTATTAAAGAACAACATGCCCAACAGGGTTTTTATCAATAAGATCTAGATACATTAAACATAATTAGCATCTAATGCACTATTTAGAACACGTTCATAGCTCCTTGGAATTTACCATGTTTTACTTTTTAAAAAATTTCATATTTTCTGCACCCTCGCACCAAACCCCCATCCTTAATAAACAAACCTTAGGTGCTATTTGTGAAAGCTGTTGTATGTCCAATGCATCTATTTCTTCTCCTGAGATGGCTTGAGAATTTTTGGAATACAATCCCAAACGACTTGCTGAAAAACAAGTTATTCTGCTTAGATGTTAAAAGAAAGCATACAATGAAGCAATAGTACATTCTTTGAATCTCAATGGATGCAACTAAACCTTCTAAATCCTACTGCTTTTGTTATTCTTTACATTAATAATGTTGCCATGAAAGTGTGTAGTGCAGCAAACAGACACTATCTGGCCTCAATGTTCAAGAAGGAAGTTCAGCGCATGCTTACAAACAACACATTCTTATACCACTTTACTTGCAACCATCACATAGCCACAAATTATACACTGACATTAGCTCACAGAAGCATGAGAAATTATGTGTGGTGTTCTTCACTTACAAAAAAAAGGGGGGGGGGTCTTTACAATGAAGGTGGGGGGGGTGTCATTCATCAAAGGATGCCACCCAACCCCTATTGGAAGCAGTGCTGGAAGTCTGCCAGGAGCAGTACAATGCTTTTCCTAAATAAACTCAGAGGGGTAATGAAAAGGCTAAGCCTCAAGAAGAAAACTAGTTGGATGCAATCGGAAGGGGTGGGAAGGAAGAACAGGAAAGAAAATTACCCTTTAACTATTCTAGTCAACAGTAAATGAACCAAAAACTAGTCCAAGGAACATATGTAAGGCTATTGTGAGGTCATCCCCCATCTAAGCAGGAGGAACATTTTCAGCAAGTGACGCGTTCAGCTGATTGCTCAGAGGGAGGTGGAAGAATCCTATAATGGGATGTGTAACAGCCACGATTCAATCAACCCAAAAGCACTGGACTGCTCTGCTTATACAGCTTACTTAGATCAGTTTTTATAATGCTCAACAAAAGGTTGAATCTTTGTGAGAGACACTGGCAGTAATTGATGCTAGTGCTGCTGCGCCTCTTAAACAAAAAGCTGGACATTCTGTAGAGAGACACTCACATCCTGTGGCTAATACACCTCCATATACTGCTGCTAATCATAGGGTAAGAGAAACATTCTACTACATTACCTTCATTAAAGGAAACAAACAAGAAATCCAGGTGCCTAGATTAAGCAGAGTGACTGGTCCCAGGTCACCCAGCGAATTTCATAGCTTAGCAGGGATTTGAATCTGTGTGTCCTCATTCTAAGTCTGATTCTCTAACTGCTGCACCACACTGGTTTAATCTTTGCAAGGTGTACTGCAAGAGATCTCTGTATGCCTAGCATATTGTACTGTTACGAGGTTAGAAGGCTTCAGGCAAACAGATGGGGAAAACCCAATTCATGCATACAATGAAAACAAGAAATAACCCTTGGAATAAGACTAGGGACTTGTCCTTAGGACTAGAAAATAAGAACCAAATCTAAGAAATTCTGTAAAAGATCTCAATTACTACTGGTCAAGAGAACCCTTCAGTCACTAAACACAGAGAAACTTCATGGGTGAGCTCAAACAGTAACATAGTGGGGTACCCTAAGCAGTAACTGTAGAGGGCAAACTGTAAGCTTATGGGTTTAAAAGACATGCCTCTCCTGAGAACTCATTCATGCAAGGAAGTTTAGCCTCAGAGAGGGATCGGGCCTGCTGAAAATCAATTAAATGGCCAAGACTTGCCCCTGAAGGCCCTCCCCCACCCCAACAGATCCTCCTGTAAATGACACTTTTGTCTCAGTGAACTAAATGCTCTTGCAGCTACACCAACAAATGATGGTTTCCAAAGCTGTTTCATAAAGTATACTGAGAAATCCATTATGCAAGGCCAGTAGATTGTCAACTACTTCACAATCGTATCAATTATACTGGAACTCCGATTCTTTGCAGTGAACTGGAATCACTCCAGTTTTTGACTGAAAACTCATTCCACAGCACAGATTTCAAGATGAAAAATCTCCAGGAAATATCTGCTACCGTGTCCAATGTCTGGTGATTAGGACCTCCTGGACCCAAACAGAGTGATGAACATTGCCTCTGCAGTCTCCTGCAGACTTTTCAAGGGATGCTGGATATTAGATTGGATGGAGAAAGACGTATAGAAGACCTCTCAGCTGCTAAGAACTGGTTGGCACTAATCAATTCAGCACCGCTACAGCTGAACCTGCAAAAGAGCCTGCTCACCCTGTAATTGGATGGTGGAGCAAGAAAGTCAACACGTATTCAGTTCCATTTGCCCTCATGGCTATCTGAGCCAATCTGACTGAAAGTTATGATTCCGCCACTCCCCCAACCCAGACATCTTGCAATGACAGGCAGTACTTCAGCTCACTGAAGAATGGATGCTTCAGAATGGAGACTTCATGATCCTCCCTGCCAATTTACAGGGTCTCTCGCAGTTACATATCTCACACAGGCAAGAGCATGTTGCTCAGAAACAATATTTGAAAGTTACAAGTACCAGTCAACTGGCCTGAATCCAATAAATCTGATTACTGGGGAAGATTTCGTGTTCAACCAGACAGCCTCCTCCAAGGTTTTTCAAGTTGCTGGGCATTACATATAACTTTGTAAGGAGCTCCCCATCAATTTTATTCAGGCAGATCTGAAGGCAGGCATGTATTGACTGATGGAGGCAAGGCCACCACTAGAAGCCCTGGAAGACTGCTGGTGGAAATGAACCATTTTCTTGTAATGGTTGGGCATAATAACTGTCGAACTCTACTCAGGAGACTGAAGTCCATACAAGCTACCACAGATCACAGCACTTGGTTGAAACTCATTAGGTCTTGGTTTAGACACTGGAACAGTATCTGAACAGATGTCACGATTTTGGAGATTCTCTGGTATGAGGTCTCCCCTATCCCTAGAGGTTTTTTATGGCTTCAAAATCTGAGGGAATTTTACACACCTACTATGTCTAGTCTCTCTGGTACCAAAGCTGACCAACTGATGAGTGCAAGTCTTCAACTAACCAACTGATGAGTGCAAGTCTTCAACAAAAAACTCTTCCAGTCTGCACCTTTTGTTACTGAGCATGGCAGCAGCAGAAATTAAAAAAAACACCTCCAATCACAAACAACTGCTAAAGAAATGGCTCTGATAGTTTTCTAAATTTCTCTTCTAGCCCAACAACAATCAGCAGCCTATCAACCTCAATAAAAGCAGCACTTTTTTAAAAGAAACTTTTCCTAGCACTTTTTTAAAAGAAACTTTTCCTAGGCCTGAAATAGTGATAACTCACTCAGTGGCTAAGGAGCCATGTGACTCTTGTCATGCCACCTGTGGCTCTTCTGAGCACCTGCCCCATGTTTAACAAAAGCGGGCAAGGCCTTGTCTAGTGGTGCTTGTGGTTGGCAGATGGTTCCCACCTTGAAATAGTCATCATAGGAGGAAGAGACAACCTGTGAGCCTCTCTGATGGGCAGGCATCAAGCCAGGGATAGAAGTAAAAGTAGCTCTTTTGGTTGCTGATAATTGCAAATGTGGCTCTCTGTGAGCCACAAAGTGCCATAGTAGTCTAAAGCAATACTTTCAATAGTACCTGGGAGGACCCACCTATCACACAATGTCCTCCTCCCTTTGAGTGATATTTTTTATTATAGCATTAAGAAGTTGGTGTACACAATCAAATAAGAAAATAAATTGCTATTATATTCATAGTAGTGACAATGCAAAAGTAGTTCAAAATGAGGTTATTCTTTTCCCATGGCTGCATTCCAGAACAGCAAGGAAACAAATCTTCATTTACAAACAGAGCAAGAATACAGCACTTCAACTCTGCTGCTTCTTAAGTACAAATCTAGTTAAGCATTTGTGAATACTGACCTAGATTGCTTTTAAAAAGCAACAAAGCTGTTTAGGCTCAACCAAGAGTCTTGTGGACAGGCTAGTGTGCTTAAAATGTCAGCCTGAGAAACCCACCCCCAGTGCTACAACAAACTGCTGTTGAAATTGTTCTCAGTTTCAGTTTGCAATATGTTGTAGGCTGACAAAATAAACTAGAGTCCATGAAACTGGTTTTACGGGTCTTTGGAAACTGGCCACGGTTCCAGTATCCCAGATGACTCTACCATTGTAGTATATCTGAGGGCAAGGCAATTACAAACTCAGTTCAAGAGAAACAAAAACATCAATTCATACCAATGGCAACTGCAGTCTCCTGTGAATCTCCAGTAATCATTTTTATCACTACTCCAGAAGTGATAAGTGTGTTGACAGCTTCTTTTACACCAGTTCTCGGAGGATCGATAATTCCAACCAGGCCCAGAAAGGACAGCTGCCCAAGCTCAGGACCAGAAGCTAAGGCCAACACTTTCAAAGGGAAAAAAAGGTTCAGATATTGCTGCTATTTCAAAGATCATCAGAATGGCACCATTAGTCCCCACTTAAGCTCTAGAGAACGCTGCACCAACACACACATTTTCCCCAGCAACAGTAACACTGCCATCTTTTCAGAGGCTCTTGTACACCATTTGTATAGAAAGGGCAGAGCTTTACAAACTAAAATGCCACCTGTGATTTAAATTAATCTGCTGAAAGCAATGCAGTGGCAGCAGGGACACATCTTCTACTAGCGGGACTGCAGGGAGCACCAAGTGTGCTCCTGTCCTACATATTATCTTTCAGATTTTGGGGAAGAGTCCTCATATACAAAGCTGCTTCAGAAGTTTGACAATTGATATTCTTGCTGTTTGGGGGATTTCAGAAGCCTTGGACTGCAATCCAAGTTTATAGGCAGGATTTCATATTAAAATCTGGACGTTTTAAGTGCCAGCATCCATATAATTTGAGAGCAACCTGATTCTTAAGAATGGAAACAAATGGGGGGGGGGGGGCTTATTCACTGCTTTGTTTTCTGGCTTCTCCCATGCTGAGCAGAGGAAGCAATTAGAATCTAAAATGCCGCCCTTTGCTGTGAAGGCCAGACTGAAATACGGTATTACCTCTAAGTCCTGCAGAGCCCATGGATGCTTTCTCTTGCTGATAAAGATCTCTTTGTTGCTGGCTGAGAGGCAGGCTGTGCACTTTGCTATTGTATGTTGTACAGTATCGAATAACTTCCTCATAAGCACCTTTCATGAAACAAATCTCTGGCTTGTCCTAAAAAAAAGAGTAAACATCTTAACATGCTGTCCTGTCCTCTGCCTCAACTCTGTCGTTGTTATGTGAAAGCTTTCTGTTTGCTCATGGTTTCTAAGTAATTGACAATTTATTGCTCTAGAGAAGGAAAATCCCTGCACCCACATAATGGACCACACTATAGCCACCCCTAGGTAGCAAAACTTTGTTCTGAGTATAAATATTGTGTATAAAATAGACTAAATTTTCCACTAACAGAAGAGGGAGGCATAATCTCTGCCAATTCCCCCTTCCTGCTGCAGGTCTCCAGCTTGCCCCTCATGCCATTCCAGAAGCAACAACTCACGAAGATCAATGGGCTGCAGGGGGAGACAGGGAAAAGCAGAAATTTCTGTTCCAGTAATGGAAGTGCCTTCTGTTATCAGTACTATGGATCCAGTCCATAGTTACTCTGAAGAACTGGGTTTCAAAGCCCTGAAAATGGACCAATGTGGCATAGGTATCATAAGATCAATGATATTTCCCGTCGTATCAGTAACATGTTTAGAAGGATCTGCAACACAACTTCCATTTTCAATTGTCACAGGATATGCTGACAAGACTGCATGTTCTACCACTTGAGTGTCTTGAAAGAAAGGAACTGACTAGCTGGCACGACTTGCTGTTCATGACTAGGTACATTCTGCAGCATTTATATACCAGTTTTGACCATATTTACTTGGTAGCAAGTTCAACTGAAACAAATTTGCTAGTGTGCTTAAAATTTCAGCCAGTTTGAGAAACTCTCTCTCTTCTATATGAGGATAACTGCGCCACTACATATTAGGTAATAGGTGGATACCAGATTTTGTAGAATAAAAACTGCAGAAACAAAGTTATACCTGCTGCGTTCTATGTACACACTTAACAGCCATCCATTTTTGCTCAGAGCTGAAAGGATATTCTGCTTTTCTTATGTAGTCCTGCTGAATCCCTTCTAGACCCATCTGTGGGGGAGAAATTATTTCATTTCAGTGTTCTATAAACACTCATCTGAGCTTGCAGTTAGCAGCACCTAGCCATCAGTAGGTGGGTTACATTTTTCAGGACCAGAGTTGCAGGAGAGCAACTTTTCCAGTGCTTTGTCTGCTGAAGATTTCCCATTTCTAAAATTTTACTGTTTCATAACACTAACAGCCATGAATAACTGTCATTGCCAATACAGAATTAGGCAAAGTTGACAATTTTGAAGTTTTAATTTATGTTTTCAGTTGATTATCCCTATGACTTGTGCAACTGTATATTTTGTATAAATGCCCGGGGGGGGGGGGGGGGGAATAAAGCAACAAATACAAAAATAACCCAAATTTAAGCCAAAACTTAAATTCTTATATGACTTCTCTCACATGGCAAAAGAAATATTGCAGCCACCAATCCAATACAGAACTAAGGGTGTGCAATTTTTTTTTAACTGGTATTTTTTAGTTCAGGTCTGTTGAACCCAGAAAAATTTCAGGATTTCCAGAAAATCCCGGATCAAAATAGCGGTACAGTATTTGGATCTGGGATTTTTTGGAAATCCTGAATTTTTCTCGTCCAATAAACCCAAGATGAAAAATACTGGTTTAAAAAAAAAGCCAGCCCAACCCTTCGGCTGGCTGGGGACTTCTGCAACCCCATTTAAACTGCTGCAGGAGAAGCCAACTCCAGGACCTGCTGTGACGCAGGAAGCAGATCACTGACCGTGGCACGCAGGTCCTGGCTGGGGACTTCTCCTGCAGCCTGATTTAAACCGGGCTGCACGAGAAGCCAGCCCCAAGCTGAGCCAGCAGGAACAGTCTGCTTCCTGCTGACACTGCCGATTCCCAGGCTGTCTTCTGCAGTCCCTTCAAACTTTAAAGGGAAGCAGTAGAAACTTCACAAACAGCTGAGAGGTGGGAGCAATCTGATGCTGTCTCTCCATTGTTTTCAGATCTATCCGATAATTCCTAAATATATGTGGAATGGGGGGGGATCTTTTTTTCTGTTTTTCTGAGAAAATCCAGATACATTCGGGAAGCAGAACTATAGCAGAAAATACCGATAAGGTATTTTTCAGGTATATTTTTGGCTTGGGTAGATCTGAATGCACACCCCTGTACAGAACTAAAGAGTGATGACATGGAGAGTGTCTACCGAAATATAACCACATCCATGGTGTATCATGTAGTTCCTTCAGTGTGCTAAAACCACTATGTAGAACGTTTTCAGTACCTTTTGTTTTCTTAAAATTAAACAGCAGTGCATGCTATATTGTCTTTACATGTCTACACGTATTGTTACAATAAAAAATAATCCCCATATACAGCTTTGAATTGGTTTGAAAATAAGATTTAAAGCACACTATTTGTGTTTTCTTAATCAAATATTTCAGTTTTAAGTATTATTTGCTATTAAGGCATGAAATTAACATGGGGCACTTTTAAATTTTTGTTTACTAAATGTAACTCAAAAGAAAGCAAGACATGCTCTATTTAGGGCATCAAAGTTTCTTCTGGGAAGTTTTCTGCTGCATATCTTCCAGAAAGCCCACATCAATGATAAGAACGTGGCTACAGAAGAGGCTGTTCCATTGCAGGGGCTGGACTAAAGAACATTCAAGTCCTCTTCAGACACAGAAGTGGGTATTAAACTTATACTTATGAGAATAACATGGCAACATATTCTTCCCCACCCCTACCCCATTTATATTATGTTCTTATTATGCTTTAGAACTATACTCCTGTTTATTAAAATGGTCACCCACATAATTAATGAAATCAAAGCAAAGAAGGTTTTAAAATTTCATTTTACAAAAATCCTCCAAATGCCCTATAAGCACCATATGAGAGTAGATAACTCTTTAGTGTGACAGGGAACATACATTCTCATGGTGCTTAGAAGACATTCCTAAGCAACCTGCTACAATTCTGTAAAGCTGAAAATTTCTGGGCCTACCCAATACCTGAATGGAGGCTAGCCGACAAATTACCATGTATGCCACACTCAGTCCCCAGCTAACTAATATAACCAACAATGTTGGTCTTCTTCCATAGTAAGAATTAACTTTGAAATTCTGCCCACTGTGCCTAGTTAAATGCATGGTAGGCAAAGATATGAACAACATTCTAACCAACAACTAATTAGAGCAGCATCAGACAGTGAAATGCAACTGTGGATCCGAAGAAAATTCTCACATCGACAATTTCAGGCAAAATATAGCAACTTAATGTAAACAAGAAATATTTGAGGGCTGCTACTTTGGTCCTTCTACATTCCAGGTTGAAAGTGCTCCGAACTCTACCTCTCCGATTATATTTGGATCCATTTCTAAATCCACTCTTCTATTCCACCGACTAAACATTTTCCAACACCACCTAGGGATATAACCAACCCATGCAGAAGAGCTTTCCCTTCTTAACGGATAGTTAAGGCCTAAGGTATCAGAATGTAAGAGTATCTTAACAGCCATCAAAAATTTGAGTTGAGCCCAACCAGCTTTTCTGCTGGCAAAAAAGGAAGTCGGGGTTCTCTCTGGTCACCAAAATAGGCTACGCTGAGAATCAAGGAGCCGCATGCACAAAAATCATGTGGGATTAGCGATGTAGTAGGGAAGGGAATTGAGCAACATTGACTGAGAAAGCTTGCTGGCTATGTTGAAGTTATCAAAACATTCCAAAAGCCAACTACTTCTGAATTCATGATTTGGTATCACCTACTCAGCCTTCAAAATTTTATTTATGTAAAAAATTATAAAGTTGAAATGAAAGTCTCATGCTAGTAATCTCTTTTGTTCCAGAGGTAAATCTGTAAGAATCTACATAAAATTCTTGGAAATCATTAGCAAACCTGAGGCTGAGGAATATGGTCTCAAGTGTTGGAAATTTCTAGCTCACTACAAAAGAAACTGCCCTCTTTTGTGTTTTACACTATTGATCTTGCCAGCAGACACCACCAGTGGGTTACACCCAAGCTTAACTCAATCCTGTATTCATATGTTTTGTGATATTACTCATCTCTTGCATTGCTTGATTTCATACATTTGCTAGATCTTTCCAATGCCACCGATCTTTGTTTTGGCTGCCAAAGAGTAGAACAGCTTCCCTTCTGAATTATATAAAACTTTGTGTTTAGCTAGTTAGGTTTCTTCAAGAACAGCTCTCAGAACTAGCAATCTTTCCCACCAACTCTGTATATACCCACCAATAGCACACATACCTTCATAGCAAGTGCAATTAAAGCCCCTTCTGTTGGTTTTCCCATTAAGGTGTTGTTTCTAATTACAGCATCATTGCACACACACCCAGCCTGAAGACAAAAAGTGGGGAAAAAACCCTTAATGTAACATATGTTGCCCAAATTTCAGAAAATGATCATCTTTTAAAGGAAGATCTTACCTCAACAATTCGGCTAACAGATGGAGTGTTAAACCCATGAACAACATCACCATCTACAAGGACTTCTCCAAACCTATTATAGCCAACTCCAGTAACCTATAAGATACAGTGAACATGACATTTGCAATACAGTAAGCATTTAATTTTCCCCGTTAAGACTTTAGATATGAAGGATAAAGAAAATTAAAACAGACAGTATTAGCTGTGAAATATGCCCATGGAATTCCCTTAAAAGCACAAGATAAATTCATTTTTTGCTCTTTTATATATATTAGAGAGTCTGTGGAAAGAGGTTTTGTTATCCTGATCAAAGCAGATGGAAATGTCGAGGAAAATACCCATTTACTAAGCTAGTCACAAAACCAGAATTCACGGGAAGCTGCAGGCTTTCCCCTCTGGGTGGAAAACTTAGAAGAGCCCAATTTTTTTCTGAAGTGGTAGCAGATTTTATATTCCAGCCATGCCTCTCCTACATACATTTTCATAAGTTTAAAAGGGCAACACAAGTCTACATCAAACATAATTTTTATCTAAGACCAGTCTCAGTACTTTGCAAAGCTTTCTAACCTGTCTTCTTCTAGAGAGCAGAAATGACCATGAATGCAGCCTGAATGAAAACATCAAATGCCCACCAATTTCCAACCAGTCTTAGCAGTTTCAGTCATACAGAAAAAGACTAGAGAGGTTGGTACAGAAAATTTTTCATAACCATGCATCTTATAAACCAAGCATATCTGTCCATCCATATTCACATATATTAACTACACTTAAGATACCTCCTTTCCACATACCTCAGCATGTATCCCATCTGCTGTAAATATATGAGTAACAGTCATTTCATTCTTAGTCAATGTACCAGTTTTATCTGAGCAAATCACATTGCAGCAGCCTGAAAAGCATGAAGGAGGTAATCACATACACAAAAAGTTATAATGGAAGGGACTTTCATTTCAACAAATGGATCAGAGCATCTCCCCTGAATCTCAAGAAACAAAGAGGAACTTCAGTCATGGAAGAGAGAAATAAGCAGCAAGTCACTTTCTTCTCCCCAGCCAGACATCCCCAGCAACCTTTCTCCTCTGCTAAGTCTATTTTTAATGCCAACTCTGCTACACATCTAACAGTCCTTGATACCTTTCACCACAGAATCTGCATTCTCAATTTCATTTATTTACTGCATTTGTTTAAAAGTGGTATACAATTTTAAAATGCAATACAAATTAGAGCAGTGAAAATGAATGTTAAAATCAACTACAGGAGCAATCATCCATCTCTAGATCTGAAAGCAGAAGTCAGAAGTCTCCTTCTTAAATATCTGATTACAGGATGGGAGAGGACAAGCAACTAGGCAGGTTGGGGAAAGAAGAGTAAAGAAATGGAAAACTGTAGCTGGGCAAGGGGGAGAGAAGCAGAATCAAAAGAAGAAGGGATAAAAAGTGGGGCCAAGGAAAAGGAAGATGATATCCCAGCTCGAATATTTTATAACTGAGTTTGAACAGCAGTAATATAAAATATTTAGATGATTGTTCTTCCAGCGAAGAAAGCTAATGAGATGGTAAATTACAAACTTAAAGACAAGGCATTTCAGGACAAATCCCATGGATCTACTGATCAGGAGGAACCTTCTTTGGACACAAGAGGCTTTTCCTTCAAAAGGAAGGCTCCTTCTGTTGGAGGAAAACACCTCTGCAAGCAAAACAGATGTTTGTAACCCAGCCCTTTTGTGTAGAAATATGATCTGCTTTTAGCAAAATACAAAAATATTCTTTAAGAATCCAAGTATTAGGAAAACTGTATAAACTAGCAAACATATATAAACTATACGTACAAATAATGAAAAAAAAATTAGTCTCCAGAAATAAAAATCCTGTATTTATTTATTTATTATTTTATATTTATACCCTGCCCTCCCCACAAGCGGGCTCATTTTAGCCTGTTTCTATAAAAGTACTGCACGTGTATACACACACACACACTTTACATTTCAAGGTATTTCGTCAAAAGTTATACAACTAACAGCAGAACACCCTTGGCCGTTCACAGTAATGTATACGTTTTGGTTTACTCTTACCTAAAGTTTCCACAATTGGGAGCTTTTTCACGATTGCCCGTTTCTTGACCATTCGCATTACACCAAGAGCCAGTGTTACTGTTACAACAATGGGTAACCCTTCGGGAATAGCAGCAACAGCGAGACTGCAATTTTAAGAGGATGTGTTGATCACTGACCCATACAAGCTTCACATCTGGCAACAGCAACAACACTACGACCACATCCATTTCAGTGATGCAAGGCCCTGTAGAACAAAAGCTTCGACCCGCTCAGAGTAATGACAGGAAGAACTGTCCTCACTTCACTTCATAGCATCAAGTGGCAAACTCTGCCTGCCTGCTTGCAGAATGTTGCCATGCTGCCTACATAACCTTTATCTATTAGTGCCCTGAGAAACAACAGCAAACAGGACTCAAAAATGGCAAAGGTGAACATGGATGTGAAGCTTTATCCATTTATTTATTATTTCCATGTAGTCTACTTTTATCCTGCCCTTCCTCCGAGACGAAGGCAGAGTGTGTGACTCCGCCTTTTATCTTTACAGCAACCCGATGAGGTGGGGTGGGGCTTGTGAACATCATGGGGGACTGAGAATTTGAAATGGGATCCCCACAGTCATTACTGCAGCACTCTAACCATTACACCATACTAACTTTTTACTAGAGGTATCGGGTTCAGTCCACGGCATCTGCAGCTACAAGAATCACAGACAACAGGGCTTACTGCTTCTTTGGACCATGAAAAGTCACAGCCATATCAGCAATGGGCTGGATGTTGACTCTGTTTAAGTTAATGCAATATGTTCATTTTAAAAAGGCAATGGGAAAGTGGGGGAACTAGGAAACATGTTCTTACTAAAGTTCAAGAGGCGAGAGCAAATGGTATTGCTAGGTCTGTGGTTCAGACTGAGAGGAATCTTGCTGTTATGGTTGTTCAGGTATCCCCCATACATCAAACAGAGGCACTTGATCGGAGGTATCATCACACCCTCAATAAGTCTCCGTATCATTGCATCTGGGGAAGCCAGATAAATGCCCGCTCACATTCTATTTAGAAAATTACAACCTTTGCATCTGTGGACAATAAGTTATAGCTGAAAAGCCTCTACTATCATTTTCATCTCCTTCCTTTTAACTGAGCACACAAGTAGTAAATTAAAGACCAGGATGTCCCATGGTACATTAATTTATTGTGACATGAGTTTTCATACACAAGATTTTACTTTTAGCTATATGTAGCTGGTACAGCAGGGGCAGAGATACATACATGAACTAGGGTATACAATACATGGTCCATTCAACAGACATCAAACTTCACTTACAGGGTTAAGGCCTGCTGAGATTATTTTTTTTTCAGCCTGAACCCAGTTTAATGTTCCATGTGAGTAGAATTAACTACCAAAGCAGCTGTTGCTTTTGAAGCTGTTGAAAATGGCCATTTTAAAACTTTTTTTTAAAGAGTGGAAGGAGTGGGGTCAAACACCTGCTTGCATTGCCTTAAGTATTTTTTGACCGTCGGTGAGCTGGCCATATGATATTTACCAGAAAACCTGACCTCCTTAAAGGTGATGGGCAGACTTCCCCCTCAGAGGTCTCCAAATGAATTTGTTTGTGCTAATTTCTCTCTATATAATTGGGTGTTCTTGTGTAAAACCATCTGCGGAAATTTGGCAAGCGAGTTAACCTTTAGTCTCGTCATATGTACACTTGAGAAACTTTTCTTTATTGGAGCAGACCTACTTCTAAGAGAATGAAGAACAGTCTGCTTAGTACTGCTTCATTTCCTTAGTTCAACACTACACCTTTAAACAGATAGTTTGCAGCAACAGCAGCCTGCTAACATATATGCAGCCATTATTCAGAACTGGTCTATCCCCCCACCCCTCCTGCCAATGACAGCTATTGATTAAAAGACCATTCTGGGGAGTCCCCAGACAAAGCGCCAGAGGTTTTCATTGTTGCCATGGAGACTAAATCCACCCAATTATCTCACAGTGTTGAATGTCAATTTCTTGTGGAGTTCTTCAGTCTATGATATCTGAACAATTGTACCACATTTAATCAAACTCCATTGGCCCATCATCTATGTATTTGTGGCACCCATGTATTCAAGGTCTTACCTCACTACATCCTCTTTTGTCCACTGTACTCCAGTCCAAGGGCTAAATTTTTAGCAGGTATTTTATCTGGTCTTAGTGTATACCCAATCAAGGATAAAATATCATTTTTGTTATCTGACACTGATGCATATGTTTCTTACAAAGTTTCATTATTTTGCCCTTGCTGCAAAGAATATACGTTCCAGGGTGGCAACGGGAAGGGGCATTATCTAGGTTATTGTATTAAATTAGTCACATTTTGCTACTGACTTCCGGTATTTTTGTATATTCTGATATTAACCTATAGCTTGTTCATAATCTGGTTTTTTATGCTGAGAGTTCTGTAACCTTGTAATGGCCAATGGCTAATTACATTAAATTGAACTGAACTGAACATACTACACAGATTAAATACTCTCACCTTACACCGATGGTAAACATATCGAGGATATGTTTTCCTTGCAGCCAGCCAACCAGCATAATTATGCCTGTAATGAAACATAAGTAATTAGTAAAAGAGGAACCTGGAAAGACTTCAAAACAAGCAGAAATCGAACTGGTAGACTAGGTGTAGTGTTCATGAGAAGAGTTTTTAGCAGCCTGAGCAAGTGCAAAAAGTTATTATGAGCCAAACAAAAACGTTTCAGCTCAGTAACTTGAACTGGGAACAGAACCAAAGACTGGTCTCCTGGAGGCCTGCTTGGCACAGATGATCAAGCAAAATAGCTTCTTACAAACTGATAAAAGCTTGAAATGTACATAAAATCAGTGTCATGAAGAGGCCAGGGTCATTTAGATTTCAGACATTACAACTATGCGTACCACCAAAGTACACTGCCCACAGTGCTCTCCAAAAACACCATTGCCAATTTATGTGACACAGGCAATGCACAGATTTTCTATGCACATACAGCTTCACTACACATGTATCAAAGCTATACAGCCACAGAAAATTCACACATTGTCCATTTCACATGAAATGGAGACCATCCATATTGGAAGCATCACAGGTAGCAAGCATTCCTATTGGTGGGCTCCTGGTACATGCAGTTGTAACAGCTGAAAAGGACTATAGTCCTTAAGTAAACAGGGCATATCATGCAAGGGACTCAAATCAATACAATTTTCAACCATGTTCCAGCTTGGGTTCAGTTAATACTGAAGTTGCTCCTGTGGCAGCCCAAAACCATTTAATAACCATGAGAACCAGTTTATGTATAAACAGCATATTATAAAAGCCCTGTCTTACAATGTGTATAGCAAGGGAATACTTGCTAATTTATCCTTATGAAGCATGCATTCTATACCCACACCTTCATGCAATCTGAAACTACATTAAGACATCAGTTGTATCTTTCTCCACATCAGGGGAGCCCAGATGCACTTTTGTGCAGTCTGGGACCTGTAACTATGACAGCTCTCAGGTGGTACAAAAATCATTATACAGAGCATATCCTTTGTCACAGTATACCTCAAGGAGAAAAAACTCTCCCCAAAACTGGATACCGCCACAGCCCATCAGAATTTATAATACTAGCCTAGATGGACCAGGAGTCCACCTCTGTCTGACTACTTCTTTGTATGTAGGGTTTCTCTTGAGGCCTGCCTATCCCATACTTCATTCTACTTTTTAGTACTGTTTTTGAGAAGCTTACATCCACTATGGAAACTAGTCAAGCTGCAAAGAAACGGGACTTCCACCTGCTTCTCAAGAGCTTCTGAGGAGATTAGAGAAGCTCAGACATTTCCCTGCCCGGTGGAATGAGTTCCCGAGTGAGATCAGGGCCCTGCGGGATTTATTATAATTCTGCAGGGCCTGCAAGATGGAGCTCTTCCTCCGAGCTTTTGGTTGAGGCAGTGGGCGGCGGTGTCCCCCCCTCCCCTCTTTGGGGAGGCCCCTTTTACAGCTTCGTTCGGTCCTTCTTTATGGCCTGGGTCTGTGACTCCAAACTTTATAGATCTCTGGGAATTTATTCTCAGTATTATTAACCACTGAGGTCACTGGTTTTACTAGAGTTGTATGTTTTATGTTGAAGAAGAAGAAGAGATTGGATTTATACCCTGCCCTTCACTCACTTGGGAGTCTCAGAGCGGCTTACAACTCCTTTCCCTTCCCCTCGCCACAACAGACACCCTGTGAGGTAGGTGGGGCTGAGAGAGCTCTTTTCCAAGCTGTCCTTGAGAGAACAGCTGGTACAGAGCTATGTCTTGCCCAACGTCATCCAGCCAGGTGCTAGTGGAGGAGTGGGGACTCAAACCCGGTTCTCCCAGATTAGAGTCCGCACACTTAACCACTACACCAAACTGGCTCTCAGTTTTAGTTGTGGTTTTAACTGTACTGTATTTTCTGTTGTATCATTTATACTGTTGGAACACGCCCTGAGCCCATCAAGGGGAGGGTGGGATATAAATCCAAATAAATAAATGAATAAACATAGAAAATTCTCCCAGATTAAAAAAAAATAGTGTTTATATACTTTTCTTGTAGTGTTGACAAGCAACAGCAGTTGCAGGTGTGTAGCTCAGGTTGTAGCCAAACCCTCAACAGCTCTCCTATAGACACTTTTATTTTGGTTAGACTCAAATGCTTGTTGACATAGCAGTGTTCCAAATAGGGGTCACGTACTGTTCTAGCTCAGGACAAAATAGTATGGACTGTTTCTGAGATCACACTGACAAATTTGCTTTTACAGGCCAAAAAAAAAAAAAGCCTAAAAATGTCCAGAGATTTATTTTCCTAAAAGCCATCTAGCTATTGGGAGGAGTGCAAATCTCATACACCAGAAGGGCATTTTGAACCAAAAAGTAAAAAGCAACTCACTATGGACTTGAGAAGAAGGGAGAATTTGGACATACAAGGTATCAAGAATTCACAATTCCTTAATATTTCAACTAGTTTAAAATGTGGTTCAAATGGCACTGAATAACAGAAGTACTATTAGGTTCTAACTACAACACAGAGATAACCCAGTGGTCCCACTCTGGGAGTGGCCCCAGAGCCCAAATAAGTGGTTATTTTCTTACCAATTATCCCAAATGAATACAGGGAAAGTTGTTTCCCAAGGAGATCCATACTTCGCTGCAAGGGTGTCTTTGGAGCCTTAGTAAAAACAAAGAGAGAAACTATTCTATTCTGTTGATGCATGGACTTTATCTAGGTCCTCTTGAATAATGAATATAGCTCAGCAACTGATATCATGGCATGTACTTCCCCTCCCACAATCAGACTAAGAAGTGCACACGTTGGGGGGGGGGGGCCTCTCGAACGTGACTTCATACATTGGAGTCATTCTGCACCTGCCTGGATTCTGACTCTTCACTAAAAGCTATATGGCAGGGCATAAATATGCAAAGCTATATTAGCAAACTAACACGATTGAAGATTGTACTGGTACTGGTCCCCACCTTCCCCTTCCTCTTCCAACAACAAAGCATTAGAGTGAACATTCAGATAAGCAATGCAGGTAAGAACAGAAAGTACGCAGAAACATGAAGCACTAAGAGGAGGCCCAAATTCAGGTACGAGTTTATTCAGGTTTAGTACAACTTGTAACATTCAACACAAAATTTCATTACGTCACTATATGTAAAGCTTCTATGAGTGAGGATAGAAGATGTAAAAAGCCTGATGTTAGCAAGCGAGCTTGAAGTCATTCATCAACAATACGCTCATTGCAAAATCATCTAGCTTTGGGGAGAATAAATGTTTACATTACTCTTTATTTACATAGCTACTTACTTCTTCTGCTTGCATCATTTTGAAAACTTCTCCAAATTCTGAGTTTTCCCCTGTTCCAATAACTATTCCCTACCAAAAAAAAAACACCATTCCACATTTAAGCCAAGGGAAAGTTAAGGGTTTACTTGCAGTTATGTAATAGTATTGATGACTTTGACAATACAAGAAAACTGACTTAAGTCTTGCAAGCTCTACTTTTTTAAAAAAATTCTAGAATCCATTTGGCCCAGTTTGTTTAAAATGTGTAATGGGAAAAGTGTGGTCTCTCATCTGTGATCAATGACATATATATATATATTGTTTTGTGCTAATTTTGTTGTTAATTGCTGATTTTCAATTTAAAACTTTAAGCTGCTATATTTTTTGTGCTGGTTTTGTATCAATGCTGTTGCACTGATTATTTTAATCTTATAAACTGCTTGGGGAGCAGCTAGCTGAGAGATGCAACCTATACTTTAAAAACACCCAGAAAATAATGAATCCCAGCAAGTCCTAATCAGTCTACCAGACATCAGCAAATAAGCCTGTGATCTACTTTTTGCACACTCCTAGCACAATCAGCAAGTAAGTCTTACAGACAATGCTTTAAAAAGCTAATGCAAATATGACATATTTATAAGTAAAGTAAGGTAAAGCTTTCCCTTGCTTGAAAGCCAGTCAAATCCAACTCTAGGGGGCAGTGCTCATCTCCACTTCCAAGCTGAAGAGCCAGCACTGTCCAAAGACTTTTTCCGTGGTCATGTGGCTGGCATGACTAAATGCCAAGGTGCACAGAACACTGTCACCTTCACATCGAAGCAGTACCTATTTATCTACTTGCAATTTCTTGCTTTCAAACTGCTAGGTCAGCAGGAGCTGGGGCCAGAGATGGGAGCTCACTCTGTCATGTGGCACTCGGGTCTCAAACTGCTGAACTACCGACCTTCCAGTCTACAGCTCAGCATCTTAATCTCTGAGCCACTGCAGCCCTTTGACATATTTATGGAGGTTTTTTTTTTTACTTTAAACAACTTGATTGGCTCATAAATGGTAACTGAGACCTGGAAACCCAACACAAATCCTTAAAATTAGTGTCTGGAGCCAGTGACACTACATGCTCCAGGATCATGGGTTGGATCTTATGGTGATATGAGGTATGGATCTTTCCCTTTCCACAGGAGGCCCTGAGCATGTCCCAGAAAGGCCTGGTTATTGTTGGACCCTTGTGAGAAACAGCTACCAAGCATAGTGAGCTTGCAGGAGGGGAAAAATCACCCCCAATCTTGCTCTCGTTCCACTGTACTTCCGTTACCAAACTTTCAATGAGCAGGAATGAGGTAGCTGTGATTCTGTTTGACTCATCACCATCAGTACAGACCCTCCTCCCCTACTTGGCTCATCCATTGGGATCCCAGCAATGTACTTCAGGATGTTGCAGAAGGCTGCTGTGGGAAGCAGAAGGTGAAGATCCGCAAGTGCCTTTTGCTCAACCACATGAAGTGAGCAGTGACTTATGAAAGCTCATGCCCTGCCACATATTTTGTGAGCCTTTAAGGTGCTACTGGACTCTTGCTCTTTTCTACTGCTACAGACAGACTAACACGGCTATCCATCTTGATAATTCAACCCTTTATTGCAATGCAACAGGAAATGCATGCCTAGCAGTACATATGCAAGGGATGGATAGCCTGATCACTTTAATAAATCCCTGACCTTTAATAAATTCTTAAGTTTAGTGCCCTTGGTAGGAAATACCTTTGCCTTTCCGCATCGAACAAGCGTTCCCATGAAAGCAATATTGCTTCTCGAAGTGAGGTCTCCATTGGTAGCTGCAGGTTGAGGAGATGTGCACTTAGAGGAAGGGGTTGTCTCACCTGTCAGACTAGATTCATCAATAGAAAGATCCACAGCCTTTGAAAACAAAATACATACATTAGGCAAAACAGCTTTATTAAATCTGCCGTCTTCTGAACTGTCAGTGTTGATTAAAGGTATTCAAGCAGCGTGCGTTCTACCCAGCCTTCCTTTTTTTAGGAGACAAATCATGTCAACAACAGAATTCAACTAGCATGCACATTAATCAAGCACATGACAAGCTGCCTCTGCCAACAGGAACTTCAACAGCAAGTGGCAACGCGGCATGAAAACAAAACCATTCCACTTAGCATGCCTGAAGAAATTCTAGACATGGCCTATATTTCTAGGCAGCAGCCCGCAGACTGTAAATTTGACTAATCAAATTTTGTTTCTACAAAGTAAATAAGATACTTACAGGATTCTAGTGTAACTCCTGCATAGCCTTACTCTGCTTAGCTACGTATTTAGAGCTGAGCCCTACACAGAAATCATAAGCTGCAGGGACAAAGACAATTTGTGCACCAATTTGCAGAAGTATTAGAACTATCATTTGGGTTTTTTATGAACATATTGCCTCGCTGATTACTGCACCTATTTTAGATAAATGAGACACAATGCTGCTGCTGCTGCTGTGAAAGTTATGGTGATTTAGCCCTTTCAGATTATAGGATTTTTCAAACTCAAGAATATCAACTTGGAATTGCTAAACTTATGACTACTTCACCTTTCTGCTCTGGTGCTTCTCTCCTAAATGTCAGCCAGAAAAGATATGGAGAGGGAATTTAGAATTTAACATTCTAATTCCTAAATTATAGCTACTTGTGGATATCTAAATCCTGCTTCCCTAAAAGATCCTAGTCCACTAACCATATATAAAATAGAAATAAAAATAAATATATTCCCCATCTAGACACAAGATACATCAGAACCAATTACCAGGGGACTTAAAACAAACTTTAAAAGCCCTCAAAGTCCTTAAACCAACCAAGCCAACAAAAATGTATCACAATCCCACGTGAGATTGAAATGATGCACTTTCTGTGAAGGTTTCTTCTCTTCAGTGGTGGCAAAGTCATCATCCTCCGGGGTATGCCTGTTACTCACTCCAAGGCAGGGTTTATGCAAATTGAACTGATCCCTAAGAGAACCAGTAGGAGGCTGACTTTCCCCAGTCCTGCCAAAGCCAAGCTCCATGAAGGAAAACTAGAAACTAGAAAACTAACTGGGTTAAACTTCCTCCTGTGAAAGCTACTAAGAATGAACTATATACAAATATGGCCTGAAGAAAAAGAGATGTTGACCAGCTCCATATCAGTTGAGGCAAAGATGACTTTGCCCCCACTGAAAATAAGAAATCTTCACGGTTAAGTCCACCATTTCATTCTCCTTCAGTGGGAAGAAGCCACTAGAGCTAAGTTATGTTGGGAGGCAAGCAGCTCAGGATCAATGATCTGCTACCTGGTGAAGTACTCTGCGGCCAAAGCAAGCATCTGCTGAGGCTGCCTTATCGATTTTGTAATGCTTAACAAAAGCTGAAAATGATGACTGGGTGACTGCCCTGCAGATTTCATCAATGGGCATTAGACAAAAATGCTGCTGATGTTGTTGCTGCTCTGGTACAACGTGCAGTGACCAACTCAGATGCAGGCAGGTGGAGTGCTTCATATGCTTTGAATATACAGTATCAAATCCAGTAGTCAATAGTAGCTTTTGAAACTCTCTTCCCCAATGTGTGGGTACCATGGGAAATAAACAAGGCATCTGAACAACAAAGAGGAGCTGTCCTTTTATAACAGAGGGTAAAATGACTCTGCTGATTAATGCGGAAAGAAGTAACCTTGGGAACAAAGGACAGGTCTAGCTGGAGAATACTCACGTCCTGCTAAAAGGTATATAATTCTTCCCTCACTGACAGAGCTGACAGTTCTGATATTCCTATTGCTACAAGGAAGGAGGCTTTCCAGGACAGAAACTTTAGCTCTTATTTTCCTCACTGGTTCCAAGAGAGATTAAGTCAACATCTTCAATACTTTAAATCCCAAATTGGAAGCCTGTGATGAACAGGAGGAGACAACTCCCTGCATACAATATCTGATAAAGCTGTGGGGGACAGGATTTGGTCTTTATCCAGTAAAGAATAGATGACAATGATGATAACTGCCTCCTTAAAAGTGTTTGGACAAGAGGCCCTGGCACAGCCCATCATGGAGACAGAGGATTATGTATTTTTCAGAAAAAAAGAGGGTCCAGTTGCTTTCTCCTATGTGGAACACTCTCCAGGTGAGTTCACAAGTAAGGATGGTAGATGGTTTGCAGGAAGATAGCAATCTCAACCACTTCCTTGGGAAAACCTGCAATCGAAAGCTCTCCATTCAATTCCACGGGGCTAGTTATAGCCATTCTTGCTCCGAGTGAAAAAGAGGACTTTGTTGAAGGTCCAACATTGGCAAGATCCTCCGATATCAAGCCACTACCATGTTGATGAGACCCAAAAACCAAGGCCTCCTGAGCCAGAAGGGGGCAATCAGTATCATTTGGGCCCTCCAAACCCTGTTGAGTAGTTTTATAATCAACAGAAGGGGAGGAAACTCATATAGGAGACCCACAGGCCAAGGATGAGTTAGAGCATCTTCTTCTGCTTGAGACATTTTAAATTGAGATAAGAACCTGCAGATTTTGCAATCACCTAGAGTTGAGAACTATGCAAAGATTCCCAGAGTGATGCACTACAGCTCTGAAGACCATTGTATGTATGCGCCGGACCATTCCCCTGGGTCTACCTGTAGTCTGCTCAACCAGTCTGCTTCTCTGTTCAAGGATCCCTGGAGGTGCTGAGTCTGAATACTTGCAAGGTGTTTTTCTGCCCAAATCAGAAGCAGAGTTGCCTCTTTCTGTAGGATAGGAGATCATGTTCCACCCTGATGACTGATACATGCTTTTGTTGTGATACTGTCTGTCTTGACTAGGACGTGCTTTCCAGCTATCAGATGCTTGCAGACCAGCAGTGCCAACTTGATCATATGTAACTCCTGCCAACTGATGCTGGGCACATGTTCCATCACTGTCCACTTCCACCACCTGACCCAAAAGGCAAGTGTCCGTTATCAAGACCAGGGAATCCAAACAAATGAAGGATACTCCCTTGTTCAGAGTGTTCCTATTGCACCACTAAGCCACAAATCTGTGTAAGGCTGGTGAAACTGGGATTCTCCTGTGCTGACTTAGAATGTTCTGTTGGAAAAGTAGGAGAGCCCATTAAGAGGGGATGAGAGAGAAAATGAGCACACTGAACTATGTCTATAGCCAAAATAATGAGGTCCAGAATTTTGGCTAGGACCATGACGGCCTCTGACCTCTTAGTTGTGAGGCTCTCAGCAGCCTAGATTAGTTTTTACTGCTTCTCCTCAGTGAGAAAGACCTTTCCTCAAGAGGTCACAACCCTTGCTCCCAGATAGATGATATCCTTGGTCAGGAGCAGGTGACTCTTGGAGGCATTCAGTAAAAAAAAAAAAGATGCAGAAGGTGGAGGAACTTTCCTAGATCCCCTTGTGCACATTCACTGGATGGACATCTTATCAACAGGTCACCCAGGAGGGATTCCACCAACACAATCATGATCTTTGTAAATACTCCGGGGATGACAACAGGCCAGACGGCAAGGCCCTGTACTGGTAGTGCAAACCACTGCAGGAAAATCAAAGAAACTGCCTGGAAGTACGATGGATAGGAAGACATAGGTATGCTTCCTTGAGGTTGATTGAAGTAAAAAAATTACCTTAGTGGAGAGCCTCTAGAATGGATCTGTGAGATTCCATTCAAATTTTGGTTTGATGACCATCTTTGTTGAGGTCTTTGTTTGCTCTCCATTTGCCCAATTTCTTCAGCATCAGAGAAACGATAGCATACACTCCTTTGAAAAGCTGATCCTGAGGCACTTGTTCCATGGCTTCAATTCATAACAAATGTGCTATGGCCTGAAACATCAGGGAACACCACTGGGGACTCTTGGATTTGGGAGAAGGATACACCTGAAGGGAGGAAGGTTTACAAATGCTATCTTGTAACTATACTGAATAATTTTCCTGACCCATCTGTCCTGTTTTAGATCGGCTCCAAACATGGCTGAATAACTGAAACCGACCTCAGTTTTGTTGAACTGATGATTGTTTGCTCTGCGCTGACTGGAAGCAGCAGGCCAGGACTTGTTTCTGTTCCAATATGGCCTGCTACTTCTATTCCCTCTGTTGATCCTTCCCCTGAGAGGGGAGCAGAAGGGATCAAAGGAACCTTGTGATCTGTTCCAAGGGTCCTTGTCTCTAACAGTGGAGGAGATGCTAGATGACCTGACTTTACTTTACTATTTGGTTTCAACCAGAGCCTTTTCCAAAGCCAAAGCCCTAAAGAGCTTCCGGCCAAAGACTTTCTTAGTCAAGAGATTAGACTTGGAAAGGAAGTCAACCTTCCAAAGTTTAAGCCCCATATTGCAGTGAATAACAATGGTGGCTGCTTGAGCTCAGGCATTGAACTGTAGAGCACCCTGAGAGGCATCCGCCATGAACTCCACTGCTCTTTAGATCTTCCGCAATGCCCTTTTGCAGGTGAGGGGATCTGGGCTCAGGTTTCGCAGAAGGCCATCCAACATCACAGAAGGCTATCTGCAGAAACTGGAGAGAACTGCAGAAGACCTAATCACTAGGAAAGAGGCTTATTTGGTGCTTATTTGGTGCTACTTCATTTTCTTATTTGGTGCTACTTCATTTTCTCTGTTTGTGGGTTTTTTAAGGCACTGTCTCCATCCTTAGGTAACACAGCCCCAGAATGCAGAGCTACCACCGGGGCACTGACCAAGGGAACTTTCAAGTCCTCCATAACAGGATCAGGAAGGGGGCAGAATTTTTTAGCTATAGTAAGCAAACTCTTGCCTGAACTAGGTACAGCCCATTTGGCTCTCACAGGCTCCTCGAAATACTCAGGGAAGAGGCAAAAAGATGAAACTGACACAAGTTTCTTAAGGCCTGGCTTGTCTAGATTGGAAGAGGCTGAGGATTTAACCTGATCTGTGGAATCCTGTTTATAGGTGAGAGTTTGAATGACTTTGGGTAAAAGTCTGGTAAAGCATTCGGCTTCAGATAATCTACTGGAAGTTTCAGGGGCAGGGATGTCCCCGCCTGATCATTCCGCCTCTTTGTCAGACAGGAGAGACTAGGTTTTTACGATGGTCTTTCCTCATTACACCCAGTAGATGGCGGTAGCACATCATACCCATTGAGCACATGTTGCTCGCCTTCAGAAATGGGAGATAACAAGAGCCCTAAGAGAATGGGCCCTTCCCTTGGCCGTTGCCTTGGGCTCCAGAGAGGAATCTGAAGATTCACCAGATGATCAGGCAGGGAACTCTGCACCTGTTCTGTGCCTGCCAGGATACCTTTTTGATGTATAGGAAGCCTCCTGAGAAGAGAAAGAATCCAAACGAAGGATGTGTTGGTTGCCATGGCACCTCTTACAGGGCCTGCTCTCCTGCTTTTTTTGGGGGGGAAACCACCTGCCATTGAGTAGAATATTACCTGGAGGCCAGAAGTTGTGTCTGAAGTCACAGGATTACACAGGCGTGGCAGAAAGGGCATCTAAGGGAGTCCTCTGAAGCTCTGCTATGACCAATCAAAGGTGCTTGTTCTTAGCTCTCACCTGGATAGCCCAGGCAAGCCCAACCTTGTCAGATCTCGGAAGCTAAGCAGGGCCAACCATGGCAAGTACTTGCACAGGAGACTTCCAAGGAAAGGGCTGGGACGCAGAGGCAGGCAACAGCAAGCCACCTCTCTGAAATGTCCAAGCCCCTTAGGGGTCACCAGAAGTCAACCATGACTTCCAGGCATACACACACAAAATAGTCACCCAAAAAAGAAAAGGCTTGTTCTTGTCCGGAAGGGTATCCAGCAAATATGACATCCGTTCCCACTGGAACAACTGAAAGCAGCCCATTACGGCCGCACAGTTGGCTATTCTGAGCAACAAGGCAGCTGAAGATTACACCTTTCTCCCCAAGCCATCCAATTTACAGCCCTTTGTAGCCACAGGGGTTGAAAAATAGTAATAATAATAATAATAGTGGGGCAGAGGTCTGCTAATGCAAGGCCCAAAACATAAAAAACTCGTAAGATTCCTTATGCTTGCTACAGGTAGATTCCACCATAAGAAAGTTGGTCCTAGGGCGGGAGAAAAGGAACTCGGAACCTTCCTCTTTTAACCCTATATATGGACTCCACTTGACATGATGAGGCAGGCTTCTGCCATAGTTTAGCTGACAAGTCCGGCAGACTCTATGGCTTGGGGAACAGCACTTGTCCCAAAGATTCAGGCTGCAGGACTCTGGACACAGGTCAGTAACTTTCAGAGCCGATGAAGACATGTCAGTCTCAAGAAACTGAGCCAACCTCCGCAGCTTCTCTAAGTAGAGACGCAAGCCCCCATTGAGAGAACCTGGCGTGGGATCTCCATCATGCCATCAGGGCATGGATCAGTCAGAAGCAATCTTGGACTGACGTTGTAGTCATTGGAGAGCAACCTGTTGGAACCCACAGACACATATGGAGGAGACCAATATTCTTGTTCCTGAATGCCAAACCCAGTGACACAGCTGAGATGGCGACTGATGTTGACATCAAGGGGAAGGCAATGGAGAGAACTCCCTTTGTGAAGCCAAGGTATAGTCTAGGATTTGGAAGCAGTGATCCTTAAGCGTTGGATCCAAATGAGAAGGATGGCATCATGGAGAGACTGATGGCCACAATTTCTGCAGGCTCATTTTCTTTTAAACCTCTGTGCCCTCAAATGGTTGGAACCAGGTAAGACCTTAACTTTAATCTCACCCTCGGCCTGCAAGACCACCTCCACATCAACTGGGTCAAGGAAAGGATGTACAAGGACAATGACTGGGCTCTGGAAACTTCAGGGGAAGACCTGCCATAATGAGGGGCTCCAGGGTGGCTGAGGCCAAATAGGCCTTTCTGTTGATTTTATCGTGTTCATCCACCTTGGATTTGGGCTTCTTGGCTGGAGGTTTGGAACCTCTGCTTGACAGGATGACAGGAACAGACAATGGGACCAGAGAGGGAACAGTGCAGCCTTTCAAAACCAAGGAGATGGAACCAGCCTAAGACCTCCGCTCTGAGAGGAGAGATAGACACTAGCCCCCTTGCATTGCCTGTAGTCACTAGGAGCCTTTTTCCAAACAGCTGCATTCAGGCAATTTGCTCTATCATGCATGGCCTTTGGATGAAGCACTTGGATGGAGCAAGCAGAGACATTCAGTGGGATACAACAGGCAGTGAGAGTGGTCCTTGGTTTATTTATTTACTGTCCTTTATAGCCCACCTGTCTCATTGGTGCTCATGGTGGATTACAAGTATGATAGAACCACTCAATTAATCAATAAACCAGTTTCAAATTTTGCTGTTCAACTTTGTGTCTTCTCCCCATTCTCATCACCATCACAAGTTCATGTCTTTCCTGGTTTGATTTTGTGAATTTAATAGTTTTTTTAAAAATCTTAGAAAGGCACTGGGTACACTTTCTAAATAATGCCTTTTAGGCCATTTGAATTCACTTCATTAAGAAGTCTTCTGATTGTGAAAGAACTAAAGGAAAAAGAACTATAAGAGACAACAGCGAAAGCTGGAAGCTCTACCCTCCGCAACAACAGCAGCATTAGGACATAGGTGCTCTTTCTCTCCTATCACATGACTGTTTTGGCAGGAAAGCCAATTGGAGGCAAGTATGCCCTCTAAAGCTTTGGAAAGCTTTGGCAGCATCTATTGCAGCAGGCCTGTGCAGATCCCAGATGTGGGACTGCACCGTGATCACAAAAATAAAAGTTTCATTTCTTCTGCAAGTCAATGTAGCCTCCATGCAGGATGAAACCTTTCTGCAGGACATTTTTTGTATATGGAGATACCTGTGTGGCAAGACATGTTTTTTAGAACAAGATGTTCCCAGAGATAACCAGGATTCAGAACAGGGCAAACACAATATTTAAAATGGAGTTCAGAAGCAAACTGGCATCAGTGTAGATTTAAGAAGCACAATATATATATATATATATATATATATATAAATTTTATGTACATTATTGATAGTCCACCTTCCTTGCTTGGACACTCAACACTCAACTATGTGTTACTTACTTGGACACTCAACTATGTGAGAATGCCAACTCAAAGCTCATGAAGAGGAGCACCAATATTTTCCTGCAGCTTCCAAGCTATCTTCAATTGCAGTCTCATATACTGTGTATTAATATTACCTGGATAGCAATAGTTAGTAAATTTATATTTAAGAGTTCTAAAACTAATATTGATCGGGGCCTTTACTAAAAAAAAAAAATCATTGAATCCAGAACTACTTTAATGTAAAATAACATTAATATGTGCATACCTCAAATAACCGTAAATCAGCAGGAACCCTGTCTCCCACAGACAGGCAGACAGTATCCCCAGGGACCAAATCTCTTGCAAGTGTATGTTCCACCCTTCCCTCTCGAACACTGCAGAGAGAAGAAATATATGTTGCAACTCAGAATGGAAAGCGTAGTAAAATAAAATCTTAGCTGCTCACATTTACTTGAAGAATTAAAATAACACTTCTAGATGTATCAGCTCAGTAGCCAACACACAGCGTTATGGGATGCTGTCTTCGGGTATGCCATGTACATACAATTGGTTACATTTGCTTCAATACAGCGAATCAAAGCACCTCAATTTGGAAGACGCTTTGTCTGATTTGTCGGATTTGAAACAGCAATTCAGCTTCTGCACAGGGAAAGGCAAAAATGACTAGCATGCTTGCCTTTATTCAGCTGTCTTCCTTTTTCCTGACAGATCTATGTGTACTCGTGTATTCAAGAGCTAGGATTTTCAGACTTTTACTGAGAATTTGCTATGTTGACTAGAAGTGCAAAACCAACTAGACAGAGGAGAATTAAAATTCTGTTAAGATAAAATTTACACTATCATGATCCACAAAACAATTTACATATTAATTGTGGCATGTTTCTCTTTGAAGATCTCTGAAGTGCTTATTTATATTTATGAGTTAGCTCTCCTTCTAAGCACCTAAGGCAATGTAACACATTAAAATGAAAATAAATTAAAATAAAAGAAGCCACACAGCAGCAGCACACTATAAATACTGCACTGAAATAACGAAGAAGCTATGAAGTTCTTCAGTAGCTGTCCTTTCTAAGCAACCAACATGCTCTCCAGTCTGTTTTTTAAAACATGGCCGCATCAGCTATCCTTTCTCTTACCAAAGTGAATATATTCTTTGCAGTCAAGCCGTTTACTCAAACGTTAGTTATGTTCAGCTATGCTATGGTATTTCAGAACCTAGCTGAAAACTTCAAAGTACACTATCACAAAAGGGTAACAGGCTCCCTCAAGCAATGTAGATAACCACTGCTCATATTAAAGTGAAATCAAGAGTACATCTCCAACCACACCACATAAACAAAGTGAATAATGCTCTGCAGCACTTAAAACCAAAAGCTAGGATAATAATAATAAAGCTGTACCATACCAGTGGCATTCTGGAGGTACAAGTTTACTCAGTTCTTCCAGAGATTTCTCTGATCTGTATTCCTGCAAGGGCATAACAAGGAAAAAAACTGAAGTCGCTTTCCAAACTTGTCACAATTACAACAAGCTAATTTGTTGGGGAGGTTAGCAATAAACATTCCTCCTTAATCGGAGATTCTGAAGGGCTGACCCAAACAAAGGTAACCTTAAATGCTTTTATCACTGCAAGTGCTTGAAAAAGGGCAGCAGCAACACATAGGAGAGCCAGTCACTGAGTGAATTGTTCTCCGGCATAGAGAGCTTCATTGCTAGCTGCACACTGCTAGAAATCTAATGCCAGGATCCAGCTGCAGCCCTCACTCCCAACAAACTCTGATAAGGCTGAATTGCCTGGGTATGTGAAACTGTGGCAAGAGTGCTGGATTGGAAACTGGGAAACCCAGGGTTGAATCCCCACTCTGCCATGGAAGCTTGATGGTTGACCTTGCACCAGTCACCAGGACAAGTCGTAGCACTGAAATCAAAACCAGTATCTTAGCACAGGCTAGCATCCCCAAGAGCTACTTCACTAGAAGCTATCAATGGCTAGTCACTAAGACACTAAGTCACCATGCACCTCCTCCTTCCCCAGAGTAGACAAGGTGGCTGTGTAGCTCTTGTGTCATGCACAGACTGTGGAGCAACATCTGGGAAGCAAAATCAATCACAGTTCTCCATATACACTGCTGTGTATGTGCAGTGTAAAGTAAGGGTGTGCAAAAAAAAAAAATAGGTATTTTTCTGGTTCAGGTATACTGAACTCTCCCCAAAAAAATGATATTTTCTGATATTCCTGAATCCGAAAACTGATTCAGGATTTTTTCAGAAATCCCTGGGGGGGTTTCAGCTCCATTATACCCTACGAAGACCATTATAATGGGGAATTGAACCAGGAGTATCCAGGGGTCTGGTTTTTTGAGGAAGAAGCACCAAATTTGCAGCATAGCTACTGGGGCCTCTCCTCAAACCCCCTCCCAAGTTTCAAAAAGATTGGATGAAGGGGTCTAATTCTGTGGGCCCACAAAGAAGGTGCCCCCATCCACCACTGTTTTCAATAGAAGGGTAGTGTTTAAAGGGGCTGTGATCCCTTTAAATGCCTTATGCAAGGTAAGCATTCACTCCAAAAGCATTTGAAGGACTCACTCCCCCTTTAAACCCCTTCTTCAAGCTGCAAGTTCACCCGGAAGGCATTTAAAGGGACTGCAATCCCTTTAAACACTCTTTAACTTCGACTACCCGGTGGTCCCAAACAATCCTGAATATTTTTGGAATTGGGGGGGGGGGGGTGCCTTGGCTAATTCAGATAGCCAGAAAAATACTCAAAAATATATTTGGCTGAAAAAATAGCCAGAAAATATACCAATAAGGTACTTTTTACTTTTTTTGCATGGATATAGCCAAACGCACACCCCAGGGTAATGAAGACATACAGCCACCTTACGGAGAAAGCCAGGTACATGCCAAATTTAAATATATCAGTTTTTAATGTAGCTATCCAAACTATAAACAGACCAACATAACTGCAAGGATATGCTTGCTCATAAACTGAACCCCCATCCCTTGACAGTCAGAGGGCCAGATCCAAAGAGAGGCTGTAACCATAATAGCTACAAGAACTCTTACGTGAATTCTTGAAGGGCATTCTACATATTACACACAAATACAGGTAATAAAAGTCATACAGCTTTTCTTGGGAAAAGCTGTTCCAGAAGAAAGGTTGCAAAAGAGGAAGCAGAGATGTGCTCACTTGGCTCCATTCCAAATACTATCCCACAACCAATTCTGCCTTCTTCCTGGGATTCTAAACACATTTAAGGAGACAAAAGCAGCCTACAAAACAGGTGCTAATGGGCATGTAAGGTCGTTTGGCCCTTAGTGCATCTTCTCAGTGACTTGTGATCCGAATGCCCAACACTGTAGCTACAACCTTCTAAAGCCATTAAAGTCAACAGGTTTACAAGGGTATAACTCTGCTTAGATATGCACTGTACATATCTGACAGAGCTCAGTCCAATAAAGACAGGGCAGTGGGCTATGGTTTCATCTCAGATGCCAGGACAATTGTATCACTTCCTTGAAACTTTTAAGAATCTCTCAAAAGGGCAAGTTATACATATTTAATGCAGCAGGTAAAATATGTTTATCAGACTCTTGCAAGATTTGAAAACTGCAGTTGGCATTTGTGCCCTAAACACAGACGTTCCCTTCATTTTCCTTAAATGTCTGTAAAGGTTGTTGTGCACTAATTACTGCAAAACTAGCATCCTGAAGTAAATGTTTCGGTGCACAGCACCAAAGACTTTTAGCCAGGTTTTTACATGTTAATTCTTTGCATATTACATTTATAGTATGCAAGCGCAAATAAAATTTGAAGACAGCAACATACTTAACCCATTTATGAGGGAAACCCACATGACATATGGCTTTCTCAATGAGTTTCCTGACAAACACTGTAGGTTACAAAAGTTCATGCCACAGAGAGATGGATCAGTTTAAGATGCCACAACAATTATTCTTCACAAGTCTGTTTTGATGCTAATTATGGGATGACAAGCATTAGAATTGCTCATCCAGATTTCTCAGGCTTACAGTATATATACAATAGCCTCTGATATTTACAGTAATGCTTCAGCTGTTATAAGAACAGTAGTTAGGCAAAAATTTCTACTGAAAAAAATCATTTGGATAAAACTAATAAGATGTTATTACCTGTACAAAGGCAACTGTAACAACAATAAGTATTGCCTGTAAGAAAGAGGGGAGAAAGTGTTTAAGCAAGATAGCTGCTTTATTAACATCCAAGTGAGATATCCAGGCTGCATTCAACTTTAACTGTAATTTTAATTTCATTTGGAAAGAGATCATCATCTATGGATGTGACGTTGTGTGTTGCCAGATGTCATTCCAGCCATCACCCCACCCAGAAAGTTCCTGGGGATGCCAACCGGCAGCCTGGCATCCCTATTTGACACACTATCCATAGATTTTTAAATGCTCCATTGTTCAGAGACTATACCCAAGCCCATCCCAAACCCTCATTTTATCAGCTGACATCTCTCTTATTGATTTCCCACATTCTAGAGATATATTTACTTCCTGCTGTTCATTTCAAGGATCCATCAGTTAAGCTTTGATAGATGTACATATTCTGTTTTCAGATTCAAAAGCATGTTCCAGATTTTATTCTAGTGTCAAGACTAAGGTGACAAATGTTGTTATATCCAATATAATTTCTAGCACCATTTGGACAGAAAGGGCAGAGACTTCCTGAAGAAACTCCACTGACATCAACCCTTCATTCGTACTGACAATTTTTATATCATGCTCAAGAGTACATTTGACATTTAGGAACAGAGCCTCCGCTGAGAGATCAACCGTATGCACTGTGGTTCAGTTATGCAATTCAGGCATAACTTTTAGGTTTTAAAAAGATTAACTGTGTGAAGGTATTTTAATAATCTAGGATTAAACCAAATCGAAAAAGGGCTTGTTACAAATGTCACTTCAGACTTTCAGCATAAAAGACAGTGCATAATTAGCTCATCTGACATTCAAAGGCTTCTAAGTCTGCAGTTCTTTGAACTTATTATCTTTTATCCATTCTTAGAGTTATGCCCCACAGGTGCTTCCCAGTAGCAGTGGTTTCTGCAGTCTCAGTTTAGTCCTGATAGCGGAGGAAAATACATAAGTGGAAAAACCTCCTCTCATTCACAAATCAGTGCCTCATTAAATGTCAGACCCAGATCCTCCCACACACGGGCCCAGCTCATACACAGGGTTCTTGCCTGCTCCCAAGCTAGTAGTCACCCTCTCCCAGGTGAAAAAAGAAAGGAAGGGAGGCAACCAGCATTACTAAGAAGGGTCTTAAAGAGGCTTGCTTGCAGTCCTCAACCTGACCTGGAAACGACGCCCTTGAACATACGCAGCCTCTTCTGCTATTAATTACCCCCTTCCCTTTCCCCAACAACAGGAGTTCTCTCTTCATCTCTGAGGGGGAGATAGGGCTGGTTCCCTTTTTTCCCCCCTGCTGTCAGGGAAAAAATCCTCACAAAGACTCAATTGTTCTAAAACTTCTTGAAGAAAGAAATAGTGAAATAATAATAGTGGACACCACAGTGAGTCAGAGAAAGCTTGCAGCTCACTAATAGTGATCAAGTAAGTGTATTTTATTCCCATAGTCGGCGTTCTTCAAAAGCTATTCAACCTGCAATTATTAAGGTCCTTTAATTTAAAAGGAAACCTGTAATTGAACAGTGTTTTGGCCTTACAAATATATATCCAGGAAAAGGGAGAAGGCAAAAAAAAAAAAAAAAAGAACTCTACATTGTGTCTTTAACCTTCCTGCCCAGCATGCAGCCCACTGAAAACCAGTGAAAGTTTCCAGAGTACAAATATAGCGCCTCTCAACTTGTTTTAAGTGGTCAGCCGGATAGCCGCAGTTGAAGGGGGCATTTGGTGTAGTGGTTAAGTGCACAGACTCTGATCTGGGAGAACAGGGTTTGATTCCCCACTCCTCCACTTGCACCTGCTGGATGACCTTGGGCAAGCCATAGTTCTGGTAAGAGCTGTTCTTGAAAAAGAGCAGTTTCTGTCAGAGCTCTCTCAGCCCCACCTACCTCACAGGGTGTCTGTTGTGGGGAGGGGAAGGGAAAGGAGTTTGTAAGCCGCTCTGAGACTCTCTTGGGTAGTGAAGGGCAGGGTATAAATCCAATCTCTTCTTCTTCTTCTTCTTCTTAAAGGGACTGCAAGCCCTTTAAACGCCTTCCAAGTTCACGAGCAGGTTCCTGGGGCCCAGGATCTTCTGTGCCACCAGACTGCAGGAGAAAGTAAGCCCCAGGAGCTGCTGTGCTGCCAGAAGCAAAGCAATGTGCTCCACGTGGCACAACAGCTCCTGGGGCTTGCTTCTCCTGCAGCCTAGTTTAACTGGGACTGCAGGAGAAAGCAAACTCAGGATCTTCTGTGCTGTGCAGAGCACATTGCTCCCAGCAGCACAGAAGATCCAGGGCTTGCTTTCTCTTGCAGTCCAATTTAAATTAGGCACAGCAGCTCCTGGGACTCCCTTTTCCTGCAGCCTGTTTTAAACCAGACTGCAGGAGAAAGCGACCCCAGCCAGGATCTCCTGTGCTGCATGAAGCAATGTGCTCCACGCAGCACAGCAGAGCCAGTCTGGTGTAATGGTTAAGAGCATGGACTATAATCTGGGAGAACCAGGTTTGATTCCCCACTCCTCCACATGCAAGCTGCTGATCTGACCTTGGGTCAGTCATAAATTCTTTCAGAGCTGTTCTCACAAGGGCTGTTCTCTTAAGAGCGCTCTCTCAGCCCCACCTACCTCACAGGGTGTCTGTTGTGGGGAGGGGAAGGGAAAGGGACTGTAAACTGCTCTGAGGCTCCTTCAAGTAGTGAAGGACAGGGTACAAATCCAATCTCTTCTTCATCTTCTTCTGGGACTCCCTTCTCCCGCAGCCTGGTTTTAACCAAATTGCAGGAGATCGCTCGCTGCTTGAAGAAGGTGCCCAGAGGGATCAGCCCTTTTAAATTCTCTCGCCTGGAGAAGGCATCCAAAAGGACTGTGGTCCCTTTAAACATCCTTCACATGAAGCAAGATCACTCGCTGCCTGGAGAAGGCGTCCAAAGGTATCAGTACCTTTAAACTCCTTCTCCAATATGCATGTGAACTGCTGCCTGGAGAAAATGTCCAAGGAGCCAAAGAAACTGATAATCCCAATTATTTCCTGAATCCCAGTACCAAGCCCCATACCAATACTGGGATTCAGGAATATTGGGAAATACTAGTATTTTTCGGGTTCAATATACCCAAACCCCAACAATGCCATGGTTTTTTGGTGCACACCTCCAACACTGAATTACCTCCACAACAGATAGGAATTAATTATTTGAGAAGATCTTTTTCATGGCTAACCCTACAGATTCAGATTCTAAATTATCTCAATTTTTGGACAAGCGGATGTCTCTTATTTCTTATTTGGAGGGATGAAATGTCATAAAGATGGGGAGAGCCACTTCAAATATAGGCTCCTTTCTCCGTGATTGTTAACTCTGAATCTCCTGCAATAGTGTATTGCATTTGTTTGTTTTAATGAGCAAAAAAAAATTATTACCAAAAAAGTGGGGGGGGGGGGGGGGGAGAATAGGAATTAATTCTGATGCTTACATTCCTTACCAGGAACAGACTCTTGCCCCAGATCTATTCTGTTCTAAGCCTCTCAGTAACCAGATAAACTGGGCTACAGAGACAGTTTTACAATAAAGCAACTCCTTCTAGCCTCCAGAAACAGGAAACAGGCCATGTCCTGTGTAAAAAGAACCCCCTGGCTAGATGCATCCCACACAGAAATCAAAAAATTATACCAATTACACCAAAATTCCATCAAGTCCTGTCAGGTTCCCAAGAATGAGCAGGTAGGAATCCAAGCCAACTAAAATATAGGGGATTATATGCCCTTTTTTCAGGAAAAGCTCACTGTTAGGGATATTTAACAGATTGTGCATCCTGTAATCCACCTTTAAGGCCAAAAGGGACAAAAATAAATACATGGGGGGGCCCTTATAAGTACTAGCACCTAGGCCTTTAAGTGGTGAAGACAGAAGTGTTAGGGATAGCGAGTGGCTCAAAGGATCCTGTCTTACAATCACCCTCTTCCAGAACCACAACTCAGTACAGGATTTAAGACCTGCCTGATACTTATTCACAGAGAAATGCCACAACCTTACAATTTTATTCGAGCAGAAAAATGGTCTTACCACAGTGATACTGACGGCATCATCAAACTGATGCATGATAACACTGATGACTGCAGAAGCCAGGAGAAGCATGATGAGGGGATTTTTAAACTGCAAAGCAAAAGGTGTTTTTTGAGAAACGTTCAGAACAATACTTAAGTATAACGCGACAACTACCTCAATACTTTGAAAGACAGAAGTCTAAGTGACACAGCTACAGACTATAACTCTATGCAGTTCAAGACACTAGAGTTTCAGATTAATACCTCCTTTATCAGTGACAACAAACAGACTGACGTTGCGGACCAGGGCCTGGCTAGTCACTACAAGAGTCATCCTCTACTTGATCTAGAAGTGACCCTTTGCCTCCTAATGATATGGTGGGTAAGCATTTGATCTCTAGCTTAATACTATGATTAAAAGAACACACATATCTACTTGTCTTTTTGGCAGTCTATGGTATTGATAACATTTCCCTCTAACACCACATTTCAAATAAATCAGCTTTCTTCCCGTCAGCTTTCTTCGCTGCCCAACTTTTATACCCACATAGTAATCAGGAATACTACGGCATGAATCATCTTAATTGCCAGCAACACTGCCTTACACTTAAGGATTTTCTGTAGCTCCTTCATGGATGCCCTTCTCAGTTCATATCTCCTTCTGACTTCTTGGTTGCAGTCTCCCTTTTGGTTGACGATGGAGCCAAGGAATAGAAAATCTTAAACAATTTCAATTTCTTCATCATCAGCCTTAAAGCTGTGTAACTCCCCCGGAGTAGGCATTACTTTCGTCTTCTTTATATTCAGCTGCAATCCTGCTTTGGTAGTTTCTGCTTTAACCTTAATCAGGAGTCATTTCAAGTCTTCACTGTTTTCTGCCAGTAATATGGTGTCATCTGCATCTCTCATACTGGTAATGTTCCTTCCACCAATACCCACTCCATTTTCATTTAAATCCAATCCAGCTTTCTACATGATAAATACTGCATATAGATTGAACAGACAAGGAGACAAAATACATCCTTGTCTGAACCTTTGCCAATTGGAAACCATTCTGTTTCTCCACATTCTGTCCGAACAGTAGCCTCTCGTCCAGAGTACCCGTTGTGCACCTAAACAATCCAATATTGTGGCACACCCATTTCTCCACACAGTATGCTCCAGTAAGCAACATATTGCAGTATGATCTCTAGTACCTCCTCTAAATCCACCTTGAGCATCTGGCATTTCTCACTCCATATAGGGTAACAATCCTTGTTGTAAGATTTTGAGCATCACTTACTTGTGTGGAATAGTAAAAAGCCCAGAAGCACCTTTAAGACTAACAAACTTTATTGTAGCATAAGCTTTCAAGAAACACAGCTCTCTTCATCAGAGAGCTGTTTCTCAAAAGTTTATGCTATAATAAAGTTTGTTAGTCTTATAGGTGCTACCTAAAGGTGCTGCTTTGCAGCAACAGACTAATATGGCTAACTTCCCTGGGAAAGTAATACAATGATCAAATAGATACTTCAGTCTTTGACATTTCTTTTTTTTCAGAATTGACAGTTCTTTAAATTTCCCTTTGATTTCTTGGATCTTGTGGAACCGAGCTCTTTTTTTGTTGTCCTCTTCTATTTCTTCAAACTGGTTATTGTAATAGTTCTACCTGCCAGTCACTGGAACACTGTGTTTATACTTCTGATTCTATTTTTGTCACCTTTTACTTTGGCTTTTCACCTATCTTTAGCAATTTTAAGAGTTTGTTACTCAGCCATTAAGGCTTTACATTTCTTTTGGCTACAGGCACAGTCTTTATGCATTCTTCCTTTATAATATCTCTAGTTTCCAGTTCTCATTCAAATCTATTACAATTTGTTCTTTGCATGATCTTTAAACTCTTCAGGAATGCTGTTTAGATTATATTTTGTCCCCATGAACATTGTGGTGTTTTTCTTCAGCTTTATTCTAATTTTTGCTATTAACAATTCATGGTCTGTACCACAGTCAGCTCTTTATCTTGTTTTAGCAGATTGAATAGAGCTTCTCCATCTTCTGCTTCCGATTATGTAATCTATTTTATTTCTGTATTGGCCATCCAGTGAAGTCTATATAAACAATCATCTGTTAGGTTGTCTGAAACATGTTCGCAATGAACAACTTGTTGTCTTCATAGAAGTCTATGAGTCAGTCTTCAGTTTCATTTCATACTCCTAGCCCAAATTTCCCAACAATATTTGATTCTACTTTGTCATGGCTACAGGCAGTAAAAAAAAGACCTATTTATGTTATCAGCATTAGGTTAACTTGGTTATTGGTTATTGTAGTTAACTAATACAGCAAATAGTAACAATAAGTTTTTAAGAAGCACACTATTTAACTGTGTGATTATGGCACTCAGCAGCAGTCAAGTTTTCACATGGAATCAAGTTGTTATAAAACCTCTATGTTGATTAAGATCTTTAACACAAGAGTTCAAACTGTCAAGTGAAATCTCTTCTTTAGAGTGTGCTCTCCCAGTTTAGATAATATGCCCATCTAGCCTTTTTAAGTAGACTACTAATATTCTCTGCAGCGAGGTTAACCCCCCCCCCCCCAGCCTTTTCCATTACACAGGAATGGGATAGCACACTATAGACCATGCATAAGCCTGTCCCAATATGACTGAAGACTCTACAAAAAAGACCAGAGACACTTACTTGAGAAATGTATTTTTTCCACAGTGGCTCATCCTCACTGATATCAAACTCATTCCATCCATGGAAAGCCCGTCTATGACAAACTTCACAGTTTCTCAAGCCATTCTGAAGGTCAGCCTATGGGAATATACAGGTGTATAGAAATTTATAAATACACATGTGTGTGTATATACATACACACTCTACACATGCAAAGTTAAAATTTTGTTTTACTCTAATCAAAATACTAAAAAACTACAGAAGTTATGCTTATATGCTATTTCTTGAGGAAAAAACCCTTTAGTCCAATCTGATTTCACAGACATAAATTTCAGGGCTCTGAATGACCCAGCTATCAACTATCAGTGCAAAAACTGAAAACAGCAGCTGAATTCAAATGTCATGCCAAACAGATTAGAGACTGTGTCAGTGATAAGCACTAATATAGCAGGTCTGCAGATTCCACTTACTCTTCCCACTTCACTCCTCATTCTACATGCAGGGCTCAATTCAAACTCCAGTTTGACAAAATGTCATTTTCCTGTGACTTCCAAACGCAGTGGCTCAGCATCTTAATTTAATCCAAGCCTAGATTCCTGGCTTGTAAAGAGTAAAACTCCAAATTGCCAAGCACCTACATTGAAATAGCCTGGCAAACTGGAGATGGAGGACTGTAATCATGCTCCAGGCACAAAGGGAAGAGCAAGGGAGTGTGTGAGTACTGTAAACAAGCAGTGGTCATGTCTTTCACAGGTAAATATGTTTAATTTCAGTTTGTCTAACATCTGAATACATCCAGCATTTCTCTGGTTCTGAGATATAAGGCACAACTGATTCAGCTGAAGTATTTATTCTGCTGGATTATGTCTTCACAATATATCATATTTTATAATGGTCATAATATAAAGCTTGCCAAGAAAGCAACATAATATATAGCTTGATCAATTAATTTTTCCTGCTATTGCTGCATGCAGGAACAATGGGAACTCTTAATCATTAATGTTTGGTTTTATAATATGCATTTGTCAGTGTACCCTGTGTATACTGTGCCAGCTTTGGCAAGGGCATCTTCAGAGATGGGGCTATCGTTTTGGAATGATCTACCTCAAAAGTACAGAGGACATCATCTGTTGCTGGTTTGTTTGTTTGTATGTGTGTGAAGCATGCAAAGATTGTGTTTTGTTGTTTTTTTCCAAAAGTACGAATGAAGGGGCTAACAGTAGAGGGTTTGAAGATGACCATAGGATATTGGGCTGTTTTCATATTTTGAGCATGACTGTTACTACTTTTGTTTATTGCAGTCTGGAGTTGCTTTTGTAAGCTGCCTTGAGTCCTCAGAGGAAGGTGGGTGTATCAACACCTTTTTCAAAGAAAATGTTAATTTTCCTATCAAGTTCTACCATTAAGAACTCTTCTGCTGAACAAAAGCTAGATATTCAGAACATTAGAACTGTGGGTCACTTAACAGTCAACATTAAGCAATTCTGATTACAAAACCACAGGTAGGTCTTTTTGTCAAACCAGGGCATTTTCATAAAACCTTAAACTACACTTACAATATTTACATTACTTATTTTACTTAAAAGTATTTTTACAACACCTCTTCAGAGTCCTTCTTGAGGCAGCTTACAATTAAAACCCAGAATAAGACACAAACCATTTTAAAAAATCACAAGCAGCATAAAAACTATGCATAAAACAAAGGAGGCCATTATAAGGCTGGTAAGTTAAACCATGAATTAAAAGCCTGAGTAAAAAGATCACTTTCTTTTAAGGTGCTATGCTAAAGAACAGCAAAGTAGGCGCCAGGAGAGCATGAAGGGGGAGGGCCACAGAAAAGGCTTATTATTAATGGTGCCCAGAACTCTAAAACAACATTAAATCAAGATCCAGAGTAATTTCAGTTTGCAAATTAAATCTTAGATGTACTTGATGTGCTACTTAAAGAAGAAAGCAGTATTTAGTAAGGGCTGCGGAAAGTAAAGATTATCCACTGGAATGAATTTAGCAAACACTAAAGTAAACAAGTAAAATGTTTTATTTGAACGTTTATTGTCATTAAGTACCTGAAGAATGCTTGCAACTTCATTGACTGGTAATTCACTTGCTTTTTTGGAAGTCAGGACAGGAATCATTGTTTCACTTTCATCATTAGGCAGTTGTTGAAAACGTGCAACCTAAAAACCAAAGAGCTGTACGTATCACCAGCAGACTACAAAAGATTAAACTTATGTTCAAGTGAAACATTCCTTCATCAAGAAAAGCAGCAGCAGCACCCCAATTAGCAGATCCTAATGATTATTTTGTACCCATAATCTTTTTGCTCATTATCTTTAATGGCTAAAGAAAGAAGCGCATTCCGCTCACTGTTTTTCTCACACACCATTCTTCCGCCCCCTGCCTTGTCCTGCTTTTCACACAGATGTAACACACTTATACCTGCACAAGAAAAAAACACAGCTGTACACAAACACCAAAACACTTCCTTACTCTGAAGTTAAGAGACAGGAGATGTGATTCCTGAACAAGCACTTTTGTACAACGTTCAACTACACTGCACACTGGTACATCCGTGAGACTTGTTCACAGAAACTGTTGTAAAGTGAACAAAACTCTCACAGATGCAGTGTGCAATGAGAACCAAATGAAACACCCTGTTTCTGCACCTGAAAAGGTGTGCAAGGAGAGAGAGCTCCTGAGGTCATTGTACCACATGCCCAATCCGGATTAGGGCCTGAAGAACTACAACTGCTTCTAAAATGGTGAGCAGCAAAAACAAAAACTGCCTGGACTCTACAGTGTTTTATCACATGACTAATTACCACACAAACATTTGCTGAAAAATAGAGACCTCGGGAAAGCAGAGAGACTTGATGGCTGACTAAGATACCAAATCTGCAAATGATTTATGGGGCTGTGGAAGTTATGAGGAAATCTCTTAAAATTCTGCAGCTCCCATTTTCTCCAAATAAGTATGTCTTTAAAAAAAAAAAAAGCATCTCAGGCATATTTTACAGAGAATTTCAGTCTCTATCCTCAGGTCTCCCATAGCTAATGGGGAAAAAATGAGCGTTTTTTTTTTCTCCCAGTATAGGCGGCTTGCCTCATTAGATACATATTAATTTTCCAAGCAGGCTGCTATGTGGATGCAGTTGTTATGCAGAATAAGCTTTCCCCAAAGAGACTCATTAAGACATTGACCAATGAAGAAATAAGCTTCAGTTAATTTCTAAGAAGGTGTGGCCTTAGCCTAGCATCAACTTTAGTCCCTCTTATGGTGCTTTAATGTTTACCAGTAAGGCTCAAAGAACCATCTAGAAAGTATGCCCCAATATCTATTACAACAGCAAGCACAACAGCAGAATTCTTTGAAGTCTGGAGCAAAAAGCCAGAGACCACAGTTCTGAGCCTTTTGCTCACTAAGATGTTATGCTTCAACCACCAAGTCTCTACAGTTTCACAGGGCAGCCATTTAGTCTCTGCGCTCAGGTCACCAATACCTAGTAGGAAAAATGAGTATTTTTTCCCTTTATATACAACCCCCCTCATTAGAAACATATCCATCTTAGATACATATTAATATCTTCCAAGGAGGATGCTATGTGGATGCAGCTGTTATGCAGCACAAGCTTTCTGCTAAATTCTCCATACTTATCTATGTGGTTCTCGTAGATACTTCAAATACAGATCTTTATTCAGAAGGATTTCCTATTGATAGCATACTATCAGAAGCATACTATCTGATGAGACAGGCTCTGAAAAATGCATGTACAATGTTGCACATGTGCACCAGAGCTTTCTACTTACCATTCATATTAAAAGAGATGTTTCATTTTGTGTAAGTTTGGAAGAAATTTTAAGAACTAGTGTGACTGTCATGCAGTTGTTGCATTGCTAAAACCACAGTCCTTCATCTCAGCCAGTGGTGGTTCTCCACAGTCAGAGCGTAATTTAACATCACAAACAAAACCTTATGTCCCATCCTCCTCCTACCAGCGAACTCAAGGCAACATTCATAGAGTCCCCAAGGAGGTCTTCTATCCTGGTATAGGCCAGACCCACACCTGCTAAGCTTCAGCAGAGCTATTTTAGCATGTTCCCTCCAAATATATACCAGGTGTATTCAGCTCATAATACTATAGCATTTATATAGCTATTTCAACTGTTCAGAGTATTTCACATACAGTAGTAGTGAACAGATTCAGAGATCATGGCAAGAGAAAGATTTGAACTGTGAAACTCCCTGATTTCAGCTCAGTCTCTTAGCCACAGTGGTACAACAGCTACCACTAAATTTAAATTTCTCTTGCCAGGTATGGAAACTGACAGCCCTCCTGTAACTTCACTTCAAGTAAGACAGAATTCTTCCACACAGGGTACATGAAGCAATACTTAATGAAAATCTCATTTCTGTGTAACTTTTTAAAAGTACAGAAAGACCCTCAGGAATTGAATCTGGAAACAGTAGGTGAGATTCTGGGACACTCAAGAAACAACCCAAAAATCCATGAGGTAGCCGGACATACACATAAAACAAAAGCACTCTACAATACTTTATTATGTCTGTTTTTATACTGTCTTCCCATCTCTTTGTTTCCAAGCATTTTGCATAATAGGCTCTATGCACAATATGTATCACAAAATTATTCTGGAATGACAAAATCATATAATCATCAAGTGAATGAAAGCAGCTGCAAAAAGTCTAAGAGGATCACTGCCAATGGAAAGACTGAAGAAATAGAGATCTTAATCATTCTCCTGGAAGGGGCTGGTACAGGTGGCTCTCCCAAGGAAGAGAATTCCTTTAGAAGTTTACTGTGCAGTTGGATTAGCCTCCAATCTTTAGACACACAGAGCAAAGCCTTATGACAGCCTAAGCTGAAGAAACAGAATCCCAAAGTAGAAGCCACAATTCTATGTGAGAAAAATAATGTATCCTACTGAACAGGACTACAGGGTAGTCAAAGAGCTTGCCTGAGAACACTAATCAAAATATTTTTTTTTAAAAAAAAATGAAAATCAAAATGATACTGAATTGGATGACCAAAATGAGCATACTGAATTTTGACAGATCCTTACCTTTTAACACAACAGAACAGTTACAAAGTTAAATTATCACTGAAATCCTTGGAGCAAAGTACAATATTTAAAAATTATACAGAATAAGCAGGGGATCCACAAGGACTCAAGGGGGCACTTCATTTTCCCCTGTATTCCCCTCCCCACACTAGTTCCTTCCTCCAGGCAATCCCCTTTCTCACCTTTCCTGCTTCTTTCTCTCCATCCCAACCACCAACCAACATTTATCTGTCCATCACCGTTGGCTATATTGATATTTGTTTCATTTATAACCTGCCTTTCTCCACAATGGGGACTCAAAACAGCTAACATCACTTTCCTCTTCTCCATTTTATCCTCACAACAACCCTCTGACATTAGATTGGGCTGAAAGGTCATTAGGCTCAAGGTCACCCACAAAAGAGTGGGGATTCAAACCTGGGACACCAGATCCTATCTTTTCTGAAACTCTAATGACTATACCATGCTGGCTTTCATGAGGTGGCTGCTCTTGAACAGTAGCAAGTAGCCGGACCTGGGTGAATCACACAAGCTGTGCAGTAGCAAGTTGTTTAGGTGCTGCTGCCAAGCCTGGCCCCAATGAGCCCTCCCTCAAAGGTCAACACAGTGGTGGAAAGAGTCCTAAAATGCTCCTCCTGCCTTTAATTGATATAAACCAGGGCTTGAAGGCTCACAATACTGTTGTGGTTACCCAGCAATGGTCACTGTGGCATTCATGTCTTCAAGCTTCAGGAGATGCTTTTATAACTTGGGAGTGTTTTAACCCCTAAGGTTTTGTCGCTTAGATTTCAGACTTTTCTGCAAAGCTGGAGCTTTTATCAGGTTTGTCAAAAGATTAATCTGTCCATGGCTCCAAACTCTGGATTTAAGTACCCACAAAATTGGCCATATTGAGAATTAGATATATTAGTGACCATTAAAGTGGACCAGCAGGACACTGTTCAGTAGCAAAAATTCTAAGAGTTTGTGTCATCCTTTTGATATCCATTTTTCTGCCTTTCTCCCTAGTGAAGACCCAAAGTGGCTCACATCATCCTCTGCTCCTCCACTTTCTCCTCACAGCCACTATCCAGAGAGGTAGGTTAGGCTGAAAGAGCATGATGGACCAAACTTACCCAAAGAGCTTCCATTACAGAGTAAGGATTTAAACCTGGCTCTCTGATCCTAGCCCACTATTATACCATGCTGGTTTGTTATCTTGATTACTTAACATTCACCAACAGAATTCGTGCCAGAACTGTATTTACAGAGCCATCTGTTACAGTTTCACATGGCCGACATATAGGATGGCATTAAGTTAGAACCTAAACTCAGCATGTTAACCACTCTGAAAAATAGCCATCTGGCTAACTGCATTGATCAGATAATGGAAAAGTTCTCATAATACGGCCAAGTTACAGCTTGGTTTTGTCTTTGTGTGGTAACTAATTTCTGCAACTAAATTAAGTCAGACTTCAAATGACTCTGTAACAATGTTGCAGTGCAGCTGCCAAACCTCAGTATCATCTGTAAAGCAGACCCAACTGTTACTTTACACAAAGTATCCTGGTCCCACTTCAGTTCTGATTTTCATTCAAGGCTGCTTGTGTAACAAGAGACTCATTCAGCTATTTCTGTAAAGTCTGAATGAGTCTTATGATACAGGTACCCACCCATGCACACTGTGGGCACTTGCGCCTAAATTTGCAAATGAATGAACAAAACAATCCCCACTGAACAATGTTTGTGCTAGCATGTATTTGACAGGACAGAAGAATTAAACTAATATGAGGCTGAAATGACTAGATAATAAAACTGTCTGGATACTTTCACATTGCCACTTAAAATGAAGATCCAGCTATCTGCAGATTTACATTCACCAAACAGACTGTTAAATATTTGCTTTGACGAGCGGGGGGGGGGGGGAATTCGACAAGACAGATGTATTCTAAAACAAGTGCCAAATCTGCATTCTAGTCCAGCCACTTCAGTGTCAATACAGAAAATATTCATGGCAACCAGTTCAGTTTGATCCTACAATAGGCTGGTTGCAGGAAGGAAAACTTTGCTGGAGGTTCTACAGTGAAGGGCTAAGGTTTAAAAAAAGGGTTAGAAAGATAAGGTGCACTGACAAAGCTTTTACAGGCTGAAAAAAACAGCTGGTTTGTAGAATATGCTACATGACTTGTTCCTTAAAATGTTGTCCCCTCCTATACAATGCTTTTGGTGTGAGATCTCCTGAATTCAAACTATACTACAGCCCTATGAAATCTAAATAGCAAAAGAATGTCCTTGTTTTGTGGCTTAATGGCCTCAATTCCAAAGAGACTGCTGATCTGTTACTTGTAGGGCACTGATTGGTGCAAAATAATTCATAGGTGGAGACAAGCTGTAAGAGTTTGTGGGTTAATTTCTGTTTGTTTTGATCTATTGATGTCTGAAATTAGTACACAAAGCGTAACACACCAACTATTTGATAAACAGAGAAGGGCTAGCATCAGAAACAGGTAAGTAACTTTTATTTAAGTGTTATTTTGCAGCCTCAGTGTCATTTTTACATCGGTGCTTTAACTGTAAGTTTCTATGTCGGATGATTACTCAATATTGTTCATAAATAGTAAGAGTCAAGTGAAGTCAGGGATGCCTCATTGGAGAACAGGTACCTGCCTTTCAATCACTCTCTAAGCAACTGCCTGAATTACACAGAAAGGTTCAGCTTCCAGAGGAAAATCCTAGCCCTGGCCTTACAAGCCCTTTGCACTAAGCTTATCTTTTGCTACCTCTCCTTTACTGATATTCAGCATAACAATGCGGAAGGATGCCCAACAGAGGTGTTGATTAATAACAGCCTTAGACTGTGAAAGTGTGCTCTGCGACTCATTTAATGAGCCATAATATCCATTGTGGCATACCACAGTATTTAAACAAAGCTCTCCAAAACAGGCCTTAGTGATGAGGTTAAACACCACCTAATGAGACAGGCTTGTTATGTGAAAACTGTGCAAGATCCATACCAACATTATTACAAGAACAGATTCTGGCTCCAAGTAGTGCTCTAAGACTCCTAATTCTTTACACATTTGTGTCTCATTCATTTCACACTAAACGAGAGATCTGCAGAAGACAGCACAATGTAAAATGGATGGTGTACAAACATGGGCGGTCATAATTTCTCACCAATAAGATCTTTTACATCAAATAGGTATCAAATAGGAAAAGAAGAATTCTTCTGGAAAAGTACAGGGCAAACACCTGCATGTCTGCAAACACCTGCATGTCTACTCCAGCCTACCAGATTCAGTGGGACTTCCTCTCAAGTAAGTATGTACAGGATGCTACAACCTCAGAAATTTAAAAGACAGCCATGAAACTCATTTGCAGCGGCATCACAACAGTACAAACTGGATGCCATTCAGCAGTTTTTTGAAACAACCCCATATTAAAAGCAATCAATAAAGAATCAGTCCACTGATGAATGTGAGGAAAGCATTTTTCCATGTATAAATTATTCCCATGTGAACACTTCTGATCATCACAGAAATTAAAAAACTGCAAAAATCATGACACACCATAAACTATTTCCTTCTCTTCAGAATTTTCAGCTAAAGAAAGATTCAGTTAAGGAGGAACAGAATTCAAAGATTTAAGCAGAGGTCATACACTGACTAATGATCTGGTCCTCTCAGAGAAACCAACATATTTACAAAATCCCTCAGAACTGGAACTTTGTTTACACATTAGATTTTAATCCAGAAAATGTTAATCAATACCCAGGAAACAGTCCCCTGTTTTTTCAATGCCAGCTTGAACAAAAAAAAGTGCTATAACTTTAACATAATATTTTAAACTTTAACAATCTCCATTTATAGGACAAATAAATAAACCAACACCACTGATCTACTCTGAGAATGTACAGTCTCTTGGTTTTTTAAAGCATTTATATAGTGAGTCTGCACACTGCAGAAACATAACACTGATTTACAGAAAGCACAGCATGTAAGTAAAAATAGGTGAAACTGCACAACAGAGCAGTGCTCCCCAGACGATGAGTTGGTGTGAGCTAGCTCACAGTTTTTTAGCCTCCGGCTCACACTTTTTTGTCTTAGCTCAAGAACGATAGCTACAAAGAAAACTAGTTTATGCAGCAGCCAAACCACTCGCTCACAATTTTAATGCCAGTAGCTCACAAAGTAGAATTTTTGCTCACAAGACTTCAGAGCTTAGAGGGAGCACTGCAGCAGAGGCCCACTAGCCTGAGAAAACACCTCTATCCAGGACGATACAAAGAGCCTCTGAAGCAAGCCCATGCCTTGAGAAGGCAGCCTGATCAAAGAAATGCAGGATGCTTTCAAAATGCTTTTCTTCCCACCCCCCACCCCCATGTCTCAACCTGAAATGCAACTACTTGCAAGATATTTACCTTCATTTTCCATCGAAACCACACTTGGGCTGATAGCTACAAAGACTTTTAATGACAGCAACAGCAGCCCTGGGGCTTGGACTGAGAAGGAAAATGTGGAGAGATCCCTATATTCCAGGCAGTTGCTTTGCTCCCACCGCCCGCACATACAGCAACATCCGCGAGGGGGAAGACCGGGAAGCACTAGCAAGAAAAAAAGGTGGGGGAAAGAAAAACAGAATACAAAACAAATGCCACCAGTTTCTTGCACCTCTCCGCTCGCCAACACCATCACAGAGTTGATCAGATGGAACCTGCGACCCCCCCCCCCCCCTCAAGAAGAAGGGAATACTTGTAACCCATCAGCTCCACAGCAAGCCGGGAGGGAGACTCGACCAAGGAGGACCCACCAGCCAAAAAGAAACCGGAAGCCCCCTGAACACTTACAGGGAGGGACCCGCCATAATCCTCTCCCCAGAGAGCGATGCCCCAAATTGATCAGCACCTCGTCACAGCTCTCCTCCCAGTCCCTCCTCGCATCCCAGTGCCTGTTGCTATGGTACACCCCCAGACACACACTCGCGCACACGGGGGGGGGGGGGGGGAGGAGAGAAAGAGGAGGAACGAGGAAGGGAGGCGAAAGGAGCCTGAGAAAGACGGGCAAGTGAGCAGAGGGGAAGGGGAAGAAGAGGCAAAACGAGGAGACGCGGCACTGCAGGAGCCCCTGTTGGGGAACACGAAGGGGGCATACCTCGGGGGCCAGGGGAGGAAGGTAGCCCCTTACGGCAAGGGGGGGACTCCTCTTCTTCCCCGCCCCCCCCCCCCCGGGCACTGAGGACGCGCCTCGTTCCCACTGAGCCCCGGGCAGCAGACCCACCTCTTGCGGACGCGACCCCCACCCCACCCACTTACCAAGCCAGGCACCTCTCCGGCTCCGAGGCGCCTTCCCTCCTAGCAGCCCGGCACTCCCCGGGGTTCGACTGACTCCTCCTAGCCCCGGCGGCGGCAGCAACAGCAGCAGCAGAGCCGGGAGCGGCCCACACGCATCCTCACCCCCCACTCCCGTGCCGTGCCAGGCGCGCTCTCTCGCCCTCCTCCGTGCTTCTCTCAGCGCTCCATCCACTTCCGCAGCCAACAGCAGGCAAGGAGCGGAAGGGCCTAAGAAGGCGGAGGAGAGAGAAAGCGGAGCCGCCGGGGAGGCGCGCGCATGCGCCCCAAGGTGGCGATGGGGTGGGCGGGGGGAAGAGGCACGGCCAGGCCAGCGGGCCTGCAGCGGTTAGTGGCGTTTCTGCTGTCCCGAGTGTTGGTCGACGCTTGCGGCCCTCTCTCTTCGCCGCGGCCGCCTTGTTGCGCCTGAGGGGGGAAGGGTTAGGGTTTGAACGGGGCGGTGGGGGTATGAAGTGAGGGGACGACTTCTGGGCTCTGGCTTAAGGCGGCGAGGGGGAGACGGGATTTGGACGCCTGCTTAACGGGTTGACGCGGCGGAGGCACTTCCTTCCGAGTAAAAGGGAAGTTCACTAGTGGGCTAAAAGCGCTGCGAGGTGAGGGCGCGCCCTTCCGCCACGGTCACGCGCGAAACCTTCCCCCGCCCCCCTTTGCACTCTCTCGGCCCCGTGTCGAGCGCCAAACGGAGGAAATCCCTTCCTTCGCTTCGCTATACTAGTTAGCGTGCCCAGGAGATTGCCCAAGACTCGCTTGGAAAAGAAAAACACGGGGGGCGGGGGCGAGCCAGTTTGGTGTAGTGGTTAACTGCGGCGGACTCTAATCTGGGAGAACCGGGTTTGATTCCCCACTCCTCCACTTGCACCTGGCTGGATGACCTTGGGCAAGCCATAGCTCTGTACCAGCTGTTCCCTCAAGGACAGCTGGGGAAAGGAGTTTGTAAGCCGCTCTGAGACTCCAAGTGAGTGAAGGGCGGGGTATAAATCCAATCTCTTCTTCTTCTCCTTTATCCAGCAATTATTCCGAGCCTTTAAACTCATGGAACCCTGCCCTTATGTCACAGAAACAGGTCATCACCCATGCTGTGCTCTTTGAGTATTTCCAGCCCAGACCCAGTGCTTCATTTGGAGAGACAAATTGCCGGGTCAGACCCCAAAACTTCACTTAATCCAGTACTGTGACTCCAAACAATGGTCAGCCAGACATCCAGCATGCAATCCAGTTGTGAATTTTTTTGAAGGAACATCATGAGCTCAGTACCCAGCTTGTTCCCAGTAATGAAGCACATCTGAGTTTATCCTGCTGACTGGCAACATTCTGGCTCATTTCTTAAAGTTCCAGATCCAATATCTTTTCCTAAAATTTGGAGTTTTTAAATGATTCAGGTAGTCATTCTGAAATTAAACGTGTAGAACAAAAGGGCCTGGTGTGATGTGGTCCATGGGGTTGCGAAGAGTCGGACTCGACTGTGCGACTGAACAACAGCAAAAGAACAAAATAATCATATTCCTAGCTTTTTTAAAAAAGAAAAAAGTAGGCATTTTCTACAAAAAAAAATGGGGTAATGTTACAATTGCCATCCTCCAGGTGGCAGCTGGAGATCTGCTATTACCATTGATCTCCAGGCAATGGAGATTAGTTCTGGAGAAAATGGCTGCTTTTGAGGTGGACTCCATGGCACTGTACCCTGATGAAGTCCCTCCCCTCCCTAAACTCCACCCTCCCCAGATTCCACCCCCAGAATCTCCAGGTATTTCTGCACCCAGAGCCTGCAACCCTAGGTAATGTATATCTTGAAGGAAATGGAGTGGCTCATCCATCAAGCCACAAGTAACTTCTTACCCACCTCTTCTGGCTACAGTGAGCCCTCTTAACAGTTGTCATGCTCTATCTGCGATTACACTTAATCAGCTTTTTTTCTGGGGAACACGCTGGAACGGAGTTCCAGAACCTCTTCAACAAAATTATTTTTAAAATGTTTAAAAGTTCAGGAGTTTTCAGTATACAGATTGAAAACTTAATTCCCCCTCTTGAGAGTTCCGGAACCTCCCCGCCCCCCAAAAAGCCCCCCCAAAAGCCCTTAATCCATTACATTTCATGCATGCCCTTATTTGAATGTTAGGGGCAGGTCTGGAAGATTAACAATATAGCCCAATGCCAGCCAATGACTATTATGCTTTAGACACACAAGACAGAATTATAGAAGCAAGTTTTTCAGAGCCTGTGATTCTCTTCCCCATACCCAGTATGTAGTCATTTGTTCTACTCCAAAGTTCAGTATAGACTCCTACTTAAGACTGTTATTAACTGGTCCGTGCAAGAGAGAAACAACACGGTTTAAAAACTAGGCCCAGCAGCACCTATTAAATTGTGCCTAAAACTACATGGAAAGTCATGCCACAATGACAGCTGGACTAATTCAGATACCACTGAAGTGTTTTCTTGCCTCTACAGTTTAAGGGCAACTGGTACATTTGCTTCTGCCACGTTATATGAAAGGTTCCAAACTCCATTTCTGAACATTGTAAACATGCAGCAGAAAGTAGAAGGACAAGCACATGTGGACATTCGCTACTTGTAATATTTTGGTGTTTCTCCTGGGAATGATCATTGTGTTTACATGTAACACAGATTCAAACAATAATCAACACTATGCTATGATTACTTTCTTTCAAAATTTTCATTCACATTCTCATACATGAGAATTATGCCCCTTTCAAAGACTTCCTTCCCAGTCACAGGGGCTTGATATATCTAACTCAGCTCACTTCTGTCCCAAGATTCCATGAGAGTTGAAAAATAACCTTATCTCCCAATAGCTATAACAGAAAAAGTATTAATAATCCACCATAGAACTAGCAGCCACAATGTTACCAACATTTAAGTAACAAGCAGGCTGGAAGCTAAACAATGACACCAAAAAGAGATTCAAGACTGGACAATACATTTCAAATGCACTTTCAAAGCTCTTCATATACATTAGCTCAGTAATACAACAGTTCACTATGACAGGCTACTACTATCCCTAGTGAAGAAGAAGAGATTGGATTTATACTCCACACTTCACTCATAGTCTCAGAGCAGTTTACAGTCTCCTTTCCCTCCCCACAGCAGACACCCTGTGAGGTAGGTGGAGCTGAGAGCGCTCTTTTGAGGACTGCTCCTGAGAGAACAACTCTTAGAGAACTTGTGACTGACCCAAGATCACACCAGCAGCTGCATGTGGAGGAGTGGGGAATCAAACCCGGTTCTCCCAGATTAGAGTCCACCACTCCTAATCACTACTCCAAACTAAGGCTGACAGAATACTGGAGAGCCCAAGTCCATCTCATGAGTTCACAGCAGAGGTGGCATTTGAAACAGGGACTCCTAGTTTCTAAGTCAGTTTCAACAACTAATCTGTACCAATATCGGGGGGGGGGGGGACACAGCAAAATTCATTTTAAACTGGATACTTCAGTTGTAGTGAAGACCTCTCCCATTTTCTAGCTTCAGAGAGTTCGTTTAGAAATTCATACAGCCATAATGGCAAAGTGATACACTAGCTTGTGCTTAAAAATTCTGGCCTCTGTGCAACAGCACACCAGTCCTCTTTCAGTGGCAGTAGAACTTTGACCCCATTCTCAGCCCCAACAGCTGCCAATGGCACCGCCGCACTCATGCAGTCCCCTTTGCCAACAGGGCTCTTCCACATAATGGAGTTGCTTCATTGCAAAAGGAGGACAGAGCAAGGTCAACAACCCCTAATTCTCCAGTTGCATTCAGACACAACAATAAACCATGCACTCTAAACTGGGATTTCATCAACCCACCAATAGTTTAGAAGAAGAAAAAGAAGAGATTGGATTTATATCCCGCCCTTCACTCACTTGGCGTCTCAGAGCGGCTTACAAATTCCTTTCCCTCCCCTCCCCTCCCCTCCCCTCCCCACCCCACAACAGACACCCTGTGAGGTAGGTGGGGCTGAGAGAGCTCAGAGACAGCTGTCCTTGAGAGAACAGCTGGTACAGAGCTATGGCTTGTCCAAGGTCATCCAGCAGGTACAAGTGGAGGAGTGGGGAGTCAAACCCGGTTCTCCCAGATCTGGGCTCCCTGCACTTAACCACTACACCAAACTGGCTCTCTAAAGAATTGGCTTTAAACTGGGATTTAAGCTTTAAGCTTGTTTTGGTTTTAAGCTTGTTTGGTAATCACCAGTATGGTTTCTTGTGACACCTGAATTCACAGGCCCAGTTTGCTAAGTACCACTGCCTGTTGCAGCTACCAGGGCATAAGGGTAGCAACATAGGGAAGATATTGGGTATCAACATCTGATTGAATTCGCCTTCAGACTCAACAAGAAAGATGGGCTCTAAATGAACGCTGAGAAGTAGAGAAGCAGGGAGAAAAGCAGATAAACTGATCTGTTCTGCCCGGTAGACTACACAAAGTATAGTTCAGTTGAACATCTGAAACTCAGTGGCCTGTCAGAGCCAATATGGATACCTAGGTGTTCTGACAAAGTTTAAGATGGGCCAAAGGCATAGGCAGCAATAGATTAAAGGAAAGGGCCCGGCCAAGAATCTGGCAGGATAGCAAGCTAGAATAGTCTTTCAAATGGAGTGGTTTATATCAATCGGATAGTGATACCCGATACCTTCCTTGTGTTGCTGTTATTTGCCAGCAGCCTTCTGCACTCTTGGGGTAGCCTCCCAGAGAGTGGTGATGCTTAAAGGACTGCGTGATGAGCAAGATGTAAAGCCCCAGACAAGTTTCATTGTTCCCGCTCTGCTGCAGACAACAAAAACTGATTTAAATGCAACTGGATTTATAGATGGAAGCTGTTGGCACTGTGGGGGGGGGGGGGACAGATAAAAGGAATGTTAACATTTCTGTAATTTATTTGTTTAATACCTATCTGAAGAAGGCTCTAGCTATGATATTGCGATAGACAAGTTAGGGGAGTTTTGTACACCATGGAAAAGATTAACATGAAAAACAAGACAAAATTAAGCAGAAGCCTTTCAGAGTTTTGTTGCCAGCCTGCATATATATTGCTTTAGAGAACTTGCCAACTCCCTAATAAAGAATTAAAGCATCCTAGTGGATCTTCATTGTAAAAAGAGAAGCATGTTACTAGAAATTCCAGATCTCACTTTGGCAAAGGCAATTAAGTGTGTCACGCTGCAGATGTCATCCAAAAGACACTAGACTTCCTGGAAGGAAGGATTTCTGCTGAGGCTGCGGCTGGTTGGCAGGGTCCCTTTCTGCATTCTGTGCCTAAAATCTAAGCCTAATCTTTTTTTTAATGCCAATTTAAAAATCAGCAAAGCAAGGCTACCACAGGCCTGGAGACTCCCAACCTATGCAGACTAAGACAGTGTTGTAAATTAACGGAAAGACTACCTCCTTCCAAGAAGCACCTGTTCCAGGAATGTATAGCGCAAAAACTGGAAAATGAAGGGTGACAAAGGAAACAGGCCTGCTCAGGACTGATAGGATCCTAGAGGGAGAAATGTGGGAGGGGATGAAATTTCCAGTGGTTCTCTCTGCCCCCAGCCTCCAGCTTGTTCCTTTAGCAGTTATGTGGGCAGACTTGTAGCAGTCACTAAAGGAACAAAATGGTGCCATGTGCAAAGAAGGATGTTTCGTACTAAGAGTACCCCTCACGTATGCAGGAAAGCATTGCCCCTTCACAGTGGAGAACTCAAACTGGAATAGGACTATGTGTATTTCCCCATGTTGCCATGTAGCACTTGCAGCCTGGGATAAGAATACAGAGGCAAGTCTTGTTAAAGTGTTAAACTGAAGGGAAGCAAATAGTCAGTTTGCCTACAGTCCAAAGTAGGGATGCCGCCCTCCAGGTTTCCCAACCAGGATCTAGCAACCCAACCCCACCATCCCCCACTGGTAACCAGGGAGGACCTGGCCACCCTAGCCCAAAGTGGGGAGAGAACAAGAATTCCTCTCTGTTCTTCCAAGCCAGGAGAAGAGCACAGGACCACCCAGACTTCAAGCTGAGCCTGCAAGAGGTTTATGGGTGGTTCTGAAGACCCCTCCCCCTCAGTTTCTTTCTCCTCTTTAGGCCCAGGAGAAGCATAGAAGAATTTGCTTCCTATGCCACACTGGGGATATTCTAAAACAGCAATACCAACTCAGTGGCTTAGGAGCAACAGGTTTCCCTTTGACAAGCTATTGGTGGTTCTTCAGAGCACTGTCCTACGCTACCTGCCCCGCCTTCCAGGAAAGTGGGCCACTCACCACCAGCGGGGCTTGTGGTTGATCATTGGTTCAACCGCGGAAGCAGCTTCTGGTGGAAAACTAGAGGACAGATAACCTGCTATGCTGCCCTTCACTGTCAGCTCCATGCCAGGGATGGAAGAAAGGACCAGTCCTTTCCACACACACCCTTTCTACACACACCATTTTCTGCAGCCTCTGGATACAGTTATATATTTAACATCTGTGTTTATATTACTTCATGTGTGTGTGTTTAGTGGGATGGTGAACAGGCTCTTTTGGTTAATGGTAAATACAAAGGTGGCTGTCTACAAGATTTGCAGTGAGCACCACTGCACTGAAACATTTTGATGCAGGTCATGCAGGCCCCCCTTGTATTCTCTGAAAAGGAATATCTATTTGTAGCCTAAAATTTTCAGTGTGTTAGCAGACCACAGTCTCCCGCTTCCATCCCGCAATGTCACTTCTGCTCACATAACCAGAGGTGACATCACTGTGCTGCAGAACACTCTAGGATTTCTGTGATGGATGGGCATAGGGCTCCCCCATTCTGTCAGCTACCAGTCCCCTGTATGCCTTAGGGCTGCCAGGTACCCCCCGGCAACCAGCAGGGAATGGTGTGGGCAGAGCAGCTAACAGCAAACCAAAGAGCTTGGATGACAGAAGAAGCCAGATTGGGGGGGGGGGGGGAGCTATTACATTATCAGCTTAATTCCGATAGGATCAGAGCCTTGAACAACAGTTGCCAACTCAGCATAGGGAAATACCTAGAGATTTTGGAGATAGAACCAGGGGAGGAGAGTGGGGTTTTTGGAGAAAAGGGACCTCAGTGGGGTATATGGCCATAGAGTCCACCCTCCAAAGCAGCTATTTTCTCCAGGGGAACCGACCTCTGTCTTCTGGAGACCAGTTGTAATTCTGTGAGATCTCCAGGCCACACCTTATCAACCCTTGAAGGAAACATTCCATGTTGACTCTCTAATAACAGAACCCAAGGTCTTCTCTTCACAATGTATTAGCTGGATTCTAGAAGCCAAACATAACGCCTCTACTGCTAATTACTAATGGTACTACTCCTTCAAGAGTTGATAAGTAGAAATTGATAAGAATTGTGATTGCTACATGCCCGGATAAAGCAATTATTGTGAAACGAGTTGTTTACATTGTGCAGCATTCGTTGCGTGTGAGCAATAATAGAAGAGAATTTTCTACAGTATCACTACAGTAAATGTTTTTGCAAACACATCTTTATTGATTTTTTGTTATTTTTGTCACAGATGTTGTTTTTGGATTTCCACCTCCTCCAGTGGTCTCTCATTTTTGGCTTCCACACCTGTAGGTTGGCAGCCCTGGAACATTCAGAGAGTGAGACTGGAAGGAATCCTGTCTCAGAGTTTGTGTTGAGTGTAAACAGGCTAAAACAGTTAATGTTTGGGGACAGGTTTGGACCTACAGAGGGATGGGATGAAAATTCTTTCTTGAGAGATTATACCGGTCTCACAGCCTGGCTTTGTTAAAAAGCAGGCTAGCATAATGAATGCTTGTGGAAGAGAATGTAGCTCTATCAAAGCTGGCTATCAAAGCTGGCTATCAAAGCTGGCTATCAAAGCTGGCTAAAGATTTATGGTTTCTGGGAGGAGCTCATATTTGCACTATGAGGGAAGGCCAATATTCAACTCAAAAACAAAGGCTGTTCTCTGTACCCAGAAGTTGACAATGAAAATGTTATAACTTCATGAGCCCAGCAAGAGCTGTGTGTTTGCTGCCCTGACCTGGATAGCCTAGGCAACCCCGATCTTGTCAGATCTCGGAAGCTATGCAGGGTCAATTTTGACAAGTATTTGAATGGGAGACCTCCAAGGAATACCAGAGGAGGGACACAGAGGCAGGCTAATCAAGCTGCCTCTCTGAAAAATGTCCAGGCCCCCCAGTAGGGTTGCCAGAAGACAATCATGTCTTCCAGGCAAGCAGACAAAACACACACACACACAATATTATTTTAAAAGCTGTGTGTTAACCTGTAAATAGGGGGCAGGAGGTTGCCTGCCAAAGAAGTCAACCTGGATACCTCCCCAAGCATAAGATACCAATTTAGTCACAGTCTAAGGGCATAAGGAAATATTACTTTTCTCCTGGATCCTTTTCCAGGTCCAGTTACCAGAAGAGGTCTGGCAAGTCCATCCTTGAAACTCAGTTTCCACTGGCATTCAGGGGTCCAACTGGAATCAGGACTGCAGAGAAACAAGACTTATGCCTTCCCCTCTGTGCCATTTTCCCGACCTCAGATGGAGCTAGCAGCCACCATATGCATTCCTGGGGAAGCTTCCCTGTGGTATACCTGCAGCCCATCTAGGGATGCCAGTCCCCAGGTCCCAGCAGGGGTTCCCCTGCTTTTCAGGGCTTCTGCGCACTGCCAGCCAGCTGGGTCTGGGTGCAAAGTCCCTGATGCGATGATGTCACCTGGAAGTGACATCATCACATCAGGAGGGTTGTGCGCAACACTCTGGTCTGGGGGCAAAACTCTATGGGAAATTTGGCCTAAAACCAAAGAGTTTTGCCCTTAAACCAGAGCATCACAGCTTGGTGGCACTGCACCATGACATCACTTCCAGGTTATATCATCACATTGGTGACATCCCGGAACACCCCCCACATCCCCCCATTAGTGCAACAAGGGGACCTGGCAACCCTAAGCCTATCAGTGCACATTAAGTTTCCCCAGTGCAGAGTTGCCAGTCTCCAGGTGGGACCTGGAGATCTCCTGGAATTAAAACTGATCTCCAGACTACAAAGATCTGTTCCCCTGGAAAAATGGCGGCTTGGAGGGTGAACTCTGTGGTACTATACCCCACTGAGGTTGCTCCTGTCCCCAAACCCCATTCTTCCCCGGCTCCACCCACAAATCTCCAGGAATTTCCCAACCAGGAGCTGAAGCAGACAACATTTCTCCCAGACTTCATCTGGCCACGAGACCAAGGGAAAGTATAATATTTAGTCAGGCTCCAAGTGAACCCTTAAAATTAGGATGAGATATGATGATTGTTTCAACATGATCAGTTGATTTAATTCACATCGTACATACACTGCGCTAAAGATTAGAGCCAAATATTTTGGACATACAGTGAAGCATACATTTTACCACAGATGAATGACAACTTAGACTGATATACCCCCCCCCCCCCCAAATTTTATCATGCTAACAAGTTGTATGAATTGGTCCAAAGTTTTTTTTTCCTTAACTGTCTTATCATATCAACTAATGTACCTTTATCCAGTTATACTAATGTCTGCAACAGCTAGATCCAGGTAAGATTGCTGTGAATTCTTTTAATCATCTGTTAACTATATTACAAATAGCAAAATTGTCTACAAAGCAGTAATTTCCCAGCCTTTGTCTCCCAACAGAATAATTAAAATAAGAGTGTGAGGTGATTAAGTCCTAATTGGCATATGAAAGACTAAATCTTTAAGCTTCTTTGTGGGAACTCTATTCAAAGAAAATCTGCAAATGCCAAAGGGAATTTTTAAAACCCTTTTGATAAGAAAGCATACTAGTAACATTTACGGTATTTTGTAAATGTATCTCAGTATATCTTGGAGAATCTGTCTCCAATTCAAATTCAACCAGTTCAATATATTTAACATAATCGGTTTTTATTACGATTTCGCCTAGATACCTTTCACCAAACACATACAAAGATGAGAGCATTCTGTTGCAAGTACTACCTACCCTAAGAAACCAGTGAATCACAAGAGAACTGCATGACCAACAAGCAGTCTTCTGAAGGCCTAGAAATAAGATATTGGTAGCAAAAATATGCATTCTGGCTGCGAGAGTTGGACCATAAGGAAGGCCGAGTGCTGAAGAATAGATGCTTTCAAATTATGGTGCTGGAGAAGACTCTTGAGAGTCCCTTGGATTGCAAGGAGATCATATCAGTCAATCTGAAAAGAAATCAACTCTGACTGTTCTTTGGAAGGTAAGATACTGAAGCTGAAGTTCAAATACTTTGGCCACCAAATGAGAAGGGAGCACTCACTGGAGAAGACCCTGATGCTGGCAAAGACTGAAGGTCAAAGAAGAAGAGGATGACAAAAGATGAGATGGTTAGACAGTGTTATTGATGCAATGAACATGAAATTGAGCAAACTCCGGAGAGTGATGGAGGACAGGAGGGCCTAGCGTGATGTGGTTTATGGGGTTGCGAAGAGTCAGACTTGACTGTGCGACTGAACAACAACAACAAAAGCCCACTTTAATGGCCACAAGCTAGGTGGTAGGTGGGGAAATGCAACATATGAACTAGTGTTACTTTAGGATTGCCAGGCCATGCCTTCTGGGTTTCCTAATGATTCCCACATGGAGTTTGTCTTTCACTGCTGCTACATACTAGAAAAATATTTTCATTGAACTTTCCAGTACAAGTTTAGTGTTGCCAACCTCCAGGTGGGGCCTGGAAATCTCCCAGACTCACAACTGACCTTCAGACTATGGAAGTTAGTTCCCCTGGAGAAAATGGCTACTTTGGTTAGGGTTGCCAGCTCCAGGTAGGAAAATACCTGGAGATTTTGAGGGTGGAGCCTGACAAGGGGAGGGTTTAGGAAGGGGAGGGACTTCAGAGGAGTCCACCTTCCAAAGTGGCCATTTTCTCCAGGGGAACTGATCTATGTCACCTGGATGTAGACGACAATTTAGGGGTTCAAATTATTATCTATGAGTTATTGCTAACCTTCCAAGATTCTTTGGGATTCTCCAGGAGAGTTGATAAACTGTTAACCACTAAAGCAGAATTGTAGAAATAGGTGTTCTAAATCTAATTTAATTGACAACAGAGGAATTTTTTAAATGTTAGTTAACTATTTAATTAAGCCAGGTGTTTTTACCTCAGCCTTTTTAATTGACATGGCACAGAACACCAGACTAATGAATTGTCAAAGAAATAGATTTATAGTTAGATCCTTTACTTCAAAAAGAACTAGAAATAATTGGTCAAGATGTTTTTAGAAAAGCCTAGTTGTAGTGAACGAAAGGATAGCATAAGACAGGAAACCCCCTCTTCTAATTTGTTGTGTGATTTTATATTTTGTTTAAAGCTGAATATTTACTAAGATTATTATATAAGATACTTGTAAAAGCAGCAGCTTTGCTAGAGAATTACCAAGCTTATTTTTAAGGCAAAAAGATGCTTGCTTAAGAATAAACAGTTATACACTCAGAACTAACCTGACAAGGATTCACTGCTAAACTAAAAAAAGATGTCAAGAAGATTGACGGTTCAGTTGTATTCTCTCTACAGAATAAGATCTAAGTTATTGTGTGTTTTTACAGAAAGTGAAAAGATAGCAAAGAATAAAAGAGTAAACATCTCTGAATGTTTATCGCTAGGAATGAAAGCTCGTGGATAAAATGTTTTTAAATGTTAAGAAAGAGAAAATTAGTTGAGTTTTTAATCATCTGATAAGGAACTGTGTTTGAAACTAATGAGCTGCTAACAAGTAGAAAGTTGGGAGATGTTCCAAAAAGTTAATGAAAACAAAATAATCAATCATGTACACCTATTGTTCAGTAGAAGCCAGTTAAAAGGTGCTTATAAAGAGTTTAATATTTAAAATAAGTGCTGTTCTATTTTCAATAGAAATAAGAATAATTGTTAAATTTTTATATGCATGTATCAATATAAAGCAACCATTTTTGTAATGAAAACATCTAAGTTTTGTTCTGAAAATGAACTCAGACCTGAAGTTCATTCAGAGGTGAAATGAGTCTAGGTAGACAGCCAAGAGAATGAGCAACTGTATCAATGAATTTTAATAAGACAAGGACCTGCATTGTAAAGTTGAGATGTGGCCAAGTAGCATCTGTTTGTCAAATATGTGATTGATGACTGACCAGACAAAGAAATCTAAACTGAGCATGTGCAAATGATGTCAGTAATGCTGTAAAGTGGGGAGGAGCAAGAAGAGCATATAAGCAAGATCCCTGCTGTAACACACTGAACATCCATGCTGAATTCTTAGCTGTGAGGTGTTCCTTTATTTGAATAAATCTTTTTTCCACCCTTTATTTCCTGGAATTGTCTGTCTTACTGTGTGGTTTATTGGCTAGCCACACAAGTCAAAGAACCTTAGCACCCTCAGGGCATTGCCTTCATGGAGATCAGTTGTAATCTCAGGAGATCTCCAGCTATCACTGGAGGTTGGTAACCAAAGTGTCATTCATTGGAAGAAATCACATTTTGATTCTCTTCATCCAATTGAGAATATTCCACGGGTTTAAGTCATAGTGACAGGACTACAAATATATTGGTCACAGATACTAATTAGCCCATCTCTTACATGTTTGCTGTACAGGCCATGAGTGCAAAAATAAGCACAGGAAGGGCTTCTGTTCTAGTCTGCTAATGTTTCAATCTCACCCTTTATGGGAAGGTAGATTACAGACTGACACTAAGAGGCACCCAAAGTACTGGACTAATGCCAGTCAAACTGTACTATAGATCTCCAGCTACCACCTCGAGGTTCCCAGACAGCAGAAAAGTGTGGAAGGGAGTAAATTATACAAAAGATCAAACCATGCATAAATAACGAAAAATGTTCAACAGTCAATGAGTATGATAATCTAAACCTATATAAATAGTGTAGTTTATCAAAAATGCATGGTCCAAATACACAAATGATCCTATTAACCCACCTTTAGAAATAGTCCAAGTCAAATTCCTCAAACAGTGAAAAGTCCAAACATAAAAATTTCTCTTCAAAAAACTCATCTCGCCGCTTGTGTATCACTTAACGGCCCCACCAGCTTCCAGTTGATGTATCACCTTGCCTCCTCAAAAGTGGAACACCAAAACCGCCCAGCTACACTATTGCTGACTAATACACAGCATCTTTTACATTCTTAATGTACATCAGACCAACTACTGTGATGGTTCAGATCTTTTGTATCTGCTGTATCACCACCTGGAGGTTGGCAACCCTAGAAGGCAGTTTTAAGTGCGCCAGCATCAGGTTTCTAAGCTGATAAGTGGCAGCACGGGCAGACTGACTTACAGTCATGTTTTAGCCTTTGTGCACTCTACAACACATACATGATATTTTTTCAAAGAGATCATACATGCCCATAAGGGTTTTTCATGTAATCTTCTTGGTCTTATTCCCATGCAGATAGTGGTTGCTGTGTGAAATATAATTGCAAAGCAACAAAAGCAGTTCTGGATTTTTTAATGAAGTAAAAGTATTCTTCTTCCAGCAGCCCCAGACCTGTGCCATTTTATAAACCTACTAAAATTGTGCAGCAAAACCCGTTCTGTATGCAACTATGAAAAACATCTTTTGAGAGAAGCAACTGTATTCTTCTTGCAACACAGTTCCAGTCCCAGTTCAATCAGATCTCCTGAGTAATATCCCCCAAAATAGAACTTACCAAGTGCAGAACGTCTGTTTCCTGAACTAGCGCTCAAGTTGATCTCTACAAAGGATTTCCAATCCCTAGAAGATCAGAGTTCAGACCCAAAGCTTCAATGAGCATAAAATGCCTCCACAATTGAAGTACAGCCAAAAAGCTTGCTCCAGAGAGTGGCCTGAAGGCCATGATGTAAGTTCTGGTTACTATGGAAGCTAAACAGGTTTTGTAAACTACTAGAGTGAGAGATCACCTGGGAGATCTGACTAAACCAGTTATGAAACTTCAAAAAGTAAATGTCCCCACACGGAGTATTTAGGGTTGCCAGGTCTGGGTTGGAAAATACTTGGAGACTTTGGGGGTGGATCCAGGAGAGGGTGGGGTTTGGGGAGCGGAGGTGCCTCAGCATGGTCCAATGCCATAGAGTCCACCCTTCAAAACAGCCATTTTCTCCAGGGGAGCTGATCTCTGTCAGCTGGAGGTCAGTTGTAAAACCGGGAGATCCCCAGGCCCCACCTGGAGGCTGGCAACCCTAGGAGTATTCCAAGTATTATGGTTTCACTACTGTGGCTAACTTTAAGTCTAATAAGTAGGGCTGCCAACCAGTGTTCCCTCTAAGCTGAGTTAGTGTGAGCGAGCTCACAGTTTTTAAGCCTCCAGCTCACACATTTTTGTCCTAGCTCAGGAAGGATGGCTCCTGAGCAAACTAATTTATGCAGCAGCCAAATCGCTCGCTCACAACTTTAATGCCAATAGCTCACAAAGTGGAATTTTTGCTCACATGACTCCACAACTTAGAGGGAGCATTGCAACGCCAGGATGAGAAATACTTGGAGATTTTGGGGGGGGGGGGGATTGGGGGAGGGGAGGGGACTTGGCAGGGTATAATGCTGGAGTCCACCCTCCAAAGCAGCCATTTTCTCTAGGGGAACTAATCTCTGTAGTCTGGAGATCAGTTGTAAACCCAGGAGATATCTGGGCTCACCTGGAGGTTGGCAACTCAGGAATTTCAAGTCACACACTGAATGCAGTTCACCACTGGGCACTGGCATGGAGGTGATCTTGATTATCTGCGCAGGCAGTAACACTTCCTAAGATCAAAAGTGTGTGGTGGTGTTTTTCAGAGCATGCTGGTGATCACATTCAATGTGTGACTTGAAATTCCTTCTCTTGACTAAAAGCCAGGCTGGGAAAACTTCCTATTTCCCTTAAGATCTGCAAAGCTCCTATTAAATGAGCAAATGTGGGGATGCCAGCCTCCGGGTAGGAGCTGGGCAGGCCCGTAGCCAGGATTTTTTCAGTCAGGGGGCATTTAAATTTCTTAGGAGGCACTGGCTAACCAATTTAATCCGGGGGAGAAGGCTGTGATGCCCTGGGCTAGATGGGAAGTCAGGAGGCCCAGCCCCTTGATGCCCCACTGTAGCTACAGGCCTGGACCTGGGGATTCCCTGAGATCACAGCTCATCTTCAGACTACAGAGATCAGTTCCCCTGGAGAAAAATGGCTGCTTTGGAGGGTGGACTCCATGCATTGTACTCCACTGAAGTCCCTGTCTTATCCAGACTCCATCCCTAAATCTCTAGGAGTTTCCCAACCTGAAACTGGTAATCCTACCCGCCCCCCCCCCCGTTCCCTCTAAATTGAGATAGTGTGAGCTAGCTCACAGTTTTTAAGCCTCCAGCTCACACATTTTTTTGTCTTAGCTCAGGAAGGATGGCTCCAGAGCAAACTTATTTATGCAGTAGCCAAATCACTTGCTCACAACTTTAATGCCGGTAGCTCACAAAGTGGAATTTTTGCTCAGAAGACTCCACAGCTTAGAGGGAGCACTGCGCCCCCCATCTCCTGCTAGTGGCCAGGGAGAACTGATAACCCTACACTCAAGTTATTTTTTACTTGCTCAAGGTTTTAAGAATTTTGTTTTCAACAGTAAATGTGTAACAATGTTAGACCGTTGCAATATTTAGAATGTAATTACAAGAAAGTGTAAATTATATTGAAGCATATAATTTGCTAATAATCTATATATAATACAAACAAATGGCTCTTCAAATATCATTTTCTTAGGCACTAAATTTATCAGGTTGGGTAATGTGATCAGTCCGGTTAAAAAGGCATCATGTCCTCTTCTTTTCCAGCTTTAAATTTGTCTCCCAGATGAACTGGAAAATGGCCTGTTTGGGTACTAAATGTCTAGGTCCAATCTGCATTGGTATTTCACACTGTTGTGCCAACGATCTCACATTGTCTCACAAATTTCTATCTGCATTTCATGCCGCATCACTCTCCTATTGTTTCATCTCAGCATCAGCTGTTTGCATCACCTTGTTGCCATTTAGTGGTGACTCCAAGGTCACTACGGTGTCTCATCGCCTTATCTGGATTTGGTTTGAAGGTGCTACAATTCATCCTCCCCACCCTCAAGCCACTGTGAACAAAAAACAGACAACTGGAGCCAAATCCCCCCCCCCCTTTTCTAAAGAGATATGCAAATTGTCACAAATGAAACAAGTTAGCTGAAAATTCAGTGGTTTGGGTGTAAAGCAGCCAGGGAACATTTTTCTGTGATCATATGGGGGGGGGGGGTTGGAAGCACACCCACCCCTAAACCATTTGTTATTTCCTGGGGCAGTCCCTCTCTCTCTCTCTCTCTCACACACACACACACACACTCTCCCTAAACAACTTGTGTCCTGATGCAGACAGAGGAGAGCTTTATACTGAGCCAGATGGGAAGCCCGGCCCCACAGCAGCACAGAACATAGCAAATGCAGATTGGGCCTAAGGTGAGAGGTGCCTGAGCAGAAAGTTTTCTATGACGCACAAGTCTCTACTATAGAAACCTTTACTGCTAACAGCCAGTGTTGCCAGGTCCGACTCAGGAAATATCTGGGGACTTTGGGGGTGGAGCCAAGAGCAAGGATGTGCCATCACTTTTGTGATGTCACTAGGGTTGCCAGGGGAGGCTGACAAGCCAGAAGGGAGTTCTGGCCATCACATTTAAGCATCCCTTTTAACCAGGGCTCATTTCGTAGCAGGAGCTCCTCTGCATATTAGCAGGAGCTCCTCTGCACCCCTGATATAGCCAATCCTCCAAGAGCTTACAGTAGCCCCTGTAAGAAGAGCTCTGTAAGCTCTTGGAGGACTGGCTACATTAGGGGTGTGTGGCCTAATATGCAAAGGAGCTCCTGCTACGAAATGAGCTCTGCTTTTAACAGCATTCCTTTTAAATGCTTTCCCTCCACTGGAAATAATGGAGGAGGGGGCACCTTCTTTGAGGACTCATATAATTGGATCCCCTGGTCCAATCTTTTTGAAATTTGGGGGGGGGGGGTCAGGAGAGGCACAACCAGCTTTGCTGAAAAATTGGTGCCTCTACATCAAAAAAAACAGCCCCTCCCCAGAGCCCCAGATAACCACAGATTGCTTCTCCATTATACCCTATGGGGATCAGTCTCCATAAAGTATAATGGAGTACCCAGCGGCCATCCCCCTCTGCTTTCTGACAGCCCTGAAGCAGGGAGAGGGGCTCCAAACCAGAGGATCCCCTGCCCCAACTGGGGAGTGACAATCCTAATGTGGTATAGTAGTTGGAGTGTTGGACTAAAATGGGGGAAGCCTAGGTTTGAATCCCTACTCTGCCATGGAAGCTTACCTGACCTTGGGCAGTCAACTAGGTATGCCAGGCTCCCGCCTGGCACCTCCAGGAGGATCTAGTGAGTAGGGACAGAAGGGGCAGCTTCATACCACCATGCAATATCACTTCCAGTGAAAAACCAGAAGTGGCGTCATGATGATAATCTAGGATTTGTCAAAATTATATGGTTAAACCATAGAGATTTTGGCAAGTCTTTTATGTCCACCCCCAGTGTGAAACCAGAAGTGAGGTCACACACTGGCTTGATATGGCACCTCCCTCCCCACATTTTCTTCTTATTTCCCCCCCCCCCCCCCCCGGCCTTTGAGGTGCCAGCAAGCAATAGAGAGGATGCCCACGATGTCCAGCATCCTGACCAGTCACTCATTTTCATTTTCACAGGGTTATGAGAATGAAGGGAAGAATGAAAGTCACTTTCCCATTGTGAGTTCCTGTTGTGGAGAAACACAGAGAGAGTGTGTGTATACACACACACACATACACATCTATCAATAAATAAAATGTGTGATGATTTGCTATGATTTTTCAGTGCTGCAGAAAATGTATTCTGCACATTTACACCATTTTGTTAACTATTTCATTGCATGCTCCAAACTGAGACAAGCCCTGGGCTGAAGTTAGCCATGTGGTAGAGGAAAAGAGCACCCAAAAAAGCTAAGGCAGTTATATGTGTAGTATATTGGCTATATCCTGCATCTGTTGAATTTCTATAAGAGAAGGATTCCTGAGCAAACTAAGCTAGAGTTCATTTATCAGCCCACAAAAATCTATATCCATCTACTCAGATGATGCACTGGAATTGGTTTAACTGAAATGCCAAACTGCTACAGTGTTATTCAGTGACTGTTGTAAAGATTGCTACCGATTTGCTCAATAACAAATGTTTACTGTTTGATAGATCAAATATACCTACAAGGATGTTTATTTCTTCCAAATCGTTCAATACATATTTCTACTTTCCTTATATTGTCATCTAGACGAGGGGCCATATGGAATTGATCCAGCCATAATTGCTGCTGACGGAGGGGATTCCTGTCACCAGAATGGGACTTCCTTGCCCCCCCGCCCACACCACTGCAGCTTGAAATGCTCCCCCAAATGCTGCTGCTGCAGGGCCAGGGGACTGGTAAGGAACTGCATGAGGGCTGAGCTGAGGGTTTGCAATTCAGGCAGACTCTGTAAAAACCCTCCCTTTCTGTTTGTGGAAATTCCCTGCTGTATGCAAAACTTAGGCCGAGTTCAGACTGGCAGTTTGGCCTGATATAGGCACCAGTGTTCCCTCTAAGCTGAGTTAGTGTGAGCTAGCTCGCAGTTTTTTAGCCTCCAGCTCACAGATTTTTGTCTTAGCTCTGGAAGGATGGCTCGAAAGCAAACCAATTTATGAAGTAGCCAAATCGCTTGCTCATAACTTTAATGCCAGTAGCTCATAAAGTTGAATTTTTGCTCACAAGACTCCACATTTTAGAGGGAACATTGATAGGCACCTTTCTCAAGCGGATTAAGTGGGCCGGTTCACACAGCCACAGCTGTCTGGCGTTCCCCTGCTGTACTCACCCTGTCCTTTAACGATTCAATCCTGCTTTTTAAAAGTACCAGGTGAAAGCTTGGGCAAGCCATGGAGGGTGCCTTGATCGCGCTTCCCAGAAGTGTGGATGTAAAAAAGCCGCAGTCAAGCGGCACTAATAATGTGAACTCACAGATCTGGCAGGAATGCGCATAACCATGCACCATAACCATGCATAACCATGCATGCTGCGCACTTGAGCGCACAACCGCCTGCAGGAATGCTTCCAGCTCGCGGAGTTAAAGCTCTCAGCCATGGGATCCTGCCCCAATTGCTGCTGCGCCTATGCACAGGTCGGCAGAGTGGACCAAAGCCACATGCAACCGTGGCGCCACCAGAAGATGCCCCGCAGTACGACCGCTCCATTCCGCCTCCTCCCTGGTATGCTGCAGTCAGTGCGGTGCGACCGGGAATCCCCACCACAACTTTGCTCGGGTCTTTTTGCCCCGCCTCCCTTCCGCTTTATACTGCCAGTCTGTCCTCAGCCCTACACTGGGCGATTTGTGAGATAATCAACTACACAACACAGTTAACATTATTGGCCATAATATTTCAGTGCCAGTTCACCTATCCTTAGAAATTTTTTCTCTTTTCTTGTAGAGATCTTAAATAAGCACCTCAACTTGCTGGCATGACTGACAACTGTGTATTTTACTGTGCAACCAATAGGCTTAGACAGGAGTAACTCTGCACAGTTTTTAAATATATCACAAATGCGTTGCATTTAATATTTTTATGTTTTTGTTTTTGTTTTATTATTTCTCTTAATTGTTTAATAATTATTTTATTAATTGCTCTTTCTCTTCCCATTGTTTTCCCACTGAAAACTGCTCCCTCTCAGACTTGTCCACACATTTGCATGGTACATATACTTTGGTCTGTTAGAGGACATAGTCAGCCTCAAAGAGTTATGCCACCTCCCCGAAGGATAGCCCTGCCATATTTATTAGTTTGTTTAAAGCATTTGTAAGTCACCTTCCCACCAAAACAGGGCCCCATATTTGAAACCAAGGGGTACTTAAATACCACAGTGGTGAGCATTCCACCAAAACAGTATAATATGGATATATGCCACAGCTCCCACTGCATGAGGTGGCCATAAATAAGAAGCCCAGGAAATATAGTTCAGATGCCAAATTAAGCCCAGTTTGTTCCAAGCATGGAACTTATGCTTTAGAGGGAAAACCTCAATAGTAACATGTATTTAAACAGTTGAGAGCACTTAACTCATGTTGCTGTTGAGGGAATGTTCTCAGGAACGATCAGGGCTTTTTTTGTAGAAAAAGCCCAGCAGAAACTCATTAGCATAATAGGCCACACCCAACAGCAGAAACATATTAGCATATTAGGCCACACCGCTGACAGCACAGCTCCCTCCCAGGATTGGCTTCCCCAGGTACCCCATGGCTTGTGGGGCGCATAGGGAACCCAAGGGAAGGAAGGCAGTTTCTGGATCGGCAGGGTACCTGGGGAACCCAAGGAGGGGAGTCAATTTAAACTGCCTTCCCTCCCTGGATTGGCTTGGCTTCCTCAGGCACCCTGCAGCTTGTGAGGCGCCTGAGGAACCCAGGAGGGGAGAAGACTGTAGGCGCGGCCAACTCAGAAGCCAGCCGGAACTCCGTTCCTGTGCATTCCTGCCCAAAAATAGCCCTGGTAATGGTACTGAACACAATCATCATGGCCCATTCTCTCTCTCCACTGTTTGATCATCTACCAGGGAAGGCTGTGATAAGAAAGTTCTGCAACACTGAATACATACTATTTAGCCATACTGGCCTACCCAACATATTTTACCACCATTACACAATCCAAGAAGTATCTGTACGTCTATACTGTCAGGCCTTTAAACACTGCTACCCCAAAGACAGTGTTGGTGGCTTGGGCTGCAAAGAGGCCAGTTCTGCTAAGATGGCAGTTGCATGATTTGATCTCAGCACTGAATTGCCACAAAAGATCCCCCATTCCTAGAGAGACACAGAAATGCTCCCCAGTGAGTTTTTAGACATTTGAGAAGTAATTGTGCATCTTTGTATGGTAGGGTTGCTAGCTCTGGGTTGGGAAATACCTGGAGATTTTGGGGGTGGAGCCTGAGCAGGGTGGGGGCCTGGGGAAGGGAGGGACTTCAATGAGATATAATGCCACAGAGCTCACCTTCCAAAGTAGCCATTTTCTCCAGGTGAACTGATCCCTGTTGCCTGGAGATCAGTTGCAATAGCAGGAGATCTCTAGCTGCTACCTGGAGGTTGGTAACCCTACTGTATGGATAGTATGGTTCTTAAGCTTGCAGCCTTTTTATTGTTCAGGATATAAATCTAATCCATGCATTAATGTATGAAACTTAACTGTTTTATTTTACAGTAGCAAAATGCCTGTATAATGGAGCAAGAGCTTATACACTGAAGTATACTTGCCAGGTGCAGCACATCTTTCTGTGTTCTGCACACAGACACACTGCCAGCCCCCCACCCCCTGGATCCAAAAGAGGCCTCCTTCTCACCTCATCAAGCCCCAATGCAAATATCATATGGAAACCAACTGTATGACATGCCCAGCTCCAAAGGTCTCCAGGACATGAACCGAGGCCCCTCGTCTCCCCTCTCCTACCCCAGCAAGCCTGTACACTGCTACAAGTACCTTGTCAGTGAAGGTAAGGTAGAGTTTGCCCTCACCACAAAATGCATCTTACTTTTCCTCACACAAACTTATGGTAACCATTTATCTGTACAGGAAACGTGAAGAGGAGCAATCATGGATACTGTTGGGGTGGGGGTTAAACATGCTTCTTGAGATACGGGTATGCAAAGTTGCCTTTTAGAGTCATACCATTGATCCGTTTGGCTGGTATCTTCTATTCTGAGGGGCAGCAGCTGTCCAGCATTTCAGGCAGAGAAAAGAACTTGCTATCTGAGGTCCTTTAACAGGAGATGATGCCATGGACTCCAGGACCTTCTGCATGCAAAACAGGCTCTCTTCCATTTCCTCCAGGAGAACCTACCTAGGCAATCTGGAGATCAGTCCTAACACCAAGAAAACTCTAGGGCCCCTGAAGTTTGGCAACCCTAATTACAACTGATCTCCAGGCTAGAGAGATCTATTCCCCCCGGGAGGAAATGGCAGCGTCCAAGGGTGGACTCTGTGGTGTCACATCCCCATTCAGCTCCCTCCTCTTCCAAAACTCTGCTCTTCCCAGGACTCCCCCCACCCCCCCAAATCTCCAAGAATTTCCTAAGCTAGAGTTGTCAGCACTAGTAGCCAATGCTCCCTCTAAGCTGTGGAGTCTTCTGAGCAAAAATTCCACTTTGTGAGCTACTGGCATTAAAGTTGTGAGCAAGCGATTTGGGTACTGCATAAATTAGTTTGCTCTGGAGCCATCCTTCCTGGGTTCAGACAACAGTGTGTGAGCTGGAGGTTAAAACACTGTGAGCCAGCTCATACTAACTCAGCTTAAAGGGAACACTATTAGTAGCTACTGCAAAATAGGCCCAATGTAGTTCTATTAATAACAGTCTCCAATAAACAGCATCAAACATTATGTAACTTTTTTAAAAAAGTGAGAGGTACAGTTTGGTGTAGTAGTTAGGAGTGCGGACTCTAATCTGGCAAACCCGATTCTCCGCTCTTCCACATGCAGCTGCTGGGTGACCTTGGGCAAGCGAGCCACAGTTCTCTCAGAGCTGTTCTCTCAAGAGTATCATTCTTTCAGATATCATACAACAAACAAATGGTGTAATGAGTTTTTGGCTTATCTTTAAATGTATTTAAAAATATTTGTTGGTAATTATGAAACTGAGGCTTGTTACTAGTTATCCTATATATAATCTTTAAGGAATATATTTTTGAACATTCAGCGATGTCCAAGTTGACATGATTCACAAATGTTGATGAAAAATAATTGTTGTTATTTATAATAGCTTTCTTATAATAAAAGTTATTTTACATTTTAAAAAGAGCAGTTCTCTCAGAGCTCTCTCAGCCCCACCTACCTCTCAGGGTGTCTGTTGTGGGGAGGGGAAGGGAAAGGAGTTTGTAAGCTGCTCTGAGACTCCAAGTGAGTGAAGGGTGGGGTTTAAATCCAATTTCTTCTCCTTCTTCTCGCTCTCCTTCTTTTCCTTCCCCTCCTCGATTTTTACATGCCAGTTTCCTCAGGACAGTAAGTTCAACAGCCTCTCAGAGGGCTACAAGCAACATTCCAGCACTGGAATCACTACCTTTCGTTGCCACGACTTCTGTGCTTCAACTTCCATTCACCTGGTTCAGTAATGTTTACCTTCCCCCGCGTTCCAGTTATTATCGCTTCAAGTTTCCCAGGTGCCTCGAGTAGAAGCTTTGTGAAACAGCCTCATAACTGATATAATCACCCTCGATGCCTATTTCTTTTAAAAGGAGCCAAACAAGTTTCCCTTAACAGTGTGTCATTAAAAAGTGACACACCTAGGGCAAGAACTTAATATGTGTGTACGACTATTTGTCCTACCCTGTTGTAAGGACTGCCGTATAAAACCCTTTCCTGCTGTTCAGCTGCCAAATGCCAGATGTTCAAAACACAGGACGTACAGTAAGTGCCCAATATCAGAAGAAATTTCACAATCCCAGCCTAGACTGGGAAGAATTCCAGGGGCAGGCCTGAGAAGTGCCGTATCATTTCCCTGCTGACATGACAGGGCAGCCCAACTCCTTCGTATCTCAGCGTGCCAAGATAAGCAACCTACTATTTCGGCAATACACTTTCCCCAGCACCCTTCACAGAAGTGGAAGCAACGCGCTCTTTGTCATATAGGCCTGCATGAGCCCTTGGAAGAAGTTCCTTTTGCCTAATGCATCTTTTGCCCAGCTAAAAAGACTTCTCGTTTTGTTCCCTTGGAGAATTAGGTTAGGGGGATTTGTGCCAAAGAAATGATTTCATTATTGGACAGGGTTGCCAGGGAGTTAATGGGATGGTGTGGAGATGCTAGAGGGCTAATAAGCTAAGCAGAATTTATAATGACAGGTACAAAAGAGAAGCTCGTGAAACTAGAACCTGGGCAAAAATAAAATGCAAAAAGGATGAACACCGGAATTGCCAATGTGTACATATGCTGAAAACATAAGAGGCTGTGCCAAACCCAGTCACTAACAACCCCCCCCCCCGCAAATGAAAAAGTCTCCAAATCTTTTATTGCCACAACAGCAGAAGTCACTAATAAATATTACCACAGAAGGAAATCTGGTTTCTCCAGTCGGCTGCAAATGGGACAAAAAGAGCCGGTGTGTGGAATCCAGACTAAACTAGCAATTTTCATCAATTCCCCTTTCCCTCTGTAGGGACTACACACACACACACACGCACACACACACATGCACACACACACACACACACACACACACGTTACTCTTTAGGCTGCCCTATCCCCCAGAAGCATTTCATGCAGATAAGTGAGATGCAGGGAGAAGGGGAAGGGAGGAAAGCACATATCCATTGACGGAAAATGTAGTCTGGGTGCAACTCTGTGAAGAGGCAAACCTTTAGTGTGGGAGGTCCCCAACCTTTTTGATCCTGTTGGCATCTTTGGAATTCTGACACAGGATGGTGGGCACAACCCCCAAAGACTGCTGTGGGAAGTGGAGCCATGCATATACACAGAGGAAGTCCAAATGCTGGGGAGAAGAGGAGTAATTTTAAAAACGCACTGGGAAAGATAAGCAAGAGACAGAATAAAACTAATGCAAGTGGCAGGAGCTGCTGAAGCAACATTATTTCAACCTGCACAGCCATTTGGATCCCCAATAATCTATCAGAAGCTGTGCTGGGCAAGAGTCCCACCTGGCTCCACCTGCTTTTTGAAAACACTTGGTGGGCGCCAGGTAAGGTGTTGGCGGGCACCAGGGCACCCATAGCACCACCCTGGGGACCCCTGCTTTAGTGTACTAGCAGATAGGAACTTCTAAAGCTGAGGAATGGCATATATAGTGAAACTATAAAGTTAGGGAATAGGGAAAGGTGAAACAGAGTATGAAATATATAGTTAAAAGGCTTGGGCGGAAAGCTTCTTTTCCCTCTCACACAATGCAATTCCTTCCTTTGGTATTAATCCATATCTTAACAACGGAGACCTTTTTTTAAAAAAGTATAATGCTACTGTACTTGTAGGATACCCTATAACCTGTAAGTCTCAGCTTTTAACCTTGGCTGTGTTGGGCTGATGCATTTCTAAGTACTGAATGGGACACTCTGAACATGGTCAGAAGAACTTACCTTTTCCAATACCGCCCGCTCCAGTTCTAGACACCGGCAACAGGATTCCACAAACACTCCATCACTCCCTGATGTCCAGTAGCTTTTGAAAATGGTATTGTTATCGCTTGGTGTAAATGATTCTAGAGCAGATGGGAAGGAATCCACTGTTGTGAAAGAAGGAAATGTACCCACATTAATTTGTCTCTCCCCCATAGTGTCTCTGGGCAATCCCCTCCCATACACCTGCTGTAGCAAACTGGACTTCCATTCTACCTCACTGCAAGCTGAGAATGGGTTCGGGGTCTGATGAAGTTATAGGTCAGAAGGCTCAGCAGCTGCTATAGGTTGTGTCTGGTTCCTTCAGAGCTTTCAGAGATCAGGCCTCATAGCCAGGCTGACAGCTGGCAGCCCAAGCACTGCAGAGTTTCGAAGGCGAAAGTGTTGCAACTTCCAGACAGGTTAGTTGACTTGGGGAACCTAGATATTAAAGGCTGGGGGGATATGCTATCCTAGATAGGTTCCGATGGGATCCTAGAAAATATGCTGCTATCTTAAGAGTTTTTTGTCCTCACAAAGAGAAATTATTGTACCTTAAGTCCTTTATATACATCACGGTCCTTGGAAAAGACTGTATTCAAAATGGGTAAATTACTAGAGTCCCCTGGGACTAGTGATGGTGATACTGACAAGGTGCTGTCTGAATATAGAATGTATTCCTGCACTTTGTTAAATGTTGAATAGAATGTAAACCTGCACTTTGATGTTTTGTTTGGGTAAAACCTATTTTTGATAACAGAAAAAAAAGCACAAAACTGATCTACCTCGAACATACATCTATTATAAGTAAAGGTAAAGGTTTCCCTTGCTCGTAAGCCAGTCGAATCTGAATCTAGGGGGCGGTGCTCATCTCCATTTCCAAGCTGAAGAGCCAGCACTGTCCGAAGACATTTCCATGGTCATGTGGCTGGCATGACTAGACGCCAAGGCACACGGAACACTGCTACCTTCCCACTGAAGCAGTACCTATTTATCTACTTGCAATTTCTTGCTTTTGAACTGCTAGGTTGGCAGGAGCTGGGGCCAGAGGCTGATCTTCCAGTCTGCAGTTTAGTATCTTAACCAATGAGCCACCGCGGCCCCTACATCTATTATACACAGAGCTGTATATTTTTGCATATCTACCTAACAATGTGACCCTCAGTTTTTGTATTTTTAGCCTCCAGATTGGGCCTGGAGATCTCCCAGAATTATGACTGATCCCCAGACTGCAGAGATCAGTTCCCCTGGAGGACATGGCTTCTTTGGAAGGTGGACTCTATGGTATTATACGCTGCTCAGGTCCCTCCCAGGCTCCACATGGCAACCCTAGGAGGGAGGATCGGACTTCATGCCTTGCCTCTTTGGCCTCATAAGCCATTTAGGAAATGTCTATGTTTCCCCTCAGAATGGATTTACACAATGGTTTTACTGTCACCATGTAGTACACATCTGTGGACATTGTGGTTTTGAAAACAACTCTGAATATTACTGAGGACTTCCCCTGTGAGGAATTTGAACCAACTGACATGAAGCCTGAACTCACACTGAACCCACCAAAAGGCCAGGACACATGGCTAATCCCTACAAATTTAAGCATCTGGGAGTGATGGGGGGACTGGCTATGTTGACATATCCTAGCTCCCTCTTCCCACATGTATAGGGTTACCAAATGCCTTCTTTTTTTGGTGTCTGTCCTCTTTTGGCCTCTTTGTAAAAAAAAATGATGAAAATGTTCTCTTTTGGGGTTGGAAGGTTAGGTATATTCCCAGTTAGTAGCAATTATCACAGCTTAAATAGTAGGGGTATTTAAAATGAGGTTTGTCATAGTGATTTCTTGTTTGAAGTAGAGGAATAAGAGATTGGATTTATACTCTGCCCTTCACTACCCAAAGTAGTCTCAGAGCAGCTTACAATCTCCTTTCCCTTCCCCTCCCCACAACAGACACCCTGTGAGGTAGGTGGGGCTGAGAGAGCTCTGACAGAAACTGCTCTTTTTCAAGAACAGCTGTGCCAGAACTATGGCTTGCCCAAGGTCATCCAGCAGGTGCAAGTGGAGGAGTGGGGAATCAAACCCGGTTCTCCCAGATTAGAGTCTGCGCACTTAATCACTACACCAAACAGTAGTCGATCTGGAAATATATCCGCTGTTTTGCTTTTCAAAATATGGTAACCCTATGCATCATTTGTTTCCCTGTGATCTTCTCCCCCCCTCCCCCCCTTCTATACAAAATATAATATTCTGCCCATCTGGAAGTTCCCAAGAGCAAATTACCATGTATTTTCATACCCTGGTTTTTTTCCCCCCTTCTCATACTTGGGACAGTTGCTTATCTACTCAGACTGTAGCTAGTTTTGAGATTTAATCCAGGTCTTTACATCAATGGAATGCTGCCTCTTGTGCAAGAGGTGTAAGAATTCTGCAACCAGAAACCAGGATGGTAATTAATGCCTGGAACCCTGCCCTTAGTCAATGTGGTTTGTTCCTAAGTGACAGCTTGGCTGCTTACACTCAAGCCATCTGCTTTTTTGGCAAGCGGCCTCATTTGCAAGGTGATCTAACTTTACAGCGATCAATCACCATCCAGAGAGGAGCAATCTGAGAAAAAACCCTCATTTGTCCTTCCGTTGGCATAAAGCGTATACATTCAGTCAAACTTTTTTTTGCTGTGTTCATGCCACTAGATTTGCTGTGTGAGACCAGCAAGATTAAACAGTTCATTCTGCAGTAAGATATATGTTATAATTATGATGGCTGAGAACACTAATCTGTCATCAGACACTATGCTAGGACAAGCTTTGAGCCTCTGCTCAGTAAAAAAAAATGCTAAACTGAAACAATGTGGCATAGTGGACAGAGTGCTTGCCTTGGAGCAGGGAGATCTGTGTTCGAATCCCTCGCTGAAGGCCTTTGCATACATGGCATCGAACCCAAGTTTGCCACTGAGGTGTATTTCCCCGGAGAGATGCAACTTGGTCATCTAAGAAGTGTCAGCTGGACACTAATATTGGCACAGATGTATCTGTTGCATTTGCACTAACTCATTCACATTTCAAAGCATAAAATGCATTTGCTGTGCAGTGCATCCAGACATGCAGACTGTTTTGAAGTCTCTGCCTCGTGTGTTTGTTTATACTATTACGGTCCACCTACGGGCAAGCCATAGCTCTGTACCAGCTGTTCTCTCAAGGATAGCTTGGGAAAGAGCTCTCTCAGCCTACCTTCCAGGGTGTTTGTCGTGGGGTGGGGAAGGGAAAGGAGTTTGTAAGCTGCTCTGAGACTACAAGTGAAGGGAGGGGTATAAATCCAATCTCTTCTTCTTCTTCTTCTTCTTCTTCTCCCTCTCAGACTCAAGGCAGCCAACAATGCACACCAGATTGCAAGGATACAAAACATAACAATCCAATTAACACAACTGAAACATGCACAGATTTAAAACCACACTGAATTAAAAAAACAAACAGTTGTAATTGACCAAAACAATTTGCCCTCCACCAAATGCTCTTTGGAATAAAATTGTCTTGCACATCTTTATAAACATAGCAAGTGAAGGCACTCTTTGCACCCATTTTGGTAGGCCATTCCAGCCAGTGACCTAGCTGTTACCATATAATCCTAAAAGAGGGGCACCAGAAAGACAAAACTGTCAAGAGCATAGTGGGAGTATTCTTTTTGAGAAAAGTGGATCACAAATTAAGTAACTGAATTAATGAATAGTCACACTGGTCTAGGCACTATGAACATTAAGGAGAAGATAATCAAAATAGATTTTTAAAAACTGAGATTCAAGAAATGACATAGAGTAACTCTAGGAATCACCAGAAGCTCTATAGTTTTACCATAGAGTTTCTGGATTCCTAGAGTCACCCTATGTAACTTCCAGATTTTTTTCTAGACATGGTGTAGCAGTACTTATGATACTGATTGGCGGTTTTGTTACTTTTCCCTTGCCACTGCTCAGAGTGGCAACAGCAACTAGGGCAGGAGGAATGGTAGCCCTGAAACAAACCATGCAATAGGACTAGGGCTGCAAAATTTAGAAACAATGCAAAAAAAGTTATAAGACATAGATATGTCATAAACAATGTAAAATAGATTTACAAAAGTAAAAAATGCACTAAAATATATAAACACAAATATTTTATATATTATACAAATAAAATAAAGCTGTTAGTCCATCTAATTCAGTATTTTATATTATGACTGACAGTGATACCCCATAGGTTTGTGGCACTAAGAACCGTTAAAACTTGGAATGCCAGGGACTGAACCTGGGGCCTTCAGCATCTAGAGTTTATCTTTATTTATTTATGTCTTTCTTCATAAGGGGGACCCAAGCAGCTTACATTGTTCTCCTCGCCTCCATTTTATCCTCATGACAACACTGTGAAGTAGGTTAGGCTGAGGTTGTTTGACTGGCCCAAGATCACCCAGAGTTGGCGAACCTACTAGGTCTTTGTGCTATGATTCTCCATTCTGAATATCCTTTCACTACTAGAACGTCTTTTCTCCAGGAAGCCATCAAACAACTCCCTTGGTGTCGCTTATGCCTCCTTCTTTCTTCAACAGCACATTTTCATTCCCTGCTTGTTTTTTTTAAATCTCACCAACTAGTTTTACCCTTCTCTTTTGCTAGTCGCCTGGCTCAAGATTGCTCTCTCACACACACATCATGCAGCAGAATTGAGAGACACATTTTCTTTTAACTGCCATAATTCAGCCATGCTAGCCATGAACATAATAGGCATGATTATTTCTTTGTTTATATTTTTCAGACAAAACACATGATTTATTTTATTTCAATACAAGCACTCCAATACCCTTTAGTACCTTTAGAATGCTCAGTCCTTCACCTTCTCTAATTATCTCTTAGCTGCTAGAGGTAGCTGAATTTCACTAATTTTGTAACAAAAGGCCAGTGAAAATACAAACAGAGACACACATTGAGAGGATTGAAAGCCATGGTACTTAAATTAATACAACCATGGCGGGGAAGGATCATGTCTTTCTAGCACAGTTAAAAACCAGACATCATTTCCCCTCAGTGTTACTGTGATGGGCTGTTTCTATCAACTGAGGAGACCCACATGGCCTCCTATGATTTGGGGGGAACCAGGTTTATTTCAAACTAAAAACCTTCCCCTCAGATACCAGGCATTCTAAGATAGCAAGTATCTTGGCTTTAGGTTCACTGCTGTGAGGTAAGTTTTGTGGTGCACTAGGAGAATATGAAGGTCACTGAGAAACAAATTGTATGTTGACTGCAAAGAAGATTTATTTATTTACAGACTGGTTTCCATGAACAGATCTGCAGCACAGGTCCCCAGATAGACAAAGGAGAAACCTGGCTGAGGAATATCAGTTTAAAGAGTAGTTTGAATTTTCTCGAATACTTTGAAGCAGGGATCATTTGGGGCCAGAACGAGAAATCATAAGAACATAAGAACATAAGAGAAGCCAATGTTGGATCAGGCCAATGGCCCATCCAGTCCAACACTCTGTCACGCAGTGGCCAAAAACACCAGGTGCCCTCAAGGGGTTCAGCAGTGGGGCCAGGACACTAGAAGCCCTCCTACTGTTGCCCCCCCCCCCCATCAAGCATTAAGAATACAGAGCATCACTTGCCCCAGACTGAGAGTTCCTATCTATACCTTGTGGCTAATAACCACTGATGGACCTCTGCTCCATATGTTTATCCAATTCCCTCTTGAAGCCATCCATGCTTGTAGCCGCCACCACCTCCTGTGGCAGTGAATTCCACGTGTTAATCACTCTTTGGGTGAAGAAGTACTTCCTTTTATCTGTTCTAACCGGACTGCTCAGCAATTTTATGGCATGCCCACGAGCTCTTGTATTGTGAGAAAGGGAGAAAAGGACTTCTTTCTCTACCTGCTCTGTTTTGGTGCATTCCCCCCACCCCCAAGCCCTGGCTGTGTGTAACAAGAGTACGTATTTAGGACAAGTAGTTAGTTGTTTTTTTAAGGGCTGTATAAAATATTGACAATTTGGTGTCCCAATTTGGTGTACCCAGATTGTAAACCAAACTGTTCCTTTTGCAGTCTTGGGGCTTTCCACTTGATGTTCACAAGAGAAATCTCTAACATTATCTAAATTAAAATCTTGCCCTATTTAAATGAGACTCTTGAAGTGTGATCTTTAAATCCATCATATTGTAACTTTAGTCTAGCTTCCCCAATTCTTGGTTTCATAGACTGATAGCTTCCCAATTGTTTAATGAAAATGCAAATTAATGTTTTCAGTAATTATATTGCAAGATCCTTCAAGAACACTGTAGGATTTCATGTGATGTCCCACTGGAAAGCACTCTTAGGAGGAGTGTTAACGATTTTAGGTCATCGCACCACAGGCAGAACATACAGCTTTCATTTCCAGGATTTCATCTGAACTTGAACAACCCTTAATTCCGAGCTTTTGATCTATCAGTCCAAGCAAAAGTAGCCATGAAGTATTTATATCACATTTACATCTCTACTGTCTGTCCTTAAGGATTTTTAAAAGTATGCTAACAGACAGGTAACCCATTCAAACTAAAAGTCCCATTTAGCAACACAGCTAATCTGCATATTTAAATTGCTTGAATTGAATGCAATTTGCATATCCAACATCCACCAGATGGGTGACTGTGTGGTACCTATTCTACAACATTCCTGTTCAGAAAGTAGGCTCCTTAAATGTGAAAAGTTTATGGAATTATTGCTCCTCGAATGTAGCTGCCATGCATCTGATATCTAGCAAATAGTTCCCACGTACTTATCTTGATTATGAACTTTTATCAGTCCTCACCCATCATCATTTTAAACTCATCCACATGGCAAGAAGACATACAAGCATAATGTTCTTCAAAGCAGCAACCAGAACTCTCACCATGCCATGACTCCAGGGGCACCCTTAAGACCAACAAAGTTTTATTCAAAGCGTGAGCTTTCATGTGCACACACACACTTCCTCAGATACATAATATCAGATACATGTACCTGAGGAACTGTACATGCACACAAAAGCTCATACCTTGAATAAAATAAAAATAAAGCCACCATGGAAGGGGACGGGGAAGACAAGCTAAACTACACCCCCCCCCCCCCGGCTGCCTGAGGAAGTTGGGCAGCCCAGGTCCAGGGCCATGTGTACAGCGGGACCCAGGCTAAGCAAAGCCCAATAAGCCGGAGATGCCCATGTGGCAGCTGTCGCCTCCAGCCAAGGCTGCCAGGCAATCCATGGCGGGGTGATGCTGGGGGTTCAAGCCAGAGATGGTCAACAAGCTATGCTAGCCCCATGCAGCGTCAGCCACTGATGGGGAAGTGGGCACTGTGCGCACAAAGCCACTTGTGTGGCAGAGGTCCCAGGCCATTCAGCAACCAGTATAACTAGATAGTGCCACACTGCCCCCTCCATGAGGCGGCAGCCACCTACAGCTGAAGGTCACTGGGTGGTCCATGGGTAGGGTTGCCAAGTCCCCCCGGGGGGCGGAGAAACCCCTGCTCCAGTGGCCTGTTGCCCGCCGGCCGGGATCGGGCCGCCAGGGGAACCCCACCCCCAAACTGCCGGGCTGACGGGACATGCCCGGCGCAATGAAGTCACCTGGAGGTGACGTCATCACGTTGGGCATGTTTCGGGGGGGGGGCGCTCTGTAATTTGAGGGAAAACTCTATGGTTTCCCCTCAAATTACTGAGGTCCCGCCCCCAACGTGCCCGAAGCAATGACGTCACTTCCTGGTGACGTCATCGTGGCGCTTTGCGCACTTTGTGTGCGCACCAGAAGACTCCAGGAAGAGGACAGACTCCCCCCACTCCTACAAAGGTACGATTTGGCAACCCTATCCATGGGGTAGGGAGGCCCAGCCACTGAGTCACCCCCCACAAATGCCAAAGCACAGCTGCCACATGGGGGAGCATGAATATGACACCGGAGCTGTTCACCAGCAGGCCCAACAGAGAATCGTCTGTATCCCTCAACGTGCAAACACTAGTCCACTTGGCCATCTGGGACAGCATCCCTGGAGTTGCAGGCCAGGTGGAGAGGCATGAATGCGGCTGCAGTGGCTCCCAACTTACCACTAAGGCTGCTCCTGGACTGAAGGGATTTCTGCTTGACTGCTGCGGACGAGGTTGTTCAATTGGAGAGGTTCTGCCCACCCCCCACCCCCAGCAGCTTCCTATTCCCTCCCTTGCATCAGTTGCTTGTTGTCCAGATAAGAGCCCTGGACCAGCCAGTTTTACCCCCCCCCACCCCGCCTTATGTTTGACACCCCTGCTCTAGGGCGATCTTGCCTTGACTCTGCCGCTCTTTGATCCTCCCACAATGCTACTGCTATTTAGCAACACAGATTTGATGCTCTGAAAACGCCCACTTGCTCATTCTGACCACAGTATATGCAATAGTTCTTTCAAGGCTACCATATGCATGAACCAAACACAGGAGGAGCCTTCCCTTCCTGCCACTACTAACCTCATCATTAATTTTCTCTTCTACCAGATTTTCTTTCTTCCTTCTCTGAAGGAGAGTCCCTTCCACACCATCTCCAGTAACCATTTTAGTATTCCAATGCAGTTATCACAGCAACACACAGGGGGAAAAGGGCCAAATTAGCCTACAGTTGCACTTATAAAGAGTCAAAACAGATTGCCTCAATGTCCTTAAAGGAACAGAGCAGAACAAATTAATAGCAGCAAGTACAGGATGTTTTCCTTGTATACATTGGGTTACGATGTGTGAAAGTAGCTTAATGTTAACTACAGATACAAATCTTTCATATAAAAGCTCTTAATAACAGAAGTGGAGGAGGAGGAGATTGAATTTACACCCTGCCCTTTACTCAGAGTGTCACAGCGGCATACAGTCTCCTTTCCCTTCCTCTCCCCACAACAGATACCCTGTGAGGTAGGTGGGGCTGAGAGAACTCTGACAGAAACTGCTCTTGAGTGAACAGCTCTGAGAGAAGTGTTACTGACCCAAGGTCACCCAGCTGGCTGCATGTGGAGGAGTGGGGAATCAAACCCGGTTCTCCCAGATTAGAGTGCACCGTTCTTAACCGCTACACCAAACTGACTCTGCACCAAAGTGGTTAGAAATATTCAGGACAGGGTTGCCAGCTCCAGGCTGGGAAATAACTGGGGATTTTGTGAATTGTGCCTGGGGAAGGCAGGGTTTGGGAAGTGACCCTTATCTGAAGGAAGGGCTGGGGCTCACTAGTAGAGCATCTGCTTGGCATACAGAAGGTACCAAGTCCAATCCCTGGCATCTCCAGTTAAAAGGATCAGGTGATGTGAAAGACTTTGCATGAGAGCAGACGCTGCCAATCCGAGCAGACAATACTGACCTTGACGGACTGATGGTCTGATTCAGTATAAGGCAGCTCCATCTGTTCATGTGCCATACAGCCCAACCAAACAAGTGGTTTACTATTACCTTCCTCTGGATAGCGACCCTGAAATTCTTTGGTGGTCTCGTATCCAAAAACTACCAGGGCTGGCCCTACTTGGCTTCTGAGATCTGACGAGATCACGCTAGCCGAGGCCAAGAAGGGATATAAATATTTTAATTAATAATTAAAATTAATAATTAATACATTTATCCCACATTATCCCACATTACTGAGTGAATTGTATTAATGAATGCGTATGCAGAGCCAAATGAATTAAATAAAATATGTGCTTCTCTTTTCTCAGTTTATTTCAGCTCATACGACCAATGGTCTCGAGCACAACCACAACATACATATAAAATACCAAAGCGAGAGGTTAAAACTACATTTCAAATCCGGTTAAAATTAGAAGCAACATAAAAATTTAAAATATAAAACAAAACTGAAATGCAGACTTTATTTTAGCAGCAATTATTTACGCTTCAATGCTATTATAATAGCTACGTATTTTGCTACTGAAGCGGTAATTCTCGGATCGATATCTGACAGCAGATAAGAGGTCACCCATGGCTCCAGTGGAAGGTGGTATTCGAATATGATTGGATGTATCCAATATGACCTAAGAGCTAACCAATGCGAACAAAACAAAAGGAGATGTGTCAGCGTCTCGATCTCGCTGGAAGCGCATGTACAAAGCTGGTCTGAATATGGAGTTCGTAAGAAACGTCCCGTTAATTCTGCAGATGGTACAGTGTTTAATCTTGCAAGAGTAAAAGCAAATCAATGAGGGGAGTGGTAAAATGGCTTAGATATAATGGAAGGGTCAGCAACGGAGGGATCCCCAGAGCTAGGGGAAAACATTCACCCCTGGCACGTGCGTGCTTCTCTTTTGAATCCTGGCTTTAAGAACTATAAACAAGGTGATGAGATGTAGTGGGTACAGTTTGGGACTAGAACCATGTGGGTTCAAAAGCCTCATTCTGTTCTGGGTGACTTTTTGAGCCAATTGTTGTCCCTCAGAGTTTCTTGGAGGATGCTACCCTGAACTCAGGATTAAATGTAACAAACAAATCTTTTGCATCTTAACTCAGAAATAAGTCTAATGAATGTGGTGGACTTGCACCCCAATAAGTCGTATTAGCCCCAAGTTATACACAAAGCATAAACTAATTTACTCAGAAGTAATAATACTTAGTTAATAATTATCGTATGGCATTGTGTGTAGAATAGCCAGGAGATTCTAAGATTGTCCAGCGGCCAAAAGTTCTAGCTCTTTTAGTGTTATGCACCACTAGGTGGTGAGCTAGACTTGTTTTTAAGGCAAGAGATGTTTCAGAGGTGGTTTGCCATTGCCTGCCTCTGCATCACAGTCCTGGTATTCCTTGGAGGTCACTCTTCCAAATACCAGCCAAGGCTGACCCTGCTCAGCTTCCGAGATCTGATGGGCTAGGCCTGGGCTATCCAGGTCAGAAGTAAGTTCTGCTGAAAATGGATTTCAGTTAAATTACTTCTAAATAAATATGCTTAGCACTGTAGAAGTGTCAGCATGCTGTAGTAAAGGGTTGGGCTGTATTCCTAAGTGTAGTAACTGACATCTGCTTGCTTCTAAATGGATGTTATTAGGAAAGGGGTTAAAAGAGGATTGTACACTACAGTGTTAATGAATGACATAGAATGGTTATAGGAATTCTTTGAGTTTCCAAGCAGCCATTGGAAAGCATTAACGAAAGGGCAATTGGTTGCTTGGGGACCAATCTCCAAATTGGCAGACCATAATGCTTCCCCCCCCCTTCCTATAGCAGGGCATCATTTTATTTCCAAAACAAAACTGATGCCACTCGACTCCTGTTTTATGTTGCTGCTACAGAATAATGCAGCTACTTTGCCATCACAATCCATGTTGCTGTGATTAAAATATTTACCATTTCTTGACGCTCGCCTTTTGGCTTTCAGCTCAGTCCTAAACTGTGTAAGCAGGTGCATCACTCCTCCAGCATGGCTAGTTAGCAGCCTATGTGCTTTTCTGTAGATGAAACAAATGCAAGAGAAGACCCAGCTCCAATGAGCTGATGGTATAGTAACACTGGAGCCCATAGTGACACGACTCACACCCACCAATCATGGAGTGGTTTGCTGATGATGCCTCTAGGCAAGCCATACATAGAAGCAGAGAGTCAATGTGTGGTGGTGATATTATACCTCCAGACATCCTCGAGGCTGCTCCCCCTTCCCCTCCCCAGAACAGGACAAGGAGAAGGGGGCCATAGCTCAGTAGCAGAGCATCTGCTTGACATGCAGAAGGTCCCAGGTTCAATCCCTGGCATCTCCCGTTAAAAGCCTCAGGTAGCAGGTGATGTGGAAGACCTCTCCCTGAGTCCTTCAAGAGCTGCTGCCAGCCAGCGTAGACAATACTCACTGAGATGGACCAATGGTCTGATTCAGTATAAGGCAGCTTCACGTGCCATACATCCCATACGACAAGGGAAGGTACAAAAGGTGCACCACCCTCCTTTCTGATGCTCCTTTGAGCACAAGAGGTTTGAATACTTCTGCCTCCTCCAGGTGGCAGGAGATAGGATGGTGCCCCAGAGACCCCTCCAAAACGTCAGGAACCTCCTGGTCTAACTGAGAGGGATACTTGGAGGAAGAAGCTAAGTGTTCCATTGACACCAGGCACTTCCTCTGCTGGGAAATGGGAGATTGCCTCACCATTCCCATTCAGAGGTAGGCCTTCTGCTAAGAGCCTAACAATGCTGACTTGAGAAACTGGCCTTGGGGGAGGTTTAACTCCTGCATCCTCTCATAATGTATATTGGCTCTCTGGAGCTGCAGCCTGCCTTGGTAGGACTTCCTTGGTGGTCTCCCATCCAAATATTAATCAGGGCTGACCATGCTTAGCTTCTGAGATCTGATGAGATCGGGTTAGACTGAGCCATCCGGGACAGGGACAGGTATTGTTTAGCTTGACCTTAGAGAAGACAGGAATTAAAATGGATGAAGGAAGTGAAGTCAGGGGTCTGAAGGCAATGACTTTAGATTGCATCGATCCAAAGGATCGCTAGAGGGATCCAAAGAGTTGATCCACTCCATCATGTGCTCCTACAAGAAAATGGGAGGTCTACCCTTTATCAGTGGGGGACTCTGTGCAGGACTGTGCCAGTGCCCCCAGCACATGTTCCCTGATGCCCTCTGAAGCTGCTCTTTGCCTGATTAGGGAACACTTTTGGAAATAGCACGTCCAGAGTACTGATTAGCATCTGAAAAACAAGCATGGGGAGCTCCTCCAGAGCTAGCAACCAGGGCTGGCATGCTCAAGAGGATCAAGGATCTCATTCATGTGGGGTTTTTTTTTTACAAGGCAGAGGGAAGAAAGCATTGGAAGGAGGGAGGGTTAAGAAAGAAGGTTGGAAGATGAAGGGGAAAGGAGAGGGGAAAAGGAAGGTATGAAGTTAATGAAAGGAGTGAGATGAAAGGAAGGGGGAAAGTAGAGGGACAGATAGAAAGAGGGGAAGCAGGACCTTAGCCATAATGTGCTGCCCCAACTACCTACTGAAGAGCCTCAAAAGTGACAATTGGTAACTGGGACAACAGTGCTTTCAGCTGGAGTTGGAGTCAGACACTACTGTGGAGATGTGTTCGGCTGCTGCCTCCCTTCTCTCTGGTCTCGGAAGGACTACAGCCAGGACGGGAGCCAGTTTCTGCACTGCCCCACCTGGAAATGTGGCAGCCCCACACAGTGAAGAAGGCTGGCTATAGCTCTGGGGAAGGGGAAAAGAAAATCAAGTTTTCTGAATCCCCCCCCCCCCCTGCTTTGTCCCTTACCTAAAATCTTCCACACAGTTTACATAGACTCCTTTCCTGCAGAATCATTTGATGGATTCAAAGGGCTGGACAATTTCAAGAGGGCGCCATCCTGGGATAGTCTGTTGTATTGATCTTGATATCCTCCAGCATCATCTGAAAGAGAACTTGAAGACTTATAACTTTGCCTGTTGTATTCAACTAAGGAAGAGGGCAGGGTCACTGTTGGTATATTTTTTAATAGTGGGGACCCACTAGAATATGAACCATTGCCCTTACAGAGTTTGGAGGCTGGCAGGAAGCTTGCTTCTTTCGTTCTCTCTTCCTTTAATAGGCAGATTTTCCCAAAGCTCTCCATTGCGGAATATTTTGGAGGCAGCTTGCCCTGGTAAGCCCTCATCCTGAGCTTTGTCTTTGACTGGTTTACAGCTCCTCCCATGCAAGCTAAGGCTACAGATCGTGTGATGGAGAGAAGTAGCTTAGGCTCATTCTTTGCTTCTGGGGACATGGCTTTGCCCTCCTCATTGCCTCAAAAATGGGTGCTGCCTTTCCTTCTCAAGAGGCCTGGCACTGCTACAGACACCTGTAGCTCCACAGTTTGTTTAGATCTTCATGTCGATTATTGCTTACTTTGACTTCCTGGAGATGATGAAAAAATGCCTAAGGAGATCAGAGTCCTTTCAGAAAGTCCGGAAACGGCCGGGGTGTGTGATACTCATCTGTCCCTGGCCAAGCCTTTACATGCTGCACTAAGAAGCATCTGCTTTGTTCTTCAGGGAAGAGCTCTTAAAACACCCGAAATCGACCGTCGCTCTTTTCTTGGTTTGTTTGTCTTTTCTTACGTTTATACACTGCCTTTCAACAGCAGATGAAATGCAGTTTTTAAAAACCCAGTTCAGCCTCCCATGGACCTCCAGGCAGTGACGAAGTATCCTTCCTATCATGTCAGCTGTCCCTGGGCAACTGGCAGGTGAGCAGAGAGTGCCTTCTTGACAGGGGCGGAAAGGACGATGGGAAAATTCTTGACCACTATGCATTGTCAAGCTGTCTTCTCAATTCTCTGTTTAACTGAATACTTGACGTCTATTCCAGGTTAAGCAGTCAGCGTGGAAGCAACCATAGATACCCTCATTCTCATAGAGCAACACCCCCCCAACCCCATATGAATTATTCATCTCAAGTGGGGAGCTGTGCTAGCGACACAGAGGGTTATTGTGACCTTGCTCACTGAACCAATTTGTGTTAAGGTATGTTGGTACTGTCTCACACTGCTCCCATTCTGGTTTACACCAGAGTCTGTTGGCATCATTCCCACACAGCCCTGACATGAAGAAACCACAGTTGCCTCATTTTATCCTTTCCCCCCACCCTCACGTCCCACAGGCTTCATTTGAGTTCTGCTGGAATGCACTGAATTTCTGAATGGCCACCAGAAAGCATTAAAGCAGGCAATTCTTATCAGTGTTGGAGTAAGAGAATAAGAGTTGGGTGCTACATTTTGTTGCAGCGTTCTTTTTGTGTGTGTTCTATTTGCATTTTTACTCAAAACTCTCCCAGTAGGAATGGTTTTAGTATGTCCCAGGGAATGCCTGCACTCTTAGAATATCACCAGTTTGTGAATTCCAAGGACCACAGTTCACTGTATATTAAATCACTCGATCCCACCCGCCCACTCTCTCACAACATATAAAATGAGTCTCATTTACACAGCATCTCCAGCAACTGGAATTAACAGAAAATTGTAGTTTCAAAAGAGCCACGGGGGACTAATGGGTATATGAGACACCATGAATGCAGTCCTAGGAACACTTTCTTGAGAGAAACCCCAATTGAATAGACCTGATTAGGATTCTCAGTAGACATCTATAGGATTTGCTCTCCATGTCACTTTCCAGTCCTGTCTCCACAGGTTCTCTTATAGTTGGCCTTCCCCTCCATTTTATTTTGTTCCCATGGCAATCACAGCAAGGAAGGGTATCTCTTACTCTTTTGAACAGGATCCACTACATCTCTCTATCTAGCTGTCTGTCTACTTCTAGTTGTGTACATATAAGAAGAGCCCTAGTGGATCAGACCAGTGGTCCATCTCCTCCAGCCAGAAGCCCCTAATAGACCTGTCCTCCACGAATCTCGAATCCCCTTTTAAAGTCATCTATGCCTATAGCCATCACTACATCCTCTGGCAGCAAATTCCACATTTTAATCACTTTTTGTATAAAGAAGTGTTTCCTTTTGTCCATCCAGAATCTACTGCCCAGCAGATTCCTTGGATGCCCTTGAGTTCTGGTATTTTGGGAGAGGGAGAAAAAGTTCTCTTTTTTGTCAACTCTCTCCACCCTACGCTATCATGTCCCCCCCCCCAATCGTCTCTCCCGGCTTTCCTGATAGGAAAGATGCTTCAACCCTTTCATCATCTTGGTTCCCCTCTTCTGTAATTTTTCCAGCTTAGCAATGTCCCTTTTGAGACACGGCAACCAGAGCTGCACACAATAATCACCAGTACCTGAATCCAAATCCTGACATCATGATCCTGACAAATCTGAGTGGCATACCTATGTGTTCCGTTCCATTTGGCTGCACATTGCAGATGCCGCCACCCCCACACCCCTTTTGTAAGCCTCCGGAACTTGGTGTTTCTATCTGGTCTTGAATTCAAGCAAAATGTGCACCGTTTTATTATCATGTCTGTTACTTATTAGTTCCCTAACAGGTATATGCTAGCCATAGGCACTCTTTCTTTAAGTGACAGGAAAAATCTGAGGGCTTGCCACAGTTTTCCCTCATGGAGGCTCTGTCTTTAACAACAGCATGACAATGAAATGTTGAGCAGTGTCCCGTCACTCGCATACAATGAAGGAAACATTTGCCTCTGTTGAGAGACTCCTTCGTGAAAAAGGGAGCAATCCATGAGAGAGATGAAATGGAAACCATCGCGATTACCTATGATGGCAAGGAGAATAAGGGCTGCTAAGGGAACGCGCTCAACTTAATTGATTGACAAAGAATTTGATTTTTTTAAAAACACAGTTTTGTTGAAGCGGAAAGCTGCTTTACAATCTCATTGTGTAATGGCGACTGTGGTGCTTCTGTACAAATCTTGCTTCCTTTTTTCTAAATCAAAAGATCATCTCCCTACCTACAAGCCCCGCATTATGTCTATTCATAGCAATCTGTTCAGTCTGCTTTGTTCCTTGTCTACAAAAGTTATTCCGGGAGCAGAATGTTGTCGCCAGCCAATTTTCCTTTTTCAAAAGTGCCATATATTCTTCTCAACAGCATGGAGCAATGCAATAGAATTTTTTTTAAAAGAGCTGCAAACGTGGGGAAACAGGCAGAGGGAGCTGGGTTCAGATCCCCTACTCAGCTGTACAGGCTGCCAGGTGACCTTGAGGCACTCGCTATTTCTCATCCAACTCTCTACTTAACAGGTTTTGTGAAAACTGAATGCAGGGAGGGGGGAAGATATGGAGAAATGGCAACTAGAGGGCGGGTGGGATAAAACGAAACCCATAGATTAGAGGCATACTTTGACCACAATCCTAAAATACAGATGCCCTCCCAGCTGTTTTGACAAGCTCATCCAAATGATTATCTCTCTGGAAAATCATGCCTAGGCTGATATTCAGTAAGCAAAAGGTACCTTTCAGCTACTTCTTCATGAGAAAAAGTCTGTTTGAAGGTCTGCCAATCCCCCCGCCCCCAGGAGCTGGGGAAAGATCAGGCAAGAATCAAACAATCCCTTTTCTTGAGCTTGTTCTATTTTATTACATTTTTAACATGTATCTGAGGGCCTGGCCTGATCCAACATTGGCTTCTCTTATGTTCTTATGTTCCCTCCTGTTGTCCAGACATATATGGGGAATTCCACGTTTGGAACTTAATTCCCCAGGTGCACAGGGGTCCAGTTCTGGTCAAGACCGTGACACATGGGCTGAGGTGGCTTAAGCATGTCTCCCTACTGGGGATATGTATGAGTTAATATAGCAAAGTTACACAATCATAGAAGTGAGGTATCACATGTAGTAAATAAACTCCGTGTGAGCATATTGCAAAAATGTAGGTTCAATTCATATCCATGCTGCAGTCAAAAGTACAGAGAGAAGCCTAAATTAATCCCTCTTACAAGTGGCCAGCCAGTCTGGCATCATGTGCATGCGTGTATGATGGCATAGCTTCTACAGGAGAAACCTGTAGTTGTGTCCTACTCCTTGCAGGTCCATGAGGACAGAGATAAAACACGAAGGGTACAGGAAGAGAAGGAGGAGTCAGAGAGAAGCTCCCAGGTTAGACAAAGAGAGGCATCACATTTATTAAGAAGACAGCACATACAAGCAAACATCTAGAGCAGTGTAGCACCCTCCAATGTCCAGGCATGCTGAATCACCTTACTCCAGCACCACCATGTCATTTTCCTGTTTTGAAATGACCCTGGGGAGCCACTATTTGCTCCATTGGGGCAAATTACATGTAGTGATGGGCATAAATTCTCTCTCCCTGCACATCATGGTCCTGATCCAAACTGGGACCATGGGCACCTGGAAATTATATTCTGAGCATGGAACTCCTGGCAAATGTCTGGTTCACAGGACCAGGGCAGATGCAGGGGGGGACACAAGGGACAATGTAATACATAGTAGACTACCTACAATGTCAGATGAGACATTTAGCCCACAACTGACCTGCAATGATAATGACCAGCCAGAGCTCATCCACTGTTATGTCTGAGCAAGAATTTGAATTGAGGGTCCCTAGATCCAATACTAATCCTGGGGCAGCACAGTCCTTAACATGACTGAGAAATATGTTTATGATAGTGTAATATAGTTGAGATCCTGTGTGCCCCCAGCAGTAAAGTAGAAAGCACAAGAACAACTCTACAAAAAACCACAAACATAGGAACACCAACTACTATCCCTGGAAACTCTGTCACTATCCACCAATTACATCCTATACCAATGATGGCCTTGCAGCAGCCATTCATGTAAGGCTTAGTTCAAAGCGTGGCTTTGATGATGATGTCTCAGTTTCATATACAGTGTACAAAGCAGGAAGGGCCCTAAATGCCACCTTTGTTAGCCTCCATGATCCAACAATGCCTGAGATACACGTGGCTTCCCCCACACAGGAAATTCACTGGTCACCCACCTTCAGTCAGCAGAAGTCTCCAGACAACCTCTCTTTTAACAGAGAAGAGAACCCCAGAGTTTCTCTCCTATGGTGGCCAGAATGCTGTCCAGATTTTCCCCTTGTGCTGTTATTGTTGTATTAGCACAGGGATTGCCAAGCTTTTTGAGCCTGCAGGAGCATTTGGAATTCTGACACAGCACGGTTCACACAGCCACAAAATGGCTGCCACAGGAGGCACAGCCAGCCACAAAATGGCAGCCATGGCTTATCTTCAGTCACCCTGAGAAGATCCTTGTGCTCTGGTGGCAGCTGCTGCCAAAGCAATGTTTTTAAAAAATCTGCACAGCCAATCAAATCTCCAATGGCCAGTCAGAAGCCTTGCTAGTCAAAAGCCTCACCTGGCCCCTCCCACTTTCTAAAAACGCTTGGCTGGCACCAGGACAGATGTCAGGAGGCAGGTGCCTTGGTGCCCACAGGTACTATGTCAGGGGGCCTTGCATTAGTGCATTTGTTCTGCCACTGGTAAGTACTCCCAACTCAATAGTGGCGCTATGCCAGTTCCTTATACCAGTGTATCTTTGAGTTTCACCAGCACAGGCAGATTTAGAAACACTTCTCTGTGTGTGTAAGTCATATATCCCTTCCCCACACCATAGGATAGCTTATCACAGTGTGCATCAGGTCGCTGTCTTAATAAAGGCAAAGATCTAGTGCTACACGGGCATCTTCATTTTGTCTATATAATTTTTCCTCCAGTTTCTGGAAGAACTTTAATTTTTCACCCTGGTGTAGGACTCTCCGCTGATAAAATCTGGCTGTATTTTATCTCTTTCAATTAAAGCTCTAGCAAGAAGCTGTTCTTATGTGGTCTTAACAATATATTTTTGTAACAAAGTTTTCCTCTCTGCTTTATTTTGCCTAGCACTTTGCTGAATACCTTTTGTTTACACCGCCTCGTGATTTGCTGCTATTCTCGCTCCCCCCTCTGCCCAACACCGATATCTCTTCCTGGCAGAGTGCACACAAGCTAACATCTCGCTCTGTTGTCTCAAAGTAATTTTTCTTTTGCTATCTCATGGGAGCTGAATTCATATCTTCTCCCTTTGATTTTGCTTTAAACAACCTTCAAACTGACTTTTAAAGAAAGCAAGTAATGTTCTTTCCTGTCGGTTCAGTCTCGTGCACTCTCTTATATAGGTTAATTCATTCTGAGCATGATCGGTTGGTCAGCTAAACTCTAAGGGATTTTACTTGGAAGTCCCACTGATGGAATAGGAAATTATTTCCCAGGTAACCTGTGCTTTTTTTTTGAACAGCCTAAAAAAGCCCATAGGACTGGATTCTGGCTCAAGGGACCAGCTTCAAGGAAGACACTATGCAGCATGATGGTATTATGTAGCCATGGTTCATTCTGTTTGGGGGAAGTGGGAACAATGAACAAGAAGAGAAGAGATTGGATTTATATCCCACCCTTCACTCACTTGGAGTCTCAGAGTGCCTTACAAACTCCTTTCTCTTCCCCTCCCCACAACAGACACCCTGTGAGGTAGGTGGGGCTGAGAGAGCTCTGAGACAACTGTCCTTGAGAGAACAGCTGGTACAGAGCTATGGCTTGCTCAAGGTCATCCAGCAGGTGCAAGTGGAGGAGTGGAGACTCAAACCTGGTTCTCCCAGATTAGAGTCCGTGCACTTAACCACTACACCAAACTGGCTCAATGTTGCATTGAACTCCATTTAGGGAGTCAGGAAAGCTAGTTTGTATTAAAATTGGGATGTGTTATCTAGGTAACAGAAAGTACTGCTCAGACCTCTCCAGAGAGGTGCCAGATAGAAACTGTATCCTTCCTGTAGTTTCTAAATTAGATTCTAATGTACGTTACCAGGCTGAAGTGAGTTGCCCTGTCTCAGCAGCTAATTTGCTGTTCACCCTCTACCTAGATGTATGGACTGGTAACTTCCATTTCATTGTGCCTGAAGAAGTGTACGTGCACATGAAAGCTCATACCTTGAATAAAATTTTGTTGGTCTTAAAGATGCCACTGGTCTCAAACTTTGTTCTTCTGCTTCAGACCAACACGGCTGCCCACCTGGATCTATCAGCAGTATGATGTCATCCATGTTTTGCCATTCAGCAGTTTTTCATGAATCCTCCCTCTTGCAGACTCGTAATATACTATTTGGCTCATATCCAAAGGAGGAATGGATACCCCTGGCACAATATGGATTTTAAAGGTGCTTTCTTTTTGCCTTCCACCCCCCCCCCCCCAACTCCTGCTTAGAAGAACAGACATGTGGCTTTAGCTGGAACTGCTTCAAACCATGGGTGGCCAAGCAGACATATACCTAGAGCCATTTTAGAACTTTGTTAATAAGGATCATTATAAATAGGTACCTACGTTATGTATGAGATTTGTCCTTTCATATCATCTTAGGACAAAGACAGTTTAGAAACCTTTAATTCTTTTATATTTTGAATTCCATGTGACCTGATTTCCTAATAATAAATCTAGTTTTAGTTACATCTAGAGGTATATCCACTGATTCAGTTTTGATGAAGAATGTTGTAATTTTAACAAACACATTATATGGTGTGCATTGTACAAATGTAAACCGTCCAGAAATGCCTCATGGTTGAAACTTGTTTGGTGTACATGTATTTTATGTTATAAATACCTGTACCTGATCATAGGAATAACACTTGTAACCATGTGACATCCCCATGTGTATAAGTGTAATTTCATTAAACGCTTTTAACGCTAGGGGAAGGAACCTATGTATGTAGTAGAGTTGATGGATTTTTATGCACAGTTTTTAATATTTAAAATTTGATTAAAGACTCTGTGATCCCATATAATTTTACCTCTTTGGGAGTTGTCCTTGGCATTTCTACATACAAGGTTTTCCTTCTTTTTAAAACCTCTTTGGTTACCTAACATTTTCTCAGTCCAGCTGGATTCTTCCAAAATGCCCCATTTTTACTATCAATGACACCCTTTCATATGTTTAAATCTGGCAGTTTTAAATCTGGAAAATGTTACCAGTAGTTGTTGTTGGCTTTTAATTAGGCTTTGAAGAATACAACGATTAAAGTCAACTGCATCTGTTAGATGAAAATACATCCTTATCCCAACAGTGACACTGACTGTTGTGGGGAATATAAAACAGAGAAGCAAATGAGATTTTACAGAAGGCTCCTCCTGTCACTCAGTAGCCCACTGTTATAGACATCACACACAGCTGCTGCAAAGAAGGTCACTGAAGACGTGAAATTCACATGAGCTCACTGCACATAACAGGCAGTCAACATTTCCTTCTTCACTGATAACTTATCATGGTATTTGTACAGTACAATGTGTGCCCCAGTGATCTAAACACAATCCACCAGTCACCATCAGCCACTCAGTAAACCTCCCATCTAACTTGGGATGGTAACTTTTTTATTTTTAAATTTTATTTTACTTTATTTATACCCCACCTTTCTCCCCAATGGGGACCCAAATAGGCTTATGCTGTTCAACTCCCCTCCATTTTATCCTCACAACAGTTAAGCAGAGAGTGTATGACTGAAGAAGAGGAGGTTGGATTTATACCCCGCCCTTCACTCAGAGCAGCTTACAAACGCCTTTCCCTTCCCCTCCCCACAACAGACACCCTGTGAAGTAGGTGGGGCTGAGAGAGCTCTTTCCAGAACTGTCCTTGAGAGACTATGGCTTGTCCAAGGTCATCCAGCAGGTGCAAGTGGAGGAGTGGGGAATCAAACCCGGTTCTTCCAGATTAGAGTCCGCACACCAAGGCTGTTTTTACATCTGACTTTCCCGCTGGAATCATTCTAGTTCCAAAAAAACCTGCCCACACCTCTGTGCGGTGTGAAACCGTGCTGCTACTGAAATGTCCACATCTACTAATTGCCCTCCTGTGGTCAAGCTAGTATTCAACCAGCTTGATTCTGCTTTAAACAATTGCTGTTGATTAGTGCACTTAGACCCCCTGGAGTGAAATTTCACACCACTGTGAAATCAGCACAGGAAAAGACAGCAGTCAAACTACTTTAGAGGGGAGGTGTCATTTTACACTACACCAGACTGGCCTCAGGTCACCCACCAAGCTTCAGTGACAGAGTTGGGATTCGAACCTGAGTGGCTATTTTTCAACATTGGGTCACACGCTATGAAGGCTGGGTAATAGCATTTTCCTAAGTTGTGCCTGCTTTATATGCATGTGACAATTGTTGACAGGGATCTAATTTCGGTCTCCTGTGGGAAGCAGAAAAGATATATTTAAATTATCTGTCTGCTTGGTAAGATACTGATTAGAAATTCTCAGAGTTCTTGACAGCTAGGCTGGCTGGGCAGAATGGGGGGGTTTGATATCGTGTCTAAATGTTGACGGTTTCTAAGTAGTAGGAAAACAGACTTATTGAAATGAAGGTTTCTTCAGAAACACACTTCAACTACAAGGCTCCCATCGGTGAAGTTTCATTTCTTGGATTTTGCTTTGCTTCACTATGAGCACATAGTTATTTCACATTACCACATTATCATTGTTATTTCACATTACCACATTATCTTCTGACAAATGGCACAATGCAAGCTTCAGATTTCGTGTACCTGGTTTAGGAAGGCAGCATAATCTGTGTGTGTAGTTTATACAATTCCACTGCTTACACATTACTAGGTATAGCAAGAGATTACAATATTTTTCCTGTATCTGGCTGAAGGTGAGTTAGTTTGCTAGTGAGTAAATTTCCAAGAAGTCAGAAGAAAAATCTATTTTTAAAAAGAAAAGAATGAAGCCCAACCAGGGCTGCCAACTTCCAGGCGGTAGTCAACCATAAATGGTTGTACAGTGTACACAAGTATGCAAACCACCAGAAAAACAACAACACTGTACACATAAAGTATCAGACAACAAATTGTGTCCTTAAAATGAATTAGTATTTTCTTTTACAGTCCTTTGTCACAGAAGTTATTGATCACTCCCTTTTTGTCTCTGAACACAGTCACAAATAAAGCAGCTATGGATTGCCTAGGTTGCCGTCCATTTCTTCTGACTTCTTCAGGCTGCTGTCTCAGTGGTGGAGCTGTGGATGCTTACAAACAAATTCCATGCTATATACAATAAATCATGTATAAAAAATACAGTTATGGAGACCAGAGAATCTTACCCCTAAAAGCTTTAGAAGTTAATTCTGACTTTGCAGTCTATCTTGCTTCGGCTCTCCTGCTGGGCTCTGACCCTCCCAAATCTCCAGATATTTCCTAACCCGGAGCTGGCAACTCTAAGCCCACCAGAGTCCAACACAGCATCTTCCTGGCTCCAAACCAGTGAGAGAAAGAAAGGTAGAGAGAGAGCGCTCAAGGATAGCAAGTTTTACTTCTAATAAAACATGGACTTCTGAATATTATAGTCATATAACTGCCCACACACGCTTTTGGAATTGGCACAGTCCCATTCCTATCCTAGCTCACACAACATTCCCAGATATACAGTTAGCCTCTTAGACCTGTAGAAAGCACTGTCATTTTATCCGTACATCAAGATCAAGAATGAGCACCACCACCACAGCAGTCTTTAAGACTGTCTGCCATTCTGGGCCTTTGTCAAAAGAACGACAAAGCCTTTTTATTTGGTTCAGCTTTCAGTGACCAGAATTAAGCTTTGAAGTGGGAATTATATTTTCAAATATGTTGTCCAGGATTCAAAGAACTGTGCAAATAGTTTCACATACCCAACTGGGCTTTGAACTTTTGTTTCTCATGCGTCGGCCCCCTCAACCCCACTTCCTTCTACCAATCAGCAGTTTCAAAAGCAGCCTGTGAAATGGCATGGGAGTCTATTGTTCAAGGGAAAAGTCAGAACTCCCACTGGGGGCACTTAAAGTAGCTCTTTGGATTCCAGCCACCTTATTTAGCTTGATTTTAAATAGGTATTTTATTGTGTGCCCCCCCCCCCCCCCCCGCGCAACCTGCTTATTCGCACGCAATGGCTAAAAAAGCAGGCTAAAAAAGAAAAGGAAGGATAATTTTTTATATGTATACTTACAATCTGAATAAAAGAAAGATTCACACATGGCAGTTAAAATTAAATTATTTCCTGTCAGCGATCATTTGACATGTCTGGATAAATACAGCACAATTTTCTCTCCCTTCTTATATGCATAAAGCAATTGAGGTTGCTGTCAACATGAATTTCTGGAAATAAGAAACGAGACAATCAAATAAGAAGTAATTAAGGACCGCTAAGAGGCACCCTGACAGATATGGAAAATTATTTTCAAATAATCCTTTGAATTAATAATACATGCTCAGTTCAAGCCTCACGGGATCTAGCTTTAAAAAGAGCATACACAGCAATGCCTAGCTTGGACTGAATTAGTTGCCCCAAATGCCGTGTTACCTCCCACGGGTACAAATTGCCTGAAGTTATTTTTTAAAATTTAGGTATCTGAAATTAATTTGGCCACTTTATACCTCAATAAGCACATTTGTACATTGTATGCCTAGTATTAAAAGAATGTTCTCTCACATGACAATTCTGTGTGAGAAATTTGGAGCTATGAAGAAATGGGGGGGGGGGGGAGAATAGAAAGTAAACAACTCCTAAATCGTTTTTTCAGTCAAGATCAAGAACATTAATAGCAGGTTAGGAGGAAAATATACGTTGGGTTTAAAAGTAGCGGATGAGGCGTTGATAGTTGCCAGCTCCAGGGTGGGAAAGTCCTGGAGATTTTGAGATACAGTGTGGAGAGGGCAGGGTGTGGGGAGGGGCCCCAGCCAGATATAATGCCATAGAATCCACCCTTCAAAGCAACCATTTTCTCCGGGGCAACAGATCTCTGTCATCTGGAGTTCATTCTGGGAGATCTTTGGTCCCACCTGGAAGTTGGCAATGTAGGATAAGGGAGGTGGCCTTAAGGGATTTGCACTGAAACACATTATCTGTGCATTTTAAACAGGCTGCTTCCAGGTTGGGGAATGGGACTCTGGCAAAATTATTTGCTTTGAGCCCCCCCCCCTTCTCTCTTCCCCCTTTCCTTCCTTCCTGGAGGATGAAGTGGAATGTGGCTGCCAATTTCTTCTCACTACTGCAAGCCTTGTGGGTGCTGATGGGGCAAGAGAGGCAAGCCCTGGCCAGTTTCTCCCCTGGGCACCCCCTGTGAACTGGAAATGGGAGACTGGAGAGTCATACAATGATGGTCGGGAATTGGTGCTTATCTGGCATCTAGGCAAGATGGCAGGCCCTGCTGTGGTCCTGCCACTGCTGATCCCTACTGCTCACTCTGATTTCAAGGGCAGCACCGCTTACGTGACAGACGCTCATAAGGAAGCTCAGACTGGTTCACTGAAAGTAGGACTCTGTGCAATTTCCATGCAGAGTGACACATCAAGAAAAATGCAGGAACTTTGCCTGGCTTCAGGCTATTACAGGCCCATATCTCTATTTAGGCAGAGTTTGTAGAGGCAAAAATATGGAATGCATTAACAGGTCTAAATGAACATGTTCAGGCACTGAAAGAACACCTTGGAAATCACAGTGTTTCCTCTCATAAGACGCCAGCAGTATCTTCTATTTAGCCATCCCCTTCAGCATGATATTTCAGTCTGAGCTATCAACAGCACTGTGTGCTGCAGCCAAGGGAGTGCCAGTGGAGCTGGTGCATTCATTGTTTTAAACCGCAAGAGTGCAGTGAGGCACAAGGAGCTCCAGGGATGCAGGGGAAGGAGGAATAGGAGCGTGTGATAAAGGCTTGTCCTAGTTAAAAGTGGCTAAATGGGCTAAGTGCTGTGTGTTGCCCAGGGCTTGGCTGCTTATGCAAACTGTGACGCTTTACGCTATGAACCAAACTAGGTGTGACACTTCTTAAAGAGTCAGGTCTGGGTTCCTTGGAACCAAGTCCCTTTCTCCACAGAGACACAGCAGCTGTGGGGAATGCCATTCTAAAAATCAACAGGAGCCTGATGCTGCTTAGGACCAAGGCACGGGTAGTGGGGGTGGAGGAGGGGCTGCTACCTAGCCCCGGTGCCATTTGTCTGAGCTGAAATGGACCTGGAGAGCTATTTCTCCCTTTCTGCAGCTGCATGTGCAGAATATTGCTGGCGCAGAGTGAAGGCTGGAGCCCCTCCTCCAGCCACACGGCTGTTCCAAGCAGAATCGGGTCCCCACACATTTTTAAAAGGATATTCCCCGCAGCTGCTGTGTGGCTGAGCAGAAAGTGTGTCCAGTCCAGGGAACCCAGCTCTTTAAAGTGTCACATGTAGTTTGGCCCGTTTCGCTTTCCCAGACTTGATTTTGAGAGACGAAGCAACGCGTGCAAACTATCTTGAACGATCTGTATAGGGTACATGGAACTGATGGCTGTTTCTGACTCACTGATCACCACAAATATGGCGTTATCACACAAATATAGCTTCTAATCTCTCTGCAGCTTTTTATTGGGGGGAGGTGGCAAGGGGGAGACTCTTTTCCAAAAGCAATAGACCTTTCCCAGCTCCTGTTATACTTATGCATAACAGATAACATTTCTTAAGGACAAAGGTTCTTTTCAGAGAACCATTCTGGCTGTACCCTTCCACAAAAAGCTGCTTATATTCCAATAAAGACTGTGCTGTACAAGCAGCCTGTGTGTAGGATTGCAGTCTTGATGACTCAGGTAGTTTCCACATGGGAACAGCTGACTTATGGTGACCCCATAGGGCATGCAAGGCAAGAGATGTTCAGAGGTGGCTGCCATTGCCTGCTGCCGTGGAGCAAGACTGGAGTGATACAGTCCCTACGATCCACTCCAGTCAACACTCTGGCTGCAGCATTCTGCAGTATTAACTGTAGTTTCTGGACAGTTTTCAAAGCCTGCCCCATATAGAGCACACTGCAGTAATCTAATCTAGATGCTCCCAGGGCATGCACCATAGTGGCAAGATCTTTTCTGCCCAGGATGGGCCACAGCTGGCTCATCAGCTGAGGCTGGTGAAAGGCACCTCTGACCACCGCTGTCACCTGTTTATCAAACCGGAGGGCCAGGGCCAGGAGGACCCCTAAGCTATGAACCTGCTTCTTGAGGGGGAGTGCAACTCCATTCAGAACAGGGGCCAACCCATTACCCAGGTCAGATTCCCCCCTGCCCCAAGTAGCACCTCTGTTTTGTTGGGATTTTCAGCTTGTTAGCCCTTATCTTTTCCAAAACTGCCTCCAGGCACCTGTTCATGGTTTCTACAGCCTCCCTGGGATCTTTTGGCCATACAAGATAGAGCTGCATGTCATCTACATACTGATGGCAACTCAGCCTAGATCTCCAGACGACCTCTTTACATAGATGTTGAAAAGCACAGGGGACAAGATGGAACCTTGGGGAACCCACAGGCCAAAGGCCAAGTGGCAGAGCAGTAGTCCCCCAGCAGCACACTTTGAAACCTACCTTTGAGGTAGGACTGGAACCAATGCAGAACAGCACCTCCCAGTTCTAGTCCTCAAAAGGCTATGCAGAAGGATACCACGACTGATGGTATCCAAAGCTGCCGAGAGGTCCAGGAGAATGAACAGAGTCACACTTCCCCTGTCTATCTCCCAGTGCATGTTATCCACCAGGGCTACCAAGGCCATTTCAGTCCCACAATCAGGTCTGAAACTAGACTGGGATAGATCTAAACAATCTGCTTCATTCAGGAATCTCTGACGTTGGCCAGCCACCACTTGTTCAACAACCTTGCTCAAAAATATAGATTCAGGTGGGCAACCATCTTGGTCTGAAGCAGCAGAACAAAGTTTGAGTCCAGTGGCACCTTGCTCAAGAATGGTACATTTGAAAATGGACGGTAGTTATTCAACTCTCCTGGGTCCAGAGTAGGTTCCCTTAGGAGTGGACACACCACTGCCTGCTTCAAGGCAGGAGCAACCACACTGACTCTCAGGGAGGCATTTACTATATCTCAGTCCCAGCCCACCAGATTTAAGCAGCCAGGTGGGGCAAGGATTGTACCAGCAGATGGTAGGTCTCAAACTTCCAAGAATCAGCTTAAGCTGAAAGGTATCCCACACTCCTGGACAACTCGGCACCCTGAGACCATCCAATCCTGTTGCTGGTAATGTAGAGTCCAAACTGGAATGGATGCAAAATATTTTATCTACAAAATGCTTGGCAAAATGATCACACCAGACTGCCGAGCAGTCCACCTGCTGGCCAGAACCCAATAGATCTTCTGACCACCTGAAAGAGTTCTGCAGGTCTACATTGTGCCAATCCAATGGTGGGGGGGAAAGTATTGTTTCTTGGGCACCCTCACTGCCAGCAGTCAGGCTTTCAAATGAGCTCTAGCCCCAGCCTTGTCAGATTTGTCCATCACCATCGTCCATCACCACCAGACTGAGAGCCAGTCTGGTGTAGTGGTTAAGTGCACGGACTCTAATCTGGGAGAACCGGGTTTGATTCCCCACTCCTCCACTTGCACCTGGCTGGATGACCTTGGGCAAGCCATAGCTCTGTACCAGCTGTTCCCTCAAGGACAGCTTGGGAAAGAGCTCTCTCAGCCCCACCTACCTCACAGGGTGTCTGTTGTGGGGAGGGGAAGGGAAAGGAGTTTGTAAGCCGCTCTGAGACTCTTGAGTGAGTGAAGGGCGGGATATAAATCCAATCTCTTCTTCTTCTCTTCTTTGTACTGCTGCCCTTCATTATGGGAGTGAGATGTGGTGGCTGCTACTTTTGGCAGCAGATATGGCTCATGTAATACCTAGTTGCATCTTCAATCAGCAGTTTAGTGCTCTTTACAAGCAAGAAATGCCTAGCTGAAAACCTAAGCTGTTTGGGGGCAGACAAATTTATCAACATTATTAGCAAAATCCAATGACAACAGGCAATAACACACCCAGGATTAATTGAACCGTTGTTTGCACACTGTTAAATTTTCTACAATACCCAGGTGTTATTTGAAATTCAGGGAAGACAGTAAAAAAACCCCGCTTGCCAACTATTTCCTGGTATCAGTGCCCAAATTCATTATTGAGAAACTAACACAAGTGCTGTTGTCGGTGTGCTTGAGAAAGCAAAGTTGACTAATTTCTATCTTGAGACACTCCTTCAAATCAGAAGTGCTGTTTCTGGCTTATATTGCTTCAGTGCCTGTGGCAGCTGCTCATTCGTTACTGGAAAACATAAAAGTAGGTGAGGAAATTTGACTGTGTGGGAAGGAATGCAAATTTGTGTTTGAGCGACAGATTTGTCGTTAGGGCAAAAAGACCAGAAATAAAATTAATTAACCTGTGGGGTTTTTTTGCTTAACAAACCACAGGCAGCTGAAGTGGCAATCGGTGTTCATCTGGACTCAATTTTCCACAATACCTAATTGCTTCCAACTATGTTTAGCAACTTATTCAATTCAGAAAGTCAATCTATTCATAGTTACTCCAGTCTAAGCCTTTTGCCTGATTGGCTTAGACTGGAGTGCATTTGCATAGGACTGCACTGTTAGGTGTGGCTCTGAACTGACTTTTTCCTCCACATGTTGTGGGATCAGCTCTGGAAGATGTATGCAAGCCCAACTGAAACCAAACTTTTAGAAGCTCACAGGGTGACTGCAGGCCAGCCGCTTGGTCTAGCCTATCTCATAGGATTGTTGTTGCGAGGACAAAATGGAGGAAGGATGAGGTTATATAATTGTATTTTAATCAGGTGCTAAATTTAATTAGATTTTATTCAAGTAATTTAGAGACGAATACAAGAGGTATCCTTTAAGTAAAACAGAGTTGTTCAGAAGGGCATTTTTATAATAGGAGACAAGATTGTTCAATATCTGTTATTCATTTTCTCTTTTTTGTATTGTGTGTGTGTGTGTGCACGTAGGTGCTTGCAAGCCTGGAAGTCCTGGTGACTTCTGGCAGTCCCTAATGGGGCTAGGACGTTTTCAGAGAGGCGACTTGATCTTACCTGCCTCTGTGTCCTGGCTCTGGTTTCCAAGTACTTGTCAGGGTTGGCCCTGCTTAGCTTCCGAGATCTGACGAGATCGGGCTTGCCTTGGCTATCCAGGTCAGGGCTAAATTATTAATTTTCATTCCTTTGTTTCTTGCATTTCTTGCACTGTTCACTAATATTATTTGTAATATTACAATTGCTTTTAGTGCATTGTTCTCTAGTTTGTAACCCAGTTTTATTCACTGTTGGTTGTATGCCTTCTATTGTTTTTACTGCATTTTTTATAATTGCCTTTTTCACTGAGAGTCAAAGCGGATTGCGCAGACTATAAATGGAGTAAGTAAATATTGTGTTCTGCCACCCATTTATAATCCTGGCTCTGAAGTTTGTACTACATCATTCAGTCTTACAGTAATCATAATTTTAAGACATCTGTCCTGAATTTGTCTATGATTAGACCAACACTTTCTGACAAAGGGCTTCTGAACAGAAAAATGTAATGACTCCTTTATAAAGCTAGGAGTGTTGCCATGACTTGTAGTAAAGAAAGTAGAGCCATCTTGTGGCCAAATTAAAACAAGCATACTCTAAGAGGAAATCAACCCTGTTCCCTGCAAGGCCAGATACTGAAGCTGAAGCTCCAATAATCTGGCCACCAAATGAGGAGGGAGCACTCACTGGAGAAGACCCTGATGCTGCGAAAAATTGAAGGTAAAAGAAGGGGACGGCAAAGGATGAGACGGTTAGACAGGGTTATTGATGCAACAAACATGAAATGAAGCAAACTCCGGCGCACAATGGAAGACAGGGGGGCCTGGCGTGATGTGGTCCTTGGAGTTATAAAGAGTCGGACTCAACTGTGCGACTGTACAATCACAACAACACAGAGTTCAGTGGCACCTTTAAGACAAACAAAGTTTTATTCAAGGTATGAGCTTTCGTGCATGCACACTTCCTCAGAGAACTGATCTCTGAGGCTCTGTCTATAATACAGGACAAAAGGAACAGTTATGTTTAAATGATTGTAGAGTCCCCCAATGGGCCTTGAGTGTCAGATAGGCAAGCCCGACTCCAGGTGGGACCTGGGGGATCCCCCAGAATTACAGCTCATCTCTGGACTACAGAGATCAGTCCCCCTGGAGGAAATGGATGCTTTGGAGGGTGGACTATATGGCACTGTGCCCCACTGAGGTCCCTTTCCTCCCCAGGCTCCACCCCCAAATCTGCAGGAGAGTCCCAACCTGGAGCTGGCAACCCTACCCCCCCCCCATCCTCCACCAGTGGCCAGTGGGGACCTGGTAACCCTAGTATCAAGCTCTGGCCAAGCATCCATCGGAGTTGCGAGGAGGGGGTGGTGTGATTCTCCCCACTCCCAGACGAGGAGGAGGGCAGATGAATGTCTGCGTGCAAAGAAATCAGAGTTTAAACGTGCTAGATGAGACAGACGGAAAACTGCCCTCTCAGCTTATTAGCTGGGCAAAGGGAGCCAGAGGGAAGGGACAGGCAACTGCAAGTCTGCCCAGCAGGGGATTTAATCAGGCGCCACCCCTGGGGGAACAGTTCACAAGTTCCTCTTTACTGGTGAACTCAGCTACTGAGAATCTGGCTGAAGCATCACACGGGAGCAGGATCTCTCTCTCTCTCTGGATTCTGATGTGGAAATAAGAGGTATTTTCCCTTCATTTTTGCTCTACTTATATACATGTAAATAAAACGTATACTACAAAAATGCCATCAATCATCCATGCTCTCTCCTCTGCACTGGGGGAGTGACCTTGGAGCTTCTTGATGCTTAAAGAAGTGGATCTCAAATGACAACACTTTGTTTTTTGTGAGAAAACAGCCTTGCCAGAAGCAGTATGGTGACTAGGTCTAGCTCAGGTGTTAGCCAAATTGCCTTATTTTGTTATAAAATGGGGAGAATATAGTTATTAAAAGGCAGTAGGCAACAAAAGAGAACAATAACCTATGTATACTGGAGTCCCGCTTATTCCAGAGTTCCAGAAATAGACACAGAGACCAGATCTCAATGAAATGGTTTCTTTACTAAGGAGTTTGCACACACATACAATAAAACAATTGTACAATCAGATAATCAGGTCTAAGAAATTAAGGTAGAAAGGTACAGAGATGGACGCATTAGCAGGATTATCGATGAGGGGTAATATGTACCTGCCTGACGTGACGAGTAGACTCTGCAGTGGAAAAACAGGGAAAGCTAAAAGGGAAGGGATCGTATGAGGACCAGCAACACACGTGGAGACTCTAGACAGCACTAGGTCTAGAGTCAGCAAGGTACGGTATAGTCAAGTAAGTAGATGTAAGAGAGAGAGAGAGAGAGAGCGCGTACAATGGTCAAATGCTCTCCTTATATATCCTAAAGTGACTGGGTGGGCTATGCCTGATCAGTCACGTAGTCCCCAGGAAAACTAGCAAAAACCAGTATTGATGGTCAGGAGATGACCGGGAGAAAGGGTTTAACAGTTGGGCAACTGACATAATGTTTCTAAACAGTGACACCTTTCAGAATTTGGGGGTTAAGACAAGGAGAAGAATAGGCAGTCATTCCAGGTGCTTGATCAGCCATCAACATCAACAATCCGATGCTCAGCAGCTGTGTTATCTGAATGGGCACAGGGTGGGCTAGTTAATCCTGTTACGGTCAAGTTCTTTTGTTTAATTTGAAACTGACTAAGTGCAGTTTTGGGTGGTGTTGCTAGAAGGAGGTGTGGGGGAATGCCTGCATGATGGGGACGGTGCTCGGTAATGGCATTTGAGCAGGAAAGTTCAGGCTGTCTCTGCAAAGCATGGCTTCTCTATTAGTCTGGGTGCTGGTTCCATGTGGCTGTGGGTCTCAGGGAGGCTGGCATGCCATCTGCCTGGATTGCAGTCATCTTAGAGAGGCAGGGATGGATGGCATCAGGTCTTCCATGGGTCCTCATCTGGTTTAACACGTGGCATCAGTTAAAGGCTTCCATTGGCTGGGCACATGTCTTTGTCCAGTAAGTTGGCACTGTCTCATGGTCACAATCAGTCCATTTTCCCTCTTTGTACAGTCCAGATATAGAGTTATATTACAAGTCCATACTTTACAAAAAGCTTGCAGGGCAACACAGAGCTTGGGCAACCCAGTCACCAATCCACTGAGGGCATTTAGTGGTCCTCTCCTTCTTATTTGTCCCATTTTTAATAAGCTAGTCTGTTTACCAAAGAACTACTTCCTTAAAGACATTAGCATCGCATACTATACACTGAAGATCCTTCCTGACAGATAGTTGTACCAGAATACCAATTATATACATATTTAATGTGGTGATATTCCCTAAGCAGCCTTTACGCACAGCTGGCATGACCATGAAGCACCACGAGACAGCTGGTCTGTATGGCAAATTCCTTTCCCCCCCCCCCGATTCCTACTTCTGACTTGGTATATAGTTTTAACAATGAATGAGGGAGTGCTGCCATTTTCAATCTGTGAAAATGTCTGATGCTGGCTCTGCCTACAGGCTGGTTACGTAATGAAGATCTCTGGTTTAAAGTAACACCTCAAAAAACCTGCACCGTCTCTTCTGTACTCAGATAAATACTATATGTATTTCACAAACTGATACTGGCAATTGCTGAAATCTTAAAATGTTCATATTAGATCCCACTCAACACAGCTACACTTCCATAAAGGAAAAATAGTTATCATATATAACGCTCAATTTGGTGGCACATGATGGTCACAAAGCCAGGTCAGGCAAAATAAGAACCCCTCCCCCTTAAATGACCCAGTGAGGCTCAGAACAGTAGAGTCAGCTAAAGGGGAAATAGGTGAAGGGGGTGGTGGTGGTGGTGGATGAGCCTGAAGCTCCTCAAATGGGAGGAGGTCCAAACTGTCTCCCACCTGAGTTTTCAAGGACCCCAGAGTTGCACTCACACTAGTGACAAATTTTAGTGGCACCATGCCAGTGAGTAGGGCACTGACACTACATTTAAAGTAGACGTTTCTGCATAATTGGACAACTGGGCGTGCAAAAACATATTATTTGGGTTGGGGGGGGGATGCAAAACTGTATTATTGGGGGGGGGCACACACACGATCACCTCCTAAAGTGGGTTGTGCTGTGTATGAGAATAGCCCTCATGCACAAACAGAACGTCAGAAACGGTGGGAAAGCCTGTAGAACAAAGTGTGAGTCCAGCGGCACCTTTAAGACCCACAAAGTTTTATTCAAGGTGTAAGCTTTTGTGATGTAGGAAGAAGTGGTGAAATCAACAGTCGGGAAACTATTTTTGCAGAAAGGAACAGACTTCGGTTGCTTCCACACTGGGATTGTTCCCCATTTGGACAGAAGGAAACCCTGGCTTAATGTGGGAGCATCCGTGTGATAGACATGATTGAAGTGGCTCTGGTATTTTCCCCAGGGGAGCCAGATTTTAAAGAAAACTGTCATTTAACCTGACTCATTGGGGGAAATGTGGGACAGCAGCAAGTGAAGCGAAGCTCCACCTTCAAAATGGGGAAGTTGCTCATTTTCCCATCCCTTACAGTGGTTATTCTCATCCCAGCTAAGGCAGACAGTAGCTTTACAAAAACCAAGAACGGAATCTATGTAACACCTTTTATTAGGACCCATCAAATTGACACAAAACATTGTGCAAGCTTTAAGCTCACCAGAACTCTCAATCAGGCTGGACGATTCAAAATTTAAAAATATAAAATGGTAGAAGGCAGCCTGTTTAGGTCATATGTTGGGGTCTGATCTTGCATGTATCCTCTGCTCCGGGCAATTAACTTTATTGCTGAGTTGTTGAGTTTCAGCACAGTCCATTGATTTGCACTTTTGTGCATGTGTAACATACAAAAGGGGGAGATGCAGGAAGTGGGGCTGGGACTAATAGCAGATGGGGGGGCACAACGACGATGACACATGTGGACACTGTTTCAGCCCACTGTTTGTAGTGTGGAGAAAACTCATTACTGTTTCTAAAAAAGATTAAAGAGATTTTTGAAAGCAAGTTGCAAAACAAATACCACAATAAACCCACCCAAATTCATATGGCATTGTAAAGGGAAGCAGAAGGAAGCACTGTATAAATGTTCTTTTCACAAGGACTTTTGCAGGCTGTGCTGCTTTTAGTGGCTGGATTGCCTTGCATTTTTTTATGCTGTTTTTTTAAATTACACTGATCAGAGAAGAAACTAGGGGCTGTCTTAATGGCTTCATATTCGGTGGACAGGTGGGGTAGGTCTTAAATAAACCCCCAAAGTGGTAAGGAAAGCCTATAAGCTGTACAAAGCACAGCAAGGCTGCTTTTGTAACATCAAAAGATGCAAGAACATCATGCAGCTTACATAAAGGCAAATTTTGTGCTTCAGCAACTAATTCGAATGCTGCTGCACGGCTGTTTCCTTCATCTTTCTTTCTGCTCAGTGAACACACACCTGTTCAGCTTTTTTGCTGATGTTGTTACTGTTCTTTTCTGTAATAAGTTTGATCTCTTTTATAGGGTTCCACTCTAGTTGTTAATGCAAGTTCATATATATATGCCTTGGACACCTCCTGCTTTACTTTAAGCCGTTTCAGCTTTTTTGATAGTCCTGCTTCCTGAATATATAGTTTTTTACATGTTAAAAACCCAGACTGCTAAACACATTCTCAGTTTGGGGACAGGCAATTTGATATACATGGAGCAATATTGCTTAGCCAGATGTGAGGTGAAAGATAAGCAGTAATCATTAGGTAACATGCTTTCATAAAAGAAAGGTCACTGTTCCTTTCACAGTGTTCAGGGCTGCTGACAATACCTATTAAGTGGCAAGCGCTGGTTTTCAAAGTATTTTAACAGAACAAATGGAAACCCACAGGGACTTGCGGGAAGCATCTCATCCCTCCCCCACTATTTCCTCTTTCCCTTTCCTGAAAGCCCTTATAGCCTCTCCCCCTTTTCCTGCTTCCTTCTCGCCTTCTAGGGCTGCCAACCTCCAAGTGGGCCCTGGAATCACAACAGATCTCCCAACTACAGAGAACAGTTCCCCCTTAGGGTTGTCAGCTCCAGGTTGGGAAATTCCTGGAGCTTTGCGTGGGAGAAGTTTAGGGAGGGAAGCAACCTGAGCAGGGTATAATGCCAGAAAACTCCACCCTCCAAAGCAGCCATAGTCTCCAGGGGAACTGATCTCTGTCATCTAGGGTGCAGTTGTAATTCTGGGTGATCTCCAGCCCCCACCTGGAAGTTGGAAATCCTAGTTCCCCTGGACAAAATGGCTGCTTTGGAGGGTGGAGTCTATGGCATTATACCCTTTTGAAATCCCTCCTCCTCCTCAAACCCCACCCTCCCCAGACCCCACCTCCAAATCTCTAGGAATTTCCTAACCTAGAGTTAGCAACTCTCCTTCCCACTCAACAGGCAACCTACCTTTATCTGTCATCAGCTTTCTCTCCCCTACCCCGCCCCTACCTAGGAAAACTGTGGCTGACTCCTGTGGCACTGCTGCTGGGCCAGGCTCACTTGCATGGTAGGGAACCCTCAAGGACTTGTGGGCTGGTGCCTCACTTTTCCCTGTATCCCACTCCCCACACTATTTCCTCTTTCCCTCCTCCTGTAAGCTCGCATAGCCTCTCCCCTTTCCCTGCCTCATTCTCTCCTTCTCAGCCATTCACCAACCTACATTTTATCTGCCTCCCATCTTCAGCTATATTTATTATTTCCTTTTTTTATATCCCCACTTTTCTCCACAGAGGGGACCAGAGCAGCTTACACTATTTTCTCTCCTCCTTTTTATCCATGAAACAACCCTGTGAGGTAGGTTAGGCTGAAAGTATGTGACTGGTCCAAAATCACCCAGAGAACTTCCACAGCAAGATTGGGTTTTGAACCTGGATCTTTCTATTCTGAAGCTCTAATCGCTACACCAAACGGGCTTTCATAGGGCAGCTGTTGTTGAACAGTATCAAGCAGCCAGGCGTAGATGAGTCAAGCCAGTCCGTGGTATCAGTTCACCAAGGGGTTGCTTCCAGGCCTAGGATTGCTGACTTCCAGGTGGGACCAGGAGATCTCCCAGAATTACAACTGAACTTCCAACAAGAGATCTGTCCCTTGAAGAAAATGACTGCTTTGAAGGGTGAACTCCATGGTATTATATTCAACTGAGGCCTCACCCTTCCCTCCTCAGACTCCACCACAAAATCTCCAGGAATTTCCCAACCTGGAGCTGGCAACCCTACTTAGGCCTGACCCCACTGAGTCTTCCCTCAAAGTCCAAAATAGGCCTGGAAAGGACCCTGCCCTCTCCCCCTGCCTTTTTACTCACAGAAATCCAACCCGGAATACTGTGGTTGCCTAGCAACTACCACTAAGGGACTCCATTGCTTAAAAGCTACTGGTGCTCCTTTTATAGTTTTGGGGTTTTAAAAACCTCCAATGTATTTTTAAAAGATTTCAGATTTTTTTGCAAACCCATGGCCCTTTTCAGGTCTGTAGAAAGATCTGTCCTGCCTGTTCATGTTCCAGTTACCAGGTTTTAGTATTCTCAGATTAGGCCAACTTCGCAATTGGCACATAGGTAGTCACCAGTTTAACAACACACTTTTCATTTGTATGTATTACTTTTTACATAGAATTAAACCACAACCACTGATCCATGTGAGATAGTGGAAATCCATAAAAGGATCCATTTACAAATCTCTCAAGTAGCTTTTATTGAATTTATTAAATACTGTGGGGGGATGTGGGTTTTCACTGGGGAAACTTATTGGAAACATACCTGTTTCCTCCAGTAAAAACCTTTTAAGAACCACTTATCTATGCCTGATCTGAATCCACTTCTATTTTCCAATTTAAAAACAATCCATTCTCAGAACTTCCAGACCCTTGTCCATTTTGATTCTCAGACAGGTATCTTTCCCAGCCTTGCTAAACAGGTGGTAACTGGAGATCCTGGTGTCAATGCGCTGCCAAAGCCAGGAGTCCTCTCACCAGGGCCACATTATGACTTTCGTGGGCCCTAGGCACTTCAGCCTTCGTGGGCCCCTCCCACCATAATCATATCAATATTTTTTTTAAAAACTGATACAACTTTAAATACTTTGACTCCCCCTCTTTTAGACAAAAATTAATAAATTTCTGTGGGCCTTAAAGTTTCATTTTTTTCTGATGTGAGAAAAAAATTAAAACATTTTATTCAACCCTAAAAGTTATCCCCCCCTTTTCTGTTTTTTAAAGAAATTGGAACATTTTCATGGGCCCCTAAAAGTATTGCGGGCCCCAGGCACTGTGCCTATTGTGTCAGGTGCCTAATGGATAAATTAGCTCTGCCTCTCAGACTAGGAGTCAATGAAATGTGCAACCCCCCCCCCCCCCCCCGGGGAAGAAAACAGCTTCCAAATATATCCTGAAATACAGCCCATGCCAGCCCAAAGAATGTTCAGTTAAAAAGCAAGTGGGTGCCCAGATAAAACAAGTTTGGTTTTGGGGAGAGGCAGCCCTGGCTTGTTAGTGCTGGTAGATCAGAATTCCAAACCTAGCACAGCTAACTTTGAATTTCAAAACTATTTTTTATTAAGGTGCATCCAAACCAGCTTCGCTGTCCCAGTGTTCCCTCCAAGCTGAGTCAGTTTGAACCAGCTCAGTTTTGTAGCCTCCAGCTCACAGATTTTTGTTTTAGCTCAGGAAGGCTCCAGAGCAAACTAATTTATGCAGCACCCAACTCGCTCGCTCACAACTTCAATGCCAGTAAGCTCACAACGTAGAATTTTTGCTCACAAGACTCCACAGCTTAGAGGGATCATTGGACTTTTTTAGATTGTACCCTCCCTAAGTAAACTTTCTCCCCCCACCCCACCCGCATTCTCTCCTGGAACTGCAGATCTGCCCTGGAGTTCCCAAGCCACCATAAGGATGCGATTTACACAACAACACGGACTCGCCAATATATATATACACGCCCCCCCCCCCCCCCGCGCAACTTAAAACTCAGTGCGATTCATTTTTACTCAGATATACGCCCCAGTGCATTTAACTACGCCGCTTACCGCCAGGTAAAATGCGACAGTAAATCGAAACAAGCCCCACACAGCACTTCTCCCTCCCTCCTCCCCTTCACTTCCAAAACATACAAGGACCACGTGGGATTCTTTCCCTGCCTCTGATTTCCAGCTGGCGAAACTTCAACCTCCTTCCTCTGAAGCTTCAAAGCAACGACTGCGGGGCTGGCAGAAACAGAGACACCCCCACTCGCCGCGCCTAAGGCAAGCGACTCCCCCCCGCTGGCCCGACTCGGCGGCCGGAGGCGGGAACGGCGCTGCGAAGAGCGGCCGACGTTTCCTCCGCCACAGCCGGCCTCTTTTCTCCTCCCCGCCAGGATGTGAGCTCACGACGTCGCCTCTTTCCTCCGGGGTGATGGTTACCGGTTCCGCGTAGCAAAGAAACCGACACTCCCGGGGTGATCCAGCCCTGGTTCCGCGGAGCAGGGGGAGAAAGAGACGCGCAGGCTGCGCGGCCGGGGAGTCAACGCTGGGCGGGCGCGGAGGCTCCTGGCCGCTGTCCCTCGGGCCCTGCTCGCCGGTGAGAGGCAGCTGCTCCGGAAGTGACTGTGTTGTGTGTGTTGTGTGTGTGTTTAGTAAACGCGGCTCGCGGGTGCAGGTGGAGCCCCTGAGTGAAGGCCCTCTGGTGTGGAGGGGTGGCTCCTCCGCTGCTCTGAGGCCACGTCTCTCGAACTATACCAGTACCACGTGGTCGCCAGTCTTCGCCCGAGATTTTGGCCAGGACTACATAGACAGAGGTCCTTTCCGCATTTGCCTGCCACTCCGGATTTTCAGTGGAGGCAGTTTAAGTCAAGAGCAAAACAGCTTCCAAATAACCCGGGGCAACAGCAGGCTAACCACTGAAGGGAGGTAATGTAATACAGAAGCGGGGTGGGGGGTGGGGACCCGGAATAAAAAGAAGGTTGAATTTGATTTTAGTGCAGAATTGCTTGGAGGACACCGTGGTGAACGTGGATTAAAAGGAGAGTGCAGAGATGAGACACGCTGGGAGTGAGCGAATGACAGTGTGCTGCCTCTCCCGCTCCCAAGTGCATTTACTAGTCTCCTGGCAGACATAAATCCAGTCAGTCTGAAATGCAGCAAAACTGTGAAAAGCAAGGGCACGCTATCCGCAAACCAGTGCAGCTGATGGATGGGAGCTCACTCCTAGGGTTGCCAAGTCTTCAGTACTCACCGGTGGGGGGGAGTCCTCCTCTGGCCGGGAGTTTCCCCGGAAGTGACGTCAGCACGTTGGGGGCGTTGCCAGGGCGACGCTCTGGCAATTGCCCCAAAACTCTGTGGTATCATAGAGTTTTGGAGCGATTGCCAGAGCATCGCCCTGGCAATGCCCCCCAACGTGCTGACGTCACTTCCGGGTGACGTCATTGCGTGGGGGAAGTTGTCCTGGCTGGACGACTTCGGGGGTCGGGTTCCCCCTGCCGGCCAAATGCTGGCCGGCAGACTGGGAACCCCTTTAGCAGGGGATCCCCCGCCCCCCGGGCTGACTTGGCAGCCCTGCTCTCTCCCAAGAAAACTTTCTTTTCTGAAATAAATTTTGTTTGTTGTTAAGGTTTTATTTGGTTGTTTTAAAAGGTGGCTATGTTAAGTATTGCTGGTAGGGTTGCCAGTCTCCAGGAAGGGACCTGTGTCTCTCCTGGGATTAGAAGTCAATTCCAGGCCACAGACATCACTGTGCCCCTGGAGAAAATGCCTGCTTTAGAGAGTGGACTCTGTGGAATTATATCCCACTGAGTCCCTGCCCCTCCTCAAACCCTGTCTTCCTCAGGCTCCGCCCCTACCCACAGCTGGCAACCGGGGGGGGGGGGGGTAAGGCTTGAGAAAATGCAGAGAATCAGGTGCAAGGTGAAATAACGTTTATTAAGTTCTTGTGGATCCCTACTCGTTTTGCAGGTTGCTTTTTCAGGGGATCTGTAAGGTAAAATTACAGTTCAATTAATTAAAAATATAGCATTCAAAAATCAAGCCTAACATTCATTATAACAGTTTTCATAATTACAAAACCGAGCGTGATACATAAAAGTCAATATAACCATTAAAAACTTAGGTTTATAAGAAAAAAATAAAACTTTCGGGTACAGAAATCAGTATAAAATAATGAACAACATAATTGGTGTCATACCATTTCCGATTCTGAATTGTATTTTTACCTTATGTTTTATACTAGATATCTTGTACTAGAAACCCTGACAGAGATTCCCTCTCATCCCTGCCCCAACCATCATATGAAGACAAATCACATGACTTGCCTAGTGCCATGACCCTAAAGTGACCAAGGCCTCACCAAATGTTGTCCCCCTAGAATCCCTGATTAGCAGCCCGGGATGGGGAGGTAGGGTGTCCCCTAACCCTCTACTTACTAACAGCCCAAGTGACCTTCTAAATGCACCTATTTTGTATAAGACAACAGGCAAACAGGATTAAAAAAATAACTTTTATTCACTACCAGGAGAAATAAGATTTAGTAATGATGCTTAAAACAATTTACAAGTAGCACACAGCTTTTGCTGGACTCATCAAGTTACAATGTTGTAGTGTCAACTGCTTGGGGACACAGAACAGTTAACAGCCAAGCTTTTATTCTTGAGGTAAAGACTGGCCTTCCCTCAGCCTCGGGATTCTCAGGTGTAAATGTGAGCTTCTCAGAAAGCAGGTTTCCCTCAGAAGTTGGGCCTTGAGATAACAACCACATCCACTGTACTAGCCTGCTTTATCACATCCAGAGTCTCCTGAGGATCTTCAGTCTAACCATTCACTAGTTTAGCCTGTTTACACATAAGTCCAAGTGAGACCTAGACAATCTCCGTGAGACAGGTTCTGTCCCAGCTAATGCTTTTGGAGGTGCAAACCCTACAAGATCTGAGCTGACAATGTAGCAGCTTTGTCTCCCTCACTCCCCATCCCCTTCCACATAGCCCAACACAAGTGCCAACGAAAGCATCAGTGCCATTGTGGAATTCTATAAAAAGGAGCAAATTCTCACTATCAAGGATGGGTCCTTATTGAGGGGTCAGAAGAAACAGTGGGATTTGGGCAGCTTATTGTTTGGCATAAATACACAGCTTAAAATAAGAATGTATTTCATTAGAGGGCCTGTTAATCATAAAATTCAGCCTGGGGTACAGTGTGCAACCATTACTATTGACAACCCTCGTTTTGGTTACTTTGGGTACCAGGAGTTTGAAAGTCAACAAAACGGCCCTTCCACAACATTTTGACATCATGGATGGATTTCTTTAAATAAATTTATACCATAATTGTAGAATTGTGGTCTGGTTACCAATGCAATCCGAAGCAGAGTTATATTCTTCTAAGTCAATTGAGAACACTGGAGTTGGAAGGGTGTGTTAACTCTAGGACTGTACTATACAGGTGTAATGAAGCAGCAGTTAAGCTGCTAGACTGTAATAAGTCTCAGCCAGGAGTTTATACAAAACAGGGATCTTTGGTAGGGCTGTTCATTCTTTTAAGATTATCCTCCCAAGCCCTGTTCTCTTATTTTTAATCAATATTTTAAAATCAAATCTGTCCAAAAATAAACTAAATTAGGATTAATTAAAACAAAGGATTAATCAAATAGCAGCTGTTAAAAGATAGTTAATATGCAGCTGCTTGAAATAGTAATTTACAGATAAAAATGTTATATTGTGTCATTTGCATAAGCAATTCATAGATATTCTGAGTGGAAGAGTGCAGTCAGAAAGGTCAAATGACTCTCAATTTTTTCTTTTAGGCGGAGTTGTGACCTAGAATTAAAGCAGCTGCCATGGGGAACCAGCTGGCTGGTATTGCCCCTTCTCAGATCCTTTCAGTTGATAGCTATTTTTCAGACATCCATGACTTTGAATATGACAAAAGCCTGGGCAGTACTCGTTTCTTCAAAGTTGCTCGAGCCAAGCACAGAGAAGGCCTAGTGGTTGTGAAGGTGTTTGCCATTCAAGACCCAACATTACCGTTAACCAGTTACAAGCAAGAGTTGGAGGAATTGAAAATAAGGCTGCATTCTGCCCAAAACTGTCTTCCCTTTCAGAAGGCCACATTATCTGAAAAAGCTGCTATGCTCTTCAGGCAGTACGTACGGGATAATCTCTACGACCGTATTAGTACAAGGCCATTCCTGAACAACATCGAGAAGAGGTGGATAGCCTTCCAGATATTGACAGCGGTGGACCAAGCGCACAGATCTGGGGTCCGTCATGGGGATATCAAAACAGAAAACATCATGGTGACCAGCTGGAATTGGGTCCTTCTAACAGATTTTGCAAGTTTTAAGCCAACCTACCTCCCTGAAGACAACCCTGCTGATTTCAATTATTTCTTTGACACATCACGAAGGCGAACTTGTTATATTGCCCCAGAGCGCTTTGTTGATGGCAGCGTGTTTGCAACAGAACTGGAAAATATGAGGGATCCTTCCACTCCACTGGTAGACTTGGCCAATAGTAATCAACGAAGTAGGGGAGAATTGAAACGTGCAATGGACATCTTTTCTGCAGGTACTTGGGAGATCCAGTACCTTGTATGATCTGTGCTGCTTTAGGAGTGGTAAAAATTTCAGTTGTTTTGCTTACATTAGTTGAAAACTGTGGTTTCACACAAGAAACTTGGGCTTCGTAATGCTGGCTATTAGGCAGTCTTTAGCTTTTCTGCCATCGGCACACAATGCTGTGTTCCTCTTAGTTGAGAAGTCTCATAGTAACTGAAGGATGTGGAAACAGAGAGTCTTAAAGCATGTCCTGACTGGAGAAGCTTATTTATGGGGAAAGGCCATGGCTCAGTTGTAGAGCAATTGGTTTGCATGCAGAAGGTCCCAGGTTCAGTCCAGTTAAAGGGACCAGGCAGCAGTGTGAAAGACCTCCACGTGAGACCTTGGGGTCCCTGCCAGTCAGAGTAGACATTACCGACCTGGGTAAGCCAAAGGTCTGACTCAGTACAAGGCAGCTTCACGTGCTCATGTAATTATTCCTTTTCCCGAGTTCATGGTTCATGTTTCATCAGCTCGTAGTGAAAGACCTGCCTTCATTTCCTCCTATGGCTTACTGCTTGTAAGGTTTTATTTCTTTTGAAACCTGCAGGCTTTATATGTTCATAGGTTGTACTTCAGACTGAACTGTCTGCCAGTTGCCTGATCTCTCTTTTGCCTGTGTTAGAGTGCCGGATCCTGCTTCTTCATTGCAATCATTAGCTGAGTTGCTGATGACTTAAATTTAGAGTATGGGGGTTGGAAGAAGGTAGAATACTACTTACTCATGTATAGGGAGACGGCGTTTTATTTTTATAATATGAAGAGCATTCAGATACACATTACCCTGTGCAGTTTTGAAGTGGTGCACTCTTAGCAAAAACTGCAAAGTGTGATTCTTCTTTTACTGTCACTCTTAGATATGGAAGGGCCTTACCATAAGGAAAGAATTAAGGCTATCCAGACTTATGCAGATGAGGTTGAAAAGTAGAAAACAGTGTGTTTAAAGGAAGCCTGTCAAACCCAGGCTGCTATTAGTACTTTACATCCCTTTGGCTTTTGTGGCTCCTGTAGATTAATTAATTATCATTTGGCATTGTGTGTAGTATAGCCAGGACATCCTAAAATTGTCTGACAGCCTGAAGTTCTAGCTGTTAGCGTTATGCACTGCTAGGTGGGGAGGTAGACTTGCTTTTTGGGCTGAGAGATCTCTAAAAGAGCTGTGACTGATCCAAGGTCACCCAGCTGGCTTCATGTGGAGGAGTGCGGAACTGAACCCAGTTCTTCAGATTAGAGTCTGTTGCTCTTAACCACTACACCATGCTGGCTCTCTGCCCCTTTAGATCCTATATGACTTTGTTGATTTATGTTGTGTGTGGGCAATGGAAGATTCATGATTTTTTGGCACTTGTTTGGTATTTTCCAGGTTGTGTGATAGCTGAGCTCTTTACTGAAGGGGTACCTCTCTTTGACTTGTCGCAACTTCTGGCATATAGGAATGGCCTCTTTTCCCCTGAACAAGTGCTGAATAAAATTGAAGACCGAAGTATCAGAGAATTGGTAAACAACCCTGCTGGATTTATACTGGCTTATTAAATGTCTGTTCTTCCTCAGGAACTAAAATTACTTTTTATTATCACTCATTTTCCTTCTCTCAACTATTTTTGCTTCCTTCTGTCCAAAGGTTACCCAGATGATCCACCGTGAGCCTGAAAAACGTTTAGCTGCTGAAGACTACTTGAAACAGCAACGGAACAATGCATTTCCTGAAATATTTTACACCTTCCTCCAGCCGTACATGGCACAGTTTGCCAAGGAAACCTTTGTGTCCGCAGATGAACGGATCCTCGTCATACGTAAAGATCTAGACAACATCATTCACAATCTCTGTGGGCATGACCAAACTGAAAAAGCAGAGGGGGAGACAAAGGAAAATGGACTGGTTATTTTGGTGTCTGTGATAACTTCATGCCTGCAGACCCTCAAATACTGTGATTCGAAACTGGCTGCCTTGGAGCTCATTCTCCAGTTGGCACCCCGGTTAAGTGTGGAAATCCTGCTGGATCGTATCACCCCTTACCTCTTGCATTTCAGCAATGACTCTGTGCCTAGGGTAAGGGCAGAAGCTGTTAGGACGCTGACAAAAGTTCTTGCTCTTGTCAAAGAGGTGCCACGCAATGATATCAATATCTACCCAGAGTACATCTTGCCAGGCATAGCACACTTGGCCCAGGATGAAGCTACAATCGTCCGACTGGCATATGCTGGTAAGAAATAAAGGGGGTGAGAAGTGAGAGGAGTTATTGCTTGAATAGTAGCATTTTCCAGCTGGGTTGTCCCACGATCATATAATTCAACTAGAGATGGCAGTTAAATATATGGAACTGCAGATTCTTCCTCAGTGCTGAATCTCATTTTTCTTGTGCGATTTGGGAGCTCTTGAATTAAAAGCACAGCATTATGAAATGTCTAAATTCAAGATCTTGCTGGTATATAACTTCTCTAGAAGTGTGCTCTACTACTGATGTCACAGACAGAAGAATTACCCTGACCCAACACTCCTCTAGCTCTGGCTCTGTAGTGACCTGCCAGATGCCTCTGGAAGTTTACAAAAGAGGCTTGTTAGTAATGACCAGTCCCACGTGGCAAAGACATGCAGGCATTCTTGGTGGCTCACCCCAAATCAGCAAATCAGCAAAGTTCTCAAGGAATTCTACAGTGTCCAAGTGGTCTACAAGACGTGGTTTATTTGTTTACTTCATTTATACCCTACTTTCCTCTCCAACAGGGACCCAAACTGACTTACAGTGTTCTCCCCTTCTCCATTTTACCTTCACAACAATCCTGTGGAGTGGATTAGGCCGTGAGTGTGTAACTGCCCCAAAGTCATCCCACAAGCTTCCATGGCAGAGTAGGAATTTGAACCTGGTTCTCCCAGATCCATCCTAGTCTGGCACTCTAGCCACGGCACTACTCTGGCTCTTTGGTTGACTTGTCTTTCTGTGGCTAGGCAATCCCTGATTGGCCATCACATGAATGTGTCGGGGGATCCTCAGGTTCATGCATTCTCTTCTTTTTACATATACCTTCATAATGAAAGGCTGCCCATTTCGTGTCAAACCAGAATTGGTATTGCATCTAAACCACAAATTGGAGTTTTGTGTGTCTCTTTTGGAATTCTGGTTTAGGCAGAGCAAACCATAGTTTTTTGTTATGCCCAAACTGCAGCTGAAGCTAGTTCAGTTCTTGGAGTTGGTCCAGTTAAAAACTTGAGTATGGGAAATGAACCAGACAGGAAGGAAATAGATGGTGCACATTACACTACAGTGAAAATTATGATGTTAGTGAAGTTCCTCTTGATTTCTTTTATTCTTTTGTATACTTAATTGAACTTAATGGAACTTAAGCATGGAAAAGTTTGGGCTGTTTGTGGTTTGGACATAGTGCCAAACTATGGTTGCGGGGAAACTGGAAACCTTTATCTAGTGCTGTGAGCAGTAGGGACTACAAGCCCCAGAATCCTCCAGGTTTGTTTATGTTGTGACAAACCATGGCTCTAACACTTCACATTTTAAACCAAGTATTCCATTGTATCATTTTATATTTGATTTCCTTCCTGACTTAGGCCTTGGGTGTAAAATCCCAGATGTAAGTAGAAATGTGCCTTATGATGTTGCCTGTATTGGGTGGCTGGCTGTTCATAGCTACATTCAGGGTGCTTGATCTCCATCAATGAAATCTTTAAAGTTAATTTCCCAAGCAACTTAAAATTACTTCCAAATCATTACAGAGAACATCGCGCTGTTGGCTGAAACAGCTTTGAGATTCCTGGAGCTAGTCCAGTTAAAAAACTTGAACATGGAGAATGAACCAAACGGTGAGGAAATGGATGACGCGTCTCACCCCAGTGAAAATTATGACACGGGTAAGGTTGCTCCTCTCACATTCTTCTGCTTTCTTTGTATGCTGAACTGAACTTAATGTGACGTAGGCACAGTGGAGGTCGGGCTGTTAGTTTTCAAGGATGTGTTAGTGGCTGGGTTCTGAGGAAACCCTATGGTGACATGTTCGATGGAGGTGCACTATGCGCTTATTAACACTTCCATGGCACTCTTGCAGAACTTCAGGCCTTACATGAAATGGTCCAGCAGAAGGTGGTCACTTTGCTGAGTGACCCAGAAAATATTGTGAAGCAGACCCTGATGGAAAATGGAATCACACGGCTCTGTGTCTTCTTTGGACGTCAAAAAGCCAACGACGTTCTCCTATCCCATATGATCACCTTTCTGAACGATAAGAATGACTGGCATCTACGGGGAGCTTTTTTTGACAGCATAGTAGGTATGTGCTGGGCAACATGCAGGCAGTTTTTTCATTGTAGTAAATGCACCGTTTAAAAATAATCAGGGAATTGAGTGGTTTTAAGTTCTTTTATGTGAATAACATTCTGTCTTTGAGAACTAAGCTGCTCCTCAGTGCCTAATCACAGCAGCTAATGGAACAATGCACTTGAGTGATAATCAGATTCCTGTGTAAGAATTGTCTTCCTAGTAGCTCATCTAGTCCAGTACTCTGTCTCCAACAGGAAGACAAAACAAGGGCAAAACAATTAGGAACAAGGGCAAAACAATTAGGAACAAGGGCAAAACAATTAGGAACAAGGGCAAAACAATTTTTTAAAGACAGGCTTTTAATTAAAAGTGTTCCATCTTTCCTAGCAGTTTTTATTTATTTTTTATAAGTTTTTTTTATGCTTTTATTCTAAAAACTACAGAAATCGAAAAGGAAGGGGTACTAACAACTATGGGAGAAAGAAAAGAAAACCACTAAAACCCCAGTAGCAGTGGTCACATACATAAGCATTTGCTTGAACTATGGTTTCAGTTACGTTGGCCTAGATCAGGGGTGGCCAACCTTGCTTAACGTAAGAGCCACATAGAATAAACGTCAGATGTCTGAGAGCCGCAAGACAGGAACAAATATCACACACACGTTTTTATTTTTAAAAATATGCAAATTTGCTTTTTATTAACGTTAAATGGGACTGCCAAAAATAAAAACAAACGAGGAAAACCAGTTATTGATAATGATATTACTTGTTTGCTAATGATATTGAGAGAGATGGAAAGAAAGAATTAAAGAAGTGGAAAGAAAAAGAGAGAGAGAAACTAGGAAAGCAAATAGATGGGAGGGAGGAGGGAAGGAAGGAAGGGAGAAAGAGAGAAAAAGCATGCTTCCCCTTTGCTTCCCCAGCCGCCCTGCCAGGAGCCGCACAATATATGTGAAAGAGCCGCATGTGGCTCCCGAGCCACAGGTTGGCCACCCCTGGCCTAGATACAACGAAGCAAACCTTATACTGTATTAATATTGTAGTAAAGCAGGTATTTTAACCAAAGAACGTGTCCAAGAGTTCATTTTCATTTACTAAAGATCAAGACATAAAAATATCTAGCTTAAAATACATCTTTCTTATTTCTGAGATCGTATCCTCGTCTGGTCTTGGGAGTTTTTGGGGCGGCCGCCCCAAGTTCAGATTCTGATTCTTCTCCATTGGATTCAGATGATGAGTCTTTTTCGCTTCCCATGTCACTATGGTCTGTTGCCTTGTCATCCTCTGCTGGGCCTTCCGTCTTCTCAGTTTCTTGTAATTGTTCCAGAAATGCTTTGGCTTTTGCAACAGAGTCAGTTCTAGTTTTCTTATCTTTGTATTTGAAGGTGAGGCCTTCTGGTATAAGCTATCTGTAGGATGTGGAATTTTTTCCTAGAAATTCAATGAGGCTTTTGTATCATCTCCTCCTCTTTCTAATCTCTGCTTCTAGCCTGGGCTCTGTCTCAAGAACATCATTGTAAGCTGCTGAATGTTGTTGTGTGCTGTTTTTATGGCTTATTTTTATGTTGTGGTTATGTGATTTTTATTTAGGGTTGCCAAGTCTTTAGTACTCACCGGCTGGAGGGAGTCCTCCTCCGGCTGGGAGCTTCCCCGGCGACATCACCGGAAGTGACGTCAGCACGTTGGGGGCGTTGCCAGAGCATCACCCTGGCAACACCCCCCCAACGTGCTGACGTCACTTCCGGGTGACGTCATTATGTGGGGGAAGTCGTCCTGGCTGGACGACTTCAGGGGAGGGTCGGGAACCCCTGTAGCGGGGGATTCCCCGCCCCCCAGGCTGACTTGGCAGCCCTATTTTTATTGCATTTTTAAAATTATTTGTGAGCTTTCCCAGGCAGATGTGGGGAGAGGCAAACATACACATTTTCTAAATAAGCAAGGCTATTTTGGGGCAGGAACGCACAGGAACAGAGTTCCGGCTGGCTTCTGAGTTGGCCACGCCTACAGCCTCCCCCCCCCCCCGCCTTGAGTTCCCCGGGTGCCTTGCAAGCCACAGGGTGCCTGGGGAAGCCAATCCAATCCAGGGAGGGAAGGCAGTTTAAACTGCCTCCCCCATCTTGAGTTCCCCAGATGCCTCTCAAGCCGCAGGGCGCCTGGGGAAGCCAAGCTGATCCCGGCAGGGAAGACAGTTTAAACTGCCTCCCCTCCTTGGGTTTCCCAGGCATCCTGCAGCTGCAGAAAGCCGATCCAGAAACTGCCTTCCTTCCCTCGGGTTCCCCATACGCCCCGAAAGCCACGGGGCACCTGAGGAAGCCCGATCCTGGGAGGGAACTGCGCTTTCAGGGGTGTGGCCTGATATCCTAATGAGTTTCTGCTGTTGGGTGTGGCCTAATATGCTAATGAGTTCCTGCTCGGCTTTTTGTACAAAAAAAAGTCCTGTAAATAAGTAAATATTGTTCTAAATAACTAAACTCATGCAAGCTGGTCTGGAGTTTTGCTTGTTCTTAAGTGAAGCCTACTGATTAACTATTTTTCAGGACATCATAGTGAATTTGTCTGTGATTCTGGGCCTAGCTTTTATAGATGGTAATATGTGTTTATTCTGCCTGATTTTCAGGTGTTGCAGCTTATGTTGGCTGGCAAAGCTCTTCGATCCTAAAGCCGCTGCTCCAGCAAGGCCTCAGTGATGCTGAAGAATTTGTCATCTACAAAGCCCTCAATGCACTTACCTGTATGTGCCAGTTAGGCCTTCTGCAGAAACCACACATCTATGAATTTGCCTGTGATATTGGTAAGCCACCATTCTTGGGTGCAATTAGCTGTTTTTGAATGGCCAGTGTTGTTTACCTACCTTAGACTCCATTCACAATGCAGGCCTGAGCAGAACTACACCCTACTCAGCCTTCAGTGGATTTAGAAGGATTTAGGATTTAGAAGGATATACGTCTGTTTAGGATGGCACTGCCAGTTACTTGATTCTAACTCAAATGGCTTTAACTTGATCTTGTTGGCCGGGGTCCATTAAGCAGAGATCTCTGAAAGTAGAAAAGAGAAAGCAGTCGGAGAACCTCAAGCCTTCTGAAAGAGAACGAAACTCCTGACAGTAGTAGCAGCTGCAAAGACGTACTTTGTTTCCTAGTCTTGGCAAAGGCAGTTGGGTATCTGGAGAAAAAGGAGGATCGTTCATATACGGGGAGGCAAGAGTTGGACTATAAGGAAGGCTGGTGCTGGAGAAGACCTTGATGCTGGGAAAGATTGAAGGTCAAAGAAGAAGGGGACAGCAAAGGATGAGATGGTTAGACAGTGTTATTGATGTAATGAACATGAAATTAAGCAAACTCCAGAGGATGGCGGAAGACAGGAGGGCCTGGCATGATGTGGTCCATGGGGTCGCGAAGAATCGGACTTGACTGTGTGACTGAACAACAATAGAAAAATGAGGAATGGTCCCCAGCAGCAAGGGCAAGCATGTGGATGGCCTGCCACTGCAATGCTTGTGTGTCAGCCAGCATGTTGTAGTGGTTAGACTAGGATATGGGAGACTCAGGTTCGAATCCCCACTCTACCATAGGAGCTTACTGGGTGACCTTAGTCCAGTCATGCACTCTCAAGTCCAGTGTTCCCTCTAAGCTGAGTTAGTATGAGCTAGCTCACATTTTTTTAGCCTCCAGCTCACAGATTTTTGTCTTAGCTCAGGAAGGATGACTCCAGAGCAAACTAATTTATGCAGTAGCCAAATCGCTCACTCACAATTTTAATGTCAGTAGCTCACAAAGTAGAATTTTTGCTCACAAGCCTCCACATTGCTCTCAACCTAGCCTACCTCACAGTTTTTTTGGATAAAATGGAGGAGAGGAGAACAATGGAATACTCTTTGGGTCCCCATTGCAGAGAAAAGCAGGGAGAGAATTCGGGGTGATACTTAACACTTTCACCAAATGAACAGCACCCATTTGGTCTGAAGCTTGTCCATGTCTTTTTGAACCTTCATGGTTTCTGTTTCCAGTCTGAATTGTGTGAATGAATGAGTGTACGGTGACACCTGTTAAAACTTGGTTCTCTTTCTTACTTATCCAGCTCCGTTCCTGTGCCATCCTAATCTCTGGATACGCTACGGAGCTGTTGGGTTTATAACTGTTGTAGCACAGCGTTTGAATATTGCTGATGTTTATTGCAAACTTATGCCTTACCTGCATCCTTTCATCACTCAGCCAATTATCCAGGTAAAGTGTCAATTGCACCAACAAAGATTTATTCAGGGTGCTATTGGATTCTACATTTGTTGTACTGCTTCAGACCAATACAGCTGACCAACTGGATCTGTCATCTAAAATAGTTACTTACAACTAGTTTGACTGGGAAGAGGGTTCTTAAAATTATAACTAATGTATTATTCTTGAATCTTATTGGCACTTTTTAGAATATGGTCTTCTTTGGAACTTGTCATTAAAGTCAGTAACTAGGGCTGCAGTTTTAAGTGTACTTACAAGGGAGTTGAATTGAGGAAATTAATAGCGTTTTCTTGTGAGTATACATGCTTAAGCTTTTGCAGTAGTCCCCTATGAACGAGGTGACCTGAAACCCTTTCACAATATTCCTAATTTGTGCATCTGTGTGATCGCTTAACTTCATCCTTTTCCCGACTTGCAGATTGATAAAGAAATAGTTCTGCTGAGCGTCCTCAAAGAACCTGTCAGTCGTTCCATATTTGATTACGCTCTGAGATCGAAGGACATAGGAAGCCTTTTCCGAACTCTGCAGCTTCGTCAGAAGAAGAGGAATGGCACTCTGCCTGACTGTCCCCCTCCTGAGGATCCAGCGATTGCACAGCTGCTAAAGAAGCTTCTCTCTCAGGTAGAGATGTGAAATGTCCGGAAATTTTGAAGCTTGGAAAAAAACCCAGTTTTCAATGAATGGGCATTAAATTTAATCAGAATCACTTTCTGAGCTGTAATGATCCGTTTCAGTCTCTGCTTTTGCAGCTACTCTGTTGGGTCTGTCATTATCACACTTATATAAAAACTATACTTTCAGGTCCTTTATGTTGCTCAGTGTTTTATTCCAATGCTTTGAGACTTAGTGAAACCTGAGTGCCAGTATACCCACCCACATGCAAAAACAAAACTGATTTTTTTTCTTTTCTTGTGACAATAGCACCTCCTAAAGGAAGAAATGCATCGTGTTCTTGTTCTTGCATTGGAGAGTTCAGTTTATAACCTAGGACTTGTTTGTCCTCAGTGCACAGAAATCAGATTAATCTGATATCATACCTATTTTTTTAGAAATATGATTTGGGAAATGATTTGGAAAATATTTGAACACCTTGTCTTAAAATATTTTATTTATCATGTTAAAATAAAACGTTCTGTAATCAATTTTTTTTCTTTTCTTTTTCAATTTTTCCAATTTTTCGGGGGGGGGGGAGGGGAAGGCTTCAGGAAAAAAACTGGGTTTTTTTCTGATTTTTTCTGGGGGGGGTTCCGGGTCTTCACATCTTTACTCTCAGGTAATGACTTAGTGGTATCATAGCAGTGCCTGAGAATGTGTGATCAGGCAGAAGGCCATATTGTTCTGTCAGCTGTACCACATGGAACTATATGCATAGAATACAACACCTTGGGTCTTTCTCCTGCATAGTGCCATTTGAAGTTAATGGGGGCTTCAATGGGAGAACATTCCCATGTCACTCGTATTCTGTAAAATAGTTGTATGTGCAAACTGGTTTATTCAAGAATTGTGTGGGTTAGATTTACTACCTATATGGCTTAGGGCAAGGATGATGTGGAACCTCGAGTTGGATTCTTTCAGTGGTGGAAAGCAAGAGCTGATCTAGTTACTATGTTTGCAGAGTCCTTGCGACAAAAAGCCATCCCTGCCATATCATCCAGTAGAACTTGCCATATGATTCAGAGCCATCATGTAGTGCATTTTCTCATCTTCATTTTTATGAAGGTGACTGTAAATTCTCTCACTTGGTAATGTCTGCTGGACAGTATGCAGCTGCATTTTGACCCGCAGCTCCTCCTGATTTTCCGTGTGTCCTCTCGATCCTTGTTTTTTGAGATTGAGAAGACACGGGGGAAATTTGGGGGAGCTGCGGGTCAAAATGCGGCTGCACAGGGAAGAGTGTGAAATTGACCAATGCAACTGGGGCAAATGGAAGAGCGATGGCAGCACAGCTGCTTGTGGGAAATCAGTCAGGGACTATCTTGAGGACATCTAGTGAGATTCAAGGCTGAATGGAGGTTTAACACTTTAACCAAGGATTAAAGGCTTCATTTACTAATTTACTGATTAAAGCTTGAAATATAAACATTGTTGTGATAGCTTGTGATATTGTGATTATTGTGAGATAGCTGCGAAAATGTAACCCCAGTCCTTTTTTAAAAGATCCAGGCAATATAACTCTTTTAGCATTTAATATTGGACAAAAGTATGCTAGACTGTATACATTTTTTTATTTAGAAGATTTATATTCCACCTTCTTAGACAACCCGGTTGAGGAGGCTTACAAAGTGAAAACCTGATAAAATTATAAAACAGCATTAAAATGAACAAACTGTACAAAACCTAACCATAAAAATAGCCACAGCATAATAATCAGCATAAGACACCTAGCATCTTTAAATGATCCCCTGCTAGAAGCAGACTACAAGAACAAATTTAAAACATCAAACCCCTTCAGTAAAGCCCTGGGTAAAAATAAGTATTTTGGCCTAGCACCTGAAAGAGAGTAGAGTAAGTGCCAGGTAAACCTGAAGGAGGAGGGTATCCCACAGGTGAGGTGCCCCCACTGAATAAGTTAGGTCTCTGGGTACCTACTGCCTCCCTTCTGCAGGGCTTGTGAGGAAGATCTTAACTGGTGGACTGGATATGTTATGGGAGGAGGTGGATGTTGGTCACCCTCCCAACTGTCCTCTGAGGTGGGTTAGATTACCTGAGACAGAGAGCAATCCTAAACAGGTTTACACAGAATCCTATTGAAGTCTACTCAGTGGGGCTCACTCCAGGAGAGTCTTCTTAAGATTGCACTGATAATACCTTGCCAGTGAGTTTCATGGCCATGCAGAGATTTAAAACTCCATGGGTTACAGATTAGTCTAGTTAGTGGTAATTTAGATTTTTATTTTTTTCCCCTCCTTATTCAGTGAGGACTCTTTTATTTGAAGAAAGTGAAATCTGCCTGATGATTCATCCTCTCTGGATGAGTGAGAAACCCATGCCGGCTGTGATCATTTAAAAACAGTGTACTGACTCGCTGTGCCAACTGTGGCTGGACAGTTCCCAAAGTAACCATTTAAATGTAACATTTATTTATTTTATTTATTTTATTTTATTATTTCACATTTTTACCCTGCCCTCTCCGCAAACGGGCTCAGGGCGGCTTACATCTGGGCTGTGCTTCCCTCGGTTCAGTAAGCACTTAATGTCAACAAGCAATTTTGGGTTTTGTTTTGTGATAGGGGATGACGGATGAAGAAGAAGACAAGCTGCTAGCCTTAAGAGACTTCATGCTGAAATCCAACAAGGCGAAGGCTAACATAGTGGACCAGAGCCACCTTCACGACAGCACCCAGAAAGGAGTGATTGACTTGGCCGCTCTGGGTATAACGGGGAGACAAGTTGACCTGGTCAAAATGAAACAGGAATCTGATGACAAACGTGGTTAGTACAGAACTGTGGCTCATGTCCCCTTGCCCTGTTATGGTCTTTTTTGAAGATGTAAAATAACATTTCGCTAGCCATACTGTGTGTCCACCAATTCCATATCTGGCAGGAATGCCTGCTTGCTTCTTATTTCGCAGATTAAAGAGTGAAATTCACACTACAGAGAGAATGTTCAAAGTGTGCATTACAACTAAATTTGTTCACATATTCAGCTGAGAGTGATAAGAAATGAAGTGATCTGCTTGTGTGCTGTGAACCTGCCCTTAGGCAGGATGGCTACAACCTCAAGGGATGAACTGCATGCGAGAATGAGCCACTGGAATTCACACAGATGGAAGTTTTGTATCAATTCAAAGGCCTTTTTTTCAGATGTTCAACTACAAGTTGACTCTTGGTGCTTGGCGGGGGGCAACAGTGGGAGGGCTTCTAGTGTCCTGGCCCCACTGCTGGACCTCCTGAAGGCACCTGGTGTTTTTGGCCGCTGTGTGACACAGAGTGTTGGACTGGATGGGCCACTGGCCTGATCCAGCATTGGCTTCTCTTATGTTCTTAAGTGAATCAACCTTCGGTTTTATGGGAGCCAGCATGGTGTAGTGGTTAAGAGCAGCGACTCTAATTTGGAGAACTGGGCTTGATTCCCAACTCTTCCATGGGAAGCCTGCTGGCTGACCTCCAGCCAGTCACAGTGCTCTCTCAGAACTCTCTCAGCCCCACCTACCTCACAAGGTGCCTGTTGTGGGGAGAAGAAGGGAAGGTGATTGATTGTAAGCGACTCTGAGACTCCTTAGGGTAGAGAAAAGCGAGGTACAAAAAACCCCAATTCTTCTTCTTTGGGTGGAAGACAAAGCTATCGTACCAAACCTGGCTCTCTCTCTCATGGCCTCCAGGAGTGTTTCCCTAACCACTGAGTCCACTTTCTTCTACTGCACCATACCTTGCCAGTTACTCAGATACATGCAAAATAGGAAAATACGCGTGTTTGATTTGTTTAACCGTATAGTTTGTTTTTGACCACAAATCATCAATCCATGAAAATGCCTGTGCACCTGACAAAATGCATTGCTATATCATATCAATACAAAAATTCAGCAGTGTGGTATTTTACAGCATTACTTAAAGACTAGATTTTAAAGCTGTAAAGACACAATAAGTACAAATGACTGAGCTCAAGACACTGACCAGTCGAAAAGTACTGCTCTATATCTTTTTCAAATAATGATCTTTTTGGATGTAATTAGTCCAGGATATTGCAGCTTTTGGACCTGAAATGGAATCTCCAAAACAAATGCTGTTTCCGAACTAGCTTGCTTGTGCATGCAGCTGGTGTTTTGCTGTCTTGTTGGAAACATGATCCTATTTCATACCAGCAGTAATCTTCCCTTTGTCAAATTATTTATCTGTTTCTTCTTAAATGCTGAGTCTAGCTTAATGCTGAGAGCACAAATTGCACTGTTTATCCACTCTCTCTGTGCAAAGAGTTGCTGATGACATAAATGATCTGTGGAGTTTAATTTGAAGATTATTTAGAGTGCAGTCCTGAACAGAGCTACAGCTTCTTGATCCATTGACTTCAATGAACCTAGAAGAGTATAACTCTGCTTAGATATGCTCTATAAGGCTGGTGATGGATTGAACTCTTTACATCAGTCATTGTTTTAACAGCTGATTTAAATCAACTCACAATTCTGCCCCCTCTTGATTAACATGATACTATACTACATCAATATGAGTAACTCAAGTTTTTGCTTACACTGCTAAAGGTCAGGGCCACTCTTGAAGATTTGTTACAATCACTTATATGCAGCCTTCTTATAATCCTTCTTTTGGGACTTGTTGGTTTTTAGCTAGAAAGCATGTGAAGCAAGATTCAAATGTAAATGAAGAATGGAAGAGCATGTTTGGCTCTTTGGAACCTTCTAATGTCCCCCAGCCAATGACCAAAGGACACAGCCAAGCCACAGAACAAGAAATCGCCCAGACCAACAAACCTCTTCGATCGGAGTCTTCCGCTGGCATTTGTGCTCCTTTGTCATCCTCTCCGCAGGTATTTCCAGGCATATTTCTTATTTGCGTTATACCCAATTCTTAGTAAGGAAGAAGGAGCCAATAGGGGTGTTATTAACATATAGGGATATTTTTCTGACTCACTATTCAATCATCTTTTGTAATGGCTGGGTAAAAACAAGGTCCATTTTGTACCTGATCAGCTGCCTGAGGGCACCTTCCCCCCCACACAGGTCAGGACACCTTCTAAACCAGATGTTGTGGAGTAAATTGGATGTTGAAGTGGATGGAGAGCCAGCCAGTGCTGGCGAGATCTGGAACTCTCAATTCACCTGAATCTTGATGTGATATCATTATCATTACTTAATATCATTCCTCTTTGGGAGTGTAGCTACAAGACCTTGCTTTGGCAAGAAATGGGTAATCTGTATTTAGGATGCCATCTCTGAAATATTAACCTCTGAATCTCAATCGGAAGTGGCCTTTCAATAGCAGCTGTATTTTTATTTCACCCCGTCCTCTAAGGGGGAATTTGAACCTTGGCCTCCCAAGTCTAACGTGTGTGTGTGTGTGTGTGTGTGTGTGTAAAGTGTCATCAAGTCACAGTCAATTTATGGCAACCCCAGTAATGGGCTTTCAAAGCTAGTGAGAAGCAGAGGTGGGTTACCATTGCCTCCCTCTGAACAGCCGTCTTTGGTGCAGCTCCCTTCCAAGTACTGACACCCCCCACCCCCAGTTTCCGAGGTCTGATGAGGCCAGGCTACACTGTGCCACCTTTCCTCCAAGTCTAACATGTCAACCGCTATATCACACTGGTCTCCATGCATGGTTTTTTTTAAACGCTTAAAGTTTATTAACAACAGAAAGAGAGAAATAATGAACTTTAAAAAAAATCAGTGAGCTTAGGGCTGCATGGTAAGTTGAATGATATTATGATTTATGGGTTTCAGGCAGCTGATGGAACTGTTGTCCCAGCCAGGAAACCAACCATACAAGTTTTGAGCAGCATAGCTTCTCCCTCCACGTACCAGCTGCGCATCACCACTTGTAAAACGGAGCTTCAGCAGCTCATCCAGCAGAAGCGAGAGCAGTGCAATGCCGAAAGGATTGCCAAGCAGATGATGGAGAATGCAGAATGGGAGAGCAAGCCGCCCCCGCCAGGTGATTCTCCACATTCCTTTGGGAAAAGTGCTGTTACGAGGGAGGGGAGACCTAAAAAAGTCTCTTTTGGTCCCAGTGATGGGAAGGTCTGCTCGTGGGGAGTGTGGATTATGAGGAGCCCTCTTAATGGGTCCAGAGTATTGAGCATAATTTGCACATTCCCACTATAGTACTGATAGCATCAATGCTTTATTGTCCTTTAATACTTAGGATCTTTTAGGAAAAGAGTATGCAGATTTGATTTAGGAACTCCATTTGATTCGGGATGTGTGGCTGCACAAAAAATTAAAAAAAACACTGACCTTATGGCATCTAAGTTGGCAGCTGAATGATTTTCTTGCAGTGTTTCCAGCTCAGTGTTTCAGATGAGGCAGCCAAGACATGGACCCCTAAAAACTGCTTTGAGAACACTGCTGGTTGATAATAAGAAGGGGCCAGGCAGTGAGCCTTTGGTCTTTGACCTCACAAATTGCAGGGGGCTGCTGGGGTGAGAGAGAAGAAAAAAGCATTTAATGTGGCACAACCGCCAAAGCCAGGCAGGAAATGTGGCTTTTACTGATGGCCTGTCCACACATCATTTTGGGGTATAATAAGATGCACACACCTATTCAAACCCAGCATGCGTTAAGGATCATGACAGCAGCGGTACAGGTGTGTGTGTTCCACTCCTGATGCATTTGGGAGGAGACCAGGGTATGCACTGGCTTTCTTGCATCTATTAGGGTTACTCCTCAGGACATTTTGAATGGTGGAATTTTGAGAGACTGCCCATAATGAATATGGCTTTCAAGTGCATCTCTTTACAAACAGCAAGATTTCTATCTGTGAGTTTTAAGAGAGCCAGTTGATAGCTCTTTTTAACTTACATATACCATTTTGACTATAGTCCCACTTCCCATTTGTCACATTATCTTGCCTGACATTCTTTGGAACAAACCACAGGCAAGATTTTGACCCACTTGAGACTCTTTTTCATATTTGTTTTAGAGCAGAAAAAACCCATATCTCATCAATACTGTTGCGTTGTCCAAATGTCTTTGGGTCCTTTTCACAAAGCTGAAAATAATTAAGTTGTGTGTGGTAAAGACAACCCCCCCCCCCACCAGCTTCAAGGGGCAGGATAAGAAGTACTGGTTTTGTGGTTAGTTTTGAAATTATATAATCCATTTGCCCTGATCTAGCAAGTCAAGTATATATCTAGGGATAATGCCTGCTGTATTTGGACAAATGGATTTTCTGCGTGTATGGACAGTACTGGCTCATTTGACTGAGTAAACCTTGCAAGCATAGAGCCCCTTTTGGCTCAGCATTGGATCACCGGGTTGGAGAGTGACTGGTACAGAATTCCACAGGGCTTCAGTGTGAATGAAAAGAGTTATGTAGGCCATTGCTTTCAAGATAGCACACATTGGATCTATAGGGATCTTTTGATAACATTTGCTTTGTTTGTTTATATTCCTAAAGCAAAATATTATTAGTCAAGCAACCAGAGCTAATGCTCTTGGTGGATAGAGAGGGCTTTCCCTCGCCTTTAATTCCGTATGTTTGTTTAATATTTGTTTAATATTAATGTTTGTTTTTATTAACTTTTTATTTATGCATGCTTCCATATTAAAGACTCTTTTGCATCCAGCATCACAGGCTTAAGGGAAACCAATAAGTTTCCTTTCCTCTTAACAATGTTCAGTCCCAGTACAATAATGGGAACTGAAAGCTTGGTATGGTACCTTGGTTACTGTACAAATGGGCAGAGAGGCTGTTGGATGGATCCTCTAGTTCTCTGCCAGAAAGAAAACAAATCTTTTTTTTTTGCTGGTCTGCTTAGGATGGCATCCCAAAGGGCTTCTGGTTGCTCACCTTCATGAGCACAAGTCCGCAGTGAACCGCATTCGAGTCTCTGATGAGCATTCTATTTTTGCCACATGCTCAAATGATGGAACAGTGAAAATCTGGAACAGTCAGAAAATGGAGGGCAAGACTACCACCACCAGGTAATGGGGGCAACATGGAGAAGGGGCCAGCTCTTGCGCTGCTGACTGTTTCTTCGCTTGGGCATAAAGTTAAACTCACATCTCCACATGAGAGATTTTAAATATGTTCACATGATTTCTTCAACGTGTGCACATACAGGAGTGGGTTGCCATGAATAATGTGGTATTTCCTTTTGACTTTTCCCCCCTCAATATATATTAGGAACCATTTCCATGTTCTCACATTTCTAATTCTCATCCCTTCCCTAAACTGTAGATCTGTGTGACAAATTCCCTAGTAAAAGCATCTCCTTATCTCCTAGCTAAGTGAGCTACTTCTCACACAACTCTTAAAATCATCTCCTGACTCTCTTCAACCAATCCCTAACACAGCTGTTGATCCTCAGATTTAGTTTGTCATGGCTTCTTTCAAGAAAATCTTGGGGACTGTAGCTGTGTGGCTGAAGAGAGACTTCTTAAAGGAGTAAGCAGGTCAGGAACAGAGAAATCATTCCTCCCTCTCTGCTCATTTGTCAATATGACGAGCTTGAGGATCAGGTTAGAGGATTAATCCACTTGAATTCCCTCTTTCACTATTATCACTGTAGGATTACCATTTCCCAGAATTCCATGATAGTCAAGTAAAAGGTCCATGGATGAACAGGGATCATTTCCACTGATTTCTTCCCTCCAGTGACCTCTGACTCTTCTCTGCAGGGGACATTTGAACTACAGTGGGAGGAGGGAGATGGGGAAATTGCACTCTGCAGAAGAAACAGTTCATCTGGGGGAAATTTTGGATGAGACATGACATTTGACTGGTTTACAAAATAGGACATGATGTGTGACCAACTTATTTGGCATTTGCGGTGCAATGTTTTATTGCGTGTTAGTACCCACTTTGTGTGGAACGGTTAGACAACACTAGCAGAATGTTCCTTTCTGTTTTCTACAACAGATCAATTTTGACATATTCTCGGATTGGAGGGCGAGTTACGACACTTACCTTTTGCCAGGGCTCTCACTACTTGGCTATAGCTTCAGATAATGGAGCGATTCAGCTTCTTGGGATTGAAACTTCGAAGCTACCGAAATCTCCTAAAATTCTTCCAATACAAAGCAGGTGTGTGTCAGTCTTTTCACTGAATTATTGTGCTTCCACTGGCAGGTTCATAGTAACAGTCTCTTCTGACCCAAATGGGAGGTAAAGAGCTGCATAGTGAAGCTGAAGAAGGGTTTAAGAGGAGTTAGTTTTTATACCATGCTTTTCTCTACCCCAAGGAGTCTGAAAGTGGGTTACAATCACCTTCCCTTCCTCTCCCCACAACAGGCACCTTGTGAGGTAGGTGGGCTGAGGGAACTGTGACTGGCCCAAGGTCACCTAGCAGGCTTCATGTGGAGGAGGAGAGGGGTATCAAACCCAGTTCTACAGATTAGAGTCTGCCGCTCTTAACCACTATGCCATGCTGCCTTTCACGCACGAACACTCACAGATGTTCTATTCATAGAGTAGAAAATAGGTGCGAGAATGGACTGTAACAGTTCAGGCTGCGGGATCACAATTTTGAATGTACCGTGCATTAAAAAAGAAATTGCACTTCCCTGTAAGTAGAAGACTAGCACATAGGGAATGGGGTGGGCAAGAGCCTTTCTTCCCGAGGTGTTACATCTGCGCACACAGAGATTTATTTAACATGGGAGTGCATTGAAAAATGGCACCTCCTGTTTGCCATCTGAAGTCACCCTCAGGATTCTTGCACTTCATGTTCCTCCTAACATGGGCCAAGTGACTACTTGAGGAATGAGGAAGGACTGCTTGCAGCCAGAGGGGGAGAACCTCCAGTTAGATTCACTAGCCAGCTGCATGTCCCCAAGAAGGCAGCACATAGGAAAGAGGTGAAAGTCCCAAGGGTTCCAGCATTCTAAGATCATGCAGAATTTCACCAGCACTTAAACCAAGATGATTGCCCCTTCTTTGTTTCCAGGTTTCTAGATCAGAAGGACGATGGCTGCGTGGTAGACATGCATCACTTTAATTCAGGGGCCCAGTCTGTGCTGACTTACGCCACGGTAAACGGTTCCTTAGTTGGATGGGACCTCAGATCCTCTAACAACGCCTGGGTATTAAAGCATGATTTAAGGCTGGGACTTATAACCTCATTTGCTGTGGACATACACCAGTGTTGGCTCTGTATTGGTAAGATACCATTTGTCATTTTTTATTTATTGCTGTGCACTTAAAACTGCCATTTGCAAGACAAGGTTTGCTTTCAGGAAGGCCAGCATAGCCCAGGGACTGGAGAGTTTGGCTTGAGTCTGCATTCGAATTCCTACTTTTCTCAAAGACTCTGTGTCTTAATAGTAACTTGCTTTACAGGGCTGTTCTGAGAGCAGTCATAACATAAGCATTAAAATGTATCGTCGATTTTCTAAAAAGTGCTGTAGCAGTAGAAGAGAGAAAGATGTCTGAATATTGTACATACCGATTCATGTCCTGTCATTGCTAAAGAGGTTGCTTAAAAGGCTGTAAATTGGTGACCGAGATTCTCTTTTATTCACAAGGCACAAGCAGTGGTACCATGGCATGCTGGGATATGAGGTTCCAGTTACCTATCTCCAGCCATTCCCACCCTTCCAGGGCACGAATCAGGCGCCTGCTGATGCATCCCCTCTCCCAGTCTTGGGTTATCGCAGGTAGATAATCGTCTTATCGTCTTCTTTCCTTTTCTTCAGTAATTTCAACATTGGCAAGTTGGGGCTCATTAACCATGTCCAAACTGGATGTCTGGCTTCTGCAAACCCAGGAAGTTCAGTTTGAAGAGGTGGAGCAACCACCACTTCATGAAGCTGAAATCTTTACTATTCTTGGCTGCTAAGACTGGTGACTTTCCTAAGTCTGTCCTGCTGAAGCTAATTATGAAGGGCAGCTTGCTTTGAAGTTGGAGGTGGGAATTAATAATGGCTGGGTTTTCCTACTACTCTGTCTGTTTCCTACTACTCTGTTTAATGTAGTGTATACTACTGTGAGGGCTTCTGCATTCATAGCATTTGCATCAGCAGTGGTAAATGTTGTTTTAAGAACTGTAAGCTCACCTGGGAGCCTCCATGTTGTCGTGGAAGGACAGGCAACAAAAGACAGTGGTTCTGTTCAGCTGCAGGTCAATTCACGTGGAACATGTGGCCGCCTTGTTAGGTGAAGTAACACAGACTAAGGTGTGTATATGGAAAGGCCTGAGGAAAAAGAGGGACTTTGAAAGTCTGCAAGATTGTGGGTTGCAGTTTTGAAAGAGAGGGGAAATAGCTTGTGGTTGGGTGGGAGCATTTGGCAGGCCTGTCAACGTGAGCAGAACCACATGGCAACCTGGAAAAACCCTGAAGAGTCAGCATTTCAGGATTCTCCCTGGCAGCTGGATTATTCGGTCAGACTCCTAGGAGCTGGAGCTCTCTCCCTCTGTCTTTCATGAGGAAGAGGCATGAGAGTATTGTAAACACTGAGGTTGAATGAGGGTATGTGAGAAATGCGGGAAATTCTCCCTTGCTCTGCACAAGAACAGGTTGCAGTGAATGCTGAGAAGCAGCTATCGTTTTGTTTTTAACTCATTTAACTTTTTAAAAAATGTTTATTTATTTGATGAATACATAGAAACACTGATACAATTTTTTATGAAGCTGTGAGTCTTAACACACGGCCCACACCATCCTTTTGGTGTAACTGTTGTCAATGGCTTTTCCATAGCTGTTCAAGGCAACAATGAAGTCTCGATGTGGGATATGGAAACAGGAGACCGACGCTTCACACTGTGGGCCAGCAGTGCCCCTCCTCTCTCAGAACTGCAGGTTTGGCTTTCTGGTTCTTGAGCTGGGGACAGAATGTTGCAGTCCTCTGCAGATTTGGGTTTGATGGAGGTAGGGGGACCTAAGGCCAATGGTACCACTTCAGTGCAATAGGTAGCCAGAACATAATTTAAATTTTTGAGTGTAAAATTTTGAATTTTTGCACTGAAATGTTCTGCTTCTAAAGAAACATTATTGCAGGAGAATCCCTGCCGGTTTTCAGCAGAACCTCCAGCAGTGTAAATGTTTTCAGGATTAATAGCTTGATGCTGCTATAGTCTTTTAATTATTATAAATTGGCCATAATTCACAAAGCTGCTTTTCTGCCCATTAGCCTTCACCTCATAGTGTTCATGGAATATACTGCAGCCCTGCAGATGGAAATCCTATATTACTGACTGCAGGCTCTGATATGAAGATCAGGTAATTTCCAAGAAACATTCATAATTGAGTCTCAACATTTCACCATCTGTGATGCCCTGACCTAGATAGCACAGGCTAGCCCAGTCTTGTCAGATCTCAGAAGTTAACCAGGGTCAGCCTTGGCTAGTATTTGGAAGGAAGACCTCCAAGGAATACCAGGGCTGTGATGCAGAGTCAGGCAATGGCAAGCCACTTCTGAAATGTCTCCTGCCTTAAAAACAAGTCTAGCTCACCACCTAGTGCTGCATAACTCTAAAAGAGCTAGAACTTCTGGCTCCCAGACAATCTTAGGATCTCCTGGCTATTCTACACACAATGCCATACTATAATAATAATAATAATAATAATAATAATAGTCTGTGATGTTCTTGCTTGCATCAAACCTGTCAGAAGTAAGACAGTACCTTTTCTGAGGTTGTGTTTTTTCTACCTGTCTGTAAATGTGGAGCTCCTAGATTATGTCTAGGGCACATTCCAGATTGGTGGAACAGGGGAGCCTTCCTCTGGAGGAAGAGGTGTTTTCCACCAAGGGAAGGCTCTACCTTTACTGGAACAGAACCTTTGAATGCAACCCAGTAGTTATTGGGTACGATGTTCGCTGAAATGATAGCTTCAGTAATGCAATCTTAAAACAGAGTTATACCCTTTTAAATCCATTAAAGTCAATGGGCTTAAAAGGGTGTAACTCTGTTTAGGATTGCACTGCTATTCTTGAATATAGAAATCACCTAGGAAGCCTCCAGTTTGCAAGATCTGAACAAAGTCATTAATGATAGGATGTTTTGGAGGTCATTAATAATGCAGTCATCTTAAGTTGGAAGTGACTTGGTGGCACATAACACACATAAGTAGCCTTCCTAAAACCCTGAGATCTAACCACCAGTAAACTGAGTGCCAAGCTGGAGAGACATTTGGGGTGATTCTGTACTGCATTTCTTATAATAGGAACCTTAGAAAGTCATTTTAAAGGCTAAAAGGATTCCATCTAAATATTTTATATGTTCCTGTGGGTTTTTTTCCCCATTCAGATTCTGGGATCTAGCATACCCTGAGAGGTCCTACGTTGTTGCTGGAGGTTCCAGCGGCCCATCTGTTTCTTACTACAGGAAGATCATTGAAGGCACAGAAGTGGTTCAGGTATGCTGCTTCTTATTTTCATATCCAAGACTGATTCTGAGACCAGTTTCAACATCCCCGTGCATCGGCTAGCTGTCCCTTTAGGACTTCTAAGTTAATTTGTCAAGGACAGGACTCAGATAACGGCTTCCAAATGGAGGGTTTTCGGACGCAGAGATTGCATTCCCCCTCCATTCCCCCCCACCAGCATAGGTGAGACAGTCTAAATGAAAAAAAGCAACAACCAAAAAACAGGTACTGTTTCTCAAAGTAGCTCTCTGTTTGCATTATACCGAGCTCCTCCGAATTTATGCTAAGTGGCACAGTCAGCAGTGCAAAAAGCTATCCTCTGGCTGGCCATTACTAGCTCTTGTGCATTTTGCTTGTTTAATCCTAGATTAGTGTTCCAGTACTTTTGAGCAGAGCATCAAAGGAAAGCACAATCATTTTTTTAAAAGTTTTTAAAATCTTCCTAAAGGGACACAGTTCTGGACAATCATATCAGCATTACCAATGGCAGCAGAACCAATAGATGGCTAAATAAACAGTACTTGATACACAGCCCAGGTTAGCCCAGTCTCATCAGATCTCAGAAGCTAAGCAAGGCCGACCCTGGTCAGTATTTGGAAGGGAGACTGCCAAGTAATACTAGGGTTGTGATGCAAACCACCTCTGAAAGTCTCTTGCCTTAAAAACCCCCACAGTCTCGCCATAAGTCAGCTGTCACTTGACGGCAAAAAAAAAAGACACACTAGCAATTTCCCATAGTATAGTGCATTCCCATAAACTGCTGTTAAGCTGGAAACTGGAAAGCCCCTGGAAACTATGGCAACATTCTTGTGACCTTTGACCACCGTTACACTTTGTGATTTCTCCTCACTGACAGGAAATTCAGAATAAGCAGAAAGTGGGTCCCACAGATGAAACCCCTCGAAGGGGCCCAGAATCGCTACCTGTTGGACACCATGATATTATTACAGACATTGCTACTTTCCAGACAACTCAAGGGTTCATAGTTACAGCATCCCGAGACGGCATTGTAAAAGTGTGGAAATGAAGATTGCACTAATTTGTATTTACTGTAAATACTTGTAATAAAGGTTAAAAAAAATTGCTTCCAGAACATGAAACAATAGACTGTGAGGCTGATGAAGGTAATTGCTCTTGCCAGTGTTATCGCTGTAATACTAGTGGCCATTTCAGAGCTCCCTGTTTTATTAAGTAGCTTGGTTTATGTAGCACTTTCCAGCAGTACCAAATGAAAGCAATTAGAATGAAGAACTGTGATACTGCTTGGAAGCCTTTATCATTTCTTCTGCCTGTTATAAACATGATAAAACACTGTTATGTTTCACACCAGCAATATTTATGGAAACTGACTTTTTGTTACAGACTGGACAAGAGAAAGTTATAAAGTTAATTTTGCACTATTGTTCACATATATTCAAATTCTTGTATACTTCTTATTGAAAAATAAATTGTTTGGATCACTCCTCTGTTCCTAGGTTGTGGGGAAAGGCTACTGATGACACAGTTGTATGTCCCTTTACAGATCATGTTAAATAATTTGATTCTGGGCTTGCTCTCATGTAACAACCATGCAAATCAGAGGCTCTCTCGTTCCCCTCAGCCCGCCCCACTCGAATTTTCCGAGGACTAGAGCGCCCCTTCCCCCCACAAAACTGCGTGGTCAGTCTTAAATGGTATCCTGCAAGAAAACAGCTGCTGGAGTAGGGCTCCGTTCTGTGGTCTCAGTGATGTCCAACGTGCATCTGTATGGAACTACCAGAGTGGGGCTGGATCCAGCCGCCTTTTCTGCTGGTGAAAATGGAAAGAGGGGTTGTGTAAGCTGCTCTGAGCCTGTGTAGCGGGGAGAGCGGCCTATAAGTCTAATAATAAATAAATTAAATTCCCTTTGACCACCAAAAAAAGGAGGCTGTGCTAGGCATCATGAGACCTGCATGTACAAAAGCCACATAGGACGGCTGAGGAGAACGGAGTGGAAAAGGTGGCTGAATCCAACCCATCAGCCTTTTGCAAAGAGTTGTTACTCCAGCTGGTGTGCCTGTCTTGTGCGAAAGATCCACACAGGCCATGAGGAAGATAGGCATGTGGCTGTGGCCACTGAACAATGTGCAAGTTCTGTGGACTGAACTCCCAGAAAAAAAGACTTCTCATTGTGCTCCTCTAATGTTTCCGAGGCACCTGACTCACCCAGCGTGTTGGTTGCAGTCTGAAGCCGAGTTGTTCAAGGGAAGCTGTTTTGCAGTGAGGCACTGAGTCCCTTTCTCAGCCTTCCTCGTCAGATCTTTGATCCTTCCATACTGTCTATTACGTCTTGAGTTTTGGGTAGAGGCTTGCTTGACTTTTCACTTCTTCAGCAAAATGCCTTCCAGCCAAATCTTGCAGAACCTGTACTTTTTTCCAGGTAAAAGTGAAACCAACCCGATCCCTTTTCATAAATGAGAAACAATTATTTAACCTTTCTTTCTTTGCTCAATTTTTGGAGATTCTTCTATTAGGAACTTCCTTTTATTTTAAAACAAATAACTTAAAAACCAGCCTGTATTCAGGTTGTGTTTTATTCCCATTTTGAGAACACACTGAAGAAAAGAAGTATGCTGTTGCATGCAGCACAAGTTGCCGTCCACATTTTCTACAACTAGAGACAGTAATGGGCAAAAGTAATTGTATTTAATAAAAGAAATGTGTGAAAATAGTATCACCATCAGTATGATGTTCAGAACAGCTACCCAAAAGAACAGAAGCATGCATAGGTGGAAACTTATGTCATTGCAGAAACAGATGCTTTCCTTTCAAGACTATGTATATGGAATGGAGTTGTGTAAAGGGGGGGGGGGGCGTGAACCAGTTCCAAAACAAAGGCTACTGAGAGCTCTGCATGTGTGGAGCAGGACTCGAACTTTCCAGTTTGGGGGGGGGGGGATGTCAGTTTTTCAGGTGTACAAGATCTGGATTGTTTTCCTTCCCCCTACATCTGAACTACAAACTGAAGAACGAATGTAGCCAGCTTGGGCCATGCCATCCAGATGAGGAACTCACCAGAGGCTGTTGCCTGACAGACCAGCCAACTTCGTAGTATGTTGTGCTCTCTTGGTTCAGTATAAAATGGTACAATCTGAAATGCAAGAAGGTGCCATCTGGATGTGACTGTCCACTGCTAGTCCTGAGCCCTATTCAGTTGTTATGCTTTTAGGGCTCCCACCTCACATAACTGGTGTGTGCTTTGCTCGCAGTCCTTATAATCACAGTCACAATTTTGTATGAAAATGCCAATATGTTTTCTAGCTTTGGTACACAGCACGTACATTCTTCTGGTTATGCACACCAAACCTGGAAAATACCTATTCACACAAAATAGCAGCTGCAGATATTGAGAGGATAATGTGTATTGGATCACTAAAATCATTTCAAAGCCTACATAATTGTATTGTATTGAACTACTTTGATAGACTGAGCTATGGTGCATTTGACTGTTTAACGCTAGTGTTCTGGCACTCGGGAAGAGCATCAAAGCATAACCACCAAGAGTGTTTAAAGAAAGCAAAATAGTTTTTTTGAAAAGTTCACATGATGTAGGGCTGAGCAGACCTCAATGATGGCATCAAAGCTTACAACCAATAGAAGTCTGGCCCACAGAATCATATTCTGCACAGCAGATCCAACAGCACTGAATACACTAGTGATTTCTTTTCAGAGCCCACCAATGGCATTGTATTAAACTACTTTGAATTATGTAGCACCTTCTAAAACGGCTATCAGCGACATCATAGCATACATTCCTTAACAAAGCATGGCTGAAGATTTCAGTTCTAGTGTGTTTCTTGGCTTGTTGGCACATAGTATACGGCCATGCAGAACAGAGGTTCCTGCAAGACAGTTGCAGCCATATAGTACAAGCCCCCACCCCAGTACATAACAAACCACAAAAACCATATTTCACAACAAATTCCAACTTCAGGTATAGGCTAATGGGGTCTGAACTTGCTAAGAATGGGAAGGGGAAAGATCTTGGGCTTATTGTGGATAGCTCAATGAAAGTGTTGGTCTAGTGTGTTGCAGCAGTAAAAAAAATGCAAACTCTATGTCAGGGATTATTAGGAAAGGGACTGAGACTGAAACAGTCAATATAATAATGGCCCTGTAGAGATCTATGGTTCAGCCTCCTTTGGAATACTGTACAGTTCTGATCAACGTATTTCAAAAAGGTCATATCAGAGTGGGGGAGAGTACAGAAGAGGGCAACCAAGATGATTAGGGGGTTGGAGCACCTTCCCTATGAGGAAAGGCTGAAGAGTCTGAGACTTTTCAAAGAGACAACTGGGGGGGACGACGACATGATTGTGGTTTATAAAATTATGCACGGAGTGGAGAAAGCTGACAGATTCTTTACCTCCCTCTCTCAAAATACTAGAACTCAATGGCATCAAGTGAAACTGATGGGCAGTAGATTCAGGACAGAGAAAAGGACATAATACTTTACACAGAGAGATATTAAAATGTGGAATTTGCTGCCAAAGGATGTGGTGATGGCCATAGGAATAAACCACTATAGAGGGGAATTAGATTCATGGAGGATAGGTCTATCCATGGCTACTAGCAATGGTAACTGAGGAGAGCCTCCATGCCCAGAAGCACTAAGCATCTGAACCCCAGGGCCAGGAAGCAACATCAGGGAAAGACCTCAGCCTCTATGCCCTGCTGTCAGCCCACCAGTTCCAGCAGGGCTCTTATGTTTGTATGAAAAGCACCACCAGTATAAGGATTTGCAAAGTTTTCACGTGTTCCCCCATCCATAGGGTGACACGAATACCCTGTTTTTTACAATAGCCTTTAAACACTACAGGAGCACGAGGTGAGGCACTTGTGTGGTGGTGGGGGGCTCACCCCAAGGCAAGTCAAGCTCCTGCATTCATGTGGGCAGGGCCTGCTGCTGTGGGTGGAACCATCATCCTGTTGCAGCATTGATTCCATGAGAAAAACCACACAACACAATCTGTAACAAAGAAAGTTTCAGGTGGGCAGCCCTATGAGTCTGTAGAAGTAGATCCAAACTTGAGTCTAGCAGCACCTAAAGGGATCTAGTTAAGTGACCTTTGACTCACGGAAACTTATGGTGGGGGTAAATGCCATCAAGTCACAGCTGACTTATGGTAACTCCTGGTGGGTTTTCAAGGTAAGGGATGTTCAGAAGTGGTTTGCCGTTGCCTGCCTCCGCAACATAATCCTGGTATTCCTTGGAGGTTTCCCATCCAAACACTAGCCAGGGCCAACCCTGTGTCAAGATCGGATGAGATCGGGCTAGCCTGGACTATCCAGGTCAGGGCCACAAAAGCTGATATCTGGGGGGATTTTGTTGGTCTTTAGGTGCTACTGGAGTTGAATTTTAAACAGTAGGAAAGATGTTGTCGTAGTTGCGGGCTTTTCAGCATTACATGAGTCCTGAGGGATGAATCACTCTTCCCATGGCTCTTCAACTAACGTTTAAAGGGCATCGGGCCAGCCAGCTGCTGGGTTGCATCCTGACTGTTCAAGAACAATTCCCTTGTTTCAAGGCACGCTTCATTCTCCAGCCTCAGCGAAAAGTGTCCCACCCTCCAAAATCCTCTTTAGTACTTCCAAGTTTTATAAAAAGTCTTCTGCTGTTCCAATGTTTGAGATCCTGGTTCCTAAACAAATGAACTAATGAGAGCTTCAGAGGTACTGGCAACAATGAGGATTTTTTTTTTTCAAAAAAGAGCACAGTTCTCCTTGACCAGGCTCTGCAGAGGTTTCTTTCTTCAGCCTAAATTTTCATGTTGCTAATTTCCAAGTGCCTGAAAAAAAAGGAAGAAACATGAAGAAAGGGGGGGGGGGATCATTTTTTTCCGTTCCTAAAAGTTACATTAGGCAAGGCTGCATCATCCTAAATTAAACAACTGGCTATCTATTGGCCACTGGTTGGACACAGACCACCTCCGCATTACCGGGGAATGTTGCGGTAACAGAGCCAGGATTTCCTGTCTAAGCAGGAAAATTGGGGGTGGTGTGGAATAGACATACCTTCATTCAGGGTAAGACTCCTGGCAGGGGGGCAGGCCAACCAGACAAGCAGTCCAGCCAAGCAGCTGGAACAGTCTGGCTTATTGGACTCTTTTGCCTCTCTCTCCTGCCTCTCCATACTCAGCCGTATGGGCCCTACTTTGCTCTCCTCTACCCCTGATTACTCCCACATCTTGCAAGGTATGCCAATATTTACCTGCAAAATATGTGGATGTTTAATATTAGGACGCCCTCCAAGTTTAAAAGATTGAAATATGGCCATGCAGACATAACTAATACAGCTTATAGAAATCACTGTGACTTAAGAACACACATAAGTGGTTAGTTCCGAGTAAAAATATTTATTTATTTATTGAATTTGTATCCCACCCTCCCCACAATTCTTCGTTGTCTGCAGATGGTGCTCTTTGTGTTTTAAGGTTTTCTTTTCTGGGATAAGCCAGCAAAGTGCCCACTGAAGGCTGGTTGCGACACTGAGGCCGCGGTCACACGGCCCCTTTAAATCCGGGAGGGCTCCCGGATTTAAAGGGGCTGCATTTTTAAACAGCGGGTTGGGATGTCTAAACATCCCAACCCCTGCGGCACCAAGATCGTTGGCCGCGGCGCTGAATTGGCGGCCGTGGCGGGAACAACGGCTGTGGCTCCGGCAGAGGCGGCGGAGGCCACAGGGGAAGAGGCAGCCGCCGCAGCTGCGGCGGAAGCGGCAGCCGCGGCGGCGGAAACTAGACGTCGGCGGAGGCGGCGGAGGCGGCGGAGGCGACACCAGCTGAGCAGCAAGTGGCGGTGGCGGCCTCCGAGCCGCCATCCACCTTGGTAAGTCGGGGTTGTTGTTTCCCCCCCCCCCCTTTTACACTTGGGCGCATGGATAGCCATGCGCCCAAGTGTAAAAGGGGGGGGGGAATGGCCGGCGGGGCTATCTGGACAGCCCTGCTCTTGCAATGCTTGCGAGAGAGGGCTGTCCAGATAACCTCCAATGCGGGTTCCTCCCGCAACACCCGGGAAAAAATGCGGGAGGAACCCGCATTGGATCCCGCTTCGGCGCGGGACTAGGGGCCGGCCTTCTGGTCAGCCCCTTTAAATGTGGGAGGAAATTGCCTTTCCTCCCGCATTTAAGGCCCGTGTGGCCGCAGCCTGAGTCAGCTTTATGACTCTATGAGTTTAGGCATCCACCCTCACCAGCCCATGAACAGTGGCACATGAGGTTCTTGCCTGCGTAGTCAATAGCCAGTATGCTGGGGACTCTTCTAGACCACTACGTGTGGGCAGAGGTACCTGTACAACCAACAAATACATATGTAATGCTATGAGGGTGGGTCTACTGTACTGTGGACATTGTGAGGAAGGAGAAGATGGAAAATCCCCAGAAGAATCTTCTGTTACATGTGCATGGACCCCTTGGAAGAGATGCAACTAGGAATGCTAGACTTCAGGTGGGACCTGGGGATTCCCTGGAATCACAGCTCATCTCCAGACTACAGAGATCAGTTTCCCTGGAGAAAACTGATACTTTGGAAGGTGGACTTAATGGCATTTTACCCCACTGAGGTCCCTGTCCTCCCCAGGCTCTATCCCCAAATCTCCAGGAGTTTCCCAACCTGGTCCCAACTCTTCTCCCCCCCATTCCCCTGCTGGTGGCCAGGGGGACCTGGGGACCCTAGGTGCAACACAAATGCAGAGGCTTTCCCTGTGGTCAATATTACCACTTGCAGTAAGATTATATCTGTAATCCTATTGGATGTATGTACAGACTTAATCTGGTTAATTAAGGGTATAACTTGTTCGTGAGATTCATGGCCTGCCTTGTGAGATTCTGAATCTTAAAAAGTTTATTTATCTTCATTTATTATTACCTGTCTAACTTTAAGGTATGATCCAGCTCCATGCTCAGTGCGCACAGCTCTCTGATCATGGGGATGGATTAAAAGGAGAGGGAAGGTAGCAGTAAAGGACTGGATCATTTTCTCTTATATTTTTTTTGCACAATATTGTCAAAGAAATCTTTCTTACAATTCTCTGCTGTGGGTTGCTGATGAAATGTTCAGGGGATACTGAGTCTCCAGGCAAATGCTCCAGAACTGCAGGTTCAGTCTCTAGCCTCTTAGCTCTCTTTGACACAGTCTCATCCATTTCAAAGCTAGGGATATAACAACAAAAAAACAATCTGGGTTAATGTGTTTGCAGACATTTCAGTGCAACGCAGTGGATTCATATATAATTGTCATGAAGTCAAATGGCCATCTGACCTTCAAATATTTTATTCATAGCCAGGTTTCCTTCATAAAGTGCACAGGCTTCGGTGTAAGGAAACCGCCTGTGGCAAGATTAGAGTTGACACTGCTGTACCAAAATATAAGCTTCCCACCAATCCTAGCACCTGAGTTCATGATGGGGCAGGGGGTGCATCCATAGACCCAGCAAATATCAGCTAGGAAGACTCCAGTCTAAGAGCTGGATAATTACGTTACATTTTTCATGATTCCCACAGCTGCACAGCAGCTGCAGGGAAAGACATTTTTAAAGTATGCCAGTATCATCTCTTCTGTATTTGTTATGTCCTGGACGCAATTCCACAGACAACCAGGCTGCAATTCTTTATGTGTACACTTGCATGATTCTTTGATGTGACCAAACATGTAATGGCACCGACCATGCGGTCTGACCGCATGGCCTGGAAAAGGTACAAGCTTGAGGTAAAAGAACACTAGCACCCAGGCTCCTAAAGATCCACCGATCAGGGGCTTAGCATATTCAGATGAACCAATGTAATCTCTGGTAGGAAGATTAACCTATCCCGCATTGTGGGTGTGGATGGGGGCGAGGCTTTTCTGTGCATATAAGCTGACCCTCGGGCCACCTCAGGCATGCTTGTTCCTGACCTACAATAAACTTGATCATGCTGAAACTCACTCCAGCAGCCTCCAGCCTCCAGTACTTTTCAGTATTACAGAAAGAAGTTTAAGAGGCAATAATTTGGTGAGGTTTACTTAGTGAGATGAAGGGTCAAATTCCCAAGATCTATCCCCATGTTTAGGTCAGCTACCTCCATTACAATTTCTGCCTTTGCCCAGGACTGACTCTGCACTCAAGCCTCACAAACCATCTTTCCTAAGTTCCCTTATTTTGCAAATTGCTTAAAAGACGTAGATGAAGAATTATAAACATCAGGAAAAGCTCAGCATAAATGCTAACCAGTTATATATGCTTAAATAGAATAAAAATTATAGAGCAGTTTAATACAGATAAATGTTGTAGAAATTATCATGATTATACCTCTAATCTGGGGCTCTAATGCAAGGGAAGTTAGTTGTACCTGAAACCCAGAATCCAAAGAACAGAGTAAAGCAGTTTCACACACCCAATAGGCCTTGGGGGGGGGGGGGGTGTCTGTATTTCTCAAAGAGCAGTCCACATGGCAAACCACTGTTGGAATTTAGGGGACTTTTAAAAGCAGATTTCAATACAGCTCAAAAGTTTGCTACTTGGAAGAAAAAAAGTCAACAATCCTAAATTCTTGGATGCGCCAGCAGAGCTGCCAATGGGGTCACCATTAACTTAGACTTTGCCTTCTACCCAGTGCGAAAGCTTAGAATGAAGAAAGGCTGCATATACCTTTCTTACCATCGACAGAAAGCTTTTAGGCCAGTAGTCTGCATGGCCAGTCTTGGCTTGCTATTTATATATAGAAACTATTATCACATCTTTCCAGATTGAAGTTCCCGAAGCACTAATTTAAGTGAAATGGGAAACCAACAGCTTACTCGATCACAGCAGGATAACTTTAAGAAGATCAGTTGATATTAAATATAGTCTCAGAGCCTTACCAGATAGCATTTGTTTAATTAAAAAGGGTACTGTCTCGGGTAGAACTGAGAGGCAATATAGGGTTGGCCAGGTCCCCTTGTTGATCCAGCAGGGGATTTGGGGGGCATTCTGGGAGTGGCCAGGGACATTGTGCAACGTGATGTCACCTGGAAGTGAGGTCATTGTGTTGGAAATGCTGGGGATGATGGTATGGTTCGGGGGCAAAAGTCTATGATAAATTCATTTTCAAACCATAGTTTTGCCCCCAAATGAGAGCGTCCTCACATGATGTCCCAGATGTGATAACATTCCTTCTGGGTGATACCATCATCCTGGGAATGTCATGCAGCAATGTCCCTGTTTAGTGGTGGGGTTTCCCCCACTGGCCAGCTGGTCCGGGGGGGGGGGGGAAGCCCTCGAAAGTGGAGGATTCCCCACTTGGACCTGGGGGCTGGCAACCCTAGGGCCGTAGGACAGGTTCAGAAGATTCTAACAGACCAACTCTCTAGATCCCTTCAGTGGGCCTTTCCAACAACAGTAGAGAAATGTTCTTCGTAGGTCACAGGAGCAATGGATGATGGTATATTTAGTGCCACAGAAAGACTTGTTAATTCTAAAATTCCATATTCCAAAATGTTTGCATCTCATTATTAACAGCAGGAATAAAAAGTTTCTGCCCCTGCATACGGCATACCACTTTTTGAGCTTTAGCAAAAGTCGAAAAGTGTGTTTCAACAAGATAAGGCCCAACAGGTGAGGGTGTGAGTGAGTACATTTATAAAGACTCCCCATACTCTTTCTAATATATAGAGAGAGCCGGTGTGGTGCAGTGGTTAAGAGCGGTGGACTCTAATCTGGAGAACCAGGTTTGATTCCTCATTCCTCCACATGAAGCCAGCTGGGTGACCTTGGGTCAGTCACAGTTCTCAGAACTCTCTCAGCCCCACCTACCTCACAGGGTGTCTGTTGTGGGGAGAGGAAGGGAAGGCCGCTCTGAAACCAACTCCTCGTCTTCTTCTAATATAACCTTCACACAGATCATCAAACCAAATATTTTGTCTCGCAGGCCTAGAAGTCATTCAGTTTGGTAGGTACATTTCAGCTTAAAGAGCTCCAGTATATTCAACAATATTTCTATCAGACCAGGACAGACTGCTGACTAAAAATGTCATAAGCAGACACTGGCATTCTCAGCAATGCATAATATTGCTTGCAACAAAAGTTAATGCTGGAGCCATTCAAGTGGTCTTAATTTTTTCTCTCCTTGCAATAGCTCAAACAAAGGACCAAGGGACAATAAACAATCTGGTGGCAGAGAAATAGGAAGCTGCAAGGAGAGATGATTGCCCTCAAAATAATCACCCACCCTAAAATCATAAATCTGGTGGAGTAAACCAGGTGAGCCCACATATGACCATTTGAGCTAAGACTTTTATGTGTCACACAGGTATAGTCTCCTACTTCTCTGCACCCATTTAAAACCACTAAACCATGATCTACCACATAGTAAAATAACTGTTTGCAAGCAAAGCTAATGTTGGTATCTTTGCATGTCCTGTCATAGGCTGAGGACAGACTGGCAGTCTGGCCCGCTCTGCCTCTGCTTTAAAAGCGGAGGCAGAGCGGCCGTCCAGACTGCCACATCTGCCCCCCGGAGGCGTCCCAGACTCATCTGGTCCAGCGGCGCGCTCCTCCCGCAGCAGCCGGGCACCACTTCCTAGTGGTGTCCCGGCAGCTGCGCACGCGTTCCACCCGCTTCCGGTGGGTGTGAACGCACACGGGCGGGCAGAACCGCGCGGCGTTCTGCTGCCACCGGTGGAAGGCGCCCACAGTGTGGACACTGCGGGCGGCTTCCTTGCGATGGCATCTGAATGCTGCGCTGCGGGGCAGTTCACCCCAGCTTGTTCTGCCACGCTCCTATAGCGCAGCAGAACTTCAATCTGTCCTCGGCCATAGAAATGATATGACAACTTGTTCAAAAAAACCAACCAATGCTAAAGATAAAAAAGCTTCATCACTTGAACCAATAGAGGCATCAAAATGGCCAGTTAGAATTACAGTGCCTTAGGATATTGGATAACTCTATCCAAAAAGCCTCAGATCTATTTCATTCAAGACCAGATCACTGGTCTATCAAGGTCAACATTTTCTGCTCTAACTAGCAGCTGCTGTCCAGGTTCTTAGGCAGAGGTTCTTTCACATCACCTGGTCCTTTCAACTGGAGAAGCTGGGGACTGAACCTGGGGCCTCTACCACAGAGCCACAGCCTTTCTCCCAACCGTGGATCTCCTATGCACAAGGCCCCTCTACAGCTCTAGTTCATACATATATAGGCTGGAGTTTTTTAGTCACATTTTTGTTCAGCTGAAGTGGCAGCTCACAGTAAGAGAACTTATAGAAAGGAATGGACTCACCTGTATCGGGACTGTAGTGGAACATATATTGGCTCCTGGGTTTTGATGTTTGAACATCTTCTCCTGAGCTGCGCTGGTGGATAGCTGTTGATTTCATCTGTCAAAACAGAAAATACATGGATGGCAGACAAAAACTCAGTGGAGGGATACTGTTGCTACCCAGGCCCCATTTTGTTCTGATCCCCATCTTGGGGTCTGAGATTTTAATTTATGGTTTTCTCTCCCCGCCCCCCCCATCAAAGCAAGTAAACAAGCCTCTGAGCAACACAGGAAAAAAAAGGCAGAGATTGAAGAAGGACCACAACTGATGTATTGGCCTATCTGGGATAGAACAGGCAGTCTCTAGAGCAGGGGTGGCCACACTAGCTTAACATAAGAGCCACAAAGAATAAACGTCAGATGTTTGGGTGCTGCATGAACAAATATTACACACAATTTTTTATTGAAAAATATGTAAATTTGCTTTTTATTAACATTAAATGAGACTGCCAAAAATAAAAACAAAAGGAGTAAGAATAGATATTGATAATACTTATTTGTCCAATGAGATTTATAGACTGGAGGTGGGGGCTTTGAGAATGCATTTAAAGTTAAAGTTGCTTTCTTTCTCTGCTCCCCACTGCCTCAAGCCTACCCAGGGAGGGGAACACTGGCTGGGGAAGGGAAGACTGATCAGAGAGGCATGCCTCCCCTTTGCTTCCCCAGCTGCCCTGCCAGGAGCCACACAATATGTGTGAAAGAGCCACATGTGGCTCACGAGCCACAATTTGGCCACCTCTGTTCTAGAAGATCCTGAGAGAGAAAAACCTCACCTAGAAATGGCAATTATGACAAAATATCAAGGATCCCTTTCTAGAGTTGTCCTGATTTTATCTTATTTTGGTTCATGGAGCACTTCTTCCTGGGCATGCAGTTGGACTCCTTCACTGGTCTCTTTGGTTCCCAAGCTACCACCTATTTTGCCTTCCAAATGGGAACCGAATCTTTCCCTGATATGCACTTTTTGCGTGTTTGTAAGCAACCTGTGTATTGTAAGCTGTGGAGTTCCATGGTTTGGCTCCTTCCTCTCCATTATTTGCTGCCCAGTCATTTAGATCCTATTAGACCTCAAGATCAGCAGCTATCACCCTCTCTTTCATTTAATCTGCTCTCCCACCTTACCTGAATGGAGAAGCTTGCTGTATTAACAGCTAGGTAATAGATGCCTGGGCATATTTTGATTGATTAGATTGGCTAATTATCTCACCATGAGACTGCATTATTCCCTTTAATCAACTTCATTTTTGATTGTATCCTTTCTGTATTCCTTTCATACTTGTATTGAGGCCACGCCCACACCCAAAATTGCCCAGTGTAAGGAAGTGGTCTGCCACTCCATTGGTCCTATCATTGCTTACTTAAGGAGCTCCAGACATGGATTCTAACACTGGCTAAAGATGTCCTCAGTTCTAGGCAATGACCCACACATTAGTACTTCTGGACTAAATAGGGAAACATCAATACAATAGGTAGTACTGGGCTTGATTAACCAGCACAGATTACTCCTTATTTCTAGACAAAGATTGAAAACATGTCTATGGGTGTCACTGTACTGTCAACATCTGTATCACAAATCAGGAGACTGTGGTTACCAAGTGGACTGGCAAAGAAAGTTCAGTGACTATCTGTTGCTGCTGAATGGGGTGAGAAGACGTGTGTGTGTACATTCATGCCTAGAATACAACCAATCTAGCAGAAAATGGAAGAAAAGCCGTGTGAAAAGTCCATCATGAGCTCTCAATTGTGCTCTTCATACTCAGGAAAGCTCATTCATTGAAGTATTTTATGAATAACATTCCTTTGATTCCACTGGGACTGGAAAAAATAGTGCTGGCAAACACTGCAAGTTCTGTTTGGCCTGGAAATCATGTTTCAATCAATCATGCATTCCAAAACAATCTACATTAATCCCTGTTCAACATAGACCAAAAATCTAAAAGCCAGCTACAGTTTAATGTCAGCTTATGTTTTCCCCAGTACTCAATTACATATAAATGTATTATGACGAAGACATGATTTTTCTTTGTAGAAATGAACATAGACCCCCCCAGGTTTTCCAGATGCCTCACAAAAAAGTAAAACAAGTAACTGCATCATCCTCTTGTTGTTTAATTGCATCATCCCCTTGTTTTTTCTATATTATATACATCAGATATGCAAAGAGTAATAATAATAATTATTATCATTTGGCGTTATGTGTGGAGACCCGAAGACTGTCTGGCTGCCTGAAGTACTAGCTCTTTTTTGCACCACTAGGTGATGAGCTAGACTTATTTTGGGGGCTGAAAGAGCTGTGACTGACCCAAAGTCACCCAGCTGGCTTCAAGTGGAAGAATGCAGAATCAAACCCAGTTCTCCAGATTAGAATTCTTCACTTTTTAACAACTACACCACCCTGATTCTCACTGCAAAGGATGAAAAAGCATCCCTGGATATCTGCCAAGCTCTCTAAAAAATAGGACAAAGTTACTTACTCCGGAGAAGATGTAGAAATGGCTTCAGAAACTTCACTGCATATCCAAGTTCAGCCTTGTGGCATCTCCCAAGCTGTACCAGATGCTGCTCCATGGGCCTGCTTGCCAGTTCCCCAAGTTCTACAATGTCATATTCATGCCCCAACGAGAGCACAAACAGAGCATAGCCTTGGCACTTGGCTCTCAGGACTGCATCTTTCAACACTTCCTTGTCCCATTGACTTGTTTCCCCAACAGATATTACAAAAATAGCTTTGTGTTTCCTCTGGTTGGGTGCTTCTGTGAAGACATTGGTGATGGTCCACTGTATAGCATGGCCAAGAGCAGTAGTTCCATTCAGCTGCCAGACAGACTCTTGGATATGCCTCTTCATCTGCTCCTTACTATCATAGGTCATCAAGTCAAACTCGGTCTTAACTGGGCTCTTTTGTGTTTGAGGTCTGAAATCTGGTGGAGCGTGGCTCAACACGGCCACCCTGTCGCCTATCGAAGTGCTTTCTGGTTGTGCAGAAACATCAAAGTTGTCAAGGGATCGGCCTAGGAAATCTTTCAGCTTCATGAATTCAAGAGGGCTCACTTTCCTTGAGCTTTCCAAAATAAAAGCAGCATCTACATAAGCCGGAGGCATGGAGGTTTGGTCATGTAGGCAAGAGGCATTCGGCCTGCATTTGTCTGCAGATGGATAAAAAATTATTTTAACACCACAATGTAAAGAAAGAGAAGCCATGATGGGGGGGGGGGGCTGGTTCTCATGTTCTTTTTTTCACATGCTCTTACCATAGCAAAGTATGCACAGCTGGAATCTTTGTAAAGCTGGTGTATAATCTCCCGCCTGATGAATATTTATAACTTGAAACAGTCCTGAATCATCCATCTGAAAATTATAAAAGATGGGGGTAGGGAAGAAAACTTCTAACTAAACGAGTGGATAATAAAATATCTTATGTGTATAGCTGGTGAGTCCACTGAGGCTTTTCTTCTTTTCTGAGAGGGACAGATGCTTTACTTCTGTGCTTTGTATTCATATCTTTTTGGGTGGCTGTAAAAGCATCTTTGCCCACAATCCAATAAAACAAGAAGTTTAAAGGATAATCTACTCTGATGCCATCATAACAATGACAGAGTGGCTAGAGAACAGAATAGGATTGCAGCCTTCCCCCCTCCCCCACACCCCATCTATGCTGCTCTGAAGGCTGATGACCGTGGGCTGGTCACATACCATTTCCCTCTCTATTTTTTAACCTACATCACAGGGCTGTTGTGAGGGTACAATGGGGAAAGGAGATCAGTGCACATCACCCTAAGCTTCCTGGAGGGAGGCATGCTAAAAAATGTAATAGGCAGACTGAGACAATTCTTGACCTTCTCACTGACACACTTGTAGGAATTTTTAATTGAAGGAAATCCTTATAAAAGTGGGTTCATTGTTTTTTGTATAAGTTTAGGGCTGCGGACAGACTCGTGTTCTGCCGTGCCTCCGTGGCGCGGCAGAACAAGGCGGGAGGAATTGCCCCTGCCGCGCGGCGTTCACACGCAGCCACAAGGAAGCCACCCGCAGTGTCCAGACTGCAGGCAGCTTCTGGCGGCGGCATGCAAACACCGCGCAGCTCCCCTGGCTGGCGCACATTCACACCCGCTGGAAGCGGTTGGAATGCGCGCCACAGCAGCTGGGACACCACTTTTAAGTGGTGCCCAGCTGCTACGGGAGGAGCGCAGCCCCGGACGCGTTGCGTCCGGCCCGCCTCCTCCAGGCAGATGTGGCAGTCTGGACTGCCACTCTGCCTCCGCTTTTAAAGCAGAGGCAGAGCGGGCCAGACTGCCAGTCTGTCCTCAGCCTTAGTAAAGCAACTTAATTAAAGAGCAAGCCTTAAAGCAGAGGTGCTGAACTCATTTGTCATGAGGGACAGATCTGACATAAATGTCACTTTGTCGGGTCGGGCCACATGTGCCATGAAACGTAATGCCAGGTACTGGAAATAGAAACTGTGTAAAGGACAGCAGCTGGTAAGCTCTGAGATGGTGTGTCCTCACTGCAAGGCCCCATGGGGTGGGAGGGGGGTACAGAGGAAAACCCACATAGGCAGACTGGAGAGGCAGCAGTGCAGTGCTGGGCAGATACTCCCATGATGCTTAACTGCTGCAGACGAAGGCATTTTGCTGAACTGAAGCCACAATGGAGTGGCTCCACCCACTCCCCCCCCCCCCAGCACTCCCTCCCTTGCACCAGTTGTACGCGTGCTGCATAACTGCATTGGACGGGCCAGTTCTGCCCCCTGGGCCTTATGTTTGACACCCCTGCCTTAAAGTCATGGCTCATGGGAACAATGAGTGGACATTAGGGGGGGGAATCCAGCCTCTCCTAGACTTTGTCATGTTCCGTGTGTTCCCAAATCCAATTTGGTGTTGAATTAAAAAAGATGTTTCATTTCACTAATGAATCTGTAATGTAACTTCATTAACATTAAGAAGGTTATCAGTGCCACCCTAAACAGAACTGTACCCTTCTAGGCATATTTACTTCAATGGATTTAAAGAGCCATAACTTTGCTTAGGATGGCCTTGTATGTCGAGCCCAATGTACTCTTGAACCTTGGGAGGACTGGCTGAACACCAAGAGGAAAAAAACTATAGTTTCTCACCAAAAAGGCACGGTTGACCTCGGGGACGTTTTTAAAAGCAATGACCACTGGAAGGATATCTAACGCACTAAATTCCAGGACTGCGGTGTTGATTGAAACTGTATTAGCAGACTGGCCGTTGCTGAAGAACACAGCAACTTTTCTCACGTTAGCAGCTGGGAAAGTTCGCTTGAAAACATTCCTGGCAACAAATCTCATCGATCCACCAATGTCCCGTCCACTTGAGGATCTCTGGTAGGAAAGACTCTTGAGCTCTTGGAGCAACCGTTTCTTGCTCTTGAAATCTGAGAAGCGGATCAGATGGTGTGTATTGGAGTTGTAGGACACAATGGCTACTCTGGCTCCCACAGGGCAATTGCTCCCCCTGATTCTGGTATTGTTCACAATCGTGATTATGATCTCTCTCATTTGTTCAAATATTGCAGGAGTGGTATCTTGGGACACATCCAAGGCAAACACTAATTCAGTGGGATAGACTGGACATTCTTGGGCTTCTGGAATGCAAAATAAACAAACAATAAAATACAGTACTTTGGGACACATTTTAAAAATAACTTAAAATACACATTTAGGGTACAGTCCAGGCAAAAGGGAACACCGTGATTTGGGACAGATTTAAGCACATAGTTAACTTTTCCATTAAAATCATAGGACTTCAAAGGGGTACTTAACACAGGCTAGGCCATATAACATTTAAAGTTATAATTATAACTTGCTAAATAAAAAAAAATTAATTATCGTATGGCATTGTGTGTGGAATAGCCAGGAGATACTGAAGGACTGATTGCTGCCTGAAGCTGTAGCTGTTTTTTTGGTACCACTGGGTGGTGAGCTATGCTTATTTTGGGGCTGAGAATGCTGTGACTTTCCCAAGATCACCCAGTTGGCTTCAAGTGGGGAAATGGGGAATCCAACCCGGTTCTCCAGATCAGAGTCTGCCACTCTTAACTACTATACCAAGTGGCTCCGTATAACTAGCTAATCTTAGTACTGTTAATGTAATATAATCTGTGGAGCAGTGCCCAAAAATGCCATGCTGGGGAGATGAAAATGATGTAACAGACGATTTTTCTTTTTCTTATGCCTGTCTGCCTGGAGGGAGGCTGTTGCCATCATGGGCAGATCCACTATCCCCCCACTTTGCTTCCCTTCTCCACCTAAAGAGTAGTTCGTTGAGGACAAGTAGATCACTTGTTAAGTAACCTGGGCTTAGAGATTTGTAGAATTCGCCATTATCTGTTGTTTTTGACACTGGCAACTTTGGGTCCATGCTGAGCAGTGAAAAGTGTGTCATAAAGCCCGAAATATAATAGAACGAAGAAAAATGAAACATGACGGAGAGTTTCATTTTGAATTTGTAATCACTGGATATTTATGAGTAAAAAGGCACATTAAATAGGAGGAATGTTCATGGGGAGCAAACCCTAAGGATGGGCTGTTGCTGAATGTGTGTGCAAGCATCACCAAAACCTAAATATTTTTTTAAAAAATATTCTGAAACAGTATATAAGGAGCCTTTGCCTAATACAGGGGTGGCCAACCTGTGGCTCGGGAGCCACATGCGGCTCTTTCACACATATTGTGCGGCTCCTGGCAGGGCGGCTGGGGAAGCAAAGGGGAGGCATGCTTTTTCTCTCTTTCTCCCTTCCTTCCCTCCTCCCTCCCATCTATTTGCTTTCCTAGTTTCTCTCTCTCTCTTTCTTTCCACTTCTTTAATTCTTTCTTTCCATCTCTCTCTTTTTCTCTCTCTCTCTCAATATCATTAGCAAACAAGTAATATCATTATCAATAACCGGTTTTCCTTGTTTGTTTTTATTTTTGGCAGTCCCATTTAACATTAATAAAAAGCAAATTTGCATATTTTTAAAAATAAAAACGTGTGTGTGATATTTGTTCCTGTCTTGCGGCTCTCAGACATCTCTATGTGGCTCTTACATTTATTCTATGTGGCTCTTACGTTAAGCAAGGTTGGCCACCCCTGGCCTAATAGCTGCTTGTGGAGATGCAGAAACTTCTCTGCGCTTCGTTAGACAAAGTCAGAGACTGTGCGGCTCTGTTTCTTCTAAGGCACAGGGATTTCTTCAAGGTTATCCAGAGCCTCCAGAATCCCCACTGAAGTTTTTTGCGTGGCTCTGTCTGGGCTGTCAGTGATGTTCCGGGTTTAACAAGAAACAGACACCATTATGAAACTGTTGAAACTGATATGGCAATAGGATAAATTTATGAGCTTGGAAACAGCTCTCAGAAAAAAAGTGATTTTTGTTTCCAAATGTCCGCTGAGAAAATGTGTAATTATTGTGCTGATTCCAAACTGAGTGAAAGCATACACATTTGGCCAGTATGTGATTACTTCTGCTCATGAGAAAGCGTCAATGCACCTTCAATTTATGAATGAAACCAGGAGCCAGTACCTAGATAAATGTGGGGCAGGGGTATGTGTACACAGCTGTACACAGGGTTGCCAAGCTCCAGGTGGTGGCTGGAGATCTCCTGACTACATTGCTTGCTCATTATATGTTTGTTTGTTTAAAATATTTATTCCACTTCTAGAGAAAACAGCTGCTTTGGAAGGTGGACTGCATGCCATTAGAACCTACCAGGGTCCCTCCCCTCCCTAAAACCCACTCTCCCAAGCTCCACTCTCAATAGGGTTGCCAGGTCCTACCTTGTCACCAGCGGGGGTATTTGGGAGGCATTTCTGGAGGGAAATGGAAGTGACATCATCACGTTGGAGATGTCACATGGCGACACTCTGATTTGAGGACAAAACTCTATGGTAAAATCGCCCTCAAACCACAGAGTTTTCCCCAAAAGCCTGAGCACCACTGTGCTATGTCCCCGACATGATGACATCACTTCCATGTGAAGTCATTGTGTTGGGGGCATTCCGCGCAGCGTGGCTGTTTGGGGGCAGAGTTTTCCCACTGGTCAGCTGGCCAGTGGTGGATAGGAGTGCTGGAAAGCGGGGGATCCACTGCCTGGACCTGGGGACCCTACCTCTCAAATCTTCAGGTATTTCCAAAACTGGAGATGGCAATGCTAGCTGTATATGCACTGACTGTAGCACGAGAACTACTCAAAAATCAAATATACACTACGGATTACATGTGTGCTCACTGTAAGTTTTGAACAAGGCTACTAACTCCCAATGTCTAGGAAAGCAAATAGCCTATGGTAGCAGGTATCTGGAATACCCCATCTCAGTTGAAAGGTTTTCAAAACATAATCTGTTACTCATAGTACTCTTAGTATTACAGTACAATCTTAAACAACGTTACAACCTTCAAAGAGTACAGAGGTCAACAGGTTTAGAAGGGTATAACGTTGACCTCTTAAGCCCCAAATAGTTTGGGCCCTGGGCATCCGGAGCACCTATTCCCCTATGAACCAACCGGCATGCTCAAGTCATTAGTAGAAGTGCTGCTCTGTGGCCCACTCACATTTGAGGTGCAACTGGAAGGTACATGGTAGGTGCACCTTTGCAGTTTGGTGCCTGGCCTCTGGAACTCCCCAACACAGGAGATTTGTTCAGCTCTCTCTTTCCTTATATTCAGATGACAGGTTAAGATTCTGTTATTCCCGCACAGTTTAGTCTTGGGTTGAACGGTAACTGTCTTTTGAATCTGGATCCTTCTGTTTTAATCCACTTTTTAACCTTTTGATGTTGTATTATTATGTTGTTCTAATTTTTTTTGGCCTGGTATGGTAGGTAATGGTTAGCTACCTTGAGGGTGGTAATAGGCTGTAAAGGCAAGGTAAAATGACTTAAATATTACCTTCCTCCTACCGTTCATCTTCCCACCAGTGTATCTCCAGCCAATGTTGGCAGAATGGTTCAGACCAACACAATGAGTCTTGCCAGAGTTCCAAAAAACCAACAGGGCACGCCCACTTCGCTTGCACTGGCTTTAGAGAAGCTTGGGGGAGGGAAAGCTCCTCTGGGTCCCAGGATAAGAGTGGGGGCTGTGGTAGCATGGCAGGGACAAGGGCAGTAACGGTGGGAGAACAGTGTGGCAGAAGAGCGGCTTGGCCCATCCTTGCGCAGCAGTGCCTCCCATGACTGGCTGCAGGAAGTGTGCCTCTCTGGTCTTAACTCTGTATGTAACACAAATTCTCCCCTGACAGCAGTGTTTAGTCTTAGCATTAAGCTACTGCACTGGCCTATGTGCCTGAAGTGGAACTTAGAATCAAGACCAACACTCACCTTTCCAGCAAGCTGAACAGAAAAGGGAAAGAAAAAAGATAATATTATTCCAAACCGTGTTACCTTCAGTGTTCTAAAACACAGAAAGTTCTTGTTACTAATGGCATGAATCATTACTTTAACAGCTTCCATTAGGAATGGCATTTGTTACTGTACTGTGTGTGTCCAGGCAATAAAACTATTTTACAGTTCCAATTTTTGAAGTGACACATTTGTAAAGATTACAAAATATAAACGAGCACACGAGATATTATTACACAGCACCACCAGGTGAAAGTAGCTGCAATGATTACAGTATAATTGCTCTTGTGTAAGGCATCATTCAATGGACTGAACTCCTCTCCCTAAAGACCATATTCTGTCCATGCACAGAACTGATTCTAGTGGGGTGGCTATCTGTGGCAGCAAAAACAAGAAGAAGTGATGTGGCACATTAAAGACTAAAACAGTTCTTGTAGCATAAGATTTCATGAGCTAGAGCCCAGTATGTCAACTGAAACCTCTGCTGGCAAATACACATAAGGGGTGGGGTGGGGGAACAGATTGTAAATAGTGGGCTAAAAGTCCATAAAGTACAATGTCTGTGATTTCTCTACATAAAAATGCAAGTATATGAGATAATAACAGTGACTGTTTCCAGCAGCTATAAAGTGTAATAACACCATTTATGTAGTTATGTTAAGTAATTTAACACCTGGATCAACTAATAAAAGTATAGAAAAGAGTGATCTTTCATGGAGAAAGTACCTTTTATAAAACCAAGGATTCCCTATTTTTTAGGTCTGTCAACGGATGTAAACAATTTTAGTTGGTTAATCATATGCCAACTAGCTGATAAATCACTTTATTAAGTACATACAATTGGCTGATTACCTAAACCTCAATTTTAAGTGTTCCTGAGATACCAGAGAACAAGGTAACAAGGTAAGTACCTCAACGGGAGCAGAACACTCCCAAACACTCATGGCCAGAGCATCTCCCTTTCCACCATTGTGATTAAGGCTAAACCAACTTCCTTGCTTGTCAGGTAAGAATTGTGTCTCCACACCGAGAACACACAGAAAGAATGCACTGTCCAGAAAGACCCAGAAAACCACCCCCCAATGCTGGAAAGCTTCCAGGACGTACCATGCAAGGCAGTGAAAAGCACAGCCCCCATCTTGAGTGAATGCTAACACTCTGTTCCATCTACTGCCACCGCTGGCCAAACAGCCACGAGTGACTAACGGCATCCTCCAGGCTCAGAGCCAAGGCACACAGAGCAGAACAAACACTTCGGGCAGCATTCCAACTCAAATCTTACATTCTCCAGGAGGCTACTGAGACCATTGCTACACTGTCTTCCCACTGCACTCTAGATGCAAACGGTAAGGACAAGGAGTATGGCTGGGACATGCAGACTGGAGGAGCACCTGAAGGGCTGCACTTTTTCTCAGATTCTACCAACTCTCATCACAGGACCTATCAGTTGAAACTGCTACCCATTATTCTTGACATTTCCCATGTTTTCCTTGTCTCTTCAGAGACAACAAAGCAGGCTTTCAACATACAGAGCGGCAAGGATGCTCCTCACCCCCCCCCCCCGCCCCATACCACACAGAACACCTATTAATAAGTATTGGGGTCGGGAGTCCGTGGAACAGTGAAACAGCATGATCTTTATTGCTGGTCAGGATGAAGCATACAACCCAGGGCTCGAAGCCCTCCTTTTATGCTGGTCAGGGACAATCCCCTGACCTCACCCAACTGGCCTGATAGGCTATTAGAAGTCTATTTACATTTCATAGGTTCCCTGGGAGAAACCTAGGTACAGGATTGGTGGCCGGTTTGAATCCACCTGGCCTTTGTTCTACCTGGCTGAAGCTCAGGTAGTTTCTTGGCCATATGCTCTGGCCATGTGCTCTGGCCATACGGTCGCAATGAAGGGAGCACATGGCGACCGCATGGTCAATACATAACACCTATGATGGATTGTTGGGCACCATCTGACATAGTAGTTTGATTGTTAGGCTTTTTAACCGGAAAAATTGTATTTTAAAACTGTAATTTTGATTTTATTGTACATTTAATTGTTGGAAGCTGCCCTGAGCCCTGCTTGGCAGGGGAAGGAGCGGGATATAAGTTGAATAAATAAAATAAATAAGGCCTATGGCAGCAGCCAGTGTGACTAGTTAAAAAAAGAAGAAGAGTTGTTCCTCTCTTGTCCCAGGGCTTCTGTACCTTGCCAGTACATCAGAGAGAACTGAAACCCACTCCAACACTGATAATGTTTCATTTTCCACTGTTCCTGTTCTTGCAAGGGTTAGTAGATGGGGACTCGCAGCAGAAGAAGGCAGTGAGATTTCTGCCACCAAACTTCATCAGGGCTCAGAACATGCAGCTTGCCCTTATCTGCACCACTGGAGCACTTACAAGGGTGGGCGGGGGGGAGTTCCAGCAACTCAGTGTCCTCCCAGTTTAAGATTACCACTGGCAGGATGAGTCAAACAGCTGGGCTATAGAAACTGGAGGGGATAAAGAGCTTGCAGCCCCACTATTTATTATTATTTCAGGTTAATCCATCAGTACATTTATAGTTTTCTCTCCCCACTCCAACCCTTCCTTTTCACTGTGGACACTTTTGGCCTTTCAGTATCAAAAATCAAGACTAGATACTTACGACTGTGTTCACGCACATACTCAATGAGTTCACAGGGCTGGGGCAGAGGGAAACAAAATGAAATGAGAGTCATTCACTACTAGTATATATTTTTTCTTAGCGGGTAACGTGTTATGCATTCTACAGATATACATACCGAAAATGAAGCCAGTCCCTTTGTTCCTTTTGCACCCTAGAAGAACAGCATTGGAATCAGAAAACTGTATGCATGGAAATTTATCTGAAAGTTACCTTGTCTATCTGCCTACACTAGTCAGAGGTAAGATCCCCTAACATTCATGGTGCCCTAACAAAGCAGCCTATCAAGGGCAGAGGAGCAGCATAGATGTCTCTTCTACACAGTAGTAAAGATATAGGAGCATTTTTTTTCCTTCTGATCATCTGAAGAACCCATGATTCCTAGGGAAGGAAGCTAGTTATATAAAGGCGCTCCCTCCCAGGGGGCATAACGCAACTCACAATTCAAATTCGTTCATGCACTATTGTATGCAGTAGAAAGACCAGTATTTATCAGGAAAGTATAAATATAAAGGTAAAGGTTTCCCTTGCTCGAAAGCCAGTTGAATCTTACTCTAGGAAGCGGTGCTCATCTCCGTTTCCAAGCTGAAGAGCCAGTGCTGTCTGAAGACATTCCCATGATCATGTGGCTGGCATGACTTAATGCTGAAGCGTATGGAATGCTGTTACCTTCCCACCAAAGTGGTACCTATTTATCTACTTGTAATTTCTTTCTTTCAAACTGCTAGGTTGGCAGGAGCTGGGGCCAGAGATAGGAGCTCACTCTGTCAGTCAGCACTCGGGTCTCGAACTGCCGAACTACCGACCTTTTGGTCTGCACCTCAGCATCTAAATCTCTGAGCCACTGCAGCCCCTTACAGGATGAGTCAAACAGTTAAATACATTTTGGTAATTAAAAAGACATTGTTTCTGACATAGGTAAAAACAGTACACAATTGGTCAGAGCAAGGCATACCCGATGTCCTGGATAACCCCGTTCTCCCAGGGCACCTCTTACACCAGTTTTCCCCACAGGACCCTGGAAGAAGAATATAGCTAGTTATATAGTTATAACTTTAAAAATATAAACAGTATATAACAATGGGGAAAGGTACCAGCCACATCAGCAATTATGAAATCCAGTCAGTGTGATACATTAAGATAAAGATCAGGGGTAGGAGGGGACTGGAAAGAAAGGCAGTTTACAATGTACTATTACAGCCCCCCCCCCCCCCCCCGTTTCTCTTGCAGACCGTTACAAAGCTTTCCTTGGCTGTGGTCAGATCGATAGAAGAAAGTAAGTAAGTTGTGTGTGTGGCTGCAGCAGCCCATGCTATCTGAGTGCTAATTTTAGCATGCTGTGACAACAATCTGTATATATTTCTGTTTACACATAATTGTGCTGTTTTCTATGTTAACTAGGACCATTCTGGTTAACAGTGGAGGCTGCAATGGGACATCTGGCTCACTGGAAAAATTCCCAAGAAACCAGTGTGTGCTTCCTATGACTGGCCACACTAGTTTTAGAGCTATGTATGATCCTCCACATTCCTTGAAGTCAACTGGGGAGAAATCCTGCTTGGTGATTTCAGATCTGTGATAGAACAAAGCTTCGGTCCTTCCAGGGCCGAAGGAGGCTCGGCTGGCGGTTACGAGGGCCAGGGCCTTTTCAGTGGCGGCCCCATGCTGGTGGAATGAGCTCCCGGATAACATCAGGGCCCTGCGGGACTTTTTACAGTTCCGCAGGGCCTGTAAGATGGAGCTCTTCCACCAGGCTTTTAAGTAGGGGCCGCCTAATAGTTGCATCTTGTCCCTGGCCCGATTCGATCCGCCAGTTTGTGTGACCGCTCATACTGGTGAACATCTAGACGCTGCACTGATATACCAAACAAGGATACACCATCTGTACTATGTTATTAAGCTGTTTTATGTATTTTAATGTTGTATATTTTAGTGTTTGAATATGCTGTTAGCTGCCCTGAGCCTGCCGAATGGTGGGGAGGGCGGGATATAAATCTCATGAAATAAATAAAATAAATAAAAGCTGGGCCTTTAATGATATGGCTCCAAGATTGTGGGATAAGCTTCCGAAAACCCCTCACTTGAGCAATGTGTTACATTACAAGTTCAATTGTTCAGGTTTTTTTGTGATTGGTTTTATTATGTTTTAGGTTCTAATTTAATTTAGGTTCAATTTCTGTAATCCACTTTGAGCTATCCAATTAATCATAATCCTAAATATACCACTGGCGATACCACCAATCTGCAAGTCTCCAAAGAGGGAATGCATAGTTTAAAAATAACATAATATAGGTTGTGGTCACACATGCCAGATACAGTTGGGGAAAAGTGAGGCTATTTCCTCCAGAGGAATTTGATCCACAGTTGCAAGATCACACCTCCCTTTAAAGCTGTGGGTGCAGTCCATCAGTGTGTGATCAGACACAACTGCAGGTGAGTCATTGTGGGGGTTATTTGTGGTTTGTTTCTCTTCCCAGATGTTACTGTCTGATCGCTCCCTTTAAATCCACCCGGCATTCGAGCCTAAATCAGGTCTAATTGTGCGTATGATCGCAGCCATAGTCTTCTCAGAATGTGAAACAAAAATAATACACTTTAAGGACCATGGTTAGCAATACATCAAAACAGTCCCCCAAAGACCTCCAAAGAATACCAGGGGTGGGAAACAGAGGCACACAATATCAAGCCACCTTTCTGAAATGTCCTAGCCCCACTAGGGGTCACCAGATACCACCATGACTTCCAGGCACGCAAGTATGTGCGCGTACACACACACACACAAAATACTCAACCCCCCCCCCCCAAGAAATTAAAAAAATAGTCCCCCAAGATATTGCTATTCACTGAAGCACAGTACCATTTTCCCTCTATTCCCTTTTGGACCAGGTTCTCCAGGAATGCCAGCATCTCCAGTTTCGCCCTGTTGGATGGGATATAAAACAAGGATAATAAAAAGACAGCAGAAAAAGAAATAAAAATGGGAGGAATTCAAAAGGCAACATTTCTTCCTCATTCAGCTTCCCATGACATGCATTCCTACAGCGCAAGCATAACAGCCAAGTGCATGCCAAAACGATAAAAGCTCTTCCCTCTGCAAATTTGTAGCACTGATGGGGAAAGGGGAAAACCTAAGGCCAGCCTCCAAACTCCTGAAGCTGGTAATTATCCCGTCCCCAGCATAACTTGGAGATAGACAGTCACAGCACACAGCTCACTCTCCATTCATGCATCTTTATACTTTACACTAGAAACACACAGACAGAATTGCACAGGTTACTCCCAGAATCACCAATAAAGATAGAACTGGGAGTCTGCACCACTGGCGAGATGTGGTTCTCCAAGTAGATGTGCATGGATACCTGAATTCCAGTGTCTCCAGGGCATCCTTCGTGTCCCTGTAATTGAATCATATATGACAGAATTACCATAAAGGAACTCAATTTACAGATATGCACCCTGTTGGTCTTATTCCTAAGCAAGACTTAGGTTATGGTATACAGATCTGCATCCTCAGGAACTAATTTGGAGTAATTATATAAATGCCACAAAAGCAAAAGCAAATGTTCAGTTATGGTCCTTTTATATTGTTACCTTTGATCCTTTTCTTCCTGGTCTCCCATAACCAGCAGTTCCTGCATCCCCCTAAGAACAGAAACATTAATTTATCTCAGATCTTTTAAAATATACTTTATTTCCAAGATCAGTGGTTGTATTTTGGTTTACGGTGCCTTTTAGCAACAATTAGGGTTGTGAGCCTCCTGATGGGGCCTGGGGATCCCCCAGCATTGGGACTACAGAGATCAGTTCCCATGCAGAAAATAGCTGTTTTGGAGGGTGGACTCTATGGCATTGTACCCCACTGAGGTCCCTGTCCTCCCCAAATCCCACCCTCCAGACTCCAACCCCCAAATCTCCAGGAATTTCCCAACCAGGAGCTGGCACCCCTAGTTTGGTTATTATGGCAATGAACTCTGAAATGAAAGCTTTAAGCCATTTCAGCTGAAGTCCCTCCCCATCCCCCAACCCCACCTTCCTCAGGCTTCACCCCCAAATCTCCAGGAATTTCCCAACCTGAAGTTCCCAATTCTATAACAGCTCTTGGGACTGATCACAGGGAATCTCCCATACGCCACCTCTGAGCATCACTGAAGGAAGGGGAAGCAGGGTGCCCTTACCCACAAGGTCTTAGGAAGTAGTGAAGACAAAAGTGCAGCACTATTCAGGCACACAGCTTCTGAGTGGCTAGTGGAACCCACCACGCAATGACGACATTACTTGTGGGGATGTGGTTCTGCTAGTCACTCGGTACGCACGCACCCGCATGGTCCTGCAGCCGTGGCTCCATCTGCTCCATCACCACCCCACCTTCCCAATGCCCACCAGAAAGGCCACAATGCCTCCCTTCCTCTTCAGCAGCAAGGACTGGGATATCTCCTGAGATCCATCCTGCAAGCCACTGCTGGTGCCTTCCAGTTATACAGCATATACAAAATGGATTTACCACAGCAGAGGGACAACATTTCCTCTCCCTAAGCATACTGGAGGCTCAAAGCACAAAAAGCTGGGCCAGCACAGATCCACTCCCTCCTAGACAGATAGGTACATTTTGTTGTAATCCCCTAATGATGAAGAGCCTATAAGCAGTATTTAGTGTATTCCATGTTTCTGCATAATTATAGGAAAAGGTGCAGAATCTGGTATCGAGCACAACATTCACCATACCATTCATTGCTCCTTGTTTCTGTTTTGAAAAAAAAAGTTATATTTTTACTCACATTGCTGCAGAGACAGAATGTAACGGTATGCAGATGATGCTGGGTAAAATATCTGAAAACGTGGTGTGAGCTGTCTGAATTGGTCATGGGACTAGGGTGCAGTGGTGCTCACACTCTTCAGCTCTTTGTGATGCAGATTTTTTTTGCTTATTTTTCTAAATTTCAGCACTGATGTCGTTCACTTAATGAGGACCAATTCACATTACCGTTTGATCCCATGGTAGATGTTATTTTCTGCTGCCTCTTTATATTCCTGTCTGGATTCTTTGATTGGGTGAATGGAGGATGATGTTTGCCCAGTAGCAGGTATGGAGGAGCCCACTTCCCAAGGCCAGGACCCCTCTCCCCCCAGCTAGGGCCAGGAGTTGCCCTTCTAGAGCTTTGTGAGCAACGCTTCCCCATATCCCCACTATTCAGCCTGTTTTTGCTACCATTCATTGCTGTGTTTCAGCTGTGTACATCATTAAAGAGGACCATGGGGATTGTTCCCAGAATTAAACGCCCTCTGGGGCCACACTCCCATGACTAAATGCCCTACTAGGCATGCTTGCAGTTGCCTGTTCCTCCAGTGAGGGCAGGGCAAGCACCCTTTTTCCAGGTAATGAGTGGAGAGGGTGGTTTTCAGCCAGCCAACTGTACAAGAGGCATAAGATACAAACCTTCATTCCCTGCTGACCACGGGGGCCGATTTCTCCTTTCTCTCCAGGATCCCCAGTTTCTCCCTGTAGAATAAAATGTATATGGTCTCAAATCTGTGGCAAAAAAAGCTGACACAGCAAGTCACTGACTTGATATCACAATGAATACAAATACATAACAATCAGGAGGTGAAAAATAATCCATTCTGAATAAAGGAAATAGCCATGAACATAGGCAAATGCCCTTCAAGCATTCAAATAAAATTAGGATATTGCAGGAAGAGCCTTACTTGGGGCTTTTCCACATTCTCATTTTCCTCACTTGTGTGCTCCTGTTGCTTCAGTGTTTTTTTCTGTTCCTCATGTGTGGTTGATTCGATTCTACATTGCTTTACGTCCAGCATAAAAACCTGCAGCTTAAATCTGCAGAGAGACATGCTGGACATATAGCAATGTAATATCAAATCAACCACTAGAGGGAGCAAAACACATGTGGAACAGAAAAAAACACTGAAGCAATGGGAACACACAAATGAGGAAAATGAGAATGTGGAATAGCCCTTGTACACAAAGCCCTGTTGGTTTAAGAATTTTTCTCATACTGTTAATAAACACTCTTATTTAAACATAAGAATGTAAGCAAAGCTCTGCTGAATCAGACCACGGTTCCATCTAGTTCTAGCCTGTTTCCCATCCTGGCCAACTAGATGCCTCTGGGAAGCCCCACAAAAAAAGGCCAAAAAAGCAATATCCTTTCGTTACTTTGCCCTCCAGTGAACAGTATTCAGAGATACACTGCCTTTGGATGGAGGGTCCTTAAACTCTGACTTGAGCACAGACTGATAAGAAATTGGGTGCTGCTCAGTCCATCTTGTTTCCGGCAGTGTTGTTTTATATGTTGATTGTTTTTGAGTATTTCTTATCATGAAGGTAATATAGGACCGCCAGGCTTCTATGAACTGAAGCTGTGTGCTTTTTCTACAACTGCATGACAGGGAGAAAATCATTAAGTGCTGCTTTCCCCATAACTACCAAAAAGTATGCCTTTTGATTTCTGCCTGAAAACAGCCCCTGTCCATAAAAGCATGGGAAACTTTAGTGCTAAATTCTTTTTTTTTTTTGGGGGGGGGGGTTAGAATCAGGATCGGAGGTCTTTCTCCTCCTCATTTATGTGCCATGGGCCTGCTCTAGGTTCTGAAGGTTAAGAACAGAAGAATGAATGCAATACTTTGTTTCCTCTGGGTCCAGGTTTTCCTTGCTCCCCTTTAGGACCTGCGTTTCCCAAGCTTCCCTGCAAAGAAAATGAGTGGTATTAACAATGATTTTTATTTTGACAAAAACAAACCTTCTTTTCTCTAGTGTTGGCAACGGTACGAGACTTTTCCCACAGTGTTCAGTACCAGGCCAGGAGTGCTCCTTCCCAGCCTCAGGTAGGGTTGCCAACCTCTAATTGGGGCCTAAAGATCTCCCAGAATTACAATTGAGCTCCAGACTAGGGATGGAAATGGACTGGCTCATAAACCTAATTTTGTGATGAAATCACCCGGTTTGTTGTTTGCGAGCCAAGAGTCGTGTGATCGCACCCACAATGACCCTCCAATGACCGTCCATGTTCTTCACACAGGTTCACGCAGTTTGTGTTGGTGGTTCTTGCATGAGCGAAGTCCAAGTGGTGAGTTCACCCACTTCTGGTTGAACTGACCTCTTGAACTTCATTTGCACATGGCACGGCTTGCAAAAGCCATTTAAAGGGTTAAATGGTTTTTGCAAGATCTCCCTCCCCCCCCTTCCATTCTGCTGGTCTTGGGTAACTGTTGCCAGCAGAACTGAGTGGGGAAGGTCTCCCAGGAAGGAAGATCTTTTTCCCTTCCATTCTGCTGGCCTCAGGGAGATGCCACCAGCAGAAAGGAGGGAGGGACAATCTCAGATCTTCCCCCAACCATATCACGAACCTCACAAAACAAACCAGTTCAGTCAATGGGGAGGCTTGTGAAGGTTTGTGGTTCGTGTGACCACATGAACCAAGAACTGGGACAAACCTCAATTTCCCCAGTTTGCACCCATCCCTACTCCAGACTACAAAGATCAGTTCCCCTGAAGAAAATGGCTGCTTTGGAGGATGGATTCCATGGCATCATACCCTGCTGAGGTCCCTCCCTGCTCCAAACTCCTCCCTCTGTAGACTCCATTCCCCTAATCTCGAGGAATTTCTCAACCTGGAACTGATGACCCTAGCAGTCCCTCACATTGTTTGTCATAGCAATGAACTCTAAACAGAAAAACGAAAACTATAAGCCAATTTACCGGAAGACCTTTATTTCCTGGGCTTCCCTGCTCTCCTTTCACACCAGGAATTCCAGCTTCCCCCTAAAAAGCATATTGCATCAATCAGGTCTAAGTAATTCACCCAGACAAGCTACTAATCAGAAATACATTGGAAATACAGTGTAACTCATAATATGGGAAAGATAGTACAAGTGTTATTCCCTTCCTTACCCCATTAGTCATGCGTCTGAGGCAAGATGCCAGTTCCACTTCCCATTCAGTCCCATTTCATACAGGCTCTCTAACCCACTTTGGTTTCTGAAAGCTAATGGATTTTTTAAAAAAGGTTTCACACACCCCAAGGATAAGGCACTCTCCTCCCACAGTTAATGAAGCATTAATCCAGGTTTCCTGAAACCTGTTTTATTGTTGTTCTTTATTCTCTATGTGCGTGTTGATACCTCTAAAAATCTGTTTGCCTTCAGAGGCCGAAGCAGGTGTAAAGAGCCCATGTTCCCCCCCCTCCCGGCCCTCAACCATAATCCAGAGCACACACTCAGACCTAATCCAAACAGCAGACACTTGTTTCAGCTCTGGCCTTTCAGAAAATACTTTCACAAAATTTCCCAAACTGCTAGTACACTTTCCCTAGTGCAGAAAGCAACCAAGTTGGTTGATTATTTGGTGTGTAAACTTTTTAAAGGGCAAAAGAAGCACATAAACACTAGCAGCATTTGCCCTTTGAACAAGCTCTCATCCCAAATCCCCAAATTGCCACTTATTTTTCAAATCCTGCACTGAACAACTGAACAGGCAATTAAGCTGTAATTTTTCTATGTCATTTTTCATGTTCTTTCAATGTACAAAATGCCAAACATGCTGATCATAGACACAATTCTATGTACACAGAAGCCATCTTGATGACAGAGAAACAAGATGATGTATATTCTTGTTGCTCGTAATAATCATTATTGAGCAAGGAGGGATGTGCAAAAATCCAGGGGCTCCAAGTCCACTTTTCTTCTCTCCTTTGTGCTAGCTCCACTTCTTGTAACTCATGGTTGCACTGGCTTCCACTTCCTGCTCTCCCACTGGCTTCTTTTCCTAAGCAAGTCCCTAACTCTGCTTCTCTCCCCCATCAACTCTGTTCTCCCTGGCCTTTCTGCCACCTTTGCTGTAGTTGATCATTCTGTTCTGCTCAAATCCCTACAGAACACAGGTTCTTAGGCTGTTTTTACATCTGACTTTCCTGCTGGAATCATTCTAGTTCCAAAAAAATCTGCCCACACCTCTGTGCGGTGTGAAACCGTGCTGCTACTGAAATGTCCACATCTACTAATTGCCCTCCTGTGGTCAAGCTAGTATTCAACCGGCTTCATTCTGCTTTAAACAACTGCTGTTGATTAGAGCACTTAGACCCCCTGGAGTGAAATTTCACACCACTGGGGTCCCCCAGGACTCTTGTCCTTGGCCTTCTATTTTTTTTACACTCTGTTCTTGATCCCATCTAATCCCATAACACCCAATACAATACAGTAGGGACTCACACTAGGCTCTACCTCCCTGCCCCCCAACTAAGAAGCAATATCTCTAGATATTTCCCACTCCATTCAAAACAACTTTTGAGATCTTGGATGCAGATTTTTGAGCAATGCCTATGGCGGACATTACCGTAGCTGGTATATTTCCTGTCACTGGCTCACATGTGCCAAAACATACTTCTTTGTAGAATAAATTCATGTGGTGTAAGAAAATGGACACTGTGTGGATATGTGTACATAAATGGAATAGTCCTGATATTCACCTGTGGACCTTGAAATCCTTGTTCGCCTGGCAAACCATCTGGACCAGGTGCTCCTCTCTCCCCCTGTGTGAAGGCACAATTTTAGGTAGTAAAGATTTTCTCAGGTGAATATCATCACAATCGTTTCAAATGGTAGCCATGTTACTCTGCAGTAGAAGAGTGAGATCAGAGCACCTTAGAGACCAATAAGATGGAGGGGGGGGGGGTTTAAAGTTCCCTTCACCAGATACTCCCCAAAATCTTGTTGGTCTCAAAGGTGCTACTGGATAAGAATATATTACCACAATGTTTTTGTTTTGCATGAGTTTCGTATCTTTTCAGAAAAACCCTTAACCATATCTGTGATGAAATGAGAGGCAGTGGGGCAAGAGATGCTGGGACAGATACAGTGATGGAAAGGGACCCTGGCCTCTCTGTGGCTGGGGAGAAGGGGAGAAGCCCCACTGGACAGAGAGCCTTATTTCCCAGTTGACAGGAAAACATGCTGGCCCTTTGATGTGTTAACACATCTTGATTGGAAGGTCCATTTCTGGTGAGCTTTGGCACCTCGATTGGCTGAAGGCCCTGGCACACACATGGGGAGGGGTCTGAAAATGGGAGCTGTTCCTCTGTCTGGGGCATTGCTGGGAATCCGTGGCTGTGTGTGTGTGGATACATTTTGCTGGGGTTTTTTTGCCATGACGGATGACAACAAAAGAGGGTTGCAGATGCCCCAAAGACTGGGGCGTTTTGCAACTAACAGTGACCAGATATACCATGGATTGTAAATAACTAGTTAATAATTGTCCGTTTGTTTATTTTGCTGAGTCCACCTCGATTTTTTCCTGTGTAGTACCCTAAGTTTGTGCCATATAGAAATAAAGTTGCTTAATTAGAGAGAGTCTGCATGAGTCCTTACCCAACCGCCTAGCTATTTGGCATGCTACTTGGCAATACCCTTGAGGAGCTGGCCTTGGGCAACCCATGAGAGAGAGAGAGGCTGGATTCTACCCCAAGGTGGTGGTGGTGACAGTGAAAAGGGGGGCAAAACAGTGGCTACTCTTAACCCACACCATGACAGAGATCCTGACAACATCAATTCTGCATTCTTGAAGGTTTGTAATATCAATCAAATTATACTGTGTGCAATTCTCCTCAACGTAACTGGGGACTCAACATAACTGGGGACTCCCTTCTGGGAATTCTCTTGTGGGGATCAACACAGCCTACCGGCTGGAGTACACACAGGCAGAGGGATGGGAGGTTGAAGGGAGATTTTGTGTGCACCCCCCCCCCCTTATCTCCATCTAGTGTTCCCTTTTGCCAGCTGCATGTTTCATGTGTTTGGAGCATAAATAATTCACAAAGCACAGAAAAGGAGGGATAGATGGAGAGTTAGGGTGTGTGCACAGACCTCACCTTACCTCCACTGATTCATTCTGCCACCTGCGCAAGTGCCAACGTGTATACAGGAGAAGGAGGAAAACATGGTTGTATTACTCCTCCATGCTATAAGTCCAGTATAAGTCCAGGAAAACATGGTTGTATTACTCCTCCATGCTATAAGTCCAGTACTACAATGTCAATATAGTGTCCTTAGCAATTTTTAAAAATTTGATAGTGAACGATATTCCCAACAATGTTTTTTAGGAAATTTGTATGAGAGCCTAAGGATTTACCTTTCAGAAATCATACCATCAGATTAAAAAATGGAAAACTAAAACTGTACTTGTCTCTTTTCTGCTGATATTTGTCAAAAATTGAGACAAATATAAATAAGAAAGGACAAGAACAAACTTTTTGGCCCAGCTGTCTTGGAGCCCCTTCTGTCTATTTCTACCTGAATGACACTCATCACTGTACATTTCGCAGTGGTCTCAGTACACACACACATTCATTGAGTCACCACCTTTTTTGAGCTGCACATGTTGATCAAGGATTACACTGAACAAAGAATAGTTAGCTACATTTCTCTTCTTGCTCTTCCTCACAAGGCATCCCATATTGAATAGAGAATCTGGTGTCCTTTTATATAATGCCCAATACTTCACTTACTGTAAACTTGTGGAATTATGGGAAACATACCGGTAGTCCTGGAGGTCCTATTTGTCCCTCAGCTCCCTGCAGAAAATAAATATTTATTATATATAAGTCAGTGCTGAACTCTCATGAATCATGTAAATTCCCACCCTTACAAAAGATTTTCCAACAAATGTTTGATTTATAGAAGTTCTCTTTGTGGGGGCAGGGTATATGTGTCCCCAAATGTGAAGAATGGCAATCAACTTGTCATCTCTGTACCTCTTTTCAGAAACTGGATTGCAATTTTGTCCTTCAGTTCTAAAGCTACAAGCTTGTGGAGAATTGGGAATAAGTAGGGGAAAAGCTATAACATCATTATTTATGGTTGACCCAGAATTAGGACTGTTTCTAAATGGAAGGAGACTATGAGGATTGACAAGGAAGCATTAATTTCTAGAGGGGCATAACAACTCTTAAATTACAAATTTCTAAAGGTACCTGAGACACAGATCACTGAGGAATAAGGCTGAATTTATAAGTGTGAATAAGTGTGCTGAATTTATGGTGGAAAACTGTGCCCATTTGGGAGCAATACTGGTGACCCCATTGAGACCAGCTGTGTTTGGGTTGCCAGAGATATTCTGTTGTAGTAACCTGAGCAGTAAATAGAATTGCTGGTGGTACAGGAGAGGGAATTCTCTTTACTGATATGTGAATGTGGAAATTCCTTTATGTTTGTGTAGCTGCAAGCTACAAGTCCTTCTTAGTTTAAATGATGTGTTCATTCCATATGTTTTACAGTTGCTGGAATAAATGTTCATCCATACTGCAGTGAATGGCCAGTTATCTCTATTCATCAAAACTGATGCACAAATCATTCACAGATGCTTTGTCTGAATTACACTTCAGTACATTCCTGTTTGTGACTGGTTATTTCAACTCTCTCTCTCATTGTTTAAAAAGACACATTTGCCAGTCAATCCCAAATGTAAGATTCCAGTTCACAAGTAGCTATAAATTTGGATAAAGGTGAGTTAGGAAGGAGCTCAGTAGAGCTGTTGCTTTTTTTTTTTTTGTTAACTGAAGGACTTTGAACAGGTGAGTTGGAGCAGTTGTCTGCACTGCTGGAGATCTTTAGGAGATTCCAGCCAATATCACCGAGTTCCCTATGTCTTCTTTTGGAGACAGCCACATGGTCTTGAGGTCATTTAGAAATGGCCTCAGGCAAACAATGACACCTGCAATGCACTGAAGCTTTAGAATTTGACCTGGATTTATAATAGGCAACAGTGTATGAATATTTGTATTTTCCAGTTTTGTTTTGTTTTGCAAAATTTTCTGACTTCTAAATTTCAAAATATCTCATTTTCTTTACGTATGTAACACATTAGAGAAACATTAGAGAGATGGTGCGTTGCTCTATATTATTGTCATTCCTGCAGTGGTAAATATTTGTTCTTTTCCTCTCAAGGTAATGAAGGTCAATTATTTCTGTACTGATGCAGGACACATGTTTTATTTTTTTAAAACAGCTCCATCAAGAGATGTGACAAACACCAAAAGAGAGAGTTGAAAAAGATATATGAAACCGCTGTTTAATCCTAGGAAAGCATGTTCTCTTTATCTCTTACATTCCTTGGATGAATGAAGGAGTGATAAATATTGTGCAGGAACTTGAAAAACGAAGACTTTTCAGTCTGCTTTGTTCACTACACAGCTCTGTTAGGATGCCTTCAAGAGTAAACATTCCAGGAGCATAGCCAAAACAGTGTCAAGAATATTTGCATCAAGATTTTGTATTGTATTCATACTATTATCTACTGGCTTTGCTTATATTTATGAAATGTACTTCACACAAGTATGAATGTTGCCTAATATAGGAAATTTGCATTATTATAAGTATAACTAAGTGTGTTAAAGTTATAGAAGAGTGATTTTCTTTGGTGAGTTCGGTTTTTTTCTATTGTATTCACACCAAAGCCTGTCTTGTTTCTGAAATAACTTGTGACTGACCCAATGTCATGCCAGCAGCTACATGTGAAGGATGGGGGAATCAAACCCAGTTCTCCATGCTCCTAACCACTACACCAAACTGGCTCTCTGAGGAACAGCGTACCCAGTGCAATGATGTCACTTCCAGTGCAACCCAGAAGTATCATTGCACTGAGGGTGACACCGTAACATTTCCCCAAAAGTCTATGGCTTAACCATAGAGTTTGAGATGAATGCTAGAGTGTCACCTAGCATGATGATGTCTTTTTCAAGTTGTACCAGAAGCAATGTCATCATGCTTGGGATGCCAGTCACCCCCCTCCCCCCATTTCTCCCAGGCCTTTCCTCCTGCCTCCTAGAAGAGCAGTGGCAATCAATGGGAGCTGGGAATGGGTGATTTCCTGCCCCCAGCAGGCAACTGGCAGCCCTATCTGTTAGCAACAATATTTTGAGATTGGTTACTAGAAATTTGGGTTTGCCTCATAATGAGATAGATGTTATGGATTCTGGAATCCACATCTAACTTGGAAGCCTCTTGTTCTTTGTGTTACTCAGAAAAATCAGATTTTGTTTAAACTCTCAGTCTGCACTATTAATTAATTACTTATTATTTGTTTACAAGATTTGTATCCTGCTTTTCTGCCAAACCAGGATATTGATTTCTTACCTCATTTCCTTCAGGGCCTGCAGGGCCTACTGAGCCTTTTGGTCCTCTTTCACCCTGTGGATGGAGAATTTAATTTCATATTATTATCCTGCAACAATAATTTTAATAGTTCTCCTTTTCAAACATTTACAAGAATAGATGAATAGCCACCTAGGCCACCTTATGGAAAAACCGTAATACACAATATACAGAAGAACAAGACAAAAAGCAGCAAATGAGATTAAGAACTGAGTCACACTGCTATATTTGTCATATGATGACTACTGCTATCAAACAGTAACTATTACACATCTGTACAGCCTTTTGGAGTAATTTCTATTTACATGTATAAAGTTCTGAAGCAATAAAGGGAAATGGATCAAAGCAAGTGTTTTTTATAACTACTATTGCTCAAGATAATGCAAATTTGATCCATCTAATTTCCTTTGCTGCTTCCTTACTCCTCCCCACACCTCCCCAAAAAAGTCCCCATCATGGATCAGATGACAAATGAGGTGCAAGAGAGAAAGATTATTAGTATCATTGTCCTAGTTTCTTACTAGGAATACTTCCATTCTTTGAAAATTCACATTTAAATCTATGATTAATGAATTAATCTTATTACATCAATTTATCTATTACACTTTCAGCGGTATCCATAAGCCATCAAGTTTAAGGCCTTGTAAAAAGGGTTGCATTTTTCACTTGAAAACAACTAAGTTGTAAACCAAGTCATAACTAGAAATGGTTACCTTGCTCCCTTGTAACCCCTTGGGGCCAGTTGCTCCTGTAATGTAGTTGTCCCCTCCAGGATTACCCTAAAAAAAGAGTTATTTAGTTTTCATTTTAAAAAAGCAAAGTCAATTCTCACTCAAACTATTCAATAATATGCTAGAGTCACCCAGGGTATCTGCAGGGGTCATTTGGTAAAAAAAGAGGTGCAGGAGATCATTAGCATAACTTATTAGCATAACTTATTTGCATATGCCACACCCCCTGACATCACCAGAAGTATGTCAGAAGGCAAGAAAGAAAGAAGAGGGGGGGGGGAGAGGAAGGGAGGGAGGAAGGAAGGAAGGGAGGAAGAGCTGGCAGAGAGGGGACAGCTACTAATCCAAGCCTCAGAAATACCACTGTTCTGGGAGGATAGCTTCAGTGGTGGCTGAAGCCTTCAGAGGGCTGGTTGGAGGAACAAGGACCTTTCCAGGGAATGGGGTCATTTTGCTGCAGCCATGACACAAGCAGGCATTCCCCCACCGGGGGGGGGGGCTGGAACCAAGTCCCGGAGCTGCGCTCCCCCGAGCTCCTGCTCGAAATGACCCCTGGGTATTTGTCCTGTGGTTTTCAAACTCCTGAGAAGCAACTTTCTCTTTTCTAGATAGCCGTCCCTTCCACTGGTTTTTTAATAAAATTTCAAGTACCATATTTGAGGCTGAGAAGTATATTCTCTTAGCATTTAGTCAGTGGAGTTCAAAGATAGCGTTTAAAAATATCCAGTGTTTTCCTGTGGCATGCGACATAGTTTACTAAGATCTGAACCATCCATGCCCCATTGGTGCAATTAGACCAAACAGGTGTATAACTCTCCACAAGTTCCCTATAAAGTACATGGTCTGTAAGGGTCTTCTGTGATTAGTTAACAATGAAGTAAGGATGTAATGAGACTTCTGGCAAACACCCTACAGCTAAATACACACCTACTTCAGATTGGGACTGTGGTGCATGGTAGGGAAAAGTGACTCTGCCCCATAATTCTTTTTTTAACCTGAATAGCTGCATAGGTTTGATACTTGTATCACCAATCAAACATGTAGGCACTCTGTATTAGGGTTGCCCTGTCAACTGATGGGAGATGGACGTCTGTTGCACTGTGTATCTCCTGCACAATGGCATTGCTTGTGGTACAACTCAGAAGAAATGTCATCATGCCAGAGCGATGCTCTAGCACTCACCCAAGACTCTATGATTTGATCACTGGCAGAGCAATCCTAAACAGATCTACTTGTAAGTAAATCCCATTTTATTCAGTTCCATTTACTCCCGTGAAAGTTCCTAGGAGTGCTGCCTGAGTTTCTGGGGAAATGCTAGATCATCACCTGGCATGATGACATCATTTCTTTGTCACACCAGAAGTAACATCGTGCCAGGGATGCTAATAGCTTCCCCGTTTTGCCTGGGCTGTTTCTCTTGCTGCACAGAGTGGTGTTGGGCAACGGGAAGTGGGGGCAGAAAGTCTCCTGCCCTCAGCAGGAACCTAGCAGCCCTATACTATATGTTGCCAGAGTCTTTCCTAATCCCCCCCCCCTAGCTGTACTGATGATCTAGCTGTACTAGATCATCAAAATGGCAGAGGGGAGAAGGAATTGCCAGCCTCCAGGTAAGGCCTGGTGGTGTAATGGAACTACAACTGATCTCCAGCCTACAGATATTAGTTCCCCTGGAGGAAATTGCAGCTTTGAAGGGAGCATCATATTCCTGCTAAGACCCTCTCCTTCCCAAAGTCTGCTCTCTCTTGGAACTGCCTCCAAATCACAAGGAATTTCCTGAACCTAGAGGGTTAAACCCCTGATCCACAGCCGTGATTTGATACAGGGGCCCATGACATCTTTGGAGATTGAACTACCAGCATAATGTATTGTTTGGCCCTTACTGAGATAACATTTATTTCAAATACTCGGCAGATGCTATATACAGATGTTTCAGATTGATAGTCCTCTGTGGAAGATGACTAATTTGTATGGTCATAGCTAGACAATAATTTGTTTTTTGTATCTATGAACTCCTGAGGAACTGTGAACTTCTACTTTTAATGTATTTCCTATTGCCTCGGGGCAATTTTAGCATGTATCTCTCTTCAATAAATGTTTTCCCCTATGGCATTGTGGTAGACATATCAACATCTTTGTTGGTAAATTCTTGCAGTAACCCAGAGAATCTGCAGATGATCTGCTATAACTTAGTCTCCTTCTCCTGCTTTAGCTTACAACTGGAATCTTCTAGATCCACCAACATACTTTGTGAGGCAGGAAGACCTGAGCAAACTAGATCATCACAGTAGCAGTGGAGTGGTAAAAACATGGATCACATAGGAGGTATTTCCAGCAGTGATACTCTTTGAGATGGATATTAGATCTCAGTCAAGGCTATGATCTGGCATTCTTACTCCTTAAGACTTTGAAAAATGATAAAATGCCAATGAAGAATAACTGTTGTTATGTAAGAACTTTTTAGTGGATTATGTATGAGATGTGAAAATACAACCAAGACATTAATTTATAGTAAATATATTTCTTAAGAAAACTTACAGGATCTCCTTGAAAGCCTTTCGGACCACGTTCACCAGGAAATCCTCTTGATCCTGTGATGCCCTGAAAATGTTAGAAATGTATGTTGAGTTTGGAAATCCTTTGAAACGGGCCTTTTCCAATTCTTAACATTTTTTTAAAAATCCCAATTGCTCTTAAATCTAGAATACTTTGCCTATTCATGCTTTTGGGACCTTGAGGACCGACTAATGTAATGTACTTTATGTGGGGCTCCCCTTGAAGAAAACTTAGAAGAAGTATCCGAGGCAGAATGATGTAATTTACTTCCTAATGAATATTAGGAGATCACAGAGTCTTAAAACTGGAAGGGCCCTTATAGGCCAGCTAGTCCAACTCCCTGAATCAATGCAGGAAATCCAGTACAGCACAGAATATATCCAACTGGTTTTGATTCAGCTATACTGTCAGACTGCTATTTTTAAAAAATCTTTTTATGCCACCTCAGAGCTGCCTAGGTGATGGACAATTTTTTCTTACAGTCAATAACAGTTAAAACCAGCAACAGTAATGACATTAAAATGATAGAAATTGTGACTAGATCTTGTTTTGCAAGAAGGAATGCCACTGAAGAAGGAATGCCACTGAATGCATAGACGGCTTCAAGAGAAAATTAAATAAACATATGGAGCAGAAGTCCATCAGTGGCTATTAGCCACAAAATATAGATAGGAACTCTCAGTCTGGGGCAAGTGATGCTCTGTAATCTTGGTGTTTGGGGGTGGGGGAGCAACAGTGGAAAGGCTTCCTGCCCCCACTGCTGGACCTTCTGAGGGCACCTGGTGTTTTTGGCCACTGTGTGACAGAGTGTTGGACTGGATGGGCCATTGGCCTGATCCAACATTGGCTCCTCTTATGTTCTTATGAAGTTGGTTAAAGGTACTACACATCACAAATGAGACAGAGTGTAGCAACATGATATGCGTGACATGTCCCAGGTCATGGGTGCATGACCAGACCAGCTGTTTGTAATTAACATGATGTCAATTTTTAACATAAAATTTCCAGATAGCCTCACCCAGTGGATTTATGTAGCTGTTGAACAGTGGGGGGTATAAGATGGAAACTTGCAGAACCCTATAACTCGAATACCGTAGGGTTGAGCAGTAGCCTCAAAGCTCCACCATCTGGTACTGGTCAGCCAGAAAGGAACAGAATCACTGGAGTTCGGTGCCCTGATACCCATCCCAGATAACCAGTTCAGCAGGATACAATATCAATGATATCAAAAACTGGCCTAAAGTCCAGGAGGACCAGCAGAGTCGAGACCACTTTCTTTCTCCTGAAAAAAGCCATCCAGTAGGATGACTAAATTATTTCAGTTCCAAAACCTGTTTCAAAAATAGATTGAAATGGAACTAGGTAATTGTTGCACAACTACCACTTGCTTGAGCATATTAACAAAATATGTTTCCTACCTCCTACTTTATGCCAGGATTCTCCTGGGTGCAACTGGGTTCCCTTCCCCTTTTTACTGTATTTATGCCCTCATGATCCAGTCTTTCTCAGTAAGAAAGCAATGTGAACTATTTTAGAGGAGCAATAACAAGCCACTGCGGTGGATCAGGCTGAGAGTGTGTGTCCAGACCAAGTTCATCCCCTTTGTAGGAAGTTATAGCTATAGTTTTGTAGACAAACACATGGCCCTCAGTCTGTGTTAGGATGCTTTCTCATGTACAAAAGGTTGCAATGCCCAGCCATTTCATGTTTACCTGTGGGTCCCAGGCTAGGAACACTGAGCATGAGATTTCTGTAATAAATGTCAATAAACCAAAAGTAGGTTTCAGCTTACAGGTACACACCTGAACAGCATACTCAAGATTGCTACAGCACAGACATTTTGATGCAATAATTCAGAGCAGAGCTGTCAGTTATCAGAGAATGTTAAATAGACAAAATATTGCAAGATTGCTAGTGTTTTAAGCATGTTTTATTTAAAGTTTTAAAAAATCTTTAATTGTGTTTGTCTGTGTCCTTCATAAAGTTTATATCTCCACTACCTGGCATTACATTTTATGACACACATGGTCCGGCCCAACAAGGTCTCATTTATGTCAGATCTCGCCCTTGTAACAAATGAGTTCGACACCCCTGAGTTAGAGGCTTTCAAAGAAAATGAAAGCTGAGAATTCATGAAATCTGTTACACGTATTGTTGTAAAATTACATAAGTATATTGAATTGCCAATTTTAAAAAGATCCAAAAAGCCCCAGTAGCCTGGAGGGGGAGCAGCTGCTGGTGGGGGGAATTGGCCATGTGGAAGCACCATTGACACTGTGTTGCATCAGCAGCTGTTCCAGCAAAGGGGAAACCCCCTTGTGGAAACCACCTGAGATATGTAGCATTTTTGTGTTTTAGGAGACATAGTTCTATTGTTCTAATCTTTTGTAACAGTCCTGAATCTGTTACAATCCACATTTTGTTAATTTTGTCATTCCATTCCTCTGAGAATTTGTACAGACATTTTCTCATTAATTTCTAATTCCACTCAAATTCAACAGTGAAGCAGTAATAGAATTCAAAATAATACCGGCTGGCCAGGGTCTCCCTTTTCTCCTTTTGGTCCTAGAAGTCCATGTGATCCCTTGATGAGGACAAAAAAAGGTTTATTTTATCTTTCAAAGCAAACATGTAGCATGACAGAAGACCAGAAAACATGACTTACCTCTTCTCCGTTAATTCCATCAACACCATCAATCCCATTGTCTCCCTGAGAAAATAAAATCAGGAAATACGAGTTGCATTGTTACCCAGGACAATTGTCCTATAGCAATTGTCCAAGAGAAGTATAGACTGTGCCAAATCTAGCATCTAACTCAAGTTAAATAAAGGATTTCCATTATAATGTAAATTACTTTGGGTCCCGTCCCCCTAGCCAGGCCATATTACTTTAATGTCTTCCTGTAATCCACTCTGGAAGGGTTTACATTGTCTTTATCTTCAGTTTGGCCTCTTTACTCTAGCCCCTTCTATTTTCTCTTTTACAACCATTTGTCATGGACACATATAATAACCAGGCCATCTCAGAGGTCCAGAGAGCCCTGGGCCATTTCCAGCTTTTGAAGCCCCTAGGCATAATAAAAATAAAAAAGACAACATCTGATGTTTATAAAAACAAGATACACTAACTTATCAAATGCCCCAAATTAACAAGTTTCTAAATCTGATACTCCCTTTGAGCTTAAGGCCAAGGGTGAATGGTCCCCCCACCCCGATTAGCCCTGATCACAACACTGAAATTAAAATATCCACACAGATAATTTAATTTATATTACCATGTCCATGTAACAATTCACCATGTTTGGTTTTGTAACATTATCTTAGTTCAGCATCCATTAAGCAAATATACCTAATTTCTGGGAAAGTAATAGCATCTCTCCCATAAGAAATAACTCAGGTTTTTTCAGTGTTTATGCAGTACAGAATTCTGGCCCAGGGATGGGGAAGAACTCACTTCTACTGATCTTACACATAAAACAGACAAGAGGGTTATGGTTCAAATCTTCTTCCACTGCCACAAATACAGATCGTAGATAAAAACCTATAATTCTGTCAAACATCTTCTTAAAAACCATGAACGGTATTGTTTGAAATCATAAAGTCAAGAGTGCTTCAACTTGCTCATCTTCAAGCTTCCAAATAATTTTCCTTCTTATTAGTATATGAATAAAAATGAAGACACAGATAATTTAGATGACTGGTCTGCTCCCAAATCAGGATGAATTTCCAGGTCATAAATTGTACTTTTAAATTGGGTTTCAGCTGCTACTCTGGGGCTATATTCATGTCAGAGAATCTATCAAAAACATAATAAATCCAACAGCAATGGGAAATGACTTATTTTCTTCTGAAGATTGCTCAAAAAGATATGTTTAGCAGTTTCTAATCCTCCATTTTCTGCACTTTTTGCTCCTCTTCTGTCACTTGTATTTCCTCATTCTTCCAATTAAATTTCCCCCTCCCCATTTTCAGGGATGCTCAGCTAGCCAGTATCCTGAAACTGTTCCACTAATACACAGCTTTCCACAAGTCACTGGCTCTATTCTGAAGGAATCCTGGAAGCCTCACAGAGGTATTACAGCAATTGATTTTTTTATCCTAATCTTAACTTGACTACAATAAACTCTAGGCTAACAACAACCTTCTTTACTTCCAACCTCCCTCTATCACTGCGTTTTTGGCCTAACTAGATATTTTTGCTGGTTCCAGGAAGGGAAGAATTCAGGAAGGATTGCAAGACATTACTAAACAAATGTCCTCTTCTTTCTGGGCCAAACAAAATGACTAGTCTGAAAAGGATCCAAATCAAAAGTGTACTCACCACCCCTCTTGATGTTTTCCCTACCATTCAGTTCCCCTTTGCCCATGAGCTATAAGGTAAGTGGGAGCTCAGCTCACAGCTAGAATGGATCTCCTTTCAGATGACAAGTGAGGGATTGACAATTGACTTCATGTGCAAATGATGCAAAAAACAAACACCCCCCCTGCTTAAAAAAATCCCACAGGGACACTGAGCTGAGAACTACTGGGAGAAAGAAGCGGTGTTTATGGATGACCAGATTCTCCTGCCTTCATTAGGATTTATTATACTTTATTCCTGGGGTTTCATTCCAATGCACGTCCACAAAATTTCACTTTGAGGGGAAGTGAGAATGCTCATGCCCATTGTTCGCAGAAACTGCAAACACCAAAGAAGAAGAGAAGAGATCGAATTTATACCCCGCCCTTTACTACATGAAAGAGTCTCAGAGCGGCTTACAGTCTCCTTTCCCTTCCCCTCCCCACAACAGACACCCTGTGAGGCAGGTAGGGCCGAGAGAGCTCTCTCGAGAATTGTTCATGAGAGAACAGCTCTGAGAGAACTTGTAACTGACCCAAGGTCACACCAACAGCTGCATGTGGAGGAGTGGGGAATCAAACCCAGTTCTCCCAGATTAGAGTCCCCACTCCTAACCATTGCACCAAACTGACGTTTATCCTATGGGCTTGCATTTTTGATACCCCAAGGAACAGGGATGTTTGGAAAAGGACAACTATTTGTTACAATAGCAGATCTCTAATATAGCCAGGTATGCCCCCACTGTGAATCAAAAATCTACAAGAAAGGGCCCACAGGCCCAAGGTATATGTTTCTGAAAACCTGGAGAAAACTCCAAGTTGACAGAAAAACATGAAAAGTTTAAAAAAACCCAACCCAATAAAAGTAATGACTGTGCATTCTTTATGAGGGGGAAGACACCTGTGGGGTGAGAATTCTGCGCAGAAAAAATATAGCAGGGAAACTTCCTCCTCCTCCTCCTCCTCCTCTAGCTACTCCTACAGTCAACAATGCAGCCACCCAAAGACTCATTGCACACACCGGCATGTAATGTTTTGCTTGCTCCTGAATGGCAATTTCTCTCACCTTACCACTTTATTATTCCGGGTAGAGGTTTATAAATCCTACAACTCATAAGCCGAAGCAAAGATTATTTCAGAAAAGAAACATTTGCTCTCTGTACCTTTTCTCCACGCCATCCTTGTTGCCCCTGAAATATTTGAAAGGACAGACATATGTTCAATGAGCCATACGAAAACAATGAGTATGTGGATGAGATTACTATCAATGGTTCAGAATATCCTTACTTTTTCTCCTTGATCACCTGGGCATCCCACATAGCCTTGCTGTCCATTTGGTCCAGGGGGCCCACTGGGACCCTAAGGCAAAAAATCTGAGAGTCAGTGGGAACATACAAACCCAAAGAATGGGTAAATTAATGCAAAGGTATATAACTTACTGGTTCTCCATCATCTCCTATGTATCCCGGAATTCCGTTAGTACCAGCATATCCCTGAAAATAAAATCGTAAATGTATATGAATATTGAAAGCATTTAGCTAGCAAGTTTTACTAGGAATGGCTAGCAATTTACCGAAAGGTATAATTTGACAGTGGCAAATTTCATTCAGGTTCCTTCTCAGAAAAAGTTGGCTTAAGCATTCAGTAATTCTCTTTTCTAAATATGATTTGGGGGGGGGGGGGAATCTCAGGCATTACAACAGTTGTCTATCTAGGATCATCAGTGTAGCTCAATAAAATAACACTGTACCATTGAAAACTTCATTCCCTAAAGCATGGATTGTTGTAGATGCCATGGTCAAAACTACTGGAAGAGGTCAGGAGCCATTTCATGGGGCCATACAGCAGCTGCTTCCAAAGTAATAGTTAGCACTCACTGGATAAATGGTGTGTACCTGCGCTTCACTTAATTTTGCAAGGCTTTGCAGCCATTCATGTATTTGTGGAAATAAAGGGAATGATAGAAGATGAGATGGTCACGTTTCTTGGTTTTTTTAGTGGATGAGAAATAGATCTATTTTCTAATGAGACTCATGCTGAATAGTTTAGACAGACACTGATACATTCAATGGCGCTTTCTGGATTGGGGCATTAAAGAAATTTCCGATCATTGGCCGAATATTAGCCGAATGCATTGTTATATTGAAAAGATGGTATCTTTTGATTTAATGGACTGATAAATACATTGGGTTGGATCCAAGGATCTCCTGCTTAAATGGTGAGACTCCTCCTGCTGGAGAAGAACACCTCACAGAATGGATCCATTCAAGTGTGTGTGCATGTGAAATGCTAAATTTTTAAAAAGAGAATTTGTAAATGACAGTGCAGTTTGTAATTTTAATTTTTGTGAGTATTTCTGTGCATGCGCACAAGCCTGGAAAACATGGTTGACCTGGTGACCCCTAGTGGGGCTTGGACATTTCAGAGAGGTGGCTTGTTATCGCCTGCCTCCGCATCCCAGCCCTGGTATTCCTTGGAGATTTCCCATCCAAGTACTTGCAAGGGTCGGCCCTGCTTAGCTTCCAAGATCTGATGAGATCGGGCTTTGCCTGGGCCATCCAGGTTAGGGCTACAATACAGCTTTTAAAACACATCAAAGACTGCGAGTGATTTGGCCAATATTTGATACATTTGGTTTTTATGACTTAAAAATAATCGTGACATGATTTACAACAAAAGTCTATAATGCTTGGAAGTAATAGAGTAATAATCACTGATTTTGTACATGGTATGGGAAATTAAAAGAAAATAAATTCTTAGGTTTTCAGTGGAGCTCCAAGGTGTCCATTTTTAAACTTAACCCTTACTTACCTGCAGTGTAAATTAAATTATGCAAAAAGATCCTTACCTTTGGCCCGACACTGCCTTTTGGCCCACTGGGACCTTCTTCCCTCATGCATGTACAAAATACACAACAGCATGTTCTTTCAGCAATTTGGGCCTTGAAAAGAAGAAAATGCCACTGATTAAAAAAAACCCAACCCTGTTCTTAGAATATTCTGTATCCTTCAAACTGCTAAATATCCCTATTTATTCACCGGATTGGTAATACCCAATCCTTTGGTTCTTTTGTAACTCACCATATACTCAAACAAGCTTTTGGCAATACTTTGCAAGCCAATGGTCAAATGATGAGTATAACCAGATCCTTTTCCAAATTCAATGTACTGGAAGTTATGAAAGTTGCTAGCTCCTTCCAGAGTAACCATTATCAGTCCATCGAGTCCTATTGAAAACATAGCAATGAATATGTTTTAAATTAAATACCTGTTTTATACTGGAATCATCATGAATTAATGTAGATATTTATATGGAAAACAGAATGAAAAGAGTGAAGATTCTCTCATTTTGTTCCTGTTTTATTTTAGCACAGCTGTAAATGGGAATACCTGGAAATCACTTTGCGAAAGATGAACAGCAAAACTTTCAGGAAGTTACAACCAGAGCTGAAGCTAGACCATGCATTCCCTTGTGTTCTACCCGAATACATACTAGGATGGAATGCTGAGAATCTATCATAGAAGGCATCTTTTCTTGTTGATTTCATGTCCCTATCAATGTGCCAGAATTTCTTCCTACAGAGGCTATCAGCTGTTAATATCAACCAGGGCCAGCCTAAGGATTTTAGGTAAATTACTTCTCTGTCCCTCTGCATCATGGGGAAGCCACTGCCCGTCCTCCTTTCCCCATGACATAGGAAAGCTGCCACCACCCTCCTTTCCCCCCCCTTGCACTGAGGGGAGTTTCCCCCCCTCACTGTGGCCAGGGCTGTGGCTTGTTGTGGTGCCATGTCTCCCAACAGGAGTGGATATGGAGGCAAAAATGGCACTGGGAAAGAGCCCCACCCCTGGCCTACCTGTAGCCTCACCCGCCCAGTGGACAGGGCAGGGAAGGTACAGGCTCACCACAAGCCACCCAATGTAGATGGGCGGCTACCTGAAGCTGCCGCTTCCTGGACAAGGTGGCAACAGGGCTGGCTATGGCACCTCACCACCTCTTGTGCCCTAGGCAAGTGCCTTAGTGCACCTAGCGGATAGACTGGCGCTGATATCAACTCTCTTGCATAAAGAAGGCCATTTTGATCTGCTCTGTACCTTTTCTTCTAAGTTCTTCAGATTTTTGCTGGAGCACTTTTACATCATCATCCAAGCCATCAGAGAAAAGAAGTAACACCTACAGAAAGATCAGATAGGCAAGACTAAAACAAGAACTATACATGGTTCAGTCATGTATTCATAGTTGGATGCAATCAGATTTGTCATATGGTCTGATGGACATCTAGGGTAAAGGGTTAATCAGACATTTGAATAAATTAAACCCTTTTAAATAAGGAAACACTGACATGAGACTACAAAGGAGAAATGGAAAGAGGTTTAATTCATTTGAATTCAGTTGGTATGTTTGCTGTATGATATGATGTGCTTAGGCAAGTTTTATTGATGTGGTAAGATATTACCTGGCTTCGTTTTTTATTACGAGGTAGGTTTTCAAATGTGTTCCAAAGTGTGTCCAAGAATGCAACACTGAGATGAGATGGACGGTTGACTGTAACTTTTCTGAGTTCCTCCATGGTTTTTTTATGGTCAACTTGGAGGTCTGATGATAAAGTTGAGTTCATGTTTTCCTGAGAAATTGCCACGCTGAACTGTGTCTTTGTTCCAGTACTGCAACTCACAGTGCTTATGGATATCAAGTATTCTAAAATCTTAGGAAGGTAAGCTTCCAACTGGGGATGCCCATGGAATAAATGATCCCCTGGCTTTTGAGATGAAATGTCAAACCCCATAACGATATCCACAAAACACTCTGTTTTGAGGGAAGATAAAATGGAAAGCATCACAAATTAACTGTGGGATTAAGAAAGACAGAGACAGTAAATTGTAAAGAGTCACATCAGCAATGAAAACGTAGAAAATTAGGGCAATTCAGACAAAATGGTCTATCTACCTCTGAAGACTGATCCGTTGAGCAATGCATTACCCTACCCCCTTATATTTTAACTGGCATTTTAATTATAGAGTGACATTTAATATTTTGCTAGCCATGTTGGTCACAGAGAATTAAAACAAAGAGCAAGTAAACTGGCATGCTTGACTTCCTATTCTTTTAAAGTATCCTGGAAGGGGAATTATGTTGGGAGACGCACACCCATGAGCAGAGCAGGATTTATGCACAAGCTCCCCATTACTATCTATGGGAGTGAAAGTTGGATAATGAAGGAATTTGAAAGGAAGAAAGTTGATTAATTTAAAATGTGGTGTTGGAGGACAGCTTTATAGATACCGTGAACTGACAAAAATAAATACATAAGTGAGTTCTAGGTCAAATCAAGCTGAACTCCCTTAGAAGCTGAAATGATAGGGTTGCCAGGTCTGGATTGGAAAATACCTAGAGACTTTGGGGGTGGATCCGGGAGAGGGTGGGGTTTGGGGGAGGGGAGGGGCCTCAGAATGGCACAATACCATAGAGTCCACCCTTCAAAGCAGCCATTTTATCCAGGGGAGCTGATATCTGTCAGCTGGAGATTAGTTATAAAAGCAGGAGATCTCCAGGCCCCACCTGGAGGCTGGCAACCCTATGACATTACTAAACTGAGGCTATTGTACTTTGGTCACATTATGAGAAGAAAAGAAACAATAATGCTGGGAAACAACAACAATGCTGGGAAAACAACAATGCTGGGAAAAGCTGAAGGCAGCAGGAAAAGAGGAAGACCTAACATGAGATGGATTGACTCCATAATGGAAGCCACAGCCCTTAGTTTGCAGGACATTTTGGAGGACATTGATTCCATAAGTAAGAAGCGACTCGACAACACTTAACATGCACATAACTAAACTAGAACTTAATTCAGACTACAGGGACTGTAAATACAAAAAAAGGTCCTAAATTACCCTTGGGGAATGCTGTGGTACCTTAGCACATTTAGGGCTTCAGCATGTTTGAATCTGGCCGTAGCCATGAGGCATGCATATCCCTTAGTTCATGATCCCACAAGTTCTTAGATGCTCTGGCCCTGAGAAGCTTATAAAGTCAGAGGAAACACACTTCTTGAATGCACACAAACATACTGACAGACGCACAGAGAAATAGACAGAGATCACTACAGGTACACAGAGAAGCCTCTTACAACTGCAAAATGGCTGGAATTCCCAGAATGGGCTGTGAAATTAAAATGGGGGAAATCATGCCACGAAACTGAATTCTCTGATTCTATTCCTGCCCAGCTACTCTCATTTTCAGCTCCGCCACACCTCATGGAGAACTAAAGACAAAAAAATCTCCTCTTCCTGCATTGTAGAAGAAGAAGTAGAAGAGAAGGAGAGATTGGATTTATACCCTGCCCTTCACTCAGAGTCTCAGAGCGGCTTACAATCTCCTTTCCCTTTCCTTTCCCACAACAGACATCCTGAGGAGGTGGAGCTGAGAGAACTCTTTCGAGAACTGCTCTTCCAAGAGCCATCAACAGCCAGGCAACTGCACAGTTCTATACAGGTCAGGTTCAGGACTAGAGGTTGGATCCCAAGGGGTTGGATCCCATCTAAATTCTGTCCATGGAAGTGTGGCTTCCCTGTCTCTTCTCTCCCCAGCAGCCTGAGCAGTCCCCAGTGCTGTTCCTGGGAGATGGGGCAGCATGATTAGGGAGCTGGAGGGTGGCTGTGGAAGGGGGGAATAAATAAAAATCACCCTCATTCCCATGCACAGGGAACTTTTCCACAGACTCCAACCATAGGTGAGCAGGAGGGTACTCATCTTCTACAGAAGTCAATAGTTTCATGATATTCTTATGGGGTGGGGATTTTCTGCAATGTTTCATCAACTCCCAACTTCTTCCCTGAGATAAATTCTGTGATCCAATGTAATGAAATGGAGCCACCATCAGACAGTATAGTGACTCCTGAATACTCAAAGGATTCACCATGGTATGTAGAAAAATATGGAAAGCCACTGAGAGGTCTAGGAATATCAAGAGGGACACCCTTTTCTCCATTACTCTCCCAGCAAAGGTCATCTGTCAGGGCAACAAAGGTTGTTTTTCATACCAAACCTAGGCCTGAATCTGGGGTCTAGATTATCTGTTTCTCTCAAGACCACTTGAAGCCCATTAAAGCACCTAGCCCAAGAGTGGAATGCTGACCATCAGGTGGCAGTCGTTTAGGTCATTCAGGTCTAGTGATGTTTTCTTCAGGAGGGGCTTCATCACTGCCACTTTCAAAGAGGTCGGAACTACACCCTCCCATGAAAAGGCATTTAGTACCTCCTTGGACACACTTGACCAACCCAGCCTAGCTTGGACAAAGGTCAAGCCTAGATGTAGAGAGTCACACATAGTGCAGTATGTCCAGGCCTCACCAACTGAAATTCATCCCTGCAACTAGGACCAGACTGTATTCTTGTAAACTCGAGTGTCCATGAGTCTAAATCTCCCCAGGTAATGGGTAGTTCCTGACAAGGACAGAGTGAAAAATTCCTCTATTACTAAGACATGCACTTTGTTCCCATAGAAAACCAAATCAAGCATATGCCCTGCAATGTGCACAGAGACCAGAATGTTCTGGGACAGCCTCATGGTTGTTATGGTGGCCATGAAGTACTGAGCTGCCCCCATCAGGTTGGCATGAATGCTGATGACCCTAAGGACAACAAACCTCAGAGTCCTCCACACCAAACCCCAAGACCACCTCCAATAAGCTCAGGTGGGGCCAGCAGCATAGGCAGTACACCAGCAGGATCCATAGTCTATCCTAGGTCCCCAGTATCGGGTACAAACACTCAAAATTGGGACCCTGGGTAACAAAGCACAGAATATCAGAGGCCCAATAGACCACAGCCACCATCCTCTCCATGCCCACCAAGCCTAGGCTGATGCTATACCAGAAACCTGGGGAGGGGACAGAGGTGGGAGAAAACTACTCCCTCCTCACCCACTGAATGCTCAGTGATACATACCAGGTCAGACTCATCCAGCATTAAATCCTGGACAAAGTTTACTTTGTTTCGAACTAACCTGGCATTCAGGTGCAGTGCTTTTAGGCCTAATGGATAATCAGCAAAATTACCAGGATCCCTATGATTGCAAGAAGGCCCAGACGAGGGGATAGGCACAACTTCTTCCCTGCACCTGGTCTGCCCTCCATCAATTTATAGGTAAAAATTACAACAGCAGACATGATAAAGTAGAGAAAAACTGCAGGGGGCAATAGCAGTCTTACTATATGAAATGAAAGAATCAAGAATGGATATGGGGTGCAACTCACAGAAGGGCTTTTGCATACAGAGTTATTGAGTTTTCACCCCTAACAGCAGCTCTTCCCACTTGTACCCCTCTGCGGCACATTGGAAATCACTTTTGAAGTTCTCCCGGGTTTCAATAACAGCTTGCGATGTGTTAAAGACAAGAAAGAAGATCAAACCCCTGATCACACAGTCCTCTGATCACATGGTCCTTTGGATTGTGGCCAGTTGACTTGCAGATGTGACAATAAAACACAAAATAGAAGGTCTCTATGAATGAAATAGTGGAACATCAAATCAGGCAAAAATGTAAGAAAAAGAAGAAGCGGACAGACCCATGTTACAAAGGGAAGGGAATGAAATATTGGGAGGAAACAACATTGACTTGAAATTGAAATAATTAGAAAATAATCTTTTAATCTGTAGTATCATCAGCAGACAGATAAAACAAAGAAAACGGAATTGGTTACTCACCTGCCTTAACTCCGCCATTACACATTTCATTAGTTATGCGTTTTGTAATACTTGACAACCCAGGGAAATTAGCAACTCTGTATCTCCTTTCTGGGGATCCAGATATCTTTTGAAGAGTTATTTCTTGAACGTTCCCTACTCCTATTGCATATATCTCCACACCTTCCTTTCTCAAGTCCTCGGCTGGTTGAGCAACCTCATCATGCGACTCTCCATCAGTGATAACCAGCAGCACTGGCTGAATATCTCTAGTCACTCTGCGTCTTGATGGGCTGAAGAAAGCCTTCACCTCTTTGAGAGCATTTCCAATACAAGTCTGGGTACCAGTCAACTGTGATACTTTAGCGATTTTGTCTTGCAGCTCTGATTTGCCAGAGTTACCATGAAGAGGGAATTCTGCTTTGTACGTGTTGCTAAATTGGGCCATGCCAACCTGCATGTCCTTATTATAACTAATCTGATCAAGCAGTTCTTTCAAGAAGTTTTTCGTTATGTTAAAATCAGAATAGGCTATACTGTTGGAGCCATCGATCAAGAAAACAAGGTCAGCATGGACTTCACATTCTGCATTAGAAAATAAGATGCAAAATAAGACATTCATCATTCACATTGCCCCACGGTGCAAATAATACTAGAATATGAGTGTTTATTGATACATTCCAATTCAAAAGTTAAAAGGGGAGGATAATAGTCCCATTAGGAGCATATAAGATTACAACATTGTTATTTTAAAGATTTTAAGATGCTGAATTTGCTGTGGCTCTACTGCACGCCTTTTCTTGTGCTGCATTTTGTATATTGCCTAGCATTACAGAAATAACATAACTAGTCTCCTATTCTTAAGACTCATATTGAGTTTAGAGAAGTTTTTGGTAAGGCTGTGTTTCTCAGACATTTTGAACTTGAAGGCTCCCTACTAAATTTTCTCTGTGTTCTCATTTTCATCAATCAAGTATCATCTCTATATGTTTTTCAGATGATCTATAGAGCCTAATGTATTCAGGTTACAGGTGCGGGTTTGAATCTGTGGTGCAAGGCAAAAGGAACATTAAAGATTATTTCTCTCTACACATTCCCCTCGTTTCTTTGTCCAACTGAAATTATACCCACAGAATCACCAGATCTGGAGCTTCCTGGAAGAACAAACTCCTAGGAAAGAGTAAACACCACTTTTTCTCCAGAAATGTCTAGTTCCAGGTCCAAATGTTATCAAAGATATATTTATCATGTTAAATGTGCAATTATTGTAATGCAGACATTATTTATTTATTATTTATTTAATTAATTCGGCTTCTAGGCCGCTCTCCCCGCATAGCAGGCTCAGAGCGGCTTACATAATTAGGTGAACCTTGTTCACAATAAAACAGTTAAAAACAGTTAAAACATTACAACATTACATAAAACATTATTACCTAATACAGATATTAAAGTGCTCAATGCTATCTGATGGCATACCCAGTGATGTTACCTACAATCTGCTATTGGGAGCATACAGGATCCTCAGTGACTAGATGGTAATAGTTATGTTGCGCATTGGTAGTCACTAGGTGACAAGGGGGGACAAAAAAGAGGGCGGCGGCCCCTATCCAAATGCCTGGCGGAAGAGCTCCGTCTTACAGGCCCTGCGGAACTGCATCAGGTCCCGCAGGGCCCTGATCTCTTCCGGGAGCTCGTTCCACCAGCTAGGGGCCGCCACCAAAAAAGCCCTCCCCCTGGTGGCAGTGAGCTTGGCTTCTCTTAGGCCAGTATGGCCAGGCGATATTGGGCCCCGGACCGAAGTGCTCTCTGGGGTACATACGGGGAAAGGCGGTCCCTTAGGTAGGTCGGACCCAGGCCATTTAGGGCTTTAAAGGCCAATACCAGCACCTTGAAGCGAATCCGGTATGCCACTGGTAGCCAGTGCAGTGCCTCTAGCCTTGGTCGTATGTGCTCCCGTCTCGGGAGACACATCAGCAACCTTGCTGCGGCATTCTGCACCAGCTGAAGCCTCTGGATTTGCACCAAGGGCAGCCCCATGTAGAGAGCGTTACAATAGTCTAGCTTCGAGGTGACCGTTGCGTGGATTACTGACATAAGAACTGACCTGGCTAATCTGGGCTAGCCCAGTCTGATCAGATCTCAAAACCTTAGCAGGGTCATTCCTGGTTAGTACTTGGATGGAAGACTGCCAAGGAAGTCCAGGGCTGCTACGCATAGGCAGGCAATGGCAACCCACCTGTGTATGTCTCTATTTTGAAAAACCTACGGGGTTACCATAAGTTGGCTGCAACTTGATGGCACTTTACACACACAGTGGATGAGGGAACTTCACCAGTGACACATCATGGGATGCAGAGCTAAAGATACACTAAACTTTTTGTTAAACATTGTAGAAATGAGAAGTTTCAAGCTCAAATTTATGTATATTGTTTTCAACACAGCTGGGTTGGATGTTGCCATCAAGTCACCATATTGGTGGGCCTTTCACCTCCAGTTTAGCTTTGAGCCTAGCTTTCCTTGAAGTTATGGGAAAGGCCATTTCAGACCATCTTCCCAGCAAAAGATGAGGGCTGGAAGAGAACCATTTATTTAGGATATTTCTATACCTCATAATCAGATTTCTGCTAAAACTAGAAAGATCACACATTTTACCGTCTTGATTATATTATGTTCACTAAAAACAGATGGCCTTCCCAGAGAGATTCAAACTCATGCAAACACTAGGGCAGTTAAACTTTAATCAGGACCCAGTACCAATAAATCAGAATGTATTTAGTCTGAAGGATCTATCTGTCATACCACTCAAACTGTAGAAAAAACTCAAGCCACATGATTATTTGCAGACTAGGTACTGGACAGTTGAGAGCTACTTCCACCAACCCAAAGCCCCCTTTACCCCACACCCTACCCTTTGTTCTCTGTTGAGTTCAGCACTTGTAGGATGCATGTAATGTACAGATAAGGTAGTAGTATTCTTAAAAGTAAGTTGAGCAGAATGTGTAAAAGTTGTGTAAAGTATTGTTGCCAACAGACCTGGAGGACAGAGAGGTTTGCGATGATTGCATGAAAACCTCTGCAAGCTCTGGGGTGGAATGGTGCTATTGGTACACGCTAAGGTATTCATGTGATGTAAATCTTGCTACAAGTGTTCAGTTTGGTCAAAGGAACAGGGTCAGTGTCTTGAAATCTGGTAGGGACAGATACTTTCTTTGATCATGGTCAACAAATGATGGCTTTGCTTGAAGAAGCAAAGGGGAATTCATTGCCCAGAAGGCTGTAAGTAAGTGTTTGATCTGAGAGCACAGAGGACATAATTTTTAAATAAAGGTTTCAAAAAGGTACCTTGAAGGCCAAACTAGAAGTTACGTGGAACTCTGTGAGTTTCCTCCAAGCTTCTTAGGCTACTTGTCTCAGCAGAATTAGGGGGTGAATAAGGAGAGACTGGTGAACATTTTCCTATTTTCAGCTCAGTATTGCCTCTGGCAAAGATGAGACAGCTCCAGGAGTATTTTCACCCATGGAAGAAACTATATCAGTAATTTTTACGTAATATTTAGTTTGTGAACTGCTAGCAGATCAGTAAGATCTCTATAGCATTTTGATAAGTCCTGCACACTAGAAATCAGAAAGGACACAGGGGGATTATTTTGTGGTTAAGAAAAAAAGGAGTTATAGGATATTACAAGTGGGCACCCACAAGGAAATTTTTTTGGGGGAAGCCTCACAATTGCTTCCACCACCACCACCACCACCACACACACATTCACTGTCATTCGTTCTCTCTGTTTCTGTCTTTTTCCCTTTCAGCCACAGCTGCTGTCATCCTCCCCTGCTACTACAATTCCTCCTCTTTCTGTTTCTCCACACCCCCATTTCAGCCATGGCTACTGTCATTCAACACACATATACACCCTGCATCTACTGTCATTTAGTTTCTCTATTTCTGTCCCATTTCTTCCATTTCAGCCATGGCTACTGTCATTCTCCCCTCCCCCACTACTGTTATTCCTTCTCTCTGTTTCTGTCTCTCTCTTTTTCCATTTCAGCCATAGCTACTGTCATTCCTCCATCCCCAGAACTGTCATTCCTTCTCTCTGTTTCTGTCTCTCTCTTTTTCCATTTCAGCCATAGCTACTGTCATTCCTCCATCCCCAGAACAGTCATTCCTTCTCTCTGTTTCTGTCTCTCTCTTTTTCCATTTCAGCCATAGCTACTGTCATTCCTCCATCCCCAGAACAGTCATTCCTTCTCTCTGTTTCTGTCTCTTCCCCCCCCCCCCCCACTTTACCAATGCTGTCAGCTTTTCTCTTCTCATCCTGTCCTTCCTTTTTCTTCTCCTCCTTCTCCCGACCTCACCCATCTTCCTCCATTGCATTTCAGAGTTCATGGGAGGGTGGCTCATCACCTGCTTGCCTCCCCACCAATACTTATGGTTCTCTGGAGGGCTACTGTTTTCCTGGGCTTTCCTGCTTCAGTTCTCGCCACTTCAGTTCTCACAACAGATGGTGGGCACTCCCCTCTCTGGCCAACCTGTCCCACTGCTGCCACCTTCTCCTGCCTGTCTTCACTGCAGCTGGCGGGCAATCCTTTTGCTGCCACTTTGGGATTTTGTAGCTTCCCTGGGCCTCTCCCAGCCCCAGCCTCTCTTTTGCTGGAGGCTGCTGCCTTTTGAGAGCCCTGGCAGCTGGAGTAGGCCATGCTCCTCTACCAAATCCTGAGGTTTCTTCCAGCCTGGCCATCTTTTTCCTCCAGTTGCTGTTAGGAGAGACGATTCCTCCCCTCCCCCCTGAAGCTGAACTACAAGTTTTAGGTTTTTTGTAGTACCATCCAGCCTTTTTTTCTGACTTTCAGATATTCTTGCAATATTTTATACTTTCAGTGTGTGTTGTTATTTAGTAGGACATGGGGAGGGGAAAACAAACGACCCAATATCTGGAATCGAGAACCACAAAGGTAAGAAAAAAGCCTGATAAAGTGCCAATATTAAAAACCCAGTGTATACTTATTATATTCAGAAATACATATATTTATTAGAAAGACAGTTAAAAACATATAAGGGCCCAATGAAAGCCTCGTTAAAAAGTACAACTGACCCTTGTTTGGGCCCTATATCAGGCTTTTTTCTTACCGTTGTTGTTATTTATACCACTGAAGAAGGCCCTTAGGTCTAGCGGTTATTGTATGTGAAACTTATATTTGTTGTTGTATGCAATGTCTTAATGGATGTGATGTTACACCCACTACCTTTCTTTTTCTCTACATTCTACAAATGTTTTTAATTTATAGTTAGTGTGTACTTTGTAATAAACAGATATTTTGTTCTAGGCTTTAGCTGCTCACCCTTCTAGGTCCCTGAATTATCCTGTTTCACCAACACTCCTGATGTCACACAGATACTGTAGAAAGGTGCTGTGCTCCTAATATTGAGGGGAAGAATCTAAAATTAATGCAATAGTGAATTAATACTTTACCTGGCTTTGAATCATCACACAGCTCATCTGATAACTTTTTGGTGATGTTTTCTAGTCCTTCAAACTGGTCCACGTAGTAATACGCTTTGTTTGGTCCTGCCATGGTTTGAAGTTCATCTGTCTTTGCTTCTTTGATCCCGACAGCATAAATCTCAATGTCACGGGCCCTGAGTCTTTTAGAAACCTCATCGAGTTCCGCTGCATCATGTGACTCACCATCTGTGATCACGATGAGAGCCTGAGGAACGTTCCTGCGGTGGCGACTTCCATGTGCCTCAGTGAAGAACGACTCTGAGTGTTTAAGAGCCTGAGCTGTGTATGTATTTCCACCCAAAAGTGTGTCATTTTGAATAGCTGAAATGATAGCTGATTTCGTATTATAGGTGTTAAGGGAGAACAGTGTGTGTGGACTGTCAGAATACTTCAGAGCTCCAAATTGAACTCGGTCACTGCCAACGTCAGATTTATTGACCAAGCCAATCATGAAGTCCTTCATGAGGTTGTAGTTTATCTCCCCTATACTGCCAGAACTATCTAGTACAAATACAACATCTAAACGTGCTATCCTTTTGCACTCTGGAATCCGATCTAGAAGAGAAAAAAATATACATATTAATCTAGTCGTATATACGTAAACATTTTTTTCTTTAAAAATTCATTTCCTTTTATAAGGGAAATAAAGCATTTTTTTCTTGTAATAGAAAGCCCAAATACCTTGGTTATTGCACTGTGTTCCCATTATCCATGCTTACCCATAATTGGCACTTTCTCTCATAGATAATCAGAGTCCTCATGCATACCTACCAACAGAAGTTAGTCTAAGATAATGGGAGAGTTAGACCACAGCTTTTTAAAAAGAGAACTGAAAAGGTTTGAGAGGAGCTTCACTCCTGCAAGAGCTTCACATAACCAATGAAGCTTCTCATGGCATGTCGCAGACATTTATTTTGCCCCATTATTTCTTCTAGTCATATGTGCTCTGCAGGTTTTTGATGCCATTCAACTTTTTGTGTCTGCTGGCAAAGCTGCCAGAGCTACAGAAATGGCACTGGCAACTGGGAGGAAACCCCACATGCCTCAGAAAAGGGGATGAAGCTGGGTGAGATGTGTAGTAGCATTCTGAGGGTATTTGAAGCTAACATCATGGATGATTCTCTGCTGGGGCTCCAAGGAGTGAAGATGCAGGGAGACTGGGGAGGAGGATACGGGGGGGGGGGGTGGATGATCCTCTTCGGTGGCCACTTAAGACACTTAAGTTGGAGGAAAGCTCTTTAGGCTGGAGGAAGGTTTCCAACTTTGCTTATATTCATTTTCTATACAGATTAGTATTCTAAAAAGATCTAGTAAAGCCAAGACTCATATTTCACATTTTTAGAAAATCCCTGAAGTCTATGATAGTGTTGACCTTTGCTGTGTGTACAAACAGTATCATTTGACTACAATGAAAGGACATAAGGGGGAACAAGTCAGAAGAGCAAATATGATCTATCTAGACTATGGCTGCAGTCACATGCACTAAATAATCTACTTTCAATCTACTTTCAGTGCACTTTTCAACAGGATTCTGCCAGTTCACACAGGTTGATTCTGCATTGGCTTTCCCCTCTGTTGTTTTACCAAACCCAAGTTGGAAGAGAAAAGGTGCAGCTCAAAACCACATTCAAATATCCTTGGGCAACACCGTACTGACTGCAAAGTCACCCCTGAATGGCCATAAATCTGATGATCAAAGAAAGTGAAAGTGGCATGCAGTGTAGAGGGTACCATAAAATCCAGTAATCAAAGAAAGTGACCACAGCATATGCAGTGCAGAGGGGAGTTTCTGTTCCAGCGTGGGTTAACAACGGAGGGGAAAGCCAATGCAGAATCGCCTACAGTAAAATCCATTTGGAAAGTGCACTGAAAGTGGATTGAAAATGGATTGTTTAGTGTGTGTGACCGCAGCCAAGAAGTGTTACTATGGATGATTCTGTGAGATCAGCGGTTTAATTCTGACACAGATGGGAATTCACTGGGCAGTCATGGCACACAACCTGTGTTGCAGCCTCATTGGCAAAATAAGGATATCAGAAATGTACCTTCCTAAGTTGTGAGGATTAATTCATCAAGTTAATGCTGCCCGTGGTCTTTTAAACCTTTTTGGGTGCTATTAACTTTTGGGAGGTTGTGTGCCCCCAATTCAGTTTTAAAAAAAACAAAACCCAAGACCAAAAACAAACACAAGAAACAAAATAAATCCAGAATTATCTATAAATGTAGGGACTTTGCAAAACTCTGTATCTTAACTGTGGATGGCCTTGTTGTGTTCATCTATATACACAGGGTCTAGCCCTTAGCTATTTGATATAGGGATAAACAAGAATGGTATGTTATTGGACATATAAAATCTGTACACTGAGCTTTACTTTACCTGTAAGCAAGACTAGATTTTTTTTGTCTAGTTGTGTGGTTACAAAAGAGGAAAGAGTCAACTTCTATTTGTGTACAAGTTACAGGTATGTATAGTAATAAATAAGCTTTTTGAATAGCTCTTCTGTTTGTGTATAAACTAACTTGGTGGCAGGGTTAATCTTACATTCAGGATCATCTTATTTTTGTGTAAATACAGTGTGTGTGGCTGCCACTCTGTGTGGCACATGCTGGCACTCTGAGGAAATTGGTATTCTGTGATCCCAAACAATTCCACAGAATTTGGGTATTGCTATACAATTCCTGCCTGCAATATAATATTCCTGACTATGTAATTTCTGTTCTCTTTTGGAACCTATGCCTTTTGCGGAGCAAAATTTGCAAGCCCATGTAGAAGACATGTGGAAGACAAGATGGCTTTCCAAGAGAGGAGCAGTTTCATTTGCTCATGAGGCAAGCCCCCTCCCCCATGCTAAGCACCCAAAAGAAAGGGAAGCAGTACTAACCCTCATAGGGATTACATATGCCAAAAATGATGTCGTCTTCTATCTTCTCCAGAACATCAAAATTCTCCACATAAAACACCAACTCAGATTTCCCACTTATCTCTTCAAGCTGTGTTTTATTGGCATTAAACACCCCAACTGAATAGATAGTGATACCATCCTCTCTCAGAGCCATGGCGGGAGCTTTTACTTCATCTTGTGCTTTTCCATCTGTCAGCAAGATGAGAATTTTGTTCACAGAGGATCGTGACCCTTTGGATGGCGTGAAATACTCAGCCACAAATTCCAATGCTTGTCCAGTGAGTGTCCTCTGTTCAATGGCTGCCATTGTTCTAATCGCTTCAATTATGTCACTTTTTGCCGAATACTTGTTTAGCGGGAATTCTTCTTTAGTAATGTCACTGAACTGGACAACACCAATGCATACTTGGTCTAAGCCGATGTGAGATTTGTTGACCAGATTACTCATAAAGTTCTTCATTTTGTTAAAATTCTCATCGCCAATGCTTCCAGAGCTGTCCACTAGGAACATGATGTCTGCTTTCATTTCCTTACAGGCTACAGAAGGAAAACAAATCATTATCCAGATGATACACTTAAAACGAAATAAATGCCACAAATCATTGTTGATTTGGTTCAATAGAAAGGACATGCCACACTGCACCAGTAAATATCTTTGCAAAACCTCTATAGTCAAAATATACTAAGAACCTTTTGCTTGTTATTATTATTTTATTACTTTTCAAATTACAATATATGATATACTTATTGCAGATCTTAAATATGAGAGCCATGCGTACACTATTTCCAGTATTTACATCACTACATATTTTGGACATATCTCTAAGTTAATTTTCCAATCCATGTATACACTCTTACCCAAAGTTCCTTATGTATTACTTCCTCTTCCCCTTTTAATAAACTAGTTAATTTGTCCATTTCAGCCAGTTCCAACAATTTCTGAATAAGTTCTTCCCTTGACAGCATTCCGTCGACTTTCCAGTATTTGGCAACCAAAATTCTAGCCATTGTTAAAATATACGCTATCGTACATACATCTAAATTATTATAACCATCTGGAATAATATTTAATAGAAATATTTCTGGGTCAAAGGGTCAATCAATGCCTACTATTTCTTGTATAATTCTTTGAATCACTAACCAATACTTTTTAATTTTGCCACACGTCCACCACATATGATAATACGTCCCCACATTTTTCTCGCACTTCCAGCAATTACTCGATAGCTTTGGATAACATTTAGCTAATCTGTCCGGTGACCAATGCCATCTGTAAAACATTTTTTATATGTTTTCCTTATATGAGATGGCTCTGGTGATCTTTATTGTTTTCCAGCTTTTTTCCCAATTGTCCATATAAATATTATGGCCAATATTTTGCACCCAAGCTATTATTGATGACTTAACTACCTCATCTTGCATATATATCTCTAACAAAAAGGTATATAATTTTAATTAACTTTTCATCTGAGTGTAGCCATATTTTATCAAATTCTGGTATTCTCTCATAAAAACCAGTTCCCTTATCCTTATTATACCTTGATTCTAGCTCTAATTTTTCTCACCACATAAGCTTTGTGTTTTGCCTTACTAGGGTAGCCTCAGATTTTAGATTGTTTTTTATATCTAAGAAGTCATCATATCTCCACATATAATATTGATAAAATAGAGTAGGCTTTATAAATGCTTCTAATGGGGAAACCCGTTTTGGAATTTTCTTGTAACAAGTTTCTTTTATCTCCTTCCAAATTTTTATCAAGACTCCTCTTATCATATGCTGATGAAATTTTTTATGCACCTTGTCTTTATTATACCATGTATACGCATGCCATCCCATTTGTAAATCATGCCCTTCTAATTTTAGAAGCCTTGAATTTTCTAAAATCATTGAATCCTTTATCCAGACAGATGAAGTTGCTTTATAATACAAAGCCCAGTTAGGTAATGCCAAACCACCTCTTTCTTTTCTATCTTGCAATGCTTTCCATCTTATTCTGGGTCTTTTTGATTTCCAAATAAATTTACCTACAAGCTTATCTAGTTCTTTAAGTATTGCTGTTTTTTAAGCATTTGAATAGTTTGGGCAAGAAATAAAAAGTGGGTAGGATATTCATTTTAACTGTTGCAGTTCTCTCAATAAATAAGATTTGTAAATCTTTCAATTTTTCCTTTTGCTGTGGCTGAAGGAATTACTTCTTTCATGACTCTGTTTAATGAAATAAAACAATACAAACAAATAAGGGCATGTCTCTTGAGAGACAGCATACACATTTTCTCAGTAAATAATTATAATAACTAAATAATCACTATAAAATAATAATTAATTAAATCCATAAATAATAACAATAATCTAGGAGGGGAGAGTTTGGGGAGGAGAGAAACCTTAGCAGGAATGTGATGCCATAAAGTCTATCCTCCAGAGCTGCCATTTTCTTCAGGGACACTGAGATCTGTAGTATGGAGATCACTTGTAATTCCAGGAGAACTCCAGCCCCCACTCCCATTCTGAGGCTGGCAACCCTAACTGGGAGTCCTGTATTTCCTTCATAATATCTAGTTGCACTTTCAGTAGTTTTCAGAACTCCAAATGTTCATGCACCCTTACAGGTAAGGACCTGGGTTAGATCAATATAATTGGTTATGGAACAAGGTTGTGTTTATTGAGAGAACTACCAGTGGAGTTTCTCTTACCTTCTTCAGTGCATACATCTCGGACAACCTCAGCTTGTATATCTTTCAAGGAGTCAAATTGTTGCACGGAGTAAACCCTTGAGCCTGCGATCTCATGTAGTTGTGTTTTATTAGCATCTTTTACACCAATGGCATACATGTTCACTTTTGCATTCCTTAGTATTTTGGCAGGAATCTTCACATTATCATGGGCCTCTCCATCTGTCAGCACAATGAGATGACAGGGCACTTTGTTTCTACGTTGTCTCCTTGCCTTTTCAAACAAAGGCTGCATGAATGTTAAAGCTTCTCCGGTATATGTATCTCCTGTTAATTGATTAATGTTATTAATGGCTTTTTCTAAAGTGTTTCTTTCAGTGTAATCATCAAGTTCAAAGTGTAATTTAATACGAGAAGTAGATGAATATTGCACAACTCCAAATCGAACATGATTAGGTCCAACATTAAACAGCTTAACCACTTCCTTCAGGAATTTTTTCATTTCATTGAAATCTGACCAATGAATGCTTGAAGAGCCATCAACGAGGAAGTAAATATCAGCCTCTTCTGTGTCCATACATCCTACAGAAAAAGAGGGATTGAATTAGATATTGAACTTAGATTAACACAAAAAATAAGTACAAGGAGATGCATCACTCAGTTGTAAACAGGTACCACTCAGTCTTATTGTACCAAAAGTTTGTTGAGAAGAAAATCACTACACTGGTGAGTTTGACATTAGGGGTGTGTACTGGAAAAATTATCATTTTGAGACAGGGAAGGAATATCTATTTTAAGAATTTTTAGAAATATTGTCATATTATGAAAACTTGTTGATTTCCATTTCCATTTCCAATAAGATTGGGTTGGGTGTCTGTTCATTGTTTTATATGTGCAGAAAATGGTAGATTTTCCTAAGCTGACCAAATGGTATCAAACTATCAGGGAACTTAGTCCACCCTCTCTTCTAAAAACTTCTCAGGTTTCAAGTGAATAGGACAAAGGGGTCTGTGGAACTAGCAGATGGGCTTGTAGTTTAGAGAGAGAGAGAGAGAGATCCCCCTTTTTAGTTCTAACAAATGTGGGGGGGGGGGAAGAAACCTAATAGCACAGCTTGCAATTAGTGGAAGGGATCAAGAGTCCAGTAACACCTTAACAACTAGTAAAATTTGTGACAGGTCATGAGCTTTTATGAGTCACTGCTCACTCCTTCAGATACAACTAGAATGTGAGTCCATTTGTCTTTATATTTTGAAGAATGGAGAGATTTCAGATGCCAAATGACAATAGCAGGCGTTGTAAAGAGAGAAGAAACCTAGGTCTCAGTTTAGTTCAGGAAGGATTAATTTTCTTTATCTTCATTATCAGTTGCAATTCAGCAGTCTTTCTTTCTAATCTTCCTTTGAAATTCCTTTGTAAGAGAACTGCTACTCTTAGGTCAGCAACTGAATGTCCTGCGAGGTTAAAATGTCCCCTACTGGTTTTTGAATATCAGTAGAAAGAGTAAGAGTCCAGTAGCACCTTAAAGACTAACAAAATTTATGGTACGATATGAGCTTTCATGAGTCTCTGCTCACTTCTTTAGATAGATCAAGATGAGTAGCTAGTCTTTCTGTAGCAGCAGAAAAGAGCAAGAGTCCAATAGCACCTTAAAGACTAACAAAATTTGTGGCTGGGGATGAGCTTTCACGAGTCACTGCTCACTTCTGTAGACTTATTTCTATTTATTCTTTGCATCCTCCTGGACTGAATACTCCTGGACCAAACTGAGACCTAGGTTTCCTGTCTCATTACCAATGATTACTACCCCTCTGTCTATCACACCTAATCCAATCAAGCTGGCTATTGCCATATGGCACCTGAAATAATCTTTATCAAGTTTATATCTCTGGTACCTCGTGTTACATTTTATGGCATACATGGCCCAGCCTGACAAAGAGACATTTATGTCAGATCCAGCCCTCATAACAAATGAGTTCAACACCTCTGAATTACAGTATAGATAAAGCAGCACCAAAAGTATCCACATTACTACTTAAAATGTATGGAAAAGCCAATTTTATAACACTAACAAAATTAAAATCATGTAGTTGCTTTATGTATATCCTGTCTGGTCATAGTCCATTCCATAAGATAGGAGCTACATAGTAAAGAAAGCACAAGTCGTAGGTATTGTCTACCTGGTTGGGCTTTAACATTGATGATCCTTTATTCCCTTTAATGTATTCAAGATCATCAATAGACAGCAGTATTAATAGGGCAGGTCTGAGGCTCTTTGAATTTTCTATTCAAAGAGGGCTTACCATATTAAATAGGTATATGGAGACTGATAAAAGGGGTGAGTTTCTTTTAGGGGGGTCCCAAAGGGGCATATGCTATTGACTATTTTCTGGTAGCTTTTGATTTCCTACATTTGATAAAGAGGTTATCTGTTCAAGATTTCATGGTTGGGGATCATCTACCTGTTCCTCTTACTCTGATGCTACCAGTTGAGGGTCACCTTCCTTTAAATGAACAAGGACAATTGTTGCAGCAGGGTAATAAAATACATCATTTTTATTGTCCCCCTCAAACAGTAGGGAACTTTAGTAACATGATGCATTTGAAAGAATTTGGATTTATTAAAGATGAACTCTCTAGAGTTAATTCAGCTAAGTCTTCTATCGAGCTATTATATGATCTTTTTACTCTACTTGAGCCTTTTTACGGCCACATACATACAGGAATAGGAATATGTCTGAGTCACCAAGTCACCAAACAGAAATAAATGGTTTGACTATGAATGCAAAATTACGAGCAGGATTCAACAACTGCACCATGAATTTAAAAGAGATAATACTTTCTAAGGGAATTACCAAAGTAGTCTTTTATCAACTGTAGTGGTTAAGAGTGGCAGACTCTAATCTGGAGAACCAGGTTTGATTCCCCCCTCTTCCACATGCAGTCAGCTGAGTGACCTTGGGTCAGTTACAGTTCTCTCACAGCTGTTATCTCAAGAGCAGTTCTCTCACAGCTCTCTCAACCCCACCTACCTCACAGGGTGTCTGTTGAGGGCAGAGGAAGGGAAGGAGATTGTAAACTGCTCTGAGACTCCAAGTGTAGGGTGGGAAATAAATCCAACTCTTCTCTTCTTCTTTATCAAGATTATACATTAATACTACTGCTCAGGTTCAGTGTCGTGATGAGGGACAACTCTCAGACAGTTTTAGTTTGATAAGGGTTAGACAAGGCTGTTTGATTGCTCCCCTCCTTTTCAATTTATATGTAAATGATCTGAATTTGAGCCTCTCATCTACAGAGTTTCATGCCCCCAGATTAGCTTCAAAAAATGACCACAGCTGCTTTGTGCTAATGATTCTGTTCTTATTCCCACACAAACCTATGCTACTACCCAGGGCTTTTCAATCCAGCCAGCGGGAGAACCCCACCCCCAAAGAGCCCCGTATGCACCAATGTGCCCAGCACAATGATGTCACCCAGAAGTGACATCAGCACGCAGGGCATGTTGTGGGGGAAGACGCTCTATTGTGTGAGGAAAAACTCTATGGTTACCATAGAGTGTCCCCCTGCAATGTGCCCTGTGCAATGACATTTCTGGGTGATGTAATTGCAGCACACACACCAAAACTCCAGGAGACAAAGAGGGAGACCCCTGCCAGCAGCCAGGTAAGACCTAGTAACTCTAAAATGAACCCTAAAATGAATTTTGAAACATTTTAAAAGAATTTTGTCAAAGAGGTTCCAGAAATCTTTTCTGGGACATTCCCACAGGAAAAAGGCCCTGCTACTACCATTATTGTCTTCTGAGACCTTGCTTTGAGTGCTCCTGCCCCCTGAATTTTGGCAGGTAGCAATCAAAGAGAGAGCCTTCTCAATCATAGCACAAAAACTGTGGAGCTGTGGGACATTTGTACCCTTCCATCACTGTCTACCACTGGTTGAAGAAGACTTTTTTGTTTGATTCAGTGTTCCATTATTGACCTCTCCTTCCTGCCCTACATGTAACTGGATGGCTTTTTATTTGTGGTTTTAACTGTGGTTTAGTATATTCTGCTTTTAATTGTTAGCTACCTTGGTGGCCCTGTTTGGGCCCAAAGGTGGGGTGTAAATTTTGTAAATAAATAATAAACGAAGTTAAATGTCATCAGCATATTGATGATTTCCAGCAATTAACTCGGACTAAATTATCTTAATCAGTGGCCTCATACAAATATTGGAGAAGTACTGAACTTTGGGACACTTCACATACTAGGTCCCAAGGGCATCACCTTCCCAATGGAAACTCTACTGCTTTCCAAACAAAAAAAGACTGATGCCATTATAAGATAATACCAGAAATGCTTATCATATGTTTCAGCCGATCCAACAAGATAGAATAACTGATATTTCATAATTTGAACACATGAAGTTGCCTTATACTGAATCAGACCATTACCCCATCAAGGTCAGTATTATCTGCCCTGACCGGCAGCAGCTCTCCAGGGTCTTGGCAGAGGACTTTCACATCACAAACTACCAGGCCCGTAGCTACAGTGGAGCATTTCAGGGCCTGCCCCCCTGACTTCCTGCCAAGACCCCCCCAGTTCCTTTCAGCCCAACTCCCCCGACTCTGGCAAGATGCAGCAACTGCCACAAACTCCCCCTGTGCCACCACTTCTTCTTGCCTTCCCTCTGTACTGCACCTCTCTGGGGCCAGCTGAAGCACGTGAGTTACCTTTAATTGATTTAGCCAGTGCCCCAGTGCTCCCTGAAGAATTAAAATGCCCCCTGACTTAGAAATTCCTGGCTATGGGCCTGCCACCTACCTGTTTCTTTTACCGGGATATGCTGGGAACTGAACCTTCTGCATGTCCAGCAGATGCTCTACCACTGAGCTACAGCCTTTCCCTTCTCTAACACGCTGAACATTTAGGGAAGCCAAAGTATTCTACACTTACCCAGAACTAGAGAGAACAGAAATTCCCAGTTATGGAGGGAGAAGAAAACATCTGGAGGAAACATTTTGAAATGTTGATATGGATAGGAAAATGAGGGGGAAGGAAAGAGGTGAGATTTCTTTTACAGAGGAAGGACTGAAAGAGACATTACAGGACATTCTTAGCAGCAGCGTTTTGCCAGTGAAACAAGAAAAAGGTAGACTGGCCAAAATATATAGGATTTTTCTTCAAGGAAAGGTGTTGAGCCAATGCAAAAAATAAACATGCTCAGGCCAGTTGGATTTCTGTAGTCCTTTAAGAACAAAACAAGGAACAGAAAGATTAATTAGGGGTTATTAACTGAACGGTATGAAAGGCTTTACCTGTTTTGAGCAGTATTCTTCTTTCAGATTGGACGTAAAGTGTGTGCTGTATTTGGTTGAAGAGTTTCTTTTGGAAAGTCTTGGTCTGACTTGGCAGGTCAGAAAATCTGGCAACTTTTACAACATTTCGTTCAGGTGGATATGATACAATCTCAGTTAACTGGGTAGCATTAGCTCCTTCAATGCCTATGGCAAATACTGTTACACCAGCCTGTCTAAGAAGAGTAGCTGCCTCACTTAAGGAGTCATCTGCAGGCCTGTGCGTAACTACAGTGGCTATTTGTTCCACTCCTTGAGTCTTTCTGCTTCCAGCACGTTGATCAAAGACTTTTTTCCTGGTAATATCAATGGCAGCACCCAAATTAGATTTCCCTGGCCTTGGCGAAAAGCTCTGAATTTTCTGCAGAATATCGGTTTTATTTGTTTCAGTCTTCAGTAATGATATTACTTGCGGCTCAGTGCTGTACGTTACTAGGCCAGTTTGTATACATCCTTCCTTCACATCAAGAGAGTTTACTGTGTCACTCAAGAATGATTCAACATAGTGGGAGTTTTCACGTGAAACGCCTTCGTCCACCACAAATACTATATCTGCAACTGAATCACGTAGACACTGTGGAACTGGGAGAAAACAACACATATTAATGATTGGTTTGGGGGTATTTATTTGATAAGGCTTTGCAAAGGTGTATATAATGTTACACAGCCATCAATTTGTGCATCCTCTTTTTCCTGTCAATGGACTCATACAATTAGAAAGGAATGGAAAGAGAGTATTCTGTCACTCACCCCTGCTCACAGGTAAAGGGGGACATCCTCCTTCCTTTTTAATTGCACTGCAGTGGCAGTTCCACCTACAAACTTTTTTACCAGCCATTATTCCATGTGGAGCAGAACAGAAGCACATTATAACAGCTTAAATGAGAAAGGCACTGAATCTGCTTTGCTCCACATGTCGAAAAATATCAAGCCCTTCTTAAGTCATGCTTCATATGTTTATTGTAGAGCTTACATGCACTGAAGCACATGAACATAAGAGAAGATATGTTAGATCAGGTCAGTGGCCATCCAGTCCAATACTCTGTGTCACACAGTGGCCAAAACCCAGGTGTCACCAGGAAGTCCACCAGTGGGGCTATAACTCCAGAAGCCCTCCCACTGTGGCTCCACAAGCACCAAGAATACAGAGCATCAGTGCCCCACATAGTGTTCCATCTATACCTTGTGGCGAATAACCGCTGATGGACCTCTGCTCCATCTCTTTATCCAATCTCTTCTTGAAACTGTCTATGCTTGGAGCTGCCACCACTTCCTACCTTCTCTATTATTTGTTTGCTTCGATTTATATCCTGCCTTGCCCGCCCACTCTATCCCATGCATAATTTTGTAAGCCTCTGTCATGTCATCCCTCAGTCATTTCTCCAAGCTAAAGAGCCCTAACCTCTTTAACCTTTCCTCACAGGTAAAGTGTTCCATCCCCTTAATCATTTTAGTTGCCCCTTTTTGCACTTTTTCCAAAGCTATATTTTTTGAGATGCAGTGACCAGATCTGTACACAGTATTCCAAATGAGGCCACACCATAGAATTATAAAGGAGCATTATGATACTGGCTGATTTGTTTTCAATTCCATTCCTAATAATCCCCAGCATAGCATTTACCCTTTTTAAATTGCAGTCACACAGTGAGTCAACGTTTTCAGTGAGTTAGCTACCATGACTCCAAGATCTCTCTCCTGGTCAGTTATTGCCAGTTTGGACCCCATCAACATGTATCTATAATTGGGATTTTTGGCTCTAATGTGTATTACTTTGCACTTGCCCACACTGAACCTCATTTGCCATGTTGATGCCTACTCATCCAGTCTTGACTGTAGCACCTCACAGTCCTCCCTGATTTTCACTGCCCTGAATAACTTGGTGTCATTTGCAAACTTAGCCACTTCACTGCTTGTTCCCAAGTCCAAATCATTAATGAACAAATTAAAAAGCACCAGACCTAGTACCACTGCTTACCACCTTCCACTATGTAAACTGCCCATTAATACTCACTCTGTTTCCTGTTAATTAACCAGTTTTTAATCCACAAGAGGACTTGTCCTTTTATCCCATGATTGCTGGGGGGTTTTATGAGCCTTTAATGAGGAACTTTATCAAAAGCTTTCTGGAAGTCTAGGTAAACAGCATCTATTGGGTCACCCATGTCCACATGCTTGTTCACTCCCTCAAAGGACTCTAAAAATGTAGTGAGATAAGATCTTCCCTTACAGAATCCATGCTGATTCTTCCTCAGTAACTTTTGTTCATCGATGTGTTTACTAATTCTATCTTTAAAAATGGATTCCTCCAACTTACCCGGGATCAACATTAGATGGACTGGCCTGTAATTTCCCGGATCTCCTCTGGAATCTTTTTCAAAGAAGGGGCTACATTAGCTACCTTCCAGTCCTCAGGAATGGAGGCAAATTTTAGTGATAGACTGCATATTTTTGTCAGGAGATTCACAAGTTCATATTTGAGTTCTTTCAGAACTCTTGGATGTATGCCATCTGAGCCTGGTGATTTGTCAGTTTTTAATTTGTCCATCAGTTGTAGGACCTCCTCTCTTGTCACCTCAACCCAACTCGGGTCTTTCAAGATCCTTCCCGAAATCTGGAATGGGCAAGCACCACCCATCTTCGACAGTGAAAACAGAGGCCAAAAAAGCATTAATCTTCTCTGTCATTTCCCTATCATTCTTTAGTAACCCTTTTACCCCTTGGTAATCCAAGGGTCCCACTGCCTCCCTGGCAGGTTTCCTGCTAGTAATGTATTTGAAGAAATTTTTATTATTGGTCTTTATTTATTTATATATATATATTTGCAATATGTTCCTCATAGTCCCTTTTTGCCTGTCTGATCATTGACTTGCATTTTATTTGTGAAAGCCTGTGCTCCCTTTTATTTACCTCACTCGGACTAGCCTTCCACTGCTTAAAGGAATCCTTCTTCCCTTTTACTGATTCCATTACTTTTTTCATTAACAATGCAGGCCTTTTTTATACCTATTTGTGCCTTTCCTAACCTGTAGTATGCATTTTATCTGAGCTTCTAGGACTGTAGTTTTAAATAATCTCCAAGCTTCCTGAAGGGATTTGACACTTCTTTTTCAGTTTCTTCTTCACAAGCCCCCTCATTTGAGAGAAGTTACCCCTTCTAAAGTTAAATGTGGTTGTGTTGTTTTGGGTGGGGGGGCAACTCTCTCTATTTACTTGCTTGCAGTGCTTACAGTTCTAGTTTCATAACATGTGGGGATGTCCTCACTTTCTCTTATCATGGGTATGGGTGAAGTTGACTATGGGTCTGCTAGGACAACTCTAGCCCCCCCCCTCCCTTTTTGAGATTGTACTGCATGGTTTTCCTTACCTTGTGGGGACACCTTGCTAACATTTACTGTTACACTTGGTAGACTAGGTGTTGAGATGATCACAGAATTATCCATTTGTATAGCTTCTCCAATAACTGTGGACATATTTTGAGAAAACGTTGCAAGATCCTTTGGTGTAGCAAAGTTATAGAATAAATGTTGTGTAGCCACTGACTGTAGTTCCTGAACAGATGCAGCCTGCATTCCTAAAGCTATTATTTTGATCCCATCATCCTGCAGCCTTTTAGCAGGTACCTGCACATCATCTTCTGAAAGTCCTGAAGTTGTGACCACCACAACTTGGTTTCTGTCTCTTCTCGGGACATTGAAAAACGTTTCATGGACCTTTTGAATGGCATTCCCAGTTTTTAAAGACCCACCCCTGTACAAAACGTTCTTTTTAAGGTGGTTTAACATGGGGGGTTTGCCTTTATAATCATCCAGCTGGAACTCAATGTGCACATCATCACTGTACTGGACAAGTGCAATACGATATTTGTTTGGGCCTACTGGCAGTGTGCTGATTACTCTGTTAACAAACGATTTCACAGAAGGGAAAGACTTTTTGCCAAGAGCATTTGAGCTGTCAATCAAAAGGACAACATCTGTAGACTCAGAGGCTGAAAATAAAGCAGAGAACTCAGGTTAACGCATAATCTCAGTACAGATATATTCAGACAATAAAAAGATTTGGTTTGATCAGTGCTTTTTGTAAAAATAAAAATAAAAAGTAGTACAGATTTTTACCAATCCCACCCCCAGAACTTTGGAGAGTGCCCCCCCCCCAAAGGTGCTGGAAATCAGTATTGGTGATGAGTACCATCACAAGAAAAGCCCTGGGTTGGATCCTTTTTCTGCTGGTGCAGGAGCAAGAAGGGGCCCATTTAGATCTCAAAATCCTATGGTGGCAATTACCAGTGGAAGCCGCACATTATATGATTTATATGAACAATAGAATCAGAGAAGATCAACCCTCTTTCCTTCTGTGTCAGCAGAAAAGCTCATATATGGCTGCCAAACCCCTGGTGGAAAACTTTTTTAAAAATGCAGTTTTGTGTACTTTTGGAAGTGACAAAGGTATCTCTAGGAATTGTGGAAAACTCTGTGGTTTTACCATAAAATTTTCAACAATTCCTAATTTACCTATTGTCACATCTGGCAAGTACCTTTGGTAAGCATACAAGGCTGCATTTTAAAAAATGTCTTGTGATTCTGCACCCCCCCCCCCCCCAGTCCTCCCGCCAGTAGCCAGGCACTGTCTGGCAACCCTGAGCTTGTAGGATCCAACCCACTGCAATGTGAAACTACTTAAATAAAGAAGATACTTTTTAAAAAGTCCTTGGTACAAATGCATATATCATTCTAAAAGAATTTCACAAGGAAATACTACAAAGGCCAGCTCCAGAGGAGTTTACAATCACATCCATGGAACTACCCATATTAACATCATGTGAAAAATTACTTGATATGTTTTCAAAAGGATATTGAAGTACCAGGTTTCTGTGTTATAGAAGTCTGTGTCCCAAGAACAATGAGGAACAAAGTCAGAAACATCTTCAGTTTGCGTACTGATGATCCAAGAGATAGACCTAGGAATAAAAAATAATAATAAAAAAAAATACCAGCAACATCACAGCTTTATACCTCCAAATGAACTTGCAGCTGGAGTAGAAAATCACTTGAAACTAACTTGAGTGTATTCTGAATCATTTATCGCCTCCTCATTTATCAAATCATTTTCAGCAGAGAGAGAGGGTGCTAGTACCTATACATCTACAACTGAAATGGAATCAGGATCTGGTATAGTGACATGGCATCTGGCAGGCCAGCCCTTATTCTATGAATGGGCTCTCTTCAGCACACAATGGAAATTCAACCACCCAGAACAAATATCAGCATGCACACAAATCTGCTTTTGGTAGCACAAATAATAGAAGAAATTGACGGAGTAGTTGGGCCCAAGGAAGAACCCGAGGGGATGGCCCAGCAGGTTTGTAATTATTTATTTGTTTAGCATCAAGCCCCCAACATGGTAACACAAACAGTTTTTAAAGCTCTTCTCAGTTTGAAAGTTATTTTATCATTTTGGAAGGGGTATGCATTTCTGGACACAAGCTGGTATTAAGAATCAGTGATCATTAAGAGTTTATAATCAACAGGAAAACATAACAGATGAAGATTCAGGACCAAAATTGCCATGGTTTCTTCCATAGCATGTTCTACCCATTTCACTTTGGAAACAATGCCCTTGCCCTGGGTCTTGGCAGCATTGCTTCTCTGCCATCCAACCGGACCACTACTCTCTTCTTTCTGACGACATTGTTCCCTGCCTCCATGTATGGTTGCCAGCCTCCAGGTGCGGCCTGGTAATCTCCTGGAACTGCAACTGATTTACAGACGTCAGAGATCAGTTCCCCTGGAGAAAATGGCAGCTTTGGAAGGTGAACTCTATGGCATCATACCATGCTAAGGTCCCTCCCCTCTACATACCCCAAGACTCTACCCCCAAATCTCCAGGAATTTTCAAACCCAGAGCTGGCAAACCTGCTCCACTAGCCTACAGAGCTAAAAGTATTCTCCCTTAGTCACAACAGGCTTGTTCCTGTAACTAGACCCCTTCCCCATGCATTCCATTGGCAATCCTCAGATTCATTACCATATACCACAGTTGTTTCTAGGACTGGGCCATCCCTCACAGTTGACTTAAAATGGAGGGAAAATGTTAAGGAAAGAATTATACATATTTTGCTGTATATTTTCACATCCCCTGGAATGTCAGCAGCTACCCTACATTGTGGCAGTAAGGGAGAAACAAGCAAACTCCCTCCACTTGACTAACAAAGACATGTGCTCCATTTCCCTCACTCTTTTAGCTTTAAATTTTATTTACCTCAACATTCCTCTTCTCTGGCTGTCATGTTCTTTTTGTTCAAAAACTAGTATGTACGACAGATGGTTTATATATGCTGATTATAGTTTGAAATCTAGCCACATTTTTTCCTGTAAAGAAACTTGATCATCAGTTTCAAAATGTTATGCTATGTAATTTGTGAGGTATTGTTTCTCTTCTTGCCAAATGTTAATTAGATGTCTTTGAAACTGAAAAGTACTACAAAAAGCCAATTCTCAGTATGTTTCAGAAAAGTTCCAAACTGGTGAAAACAAGCTCTAAGGTGCCTGGAAATTCATATTTTCCATTGGTTCCCGGAAAATGAATATACAGTGCCACAGCTTGCCACTTCAGATAGCCCCGTTCTCTCACACACAACCTGGCCGTCTCTCTTGCCCTTTGTTATAGCTCTGCTGAACATGCAAGTTTGGGCCCAGGAACAAAAAGAGACTGAAGTTCTAATAAACAGGGAAACAAAAGCAACAAAATGTGAGGAAACCAGTGGTGTGGACATACTCTGTATCCTGTGGTTCAGTTTCAAATTAAAATGTGACTTATGAACATACTATGAAATTACTTTAACATTTTATTAATTTTCCACATCTATATGGACATTTAAATATTTTTACTTGGAACCTTCGACACATTTTTGTCCTTTTCCCCAGCAATCCTCTGGGCATGCCCAAAAGGTAATGCTGGGGATCAGGGAACACAATTAGTACATAAAGGCCATGCAACGTGGGAGAGGAGTACAGGGAGGAGAATCAAGCAAAATTGCCCTTCCTGCCTCTTCTGCTAGCAGACTCTTCCACTGGAGCAATGCTCCTTTCCAGGTTTGGTCTTAGCCTATTTGCTAGATGGGCATGACCCAGGAAAATTCAGTTTGATTAGTGGTTTGTGGCATGCCCGGTTCACAAACGATGTACCGTCATGATTTTTTTAGGCATCAAACTGGTTCAGTTAGTGAGGCTTATGACATGGTAGAACACCCCCTGGTGTGCTAGAGACACCAAACTTGCAGGAGCTCTCCAGCTGACTCTCCTCTACATGCCCTCCAAATTTGGTGAGGATTAGTTTAAGGGATTTGAGTTACAGCCCCCCAAAGAAGGGGCCCCCAGGAAGGTGCTTAATGGGGAAATGACAGACTCAGGTTCAGGAGGTTCTTTTTAAATCTCTGTCTGTGGTTTCTCTGCTGCTCTTTTCAGTTTCAAATGACTCTTGTTCTCTTGTTCTCCTATGCTTTGAAGTTTCCTGTGTTCCTTTGTGTTCTTTTTTTTTTTTTTGCCCAGAGCTTGCAAAATCCCCCCCACTTGGATTTCTTGTGACAATGTGCTTTGAGATGGATCAGTCCTTTTAAGTTTACATTGCCACAGTAATATTGGATTCTCCTGGGCATTCTGTACATTGAACTGGTTGTACTGGACTGTCCCTTCTTCAGTTTGTACGGCAGGGATTCTGTGGTTTAACATTAGTCCTCTTTTGCTTGTCTTGCTGCAGTTATAGAAGTCTATGGAACGGCTCAGAAACAGACACCAAACTCACAGGAAAACTTTTACCCACCCACCCCTGCTTTGAAGTTTGGTAAACATCTTGACTGAGCAGAGATAGTTTGTCTGGAAGTGTATCCATTCACGAGCCTCTACAAGCAGCTACAAAGTTCATGGAAAGCTGATGATGATCTGTCATGAATGTGACTTTGTGAACCACAAACTGGCCAAAATTCATGATGAACTTTAGTTCATGAGCCGGTTTGTGCCCATCCCTACTCACCACTACTGCATTTGCATCTGTTCACTCTAGGCTTCAGGCAGCCTGCTGCACTGTGGCAGCTACTCACACTTGCCCCATCCAGGGCTTGGCCAGCCAGGTTCTGGTGTCAGCTCCTGCCCACCTCACATAGGGTGAGGGCTGCCCCCTTCTTGGTCTCACAGGGGGTGGCCCCATCCTGAACTTGTGACCAGGGCCCTAGAATCACTGGGATGGCTCCTTCTCCTTCCCCCATACCATTTTCTTGCACCAAAACATCCCAGGGGGTGCACATACAAGTAGACATGCAGCCCCCTGCCAGGGCAAGTAACATCCCCAGAAGTCATTTTAACGCATGAAAACTGTTCAAGGCAAGGTAAGATTCCCCTCCTTCCCCCACACCTGGGTCTGATCTTAACTGGGCGCCTCCAGCACTTCTAAATGGAGCTGCTACCAAGAACTCGCAGCTGCAAGTCCCCCTGGCAAATTTGGCCATTAGTTTCATGGGTGTTTGAACCTGGGTCTCCCAGTCCAGATCCTACTCCAACACTCTTAAGCATTAATCCATACAGAAATGTTTAAGTTGGGAAATTACATTGCTGTTATATTTGGCCTGAATTTATCATCTGCACCAACTTTTATATACTGCTTTACAGATGTTTTAGTAGATATGAAAGTTGCAGCTGGAACAATTTAGATGGTTTACTTTACTGCTTTTTAATAGATAAATGAAATTAACCTCCTTTTGCAGGGGATGTGGGGAAGGTTTGTGCAAATAAAGTTTTCCTTAAAGCGTTTTTTTTGCACACACCTTCCCCATATCCCCTGCAAAAGGAGTTCCAATTAAAAAAAAATCAGGTCCAATTAAACTCTGAATTATATTAAAAAACATCTGATCAAGTACAGCGAAATGAACTTTTCACAAGTTAAATGCTTTGATTCCTACATAGGTGTTACTTACAATAAAACAAACAAAGATTATTTTACTACAAATGTCTCTGAAATGATCCAGCTAAATTCAGTTGTGACTATGATTAACTTCTTCCAGTGGTTCCAATGGAACTTGGCCTTGACTAATTTTAGCTGGATCAAGCTCTCCTACATTAATATAATTTCTAAAAGCAACATATAATGCAGTTAGCAATAATAATATAGAAAAGAACAGATGTTGATAACCTTGCATTTATATCTAAGGGAAGGAAAAACTACAGATACTAGACAATGAAATAATCAAATACCGTTATTGTGCTATCAAAATCCTAAACTTTGACATATAGTGAAAGCTGTACGTGTATGTTAAACATGTCAGTCAATGCAAACCATTTGGTGATCGTTATAACGGGGGGAGTAGATTACAAAATTTCTAAATTTAATGTGTGTGTCTCTGGCTGTATCTATTACATGCGTATTATGATGCTACATTTTACTGGAAATTCTTCTCTAATTAATTTTTTCTCAGAATTGCAATAACCAACATTTGGAGCTAAGTCTCTCCTATGTTTTGCTTTTTGCCTAGTTTATTCACCTTTCTTTTAAAAGTGTGTGTGTGAGAGAGGACAACAGTACAATCCTATACAGAGCTACAGCCTTCAAATTCATTAGAAGTCAGTTGGCTTAGACTGATATACCACTGCTTAGCATTGCACCATAAAGAAGAAATACTCAGAATTCCCCAGTGCATCACCTAGAAACTGATGGGGGTGGGATGTTTTTAATATTTTCTGAAAGCTAGAAAAAGCAGATTGGTGTTACACTGATTTAATTTTAAAATGAATCACCTTCTAGACCACCTTCTCAACCAGATCCCTGTGGTGGGTTTCCACCAAAACTTTCAAGGTCCATCAGTTGTGGTGGGGGGGGGGGGAATACCTTTGTATTGATATGTTTTTCTTTACCTCTGCAGGTGAGTATGATAGAAAAGAGAGGCAGTGGTAAAGGTAAGGGGAGCTGTCATGAAAACCTTGTGCTGGAAAGGTGGGGTGTGAATAGTCTGGACAAAACCAGCAAGCACATATGGTTATAGTTATACAAGGATGGAGTAATTATCCTTAAAACAAACATTGCAACAAACACCAGAAATTAAGATCTGAGATTCAATTCAAACATGTATACACAGAGACTACAACATTTGTAAAGACTGGTACCATTATACCTTTGATATCATTTGATGGGCATTGAAATAAATCCCTCTCTATCCCTGGAAAAATGTTATTTTCACATTTGCACTTTAGGAGACATTTCCTGATCTAGCAAATAGCTTTAAAACATGACAACAGGGACTAAACCTGAATCACCTGTACAGTCTTTGATAAGCAGCAAAAGAAGACACTTACCAACTAACAAGATGGCTTCATCTCTTGCAAAGTGGCCTCAGGAAAGACTCATCCTTTTATGAGCAGCTTTGACAGCAGCATCCCATAAATCTGTTCTCAAGGCAGTTGTTAGCAGAGTCAATTGCCAGACCAAGAATCCCAAAGCTACTCAAAGGGAGCAGCAGCCCTCCCCAGCCCACTCTCCTCTTTCCATTACGTCATCGGTTATTAATCCACTGTCAAAAACCAAACTGGCAAAGGTGGAACTTACATTGCACATGGCACGAGTTCTTAGAGGCTCTCCGCTCTTCTTTTCTGAAACAAAAATAAATCACTTTCAATTTCAGCGCTGATTTCTTCCTATAATTACGCTGTTTACAGCTGGACAGAGGAGGACATTGTTCTTTCCAGTTTTTAAATGCTGTTCGGGAGGCTGATATCTTATCTCCCCACCCCCCCCAACTCCCTCTCATGTCACTTACTTTTCCTCTCCAGGCTGCTTCTTATCACAAGCTTGATCTTATTAGCCAAATAACACAGTAACAACCCCCCCCCCCCGCAAGGGCTCTTCTTGGAGAAGCATCTGGAGAACTTGGCAAGACACCTTAGAAAATAACACAGGGGAGGGGGGGGAATGTGTTTGTACAACTGTAGGTTCCTTTCTGAAGACCAGAAAGATGCAATATTCAAGGCTCTTCTGCACAATTGGTTTCTGCGCATTTGTTTCCCAGTGACACACAGTCAGAACAGCTGCCAAGAGCATACCCGGCTGGGGTCCCAGGCTGGGCGGCCACCCCTGGGCCCATTGTGGCTCCCAGGCTGCACCAATGCTGCTGGAGCCAGCACAGCTTCTGGCGGAGTTTCTGCCGCTGCTGGTCCCAGGCAGACTCCCAGGTTGTGCTCCTGCCAATGGCATGTTCTGTATGGCTACCCAACTGCGTGGCCACAGCCAAGCCCAACAGGGCTCTCAGGCTGTGCTGCCGCTGCTGGATCTAATGTGGCTCCTGGCCACATTAGGTAAGTGTGTTCTCTGGGATTTTAACCCTGCCATGTATTTTTTAAAACTACTCAGATTTTTCTGCATACCTGGGGAATCCCCCAAGTGTGCAGAAAGATCTGCTTAGCTTCTGTGTGGCCCCAGTTTGAAGATCTGACTATCCACAGATGGTGGCCATGGGTGGCTAATAGTATATAGAGACACACATACACAATTACATAAAAGAGCACCAGATGCATGGATAGGATAGAAATGGACTTCTGCTAAGACTATGTTTCCAGTCCTTAGTAGAAGGCATGGCGGGCAGTGAAGAGATGAAGAAGGTCACTACAAATTAAGACTTGTAAAATAAAATTCAAGCAGCATAAAAATAAGAGCATATAAGATAAGCAAGATTAATTTTAGCTTCTGATAGTTTTTACTTCTCTAACATAACTTCTGCCCCTCTTAGGTAAAGCTCAACTCCTAAATTCTAATTTAAGGACCGATTCCCACGTTACAGAGTACATGGTGTAGGAGATAAAGCAGAAGCCCCACTCCACATGTGTCATAATCCTGATCCAGATTCCCCCAAAGTGAAGAGAACCCATAAATTGTATCTGATGGTTCTACAGGGTGGGACCCTGGGCCCAACCTGTGTACTCATTAACATGTGAATTGGAGTTGCTAAATATTGCCATCACATGCTGATCAGGAGCCCAAGGACCAGAGCATCAGGACAACCCACAATATGCAGAGACTCTGATCTACTTGCTTCTCTCCTGGAAAGCCAGTGAGTGTTTCTACTGGCAAGCATCTTTATCCACAAGGGTCTTTATGATATAGAGTTGCCAGGTACCCCCTGGCCACTGGTGGGGGAATGGGAGTAGGGTTGCTAGATCCAGGCTAGGAAACTCCTAGAGATTTGGGGATGCATCCTGGGGAAGACAATGGGTTAATATTGTGGCACAAACATCTGTCCAGTGGAAGACCAGCTGTAGTGTTTCAAGGTATTTTGTTATCACAAATCAGTATTAGCCTAACTAAGAACTGGTGTGCTCAATAGGGATGCCAGTCCCCAGGTGGGGGCAGGGGATCTCCCAATTTCATGGGCTTCTGCCCACCGCTGGCCCTGCCCCCTAGAGTGACCACCAGCAGTTTAAAAGGGCACTTGAGAGTGGTACCTTCAGCACTTTTTCAGGCATGCGTGGCCCCCGCATCTTGCGAACAGCATTCAAAGGGTCCCTTTAAATGCTGTTTGCAAGAAGCCGGGGGTCTAGAGTTCAGGTGTGTGGGGCACCAGTCCCCAGAGGAGAAGAGAAGAGAAGATGATGATGTCACTTTTGTGTGATGTCATCATGTTGGGGATGTTCCCGCCCCCTCCAGGAACATCCCCCAAAGTCCCCTGTCGGCAACGAGGAAGGACCTGGTTTTGGTCAAAGCTGGGAACTTGATGGCTCCTTTCCACCCGCTTTCCCCTCCTTTCTGCCAGCTATGAATTTGCAGCTGGGCTCCTGTACATGGAGTGTAGTCACAACAGATGCAATATTGGGTGGATTCCTGGGTGAAGGGCATTTCTCCACAATCTGTATAAATAGTTCTGACAAAGACATCTCTAGGGCTATCTCATACAAAGGAAAACTCAGCTCTCCAGTGCTTCCCATTTATTTCATTTAGGGAAGACAGCAGCACATAAAGGTACTATTAGACCTTCCTTGATCACACAGAAAAACCCCTCAAACAGAGTTTCACTTTACTGAAATAATAATGTCCCAGCTGGGGAGGGGCCCAGGCTCAATGGCAGAACATCTGCTTGGCATGCAGAAAGTCTCAGGTTCAATCCCCAACATCTCCAGTTTTAAGGATCTGGCAGTAGGTGATGTGAAAAATCTCTGTCCAGGCCTGTAGAGAGCTGCTGCCATTCTGAGTAGACAATACTGATTCTGATGGATCAAAAGTTTGGTCCAGTATAAAGCAGCTTCATGTGTAAATGTGTTCAGAATTAAACTAGGCCCAACCTGTGTAAAAAGAATAGTAAAATCCAGGGTGAAGCTCTCTTTCATTCTGTCACTGTGTACTGTCAATTTCTAAACATAAGAAGTTGGCACAAACTGTGAAATAGGGGCTAGAATTTTTTGGAAAACGGCCTCTGACCACTGGGAGATTTCTGGTGAAGTGAAAGATATGGAATAAGATGATGAAATAGGAGCTATAACATTCTGGCATTGTGAAAATCAACAGGAAACTAAAGCAACTTTGAACTTAAACTGAAGTTCATTGTCTTGTTTTCATTATAAAACATTTTACAACATGGTTTATTTCAGCTAATTATGTGTGGACTCACTGAGTAGTTAATTCCCATGTCATAATTTTTCATTCAGAAATTAATTGTTTGGGTTCCTGTGAACAGAGCACGGCTATACTTCAATGCTGAAGATTTCAGAGTAGATCTGGGAAATTACAAGCAGGTCTATTTAATGTCAATATTGGGTAAATTGGTGGAATCCTTTATTAAACATAGAATTAGTAGGCATATTGATGAACAAAAGCTACTGAGGAAAAATCAGCATGGATTCTGTATGGGAAGATCTTGTTGCACTAACTTTTTATAGTTGAAGAAGAGGAGGAGGAGGAGATTGGATTTATACCCCACCCTTCACTACCCAAAGGAGTCTCAGAGCGGCTTACAAACTCCTTCCCCTCCCCACAACAGACACCCTGTGAGGTAGGTGGGACTGAGAGAGCTCTGACAGAAACTGCTCTTTTTCAAGAACAGCTGTGCCAGAACTATGGCTTGCCCAAGGTCATCCAGCAGGTGCAATTGGAGGAGTGGGGAATCAAACCTGGTTCTCCCAGATTAGAGTCCACACACTTAACCACTACACCAAACATATGGACAAAGGAACCCAATATATATTGTTTACCTAGACTTACAGAAAGCTTTTGATCAAATTCCTTATCAAATAGGGTATTCCCAAATAGGGTAGGTCCGAAGTGGTCCATTGGAATTCAAATTCCTTTTTAAGAGAACTTTCAGTGTCTGTTGATAGTTTTAGAGGCATTATGCACGATTTGGATTGATTTATTTTGAGGCCTGAGATTTTACTGAAATTTCCTAAAGTTGATTGAAGATGTCTTAGAGATTTTTTCGGGTTTGTGATATAAACCAACATATCGTCAGCAAATAGGCTTAGTTTAAAGGCATACGAGTTATAAGATATTCCTGAGATTTGTTTGTTATGTCTGATCTCAGCTGCTAAGGGTTCAAGCGCTATAGCGAATAGAATTGGCGAGAGGGGACAGCCCTGTCTCGTTCCTCTGGTGAGCGATATCTTTTCTGACATTGTTCCATTCGTTTTGATATATGCTGTAGGTTTCGCGTAGATCGCTTTTATTGCTGTTAGGAATTTGGGACCAAATCTCATGCGTTGCAGTAGATGTATCAAATAAGTGTTCTCCAAGGAGTCAAAAGCCTTTTCGATATCAAGTGATATTATTATAGAGTCTTGCTTTGAGTTCTCATTTGCCGAAATAATATTCACTGTTTTGTAAATATTGTCTGTTAGGTCTCTTCCTGGTATGAAGCCCAATTGATCCTGATGAATGTATTGTGAAATGAATGAATTAAGTCTCTTAGTTAGAATTGCCATAAAAATTTTATAGTCCTGATTTAATAAGGAAATTGGGCGGTAGGATTCTGGTTTAGTTGTATCTTTACCCGATTTTGGGATCATTATGATTGATGCATCACTCCATGACGGAGGTATCTGACCTGTAACCAAGATGTTGTTGCAGGCTACCGTTAATGGTCCAGCAAGTAAACTGGAGAATTTTTTTGTAGAACTCTGATGGGTATCCGTCTGGTCCTGCTGATTTGCTGTTCTTTAGATTTTTTATTACATCAAGAACTTCTTGTTTTTCAGTAGGTTTTTCCAGAAATTCACTGTGCTCTTCAGAAAGTATTGGTATATTTAAGTTCATTTTGAAGTAATCGAGGATGTTCTTCTCAGATGGGTTAGTTGATGTATAGAGCGTTTGATAATAGTCTTCAAATATTTTGCTAATTTTTGATGAAGCTGTGTGTAATTTGCCTGATTTATCTTTTGCTGCTAATATATGATGTGAGGATCTTTTATCTTTGACACGCCAGGCCAGCAGTCGTAGAGATTTTGTAGAGTTGATCCAGTATTTTTGTTTTGTGTAAACTAGATTTTTTTGGATTGATGAGCTTTCAATGAATTCAAGAGCTTTCCGTTCAGAAAGGAGTTGTTTATATATTTTTTTACTCCCGGTTTTCTTGTGTTCCATTTCTAGGTCTTTAATTTTGCTTGTTATGTCATCCATAAGGGCTTTTCTTTCTTTTTTAAACCTTGATGACATCGCTATGAGATGTTCTCTAAGGACTACTTTTAATGCATCCCAGATGATGGATGGTGAGGTTTCATCACTGATGTTATCTTGTAGATACTGTTGAATATGATGGTCTATTAGTTCTGTATATTTTTCGTTAAAAAGTAGAGCTTTGTTGACTGACCAGGATCTTGATGCTTGAGTTTCCGCTAATGAAGATAAAACACAAGTGACGTTGGCATGATCTGACCATGTGATGTTCCCAATGCCCGAGTCTCGAGCTTTGTGGACAAGATTGTTAGAGATGAGTATTGCGTCTATTCGTGAGTAGACCTTATGCCTCGTTGAATAGAAAGTGAAAATTTTTTCTGTTGGATGTAAATGTCTCCAGATGTCCGTTAAGTGATATTGATGTTGAAGATCTGAAAACCCTTTGTTTGGTGTCGAGATCTGTGTTGGTCCTTGGTGTTTTGTATGATCCAAGTTGCCATCAACCGTTATGTTGAAGTCACCTCCTATGATTATTTCACCTTCTCGGAAGGTTTCTAGGAATGATAATGTTTCCTGTAAAAAGGGAAGCTGGTTGGTGTTGGGGGCATATATTGACACTAGAGTTATCAGTTGTTCATTGAGCGTGCCTTTAACAAAGATATATCGTCCGTTAGGGTCTGCTAGAGATGCTTTAAGCTGGAAACGGATTTTGTTGGTCAATAAGATTGCCACTCCTCTTGATTTGGAGTTGCCTTTGGCGTGAAATTGATGCTGCAGCCATTTAGCTTTAAGTTTTCAGGTTGTGATTTGGAGTGAAGATGCGTTTCTTGAAGTAGATATATGTCTGATTGGGTTTTGGCTAAGTTTGCTAATGCCCTTTTGCGTTTAATTAAATTGTTAAGCCCACGCACGTTTTGTGTTAGTATTTTCCATGTGTTAGATGCCATTTTATGTGAGGTGTTGAGGGATGAGTGATTTCAATCTTAAAGCTAGAACTAGCGTGTTTGTATGGAAGTGAGTTGGTATTAATGTTTCTTGTACCTTTAAGATGTGTGAATGTAATACTAATTGTGTTTCTTATGAAGGTTTTTAGAAAGAATGTGGTGTGTTAATCACAGTTGTATTTTGTAATTATCCTGTATTGTTTTGATTATCTAAGTATTGTTATGTTTGGCACAATGTCACCAGACAATAATGAGTGAGTTAGAGTTCTGCGCAGAGATAAAGTTCCAATATAAGATAGTGGAGTGTTAGCAGAGGGCAGTAGAACAGATAAAAAGAGAGAGATAAAACTTCACCTTCTTTTCTTAAACAGTTAATTTCACCAGTAAGCAATATAACAGATATTAAACAACAAACCTAAAAAGTTAATTAATTTCTTAGTACAATTAATCAATTTATCAATATAATTCAAATATAACAGCTATAAGTAATTAATGCACTATTATGGCTCAAGTTAAAAACTGGTTGACTAAAATGACTCAATTAATTTAAATATTAAGGAGCCTATAGGAGATAAAATGTTTACACAGATAAAACCCTTTTTATTTAATTATTTATTATATATGTATGTATGTATGTGTGTGTGTGTGTGTGTGTGTGTGTGTGTGTATATATATATATATATATATATATATATATATATAAAGTATTAATGTAATATTCTTTTGAATGAATTACTAAATTGAATTACTAGTATTAGATATATAATGTTATTGCACTGTTGATTCAAGTAAATGGTAAGGTAGATAATTAACTAATTTAAATGTATGGCAGAGTTAATTATATTATAAGATTAAATAGAGAGTATATTATCCTGTCAAATAACCCTTTTATAAATACTATTATATTCCTAAAAGCAAGGGTATATTAACAAGCAATTAAACCTTATGAAATATAAGTTATTCAACAAACAACAATTAATTATGACTAAACAATTAAAAAACTGACAGAACAACCCAACTTAACAGTCCCCTTAGCTTGGTAAAACTATTATTTTACCTAAGCTGACAGAACTCCTTCTGTCTGGTAGAGACTGTAAAATGTGTCTCTTAACATAAAGTCCCCCCCCCCCCCGAACTGTTGTAATAAAATTGCAAACATTTAATTAGGCTTTGCCACTTAAGGAGTTTCACAATGCAATGCTTGTAAGAGATTAGAGCTATTTTCACTTAGAGATCTATATTTCATATTTATTAAGAAGGAGATTTATTTATCCTTTCTGAATTATGAATATCTGGGCTGAAGAAGTTTATTCATGTTTGTCTGTTGGAGTGCTTGTAGTCTTTATCTGGTGATGGTGGGTGTTTTCTCTTGTTTGAGGATTTGCTGGTATCCATTTGTATATCAAGATTCATATTCTCTAGCAGCTTGAGTCCAGTATCTGGATCTTTTATGACTTGGAGTTCCCCATCTAATTCTACAGATATGTTGGTATAATTAAGCCATTTGTAGCTGATTTTCGCCTGACGTAGAGCTTCTGTGACAGGCCTTAGCTCACGACGCTTACTTAGTATTTCTCTGGGGAGGTCTGGAAAAACTTGAATGCTGCTTCCTTTGAATAAAAGGGAGTCCTTTACTCTCACTACTTCCAGTATGCTTTTCCTCATACGAAAATCAGGAATCTCAGCTATTATGTCTCTGGGACCTCGTGAACGTGGTGAGTTAACTCTTCCTGCTCTATAAGCTGACACAATATAAGGAACCACCTCGTCTTCTAGATTCATTTCCCTCGCTAACCATTCTGACAGAAAGATTTGTAAGTCTTTGTTTGTGTCGAGGTATTCAGGAAAGCCTCTAAACTTTAGGAAAGATTTGCGGGCTGACGCTTCTAAAGTCTGCACTCGATCTTTTAAGTAAGTGGTTTCTTGTTGTAAAGCTTCGACATTTTGTTTTGAGTTAGTGCTAAGTTCAAGGGCCCTTTCTGCTGTCTGACTGACCTTGTTTAATGTGATGTTTAGTTCTGCAAATTGTTCGTTTAGTGGGTTGATAAGATTTGCCATTTTATCTAGTATTCTTTTTTCCATGTTAACAAGCAGCATTTGTATTTGGTGGTCTTGTTGTTTTGTTTCTGAGGGGACTGAGGAAGCAGCTCCGGTCGCCATTTTATTACTTGTCTCTGCGCTGTCCTCAGCGACTCTGGAGCTTTGTTGCTTCAGAAAGTAATTATTAATCCCTCTGGGAGTTGTTACTGCGGATGTTTTGGTAGCCGAATCAGATTTGCCCATTTTACTTTTATTTGTGAGCTCTAAATTTGTGCTTTTTTCAGTTCAGGAGAGGTCAGGGTTGGAGCTAGGGAATTAGACGTCTTCCTCCATTCACGTCAAAGCCACGCCCCTCGGCCTCCATTGTTAAGGCAGGGTCCAGGAGCACTCCCAGACTCCTAACCCTTGGTGCTGGCACCAATGGCACCCCCCCACACACACACCGAAGGTCAGAAGTGGGATTCCTAACCCCGACCCGTTCCGACTCAAGCACAGGACCTCCATCTTCGTTAGATTCAATTTCAGTCAGCTCAGTCTGAGCCAGTCCGCTACGTCCTAAAGTGCCCGCTCCAGGTCATCTGGGTTAGAGTCGGACTGGCCGCCCAACAGCAGATATAGCTGGGTGTCATCAGCATATTGATGACACCCAAGCCTATGCCTCCAGGCAATCTGGGTGAGGGGGCGCATATAGATGTTAAACAACATTGGGGACAGCAGCACTGCCCCTTGAGGGACCCCACATATCAGTGGGTGCCTCTGGGAAGTCTGTTCCCCTAGCGCAACCCTCTGTCCCCAACAGAAATATCCCAGATGAAGAGTGATTTCCATACTTAGGTTTGCCCAGTGCTGCATTTGCTGGGCTATCAGAAACACAAATTAAAATTGGTGACTGATGCAACATTAATTTGACTTTAAGCTTTGGGAAAGGAATCAGTTATTCTTACACTTTAACAACAGAAGAGTTATTTATCCTTCCTTTCGCCTGCCCCTTATTTCCACTCTGGCTTTCTGGGAGGAATGAAGTTATTTAGTTCAGGGTCAGAGATCATTCTACAATCAAGTCAAGATTCTGTGAGCTTGGATTCTTAATGGGCAGCAGTTGCCTCCTGGTTTCTGAATCACAAAATCCCCCTGAAATTAAATGAATTAGAAATACCATCATATCTTCAAAGGAACTCTAGGCAAGATGAATGTAGCCGGGAAACCCCCAAACTAGCAACATTGCTTAGAGCAAAGAGGTCAGCAATGGAGGGCTATACATCAGTCTGCATTCATCCTGGGACAGTTTAAACTTCCTGAATTCTAGTGGGGCAGTAGCTTACTGCATTTGATGGCCCCTTTTTGAGGACATTTCCTCCATACTGCTAGTTCTCCACAGTGTTTTCTGAAAATGGAGCTGACAGAAGAAAGAGCCCTCCACATGCTAAAACTCTTTACAGGAGTAATAGGAGAAAGTCACAGCACAGTGAGAAGAAATATTCAGGTTTCTCAATATTAAAAAGGTCCTCATTTCACCTACATCCTTACCAATATTATTCATAAAAAGGAGCGACCCGCAAGATTCCATGGTGTAGTCCCATTCCCCCCCCCCACTTTGCTCAGTCCTCTACCTTTAATTGGGTCTCCCACTCCTCGCCCCCTGCAGGGACCTAAAAAAACTCATGGGGGAGGGGGAATCTTGCACACACCCATCCTCCCACTCTGCTTTCCTGTCCAGCTGCCTGCCACTCTGGCCTCTTGTGTGCCCCCACCCTCCATTGGTATGCTCACCCTGCCGCCTTTTCCTTTGTGGCTTTGCCTACCACCCCTCCCTGCTGCTCTGGCTTTCCATACATCCCTTCCCATGCTGCTCTGCCCCCATCCCCATCCCCTCTGCTATTCTGCCCACTCAGCTGTGGAGGGCAGTGGAGGCAGCAGCTCCTTCTCTCTTTCCCCTACCCACATGCAGTGCCGCCGCCTCCAGTTCTCTTGGTGGGCCAACAGAGGTTCATTGCCTGTTCTTGTGCAAACAACACTAGTCTGTTGGGGAAGATTTTAATCCCCTCCCTTTAAATTTTGTGGGTTTTCCATAAACCCAGTGGGTCACCCAAACTTGCTAAAAAAAATCATCTCCCTTCTGTCTACATGGACACAATCCACAGATTTAAGTATCCTCAGATGGGGGCCATGCTAACTATTAGATATATTGAAGTTGCAGAAACAGGGCAACTCAGATGTGGCAGTACTCTGGAAGGAAACCAGTTATTATTTATTTATTTATTTATTTATTTATTTATTTATTTGGATTTATATCCCGCCTAGCCAGCACAAAGTGGCTCTAGGCGGCTTTGTATTGGAGGTCAAAAGGCATGAAGCTCTGGGAGCCAGACATATAAAACAAGAAAAGATTTGATGATAAGGACACAAATAGGTTGGGAGGACTCAGAAGATGAATACACAGCTATAAATAGAAGATAGCAAATAATGGCCAAGAGCAGGAAAAAAGCTTGAAGGAGGCAGTAGGTTTGACAACAGACTGATGCTCAAATAGCCCAGTAGGCAGGAATCAGAGGAATTTCATAAGAGTATTTAAAGATGTTTGGGAAGCATAATTTGTTAATAGAATGATAAAAATTTATATTGTCTCTGCAAAACTGTTTTAGCTACTGTTGAATTTAACGGATGTTTGGGTCATTCTGTCCCTTGTAAACTATGGCCTCATTAAACATTTGAAAAATGGTTACATGTGTGCCTCCCAGATCCTAGTCTGATACTCTCACCACTACACCCTTTAATTCCTTCTCTCCTGTGACGGACTGCACTTTTAAAAGCTTAGAAGTGCTGTACAAACAGGTAAAAGACTGGGAAGGGTTAATTCTTGAGTGACAGGTGGCTCCAAGAAATCTGATTGGTTAGCATCAGCTGGCAGAGAAAGACTTCTAAACTGGATGCTGAGGAGACAGTCAGATTTCTGCTGTGACTGAGTGGAGTACTGACAGTCTGATTTCAGCCTTACCTTAACACAGATGGGAGAACTGGGGAAAAGATGGCAAGGAAGTTTGGGAAGTAGGCAAAGACTCCCATTCAGGCCAAAGAAAGGGGATAGATTTCCTAGTGAGGGGAGAATTTCCCTACCCAGTCAGGGAGTTAGCTCTGAAGAATGCAGAGATACGTGGTCTGGTGTGGTTAGAAATTGCCTTTGGATACCTTAAGAGTCAGTTAGAAACTCAAGCTGAGTACGGGTATTTCAAGAGAAGGGGGCTGGATACTGGAAAGAGTGTACCAGTCTTCTAGAAACCAAATGAGTCAGAGAATACTCAAAAAAAGTGTACTAGAGTGTCTGGGAAAACACTGGAACAAAAGCCTCTCAACATAAAGATTTAAGTAACTGTGAATAGCTTAAGAAATTCTCATTAGCCTGAAACATAAGAACTAAATTCTGTGTATGTACTGATTTTACCATATTGAGTTACCTCAGAAAATTTCAACCCCTGATTTCACCTGACCTTTCCCTTCTTTGTTAAATAAAATATTTTGTTATTTTTGAATTTCAAAACTCATTGAATGCCATTTAAGTTGTTTAAGTTAAAGGGGGCTCACAGTCCTTCCCTCAGGTTCCTCAGCTAAGCAAACAGCCAAAATATTTTACTGTGGCAGGGTGGAACAGCCAGACTTCTTCAGCAAAGAAGAAAGCACATTACTAGGGCAGCTCAGTCAGTAAAGGGAAAGAAAAACAGAGGGAAAATCATGCCTCTGAGGGAGGGAAGTGAATGGGGCTGCCATATGTCCAAACTCTGGTTTCTCTTTCAATTGTATAGGGCAGGGGTGGGCAAACTTGCTCAGCGTAAGAGCCACCTAGAACAGGGGTGGCCAATCTTGCTTAATGTAAGAGCCGCATAGAATAAACATCAGATGTTTGAGAGCCACAAGACATGAACAAATGTTACCTGCTTTTATTGGAAAATAAGCAGATTTGCTTTTTATTAACATTAAATGAGACTGCCAAAAATAATAACAAAAGGGGTAAAAGCAGATATTCATAATGATATTAATTTGTCCAATGATATTTGTTTGCTAATGATATTTAGCTTCCCCAGCCGCCTTGCTGGGAGCCACATGATATATGTGAAAGAGCCGCATGCGGCTCCCGAGCCACAGTTTGCCCACCCCTAGTATAGGGGCCTTTTCTGTTCAGTGAGGCAAACAGTTTCATTTTAACCCAGATTATGGTGTTATCTTCCAGTTGCCTAAAAAAATATCCAGACCAAATTCTAGATGAAGTTTCAAAAAAATTTTAAAAGGTGACATCTAATATATCCATATATAAAGCAACTGGACACATTATGAATTATGGACCAAACTATGTGGCAAGCCTTGTAAGCTTTAGAAACCTCTTGGCTCAGTCAATTATTTGGGCACACTGGAAGCATGTACAAGGTATCTTGTGCACTTGATGTTGGGATTTTTCTACCCAGTTTCCCTTTGTTTCCATAAAGATAAGATTCAGGTGGGTAGCCATGTTGGTCTGAAGCAGCAGAGCAAACTTTGAGTCCAGTGGCACATAAAAAGCTTATACCCAGAAGAAAACTTGGTTGGTCTTAAAGGTGCCACTGGTCTCAGACTTTGTTTTGTTCCCATAGTGAGGGATCAGCCAGTTGCTCTGGGACTGGGCAGGAATGTGTTGGGCTCTTCTGGGTTGGAAGGTTCTTTTATCATCTGTTTCACAATATTGTTCTTCAGGGTGATCATTTGCTAAATAGGCTTATTTGTAGGACTGCTTAAGCTCTAACAGGGTAACACTGGAGTTCTGCCGGTTACTTGCTTGAGATCAGGAATTTTGGTGAGCACCCTGTGGCATCTCATGTTGGGGGGAAGTTTCCCAAGACAATGAGTGTCCAGATCCAGGGAGGCCGGGGGGGGGGGGGGGAGCCTCTTGCAGCTGAACCCTAGTGCAGTCCAGCACAGGGTGAGGTTGGTGGAATAGTGCACCCTTTAGCAAGCCATTAGTTGTGCTGTCTAGACAAAGCTGGAATGTCGGAAATACTGCTTAGGGCTTGAATTGACCATAACACTGCCATGCCTTTAAGCAGCCCAGTATGTAGCATGCCCCTCGTTGATGGGTGGGAGGGCTCAATAAGTGTTCAGATCTGTTGTTACTTAACTGATCAGCTGTGTTGTGTCTTCATTCCAGGAATGGATGGGCAACTGGGGGACAAATTTTACTATCTGTGTATAATAAAAAACAGATTTTATTTTGTGTATATAAACATTGCTTTGTTTAACTTTCAGAGTTATACAAATAGGGTTCATGGCAAATAAACTGCTTATAACCCCCTTTTTGGACATACTTGTTTTAGTCCACAGAACTTATTTCTCGAGAGCTGTGTGGCAGCTGATGTATGGAAGGGAAAAGAACAGTTCTATCCTGTCTTTGGCATTTGATATTCTCTTTATGCCTTTCACTGCTACATATCGGTAGCCGTACTGTAAGGCTCAGAGAAACACAACTAATAGATGAAGAGTCAAGTTTCACATTAATCGAATGTATTGAAGGCACTGTTATCTATGAAACAACTGAATTACGGGTACACCCAGAGAAAAGGAGTGGAAAGCCCCCGAAGGAAACATGGTTTTCACAACAAGTTTATCATGCATTGTTTTTATATTAGCTGTTTAGTGTGGGATATCCCTTGCCCCAGTGGTCTCCCAAATTCTACCCCTTAACTTTCTCCCATAAACATCTACGAAGAAAACCAAAATGCTGCATGCTAGGACACTGAGGGTAAAAACGGCTCTCTGCACTTAGAATTATAAAATCACAGAATCATAGAGTTGGAAGGGACCTCCAGCGTCATCTAGTCCAACCCCCTGCACAATTCAGGAAATTCACAAATACACCCTCAGTGAGCTCTGTTCCATGCCCAGAAGATGACAAAAAAACCCTCCAGGATCCCTGGCCAAACTGGCCTGGAGAAACTTCACTGGCTGGCTCCCATTAACAAGGATCCCACGTCCCACTAGGTCGACCCTACCTTATATGGTTGGAGCCAGCATATGGTTGGAGCCAGCATATCTAAAGAATCATCTTACACCCATATGAACCTACCAATTACTATAGTCATGGGGATCCTACTTCAGATTCCCCTCCCACTATCGGAGGCTTGATTGGCAGCTACCTGAGAAAGGACCTTCTTGGCTGTGACCCCAAAATCAGAGAATTTCCTCCACTGGGAGATTTGTCTGTCCCCGTTTACCATCATCTTCCACCTTCTCTGTCTTGTTTGATGTTTCCTCCCCCTTCCAATTTATGCGTTCATATGTTTTGTTTAATCGTTTCCACATATTTTATATATGTGTATGTGTTTAAAGTTTGTTTAATAGTCTGATTGTTTGCCACTTTGGGGACCCTAAGTTTTGTTTGCCAACTCAGGGACCTTAACTTGGATGGAAAGTCATCATAAAAGTAATTTTAAATGGTTAAATATATAAAGTACACAAACACACAAGAGGCTAGAGTTACAGAAGACTGATTCCATGTATCCCGAATTTGGAGAGCTAATTTTTTTTAACCGTTTTGTTGTAAGTTCAGCTGACGGATAAGCTCTGGGCTGCATCTGTTATGACAGCCAAATAGAGCACACTAGTAAATGCTTTAAAAAAAACCCAAAACCCTGGAAACATTTATTGAATCATTATGTAGTAAACTGGTTTACTTTGACTTTCTATCACTAGAGCATTCAAAGCAGCTAACAAAAACCACACACAATAAAGATACAGATTTCATCAAACTTAAAAATGGCATTATAGGAGCCTTTACAAATTTATAAGTGGAAGTAAAAAATAAATAGCAATCAGCAACAATCAGTAGCAGCTTGCTGGCAGACTAATTCGCCAAATTTCCAAATGGCTTCCTAAACAGCAGAATTTTCACCATGTTCAGAAGGACAAAATGGATGAGGGGATGAAATTCTCAAGAAAGGGAATTCCAGCGCCTGCTGACAAATGATGAAAAGGCTCTTGAAAAATAGTTCTCTGCTATTCTTAAGATAGCGGAGGAAGAAGGGACTGTGGTGATGAGTGAATGGGATGGCTAACACTGGAGAATGCAGTCCTGTGGATATCACGGACTCAAGCCACAATAAACTTAAACGTTAGAACCAGCATTTTGATCTGATCTTGGAAACACACTGAAAACCAAGGAAAACAGTCAAGCATTGGAGCAGTATACTTCAAATGCTAGGTCGCATTTAGGACTCTCACAGTTGAAGTTTGAACAGACTAAAATTTCAGCCCCACACAGAACATTTTATAATATCTCAATATTACCAAGGCATATTTGACCATAGGTGAGATTTTTTTTCCATGAGACAAAATCACCTGCAGTACCAGACTCATTGGGTAAAAGTCACCCTTGACCACCAACACGTCTTGAACATCCAGAAGAAATTCTGGGCTCCAAGAGAATTCCTAAATTGGAAAGTTGCTGAACCTTAGAGCAACTCTCATACCATCCAATACTAACTTATATATCATAGGAGACAACATAGAACCCTGTGGAACCCCACATCATAAAAACCATGGAACAGAGCAGTAGTCCTACCTAGGGTTACCAACTCTGGGTTGAAATTCCTGGATATTTGGGGGAGGAGCCTGTGTAAGGCAGGGTTTGGGGAGCTAAGGGACCTCAGCAGAGTATACCACCAAAGAGTCCACCCTCCAAAACAGCCATTTTCTCCAAATGAACTGATTTCTGTATTCTGGAGATCAGTTGTAATTATCTCTGAGCCACACCTGGAATTTGACAGCCCTATTTAATGTACCTGTGATGCACAGGCCTCTTAATGGAGTCTCTTTCCCCTCATAAGTTAGGGGAAGAGTTGAGTGAAGGGAGAGTTGAGAAGGCACAAGCAGCTTCGTTAATAAAGATCTTTGCTATTATTATTGTCTGACTCTCAACTATATATTATCTCACATGAAACACATATGGAAACAGCTTTAGTAAGCCAGGATGGGCAAGGACCAATCAGACATGTAGCAGATCTCACCTCTCCAAGGACTTTGTCTATGTTCTCAGGTTGCACAAGCTGAAAAACATCCACATAAATTTGACAAGCAGAAACTGTGGGAACATCCAGTACAAATCTGTAGGTGTTGCAATGCTTTCTCCTTGCCTTCATCGTCTCTCCAACATTTATTTCTTTTTCATCTGTAATTTTAGAGGCATAACCACGGACACTGAAAGTACTATGTTTGGGACCTGTCTCTACAACTGTTGAAGTGAAGGACATTTGCTTTCAAGGGTGCCTTTTAGCAAAGACATTCCCACCCATCGAGGATAGGCGAGTGGGCATCAACGTGGCAAATGGGGTTCAATGTGGCCAAGTGCAAAGTGATGCACATTGGAGCCAAAAATCCTAACTATATACATTGATGGGGTCCGAACTGGCAGAGATTGACCAAGAGAGAGATCTTGGAGTCGTAGTAGATAACTCAATGAAAATGTTGAGTTAGTGCGCGACTGCAATGAAAAAGGCCAATGCTATGCTGGGGGTTATTAGGAAGGGAATTGAAAACAAATCAGCCAGTATCATAATGCCCCTGTATAAATCGATGGTGCAACCTCATTTGAACTGTACTGTGTACAGTTCTGGTCACCACATCTCAAAAAAGATATTATAGCATTGGAAAAAGTGCAGAAAAGGGCAACTAGAATGATAAAAGGGTTGGAACACTTTCCCTATGAAGGAAGGTTGAAGTGCTTGGGGCTCTTTAGCTTGGAGAAATGACGGCTGAGGGGTGACATGATCAAGGTTTATAAGATTATGCATGGGACAGAGCAGGTAGAGAAAGAAGTACTTTTCTCCCTTTCTCACAATACAAGAACTTGTGGGCACGCCATGAAATTGCTGAGCATGGATGTACATACCTCCCGGCTCCCGCAGCAAGGCCCGAGTGCCCAAGAGCTGCTCGGCTCACCACTTCTTTCCCACCTACCTCCCGGCTCCCATGGCGAGGCCCAAGCACCCAAGAGCTGCTCAGGCCTGCTTCTTCTCTCCCCCCCACAAGAGCTGCTCGGGCCCACCGCTTCTCTCCCCCACCACCTCCCGGCTCCCGCAGTGAGGCCCAAGCACTAAGAGCTGCTCAGCCCACCGCTTCTCTCCCCCCCACCTCCCAGCTCCCACGGTGAGGCCCAAGTACCCAAGAACTGCTTGGGCTCGCCACTTCTCCCCCCCCCACCTCCTGGCTCCCACGGTGAGACCCAAGCACCCAAGAGTTGCTTGAGCCGGCTGCTTCTCCCCCCCCCCACAGGCACTGGCGAGGCCTGAGCGGCTCTTGCCAGGCCTGCCGATTCCCCCCTGGCTCTGGCAGCGAGGCTTGAATGCCTCCCAACTGCTGGGCCACCACACAGTTCCAAGAGCTGGGCCACTACACAATTCTAAGAGTGTTCCCTGCACGTGCTAAGGGAACGCTCTTTAACTTTTGGGGGGATTTAAATATCTCCCCAAAAGTTTTTTTACTTTTAGGATTTTTCTGCACACATGGGGAGTCCCCCAAGTGTGCAGGAAAATCTCCCTGCCCCCAACTGCCCCCCACATGGATTTAGATATCCACACAGGGGGGGCCACTTGGCTATTAGATATATAGATATGGAGTAGACTAGTAGAGGTCCATCAGTGGCTATTAGCCACAAGGTATAGATAGGAACTCTCAGTCTGGGGCAAGTGATGCTCTGTATTCTTGGTGCTTGGGGGGGCAACAGTGGGAGGGCTTCTAGTCTCCTGGCCCCACTGCTGGACCTCCTGAAGGTACCTGGAGTTTTTGGCCACTGTGTGACAGAGTGTTGGACTGGATGGGCCACTGGCCTGATCCAACATTGGCTTCTCTTATGTTCTTATGTTCTTACCCCTTCTTGTTGGTCTGTTCACATATGATTATGGTTCAGCAGCACATATACCTCTGATTATTATGAAATAACCACAGCAGATGTTCCCACATAAAATGCTTTTTTTGGCAATTTACTCATTAGCACCTCCAACAGCTGTTTCATAGAATCCTTCTATGAACACGCCTCCCCCTCTCCCGGGCCAATCTCTGACTCTTTCCCACCTTGCAATCCGAAAGGACAGCTGAGATGTTGTCCTTGCTGTACCATATCCACCAAAGGAAATGCATTTAGGAAGCATGTGAATTTTGATGCAAAGGTCAAATCAGTTGTGTGTCTGCTTTTTAATGTTTGAACATCAACAGCTTTGCAGACATTCACTATGAAGGGGAATAAAAATCACAGCAATGAACTCTGCCTCCTCAAGTCACTTAATGGTTGTGTTCAGAGGGCTCTTTTGAGCTGCGCCAGGCATGCGTGCCTGGTGGATTTAAAGAGCACGTCCAGACAGCAACATCTGGGAAACATCTCACTTCCGTGATCAGCCCGTCGATCCCCGTCGAGGAGCCATCCTTAAAAGATAGTGGTGAAAGTCCAGTCCTAAGCTTGCCGACAGGCCAATGGTGTACTTTCCCCCATCTGGTCATTCCACCAGCATGCAATCAGCCCATAGGGATGGTCTCCAGACCATCCCGAACAGCCGCCATTTTAAAAAAGTCTTAGCGATGCATGCATAACTGCTTAAACATGCAACATCCACAGAGCTCTGCTCAAACGATCTGGATAATTTAATGTTTCTGAAGGTCCCATGATATTTATAAACTTTGTTAACTGAAATGGTACCTAGAGGAAGGTACCGCTGGCGGTGCTTTTACCATTTAAATCCGTGCATGTGCGGAAAAACAAGTAGACAGTGAGGCACATATGCACATGTGCGAACAGGATTTTTTAAAAAACAGCTGATTACATGGCTCCTTAAGGTGGATGCCATTTAGGCAATCCACTGTGGAGTCACACAGGGGAGCTGTCTGGTTGTGCAACACTGGATAAAAAAGATTTAGATCAAATTAGAGCTGGGCCAATGGCAGGATTAGCTGCCTGTCTGAACACACTCAGTGTCTATGTATTGACTGGAATATGTGCATAATAATCCATACACATAGAATTGCAAGAGTTATACCAGAAAAAATGGGGTCTCTGTGCACATGCACATGTTTCTATCAATGCATGGAGCTTGAGCATGAGGAGGAACCAGCAGCCAGTCGTAATCTCTCCACAGAGGACTAAAAACCTTCAGGTTTTAGTTGTGAAGTTTCAAAGGCCAGTTTGCTGTGATATCTGGTACAGGAAGAAGAAGAGGAGGAAGAAGAGGAAGAAGAAGACGACTTCTTGGAGCACATTTAAGCCCAACACATTTGTTGTAGCATAAACTTCTGCAAACATGAAATGCAACTACAAAAACAGCTTTTGTGGGACAATAATTGGTCTTCAAGGTGCTTCAAGATTCTTTGTTGTTTCTATGATGTGTCCTTTTGAGACAACTGAAAACCTGTAATGCTTACAGGGAAAAGACACTATTTTTGCTAATGCCAGATCACACAAGTGTTTATATTCTTAAGAGCATGAATCCACTCTTTGTGCTACTCTCATGATAGCCCTGGAGTCTGCAGCAGACCTTCCTGAGTCCATTCCAGAAATAACACAAGGGGGGAGTGGGAAGCAAATTAATTTCTACCAGATATCAGAAAAGTTAACCCAGACTTCTGATTAGATGTAGTTTGGCACCTAGACTGTGGCACATGACACTGATGTCATTGCTGAGATCAAGGACCTTGAAGCATGCTTTAGGCTGTGAACATGGGCTGTCAGGCAATGATGGGACCCCCCCCCTCCAACAACCCTCCACTTCATATCATTCACAGCAGGACACTAAGGAACATTCTTGTGTAGTACATCCAGTGCAAAATGTATTTCTTTGAGATATTTATATGACAGATTATTACATGGGAGTACAATTTTCTTCTAGAAATGACAGGGGGTGATCCAAGGGTGACAGGGGAGGCTACTTTTCCTTGTATGAAGGACACTATTCCTAATTTAGGATGGTTTCATCACTGCCCAGTACCAGGTACTGGAGGCTTCTAGGCTAAGCCTCCACTTTACCCAACGGGGAATTACCAGCCCTCAGCCCAAACTTCCCACCCCTAAGGAATGGAGGAACAAGAGGGAAAAGGGCTTCAAGTCCACACAATGACACTCTAGGAATAAAGGCCACAGCAATCAGGGGAGGCAGCCTAGACCATCACCTGGAAGTGACATCACATCCTCCCCCAACTCTGTCTTCCCCAGGCCCCACCCCCCAAATTTCCTGGTATTTGCCAAGGCAGTTTTGGGAACACTATTTTAGGCAGTGCCAGTGCCAATCCCCAGAGGGGCTATAGTCGGGTTTTGTGGGGGTTTTTAAAGGCAAGTTGTTCAAATAAACTTCAAAAAGAAAATAGTGGCAAGGTACCCCTTCCCACAGAGTGCCCAGAAAAACTGTGTACCTTTTCCTGCTTACTTGTTTTTTATAAAAACGAATCCTTTCCTGCATTTTGTTGGTAGATCTCCCCACTTGGAACATAAAGCATGAACCCTGGGCGCAACCACCCTCCACAGCAAGGATACTCATCCCATTGCTCCCATCCATTGTATATGGGGGATGGAATGTTGCTGAGCTTACAGAAAGGGCTGTGATAAAAGAAAAGTGGTCTTTAAGTATCAGCTGGCCGGGCTTGCAGATGTTAGTTGTTTTCTAAACAGCACAGTAAAAACTTACCCTGGAGGAATTTCCTTGTGAATGTCATTAATGCATCTCCCCAACTCAGGCTTGTGGACTCTGCCAGAAAAGTGGTCTTTAAGTATCAGCTGGCCAGGCTCACAAATGTTAACTGTTTTCTAAACAGTGCAGTAAAAACTTACCCTGGAGGAATCTCCTTGTGAATGTCATTAATGCATCTCTCCAACTCAGGCTTGTGGACTCTGCCAGCTGATTCAAGCTTCACTTGAAGGGTAGGCTTACGGCTTCTTGAGCTCTCTACTGTTGGAATGAATGCCCTGAAGAAAGAACCAGCAGTCATCTCAAGGGCTAATTTCTCTAGCCCTATTTTAATCTCACCAATCTGTTGCTCATAAACTCTATATTGCCAAAAGTCACCAAGTCAAACCCTTTCTTGACTTTGGAGTCTTCTAGACACCAGTGTTGATCTGTTTTTTCATCTCCTTTGGAGAGAGCACATTTAGGGCATCATTTCAAAATACATATTTTTATTTGGACCTTTCCTGTGTGTATATCTAGCTTTCCAGACTGTTTGTGGCTTTCCTCCCTTTTCTTGAGTGCATGTACTGTTAGGCTGTTGCGAAGGTGTGCTCTATCAGTCTATTTGCATATGCATCTTTTGCATATACCTCTTCCAAAGCCTACTTTGCCTACATGACTGGCCTTTTATTAGTTAGCTACTTCCCTATATTTGATTGGTGGTTTTCATTGGCTGTTCAGTCTTTCATTCCCTTTTTGAAGCATGTTTTAAATCCGGGGGGCGGGGTCTAAGAAATAACTTAACCTAAATGGGAAAGCTGGTACCTATTTCCTTATATGAGTACATTCAGAACTTTTGGCAAGTGATCCTTTTCCTGTCAGCTAGATTCGAGTCCAGTAGCGCCTCCAAGACCAACAAGATTTTCGGGGTATAAGCTTGAGAACTTTGAGTCTCAAAAGCTCGTACTCTGAAAATTTCGTCAGTCTCTAAGGTGTGACTGGACTTGAATCTTGTTTTTCTACAGTAGACCAGCACAGCTACCCTCCTATCAAGGAGATAAAGGGCTTGGACACAATTCACCTCCTTAATCTCCGGCTAAAGGCACAGAAGCTACCCTAACCTCGCCAAGCATAACCTCCTACACCACAATGTTGTCCCATCCAGAATGCTTTTCCTGTCTGCTTTCCATTTCACACAGGCCTCCAAACCAGGCCTTTATGAGTGAGTAGCCTCTTCTGAAATATAAACCAAGACTCCTTGAAGTGTGACTTTGCACGTTGTGCACACAAAGCTCAAAAATTGCACCCAGACAGTGTTCTAGTGCGCAGTTAGAAGGAATGTTTCAGGTGGCAGCTCGGGGAAGACGGCTGCTTGTTTTTGATGCTCTGACTGGCTTCCTGGTTTGGTTAGCAGATGCACAGTATATCACTGTTTTTAAAAACCATAAACATGCACCTTTTAAGGGTCAGAGAGAAGGGACACATACCTTAAGTTCTGCCCTTTTGAAGGCAGAACTTAGCTTCCCATGGTGGCTGTGAGCAGAAAGTCCACAGGGACATTCCACCGGCAGCTGCCATGTAGCTCTTCCTTTTAACTGGATCAGAGTTTTTTTCTTTGATCTGGTTTAAAGAGGTTTAAAGAGGTTCATGAATCCTGTTTTGAACAAGTGCATTATCATGTGGATGCTCACAATTAAATTGGGGACTTCCTGCATTCCATGTAGGAGAAAATCCATGTGCAAAGCATCCTAACTCACTGCGGCTCATTTTCCTTGAGCTATCCAAAATTAAAGTAGCATCTGCATATCCCTGTGATGGGTGGCTTCTTCTGGTATGTACATCAGAAGGATTGGGTTTACATCTGAAATAAACAAATATTTTTATTATCCAATTAAGAACAGATTACCGCTCAACAGCTTGGTTCTGTCATGCACTCAGGGTCTTCCAAGGAACTATAAATTAAAGGAAAGAGAAATATTTTCCACAGAGTTAAACTGGCTCACAACCAATGCTCCCTCTAAGCTGTGGAGTCTTATGAGCAAAAATTCTACTTTGTGAGCTGCTGGCATTAAAGTTGTGAGCAAGCGATTTGGCTGCTGTATAGATCAGTTTGCTCTGGAGCCATCCTTCCTGAGCTGAGACAAAAAGGTGTGAGCCGGAGGCTAAAAAATGGTGAGCTAGCTCACACTAACTCAGCTTAGAGGGAACACTGCTCACAACTAATGTCAGTAGAAACTTCTGTACAAAGTTTGCATCTGGTGGCACCTTTAAGACCAACAAAGTTTTATTTAAAGTATAAGCTTTCATGTGCAAGCACACTTCAGATACAGTGTTCTCGCACATGAAAGCTCATACCTTGAATAAAACTTTTGTTGGTCTTAAAGGTGCCACCAGATGCAAACTTTGTTCTCCTGCTTCAGACCAACACAGCTACCCACCTGGATCTATCTTTTCTTCAGTGCTCGCCTTGATTCATGGCTCTGGTAGTATTTTTCCTGTGGTTAATTGCTCAGGTGGTTTTTGTTTTAATGTCCTGACTTGGGAGCAGGGAGCTGGGTTGAGATATTCTTATGGACCCTTCTGATTGTACAAGCAGGTTGTCTGGAATCAGGGTGTTCCCCCCCATACTTACCAGCATCTTTGGGGGAAGATCAGCATGCCCACACCTCCCACTTTGACTGCCCCGCTTTGGCCTCAACACCCCCTTGTCCCAAGCCCCGACTGGGGTAGGTAGAGAGATGGCTGAGCAGGTGGCAATGACAGAACTGGGGCAGCATGGCTCTTAGACCCCACCACATCAGTCACCTGGACTGGTGGTGGACACAGTGCTGCTCACAAGCTGGCTCACCGGGAAGTACCAAGGGCTGCTCAGCCTCTTGAAACACTGGGTGGAGAGAATGGCCAATGGGAGGGCTGCCCTGCTACAGAACCAATCCTTCACCCTTTGAATTCCCTACCCAGCCCTGCCCCGCTTCAGGGGCGCTGAAAGATTCTGGGGCCAACTTGCCCCCAGACCTCCCTTCCAAAGGCAGGAAAGGGGTCAGCTGAAGAGGATGCACTAGATTCCTCTCCCGTGGCTGTGGACAAGGAGCCAGGCAGAAGAGAGAGGGCTTCCAGGAAGAGTGAAGCCCCTTGCCTCCATAGACTCAGGCACCAAAGCCCCTTACTTGGGCCTATATTTAATCACTACAAGGTCTGTGGTGCCTGTTTTACTTTGTAGACCTCGCTTTCTGAATAGTGACCATCGTTCTATGGCACTTCCTGTCCCAGTATGTGACACACAGATCAGCTCGATAGTTTTGCAAATAAAATAGATAACGCCTAGAAAATTATAAGAAGATCATGAATGAAAACCATTTTAAAATATATCTGTTTGCCATATGCAGCTGGGATGTACGACATAAATTGGTATAAGAGCCATGATTATATTTTTTATAAACTCAAGCATTTATTATTTTGCTTAACAACATCATTACGTTAACTATCACAAACCACTTTTGTGTAGTTTTCAGTGTTATCTTTCTTACCCTTTTCTCCCTTTAACTACTGCTTTCTTTTTGTACCCCACAGTTATCTCTCTCCATACCACCACAGATCTCTTCACCATCTCTCTTCTGACCTTCTTTTCTTTCCCTACTCCATAGTGTGATTTCACATGCTGTTCTCTATTTGTACCTCATTACTCTCCACAAGGCAGCCTCCTCATGTGTGCACTTGTGGTTTCTTCTGCTCCTTTCCTGTCTGTACCTCATGCTATTTCCTTCTTCTCCACTTCTGTTTCACAAGTCTATTCCCCCCTCCCCACTCTTTTCTTTTCCTACACCCCAAGTGATTGTTACCTCTGGTGGTCTCTCCTTGTGGTTTTATCTCATTCTTCTCTTTCATCTGACTGAAACCTCATATCTTGGTTCTGCCCCTTTCCCCTTCTGTTATCTCCTCCCTCCCCCCCCCCCCCCGGCTGCTTCTGTCCTCACTTATCTTGACTCCTCACAGCAAACAAGAGTTTCATTCTTCTAGAAATTCACAATGTGGGGATCTCAAATATGGTTGACTTGCTGCAACACACTGTGAAACCTTGTACCATTTCTCACCACATGGCTCTGACTCCAAGAAGGAGAAAAGCCTGCATTAGTGGAGGCTATAATTTGTTCATCATTTACCTCCTTCCACTTTTGGTGGTTTCCAAGTGGCCCTTCGGCTCTTCTTACGTTCCAGTGTAAGGGTGTGAACTTTTTCTATATGGATCCTCCTCTCACTAGCAGTGTGACAAGCCGGAGCCCATGGTGGAAGGAGCCCATAATGACACCAGCATGTGGTTTCCACATTGACAGCTGGTACCAGAACATAAGAAGGGAAGCCACAGATGTTCCCACAAGTGACTAAGGAAAGTAATTAGGATTTTCCCAGGGGCTATTTGGAATTTCCCAAGAAGAAGAGAGGCAAGAAGAACTATGTCTGCTGCCTTGAACTTTGTGCAAGGGAAGTGGGACCGACAAGTCAAAGTCATCCCACTCTCCAGGACCATTGGGAAGGGGAGCCAACATTATCTTTCATATTTGATGTTGCTCAGGCCAAAATTAGTTTCTCTTCTGGCTGAGTTTCTTGGTAGCACATACGCTATTAGGCAGTGTTTAAGACATGAGTCACTTGGGCCCCAATCTAGTTTATCAAGCCCTTTTATATCTTATGGGTTCAAAGGGATAGTTAAGGTCTGCCCTGCAGAAATAATTGGATTTAAATATGACTTTTTAAAATTCCCACCCTTTTTCCAAGTCATTCAGGGCAGGCATAAATTGCTCTCCCCTCCTGCATTTTGTCATCACAGTGCATCATGCTGCAAGCATCCAGAAAGATGCTGATGGTCTCCTTAAGAAACATAGTAACTTGATTCAGGAGAAACAAAGGGGCACCCTGCCTGCCAGAGTCCTTTACAGCAGTTCTTCTAGACAGCTTATCCAGAGTCGTAAGTAAACCCTGGGCTGCAACTGCTCCAGCTCCTAGCACCTTGCAACTAAGATAAAACATGAAATGGACTCCTGAATATTACACACAGTAGCCCTTTGAGATTTGATCAACTACTGGTTTTGTGTTTTCAGTTGAATGTTTAAGTGTTTTGCTTCTTTGTCACAGAAGGCCAAGGGTGCAGCTGGGGTCTCCAGGTGCCCCCTGGCTGGTGGGGGATGAGGGGTAGGATTGCCAGATCCAGGCTGGGAAACTCCTGGAGATTTGGGGCAGAACCTGGAGAGGACAAGGACCTAAGTGGGGTACAATGCCATAGAGTCCACCTAGGGTTGCCAGCCTCCAGGTGGGGCCTGGAGATCTCAATTCCCCTGGAGAAAATGGCTGCTCTGAAGGGTGGACTCCATGGCATTGTACCATGCTGAGGCCCCTCCCTTCCCCAAACCCCACCCTCTCCTGGATCCACTCCCAAAGCCTCCTACCATTTTCCAACCCAGACCTGGCAACCCTAAATCCACCTTCCAAAACTTCCATTTTCTCCAGGGAGACTGATCCTGTAATCTGAAGATGAGCTGTAATTCTGGGGATCTCCAGATCTCTCCTGGAGGCTGAAATCCTTAAGTGTAGCTCTAGCATTACCAACCTGAAAGTAAGACATGACGTTCTCTCAGAATTACAACTCTCTCCAGATGACAGAGTCACTGCAGGGTATCGACATTATATTTATTTAACTGCTTTGGGCCCCCACTGTGGAGGAAAGCAGATTATAAATAATGCATTTATACATTTCATTGTGATATATTTTCTTCCAGGGGAAAAAATTAGTATTTGGGCTGTGATTAGGGTGTTAACAGAAGCCTTGATGAAATCTAATAAATATTTATGAGCTGCGGGAAAGTGTACTTCACAGCTAGCAAATAAAAAATAAACTCTCCATTGTGATTACTAAAAACCCTAGAGATTTCTCTGCAAGGCGGATAGCCCGCTGGTGTAAAATATAGTTTTAAAATAGAAAGTATAATTGTAAATAGATTATGTTTCATATTCAAACTTAGAATGCAGAGTTTTGAGTCCAGTGGCCCCTTTAAGACCAACAAAGTTTAATTCTTGGGTGTAAGCTTTCGTGTGTATATGCACACACAAAAGCTTATACTCGGAAATAAACTTTGTTGGTCTTAAAGGTGCCACTGGAGTCAAACTTTGTTCTGTTGCTTCAGACCCACACGGTGACCCACCTGAATCTATTAGAATGCAGCACTGAAGTCTTTACACAGATGGCTAATTTCCCTTGCAAGGAAAATTAATACTCTAAAACTGTCCAGTCACCTATCTAAAAATGATATTTAAAAAAAAAAATCACCCAGCATATAAGAAAGGTGTTTCCTTCTTCCCTTGGTCTTTGGTCTCCCACCCTCTCCCCAATTATAGAAACCAAATGTTATATTTTAAACCGAAACTTGGGGCATGTTCTTTCTGATAGCCCTAATTCCTGGTGCTATAGTTCAGCATCTCAAGTCCTGACATCCTTCAGAAGACCATAAGGCTGAGAAAATGGCAGGCTGGGTTCTGTAGTCCAAAGGACAAGAGTGTGGTGCCCTTAGTTTAGTGGGGGAAGTTGTCTGCCTTTCTTGGAGACCACAGTGGTAGTGCTTGAGTGTGAGAGTGCTTTGTTGACAGTTCAATAAATTGTCTCTATTTCTCATAACCAGCTGAGTTGTGTGGGTCTGTGGAAGTCCGAAACATGTGCCTGAAGAAGGAAATGGGATGGATAAGGGCCAATAAACTGAAGCTCAACCAAGACTGAGGTCAAGGACAAAGCTGTTGGAGAATTGAGGAGTCAGCCTGTCCTGGAGAGGGCTGCACTTCCCCTGAAGGAGCCAAGTCTGTAGCTTGAGGGTGCTGCAGGATACTGTCCTATGGTTGGAAGGTCAAGACTCCTCCATAGAATATTTAATAAAGCCACAGTCCACCAGCTGGTCATTCGTACATCTCTCAGCATTTCTCTATGTTCTGACTCCATGTTTTTTAGCTTGTGGTGTCTCCGAAATGCAGTATTTGTGACTCAATGATCAAATCCTTCTTAGGAAATCCATGACGAATCCAGAAACCGTGTGGTTTACTACTTTCTGTAGCTCTAAACGTTCACTCAGGAAATGCTTTCCCATGAACCTGTCCGTTCCAATGAGTAACTCCCTTCCAACAAGTAATGAGACATAGAACTAAGTGTCCAGAGACTGCATGTTAAAAACTGAAGGGTATATGCATTTCTTAGGAAGAAGTAGTTAAAATAGTTAAAAATGAGCCATGCCATATCTCTGGAGGCAGCAACAAGAAGCAAGCAATATTTGGCTCAAGAAAATGCACAAGTAACCGAACTAGGAAAGAGACAAGAAACACTTCTAGATTTAGGAGTTTTCTATTCCACCAGTGACAAGTTCACAGTCTGGGCACAGGCTTAGAAAGCTGGGTGTAACAGACCCAAAAATCTCACAGCTTGTTTCACATACCCCGTAGTGATAGTAAACTTGAATTCCTTGACAAGCCCCCTTTCAGACTCAGGGGACTTTCCTGGGAAGCAGAGTCTGCTGTTTTAAAAAAGTCAAAAATACCACTGGGAAACCAGCATGGTGTAGTGGTTAAAGTGTCGGATTAGGATATGGGAAATCCAGGTTCAGATCGCCACTCTGCCATGGAAGGTTGCTGGGTGACCTTGGGCCAGTCGCACACTCTCAGCCTCACCTACCTCACAGAGTTGTTGTGAGGATAAAACGAAGGAGAGGAGAATGATGTAAGCCACTTTGGGTCCCTATGGGGAGAAAGGTGGGAGATGATGAAGAAGATAGATAGATAGATAGATAGATAGATAGATAGATAGATAGATAGATAGATAGATACCTATTGGGGAGGGAAATAGATAGATGATAGATAGACAGACAGACAGACAGACAGACACATGGATTGCTGGCTCTCTTGCTTCCAATTTCCCTTACAACAAATCCCTTACAGCTGAGCTGGACATGTCAGTTCTTGTCTAAGTTAATATTTTCAAGAATGTGAATCTGCTGGACAGTTCCACTACATAACAGAATAGTTACCTATTGAATATATGTCAGGATCCAACATGTATACATGACTTGCCTAGCGGCACAATAGCCTGTTAAACTGCTGCATCGGTGTCACACAGTCATGCTGGCCCATGCCCTATTTACGCAGAACAAAATGGACCCGGAGTGTTCCTTCTCATTCTGGCACATCAGAGTCACACAGCTAAGAGGCTTTCCGTGCGATCCCAAGCAGAGTTACAGCCTTCTAAGGCCATTTACTTCAGTGGACTTAGAAGAGTTTGGCTGTATTTAAGATTGCACTGTAAGTAACCATAATATAAACAAAACTTTTATAAGAGACAATCATTGAATGTAGAAGGTAACACTTTTCCTCACTGCAAAGGAATGACTGACCTCAGGGATTTTTTTTTTTAAAGCAGCAAAGGGCCAAAAGGCTATCTAACTTATTGAACGTCAGATCTTCTTGAATCGTGATGGAACTGGATTGTCCGATGGAGGCCTTGGAGAAGATCACAACAGCTTCTCATATTAACACCCTGCAGAGTCTGCATGAAAATATCCTTGGAAAAAAATGTCATGGAACTATTAATGTCCCTCTGAGGATGTATGTTAAGGAAGAGCCTTGAGCTTGCTAGAGCGACAGGTTCTTGCTCCAGAAATCTGAAAAATGGATCAAATGGTGAGTGTTGAAGCTATAGAATGCAACAGCCACTTGATTTTATACTATTCACAGCTGCTGTGTTGATCTCCTTGGTTCAGATCTCTGGGGTATTTTGACACTTCTCATTCCATGGGATATATTGGGTATTCCAGTGTTTCTAGAGAGCAGACTGCTTGTTAAGCAATTTATACAGCTTTCAGAAGGTGTTTAATACAGGTTTTATTACTAGGGCCATCAAGTCGCAGCCAACTTATGTTGAAAAAAATATGTCAAGTTAAAGGCTTTGTTTGTTACCAGTGAGAAGAAATGCCATTATAATCAACATATGATGTTTCTTTACATTAGCTAATTGCAGGGGGCAATATAACCAATGAATGAATAAGGGCAACTAATAGAATAGATTAGGGGGCAGGACCAAAGGATAATGGCAAAAATGACAACTTTTTCTGGAAGTCCTTTACAATTCTCCCAGAATTCTTCAACCTTCCTGTAAGTTGTTAGCACAGCTGGGGAAATAAGCTGGTCCCGCACACACAGAGTTGCATTCAGTAAACTTTATTGCAAAAACCGCATTGCACAAAGTATTACACTTTCCAGCAGCTGAGAGCAGGGGCTCTTTCTTTCTTTCTTTCTTTCTTTCTTGGAAAAAGAAGTGCCAGAACTCTCAAGAGGGAAATGAAGTTTTCAGTCTACATACTGAAAACTCATGAACTTCTAAACATTTGTAAAAGAACGAGGTTCTGGAACTCTGTTCCGGAGCATTTCCTCAGGGAAAAACAGCCCTGTCTGAGAGTATTTTGGATATCAGAACTTACAGGCAGAGGGAATAAAAGAGAAGCACTCAACAAGTTCTGAGGAGGAGAAAGCTACATTAAAGCTCAGCCTAGATATGTGATGGGCTAAAACATGTCCTGTATTGATCTATACATTTATCAAAATGCTCACATGCTGTCGCCCTCTCCGATATGAATATGGAGGATTCCATTCACGCATCGTGGCTAATAGTTACTGATGGAGCTTGCCTCCATGAATTTTCTAAATCCCTTATAAGAAGAGCAATGTTTTCAGGGGTACCATTGTTTTTCATTCCATTGACCCAAGTGGGCTCAGACAAGCAACCGCAGACAATACAAGATGATGCAGAGAGTCACCAAAGCCCTCCCAAACCCCACCCTTGTGCCCTTCATGCATAAGCAGCAATCTGTGAAGTCTTAGCACAGGAGCAGGGAACTGGAGCATGATGACCCTGCATTGCACATTTAGTCCTGGGAGGCTTTCCAGGGTAGAAGTGTAGGAGATGCTAGGTTGCTACTTGTGGTGGAGGTCATGTGGCATGCATCCTCTTGTAACTTCTATTTCTGGCCTTTGCACTTTCTAAAGGCAAAAGACAGGAATATTCTAATACGTTTCAAAATGGAAAGATCTTATTAAAATCTTCTGCTGCAGTGACAACATTGAAAAGTTTCTTGATGCAGGCTATGAATAAAGTAATATGAGAATAAACACATGCACACACATTGACTAACTGGCACTTTACTTCCTGCGTTTGAGCATAGATATCCAAGTACAAAATATAAGCATCCCACATGTCAGCAGTGAATGGTGCCCATGTTTTAAAATTCCTTCCACGTGGAAGCAACGATCAGCGGGAAAGATGAGCTTGGGGCTTCTGTGTACGCTATAGAGAAAAGTGACTCTTTTACAGTCACGTGTGCCATGTGACGTGAGCACAGCATTTTTTTTGTAGCCCTCCGCAGCACATGAGAAGAATTGGATGGGATCACGGAATTGTTCCCAAAACAGGATCTCTGTGTTCTTTCTTAAGGAAATGTGAGCCAGACGGACTACTCATTCTCCACACAGGAACAATTCATTTGGTATCAAAACTTTTATTTTCTTTTGTTTCACAGTGTGAAACACAGTTAATGAAGTGTTTTATTCATGATTATTTTATTCATGATCATTTTGACAAGTTCCCTTTCAGACTCAGGGGACTTTCCCGGGGAGCAGAGTCTGCTGTTTGAAAAAAAAGTCAAAAATACCACTGGGAAACCAGCATGGTGCAGAGGTTAACCGTTAAAGCTATGATGTGGGGAATCCCGGTTGAAATCACTTTTCTGCCCTGTGGGGACCCAAAGCAGCTCACAACATTGTTCTCCTTATTCCAGTTTTAGCCTCACAACAGCAACTCCGTGAGGCAGATTAGGCCAAGAGGAAATGACATGGTCATCCAGCAAGGTTCCGTGGCAGAATGAAGATTTGCATGTGGGTTTCCTGGAGGCTAGCCCAGTGCTCTAACCAGATGAACAAAATTTGAGTCCAGTGGCACCTTTAAGAGAAGAGAAGAAGAAGATATTGGATTTATACCCCACCCTTCACTTGGAGTCTCAGAGCAGCTTACAAACTCCTTTCCCTTCCCCTCCCCACAACAGACACCCTGCATGTCCCTGCATGTGTTTATTAAAGACACAGTTCAGATTATCTAAAGGAGATAAACCCAGTGGGTAGGAAGTGAGGCCTTCAGAGGGGATATTCCTGGAACAGGAGCTGCAGTCAGCTATGGCACTGGAGTATCTAGTCAGTATCCTATGTTCTCTCAGCAGAAGAAAGGAAACGCCAAAGAGACCAGCACCAAAAGAGAAAAGGCAGGACTCGAACTCAGACTTCACGCATTGCATTGGATTCCTTTAAAAACACGGCCAACTATAGCACTTAGCAAAAAGACACATAGTGGGGCATCTGGGATCCTCCACTGGTCAATCTCAATCTATCAAATACTGCTCATATGGCTATCGCTTTAAACAGAAGTTAGAACCAAAAATTATTTTAAAAGACTTTAACTCGGTATTATTTCTTTTATATTTGCTTATTGCACCTATGAATTTTCCCACTGAGAGGGTGACACGATCATTTGTTTCCAATAACAGCCATGACACCTGGGCTACCACATTTAGCAATTCCTCCATTGGTCCTGGTTTCATACCAGCCATATAGACCAGTGCAGGAAGACTGAAGAGAAAGACATAGCCAGGGATCCAATGGGGCTAGTTGCTGGTCAGCACGGGAAGGTGTCCCAGGTACAGCTGAGATTTTGCACCACCAGACCTGATCAATTGGGATGGGCTGCTCATATTGATTGGTTCCCTGGATTTTGCTAAGCAACTTCCCACAGAGCTATTTCCACTGCTACATCCATAAGATCAGTTACTACTGATCTGCTATTCATCCAAACTGACTAAGTCCTGCTCTTCTCCTGGCACAGCCCATTTCTGGTTCTCAGGCCAGCACAATTGTGTCAGCACTCAGCTTACGGCACTGCAGTATTTTTTTTAATTTAACATTTTATATACATGACACAAAATAACAGACTAAATCACAAAACAAATTAAAAAAACAAGCACCGAAACCATCGAAGCAAAGCAATACCATATATTACTTCGTATAAATTATACACAATACATATATTATATTAGAATGAAAGATTTGGAACTACTTCAAGTTGCTGCAAGTAATCTATTGTAATGGAACAAACCTCAACAAAATCTAAATAAGAATGATGGGATTCATATTGATTCACTTGATGAGCGATTTTGTCCATTATATGCATTTCCGATATCTTATGGTGTGATAATGTAAGTGTAGGTCCATCTAAACAACTCCAGGTAGTGGCTATTGCTGTTTTGGCTGCTATTAGAAAGATGGCAATCATTATTTTCCCTAATATGTGGGACTATGTCATCTGGCCAATGATTTAAGGGCACTATGCCAGTTTATCGCTGAGTTACGTCAGTCTGAGGCTTTGTTGTACCTTCGCATCCTGACTCCCTTCTTCATAACCCCCTCCCACTTTCTGACTAGGATATGTGGGCTTAGGTGATCACCATTCCTACTCGTACCTGATGAAGGGAGTTTTGACTGTCAAAAGCATATGCCCTGGAAATCTTGTTGGTCATTAAGGACTTGAATGTTTCTCTTCTATGGCAGACCAACATGGGTACCCACCTGAAACTAAAGTAACACAGAGTTACTTTGTAAGTATGTTTAAAAGTGCGTACCACTTCTAAAAGTTTTACAAGCCCCTTTATGTTTCGTGAAACCCTCATGCCTGTCTTTTGGGTTTTTCCAAACATTTTATTTCTATTGGTTGTGTACTAAAGTGTTCATAAAAAACCAGAGAAACAGCTATGAAAGATCTATGAGAGTAAGCAGTGAAGTGGCTAAATCTGCAGATGACATGAAGTTGTTCAGGGTGGTGAGAACCAGGGAGGATTGTGAGGCACTCCAAAGGGATCTGTCAAGGATGGGTGAATGGGCGTCAACGTGGCAAACAGGGTTCAATGTGGCCAAGTGCAAAGTGATGCACATTGAAGCCAAAAATCCTAACTATAAATAAACATTGATGGGGTCTGAACTGGCAGAGACTGACCAAGAGAGAGATCTTGGAGTTGTAGTAGATAACTCAATGAAAATGTCGAGATAGTGTGCAACTGCCATGAAAAAGACCAGCACTATGCTGGGGGTTATTAGGAAGGGAATTGAAAACAAATCAGCCAGTATCATAATGTCCCTGTATAAATCGATGGTGTGACCTCATTTGGAGTACTGTGTACAGTTCTGGTCACCACACCTCAAAAAAGATATAGCATTGAAAAAAGTGCAGAAAAGGGCAACTAGAATGATAAAAGGGTTGGAACACTTTCCCTATGAAGAAAAGTTGAAGCGCTTGGGGCTCTTTAGCTTGGAGAAATGACAACTGAGGGGTGACATGATCGAGGTTTATAAGATTATGCATGGGATAGAGCAGGTAGAGTAAGAAGTCCTTTTCTCCCTTTCTCACAATACAAGAACGCGTGGACACTCGATAAAATTGCTGAGCAGTCAGGTTAGAACAGATAAAAGGAAGTACTTCTTCACCCAAAGAGTGATTAACACATGGAATTCACTGCCACAGAAGGTGGTGGTGGCTACAAGCATGGACAGCTTAAAGAGGGGATTAGATAAACATATGGAGCAGAGGTCCATCAGTGGCTATTAGCCACAAGGTATAGATAGGAACTGTCAGTCTGGGGCAAGTGATGCTCTGTATTCTTGGTACTTGATGGGGGGGGGCAACAGTGAGAGGGCTTCTAGTGTCCTGGCCCCACTGCTGGACCTCCTGAGGGCACCTGGTGTTTTTGGCCACTGTGTGACAGAGTGTTGGACTGGATGGGCCACTGGCCTGATCCAACACTGGCTTCTCTTATGTTCTTATGTTCTTATTGAAGCAGCCACTGGAGGGAGCAAAACATGTGGTGGGCAGAACCTGACATGGTATGAACACACAACTGACAGAAGTAACACATATGGAACAATTGGATATAAATAGATCCACGTCTTCAACTCAAACGTTGCTGTTTAGTTGTTCTCATGGAGAAAACCTTACTGCTGCCCCAGCTGTCAGCACTGCCATAGATGTGGGTAACTGTCTTCTCATGATCAATAAGGTTGCTGAACGTATTACATGTGTCAGTGTTTGCTGTTTTACAATCAGGGTTGATGATCTATCAACATTGCTTTGTGTTTCAAGGTTTTCCCCGACCCTCTTACATCCCGCTCAGGAGATAGCATCGGGGACCCGACTCCCACCTTTGGAACGCGAGCTTCGCTTGCCTGCTTTGCTTTGCGCATGATCATTACTCATTTGCTTTTCCTCCCCTCTTATCTCTAGCTGGCTATTCCCTAGCTAACGACCTTGAACAGAAGAGCCTCCTGTTATGTGTTACAAGAATCACAGGTGTTATGTATTTTTTTGCTTAGTTGTCTCTGGGAACATCTTCTCCAAAAACCTTCAGTAGTGTTTTTCCCTGAGAACCTGTTTTCCCACGCTTTCCTTGGGAACAGTGGGCCAGTGTATTTGGGCGCCAATAATTCTCACTATTGATTGGTAGATGGTAGACGAGCCATATTTCCTATCAAGTATAATTGTATTTGCATTTCTAAGTTTGGGCATTACTAACAGGAAAAGTGTTTGACCAACATGATATTTTCTACAAATAAAGGACTTTCTACTTAAGGAGACCTGTTGTGGACTATATCTATTAGCACATTCTCACACAGCTGCCTATGACAGCTGCATATGAAAGCTGAAGAACATGACGGGTGGGGAAATAACCCAGGACAGCCCAGTCTGGTTCTTACATATCCACAGTTTAATCTCAGTGGAATTCTTCCAGATCTGTAATATGTTCATAACTTTCTCTCTGCTGCTTTCTGACGGTATCCATGTTTAATTTTTTAAAAACACCATAATAAAACAGTCCTAATTATGTTTTGTTCACGCCCTTCTACATCTGCTATAAAGGTGGCAGAACACCAGGAATTCCTGGCGTCCTATTAGATATAGTGCAGAAAATCTAAGAAGAAACATATGTTTTTATGTATAATAAAATTAAAGAAATTAAGCCACAAGATACGTGGAAGATCCCTGAACTCCAACATTTACTCTAATGTTCAAAAAGCAGGCAGTTTGGATTGGGGATGCGGCACTGAGATTTGCTGATTTGCTATTAAAGAGGATAGGGGCAATCCATCAAAACTGCTGAATTCATTTACAAATTCAATACAATGTACTCCCAAGAACTTAATAGGGACCTGGGATTCTTAACTCACTATATTTTCAGAGAGTAGCTGGACTGGCTAGAACACCTAGATTTGAGCCCTGTAGTATCTTACAGACCAACTCATTATAGGAACTAATATCATACCCCTTCACCTCAGTAACTTCCTCTTGTATTTGCTTGTTTCATTTCATTTCATTTCAAAAGTTGGGTAGTCTCACACCATGCGGAGTGATCTGAGTAGTCTTTGGATTGGATCTTGTTTTGAAATGACCGGTACTGCCATCTTTTGCTGGCAATTTTATGGACTTTGTATCTGTTTTTTAACTGAATGCTATTGTTTATGGTTTTAGTTGCTGTTAGCCACCTTGAGCCAGTCTACTGGCTAGGTGGGATGTAAATACATATAAACAAATAAATAAATAAATAAATAAATGGCCTGTCTCTTTAATGTCATCCCCGTCCTTTGTTGTGTATATACGTTGGCCTGATGGACTCTTGTGTGATTTTGCTGCTACAGGTTAACATGGCTACCCATCTGGAATAGTCTTTTTTTTTCTAATGACCTTCAGTTCACTGACATTATCAACTGGCCTTTTCCAGTCTCAGGAGCTGGCTGACTGACTAAGCTGCAGTGTCCCCTACCCCTGTGGAATACAGGTCAACCCTTTTCTTTCTCAAACCTTTTATTGCTTTAGCAACTTTGTGATGTGATCTGCCATCATGATAATCAGCAACTTCTGCTGACTGCTTTCATTTACAGTATTGCCACCTTCTAGCATCATTGACCTTCTAGCGTCACTGACAGGATGTGAAACAAGGATGCTGACTCCACTAAGGCACTTGTATTGACTGGACTCATGTCAGGGCAGGCACATGAAGAGCATCCTCTACAAATGTGGAACTGGATCGGGGATTCCAGGGTAGCAGTTGTTTGAAACCAGGGTAGTGAATGTTCGCAACCAGGGAAGGGAGAAGAAAAGACAGGACAGATACTTTATCAAAAAGTAACTTTACTGACCTAACTAAGAAATAGGATAGAAAAGAGGGAGCGAAATAGCAGCAATGCAAGACAGTGAGAAGGAAGCATGGCTGTGAGGCATCCTTGGAGAGTCATACAAAATAGCTCTGGTTAATGTGCCCTGGAGTTCACATGGCAGCCAAGGGACTTCCTCTTGAAAGCACCTGGGGAAATACATGCCTTAGAAATGATGGAAGAAGGAGGAGGAGGAGATTGGATTTATACCGCACCCTTCACTTGGAGTCTCAGAGCAGTTTACAGTCTTGTTTCCCTTCCCTTCCCCACAACAGACACCCTGTCAGGTAGGTGGGGCTGAGAGGGCTCTTTTGAGAACTGCCCTTGAGGGAACAGCTCTGAAAGAACTTGTAACTGACCCAAGATCATACCAGTAGCTGCATGTGGAGGAATAAGGAGTCAAACCTACACCAAACTGATGATATCAAAAGATGGTTTCATCCAAACCTCTAATGCTGCAAGGCCAGAGGATTCTGGAGGTCCAAAAAGACACGTCTCTGAGGTGCAGAGTCTCCAGAACCAGAATTGGGAGCAGGAGGCAAACATTCCAGGTCAACTATCTATGTTACCTTATAAAATGAGCGTGCCACTATGTACGTAGAAAATAATGTAGACATATAGTATGTTTTAGTATAAAACTAAACAGCCCAGTCCTGAAATTTGTGGATAACAATGCCAGGGAATGCAAGTCTCCTAGACTGTTCATTAAGTTTTGTCACATCATGGGAGTCTTCATTTATGGGAAGACTCTAGCTGTGCTCTTCAGAGAATGGATTGTCTGAGTTAATTGGTTATGATGTTGTATCCTCTAATAGGATTTTCATCCTGGGGAACTTCAGTGAGCACTGATTCTGTACTGAAGTCCATAAAACCGAAAATGTCTGTTTTGGTGGAATATTTTGCTGCTTCAAATTGAACTTGGGTGTAGGGCAGCAAACATCAGTTGTTTTCACTGGGACAGTCACAAAGTCTTTCATAACATATTCTTTGTAATCTGTGCTTCCCAAACCTCAGTGCCAAAAATAATATTCTAAATGTTCTGTCCTGCTGCACTGTGTTGCCGTTCAACTAGGGAAGACAGCAGTAACAATCCTGAGAATTGGTCACCATTGCATGTCAAAATACTACTAAATCTTTAGCTGGCTCTCCTTTGTTCCATGCAAGACTTGTGAGCTAAGATTACTTTCTGGAAACTTAATTGCCCTTTCAATATGCCTGGAACATGTTTTTAAGAGAACGTGTTAAAAGGATGGTTCCTGTGACAATAATATTTCATTATGCAATTACAGCTACATCTGGAATCCATTATATCAATGGAAGTGTCAAACTAAATTTAATTCAACATGACCAAAAAGGTTTCAGTGTGTACCTAACACTAGATACATTGTGCCAGCAAACATATGCTAAGCCTCAGCCAACACTGGCAGCATATCATAAAGGTTGAAGGTACAATAGTTTTGCTAGGACCTCCATTATGACAATATGCCAATGTAGGTCATGCAATAGACCTATTTAGATGTTCATTAGCTGTTCAATCTATTCGCTTTGGGGGGAGGGGACAGGACAGGTTGGGACCTATTTACATTCATTTAAAGGTCTGAGGGGAACCTATACATGTACAACTTTATGTGCATAAGGCTCTTTTGACATGACTAAGAAAAAAGACGGGATGACACACACTGTTCTAAGGGGATCTTTAAGGGATAAGAATATAAGAACGTAAGAGAAGCCAATGTTGGATCAGGCCAATGGTCCATCCAGTCACACAGTGGCCAAAACTACCAGGTGCCATCAGGAGGTCCACCAGTGGGGCCAGGACACTAGAAGCCCTCTCTCTGTTGCCCCCCCCCCAAGCACCAAGAAATGACAATAGAAGTTGGAATAGAATAGACTAATCAGGGATAGTTTATTGAATAGGACGACGTCAGGTGTACGTGACAAATTAGTATTTAAGTATGTTACAGCTCCAAATATCAAAATACCCACAAGATTCCCAGTGCTCACAAACTGTGTATGTGTAATATTTGCACAGTATATATATGTGTGGAAGTTGGCAGAAGGACAGAAAGAGAAAGGAGAGCAAAGAGAAAGATATTACATCTCATATTCTGTGTGAAGAAGACTTCTGGGGAGGGCAGCATCTAATGATCCAACCAGACCTTGAACCTACACAAGCGGGGGAATTGGAGTTCCAGGAGGAGAAGCTTCGGGAGGGAGCCAAAGGAGTACTCTGACAGAGGTTCAGGCAATAGAACAAAAGAGATCCAGAGAAAGGGGCATGTGGAGAAGGACCAGGTAAAGCAAGCAAGCCAGAAACCCATGGTACATAGAAGCTAAGTACATTTGGGGAGAATCAGAGTAGTTCTTGATATAGAGACACAGAAATAATAGGAACAAATTTACTGGGAATGGAGACATTTGGGGGAATTCAGGCCAAGTCAGCGGACAGTCACCAAATTAACTGGGAAAGAAGGTAGAGGCATTCCTGGACCCTGGGAGCTTCCTTTGAGGAAGCAGGAACATTTGAAGGTGTGGAGGAAGCATACCATGGGGAGTTTCCATGTCAGAATATTTCTAAATAAAGGGGGACTTGTGGCTGGAAAGAAGTGTGCCAGAAGTGTATTTAGGGCCAACTATTTGTTACATCTGCCATGTAATCGCCACAGAAAATAGTGGCAGCTGGCTTATGCCTGCAAGTTCCTGTGGTGATCACATCATGAACGTATCATATAGATTGGTCCTCTCTTACTTCATTAGGATGAGAAGTGTCAGTTCTACTAAGAAAATGTCATTAAGTTACAAGGTAATATCACTGTGGGAATGAAAGTGGCTAGATAACAAAGTATTCTGCAGGAAAATACCTTGACTGGTCCAAGGTATCTTATGCTCCAAAAATCTACAAGGTATAATCAGATCATTTTCTCTATGAGATTTCCATTGTGCCAAGGAATCATTTACCTGGGCTTGCTTAGCCATTGGGCTACTAGGTCATCACTCCATATGATTATGCTGAGCAACCTATTCTACCTGTTCTTCTATCAACTCACCTCTTTTTGTTCTGGGGGGAGGGCCTTGAGCTGAACAGAAAAGGTGAGTTGGTCACAGGCCCGATAGGAAATATTAATGTCAGTAAAATGGATCTTGAACTAAAGGCAACAACGAGTGGCGTGGATCCCACCTCTATCCTTCTGCTCCCCTGAGAAGTTAGTTTTTTTATTTAACTAAAATATTTGTACCCCATCTTTCCTTTTGGCTCAAGCTTGAAGCCTTTTTCTAATCTGAGAAGACTTCCTCCAATGCAAGTGGCTCTTCTGTTGGAAACGGTTTCACCAAAACCTATCTTAGGGGGTTGTTGTGAGGATAAAATGGAGGGGAAGAAAACAATTTTTCTCCGTGGGGAGAAAGGCAGAATATAAAAGATGTAAATGAATAAATAAATTAGTAGTTTCATTTGAAATAACCTTGTTCCTTGATTGGAACAAATCCACATTTAAAACTTCATGTCTCTGCTCAGCAGCTGGGCCTTATCAAAGCAGCTTTGTTCCTGTGGACAGCTGTATTTATTTATGTCTCCTACAGTCATTCCTTGATATGACATCGCAGGATAAGCTGTATCTTTTTCACCATGTGTATTTGTTCAGTGAGATAGGTTTATCTGCAGTAATAATGGGTTAGAGCAAAAAAAAACTGCAAGGGGAAGAAAAACAGTTTCTGGTGCTGTTCCAGAGACACTTTCACAAGGATGTGCACAAGAGCTAGATATAAGTACTACAATAGATCCCAGACTTCCAGTTGCACAAGCAGTTGCAAAGACTCTTTTGAACACTGTTGCACCAACACCAAACCCAGGATACAACCCAATGTATTTCATTGACAGTTATTTGTTTATATCCTACTCTTCTTCCTAGTGGGGTCCAAAGTGTCCTATAACAGTACAAAACTACAGTTCAAAGTAACAAACAAAATATTTCCACAAACTACAGCTTGGACCAGAGCCCACTGAGAATTTCATTGTGCAACTGCCCTTTCACTGGAAAAGATGCTCCAACATTTCCACCTTCACTGCCGCCTCACAGGTCTTCTTATGAGCTCCGTCAGATTCAGTTTGAGTTCTCTGCCAAGGCCACTCCAGATGTCTTGCGGCCCTCTTCCCATCACCCAGCTCCATAGTAAATGGCCAAATTCCGCCTCAAGGGTAGAAGAGGGCGATGGGAGGCAACCATGTCAATAGCTTCCAGGAGATTTCATTCCAGGATCCCACCATGACTTCAACAGAGCTGTTAACTTGGATTTTGAAACCCCCCAAAGCATTCTGGAAACCATTTGGATACATTAGAACAGAAGAAAAGCCAATGTTGGATCAGGCCAGTGGCCCATCCAGTCCAACACTCTGTCACACAGTGGCCAAAAACACCAGGTGCCCTCAGGAGGTCCAGCAGGGGGGCCAGGACACTAGAAGCCCTTCCACTGTTGTCCCCCCTCAAGCACCAAGAATACAGAGTATCACTTGCCCCGACGGTGAGTTCCTGTCTATACTTTGTGGTTAATAGCCACTGATGGACCTCTGCTCCATATGTTTATCTAATTCCCTCTTGAAGCCGTCCATGCTTGTAGCTGCTGCCACCTCCTGTGGCATTAGTTTCCATGGGTGGACAATTTGAACTGACCCCCCCCACCCAAGCAAAGTGTCAATGCCACGTGCAGACATGCCTTGAAGAGGCAGTGGTCAGATCATGGCACGGGCTGAAACTGCAGTCCCCAAAGGCTAAGGATAAACAAATTGAAGCTGAATCCTTCCAAAACAGAGGTAATACTAGTTCAGAAAGACAAGGTCTTGAAGGACATTATGCTTTCTGTATTTGACAGGAAATTCACTGGAACAGTATAATGGAACAGCTCAGGGGACATTTTATAAGGGAAAAGGATTGTAGGCTATTGCAATGTTTATTGTATGCATCACCTTCCTTTTATCATATTATTATCTACCTTTGTAATTCTACTTTCTGCATTATGGTATGTCATGCCTTAGACATGACATACCATAATGCAGAAGGTAGAAGTACAAAGGTAGACAGTTTTGTTTCTTTGTTTACATTGTTTTCTAATTCTGTAGTCCCAGTATTAGTGCAATGTTTAGTGGATGTTTTATGCTGCCTGATTACATTGTTTTCTATTTTTTTTACTCTTCCTTGAGGTTCAGTGGGAAAGATGGGCTGTAAAAGGAGGAACTAAAAAGGCTAGAACAGTGGTGGCAAACCTATGGCACGCATGCCAAAAGCGGCACTCAGAGCCCTCTCTGTGGGCACGCACGCAGTTTGGGCACTCAGTCTCTAAAAGGAAAAAGATGACACAGACTCAAGGCTGGGCTGCTCTCAAACTTACAAAGTATGAGCCAAGGTTAAACAAATTATCAGCGTGCATACAACAGCAAAAATCACATTAATTGTTCAAAAGCATGCCAAATGCAAACTTTTACCTTTCAATAAAAAGTTGTTTGTATAATTGAAAGCTCTGTTATTGTGTTTTTCTTTTAAGACAAAAGATGTTAATGTATGAGTTCTTTTTTCTAAACTAAAACCTCAGTATTCAGGTTAAATTGTCGTGCTGGCACTTTGCGATAAATAAGTGGGTTTTGGGTTGCAGTTTGGGCACTTGGGCTCTAAAAGGTTCGCCATCACTGGGCTAGAAGATCTCAATAGGAAGAAGGTTGGAAGAAGCTCAGTGGGAAAGATGGTTGAAATAATGAGGAGGAAAATATCTAGGAAAAATGATTGAAATAAGGTTGGAAGAGGCTCAGTGGGAAAGATGGGCTATAAACAAAATAAATAACTGAATAGGGTTGGAAGATCTCATCTCCTAAAGGGCAAACAGAACAAAGTTTGAGTTCAGTGACATCTTTAAGATGAACAAAGTTCAGTTCTGGGTATAAGCTTTTGTATGCATGCACACTTCTTCAGATACCTAAAGAGCAAAATTCTACTCCAGTGGCACCTTTAAGACCAACAAACTTTTGTTTGAGGTATAAGCTTTCTTGTGCATGCACACTTCTTCAGATAAACTGAAATGGAAGTTACTAGTCCATACGTATAGGTCAAGGGTGAGCAGCAAATTAACATACAACATTATGAAGATGTTTAACAGATGCAAGGACCAAATAGGAATAACAAGCTTAGTTTATATGGTCACCATTTGTTTGGATTTAATTCTGTGGGGAAACATAGTGAAGCAAATAAATATATCAAAATTGTGGCTTGATGTGGAGCAATTGTGGAATGCTGAGAGTAATTAACTGAGACCCTGTTGTTACACTCCTTTTGTCTCCTCTCAAGCATGGAGGTAACTAACAGCATCCTTTTCTCTGAGGTGGGGTGATTGGTTGTGCAGTGTTATGTCTCCTCTGTCACCAGACCAGAGAAATACATCCCAATCTACCGTTCCAAATTACATTACATTCTACTATTCATTGCATTGCATGACAATCACTATTCCAAATAAGCAATACAATAAAATAAAGAGGATGTATTCTTTGTGAGAATACAGATGTTAGGACTGAATGAGATTAGTGTATGTAATGAAATAAGAAGTCCGGGGGGGAGGGGCGTGTTCTGAGTATTGTAATAACTTGTAATTCAGCATTTTCCCTTTCCAGTCTGTTTCTGAAGTGCCTTTGCAATAAAACAACTACTTTGAGGTCACCCACTGAATGTCCTGAAAAGCTGAAGTGTTCTCCTACAGGTTTCTCAGTCTCGTGGTTCTTAATGTCAGATTTGTATCCATTTATCCTTTGGCATAGGGGCTGACCTGTTTGCCCTGTGTAGAGAATGGAAGGGCATTGTTGACTTTTAATGGCGTATACAATAAGATGAGCAACTGAATGTGCATGAGATGGCATAGTTGGTGCTGTCTGTCTGTCTGTGGCAGCAAAGTTGGCATCTGGGTCATGTAAGATCTGGTACCAGTGTCCATGTTCAAGTTAGATTTGTATTATTGTAGGTGAAGGTTTCTTTAAGATTGGGGGGGGGGGCTGTCTATGTGCTGGAAAAGTTTTGCCCACCAGTGCTTGTGAAAGAGAACTGTCATTATTCAGTTGAGGTTTAAGTCACTGATGATCGTTGAACTGTTTTGCGTTGAGAGCTGTATTTAACCACTAGTGGTGTTCTGTTATTGTCTCTTTGGGGCCTGTCTTCTAACAGGCTTTCTCTGGTTATCCTTCTGGCTTTGTTAATCTGTTTTTTTTTACTTCATCAGGTGGATATTTTAGTTCCAAAAAGGTTTGTTGTAGAACCCTCAAGTGAGAATCTCTGTGGGATTGGAACAGATGCGGTTGTAGCATAGAGCCTGGCTGTAAACAATAGATGGTTTGGTATGTTTAGGATGGTAGCAGGATGCATGTAGACAAGTCAATCAGTAGGTTTTTGGTATAAGGTCTATGTGTCCGTCATGTATTTGGAGTCTAGAGAATGTATTTATTGAATAGATTGGTTCATTGTGAGGTTGATGGTGGGTGAAAGTTGTTGAATGCCTGGTGGAATATGTCCAGGGCTTCTTTACCATGTGTCTGGAAATAAAAATTTCATCAATGTAACACAGGTACAGGAGAGGTGTGAGTGGACAGGAGTTTAGGAAGTGTTGCTTCAAGTCAGCTATGAAGATGTTAACATCCTGTGGTGCCATGAAGGTACAGGTTTTTACCAGATCTGAAGTAGCTGAGGGTGAGAACAAAATGGCAGAGTTTGGTGGCGAAGTGAGCCATAGTCTTGTCAGAAATCAAACTATGCTACACTTATTTGTAACTGCTGTACATCTAGTGGTCTCCGTGCCAGGCACACATGGTTACTGCACACACGCGCAGGCTAGCCACCAGAAGATTTCTAGTTAGCTTAGTAATAGAGCAGGAGGAGCCCTCCCAACTGGAGATGCTGAAGCTGTTTTCCCACCCAGTGGTCACGTGCTCCAGGGAGGGGGTCCGCACACTCCCTCAATTCTCTCTTTGCCCCTGCAATGAATCAAGATAAAATATTTGCACAGAGGAATAGCTCACAACAGGGTAGGAGGGAGGGATGTGTGCCTGCACAGAGACAAGTGTTTAACAAAGGTGTTTGCAGACAACTAAGTTGCTGCCCTGCAAATATCAGCTAATGGGCTGCCTCTTCAGAAGGCAGCAGAAATCAACTGGGCACTCGTGGAGTGTGCCCTTATCTATAGAGGACAATCCACCAGTGCCAGTTTGTAGGCTCTCCTGATAGTGGAGACAATTCCTCTGGATACCGTCTGAGAAGATGCTGCCTGTCCTTTCAAGGGGCCAGCAAAGCAGACAAATAATTGTGGGACCTTTCTGAATTCCTCTGTCCTCTTGAAATAAAGTAATAAAGTGTGTTTTACATAAAGTGTGTTTTACATCTAATACACGTAGTCTTTCAGCTGTAGACGATGGGTGCAGGAAAAGAGTGGGAAATGAAATATCCTGGCTCAGGTGGAATCTAGAAACCACACTGTGTAAGAAATGCTGGATCTTAAAACCACTCCTTGGTCACGAAACTCTATAAAAGGGTAATTAGCTCTCAGGGCTGTGATCTCTCCTACCCTCCAAGCAGATGTAATCACCACCTTCAAAGAAATGTTATGCAGGGAATGAGTAGCCAAAGGCTCAAAAGGAGGTAGCATCAAATGAGTCTGCACAAGAGACAGAGACCATTGAGGTACCATGGGTGTCCCAGGAGGATATACATTATTAAGGCCCTTCAGGAACCTCTTTGAAATTTCATCTGAGAAGATGGATTTACCCTCTACCTGAACATGAAAGGCAGAGATTGCTGCTAGATGGACTTTAACAGAAAACAATGATAAACTTGAGCTCTTCAAGGATAGTAAATATTCCAGAACCAGAGTTAATGGGCAGTTAGTAGGGTAGACCTCCCTGTCCCTTAACAAAATGGTGAAATGCCTCCATTTGTGAGAATAGGGGAGCTGGTCGAAGGCCTACAAGCATTGACCAGAACTAACCTCACTGACTCAGAAAAGGGCTACCACTCAGAGTTAGGTACCAAGCAGTCACGTGCAACCTCCCTACTGCACATTCAATAGGTCTGGAACCTGAGGTAGATGGGTAAATACGCCCCTCGATCTGTGTACTAGGACCTGGAACCAAATCTGTCTTAGCCAGAAGGGGGTGATTAGGATGCAATGGGAGTTGTCTCCGACTAACTTGGCCACTACGTTCCCTAACAGAGGGATAGGATGGAAGGCATAAAATAAGGTCTTGTTCCAAATTAATTGGAAGACACCCCCTAGGGAGACTGGATATAGTCCCACCCTTGAGCAAAAGAGGGGGCCTTGGAGTAGAACCTTGTGCAAATAGGTCCACAGTCGAGAAACCCAATTGAACAAAAATGGGGGAGGTGTAATTTTAGTGAATGGACCATTCATGTGTGGGTTCCCCTAATCTGTTGAGGAAATCCGCTGAGTAAATCTCTGACCCAGCAATGTGGATGGCTTGAAGGGATGTCTGGTTCATAACTGTCCATTTCCAAGTGGCAGTAGCCTCTTGGCATAAAGGGAAGGAAGCTGTACCCTCCTGCTTGTTGACATAAAACATAGATGTCTGTTTGAATCTTCCCACAAATAAGAGCTGCAAATAAAGAGCTGCAAAGAGTTAAGGGCAAAACAAACAGCTTTTAATTCCATGAGGTTAATGTGTAGTCCTCTTTCAGCCTCTGGAGGGAGAAGAAGTAGACTCTGGACAAAGGGATGAAGACATTTAAGAACTAGAGACAGAGCAAGAGGAGAGAAGCAGGGGCAGACTGGGACCATTTCCACAGTAGTGAAATTCCGTGCATTGATGTTTTTAAAACTGCATGTTATGTGAAATTTTCCACAGTCAATTTTTCCATACCAGGCGCAAACCCAAAGTTTTCTCCTTCTTACCCCGCATTTTCTGAACTCGCTAAAACTGGGGAATCTGAAAACACTGGGTAAGAAGGAGAAAACTTTGGATTTGCACCTGGTGAGGAAAAATTGACTGCAGAAAATTTCATATAATGGGCAGTTTTAAAAACATGAATGTGGGGAATTTCACTACTGTGGAAATGGTGAGGGAGATAATGGAATTTCTCTTTCTATCAATGAGCTGTTGTTAACTAACAGGTGTGAAAAAGCATGAGCAGATATATTTCCTAGGCCCCCAAAAGGAAGGAACACAAGAATAAAGAAGAAAACCCTATTTAATTTCAATTAAGGCACCAACAATGAATAACACTTCAAAACAGAGTGACATAAAGCTGTGTAAAAACAAATTTAACTGGGGCTAAGAACAAGGAAGGAATATATCTGTAGGACTTGAATGTGCTCTAATTAATTCTCTCAAACAGTGTATTTAAATATGATTTGAAGCTAACTTTCCCCTTCATATCTAAATATCCATAAGTGCTTGTGGGATCAGCTATATGATTTTTAGAGTATGGCAGAACAAAAGTAACTTCAGGGCATTGATATTTTGGGGTGGTGAGAAAATCAAAGGTCAACGATTATTTTTGATAGCAGAAAATCAGAATCAACTGAGAATTCCTACCACTAGTACCAATTAGGTTGACATTATCATACTGAAAAACATGTTTGCTATATTGTTTACATAACTGTGTTTTGGTTAAGTGCCATGACCTCATTAATTCTCCTCTACATTTCTTCAACTAGTTTAATTTATTGATAGCAACAACTACTTGGTGCACTCAGCCACACAATGGAGTTTTGATATATCATTTGAAATTAAAGGCGAAATTAAAGGCTGATTCTGGCTAGGTGTGATCAGCCCACAATACATTGGTAAGGACACCTACACAAAAAGATTTAACCATTACATCCTGCATAGAAGATATATATAAAACAGTTATTTTTGATACAGTTTGTAATGTGGAAAGTAATGCCACCTTCTGGTTAAAATTTAAAACAAAACGCCGCTGGTTTGAGGGAAGCTGGGTGATGCATTGGTTCACTTCAGAGCTTGAGCAACCCAGTTACCAGCCTTGTGGAGCCAGTTTGTTACACTCTCCTTCTGGCCTGCTGTGTCTGTACCAGTGGTGTACCTAGCCTATTAGGCACCTGGGGAGGGATAATTTTTAACACCCCCTCCTCTATTTTTCCCCCATCGAGGTTGACTTATGGCAACCTCATAGGGTTTTCAAGGCAAGAGATGTTTGGAGGTGGTTTGCCATTGCTTGCCCCCACATTGGCCCTTCTTAGCTTCTAAGATCTGACAAGATCAGGCTAGGCTGCGGCTATCCAGGACAGGGCCCTTCCTCTTTATGACAAAATTATTTCCAGTAATAATCATGAAATAAAACAAATAATAATGGACAGAAAATAGATTCAGGTGGGTAGTAGCCATGTTGGTCTGTAGTAGCAGAACAAAGTTTGATCTTAAAGGTGCCACTGGACCCAAACTTTGTTTCAATGGCCAGAACAGAAATGCAGTGAAAAATTTCTTTTATTGAACTTTGTGTATATAATCATGGCAGTAAAAAAAATTCCGATTCCAACATGCTTATTCCATCAACAGAGCCAGTGTGGTGTAGTAGTTAAAGTGCTGGACTAAGATCTGGGAAATCCAGATTCAGATATCCACTCATGCCATGGAAGCTTGCTGGGTGACCTTGGGCCAGTCACACTACTCTCAGCCTAGCCCCTGACCTGGATAGCCCCAGGATAGCCTGATCTCATCAGATCTCAGAAGCTAAGCAGGGCCAACATGGAGGCAGGCAATGGCAAACCACCTCCAAACATCTCTTGCCTTGAAAACCCTATGAGGTTGCCATAAGTCAGCTTTGACTTGATGGCAAAAAAGAGAAGAGGGAGGTGTTAAAAATTATCCCCCCCCCAGGGTTGCCATAAGTAAGCTGTGACTTAATGCCAAAACCAAAAAAAATCCATTACACCACTCATGTTCTGAGCAGGCACTTGGGTGGGCTTCTGTTCTCCATTTTGAAGCCCAAGAGCTGACCATCCCAAAGATCTACAAGGCATTTTTGAGAGCTAGGAGTCTGCCTTTGTAATAACTTTTATTAACTGACACTAGGCCAAAGCATCACAAAATAGTGATCTCAAGCTTCACTAGACTGGATGTATAGAAACACACTACCCCCCCCCCCAAGAAGGGGCCCCCATCCTCCATTGTTTCCAAAGGACTAAAGTAAAACTAGAGAATCTCTGCACTAGAAACTAAAGATGAGGGGGCATTTTTGCAAGCCCATCAGAACTAGTGCACTGTACAGTGTCCAGCAAACCCAGTGCCATTGGGGTAATGCCAGCTGATGTCAAGCACAGAATCACAGTCCAATCGGGGAAAGTAAAACTAGAGAATCTCTGCACTAGAAACTGAAGATGAGGGGGCATTTTTGCAAGCCCAGCAGAACCAGTGCAATGTACAGTGCCCAGCAAACCCAGTGCCTTCTGTTCATAATATTAACGAAGGTTTGCTACTATACTACCCTTAAATACAATGTCACCAAACAGGGTAGGGCTGAGACGGTCTTGAGATCAAGAAGTGAAAATAAAGGGAGGAGGGACATGGAAAAATTAGGTGAAGAGAGACAGAAATGAATAAGAAATGTGTGGAAAAGAGGGAGATAAATTAAAAGAGGGAAAGGTTGTTTTATCTTGCTGCAACGCCCTAACTTTGCAAGATCTGGCTGAGCTGGGTGCAAATAAAGGAAGAGAGAAAGGCGAAACTATTGCAGAAAATTACCTGCAGGCTGGCAATTGCTGTAGAAGCTATCAGACTATGGGTTTGGTTATACAATCTGTTAAGCAAGTTTGCTTCAGTCTTGGAGAAAGGGAAGTCTAGCCAATCCTAGAGTGCTGTTTCCTATGCTCAGTCTTTCCTGTGCGCCTAGTGACAACAGCCAGAACTTCATTTTAACATGAAAGGAAATATGTTCGGTTGGACACAGCATGACACTGGCTTCAAGGGCCCTCCTTTAAGGGCCTTCCTCAAGCTGCACCCAGAGTGGGGCACACACACCCTTGGTATGCCACTGTACAAAGCCTTCCCACTCACCAGAGATCTAGTTCCCTTTTTTCCTGAGTCAGATTCAGATCATTTGCCATTTTATAAGCATGGGTCATATTAGGATTCAAGTTTATTATGAAATCAATCTGATAAATAAAAATCTCTGTTTATTTAAGTGGGAATCATACTTTTGGCTATAACTCCCCTTGTTAACCCAATAGGGAGAAAATTATCTGGGGCAATAAGGAATCCTCCCTCCCAAATTCCAGAGATTGAGGAGAAAGTCCCCCAGTTCCACAGATAATTCTCAGTTGCAGAGACGGGGAGGTGTGGATTTTTCCTCCTTTCCCAGAACCCTCAAGCAGGGGCTGGGAAATATATAAAAGTGGAGTGTGCAGGTCATAGTAGCTAAAATCTGCCCCTTTTCATGCTTTTATCGCATTCTATTCCATTTGAGCATCTTCTTTCAGCCTTTCCATATTGGAAGTCTGGCTGAAGAGTGAAGTTCAGTGAAATAAAATACAGGGATGGAGTTTTAGGTCCTCTTGGTCGCATACTCTGGTTTTGTTTTAAAATTGTTCCCATCCTTTTAATATGGCCTGAACCTCTGGCTTTATTTTCCCCATTGGTGTAACGCTGCCTGCCAGCCAGCTTGTACAAGCAAAGTCCTTCCCACCAACATGGTTCAAGTTCCCCAGATGCCCTTCAGCTGCGGGGTGCCTGGGGAAGCCAATCCAGAAACTGCCTTCCTTCCCTTGGGTTCCCCATGCGCCCCACAAGCTGCAGGGCACCTGGGAAAGCCGATCCTGGGAGGGACCTGTGCTGTCAGGGATGTGCCTAATATGCTAATGAGTTTCTGCTGCTGGGTGTGGCCTATTATGCTAATGGGTTCCTGCGTGGCTTTTTCTACCAAAAAAGCCCTGCCCTTAGCCAAACCCTTATGCTGTTATATGGAGTTGTGGCAATTCTGAAATGGTGGCCATGACATAATGACATACTCTCACAAGGTCTTGTTTGGCATTTATTTTTTGCATTTAAAAAAAAATCAAAAACATTGGGGTTTTTCTTCAAATGTGAATGTTCTCCCAGAAATATCTCCCCTTTCTGCACTTGGCCCCATTGTGTAGATATTTTTATCCACACTCTGGGGCCAAGTTCAAATAAGGTAGATAGGTAAAAAAAAACCCTCCAAATAAAAAATCGTCTGTTGAAGACTGAATATACCTCTGGGAAAAACAAACATTGACAGCATCTCAGTCATTTGAAGAAAAAAGGGGGGGAGAGAAATTTTGCCTGTTCAGGCCCCTAAGTTCTTGCAGGATCCTGAAGAGGAAACTTTTGCAGGGTGGAGCTGGATATCAAAGGTGGGTGTGCTCTTGCAATTATGAGTGATTCATTCCTGCAGCTTCTTTGCCCCTTGACTGAGCTGCCAAAATAATGGAGGGTTTGTAAAATTAACATTGGTACAGAAGGTGTTCTGATTTTCATTTGCTCTGCTATTTTCATAAACTGAAAGTGGAACTGGACTGAAGTACTGGGAAGCTTAACCTCAGGAGCAGCATGGAGTATTGTGGGCCACAAAATGACTTCTGATTTCTCCCCTCCAGGCTACATGTAATTATTTTGCGCTGTTCACAAACTAGGCAACCACTGAAGAACTGGACTATTTACCAGCAATCAGTTGACTCCCCTGTCTTCCCATGTCATTCAGCAAAACTGTGTGATACAGTTCCGGGAAAAATTTATCTGTGTTGCAAAGCTGAGTACACTGCAGGAAGATAATGAGACTCACCCAGTTCACTGGAAAATTAAGTGATTCTCCGTCTTCTAGTGCTGTGAAGTGAACCACTGCACTCTGCAGAAAGACATGGAAGTTACCAGGGTGGTGCTCCTTATCTTCTTGGCGGCTGATAGAACAGCAAAGGCAGACAAGGGAGAGTCCACTGAGAGATGACTGTGTGCTCCCTGCATTGTGCAAGGTTACTGTTTCTGTTCATCCATAATTAAAGCAGGGTGTTGACCAATTAAATAACATTTATTTGTTTCATCAGCTGCCTTTTAATTGACTAACCTGTTGATGACATTTAAACTTGTTGCTTATTACCAAAGGAAGAATGCAGTCTTTTCTTGGTAGATTAAAGACTGATATTTCAAATCCTGCTTATTCATCTTTGTCCAGGAAGTTTTCATTGCCATTCTGCTCACATCAACAGGCACAATATTTCCCAGCAAAATTTGCATCCTAATGATAGTTTAACACTTTCACACCAAACAATCTTCAGTAATCATAGAAAATGACACAATATTAATATTTAAATATACCGTAAAATCAGTCTATGCATTTTAAAGTAAAACATGAGAAGCAAACAAAATCAAACTGTGCATGTACAAGAACAAAGTTTTTATTCATCTTCAGAACATCAAAACACAACGCATTGCATCGATGAACAAAACTGCATGTAAGAAACACAACTCCCATTGTGCACCAGATACATTAGTCTACTCATACAAGGCAAAAGGGCCAGTCCGTACACAAGTAGATCTCCAAATGTGTATGGAGTTGCTTGATCATGGGACAGATGCATACAAGGCAGCAGAACACTGGCTTATGTAATATGAAATGCTTATAATTTCAGTAAACACAAGAAAATGGTAATAGGTTGGATCCAACAAGCTTTTCAGCTGGTGAAAGAGGAGGTCCCCTTTGATCACCAAAGACCCGTGCGAGCCCCTTACGTGAGTGCCGGCTTTTGCCCCCCCCACTTTCTTGAATGGAGACAAAGGATGGGGAGGGGCGAAGCCCAGCAAAGGTCAGCATATGAGCGATGACCAGCTGGGGCTGACCCCCGGCTTAAAAGGTGTTGGCATGTAACATACAGGCTGTGATGGCCCGGAATGGAATGAACCTGGCCTGGTTGCTGAGCCAGGGGTGGAATTGCCCTAAGGGAGCTAATTCGCAGACATGACATAACCCGTGCTTATTTGCTAATGGAATGCAGATCAGCCTAATGTAAATAAATACCCAGTTTAACCCAACAAGGTGTATGTGTCTTCATTCAAGGGGGTGGGTGGGCAAAAGGGTGCTGGAAATCATGGAAGCTGCACAGACAAAATCCACATGGAACAGGAGAGGTAATGAGGGGAATGGAAGTTAGCCCACTGTTTTCCTGCTGGTGTGCTATTTTACTATAAAGGAGTGTGATATAGTGACATGGGCTTTGGTGTAGGAGACCCAGTTTCTGAGATTGTCACCTGGCCAAGCTGGTCACTAAGATGATCTTGGGCAAGATTTTATTTCTCAATCTAACCTCTTTCACAGAGTTATTATAAAGATAAAATAAGTCAAACTCTGTGCATTCTGCTTGAACTCCTTGGAAGATACACAGGAAATTATATGATAAATAAATAATATTTTCCTCCAAAATACTGGATAGAGACCCAGACAACTTATATGAAATGGGATTTTTGGGAAGCTAGAAAATATTCCTAGCATATTATTTCAGGAAAATTCTTCTTATTCAGATATATTGTGTTTATTTCTTTTTTTTTAATGCTGAGATTAAGAAGAATCAACTGTATTAAACATTTTATTTTATTTATTTATTTTATTAAGCTTTTACCCCGCCCTTCCAGCAGAGCCGACTCAGGGTCTTTTATCAGGTACTCTCATTCTTCATCTTGTGAAAAGCAAAGCAGTTCTAATCAGCTGTACCCGTGGCAACCCAGAGCTAAAGTACAAAACTGTCCCGAGACATGGTTTTCTCCTCTGTGCAAGATGCACATGTTAGTGTTAATTTTATTAGCTGTGTTATTCCTGATAAATATTATTTGTCAGCAACCAGAGAACTTCAGTTTCCCTCAAATCAAGTGACCCTAACCTCAAGTCTACTACTAGGATACTTTTAAAAAAAATCAAACCAAAAAGTAGCTGGGTTAGACCATTGTAGCAAAAAAAACCCAACTTCCTAAAGAAAAAACAAGCTCCCATAGATTAGGAAGGCTAAACCAAAATAAATCCGTTACTCTTTAAGATGCCACAAGAATCTTGGTTGTTTAAAAAATTAAAATGGATACAAGTCTAAATTTCCCTACGGTTCCACAAACGTGCAAATCTGCTTTACTTGAATTTGGAAAGCAGTATTTTGGCTTACTTTATCCCCCCCCCCCCCCCCCCGAGAGTCCACAACTGACTGCTATTTATGACAGACATACTCCACACTAGGCTGATTTCCTGCATAAAATTTCACATTCTTCCTGAGTTTCAAATCTGTTTTTATTCCCTCCACAGCCGCCATACCAGAACTGGAAGCACATGTCTCGTTCTTGGTGATAATACCACTTCAGAGTGTAATCTTCACATTCACCACTGTCCATATTCACAAAGCAAGCATCTAGAAAATAAAACGGTCCCACACTTAATGAAGAGAAACCTATGAAACACATGCCTTTATCTATCTATTGTCTATTTATTTTCAAAAATGGTGAAGCAGAGCGTAGACATAGTTCATAATTGAGACATATTCTCTTTTGCTGCAGTCAGGATATAGGGATTTGATGTCTACAGGGCAGGCTACAGTGGGGCCTCTTGGGGCCCGGCCCCCTGACTTACCACTAAGGTAAGTGACATGAGCTTTGGTGTAAGAGACCCAGTTTCTCCAATTGTGACCTAGCAAGATTTTATTTCTCAATCTAAACTCTCTCACAGGGTTATTATACAGATAAAATGAGGCAAACTCTGTGCGTTCTGCTTTGAGCTCCTTGGAAAAGACACAGGAAATTATATGAGAAATAAATAATATCCATTACCTCCACTAGTGAACAGAAATTCAACCCGGTTACAGAGGCAACACATGGGATTTGTTCAGCACCTGCTGGTGATGATGCTGATGCCTGGACCTTTGTGTGCTTGTGTAGAAAGGGAAAGAGCTCAGCTCAGCCTTATCTATGGCTGAGGAAAGACTGGCAGAATGAAGCGCAAGGGAAGCGGGGCAAAAAGACCCAGGCCGAGTTGTCGCAGGGCTTTCTGTTTGCACTGTGTAGACTGATGTGGGACCATACCAGGGAGGAGGCAGAACGGCGCATTCACACTGCAGGGTGGCCCCTGGCAGTGGTGCCATGGCGCCGCACATCTTTGGTCTGTTTTGCCGAGCCGCGCATGGGTGCATGAGCGCATGGGCACAGCAGCTGGATCAGCGGGTTCACATTACTGGCGCCGCTTGATGCGGGGCTTATTTGTGTCCACACTGCCAGGAAGCAGGATGAACGCGCACCCAGACGGCTTGACACCGGTTTCACCAGGTACCTGTTTAACACTTCAGGACTGAGTGAGTGTGGCACAGCAACGCCGGGCAGCTGCGACTGTCTGAACGGGCTCTCTTAATCTGCTTGAAAAGCAGACCTATATCAGACCAAAATGCCAGTCTGTCCTCGGCCTATAATAAGTACATATAAACCAGTGAACGATGGGGCTGGATTGGCTTAGCTGACATGTTTCTTCTCCAGGCAAACAAGAAATAATCCAATCATTGGAGGAAATATCCAGGATTACAACTCTGTATAACTAAGATTTGGGACTAGTGTTGCCACTTTACGCTTCCAGCCCTAATGGAAATCTTGCTCCTGTTCCTCTCCTATGGAAATAGTAAGAAGAGGTATATTGTTTTCCGTTTCCATACATCGCTCTGCATACTGATTCCTGTTTGGAAGCTGAGTCCCTTATACTACAGGTCTCAAATAGAAAGTTACCCTAAATTTTAGTCAGTGCTGTCAATTTTTCAATCCACTCTTAATTCATGCAAAGCAATAAAAAAATTCTTTTTAAAAAAACCAACTGCCAGAGAATGTCTGCAGAGGATTTTAAAAAGAAACAACCGTAGCAGACAGTAGGTTTTAGTCTAACATGGAAATCACTTCAGTAGAAGGACTGGATCTTCAGCTAACTGTTCCCCAGTGAATCAGAATGATTCATAAGAATTTTGGTTTAAATGTGTAGTCAGCTGCAGCCTTCATTTCTGACACAGAATGGCCAACTCTTCTAAAATTGTCTCCCAGGCGGCAATATGCAGAGAAGGTATTTGACTAAAGTTGACTAAAACATCTTCTTGTAGCAGGACATTTATGGTAAACTGCTCAGTTCTTTCTGACAGAATGAGACTAATTACTAGTCCGTAGAGGAAAATACATTAAGTAATATTTGAGATCTATTCCCTGCTGACAGCTAGAGACATGGAGGCCTTGGGGGGGGGGGGGGGACAGAAAAATTCAGAAGCCTGTTCTCCCCCACCCCCAATGCTGTTTTATCCAGTTTTTACAACTGAAAAACTGGAAATTTGGGGCAGTGTTGAGTAAAACTCATATGATAGGATTCTTTTTTAATGCAAATTTTAGTTATATTAAAGGGGTAAGACTAGAAGACATACCGGGGGGGGGGGGGGGGGACTTCCAAAACCAAACACTGTTAAACAAACTAAAAGGAAAAGGGGAAGGAGATATAAAAGGCTTCTGATTTTCTCTACAACAAATATAATTTTGATTACAAAATTTTCCTTGCTTATAATTAGGATAGGGTTTTTATCTTACTACAGATGCTGATTTTCTGCCCCCAAGCATTTCCCCTCTGCTTCAGTCAAGCTGATCACAATGCACAATGCACCTCTGCATCCTGAGTTCCTTCTTTACAACATCCCCACACACACACCCCTTCTGACTGGGATATAAAGATTCCAAGATCTCCAATTCCTGCTCGTATCAAGAGTTTTGACTCTTGAAGCTTATACCAGGGAAATCTTGTTGGTCTCTAAGATCTCAGATCTAACTATTCTGCTGCAGACCAGCAAGGCTACATTTTTCCTTCCCTTTGTTCTGTTAAAAAGCCCCATGGGCTGAAACAGAGCAACCATCTTATATTATCAGAACAAATTTTCAAAAAACCTCGCCACTTCCAAAGTAACACCAGAATCAAAGTCTGAAAGAAGCCAGGTAATCTTAGATTCAGCAGTCACACAAGCATCAGAAATAGATGAAAAGGGGGGCAGGAGGAATTTATTCCTGGCTTCTGCTCTCATAGGGCAATCAAAATACAATATGAGCGATAGTCTCAATCCCAGTTGAGGAATACTGGCAGATTCTGCCTGGGTAAGATGTCTGTGAAAATCTCTCATTCAACACCGTGAAAGGTAAAGAGTCCATGCATGGCTCACCAGAGTTTTGGAATCTTCAGTTTATAAAAATACTAGGAATAAGGCCCGTTGTGGAAATAAATACAATAGGCTCTAGAAAGAGGCTTTGGGAGAGTGCCCCAGCCTTGGGCACTCAGTGTCAATTTGCTGTGGCGACCTCAGCAGGGTATAATGACACAGAGCCCACCATTTTCTCCAGGGGAAGATCTCTACCATCTGAAGAGCAGTTGTAATTCAGCGTGATCCCCATCCCTCCCCTGGAGATTGGCAACAATGGTTCCCCATGAGGGAATGGGTGGTTTGAAGGGTGGAGTCTATGGCATTGAACCTGTCTGAGGTCCCACCCCTGCTGAAACCTCACCCTCTCCAGTGTCCACCCCTCAAATCTCCAGGAATTTCCCAACCTGGAGATGGCAACCCTACTTCCCAGCCAACTGTCAGTGTATCGTTATCTGCCCCCTGGCTTCAGCTTTCTATCTCCTCCTCCTCCCCCCAGAGAACAGTTGTAATTCTGAGTGATCTCCAGTCCCCACCTGGAGTTTGGCAACAATGGTTCCCCATGAGGGACTCGCTAGCTTGGAGAGTGGAGTCTATGGCATTGTACCTGTCTGATGTCCCACCCCTCCTCAAACCTCACCGTCTCCAGGCTCCATCCCTCAAATCTCCAGGAATTTTCCACCTGGAGTTGGCAACCCTATCTCCTTCCCAGCCAACATCAACCTCACTCTTCAACTTTCCATCTCCCCCCCCCCCTGCAGCCTCCACTGTTCTCTGAAGCCCTGACTGCTATGTCACATTGGCTGTCATGAGGGGTCCATCTCAGCAGGGTATAAGGACATAGAGTCCACCATTTTCTCCAAGGGAACTGATCTTTGCCATCTGGAGTGCACTTGTAATTCTGAGTGATCTCCAGCCCTCGCCTGGAGATTGACAACCATACTTCCCTTGGTGGAAAAGTAGTCTTTCTCTGCAATCGGGACCGAAGCAGCTGACATCATTCTCCTCTCCCCCTTTTGACTTGCTCAACAACCCTGTGAGGTAGGTTAGGCTTAAAGTCTGTGACTGGCCCCAAATTACCCTCTCAGCAGGAACCTGGGTCTGCCCTGAAGCACTTACTGCTACACCTAAGGTACTCAATCTCCAGGTGGAGCCTGAAGATCACCAGGTATTACAATTGAACTCCAGACAACAGATCTTCCCCCCCTCCCTTGGAGTAAATGTCTGCTTTGGAGGGTGGCCTCTATGGCATTCTGTTCAGCTGGCCCCAATAAGTTTTCTCCCAGAGCCCAACGTAGGTTTGGAAAGGGGCTTTCAGAGAAGCAAGTTTGGTTGCCTAGCAACGGGCACTGAGGGGACCGTATTAGTGCCAGTTCCCTTACGGAGCATATTGGCCCTTTCACACAGAAACGTGCCTCTCGCGTTGGGGAAGCATTCCTGAGCCAGTTTACCTTGAAACCTCCTCCCAAGCGTTCTTCAGTTCTTTGTACTGGTCCTGGAGCACTATGGGGTGCTGTGTGAAATGCCCCCTGTTTCTGACAGTTTATTCTGACAGTTTATTCTGGACACGCTAGCAGTGTGTGGGGGAGGGGGTTATGGTGAAAGTCCATTGTCTTTTCACTGTCAGAAGCAGGCCACTGAGGGGACAGTTACACCCACTTTGCAGTGGGAGGAGGAGAAGAGTGGATCCTTCCCCTTTGCTGGGTCCCTCCAGACTGAGGCCGGGATGCTGGCCGGTGGCTCTGTGGGCGGGACTGAGGCAAAGCAGGGAGAGAATGCAGCCAATGGCCAGGGTCCCCCTTTTGAGTGGCAGTCCGTCCAGCCCACTGATTTTGGCGCCTCATGGAATCTTGCCCCTTGGAATCTTAAAACGGCTTTATATAATAGGAAATCAAATTTTCCAGTTAACGCCTCTATCCCTTCAATCCAAATGGGTGTACCCTCTAAAATTAAAAGAACAGCCCAGATAAATTTTTTCCGTCCAGAGATTCTGCAAAAAGTTGTAATTAATTACAAGAAGCCCAAAACAACATTCAGTTTACTAAGAGTGGGAGAGGACTAGCAGTTTTGTAAACAAGATAAATCTTTAGTCATTTAAATTGAACTGCCAAAGACAATGTGGGAAGGTAACATTGTTCCGTGTGCCTCAGCATTTAGTTGTGCTGGCCACATGACCACGAAAAAAGTCTTTGGACAGCGCTGGCTCTTTGGCTTGAAAACGGAGATGAGCACCGCCCCCTAGAGTCGGATTCGACTGGCTTTCGAGCAAAGGAAACCTTTACCTTTAGTTTACCTATGATCCAAGGAGAATAAATTTACATTGCTACAGATGTGTATACAATTCATGCCATCCATCCCCCCTTCATTTTTCTGGGAATTTATGGACATATGTGACAGCACCTTTTCACATATAAAAATCATTGCTTTGATGAATGTCAAATATCATGGGGATTTTTTTAATTAAAAAAACACCCTGGTAGCCCCAGGAATCAGTAAAACCATGAGTTCCACTATCTTGGCTAGGAGCCAGTCTGGATGCTGCAATCCATCCCAAGGTTCTGGCAGGGCAGAGGGGAGTTGTGAATAAATAAATGTATGGGGTCATGGATACTATCCTCACACACACACACACATACCTTGTTCAGAACGTTCCTCATTCCATGTTCCCTTGCTGGTGTGAACATTGCGCTCTGTGAAATACTCATTATGCCCATAATCATAAGCATACTCAATCTCTTCTGTGTACTCAATAGGTTCTTTGGTGGTTTCCATAATGTTTTGCTGCCTATTGTGACTTGGTGCCTCTGTTATATGCAAAATGTCACTGTAATCCAGTTCAGGGAAGTGAATTCTAAAAAGGGAGAAAGGGAACAGGTAGGGGGAGATGGTTTCATTACAGGATATACTGATAAGGATGCCCTGGATCAGTGATTTCTAACAGTGATTTCTAACAGGGGCACCATGGCACCTGCCAATTTCTTTACTGGCATGCACTTCCTCCTTGAATTGTGGGAATAAAAACAAAACGGTTTTCAGTGACTAGAACCCACCACCACCACCAAGAGAAATTCAAGTCGCTTCCTACCAGCTAAATCAGGGGTGGCCAAACTTGCTTAACGCAAGAGCCACGCAGAATAAACGTCAGAGGCTTGAGAGCCGCAAGACATTAACAAATATTACACACACGTTTTTATTGAAAAATATGCAAATTTGATTTTTATTAACATTAAATGACACTGCCAAAAATAAAAACAAAAGGAGTGAAAACAGATATTGATAATGTTATTTATTTGTCCAGTAATGTTTGTAGGTGGGGAGGGGGCTTTGAGAATGCATTTAAAGTTAAAGTTGCCTCTGCTCCCCTCCCCACTTCAAGCCTACCCAGGGAGGGGAACTCTGGCTGGGAGCCACACAGTATGTGTGAAAGAGCCGCATATGGCTCCCGAGCCATAGTTTGGCCACCCCTGAGCTAAGTGATAAGCAAAGCACTGATACGACCTCAGAAAGATCCCACTATGGGAACCCCCCTAATTCAGCTCTGTGTGCATTTCCTACTTTGGGCTCCCTTGAGGTCCATGATATTGCACAAAAATAAGATGAGTTCCACCACAATTCTACACAGTAGAATTCCACACAGGCACTTCCAGCATTATGAAAGGGAAGCAGCCTAAATGGGTCTACTTGAAGGTAGTCAGATTGGTCACTACCCCACCTAAAATTTCAGTGACATCCCAATGATTAAATCTGATAACGAGCTCTAATGTAGGGAAGGATACAGTCATCATTCACCCTACCTTAAGTCCATTGTTTCCCTGGACACAGCTATCAGTGTACTCCTGGTCCACCCTCAGGATCATCAGGTGATGATGGGCTTTTCCACTCTTTTTATTTTTGTTGCTTGTGTGCCCATATGAGGGGGTTTTCTTTCCTGCATGTGTTTTGCTCCCTCTAGTGGTTGCTTCGATATTTCATCACTTTATCTCCAGTTTATTTCCTTGCACTTTTACTTGGGAATAAACCAGTGATAAGCAATTAAATATCAAAGTGACCACTAGAGGGAGCAAAACACGTGCAGAAAGGGGGAAAAGATGCGATGTGGGCACACAAGCAACCAAATAGCATGTGCAAAAGAGCTCTAGGTTATTCCAGTTGCTTAACCTTTGTGTGTGTGTGTATGTAACTTTGCTATGCTTAATTTTCCTGCCTGGCAGTTAAAATCCAAATTGACCAATAAAATCCAGACATTTTGGTTCCAATCCAGTCTACAAACAATGTGATCACCCTGTTTTAGCATGTTCTCTGTATAAATATAGCCCCATGATGTTTTGCGGAGTTTTTTCCTAGACCATCCACCTATCGGCCATGTGACTGCACAGTACCCTAGGACACCTAGAGCCAGCCTCTCTCTCTGCCTTGCTTTCCCTTTCATTCTGTCTCGGCTTGAGATCACCCAACACACACTGCTGCTGTGTTTTCTTCTCCTCCTTCCCACCAGACTTTCCAGGACTTCCCCCTTTTCCGGACAGATTTGTTTGTTCCATTTGTTCATTTTTGGTTCCCTTTTGGTGATTATATTGCTTAGGATTTAGGTGTTTAGGTGTTAAGATTAACTATGTGTGTTTGCATGCATATACGCATCCTACTTTCCTATTTGCTGTTTTTTTCAAATAAAGATTTGAGTTTTGATTCTATCTGTCTTTTGTTTCTGGGAATCTCCCTGTTCCCATAATGAAGCAGTATCCAAATTCAGGGCCCTGGTATACACCAGGAAGGGATCCTTAATATAATTTTGCCCAAAAATGTGTGTGTGTATGTGTGTGCGCGCGCTTGCATGTGTGTGTTAGACACACAAGGGGAACTGAGGGAGCAAATCCTCTCCTTTATTTGGAAGCTGAAACCAAACAGCTTCTCTTTCCCCCCTTGGCAAAGAGCTGATCCAACTCCTTGGTTCAAGAGGTGCTTCAGAAGAGTCCAGAAGGCATCACCTTTGCATCTGCAGGGAGTGCCCATTCACAGAACAGCTGCCTCCATCCATTGTAGGGCTGCAGTTGTCTTGGAATCTCCTGTTTTGTTATTGGCCATGCCCCTTTGGCAGCCATTTTGTGCTGATGCCCACTGCCCCTTTTCAACATTTCAAGAAATTTACTACATGCTAAACCAGGTTAGGGGTCCTGCCCTAGACTCACTGATCCAAATGATTGCCCACCATAGGCATTCTTCTAACATCTGCTAAAATTAACACTGTTTTTGTTCTTTGGTTCAAGGAGCAGGGAAGAAACAGCTGTCTTTACCTATCTGTCCTAGCTATTAGCTGCTGAGCATCGCCTCGGTCCAGGTTTTCACATTCTTCCTGGAGGTCTGGAGGAGGATAAGGATTCATTTGCCCTGAAGGAATAAGAAAAGGGGATGGAAAGCAAAATACCAAAAGGTTATAAAATGTTGACTATTATGACTCATCAACTAATTGTTTATGTATAACAGGAAACCATTTGATTCAGGGGGTAAGCACTGAGTTCTCATAATATATACAAATGGAAACAAAACAAAAAATCCAGCATTAGCACTCTTGGAACTATATAACCAGCCCATAAACCTGCTAAATAAGATTGGGTGGGGTGGGAGCTCAGATTTATGGTTTAATTGAATTGAATTGAAAACTGTGATTGAAATCAATGGGGCTATGCAAGTTGAAAATTCCAGTACTGAATTTTGCCTAACTTGACTTGGGATCTGTTCCAAAACCATCATCCGTCCCAAACCTCAGGATTTGCCTATAATATGCTCTGAAACCACAGACTGAAGCTTGTGCTCAGGTCTTGTTGGTTCACAAACTGTTGCTTCTGCCATACTTATGCTCAGGTGGTATTTTAATGCAGACTTTGGAGTTTCTTTTGAGATTTGGTGGAAGTCAATTTCATACACCACAAGAAAAAGTATAAGCAGGCGGCCTTGAGCATACTTAGCAGTAAATCCCATTGGAAATCAATAGAAGTTACATTCAAATAAATATATTTGATTTGCAAACCTAATCACACATTTACTTGAAAGTTCCACTAAAATCCATGTGAGTAAGTTACTCTGAGTAAATGTGGTTAGGGTTCACATTACCTATTCCTGGCAAACTGTATTGGAATGGGTTTATAAGAATAACCCTTTCGAACCTGAGACATTTTTTTACAAAACAGTAAAGCAAATTCACAGTAACTGAACTGCAAAGCAACAATGAGCAGAAACAGTTGAAGCTGGCATATCTGGGGATATGTGAAAACAACCTAATGCAAATGTTGCGTGTCTTCTGAATTAAACCCTGAACCAAGAAAAACAAATTTTATAATACATTGGTGTACTTAAGTGCATATAAAGTACTTTAGGGTTTCATTAATGAGAAGGTGGACACATGGAAAAGGACACAAATAACCCTTAACAGACAAAAAAAAATGAGCTATTAGTTCCATAAGAGAAAGCAAACAGAATTACACATCACTTACGTTTTAAAAGATTTAAGAAGGTCCGGCTATATTGCAGAGCGTACGGCAGTTCCAGTTGACCAGCCCTGCCCAACTGCAAGAGATGTTGCTCTACTGGGTCACTGGAGAGTTCCATCATCTCTGTATCACCAACTCCACTTCCAAGGGCTAATGTGAACATTGTGAACCCTTGGCATTTGGCTTCTAGTGCCATTTTCCCAAGTTTTTCTCTGTCCCAGGAACTTGTCTTGCTCCCAAGTATTGTAAATATGACCCTGTGTTTTCTTGGACTGGGGGCTTCCAAAAACACATTATTAATTGTCCACTCTATAGCATGACCAATAGCTGATGGACCTTCTAGTTGGTGAACAGATTCCAGGATGTGCCTTTTCATCAGGTCTTTATTGTTGTATCGGACCAAATCGAACTCTTCAGACACTGGGCTTGTCCTTGCACTGACTGTGAAGTTCCGTGGAGCCTGTTGCACCAAAGCCACCCTTGTACCTCCATCCAGTAGTATTGGTTGGGGGGAAATAGCAATGTAATCCACCATGCTGCTCACAAATTCCTTCATTACCTCAAAATCCTCACTTCCGACATTACGAGAGCTGTCTATGATGTAAGTTATGTCCATATCTATTATAATGGGAGGAGGAGTAGCCACTTCACATTTTGGGTCTGGTTTACATTTATCTGGGGGAGAAAGCATTAAGCATAATTAACTTGAAGCAATGATTAAAGGGATGGATTTACATGTTATTTATTTATGTGTTGCTCATCTCTAAAAATATTTCTAAAATTATTTTGAATAGCTCTCACTCTCTCTGTCTCTCTCTCTCTCTCTCTCTCACACACACACACACTATTTTATAGTAAATATTTATGTTTTCAAAAAATGTCCAGGTTAATGGGCAGCACATTAATGATTCTACCAAAATTAATAATATAACTGGATCAGAACTCAGATCTGCATAGTGTGTAAGACATAGATGTTTTACGAATTAAACATTCTATGAAAAGTTCTATAGTAAAAGCAGATACACTTTGATAACAGTTTAGATCGAAATAAACATGGCTTTTTAAGACTCCAGAGAATTGAGGGCAAGCCCAAAGAAGTTCTGGAATCATGGAAGGGTGAATCCAGCAAGGATCTTCTTAATTTCTTAAAAGGTTAGAGGTGATGGGCATTAAACCAAGGAACAGTTAAGCTGGAGAGGGAACTCTGAAAAAAATTCCTCAGCTTCCCAGGATGTCAGCAGTACTGCTCTCACACTTCCTCCCTTCCCATAACCTTTCTGGGAACTCTAAATGCTGTTCCTTCCTTCATCACATTACTTTGCATTGTTAGTGGGAAATGAATATAAAATGAATGAAGCAAACAAGACTATTCCATTAATTTCTCATTCATTATAAGATTTCCCCTTTTGTTTTGATTGAGGAAATGAATGAAATGAATGATGATCATTCATTTAATTTTTCATTCATTTCTAAAATGAATGCCCTCTGCTAGTGGTCATGCCTCCATCCACACTGACCTCCTGGCAGTTTAAACAGAAGACTTGCTGTCCTGGGAGGAAAGTACCTGTGGTGCCCTGCAAAAAGGCACATGTATATTTCAGAGATGCTCCCCAATAGGGAAATTCATTGATAGATCTTAGATGCCACAAATGTTGGAGTGAGCAGCTCAGCATGCCTTGACATGTGGGGGTGGGGTGTGTGGCTGTAGTGTGTATAGGCGTTACCACCTTGAATGGGATGCCTCTTTTTGTCTTAACCTGGGAGCTGCCCTCTGACTCCTTTTCTCGCTTTGTCCTCTCACTCTCTGCACATGGCCTTCCATGGAGACACAAGTTTCTGCAGGTCTCTCCTGTAGAGACAGTGCCCTTGTACTCCCACACACATGATGCTGGACAAGCTGGCCATTTGTGATAGGGAAAGTACTCTCTAGATTAGGCTTCTTTCTCTTCTTTTGACTACAACTTGGATGTGAACTGGATCTACCTGAATAAACGTAAGTTTACCTTTTTTTTGCAGTATACTTCATGGGAGATTTATTTACTGCATTCAGTATCATGCTTTTGTGACAGGGCAAAACCCTGCTATATGAACCAAATCTCCCAATAATAAATTCATCCGACTTCTAGATAACTGGGGAAATCCCATCATTTTGGAAATTAACAAAAACTGTCCTTTCTCCATGACACTTAACCATATTATCTATGTATCTGATTTAACGCTAGTAATAAAAGAAGTGGATTTACCAAAGCAGAGTGCACAGTTTGAGATGCTGCCCAAATTCACATCCTCCTCAGAATCCAAAATGAGTAACTGGAATCGGCCAGTGTCATCTACCTAATTAAATGCAAGTTTAGATTAGACACAAAAGAAATGGACTAAAATGTGAAGAGCATCCAGTTTTTCTGGTGCAATAGAACAAAACCCAATTATATCTGGTCTAAGGACTGTAATAGCAATAAACTAAACTAAACACAACCCAGGGCACAGGCCACTGTCCTTCATGGTGATCTCTAGGTTGCATTTCAGGATTGAAGCATTATAGATGTATTTTGAATTCCCATTCCAAATTCTGCGGAATAACTTTTGAATCTCTGCATGTATAATACTAATACACTGTTCCAGTTCTTCAATTTGTATCAGTTCTGCAGTGCGTGGGAATGCTACTGTCTGTTCTCAACAGCACAGTCCAGCCCTTTGATTTCAATATTAGAGTTTAAGTGCATGCAGAACTTTGGCTCGATTGTGGACAAACACGCTGCCATAAACAAGTTTCTTGATTGAACACATTGGCTTGTCTTTTTAGACATCTGTATAATCTGGCATTTGATGGCAGACAATAGGATCTGATCAGTGCTTCTGACAGCCTCTGGTTATTCCAAACCCATGAAATATGTGTCATGGCCTATCCACCCAAAGGAGGGTTTAGAAACTTTGCCATTGAAAGGTGGGAAGATGAAAAGGAAAAGTCAGAATCTGGTTCTGGAGACTGTTGGAAAAGATCGCTCAGCAGTTCCTGGCTAGGAAGAGAACAACCAGATTTAAGGACAATGGGGAGCTGAAAAAAAGCCTTAGGATTAATCATGACTTGTGCCGGTTTGCTTCCCATCAGTTCATCTTGTACATTTGTAGATAAGCTGTTTATTATTAAAGGCACTGGAAGTACCCAGTGCTCTTTTCTCACAAGGTAACTGACCTTATAAACAGGGAGTTGCCCTGAAACTCAGTGTTGGTCACTGAAATGGGAAGCAAAACAATACTTGCAACTCTGGTTCCCAAAACCCACCATATTAAAGAGGAAGGGGAATTTCCCTGAACTTTCAATAAACAGGGAACAGTAGAAAAAATTGTTAGTGGGGTACATGGTCATAACACAAATTAAATTGTTGTTCATGTTGAAGATGTTGCAAAAACACAAGCACGGAGAAAAACACTGTCTGCTGCATTCTGAATAACTCCAACTAAAGAGGAGTGGTTGGAGAAACTAAAAGGAATGTGTACAGTTGAGTAAACAAACCTGTATGCTGCAAGGCAAAAAGTCAGATGCATTAATAAATGAAATGCTATTTTCACTAGCATGGTGAGATGAATTTAATAACCTGTATGATTTGTTTATAGAATTGGAGATGAATTTGTAAAGCTTTTATTTGTTTTTTTAACTGAATAATAATTGTGAATAAAATAATAAAAATAATAAATCATAAAAAGAATCAAGTATATTTTATTTTATACGGTATATTTTACCGCATTGACTGAGAGATTAATATGACTGAAATTATTCACTGTAGAATTTCTGTTTTGAAGATTAATGCTACTTTCATTATCACAAGACTATTTTGGATTGATTCATACTGCACAGATGTTCGGATTTTGCTACAGTGCAATTATTTTTCTAGAGTAAACACAAATGGCAAATTGACAATGGCTTAATCCTTCCAGTTGTCATTAGGTCCAACATCTGACATCAGCATAAACGAACAAAATAAACCCATCCTAACAAGCCCTTGACCAAACATGGCTGCTGCTCAACTGATCAGGCGATGACTGGATGGAGATTTTCCTTCAGAAATGTAAAACAGCTGTTTATCCAACCCTGGCCAGCTGGTCTAAACATTTTCCAGGAAAATTCTATAGGGCACATGGAGTTGCTACGATGTATTCCTCAAGGGCCAGACATTAAGATTACAACAGCTGATTCCTTTTGATCTGCCATCTCTGTTCCTGTGTCTGTCCCCACAATTAACCCATGTGCTGTTTAATTAGTGACCCTTTTGGTCATGGTACAGTTATCCTCTGACATTCTAAGGCTTATTTTACATGTGCATTTTTGTAACAGCTTCATTCCAGCGCGAGTTTTTTCAGAAGTAGAATGATTCCAGCAGGAAAGGCAGATGTAAAACCAGCCAAAGGAATCATTCTACTTCCAAAAAAACTCGCCCACATCTCTTTCACGTGTGACTCTGCATTCCTTCTCAACTGTCCATATCTGCTAATTGCCCTCTAGCTCTCAAGCTGGCTTCACACCTCTGTAAACAAATCCTGTTCTTAACAGCACTTCAAAAGAATGACCCCTTTCACTCCAGTTCAATCAGATGTGGGCATTCCCCTACAACAGCTTTGACACCAATGTGTTACCGGTGCAGGGAGCGCTGGAATGAAGCTGTTACAAAAATGCACATGTAAAATCAGCCTTAGTTAGTGACTCCAGTGCTGTATTTAATAGCCCTGTATTATTGTCTAAGCAAGGCACTCTAAAAGTTGTAAGTTAGATTTTGCCAATGGAATTTCATTCAAAATCATAACACTCTGATTTTAGTTTCTGAACTGATTGCTAAATTTGAAGTTCATTTCCCCCCTTATTTGGTTCACTTCCTTAATTGGGTGTTTGGTCTGAGTTAGTTAAGTGAGTAAACACTTTACAGAATACCAAAGAAAGTCAGCTGTCTGACATTACCGAACGTTGACTGATATGTAACTGATCCTGTCAAATGTCAGTCCCTCCTGCAAAACTGTTAGCTGTCAAATGCAAAATATGGCATACATCAATATAAAACATTTGCTGAGAACTCACATATGCAGTGGATATACACTGCAAGACAGAACGGTGAGAATAATTCATTATAGATGTAATGAAGACTTCAGAAAAAAAACAAGACTTTTATCCTACCTTCCCTTTTTAAAAACATGAAACCTAATGTTCTGGAAAACTCAAAATGCTGCATCCTGTTTTGTACTATGTTGATTTGTCCTGATACAAAAATTTAAATGGCTTTTATTTGTAGATTTTGCTTTGGACCAATACTGCTGCCTGCAGCCTTGTGTTATGACAGGCCAACAGGAGCCACTGAATTATTTTTGTCCCATATTCTTAGCTAAAATGAGATTTTGAAGCCTCAGCATTAAATTATTACATATTACATGATTATGCTGTCAAACTAGGGGTGTCAAACATGCGGAGAACTTCTATCAGGACCTCACTGGAACTGGCCATCTCCTGCTTCCAGTTCTGTTACTGCTGCTGCATCATAGCTTGCTTCACCAGACTCTCTCAATTGCTCAGCCATTTCATGTTTTTCCCTGGGTCCTAGACTCAGAACTCCGAGCATATGATTTCTGTGGTGAATGTCAATAAATCAAAAGTACATTTGCAGCTGACAGATACACGCCTGAACAGCATACTCAAGATTGCAACAGCACAGACATTTTGATGCAATAATTCAGAGCAGAGGTTTCAGTTATCAGATACTGTTAAATAAACAAAATATTGCAAGAGTACTAATGCTTCAAGCATGCTTTTATTTTAAGTAAAAAAAATCTTTGTGTTTGTGCCCTTTATAAAGGTTGAGGACAGATTAGAGTTCTGCCGCGCTACAGGAGCACGGCAGAACAAGCTGGGGCGAACTGCCCCGCAGCATGGCGTTCAGACGCCGCCACAAGGAAGCCGCCCACAGTGTCCACACTGCGGACAGCTTCCGGTGGCAGCAGAATGCCATGCGGCTCCGCCCGTGCGCGTTCACACCCACTGGAAGCGGGTGGAACATGCGCGCAGCCGCCGGGACACCACTTGGAAGTGGTGCCCGGCTGCTGCAGGAGGAGCGTGCCGCTGGATGAGGCGAGTCTGGGGCAGTCCACGTGGCAGTCTGGCCCGCTCTGCCTTTTAAAGCGGAGGCAGAGCGGGCCAGACTGCCAGTCTGTCCTCAGCCACAGTTTATATCTCCGCGACCTGGCATTACATTTTATGACACACATGGTCCGGCCCGACAAGATCTCATTTACGTCATATCTGGCCCTCATAACAAATGAGTTCAACATCCCTGGTCTAGACATTCCAGTAGAGTAGCCATAAGAGCAATCCTAAGCAGGTCTGTTCAGTGAAGGCTGCTCTCAGGAAGGTGTTCATAGGAAATTTCGCCTCATGAGACTAGAATCTAATTTTGGTCTAAAGTCTATGGAAACTTGGCCATTACAATAGTGCATACCTAAGCTGGTCTACTCAGAATCATACTGAAGTCTACTTAATGGAGCTTGCCCTTAGGAAACTGTTCTTAAATTGCACTGTAAATTTGTTTTTAAGGTGCCACAGAAGTCTTTTTTTGTCTATCATACCTAGGAGTCTCTTAAAAATCATACATCTGAGGGCTGATTGACATTAATAGTAGATGGCGTAGTAAACTTGTTTCTGGGCAGTACCACTTCAGATTACTTGTGTGGCTCCCCAAAATATTTTAAAAATGAAACCCACTCACATAGAAAACTGGATGTCAAGGGGACACCTTCTATCCTAGCCTTCTGCCTGATAGTGTAGTTTTTATGTGCAGGGATTTCTCCACACCATCCAAAAATAGGTTTATCAACCCCTCCATTATTTGTGACAGATCATATAAGCAAAGAGCTGAGCTGTTCTTTCAGTTGCCATAGGTTTAGAGTACATCAGCCTTTGTCATCTATCTACATGATGATTTCCTTCTTAGGGTAGCCTACTTACCGAAAAAGCCTGTCTGACATTAGGTACTTCGCTGAGGGCAATGACCACAGGTGTGATATCTAGTGCACTGAATTCCAACATGGCTGTGTTGATGGAGGTGGCATCTTGTGATGGGCCGGCAGTGAGAAATACTGCAACTTTCCTCATGAGGACACCACGACGATGTCGTTTAAAAACATTCCTGGCAACGAATCTCATGGCCGCCCCAATGTTCCGTCTGCCTGAGGACCTCTCCAGTGGTATTCTCTCAACGGCCGTCATTAGAAGATTATCCCGCTGGTATTCAGAAAACCGGATGAGGTGCTTAGTATGAGTGTTGTATGACACAACTGACACACGAGCTCCAGTTGGGCAACTGCTTCTGCTAATGGTCATATTTGCCAGCAAAGACCTCACAACGTCTTTCATCCTTTGAAAGGATCCTTGGGTAACATTTCGAGACATATCGAGGGCAAACACCACTTCAGTTGGATATACTGGACATTGGTTCTTACCTTGGAACAAAATAAGTGTGTCAGGGAATTTCCAGCATTTAGATCTTATGATCTTTCTTGGTGTAACAGAACAGAAATTTTTATAAAATCTGCTTACCTAAACAGCAAGCTAGAGGGGGGTATAAAAAAACTGTTTTAATTTCAAATGTTATTTCTGTTTTATAAACACATACACAATACACAATGGCAACACACAAATCCCATACACAGCACTTGTTTCAATACCTACTGAAATGGCAACACACACCCACTTTTAGCATCAGCTAAAGCATAGCAGCAATAGTACAAGGAGCTAAATCACATGGTTAGCATTTTATCTTTATATTTGTGAGTTCCGAGTTCACATCTAGCTCCCATAACCTTTAGAATTTTTTAAAATACTCATAATGATCTACCTCACACAGCCATTTGTGGTTATTAAGATTATAAAACGTTTGTATATTGAACATCTGATACTTCCAGGATACATTTAGAGTAGGATTCTTTCATGAAACACTGGGAATTTTTCTTAACTCAAAAAGCTGATTTAGTTACAAAAAAATTCTTCATATATAATACTTGTAAAGATTTTATTGTACCTTTTTCTGTTTGATCTATATTGGGAAAACATTTATGCAGAAGTGGCATATAATTAAAACAATTTTTAGAAGTAGATTTACTTCTACATAAGGTATTTGGGATTGGGAGTTAAATAAATTTAGTGAAATCAACTTGCACCAAATTGAAATCATCTGTCTAAGGCAAATCCTTTAAAGCTGCTTCTGGTACTAGCAAGGTAGCTGTGAAGGATTATCAAGGGTTAATGCCTCACAGAGTCTGAAAACCTATGAGTGATAGGCTGCTCAAAGGGAATTTTGTGGTGAGCATCAGTTAAGAAATGACAGTTGAGAACTGACAGTTGAAGAAGATCAGTTTAGCACTGAATGAGGACTGGGAAAGAGGCTAAAAGAGGAGTGGGAGCATTACGGAAAATTCCCATTCAAGCCAAAAAAGGGACAAAGCTTTTAGTCTAGGAAGTAATCACTACCCAGTGAAAAGGGAGAGCTCTCTTAAGATTCAAATGATCCCTTGGTCAGTGTTTAGAGAAGGATTTTAGGATCTTGGTTGTGTGTCCCAGCCTTCAAAACCTTAAGAGTCAGTGAAACTCCGGAACTTATTCTTGAGTGTTTAGGCAGACACTGAAAAGAAAGCCTCTCTCCTCAAACTTTCAAAGACCTTGTGGAAAAAGAGAAACAAATTATCTTGAATTTAGTGTGATTACAAAGTTACCTCAGTTATTATCATCTGTTCACCTCATACAATCTGCCCCTGAATCCACCTGACCTTTCCCCCTCCAAGTTAAATAAAAGATTTTGTTTATTTTTGAAATTTCAAAAACTTCTGTGTGCCATTACAGAAGTAGAATAAAAGCAGGTGTTTTTGTCCCTCAAGTCCCACGTAAAAGGGTGGGACAGCCATAGACCAAAAAAAAAAACCGAAAATAGATCTATAGGGGCTGCTCAGCAAGATAAAAGAAAAAAGGGAGACTCCTGTGTGTGAGGGAGGGAAGAGGGCGAGATCGCCATAGTAGCCCAGTACTTACGGCAATTTCTTCTGGCAAGGTTAACAAGTTCACAAGGCTGTGGGTAAAAAGGGGAAAGCTAAAATGATTAAAGGTCTGACTACTTAATAGAGCTCCCACTAAAAATTTTACATCAGTTTTCCAACTGCAGCTGATAATTAGTTGTTGTTACTACACTATTTTACAGCCTAGATCAGGGGGTCCCCAACCTTTTTAAGCTTACAGGCACCTTGGAATTCTGACACAGCACCTTGGGTGCAACTAAAAAATGGCTGCCACAAAGTGTCTGCCTCAGGAGGTAGAGCCATCCACAGAAAGATCCTTGTGCTGTGGTGGTAGCTGGAATCAATAACAATAAATGAAAGAAACAAAACAAATTCCCATTGATACTAGATACTATTATTTCTATATTTTCCCCATTTTCTTCACCACTTATTACCTTTTCTCTCAACAAAGAGGATTTCATATTTAGCAGTCAAGAATCCCACTAATTAGAATGAGCATTTAGCAATTAATCTAATAAGTAGTCTATACATACCGCTGTAGTTACCGGGCTTTTTGGTCCTTTTTGACCCTGAAAAAATATTAAGTATAAACTTAGAAAATCAAAGTACTACACTGAACTGTAATATCTATTGATAACCAAAAAAATGCAAGGTAAAAGAGCGATATCAAGTTTCATATACGCTTTTAAAAACAACATGACCAGCACCCTTCATGCTCTGATCCTCAATTTATTTTCTGTGGTATTACTTCGCAGGTGGTGAATACAGATGGCCATTTTGTAAGACATTCAAATCTGATAGTTTGCTGTTCTCCCTTACTACCTGGGTAAAATTGCACAATGACACCAGGGTGAGAAAGTTCACTTTGGGAGACTTTGGTTAACCATAATGGCTTGCAATTTCCTCTAAAAATTTTATACTGAGTGTTATCTATATTTCACAGATTATACAGGACAAGTGGGGATAGGGTTGCCAGGTGCTTACCAGGTGCCAGAGGGGGACTCCAGGCTGCTCCCCGGGATCTTCTTACATGCGAGTGAATGCGAGTGAAGCACAGTGTTCTGATGTCACCCGGAGGTGATGTCATTGCACTGGGCACTTCATGCAGAGGGATGCTCTAGGAATTTGGGAGGGAACTCTATGGTTACCATAGAATTTTTAACTCGAATGCTAGTGAGTCCCCTGCACGACATGTCTGGCGTGATGATGTCACCTCTGGGTGACATCATCGCACAAGGTATGTCAGGTGCAAGGGAGCTGTTTAGGGGTGGGGCTCCCCCCACTGGACAGTGGCGGATTAAAGCCCCTGAAAGCAGGGGAACTCCCACCACCCCTGGGGGTCTGGCAACCCTAAGTGGGGATCCATCAAGCATTACGGAGAAGGGAAACCTGTTTTTCCTTCTCCTTCTTGTTATCAGCTCCAGACCTCCCTCCTCCTGCATACGGTCATGGTCACCACTCCCTCCTCCAAATCCTGGTCACTGCCTCTGCATCCTTGCCACTGTGATTTTTCTTTTTGGTGTATCATATTGGTTTGCTGGGCAGTTCAAAAGGCTGCCCAAACTCTAGTAGCTTGCTTTTCATGACTTCTAAAAATGCTCAGATTTCACTATGAACTGTATAGAGGGAGTTACCTTGAAGGTTGGGTCATTTAAAAAAAATAAATGGCAATTTCCATGCAAATCTGGAGTGTCCCCCAGGTTTGCAGAGCCTGAATGGCTGCATTGAGCAGATTTCTCTACCCACATTGGGGCTGAGCCTTTGAATTTAAATATAGTAGTAATTATTTTTCGACTTCTAATTAAAACACAACAATCCAAAAATAAAGGTGTTCTATGCCTTATGGAAGGGTTGGATGAGGTGGAGGAAATTTGGGACCATTTCAAACTGCAGATTTAGTATTGTATTTTTGAATGCTCCCCCAGTGAAAACCGCTCCCCAAATGTAGTGAATAAAGACAGCTTTTCTTGGTGTCACCGTTTATTGCATGTTGGGAACTTTTATATAGAAAAAGGTTCAGTAGTACAATCCTTACATGCAGTCTGAAGTGGATATTCCAGTTTTATGACCTGAGTCTGCATAATATGTAAAGTAGCTCTTAGATTATACTGAAGAAAAAAATTAGGTTGGATCCAGATTAAGATTTCTTTTAATGGAAGACACTTTATTGGGAATGTTCTACCTCCTGTGTCCCACTGGTGCCTCCATCCTCAAGAGACATCAAGGGACCGCATAAAGAGTAAATTAGGGATCTGCAGAGGACGGGTCTGGCAGAAATTGTCTCCTTCCTGGATCTATAGTTGATAATGTGAACTCTTTTTTTTTTTTTTTTGCTGTTAAGTCGCAGCTGACATACAGTGACCCCGTAGGGTTTTCAAGGCAAGATATCCAGAGCTGATTTGCCATTGCCTGACTCTGAGTAGAGACCCTGGACTTCACTGATGGTCTCCCATCTAAACACTAACCAGGGTCGACCCTGCCTAGCTTCTGAGATCTGACGAGATTGGGCTTGCCTGGCTAGCCAAGTCAGAATTTAGCCCTTAATTATGCTCACAGTATTCTCGGGGGGGGGGGGGCTGGATTTTTTGTACTTGAACAGTAAGATAATATTTTATCATCTATTTTCAGATATATTCAGTCTCAGACGCAGTCTTAGATACATTTTATGTTTCTTTTAAAACCATGTTACCATTCCTCCAGGTGGTCCTCTATCTCCTGGATCACCCAGTGTTCCTGGCATGCCACCTTGGGCCTTAAAAAAAAATGCAAAGAGCTCATTAAGAATCAGTTTCTGAACATTGCTTCAGACTTTGTAAGGTAATGACATAAGATGACGCCTGCTGGATCAGACCAGTGATCTATCTAGTAGGGTTGCCATCCTCCAGGTGGGGCCTGGGGATCTCCCGCTTTTACACCTGATCTCCAGCTGACAGAGATCAGCTCCCCTGGAGAAAATGGCTGCTTTGAAGGGTGGACTCTATGGCACTGTACCATGCTGAGGCCCCTCCCCTCACCCCACCTTCTCCTGGCTCCATCCCCAAAGTCCTCAGGTATTTTCCAACCTGGACTTGGCAGCTCTACTATCTAGTCCAGCATCCTGTCTCACACAGTGGCTAGCCAGTTCCTCTGGAAGGACAACAACAGCGTATAGAAGCCAAGACCTTCCCCTGCCTCCTGGCTCCTACTAATGCTCCCTCTATGCTGTGGAGTCTTGTAAGCAAAAAATTCTGCTTTGTGAGCTATTGGCATTAAAGCTGTGAGTGAGCAATTTGGCTACTGCATAAATTAGTTTGCTCTGGAGCCATCCTCCCTCAGCTAAGACAAAAATGTGGGAACTGGAGGCTAAAAAACTGTGAGCTAGCTCACACTAACTCAGCTTAGAGGGATCACTGTCTGGGATTCCGAGGTTTAGTGCCTCTGAATGTGGAGGTTCCCATCAGTTGCCATAGGTAGCAGCCACTGATAGACCTATCCTCCATGAATCTATCTAATCAATGAGTTAGTTGTTCATTCATTCGCAAGTCAAGACAAATTAAGCTTAAGCTACCTCTTCAGTCAGGGGTCCCCAAACTGCGGGCACCTTTGGAATTCTGACACAGGTGCAACTACAAAAACAGCTGTCAGGGGAGGCAGAGCCAACCACAAAATGTCAGAGACTGAGGTTATGAAAAACTGTGATAATAAGTAAAACAAATTTAGAGTCCAGTGGCACCTTTAAGTCCAACAAAGGTTTATTCAAGGAATGAGCTTTCGTGTGCACACCCATTTCTTCAATTAGATTGGCATGGCAGGTAAGGTTCAAACTTATAGCTAGAGAATGATAATAGGTATTCATCATTTCTGGCTCAAACTCTGCTTAATGGGATTCCTCTTAAAAAAGATACAGATTGTTTAAAAGTATTGTACTGAATACATACAAAATAAGTATACATACTGAGCTAGCTAAGAAACTCTCATCTAGCAGTATCTGTCTTCATTTTTCAGGTAGATAACACCGTTCTGCAAAAGGAGTAAGTGCTTCGTCTCCTTGCTGTCCCCTTTTCATGAGCCCAGCCATTTTTAACCTGCAATATCACTTGCAACCATGATAGTTTGTACTGACAGGCTGGCGAGAGCTTCTTGCACAGGAGTACATTAAGAAAGATTCTGGCCGGTTTTTGATGGAAACAGAAATTATTTTGGAAAAGCAAACAAAATGTGATTGATTGATTGATTGATGCAGTGATGTTATTATCAACTTCTACCTGAAGTATAAAGATACATTCAAACTGGGAAAATCTGATGACTTCAATGGAAGTCAAGTTAGGTGCATTAAGCACTGTAGCCATGAAGTCCCACTGTGTTTAGTCAGAATCAAATCCCACTGTATTTTAAAAATATCACTCCACCATTTGTAATGGTAAAGTACTTTAATGAAAGCCACTGTCAGCATTATACAAGAAACATCAAAAACTCAAAAAAAAAACCCCACCCAGACCCACCCACTTTCTAAAAACACCTAACAGGTGCCAGATGCCGGTTTTCTCAAGGCTGCCTCCTTCCCCATGGCTTTCAGCTGGGCTATGCTTGCCAGGCATGACCTGGCCACCAGCAGGAGATGGTGGGGGAGGAAAGGGGCACATGGGGTACAGTTGCCCACTCTGAGTTAGGGAATTCCTGGAGATTTGGGGGAGGGGAGGGTGCACAGCAGATAGTGTCATAGAGTGCAGCCTCCGAAGAAGCCATTTTCTCCAGGGGAGCTGATCTCTGAAATCTGGAGATCAACTGGAATTCCAGGAGATTGAGATCCCCAGTTCCCACTTGGAGGCTGCCAAACATACATTGGGGTCTGCCACTGATGATGTCACGATGTCATTTCCAGGGGAAACCTGTAAGTTATGTCAGTCCTCTCTAGGAACTGCTAGAAACTATGGTAAAACCATGGTTATATTTTTATTTTTTCCCCTGCCACTCTGAGAACCAGTTGGAAACAGGAACTGGGGATCCCCCATCTCTGTTGGAGGTTGGCAGCCCTAGGCTGGGCCTAGCCAACTATCAGAGTCTTAAAGAGGCTGACTTGGGCCAGTGCAACACTAGTAAGGCAGTGAATGGCCCAAAGCATGGCAGAGGAAGTTGTCTCTGGGTTGGTGGGGTGTGCGTGCCTGGGTTAAGTCCAAGGCCCACTGAGATAGCTGCAGGAACCAAATCTCAGACATAACTTTACAGTGCCATTCAAAGCAGAGTTACACACTTCTATGTCCATTTTGGCATGGTTAAGAACCAGCATTCACTGAATCTTTCATTTCTCTTCATCAAAGATAGCCAGAAATGTTTATCATTATCACCTGTCCTCTAATTCCTTTTATGCCTTTATCTCCTCGAACGCCTCCATCACCATCTTCTCCCTACAAAAGGAAGTGACATTTTACTATCAAGGAAAGATGTGCAACATTTAAGACAACTCATAGAGGAAACAAAAGTTATTCAGTGTAGTGTACCTGAGATCCAGGGTATCCAGGAAATCCAGGTTGTCCCTGGTTTTAGGGAAACAGAAATAAAACTAATTTTATCTCTGTGTTTTAACTAATTTATTTGAAACAACTTTCAAAGACAGTGAATATTATTTTTAAATTACTATAACTGTTTCATCATGTAGTCCAAGTATTGATTCAAAAGCTACAAAGTCCATGTGTTTCTTGTGTGGACTTTTGACAAACATGTTCTGGAAGTGCCCAGCTGAAAACTGACTTCCCAGGAGTGCATGGGCGTGAATCAAATCAAGGCCACAGCACACAAGGAGAATGCACGTGAGCCATTTTCTCAACCTGAAAGGGCCCGTGGAGCTGCTGCTTACCCACTGGGGAAACATACAAATACTGCTGGCTACACTCCCCACTGGGGCAAGTAGTAGCTCCCTGCTGTATGATATAGCCAGGATAATCACCATAAAACCTGTGGATGGTATCCAAATGACCAAGATCTCACCAGATATGAAGATCTAACTTTCAATGAAACGAGTTTTCAAGTACTTTTTTGACATCATAAGATTTCAAAAACCTACTTACTATATGAAATAGTTCCTCGTCTCTCTTCCAATACCTTTCTTTCTCTTCCCCAGATGGGGAAGGGAGATAAAGGCATTCTAAACATACCTGGGTTCCCTGTGCGATTTTCTCTAGGTGCCCTGCAGCTGCAGGCCACCTGGAGAAGATCAGGCAGGGAACCCAGGCATGCTTGCATGCCTGCCCTTTGCAAGGGGGTGTGGCATATGCAAATGAATTATGCAAATGAGCTCCTGCACCTCTTTTTTATGAAATGACCCCTGCTTCCAATAATAACTATTTATTAGAATAAGTGTGTCTATTGGAGATAGTACCATTTTCATGTATTCTATGAAACGGTAGGCCAGGGTTGTATGGCTGGCCACAGAAAATCTTGCAGATCCAGGTCTCCATAGGATTCACAGACCTAGCCTAGTTTACACCAGTAAATAATCTGATATCTAATATTCTCTTTAAACATAAAATATTTATTTCCCCCTAAAAATTAGCCATTAACACTATGTCCAGTCCAGGAGCTGAGGTCAATTGTTGCTGTTTTCTTTACAAGCAATAGAGCTGCATGGTGTCATGGGCCTGTGCCTTCCATAACTGTGCCTCCCATAACAAGACTGGTTAAGTCCTCCAGTCCCCAATGTGCTAGTCTAACTTATTTATCGAAGTTAGTCTAGTTGATTTATTACTGATCAGAGTATTCATCCAATCATCAACCATCTGAAGTGTAATCCAACAGGAAATTATTCCACACAAGTCCCATAAAACAAAAAAAATAGCACTTCCATGTATTTCTGTACAGCTTCTGTAAGCAGTATTCCGGATAGATTGTGTCTCCCAGTTGTGATTGCAGCACCGTTGATTATAAGCCTAATGGGAACTACTGAAGGGTAGACTTGCCTGAAATACCACAGCATGGCCCTCACCTTTGCACCTTTCCCCCCTTGTGCTCCATATTCATCTTTACCATCCAGTCCCTGTCAAAACCAGAAAAATGAATGGTTAGCTAAATGGAACCACGAGATGTGAAAAACTTAACAGGGCTATACAGCAAACCCTCCTGGATGGCAAAAACCAAGGTGTGTGCAGGGTCAGTGGGTGTATTTTTGAAGAAATGCCGAAGGCCATGGATAAACAAGACCCACAAAGGCTAAGAATTCCTTCTGTTTGATTCATCCGATTTTTTTAACATATTTTGCAATTCTCTAGGGTATCTAAAGGAAGGACTTGTTCATTCCATTGGTAAGATCATTTTCCTAAGAATGCCTGTTGAAGGCAACAGCCTTGTTTGTATTAAAGCTGAAATGTATTGGAGTCAACTTTGCACGTTTTCATGTTTTGATACTGGGGGGGAAAATATGAAATTCAGGTGTCAAGAATGAAATTTGAATTATAGTGCCAGAATTCAAGGACGTCAACTCAAAGACAGCTGCTAAAACTCATGTTTCTGTAGTGAGACTTGAGCTTTGCCATTAATTTTTTTAGGAAGTTTTTACAGATGATTTTCAGCATGGGAAATTCTGCTCCCTCACCCCTTTTACAGATGAAGTGAGGCAGAGCTATTCATTCCATGCCCAGAAAATGCATCTTTCCTTCCCTTTTGAAAAAAATTTGAAAGTATTACTGAAAACAAGAAAAAACAGTGATAATAATAATGATAATAATGACAATAATGACAACAACAACGATAATTTTAATCCAATGAAGGAAAATGAAATGGAGTAACAGTTCCTGAATCTACTTAGAGTCACAAAGGTTGCCTTCAAAAAACTCAAATAAAATTCAAGTAAGAAACTCAGAAACAGAAAGTCAAAACTCACAGGCAAGCCCCTTGCTCCAAGCGGTCCCCATTGGCCATTTTCTCCAGGATCACCCTGTTCACCCTTTCATAGGATGAGAGAGAAATTAGCTACCAAACACTGTAAGTGGCTACAGACCAGTTTTACTGGGTAGGTGTCTTTGGCCAAGTTCTCACTGGGCTATACTGCCTCATAGGGCAGATGGAGCCAATAGGAATTATCACTGCAACATACAAAAATTTCTCCCACACAGAAAATTAGATAGTAGACTGAAAGGTTCTAGCCTAGCTTTCTCTTTGACATGCTAGTTTTCTGTGAGTATGAATCTTTTTTTCATGTAGGGACAATTCTATCATGTGAGCCCTCACAGGCAGCCTGAACTAACACCACTGAGGAACAAGTTCACCATCTCTAAAACACCAGGACTACTTCAATTGATTTATTGTTGGGATAGATGTTTAAAGGTCGGAAGAGGCATGTTAGCACCACATCCCACCCATAGGAACCTTATGCCCAAAATGGAAAGCAATGCTCACATGAGCAAAATGCAATCTGCAGAGGCACTAAACCTCTTTGAACAAAAGAAGGTACAAAAACAGATTTTCTGTAAATAAGTATTTTCTTTAAAAGACATGTAGATGCAGGTGGTAGCCAACACCACCCCTACGATTCTGGCAGCCATTTTGAACATCCCACCCATAGGAACCTTATGCCCAAAATGGAAAGCCTTGCTCACATGAGCAAAATGCAATCTGCAGAGGCACTAAACCTCTTTGAACAAAAGAAGGTACAAAAACAGATTTTCTGTAAATAAGTATTTTCTTTAAAAGACATGTAGATGCAGGTGGTAACCAACACCACCCCTACGATTCTGGCAGCCATTTTGAAGAAAGGGGTTTGGAAGCCAGCAATGTGATGCAATAGTGTTTTTGATTAGGATCACGGAGACCTGCATTCAAATCCCCACTCAACTACAAGGCTCAATAGGTGACTTTGGCTCAGTTGCTCTCTCTCAGTTTAACATATCCCACAGGGCTGTGTTGTGAGACTAAATGGAGGAGGGAACAGCCATGTATGCCGCCCTGAGATCCTTAGAGGAAAAGCAGAATCAAAATGTGATAGGTTAGATTTGTTAATATAACACAACAATTAAACTCCCAAAAACACCTTGGGAAAGGCAAATTTTTGATTTCCCCCAGTACTTATGAAATTAAGGCTATGTATCCCCCATCACCCAATATTTACTGCCCTGATCAATTGCTACATATAACTATTGTTTACATTGTTCTTACATCAAACAAAACTTTTTTTACTTTAAATCAGACATCTTCAAATGGTTTGTCAAAATGACAAAGGGGATATATATTTCCCCATCCCTCGTAACCCTTCCCCCCCCCGGAGGCTGGGAAGCTGAATTTTCTCCCCCGCCATCTAGTATGTGTATATTGTTTTTTTTTATTTTCTTCAGTTATTTTAATTTATAGCATTTCTGTATATTACTTTGCTGTAGGTCTCCCTGAGCCCTGTTTGTAGGGAAGGGCAACCTAGTAAATCTAATTTAATAAATAAATAAATAGTTGAAATCAGGGATGCTTACCTTTGGACCCCTACGTCCTGGGTTCCCTTCAGAGCCATGTGCTCCCACAACTCCTGGACTACCCTCCAATCAGAAACACATACTGAAAGTCACTTTAAGAAAAAGCAACTCCTTTGTTCAAAGCGCATGTTTTTCATTTGGTATTTCACTTCTAATAACTTTTCTGACCACATAAATCATTGGCAAGCAATCAAACAGCTTTTCTGGTTTCCCTATCACTTTACCCAGGATTCCAGTAATGATGTCTGTCAGAGCACTACAAATAAGTTTATAACAATTGAAACTAAAGTCATGTTCATGACACATCTCATGGAAAAATCCCCTACTGAATAAATAGACAATCTAAGGGCCACAATCTATATTTGGTGAGGTGGGTTTTGGTGACTTGTCCAGAAAGAAAGAAAGCCTCTTGTGTAGATAAAAGTTTGGTAGAACCAAGACAGCCTCATGAGGAAAGGATGAATGGGGAATGCAATCTGTTTGATACCAACATTATAAATAAAAGCCGGGGGGTGGGGGGGCACACCTAAAATGTCTAACAATGTCAGATCAAAAAAGAGGTCATCTTCCTCAAAGGAAACACACATTTATGATCAGCAGAATGCAAACTTTATTGAATTATCATATTGTGTTGCTTTTCCATAATCATGATCTTTCATTCCATGCAATATGTTCCCTGGTATTTCCTGAATTAAATGCTAAACTGGATAGTGTCTGGCATGCAAGCAGTTCATAGAAGGGATGGACTTTCAAAAATATCATTTTTCACTGTACACTAAATCAATATGAAATCTGGGGGGAAATACCAAGGATAAAAAACACGTTCAATCAGCCCTAAGTTTATATATCACCATGGGACATAGCATAAGGGACAGGAAGATTGCCTCTTGTGAATCAGCATATATTGGCTGAAATACACATTCAATTAAAAACAAGTCATATCAAATTAATACACATTCATACATATATACAAATAGTGCAAGAAACTCAAATGTATTTTTAGAATACTTTGTATACTAAAATTAAAAAGCCATGTGTATGACTGTAAAAGAAATGTGAGGAACTGCAACCATAGTAGACTACAAAGCTACAGATGTAACACGATCATGAGCAAAGTAGTCATGCAAAAAACTTTCAGGACTGTAAATGAAATATAGAAGCTATGACAGTATAAGAAGAATTAGGTGAAATACAAAAAGGCAGGCAGAACACTGGACCAGGAAACCCGATTTCAAGGCCAGGTTCCTAATGTAGCTTTTTGTGTCCTCAGTAACTGTCACCTTGTACTATTCTCTTTTTGTCTTGATAAAGAACCATAGATCAATTTAGAAGGGCTTGTTGTAGACATTTAATTTTAAAACCTACTTGGAGGCCTGGTAAACCTTGTCCTCCTGGAAGTCCCGGTACGCCTTGGTTCCCTGGGGCACCCTGGTGACAGAAGACAGTAGAACAGATGTTTTGGCAGGCACAAGGATAGTCCTTGGTTTTTCACTCAGCCATGGCTTATTTTCACAATCACTGCAGCACTCAGGAATCCCAAGTAAATGCTGATCAATTCCCTACCCTGCAGAGGGCAAGATCAAGGGCAGTCCCAAAAGTCAGCTAGTGGGGCATGAGCATGCCCAAGGGGGCACACAAATAGCAGGGGGGGAGGATATAGGAGGAAGGCATAAAAGGCACTATTGTGCCACACACACACCTCAATCTCTTCAGCCCAGCCTGCATTAAAGTGAGGATTGTGTGATTACAAGTTCAAGCTATTTATTTATTTATTTATTTATTTATTTGATTTCTAAGCCGCTCTCCCTGCGATTGCAGGCTCAGAGCTACTGTCTACCACTAAAGAGAAATGAACATTTGGTGCCTTTACTAGCAGGCATGAAGAAAGACAGAGATGGAGGCCACTGAGGTTTCTAACATGCATGCTACCAGTACATAGCAGAATCTGGAATCAATGAGTGCCTTCATTACTTGCACCCACACCAAGTACCACTCAGCAGCCTTACATGGTCCTGTGAGACTGATTCCCCATGTTCCCATTTGCCACCCTCTGATGCTCTTCACTAAAGGCAACAAATTCCCTTCTTCCTTCAATGGCACTCAGTAGTGGTAGCTAGAGCCCTCCCAATGAAACACCACATGAGCTGTCCCTGATTGACAGCTGGATCATGAGAAGTCAGTCATGGATATCCACTGGAGAATTCAGCTTCCGCCCTAAACAAAGGTATGGCATGATCTGTGGGCTATGCATGCTCCATATTACATCCAATACTGCTGTTCCACATAGCGTGTGAAGTACCTGTTGGCCTTGCAGTCCAGGTTCACCAATACGACCTGGTTCCCCATCTTCTCCTGGTAAACCCTACCAAATACAACATGAAAAGCTAACAAGAAGGCACAATTCCAAACGTTTGCAACTTCCATAAAAATGAGCATATGTGATTGTTGACCAATTGTAATCTGCAATCCAACACTATCATTAAAAAACCTTGAAACCGTGATTAGCTTGGCATCCTTGCTACATTGTCCTCGCGCACAACTACTTCAAGTTTGGGGACCATTAGTGTATTTATGGCTGACTTGAGAACACTTCCTCATTTCTTATTCCTCAGCTCCAGTTCTCTGTTGGAGAATATTGAAGTATATTGATAATTATCTTCATTATCTGGATGGACAATGAGAAAACCCTTGAGATGCTCCAGCAAAATATCAACAACAACTGCCTATCAGCCTGAGCCTGCTCCAGTCTCCAGAGCAGGCCCACAATAACCCTGTCCAGAAATAACCTTCCCCTTCATCCCACCAACCACCCCATACCCCTTAAATAAAGCACACCCCTCGTCATCAGGACATAGTGAACCACCAGACAACGGGTCTCACACCAGAGGGACAAAATCCTCTGACAGCATGTAAATACAGTGACTACTGACCTTTAAGCCAGGAGGACCTCTGAGGCCAGTGAGACCCTAAGTGAGAGGAATAAAACAATTGTGACATCCTGAACTGGAACAAACATTGAAATTCAAAACTATATGTCAATGTGAAATGTCACACACAGTTGCCCTTGTGAGGCACTGGAGAATTTAATCAGCAGCTCCAGTTTAAGTGATGGGATATCCACTTCTCTGATTCTTGAAGGCTTTTTATCAGACCTCTAATTTCAAGCAAGTCCCACTGACTAGTCAAAATGCTTGCCAACTTATGATGAGCTGGAACATGTCTATAGAAAGCAAAGGAAAAGAAGATCCCCAGTTGGGTATCTAATGCTTTTATCAGATGAACAATTAAAGGACTTGTGATACTATAACATTTCCATTTTGGTTCCCTTTGCTATTTCCTTGGCTGAGCAGCCCCTTTTCTTTCTTCTTTATTTCCATGTTTGTCTCACTCTGTTGTTTAAATATATACAAATATCTGCTGACCCAGCCTAGGAAACTGAGAGGCCAACTAAAATCCTTCTTTTGTCTTGATCTGATAATAGCACACAAGAGACTGATGGTAATTCAAAACTAACAAACAGCTTTTTGTCAGTGTAAAATCAGCATTGCTTCTCTTTCTCGCATGGTCTCTCTTGAACAACAGCTGCTCTTACATTTGCACCCTGCTCTCCTGGTTCTCCTGGTCTGCCGTCAGCTCCTGGATCTCCCTGCAAGGCCACAGTAAAATTGTTCAGTTATCATTTGTTTCTTGCCCAGACACCAAGACTAGATTTGTGATAAACTGTGATAGTTGTCATTCAAGATGCATATTCCCATCCATCCCAACACTCACTTTGCTTACTTAGTAGCTTCACTGAACCCAACTGTATCCAGGGCAGAAGATAGACTGGCAGAATGAAGCACAAGGGAAGCGGGGCAAAAAGACCCAGGCCAAGTTGTCATGGGGCATTCCAGTCACACTGCGTGGACTGATGCAGGACCATACTGGGGAGGAGGCAGAATGGAGTGTTCGCACTGCGGGGCGGCTCCTGGCGGCAGTGCCCCAGTTGCATGCGGCTTTGGTCCGTTTCACCAAACTGCACGTAGGCACATGGGCGCATAGGTGTAGCAGCAATTGGGGCAGGATCCCATGGCTGGGAGCTTTAACTCTGTGAGCCAGAAGCGTCCCCATGGCTGGTTGTGTGCTCAAGCGCACAGCATGCATGGGCAGTTATGCCAGATCAGCGGGTTCACATTACCAGCGCCACTTGATTGCAGCTTATTTGTGTCCACACTTCCAGGAAGTGGGATCAACGCGGACCCAAACGGCTTGCCACGGCTTTCACCTGGTACTTTTTTAAAGCGGGATCAAAATGCTTCAGGATGGTGTGAGTACAGCACAGGAACGCCAGACAGCTGTGGCTGTGTGAACCGGCCCACTTAATCTGCTTGAGAAACGTTACTATATTGGGCCAAACTGCCGGTCTGAACTCAGCCCAAATGTAGTAGGGTTGACTGCTCTTAAGGAGCCAAAACTGCTCTTAAGGAGTCTTGTGTGTGTGACTGCAACTACTGTTTGTTCAAGAGATCCAACAGATCTTCCAGAATCAAATGGATCTATGGAACAACATGTTCACATGCCTCTTGCTTTCCAGCAGTCAGATCCTGGGTGCAACTTAACAGATGCTGCTTACAGTACTTCTCAATCCTTGTCCCACTGTTGGTGGCACAGGTGTTTAAAGGCAATTTTAAGTGTTTAAATTGTTCTGGGTTTCTCAGTCAACTGATGGACCAACAGGAATGTTGACTTACAGTCAATCTTCAGCATTCCTGCTCTTTAACAATGTACATGTGATATTAGTTTACGTTTGCTGGATCCCAGTTAAAACGGCTCTAATGGTCCCTTTTACTTCTGATGCAAAGCTATGAGCACCCAAATAAGTGTTAATATTGATATATGAATAACTGTTTCACTATCAAAAGCAAACAAAATTCAGCCTTGTAAAATATGTATCTCTTTTATTGGAGATTTCTTTGTCCTGAACAATTTCTAGATGTTTGAATACCTGCCGCCCACGGTTTCCACTTTCACCTGGAGGACCGACATCATCATTGTCAATTCCAGAATATCCCTGAAAACCAACAAACAGTGTTTGTGTATATAAGTGTTTCAGCATTTACTTTGCTAGCACAGATTAAAAAAATGAATCACAGAAAAAGAGCAACATTCTTTTTGATTTAAATATGGGCTCACAATCAAAAATTACAATGTTTTCCCATCATCAACAAAAGGAAATAACACTGGTGGTAGGCAATTAACTCAAGCATGAAATCTAAATCAGTGGCTTGATGACTGGAGGTATAATTTCATAGGATGAGAAATTAATACATGGAATTCACTGCCACAGGAGGTGGTGGCTACAAGCATAGACAGCTTCAAGAGGGGATTGGATAAACATATGGAGCAGAGGTCCATCGGTGGCTATTAGCCACAAGGTATAGATAGGAACCCTGGGGCAAGTAATGCTCTGTATTCTTGATGCTTGGGGGGGCAACAGTGGGAGGGCTTCTAGTGTCCTGGCCCCACTGATGGACCTGATGGCACCTGGTATTTTTGGCCACTGTGTGACAGAGTGTTAGACTGGATGGGCCCTTGGCCTGATCCAACACTGGCTTCTTTTATGTTCTTATATTCTTATGCATCTAGTTAAAAGTTTTAAAAAAGATTTTGACTTAAGACTTTTTTGATCTCATACCTTTAAAAAAACAACAACAGTTGTACTCTGAGTCAATGGAATCCTAGAGTGTGTCCAGTTTCTGGTGACCTCCAGCAACAAACAGGGTGATATGCTCTCATGTAAATATACTAAGTTGCCTTTAGCAAGTCTATCTAACTCAGCACTCTTTAGTGTAACAGGCAGCAGGTCTCCAGAATTTCAGGCAATTAGAGGTCTTTCCAAAATACATATCTGAGATCCTTTAACTAGAGAAGCCGGGGACTTAACCTGGGGTCTTCTCCTTGCAAGGCCCCTACTGTATCACTGTGCCACAGCCATGATTGCTAAGGGGCCTGGAGATCTCCTGCTATTACAATTGATCTTGAGACATCACAGAGATCTGTTCCTCTGGATAAAATGGCTGCTTTGGAGGGTGGACTCTGTGGTACTGTAGATATTTTCCCACCCAGAGCTGGCAATCCTAGCTACAGTCCTTCCATTGTAACATTGCAACATACACATACTTTATGCCTGTGGAACTGGAAAGAGAGCTTCATCTTGAGGATCAATTAAGCATAAGAATATAAGATCAGATCCCACCTAGTCCAGCATCTTGTTTCACACAGTAGCCAACCAGTTGCCCTGGAGGGTCAACAAACAGGAGAGGCCTACCCCACATGTTTCCTCCCAGCACTGAGTTCCAGCAGTTTACTACCTCACAGTGTGGAGATCCCTTTTAGACTCATAGTTATTGATCGACCTATCCTCCATTACAGTCATCTGGCCAAACACAGAGAAAAAGTACAACTTCTGATCATAGCAGCCACCTTTACTCACATTGTCTCCTCTTAAACCATTCTGCCCACGTTCACCTGGCTCTCCTCTGGGGCCTTTTCTACCCTTCATCAGTGAAAAAAGACAGGTTAATGCATGATGGAGTACCTCATATTAGCTACTATAATCCTTTGCATCCTCGGATTTCATTCCAGTATGGCCATAATCCAACAAAAATACAGACTTCAGCTAATTGTTTCTGAAGGACTTTAAACACACTGAACTGTCTGCTGGATTGTTACAAATGTGTTTAATGTCCTTAGAGAAAAGCTGACCAGGCCAGCTATGTCTTATATGTAAATGACATATATCTATCCAGTTCAAGTCTTAATCACTAAGAAATTTTCTACAGCAGTTTCTAAAGAGCCAGAGATTTTGCCTATAGGCCCCAAGCTATCAGGGTTTCCACCAAGTATTAAAATATCAAATAAGTTTTACCCTTCGTCCACTGCTGCCTTTCTGTCCAAGCAATCCAACAGCCCCTCGTTCTCCCTAGATCCGAAAAAGAAAAAAATGGTACACTGTCTTAATAACGAACACATCTTGGGAATTTATTCTAAGAAACAGAATACACTTTTTGTAGAAACTCATCTCAGCCTCCAAGCCTTTCAGAAGACCAAGACAGATGTGTTCCAGGAGTACATCTGTAGAATTTTTATGAGTCTGGTGTTCTCTCTGAGTGACCAATTTTCAAATAGTCATGAGATTTTAATGCTTGACTCTAATATCAATGATTAGGTATTTTGGCTGTTTTAAAGCTTTTTATTGTTTGGTTCTGTTGTTCTTTAAAGTTGTGCACCTCTTTGAACCATCATCATCAAACCCATTTGAACAATTCATTATAAAGTCAACACCACATTTCTATATAGACAATACCTCTTCTCCATCTGTCCCATCAAGACCACCATCACCATTTTCACCCTGTTGAAAGAATTAAAAAAAGAATGCATACTATAAAGTTCTTTGAAGCACCCTTGAGATATCGCTTGGGACACATTTTCTCTGCTCTAAATAACACAGAGATTTTTTTCCCCCTGTCTGTTTAGTGTATCTGTCCAGAGGGTGATATTCTGTAGGGGGAAGGGCCATGGCTCCATGGTAGAGCATCTGCTTGGCATGCAGAAGGGCCCAGTTAAGAAGATCTTGGAGATATCTTGAGATCTTGGAGAGCTGCAGCAAATCAGAGTAGACAGTACCAACCTTGATGGACTATGATTCAGTATAGGGCAGCTGCATGCATTCATGGGTGTACCTGGTTCAGTTTTATTTGCTGTAAGCTGCCTTGGGTCTCTTTTGGGGTTGGGGGAGCATTGAATTTTAAAATATTCAATCAATTAGATAAATAAATGAATACTATGGGGCATTCTGCCTATGGTTGCATACGTGCCCAGCTGGTCAGCCTGCAAAGTACTGTCATTGGTCAATGCTATTTCAAATCACCAGTAGGACTGGCCATGGACCATATTCAATAGTTTAAAAGAAGATCTCATCTAACCATCTTAATACTATTCAAACTACATTCAAAACTCATCATCTTAATCATTCTTTCCAGATAATGTTGGCTTCCTTTTTCACAAGGTTCTAACAGTTAAAAGGAAACCTTTAAACGTACAGTTGTGTGACACCAATTCCATATATCAAAGGATAACATACTTTATTTCCTCGATATCCTCTTGCTCCCTGCAATTTAAAAGAAACATGCTGTGAGTGAGTCATGCCATGAAACCCGGGGGCAGAATCCAAATATCAGTTATCTTTCTGAAGTGCTAACAGGAAACTGAAAATGCAAAAAAAAATAAAAAAAAGATTTAGTAAATCTTTTTATGCCCCAATACTGAGGCTTGCAGTGCAAGAACAGGGCCCACCCACAACAGCTTCTCACCCCAGAGGGGTAACCTGGCCAGGATCTCTGGCTTTCCTGTCCTTTATAATACAGGGAACCACAGCAGCAATCAACACAGCTCTTCCAACCACCACCGAGAGGTCCCTATCCTCTTTTAAGCTGGGCTTCAAGGAAAAGAGATTGCACTGCATTTGGAAGCTCTGTGCACCCAACAGATAAACTAACAAAATATGGCAAAGTATGGCAAAGTCATGAAATTCAGGAAGTATAAGGTGAAATGTAATTAAATAAAATTCAAACATAATCAAGAAAAGTACAGTCTATTCCCTACAGCAGAAACTGGCCTTTTATTTCGCTTCTTTAAGCTAACACCTATAATGGCTGTGGATTCCAAGGTTTTATGAAATCTTCTAGTGACACAGATTTACATAAGGCAATAGGGGGAATCCACATTATATTCAAGCTTTGCATTTCAGTTCTAAGGGGTCTTGTTCAACAACCTCAGTTTCATTCAACAGGTACAACATCTGTACTACACAGATCCTTCTTCCGATCATCGATTTGAAGCTCCACCTGTCTATTTTATGATCCCATCTAAAGGTTATTCTCCTTATCTCAGGAGGATTTATCCTGATATATCAGGGCCCATTCTGCATTTATTATTTATTATATTTATAGTCCACCTTTCTCATTGAGACTCGAAGCAGTCAGTACAATCAATATGATGAGACATCTAACAAGCAATGTACTAAGACCAACATTACAGAGATGTGAACAAGCATAGCATATTATACATATTATATGTAACAAAGAATACAGATACAGTGCAGAAAAACCACATCTGTAGAAAACAGTGCAGGGACAACAAGGTAATACATGCAGCAAACAGATAATACTTCACACAGTCTCTTTCCCTTTATAAAGCACCGTCCTGAACCATTCTGCTACAGTATAGCCTATTACCTTTATAGAAAAGGTTTTATAGTCTAAAACCTGTGAAATGCACATAGGGAAATAAAGCCCAAGCCCATTATGTTTCAAGCAAGAAACACATCCGTATTGAAAATGGTAAAAGATTAATACCAGGGTAGCCCCCTGGAAATGGAAAAAAAAAATTATGACCAGAATGCGGGTCTGGATACACCTGGAAAAAATTACACACAAGACCATCGACTTGCCTTCTGACCCCGCTGCCCAGAGCAACCTGCTTCTCCTCGTTTCCCATTGAAACCTGGTGTACCACGTTCTCCCTAATGAAGAAAGAGAGACCAACAAGTGTTTAGGCACCATCATTCTTTAGGGTTATCAGCCCTTGACCTTGAAGAACCCTCTTCAGTACAAAGCTAAGGATCTACAGTTGTGAAAATTACTAGGGTATACATTTACCTGACTTGCTGTTTATGACTCTGCTTGCAAAAATGGTAAAGACAATAAATAAATAAATAAATAAAAATGTTTACCTGACAGGTGGCCTAGGTTTGCAGAAATAAAGTTATTGAAAAATATTAATGGGTTAAAAAAATTCAAAAGTAACCGTTACACCTGTGCATTCATATGCAAAAATTATACGTGTACACAAACAAAGTGATCATCTGAGGGGAAGACGATAAACTGGCTGATTGGAAAACCTGGGGAAGGAAACTGTGAAATCAGGTATAACAAGAGATGAAGTGGAGGACTATGGGGATATAGGATTTCCTCTCCTCTGTAAGTCTCCACATATGCTTTTCTTGTTTAATGCTAATTTCGAAGGACACTCTCAGACACCTTTTGTTTAGAGGACCCATCAAACTATGTGATACTTACGGTTCCTCCTTCTTCACCAGGGTGGCCAGGTGATCCTCTAAAGCCAATCCTTCCCTGAAAGATAAGAAAGCAGGGGATGAGAAATTTAATTCAGTGAGTGTAATGTACCATGCTGAATTGTGTAATGGTTGCCCACCATGTGCTCCCGAAATGGCGACCGCCATGTGGCCTAAGCACATGGCCAGGTATCGACCTGAGCTTCAGCCAGGTGAACAATATAGGAATGGATCCTAAGTGGTCTTCAATAAGGTGCCTAGGTTCTTCCCGGGGAACCTATGACTAAAGGTTGCATATGTATGACCCTATCGGGTCGTTTGAGTGCGGCCGGAGGTGTGGCTCTGGCCAGCATAAAAAGAGGGCTCTGGAGCCCCTGTGGCATTCTTCATCTGACCACCCAATAAAGCCATGCTTGCTGAAATCACTGCTACCGGTCTCCGACTCCAGTACTTTGCAGTGAGGTTGTACCTTGCCAATAACATCTGTAGAACTGGTTGTGAGATCTTTAGGTGGCCAAACAATGCCCACCTCTCAGAGGCCCAATCTGCATCTAGCATTTGCTCCGCTGTCTTACCAAGCCCAAACTGGAACAGAAATTCCCATCTGCACTGCATGCCACCTTCACTTTGATCGCAGTCAGTACATCACTGGCCCGGAGTATTTGAATGTGGTTTTGAGCCACATCTTTTTCTGTTCCAGTGTGGGTTTGGTAAAACAACGGAGCAAATGCTAGATGCAGACTGGGCCTCTGTCAGTCCACTGTACAAATCTCCCCACCTTCTGCTACAGAGGCTCTGCTGCAGATACCCCCCCAGGTGCCCCCAATTTTTTTAAAGATTTTTGAGCACTAAATGACTTTGGACTAAAAGCACACTATAAAGTGACTGTAATAGATCGATCTGTTAATTCAAAGCCTGAATAAACAAAATGTTTTGGCCTGGCACCTAAAAGAAAATAACGTAGGTGCCAAGTGAACCTCAAAGGGAAGGGCATTCCACATTCCTTTAGACTACAGAATTTCCTCCCTGCATCAATTCTTCTGGCTTTATTGATTCTTCTTAGATTTTATTGCCAATATTTATTCAGCCTACTGAGGGTTTCTGCTGATTACTATTGTTTTATTGCAACATTTGTTGGATGCCTCTTGAAGGGCGATATGCCCATGGTTAGGACATGGATAAATAAATACCCAAACTATTTTCATTTGGCATACAAAAATACGAACCACCAAACAACCCCAGTTAGACTGGGACACTGAAATCATCAGACTGGAGAAATCATTGCTTTTACAGTACATTCACATACTGGCAGACTGGCACGGTAGCACATGGAATGGAATAAGCTCAGAGAATTAGGAGACTGGGATCAGATAATTGCTGTTGTTTTACTACTGACATAGGCACTGGCCTCAGGGAATTAGCAGTGTAGAAATGCTATGTGATACTTAGTCTAAATTTACTTGAATTTTTAAAAGAAAATTTGTGGATATAAAGAACAATATAAAAATTGGGGTCCAAAGTGAGGAGCAGAGGAAATACCTCTGCAGCTAGGACAGCATGGACTAAGCTAGGGTAGCATGGGTGGCTGAACTGCTTCCACTGATCCAGCCTGTTACAAAAATAATAACTTCATTAATCAGTTGCTTCTTACGCCAATGTTTTTTGTCCTCTGGTGGCAGTAGGGGGAACTTAGGCCGCGGTCACACAGCCCCTTTAAATCCGGGAGGGCTCCCGGATTTAAAGGGGCCGCATTTTTCTGCCGCGGGTTGGGATGTCTATACATCCCAACCCCTGCGGCAGCGTTGGCGGCCGCGCCGGTAGCGAAAGTGGCGGTCGCAGCCGCTTAAGAGGCAGCTGTGGTGGCGGCAGCAGCAGCGGCAGAAGTGTCGGCCGCGGCAGAAATGACGGTGGCGGCCGCGGCCGCGGCTGTCGCTGAAGAGGCGGCGGCAGCGGTGAGAACGGCAGCCGCGGCGGAGGCAGCCCCAGCAGCGGGAGAGGTGGCGGCCAAGGACCGCCAGCCGCCTGGGTGAGTTGGGTTTTTTTTCCCCCCTTTTACACTTGGGCGCATGAGTGGCCATGTGCCCAAGTGTAAAAAGGGGGGGGAATGGCGGGGGGAGGCCATCTGGACAGCCCTACTCTCGCAATGCTTGCGAGAGAGGGCTGTCCAGATAACCTCCAATGCGGGTTCCTCCCGCGACTCCCGGGAAAACACTAGTTTTTCCCGGGGTCGGTAAAAGTGGGAGCAACCCGCATTGGAGCCCGCTTCGCTGCGGGACTCACTGCGGGCCTATGTAGACAGCCCCTTTAAATGCGGGAGGAAGCAGCCCTTCCTCCCGCATTAAGGGGCCGTGTGACCGCGGCCTTATTTGTGTCCAGTGTAGTGGTGGGGAAGAGAAAGGGTTAGTGAATTTGGTGGTCCTGATGAAGGCAGAAAGGCAGGGTACACATTTTATGGATAGACTAAGTTCATCCTGTGTTGCTAAGTATATTCTTATTAGGCACAGAGTCTTGTTTGTACTTTTCTCTAAAATTGGACTTTCCTCTTTTGGACTGGATGTCTATTGTATTTACCAAGGTCCCTTTGAAGCCTGAATTATAAACTGGAGGTTTTCTCCTTCAGCCCACCCATTGGTGACTACAGGCAGTGCAAATGGTGTGTGTCATTGCACATCAGTCTTTCTAACAGGAGGGCTGCGTCAGTTTCCCTTCTCAATCCAGATCTGTGTGTGGACTGGACTGTCCCCTTACTCCTTATTCAAGGCATAAACAGCTTCCCACAGAGGGCTATGAAAATAACCATGTACTTTTCAAATTGCAGAAGTTAACAAGGAAAACAGATTGCCTTACACTCCTGGAATACTTAGAAAGAAAAGATGTATGCCAGTTGGAGCTGGACTTTTGATCCTTATTGCACATTTGAGGTTTGGAGGATTTTATACATTTCTTTCTAATGCATTCAAGCATTGTGAAAGTAACATGAGAAGCCTTGGCAGAATGGTTCTGATCACTTTGAGTTGCTTTTTACTTATTTTTCTCAGTGAAGCGTACCGGACTGAAAACGTGGCTTCTTGGTGAGGCTTTTCATAAGTGGTGCAGAGAACTTTGGAAACATCGATATTTAAAGTGACCTTGTACAAAATGCCTGTTTTTTGTCAAGTCAAGCCTCTCACTGGATTTCCTCTAAGGCTTGCTTGCAGTTAGTTTTGCGTCTGTGCAGTGGCAGCATTTAGCATACTAGGTAACTACTCATCACGCATGCCTGATTACTATGCCCAGAGTCCTCATGAGAAGTCTCTTTGAAAAGTTTGGCTGTATACCCTTGTCAAAGAATGGCGTGGGGCCAAGCAGGTTTGCCACAGACAGGGTGTCCCTTCTTGGGCTCTCTCCCTCCCCACACACCTTCTCCTTTCCCCTTCACCCTCCCTGCCCCCAGGCAACTCCCTCTTCAGTCAGGGTATGCCCCCCTGCATGGCTGAACCGGAGGCATGAAGAAGCCAGGCAGAGTGAATAAGAAACAGAATATTAAACAAATATCATCACAAGTAAGTAAGCCTCAGGCCTTTGCAGAAGAGAGGCTTTGTGAGGCCTACAGGCTACTCATTCTTTAGCTTTAGGCCTAGGATAGGGTTGCCAAGTCCGGGTTGGAAAATACCTGGGGACTTTGGGGGTGGAGCCAGGAGAAGGGGGGGGGTTGGGGAGGGGGGGCCTCAGCATGGTACGATGCCATAGAGTCCACCCTTCAAAGCAGCCATTTTCTCCAGGGGAGCTGATCTCTGTCAGCTGGGGATCAGTTGTAAAAGTGGGAGATCCCCAGGCCCCACCTGGAGCCTGGCAACCCTAGCCTAGGATCTTGACAGCACTCCTGATATCGTATGTTCACTTAGCAGCATTCTTACTTCTTTATATCCTTTCCTTTCCTTTTTGTTCTATATACTGAAAATGTCTGGACTTGCCTAGCATGGTCACTCTCAGGAGAAACTCACAGAGATGTCCTGCCTCTCGCAAGACCACAAGGAGAGAAGGAGGAGTGAGAGAAAGTCCCAGTTTAGACATGAGAGGCATCCTATTCAGTGAGAAGATCACACACACACACACAAACACAACCTGGTTCTGATGCATAGGGAAATATAGTTCTCCTCCCCAATGTCCAGGCATGCTTCTTTTCTCCAACAAATGTCACTCCTGATCTGCCGGTAGTGTGTATGCTTGAGTGAATCAGTGCTGCACGTGGACTTCCCTGCTTTAGGAGACATGAGTAGTGGCTACATCCCATATGGTGGCTTCAGCCTTCCCGTAGCATACAGTGTGGAAATCAACACCTTAAATCCTGTCACCCTTCCCTGGTCTTACCTTTATTCCAGGAGGTCCAGGACTACCCCCCAGTCCATCATCTCCAAAGCACTTGCAGCAAACCTTGCAGCATTTGCGTTCTGCAACAGTGTCCTGCAAAAGAAGAAACACCACTCATATCCTAAAGGTTCTGGCTTGGTGGAACTCTCTGCCTACTAACATCAGGGCCCCGAAGGATCTGTTACAGTTCTGCAGGGCCTGCAAGGCAGAGAGCATACGGTTGAGGACAGCAATGGTTTTTAACAGCTACAGCATTTTAACATCAACTGGTTTTAACATCAATGGTGTAGCGGGCTAATCAGTCATGAACAGCTGCTGGCGCACTAGCTGCTTCTGCCTCTCCCTCCATTGTTAAAGCATTGTTAAAGTAAAGTAAACTGGGGGACTAAAATTGTATTACAGTGCCATATGGATTTGGAGTATTTTAGAATTGTACTTTAAATTATTTTTTGATTTTATATGTATTTTACAGAACTTTGTTGTGCACTGCTCTGAGCCTGCTTGAGGGGAGGGGAGTATAAAAGCCTAATTTAATAAATACATAAATAATAAATAAATCACCCATTAAATGTCATCAAAAACAGAGAACGGCACCCTTTCCTTTTCACTTCGTCTTCCATGCGGAAACTTACAAGTTGTCTCCATAGGATGCCTGGAAGTAATGGATTTCCAATGTGCAATGGTTCCCGATACCCAAATCCTCTACCGAACTCTGCTTCCTGAAGTTCATCGTATTTCTCAACATTTTCCAGGCCAATCATTAAAAGCGCATCGAGCCCTGCAGGAAGAAAGGGGCTACTTGATTTCATTCCCTAGCAAGCAAAAAGACCATAGAGAATTGTATCCGCATGGAATTGTAGATGTCTTTCACCAGATAGAATCAGCTTCATATAATGAAACCTGTAGAACTGGAATGGATCCTCCTACTGCGGTGCTTTCTGATTTGGTTCTAATGGTGGGTCCTATTGTTCCTCTACCACTTCTGTGCTTTCCTTCAGAGGAGAAAAGGGTTCCTGATACCGGATAAATTTTTCTAGAATTAATCCTAAGTAGGCAGCTGTACAGAAAAACTTGTCCTTCATTTACAAGCATGTTTGTCGGATAACACTTTACATTTTTTCAAACCAAAAATGTTGGATTGCGCTTATCTGTATTAGATACTCTTTCAAAGAAATAGCCTTTTTCTTGGTTTTTCTTGGGTACTTTCCGTCATAGTTGGATTCTCTCATTTTCCCTTGTGGGTCTCTATGGCCCATTGCATCTGCGCCCTTAAATCAGAGCTGAGGAGACATGCTTTAGTTGTTCCAGATATTGCTTAACTGAAATTAAAAAATTATATTCTCTTGTTCCTGGGACTATAAGTAGTATCTCTAATTTATAAATAATCACACTACAAAATGATCATGCAACAGCATTCCAAGTATTCCATGATTTTCTGGAACCAGCACCATAAAACTACCCTTGTCATCTGTTCACCCATCCTGTAATGAATCTGTGAATATAATACACTAGGAATAAGGCCCGTTGTGGAAATAAATACAACAGGCTCTAGAAAGAGGCTCTGGGAGAGTGCCCCGGCCTTGGGCACTCAGTGTCTATTTGCTGTGGTGACCTCAGCAGGGTATAATGACACAGAGTCCACCATTTTCTCCAGGGGAAGATCTCTGCCATCTGAAGAGCAGTTGTAATTCAGCGTGATCTCCATTCCTCCCCTGGAGATTGGCAACAATGGTTCCCCATGAGGGAACGGATGGTTTGAAGGGTGGAGTCGATGGCACTGAACCTGTGCGAGGTCTCACCCCTGCTGAAACCTCACCCTCTTCAGGGTCCACCCCTCAAATCTCCAGGAATGTCCCCACCTGGAGTTGGAAACCCTACCACTCAGCCAACCATCAATGTATCATTATCTGCCCTCTGGCTTCAGCTTTCTATCTCCTCCCCCCTCCCCCCTAGACAGCAGTTGTAATTCTGAGTGATCTCCAGTCCCCAGCTGGAGATTGGCAACAATGGTTTCCCATGAGGGACTCGCTGGCTTGGAGGGTGGAGTCTATGGCATTGTACCTGTCTGAGGTCCTACTCCTCCTCAAACCTCACTGTCTCCAGGCTCCACCTCTCAAGTCTCCAGGAATTTTCCACCTGGAGTTGGCAACCCTATCTCCTTCCCAGCCAATCATCAACCTCACTCTTCAAGTTTCCATTCCCCCCCCCCCCCCCCGCAGCCTCCACCGTGCTTTGAAGCCCTGACTGCTATGCCACATTGGCTGTCATAAAGGGTCCATCTCAGCAGGATATGAGGACATAGAGTCCACCATTTTCTCCAGGGGAACTGATCTCTGCCATCTGGAGAGCACTTGTAATTCTGAGTGGTTTCCAGCCTTCGCCTGGAGATTGGCAACCATACTTTCCCTGGTGGAAAAGTAGTCTTTCTCTGCAATGGGGACAGAAGCAGCTGACATCATTCTTCTCTCCCCCTTTTTGACTTGCACAACAACCCTGTGAGGTAGGTTAGGCTTAAAGTCTGTGACTGGCCCGAAATCACCCACTCAGCAAGAATCTGGGTCTAGCAGATCCTGCTCTGAAACGCTGACTGCTACGCCTAGGGTAGCCTACCTCCAGGTGGAGCCTGAAGATCGCCAGGTACTACAATTGAACTCCAGACAACAGTTCTTCCCCCCTTCCTTGGAGAAAATGTCTGCTTTGGAGGGTGGCCTCTATGGCATTCTGTTCAGCTGGCCCCAATAAGTTTTCTCCCAAAAACCATCATAGGTGTGGAAAGGGGCTTTCAGAGCAGCAAGCTTGGTTGCCTAGCAAGAAGCCTCCTATATCGTGCTGGCTGAATGCTCTCCATGAAACACTACTCTTTTTTTTGTAGTAGCGAACCAGTCCTCATTATTTTTACCAGGTTAAGAATCCTTCAATATGGCTGGCCAAATGCTCTCTACAGCAAGCTGGACACCAGGCTATAAAAGAAACTATTCTAATTAATTCCATGCAGCTGCATGTTGACCATCTCTTTCTTAAAGTTATATCATATTAATAGGTTGTTAAAGGGCTGAACCGCCAATAATGATATTACCACTTTTTAAATTCACTTGTAATTAGAGTAATATCTTGAAAAAGGTGAACTGGGCTCAATTTTTACACTGACTTAATTGTATAGATGAAAAATCATCAACTTCAATAGGAGAGCATGCTATAGCAAGTACGATATAGGAGGCTTCTAGCACCTGAGAGAAAAGACTGGCTTGCTCCTAATATAAACATCGCAATGGAACCAGAAGTAAGTTCTTACAAACTCTTAAAAATTAATTAAGAATAAGAACATGCCATTCAGCTTCATGTTGCCTTTCATTTTAAATACCATGGATTTTTTCCAGGTTAAAATGCAGAAAGTAAAGAAGAAGTTGAAGCATTGGTTTGCTTTTTATAAGAAACATTGAACTGCATCAAGAGGCTGATATCTTTCCACACAATAGGACTACTCCTGAGGAAGATGTGGATGAAATGAGCTTATATCCGGGTGCTCATTGAGTATAGACTTTCCTTGTAGAAAACTTTTACTGAGAGTATGTTCTTGTAATCTTGTAAGTTTGATAAAAAATAATATTGATAAAAATAATATAAATATAAATATTGATAAAAATAATACAAATATTTATGTCACAGTGGTTTGTTTGTTGTATTTTCTACCCTCCAAAGCAGCAAGTTTCTCCAGGGGAACTGATCTCTGTCATCTGGAGATCAACTGTAATAGCGGGAGATCTCCAGGTCCCACCTGGAGATTGGCAACCCTAGGGGGAAAGTCAGCCACACTGCAGGGGGTTGAAGGGAACAGTTTGATGGTTGCTGGCCCACCTCATTAGCCAGCCAGCCGTGGTGGAGCTAAGCAGGAGAAAGAGCCTGCAGAATTTCACACAGCCAATATGTTCCGTTTCAGGAACGCTTCAGTAACAGTTTCTGTCAGGCATTTTACACAGAACCTTATTAGTACCGGTTCCCTAACGGAACACATTGGCCCTTTCACACAGAAACGTGCCTCTCCCATTGGGGAAGTGTTCCTGAGCCAGTTTACCTTGAAACCTCCTCCCAAGTGTTCTTCAGTGCTTGTACCGGTCCTGAAGCGCTACAGGGTGCTGTGTGAAATGGCCCCCTGTTTCTGACAGTTTATTCTAACAGTTTATTCTGAGCACGCTGGCAGTGTGTGGGGGAGGGGGTTATGCTGATAGTCCATTGTCTTTTCACTGACAGAAGCAGGCCACTGAGGGGACAGTTTGACCCACCTGGCAGTGGGCGGAGGAGAAGAGTGGACCCAGCACCCAGTCGGTCCTTCCCCTTTGCTGGCTCCCTCCAGACTGAGGTCAGGATGCTGGCCGGTGGCTCTGTGGACGGGACTGAGGCAAAGCAGGGAGAGAATGCAGCCAGTGGCCAGGGCCCCCCTTTTGAATGGCAGTCCGTCCAGCCTACTGATTTTGGCGCCCCATGGAATCTTGCCCCTTGGAATCTTAAAACGGCTTTATATAATAGGAAAGATACTATATAAAACAAAATGCAAGCCACTTTGAACATTTACTTAGACAGAAAGGTAGGACTTGCATTTTTTAAAATCAGAACAATAACAATTTGAAATTACTGCATTTACTAAGAAGCTGTGTGTATAGGAAAAGATAATGGGTAAGAGAAAAATAAAGAGGGCAGACTTTCCCCTTGTTCTACTCCTTCTCTTCCCTGCAAATAAATGCAGTGTGATTCTGGAACCATGCTGAAGCAATGCTACAGGATGTTCATATACCTTTTATGCGAAGAGAGTCTGCTGTCCTTTTGAGGTTTTGTTTACTATCATCTGCTCCATCTGTAAACACTAAGAGGACCTGCAATGAAACATTTGTGGTGAAGATGGGATAAAATACACATCTTACAAGACAACGTATCAACCAAACCATACTTCACTGCCATACTGGACACCTCAAACCATTCAGAGCTACACTGCTTATTACGTTCATCCCGTAAAAGGTAACCGTGCTTAAAAAAGGTTTGGACTGCAGAAGATCTTGAGGGCTTTCCCAGGGACAAGTAGACCAAGTTGGAGGGGATCATGCTTACATTATCTTTCCTTAGCAGCTCGTTTTCTCTGTTCCTCCCCCTCCCATTCCTTATGAAAACTAAAGGAGCGAGAATAAAGATGGCAGCCCTCTAGTTCTCTCCAGATTTGATTACATGGTTTAAACATGCCTAGAACCCCAAACCAGTGCCTGGAGGCAGGTTTGGAGTGGTGTTCTTGGACCCGGTCCTACTGCTGGATAAGCAGGTCCTGTGGACAGGAGTACGTTTTACCAGCTCCAACTGGTTAGCCAGCTACGGCCTTTCCTGGGCAGAAACTATGTGATCACTGTGGTGCATGCCCTGGTTACATCTAGACTGGAAACTGCAAAATGTTCTACATAGAGCTGCCCTTGAGAAGTGTCCAGAACCGTAAATTTGTGCAGATTGTTGTTGCCAGGATGTTGACTGGAGTGGGTCATAGGTACCCATGTCTTGGCCCATCTGCAAAAGCTCCCAGTTCTCTTCTGGGCAGAATTCAAGGTGCTGGTGTTGACCTTTAAAGCCCATTGTAGTTTGAGACCAACATACCTGAAAGACCGGCTTCTCCCTTGTGAACCCACCCAACCACCATGGTCATCTTCAGAGACCCTGCTTTGGGTAACCCCACCTTCTGAGATCCCTACTTTTCTTTGCTGCAGAGAAAAGGAGAGAAACAAGGTCTCTGTTCTCTCCCTTTTGTAACACAGAGACTAAAAGTTCTGCATCTATCCCCAGTAGGGATGCCAGCCTCCAGGTGGGGCCTGGGGATCTCCTTGAATTACAGCTCATATCCAAACTACAGAGATCAGTTCCCCTAGAGAAAATAGATGCTTTGAAGGGTGGACTCTAGGGTATTGTACCCCACTGAGGTCCCTGTTCACTCCAGGACAAGGGTCCAGGCTCCACTCCCCTATCTCAAGGATAGGCACCTCAGTGGTGGACAGGGACCTCAGTGGGCTACAATGCCCTAGAGTCCACTCTTCAAAGCATCAATTTTCTGCCTGGAGATGGCAACACTAACCTTCTGCCAGGGGCCAGAGGGACCTGGCAATCCTAGCCACCACTCAATTTAGAGTGGGGAGGGAGGAGAAACCAGAATATTCTACCCGTTCCTTTTGCACTGCTGAGGTCAGAAGCATCTCTTTTGTCTATGCCCAGTTTGGAAGGCAGGGAAGAGAAATTAGCTCTTTCTCTCCTATTTGCACTGCAGAAATCAAAAGCATTTGTTCTGTCCCTGGCCATTTTAGAAGAGGGGGGAAAGCCCCCTCTCAGAGCCAGTTTGGTGCAGTTGATAGGAGCACAGACTCTGATCTGGGAGAACCGGGTTTGATTCCTCCATATGCAGCTGCTGGTGTGACCTTGGGTCAGTCATGGCTCTCTCAGAGCTGTTCTCTCAAGGGCAGTTATCAAAAGAGCTCTCTCAGTCCCAGCTACCTCATAAGGTGTCTGTTGTGGGGAGGGGGAGGGAAAGGGGATTGTAAGCTGCTCTGAGACTCCTTTGGGTAGTGAAGGGTGTGGTTTAAATCCAGTCTCTTCTTCTTCTACTGTTGCTGTGTGGGTGAAGTGGGAAAGAACTGGACTTCTAGCTGATCCTCTAATCAGCTGTGAGTCAGCTTCTGACTAACAGGCAGCTGCAGCTTATTTGGCAGCTGTGCAATCCAAACATATCCCTGATTGGCTGACAGACTGATCGTGTCAAACAAGAGAAGTTCGTTTGTTGAACAGGTTGATTGAGAAAATCTGATCCGGGTTAGAGCTGTTTTTTGCATTACCAAAGACATGCTGTGGAAGTGCTGTGTAGGAGTAGCCTAGCACATTTGCTCTGAATCAGCCCCAGGTTTGTGTGTGCATTAAGTGCTGTCAAGTCGTGTCTGACTCATGGCAACCCTATAAATTAATGACCTCTGAAACGTCCTATTGTTAACAGCCTTGCTCAGGCCTTGCAAAGTGAAGTTTAGTGCACATCCAAAGCCCCTGCCATAGGACCATGCTGTGCCAAGCCTGGCTGGAAGATTCATAGAGTGGTAACCAAACAGCTGCAGCTGTTGAGCTATGTTTCACAGCTGGGCAGAATATTCAGGCAAGGGAGCCAAGGAGGCCTTGTTTGCAACGGTGGTCCATTGGGTAAAAGGACTCACCAAGCCTAGAAAGGCCAACAACAGTAATACTAGGACACAGGGCTCATTTTGTAGCAGGAGCTCCTTTGCATATTAGACCACACACCCCTAATGTAGCCAATCTTCCAAGAGCTTACAGAGCTCTTCTTACAGGGGCTACTGTAAGCTCTTGGAAGATTGGCTACATCAGAGGTGTGTGGCCTAATATGCAAAGGAGCTCCTGCTACTAAATGAGCCCTGCTAGGACAGGTTCTTTGCAGACTTTTTTACCAATTGCATCCCAAACCCATCATCATGCAGCTGTTGGTACATGAAAGACATTCCTGACCAGCTTGGTTGCTATTTGAGATGGGGATCTATAGATATCCTTTTTCCTTGAAGCTATACTAACTGTTCCCATGGGAACAAAGTTTGAGTCCAGTGGCACCTTTAAGACCAACAAAAGTTTATTCGAGGTGTGAGCTTATACCCAGAATTAAACTTTGTTGGTCTTAAAGGTGCCACTGGACTCAAACTTTGTTCTACTGCTTCAGACCAACACAGCTGCCCCATTAGGATCTATTCCCATGGGAAGCGCAGGATGATGACATTATTTGACCTATGGAAATTTATTCTCCAACAGATCATGAATCCTGAGATTGTGACTCAGCATGCCTGGAACAAAACAGGGAACGACTTAAAACTCATCCCAAGCGATGTACTCATTACTTGAAACTTTTCCCATCATACAAAAAAGCAAAATGTTTACCTTCACTTTAGCAGAGGCCAGACTGAGCGATCTGTCCCAAAAGGCCTCCAGGAAGCTTCTATTCAAGTAAGTGTTCATCGTGGTTTGCACAGCCAGGAATTTCTGAATGATCTCTTCATTGTATGCTTCAAAGTCGGAGTCAAACAAGGACTGACCATTTCCAGCAAACACTTGGTACCTAAACCTGATATTCATGGGGGGCTCAATGGGGCAACTGATACTGGCCATGGAAGCCACCACGGGCAGGAGCCTGGACAGTTGTGCTTGCATTGTCTGCTTCAAACGCATTGTCGATGCACGCGTGGAACTATCAACTGCTACAGAAATATCGATATTGCAGTCTGTAAAGAGGGGGAAAACATCCATGTAATTACAACACATGTGATTTTTCATTGCAATCTTCTCAGTTGGCCCTTGGAGTACACATAGGATTGCCAGGTCCCTCCTGGCAAGCGGTGGGAGATGGGTAGGGGAGCAGCAGGGAGGCCCATCCAACCTACAGCAACATGTGTATGTCACTGGCCACGTGACCCAGAAATGGCACTTCACTTCCAGGATGCCAGGGTGACACTCTGGTATTTGGGCAAAAACTCTATGGTAAATTTGACTTCTACCATAGAGTTTTTGCCCAAATACCAGAGCGTCACCCCCCCACACACACACACACACACATCCGGAAAGTGATAGAATCCCTTCTGGGTCACATGAGATGCATGTAGATATGTCGCTGTACCTGGGAGGATTTTCTCTCTTTTGTGGGGTAAGTCCCCCCCCCCGCTGCTGGCCAGCTGCTCAGCAGTGGGGAGTTGGGGTCTGGCACCACAGCACCCTCACCTTCACCAGGGGGTCTGGCAACCCTAAGTACAAATGACATGCTGAGTATTCAGAATTAGAAGTTGTAATCCGAGGATCTGGGTATTGGGCTAATATAAACAGACGGCATTTCAGGGACTCATCTGTTTATACTGGATGACAGTCTGGACTACTGACTCTTAGTGCCTGGGGCCTAAGATGCTGGTGACAGTTGGTCTAACCTCCAGCTTTTTTATCAAAAGAAGAACTGATGTGTAATTCCAATGGAGTGAATGTTGCAAGTGTAGCACATAAGAAGAAGGTGCTTTAGATTCCCCAAACCTAGGTAAAATACGGCCCAGAACAACCTAGCGCCACCCCTGCAGCTACAAAAGGAAAATTGTTTTCTCACTCAATAGACTACAGTTTTGACAAAATGTCTTGGGGCATAAACAGAGGCACTTTCACACATTCTGAATAATGCACTTTCAGTTCACTTGAAACAGCAAAATCCACTTGCAAATGACCGCGGAAGTGGCTTGAAAGTGCATTGAAAGTGCATCACTGAGCGTGCATGAAATTGCATTCACACTGTGAATCATCACCCACCATTAAAAGCCAAACTGAGTATCCCCCAATTCAGAGTGTGGCCACACACACAAGAAGAGAGGGGGTTTAACCAGCTCCCACTCAGTTTTTCCCGACTGAAGGTACGCTCCTGTTATCAGCACTTTAAGAGGGGAAGCCATGTTTATTTCCCTTTAAAATGCTAACAGCAGCATGGGAAACCTGGTCTCAATCAGCAACACTTAGCAGGATCTGAAACGGCCTCTCCCCTCTCCACACTGTTGGGATCCGAATCAGAACTGCACGTGCCACTTGCCCTTCACAAATGTGGAGAGACAGGCAGCCTTTGGCGCATCAGCTTGCGCCTTCACGCGGAAAGCATTTGTCAATTGAGCAACACTCAGCTGCTTCTTGACTAGCTATTTCCATACGTTCCATACAGCTGTGTCATTTGACTTGGAAGCACACAGCAGAGCAACGAATTCTAGGGTTTGGACTGCTCAGTCACAGGAGGAAGGGGAAAAAAATTGGCATTCCTTATTTGTCTTCTCAAAAGCACATGAAAGATTTTTGTTCTAGGAGGCAAGTTCTGGTTCCAGAAAGGTCTTGGCCACCCCTGCTCATATTTCCATGCTTCAGCTTCTCCAGGAACAGTACAAATCACCGTATGAAGGAAGCATCTTAAACAGCATGTCAAACAAGCATCACTGACATGTCTAAACACTCAATGCATCTCAAGTCACTCTTTGGATCTTTGCGCTTTTAAACATGCCAGATATATATAAAAGATAATTATGCATTTAAACCCAGTGCTCATTGTTTGTTTAAAGACTACACTATGCTTAACTAGTACATGCATAAAATAACTTTACCCTGTCTATGCCAGATTTTTCATGGATGCTTTACATCATGGGTCCCCAGCATGGCGTCTCTGGGCAGCATGGGTGCCAACCAACACCTTGCCTGTCACCTGCCAACAGTTTTTGAAAAGTGAGTGGGTCTAGGTGGTAATTTTGCCCAATAGGGCTTATGGTCAGCCACTGGATAGGAGGGGCTGTGCAGATGTGGGGGATGTCTCAGAAACTGCAGCTGCTGCCACCACTGCACAAAGATCTTCACCGCACAACTGAAGGTAAGCTATGTGCTTGTAAGAAGATATTTTTAAACACCATGTTCGTTTTAAAAGGCATGTGCTAAGCAGAGCTTTGGTCTGAAATGTTGAATAGCTCCTCTTGGAGTTTTGCATAACCTCATTCTTTTGACATTTTGTGGCTGCTCCCCATCCTGAGGCAGCCATTTTGTGAACGGCTGTCTCCTGCTGCTGCAGCCATTTTGTGTCTTTGCCCACCAATCTGTGTCAGAATTACAAAGGTGCCACATAGGGGCTGGGGATCCCTACTTTATATACATACAGAACAGGTTCAAAACTCATGTCTTGTTGAAAATGGAAGAAGAGCTCTGGGCTTCTGGTAGAACATACTTCAAAACAGAGAGAGAAAATATCTTAGTAAAAGCTATGAAGGCTGACCGTGTCTCTGTAAAGCAGTAGACTGAAAAGGGTAACAAAAGTAAGAAAAGGAAAGAATGCTACAGAATAGTCAAATTAGTTTAGAAAAACAGTCTTGCTATCTCACTCATGCATCTCCGAAAAAAACAGAGAGGAGGCCAAAAACAATTATTGGGGGTATGCAAAACAGAATGAAAAAGTCTTCACCCACATACCCTTAGTGTATCTGGTTCAGAGCTCAAGACAGAATAACCTCCTCTCAAGAACTATGGAGGTTACACGAGGAGGCGCTGTTGCATCAACTGTGAACAAGTCTTTTCTTTTTTTAAGGTCCCCAATTAAAAAAACAGGCTTGGCTGTTTCTGGCCACAGGTCTTTTTCAAAACATCTGGACTGTGTGTTTGTCAGAATAGTTTTGCTTACAGCTGAATATATTTATCATGGATCAAACAGCTGAGCTAACAGCGTTCAGGTTTGAGACAGAGAAAGAGTTCTTTCCAGCTGTTAAAGCAGACTTTTGTGGAACTCCAGTCTTAACCAATTTTTTTAACCAAGATCCCCACTGGGGTAGCAGTCAAGCCCCTCCCTTTCCTTCTCTTCCTCATCCTCCTTCTCCAGGCTGGCCTTCCTTTCTTTCTCCACCTCCTTGTCTCCCAGCAGCCAGTCAATCCCAGCCCCCTCCTGCCTCTGCCCCCTCTTCCTTTATATCCTCACCCCTCCCTCTTAAGCCTAACTCTGCCTCTTGCTTCTTCATGTTCCTCTCTCTTTGCCAGTTCATCTCCATCCTGATCAAACCCCAGCTGAGGCTGTGTAGGGCCAGACAGCCAATGTGCTAGGATCCAGCCCCCCCCCCCCGGGAAACCCAGGAGACACCACCAAGCCAGCCGGTGGATCTATGCCCCTGGCAGCAAAAAGCCCATCCGTGGTTGCAGTGCTATCTCCTTCTTCAGGGGCACCCCTCAGTTCCAATCCCACCTTTCCATGGTGGCCCTGCAGGAAGGGTAGGCTCACCCCATATTGTTTCCCCACCATCTGTGCACTGGCCTCTGCCATGAAGGTCTTCCCTGCATCCCTCTTCCTGTTGGAAAGGTATAGGTTGCAAGGTCTCAGATTCCAGCCATTATAGGATTAACTTGTTTACCTTCAGTACTGACCTGGAAGGGAAACCTGGCAGACAGCCAATGCTACCTTAGCCCGGGAAAACTGGTCTGTTTTTTAAACACTGATTGGTTACTGTATTCAGGTGACTTCCTTCTAGAGGTCAAGAAGGAGGAGGATTCTCCATTGTTGTCTGACCATGCTTTTGTAACAGTAGGATGCAAAATGTAGCTCCTAGATATGTTTGTTATTTTTGTAGCTTTCCTGTGTACCTTTACCCTTAGAAATAAAGCTTTGTAAACAGAAGAGATGTCTCCTCTCCAGTGAAGCAAAGATCCATTGCAACCTCTGAATATTTAAGTATTTTCGACTATTTTCCCAACACTTCCAAGCCAGGGTGCCACCAGGTAAGGAGGGCTATTCAGACCTTGCCTCTGCAGCCCAGGCCGTGGTTGGACATGCCCACCACAGTCAGCCAGTCCAGTCTCTTACATCTCCAACATCTCCAAAGGGATTCTCTTGGAAACCACCAGGGAAGAAGATTTCATAAACATCCAAGGCAGCTGATTCCACTGATAAGCCATTCTTACTTTTAGGAGGTTTCCCTGTAATGCTAGCCTAAATCTATTGCATGGTAATTTAATCCCACTGCTTTATTTTATTTTACAAAATGTACACCCGGCCTTTCTGCCCTTACAGTGATCACCAGACAATCTTATTCTAAGTGGGGTAGACAAACAGTGATTCCATCTTTTTTCTTCTTGCATCCCTTTAAAGGTGCAACATAACCCACATTATCTATACACTGAACAAATTCAGTTCATCCTCTATAATTCATGTTTAGACCCTTTGCTCCTCCCAGATTTTCAATATCCTTCTTAAACCCAATATTGTAAGGGATTAAAACAATGCTGTCAAATCATCCAGAATTAGGTAACCTCTCTCCTGGGAATGAAAGCTAATACTCCTATGCTGCAAAGGGATACCACAAATACTACCCAGACTCACCTCGCGGCTGATCTGCTCTCTCACAGACTTCCTCGAAGATCATCTTCTCAATCATTTCCAGTTCATTGAAGTTGTTCACCCTGAATACTCTCTTTGAACTACCAGCAATCTGATTCAGCTCAAAGGACTCTGAAATTTCTTTGCCTATTCCTATTGAGAAAATATTGATCCCATACTTCCTCAGAGCAACAGCCGCCTCATTCACACTGTCATTGGACTTTCCATCGGTCATGACAATGAGGGATTGCTGCACTCCCAGGTTCTTACGGCCCCCGTTGGCTGGCTCAAAGATGCCCTTGACGAAACTGAGTGCCTTGCCGGTGAAAGTGGTCGATTTTAACTGGACAATGCTTTCAATTTTCGCCTTGATTTCAGTGTCCTTGTAGAATTCATTAAGATAAAATTCTGTCTGAGGATTTCTGCTGTACTGGACCACCCCGATGTGGACTTTGTTCTGAGCAATGACAAAGCTGTCCACAATGTTCTTCATGAACGTCTTCATTGCCGTGAAATTACGTGATGTTATGCTTGCCGATCCATCAACCAGAAACACAAGGTCTGCCTGCTGAGTTTCACAAGCTGTAGAGAGAAACATTCACTTTACCTTGATTGGTTCCTCATTAAGAAAGCATGTGTGAACTGGCTAGAGTTGCCAGGTCCTCCCTAGCCATTGGCAAGGGATGGGGGGGGGGGTAGGGTTGCCAGATCCAGGTTAGGAAACTCCTTGAGATTTGGAGGTGGAGACTGAAGAGGACACACACCTCAGTGGGATGCTATTCCAGAGTCCACCCTCCAAAGCATCCATTTTCTCCAAGAGATCTGATCTGTGTAGTCTGGTGATCAGTTGTAATTCCAGGGGATCCCCAGGTCTTACATGAAGGCTGGCATCCCTAGAACTGGCCCTTGTAGACTACACAGGCAACAAACCTCAACCTATGTACTGGGGAAGAAAGTTCCATTGAATTTATTGAGACTTATTTCTAAGAAGCTGGGCTGTTACTTGAGACAGTCCTGTAGAATTCAGTAGGCTTGCGACCCAGGATTTGTAGAGCTTTCTTTTGCTCACTTTGTCCTTTCTTGTGGTGTTTGATCTGGTGTTTACCATCAGCAGTTACAACTTACAAGCAAGCAAGATAAATCAGAAACTAAATTAAATTGATGAGTTCCATCTTTCTAGAAGCTTCATTTTTATAACATTAGAGTTTACTTGTACCCTAAGAGAAACTTGCTGGACTTTCTGACTGGGGAGCCCCATGTTTGAATACACTCCCCCACCTCATCTCCAGATCATGTTGTAAACATGATGTGGGGCAATAGTTTTCTTTTCAAGAGGAGGACGGAGCCTATGGCAGGGGAACAGTTGTGTTCTCTCCCCTAAGAGGTGTTCTCAATTGCAACCCTATTCATTTTCATTCTCTGTCATATTTATATACTACTTTTCCTTTTTCATGGAACTCAACGTGGTTTATATAGGATTCCAAGCAGGTCTCTCATCCAGCCACTCACTGGACCCAAATTTGCTTAGCTTTACCAAGGTGTTTGTCTCATGTGCCCTTGAAGCACAGCCTAGGATGAGTATAAAGTGCGTCAGAAAGGGGTTGAAATCAGAATTGCTTTTACTCTCTGACCACATGGAGTGGGTTGTGGGTTCCCTCTTGAGGGATTTCTCAGCTACCTGAGAATTTTACCACCACAAATCCTGCTTATTTTGTTGGGCCAGCCTGGCCTGCCTAGAGGTGGAAACTCACATTCAGAATAACAATCTTCCATCTATAACTTTTGAGGGATCCTTGGATAGCAGCAAAAAACATATTTCACAGAGTGTTAGTTCTCACTGGCCAGGCCCGGGGGCAGAGAGCTTAAGAGGAAAGGGCAAGTTAGGAGAGCTAGGGTGGTTGAGGTCTTTAAAGGGTAAACTCTCAAGGAAGCAAAATGTGTTCCAATAATATATCCCATTGTCCTCCAATCCCATTAAGAAACACAAAGGGGGGGGTGCTACTCATCACCTTCCTCTTGATCTTGATTTTTCAGACCTACAGCACTAAGCTTATAAACTCAAGCTTATTCCTGAACTTGGAAACACAACCCAATCCAGATGTTTTGCTGAAATAGCAAAATAACAGTATTGCAGACACCTAGACACTAGGGACTCCTGGTCATTTAGCACCTGAATTAAAATGTGAAGCAAAGAAAGATGAATATTTTGCAATTATGTAAGTAATCGGAATCAATTTCTAGCCTTTTTAGCCTGTGACTATTTTGCTTCCATCAGTGCCATGCCCAAAAGTGCACTTTATCAATAAATTATCAATACCGCTTATCAGCTAAGTGTGTATGTTTGAAAAGCTCATTTCAGAGTTGCCAGCTTACCCGGTTTTGATTTGTCGCATAGAACATGAGTTATATTTTGGCGTAAGTTTCCCAGAGAGCTGTAACTTGGAGCAAAAAACCATTTCCCTTCATCGCCGGCCATTTCTTTGAGTTCTGTTGTATCTGCAGCCTCTGTCCCAATGGCAATGATCTTGATTCGTTCTTTCTTCAAAGCCTGCACTGCGGCAGGAAGACTGGGTCTGTCTGCTGGTGCGGTCGGCTCATCCGTGATGAGCACCAGGAAGTGTGCGATGCCAAGAGCAGATGTCCGGCCACCATAAGTTGCACCAAACCTTTCCCTTGCAAAATCCAAAGCTTTCGCAGTGAAGGCCTGCCCTCTCAATGGGGCCATTTTATAAACAGCTTCCCTGATTTGAGTCTTGGTAGAGAATGCATTCAGAGGAAATTGCTCAACAGGGACATTGCGGTAGGCAACGGCCCCAAACTGGACATAGTTTTTCCCAACCACTGAGTTATTTACAACGCCCTCCATGAGCTGCTGTATGCTCTGGAACTGCAATCCTGTAATAGATCTTGACCCATGCACTACAAAGATGACATCGGCAACTTCAGGTCTTTGACATTCTAGAGCTGAAAAAAACAAAGCAGTGCTGTTATTGATTGATTGATTTAAAACATTTTATACTACCTTTCCACCCAGTCAGGCCCCCCAAAATGGCATACATAAAAACATTAAAACATTTGAACAATTAAAAACAATATTTGAAATCATAGCCCTCACCTGGATAACCCAGGCAAGCCCGATCTCGTCAGATCTCGGAAGCTAAGCAGGGTCAACTCTGGCAAGTAATTGAATGGGAGACCTCCTTGGAATACCAGTAGCTGGGAGGCAGGGCAATGCTCCTTCCAAGCTGTGGAGTCTTGTGAGCAAAAATCCTACTTTGTGAGCTATCAGCATTAAAGTTGTGAGCGAGTGATGTGGCTGCTGCATAAATTAGTTTGCTCTGGAGCCATCATTCCTGAGCGAAGGCAAAAATGTGTGAACCAGAGGCTAAAGAACTATGAGCTAGCTCACACTAACTCAGCTTAAAGGAGGCACTGAAGCAGGGGCAGGCTTTATTTAGCCACCTTTCTGAATATCCTCCAGGCCCCCAGTAGGTGGTCAGTCACCAGAGGTGCACACACATTCACACACATGCACACATGGACATATGAAACATATTTGAAATTATAAAACAATGCAATAAAAGCACATAAACAACACTAGGACCAAGGAGGAGGGCTGCTAACTGTTATTGGTGGTATGCCAAACAAAACAAAAAAGATCTCTCTTCACCTGATGGCGGAAGACAGTGATAGAGGGAGACAGATGAATCTCCCTGGGGAAGGAGTTATAAAGTTATGGTGCCACAACCAAGAAGGCCGTTTCTTGGGCTACCTGCCACCCATCTAGCCCCAGAGGCAACTGAATCAGGGCCTCCAAAGGTGACGAGAGTTATAAAACTCTAAAATTGCCGAGTTATCCCTTTGACCCCAGAGCTAAATGATAACAGCCTCTTTTCAAAACACGGACAGAAAAGTGCCTAAACAACTGGGCACAGCATGGCTACTGAGCTTTTAACAGACGTTATAAAGAGGGGATCTTGGCAAGAGCAGCTTCATCAGCAGAAATTCTCTCTTATCTGAAACTACTAAAAATAGAGGAACTTTGTCTTCCTTTCCACTGGGTCATCTTAGTCAAGAGTTAACAATACTTACACGCCTCAGGGTTGCAAACATGGAAGAGTATCGTCTTTTCCAAATAAGAAAGGGACTCATAGCTGTCTTCGATAAACACTCGATCTGGTGTTCCAGCAATTTCTTTAAGCTGGGAGTAGACTGCTTTGACTATTCCAACAGCATGGATGATGATTCCTTTGTCTCTGAGTCTTTTAGCCGGTTCCTCCACTTCATCATGAGATTCTCCATCTGTGACCACTATGAGATGCTGCTTGACTTCTGGCCGCCCTCCTTCAGATTTGTCAAAGTAAAGAGAAGCAAACTCTAGAGCTTTCCCTGTTTTGGTTCCCTCCTTCAACTGTGTCATGTTAGTTATTGCATGATTCAGGTCATCCTTGTTCCTGTACTTGTTGAGACGGAACTCGACTTTTGCAGCGGAGCTGTACTGGAGCAGTCCAATCTGAACCTTATCAGCACTGATATCAGATTTGTTTACAATCCCCTGGATGAAGTCCTTTGTCTTGTCAAACTGAAGCTTAGCCATACTTTCGGAGGTGTCAATTAGGAAAATAATGTCAGCTTTCGAGTCCTTACATACTGAAAGTTTTTAAAAAGTGTGTTAAGTACATTCGGTAAATATTTCCTCCCTAAATACTAAAATCATAGCAGTGGACAAATACAAGCTTTGAATGGTTCAATTCATTCTGGTCAATGAGGTCTTCTCATCCAGTATTTCTATTTTTTATCCAGCATTCGTTGATCTCTTCTAGACCTTTCCCACATATTATTTGCCCCAGGTTCAATGCTATTGGGAAACAGATCCCCCCTCCCCTGCTTCCCCACAGCATTGTGGTGTATTTATGCACCTCCTAGGTTTTCCTTGATATTCTCTGATATTTCCCAAACCTGCTTTGCTCTGGAGTTTTGGGAAAGATCACAGCAAATCCTAAATGTCAGCTGTATGGGTGGAAAGTTCAGATTTTTCCAGTTCAGCCTATGCACCAAAGATTTTCCCTTTTCTATGGTGGTCATCCAGCAGGTGCAAGTGAAGGAGTGGGGAATCAAACCTGGTTCTCCCAGATTAGAGTCCATGCACTTAACCACTACACCAAACTGGGTGTATGGCCCAGCACTTAACCACTACACCAGATGCATATCCCTAAAACATGCAGTGGACACATGCTAGGGAATCACTTGTCTCCCAAGTATATGAAACCAAGAACCGATTCAACCAGCTCTGTCTTTTCTACAGGACCAATACTTTCTACTCCAATCTCCCTGCTGAGTTATGTATGCATGTTCAATTTCCCACTTGTTCAGGCAGCGAACTTTGAATTTTGGATCAAATGGCTAAAGTGGTCCAGAAGAATGGCTGGGATGTGGGGCATGAAGTGCAGAAACTTATGGTGCATAAATCTTTTCATGTTTGCAGTCTTCACTTGTATGTATTCACAGTGACAAACACTGGTAGAATATGTCTGCCAGTCTGGTACAATAATTAGGGGGTCAGAGTAGGATCTGGGAGACCCAGATTCAAATCCCCACTCTGCCATGGAAGCTGGCTGGGTGACCTTGGGCTGGTTACATTCTCTCAGCCTAACCCTAGCCCAAGAAGAAGAACTGCGCCCTCTCTCCTGCCATTTTCTCACTGGAAACTATTGTCTATATGCAGCTTTTATCCCCATTAGGAGAGACGTATAGGTACACACATATTGTTTATATGCAGCTTTTATCCCCATTAGGAGAGACGTATAGGTACACACATATTGTCTATATGCAGCTTTTATCCCCATTAGGAGAGACGTATTTTCCCCAGCATGAGTGGTGGTTCTTTGGTGAGAAAACGGCAGGGCGGGGCAGTGTGGCATCTTCTCCTTGATAAAGCTTCATCAGTAGATGCTGATGGATCTCCAACCCTTCCTCAATAAAACAATCCTGGAGTCTTTTTTTTTTTTAAGTCACTGACATGTAGTCAGGCTTTTTTGATTAAACTTAGAGAATCATGTTTGAAACCTCCCTGCAGGCACAAAGCAAATGTACCAAGGCAAGTATTATACCACAGGATGATTTACACATTATAACTACTTCCCAAAATGGTCATGTTTATAAGGCCAGCTGATTCTTCCCTTGAATTACTTGTCTAGAAATTAATGCCAGACTGGTGAAAAATACCACTAGTATCATTGCCTCCCTGCAAGTGGCATTTGATTACGGAGGTATTAGGATGTTTGCTATGACAGAGCTTGAAAGTTCTTGTTTTAAGAAAACACCTTACCCTCAGGAGAGCAGATCTCCCGCACCACATCAAGTTTGATGCGTTTTAGGGAATCAAACTCATTCACAAAAAATGTCTGGTTTTCCTTTCCAGTTATCTGATCCAGTTGTTCTTTGCTAGCATTCCTGACACCAATAGCATATATCCCAATCCCTTCATTTCGCAGTTCCACTGCTGGTTCAATCACATCATCTTCAGATTCACCATCTGTAATAAGAATGAGGTACTTCGGAACATTGTCCCTAGCAGCCTTCTTAAACAGGTCCTTCATGTACTTTAAAGCCTTTCCCGTTTCAGTACCACGGCCCAACTGCCGGATCTCATTGATGGCTTTCTTTAGTTGTGCCTTTGTTTCGTACTGGCCAATTGCAAACTCCAGGTTTGGAGAACTTTCGTACTGAACAACTCCAACCCGAACCCTGTTGGCACCAACTTGAAACATATCAACCATTTCATTCATGAAGGTTTTCATGTCTGTAAAGTCCTTTGGAAATATGCTGCCTGATCCATCAATCAAGAAATAAATGTCTGCTTCCTCAGTCTGCTCACAGCCTAATAACATAAGAAAAAAGAAGTGAAAGGTAGAACAATATTCATTTATTGCAGCACTGAAAACAAATGCTTAATGTCAACAAAAAAGGGGGAAATGCTGTTAAACAGAAGATTGCAAAATATTACTTACATTTCCAAGACAACAACAAACAGTGGGCGAATAAGAAAAAGCTATTTACAAAGTGATAACAGGACTGTGTAGATTTAACAACTTGGGTTAGGTCCAAACTAGTGTGAGTGTGTGGGGAGAAAATATATTTATTGTACAGGAAGGGGTGCAGGAGGTGTGCTGGTGCCCTACCAGAAGAAAAACAGCTGGAAACTAGCCACTTTTGGGAGGGAAACATGGACATACACATTAGAGAATCACAGCCACAAATATAAGCGGGGGGGGGGGGACAAGAAAGCTGTGTACATGCTGCTACAAATTTTTATACAAAAACCTTATGCAAACTAACACCACTACTACAAATTATAAACCTATACAAAGTACACTATTGTAAATATATTGCTATAAGTTCTACGAGACTCTCTGGAATAATATCTCATTTCGATTCTCAGAGTTTCATCCAAAACTGGAACATGAGTGACCTTATAGAGACAATATATAAAATTTCAGTAAAGGACAGTACCCAGAACTTGTACAGGAAAAATGTTAAAGGGAACCTTATGTATCCTACCAGAAAAAGTTAAAGATTGGTGAAAACATCAATCAAGAGGCAAGCTGTTCAAGCCTTCCCATAGGTACTAACAATCTACAAATACAAAAAATACAAAACAATATATAACATATAATATATATGCTAATATGATGTGATAGGCAGATGACTGGACAAATTCACATTCCTCTGGCCAATCACACTCTCTCAACCTAACCTATCTGATAGGGTTGTTGTATGGATGAAATGGGAAGGATGAACTATGTGACACAGAGGTGACGCCTCACAAAGTATGAGAAAACCACTGGGTTAGCCCTCTGGGTCATCCCGGAAAGCCATCAGTCTGAGTTAACACAAGTTTATTTAGATGATATTATGGGAGTTACAGTGACATAAATTCTTTACCTCCTTTCAGGCTACGGGTCCACACTGGGATTACGAATGCTTGTTCCACAATCTCGTTACAAAGCCGTTTCTTTATCTTCCATTCAATGTCTGGTTTCTTCAAAAACAATTCCATGTTGGTGACATGTTTCCTTGGGGGATGAGTTGCAATTTGCTGTAGCAGGTAGCTCTCTGAGATGTTTTGGATGCCCACAGCATACACAGTGACATCACTACGTCGAAGACTGGATGCAGGTTCAATGAATTTGTCTAATGAATAGCCATCAGTGATCACCACGGACAATTGCTGTACTCCTTGATCCCTCCTGCTACCTGCCTCCTTAGTGAAAACCTCTTTCCTCAGGAAGTCTATAGCAGCACCAGTGTACGGCTGGCCTCCACGGTATGGCAACTTTTTCAGATAGTTCAAGACCTCTAATTTCTCTTCAAATGTATCCAGAGTGAATTCTAATCTTGGCTCATCACTGTAAAGTACCAAGGCAACTTGTACGTTATTTGGACCAATATCCAGAGCATTAATAATTCTGAGTAGAAAAGCCCTGGTCAGCTGGAAATTCTTTTCACCAACCCGGCTGGATTCATCCACAAGGAATGCAATGTCTGCCACAGATGCCCTGGAACAAACTGTGAACAAATGCAAGATAAGGTAGGAAAATAATGTGTTAGATCCTTCTGCAAAGGTGGCTTCTTGGGAGAAAGACTCCTCCAACTGAGAAATTCAAGGAAAAAAGACTTCCTCTAATAGAGAATGTCTTTTTTATGGAGAAGATCTTTCCTTGTTGAAGGCAGCCTTTCTCTGGTGGGAGAAGAGTTGGTGGAGGGAGTCATATGATCCAACTCTGGTCAAGAGGCTTCCAGTCCTTAATTACTTAGGTATGGCTAATATGGCCAGTCTTTCCTAAACAATGCAGAGAATGGACAACCAGAGGGGTTTTATCATTCCAGGGCACACCAGATGTGTACAGTGATGTACAGGACAATTTGGGATAATACTTGAAAGTAACAGATGAGAAAATAAAACCTGGAGGGGACAATTTAGATAAGATTGCTGTCCATGAATGATGCACATGAATTAATCTGAAAAGCGGGGATCAAGACAACATTATTACTTCTGCAGTTCAATCTGCTCCTCCTGAACTTTTTCAAAACATTGCTATAGGCCTGCTAATACGTTACACAGCAGGAAGATACATGGTCCTGGTCACAGCTGTAATCTCTGAAGGGGAGGCTCCTTTGTGAATGTACACATTAGGAGGTCTTTGGCATGTGTGAACTGCATCTGTCTTGAGCACATTGATAACAGCCCCTCTTCACAGATTATGAATACCCCCCAAGAAATAATAGACCTCATTTGGAATACTGTGTATAGGTCTGGTTGCCATATCTTGAAAAGGACATTGCAGAGCTGGAAAAAGTACAGAAGAGGGAAACAAGATGACTAGAGGGTTGGAGCACCTTCCCTATGAGGAAAGGCTGAACAGTCTGGGACTTTCCAGTTTGGTAAAAAGATGACTAAGGGGGACATGAAAGAGGCTTATAAAATTATGTACAGCATGGAGAGAGCTGACAAAGAAAAAATTTCTTCCTCTTCCCAAATACTAGCATTTGAGGGCATACAATGAAGCTGATGGCAGCAGATTCAGGACAGACAAAAAGAAATATTACTTCACACAATGAGTGATTAAAATGTGGAATTCGCTAACAGAGGATGTAGTGATGGCCACAGAAACAGATAGCTTTAAGAGGGGATCAGCAGATTCATGGAGGATAGGTCTATCAGTGGCTACTAGCCATGGTGACTAAACAGAACCTCCAAGTACAGAGGCAGTAAACCTCTGAATACCAGTGCCAGGAGGCGACATCAGAGGAAGGCCTTGGCCTATATGCCTGTTGGCCCTCCAGAGTAACTGGTTGCCCACTGTAGGAGACAGGATGCTGGACTAAATGAACCACTGATCTGATCCAGCAGGGCTCTTTTTACATTCTTGTGTTTTTATGGTCAGCAGCAAACTCAGTTGTCACATACACAAACCATAGCTCAAGAAGCTAAAGAAATGGTGAGATACACCAGTTTTTACTAAGATCCACAGTAGTCATAAACCTATCTTCAAACAACCCATGGCCATTAAACTCTGAAAACCCTGAAAACAGACACATGAAGCTTCCCTATACTGAGTCAGACCATCAGTCCATCAAGCTCAATATTGTCTACTTTGAGTGGCAGCAGAGAGTGGGTGATGTGAACGACTTCTGCCTGAGACCCTGGAATAGGGGCAGTCTTAATGGTTCTGAGGCCTTGAGCAAAAGGCCAGGATAGGGCTCCAGAATCACTATCCCCCCACACTTCGAGGCCAAGCACTGAGTGGTCTTCACCATGGGCGTCAACTACAGGGGGGCTCGAGGGCTCGAGCCCCCGCCCCCGAAATTTCCCGGGGGGGGGCTCAGCCACCCCCAGCAAAAAGGAGCGCCCGGTGGCCAGTCAGCCAGCCGTCGCCACCTCTCCTTCCCCCCCCACCCCTGGCCTGCCCTCCTGCCTCCCTGGGGCGGGGGAGGAGAGAGGCGGCGCTCATCTGTGCCACCCCCGCACGCCCCGAGCGCGAGGCGGAGCAGGAGCCGGGGGCCCGCAAGGGCGATGCGCCGGCCCCCGGCTACAGGCAGCACGCCGCCAGCGCCCGAGGTGAGCAGGGAGAGGGAGGGAGGGGGGCGGGGAGTGCAGCGAGCGGGCGGGTGGGCATGGCCCGGGGGAGGGAGGCGGTGGCGGTGGCTCCCTGGGGTGGGTGGGAGAGTGGTGGGGACATGGTCCCGTGCGCGCGCTTTGCGCGCGCGCACAAGACAGCCCCCCCCCCAGGGATTTAAAAAGTCTACGCCCCTGGTCTTCACCACATGCAAGGCTGGCGGGAGCCATCACCAGTCCCAGAAGCCAGTTGCCCTAGCCCTAGTTGGGGCGGGCACAAATGGCAATAGATGCAAGAGCTTGCTATTTGTCAGTGGGGACTGGGCTGTGGCTGATTGGAGGCTCCCATCCAGCACTGCCCATTAACTAAGATCGCGCCTGCCTTGGAGATCTGCTGCCAGTCAGAGTAGATAGTACTGACCTTGATAGATTAATGTTTTGATTCAGGAAGCTTTGTGTGCTCAACCTGATACATATTTCTGTTTCTCACACATTTATACCATCAGCAGAGGAGGGGGTGTGCATGAATTTGGTCTCGAACATGTAGTTCTCTCATCTATAAATACAACTGTACCTCCTGGAACCTCTGCAACCAGAGCATCCTCGAACTCTTGCTGAGCTGGTCCATCCAAAATATCTTCAACATCCTTGTGAAATTGACTGACACTCTGCTCATCATTGACTTGGAAAACCCAGGGAGAGGTAGCAACCATATGCAGTTCTTCCCTGTCAGAATTTGAGACACCAACAGTTATGACATTTACTCCTGTTTCTTTCAGTTCCTGAGCAGGTTCTGTGACATCATCTTGAGATTTCGCTGAGGTGACCACCACAGTGTATTGGGGTGTTCCTTGGTTCAGTCGACTCCCAGCTTCTTCAGTAAAATAAGTATCACGCAGAAATCTCAAGGCACTCCCTGTCTGCAGAGGGCCTCCCAGGAATTGAACACTGCTCTGGATGTGATTGAGAACATCGTCCTTGTTCTCATAAGTTTTCAGCAGAAATTCTACCTGCCCATCTCTGCTGTATTGTGCAAAGCCAATTCTGTATTTGTCAACCCCAACATCCAGTTGTTCAACAATCTGGGCAATGAATATTTTTATTTCTTCAAAGGCAGAAGATTCCATTGCATCAGAGGAGTCCACAAGGAAAACAACATCACCATAGTGCTTTAAAGAATATGGAGAAAAAGAGATTACAGATTCTATTTTTTAAAAATATTGTAAAATTTACTAATTTTTTTATGTTCACTGAAAGTATTGTTATTGACAAATTGTACAAACAGTATTGCTGAAATGCATGAAAAGATTCCCATATTCCTCTTAAATTTCTGACAATACAGTGATTGTTCTGGGCATTTAGCAGGGGTAACTGGATGTGGGGGAGAGGTATTTGTGAATTTCCTGCATTGTGCAGGGGGTTGGGCTAGATGACCCTGGAGGGTCATCCTGGCCCCACTACTGGACCTTCTGATGGCACCTGGTAGTTTTGGCCACTGTGTGATAGAGTGTTGGACTGGATGGGCCACTGGCCTGATCCAACATTGGCTTCTCTTATGTTCTTATGAGGTCCCTTCCAACTGTATTATTCTATTATTCCACCATCAGTTCTGCTTTGTTCCACTGTATCTCATGAAGTATGCTTGCACACAAAAGCTTATACCGTGAATAAAACTTTGTTGGTCTTAAAGGTAGTGCTGGACTCAAATTTTGTTCTGCTGCTTTAGACCAACATGGCTATCCCACCTGAATCTATGTTCAACATACTATCAGGATATGATGAAAACAGCTTTTGGATGAGAATTTATACCCAAAATACACGTAGAATCAAAGTCCTTTGGAGAGCTGGACCATCCCCTCGGGCTGGCCAGCTGTAAGAACCTAAGGGGAGGCCAACAAGATCAGGCTAAGGGTCCATCTAGTTTATTAGCCAGTTCCCAATAGTGGCCAGTCATGAGTCAGCTATTGGCCTTCACAGCTTAGCAATTTGACAGACTTTGGCTGCATCCACAGAGCAAGGATTCTCCATTTCCCTGTTATTGCTGCTGTAAATGCACAGACATTCACACTGGGAAAGACAATCCAGATGGTCAGCCATGTTGATCTGAAGCAGTAGAACAAATTTAGAGTCCAGTGGCAGCTTTAAGACCAACAAAGATTTATTCAAGGTATGAGCTTTTGTGTACAAGGCACACTTTTTCAAATATTTGAAAACTGGGACACTGGGAAAGGAATGTCTACTCTGGTGGTTTATGAGCACTTTCCTCCATCAGTTGCTGTTTTCCGTACCTTTCCTGCTTCTGTAACCATAGCACTGGGCTGGGATTTTTTTAAACAATTCTAAAAAACCAGCAATTGCTATTGTACTTTACCATAACAATGTTGCAATTTATAGCCACAATGTACTAATTCCTCTGAATTCTCTGCTATGTATTCCCAAATCTCCTTGTGGTTCAGTCTCTATCTGATAACCTCAATTAATCTCCTGTAAAACTGAAATAATAATGATTACAAGAAACCGTTTCTTGTGAGGATTAACAGAAGAAAACAATGTCACTCACTAAGGCTACAGAAACAGATGGGCAATAAAATTAAATTGACTATGAATTCCATTTTCATTAGGGCAAATCACTTTCAACCTCTAATCAGTCCTCTGAAAAAAACCAAACGTAAGCATATCACATTTGGGGTTTATTTCTATCCCTTGCCAAGCTGGAAAGAACAAAACTATGCTCTGAAACTAGAAAACTAACATAAACTTACATGAATTTTAAAAGAACATCTTAAAACATCTAAAATTAATAATTTCTAACTTTTTTTTTGTACCTTGGGATATTTTTCTACCCCAAGAAACCCTCTCTCTGTGAATGAAAAGGGTCATCACATTATCTCTCCAGAACACTTTAAAAGGGTTTCTTGGGGCAGTATTTCAGGAAAAAAAGAACTCATCGGACATTTTTGTTTACTCTAACATGTTACATGAGCTGGGGTTAAAAAGCTACCCTCAATGGCAAAATGCATATTTTTTGCAGTTGATTTCTACCCTGGGTTTTTTTGTTTGTTTGTTTTCAGAGCATAAACTGTAAAGTAGTTGATAGCTATACTCCTGGACATTGTTTACTACCCTAAATTACAGGGAGCAGTCTTAAGGGGAAAAGGTTCTAGACCCACTATTCTCTGCATTCTTGCCCCCTCTCCCAATACAACTAGGGTAGCTGATTCACCTTGAGGTTATATTTAGTCTACTATATTTAGTCTACTGTTGTGAGGAGGGGAAGAGAAAGGAGTTTGTAAGCCGCTCTGAGACTCCGATGGGTAGTGAGGGGTGGGGTATAAATCCAATCTCCTCTTCTTCTTCCTGAAAATTATCTCCCTATGTTTTGAATGCTGTTCCTTCTTTCAGCCTCATTATGTATGAATGGCATCATGGAAATCACCATGGCTAACAGTAAATGCAACTAACATATCTGGATCTTCATAGTCTCGTGGTAAATTTAAACACCAATACAGTATCGAAGTGGCTACCAAAATGTCAACATGTACAGCAGTTCCACTTACCTTTAATTTGGCTCTCCACTTCAAAGCACACAGTTCGGAGAAAATTTCTAGGGAGATCTTGAAGGATATCAAAACTGTCAATATTGAACAAGAACTTATCAGAAGGCTTGCTGGCGATTTCCTGAAGCTGTGTGGTCGTGCGGACACCAATTCCCACAACATAAACAGAGATTCCTCTTGCCCTCAGTTTGCTGGCTGGTGCTTTGACTTCATCATTAGATTTTCCATCCGTGATGAGAATGAGCACCTGGGGGATGTTTTCCTGTATTCTGCTTCCAGCAGATTTGGTGAAGTATTTGGTCCTGATGGAATCTAATGCAGCACCTGTGTGAGTACTTCCATGCCGCAAGGTCAAATTCTGTATATGTTCCAGAATGTCGCTTTTCAGAGAATACTGATTTAGCAGAAACTCCTTGAAGGTATCGTGGCTGTACTGAGCCAGACCAATTCTAACCTGGTCACTGCCGACATCAAGACTGGAGACCAGGATGGTAAGGAAGTTTTTCACCGTCTGAAAATATCCCTCACCAATGCTGGTTGAACTATCCACCAGGAATACAATGTCAGCCACAGTAGCTTTCCTGCACACTAAATGAAGAAAGAAGAAAGAATTGGAAAGGCTGTTTATTCCTTTTACTTCTGGCTTTGGGGGGGGATGGGGACAATGTGACCTTTCCTTGGCCAACCCAAATTAGAATTGGGGGTGGGGTTACATTCAGGCCTCAACAGCATCTTGTCCCAGCTAAGTTCAGCACAACTTCCCATCTAAAAGATCAGTGTAACTAACTGTCCCAGCACTAGTGATTCTCAGAATGCTCTAATGGCTCTTGTTATGTTGCGCACGATATCACCACTGTTCCCCACAATAGCTAATGTTGCCTTGTACCAAGTGACCCAGCCTGCAAGTCATTTCCTTAGGCCATCAAAGGGAATCTAGTCCCAAATCTTATGGATTGCTGCTGTGCAGGAAATGTTCCATGGAAATGCTTTTGAAATGTCACTGGTGGCACCACAGATAATTGATATGGGCTTTCAAGGAAAGACACAGGAACAAGAGCTTGCATTAATCCTGCAAATGTATGTTTCTGCATTGTTCCACGTGGTTTGCTTTCAGCCTAATAAATTCACGAGCATTTTCTTCAGAAGGTTTTTCCAAAAGGCACATTTGGTTTAAACTGAATCTGTTCCAGTTCTGGGATGTGTTACTGACATTAACAAGAGAGACAACCAAAATGAAGACCTTTCCAGTGTCAGGTATGAAAATACCCTTATGGGTAATTCATCTCACATAGGATTTACTAGGATAGTTTGGGAAATGGGGTTGGATCCAAACCAAATTTTCCACTTACAGGCCAGTGTGATTCCTACCAATTCCCCCTTCCTGCTGCAGATCCCCCCATGTAGCCCCTTATTCTGTTCCTGGGTCCTCTGCCCCACAGGAGCAGCATTTCAGTGAGCTCAATGGGCTGCAGAAGGAGGGGGAGGCAGGGAAGTTCTGTTATGCTGATGGAGGTGCCTTCCATTAGTGGAAAATTTGGTTTGAATCCAACCCAGGAGTTATAACACTGCAACAGATTCCCTCCTCTGTCTATGGAACTAGCCCCTGATTAAGGTGATAGGTAAATGGTCAATGAACTCAGATTTTGTGATCTGCTTATCTCCTTGCCAATAAGCAAGACTGTTCCCCCAGACCTTTGCGGATTTACCTGGAGCCACCTGGCTGATTTGTCGAGAAGCTTCCTCTGCTGTAGTACAAAGCACCTGAAGTATATTTTGGGATATACCCTGAAGAGCAGCAAAATCTGCCACACTGTAGACATGCATTTCATCTGGGTCACTAGCAATTTCCTGAAGCTCAGACAAAACAGCTTCTTTGATGCCTACGGCGTAAAGTGTGATGCCTGTATTTTTAACTGCCTCCGCCGGTTCGCGGATATTATCCTGCGCTTGCCCATCTGTTATCACCACTGCAATCTGGGGGATGCCTTCATTGCGTCGACTCCCAGCCCTTTCATTGAACTGTGTGTCCAGCATAAACTGCAAGCTCTCCCCTGTTTTAGTCCCCCCGCCTTTGTAATGCAAGTTTTGTATTTTGTGCAAGATGTCTTCTTTGCGCTGGTAAGTGTTCAAGAAGAACTCGTTGCGGGGTTGATCACTGTACTGAATCAGACCAATCTGGACTTTATCTTTCCCGATGTCAAAGTTATTAACCAAAGTGTACAGGAAGTCTTGAATGATTTTGAAGTTATCCTGCTTTATACTCCATGATCCATCCACCAAGAACACAAGGTCTGCAACAGAAACCTTCCTGCAGACTGAAAACACACGTTACAACATGCTTCCATTCTTAATAAAGGTAATAAGTAGTTTTAGGACAAGCAAAAGATAGTACTGCATTACACGATTGATGGATATGGGGGCTACTTAGTTGGATGGGTTTTTTTAAAAAAAGCCTAATTCATGGTGGATAGAGCTTTAAACATTTTGAGCCATACTAGATAACTGGTCATTTGGGGCTGGAGTGAGGTGGAGCAGCGCTCTGCCAGCCCAGGAGTGGGCGTTAGGGCAGCCACGGGCCAAATCAGATTCTCTGATCTGATTCAGCTTGCCACCGAAATTCGGTGGCAGCTTTAAAAGCAGCTGGTGAGGGAAAGGCTCCAAACTTACAGGGTAGCTGCTGGAGCCTTTCCCCCAAATACCAACCAAGTTTCAAGACGATTGGACCAGGGGAACATTTTTTCCCACCATAGAGAACAATGGAGAGAATGGGGGCAACCTGTTTGGGGGCCCGTAGAATTGGACCCCCTGGTCCAATCTTCTTGAAACTTGGTGGGTATTTCGGGGAGAGGCTCCAGCAGCTTACCTGCAAGTTTGGAGCCTCTCCCTCAAACTGCCTCTCCTCCAGCATCTCATATACCCTATGAGTTTTTGCCATTGACTTCAATGGTCCATAGGGTATAATGGGGCTGAACCTGATATTCAGCCGGTGATGTCAGGGGGCATGGCATATGCTAATGAGTTATGCTAATAGGTATGCTAATGAGCTCCTGCACCTCTTTTTCTACAAAATGACCCCTGCTAGCCAACATGTTTAGAAGCAGCATCTTTCAGAATGCTAAATGCTGGGGGCACACAGCAGAGAGGCCTGTCTCCTTCATGCTCTGCTTCACTGTTGAAAACATGATGTTATACTTAGGGATGCCATCTTCCCAGTGGGACATGGGGGTCCCCCGGAATTACAGCTCATCTCCAGACTACAGAGATCTATTCCTCTGGAGAAAATGGATGCTTTGGAGGGTGGACACTTTGGCATTGTTCCCTGCTGAGATCCTACCCCTCCCCAAACCCCGCCCTCCTCAGGCTCTACTCTCAAAATCTCCAGGTATTTTCCAACCTGGAGCTGGCAATCCAGTTATACTAGATATATGCTCCAGAACTTTTCTTAAGTTTGTTATCTAATTACAGTTTCAGGGACTTTGTTGGGGGAGGGGGAATTGCAAAGCAAACTCACAGCCATGGCACACATATCTGAAGGACGGTTCTTTCCACATGTCCCCTTGTGCTACAACTGCAGTCTTCTGGTTGTTTTCCTACTTAAGGTGTCCCACTTGATGTCTACAAGAGCCTGTTCTTTCTCTACAGGGGCTCCCACCATGTGGAAGGGAGACACCACCTTTAGAAGGTTTTAGGAGGTGACGTAAGGCTGTTTCATTTGCAAAGGCTCTTAGTATAAGTGTAGTTGTTTTCTTGAGGAAGGGGGTTAACTGAGGTTTTATTGAACTTTGGAATTGTAATCTTGGAATTGCAAGCCAATTTAAGCCATGAAGGAATGGCAGGATATAAATACTTCAATAAATTGAGTCCATTCAAGAAAGTTCAGACTTAAAGATTTTTGTCTCAGTAGGTTAGCCATCCCAGCAGTTTTCAGTGAAACCATATCCTAAATACTACCATAACTTACAGGACACGATAGGGTAGTATTTGTGTTTCTTCATTTGAATTGGCGGGATAATATTATCTCAAGAAACCTTTATTTATTCATTTACTTCAGTCTGCCTTTCTTGTTGAAGGTGATGATAGATGATGGAATTAGCAAACAATGCAGTAAAACCCACTATGATACAGACAATAAACTGGATTGCGACATTAGAGAATTACATCATAAAAACAAGTATACTATATCCAATTAGCAATGTGTTGTTTTCAAATTGCCTAAAGATTTTCACAGAAATTAAAACCACCACCCTGTTTCCTTTATAAAAATGCCCTCTGGACATTTCTGTTTTATTACTCTTTCTTTAGTGGAACCTTTCTTTGGATTTAATTCTATGCAGAGTTACTCTGGTCTGAATGTTGCCTTTCATGGTACAATGGAAGTATGGGAACATATATATGAGCAAGGAGAAAGCAAATCATTTCTAGGGCTGCTCCGCTACCTTTAACTGTTGCATAGCATCAGAATGTCATCAGGTGAGGCTGTCAACAATATTAGACATAGAAGTTCCTTCTGAGGGGGGGAAAATACAGTGGGCGATTTCACACTTGCCGTTTGCCTCTCATTCTCTCCAGGGTTTTTTCCTCCAGAGTATATTCTTTTCATCTGCCCCTCATCTGCCCCACAGTGTCCATTTCGCTCATACAGACTGCCACGTGGCTTCCATTGCCCCCCTCCCATTCCCCTCCCATCTCCCCACTCGCTCCTCTCCCCTTCCCTCCTCCCTTGTTTTTTTAAAAAACGCATGCGCGATTGTGTTATTTTGTTATGATGAAATGAGGCTTCCAGTCCCCCCTCCCATCATCCCACTCGCTCCTCCCCCCTCCCTTCATCCCTTGATTTTTTTTTTTAAATGCAGGCACGATTGCGTTATTTCATTTTAATGCAATGACGGTGGACATGGATAGTGTGAGCAATGGTCATGCGAGTTGTAGAGGGAATGCTATTTGCTACTGAAATTTAAACTATTTTGCTGTTGTGAGTTGATATGCACCTAATGGTGTCTGGATTAAGATGTCCGTAGTTGCCTTCCTCTTCCCAGAATTCAATACTTCCCTCCTTCCTATTCAGATTTTCCCACCGCTGTTGCTTGCCGCACAATGATTGGTCGACCATACAGCCTGGCACTGTGATTGGTGGCGTGTCTGCTCTATCATCAAAATGTCGGGCGTGTTGCCAGCGGGATCTCAGGCACAAAATGGTGGATAAAGCCTTTACAGCCATGGTGCCCTATATGCATTGCAATTTCATTCTAACAAAATGTGGCCCATTTGAAAGATAAAATACCGGCACCAGTAAGACGGTTTCCCCTTGTTTATTTGTATGCATTACTGCTTTATTTTACGGATCAAAAAAATCTTTCGCCATGCCGCTTGAAGCAACCCATTTGTGCAGTTCCCTCCACCGAAGATACTTTCTCTGCAATTTTATTTTAAAATTGTGTTATGAAACTTATGAAGGTTTTTTTGCCGGAAAAACTTCCTTGGCAGAGCTCCCCAGCCGTGGAGCAGCATGTGGACTGGCCTCCCGTCTCCCTCCCACATGCTCTGGCTGCCATCCTCCATCCATCCTGCCACCGGCTGCAGGAGCACTCGGGGCGCTGGATGCTGGATGCCCACCATGGGGCGGGCCAGATGGAGGACGGGCGAGTGGGCGTGTTTTCATCTCGGCTTCTCCACCGGAGCAAACAGAAAAATCCTCTAAAAACAGGATCTTCTAGCTCTGGGGAAGCTCCAGAGCAGTGTCGCGATACTCCTGATCAAACTGTGAGCCCGGAGCAACTGGTGGGAAATCGACCAGAAGCTCCTGAGCAAGCATCAGGGCAAACGCTAGTGCGAAATCGCCTAGTGAGTTACCAGTTCAAAGACAGTTTTATTACTGACCTCAGTGGCAGGTGGGCTACACTCAATGCCTACTGCTATTTCTATTAAAAGGCAACAGGAATTGTATCACTGATCCTACTGAGTGCCGAAATAATATGAATGCTTCATTACCCGTGGTTTGGGCAGCAATGGGGCACAGTGTGGTCAAAAACACAAGAATGAAAACTTGGTTCCAGTTGTCCATCCTGAACGCACCCCCTAGACAATAAAATAAAACAAAGTAAAATAACTGGAAACAACAAGCACCCATTAGGTGTACTGAAAAATACGCTCCCTGTCAGATTTGTCCAAAAGTTTCTAATTCTCTATGCCATTCAGAAGAGAAGCCATGTTATAATGTCTGTCAGAACAGGGGGACAGAGACAGGAGTGGAAAGATTAAATATTATCTCATTTTTATTACCGCATTTGCTTTCATGGCCTACATCTTTCTTTCTAAGGCGTATGTAGTGTATGTCTGCTCTAGATGGACCTTACAGTGAAACTCCATGCACAACTACTTGGAAACAAATTTCATCATTTCAGTGGGGCTTACTCCCAGGAAAGGTGACATAGGACTGCAACTATATGAGGTCATGAAGAAAAAATGTAAGCAGCAGGGTCAAAAACCCCTCTGAATTATTATGATGGAAGATCTAAGGAATTAGAAACCTTTGGATAAATGGGATAAGGCATCGTCCATTCACATATATAAGTAATGACCTGCTATTGCATTCATCAAATAATGGACACATATGCACAAATGACTATCATAAAAGAGAAGAAGAATCAAAGAATATTAATCTTTTCTGTAACCAGGCAGTAGAGTCATTAAGATCTCCTTTTGGTCTTTTGGCAGTAGCAGGCCAGCTGGTGAATACAATGTTTACAGCAAATATTTATGGTAATTAATAGAAAGGAAACAGTCTCAGAAGTAAACATGACTAATGAAGCCCTTCGGACAAAGGTTAAAATTATTTATAGGGAGCCAAACGATCAGAATCTACCTCCCAAAGATAAAATGTTTATTAATAACAAAGTAATCCAGCAGGAGCCAGATGTGAAACCACTGGAACACACGTGCAAGCAAGCAGGGTTTTTGCATTTCAGAAGCTCCTCAGGTCTGGCCACCTGAAATGACTGGATACTGATCTACACTGCATTTCTTTTATGGAAACCAGACAGAGAAAACAATTCCAAAAGCACTGGGACCTTGCTTTACCATAAGTCAAAGCATGTCCCAAGTACATTCTGTCCTTTGAAGCCTACTTACACAAATCCCTGTGCAAAACTAGACAAGCCGTAATGCCTTATCTAAAGACTTGAAAGGTGTTCCCTTTCATATGTGATTTGAAAAGGCAGAGGCAAGAGGCAAGATGACTAACGTATAGCTGTTTGCAAGTATGCAAGACCTTCTCACTGCTTGACCATAAAGTAGGGTTGCCAGATACCCCCTGGCCACCAGCAGGGAATTGGGGGGGGGGGGGGGGTTTATCATATCCAGGTAGGGAAGCTTCCAGAGATTTGGGGATGGAGCCTGGAGAGGACAGGGACCTTAACAGGATACAATGCCACAGAGTTCATCCTCCAAAGCATTTGGGTTGCCATCCCCACAATGGGGGCAGGGGTTTACCCACTTTCAGGGGGCCCAACCACCCACTACTCAGCTGGCTGGTGGGGGAGACCCACCACCAAGCAGCCCTGTCCACGCCAATGTGTCCAATTCAATTATGTCACCTGGAGTTTTTTTTCAAATGCTGGAGCATCCCCCCCCACAACATGCCCTGTGTGATGACATCACCTCCATAGAGTTGTAGCGATTGGTGTAGTGGTTAAGTGCACGGACTCTGGGAGAACCAGGTTTGATTCCCCACTCCTCCACTTGCACCTGCTGGATGACCTTGGGCAAGCCATAATTCTGGCACAGCTGTTCTTGAAAAAGAGCAGTTCCTGTCAGAGCTCTCTCAGCCCCACCAACCTCAAAGGGTGTCTGTTGTGGGGAGGGGAAGGGAAAGGAAAGGAGTTTGTAAGCCACTCTGAGAATCCTTTGGGTAGTGAAGGGCGGGGTATAAATCCAATCTCTTCTTCTTCTTTTATAGAGATGCCAGGTTACAGCTGGGACTTGGAGATTCCCCATAATTACAGCTCACCTCCTAGCTACAGAGATTAGTTTCCCTGGAGAAAATGGATGCTTCATAGGGTTGCCAAGTCTTTATTTTGTTCCAGCGGGAGGGGGCTCCCTTCTTTCTGGAGTCTTCGGCAACGCACACTAAACTCTGTAGCTTGGAGGTGAGCTGTAATTCTGGGGAATCTCCAGGTCCCAGCTGAAGACTGGCATCCCTACTATAAAGAAAGGAATGGCAAGTACAAGAAACATACATTGCAGTGAAATTTCACTGGTCCAGTCACATGCCTTCTTGTGATCAATTCAAAGTACCAAGTGAAGATTCCTTTCTTGTTCATGGCACAATGCTGAAGCTCTAGTTTCCAGTGAGAGTTGTCCGTCTGCCTCTATCACTGCCTTCCACCAGCAGATGAAGACTTGTCTTGTTGACTTCCTTGCAATAGCCTAGCAGGGCAGGCTCTATCACTTGGCCAACTAGGCGGCTGCCTAGGGGCGCAGCTGGCAAATGGGGCGGTGGAGAGACTGAGAGAGACTCAAACCAGGAGATAGTATGCTTTATGCAAACCATGATTTACCATTATATCTGAATGCAGCTTTCCATTCAGGCTAAGAACCAAACTTAGCCTTGGGCCAATGCAGATAGACTTGTAGGCTCTGCGGCCAGCCGGTGAAGGTGGCTGCTGGCAGAGCTGGAGAGCTTGTGAGCTCAGGCGGGTGAGTGGGTGCTGGGGCTGGGGGAGGGCATCCCTTGTGGGCAGGTCTCCAGCAGTGGAGAGGGCGGCTCTGCAGTGGGGGGGCACTACAAGGCAGCCTCGCTGGGGGGGGGGGCGCCACAAGGTAGGCTCGCCTAGTGCATAAAAAACCCTGGGGCTGGCCCTGTAGCCTAGTCAAGTATTGTTACTGTTATCCCCAGATTCGAAGTTATTGTTATCCCCAGATTGGAAGTGGAGGCCAAAGCCCTAGAGACATGTGATTTACTTTAGCGTTACCTAAAAAGTTTATGGCAAAGATGAGATTTGAATTAGCAACCTCCTGGGTCTTCTTAGCTGCTCTGCTACCCCAATTAAGTTACATACTCTTGGGATAGTGGGCATGAGATCTTGTTATCTTCAACCACACTGCTGTTGCTGGCCATCTGCTCAGCTGTTCAGCAGTCAACTACTGTAACAAGTTTCCACAACCAGCTTGAATATGGGGTAGTTAGTCTACATACCGTAGTGAAATAGATACAGGTTGCAGATCTATTTTCAGAGCTTTGTTAGTTACCAAGGTTTTTGCCACATCTCACTGGAAGTCTAACAATAAAAAAGTTATTTAATGACACAATTTCACCATCACCTTATATACAAGACAATTAACAGAACTGTCTCATCCTAAGAACTACATATATGTGAAGGCACACATATTTTGCTGGTGAAGCAATGCACTATTAATATCACCCTACTGTAAGTTTTTCTAACACCATCATTCCCCCCCCCCCATCAGCTTTTTTTCTAAAGCGGTCTATGCTATGAATTACGATCTATGTACATGGTATTTCTGAACTGCTTTCAGAGCAGCAATGCCATAGAATAAACATCCAAGACCGCAATGTTAAATCTATTACTTCAGAAGAATAACTTGGATTAGAAATTCAATTACTGAGGATTTAAAAGTTCAGGACCACACAAGTGAGCAGATGTCAAGTAAAATTCCAGCATCAGACTTTGTCTGGAAAAGGGCTTACTTTACAAGTAGGGAAAGCGAAGTGTCTATGAACAAGTGAAGAATTCATTTAAAATATGACACATGAAGCTAGATTGTTAATAGGGCATGGCTGGGGCACTCCATTGTCCAGAAAGGAGAGTGGAGGGCAGAAGTCCAAATGAAATCTTCAACAACTGAGACACCGCAAAAGTAAAACTACTGACTACCCACCTCAGTCTTAATTGTGGGGACCCAAAGCAGCTTATCATGTAATTCTCCCCAACTCCAGTTTTTTTCACAACAGCAGCTCTGCCTAAAGTCACCCAGCAAGTTTCTTTTTTTTTTTTTTATTAATAATTTTTCTTTTATAACAACGTAACCAACAATAGATTATAATACAGTGCAATTTACACATAAACATAATAAACTTGTATTATTTTTTACATTATAAACACCTCACTAAATTAACAATATAACGTAGTTGAAGCTTTATTTCACAAAAATATCATTTTCTGATAGGCTTGGTTCGCTGGAAGTATTTTTTTCTTGGTTAAATAAGTTATTATTGTAAACCATATAGTGACAACTTTCTTTTGATATAACCTTGGAGGACTATCACTGGTTAAATAAGATAGCTTTGATAAAAGAAAATAATTCCACAGCTTTTGCTGCCACTTAACTATTGTTGGAGCAGATGTTTCTATCCATCTACTAGCAATAAGATTCTTAGCTACTGTTAGTAGTATTGAAATCTTTACCTTTTCAGTTTGTATTAATTTTAAATTTCCCCAGTGTTCTAATAGAATAACTTCTGGTTTCATTGGTAGATTGTTTCCGGTAATCTCTAAAATACAATATAGGATTTTTTTCCAAAACAGCGCAATTTGCGGACAGTCCCACCAACAGTGCATAAAATTAGCTCTTTGGCCACATTTCTTACAGTTTGGTGAGAACTCGCTATTTATTCTATTAGAAATAGTGGGGGGAATATACCACCTTGATATTATTTTAAATGACTGGAACTTGATTGCATATATTTTTGACATTATACTAGGAGCTGACCATATGTCCAACCAATCTTCACCCAGCAAGTTTCCATAGCAGAATGGGGATTCAGTCTGGCTCTTTCACTGTTATACCACCCTGACATGTGCTTTTCTTCTGCCTTGATAGTAGATGAATAGTGGCTACTTTTCAGAATTCTTTGAGTGAGGAAGGTGATGAGGTAGCTTAGAAGTGACGGGTAAACTCTAAGGGATTGTAAGGGCAGAAGAGGCTGTGGCTGCTGAGGGCCTGCTGCGTGGGAATTGGTGGGAAATGAGAATCAACAGAAGCAGTACAGAGAAGGGTGCTGGTGTTAAGTGTAAACAGGGGTCATTTGGGGCCAGATCTAGGCAGAGCAGAGCTCCGCCAGCTCAGAAGTGGCCACTAGGGTAGCCACGGGCCGAATCGGATTCTCTGATCTGATTCAGCTCGCCGCCGAATTGCCACCGAAATTCGGCGGTGGCTTAAAAAGCAGCTGGAGGGGAGGCGGTTTGAGGAAGTGGATAGCTGCTGGAGCCTCTCCCCCAAATACCCACCAAGTTTCAAGAAGTTTGGACCAGGGGGTCCAATTCTACAGGCCCCCAAATAGGTTGCCCCCATTCCCTCCATTGTTCTCTATGGTGGGAAAAAAGTAATGTTTTTTTCCCACCATAGAGAACAATGGAGAGGATGTAAAGGCACAGGTAGGTTGAAAGTGTGATTGTAATTCAGCCTCCAACTCTGCCATCCATTGATTCAGAAGCCCAGTACAAGCACCTATAAGTGCCTGTTTTTCACACATCAGACAGATACCTTATTTCTTCCCAGAGGTCCGTTGGGGCCGGAGCAAGGCGGGGCAAAGCTCCGCCAGCTCAGGAGTGGCCACTAGGGCAGCCATGGGCTGCTGCCAAATTGCTGCCGAAATTCGGCGGCAACTTTAAAAGCGACTGGAGGGGAAGGGGTTTGAGGAAGAGGCTCCAAACTTGCAGGGTAGCTGCTGGGACCTCTCCTCCAAATACCCACCAAGTTTCAAGAAGATTGGACTAGGGGGTCCAATTCTACGGGCCCCCAAACAGGTTGCCCCCATTCCCTCCATTGTTCTCTATGGTAGAAAAAAAGGTAATATTTTTTCCCACCATAGAGAACAGTGGAGGGGATGGGACAACCTGTTTGGGGGCCCATAGAATTAGACCCCGTGGTCCAATCGTCTTGAAACTTGGTGGGTATTTCGAGGAGAGGCCCCAGCAGCTACCCTGCAAGTTTGGAGCCTCTCCCTCAAATCCCCTTTTCTCCAGCCCCTCATATACCCTATGAGTTTTTGCCATTGATTTCAATGGCCCATAGGATATAATGGGGCTGAAACTGACATTCCCTTTCTGACACACTTCCAGTGATGTCAAGGAACGTGGCATATGCTAATGAGTTATGCTAATGAGTTATGCTAATGAGCTCCTGCAGCTCTTTTTCTACGAAAGGACCCCTGTTTCTTCCCTTCTGTTTTTTTACACATACAGTATAAAACAGTGGGGAAAGCCTGGAAAGTAGCATGAATTGAGCCACAGTCACCTTATGCAAGCCACTTCCCCTCCCACAACGTGAGGATAATACCCAGTTACAGGTTTTGTTTTAGGGATTTCAAGGGAAAGCATGTAATATACTTCACTCAAAAAGTGCCAAGTGTAATACACTCAAATGCTAACTTACAAACTGCATTCAGATGTCATGAACAAGTTCTTGATGTGAATGAGCCAGCAACCCTCCAGCTTCTGTGCTCTCCTTCCCTCTCCTCCCATGCCAAACCAAGATTGAAGATTTCCTAGTTTAGGCAATCTTTGATCTAATCACAATTTGTTGTGACATTTAATAATTCAAAAGTCTCAATGACTGGGCTTTTTTCTTACCCACAAACAAGGATTCTAAATCACTGTGCAGAATCCCAGTTTATGGACAAGAAGTATGTCCCAGTTTGTTGAAGCATCAATATTCAGACGTCACTCACAACCAACTCTGGTTGGGTCAAAGTTTTTTAAACCAGAAAGTCTTCAAACGTGGCTCATTGTGCTAGGGTGAAAATGAGGAGTGAGAGGAAATGGAGGCCAAGGAGTTTTAGTTTTTGTGCAAGGAGTTATTTTCTTGTGATGTCAACAACTGTCTTCCAGTCTAAGCTGACAATAAATCCCATGTTTATAGTTTGTCTCCCAGAATGTTTCACTCTGAAAGCAGAAATCCTTCCTCTAGTGCAGATTACTATTGATCATCAACTGTTTTTCTTCAAACTTCATAATAAAAGGTTCACTAAATAAAAATCTAGGCGAAAACTGGATCTCTCCCCATCCACATGAATTGGTGGTAAGTATCCCCAGACTCTGAGGAAACCGCTCATTTTAATACATACACAAAAGATGGTGGTAGACAATCCCGCTCTTTGAGGAAATGGCTCACTTTAATAATTTTTCATAAACATGCAATTCTGCAAGAACTTCCCCCCCTGAATTTGCAAGCAGTTCTCCCTAAGAAATCCCAAATATTTTTTAAAATAATATCTATTAATAAGGAAAGCAACATTACTGTTATGTAAGAAACATGGAACTGTTTTATTTAATTATTTCCAGAAGTTACATAAGTCGTTCTGGCAGCAGCACTGAGGATATGCAGTGTGAAGGCACAAGCCAAACATTGGGCACCTCTGCATTATAATCGTATTCAAGGGACAGCTTTGTGGCGGAAGATGTTCCTGCTAGGGCAATACCTAATACCCTGTTCATAGGCATGCATGAGCCAATCACACTTATTTAGATCCAATTGATTTCACTGAGGGGAGATTAACACCCATACTTAATTTTCTAGGTACTTAAGGTTGGCTAAACCTGAGTAACACTCCGTCATTGGCACTGATTCCCAGTCAGTGGGACTCTGCAGCTGCCTGTGCTTATCATTCTCAATGTTATAGATTTTGCCTTTCCTGATGAAGGAATTTCCTACTTTAACAACTTCATAATCAAAGGGTAGTAAATACATGACAGTACAATAGCCATTGTATCGTACCAATCATGTAAACATACACATACACACATTTAGGCATCATGATTATATCTTTATGAATACACAGCTCTTACAATTGATTTTACAAACCTTGCACAGCTGTTCAAAGTTTGCATAGCTGTTCAAAACCAAATTCCCATTCTTCAAAAGAAAAGACAAAATCAAGCATATTAAAATGTGTGTGACATTTTAATATGGTCCATGTCACTCACAAAAATGGCTTTTGGAATAAAAAACAATTTAAAAAATATTTTACCTATGAAAACCAGTAGTTTTGAAATTGTGAGATCTAGAAAAATACTGCTTTATCAGTGCAATTTTAAAAACACTTTCTTGGGAGGAACCACACTGACTGGACCTGCTTTCTCTCTAAAAGGAGTATAGATATTGTACACCTGCTACCTCCAGATTTGCATCTAAGGGCTTCATGGGAAGCACATAGGACCACTTCTTATACCCAGCATTATGCATTTCTGTGTGCTGTACTCGCATCTCTTATTTTTTAGTGTATGTTTATACACTAATGACTTACATTTGCATCTAGTTTTCATTACATTTTCTGTGAACTGAACAATGAGCATCATTCTGTCTGAGGCAAGTTTATATCCTACTGTCTAAATAAATATGAATTCAGTGTTCCCTCTAAGCTGAGTTTTTAGCTTCCAGCTCACACATTTTTTGCTTAGCTGAGGAAGGATGGCTCCAGTGCAAACTAATTGATGCAGTATCCAAATCGCTTGCTCACAACTTTGATGCCAGTAGGTCACAAAGAATTTCTGCACACAAGACTCCACAGCTGAGAGGGAGCATTGATTATGACTCTTCCTCTTACCTGGATATGCTCTTTCTCCTATAGTCTGACTTTTTTCAGAGATGGCTTTCTTCTTCAGGAAATTATTAAGCCATATGCCCTGGAGTATGGAAAAAATTATATACACAATTTCAGCTCCATATAGGTCTCATATTAAAACTAGATTTGAGTAGTCCCATTTAGGAAGGCTCTGTTCTTCCCAATCCCTTGACTCTAGAAAAGGTTACATTTTAATTCTAGAGTAAATCATGACTAGCTAAGAACAGCACTGAACTTGTCATGAATCTCAAGTCTAAACATTCTGTAAAACAAGGATGTGACATCTTTGAATGAAGACAAAGAGAACCTTCCTTATCCACATAGAGAGTTAATGTACTGGTAAACTTTTAAGTATTAAAAAGTCTTCAAGGAAAAAAATAACAAGCAAGGAATGATGGGAAGGCTACATTTTCCTGGATAAAATCTCAAATTAAATAAAGGCGAATTAATAATGGAAAAGGTTTGGACTCACTGACTACTTGAAGATCCATTTGAGCCATGTCTGGCAGTCCATACAATCTGTCTTCCCTCAGTCTTCTCCAGAAGCATGAAACATTCCATCTGTGTGAGGACAACTACCCTAGCTAGAAACTGGGAGTAACTCCTCCCAAGACATTCCCTGCATGGTATTCTCCTTGGCCAATAATCCCTCCCGGACTGAACTCATAGACTCTTGTGTAAACTAAACTCCCATTTTCCCCAAAAGGAAAAGTTGTTATAACTTTTTTTAAATTAAAAATGCTACACAGTCCTGGGGTACAATTAGACTTAATATGGAGTAGTTTGAAGGAATCTGACTCTGGATCAAATCCCTGACTATATAGATCCATTTGATTACTTCAACAACATTACCTCACTTTGGCTGAAGACAGACTGGAGATGTGGCCCACTGTGCCTCCGCTTTAGAAGCGGCGGCAGAGAGGCCGTCCAGACAGCTGCAGCTGTCCCCTGCCGCCAGCGCGCACTCACCCATGCCTGAAGCGCGGTCCTTGCGCTTCAGGCGGAGACCCCGGGGAACCAGTCTCCAGCGGCTGGGTGCGCACTGCTGCCGCTTCCTCCAGGTGTGGACGCGCCAATGGCGTGTCACCCGCACTGCCGGAAGTGTGAACAGGCTGTTCTGGCTGCCGTGGCTGTGCATAGTTGCAGCTCGGCGAGGCAGCTGGCAGCTGCGCTCCTCCGCCCCACACAGCCAATGTGAACGGGGCGCCCCGGGCTGCTTTTCCCATGGGGCTTTTAGCCCCGCAGCTGTTCCGGGCTACATCTCCAGTCTGTCTTCAGCCTCAGATTCATTTTCCCCTGTGTAGAAGTGGTTTACTACAAGTTAGTAAGCAGGCTGTGGCAAAGTTTTTGACAGGGATGGACTGGGAAGTTACAATGGCTCTGCAGTAAGCCACACTGAGTGGCCCCTATGGAACTGCGAACCAGCACTAGCTCAGACATGGACAGTGGCACCAACATTGTGTGTTGGGTTGGTTATAATGGGATCTTAGGAAGATCCCTCCAGGTTCCACAAAGAACTGATCACAGCTGCTTGTGAAGGAACTCAACAGGTTTTATATACAATCTGGGCCTGCAACAACTCCAGCAGCCATCTAACAACCACCACCACCACAGCATCTTCTTCTCAGATACCACCAGGAGGCAGATGACCTCTCCTCCAAATATGACGTCTTTCTTAACTGGAGCATTCTGTGTAATTCTTTACCACAGGCTCAACCATAGTGTCCTCCTATGCTAGTACAAGAGGTGACAACTGGTAAGCCGATGGTGAATGTTGCTGAAGTCAGATGGACCCTGTGGTTCTGGCAGAGCTATCAGGACTCGGTTGTGCTTGTTCCTGGCTGCTGGTGGACCTCCATGGCAGCATGCTACTGGGAACTTTCCCTGTGAGTTAAGCCCACTCTTAATTTTTTTTAATCAGAAAGGATTACTAAATAAGGCATTAGTCATTACTATTGCCATATTAATTTCACTGTAAAGATGATTTGACCAGGGCATCTAATTCAGGAGAGTTTCTTTACATTTGCCGATCTGATGACATCGGGCTAGCCTGGGCTATCCATGTCAAGTCCTCTAGCACCACCAGGCAAGGAGCTTTCCCACTTTCCTGAAACATGGGGCAGGTGCCACATTGGTTGGCAGTGCTCAGAAGAGCCACAGGTGATATGTCAGAGAGTCTACATATAGCTCCTGAGCAACTGAATGAGTACTGCTCATCTAAGAACAAGCTGTCATACAAGGTTTTGGTTGTTAATATTGTATAAATATCTTTGTTTTGTCCCAAATGTTTTACCCTGAACTTTAGAAAGTTATGCTTTTAATACCAGAAGTCATATTTAAAGCATCTGTAGATCAGACACAAAAAATAGGCTTTACTATTAAAGCAGCCGCACCAAAGTATCTTTGTTAGTGGCAACAGCTACAAAATCTGTAAAGGGTTGTATTCGGGAGGATTTCTAGATATAACTAAGTTATTTGGACTATACTTCAAAATCCATAAACAGTGGACTAAAGGAACCAAAAGATCAAAGAGGATCATTCTGAATTGTTATTAAGTTGTTTGATCTGTTCATGGATTTGAGCCCACTTTAGAGTTTTCCTTTCATGCAGGAAAAACATAGACAAAAATGCTTAGCTTGCAGAGCTCATAAGCAAACTTAGGAAGAGTCTGTCATGTATAAGACTTCAGTTAAGAATTTAAGCTCAAAGAAAGAGGAATGGGGAAATCAGAGATAATTTGTAAATGGTAAAGGAGAAGAACCAGCATTGCATGGAGAGTGTGTTGTTTCGGGGCTGCACATTTAATGCATAGCTATAATCCTCAGAGAGAGATAAAGAATGCATTCTGGATAAATAGAAGGAGCCACTGCATATTTCTGTATTCAGGGCTGACCTTCCCAGCAGTCAACCTGACGCTTTCAGACAGCACCATTTTGGTGCCTCTCATATCCATATGTGACTTAAAAGAGCTCGGATCCCTGTGATCATCTCCTTGGAATAATAAAAATATCACTATCATTTCCTCTTGAGGTCCTATGTAATGAGGACCTATGTAAATGAGGTATTTACCAACTCAGTTAAGGCTCTTTTCTCAGAGTTACATTAGGTTAAATTAGATGTGATTTTTTATTTTATTTATTTATTTTAAATTTGTATCCCGCCTGCCCAGCAAACGCTGGCTCCAGGAGGCTAACAACAATATTAAAACACATCCATACATAATTTAAGTTAAGGTTAAAATTAAATTAAAATTAAATCCATGATGAGGGAGCTCTATGATCAGGATCTCCTACAATGTTGTGTGTGTTTGTAAAAAGCAGCTGTGGAGAGAGGGAGAAGAGAAATCAGGTCAGGGAAGCAGCAACAATGGAAAAATATTTGATATTTCTTTTCCCAACATCATTTGCCCATTTCAGTCATTACATCTGGGTTTATTCAACAGTGTGTACCAGGAATGTGTGATCCTGCCAAACCGCACAGTCAAGATTTTGTCTGCATAGGCATACTCCTAATTCAGGCATATACGGGTGCGATCACACGCGCCAGATAAAACGGGGGGAAAGTGAGGCTATTTCCTCTGGAGGAATTTGACCCGCAGTTGCATGATCACACATCCCTTTGAAGCTGCAGGCACAATCCGTCAGTGTGTGATCAAACACAACTGTGGGTGAGTCGGGGGTGGGTTGTGATGTTTGTTTTACATGTGTTTAAACGAGGGATTGATGAATCGCACCTCTGCATTGAAGGCTCCCTATGGAGTTTGTGATGATGCGCGTATTTCGAAGGGGGGGGGGAAACAACGGCACAGAGTCGAGATGGCCTGATCAGACTATCCCAATGCCATGAAGGTGCACTGGAGCGATCAGATGGGAAAAGTCCATCTGTGATCCATCGCAACCCCTTTCCTACTGGATTTTCCCCAGTGTCTTTTAACTCCGCTTCTGCAGTGGAGCAGAATGGGTTGCCGACGGCTGCGGGGCACTTCCCAGATGTTGTTGTCTGATCATGCTCTTTAAATCCACTCGGCATTCGCGCCTATGTCAGGTCTAATTGTGCATACATGTATTTTCAGTTTTAATTAGAGATGCTAAAACACTCACAGCAAACATGTTTGATACACACCGTGTTTGATGGACATAATCACCTGTCAGCTGAAGTCTAGTCTCTTTGCCCATCCATTGACATCAACTGCCTGAAAACCTGTCAAACAGCTTTGTACCTGTGCATCAGCTGCAGCGGTGGCAGTGGTTTGTTTGTTTGTTGCCTTGCTGGGGTATTGTATTTCCACAGCTGGGTGAGACTGATTCTGTGTGAGGTCATAGATGGTCAGATCATTAAATGATGTGTGGGGGGAACTATGCTGCCTAGAAGGCTATGGAAAAGAACAACGATAACACAGATTTAAAGGAACAGCAAATGGCAAAAAACAAAAATTAGTTATCAATAATAAACAAGCAGCAACAGTTACATAGGAACTATTGTGTTAACGTTGTACTGAAGTATATAAATCTGACGTATCGATTTAATAAAAAGTAAAGTCAGTATATTTCTTAGGTAGAGTATTCTATGCTATGTCATTTGTTGTAATATATCAAAAATATAAAAAATATTTTTCAGTAAAATTGAACTGCCTTGTATGATTGTCTGCTGTTAACAATTGCATTGTTAATTTGTCCATTACTATTAGTGGTTAAGACGTTGAGCTGCAGAACAAAAGGTCTGTAGTTCGGCAGTTCGAGACCTGAGTGCCGCGTGATGGAGTGAGCTCCTGTCTCTGGCCCCAGCTCCTGCCAAATTAGCAGTTCAAAAGCAAGAAATTGCAAGTAGACAAATAGGTATTGCTTTGGTGGGAAGGTAACAGTGTACCCTGCACCTCGACATTTAGTCATGCTGGCCACATGACCACAGAAATATCTTTGGACAGTGCTGGCTCTTCAGCTTGGAAATGGAGATTAACACCACCCCCTAGACTTGGATTTGACTAGCTTTCAAGCAAGGGAAACATTTACCTTTACATTTATAACATCCCAAACCTTTAAAAACCATTGCCTTACAGTCGGGATTTTAGGTGTTTTCCAGTTTTGAGCTATGAGCATTTTAGCTGCAATCAATAGTAAAGATGCTATTTCAGATTTTATTTTAGTTAATTTAGGGTCTTCCCAGAGATTTAAAAGAAGTGATAGTGGAGTGTTTGGGATGTGGTGGTCTATGATCTTTTCTATAACTGGGATAAGAGATTTCCAAAGTTGACTAATAATAGTTGGCTCCCTGTTTAGTTTTGTCAATGATAGCAGAGTGGCATGAAATGACAACAGGTCTATGAGGGCAGGGTGGGAACAGAACTGCCATTGGGATCTGTGAGAATGCACCTGCATGAAACACCACCAATTGTTCTGTACTATACTATCTGCATATTTTAAAAAGTAGCCTGCTGAACAGGCTCTGACTGCTTGTAAACAGTGAACTGATTGACAGATAATTGGCTCCCTATTTACAACCAGACAGTAAGCCAAACTGTTGGATAGAGCAAATTATAGGGAAGCTTAAACACCTGCTGATTTGGCATGCATCCTGTTCGCCAGCTGTGAACAGAGACCTGATTTTCAATTATCAGTTCGGAAGGTTGCCAGTCTGTTCCCCAGTGTTCGGCAGGTTGTTTCATTGTATTCTTTACTAACCCTGCAGTACTGCGCAATTGGCTTTGTGCACATGCGCGTTCTCACACTGCCTGACTGAGTTCTACTACCCCATCCTTGCTGCCTAGGTGCTCTGCTGAGCTGGCAATTGTTTAAATAAACAATTAAATCACTCATTACATCACTCACGAATCATATCAAGCAGTCATTTATTAGTGGAACTAACGTCCACTCACCAGTTTGAATCAGCAGCATCTTTGCATATGTGCAGTTTTGGGAAAACCTGATGCAAGCTGGCACAGCAGGTGTTCGTAACTGCTTGGCACAAACCAAAAAGATGGAGCGATTGGTTCACATCTGATCACCACCTTCAGATGTGGTAAGTTTGCCAGTTGAATGGATTCGCGGCAAAAATCTCAGTGTCCCTAGCAGATTGGCAGTCTTTAGTTGGCCCGGCCTGTTCTTTTCATTCCCTGCTCTTCTTTGCAGGTACCTGTCACTTTCATGGCTGGTGTACTCTCAGATACATCTCCCTGGATTACTCATCATTTGATAATTCACAACTAATGTGTGAACTCTGTGTTGCAGAATTAATCCTAGTATTGTTGTTGATGTTGTTATGCCATCAAGTCACAGCTGTCTTATGGCCACCCAATGGGGTTTTCAAGACAAGAGACATTCAGAGGTGGTTTTCCATTGTCTGCCTCTGCATAGCAACCCTGGTATTTCATGGTGGTCTCCCATCTAAGTAGTTACCAAGGCTGACCCCACTTAGCTTCTAAGATCTGTCGAGATCAAGCTAACCGGGGATATTCAGGTCAGGGCACAGAATTATTACAGCAAAGAGATTCATTGTAGTGTCATAAATACCAAATGGACCTTTCCAGCTGGTTACATCTTCCTTCACAAAGAAGTCCAGAAACTAGCTTGGCCAGGATCCAAAGGACAACATTTCACATTGCTCATTCAGTTCTACATGTGGGAACTGTATAAGCTATTCAAGCAACCTCGTAGATGCAGAAGATACAGAATGAAGGACAGGTTTCCTTGCTCAAGGACTAAGCTACTTGCACAGGGAACATAGTAGCTCCACAATTGCATGACATTTCTCCATGTAAAAATAATTTCTGAATTCCATCCAATTGCTGAACAGTGTGATCAAAACCTAAGCATAACATTTGGACAAATGTGGGAATCAGGATGCCACTGGGGGGGGAGACACACACCAATCTATATACCTTAACTATATAGCTTTGTTCTTGAGTTCTCTTTCCTTGATCCACCTAGTCTAGTACACATCATGAAGAGAAACACGAAGAGATCCACCTAGTCTAGTACACATCACAAAGAGAAACTTAATCCTCGCTGTCTGTTAAACATCTTTATTATGCTGTATGATAATTTACTGCTCACCCTCTACCTATATGTATGGACTGGTAATTTCCAGTTCTGTTTCTGTCTCTGCCTTGACTCTAACTGGCCCCCTTCCTGGCAACTAAACACCCCACTCCATCCTCTCTCTTTCTGTATGCAATGGTTGAGGAAATTCTGTTCTACTGTATTTGAAGAAGTGTGAGTGCACACAGAAGCTTATACCTTGAATAAAACTCTGTTGCTCTTAAAGGTGCCACTGGACTCAAACTTTGTTCTACTGAATGCTGATGTAACTGGGAAGACAAAATTTCTCTCTCTGGTCCTATTTTTGCAAATCTACGGTCTCAGTTCAGGTAAACTGAGCTGCCACTACGTCCCACCGAAAGGAATGGAACAAATTTTGTTTCAAATGACTTCAAATCCTGTTGCTTTCAAAGTTTAACTATAACCAGAACTGAAGTCCATATATTTAGGCAGACTGAATTTTACTGAGCAGATGCTCTCCTGCATGGCTCTGCCTCAAAAAGGATGTCATAAATTATCAAGGCTGCTGTTTAGAGTATCTGTGGAAAAGGGACATTAACATGCAGTTTAAACCCTGTGGAGGACAAAGAGTTTATACATTATGTTAACTAAAACAACAGAGGATGAAATGCAAGTAAATACATGACAAGCAGCTGTGTTCTGATCTCCCGTCCCAATGAGACAGATGTTACAGCATTAAACAGTCAAGGTCAGACTAGGCTAGCCCCCAGCTAGAATGGGACAAACACATCTCCTTTACACTAAACACACACGTATTACTGAAATAGTCTTGATTAGAGATGACAGACGATGTCTCAGGGGTTCGATTTTACCTCAAGAATAGGAATTTTGGACTGAGTTTCGATCACAAAGATTTCCACTCCAGCCCTGCCCTATTATTATTCACCTTAACTTTCTTCCGCATGAGCTAAGATATGGGCAAAGGCATCTTTAACCCCCTTTTCCCCTTCCTGGAAGTGACAAAATTTGGCTATGCTCCCCTCTCATTACTCACATTTGCCACCTGAAAGCCTGGATGCAAATTTGCCCCACTAACTCCACTTAGAGCACACATTCAACCAGTACTCTGCCAGCTGTACTGGCTCCAGATTGAACTCCAGAACTGTTTCAAGGTGTTGGTTTTAACCTTTAAAGTCCTGTATGGTCTGGGACCAGCATACCCCTGGGACCACATCTCCTGGTATAACCCCCCCCCCCCCCAAGCATTACGGTCTTCGAACAAAGACCTATTGGTTGTTCCTGGACCAAGAAGTATTTGGTTAGCCTTGACTAGAACCAGATCTTTTTCAGTTTTGGCACTGGCCTGGTGGAACACTCTGCCAGCTCAGATCCAGGCTCTGTGAGATCTCTCACGGTTCTGCAGGGCTTGTAAAACAGAGCTGTTCCATTGTCAAGGCTCCTAACCAAGGAGAATGACAGCTTCCTCAATGGGCCTCCCTTCTGTTTCCCAGTTTGGTGCAGTGGTTAAGTGCGCAGACTCTAATCTGGGAGAACCGGGTTTGATTCCCCACTCCTCCACTTTCACCTGCTGGATGACCTTGGGCAAGCCATAGTTTTGTCAGAGCTGTCCTTGAAAAATAGGGCTGCCAGCCTCCAGGTGGGGCCTGGGGATCTCCTGCTTTTACTACTGATCTCCAGCTGACAGAGATCAGCTCCCCTGGAGAAAATGGCTGCTTTGAAGGGTGAATTCTATGGCACTGTACCATGCAGAGGCCCCTCCCCTCCACAAACTCCGTCCTCTCCTGGATCCACCCCCAAAGTCTCCAGGTATTTTCCAACTCGGACTTGGCAACCCTATTGAAAAAGCAGTTTCTGACAGAGCTCTTTCAGCCTCACCTACCTCACCAGATGTCTGTTGTGGGGAGGGGAAGGGAAAGGAGTTTGTAAGCCGCTCTGAGACTCCGAGTGAAGGACAAGATATAAATCCAATCTCTTCCTCTTCTTCTTTCTGGCCTCTTCCCAATGCTGATGATTATTCCTTTCTCCAACGAAATTGTACTATATGCACCATCTGTCTATTATGATGAGTCTTAATATTTTTTAAATTATTTATAGATGTTTTTATAATATGTTGTTACTTGCTCCGAGACCTGCTGTATGCAGGGGAGAGCAAATCAGAAACCAAATAAATAAATAAATAATATAAATCAACTTCACCTTGATTAAAAAGAGAAATTTGAAGAGAGGAAGGGAAAGTTCGACAAATTTCCGAATTTCATTCTGCAGATGCTCAGAGGCAGGCAATGTCTTCTGAAACATTAAAAAAAACCTTCCCTGCAAAGTCTAAAGTTACACAATGCTGCATTGGTGTAACAGAAAACTACAAGGACATGTTAAAGATAAATCCTTTTATTTGAAAAAGAAAAAAGAGAATAAGATGAATCATTGCTATATCCAGGGCTTTTCCCCCTGTGGTTCCAGTACCCCTTCAACAAAATTCTTTTTAAAATGTTTAAAAATTCATGAGTTTTCAGTATACAGATTGAAAACTTTATTTCCCTCTTGAGAGTTCTGGCACCTCTTTTTTTTTTTTAAAGCCCTGGCTATGTCCAATGTATTTCAGGTAAAGCAATTAAACGCCATAGAGATTAACGCCACCCACTCCAAGGCCCTCTTTGGCATGCTGGAGCTGCTTCACCATGGTGGCCGTTGGCGTTCTGTGCTTGTGAGAACCACAAAGGAGGTGCCAATTGCATGCCCTTTCCCACTCACTGAGCACTTTCTCCACCATTTGGAGCTGATCAGGTGGGGGGAAACTGACACAATCAGCCCCGCCCACATGTTTGTGGCACTCACACCACCATGCCCATGTAAAAACAGGAGCATGAAGAAGCAGATTATCCCACACAGATTGGTGTGCATCATGGGACTGGAGCTCAGGATACAGAGAAAAGGTTCTTTTCCCACCACCAATCCAAGTGCTGTTTCACCAACCTGACAGACTATAGTTAGCCCAGGTTTTCACTTCTCATTGCTGCAAGATAATGGGAAGAATGTCTTCTCATCCTGTTATGTCCAGTACCTGACTCTTTGTCCACAGACAGGGAACATGTCTGGGCATGTTTGTCTGTAATGGGATGTGAGAACAACAGAGCTTCCGTCCCCAGAGAACAATGGACCTAGGGATCCTTCCAGTCCCCCTATCAGGAGCTGAGGATATTTGAATGGACCTATGACAGCCCCTGGCGGGAGACTACTCCCTGTTGGACCAATCCCCTTAAGGGGGAACACAGTCAAGGTGTGGCTTACCTGTACATATAAGTGGGTTACTCATCCCTTTGTCCCCATGCTCCATGTTGACCCTCAATATACCACAATGCTGATTTCACTGTCACCGACCTCCCGACTCCAATACTTCTCACATCCTTTGTTTATTTTGGCATTTTAAACCCAGCTTTTCTCCCCCATGGGGACCCAAAACAGCTTGCAAAAATGCAGGTTAAGTACACAGACATCTCTCTGTCTAGACAGACAGACAGATGGAATGAGTTCTATCTTGAGCTGCTGCTGATCCATTGGGCCGGATTATTCAAGGCCCCAGGGCGCAAGCCAAGGGCCAAAACCCTTTTGACTTTTGCCAAAAGCCTTGCCCCTCTGACTACACCTAGGCTTTTATCCCTGCAATAGAAAGAGAAAGCAAAAGTTCAGCTTGGATCTTAGACCACTGGCAGAGATGTACCCCACACATCCCTCGCCAGTATGACGTATTTCAGTCCCCCCCCCCCCCCCCCCCCGCATTATATCTCAGTTCCAGCGTAAGGCAGATACAGTCAGTGCTTTGTTACCGGGCACTTAGTTATCCAGAAAGCTCACCCAGAAGGCAAGTTTCTTCTAGCCCTCAGCGCGCCGCAGCAGCCGAGCACCACTTTGAACTGGTGCTTGGCTGCTGCGGGAGGAGCGCGGCGCCGGACGCGATGCGTCCGGGCCACCTCCTCGGGGCAGATGTGGCCATCTGAATGGCCGCTCTGCCTCCGCTTTTGAAGCAGAGGCAGAGCGGCCGAGACTGCCAGTCTGTCCTCAGCCCAGGTCTACACACACAGTTGCTAATGCCAGTTCGGGGACATTCCTGGAGCTGGAGATGATGGCTTTTAGGCAAGGAAGAGAGCTCAGCAGGGATGTGACACCATAGAGCCTGTCCTCCAAAGCTGCCATATTCTCTAGTAGAACTGATCCTTGTAGTCTGAAGAGCCATTGTAATTCTAGGAGATCTCCAGACCCCACCTGGAGACCGGTAACACTAAAGCAGAACAGGATGATAGAACACTGAGGTATTAAAAGCAGAGCCACAGAGAGGAGTCCAGTAGCGCCTTGAAGACTAACAAAGTTTGTGATAGGGTATGAGCTTTCGTGAGTCACTGCTCTCACTTCTTCAGATATCTTCAGGTTATCTGAAGAAGTGAGCAGTGACTTACGGAAGCGCTTTCCTATTGCTGCAGACTAACGCGGCTACCCATCTTGATCTGACATTATAAATGCATTATATAATTTAGTATATAGCATTTAACAATGATAAATTCATTAGTGATCATGAAATGCCAGTTCACCAGATAATCAGGCAGACTTTCTCTTTGACTGTAAATAGGGTTGCCAGCTCTAAGCTTGGGAAACTCCTGGAGATTTGGGGATGGAGCTTTGCAGTGGGCAGACTTTTGGGAGGGGAGGGAGCTCAGCAAGGACTTGATCCTCCATAGTAACCATTTTTCCCCAGGGACACTGATCTCTGTAGTCTGGAGGCCCACTGTAATTCCCACTCCAGAGGCCACCTGGAAGTTGGGTGAACCACTGACCTGAAGGTGAAAGGTCAGACAGGTGCACCCTTGTAACGTCCACTGACCTTACACAAAATACCCACAGCCTCATGAGAACAGACGTTTACCCTCTTTAGCCTCTCCCCTGCGCCCTAGGAAGAGTGGACTGTACCAGTTCAATTGCAGGTAGAAGAAACCATTTCTGAATGTTCCTCCATGTGAGTACTCAACGCAAGCTAACCAGCTCCTCTGGGGTAACGGTTCAAGTTCAGCCCTTTCTCTGCCGTTCCACTGCTCTCTCTGGCCGATTTCGCACTGGCCAGTTGCCTCTCGTTCTCTCCGGAATTTCCCCTCCCAGTTTCCTCCGGAGTATTTTCTTCATTTTCCCACTTGGAACCTCAGCCCTTTCCATATAGCGTGACGAAGGGTTTTCTCCAAAAAAATTTAAAAACTCCCACGATGGGGCGGCCCTGATGAAAGGCGGGCGAGTGGGCGTGTTTTCATTTTGGGTTCTCCCCCAGAGCAAACAGGAAAATCCTCTAAAAACAGGATTTGTTTGCTCCAGGGAAACTCCGGTGCAGCAGGGCGATACTCCAGAGCAAAACGTGAGCCCGGAGCAACTGGTGTGAAATCGACCAGAAGCTCCGGTGCAAGCATGAGGGCAAACCTGGGGCAAACGCTAGTGCAAAATTGGCCTCTGTCATATCTGACGAAGGGAGCTTGGACTCTCAGAAGCTGATGCCCGGGAAATCTGGTTGCTACTGGACTCAGATCTAGCTGTCCTACTGTAGACCAAACCAGCTAACCCCTGAAACTAGCTTCTTTCTCTGTGTCTGTCTTTTACTACATGGGGTGTGCAGATGTGGGTATCCAGTCTCATGATCTCCCACCTGCAGTCTGAAGAGGTGCAGTCCATTCTTTCGCCTCATTCTGCCACACAGGTGGGCCTAGTCGGACGATCAAGGTAACAGGGACAAGCCACAAAGGACCCCCAATAGTCACTTCTGTGAGCACTGAAGCCCTATAAACTACAGGTCATTTAGCTACCCTACATGAACAGTAGCTTTACAAAACAAGTTCTACAAGACCAACTTCTTTGCCTGCAGGATTTTTTTTCTTAAAGCAATCATTTGCCACCATTCTCCAAAAATTACACCACTTTGGAAGCATTTCCTTTAACAGCTGCAGCTCTTCCAAGAGGCTTATACTAGTGGAAGGAAGAGTACAGCTCAACCTCCATGTTTGGGTTGTGAGCTACCACATCCCAGAAAATATAAACTGTTTATGACTATGAAGCACAACACACAAACTTACTCTTCACTCTCCACCACCTCCAAGAACATATTGAGGCATATTTTTTGAATGATGCTTCTTGCTGTATTAAGTATTCCAACTTCCATTTGTTCTATATAGGGTAATGGTGTGATAGGATTGTTTCATTAAAGCTGATTCCACACAAGGGCTTTGCTTCCCTTTCCTCCTGGGTTTCATTGGTCCAGATCAGTGTGCACGTTTCCGCAGTACATGAATCTGACCCAGGTTGATGCCGGTTTTTCATTTCCGCATCTGTCCTTGCCCCGAATCTTGAGCCCCCATCCACCTCCCCCTTTTTTTAATGTAGGTGGAGTTGCGTTATGATGTCGTGACGCAACAAAGCCATGATTGGCCATCTGAACTTCCAAGCCTGCGAAAACCATCCGTGTAAGAAAAAAAAAGCTTGCGCCAGAGTTGGAAGGGAAATGGAGGGTGGGAAAGGGATGGGAAATGGAGGGGAAACATGCAACACTAACACATGTAATCCCTGCAAAAATTGTGTCCACACCACCATGCCACCACGTCCCTGGCTTGCTCCAATCTCAGGTGAATCCCCGCCGGTGTCTTTTTTTGTGGCTGGCTGGGGCGGGTGGCGTCTCTTCCCTCCCCCCCAAGAAAAACTCTCAACTCCTGCCTAGCCGAAAAGGGCTGTGTATGGGTGTGGCAGGGATATTTTTAAATTGGAGGAGGAGGAGGAGGAGGGCGGGGGAGAGTGTTGTGATCTGGCTTGGCAACGCTTAGTCTGGGAACTGGAGGGCAGAGCTGTGGACGGAGGCAGGTGGGTGAAGGACCCGCGCGCACAAAGGGCTTGGAAGGATTGCAGCTGCAGCAGCAGCTGCCGCCCAGGCAGCGCTGGGACTTGACCCCTCCCTGGTGGCCCGCCGCAGCCAAAGAGAGAAGCCCTCCCCACTTGACCACGCCATCCTGCTCGCATCTGGCTCCCTCCCTCGGCTGCTGCAGGGGGCCGTGGAGGAGGAGGGCCCTGGAGCCCGTTCTCCGGCACACAGTGCTGGTGCGGGGCAGGCGGCTTCCCAGCAGCCCAGATTCCTTGGGCTGCACCTCCTTCACCACCACACTGCCCCCCTGGGTGGGCATTGCTCGTTTGGCTGGAGGGGCCTGCAAAAAATTGGCCCCGCAAAAAATGTTAACCACACTATGATGGATCAATGTCATGTCGTGTTGTTGTAATGCAATGGGGGGAAAACAGCTTGCACTGCACCTCAAAGCCATCAATACATATTTTTGGGGGCGGGGCGACGCTGCGGAAGATGGCGGTCGTTTAATCTGTGAGCTCTCTCCCTCTTTCCTCACAAGATATAATAAAAGACCTAAAAAATGGCAGACAGTAATACAGTATGGGTAAGAACGATAGCCCTAAACATTCCTCCCAAAAAATAACTAAACAAACAGCCCAGGACTTTTAAAAACCGAGAACTTCAAAATCAGAGCGGGATAAATCGGGTGCCGCCTCACCTAAAATGGCGGCCGCACTTTCCCTGACAAGCTTACTGGAGGCTATAGTACCTGAACAAAACCTTCCCTCTCTCTTACAACAAATGGAACAAAGAATTACAGATAAAATTCAACAATCCATAATGCCGGTGTGTGAACAGCTTGATGGAATAAAGGACGCTTTGGTAAAAGCCTCATCCACGGCTGAAGCAGCATTTAAAATGGGATCGCAGTTAAAACATGACGTGAGGGAAATACAAGAGACTGGGAGCACTAACAAACACTAATAGAAGGGGGCCAAGGGATATCTTAGTCCAATTTGCAGATGGCAGAACAAAGCAAAAAAATTTAAAAGAGGCAACGTCCATGGGTTATTAAATGTATAAAGACGTTAAGATCCAAGTATATAATGATGTACCTCAAGAAGCTTTGAAGATCCGGAAATCTTTAAAAGAGACCACGCAGCACTTGCAACAAGCCAATATACAGTACCGCTGGCTAGCGTCTGGAGGATTGCAAGTAACGCAAAATGGAAGGTCTTTTCAAGCTTTTAATGAAGACACAGACATAAACCTATTAGAAAATCTGCATATCTCGGATCAGATGGACATGTCTAGAGCCTCAACAAAACGGAGACATGGCCCTTCAGATTCTCCAGAACAAAGCGTTAAAGTGCCCTCCAGAGATGTGTAGAATGTGAGGCTTATGACGGCGACTCTAAGTCTTTAATGATATAAGTCAAATTAAGCCTACATTCATATATGGTCTGCTCTTCATTTTGTTAACAAATGTCTGGACAACATAGTTTTTCTTATTACGCAAAGTTTATCCCACAAGTTAGGTCCTTTAAGAAAATTTTATACTTACTGAGGGGGGGGGTTGCGATTTTGCTCCTGAACACCAAGACCACTTCAGGAACGCTGCTCTTAGAGAGCAGGAACTTTTTCCGAAGTTGGTGGACGCTGTTAGTTTCTGTTTTGTTTTGTGTTATTTTACTTCTTAATTTTACAGGTTAAGCCTTAACTTTGCTGAAAGTAAAACCTCATCACAAGCCAAGAGACTGATAGAGAGAAGAACATCAGACACAACTCCTGACAAATTTGACTGGAATACTGAGGTTGCTCTTTATATATTTATAATAATACAAGACAAGGGAACTTTTATTGAAGTTGGATAGAGCTGTCACAATCTGCCTTGTCAATCTTTTTGTTTTTATTGTTAGTGTGACTGTTTGTTGCTTTGTTTTTGTTTTCTTATCTCATATTTGACTTGGCTAAACAACTGCTTTTTTCTCAATATTATTAGCAGTATTCACTGGTATATATAGATTATATATACATCAGGTATAAAACATATAGTTATAGTGCTTGGAATTAATTGTTCTGGTAAATACCAAACATATAGTTATAGGGGGTGTTTAGACATTGCTGACACAGAAATCTCATCAAAAGATAGAAAAGTGAGAGTCAGAAAAAACTTAACACACAACTTCTGAGAAATTGGATTGGATTATTAAGGTTGCTTGTTGCTATATACTTATTAAAAATACAAGACATATTTACATTGACTTGATAGTAGCAATTCTAGATTGGATAATAATCAAATTAATTAATAGTATCTAGTTATTTATTTCTGGCTAATTTTTATAAATAATAAAATATTTTTAGAGTGGGATTATATACATGTTTAGCAGGTTAAAGTAAGTTAAATTAATTTCTTTATCTGATTAACAAAATTTTAAAATCAATTTAAATTAATGAACTGGTATTGTTAAATTTTAAATATTTATTGATCAATTCTCAGCATCAAATATTTAATGTTATATTATCCAATTGTATTTTAAAACTGAAAAACAAATTAAATTGTAACAAGATAAAATACATAGAATAATTTATTAATTATAATCTTTAATTACATTAATAGTTAGAAGGTTTTGGATCCTTAAAATAAGAAATTTATTATACTGTTGAAATTTTATTGTTGGGAAAATATTGTTGCAAAACACAAAGAAACTGAATACTGTGATATTTATTAATTTGTACTGTTATATATATATTTGCAATAATACTTCTAGTGGTGATCAGACTACACAATTGTAAGGGAAAATTACTGAAGCTAATACATACAGAGTAAAACTGAACATACATATTTTTTTACCTAACAAAGCAAAGATGGCAGGGTTTAAAGTTAGCTCAATTAACATCCGCGGAATGAATAATTTGATCAAAAAAAAAAGGGTGGCACAATACATAAAAAAGATTAATCCTGTGGTGCTGTTTATGCAAGAAACACATCTTCGATCTATAAACACATCCAATTGTAAAATCTACATTATTTCCACAGCAATTCATGGCTCCAGGGTCTACTAATTCAAGGGGGGTGGCAATATTAATCGGGAAAAATGTCAACTTCATTCTCACAGACAAAATATCGGATCCCAGAGGAAGATATATCTTTATAAAGGGAACTATAGAAGGAAAGCGTTGGACTTTAGCTTCCATTTATGCTCCAAATGGAGATTAAATACTATTTTTAACTGAAGTCTTATCAAAATTACAAACATTTCAAGAGGGTAATGTAGTCATAGGAGATTTAAACTTTATAGCAGACAGAATCTTAGACCACTCACGAGAAAAACAAAGAAAAGGTTCTTTAAAGCAAACCAGTACCAAATTGGCTAAATTATTGAATTCCTTCAATCTTATTGATACTTGGAGAAGTAAACATCCCACAGAACGAGATTATACTTATTTTTCTGCAAGTCAAAAAGTGTTCACACGAATTGACTTTATTCTGATATCTTCTGCTCTTTTGCCACAACTAAAATCAGCAAGCATAGGATCAAGACATCTATCGGATCACGCATGGATAGAATGTTATTTAAGTGGGATCACAGAAGAAACAATAGATCGATAATGGGTGATGGACACATCAATTTTATTTAATGAGCCAACTACAGAGACATTGAATGCAGACATCCGAAATTTTTTGGACATTCACGAAGGCACAGAAACGGATCCAGCCATTAAATGGGATGCGTTGAAGGCAGTAATGAGAGGTTCGATAATAGCAGCAACAGCTCACCTGAAAAGAAAATCACAAAAATTAAAAACAGATACATTGAATAAAATAATAGCCCTAGAACAGGAACACAAAAGGTCCGGAAAAAACTCAACATATGCAAAACTCCAAGCAGAACGGAAGGTTTTAGAATCGCTAGATACTAAAACAATACAGAGAAATTTATTAATCATGAAACAAAAATTTTGGCATAAATCTTCAAAGAATACAAAAATACTAGCATGGAGAGTTAAAGAAAAAAGAAAGAAAACAATAATTGGAGCGATTAAAACTCCTGAAGGAGATCTGCAGAACAATTCCAGAGCAATAGCGAATACATTTGCCAAATTTTATGAAAAACTATATACTTCTACTTCACCGAAAAAAGAAGACATTGATAAATTTCTAATTTCAATCCCTCAATTGAAAACACTAACGGCAGAACAGACCAAACTACTAGACGATACAATAACACGACAAGAACGGCTAGATGCAATAAAAAATGCAAAATCGAATAAGTCTCCAGGCATTGACGGTTTACCGGCAGAGTTTTACAAGACGTTTTGTTCATCACTCATTGAACCTTTATTAGATTTATGTAATTCAGCTCTACAGGGAGGTCATTTGCCTTCTTCATGGACGGAATCATCCATAACAGTATTGCCAAAAAAGAATAAGGATTTAACAGAACCGGCATCATACAGGCCCATTGCTCTAATAAATAATGACGCCAAATTATTCTCAGCCATTTTAGCAAATCGTCTCAAGAAAGTAGTCCCAAATATCATAAATGAGGATCAGACTGGGTTTATTCCTCAACGTCAAATTACAGATAATATTAGACGTACCCTAAACATAATATCTCACGGGAACCAAAACAAAAAAGATGCAATGATTTTAGCCTTAGACTTTGAAAAGGCATTTGACTCGATAGAAATCTCATATTTAACATCACTCCTTGAAAGAATGGGCTTTGGGGAAAAATTCCTCACTGCATTAAGATCACTATACCAAAATCCTAAAACAAGGATAAGGGTAAATGGCAATAACTCAAACTTCTTTTCTCCAACTAGAGGGACACGGCAAGGCTGCCCATTATCGCCACTTATATTTGCACTGGCCATAGAACCTATGGCAGAAGAATTAAGAAGGAATGCAGCATTCAAAGGAATCAAAATTGAAGAAACAGAACACAAGCTCTCAATGTATGCTTTATATATCTCCAACCCAACTCAATATATATATATATTGTTTTATATATCTCCAACCCAACTCAATCTTTACCAACCATAATGGACATCATAACAAAGTTCGGAAATATTTCTGGACTCCACTTGAACACAAATAAATCTGAAATCTACCCCATTAAGATGTCTAATAAGGGAAAGATTGAAATAAAACGATCTTTTAAATTTCAATGGACAAATACAGAATGGAAATATCTGGGTATACAAATACCTTTAAATCTGAAGAACTTAATAGACTGCAATTTTCACAGATTACATAAAGAAATGCAAAATCGGATTAATTAATGGAATAAACAATCATTCTATTTAGCAGATCGTCTTCAACTCATTAAAAGTTTCTTGTTCCCGTGTTTCCTGTATTTATTTAGAGCACTGCCTATCAAAATAGAGGATAAAGAAATAAAGAAATGGCAAGACACACTAACTAAATTCCTTTGGAACTCAAAAAAATCAAGAATAGATCAACGACATCTGACCAAACCAGCGTCTTTGGGGGGATTGGGAATACCCTCACTCAAAGGATATTATCAAGCGACAGCAATCTCAGAAATTGTAAGAATGCTTCAACAAAATCAACATAGAAGTTGGATGTGCATAGAACAAGCTTATGTCGCGCCGTTTAACCTACAAGAAGTTATTTGGATGCCGAAAAATAACAGACCAAAGATGTTAAATCAAAATATGTTTTTAGAGTCAACATTAAAAATCTGGGACTTAAAGAGGAAAATATTGGCACCCTCACCATCCCTGTCAATGGTGTACACCCATCAACCGTGGTTTTTACCGGGACAAGAAAAAGAAGCCTTCTCGAAGCTGACTTCAGCCGGTTTTCAAAGATTACAAGACTTAGTAAAAAAAGGAAAAATTCTTCCGAAAGAGCACTTGGAATCTCATACAAACTCCAAAATTTCATGGTTAAGATATTATCAACTTAAAGATTTAATAAATTGGGCGATGACACAAGGAACTTTCTCCAGGCCCAAAACACCATTTGAAATCACTTTAGATAAATATTCAGATAAACAGAAAGGGCTATTATCAATTATATATAAGATATGGATGAACTCTGAAAAAGACAAAACAAAGAGTAACAAGATTGCTTGGCACAAAGATCTTCAAAAAGAAATAACCCCATCTCAATGGGAAAAAATATGGAACTCATACGCTGGCAAATCAAGGATCTTCTCCATAAGAATGCAATTTTTTAAATTGCAAACAAGATGGTATCTCTCACCAGCAAGAATACAACATATGCAACCCAGATATAAACCGTTATGCTGGAAGGAATGCGGCATAGTTAGTGACTTCTTCCACTGTTGGTGGTCATGTTCAACAATCCAATCATTTTGGAAACAAATACTAACAGAAATTAACAAAATCACATTTCAACAATTACCACTTGACCCCTCCATATTATTGCTTAATCTATCAAATGAAGATAATCCAAACGAAAAATTTTTGAAACTTACCTCTTCTTTATTGGTGATTGCAAGATTAACAATAGCAGCATCTTGGAAATCTAAGAATCCTCCGACTATATTATCCTGGATAAACAAATGTTGGGAACATATTATCATGGACAAGATAGCAGATTCGGTTGAAAATAGACTAGGACAGCAAACAAAATTACATTCATCATTAATCAATACATATTTTTATAGTGGCATGACTCGGGCACGACTTTTGTGCAAAAGATGCAACACAAAAATGTGGAGACATCAACAAAAAAAGTACATTTTAAAAAAGACATTTAAATGCCAGTCAATGGTGGATCAATGTTGTGTCGTGTTGTTATAACGCAACAAAGCGGGGAACAAAAAAAATCCCTGCTTGCGCCAGGGTGGGGAAGGGGAGGGAAAGAAGCAGAAGGGCAATAAAAGGGTGGAGCAAGAAACCCCGATTTCAGAGTTTCTCACCTGAATGCCCCAACTTCACTCCCGTGGCAAAAAAAAACACCTGAAAATCCCGGAAATGGAAGATCCGGGGAAAACAATGATTACATTCGGGCCAACTGCGGACCCAGAGCAACAAGTGTGGAACTGTTGTTCTGCCCCAGATTTTATCAGGGAGTGAAGCCGGGGCAACAACTAGTGCGGAATCGGCCTAGGAGATCCGAACTGTCCACCAAAAAGGAGCTTAACTTAAGTAGGCTTCAGTGCAGACGATGGAATGGATTACATTTCTCTCCGTCATCCACCCGCTCATTGCCAATTTTCTGCCTCTCAACATTAGCCTGCAGGAAGATCTGGGGGAGTGGCATTTATAGGAAAAGAGAGATTTTTATTTTTTAAAACCTTTTAACATGCAAACTAAGAAAACATTTTCAACATTTCAACATTCACAATACACAAGATAAAATGTAACACAACATTCAAAATTCACAATACACAATATAAAATATAACACAAATAACTGATTACAAATCCAGCATCAGTCTTACGATGCAAAAATTCAATAATTCCATAATTCAAGATTAACAAGATTAACCACTTTCATAACATTAATATTAATAATATTAATAACATTAATTACATCAACATGATTAATAGCTTTAATAACATTGGTAACGCTAAGAACATTAGCCACATTATACCCCAATCTAACCTACCCTTTCCTACAAGTGAAGAAAGTAAGGAATGTAAAGAAAGATGACCTACGTGACTGGAGGATTAACCTCTTCATACCACCGTCATCTCTTCCACCATATTTCCCTTTTCATGTTTTTCTCTTCCCATATTCTAATTCTGTATCATGATTGCAACACCCGTGCAATTGCATCTTTTATTTTAACTGGGGTCTTCGAACATGCTTCTGCATGTCTTGTTTCTCGGAATCGTTGGAAACATGACTAAATTCAGCAACCTAACCACCACCAACCATGGCATTTTCATTTTTTCCAGACCCTCAAGACAACACCAGGACCCCCTTTTGCCCTGAAATCACCTTACTCCCAGTTGGCCATAATCCCCTTGCGGTTGCAGTAACGAGACTGCAGTCTCCCAATCCTGAAATAAAATGTAAGGCCATTTCAAAACTTTTGCCATAGCAGCCCACTCTCTCCTGGCAGCCACACACTTTATCACAGGGTGAGCAATCGTTTCCAGAGAGGTCGAGTCTCAGTAATCACCAAAAGACCGAACTGTTTGTCAATGTTCTAGTAAGACCACACATTCTACCCTTGGACACTTCTGTCAATCTGGGGCATCTATAGGGGCTGCTCTGTCACTTTTTCTTCCACAATTTCTCCCACTACTGCAATGGGGGCAGCAGTGGGCACTGGGGGCAGGAGATCTCCCACTATAGTTAGACACCTGGTTAGAAACCTGAAAACAAATCAGCCAGTATCATAATGCCCTGGTATAAATGAATGGTGCGACCTCATTCGGAATACTGTATGCAATTCTGGTCACCGCACCTCAGAAGGGATATTATAGCATTGGAAAAAGTGCAGAAAAGGACAACTAGAATGATCATAGGGTTGGAACACTTTCCCTATGAAGAAAGGTTAAAGAGGTTAGGGCTCTTTAGCTTGGAGAAATGACGACTGAGGGGTGACATGATTGAGGTTTACAAGATTATGCATGGGATAGAGCAGGTAGAAAAAGAGATACTTTTCTCCCTTTCTCACAACACAAGAACTCGTGGGCTCTCAATGAAATTGCTGAGCAGTCAGGTTAGAACGGATAAAAGGAAGTACTTCTTCACCCAAAGGGTGATTTATCGCATGGAATTCACTGCCACAGGAGGAGGTGGCAGCTACAAGCACAGACAGCTTCAAGAGGGAATTGGATAAACATATGGAGCAGAGGTCCATCAGTGGCTATTAGCCACAAGGTATAGATAGGAACTCTCAGTCTGGGGCAAGTGATGCACTGTATTCTGGTGCTTGGGGAGGGGGCAACAGTGGGAGGGCTTCTGGTAACTGGCCCCACTGGTGGCCCTCCTGATGGCACCTGGTATTTTTGGCCACTGTGTGACAGTGTTGGACTTGATGGGCCATTGGCCTGATCCAACATTGGCTTCTCTTATGTTCTCTTCCCTCTTCCCCATCCACCCTTGCAGCAATGCATTTATTATTTATTTATGTCATTCATAGTCCGCCTTTCTCACCAAGATTCAAAGTGGATTACACAGTGCAAGTCAAATACAGTCAACAGTATTATTTATTTATTTATTATTTCAACTTTTACCCCGCCCTCCCCGCTGAAGCAGGCTCACATAAAACCAATAAAACAATATTCTTTACAAAATATATCTAAAACACTACATAATAACAATTTAAAACCATTAATATCGATGGCGGTTCTCTGAATAAAGTGCGTTCATGCGAGGTCAGCTGTACTACCGCTCTAAAAAGCTTCAACTCTAGGCCAGCCCGGAGGCTATCAGAAGGCCTGCTGGAAGAGCTCCGTTTTCACAGCCCTGTGGAACTGTGAGAGGTCCCGCAGGGCCCTGATCTCAACAGGGAGCTTGTTCCAGTAAGCTGGAGCTGCTAAGGAAAATGCCCTGGCCCTAGTCGATGCCACCTGGCACCCTTTGGACCAGGGAGGGCCAGGCGATTTTGTAGTCCTGACCGAAGTGCTCTCTGGGGAACATGCGGGGAAAGGCGGTCCCTCAAGTAGGCAGGTCCCTGACTATAAAGGGCTTTAAAGGTCAAAACCAGCACCTTGAAGTGAATTCGGAATGCTATTGGCAGCCAGTGCAGTGCCTTTAGCACAGGCTGGATGTGTTCTCGCACAATGAGACCCATCAACAGCCTGGCCACCGCATTTTGCACCAGCTGCAGCTTCCAAAGTTGCACCAAGGGCAGCCCCATGTAGAGAGCATTGCAGTAGTCCAACCTTGAGGTGACCATTGCATGGATCACCGACACCAGATCATTGTGTTCGAGGAAGAGAACCAACTGCCTAATCAGCCGAAGATGATAAAAGGCTGCCTTGGCAGTGGCTGCTACATGGGCCTCCATTGTTAAGGAAGCATCCAGGAGCACTCCCAGACTCCGGACCCTCGGTGCGGGCACCAATGGCACCCCATCGAAGGCTGGTAATGGGATCCCTACCCACGAACCGCTCCAATTCAGGCACACGACCTCCGTCTTCATCAGATTCAATTTCAGTCAGCTCAGTCTAAGCTGTCCCGCCACATCCTGTAGCCCCTGAACCATGTCTTCCGTGGTAGAGTCAGACTGGCCGTTCAACAACAGATAGAGCTGGGTGTCGTCCACATATTGGTGACACCCTAGCCCGTACCTCCGGGCAATGTGGGCAAGGGGGCACCCAGTACCAGCATAAGACCTCTGGAAACAAGCAGAAACCCTAGCCCGTACCTCCGGGCAATCTGGGCAAGGGGGCACCCAGTACCAGCATAAGACCTCTGGAAACAAGCAGAAACCTGGAACAGAGCTGAGACAAAGCACAAGCATTTAAAACACAACACATTAAGTGACACAAAAAGTACATAGCAGGAATGTCGTGATAGCAACAGACTAAACGTAGTAACACATCTTTTGGAACCATTTTATTACAGTACAGACCTATTACCGGTATTTTTTTAAACCTTTTGCACGGCTTGCCAAAAGCCAAGAGAGTGGGGGCCTTCCTAACCTCATCAGACAGGCCGTTCCATAAGCTGGGGGCCACAACAGAGAGTGCCTGCTTACAGGCAGTTGTTGGTTTTGTTGGAGGTCTATAGTGCAGCCTTACAAAGAAGGTCTACAGGGGGACAACTGAAAGACTGCTAGTTAGTATAGCTAGATTAGGAACCTCCCACATTTTCAAATTATGTCCTTCCTGTCTCCTGATTGGCTCTTCTGGTGACTTCCTGCTTCTGCAGAGCTTCAGTTGGTGTTATTCATCCTTCAGCAGTTAGGTTAGATCAGGGGTGGGCAAACTTGCTCAGCGTAAGAGCCACCTAGAACAGGGGTGGCCAAACTTGCTTAACGTAAGAGCCACATAGAATAAACATCAGATGTTTGAGAGCCACAAGACATGAACAAATATTACCTGCTTTTATTGGAAAATAAGCAAATTTGCTTTTTATTAACATTAAATGAGACTGCCAAAAATAATAACAAAAGGGGTAAAAGCAGATATTGATAATGATATTAATATGTCCAATGATATTTGTTTCCTAATGATATTTAGCTTCCCCAGCTGCCCTGCCGGGAGCCACATAATATATGTGAAAGAGCCGCATGCGGCTCCTGAGCTACAGTTTGCCCACCCCTGGGTTAGACAGTTAAGGTCCTCTTCTGTGTTCTATAACAAGCTGTTCTTCTCTATAAGGTTGCCAGGTCCCCTCGTCACTCCAGCGGGCGGATTTGGGGGGGCCTTCCATGGTTGTACGAGGATGCCCCCAATCCCCATCCCTAAGAGCAACCACCCACCCAGCCACCCTCTTCCTCCCTTCTTGCCCAATTTAAAGGGCTTCAGCTGATCAGCAGGGACCACGTGGCCCTCCAATCAGCTGGAGGGCCCTTTACATCTAGCAGGACAGAGGGAGGGGTGGAAGATTTGGAGGCGTTTCATGGGTGTGAGGGAATGCCCCTAAAGCAACAGGCCCATAACCATGGTGGGGCATTCTACTCTGCCCCACCCCAGGAGGATGCCAGACCCCACCCCCATGTGCACCGGGGTCCCCGCAGCGGCAGGGAGGCTGGGGAGGGAAAGGGAAGCTGCCCTGCCCTTCTGGTCAGTTTCACGCCTGGAGGATCAGCTGTTAGGTTTAGCAGCAGAGGGGAGGGGGGTGAAATTGTTAGATACAAATGGTGTCTCTGGTTGTGTTTCCCCAGCCGAATTTGAGAAAACACACGGCACAATTCCTGTAGAGTAGAATAACCAAGAACTTTATTAATAAAGGGGGAAGCACAGGTTCAACAGGGCTTTGGACCCTCGAATACCACAGGCTCTCCCGAAGTTCCAATGGGAGACATATGATTTTATACTCAGTATGACACTTGCACATAACTCATAATTATTGGTTCCATCAAATTTTGCCATATGTCTGTCATAACTTTCTGAATGGGCTCAAACTGGAGGGTTGGGCTTTCTCATTGAAGGTGTTTCATTTTTTTTTTTTAGCTAAACAATGAGCCTTCTCTTCCCATGCTATGAAGCTCTAAAATGTATCTATTGTAACAGATAAAGGTACAGAGTGCTGATGTTCTTCATTTAACTAAGCTAACTAACATCAGAAACATGCGCAGTTGTAGCGGGCCAGAACAAGGCCACAGGTCTTGGCTGAGTAGCAACTTGTCAGCATTTAGCCATTTCCCAGAATGCATTTAAGCAATGAACCAAAGTTTACTTCGGAATATGTATTCATGATTGATTTCTGTTTCTGTGGTTAGGATCATCAATGGCACTCAGCATATGTATGTCTATCTATGCCAGAAAGATGCTAAGTGTGCTCACCAAGCTAGTCATGTCACGTCAGTTTCATAAACTGTGCGTACAACAGAATTGACCAGAAGGGTAGGGCGCCCTACTTTTCCTGCCCCAGTCTCCCCACCACTGGGGAGGGGCTGGGGAAAGAGAGAGAAGGCATGCATTTTCTCTTTCCTTCAATATCCCACTTAATCTAATTAAGTTCCCCGCTCCCCTGCCCCTGCCCCAGCACCCGTCCCACCAACCAAAAATCCCAGGCTATGGGGCTGCAAAGCAAGGTCTCTGAAGATGACCAGAGTAGATAGGTAGGTTCAGAGATGAGTAAGCTTAATGTATGCTGGCCCAAGCTGTTAAAGGCCAGTATCAATACCTTGAATGGGGCCAGTAAGTAAATTGGGCGCCAATGTAGATGGTATAAGAGAGGGATGACCTAGTTCCCATGAACTACTCCAGCATTCTGGCTGCACCATTCTGTATCAACTGGAGTTCCCAGACAGTCTTCAATACTTCTAACCTTATGTTATTTCTGAATAAGAGGGCACTGGAGTTTTATGGTATCATTCTATATAATTGCTTTATTTATCTGCTTACCCAGTCACAGTGTTAAAGCCACTCAATAATCTACAGACGAGTCTTTCGGAAAGCAAAGCAAGGATTATACCCCAGTGCAACCAGTTAGTTTTTTACCAACGTTTTCCAAAACATGCTGATTATTTAAGATGTATTACTGTAATTTGTTTCCATAATGAAGGAACAGCACCAGCTAGTGGCATAATTAGAACACTGCTCTTAATACAAGGTGAAGCTGTGTCTAGGCCAAGCAAACTGATTTCCACGCAGTGTGTTTGGGGTCACTGAAAAGCCTGATTAGGTCAACGCTTACTGTGTTTTGGCCTTTAATAAAGGGGGCACCATGATGGTAAAAACAAAGAGAGAGACTTGAAAAGAAGCCTAAGAAGGGAAACAGAAACGAGTTGTCAGGTACGCCCTCTGGTCACACTGAGTTGTTGCTCCTGGCTCTTACACCTGGAACCCCTGAACTTCCCAGCCGTGCTTACCTGTGAGTTCTTGAGGTGGGTTTTGCACACAATAAACCAAACCTTGTATGAAATTACTAAAAATATATCAGTACAGTCTCATCAGGCCAGTAACAAGAAAATGACAGCTATCTTTTCTAATACATTTCATACTTGTGTTACAGATGGCAAGTCCCTTACAGCATGAAAGCATTCTGTCCATGACAGCCATCCATAACATAGCACAGCATCAGCATCAGCACAGCATAACATAACTGTACCCTCGCATAAGCATGGCATACAGCCCCGTAGCTAGACATTTTTTGATAGGGGGCACTGCCCCCACCTGTTTACGTCACTTCCAACATCACTCCCAGAAGTGATGTAGGCACATGGGGAGTTACACCGTCCACAGCCTTCCAAGCTCTGTTTCCATGACTTTCCTCCCACTTGCAAGACAGCCACTGCTACTCGCTCCACTCAGGACTCCTCACAGAGATGCAGAATTGCCCCGAGCAAAAACAGAACTGTTTCCAGGTAGTGATGGAAGATGAAGCTTGTGGACGGCAAGCGAGTGGGCACGACGGAGGAACCCGAGAGCCTGTGGTGCAGGATGTGGAGCCCCACAGAAGCTGCTTACTGCCTAGCCTACTGGAGGATGGCAGGTGGGGCACCCCCTCCCTTGAGGCAGGCCTGAGCCTTGCCACTGCCTCCTCCTGTTTGCGGCCAGGCCTGTTCTGCCTCCAACGAGCTGAGAGAGTGGCCTGATTAGCTACTCCCTCCCAGGCCAACAGGTTCTTGATCTGTGTTCTGGGTCGTGAGCCATGGCTTCCCTTTTGTCCTTGGCTGCCGGGATGCCCATCACCACTAACGGGTATCAGCCCGTTTGGGCTCCCTGTTGTTGTTTTCTGCTCTGCCAAGTTGGTGCTCTATAACAGAGCCGCCACGTGCCCCAGGTTCCTCTTGAATGGCAGGGGCAGGGCAGATTCAGGCGGTGCCATCGCCCCATGGGCCCCACCAGGGGCTGTGGGCTGCTATGGAAACAAACTGCTGAATCAACTTCTTATAAAGTTTTCTGGCTCAGATGAGGAACGTATTAATTTTTATTAGCTGATGTCATCCTTTTTGTTACCCTCAAAGTGGCTACTTTTATCTTTCTATCAATAAGCCCAAGGAAGAAATTAGTAGCTGCTAATTCTGCAAAAAACTTAGCTAAATTGTAACTCCAGGTTATCTAATGGATATTGTTTTGTTGCATTTATTTCTTACCACCTTAGTTTTAAACTTTTTAAATTTGATCCTGTTACATAAAAATGTTTTAACCCATCTGTTGTGGAGGGCACATTGTTATATGTTGGTGTATAAGCTGGGATATTATGGTCTATGGCTACAACAATAACAATAAACTTCACAAACATTTTTCTCTGTGCCACTACCATCTGAGGCAAGTCGTGCTGATTTTTAGACCCCTTTTCAAATAATAAGCCCGCAAGACATTTTATAACACAACAGAAGTCAATGAAAAGCCTATAAAGCATAATGAAATGCAGTTAAAGTGGTGGTGGAAATGGCTGACAAATCACAGCTACCTTACAGTGACCCCCTGGGGTTTTCAAAGTAAGAGGTGTCGAGAGGCAGTTTGCCATTGCCTACCTCCACATCACAATGCCAGTATTCCTTGGAGATCTCCCATCCAAGAGACCCAGTGTGGTGTAGTGGTGAAGAGCAACAGGCTCGAATCTGGAGAACCAGGTTCAATTCCATACTCCCCATGAAGCCAACTGAGTGACCTTGGGTCAGTCACAGCTCTTTCAGATCTCTCTCATCCCCCCCCCCCCCCAATAAGTCTAGCTCTCCACTTTAGTGGTGCATAACGTTAAAGGGCTAGAACTTAAGGCTGCCAGACAATCTTCAGATCTCCTGGCCTACATGACACACATTGCCATTCAACAGTTATTAATTATACCTGACCTGTTAAATACTGGGTTCCATGGATGAGCAGACCCCAAGTCTAGTGATCAGCTCAGCTTTATTTGTGATTCAGCAAGAACAAGACAAAACCCCAAGGCTACAGCCCTGTTTAAATAGCATGCAAAACCACACCCAACTCCCAACCATAGGCTATTTACATAATGTTGGTTTTTCATTGGTCACCTCTAGAGTCCTGGTGAGCTATTTTTCTAGAGCTCCAAGCTCAGCCAGTCTCCGGTAGACAGTCCTGGAATGTTCCAGTCCTAATACATAACAATTCCCATCCAAATACTCGCCAGGGACCACCCTTACTTAGCTTTTGAGTTCTGACAAGATGAAGCTGCCATGCCAGGGCTACCCGTTTAAAGCAGCTTTGAAAAGAAAAGAAAGTCAGCTCATCGTTGCAGATATATACCCCCAAACGCAAAGACCCCAAACAGAAGCCCTTGACGCGGAAAGCTGCACTGCATCGCCTCCCCTAAACAAGCCCCTGCCAGCCAGACCAGAATCTCAGCCCCAACACACACACGCAAGCCCCCCGCCCCCCAAAGGAGCGCTGCTGGAAAGTCACGCAGGCGCGCAAAAGAGAGCGGGGAGGTTCTGGCTGCTCACGAAAGCCGTGACGTCGATGTTTCTGGGCGGGGGCGGCCCTCGGGAAGTCCCGCTCGGAGGGGCGAGGGCGGGGCGAGCGTCGTCGGGAAGAGGAAGCGCCGGCGGGACGGAGCAGGTTGTGGGTGCCGCCGGGCTCAGCTTTGGCCATGGACGCCGCGACGCTGGAGCAGGATGCCGTCAAGTTCGCCCAGCTGGCGGTTCGCCGGGACCAGGCTGGTCGCTACCAGGAAGCGGTCTTCTATTACAAGGTCTGGCGCAGAGCCCCCGCTCCTGCTTCCCCGCCCCCCCCCCCCGGTGGGAGCCTCGGCACTGTCAGTGGGGGACCCGGCGGAGGAGTCCTCTCTCTCCTGGCTTATCGCCCCCTCGCCTATGTGGTCGTGGTCACTTGGCTGGGTTTTGAAAATCCCGTTCCCTGTGGGTGGAAAGGGTGGACGGCACCCCCGGTAGAATGCTGTAGGGTCGTGGGGAGCAGCATCTCGGCAGGATGGAATCTCTACGGTGCTGCAGGAGCCTGGCTTTGTTTTTGCCTTCGCGTTCGGGATGCGGCCTTTCGGCGTCAGAGTTCCCCTGCCCTGGAGGCTCGCTAGAGCTCGAGCCTGCGTGTCTTCTGGAGTCGTGTTTTGCGAGCTAAGGCGATCGTTAGTGTTGTTGCTCGTGAGGAGACGAGTAAACGCCCTCCAGGCATCTGTGGAGCGGGTTGACTTCTGTTCGTGCTTAGTATTGTCCAGCTGTCAACATCAAGCCTTGCCGTTGTCATTTTAAAGGGGGGGTTTACTTCTGAGCATATGCAGGGTGCGTTTCCTTACCTGCCTTCAGAAGTGTCATTTCTCCTAGGGAAGAGGATGTGGTTTGTAAAGCAAACTTGAAATTCAAAACCGTTCTGAGTGTCAGACTGCCCTCTGATTATTCAGATATCTCAAAGAGCGATGCCCCTGTGGTGCTTTCCTGGTTTTCTCTTTCGGGCATGAGCTCAAGAGAGAAAAAGCCCCTAAGAGGCCAGTAGTTTGAGGAAGGGGTGCTTCATTAGTCTGTTTTCACTTCCATCCTCTCCTCCACCCAGTTCATAAAGGGCCCTTCTGTTGTAGAACAGTGAGTTGGCAAATCCTTGTGTTGAGGTGGCTGGTAGTTGCATTCACAATAGAGGGATGTGCTGTGGCCGAATTACTCTCTGTTTTCCTGATCAGGCTCCCCAAGAAGTCTTAGTTGTGTGAAAATGTGTTTGTACCCCAAGTGTACAGGACCACACTGTGTGTGAAGGGGTATCATGGATCACAAAGGCAGGCAGCACCTGATCTTTCCATGTAGATTAAACATTTTGCGCAGAGCCTGTATGCAGAATCCTTGGATTTGTAAAGCGTGGGGAACCTTCAGCCAGGATCCTGATCTGCCTGCTTTTTGATTTTTCAATTGAACCTTGTTTAAAAATGTCTGCCCAGTGTGTGTATATGTGAAAGTGAAAGAAAATGAGCAGTGAAGACTGCCCTGCCTTCTGTTTAGAACTTGTGGCCAAAACTCAAGGTGTTGATTGGGAGGATGCCCTAAATGGCATAAGCCCTGTATAAACAAGATTGCATCCTTCCTTGTGTTGCATCAAGATCCAAAAATTATTTCAAGAACAGACTCATTACAAAGTACATTATCTCTGTGTTCGGCTTGCTTTCCCTCAGATCCTTGGCATTCATTTTCAGTGGCTGCTTCTCAGTTAAGGACTCCTCTTTCCTTGGAAGTTCATCAAGCCTGGGTATGCTCAAGGAGTAGAATAAACTCTGGTTATGTTGGATGTTGTCAGGAAGCCAGAGTCGAGCAAATAGGGGGCAGCTTTGCAAATAGGTCTACCAAAGTAACTAGCCTACAACATGGTTCATTAGATGGTGGCAATTTGTTATCTTCCTGGAACAGGATAAGTCCAACTGGTATGTCCAAAGATCAGAATTATGTGCTACCTGTCTTTTAATGGCACCATATGAGCTGAAGGCCAGTTTCAGCATTACTTTTAACATTAAAAAGGCTAGACAGGTAAGAAAGAGGGAGGAACAAAGGTATGTGGCCTTGTTCAGCTGCTGGCGTTTGTTGTTTTTGAATAATGCAATCTGGAACATGATGTGTTGAGATTCAGATTAATCATGGGAAAGTGAATATATTAGGCATGAAGTTAGTTGTTTCAGTGCATTCATACTTCTCTGTTTAATAACTGGCATTTACTTGAACCTAGAGACTGGTCAAATCAGGAACTCCTCATTGATCATGGAGAAGTGACTATATTAGGCATGAAGTTAGTTGTTTCAGTGCATTCATACTTCTCAGTTTAATAACTGGCATTTACTTGAACTCAACCTAAAGACTGGTCAAATCAGGAACTCCTCATTGATCATGGAGAAGTGACTATATTAGGCATGAAGTTAGTTGTTTCAGTGCATTCATACTTCTCTGTTTAATAACTGGTATGTGCTTGAACTCGACCTGGAGACTGGTCTAATCAAGAACTCCTCTAAACTCCAGTCAGTGTATGGCACCCATAACCATAGGTTCAAAAACATTACTCGCTTTGGTTATTTTTACGTTGCAACTTGCCAGGAGTATTTCAAAATGTGGTTAAACCTGCAGTTCACTAGATACCAAGGGTGTGGTTGTAATTCTAAAAGTCTTGCATGACTCTGCTTTATGTGTAATGCACTATCATCACATAACTAGCGCTCTTCCTTCACTTTTTTTGTGCTTAGGTTTTTCTCGTCTCAGTTGTTAGTGAACTGCTTGCTTTCTAATCAGTATAAAAGCCAGGAAAGCTTTGCTTATGAGGCCTAACTACTCATCATAGCTGTGTATGAGTAGTCCCATTGGCTAGGGGCAAAAGACACTGAGCATTATTCAGTGAAGTCACCCAGCGTTGTCTCTTTTGGGTACTAATGGCTCTCTACGAACCCAGCCTTGGTACCTTTCACTGGAGATGATAACATTGTCCCCGGGGCCTTCTGTGTGCACCGCTCAGTGCTCAGCCACTGGGGTATTTCCTGTGCAAAAAAACTTCAAGTGGTGTCTCTCCAAGACTGTCATACGTTGGTGCAAGTAAACTGAAGTGAGAAGAAAGAGGCCGTCGTGTAATTTGAATGTTTTCAAGGATTATGTGGTTTTGCTGTGCATGTGTATAAAGTTAGTTTTCCATCAAGTGACTGTTTTTAAAAAGCCTATTTGTGTTTTCTGTCCTCAGGAAGCTGCACAAGCTTTGATTTATGCTGCAATGGCAGGATCTACCTTGGAAAATATTCCAGGAAAGATAAGTGAATATTTGGACAGAGTTCAAGCCCTGTACTCGGCAGGTGAGGACAGAGCACTCCGTTTTAATTAGGGAATCTTAGAAGCATGCTCTGTATCATCTTTCAATGCACCCCAAAGCCCTCATTCTTCACCAGAGAAATCAGAGTTCACGCAATGAGAAGACCCACATTTCAATTGCCATGCATGAAATCTTCATGTAGGTGGTATGCAGTGTTCCCTCTAAGCTGAGTTAGTGTGAGCTAGCTCGGTTTTTTTAGCCTCCAGCTCACACATTTTTGTCTAAGCTCTGGAAGGATGGCTCCAGAGCAAACTAGTTTATGCAGTAGCCAAATTGCTCGCTCACAACTTTAAAGCCAGTAGCTCACAAAGTAGAATTTTTGCTCACAAGGCTCCACAGCTTAGAGGGAGCATTGGGGTAGGCTGTATCTCATGTGGAAGTGTAGGAATCTTGCGATGTGTGAAATTGCCCTTGAAGTAAACAAATAACTGATATGTTTTGATGGACAAGACTGTATCAGTTTATACTGTTCAGGTTACTTCTTGCATTGTGCTTTCAAAATAAAGTCACGCCAGCTTGTCTGGGTTACTTACAACTTCCCCCAAACACAATTGTTTAATGATAATATCCTCTGTTCTTTGTAAATAAGGTACCAGTGTAAGGTGCCAGTGGTACCTTAAGGGCTGACAATGAATCTGCCTAATGTAATAAGGAAACACGCTGACAAAGCCAGAGTGCTCCCCAGAAATAAGCAGCTACAAGGCAGGTCTGAAGGTGAGATAGCAACAGGGCACCACCTGCCACTCAGACCAGTCTAACACATCATCAGCGACTTACACCCCATCCTGTGTAATGATATTTTCTCTTTCATGAGCTTTACGTGGCAGGCCTTCCTCACTTACAAACAGTTCCCCAGCCTAAAGCAGGTTCTCAGTAATGGCAGTGGTCCATCCAACAGGGACACAGGCCCAGGAACCAAGCCTTGCAGCAAGTCCAGATGCCAAGTTTGACCCCATGTGCACTTAGGCAGTACTATTAGAGGACCTAATACCATCAGCTAGAGTCATCTGCTTGCTCATCTTCCAGTGTAATATGTACCTTCATGGGTCAGCAATGCCCTGCTGTTTACATATGGCAAATATGACAGTCTCTATGCAAAAGAATAAATGAACACAAAAGGCGGCATTAGAATCGACAGTATTCAGAGACTAGCAGAGGAATATTTTAATGTTCTGGGGCATAACTGTTCTCCTGCCAAAAACCCCCACAAAAAAGCTGCAGAGGGGGAACTCAACATGAGCCCGCTTGCGGGGAGGGCGGGATATAAATCTGAAAAAATAAATAAATAAATGAATGAAATGAAATGAAAGTGCTGAATGCAGATTCCTCAAACAGTTTGAACACTCTTTCTCCCCCAGGCTTAAACAACTATTTGGGTTTCTTCACTCACTATAGGTGTTAGTAGCTCAGCATGACTCACCCTTTATCACTGTTCATTAGTTCTCCTTATCATGTTTCATGTATCTTGCTTGGTTAGATCTGATTGTAGGTTAATCTTGCTCTGCAAATCTTCGGCAGGTAGGAGTGTACCTCTCCTTACTGCTTAAACAACTTCTGTTTGAAACATCTCCCTCTTCCTGTTGCTTGTGGCTTTAGGTAAATATGGCCGTTAGCCATGGTGGCTAAAGGGAACTGAGGCAGTGGAAGGGCTGGATACCAACACCAGGAGGCCGCATCAGGGGAAGACCTCAGCCTCTATGCCTTGTTGTTGGCCTGCCAGAGAAAACTGGTTGTGAACAATGAGGAACAACAACTATAAATCTAAGCAAATCAAGAAACAATATAGCTGTTTATGTGCCAACATAAATTAGATGTAACGAAAATAAATGTAATAAAGATTTTAATACAAAATGTTTGTCCAATATCTATTTAACAATAAAGGTCCAAGAAAATAACAACGAAGTGTCCGGTAGTCATTTTTGTTTCTAAGGTTCTTCGTCAGGTTGGGTTGGACTTTGTAATATATGTGGCTCTCCTCAAGAGTTCTTCAGAATGATATTAGGAATATTCCTGTGAAAACTTTGCTATTGGACTAACTTGACCTTTGGGAATGTACATTTTTTATATGAATGTTATGCAGTTTGTATGATGGTCCCAACTTGACGAAGACCCTTAGAAACTAAAATGACTACCGGACACTTCATTGTTATTTTCTTGGACCTTTATTGTTAAATAGATATTGGACAAACATTTTGTATTAAAATCTTTATTACATTTATAGAGAAAAGTGGTTGGCCATTTTGTGAGAAGCTATGCTGGACTAGATGGACTACTGGTCTGATCCGGCAGAGCTGCTGTAATGTTCTTATGACAGTTACAGATATACATTTCATGCGTCTCAAAGTTTTTCCTGGAATAAATTCTGTTGGTCTTTAGAATGCCACTAGCCTCCTGTTTTGTTTTGCTACAATAAGCTAACATGGTTGCCCTTCTGGAATTAGAATCTTATCCTAGTTCAGAATATCCAGCAGTTCATTTCAAATCTTGGGCTGTGATTGCTTGCGAAAGACTAGTCTGGTAGCCGCAAGTAGTAATGCGACATGTAACCTTATTTGTCAACTGGTCAGTCTTTCAGAAAGGCAAGCTGATTTTTTCCCCTTAATCTAGTTCCATCACAGAAAACCGACCCCTTGAAGTCGAAGCAGCAGTTGGACTTGGAGCGTGCCCACTTCCTGGTCACCCAGGCATTTGATGAAGACGAAAAGGGCAACGGGGAGGAAGCAGTAGAGCTGTACACGGAAGCAGTGGAACTCTGTTTGAAAACAGTATGTTAAGATCCCACTTAACTTGGTGGAATTACGTTATGGTAAGAAATTCTTCCATTTATGCAGATGACTGATATGCAGGGTGTGTGTACACATCAAGTTTTTTGTAGTCAACACATAAATTTGAACAAGCCACGTTTGGCTAGGTATAACAGGAAAGGAATGCAGAGGCAGTCGCTCCTCTTTTGTAAGAGTGAGAGGGAACTGTTTGAGATCTTTATTGGCATAGCAGTGTGCCAGGTCAGCTACTGCTTCTATTTCTAGTGGGAAAACATGATGTGGATGCACACTCTTTGATACTGGCTTAAAAAGTAGTACCTGTATTTCTTGGGAATTTCTTAAAATGGGCTCCCTTTTCTTTTTGGAAGGCTTCAGTGTAAGGCATGTCCTGAAGGATCTGCTTACCCACCCCATTTATGCTGGAGAGGAACCATATTAAAGTACTCTCTGGAGCAATTTGTAACATTGTGGGATCTTCCCATGAGAATGCATTTTCCCCATCTTCTGCCACCTACCCCAGCAGGGTTTATTGCGGGGATTAATTTTTATTTTTGTTGCATTTCTTGCAAATAAGTGCAACAAATAAATAAATAAATAATTTAGATGTTCTCCCCATCTTCTGCAGTTGCTTGTCCTGACCACTGAACAAGCAGTCTTATGCATGCAACATACCTGGCACAGCATGCGTGTCTAACCAAGACAGAGAGTAGGGATCACAGTGTCCCAGGAGGAACATTCTGTGTTTGATGGCTCTCTCTCCTGTGCCAAAGGACAGCTAACCGGGATGCCCTTGCCCCTGCTGTACAGCTATAATTCTGCTGTTTGCCTTGACAGCAAACTTTCTGGCATCCTGTAAAGTAGGAAGATGACAGAGAGTAGCTGTGGGGGGGTTCCTCATCTACAAACATCTTTGAAAGATGTTTGGACCAACTGGTTCTTGCTTTGTTTTGCGCTCGTGAAAAGTGGGTGAATGGTTAAAAGCATTAGAGTTCTGCAGATGTACAGCCAGGTGTGCACTCATAACAGCTCACCTGAGAGCATGACAGCAGCAAACGTTAGGGCAGGGCTTATAGCTGTCGTGTTGTTTTGCGTGGCAAATCCTCAAGAGTTTCTGCTGTGACAAACAGGAAAATTGGGAGCTGTCATGTAGGACCCATTACAGGTACCACTTTTTTGTACAAAGGCCAGTCACCAAAACTAATCAGCGGAAGAGCTCTCCATCATGATGTAACTCCACCAAGTGCAATTCTTTTTTCCTTCCCTTTGCTTGATACATAGGGGGAGCGGTGTTTCCTTCAATGAGCCAAAACCTATTTCCGCTTCAGTAACAAAGTTAACCTCCCATTATTGGCTTCTAAAATAATATGCGATGTATAGATTGGAATGTTGTTGTTATCGCACTGTTAAGATATTGGGGTGGAAGGAAGGTTCATATAGGTATTAAGGAAAATATGTCATCATACTCATTCTCTGTAGAATGGGTCAGGACTTATACAAGTGTTGAAGCAGGGTTGTGCATGCGGATCCAGATTCCTGGGCAGATAGAGAACTGAGCATTTAAAGAGAAGCTGCATGTACATTTATGCTTCCTCATCCAACTGCTAGAGAGGTGTGTTTGTGTGGGTGTAGCCCTTGAAAGGAAGCTGAAATCTGAGAAATGGGTTATTTGGGAGGTGGAGCAGTGGGAGGGATTCAGTCTGTTTTTTAAATGGGCTACGCTTGTAGTCTGGCTTGTTGTTAATGTCAGAACTCATCAGATGGAGCTTCTGGGCTGACACTGCCTCATTCCATGTCCCAGTTTCTAGTCACCCTCTCCCTTTTTTCCCAGGCCTCTTCACTACCTGTGGAAGAGTCTTTGGGCATGTCCCTCCTTGATCCTGTTGAGGACTACTTTTAAGTGGATGCCCCAGAGGCAGGCCTGGCCAAAAACCTTGCAGGAGCTCTAGGAGGAGGGGCCGTAGCTCCAGCCAAGTTGCCTCCTTGGCCAGCTTCCTGTTCATTCTGAGGGTTCCCAGCAGCCCATGTGGCAGCTCATGACAAAGCAAAGCCAGGTTGCTTTGAGGCTGTGGACCATTTCCCTGCTACTTGGGGCATACCCCCATGGGCCACCCTTTCTCTTGGCAGCAGTGCTGAGAGTGGAGGCGGAGAGAATCTAGAGCAGTGATGGTTAACCTTTTAGAGACCGAGTGCCCAAACTGCAACCCAAAACCCACTTATTTATCGCAAAGTGCCAACACGGCAATTTAACCTGAATACTGAGGTTTTTGTTTTAGAAAAAACAACTCATACATTAACATCTTTTGTCTTAAAAGAAAAACACAATAACAGAGCTTTCAATGACACAAACAACTTTTTATTGAAAGGTAAAAGTTTGCATTTGGCATGCTTTTGAACAATTAATGTGATTTTTGCTGTCCAATCTTGCGAACTCTGTGCTGGGGCGATGCCGTGCGTTCCCACAGAGAGGGCTCTGAGTGCCATCTCTGGCACGCGTGCCATAGGTTTGCCACCACTGATCTAGAGAGTCACCTGGACAGTGGATCCTGCCCCTTCTATCCTTCTGCTTTTGGCAAGTCTGAGTACACCGCCCTCAACCCTGCACACTCGTTCAGCACAAACCTTTGTGTACATTTTTAGTCATCCACTGGAACTCCTGTGTGGTATGTGGAGGACCAAGATTAAGAGAAATTATTGGTGCATCCTTTTAAAGCCTTCAGTGGACTTAGAAGGGTATAACTCTTTAGGACTGCACTGAATGGCTTGGCTATAGGTATTTGGTGAACTCATAATCGAGCTGAGATCTGAACCGGAGGCTTTGACTTCATTGTACTTGCTGTTATCCATCTTGCCAGGCTCTGATTTGGATGTACTTGGGAAAGCTCATTTTTATCTAGTGTACATACATGAAAAGCATAAAATAACATTAGGAAAGGATTCCTGGTGTTTATTGGCCACAAACAGCTCGTTAGGAGAGAGAGAGAGTGTGTGTGTGTTATAGCGGGAAGGAGCTGAATTTTAGTAATGGCTGACCTTGGGGCATTTAAATGTGTATTGTTAGACTGACAGTTAGGCTTTTTGCTCTTTTTGTTATTTAATATTAAAGGCTAACGAGACTTCAGATTCAGTTCTCCAAACAAAACTGAAGCAGCTGGCTCGGCAGGCACTGGACAGGTGAGTCTCTTGGGATGACGTAGAGTGTATTGAGCAAAGGCTGCAATCCCCAAGCATGCACACTAAGTCACGAGCATTTCTCCAATCATTCATCCTTAGCCCGGGGGGGGGGGGGGGGGAGCTTTCCTGACTGTTAGTCAGCTAGTAAAGGCACAGGAAGTCCTGGCAATTGAATAGTTGAGAGCTTGTTACGCAGTCTCACTGCACTTTACCCCTTGATACAGTATCTGCCCAGCAATCCAGTTTTCTGCTGTCTTTGTAATCTTCAAAAATCACCTCAAAAATATATTATAGCATTGGAAAAAGTGCAGGAAAGGGCAACTAGAATGATAAAAGGGTTGGAACACTTTACCTATGAAGAAAGGTTAAAGAGGTTAGGGCTCTTTAGCTTGGAGAAATGACAACTGAGGGGTGACATGATTGAGGTTTATGAGATTATGCATGAGATAGTGCAGATAGAGAAAGAAGTACTTTTCTCTGTTTCTCACAATACAAGAACTCGTGGGCACTCCATGAAATTGCTGAGCAGTCAGGTTAGAGCAGATAAAAGGAAGTACTTCACCCAGAGAGTAATTAACACGTGGAATTCACTGCCACAGGAGGTGGTGGCGGCTACAAGCATGGATGGCTTCAAGAGGGAATTGGATAAACATATGGAGCAGAGGTCCATCAGGGGCAAGTGATGCTCTGTATTCTTGGTGCTTGGCGGGGGGGGGCAACAGTGGGAGGGCTTCTAGTGTCCTGGCCCCACTGGTGGACCTCCTGAGGGTACCTGGTATTTTTGGCCACTGTGTGACAGAGTGTTGGACTGGATGAGCCACTGGCCTGATCCAACATTGGCTTCTCTTATGTTCTTGTGTTCATCAGGTTCATCCATATAAGTCTAGAATTGCTTCCTGATGACTCTGCAGTGAAAATTTACAAATGCTGAGTCTTTTCTTTTTAGAAAAGTTAGATGAGATCTACATGGGATATTGTGTATAACTTTGAGAGCCACTAATTCTGTGGGACTCTTTCCCGTGTTTAGGTGCATTGCACTGGTGGCGTTACAAGGGTTTCTGTGATTTTTAACAGGGAGGTAAGGAAGTAGTCATGTGAATGTGGAAAATGTTATTTTTATCAGTGATATGTTTTTAGAAACTCTGACCTGGATAGCCCAGGCTAGCCTGATCACATCAGATTCTGAAGCTAAGCAGGGTCAGCCCTGGTTAATATTTGGATGGGAGACCGCCAAGGAATACCAGGGTCGTGACAGAGAGGCAGTCATTGGCAAACTATCTCTGAGCAGCTCTTGCCTTGAAAATCCTCTGGGGTCACCATATGTCAGCTGTGACCTGACAACACTTTCTACCACATGCTTTTAGAATCTTGGCCTAGCGGTGAGAAGTTTGTTTTGGTTAAATTCTTGGTGACACATTTTTACTTGGGATAGTTTTTCAGTTGGAACAAAATATTGTTGCCACTATTGGGCACCGTGAACAAATAAAGAAATGACAGCCTTTCATATAGTCACTTTTCCTGTGAGGTAAAATGTAAGCCTTTTATTTCAGAGCTGAGGAACTGAAAGCTCCAACCCCGTCTCAGAAAGACAAGCCAGCTGCCGTGAAACCAAGCCAGCCCGTGAGGACTTTCTTCCCTTTGGGCCCTGACTTTTCTTTGAATGATAAGCCACAGACAGTCCGGGCCGTGCATGCCAGCGAACCTCAAGGGCAGCGATACACCACAGAGGAGATTCAGGTGCTCAGGTGAGAAAGGGAGATGCAGTTCTAGGTTTTATTGCGTATGCTGAGCTTGCCTGGGGTTCCTATCTTAAAGAACTGGATGCTAATCCTAACCGCATTACTCAATTAGCAGCAGCACGTCTTCCAAGGCTCTTAAAGTTGAGCTCATGACCTTCTGAATTTAAGATGGCCAGGCAATGCATACTTCAGGCATGTTTTTCTCCTTATGTAATGGCCATGCAGGTGGCTAGTAGCATTATACATGTCATGAGTTATTTAGATTAAAACAATGGAATCTGGACTTTTAGGGACGGTGTTGGACAAAGCCAAAGAAAAGCTGTATTAGGGGCTGGTAGGTGCCAGATCGCTTCTGGTGACTAGGGGCAGCTGTGTACACACATCCCACATTTCTGGATGCGAACTACCACATTCAAACTGTTGCAGACTTCCTCAAGCTAAGACAATTTTTTTAAAAAAATTAAATGACGGTGTAGACTTGAGAGAGTTTTCTTAGGTGCCCGTGACACTCATAACAGCCACATTGGACACAGTGGTTGAGTTTGTTTAGCTAGAGGGAAGACTTCGTTTCCCTGAGCAACAACCTGTTGCAGTTTGAGTGCAGTGAATTGCGAGTTAGCAGCAGCGACGTCACTGTCCTGAGCGAAGAGGTCTGGATTTCCCTCTGCAGATAACCAAAATTTGTGTTCCTGTTGCCAATAGAAAGTCATCTGTACGAAACTTATTTTTATACTATTAAATTGTTAACTCTTTTGTCTGCATTTTACTGTTTTTTCACTTTAAAAATAAAAATAAAAATTTATTTTGAAAAAGAATTCCCATGCAAACGACAGATAATGTATTGTGTCAGTTGTCATATTTCTGATTTTTGTTCACAGCCTGAAAGTCAGGGGAGGGCTCAAAGCACTGGGCAGGGAGGTTTACACCAGAGGGTGACGTGATAGGGGGGAACAAGTGCAATTTGGAGAGTGTTGTGCTTCTGATGTATAGTATCTTGTTTTGTTTTGATATTGTGATATACAGGAAGACGTCAAAGATAAATGGCATTGAGTATGTTCCTTTCATGAGCGTTGACCTAAGAGAGCGCTTTGCTTTTCCGGTCCCTTTCTCGTAAGTGTTTTTAAGTTCTTAGTTGTGTATTCTCTGGAATGTTACTTGAACCTCTCACAATTCTTTAAGAGGTGTTTTTGTGCTAAGTGGGAGAACTGGTCATAGACTTAATGTTAGTGGCTTAGTTCAGACATCGTGCTAACCCATGGTTTAATTAAAATAATTGATGGTTGAATTGGTTGTCTGAATGGAAGTCACTCCACTAAACCATAGTTCGCTACTGTCCATTAAGCCAGGATTTGAAACTGGCTTATTAACCCCAGTTTGTCATAACTATGGTTTTGTGTGATACCTGAATGCAACATCCTGGCTTAATCCTGATTGTTTCCTGACTGTACCATCAGGCTACAAAGAGAAGGTGACCGAACCAGCATTTGCTGAGGCAACCCAGGATGTTAGGCTAATTGCAAATATGTACCTAGAAATAAAAATAAAATCCAAATTGCAAATATGTACCTAGAAATAAAAATAAAATCCAAATTGTAAGAATTAGTAAGATGTAATCAATTTAAAAACATGAGAAATTAAATATTAATAAAGAAATACCTTCCAGTTTAGGTCCTAAGAGTACAAGTAAAATCGCCTTATCAGGGCCTAACGTCAGTACATATTGGCAAAATCTAACATCAGTACATATTGGCAATATTACTGTCTCCAATATATGTAATTGCTTCTGACACAAGCCCAGATACATTTGTGGCCCCACAGATTTTTTTACGTCATTCAATTCCAGATTGGAAGTAAATATATTAAAGTAGGTTACAGGAAAATATGCATTTTTAATATTGGATGGGATTTTTCAATTGGGTAATTTAATATTAATTAAAACAAATATTTATTTTTCCATATAGCATTCCATTTTGGTCCTATATCAATTGTTTACTGCTTTACAGGTGTAACAGGGGCTTTGTTGTATGTTATATTCTGTACTATTTGACCTCTGAAGAAGGCTCTTGTGGGCTGAAACACATCAGGTCATATATGGTTCCTTTTGTGCATTTGTCACTTTGATTATTTTATGAGGCTTTATTTGGGCCCCTACACAGTTTTCATATGTTCTTAAAATAAGCACGTGTACCTATAGTTGTTGATGTTTTTAACTTTCGGCCCTTTACTCGGTTTCTAAACTTCCTTTGGAGGTATGGGCATTTGGGAGCCTGAAGAATCCTGAGGTAGTCAAAATGTATAGGATGAGGATTAACTGGTCCCAGGAACTGAATAGGTGTACAGAAAAATCTTACCTTTAAAGGATTATCTTTTTATTGGCCCTTTGGTAAAATGATTTTATTCTGTACTCGTGTGTGTTTCATGAACATATGATTTTCATCTTTTTTAATGTTTTTTTTTTAAATTTCAGAGATAAATGTGGGAAACTGCCATTATCCCCAAAGCAAAAGGCAATGTTCTCTCGGTGGGTACGGCCAGATGAAATATCAAATAACCCCACAATGATCTATACCGTTTCAAGTTTCAGCATCAAACAGGTATGGTGGGTCTTTTGGGTCTGTTATCTCTGGAAAAGTTAAGGGGCTTTTAAATCAATATATCTTTTTAACTTGGCTGCTGTTTCCCCCCCTCCCTTCTGTGTTTTGTTAATTTTTGAGAAACTGCAGGCAGATTTTAACCTGTTTACCCCAAACTGAATTTCATTGGACCCAAATTTGGCCCTGCAGCACTTAGGGAAATGTTTCTGCAGGGAAAACTTGTAGCCAAACATTTTGTGTAATTTATTCCTTTATTTATAAGATGATTTTTTGGAGACAAAAATATGGTCTGTTTTCCTTTCTCTCTGTGTGTGGGTTGTTGTTGGGGTTTTTTGCACCGGGTGATTAGAAAGCGGCATATCCTTGTAACTCTCTTTTGTTCTCAGACCATTGTGTCCGATTGTTCCTTTGTGGCCTCGCTTGCCATCAGTGCGGCATATGAAAGACGATATAACAAAAAATTGATTACCAGGTATGCTCCATTTGGTCAGAGGTTGTGCAGACTTTCTTGTAAATGGTCTTGTGTTGGAAGTAACAGACAGCTAGGGAGGGCAAAGGCTTTAAAAGACTTTAACTTGGTCTGGCAACCTGCAGCCAGAGCTTTGGCCAGTAGTTTCTAATCACAATGTGAAACTTAGCCCCATCACCCTGTTTTCTCCTTGGTCTGCCTGGCCCATTGGCCTACATCCTCCCAAGTTTTTGTGTACCTTGGCTTGCCCACCACAGAAAGCCATTTCTTTCTCTATAGGCTTGTTTGACCCCCCCCCCATTGTGCCCATCCCCCACCTCCACCCTTCCTTGAGCCTCTGTTTCTTCTGGTCTTCATCATTCCTCACAAACTTGCATTTCTTTTGGAACGTTTATGGCTTCCATCCTAGCAGTTCAGACAATTGCTAGAGATGGATCCCAGGCAGGTGCCCCCCCGCAGCATAATATACATGATTTTATAATTGGATATTTCAGCGCACGAGTCTAGAAGGTGGCATTTGTCAAGATGCAGTGGCTGAGCTAAATTCTTCATTGTTGAATAAATGTTCTTACATTTAACTGAGACGTGAAGTGTAGTGGCTTGGAAAGGCAGCCCTCTTTTCTCCCTTCTTTTGTGGACCCGAAAGCATGAGGCCTTAAAGTTATAGCTGCATGAGCTGCACTGGCTTCCAGTGGAGCACCGAATCAGGTTCAAGGTTCTGGTTTTGATCTTAGGCCCCCTAGTGGTCAGGGACCCACATACCTTCGGGACCGCCTCTCTCAGAATGCCTCCAGAAGAGCGCTACCCTCGGGAAGTAAGAACCTCCTGGTGGCCCCCGGCCCAAGAGAGACCTGGCTGTCCTCAAATAGGGCCAGGGCTTTTTCAGTCCTGGCCCCTGCCTGGTGGAACTCTCTGCCAAAAAGAACATCTGTGGCCTGCGGGATTTTTTACTTTTGTGTGGGGCATGTAAGGCAGAGATGTTCCGCCAGGCATTCAGTTGAGGACAGTGATGGGACAACATGTAGCCTGGCGCTCTCACACCCTCCATTTTCTGCAAACACCCCCCCCCCCCAGGAGGCTTGTGAAGGCTGAAAATTTTTTTTGCCATCTTGGAATGGATTGTTTTATTGGTTGATATTATGTATTATGTATTTTATTGCCGCTTTTAACTTTTATTTATTGTATTTATCTTTGTTGTAAGCCGCCCTGAGCCCAGCTTGCAGGGTAGGGTGGCCTAAAAATCTAAATAAATAAATGCATAAGAACGTTAGTTTAAATTCTAACGATTGAAAACTATTTTGCTTATAATTTTAACACTGCATTACCTGGGTACTGTTTTTAATGCATGACTTGTTTAATTTGGCTGCTGCTACTACATGAAAGGCCCCTTCCCCCATCAAGCCGTGTTAACCTTAGACCCCTCCCAACACCACTCTTCGCCTAAACTCTTAGGTTGACAGCTCTGACCTTTTCCCCTCGCTTTCCTTCAAAATAGCATCATTTACCCTCAGAATAAAAAAGGAGAACCAGAATACAATCCGTGTGGAAAGTACACAGTCAAACTGCACATAAACGGTGTTCCTCGGAAGGTAAAGGACTTTTATGTTTCGTTCTAAGAGTTGCAGCCTGATACATTTTGATATTTCTAGGTTGAAAACCTTGAACCAATAAAACAGGACCAATAATTCAGTATATCTAGGGGTGTGTTCAGACGAGCAGCTAATCGCGCCATTGGCCCGGCTGTAATTTGAGCTAGATCTTTTTGATCCAGTGTTGTGCGACCAGAAAGATCGCCCGTGAAGTGCTTTACCACTTGTGACTCCCACAGTGGATTGTCTAGATGGCATCTACTGTAAGGAGCCGTGTGGTTGGCTTTTTTAGAAAAAATCCGGTCTGCGCACGTGCATATGCGCCTCACCATGTACTTGTTTATCCACGCATGCATGGACTAAAATGGTAAAAGCGCCACCAACGGTACCTTCCTCTAGGTACCCTTTCAGTTTATAATGTTAATAAAGTTCAGGGGACCTGCAGAAACATTAAATTGTTCGGATCGCTTGAGCAGAGCTCTGGGGACATCACGTGTTTAAGTGGTTATGCGCGCATCACTAAGAGTTATTTAAAATGGCTCTTCGGGATGGTCTGGAGACCATCCCTATGGGCTGATTTCGCGCTGGAGGTACGACCTGATGGTGGAAAGTCCAGCATTGGCCCGTTGGTCTGCTTTAGATTTTCACTACTATCTTTTAAGTACGGATCCCCGACGGAGATCAACGGGCTACTAATGGAAGCGGCACAATTCCCAGATGTTGTGATCTGGACGTGCACTTTAAATCCTCCAGGCACTTGTACCTGGTGCGGCTCAAAAGAGCCGCATGAACCCTAGGTAATCTTGAACCACGTTAAAACAGGGCCAAACGTGCTTTGGCCTTCAAGGCCTTCCTCAGTGGTCAGATTTTTGTATCTACATGCACACTATGACATATAAACATGTTAGTGCCAAGGCACATTAATAAGGCCTGAAAATGAATAAAAATATTATTCAATAGTTTATATTGAAAAATAAACTGTTTAACTACAGAAAACTTTTTTTAAAAATTGGAATTAGTTACTTATATTCCAGATACCCTGTGTGGCAAAAGAATTGGTTTTTTTCCCCTTTCTGTTTTGGTTTGCTGTTCTAAGAGTTGCTCCATTGTAGCACAAAGTCTGGCTTTCATTATAGCAGATTTATCAGCTTGGTCTTCGTAGTCTACCAGAGGCCTTGATGCGAAGTTAGAGCTGCTGCCCTCCCCCTTGTTTCTCTTGTAAACGTGTCCTCTCTCTTTGTGTTCCCCTCCCATCCCCGTTTTTTATCTTAGGTGATCATTGATGACTTCTTACCAGTAGATCACAGTGGAGAACTTCTGTGCTCTTACTCAAATAATAAAAACGAACTCTGGGTATCGCTGATAGAAAAGGCTTACATGAAGGTCATGGGAGGTTATGATTTCCCAGGATCAAATTCTGTGAGTACCTGTTTATTCTTGGCAAGGAGTGACATCCGTGCAGGCAGGATTCCTTGGTGAATAGCACGGGTTGTTGGAGAAGTCGAAATGGATTGTTTGAGAACACTGAAAAAACATTTTTAAAGGCGCTTTCTATATTGTTCGGGCTTAGTGGAGTACATGCTTTTTCCAGCAGGGCAAATGGATGAACCAACATTGTTGGTGCATTCTTGAAAGATGAGACACCTTGATCAAGCCCTAATATTGAAATTTTGGGAATGTGTTGCATTTTTGAATTTTGCTTTCTAGTTTCTGAGCCTTTGGTAAAGATTGCTTTTTCCATTTCAGTCTCTGCATCCATGAAGGGATGGGGGGGGGGGGGGGGACTGGGCTGGATCCAGAGAACTGCAGGCGGATCTTTCCCAATTCCCCTTTTTCAGTGCAGCTCCCTGTGTTTCCCCAGGGGTAAGGGAGCCCTTGCAAACGTAGTGAAACAATGTGGAGGAGTAGGAAGGAAAGATCAGAAATTACTCTCCCATCTTGTGCCAGTGGAAGAAGAAGAAGAGATTGGATTTATACACCGCCCTTCACTCAAAGTCTCAGAGCGGCTTACGAACTCCTTTCCCTTCCCCTCCCCACATCAGATACCCTGGGAGGTAGGTGGGGCTGAGAGAGCTCTGACAGAAACTGCTCTTCTCAAGAACAGCTCTGAGAGAACTTGTGACTGACCTAAGGTCACACCAGCAGCTGCATGTTGAGGAGTGGGGAATCAAACCCGGTTCTCCCAGATTAGAGTCCACACACTTAACCACTACACCAAACTGGAAGTGTCCTCCTGCTCAGGAATGGGGGAGTTTTAAGCCAACCTGTAATATTTTTTTACTTGCTGCCAAAGTTAGGGGGAAAGGAATTGTGTGTGTGAGAGAGAGAGAGAGAGAAATATTTCGTATCTTGATCTTCTGAATTTTGGTCTGAAAGTTCTGGTGATTGTTCCAAAAACTGTGATGCTTTTAATGGTGCTTGCAAGCTGCTCTTTATGACTTAACTTTCGGCACGAATGTTGTTACTGTATTTAAGCCTTGGTGCTAAATCCTCTGTATTGTCTGTGTGAACCTTTTCATGCCAGATCATCTTCATTCTTGCAAAAGAAACTCACATGCATGAGCTACTTTTTTTGTGCACTAAAACCCACAAAACCTGTGTTGCAGTGCAACTTTAATTAAAGCAATCTGCACAAAAGCTTCTGAAGTGTCTGCTTAAACAGCATGTAACTGATAGTACTGAATGAACTGGTGCATAGCTGGAGCATCCTGCTATTAAAATAAGCTTCCAACTTTTTGTATGTGCTCAAAATCAGGAAATGTAAAATGGAATTCCTCATACATACCTGCTCTTACAAAAAGTAAAGTCTGGAATTGTGAGAACTGAAACCATTGTTATTAAAATTTCTGCTTGCAAAAATGGATATTTTTAACATAGTGTACTGTAATTCAGCTATGAATATAATGGGGAGTTTTTGCTAATGAAATCTGTTTATGTTTCAGAACATTGATCTTCATGCGTTGACTGGTTGGATACCTGAAAGGATTGCTATGCATTCTGATAACCAGGCTTTTAACAAAGACAACTCGTTCAGAATGCTTTACCAGAGGTAACTTCCAGCTTCAGCAGGTGCTTAGAGCATGTTTCAGACATGCTCTAAGCACCTGATTCCTTACAGTTCCGCAAGGCCTGTAAAACAGAGCTGTTCCACCAGATTTTGGTTGGGGCGGTGGACATTCAGCTGTTCTGGCCACCGCTGTTCATAGTCCCTTTCCAGTGCCCTGCTGCTCTAGACAATACTGTTTGGGCACTGGGGCTTCTTGGGGGTACCTATATCCACCTGACATGAGGCATGAGTTTTTCTGTTGTTGTATATTGTGCTATCTACTGTTATATTGGTTTTATTGGTTTTTTTATTTTGTGCATTTTATGTTGTAAGCTGCCCTGAACCCACTCATGGGATAGGTTGGGGTGTAAATTAAATAAATAATAAAAGTTGTTGTTGTTGTTGTTGTGTGACAGAGTGTTGGACTGGATGGGCCATTGGCCCAATCCAACAGTGGCTTCTCTTATGTTCTTATGTTGTTCTTATTGTTATTAGAAATTTATTTGCTTGATTTTTATTAGAACTGCTTTTTAACAGCAGTTTTGTTTTTTGAGAGGCATGAAAGTGAAATGTGGACTGTATAACATTGGTTTGGGTTTGAGGATAGGGTTAAAACATGTTCCAGAGCCCTGGAAATATGACATGGTGATGGTTCTGTGATAGTTGTACTCATTACAGTTCTTTATGATTTCTGGCCTTTCTTCCACTCCAGCCCCAGAATTCACTACGTGTGCCTTCAGTTTGTTGGTCTTCCCAGAAAGCCATCTGTCCTGACTCTGATAGAGGTTGCTGTTCCTGGAGGCCAACTCTGAAGAAAACTTTCTTGTTTTTATGCCAGGTTTCACAAAGGGGATGTGCTTATTACTACAGCTACAGGAGTGATGACGGAAGAAGAAGGAGAGAGATGGGGCTTAGTGCCAACCCACGCCTATGCAGTTTTGGATATTCGAGAATACAAGGTATGCTGTGGAATACTTATTTTTTCCTTTAGAACCTTTGGAAGTCGCTTTTTTTAAAGAAATAGACATTTTTTTAAAATTCTGTGGCCCTTGTAATTGTGCTCAAAATCTTGGTGGGGTGGGGTTTACACAGCTTTGAAATACCTTTGTCAAATGAAATTGATCCAGATGTTCTAAAGTGTTTATGGTGGGTTGGATCCAGTCAGCTCTCCTGCCGAAGCAATGCAGGGATGAGGCTTGTAACAGGGAGGGTGATTTTTATTTATTTATTTACGTTACTTATTGTCCACCTTTCTCGCTGGGACTCAAGGCAGATTGCGTAGAATAAATCAGTACAGTCAGCAGAGTGGACCATCCGAAAGACAGTGCAGTAGGTGTGATTCATAGAAAAGTGGGCAGGATCCAACCCAGAATTTGGTTCCCTGAATCCTTGGAAAGAAATCTGCTGATAAAGTAATCCAGGTAACCATCCTATATTTTTTTGTTTCTCTAGGGGCAGCGTTTTCTCCAGTTGAAAAACCCCTGGAGCCACCTGCGTTGGAAAGGAAGATACAGTGAAAATGATCTGAAAAACTGGACTCCTGACCTCCAGAAATATTTAAACTTTGATCCCAGAACAGCCCAGAAAATAGACAATGGTACAAGAGCAGATAGATAAATTCTATCCGTGCACGCACACCCACCATCTTATCTAAGTCCCCTTCATGGAAATTGGCTTTGAGAGAAAGGAGCATATCCCATCCCGGCAGGGCAAATGGGAAATAAGAAGGCTCCAAAGTCCTTAGCAGAATCTTTGCATGCCAGTTATTTGCAACCTTGAAGTCTGCACACGGGCATGGCTTGTGCCACACAGATGGCAACAAGAAAATTCATAAATATTGAAGTTGATGAAATGTTATCACCTAAACCTTGATGCTTTGTTTCAAGTTGAGTGGTAGATGGTGTGGGTGAGGTCAGTCACTTTGATTGTTAATGTTTGTGTGCCAGTTTGGTCTAGTGGCTAAGAGCGTGGACTCTAATCTGGGAGAACTGGGTTTGATTCCCCACTCCTCCACATGCCGCTGCTGGAGTGACCTTGGGTCAGTCACAAGTTCTTTCAGAACAGTTTTTGAAGAGCTCTAAGCCCCACCTACCTCACAGGGTGTCTGTTGTGGGGAGAGGAAAAGAAAGGAGATTGTAAGCTGCTGTAAAACTCCGAGTAAAGGGTGGGGTATAAATCCAATCATCTTCCCCCCCCCCCCAAGAGCATAATCAGAGAAACTTCTGTAAAATCAGACTACAAATCATTGTTTAAATATGGAAACAAAACTGTATATGTAGATGTTATTCATTTGTGTGAACATAATTGGGTTTCTGTTGAGTTAGTTCCCCCTAGGGAGGGGCCAGAAATGGTCTTCTGCTAAGTGTGAGTCTTCCTGCTCTTGAAGAAAGTTTTTTAGTCTTGGATGGCAGCCCAGTATCTTCAGTTTTCAAAATAACACGCAAAAGATAATGAGAAGAAACCTAGTGCTGCTTGCTAGTAGACAGTATCATGAGGAGAAGTTTGAAGTCAGGCCACGTATTAAAGTATGACTTGGTTGCCAATCCTATGCTCATCTTCCTGAGAAGAAGTCCAGTGAACTCTGGTAGTTCTCTGGGAGTGTACATGTGAACAGTATACAAACAAGGTCATACGGTCTCACTATCTCAGTGCCTTTCTTCCCAGTCTAAATGCACTGAATTCGTGTCCACATCTGGCTACCAAGATATTTTTTTTCACATACCCCATGTTTACACAAAGTCATCTTCACAGGTGTGTTTGACTGCTAAATTTTAGAACCTTCTAAGGCACAAGCTTTCCCCAGTTTTTGCCGTTTTTGTTGTCATGGATTCGTTCTTCTTATAAGATGACAAAGAATTAAACTAATATTAAATAGCTTGTAAAATATTAAACATCCTGTTAAGACAACTAAACAGTCTTTTGACCATGTTTTCCCTCCTGTAGGGATTTTCTGGATCGCCTGGGAAGATCTCTGCCAATATTATGATGTTATTTATTTGAGCTGGAATCCAGGTCTCTTTAAAGAATCAACATGCATTCACAGGTTTGTCCAAAGGAAAAAGGTTAAGAAGTTTTGTGCTTCCAACCTATCTGAAACTTTATTTTATTAGTAATTCTTAGTCATTTGTAAGCTTACTTAGCAGCCACTCAGAACTCTTTTTCCCTCATTGCTTGCACACTCAATGTATCACCTGAATTCTGAGACCTCCATTCTTAGCCTGAATGGCATGAGTGTTGTAGGGTAAATATTTGCTGATATAGTGCCAACGTTCTATAAGCTAAACCACACCATGATGCCTTCCTTTTGAACCTTTGCAAGTTGTAGGCACCTGGTTCAGTGCCTGATTACTTGGTTTTCATGCAAGGGATAGTGTTTCCCCCAAAAAATATTTCATAGTTATTGTCAGAATTACAGGGGTCCTCAGTGGAAAAATTGTTCATTTGATTGCAGCATTCTTGCGATTGCATGCAGGAGTAAAACACTGGTGTCTTGTCCCCTCTCCCTTCTCTCTTTAGTACTTGGGATGCAAAGCAAGGCCCCGTGAAAGATGCTTACAGCCTTGCTAATAACCCACAGTATAAACTGGAGGTCCAGTGCCCACAAGGTGGTGCTGCAGTGTGGGTTCTGCTGAGCAGACACATTACTGACAAGGTAGGCATTATGTCTCTGAGGAACACTGAATTAATCTGCAAGTTGGACCCTGAAACGCCAGTGTTTCTTCCTTCTCCTTTGCATTTATTGTTTTAAAGCAGAAAGCATCTCTCTCTCTCTTCTGCACAGAGCAGTGTGCTGGATTCCCCTCCCAAGTAGCTGACACATTTCCTTTTGCATTGAGCCATGTCTCTGGGCTGGCACAGAGAGAACAGGCTGTGATCTGGGAGGCTGCTGCTCAAGTCTCTTCTCTGCCATGACCTCGCTAGTTGGCTTTAGGCAATCTGTTTTGGCTCATTCCCCCTCCCGTAATAGGGGGTAATAATACTAGCCTACATTAGAGCTGTTGTAAGGACTACAAGCAGCCTGAATAGTCCTGTCTGATCAGATCTTGGAAGCTAAGCAGGGTCAGCTCTGGTTAGTAATTGGATGGGAGACCACCAAGGAAGTTCAGTTGGGTTAGAGCAGATAAAAGGAAGTACTTCTTCACCAAAAGAGTGATTAACATGTAGAATTCACTGTCACAGGAGGTGGTGGTGGCTACAGGCATGGACGGCTTCAAGAGGGAGTTAGATGAACATATGGAGCAGAGGTCCATCAGTGGCTATTAGCGACAAAGTATAGATAGGAACTCTCAGTCTGGGGCAAGTGATGCTCTGTATTCTTGGTGCTTGGGGGTGGGGGAGGCAACAGTAGGAGGACTTCTAGTGTCCTGCTCCCACTGCTGGACCTCCTGAGGGCTCTTGGTGTTTTTGGCCACTGTGTGACAGAGTGTTGGACTGGATGGGCCACTGGCCTGATCCAACATTGGCTTCTCTTATGTTCTTATGTTCAGGGTTGCTACGCAAAGGCAGGCAGTGGCTAACCACCTCTGTTTGTCTCTTGCCTTGAAAACCCTACAGGGTCACCATAAATCAGCTATGACTTGATGGCACTTTTCAAGGACTACAACAAGATAATCTCTGTAAAGTCCTTTGCCTCTGGATTATTCTCTCAAAATAAAGCTGCCCAAGCGTGAGACTGAAGTACCCCTGTCAACAGTTTGGGAAACTTTAAGTCATATCAAAACGTAGGGCTTTTTGTAAATAGCTAAAAATAGTCAAATCCAGTGCTTGTTTAAAGAGGAATAGCGACCAAGACAAATTTGTTTTGTGAAGTTTATTGGGATAATCGTATTTTTGTAATCTCTGTTCTACAGGACGACTTTGCACGCAACCGGGAGTTCATCACCATGGTGGTGTATAAAACAGATGGGAAAAAAGTCTACTATCCTGGTTCGTATGTCAGCATCCCAACACACTCCTTGTATTAATGAGCGTTTCCAAAATATTAAAAGTTCATTGCTGAAGGGAATGAATGAAACCCTTTTCTGATAAATGTTTTGCCTGCCTGGATTCTGTGATTATTTTTTTATCTCACAGCTTTGAAAGGCATCAAGAAACTGGTTCTGTGGTTGTGTCCTCAGACTGCAATAAATCCTAACTGGGTTTTCTGCTGGCTGGCAGAAGACCCGCCAGAAAAAAGGGAGAAGCAATTTTGCCAAGTCCCCTTTCCCACTTCACTGCCAACACTGACACCCCCCCCCCCCGCCCAGCATGATTTCTGTAGGTACACCAAAATGTGTTGGATGGAGAAAGAGGTGGGATACTAGAGGTGAGATACTAGATAGGCTCCCAACTATTGGATCTGCTTCATGGATACATAGGTACAGCCTCATAGAAATTTGTTGGGGGGGGGTATGTGTTGCTGTAACATTAGAGTCTAGAAACAAACAAAACAAACTATGAATTTTTCAAAGCCAAGACTATTGATCTCTTCCCTTTCAGCTGACCCTCCACCATTCATTGATGGGATTCGGATCAACAGTCCCCATTACCTGACTAAGATAAAGCTGACCTCCCCCGGAACCCACACGTTTACTTTGGTGGTTTCTCAGTATGAGAAACAGAACACCATTCACTATACCCTGAGGGTAAGTACTGAGGGGCGGCCTTGCAGTAGAAGGGGAGATGGTGGTCACAAGTGAATTTCTTAAGACTGCGTGGGGGAAAGGGCGCTTACTAGGGAGGGCTGTTCTCATTGGCAGAGGTGGCTAGGCAAGTGGTTTATTTGCAGGCTTTTTTTACAGAGGGTACATTGTGGAGTTGTTTAGTTCTTTGTGTTGCCATGAGAAGCTTAGTACAATATTACCAGTAGACCTGCTTTAACAAAAAGATATTAAATGTCTCAGTCCATTGTGGGGGGGGGGGGGGTTCTCTTGCTGTAGCATGAAGAAAATCGTATGTTCCCACGCAGACAGAAAGTCCCTACCCATACATGTAAAGTCCCTTCTATACACAGAGGGGTGATGGCTCAGTGGCAGAGCATCTGCTTGGCATGCAGAACGTCCCAGGTTCAATCCCCGGCACCTCCAGTTAAAAGGATCAGGCAGGAGGGGATGTGAAAGACCTCAGCCTGAGACCCTGGAGAGCTGCTGCCAGTCTGAGTAGACAATACTGACTTTGATGGGCCAATGATCTGATTCAGCATAAGGCAGCTTCATGTGTACAGTGCCTTTGAGATGCCCACTGGCTTCCAGTCTCTCTTCAGGTGTTGTATTTTGGCAGGAGCCAGAAGCTTCAGTAAAATGAGTGAAACTTCTTAGAGGGGTTCTCACGTGTCCCAGAATCCATTTGGGTATTTCTTGGGGACCAGATTAGAGAGGGCACCTAGAGGGAAGGAAGCTACTTACTCTACCACCTGCTTTAAGTACGTGGGGACTGTTCATCCTGGGCCAGTAGCAGCACATCCAGTCTGTAGAGCTGGAGTTCTTTTTCAGCAAGATCAACTGCTTCCGTTGGATATGTCATAAGCATATTTTTTAAAAGCCCCATTGCCTGGAGGATCAAGAGCAGGTGGCACTATGGGCAAAACTGGTGCCCTCCTGAGTACAGCCGGCCAAACGCCCTTTCTCTGAGGGCTTGAGATCAGCAGATACTCCCTTTCTTAGGCAGAAGACAAGCCTTCTGCTCCCTTCTTTTCCTGCAGCATTTAAGAAGATATTTTTAGGGCTTCTCCTTATATAAGTTATGCAAATATATATTTGCGTGCAAAAGTTAATGTGTGTGTTTGCAGAAATTTGCATAGGCGTGGGAAGCATTTTTCTATAATAAAGAACAAACAAAATTATATAGCTTCATCTCCAATTTGGCCCTTTCTGTTTTCCTACTGATAATCCCAAACAACTAACCCTTTCTCTGATTTTGTGATATACTGTGCTAAGCTTTTTTAAAACATTTCTTCAGGTGTATTCAGTGTGCAAGTTTACCTTCTCAAAGATCCCGACCCCATATACCATCTCCAAGCGGGTAAGCGGTAATTAAATACACAGTCATCTTCTTGGTGAATGCAGTTTATCCACAGGTGCACCTATACAGTACAATGCAAGTTTCTCGCTGTTTTTAAGGGTCTTTGCAAATCATCAGCATTAATCCCAGCTGTCATAGATCACTACTGAGGTGGAATTTCAGCTCCATTCATCCACTGATCACTCATATGGTTCAGAGTAGTCATTTTTCCCCCTAACTCCATAACATTTTCTTCACATGGCCCAGCATTGTTTGGGTCCATCTAGGTTGTAAAGGCAGGAAGGCAAGCTCCATGCAAGAGAATGTTCCAGCTGAGAATTCGTTTCTTTTCTTTTTGAAAGACTGTTGTAATTGAAATCATTCGGATGGCTCAGGAATCATGTTGCCCTTAAAGCATATTTAAAATGGCCTCGCCCCACTAAGGGTAACCTCTCTGTAGCCTGAGTCTAGAACATCTCTCTCAAAGAAAGTGAAGACTGTTTGGAAGCTCTAATTAATATGCAGGTTTCTGATTGGCATTAACTAAATAAAACATACCTTGTTGAGTTCTTTTTAAAAAACTGCACAGGCTGCCGGCTCTCTCCCCTTTCCCCGAATCTCAGCTCTGTACTCCCCCCTCCATAACTTCTGAAGTACCATGGGTACCTTAAAGAAGCCGGCTTGGTTTTAGTGCCCTGTTGGTAGAATGCTCTCCTCAGAGCTACCACTAAGTCTTTTGGGTTTTCAGTACCAGGTTAAAAACTGTTTTGTCTGAGCATCTTACAGAGGCCTTTTTCCTTTATTTTTCTTTCCCTGTTGTTTGCCATCTATTGTTACATTTTATGCTACCTATTTTTAAGGGAACTATTTTATTATATATCCAAAGCTGCTGAACTTGCTAGTATCTTGAAGATTTTTCTGCTATGGTACTCTGTTTTATTGTGGGGTTTTTTAAAAAACAGCGCAGAGTATAAAGTGTGGACTGAAAGCATAGGGTACAGGTACCTAGATTAAATAAAAGCAGTTTTAAAGCTACAATATGATCTCCTAATGTATCTGAAGAAATGAGCTCTGTCTCATAAAAGTTCATACTTGAATAAATGTTAGAATGACATTTGACTCCAGTGGCACCTTTTAAGACCAACGAAGTTGGTATCAAAGTGTGTGTGCACTCGAAAACTTATACCCAGAATTAAACTGTGTTGGTCTGAAAGGTGGCACTGGACTCAAACTTTGTTCTGTTGTTTCAGACCAAAACGGCTCCCCACCTGAATCTGGAATAAATGTTTAGTCGTAAAAGTGTCACTAGACTTCTGTTTTGTTGACTACAACAGACTAACACAGATACTCTGCTCAACAGTCCAGATCCTACACTAGATGCACCTTTACGTTACCATTCACTCTCATTTTGCAAGAGAACACGTACTCTCTAATATGCCGGGGAATAAACTTGACTTTGACGTTTATGCTAGTGAGGAGAGGGTGTGTGTTAAAGGGTAAGTAGGGATTTCAAAAATAGAACACAGCATGCATTCTCAAAACAACCCTTTGGCTTGTTCTTCCGTAGGTGAACGGGCAGTGGAAAGGTCACAGTGCTGGCGGATGTGGGAATTTTAGAGACAGCTACAAGAACAACCCTATATACCAGTTCCAGCTGGACAAGACTGGGCCGCTTCTGATTGAGCTAAGAGGACCAAGGTTTGCAGAGATTGAAGCCAGTGGCACAATAAAATGGGTAGCTTGTTCAGACATTAAGGTGGCTGGGTGGGCAACTTGCTTTGCTTTTCCTAGTGTTATGCTGAAGACTCGCTCTGTGTGTGCCGAGTGGCAAAAAGCGGGACAGTAAAGCCCTGCCTCCCCCCATAGCTTCTAAGAGTTAACCAGCCATTGCCCTTATTCCTGCCAAAAAGAACCTTTCAGAAGAAACAAAATACAGTATTCAGTAGTAGCAAAGTTTGTACTTCCATAGCAAATGCATAGAATCATGGAGTATGCATGAAGCTGCCCTGTGCTACATCAGATCCCTGGTCCATCAAAGTGAGTATCGCCTACTCAGACCGGCAGCAGCTCTCCAGGGTCTCAGGCAGAGGTCATTCACATCACCTAATGCCTGATCTTTTTGACTGGTGATGCCGGGGATTGAACTTGGGCATTCTGCATGCCAAGCAGATGTTCTGCCACTGACCCACGGCCCCTCCCAACACACACAACTCCATAAGATGAATAAGATAAGGCTGGTATCCATAATGTACTTTTCTAGAGCTTGTTGTGACTGAAAGGTAGTGAAAACATCTGATCTTATTTGTAGGCAGTACAGTGTGGGCTTTGAAGTCGTGACAATCTCCACCATAGGAGAGCCAGGCCCTTCAGGCTTTCAGAAGAAGAACAGCGGTGACTACAGGTAAGAATGATCCTATTTGATCCTGTATGTTTTCTTGACTTGTATTATGGGAGATCTTGTATTATTAATGCTTATTTTTTGTCCTTCCCCCAGGTGTGGATTTTGTTACCTGGAAATGGAGGTGGTACCTGCTGGCGTTTATAATATTATTCCAACTACCTTCCTCCCTCAACAGGAAGGGCCCTTTTTCTTGGACTTCAACAGCAGTTCTACGCTTAAGACATCGCAGTTGCAATGAGGCAGCATGGCGTGGGTCTTCTCAGGCAGGGCGGAGCTGAAGCAACCTGCCAGTTGCTTCGCAGGAGAGCCAACAAAGAGGAAAGCACTTAGGTGAAGATGCTCTTTCTTACAAAGTTGTCCCTCAGAATGGTGTTCCATACCATTCTCTCCAAAGCTGAGGGGAAGCATGAAAAGTGACTGGCTTCTAAATCTTGGCAAACTTGAGAGCAGGCAAGGAGAGTGCTTGAACGACTATCTTAACCTTATTCTCGTTGGTGTAATTAATTTATAAGAGTATAGCACTTTATATTTTTATCATCAAGGTTTGGGTTTTTTGGAAGCGTCTCAGTCTTCGTTCTGTCCGCCCCCCCTTGTTTAAGCCCTCTTTTCAAATACATGGTGGCATCGCTCTGGTCATTTCTCTCTCTCTGGGAATGGAAACATTTCCTGTCTCCTGCCACGTGGGTTACCAACCTCTGGTACCTGCAGCAGTAGAGTGATTACCACCCAGCCGGGTGGCAAGTTGCTGCTTATTCTTTTCAGTGCCAAAAAGCATACCAGCAAGATGGGAAGAGGATCCCATATGCAGTACAGTGGCCACTGGATGACTTTATAGGTGGCACACTGGCTCCTTTTTTGGGTAACTGCAAGTTACATTCTTGTCTGTCCCAAGCATGCTGGGAGGAGGCAGACGAGCCTCGTCTATAGACTTCTAGATGGGAGTATCACTCACTCCATTTATAATCTGTTTCACTAGTTTCAGACAGACCCTGCATCCTTTCCCCACAGTATGTCTGTGTTTAGGGAAACTGTTGGTTCTTGCTCAAAAGTGTGCACATTGTACAGCTTCATTACTGCGATGTTACTCACAACCTGACAGTAAAAGATTGCTTTTCGGTATAATCCCAAGTGATAGGTGCCTTTGAAAGGAAATATTAAATCATGTGCTTTGTAATTGCTGTGCTGTGATGGGCCATCTGGGCTAGTGGGAACTGGAGCCTGCTGGGAGCTTGCCAGTAATTTGCAGCTTATCTGCTTTGCAGGGTAATTAGTAAGATGAAAGTTGCAGCTGGAGCCTTGACAGCAAATAAGTCAACAGTACAAAGACTGATGGCAACAGCTGCCTTAATAGATCTGAGCCTCTCTACGTTCAGAGAACGCATTCACTGTAAGGATAACTATGAGCCTAATAGATCGTTTCACAGATATTTTGCTGCATTCACACACCGTAGGAATTCTTAATTGGTCCTCGTATTTCAGTGTGTATGTTTTGCATGTTACTGGGCATGCCCCTGGTTTTGTGCCCGTGCCCTAGAGCAGTGATCGAGAATGTAATGGGCACAGCCAAGAACTTGTGGGTGTGGCCAGTGTTCGCTACAGAAGCCCTGGGCCTCCAGCTGAGTCCCACTCCAGCTAAGCCCCCTCAAGTGTCAGTGCCTTCCAAGTTAACCAAGAACGATGTCAACAATGCACAGCTAGCTCCTGAGGCTTTCTTCTAGCACCTTGTTTTATGCTACATTCCCAGTGAGGAACCTCATTTAAGCATGCCCTCATTTCCTTGCTTTAATGATCTGTGACTTCACAAAAAGACCAGCAGTGAAACCAAAATGTGTTACCGTATACTGCATACCCTGTGGTGTCGTTCTGTGGCTAGCCTGAAGAAGAAAAGATTAACAGAAATAGCTGTACTGTTCAAATACCTAAAGGGCTGTCAACAGAACAGGGTAAGGTCTTGTTTGCTGTAGGGGACAACACTAAGTCTAATGGGTGTAAATTAAGGGCAGTTAACACACACACACCATTACCCCGGGGGGGGGGGGGGCTGGCCAGCCTTGCCTCATCCTCACTGGAGGTTTTTGGGCAGAGACTAGGCACCCAACAGGAAGTCAAGCTATTAAGGTATTTTCCCATGCTGTGATCTAGTAGACACAGAAGCACAAAGGTGTACAACAGGAGACTGCCTTCAGGTGTCGCATAGTTTTTATTTTTAGGTCCCATTCACACACAGCAACCCATCTTATTGATGGGGAAGAGAAGAAAAATAGTCCTAGTGCCCTGACCTGGATAGCCTGGTCCCATCAGATCTCAGAAGCTATGCAGGGCTGGCTACTATTTGGAAGGGTGACCTCCAAGGAATACCAGTAGTGTGACACAGAGGCAGGCAATGGCAAACCACCTCTGAAAGGTCTCTTGTCTTAAAAACAAATCTAGCTCACCACCTAGTGGTGCATAATGCTAAAAAAAAGCTAGCACTTCTGGATGCCAGATAATCTTAGGTTCTCCTGGCTATTCTACACACAGTGCCATATTATAATCAGCAGACATAGTATGGAGAAGCCTTTCCAAGAGAGACCTCAGTCATACAGACTGTTGGTCCTACCCTATACACAATGGCACAGCTCCTGAAAGGAGCTGCATGGATGGAATGCAGACACTAACTGAACATCCAATTCTGTTGCATTTTTAATAAAGACAGAGAAATATATGAATGACTCCATGGTGCTTTAATACAAGCTTTACAATGTAGAATCGACAACTGACCACAGCAGGCACCACTAGCAAAACTATTATAAAATAGGCAGAATGGTTTAACGTCCAAGGGTGTACAGCAGCCCAGTACATCCAGGTAAGACAGACTTTCGATTCACTGCTGGCCACGGGGTGCCCCACCCAATAATTCACTGGTGGTTGAAGCAAAGGTTTGTTCAAAAGTACAATGCAGAGTTACACATTTTAGGTGTCACTGGACTGCAAACAGATATTGTATGTTTCTTGGAATATACCACAAGAACCACAGTCAAACTTTAGTTTTCACTTTATTACTTATTCCATTTGGCACTCGCAGAATTCATTTCCTTGACTGAAACAGATGGTCAAAAGCACAAATGGAAGGCAGGGGTGTATATATCTTAGAACCACCACTGACTTGAGGAACAAGTATAAAAGGGTTTTTCTAAAGCATTAAAAACACACTTTATGACCATACTACACATGAAAACAAAAATCAAGAATGGCGGAACAGTTTAGTGTAAAGGTTTTTTTACGTTTGTTCTTAAGAATAGGTATACAAGCTATAATAGGGACAAAATACAACAAGATTGTAGGCCAGGAATCAATGGGGGGGGGGGGGGGGGGAGATGCTAAACACAAACTAAATAATAAGTTAGATCTATGTGAGATGGCAAATCGCTTTTAAAAATCCTACTTTTTAAACTACCTCTGATGAGTGAAACTACTCGGCTTCTCTATTCTAACAGCTATTGCTGAAGCATGCCCCAGACTCCTCCCAGTCTTCATTCAGCTCTTACGTTCAAGGGATGCAACCCTCACCGGTCCCCGTTAAATAGTCTAAAAGCCCCCTATACATGACAACTTACAGAAAGTCTCTTAACTTGCAGAGATGCTATCCCTTCATGCACTATCTCCCCTTCTTCCTTTACTTGGTAAGCCCAAGATTTTAAAATAATATTTTCCTATCCATGCCTAAATGAGGTGTCAAAATCACAATACTGAAGTGCTGGGGGGGGGAGTGTCACACACAATGATAAAAACAGTCACATGTACATTTCATTTTGGCGGCTGGATTCAGAATTTTACCCCGTGCCAATCCAAATCTCAAATGCTACACAGGTCATGGATCTAGCATTCTTCTCAAAAGGTTACCTTCAGGGTATGTCCCCCCTCATCACTTGTGAGCTGTGGAAGCAGAGCAAAGGTTTCCAGATTTGCCACATGCAACTGCTTCCTGTCACAACCCACGGTATAACAGTTATACAATTTTGATCATAATGCAGACACATAAAATAGTGTATTTTAAAAGGATATGCCACTGGCCCCTTGGAATTCAACTCTCTCTACACAGCAGCCCAGTCCACAAAATGGATACCCACCAAAAAACCCGGATTCCAGCAACTCCGAAATGTTTAGCCTGTCCTTCGGCTCCCGAGTGGCACAGAACTCCATATGAGGGACAGTCCTCATTATTGCTTCCGCCAAACTGCTACAAAACACTTCACAAAGGCCGTGAGCACAGGCACAGCCAATAATGTGTAACAGATTTCTGTCATGACTTTCTTTTTTTTAAAAAAAACCCACACAACTTGAGCCCTCAACACTGATGTAACTCTTAGTGCAGTTTAAGAAGTAAACGCTTAAAAGATTTGGCATATATTAAATAGTTATTGGCACAAGGTTCTTCCGACGTTCAGAAGAGGTTTGTGTATAAATAACATAGGATTTCTTTTGAGCCCCAAACTGGACAGGAGTTCAACCGATCTGCACAGTTTTTCTGTCCGCACAAATTCCGTCATTGACTTTCAAACACTGTAGGGAGAGCTGCTTCATCCGGTTATCCAGTGCTGGCCCGGCGGAAGAAAAGCTGGTACTGCTGCTCCTGTTCTTGTTCACTTTGTCAAGAGTCTTGTTCTCTGCCCCTTCCGCCCGGTCTCCTGTGAAGTCAAAATGGAAACGTTATGCAGCTTAAATTTAAATGGAAGTCATTTTACTACAACAGACTAAACTGACTTAACCCCTTTGGAATGTGAACAAACATCAAAATCACTCTTACCAGTTCAAACCTAATGAATACAGGGATGTTTCTTCTCTTCTCCACCCACTCATCTTGGGAACTTTGGGACATGACAGAGTAATTTACTTACAGACATCCCAATTATATACAACTGTGTCTTTTTAACATACTTCTTGTTGGGAAATGCAGCCAATTGTTCCTCCATTCAGAAATGCTGACTATATTAATAATTGGATCCATCCACTGACTAGTTTAAGAGAAAGAGTCCTAGCTCCAAACAAATGTCCCTCTAGTCCAGCATTCTGTCTCCAATGGTCACCACTCAGATGTTCCTTGGAAAGTCGCAAACAGGACACAGCGGTGACAGATATCCTGATTTATCTCTAGTACGTGGTAACCTGAGCTATGCTGCCTATAAACATGGAGGTTTCATTTTTATCTGTGATGGCCAACAATTGCTGTTAGACACCCCTCCCCCGGCCCCATGAATCTGTCTCGTACTTGGTTAAAACTAAAACCAAAAACTAAATAAATATCGTGTGTGAATGAATCCTAGGCACTGCATAACCTATTGCCAACAAGTTTCATTTGATCAACCCTATTTCTTCTTCATTAACTGTTTTCACCACAGAAGTCGTAAACGGTGAGCCATCAGACACTGGAAGGAAAGCCTAAGATTTACTACCTGAGTTACGTGATTTTCCTACAGCTGCCAAAAATTTAACCACACGCGAAAGTTGCTTGTTTGTCTGAACCCTATCTCAATGTTTTGAGAATATTGCTGTATACTCAAACTCATCGTAAGTCTTTCTTCAAAGTGAGGATCTTCCAACTCTTTGATTGTTTTAGCTGCCCTTTTGTACACCTCCTGTGCTAAGACTTCCATTTTGCAATGGGGTGACCAGAACTGTGCACTCATAGCCATGCTACAGGTTTATCTAATGGCATTGTGGCTCCTAATGTTTTACCTGAGGTTCAGCTGCAAGCTATGTTACTGCATCCAGAAATACCTAATCACCTCTTGTGCTGATTTTGTGAAGTGGGGTCCCGGACTCACCATGGGTCCCAATTGGGGTTCCACACAAAGGGGAGAGTCAGCGGGGCATCAGGCACCCATAGTGGCCATGTCCTGCAAGGCAGGATGGGCTGTATGGGGGCTGGGTGGTAGCAATAATGGGATAACCTGGCCCTCACCCTCCCATGTGGGCCTATGATGGGGCCTGAACTGGATCTGAGTGAGGGGGAAAGGGAGGGACCACTGGGGAAGCCTCACCTTCACTACCCTCTCCCCTTCTCTAGGTGCTGGGACTGCAAAAGCCCTTCCTCCTTGTCACGATCCAGACTGGGAATGGATGGCATCTTTTTAGTTCTCATATGGTTGGGGCTTAGGAGACAATCAGACCGTAATGGGGACTGAGGCTGTGTGTGCATAGGTATTTGAGGGCTTTGAGCAGTGTGGGCCCTCTTTTCATCTCTGTATCAGCCTTGCAAGCTACATGATGCCACCAAGATCCCATCTGTAGGATTAGATGCTGAGAACCATTTGTCTGGGAGAGAGGGTCCCTGTGCACCAACCAAGTTCTGTGCGGCATAGTATCGGCTGTATTGTGGTGTCATGTTTCAGCACAAAAATAGTATTTGATGCTCCCAGGCAGAGAAGCCTCTAAGCAAATCCTAGTCACCATACTACTGCTTTAAGAAACCAACATATGCATTTGGGGGAGTAATGCAAATGTGTTTTTTGAATGTAACACCTGAAGAGGGATGTTATGAACCTCCCATCCAGCTAGATGCACAGGCATCAAATACCGACACAACACAAGCACAGTGAAGATGTTGCCTCGACTGGGGCCAGGGCCTTTTCAGCTGTGGCCCCTGCCTGGTGGAACATGCTCCCAGCTGAGATCAGGGCCCCATGGGATTCGTTACAATTCTGCAGGGCCTGCAAAATGGAACTGTTCCGCCAGGCCTTTGGCTGAGGCGGCAGATGTCCAAATGACACCGGCCTTCCCCACTTAGTTCAGTCAATCCGCTCAGTCTGACTCATTTGCCTAGGGCGCTGTCTACACCAACTTGACATTAGTACCAGCTGACCCTAGTCACTTGAGAGAAACCTGCCCTCCCTGACATTGTTGTAGCATGCACTATACTCAGGAAATTGTTAAGCTGCCATCGGGTATTATTTTAAGTAACATCTTTAGATGACATGGTTTGAAGTTTTTAGGAATTATTATTTATTGTTCTTATCATATGTTGTGAGCCGCCCTGAGCCTGCTTGTGGAGTAGGGTGGGCTATAAACTAAATAAAATAAGCAAATGTGCAGCTGTCCATGCTGGATGCTGTGTTGGAAGCACAGAAGGCAAAATGCACAAGCTTTTGCCTGTCCCCTCTCTTCCCTTCTCCGAAGCTACCCTAAGATTGTACTGTAACTGGTTCTGTCTGAACACAGGAGATTAACCTTTGAGCGTGAACTTCTCAGAAACAAATCAAGGAACAAACGCAGCAGCAGGCTTCCTTCAGCAACCGCACAACTTTCTACTGCTACACATATTTAAATCCAAACCACAGCAGTTCAACCAAGAGTTACCAATGGTCTTGGTAACAGGCACGCTTTCAAAATTACGTCTGTTACTTCACACAGCAACAAATCTTGTCATCTTTCCATGTTCCAGGTATTAGACCCAGCCCATCATTGCCAGCTTTGTGACCTATTTTTGATAGAATTTCCATGGTCAGTATAGCAGACACACTAAATAAATCCCCTGCTTCTGGAAATCTCTTGCTGCACAAGTCCAAAACCTAATCTTTAGCTTTAGTTGACGAGTTAGGGATTTCGTACACATTAACGGACTGCATTAAAGCTCTAGTCATAGGATGATTTCACACTACAAAGAAAGGGAAGCTTATATTACAGGTTGACAAGAGACCATCTCCCTTGAAATACTTTCCAACATCAAGATCAGGAAAAGAAAACCAAGATAAAACCAGGAAGACTAGGCAGGTCAATAAGACTCAAAAGATTCTGATCTAATTCATACTTGATGCAGAACAAAAGGGAAGGTGCTTACCCATCATTTAAATGTCACATGTTTAAATGTACTTATCACCTGTGCCAGCCCATCTCCAGATGGATGCTCTGCTGGCAAGCTGGTGCTGATATGGCATATGGGCCAGCACGGTATTGTAAGTATATAAACCTGGCAGCAGTGAGAGGTGGGCCCAGAGTGCTTCTACTGGTAAACCCTTCCTCCACCATGACCAAATGCTTCGTGTGTACGTTGGGCCTGAAGCATGACTGCAACACAGCCCGCATTCAGAACAAAGCAGTATGACAGACACAGAACACAATGGGTGAGGGGAATGACTTTCATAGAACCATAAGAATTCCAGGGTCATCTGGTCCGACCCCCTGCACAATTCAGGAAGTTCACAAATACCTCCCCACTCCTAGTAACCTTTGCTCCACACCCAGAAGATTGGGGGGGGGGGGGGGGGGAGACCCGCCAGGATCTCCAGCCAAACTGGCCTGGAGGGCAATTGCTTCCTGACTCCAAAGAGCCAATCAGCATTTCCCTGGGCGTGTAAGAAAGGGCCACAAGAACTAAGCGCTGCTGCAACCCTTCCTGCCCTCCTTTCTCGTGATCTAAGTTCACAAGATCAGCATTGCTGTCAGATGGCCATCTAGCCTCTGTTTAAAAACCTCCAAAGAAGGAGAGCCCACCACCTCCTGCGAAATCCTGTTCCACTGAGCAACCGCTCTAACTGTCAGGAAGTTCTTCCTAATGTTTAGCTGAAAACTGTTTTGATTGAATTTCAACCCACTGGTTCTGGTCTGACCTTCTGGGGCAACAGGAAACAACTCCGCACCATCCTCCCTATATGACAGCCCTTCAAGTACTTGAAGATGGTTATCATATCACCTCTCAGTCATCTCTCCAGGCTAAACCTACCCAACTCCTCCAACCTTTCCTCATAGGACTTGGTCTCCAGACCCCTCACCATCTTCATTGCCCTCCTCTCGACACATTCCAGCTTGTCTACATCCTTTTTGAATTGCTGTGCCCAAAACTGAACACAATACTCCAGATGAGGTCTAACCAGAGCAAAGTCGAAGCGATGCCATCACTTTGTGTGATCTGGACACTATACGTCTGTTGATACAGCCCAAAATTGCATTTGCCTTTTTAACTACAGCATCACACTGTTGACACGTGTTCAGTGTGTGGTCTACTAAGACCCCTAGATCTGTTTCACACATACTATTGCCAAGACAAGTCTCCCCCATCCTATAATTATGCATTCGATTTTTCCTACCTAAATGCAGAACTTTACATTGATCAAGCCTGTGTTTGGAGTACCCAGAGGCACCAGGCGAAACAACACTGGGACTGCAGACAGGCTTGCCAGTGCTACTCCTCTGGGCTTTTTAGAACTTTTCCTTTATTATAAAAATCAGTATGAAATGGCTGTCGCAATAACTAGCAATACAGTAAAGTATTTGAAAGCTAATAAAAACAGATTGTGCTTTATGTGTCTCAACAGCAAGCCAGTCCACATCATCTCTAAAAGGCATTTTTAGACTAATTAACAAAAATTATTCCCCCAACCTCTTGAAAGTGCACAAGCTGGGGGGGGGGGGGGGAGTTCTCATAACAGGGAGTTCCACCAAGAAGGCACTGCTGAAAATCCTGTCTCCCACCACTCATTTTACCACTGTCAATGATGGAACCCAAAGCAGAGCCTCACCTGAATACCTTGAGACTGAGGATGGAGCTCCCATGGGGAGAGAAACATAAAGAAAAGCATCTTTCAGATGCAGTTAGGAAAGGGAGTGTGTAGTCTGCCATTAGCAATTTTAGAAGTGAGCAACGGCTGACACTCTAGACCAGGGGTGTCAAACATGCGGCCCAGGGGCCGGATCAGGCCCTCGGAGGGCTGCAATCCGGCCAGCAAGGCCCTGGCTGTTTCCTGCTTCCAGTTCTGCTGCTGTTACATTACAGCTTACTTTACCAGACTCTCTCAGTCGCACAGGAGAGGTAGATAGGCAAGCCTCTCCTGTCCAATTGAAAGAGTTTGGTAAAGCCCTGGCATTACATTTTTTGTTTTACTTAAAGAGTTTTAAAAATCTTTAACAGTGTTTGTCTGTGTCCTTTACAAAGTTTGTATCTCCGCTACATGGCATTGCATTTTATGACACACATGGCCCGACCCAACAAGGTCTCCTTTATGTCAGATCTGGCCCTCATAACAAATGAGTTCGACACTCCTGCTCTAGACCAAACCACGCTCGGCTCCAACAATCCAACTTACCTCTTTCAATTTCACATTCGGGAGAGGAAGCCCCACTGCATTCACTTCGAGGTCCCAGTAGAGGAAATATCCCAAACTCGGATAGTGAGATAGGGCTGGAGAGATCCAGACTTCTGGGCCGCACCACTGGGAGAAACTGTGCCGGCATGTCCAAAGGGCTTGTCAGACTTGAACTAAGACTGGATACAGACTGGGTTTCAGAGTCTTCTTCAGACACAAGGCTGTTGCAGTTGTCATCCTCAAATACTTCCGAAGCCACTGTGTGAATATTCAAAGATTATGTTAATTAGCAAAAATAGTTTCCCCTCAGTACCTGTACCTCTGGCTGGATGTACACTATCCCACTCAGCTATCTACAAAGGGTGAAGTTACAGAGCAGTACATTAAAACTCCTGTGCAGAGCATAGGAATGGTGATTCCCATTCAAACAGAACATTTTTTTCTTATCACATGAGGCCAGCTATCGGAAAAGAGGGGGAAACGGAATTAAGGGCCATCCATGCGGTACAGACAGTAACATGTAGTTGGGAGAATGTTTTCATGTGGAAGCTTCTGTGGACTTTAACACGGTGGCAGGAAGAACAGGAGCGAAAGCTGTAAGCGATTTGTGAAGGGGGGAAAAGAGGAAACTGGCATGCCCCCATTTTTAATCAGAGGACAAAATTTTAACTGGTACCGGACACTTCCTAACAATGGGAAAGGAACTCATTGCCTTTAACTGAGTTTGACCATTGGTCTGTCTACCATAGTATCTCCTCCCTTCACTGCCACGGGCTCTCTGTGTGTCTCAGGACAGCTCTTCATACCGTGGCTCAGATCCGGTGGTAATTTCCACCAACAGAAGGACTTCTTGCCTCCCTGTTTCTGCAGCCCAAAATGCTGCTCATGGGGAACAAGTAATACCAGGAAGAGCATGAGGGACCAAATGGAGGCTTGCAGTGGAGGAGTGGGAGAATAGTTGTCCCCATCTATTAGTGGATACCTACCACGAGATTCAGCCCTATGTTGTGTGTCAGGGCTAATACCTAAACGCTAGGTATAAAGAAACTATACAGACTAGAGCCTAAAACGCATGGCATCTGGGGCCCAGTCCTCTTCCCCAACACCACTTCTTATGCATTTCTATTGGCTGAGAGATGAACACATACGTAGCTGCTTTATACTGAATAAGATCATCAGTCCATCAAGGTCAGTACTGTCTACTCAGACTGGCAGCAGCTCTCCGGGGTCTCAGGGAAGGTCTTTCACATCGCTTACTGCCTGGTCCTTTCAACTGGAGATGCTGGGGATTGAACATGGGACCTTCTGCATGCCAAGTGGATGCTCTGCCACTGAGCCATGGCCCCTCCCCATCTGCTTATGGTGGTTTTATAAATAATTGTGTTATATAGCATGCACATATACTTATTCTAAGATCTGTGAAGTTCTTTGGATATTGGCTGTTGAGTGCCTTGGCTGTTCTGCAGCTGTCTGAGACTATGGGACCTCCGGCTGTAACCCACTGGATAAGAGCAGACTCCAAAAGCCCCTGGGCACTTACCCTTCAGCTCGCACCTCCAACTTGCTCTGACTTTATAAGCTACACCTGCAGAGAAGAGGGGCAATGCCTCTACTCCAGCTCCAGTCAGGCATCTCTATTCTACCATCCCCAAGAGAAACAATGGGGTCAGCCTCAACCTTGCTATCTAAATATCTGCCCTCTCCAAGGTCTGCAGAACATTCCATAAGGCAAGACAGGCTCAAAAAGAACATTTACATTTGTAGCATGTTGTAAAAAACTTGTAACTGGATATGGCTTTCCACAGCACTTCAACACAGGAAGGATCCCAAAGAACAGTCCCCATTTTGTTCAACTTCCTCATATCCCAGGATCACAGTGGAGCATCTGTTCCCTGGGCACCACCTAAGCCACAGGCATACTTACTGGAGATACTATCTGACTCCAGCTTGCACACCCCAAGGTCTTCTGCTGACACGTTGTTGCCTTCTGCACCCACCCCACATCCTCTGGGCCCCATAGAAGAGGCCCGCCTCCGTTCATGGATCTCATCGGAGATCATCTCCAAGTTCTTCAAGGCAGTTTTGTATTCGCCCTTTGCCAAGAATAGCTTTGCTTGAAGATCATCTACGGTCTTCTTTAATTGCTAAATGGAGAAATCAGAAAAGACTTCTTTACTACGGCAGAACTCCTAGGTAATATTCCATCACTGTGACTTAAAAAAAGATTTACAGCATAATTGACAGTGACTAAGGTTACACGGATATCTGGTTTCAGTTGTCATCATATACAGCACCTGAGGTGAGCATAGTATGTTAGCATAGGAGTGCTGGGACTGAGAAGATGGTGACCTGGACTCAAGCTCCACCCCAACTGATGCACAAATCTGTGCCCTGTGTGATCCCGTGGCCAAACTGGAAACACACAGTCAGAGTCCAGAGAGTTAGATGAATATCTGTTTATTGCAAGAAACAGGAACACAGGACTGGGGGTGCCTTAGCCCCCCAATACCACCAAGCTGTATTCTTCCATAACCAGGAAGGGCAGAAGGTCTTATACCCCAAATGACATGTCAGAGGAAATGTCAGAACTCACATTCAGAAATCCCATTCATTTTTCCCTTGCCCTGCACAACCACGAAGCTAAAAGGTGTGTGAGGGGGAGCAATTGCCATTCCTAGAAAAAGTATTTGATACATACCTCCAGTTGTACATAGTATTTTGCCTTGAGTTCAAAATAAGGCCTGTGGGGAAAGCAAAACAGGAGGGAAAGGCCGCTTAATGAAACAATCCATGCATAAGGACAGAGAAAGCTGCTTTGGACAATCCTCAAAAAGTCTCCTGCAATTCACATGTGACCCTTTTCATCAACAGATTCTGCTTCCCTCCCCTCCTCCTCCCTCCCAACTCTGCTGATGTAGAAAAAGCAGCAGCATCTATTCCAGTGTGATGCAGTAGTGGTTAGGGACAGGGGATCAAATCCCAACTCAGCTACAAAGCTCATGCACAGGAGTGACTTTGGGCCACTTGCTCTCTTTTAACATCGCCCACCTCCTAGGGTGGTTGTGAGAACAAAACGGCAGGGAAGAACCATGTGCAGTGGCCACGGCTCCTTGAAAGGATGGGTGGGGTACAGAACCATAACAAATTATATCAATTCCATGTGTGGAAGGTAGCAGGGTGCTCATCCAAAAGCCGGAAGAGAAGCCCTGACCACTGTGCTCTCACAAGGATTGGCTGACATTACTGAGTAGTCCCCAGGGGCTCTCACACTAACTTGACATTTTAAAAATAGGTTTCAAAGTTAAAAGAGCCAATACGCAGTTCTGCAGGATCCCTGTCCTGAGGCCACTAGTGGAATCCTAGTGTCTGTATTAAAACACAGGGAGAAAACAGGACTTCCTTGAAGAGTGTCAGCGTCTCTCTCAAGAGGGCAGTGACACAGATGCATCATTGTGGATAATAAAGGCATCCTGTATAACACAGTTAAGCCCACTTAAACTGTTGAAAATGTAGGGGCTTATGCTGTGGTTCACACCTGCACACAAAAGGAAGAAAGACACACAGGAGCATTCCCTTTGTGCTACAACACAAGGGAAAGGGCTTTGGGTTTAGAAATGTTAAAAGTACAACTAGGCAGGCTTATGTTATGCCTGATTTTTTTAAAATAAAAAATTAGTTCTACCTGCCAAAGTATTATATTAGTTTTTGATTTTACAGCTTGGACAGTGGGTACTGGGAAACTGGAGATATGGATGCCAAAAAACACCTGGAGAAATGCATGCTGCTGCTTTACATACCTGGAGTTTGTGGCAATCATGTTTGCTGTTTTCATACCCATGCTACCTTTTGAAATAAAAATCACTACAGATTTTTCCACGGCAGTGGCTGTAGAACTGCTGGGAGCATATGCAGCCAGCTGCCTGTGCAAATGCCGTTAGTGTTTGCAGCATTTCTGCCTCCCCCTGGAGCATGCAGCAAATGAAACTGGGATGCCGGGGCTCCCACACTCCTGCCTGGCAGTCAAGATCTCAGCTATGGTGGCCATTTATTTCCCCTCCCCACGATCCTTTCCTCCTTCAGCCCTGTTCTCCCTCTTGCTCCTTGGTGACTTGATCATCTGCGTGCCTCAAAAGAGCCATCACTTCACACCCAGATCCGGCTGCAAGTCTGCGTGCATGTGTGAATTGGCCCCCAGGTGATCTATGCCCCAAACAGCCACACATACTTGGATTTATTTATCGCTCTTTTCAGTTTCTTCTCCAGCTGCTTCATCCGGCCCATGGCTGCGTTGTATTTGGCTGCCGTCTCCTTGTGCACCAGCTCACTTCGGGTTTTTGTCTGTTCTGCCTCCATGACCTTTACAGCAAAAGGTGACGAAAAACAGTTCTGAGTTCAAACAGCTGCAGGCTTGTCATGTGTTTCGGCTGGATGTGTCATTTTTAAGCAACACTGCTTTCATCGCCTCTCCTCATACGTTCTCATGGGCCAGGTGCAGTCTTCTGGGGTCCACTTTCTACTTGGTCCCCCCACTTAAGAGGTGGCACCAACTGGAATCTACTCATTCACTACACTGGCTCCCACTGAACATGAGGAGGGCACCAACTTTAGAAGGTGCAGAAAACTTTTAGAGGCCTGTCAATGGGATTTGAATGAATGATGTTTATTTACGGTCAAAGACCAGTGATCAAAATAGTACATGTTCGTTAAGTACAAGATGTCAATGGGATTTAAGCTTCCAGCCTTTTCTCGGGGTAGGTTAATGGGGTTTTATTGTATTTAAAGTCAAAGGCCATCTTCAGCCATGAGGGAAAGGTGGGGTATGAATATTTTAATTACTAAATGAATACAACTCCAGAGAGCTGGTGGGGGAACAGAGCAACACGGAAAAAGAAGGCCAACAGTAATTTCTTTACAGTCCACCTTTCTCACTGACATTCAAAGCAGATCTAAGTCAATACAGTCAGTAGGGTGAGGAGACTTCTGACAAACAACGGACATGGAAGTTGCAAAGGCCTAATTCATTCACTTTTGCAGTAATGTAGCTTTAAGGACATACTAATGGCCACCTGATAAAAATCCCAACAGCGACTTTGAAATTCAAACAGATCACAATAATGGATGACTTCTGTATCAATAAACACTGATCATAGCATAACTTAGGCCTCAAGAAACAGGAGCAGAAATGGTTCTTGCCACACTTAAGTGGTGATCAGAATCTAGTTAAAATACTGCTGGAGCTGCTTGGAAAGATTAACCGCAAGCAAAGAAGAGAACCCTGCTGATTCCGACAACACAGATGAACAAGCAGGCTCTGGCTTTTTTGTCTAATGAGCCCAGAAGGGTAGGACCAGCCCTATTAACAAGGGGGAGAAAACGTGCTGCCTCCCATTAGATTTTTTTAAACCAGGGATGGGGGGGAGGGAGCATTGCTGCTCAGCAGAGAGGGGGCTATTCACTCTGGACTGCTTGCAAGCCTGGAGACCACAGAACACTACTGAGGTCAGTGGAGGTCTGAACAGGTGGCTGGGAGCCAGAAAGTCTCAGTTTATAGTGTACTGGCTCTGTCAGTAGCCTTCAGAAGAAGAAGAAAAGAAGAGGAAGAAGAGATTGGATTTATACCCTGCCCTTCACTTGGAGTCTCAGAGCAGCTTACAGTCTCCTTTCCCTTCCCCTCCCCACCACAGACACCCTGTGAAGTAGGTGGGGCTGAGAGAGCTCTTTCAAGGACTGCCCTTGAGAGAACAGCTCTGACAGAACCATGGCTTGCCCAAGGTCATCCAGCAGCTGCAAGTGGAGGAGTGGGGAATCAAACCCAGTTCTCCCAGATTAGAGTTCGCGCACTTAACCACTACACCCAGGGGTCCGTTGGGGCTGGAGCGAGGCGGAGCAAAGCTCCGCCAGCTCAAGAGTGGCCACTAGGGCAGCCACGGGCCAAATCAGATTCTCTAATCTGATTCAGCCTGCTGCCGAATTGCCGCCGAAATTCGGCAGCAAATTTAAAAGCAACTGGAGGGGAGGGGGTTTGAGGGAGAGGCTCCAAACTTGCAGGGTAGCTGCTGGGGCCTCGTCTCGAAATACCCACCTAGTTTCAAGAAGATTGGACCAGGGGGTCCAATTCTACGGGCCCCCAAACAGGTTGCCCCCATTCCCTCCATTGTTCTCTATGGGAGGAAAAAAGTTAACATTTTTTCCCACCATAGAGAACAATGGAGGGGATGGGACAACTTGTTTGGGGGCCCATAGAATTGGACCCCCTGGTCCAATCTTCTTGAAATGTGGTGGGTATTTCGAGAAGAGGCCCCAGCAGCTACCCTGCAAGTTTGGAGCCTCTCCCTCAAACCCCCTTTCCTCCAGCCCCTCATATACCCTATGAGTTTTTGCCACTGATTTCAATGGCCCATAGGGTATAATGGGGCTGAAACTGACATTCCCTTTCTGACACACTTCTGGTGATGTCAGGGGACATGGCATATGCTAATGAGGTATGCTAATGAGGTATGCTAATGAGCTCCTGCACCTCTTTTTTCTACAAAAGGACCCCTGACTACACCAAATACACTATGTATGCTTGCATTAATGTGAGCGGCACACACAACATCTGGGAGACTCTGATTTGATGTCCTTTTGGCTGAGTTCACCAGGAACCTGCTGAGCTCCCCCCACCACCCCCACTTCTCCTCCTCTACCTAGCAAATGTAATCCTTGCGTGAAGCTTAATTTTAAAAAAAATCATAGACTTTAAAAGGAGAAGAAGAGGCTTCTCTGTGGAATTTTTACAGCAGGACTTCTACACCATATTCACTCTGAAACCTGTAAGTTCCACATTACATTAGAAGAGGGGAAAGCCCTCATGCAAATAAGTTCAGGCAACTTCCCCACCACCACCACTTGTAAGAACCAGCTATTCCTGACCTAGCATGCATGAGGACACCCCCCCACCCCCGTATTCTACAAGATGACCCACTCTGTCCTCCAGGCCCAAATAACCAAGTATTCCAAGTGGAGACAGGCAGGAAAGAAGCAGACGCTCTTCTTCCAAGATGACCCAGAAAAAGAAACTCTTACCCTCTGAGTAGCATGGTTGAGCATCTCTTGCCAGGCCGAATCAAACTGACGCTTGTCATCCTCCAGCAGCCGCTGCTCGGCGAGGGAAATGGTCTCTTTAGCAGCCCGCAGCACCTCCGTGGCCCTCTGGAAATCCTGTGTGGCCTTCTGGGCCTCCAGTTGCGCCTAAGGAGAGAAGAAAAGAAGAGATTGGATTTATACCCCACCCTTCACTACCCAAGGGAGTCTCAGAGCGGCTTACAAACTCCTTTCCCTTCCCCTCCCCACAACAGACACCCTGTGAGGTGGGTGGGGCTGAGAGAGCTCTGAGACAACTGTCGAGAGAAAAGCTGGTACAGAGCTAAGACTTGCCCAAGATCATCCAGCAGGCTCAACTGGAGGAGTGGGGAATCAAACCCGGTTCTCCCAGATTAGAGTCCGCACACTTAACCACTACACCAAACTGGCTCCTAAGGAGAGAAAGCCAGTCATTTAACACAAACCGATAGCCTCTTACTTAAGGAGCCAACTCTGGTGCAGCCTTCTGGTGTCCACTTTCTATTTGGTCCCCCGCTTAAGAGGTGGCACCTACTGGAATCTACTCATTCACCCACCTAGGAGAACATGAGGAGGGCACCAGCTTTAGAAGGTGCTGAAAACGTGTTTTATTTGAGAGGCCCGTCAATGGGATTTAAGCTGCTGGCATTTTCTTGGGGCAGGTTAATGGGCTTTTATTATATTCAAAATTGTAGGCCATCTTCAGCTGTGAGGGAAAGGTGAGGTATAAATATTTTAATTAATAAAGGAATACAACTCAGAGAGCTGGTGGGGGATCACAGCAACATGGAAAAAAGATTTAAAAGGGGGTAGTGATGAAAGGAATCTTGTCTAGTTTGTCATACACAAACACACACACAACTTATGAATTGTATCCTTAAATACTATTGAACAGCAACTTTAAATTTGTTTAAATTTCACACTCAATACAACATACAAGTGAGCAAAGGTCTTATAATTTCTCAGCGTACAGTTCTTTCATTCAGCCTCCGAAAAACTCTGTGAGGTAAGTTAGGTTGAGACACAGCAGCACAGCGGGGGGGGGGGGGGGGGGGGGCTCATGGATTTAAAAAAAAGAAAATAAAGCAGTTTCTACCAAAAATTTGGGAACATTAGGACACAACAAAGTCTAGTGAAACCAATAATCTAGTATGCAGAGACTGCATGTCAGTTGATTAAATACACACATGCAATTTTGTCTGTTTGGCCACAACCATGAAAATGCTTCTGACACCAAAGATATAAAATACCAGACAAGTTAGTTTTTCTGGCATTTGACTCTCTAGGGTTTTTTTAACTGGCAGAAGTCTGCAGCATTAGAAGCCATTTGCCAGCGATGCATGTGAGCAAATAAAATGCTGCAGTGGGGCTATCAAGTCAGACCTGGCAACAAGTGAGAGACGGGGAGGCAGGGGGACAGCCATCTGCAACACTGTGACCACATGCAGGAAAAACCCAGAAGTGATGTCATGGCTCTCTAGGAATCATCAGAAACTTGATGGTAAAACCATAGAGTTTCCAGAGATTTCTAGAGAGAACTGACAACTGGTTTCCCCCCCCCAGAAGTTACTTCAAGCCATCAGCCTGGTGACCATTTTTTAAATTATTCTGTCACTGCTCAGAGCAGCAGCAGGAAACAAGGGATGGGGGATGGCCCACCACCAATGGCAAACTAGCATCACTAGTCTACACTACTGCTAAAGACCTCTGATGGAGTAGGCTGGTTTGTAGCAGTTTAAAGCAGCCTTGTCATACATGTGGTCCTCTGCAATCTACTTGCATGTGATGCATAAATGTTACTTTATGCCTCCTAGTTTCCTTAGGCTGTATAAGATATTTAAATGGCCTACCAGTATAGCATTCAGTTATAATCATCAGAGTCCTTAAGCAAGCACTGGTTGAGCTACCGAAGAACAAGCCTGGCACAGGAGCCAAGACTGTTAACCAACCAAAGGGGGCCTGCAGACCCCCAAAAATCCCTCCCTCCCCCATCTTTCTGCCCCATAGACTTGCCAGAAACTGCCAGGTGCTATCCAGACTCCCCCCTGGAGCTACTTTGGGTTCTGCTCCCAGCCTCCTTCCAGGTACCAGAATGTTTTACCACAACAGATGACGATCTTAGGGAAGGGGCCAAAAACATGAGCCACGAAACTCACAGTTCCAGTCATGCTCCAGGCACCTCAGGTCACTTTGAACATTTAAAACATGCCTCTATACATGTTAAAAGCCATTACTGTTACACCTCAAGACAAAAGACCCTCCCCAACGCACGACAGAAACCTAAACTACTGCAGTATACTCATTACATTTCTCTTCTCCTTCTCTTGCCCCTTTAAAAAAACTGCTGAATGCTGAATAAAATTTCAAAACTGTTATTGAAAAAAATGACAATGAAATATTATCAAAATATTTTCTTTAGCTCAGAACTTCCTGATCTGTGGAGTATTCTTTTTTTTAAGAGAGTATTAGATTAAACGGAACAGATGATCATTTATCACAAAAGAACCACAAACAAAACATGAGAATAAAATTTTAAAGGGTTACATCACCATAAAGTGTTTTTTAGTCTTAAGTAAAAGAAAGATCAAAGCAATATGCACAATGGTCCCAGGAGTTGCCATAAATTGTTGGAATATAAGAACAATTTTTTTTTGAAGTCTCAGTTCAGAACAAAATTGCAGACATTTTTTTATCGTTTCCATGGTACTGCCTGAAACAACTACTTATTGGACTATGCATGTAATATTCTTGCCCAATCTCCCCTTGAATGCAGTCTCCCAGATTATATATTTGAAAACGGAAGACCGGCTTACAGGGTATTTTGCCATGCACCGCAAGTGAGCCATTACACGGTGGTTGCTAGGCAGCCATATTGCTTCTAGCTACAGATATTGAACATTTTCTTTCTCCGTTATTAAGACAAAGATTCAAGTCAAGCATAGATGAAAGGGGCTGAGATAAAAATAAAGTCAATGTGGTAGGTCTTAAGTATTTGAAAAGGATATACCAATTCATCAGCGCTTATTTCTCAGCTCACCTGTGTCTCTGAGGCCTAACCCACATAAAAGCAAAGGAACAGCAAGATCCAATTATGTATTAAGACTGGATTTCTTCACAGTGAATCATTACACAGTTTTGATGCCTCAGAGTAAGTTTGCAGATATTATATTTGTAAGACAATATTGTTATTTCTTCCACTCTTCTGAATGTTGAGCTTCCTGTTATTTTTATCTCTGTCCAGTTCCTCCAGATTCTGGTTCTGCCTGAAGAATACAGCTTCCCTACACCACTTGAACACAGACCCTTCCCAAGGTGTTGGTTATAGATGCAAACAACCCCAGTGATCATTATATATGTGCATGTGTGCATGTGAGTGCGTGTGCACCTGGAAATCATGGCGACCTCTGGTGACTCACCCCTACTGGGGGCCTGGAAGATATTGAGAGATGTGGCTGAATAAAGCCTGCCCCTCTCTCCCAGCTCTAGCATTTCAAGGAGGTCTCCCATCCAAGTACTCGCCACAGTTAACCCTGCTTAGCTTCCAAGAAAATAGGCTGCTTACCTGTAACTGATGATCTGACAAGATTGCACTTGTCTGGGCTATCCAGGTCAGGACAACCCCAGTGACAGTGTTTTGTCATATGTGAGATTTCAAGGACTTACAGCAGGGGTCCTCAAACTACGGCCCGGGAGCCACATGCGGCCCGCCGAGGGCATTTTTCTGGCCCGCCGGGTGTGCCGCTGCCTGTCCTCCAATTCCCAGCAGCACACAAAGCAGCGGAAAAATTGGAGCCGACTCGTCCCGGGCCACATGACAAAGCCCCGCCCCCCTGCTTCCAGTCAGCCAGGAGGAGGCAAAAGGAAGACTGGAAGAGGGTAAGTGTGGGGTGGCAGGCGCTCCGGCTGGCCCCAAGTCTCCTAGCCGGCTGAGAGGCGTCTCAGCCGGCTAGGAGACCTGCGCCAGTCCCAAGAACCGGGCGGGGGTCTTTTTCGAGGCTTTTTGTGCTGCTGGGAATCGGAGGGGGAGAGAGAGAGAGAGAGAGAGGTTTCTCTTTCCCATCATGATGCCTGCAGTAGTGGAGTTTCAGGGAGAAGCAGCTGAGGGCTTGCTGCCTTAAAAAGTTTGTGAGGATGCCGAGTTCTTTGTTTCTTCAGAGAGGGAAAGAAAACAGCCCCGTCAAGGGTGCCTTGCTTGCGTGTGCACCCCCCCCCCCGTGCGCCTTCCCTACCCGCAAAATAACATCTGAAATCTCCAACCAGATCTAAACTAACTGATGCACACTTGCATCACTTGTTACGACTAGCAGTGACACATATGGAACCGGACATTGACCATCTCATTAGCCAAAAGCAGGCCCATAGTTCCCATTGAAATACTGGTAAGTTTGTTGATTTAACTTTACTTGTTCTTCATTTTAAATATTGTATTTGTTCCCATTTTGTTTTTTTACTTCAAAATAAGATATGTGCCGTGTGCATAGGAATTTGTTCATAGTGTTTTTTAAAAAAAAACTATAGTCCGGCCCTCCAACGGTCTGAGGGACAGTGAACTGGCCCCGTTTAAAAAGTTTGAGGACCCCTGACTGACAGCATCTAGGCATTGCATTATGTCTGTGGGGAAATACACAAAACAAGAAGCAGAACGCACGATACTTGCGGGGGGGTGATATTCCTAAAGGAGGAGGAACTGAGGAAGAAGCGGCTGCAGGCAAGCCTTCTCCCCCCCCCCCCCGGGCACCGGTGGTGAGGCCTGAGCAGCTCTCAGCCACCAGGCCCCCCGAACCCCCCCCCTCGTGGTGAGGCCTTAACAGCTCTCGGCCACTGGCCCGCCACAGAGTTCCCAGAGTTCCTCTTTTACTTTTGGGGGGATATAAATATCCCCCATATAGTTTTTAAAAGTTTTCAGATTTTTCTGCACACCTGGGGAGTGCCCCAAGTGTGCAGGAAAATCTCTCTGCCTCCCAAGTGCCCCCGATGAGCGGATTTTGATACCCACATGCACAGGGGCACTTAGCTGTTAGATATATAGATAAGCCATGCACAAGCATTCCATTTGACATTCAAATTAGAAAAAAATACCAACCAGGCACACATGAGATATTGTTTAATTTGCAGTGAATTAATACCACACTGCTACAGCACCTTAGCTGTATCTGAGTTCATCTCCAGTTCCATGAAAGTATGGCTGAAGGCAACACTAGCCTTTCATCTTCTCAAATCAGCAATATGTTTGGCTACATCAACACCATTTATTGGCAATGGGCCACATTTTGCTTATCTCAACCAGTCACCAAAACCCACCTGTCTGAACAAATGAATATGACTCCACTTGCATTGTCTAAGTAATTCACAGAACAGAGATGTCAGCCTCAAATGAGTTAAACGGCCATCAGCCAGCAGATACGCAGGGCCTGGCCCCATAATTCCACACAACATCACTGGTTTTGATAGGTCAAGCTGGCCAGTTCTATAGAACTTGTGGTTGGCCTTTACATACACTTCTCACCACTCAACCCTATATGTCATCCTTCCTCATCTCATCTGCCTTAATTATGCACCGGCATCATCACCAACTTGAGGCACCGGCTCTCTACCATTTCAGCTTCCTTCTGATCTGCTACCGCTTATCCTCAAATACCTTTCCTCATGCCAAAGCAGTTGCCTAAATATCCCTGTGATCAGAGATCATCTTCTACTGGCCAAAGGCCACTGCCACTTATTCCACACCCTTTCTCCATAGCTGCTAGGGGACGCAAACTGCAAAATACGACACCCTCCACGGCACTTGCGCTGCAAGTTTAAATAGAATGGATGAAAAGGTTAACAGCTGATACTGCTTTCCTGAACACAGTCTAAGGACACTGGGTTCCTAGCCCTAAAGATGGTTCATTAATAGATGAGGTGTGGTAGGAACTCAAAGGACATAAAATGACCCAATATAACCCTTGGTTTTTATGTCTCACAGCCCTGCTTTATGCCAGCTACCAGGAAGGCCAATATTATTATTTTCATATTACAGATAGCTATGGGGCTGGAGACTTATTAACTCGCCACCTTATGACCCTTATTACTTGTGCTTTCTCCTTTCCTCTCTCACTCCTCTGGAAATATCTCTTTCAATAGCTCTGATGTTGCCACTGTCATATTTTGGCCAGCCGGCCAGTGTAGTATGTTATGCAACGGAATGAAAGTGCCTTGCCAGCCTTGAGCCACATCTGACATTTTACAGGCTGTGAGTGAGACTCCAGCTCCATGTTCCAAAAACGATGTAAAATAAAACCGTAAAAAGCAATCCTTTCAGGGGCTTGTACCTTTACTTATTATGTTATGTAGCCATCGCTACCAGTGGGTGGTGCTGTTGCACATCTGAGTGTCTGCTTTGGCTCTATGCTCAGGTGGACGGCTGTGTTGGTCTGAAGTAGAAGAACAAATTTTGAGTCCAGTAGCTGAGTTCATACAGTCACCATTTGTTTGGATTTAATTAGGGGGAAATTTCACAAAAAAACCAAATGGTGACCATATGAACTTAGCTTGTTATTGCTGTTTTTGTATAGGTCAAAACATCTTCATTAAGTTGTATGCTAATTTATGGAAATGAGCACCACATCCCTAGAGTTGTATTTGACTGGCTTCTAAGCAAGGGAAACCTTTATCTTTACTATGTTTTCTTCCTATATATTTGAACTGTTAGCTTCCATGTCAATGTATCTGAAGAAGTGCGCGTGCACACGAAAGCTCATACCTTGAATAAACCTCTACTGGTCTTAAAGGTGCCACTGGACTCAAAATTTGTTCTACTTGTTCTATATTGTTTCCAGTTGTTGCTTTGTGTTCTGAGGTGACTGACTGTTTAACTGTTCTAACTGTTTTAAGAGCTATGCTGGAGACCATGTGGAAACCTTTTATTAACGTTGGTTCCCTAAACAAGTATGTTAACGGTTCCTTTTTCAGACCTTAAGATGTATGATGGAGGACAAGAGGAAGAGGATTGTGTCTCCAACCAGTGATTTTGTCTGGAATTAAATGGACAGCCCCACCACCTGCATATCAGCTGGGTGGTGAGTATGACTCTCTGATTCGTTGAAGATGACACCTCTTTTCTAAGGATTACTTGGAGACTGCAGGTGAAGCGGCATTAATGGTCACTTAATAAGGAACAATTGCTAAGCATCGAAATTGCAGGAGGTCTTGGCCCCTCTGTATACTGCCTGAGTCAGGCCGCACCTTGAGTACTGTGTGCAGTTCTGGAGGCCTCACTTCAAAACCGATGTGGACAAAATTGAGAGGGTGCAGAGGAGAGCAACAAGATCAGGGGTCTGGAGACTGAGACCTACGAGGAAAGGCTAAGGGCCTTGGGAATGTTTAATTTGGAGAAGAGAAGATTGAGGGGGGACATGATTGCTCTCTTCAAATATTTGAAAGGCTGTCATTTGGAGGAGGACAAGGAGCTGTTCCAGTTGGCAGCAGAGGATAGGACCCGAAGCAACGGGTTTAAATTACATGCAAAAAGATATCACCTGGATATTAGGAAAAACCTTTTCACAGTCAGAGTGGTTCAAAGGTGGAATCAGCTGTCTAGGGAGGTGGTTATCTCCCCTTCACTGACAGCTTTCAAGAAGAAGCTGGACGAATATTTGTCAGAGATGTTTTAGGCTGGTCCTGCATTGGGCAGGGGGTTGGACTAGATGGTCTGTATGGCCCCTTCCAACTCTATGATTCTATGATTACATGAACGGCAAATTAATGTCACTGTTTCTGAACCACACACGTTGCCTTTGGAAAACTGCATAGACTAGAGCTGTCAAGTCTTCCATTATAGCAGAAGACCTCCTGCTGACAGTCCCCAAACGCCAACGCCACCACCATCAGTAGGTAGGGAAGCAGGAGGAAAAAAACTAAAAGAAACCAAAGCAAAAAAAAAAATCACCATCGTGCCAAAACCCTTATGACACTTCAGGTGAGAACATGAAAGTGACCATGTCAGGGCAACGCTCTAGGATTCCACTGAAACTATGGTAATCCACACTGAGCCCTTGGTTATATTTTCCCTGCCCCCCAGACTCCCCTGCCAGTGCTCATCTGGCAACCCTTGCATAGAACCATCACTTGGAGAACTGTATGTATGTATGAGTCCATACAGTCAAGAACCAGGGTTTGTGAAAGCAGAGATCGCTCTGCGTGGACTTACAAAAGCAATGCATGGTGTGCCTTATCCTCTTTCCCTTCCACATAGAATATTCAGACAAAAGGGAAGGGAGAAGACATTAGCATGTCCCAAGGCCAACCAAGTGAGCTAGCGGCAAAGCTGAAACTTAAATCTAGAAGTCTTTAAACCAGTCCCTTCCAACTCAAAGTTTTGAACCACCTCCTCAGTTAGAGGACAGCCATATAGAATAGTAGCTCTACAGCTGAATCCACCATGGGCCCTTGGAAACAAACACAACCTTTTCTTCTCAGGTGAGTCCTAGATAAACAGGTCAGTCCATAAGCATACTCCAATGGCTAGGATTGCCAAGTCCCCCCGGGGGGCAGGGAAACCCCCGCTCCAGCGGCCTGCTGCCCGCCCGCTGGCCGGGATCAGGCCGCCGGGGGAACCCCACCCCCAAATTGCCAGGCTGAGGAGACATGCCTGGCGCAAATACATCACCCGGAGGTGATGTCATCGTGTCGGGCACGTTTCAGAGGGGACGCTCTGTAATTCAAGGGAAAACTCTATGGTTTCCCCTCGAATTATTGAGGCCCCGCCCCCAGTGTGTCTGATGCGATGACGTCACTTCTGGGTGAAGTCATCACGGCGTGCGTGCTTTGCACACGTGCCAGGACCCTCCCAGAGTGGCAAGGACTCCCCCCCACTACAGGTAAGGTGCCACTTGGCAACCCTGCTGATGGCTACAATAATTTTTATAGCTAATCACAGGATCCGATCAATGTCTTATCTGGGCAGGAAAAAATAGAAACCGCTTCCTGAGAGTTATCTTTTAAGGAGATATTACATGACACAACCCACTTTAAAATCTTTTTTGAGACAAGTAATTTGAGATTGTCTTACTGAACTTCCACCATGTTCAGGATGAACTGTTATCTTCCCTGCAGCATAAATAGGAAATACCATGGGCATACAATTTCCTGATGTCCTGGCATGTTATAGAATGTTTCCTTTTGAGTTTGCTGATGGTATTGTTGAAGGAACTGAGAATACCACAGTTCTTACTCTTGCCTTTATTAAGCCCAGAGCACTGTAAGGAAATGTGGAGCAGAGGACAGACCTCACCCTGCTTAACGTATGACAGTGTGGGGAGAGTGTCAGAACTGGGGTGCACATTAGTTTCCAAGTGAATTTAACTTGTTTGGGACTAATAACAAGTGGGAACCAAAGTGAATGAACTAATCTCATTTGTTTCAACAGGAAACACACTCCAAGGAACCTCTATTTACCATTCGAATTCTGGGCAGTAAAACATTAACCAGTAAGAGCAACAGCACAAAAATCTACAAATAAAGGACAGGCCACAGAGGGATCTAAAATACCAGAAGAGTTTTTAAAAATTAGTTTAAAGCCCGGATGTAGAGACATTTAGAAAATCTGTACGCTGCCTCTCCAAAACCCACTCAAAGCAGCTCATGTTTTTCACTTGGCATGTTCAAGCCAAGAAGGCTAGTGGCCAGGTGGACTAAAAGGGGGAGGGGCATTCCACAACCAGGGGGCCATCACTGAGCCTAGCCCACTTCCCCCTCCTATTGCAGTCCACTGACCCCCCCCATTGTTGTTTCTTAGGATCAGTGGGCTTTAAGATCAAGACAGGGAGCAAAGCCTTGGGGGGGGGTTGCAGTGGGAGGAAGAAATTGAAGGAAATCAGCATCTCTTCCTCTGCGAACAGAAATGCCATTCTACCTGAGGAAATGCATGGCTGGATACAGCTCACATGTTTGACTGGGTAACCCTGAACATGATTCAGCTACATGATACTTTGGGCACAAAATGGTCAACACCATTTTAAAAGTGCTGAAACAGCAACATTGCTCAAACAACTTGGGAGCCGATACCATTTCATTCATATTTTCAGATAAGGCTTTTAGACTCTCCCCCTCCCCCCCCCCGAGTGACATTTCTCCCCAAAACTCCAGATATGAGCCAAAACAGCTTTACTGAAGAATTCACTTAATCCACACAGAGAACCTTTCATCATCTGCACATGGAAAGACCACCAGCAACAGCCCATCCAAGGGGATGCCTTTATAACGAGGAAAATCTCTTGCAGCTCTAGCAGACCCACCGCTGGAAACCCTCCAAATTCCGCATTCAGGAAAGCTATAAATGCTCAAGGGCCCTGGGAATTAAAGCCATTACAGACAGTTTCTTTCACTCAACTCCCTCCTTCCTTCTAAAGCCAGCATAAATAGTGGCTCTCAAGACTCATCTTCTTGCCCTGTGAACAGATGATGCTCTTGGCTGGTGAAATTGCCTTATGGGATTCTCCCCCACCCCCACCCCAAGAAGATATATCACCATTGCTTGCACCCATTGTTATGTCAAAGGAGTCACCCAATGTAGTAAAATCCAAGTTCAGAAACTCCCCCGAGTACATCTATGGTACAAAAATGTGACACAGAAGACTCATTAAACCACACAGTAAGCCTCCTTGTATAGCCAACACCATCTGCTAGTGGGTTATTTGTAGAGAGCCAAGAAAATCCTGAGATTACAACTGTCTCTCCCTCTAAATGGAGGGAGACTGCAGTAAATTGACAAGAACCGGCTCTCCCGACAAAGCAGTTGCACGGAAGATGTATCAGGATTAAATGTCATAACAGCAATAAAAATTAAGTCCTGAAAATAAAGCTGCCACATTGCACAAAGCAAGTGTAATTTTCATTCTGCAATCAGCAAGGCAGTCCCATTTAACACCACCCCCTCCAGTGGAAGTCAAAAGCCTATCAGCCCAGAGATGTTGCAGACTGCTAAGTTTACATCAGAACTCAAAGACTCAAGATCCGATTCTCACATTGGAAGCACCTGCGAGCAGGCCTCCAGGATCTCACAGCCACTTCACACACGAGAACAACAACCCTCTCACTCGTGCTTTTTCTCCCCTAGATCTCTGAAGGAAAAACGAACCTATTTGGGGTTTGACAAAACCTTTCTCAACACAATACACTAACAAAGGAAATACATACACATTCGGGAAAATGAACAACATCCAGATGAAATGGAATCTCTGTGACCTACCAGCACATCAGTGATCATCCTTGGAGAGACCATCAATGAAACCATGAATACTCAGGTCTTTGAGAGAAAGGACATCAATCAGGTACCCAAAATTATAGAAGAAGAGGAAAAAGAGGAGGAGGAGATTGGATTTATACCCCGCCCTTCACTGCCCGAAGGAGTCTCAGAGCGACTTACAATCCCTTTCCCTCCCACAACAGACACCCTGTGAGGTAGTTGGGGCTGAGAGAGCTCTCCTGAGAACTGCCCTTGAGGGAACAGCTCTGAAAGATCTTATAACTGACCCAAGGTCACACCAGCAGCTGCATGTGGAGAAGTGGGAAATCAAACCCGGTTCTCCCAGATTAGAGTCTACACTCATAACCACTATACCAAACTGACTCTCACTTATTATAGAATAAGTGACAACACAAAGCAGATGAAAGGAACACGTTTTACATATTTGAGCCTACCAAAGGCCAGCAGGTTCAAATGCTATTATGAATGGCGTAAGTCTTGCCCAAACCACACACTAGAACAAGGATACTCTCCAAAACTTACCATGGATCTTATCAGTACAGGAAACTCCCACAGCTAGGTTTGCAGGATTTCAGTACTCACAGTGCAAGGCAATGGGCAAGAGATTGATTTCTCTTTCTCAGGGGGAATAAGAAGGCACACTCTGTGTTTATTAACCCTAGGACTCAATGCCAAGCTCTGTTTTCACTGTTTTTTGGCTTTTGCCAAAAACTATGTGTATTCAAATACTAACAAATCAAATAACAAAATTTAAAAGGGCATTTTCATTAATGTTGTATAAATTCCAATAGGGTTGCCAAGTCTGGGTTGGAAAATACCTGGGGACTTTGGGGGTGGAGCCAGGAGGTGGGGTTTGGGGAGGGGAGGGGCCTCAGCATGGTACAATGCCATAGAGTCCACCTTTCAAAGCAGCCATTTTCTCCAGGGGAGCTGATCTCTCTCAGCTGGAGATCAGTTGTAAAAGCGGGAGATCCCCAGGCCCCACCTGGAGGCTGGCAACACTAAATTCCAAACAAGAACATAATGATATTCAGCAATACTCTGAAACATTCTTGGCACCAAATGCTTGCTAAACACTTGGCATCTCTTGGCATCTCTTGCTTGCTAAACCCAAATCTCTGTGCCTGCTCTGCCATACACTCTACCCGCCTCTGGCCACTCAACTTTTGGGGGTTGCCAAACACCTCCTTATGACTGTTCTGCACCCAACAATTTTACTTGCCTGGAAAAATGGGAACCCTTTCCCCTGCCCGTCAGAAACTGGGGAGGGGGGATTTCTTTGTTGTAGGGTACAGTCTTTCAGAAATCCATCCCAATTGGATGGGGATGGATGGGTTACAACCAAAAATGTGTTTTCAGTTCAAAAACAAACTGATTAACAAAAATCAACCATTTTAATAAAGAAACTAGATACTGCTTAAAAAAAACAAGACAAAAGACAAAATGTATCAAGAAAAGCTAATTAGCTGCTGGTTGTATATCAGAGACAGATTTGTAGATCAGAATTCTATCTTTTTGAACTCTGTAATAGACGATTTTGGCAAAAAACAAAGATAATTTATAATTTAGGTGATAATAGTAATTAGAATTTTATTGGTAATTTTTTTTTAAACATCCAATAATATCTGTTGAACAAGATTTTATCAGTGAAGATCATAGAAAATGGATTTTGACGCTAAAAAGGTAAAAGGAAAGAAGATTCCACTGGGCTATGGATCCCTCTTTATGACTGGACAAGAAAGAAATACAAAGAGATGATTTTTTTAATATTACAATATGAAGAATCCTTTATAAACCTTTATAATCTCACAGTCTGTAAAGGGAAATGATAAGTAGAGAAGATTTGCATGCAGAAGACTTATTATTTTTGCTTTTTCCCTTTACCCCTTTTATTCCTCTATATTTTTTTTAAAATTCAATAAAATAAAACAAGACAAATTATATGAACAGATCCCTACTGCTCACATAATGGTATAATTTTCAGCATCTAAGACCACTGAGAGCTGAGCTTGGAAAGGCCTCTGCCTAACAGCCTGCCAAGCAGGATGGCACTCTCTGCTCCTGTTCATGAGTGGCAACAGAAAGGTCATTGGTCTGGATGAACATAAAGATAGGTCATGAGATACCCTCTGCAGAACCAAAGGATATTTAAATCAGAATCCTGGCTGAACATTATACGGGAAAATATCTTGGGGCTGCCCTTGGAGCAACTGCTTTCCTAAGACGACCTTTCCCACAAACGAAGAATGACAAGAGTTCATAGGTTACTTACACAAACCTTATCACAACCAACAGCAGGCAGAGGCTATCCATTTTAGGCTAAGAGCAAACAGTGAAGTGCCAGCTACCCATAAAATGCACATTCGTTACTTCCGTGGTAAACACTATTTCTCGACATGATTGCATCAGCAATAATAGGCTTTTGGACTCTTCCCACACACACAAACGAACATTCATTCATAATAGCAATCTTTATACATGCAAAACAAAGAGGGACTACTACAATATGTGCTCGTTAGTACTGGCAGCTATATTCCCATTGAGAATGTCAAACTTTAAAAAAAAAAAAAAACAAGGCATCCTAACTCAATCTCATTCAAATCCCCAAGACACCCAACTGAGGACAAAGGAAAAGAAATTGTTCTCAGGCTTGACCACCTCGTTGAGGAATAATATAAAGAATTTGGGGGAAGGAAGCTGAAGACAGACCTGAAAAACAGGGCTTACAGCTCCATGAATCACAATATTATGTTGTAGAACTAAGTTGGAGTCCAGTGGTACCTTTAAGACCAACAAAGTTTCATTCACTGTATGCAGGGCTTTTTTTGTAGAAAAAGCCCAGCAGGAACTCATTAGCATAATAGGCCACACCCAACAACAGAAACTCATTAGCATATTAGGCCACACCCCTGACAGCACAGCTCCCTCCCAGGATTGGCTTTCCCCAGGTGTCCCGCGGCTTGTGGGGCACCTGGGAAACCCAAGGAGGGGAGGCAGTTTAAACTGCCTTCCCTCCCTGGATCGGCTTGGCTTCCCCAGGCGCCCCATGGCTTGCAAGGTGCCTGGGGAACCCAAGGGGGGGAGGCTGTAGGTGTGGCCAACTCGGAAGCCAGCCGGAACTCCAGCTTGTCTGGCAAGGCAGGATACAAATATAAATAAATAAATAAATAAATAAATAATAGCCTGGCTGTATGAGCTTTTGTGTGCATCCACACTTCCTCAGATACAAGTGTGCATGCACACAAAAGCTCATACAGTGAATAAAACTTCACTGGTCTTAAAGGTACCACTGGACGCATACCTTGTTCTACTTCTTCAGCAGGTATTTTTGTTTGGCCACCCAAAATGCCACAAGGGTTACTACTCTTCAAACACTGTGAACTTTTGCTGCAATCTTTGCCAGTGAGATAAGAACTCCCGAGTAGGGCTGTTTGGGACTGGAAGACTCCCCAGGTATTGCTGGGCAAATGTAAAGGCTTGGATAAGGAGCACTGTGGATTAAGCCACCTGGAACTAGAACATCTGAAAACACAGCCAGAGAGAAAAAGCACGATTATTTTGATTAACAGCAAAAGCTCAAAGCCTATGAAATCCAACCTGCAGGAGTTGAAACAGTATGGGAAATACCATACAGATTTCAGACAGGGAGGACAGTCATCCAGAGACCACTCTCCAAACAACTTAAGTGACATGAAAGATTTCCTTTCCCAAACCAGGCAAATATACTGCCTTAGAAAAATAACCCCACATCTCCAGTTACTGGATTCCAGAGTTGAGGAGCAGGAAGCAATTTCACTCCCTTCAGCATTTTCTGGTCAGGTCACATTCCCACTCTCACGAAAATGCAGTGCTGCACTCAAAATGAATTTATTCTCAGTCACCCAAAGAGGCTACCCAAACATATACAGTGCAAGCCCATGAAAGAGACCTGGTTTGTCACTAGGCCTTTTGTGCTTGACGTCATATGACTGCCATTTACCCAAGGAGGAGAGGATTTAATGATGCTTCATAACAAAAACGAAGTAACCTCTGAAGAGAAAGGTTGCTACAAAGAGCAAGCCCTCAGGGAACAGTAAATCATGAAGGAACACAGGAGCAAAGGGGCTGAGAAAGTCAAAGCTAACAGCGTATATTATACCATCAACCAATGCCTTAACTTGCCAGAGCCAAGAAACAAACACGACTCTCTCACACTGGCAAAAGCAATGGCAGCATACCCTAAGCGACGCATCGTCACGAGATGTGATTGTAGAAAGGACGTCTTTGTCTGTGACCGACTGAGCCAGAAGAAATACACCACCACTGCACACCACTGAAATGGGGAGCTCTAGTGTAGTATCATTGAAAACTACAGGCTGTGAGAATTTTTCCTCATAGCTCAGACCTGATTTCATTTATTATGCCTATCTCCCTTGCTTCATATACTGCCGTCAATTGGCTGCTACTAGGAATAAGGAATTCTTGACTGCCATTTCCAGAACACTCATACTCCTTTTCGAAAGCGTTTCACTCATTCCAAAAGGGAAATTTTTTCATAGGGGTAGTTTATTTTGTCAAAGGTCCTCCGGATTCCCAGTTTTTCCACTGGAATGCGTGAGGGGGGTGGGGGAGGCTGCTGGAAAAACAAAAACTACCCCCTTTTTTGTGTCTTCCCCCCCCCCAGCCTTAATATATTTAGATGTCCCTAGATGCTTATGAGGAGATGGGCAGAGAGAGGAGGTGGGGGTAGGGTTGCCAACCTCCAGGTGGGACCTGGGGATCCCCCGCTTTTACAACTGATCTCCAGCTGAGAGAGATCAGCTCCCCTGGAGAAAATGGCTGCTTTGAAGGGTGGACTTTATGGCACTGTACCATGCTGAGGCTTCTCTCCTCCCCTAACCCCGCCCTCTCCTGGATCCGCCCCCAAAGTCTCCAGGTATTTTCCAACCCAGACTTGGCAACCCTGGGGGGGGCAGCAAGGGGACGTTTGAATATGGTTCTACAAAGGGTCACCTTCTTCCTTCCAATCCTATGCTGCTAAACAGAGGCTCTGAGAGGTTTTTTCTCCTCTTACAGAAGCATACACGTATTTTCCATACCGCCACATTTCTTCTAAGTTTTTTGTTTGTTTGTTTGTGGAGAGAACTCCAGTAGGTAGGCTCCCTGGGGGTCCAACAGTTAAACATGCACTGCTACAGCTAGGAGAGGTCTGCCAGTCATTCCCTTGAAAGGAGGCCAGCTGCTCCGTCCCTCCATCAGCCTAGTGGCAGACTGCCAAATAGGAATAGGGCTCCAATCCCCTTATGATTGACAAGCAACTTTTGTTTCTCAAACGCATCTTTTAGCCACGTCCCTGCCAAAAAAAATATTTTGCAAGACAGCACAAATCTGTTACAACTCAGATAATCACAAATTCCACAAAAGGATGTTTAAGTGAATTGAAAGATTGCTTGATTTCTCAGTGGGACCAAATTAACACTGGGCTGGTTTCTAAAACGTGGAATTTTTTTTTCTTACACAGATTTTAGATAGTGAAGACAGTGGAAAAGTTTCAGTGTTAGAAAACTCATAAACCCACATTCAGCTCTTGATTCAAGCAACACAAAGTGTAAAAAAAAAACCAAGAACATCACTGTATTTAGCAAAGGAATATGAAACATGGACTGGATAGTTCACAGTGGGAAAAAATGGAACAGCCCCTTACTTCTGCATAAGCCGTGCTGGCTTTTTTGAAGCATTGCATAGCCAGCAGAAAACGCTACATGCGCATCCATAGTGGATAACTGACAGGACATCTTTTGACCAACAGCAGGTCAATGAGTTACTAGATGTTGATCTTTTGAAACTACAGCTTCAAATAAGTGTTCAGAACAGTTTATAAGCCAATAACAGGACTGCTTTGAGGGCTCACATTGTTGGTGCTCTTTAGGTACAAATTGCAACAGGTCGATGAATTCAGATATTTTAAGAATTGTATTCCAGCCAAACCTATCATGGTCCAAGCACATTAAATATCTTAGACAGAGAGTCAACCTAGCTTTACTAGCCTTGAAGAAGTTTTTCTATATCTAAGGAGCTCAATATGTGCCAGCGCTCCTGAAAGCATATAAGACCTTAATACTACCGCACATACTATATGGCCATGTCCACACTGTCACTTCTGTCACTCATTTCTCCCTATTGCTTGCCCCCCCCCTTTTCCAAATGTGTCTTGCTCCCTCTGGGACTACTAGAGAGAGCAAAACACATTGGTGTGGAAGACCTGAAGCAATAGGGAGAAATGAGTGACAAAAGTGACAGTGTGGACATGGCTTACGTTTCCCAAATCTGGTTCTTAGGTCCAACAGAGCAACTTGAAAAACTACAGCAAGCCTTCTTCCATAAAATATTAACTTTACCATCATGCATCGCTTCCACAGTCATAAGGCTCGAGATAGGCCTCCCACAAAATTTAGCTCTGATCTGGAAGGCCGTAGTCAACTATAAATATTGACTGTTAAATGTTGAAAGCCTCCCAACTTTTACCATACTGACAGAACATGAACATTGCTGGTCAAAATGGAATGATGCAGTTGATTCGAAAACAAGACAACTGGGCTTACAAAAGACAGAGAACTTAACCAAAAGAAGACAAACTTTACTCACAGAAAAGTTGTTCCAAAATGATTGGGACGCTCTTCAAACAGATGCTAGATGAAAATACTCCCTACTTCATCTAGGAATTACATACTCCATCAAATTTGACCTGCCTTTTTACTTAAACATGTTGACCATTCTAAAACTGAGATGGTCATACATGATTGCATGCTGCAATTTATTTCCAACAGCCCAGATGAAGGGCCATTTTCTCAAGACCCCTCTGGACCAGTGCTATTGTGACTGCCCTTTGACACAGCTTAACTCGACATGTCATGTTTTCTTCCATTGTCCAAAACATGCAGCAGCAAGAGAAAGATTTCTAAGAAAACTGCTGAAATATACATCTTTTCCTGATGCAGCAAGATTAAGACTACTTCTGAGCAGCCTCTGCAAAAATTGCATCATGGATGTGGCAAATTTTTGTTTTACTGTTTTTTTAAACTCTTAATTTTTTTATGGTGTATGGCCTATGGGCCATTAAACCCAAATAAACTTTGAACTTCGAATTTTATTTAGTCTTGTTAGCTCAGCTGAAGGTGCACAGAAGAAAGGAGTTGCATCAAACAGTCAACCACCAGAAACCCAGCTCACTGGGTCACCTGCACCACTACTGGGACGTTAAAAGCATGGGACAAAATGGCAGTAGCACAGAGGATTAATAGTTACAGTCAATTGGATCATGCTCCAACCTAAGAGGGGCACCTGAACAGTGCCACCATCATTTTCTTTCTTTGTTGAAGAAAAAACTTGAAATACAAAGAGATGTGGATTTTGAGCACCTCCCTGAAATACAGAAGACCCAAATAACTCCAGTGTCCAAGGTCCAAGCGTTTTCATATTTAGTAGCTCCATGCCTTTTCTATTTAGTAGGTTAATTTCTTCATATCATGGGGGCTGTGAAACTGCAACAACAACATTCTAAGACCTATAATCGGTTCTGTTCCAATGTCATAACAGCTGCTAGAAATCCTGAGTAGGTTGTTGAAAACAAAGTATTTCTTGAAAGACCATTATTAGTGGGATCAGAAAGGAAACAAGAACAAATCCTTTCACACACATAAACTATGTGGGTGGTACACGCAGGAGAAATTTGTGTCATCAGTCCCATGGCAAGGGCACAGTTCAGATGTCCACCATAACATCAGCTGAATAAATTGCATCATTGTGCTTTTAGTGCATTCTCTTAAAAAAGAGTTGAAGTTTATTGGCACTTTCCTTTGCATAAACACAGACAATGAGACAAAATGGGCTAGGTTAGATTACAACTGTAAGCACAAAAGACAAAATGGGGGGAGGAAACCGTGGCAAAAAATTAAAAGATTACACATTAGTGCATGATCGGTATGCAGAGTGACACCCTTATTCAACTGGATGCCAGCCCAGTCTATACATACAGCAGAGGGGGGTGGCAGAACTCTGCGGAAGTACAATGGGCTATAAGCAGGGTCCCCACCATTTTTCAGGTTGCGGGCACCTTTGGAATTCTGACAAAAGGTGGCAGACGCAAGCAGAAAACAACTGCCATGGGAGGCGGAGCCAACCCCAAAATGTCGGTGATATTCAAGTGCTTCTTTTCCTTGCTATCCCCTTTACGTGAGCCCAGCTATTTTCGACCTGCACTACTTATGACAATGATAGTGAGAGCTTCTTGCACATGTGTGAAGTAAGAGAGATTCAGCCCAGATTTTGACTGGAACAAATTATTATTTTTTTTAGAAGTAACCAAAATTCAATGAAGAAATATTATCAACTTCCACCTGAATTATAACAATGTATTATAACTGAGAAGATCTGATTACTTCAACAGAAGTTCCAATTAAGTGCATTAAGCATTTTAGCCATATAAACACAATCACGTTTAGTTAGAATCAAATCCCACTATATTGTTAGAATACCACCATGCTATTTCCACAGGTAAAGTACTGTATGTAAAGTTACTGCCTGAATTATATCACAAACATCAAACACTCACAAAGCCCTACCCTTTCTCAAAACCCATGGCATGCTCCAGGAAAGGTACCAGCAGCAGCCATGATCTCCACAGGGGAACCCTGGGCTATACCATTTAAGATTGTTGGGGGTGTCATTTTCCTTGTTCCTTAATGTAAAAGTTCACTGCAAAATTTTAAAATTAGTGTTTCATGGAGAAAGATTCTAGCATAACCTTTCATGCACTATACCAGTTTTTTTTAAAAATTACACTGCTTAATTTGACCAGGCCTCAGGAGGCATTCTTAGTAATGGTCTTACCTGTCTGGCAACCCTCCTTGCTTCCCAATACGGTTTAGAGTCTTCTACAGCTTTACCAATCTTCTTCACAAGTTCATCTAGCTTTATCGTCGCTTCAACCAGGACAGAACGGAATTTCTGGCGTGCATCCTACAAAGGAAAGAGAAACAGTTCTCATCACTAGTAATGAACTCAACCAGCCCTACCACAACCTGCAGGAACTCTTTGGAACAATATTTCTGGGGTAAATAAGGAAACAGTTTCTGAAGTCTGAAAGACTGTCATACTAATGAAAGTCCAACAAACACTCAAAGACTGTATCATGAACACCAACACTACCCTTCTTACAGCTTTTTCTGACTGCACCAGAGGTCAAATCCAGCGTCTTGTTTAAGAAGATTATAGATTCATTGCTCTTTTAAATCATGAAATCTTCATTCCTGCAGTCCAGATTTAAGATTCAGTTTATTGCTAAAGTGTTTCCATGCTTTTCGGAATTAAATTTCAGCCTTGTACCCCAAAGAAGATTACTTCTAAAATAAGGGTACTAATTGCATTTTACTCTTTTAAAATCATGAGTTCCTAACCTGCAGGAGTACTATGTTCCTTTATATTTCTTTGAACTCATGAAGCTGCTTTATACAGAAACAGATAAATGCGACCAAAAAAGGGGAGAAAAACACAACCCTACACAAGAAAGTTAACCAAAAAGGTTGAAACAAATATAGCTATGCACATAGTGCTAATGTACAAAATATCATATATAATTTCATTATACATTCACAAGTGCTAAATGTCATTTAAAAAAAACACAATCCTATGGTTCTGCATATTTATTTATTTATTTATGAGTACCTAATCCTAATGTAAAGACAAATGTCTAATCATATAAATACAGGTTAAAAGGTACAAATTATATCCATATATAAGAACCAATACCAAAAATGTTTTGGCTAAAAAGCCTTTCTCAGTGGTAAAATTAAAACGGCGCACTCCATAACAAAAAAATGCATAAAACTCATCATACAGAGAATAGACCTTACTCACAACTGAGATGTCCACCCATGGAGTAACTGGTGATAAATATTCTTGAGATGCAATATGGGCAACTCATCAAGATGTGCTAAGTTTCATATGCCCACGGATCTCCTTAGGCCCAGTCTGCAATGCTCAAAGCTCCAATGGAGTACTCAGGTACAAACAGAAAAGAATCAGCCTTATACAGAACCAGACCATCGGTCCATCAAGGTCAATATTGTCTACTCAGACTGGCCAGAGGCTCTCCAGAATATCAGGCAGAGGTCTTTCACATCACCTTTATGTAACTTCTTTATCTTGTGAAGATGCAGTTCAGTTTAAGAACCGTGTATGGATGACATCAGTTTTTATAATGTAATTGCTGCTACAAAAATAGGTCAGGGTTACCAAACAGGATGTCATTGTAATAAACCCTTGTCTTGGACTGGAAACTTCTAAGTAGAGAATATCATGCAGTTGTAAGCCATTGGAAGATTCTCATCTAAAAAGATGAAGGCAACACATGTACGAAACTAAAGATCTGAATGCATTCTAAATGCTATAATTTTCCAGCAAATTCTGATTTAGTCTTCAAGTCCTGACAAAGCCAAGTGATACTTGATTCTCAAACCAACAGATTTCTGGGCATTCAAAGGTACTGGGTTTATTTTCCCTAACTTAAATACTAATGTGAGAATATAAAATATTCCCCTTTCCTTGTGATGGACAGAAGCAGACTGGAAACTATTCAAGTGATCCAATGTACAATGACAGGAATACAGACATTAGGGAGGGCAGCATCCAGACAAAATTGTGGTTTATAAACAATTCTTTGATTACACTCCAGTTTAGTGCGATGTCAGAATGCTGGCGACCCCATGAAATCTGGTTAGCGGGAAGGTTGCAAACGGGGCCACAGTTCACATTTTATCAGAGTTACATTTCAGCTTGTGAATCCTGGTTTGCAATAACTTCAGTTCGTCATTATGCACAAACACAGGAATCCCAGCTTAACCCCAGTTTGTTTGTTTGGTGTACAGGGTACAGAGCCATGGTGGTGCCAAATAACCTCTCCTGCTCCGACTGCACTTCTTTTCACTGGGAGCAAACCAACCAAGGTTCTGATCAGTTGTCTGCACCCCTGATCATTGGATGTCCCATCCCGTTGACTGTACTTGATGTACACTATGTCATCCTCCTTAAGTCTCAGCAAGAAAGGCAAACTATAAATAACCAGATAAATAAATAATCATGGTTGGTTCAATTAACCACAGATAATCAAAGCATCTGAATGTAGAAGAGGAAGAAGAGGAGATTGGGCTTATATCCCGTCCTTCACTTGGAGTCCCAGAGTAGCCTACTAACTCCTTTACCTTCCCCTCCCCACAACAGACACCCTGCACAGTAGGTGGGGCTAAGAGAGCTCTTTCAAGGACTGCTCTTGAGAGAACAGCTCTGAGAAAACTAGTGACTGACCCAAGGTCACACCAGCAGCTGCATGTGAAGGAGTGTGGAATAAAACCTAGCTCTTCCAGATTAGAGTCCACGCTCTTAACCACTGCACCAAATTGTAGCCAGGGACTCAAATTTCATTGTGCAAGCTTGGTACTGAAGTCCTCAGCAACAGGACTGCTGCATGCCCTCCCCCAACAAAAATCCCCTCTGGGGATCCCCTTGTTTCATTCATATCCAACCCAAATATTGTATGAAAGTAAAATTCTGGGGGGCTGTGGAGCTGGGATTTGTTATCCCCAACACACACTCACACACCATTCCCAGCAGCCCTGAGGAAGCTGATCACGCCATCCTTCAGATGAACCGGCTACAGCCAAAGTATTAAACGTAATTCTACAGCCAAGGAAACAGCTATCTGCCCTAGGAAAACAGAAGAGTAAAATTTATTCTCTTCCTAAGCTCCAAGTACTGGAGAGGTTGCATTGTCTTCTTGTCAAACTGCTATAACGGAATTGTTATTCTTTTGACAGCCCCATTACTCAGTGGAAAAGAATAAATTACTGACTGTAGGACAGGTTCCGTGTGGATTTTAAACTGCCATCAGCTTTATTAATCCAACATTAACAATTTAAATGTTCAGGGTAAGGCCCATCCATAGCCCTGTGTTTTAAGGCTACAGATTTTTTTGAAGGGGGGGAGGGAGAGTGAGGTTCAACACATGGAGGTTAGAATCCATTCATACAATATATTTACTGTGATAGGACTTTGGACCTGGGCTTTTTTTTTGTAGAAAAAGCCCAGCAGGAACTCATTAGCATAATAGGCCACCCCCAGTGGCAGAAACTCATTAGCCTATTAGGCCACACCTCTGACAGCACAGCTCATTAGCATATTAGGCAGGGGGCTGGGAAAGAAAGGCATTTTCTATGTGCCTGGGTTACCCTGCCTGCCCTTTTCTGGCTACCACATGTCAGCTAGAGAAGGGAAGGCAGATAGAGGCTTTCCTTGTCAATTTCACTCTCAGCTGACTGGCTGGAGTAAAATTGACAAGGAAAGCCCCAGGGGCTCCCCAGAGGGAAAGAGGGCATTTTAACATGCCAACTTTCCCTCTTGTGTGTAACGTGGGGAGGGCAGCGTGCTCTGTAGCCACGCATGCCAGTGGTTTTGGTTGTAGGCGTGGCCAACTCAGGAGCCAGTCGGAACTCCATTCCTGTGCGTTCCTGCCCCAAAATAGCCCTGCTTTGGACTACTGCAAATACAGTGAACTCACTCTTGAAATCAATGAAAAGCCTTAGGGCAGCAACTCACAACTGATAGAAGAATTAATGTTTGTGATCCTGTTTTGTCAGATGCATAAGAAATAACCTTAGAGATTAGAGAGAGGGAGGTCTAAAAATGAGGTCAAAAGGACACGCAGACACAAAAGGACACTGCGCACAAATGAAAACATGATCTAGCCCAGGGGTGGCCAACCTTGCTTAACGTAAGAGCCACATAGAATAAACGTCAGATGTCTGAGAGCCGCAAGACAGGAACAAATATCACACACACGTTTTTATTTTAAAAAATATGCAAATTTGCTTTTTATTAACGTTAAATGGGACTGCCAAAAATAAAAACAAACAAGGAAAACCGGTTATTGATAATGATATTACTTGTTTGCTAATGATATTGAGAGAGAGAGAGAAAAAGAGAGAGATGGAAAGAAAGAATTAAAGAAGTGGAAAGAAAGAGAGAGAGAGAAACTAGGAAAGCAAATAGATGGGAGGGAGGAGGGAAGGAAGGAAGGAAGGGAGAAAGAGAAAAAGCATGCCTCCCCTTTGCTTCCCCAGCCGCCCTGCCAGGAGCCGCACAATATGTATGAAAGAGCCGCATGTGGCTCCCAAGCCACAGGTTGGCCACCCCTGATCTAGCCCAAAGAATAAAGATTCAGTCAGTGCGGGCACGACTCACTCCCAACTGGTGATGAACTTGCAAAGCAAGATGAAAAGCACACAAACCTCTAAAGATGGACAGCTTCAGACGGGTCGCTAGGTTAATACACACCAGCAAAATAAAACAGGAATCCAGAGAGGCCAGTTTAAAACAAGACCCAGTCAAAAGAATAATCAGACCGATCATAGTGGGTGAGGACTACTCCCAACTGCTGATAGGCGCAGTAGAACAAACACAGAAATGTGTCTAGTCCAGGAAAGTGCAGGGTCCATCTAGAAAGGCAAAACCAACTTGCTAAGTAGAGACTTTTTTTTTACTAATCAACATCCTTAAGAGGTGGGATGTGCTAAGACCTTGGTCAGGGAAGGCAGAAAATCATGCTGAACTTCTTGACGATCTTAACAATGGATTCTCCCTTTGAAGTTCTTTTGCAGGAAAACAGTGACTTCTCCTTGCCTGACTTCTCCCCTTCTGTTTGCAACTTTTAGTATAAATGTTTCTTCCTCACTGCTGAACCCTGCATCTGAGGAAGTGAGCTCTGATTCACAGAAGTGCTGTTTAAGGTGCCACTGGACTCCTGATTTAGAGAGGGAGACATACCTTCGGCCACAAGCTAGCTGCTCGGTTTTTATTGAGTCTAGGCCTAACCGAATTCATCTGCAGAGCTGACACTAACTCATCAGCTTCACACTAGACGTTCCCTTTGAGCCATTTTCGATGAATAATGGCAGCTTTCACACCTGTTACTGAACAGCCAGCAAAACTGGCTGTTCCCCACCCCCAAAAAATAATGGTTTACATAAAAAAACAAACTTCATTCTTTTGTATAACTTGCTCCACTATCTGGAAGGCACAGACGAACCAGATAGTCTGTGCCTTTATTCAAATGACACTTAATTTTAGATGACACTTAATTTTAATAAATTATGGTAAGAACTCATCCAGGCTGTGCAAGGGAAGCCCGAAGGGGACTCCAAAATTCAGCCTCATGCTGCATTGCTAGAAAAAAAAAAACACAACACTTTCCACAATCCAAAAGACCTTGGCACATTCTGGGTGAAGAGCTTTCTTAAATCAGACAATGCTTTACAGTCTTTTCTGTACTTGTAGCAGCCCTTGCTACACTCCCTGGGCCAGCTGTTCTGCACCAACGTACAATTAGACATTTCCTTTTATTCTTCTCAAGCATCCTCTGCAGCATTCCAGTTCTTAAAAACCAAGCCTAATGACCCAATTCTGCTCCTGTCTGTTTCCACGTGGGCCTTCCTCACGGCACATTCCAGTTCAAAACACTTTTGTTCCCTCACCCATGATGTTATATGCGAATCATCCCAATCGATAAACGTATAAAGTGAGAACGGGAGACCCTAAACCAGATTAACCTAGAAGTTCGAAATGGTTTTTAAAATTACTCCGTATGACTACATCCTAGGGCACTGAAGAAGAATGTCCCCACCTTCAGGTCTTTATTTATTTACCTAAAATATTTCTCTGCAGTCTTTCCACCCAAACAGGCAAACATCAAAACATTAAGAACACTAAAACAGCATTTACAATATTTAAACAAAACCATAAAAACATATAAGTATACAAATATAACAAAACCAGAGAGGAGTTACGGAGCGTATGCCAAACAGAACAAGAGAGCCCTCACCTGTAACAACAGAGGAAGACAGGCCAGCCTCCCTAGGGAGGGAGTCCCAAAGTTTTGGCACCATGACTGAGAAGGCCCTTTCTTGGGTCACCAGCCAGCTATAGCATTCTTTGGTGGGAGCACCAGAAGGTGATTGGAGTGAATGGGTAGATGGGAGAAGGCGGTCCTTAAGGTATGCTGACCCCAAGCCATACAGATGAAGAAGAGGATACTGGATTTATACCTCACCCTTCACTTGGAGTCTCAGAGCAGCTTACAAACTCCTTTCCCTTCCCCTCCCCACAACAGGCACCCTGTGAGGTAGGTGGGGCTGAGAGAGCTCTGACAGAAACTGCTCTTTCAAGGACAGCTCTGACAGAACTATGGCTTGCCCAAAGTCATCCAGCAGATGCAAGTGGAGGAGTGGGGAATCAAACCCGGTTCTCCCAGATTAGAGTCCATGCACTTGACCACTACACTACACTACATCAATAGCAGCACCCTGAATTGGGCCTGGATGCAAGCTGGGGGGCAATGTAGATGGAATGAGACTGAAGTGATACGGTCCCTATAACCCACTCCAGTCAGCATTCTGGCCACAGACTATTATCTTGAAATAAGCCAGATGTTTGGTGGAAGTTCCTAGAAACAACTTAGGACGACTTGGCAATATTTCACTGTTCCATGGAGACACTGAATCTGGGCTGGCTCTGCTATGGTCTCACTCAGCAATGCAGATTGGGTGGGGTAAGGACAGCCTGAACTCGGGTCAGGCCTCGGAAGAGTAAGGTGAGCCAAGTGGATGATTCTAATAGTTTTAAAAGCTCTCAGTGGTATAGCCTGTTGTATTCTTATGACTTTAAATTCTTCCAGTTCACATTCAGAAATGTGTCCTTTTAGAGTTTCCCTAGAGTCTGACCCTCAGGACTACAGTTCCTACTAGGAAGTAGTATGGAAAAGGAGGGAGAAAAAATAAAAAGAGAAAGGACCATAGGAAAAGAAAGCATAATGCAGCAATCTGTTTAAGTCTTAAAATCACACCTAATGTGTTCTCCCACCTGACCTGGATGGCCCAACCTAGCCTGATCTCATCATATCTCAGAAGCTAAGCAGGGTCAGTCCTGGTCAGTATTTGGATGGGAGACCACCAAAGAGGTCCAGGGTCACTACACAGAGGCAGGCAAAGCCAAACCACCTCTGAACATCTCTTTGTCCTGAAAATTTTATAGGGTTGCCATAAGTTGGCCATGACTTGAATAAGCACATTCCACCTCCAATATATCTTCCGTGTCTTCCAACGCACTGCCTCCAGCTGCTTTCACACACCTAATGAAAGGCTGTATTCAGACAAATAAACTCCAGTTTTGCTCCTTGCTTATAAACCAGGATTCTGAACCACGTGCTTTCGTCTTGGTGTTCAAGCAAGAAAAAACCTGCAATTTGTTAAAGCACCAGATTCAAACTGTACCAATTGCAATTTATAACAAACTAGAAAATCTCAGAACAGCAGGGTCTGACAATAAACCAGGCCAACTGGACACACAGCAAAAACATACTATCCAGAAACTAAATGAAGAGGTTCATACACATAAAGGAAGATGAACTCCTGCCCAGTCAGCAGGAGTCAACAGAACTGCATCATGTGAAAATGTTTTTAACTTTTCTAACAAGTAAACCAAGTGGCTTCTCTAGTACACCTTTCTTTGGTTAGCTCCATCTGTCTAAGACATTCTATCCCACCTTGCCTTCTTCCAATGAAGTCAAAGAGGAGTGCTTGATTCTCTTTCCCATTTTATCCTGATAAAAAACCTGTGATGTAGGTTAGGCTGTGAGAGAGACTAGCCCAATGTCATCCATCAAGTTTCATAGCAAACGTGGATCTGAACCTAGATCTGAACATGGGTCTCCCCAATTTTAGCTTGATACTCCAAACAACATACTACTAGTACACAATATCTAAGTAATAGGCTTCAAATCTCATATGAATAAGAAGTCATATCAGTACCTATGAGAAGCGGGTTTCAAATAGTGGTTCCAAATAGTGAACAACAAAACTATAACCGCAGCCCTAACTGAAACATAGTTGAACGTAGGGCTGCCAGCAGCAGGAGCATTGGGGAGGGGGCAATACCCTGACCGGGGTGGAGTGGGGGAATAAGGCCTCTTCTACTTACAAGAAATTCTGACCATAGAGTTTCTGGTGACTCCCTTTGTCACTTCCAGGTAGCTCTAGGTAAGTAGATGAAGCCTTGTTTTCTTTTTAATTTTTCTCCTCAGGACAATGGCTCCACTTTGCCCCCAGTTTCTGCCTGCCAACCAAGTGAGCATTAGCAGGCAAGCACCGCAAGCACCTGCAGGCCTCTTGCCATAAATGGGCAAACGGGAACCCTAGATGAGGGGCAGACAAGGTCTCTTCTTCGGACAAGAATGGTGACCAAGTAGCAGAAGGAAGCCAGAAAACAGGTTGAGAGACAAAATTTAAAGTCAAAAGTACTGGAATCCTACTGAACATGTAAAAGGATATGGGTTTCTCTATCAACCAGAGGATTTTCTATGTCCACCAGTTCTCAATGCAAGATACATGAGAAGGGAAAAGATTTTTATGTGGGTTTTTATGTGAGTCTCTCTGAATAACAAAGGAAAAATTTCTCCAGGCCTGATTCAAAATAAGCCCAATGAAAACAAATCAATTCCCATAATAAATATAAAACAGAATATTAGGCCCCCAGATGTCTCTAAGCCCCCATGCCTGCCATAAGACATAAGTCATAAGACTTAAATAAAAATGTTTTAAATACATACAGACCCCCCCCCCACAAACACACTTTTCTTTCCTAAACTTACTTTACCAAAGTGGGAGGACAGCACGATGGACTTGTGAAAACTGTAGGGCACAGCACTAAGGCTGGGGCACTGGTATACACTGGTGCCAGAAACCATAGTTCTCATGTGTCTCACAGTAGAATGCAGCCCTTAAAACTGAGGCCTACAGTTACTCTGAAGCCTCTGCTCAGTGTGTCTAGGATGGGGATGGACTGAGCCTAAAACACAGGGCCATTCCACAATGCATGTATTTTAGAGGATCCATACTCAACTGGGAAGAGTCCATTGAAATCCAATTGCCCAAACTTCCTTTGTACCCACTCAGTACATCAGTAGTTTTAGTGTCTTTGGTCCACAGTCAGAGCCCAGTGGAGTCAGTGGTTACATTTGTGTAAACACACCCATACTCTGGTATCTTGCAATGATAGATTTAACTCCAAAGGGTCGGTCTGCTGCAGCAAAGCCTGAGCCAGCTATGGCCGGGAGGGCGGGGTATAAATGTGATTAATAAATAAAATAAATAAATAAAGTGAAAAAGAAATCAAATGGCACCTTTGAGACTAACAAATCCCAGCATAAACTTTTGAAAGTCGATCTCACGTCTTTAGCAACAGAGCTATTTTAAAAGAACTCTCTTTAAGTGCAACATGAATCAAGCTTCTGGCTCGAGATAAATACAAACAGCAAGACTGAAAAGGTCGGGGAATGTTTGGAGGTCAAACAACCTCAAACGCATTTTGGACCATTAGCACATTTGTGGGTAAGCATACGCACACCCTTCCCTGTTCCCACCAATTCTGTAAACACGAGCCGGAAAGCTACACACACAGCTTCAGTGCCAGTTCTCCAGGGTCATCATTTACATCAATGCCCAGGAACCTCACGCTTCTAAGCAGAGCAAAGGGATACATAAACATGTGTCGCAACTCATGTTCAGTGTGTCATTACATGCTTGACAGAGACCTTGGCAAAAACACTGCATTCTGAAAAGATGAGCTCTCGCACCCCTGTGGGCTCAAACCATCTAAGCACCCTTCACTGAGGATTTCTCACAACCCTCCACCAGCGATTTTTAAGACATGGAACCTCCACTTCCCATCAGTTCTCTTCATTCTTTTGATACCCAACTCCCAAAATCACAGGTTGTTCAACCACCAAAAGCCACTTGTTACCACTGGACTGTAGGTGCAAGCTGAGTTTACTAGCTAGTTTTATTTGGATGGTCTCCATAATAATTTCATTTTGTAAACCACCTTGAAAATCTGGCACCGGAAGGTTGTGGAGGAAATGTTCCAATACAACATACCCTCCCAGAAAAATCCAACCAGGATTTAGATATTACCCTCATTTGAAATAAGAGCGAGTGACAGAAACAATACAGGCTAAATGCATGCTTACATAGAAAGGGAGCATGGGAATGGCAGTTGCTCTAGTTCATAGGCATCAACTGATGCCCACGACATCTGTGGAGGAGTGCGTCACGAGCCCTTCCTCCGCCTACCACGTAAAAAGGTTAGCAAAAGCAGAATCGCCAGGGCTTCCCCTTACCCCTCCTTGGGAGACCACGTTCTCACTTCCTCCTGTACTCGAGTGAACTCCAGACAAGACGTCTCACTGCTGCCAACACAAGTAAGGCTAGCCCTGTCTCCCTGTTACCATGGGCTGGGGGAAATACATCTCCATCCAGCTGTGCTAGGACAGCCCTCACCGTGCTGTAGTAGCACTTCTCTGAGAACTACTCTCCCATGCCCCAGAAGGCCTTGAAACAATCTGAGATGCCACTCTCAAGGGAACTGTAGGTAAGCTTCCGAGGCATGATATGCCCCCAAACCTTACCCAAATCCCAGCTTGGAACAAAATAAATATTATCAATTTCAGGAAAGACAGCCAATCTACACAGACACAATGGAACAAGTGCGAACATTACTACAGGGCTGAATTAATGATGTGTGCTTCTCTCATATTAAAAGGCATCACACATGTACACTCACACATAGCAAATAGAAGACTGCTGAAGCAGTAAAGCAGCCCTCGCACAGCTGAAATGGTATTTACAAGAGGTTCCTGCATAAACGCTTCAGTCATAAACAGGCATATTAGAGAAGCTAAGCATTAAAATCCCTCTGAGGACCCCCCCATAATCCTTTGCTGTAGCATTAGCGCTCAGCTCTCTACTTTGTGCCAACAGAATTATAGATTTTAACCAAGCCCAATCAAAGGCTCATTAAGAAGCAATAGATTAAATTTATATGCATCTAGCAACAGCCTGGTGCCTTTCACAACCCATTTTTTTCCTCTGCCACACAAGAAGACCATCACAGCAATCCACACAGCTGGTCTCAGCCCTCCACAAACTGCAACTATTGCTCCACAGCACAACACAGAGATGCAGGAACAGACAAGGGAGGCTACTCATCTTTTTAGGAAACCAGAGAAAGGGACACTGCAGTCTAATCACCAACCTTTAACACATCTTTTGTTTGTTTGTCGTTATGGAAATAGATTACGGTGGACAAAAACTTGGAACATCTCATGTATCCGTGTACGACATCTGAGATGGTGAGCAGTCACATTTAGCCTCACACTGAATTTAAACGTCAGAGAACCCAGAATCACCCTAAGTGTGTGTGTGTTAGCCTTGGCATGCCAAAAGCTGAATTCAGCAGACAGTGATGAATGTCCATGACTGCCCACAAAGATGCTGGGAACAGCCAAGAGTCAGCCCACGGTGGGTTCTTTAGCCCCTCACACAGCTAAAATGGGCATTATTGGCTATAGAATAGCCAAGCCTGAAGACTGTTGATCTACCATGCCTGTCCGCCATACCTTGTGGCTTCCCAGCTGTCTTTGCTTCAGATGCAAGCTGGCTATACACCCAGGATACCTCAGTCTCTAGTGGGTTCTTGTTAGCTTGGTAAGTCACAAGCTGTGAAGGCCTGAATTTGTGACCAACAAGTCTGCTAGGACCAGGCAGTGGAAAACTCAGTCCTCCTTTTCCCCCATCTCTTGAGCCATGGAAAAGGATGAGAGAGACGTATTTCTGGGCGTGCCTCATAAGCAAGACTTTCCTCTCACTACTCCTGAAGGGAAGATACTGGTGAAGAAGTGTGCATGCCCACAAAAGCTTATACCCCAAATTAAACTTTGTTGGTCTTAATGGTGCCACTGGACTCAAACTTGGTTCTGTTGCTTCAGACCAACATGGCAACCCAACTGAATACATTTAATGACAGATAGTAGTTCAGTACTTCCACATAACTGTCTCAGGGGTCCAAAACAAACCCTCAACATCTCTAGTTTATAAATATATATAGCCTTGATTGAGTGGCAGAAATCTCTTATCTGAAATTACCACAGTTCTGCTGCCCTGCCAATGCTGGTTACTGTCTGTCAAATGACAGGAGATTACTGTAAACACCATATAGCCTCATCTTTCAAAAGGTCCTGGGGAACAACAGGTATGAATTCAAACCAAGAGGAGCAAGTAATATAGACTACATAAAGGCAGGCACAACGATGTGGGGCAGGGGAGAAGACAATTCCATTGTTCAAAGACAAAATACTTGCATGATTGTCACAGTATTTTAACCTTACAAAAACAAAGCTTTACTCTGCGCCTGCTGGCAGGAGGAGCCTGGCCACCCAGAGAGACACCACTAAGCAGACCAAGGGAAAAAACAAGTACCTCGCTAGCCTTTGAAAGTTATTTCATAAAGTTCAGCACTCAAAACCCAAGAGATCTGCTGCAAACTATCAGACCAACCAGACAAACGCAAGTGAAGACAATGTTCCCTTTGCGAGGCTAGCTGTACGAGGATTGTTACAGTGCACCAGAGGAAAAATTCCGTGTCTCTTTACTGTTTGTTACATGCACAGCTCATCCTATTTTCAGATTTAAATTCCTGGCTTCCACTACAATCCCTCCTCTCCCAATCTGAGAAACTCCCGTGGCCCAAGAGCCCATCCCATCAGCGCTTCTGCTTTCTGCAGTAATTGCTGCAGTTCTGAGCCAAATTTCATACCCTCATTTTTAGGAGATCACAAATGTTCCATGTTCTGACATTTCTAGACACCAGGGTGTGCTCAACTCTGTGTCTGCGAAAGTCTCTTAATTTTGCTAGGGATACAGGTTCCTCACAGTGCCATCTTAGGTGGACTTTCAGCCTTTCTAAGCCCACTGCCTTCAGTGGACTTAGAAGGGTGCAACTCTGCTTAGGAAGGCATTGTAAATCTCTTTCCCTTGGAAGCACCATTCCAGAATCCCGCAGTGTTTAGCAGGAGATCGGTATAGCAGGAAGACAGTCAACCTATCAAATCCCAAAGCAGTGTTTGCATACCTAAGCGTAGGATTAATTACCGTTCTGACTGCTATATATGATCCCTCGGTGTAGGATATCAGAGGATTATTGAAAGCCAGGGCGCTATACATAGTAATGTCACTCCATTCCAGTGTCTGAGCAAATGATGTCTGACCTACTTTTGCTTCATTCTCTGGCTTAGTTCGCATACACGTTTTCTTTTCTTTTTTTAATTCCTGCATTTCGGGGGGGGGGGGGGTCCAGCCTTCAGCGCAAAAAAAAGCCACATACAGGTTCTTCAAAAAATATCAGAAATACAGTAAGATCTCTCATAGGAATGTGTTTACATATGAAAAAAAATCAAACACTGTACCTCAAGCTCGGTTTCTCTCCGATTAATATCATCTGTGGACTGATTCAACTTTTCAAGCTCCCCCTGGAAGAAAGCCAAGAAACAGGCTCACGTCAAGCAGTTAAGGAACTGACACAACGGGGAAGGAGCGGGGTTATTAAGTGTCATCTGGCATTTCGCACAGGGGCCTCAGCTGGAATGTTAAATGGAAACAGAGAGATAGAAAATATTTAAAGAGCAATGCAGAACTCAGCTGCCTTAAGACATCTGTAGTAAGACTATTTAGGGGGAGAGGCTGAGAGATGATCCGAAGGTTTAAATTGTCCTTACAGATCCGAATCGTTCTAGTTTATCACTGAAGTCATGTGTTCTTGTTAGATTTGGGGCTGTCGTCATATAAGCCTCAAAGGCCCAGCAAACTTACGAGGTTTGCTGAGTGGCAAGCAAGCCAGCATTCAAGAGACCATAACGGATTCCTTTCTCACTATTTCCAATTCTCATTTCAATACTGCATCCTTTTCTTTTGATATTTAACTGCAGCACTGCTGGAAGGAAATCATGCAGGTACCCAATGATGATGCTCAGAATTTATGCAGTGCTTTTTAACTTCCAAACACATACAAGGCCTCAGGAATCCTTACAAGAACCTTTTAAGGCAGGTCAGTCTTATCACCTCCACAGAGTCAGGTGGCATGCATGAGGTCACTGGTGCTCACAGCTGAGATGACACTTGAACCAGAGACTTCTGGGCTCAGGCTCCAGAAGATCTCAGCCAAGTTACTTGGCTGAGCCTCTCTCTCCAGTCCACATGGGTGGAAACAAATGCATTTTTAAAGAAGACGGTGCCCTGTTTTTGAAGTCCATTGATGGCCAAGCAGGAAGACGTATTTATATCTGAACTTCAACTTTTTTGCATTACTTAAGAGATGAGTTTTATCAGATCCATCTTTTTGTGCATGAAATCACACACAATCAGGAGCGGCTTTTTCACTTCAACCTCTCCTACTGGCCTGGAAGGATTTAGCACCATTTCCTCTACCGCCCTCCTCTCTAGAAAGCTTAGAGGGTTGGTCAGTCCTCAACTGCTTTGGGGTTGATGTTTTCTTGTAATTAAACTATGGTCATGTGCAGGGATGCTGGTGATCACTGGCAAGGAGGGGGAAATCCGTGCAGATCGAACTGACAAGGTTCTTCTCACAGCCAACCTTGCCGGTTTCACCAGAAACCAAACCAGGGGAAGGGAAAGGGTTGTGTGTGTGAGAGAAAGAGCGGAGATAAATTCAGATGCCTTCCAGACTGACAACCTCCACTTCAGATGGAATTGGGGCTGATCACCACACAGCAGCAGCCGGGATCACCATCTGGTGTAGGCAAGGGGGGGGGGGGGGGAAGAGTGCCTTCTTCCAATCTAGATGGTGGAGGCGGAATACCGAGCGCAGGCGGAAGCAGTGCGGCCTTGTGCTTAGAGTCCTGCTTTCAGGTGCAGATCCTCACAGAACCATGCAGCTCCCTCGGTGACCTTGAGCCAGCCACTCTCTCTCGGCTGGTGCCAGATTTAAAACGGGGGAAGGGAGAAAAATGAAACCCGGGGCGCAGCGTCTTGATCTATTGTGGCTAAATAAAGTTGCGGTCGGGGGGAGAGAATGGAACGCATTGGCCGGAGCGGGCGGCGATCGCTAAAGAGCCTTTTCCTTTTTCAACGTCCACCGGGCTCGGGCCTCGACCCCCAACCACATCGGCTCCCGAGAGAAGCCGGGCCGCCCTTGCCTGCGTCCTCCTCCCCCTACACAGGCCGGCCGGCCGCACCGACTCCGCCATCCCAGAAGGCTCCGAGCGAGCAAAAGCCCGACCCGCTGACAGCTCCCCCAGCCGCAGAGAAGGGCCGGGCGATGCCCGCCTGCGCAGACGCCGCCGCTTGCAAAGGCGAGAGCCTTCGGTGCGTCCCACGCGCCCTCTCCGAGGGAAGCAGCAGCCCTTGGCGCTGGCAACGTGTCGCCGGCGAGCTGCGAAGCGACCTCCGCAGAAACCTAATGAGGATCCCCTCCCTTACTCCTTCCCCCCCCCTCCGGGTTGCAAGGGGGGGGTGTCTGTACGGGGCCGCCCCTTCCCAAGAAAAGGCATCCAGCAGCCCCGCAAACCCCCACCCCACGCCCGTCCCCCCTTTGCAGGGCACGCTGCGCCACCGCCGAGCTGAGGGGCGAGCGCGGGCAGAGCTTCGCCAGCCTCCGGCCGCCCTGACCTGGATGCGGGGGTCCACCTCTTCCTCTTCTTCCAGCGGCTGGCCCTCGCCGTCTTCCCCCCGGGGGGTCCTCCGCAGGACAGGATCCATGCCCGGGCGAGCAAAGCCCCTGGCTCTCTTTCTCCCCTCTCTGGAGCCTCGCGCCGCCCTCGGGTGGCTCTGCGCTGCCGGCGCCTACGGCTGAACCTCGCTGCAGGGCTGGGGTAGGAAGGCGGAGGAGCCGCGGCTCTCCGTTAGAAGGGAGGAAGAGGAGGCGGGGAGGAAGGGAAGGCGCTCCGCTTCGCCTCGCCCCCTTCCTGGCACTGGCGCTGCGGTTGCTGCTCTAGCCCGACAGCGGGCTCCCTCCTTCTCTCCGTCCCTCCCTCTCGCTCTCTCCTCGCTCCCTCGGGCGCTCGGCCGTGTCCCGCCTCCTTCCGAGGCACCCAAAGCAGGGGCCCCGTTGGCTTTCTCGCGCGGTTGACACTGTATTCTGGGCTCCCCGCGCTCTTTTCTGTGCTCGCCTCTCTCCAAAGAGAAGTCGGGCTTCGTCAAGTGTTTGCTTTTGCTTATCAGGCCTTTTGTGACGAGGCCGGGGCATTTAAACCAGGGTTGCCCTCCGGCTCCAAGTTGGGAAATACCTGGAGATTTGGAGGGCGGGGCCTGATCTCAGCCGGGGATAATGCCGTAAAGTCCACCCTCCAAAGCCGCCATTTTCCCCAGGGGAACTGATCTTGGGTTTCTGGAGATCAATGGTAATAGCGGGAAATCTCCAGGTGCCACCTGGAGGCTGGCAACCTCAGAAGACAATGTTCTGTGTGTTAGGTTGGGAAGGGGCTCATCCTGTACCTGCGGAAAGGCTCCCCCTTCCTTCCTCCAGAAAGGGTGTGTGGTTAGTTGTGGCTGCTTCCTATGGATTTCATCTTTAGGAGACTTCTGTGTAGAAAGTCTGTAAGAATACCTCCCACATACACAAAGTTCATCCTGTGTGATAAAAGGTACAGACGCCTGTTATTTAAACAGGATTGCCAACTGCTGCTTGGGAAATACCTGGAGATTTGGAGGTGGAGCCTGTGGATTTGGGAAGGGGCAGGAACACACATAATACCATAGAGTCCACCCTCCACAATGGCCATTTTCTCCAGGGTAACTGATTTCTGTCATCTGGAGATCACTTCAAATTCTGGGGGATCTCCAGCTCCCACCTGGAAGCTGGCAAGCCTATAAATCATGTTAGTGTGTACTGCACCCTCACCAGATTACACAAAATAACCATTAACCTGTAATAATATTTGACTGCTTCACACAAGATATGGAAATAGCCTTCATGCCCATCACTATGACTGCCTGCCTATATTGAGTTTGGGTAGATCAAAGAGGCTTGAAGGCTAAGCCCCAGTAATAATAAAAAGAATGTGCCATCGAGTCACAACAAACTTATGGTGACCCATCCAGGGGACATTCCAGGCAAGACATGAACAGAGGTGGTTTACCACTGTGTCCCTCCACATAGCAATCCCACTTCACCTTGGCAGTCTCCCAACTGATGGTGGCCAACCCTGCTTAGCTCCCAGGCTCTTCATGAACAAAGGCTAAATTGGGCTATTCAGGATGCTCTAGCCCAGGGGTGGGCAAACTTGCTCAGCGTAAGAGCAACCTAGAACAGGGGTGGCCAAACTTGCTTAATGTAAGAGCCGCATAGAATAAACGTCAGATGTTTGAGAGCCACAAGACATGAACAAATATTACCTGCTTTTACTGGAAAATAAGCAAATTTGCTTTTTATTAAATTAAATGAGACTGCCAAAATAATAACGAAAGGGGTAAAAGCAGATATTGATAATGATATTAATTTGTCCAATGATATTTGTTTGCTAATGATATTTAGCTTCCCCAGCCGCCCTGCCGGGAGGCACATAATATATGTGAAAGAGCCGCATGTGGCTCCCGAGCCAGTTTGCCCACCCCTGCTCTAGCCCTAATAAGACCCTGTGCCAATTAAGACCTCCCTGCAGGAAGGAGAGAGAGTTCACACATCACAATGATTGCAGCATCAAGGTTGGGGTACTTGCATGCACGAATCCACCATCAGAGGTCCCATGTTGCCACCAACACTTCTCAGCGCTACGCATCACACAAGTCAAGTTATGAGAAATCACATATTTAAACAGTAAGTGAAATGCCAAGCATCCCTTGATCATTTCCAGCTAGAGGTACGAACCCAAATAAGAGGTACGAACCCAAATAAGCCAGCTATAAAACAGTATAGTGGGAAAGTTTAAATAACAATGGCCTGATTGCATTTTTACACAACCATATTGAATAGTTTTGTATGAGGGTGCATGGCATCCCCACCAAGTTCAAAGCAATTGTGTGATTGCTCCAGAATACCCCCAGGCCACTCTCAGCCACCCACCTGCCCAACCAATTCAGCCTTCATTTTCTTATGCAGACAACACATCCCATACATGGACACTACAGTAGTAAATGACCAGGAGAGGAGTCCAGCCATCTGGCTGTGACCTTCCTTGTCAGATTGATAGGCTGTTGCTGTTAAGCTGAATACTTCACTCATTAGGGCTCATATGGGCAACATCTGAGAGAATGATAATCTGTTAGGGTTTCCAACTCTGGGTTGGGAACTTCCTGGAGATTTGGGGGTGGAGCCTGTGGAAGTCGGGGTTTGAGAGGTAAGGGACTTCAGTGGGGTATAATGCCACAGACCCTACTTTTCAAAGCTGCCTCTTTTTTTCTTTCTCTTTTTGGTAAGGCAACTGATTTCTGCCATCTGGAGACTAGACGTAATTCTGGGAGATCTCCAGATCTCTTTCAGCTTCATAGAGCTGGGAAGCTGGCTCCTTATCTGTAGATGCCTGGCCTGGCCACACTAATCCGTAGTAAAGGATTCCTGAAACCTTCTGTAGAGCTGCCCTTGAAGGTGACAGAGAAACTCTGCCTGGTGCAAAATGCAGCAGCCTGTTTGATGTATCCTAATCCCTTCACTGGCTACACTTTGGTTCCTAGGTCTACTTCAAGAAGCTGGCGCTGACCTTTAAAGCCCCTCTTGACCTGTGGCCCACATACCTGAAGGACTGCCTCTCACTTTTTCCAGAAGGGTCTGTTGTCTGCGCCCCCTTTTGTCTTGGGCATACTCTGACTTTATCAGTCATCGAGCTGTATTTTGGAACAGCCTTCCAGAAGAGGTCATGATGGAAGTCTACTTATTGGCAGAACTTTCCAGCCATTTAATAGGCTGCTGTTCTATTTTAATTTCAGAAGGTAGCCATGTTGGTCTGCAGTGGAACAATTAGATCCGAGTCCAGCAGCACCTTAGAGACCAGCCAGGTTTTCAGGTTTGGAGCTTTCAAGAGTCCACGCTCCCTCTGTCAGACACAAATAGAAAAGGAGATATCTGAGTCTTTATATCCCAGTCAGAAGGTGTGGGAGGGTGCTGTGAAGAATGCAGAGGTACAAAGCATATTGTGATCAGCTTGATTAGAGCAGAGGGAAAATGCTTGGGGGCAGAAAACTGGTATCTGTAGTGCGATAAGAATCCTATGTCTCTATTCAGCTGGGGGGGTCCATTGTTCTGAACTTGTGAATGAACTCCCCTTGAAGTTTGTTTGTTTGAGGACTGCTACTCTTAGGTCAGCAATGAAATGACCTGAAAGATTAAAATATTCTCCCCCTGGTTTCTGAGAGTTGTGGTTTTTAATGTTGGCTTTGTGTCTGTTTATTCTTTTGTGTAGGGAGCAGTGTTCCCTCTAAACTCAGTTAGTGTGAGCTAGCTCACAGTGTTTTAGCCTCCGGCTCACACATTTTTGTCTTAGCTCAGGAAGGATGGCTCTTATGCAGCAGCCAAATTGCTCACTCACAACTTTAATGCCAGTAGCTCACAAAGTAGAATTTTTGCTCACAAGACTCCATAGCTTAGAGGGAACATTGGTGATAACATATATAATGTTGGAAGATGTACAAGTGAATGAACCTGAGATGGTCTGGCTGGCATTGTTAGGGCCAGTTACTGTGTTCTCAGAGTGGATATGGAGACAGAGTTGGCATCTTGGTTTGTTGTTGTCCTTGGTCCATGAGTCCGTGCCCATGTTAAGAAGGTATTGCGGTGGATGAAAAGTTGTCTGAGGGCAAGAAAATGTTTGCCTCCCAATGCCCGGAGAGGGGAATGTCATTGTCCATTATAGGTTGTAGATCATTAATGACGCGTTGAACCAGTTTGAGCTGAGAGCTGTATGTGACCCCCGGTGGTGCTCTCTTGTGGTTTCGTTTGAGCTTATCTTGTAGCTGGGTATCGCTTGGTATCAATCTGGCTTTGTTGATCTGTTTCCTTACTACATCAGGAGGGTATTGCAGTCCCAAGAATGTGTGCTGTAGATCTACAACAATGAGAAAAAATTTAATCTTCCAGATCATTTCGTTGCTGACCTAAGAGTGGCAGTCCTCAAACAAAGGAACTTCAAGGGGAAATTACAGCAGGAGATTGCTGAATTTGGGTTCATTCACAAGTTCGGAACAATGGATACCCCCCCCCCCCAGCTCAATAGAGACAGAGGATTCTTATCTCACTGCAGATACCAGTTTTCTGCCCCCAAGCATTTCTCCTCTGCTCTAGTCAAGGTGATCACAACATGCATTGTCCCAAGGGTTGCCATGTGTTGTTGTCCCCCCCTCCTGCCACTGGTGAGGGATGGGGAAGTAGAGGTGTCAGATTCAAACTGGGAAACTCCTGGAGATTTGGGGATAGAGCCTGGGGAAAACTGGGACCTCAGTGGGGTACAACGCTATAGAGTCCACCCCCCCAAAGCATCCATTTTCTCCAGGACAACTGATCTCTGCAGTCTGGAGATGAGCTGTAATTCTGGGGGGTTTCCAGGTCCCACTTAGAGGCTGGCATCCCTAATTGTACTTCTGCATCCTTTACCAGCGTTCTTTCCAACACCCCTCACACCTTCTGGCTGGGATAAAAAGACTTAGAGATCTCCATTGCTACGTGTGTTGGATGAAGGGAGCTTTGACTCCTGAAAGCTTATACCCTGAAAATCTTGTTGGTCTCTAATTAGTTCTACCTGGCAACTAACTCCCCCAGTTCCTATATGTAATATCTGAGGAAATCTGTTTCAGTGTATCTGAAGGAATCTCTGTCGACACATGCTAAGTCAGTTCTCGCTTGTACCCAGAGCTGAACTTGGTTGATCTTCTTGAAGGTGCCACTGGACTCAAACTTCATTCTCACATCTGTTAACTCTTGTATCTGTATGCTAATTTACTGCCATTCACAGATCTTAACAACCGCTTTAACTGATTTGATTTATTTGATTTATACCCCGCCTTCCCCACCAAGGCAGGCTCAGGGCGTCTTACAATAAAATTTTAACAATTTAAAAACAAGTTATAAATATAACATAAACATATTGCATATGCGACAACAAAACATAGTTTTTCGATCCATAGCAGGTATCCAGTCAGTGTTAGCTTATAGGGCTACTGTCCAGCCCACAGGATGTTAAGAACAGCATAGGAACACTAGCCTTTGATAGATTTCAGGGCTAGATGCTGATGTCAACTGAGGCTCCTCAATCAAATGCCTGGTGGAAGGACTCCGTCTTGCAGGCCCTGCAGAACTGTAATAAATTCCTCAGGGCCCTGATATCCTTGGGGAGCTCATTCCACCAGTGTGGAGCCGCTACAGAAAAGGCCCTAGACATGGTCATGGCTTAATCTCAGCTATAATTGCCCAGTTACTTATGCATCTTGGCTCTAACTAGCTCTTCCAGGCAACTAACACACACACACACACCAGCCTTTCTATGTGTAATGGTTGAGGAAATTCTGTTTCACTGTATCTGAAGAAGTGTGCTTGTGTATGAAAGCTTATACCTTGAATAAAACTTTATTGGTCTTAAAGGCGCCACTAGACTCAAACTAGGTTCTATTTTAAGTAGTTTTGAAATGTCATTCCCACAGGGTGGGAAGGGGCCATCTAGTCCAACTCACTGCTCAGTGCAGGATCAGCCTAGAGCATCCCTGACAAGGGTTTGATAGAATCATAGAAGCTTAATACTGAATATACATTGGTTTGGGTTGTGGCCCACCTTGTCAAGAGAAAGGCAGGCTTAGTAAATAAATGCTCCTATCTTAAGAAACAGGAGAATCGGCCTGAGTGCTGCCTAGCTGCACAGACTATATTGCAAGGAATGGCAGCCTCTTTCTGCCCGCCATGGTCAGAAGCAAGGTACTTCCTAACCCTTCTGATAAAGTCAGGCTTGCCAGTTAGCAGGTAATCATATTTTGCACCATGCTCTGAAAAGCTGCACTTGCTGCACCTTTTGTGATGGGCACACTACACCAGCAAGCTTGGTGGTTTGGGATCTTTTTTTTAAAGTCATCTAACAACCATCTTGCAACCCTGTGGTTGATGTGGTCCTCTTTCTTTGTGCTGGCTACCTCTAAAAATTAAAGACACAAACTCATCACTACTCTGAAAGCAACACAGTTGTATATGTTTAGCTATAAAGTCAGATATGCCATGGGTATGACTGCGGATTGAAAGAATATGTCTAGATGCTTGCACGGTGGTGGAAATGCATGTGCAAGAAGCACCCTGAGCAACCTTGAACTGCGAGGCCTGTTTTGTTGCAACTTAAAGGGGGTGGGGGAGAGAGAGAGACTTAATTGCTGTATTTCGTTCATGCTCTTTGCTCTGTATCATTTTAAAGGGGAGCTTTTTTTTAAAAAAAAAAGTGCGCCTGTAAAACATCAGGAGTGTATAGGAATAAAGCTATTAGATAATATAGGAACAATAGATCTTTGATATTTCACTGGCCCCTCCTTAATCCTCTAACCAGCATGTCAGCAGCAGAGAAAAAGGATCTGCAGCAGTTATCTATAACAGTGAGACCTTTCGTAGGATCATTTAGAAATATATATGCAACCCATTTGTCAAATCATATCCTGTCCTGATTTTTTTTGGAGATAAACATTTGAATGAGCTGAGCTGTTGTCTGCCGCGGGGGAGGGGGGAGACTCTTCTCTAAGAGGCCACAATATCTCGATCCAAAAGCTAGTCTCGCTGTGTCTGCTGTGATCTGCTCCTAGAGAGAATGGCAGATGCTGAATGCTGCTAGGGAACCCTAATCCGTAAACCCATGTAGGTGGTAGATTAGGAAGAGGCCATCTGTCCATGCTCAGTGATACACTATCCACAGCTGAACCTCCATACTGAAATCAAGTTGTACTGTTCCCTGGTAAATCAAGGGTCAAAGTATGCCCTGGCTACTATTTGCATTCAGACTCACTTGCCTTCAGTGACTAGCTGTGCGTTCCTAAACAGGGACCCTTCACTTCAGTAGACTTTGAAGGGTGCAACTCTGGTCAGGATGGCACTGTAAATGGGGACCAAGGCTGCAATGCTAAAAACACTTTCCTGGGATTAAGCTAAGGATGCCAGCCTCCAGGTGGGACCTGGGGATCTCATGGAATTACAGCTCATCTCCAGACTATAGAGATCAGTTCCCCTGGAGAAAATAGATGCTTTGGAGGGTGGACCCTGTGGCATTGTAGATTACTGAAGTCCCTGTACTTCCCAGGTTCTGTCCCTAAATCTTCAGGACTTTCCCACCCTGGAGATGGCAACCCAACCCCTTCCTCCTGCCTAGATTAAGCCAGGAACTAAAATGGGACTTACCTCTGAGTAAACCTGCTTAAGCCTGTCCCCTAAGTAAATTTACACCTTTCTGTACCAGCAGGCTTCAAATGGCATAACACTTCTCAGCATGGCGTTGTACATTCTCCAAAAAGGGACTCCCAAATTCAGTCTGGTTTGGAGACCAGACTGAACAGCTTTCAGTGTCTGCAGAAAGACGTTGAAGGTTGCGCAAGCCCAAATAGAATATTCAGGAGTGACTGGAGAATGCTATTGCTTCGTTTCACATCTTTGTCAGGCATTACAGTGACAGAGAATCCCTATCACAGACACAGAGAAGGCAAGAAGGCCCAGGGAGGAATCATTAAATGTTCATGAGCAGTATGTAAAAAGGCTTCAGGATTTGCTCAATGCCTCCTGGCAGCAGGAAGAGATGCCTGCACCTCCAGATTATCATCACATTCTAGACAATATCATCTTTTTAATCCCTTTTACTTCATTTATTGTTCGTCTTTCTCATGGAGACTCAAGGTGGATAACACAACTGTGAAAACAGAATAAAAGCCAGTGTATTACATATAATAAATGGTGCCATAAAACTGGATTATACAGTTAGAGAACAACGAAATAAAAGAGTATTATGCATCCACAGAACAAGGAAGTGCAGTGGAGGGGAAATGCCTAAAATGCTTTCATGGACAATTAAAATTTCATGCCTCTTCCCTTTCCAAAAATGCCGTCCTGAACAGTTCCATTTTATGCTTTCTGTGAATGTGGTGCCTTTCATCCCATTAAACCACCAATGGCTCAGACCAAAAGCAGTGAGACTCCAACAGGCTGACCTTTTCAGAGGTGACTTGGCCTTTACAATGATGTCGCTAAAAGTCTGGATTAGCTAAAAATCAGGTTTAGAAAAACAAACTGGTAGCAGCGGGAGGAATGGGTATGCAGCCAAGAAAAGATAACATCTTAGGGCTGCCAGCATCCAGGTGGCACCTGGAGATCTCTGCTTTTAGAATTGATCCCCAGCCAATAAAGATCAGTTCCCCCGCAGAAAATGGCTGCTTTGCAGGGTGGAATCTATGGCACTATACCCTGCCAAGGTCCCTCCGTGCCCCAAACCCCATCCTTCACAGGCTCCACCCCCAAAACCTCCAGGTATTTCCCAACCCAGATGGCTATGCTACGGCATCTGTATGCCCCCTCCTATGATCCCTGAAAGGAGGTGATGGAAAAATGTTTGTAAAATACTGATCATAGCTAATACAGTGTGGAGAAGAAGAAAAGAAGAGATTGGATTTATACTCCGCCCTTCACTTGTAGTCTCAGAGCGGCTTACAAACTCCTTTCCCTTCCCCTCCCCACAACAGACACCCTGGGAGGTGGGTGGGGCCAAGAGAGCTCTGAGACAACTATCCTTGAGAGAACAGCTGGTACAGAGCTATGGCTTGCCCAAGGTCATCCAGCAGGTGCAAGTGGAGGAGTGGGGAATCAAACCCGGTTCTCACAGATTAGAGTCCGCGCACTTAACCACCACACCAAACTGGCTCTCCAGAGAAGTGGTTAGAGTTTCAGAGGACTAGAGAGACCTGGTTTCAAATTGCCATTAATTGACTGTGTGACCTAGGGTTGCCAACCTCCAGGTGGGGCCTAGAGATCTCCCGCTTCTACAACTGATTACCAGCTGACAGAGATCAGCTCCTCTGGGGAAAATGGCTGCTTTGAAGGGTGGACTCTATAGCATCGTACCATGCTGAGGCCCCTCCCCTCCCCAAACCCTGCCCTCCCCTGGCTCCACCCCCAAAGTCTCCAGGTATTTTCCAACCCAGACCTGGCAACCCTAGTGTGACATCAGACTGATTCATCCCTCCCCCACCTAACTTACCTCACAGGGCACCTTGTCAGCGCAATCCCAAGTAGAGACATGCCCTTCTCAGTCCTTTTGAAGTCAAATAGATCTTTGAAGGGTGGCACTCTGCTTTAAAGGGCACTGTTTAACTGCCTCATCACTGGATGCTTTGTGACTGATTTATCTAGGTTTCTCCCTGGCCTATTTTTAGACAGTTTTATCCTCCTGTAGCTGGGAAAGAGGGGGAGATAGTGTACAAATTCAGTTATCTAAGAAAGCAATCTGCCGGTGTTATTTTGAGAGAGCAGCTGTTTCCTGAACTACCTGATAGTCCTACAGCTATGGATGTTTTCACACATGAATTTCAGATTGGCTAAATGGGTTCACAAGTCAAAGAAAGCAGATATTGGCTAGAAGATAATTCTGTATAGGGTTGCCGGGTCCCCCCTGGCCATCAGAAGGGGGTGGAGAGGTGAAGTTGCCTGATCCAGGTTGGCCTGATCCAAGTTGCCTCCTGGAGATTTGGGGATGGAGCCTGGGGAGGTCGGGGACCTCAGTGGGGTACAATGCCATAGAATCCAGCTTCCAAAGCATTCATTTTCCCCAGGGGAACTAATCTCCACAGTCTGGAGATGAGCTGTTCTTCTGGGGGATCCCCAGGCCCCACCTGGAGGCTGGCATCCCTAATTGGCATAAACTGTATTTACCTATGACAACCATACTAGTTATCAGGGCTTTTTTTGTAGAAAAAGCCCAGCAGGAACTCATTAGCATAATAGGCCACACCAGCAGCAGAAACTCATTAGCATATTAGGCCATACCCCTGACAGCACAGCTCATTAGCATATTAGGCGGGGGCTGGGAAAGCACAGGGCAGGTATGAAAGCTTGCCTCTTTCCTCCCCTGAGCTTCTCCATCCCACTTCAGCATCGCTTTTCTAGTCTCCTAACCGTCCCCACCCAGACGGCTGGGGAAAGGCAGTGCTGAAGTGTCTGGGATCTGGAAAGATCCCAGGAACTTCAGCATCACCTTTCTAGTCTTCTCCCCCCCCCCCCCCCCCGAAAGATCGAGAAGGGAAGCAGGCATGTTTGCCTGGCTGCCCTTGGTTTCCCTAGCCAGCCTGCCAAGGCACACAGGCTGGAGAGACCGAGGGCAGCCAGGCAAACATGCCCTGTTCCTTCCCTGAGCCTCTCTGATTTTGTGGAGAGACTCAGGGAAGAAGAAGAAGAAGAAGAAGAAGAAGAAGAAGAAGAGACTGGATTTATACCCCGCCCTTCACTCACTTGGAGTCTCAGAGCGGCTTACAAACTCCTTTTCCCTTCCCCTCCCCACAACAGACACCCTGGGAGGTAGGTGGGGGAGGGCATGGTTAAATGTCTTTCTCTCCCTTCCCCAGATCGGGGAAGGAAAGAGAGGCATTTTCAACCTGCCTGGGTTCCCTGCCTGCCCTTTTCCAGCTGCCATAAGGGAAGGCAGAGAGAGGCTTTTCTTTGTCAATTTCACTCTTAGCTGGCTGGCAGGGAGTGAAATTGACAAGGAAAGCCCAAGGGGTTCCCCAGAGGGCATTTTAACATGCCGCCTTTCCCTCTTGTGTGTAACGTGGGGAGGGCAGCGTGCTCTGTAGCCACGCATGCCAGAGGTTTTGGTTGTAGGCGTGGCCAACTCAGGAGCCAGCTGGAACTCCGTTCCTGCGTATCCCTGCCCAAAAATAGCCCTGCTAGTTATACTTTTGAGGTTCATGCATGCACTGCCCCCAGTGCCCATATGAGTAATGCCCAGCATCGCATTCTGCTAGCTTAAACTCAGTACGATCAGCCAGGAGTGTTTATTTTTAAATCAGCTGTGCAGACACCTTTGCTTCCCTTCCTTTCACCCCAAGCAATGTTTTGACAAGGATGACTTGGAATAAACAAGACCTGACTCCTTCACAGCCAAAGGAACTAGATGGCTTGAAGAGGTGGTGTCTTTTTAAATTTCCTGCAAGAGACACAAGAATATGTTTCAGTTTCATTTAAAAAAAAAATTCAAGCACACAACAGATAGACGTAACCATACATTAACAAAACATGACAAGCAGAGAAAAACAAAGAAATGCAAATAAAATTTAATTAAAAAAATTAGGAGAAAAAATGGATAGGTTTACAATTATTATTATATCATTTGTTTTACAGTTTTAAGGCGATGATGTTGAAGCTTTGTCAACTTTATATCAAAGATATGATGTACCTGCCAAGATGAGCAGTGAGACCCCGAAGCTCATTTTGAAATAAACATTGTCAATCTTTAAGGTGCCGCCAGTTTTATTTTGCTACAGCAGACTAACAAAGCCTTCAACTATATATGCATTACTTACTAAATCACATCTTTCCATAACTTCCCAGTTTGAAATGTAGGCTGTTGCATGTAGACAGGCAAAAGACAAAATGGATTCTAAACAGCACAGAAAACATCTATGTCCATTTAATGTTTTGCTAATCAAATCTGATGAGTTCATTTTTCCACACAAGTCTATATTTCATAAATGTTCATACCACATTTCAGTCTTAATTCTTGTTGTAGATTTCCAGTGCTGAGATATGATGGATTTTGCTGCTAATAAGAAATTTTTGTTAGAGATTTATATGCCAGTTATTTATTTTCCTCTGTAAATCCATTTAACAAAACCACTTTTGGATCAGGTGTTAATTTTAATTTCAAAATTTGGTTAATCTTATTGGATATCAGTATCCAAAAGGTGTTTCATGGAACTACCTGCATCATCTTCCTTTAGAAACAAATATGTTTAGACTAAACCAGATCTCATAGTGATTACTCACATGCCAATTCTAGATCCAGATGAGTATGACTCCCAGGGCTCATTTTGTAGCAGAAGCTCCTTTGCATATTTGGCCATACACCCCTGATGTAGCCAGTCCTCCAAGAGCTTACAGTAGCCCCTGTAAGAAGAGCTCTGTGAGCTCTTGGAGGATTGGCTATGTTAGGGGTGTGTGGCCTAATATGCAAAGGAGCTCCTGCTACAAAATGAGCCCTGATGACTCCCTTTAGTGGCCTCTGTGAATACACGTACCCAGGCTAGCCCAGTCTCGTCAGAAGTTAAGCAGGGTCAGCCTTTGGATGGGGGACTACCATAGAAGTCCAAGGTTGTGATGTTGAGGCAGGCAATGACAAACCACTTTGGAATGTCTCTTCCTTGGGGTCACCTTAAATGAGCTGTTACCTGATTGCAATCCCCCTCAGCAATCCCTCAATAACTGTACCCCTGTTATTCACTTATCAGAGACGATTTCTCCAGTAAGCAAGTCTACTGAGTCACCATCTTATCTAGATCAAGCTTCAAATTATTCACACTCATTCCAGGACCTCACCTCTTCCTCCAAGTCTCAAGAAAGGAAGAAAAAGAACCAGGTATCATCAGCACACCAATAACACCACGCCCCATTTCTCCCGACAGCACTGCCAGGGTTTTCATGTACTGAGCCCTACGGTACCTTAAAGACTAACGATTTAGCGTAGCATGATTTTTCACATGCTTGAGCACTCTCCCGGGTATAATGAAGTGTATCTTCAGTCAGAAAGATTTTTATACATAGGGAGAGGAAAAGGGGGGGGGGGATGTGAACAACGGGTTAAAAGGTTTGGCTTACGACATCTCTACGCAGCTGAAAAGTACACTGGGATAATTCACAACTATTGTAATTGGTGTTCACACAGATTATAATAGGCAATTTAACACCTAGAGAGACTGAGAAAATTGTCACTTGTTGAGCCCCTGACCAATGCCACCTAACCTACAGACAAATCTGTTTTTAATGAAATGGCGACCTAGAACTGGGAGAGACTTATGGAGTTGCTGCATGGTGCTGTGTATACCTATAAATTTAATCTAGGATGTAACCAAGTAAAAAACTGCCTGGAAAAGGGTGTCCTCCCCACCAACCACCATGCATGTACTATTTAACTACCATCCCACTTTTATAGGAATATCTATCTATCTATCTATCTATCTATCTATCTATCTATCTATCTATCTATCTATCTATCTATCTATCTGTGTAGTGGCTCAGAGGTTAAGACACTGAGCTGCAGACTGGAAGGTCTGTAGCTTGGCAGTTTGAGACCCGAGTGCCGCGTGACGGAGTGAGCTCCCATCTCTGGCCCCAGCTCCTGCCAACCTAGAAGTTCAAAAGCAAGAAATTGCAAGCAGATAAATAGGTACCGCTTCAGTGGGAAGGTAACAGTGTTTGGTGTGCCCCGGCATTTAGTCATGCTGGCAACATGACCACGGAAAAGTCTTTGGACAGCACTAGCTCTTCAGCTTGGAAATGGAGATGAGCACTGTCCCCTAAAGTTGGATTCGACTGACTTTCGAGCAAGGGAAACCTTTACCTTACTATACACACACACACACACACGTGTGTGTGTGTGTATCTCACTCTCTTTTCAAAATAAATTTTGCTCTTGTTCAAGTCTAAAGAGTCAAACATCTTGTTCCTGTCAGTTTACCTCCTAATTCTTGAGCAAAGTTTGGGTGGGTCAAGATGCATTCATCAAATCTTAATTCCCACCGGAACTCTCTGGTGCTGTGGGGAAGAGAGGAAAGCGACATAAATCCTTTGAGCTGGTGCCTGTCCCCAGAAACCTGCCACAAAGTTCAGAAAGGCTTTTCCTTTCTTTTTTCGTGTGCATCTCTCGCTCAGGCAGAACAGGTATCAGGAGGGCTGCTCAGTCCCGTCCCCCCCCACCCCGACCAGCTGCTTCCGCATTCATTGCCAGTCCACCCAGGGACTTTAGTAGCAGGTGGTTCCTGTATACCTGCCAGTCTGTATTACATCCTTTTTTCGGGGCTGAGATCTGCTTGGCTTGGAGTCTTATTTCATACCAATCTTGTGTCCCCTAACAAAATTTCAAGAGCAATTGAACTTTCAGGTCTGTCTTGTACAGCATTTCTTTTTCTGAAATGGCCTGTCCTGAAAACAGCCATTTAACAAGCTCTGTGTTTGTTCTGGTTCTTGGCTGATCTCACAACCAGCTTTTATTTGTTTCTAACAATGGAAGTGGAAGTTGCAATGGCAGTAAAACTAGATTGGATCCTACGACGCCCTTCCGCTAAACTGGATCCCCCTTCCACCAAGTCTCCCTTTGAGGGAGAAAGACTTCCTCCAACAGATAATTACTTTTGCTGATGGGGGGAAATCTTTCTTTGTTGAAGGAATCTGTTGATAGAAGACTCGGTCAAAGCTAACTGGTGATATCCTGAGATCAACAGGTGACAACTCAGAAATCTCAAGGTATCTTTAAGATGAGGGAAGATTACAGGGGAAAGGGATGCTAAATAATAACTCACCAGCTCAAAGGGAACCAAAAAACAAAGGGGAAACGTTACAGCCTGCGCAGCAGAAGGAGAGAAAGGATCGAATGGTGCACCAGTCCTCTTCCTTCTGTTCTGAAGCTTGGAAGTTTGTAGAAGTTCTCCAGAACCTCAAGAGATTCCAGATCACACCCACCGTGACCCACCTTATACAGATAGTGCTGGGTGGGGGAGGGGAGATGCACAGCCAACCCAGTGTGGAACAGAACATGCACTGGGCATGACTCACAAGCATGGAGAGAGGGAACAGTAGTCGTTCACAGGTCCTCTCTTGCCACCTCTGCAGAAAGTTCAAAGTTTCTCAAAGACACCAGCCAGGTGGGCATGCTAGAGAAGAAGAGCTTGGCCCATGGCTATTTTAGCAGTCCACACTTGCTGGTTTCAGCCTGAAGTGCCATAATTCCCTTAACTAGCAGGGGATTACTACTTATCTCCACTACAGAGAAAAATGCAAACACACAGGGTGAAACCCATGTTTAAAATAACATCTGTGTGCTTAAACTAGTGATGTCTTTTCTTGATTTTTCTTTTAACTTCTCCATTTGGTTTCACTTCTTTCAGGCTTTAGAGGCTGGGGGTGGGGACACAGAAGCACCGCCTTGGATCTGTTTTGCCTGCTGTGGCTGAATGACATCATGTTCCCACAATTAGCTCTGTGAAAGCAGTGTCATATGCAGCCAACACTACAGTACAAGATCTCTGCAGAACAGGGACTTCTGTTTAGCACCAAAGCGGGAAGTCCCAAGCGTCACAAGCATGAACACTGGCTACACAACCCATGTTCATCCTGCTGTTGTCTCTGTCTCTTAGAGTTGCCAGCTCCAGGTTAGGAAATTCCTAGACATTTGGGGGTAGAGTCTGGGGAAGGTGAGGTTTGGGGAGAGGGGGACCTCAGTAAGGTATAATGCCTCAGAGACCAGCCTCCAAAGCAGCCATTTTCTCCAGGAGAAATAATCTCTGTAATCTGGAGATCAGTTGCAATTCTGGGAGATTGCCAGGCCCCTTCCTGGAGATTGGCAACTCCACAAGGCAAGCGTGTTGAGGGGGAATGGCGGTATCAGACAAGTGAATACAGAGCCCAAGACAAACCACATATGGTTGTCCTGGATGTGGCTTCAGAAACCTCATGGTCAATGCTCCCTCTAAGCTGTGGAGTCTTGTGAGCAAAAATTCTACTTTGTGAGCTACTGGCATTAAAGTTGTGAGTGGGCGATTTGGCTGCTGCATAAATTAGTTTGCTCTGGAGCCATCCTTCCTGAGCTGAGACAGAAATGTGTGAGCCGGAGGCTAAAAAACTGCGAGCTAGCTCACACTAACTCAGCTTAGAGGGAACACTGCTCATGGTAGTGATTCAGTATATTAAAATGTCTGTGTAAACCCTTTAACTCAACTCACTCTAGTCTGACCACCCTACCTTTCCCCTAAAGGACATATTCCTACCCAACAAACCTGCGATCCTCTGGTTTTGTCTTTCTGGAAGAAAACCAGAAGGAGAGAACTTGCAGAGAGGAAGCCAGGGACTTAACTTGAGCCAGGACTCAGACCGAGGCTCTTGCTTCATGGCCTATTTTAACCACTCAGATTCATCTCTGGGATATGTGAAGGGTTTGCTTGAGCACAGGCTCAGTCCATTCCTGTCAAATGGAAGAAACTGATGGGATTTGCAGGAAAGACTGCCTGACAGACTTAAAACCCAGCACATACTAGAAATGTACCTCAGAGGAGATGCTAGATAGATAGACAGACAGACAGACAGACAGATGAGAGAGAGAGAGAGAGAGAGAGATCTTTTTTCAGTGATGAATCCAGCAGAAAAAGAGATGTCTGGCCACAAGCTTATTTTCATAGAAAAAAACTGTAATGAGACCTAATCCTCTTCCAGAGGAAGGAGATAATTTCCTCTGTATGGAGGATAAGGGAATGGTTTGAGGGCCCTGTCCCCAAGGGAAGAGCACAAAAGGTTTATGAAGCCTTGGCTCACGGCCGACAGACAATACCAGTGCTGTGTAAGCATCCGTTTGTAATAGTGTGAAATAGAATACAGCCAAGAAACGTTGAAAGAAAGAAATACTCTCACTTCATCAAGGCAACTGTAAGCGGTGAAAGGCACCCATTACGGTGTTATTAAGAGAGAGCTTAACTGCAGGAATGGGAGTCGCTGTGTAATTAGCCTTTTCTTTTGACTTCAGTTACTATGTTATTTTTCGGAAGGCGCTCTATCATTAAGCCACAGTTGAGAATGGAAAGGTTGAGAGCCAAGGTTATGGTCACAGGAAGGAAGGGCAAGCGACGGACAGGCTTGTATTTTAGCTACGCATCAGCCATCTGCCTGGAATCGGACACGGAGCACGCTCACCAAAGTCAGAGCCAGATAGGCAACAGAGGGGAGAATATGAACTGTAACTTGCACTGCAAGCTACATACAGATGACTCACGATGCTAATTAATGTCAAATATTCCTGCACACATCTCATTAACTCCAGAATATTCTTGAGTTATACCCTGAAAAACATTACCAGGAATTCACATTCACATTGCTCTGTTTTCATCCCACCCCATTAATATTAACACCCTGCTAATCTAGGGTTGCCAGGACGATGGGGCAATCAGTAGAGACTGACATGGGCCACAGAAGGTGGCTGTCAGTGGCAGCATGATGTCTGTTCCGGTAAAACCCGGAAGTGATGTTACACTTCTTTAGGAATCGCCAGAAATTCGATGGTGATTCCTAGAAAGGGCTGATGTCACTTCTGGGTTTTCTCTGGAAGTGACATCACATCATCAGCCTGACAGCGTTGCCCCCCCCCCCACTTTGAGAGCTGCAGTGGGAAACAGGATCTGGGGTGAGGAATATCTCACTGCCCCCCCCCCCAAGGGACCTGGCAACCTTGTGCTATTGTGGTCTTCCCTGATTTCTATACCATGATGTTTTAGTTGTAATGAGGATTAATAAAACTGTAACACAAACATACACAGTTTAAAAAAACACACACACACATTCTTACCCTGCTCATTAGGGTTGCCAGGTTCCCCCTGACCACCAGCAGGGGATGTGGGGAGAGGGTTGCCAGATCCAGGAAACCCTGCCCCCCCCCTTCATTTGCACTTCTGTTTTGTGTTCACACCGAAGAGTCCTCCCTAATTCCCCATACATACCCCTAATTCCCCATACATACCCCTAATTCCCCATACATACCCCAGAGAGCACTACGGTCGGGCACGCAACATCGCCTGGCCCTTCCTGGCCCAAGAGAGGCCAGGTTGTCTACCACTTGGAACAGAGCCTTCTCAGTAGCGGCCCCCTACTGGTGGAACGAGCTCCCGGAAGACATCAGGGCCCTGCAGGACCTTTTGCAGTTCCGCAGGGCCTGCAAGACGGAGCTCTTCCGCCAGGCTTTTGGGGCCGCTGCTGGGGGAAATGGCCACCCATAGGTGGCCAGAGAAGCACATAGGCCCGGAATAACAGAGAGTAGTAGCTTCCTGGCGGGGGGGGGAGCTGTTGTTGCCTTGGTATCGGCACTTTAAATTGCCAACTATATCTGGAATTTGCCGCCAACTGAAATTAAATTATATTGTATTTTATGCCGCCAGTTGAAATTGAAAGTGAAATTTTATTGTATTTTAGAGTATTAATTTATTGTTGTACTGTTTTAATGTTGTGAGCCGCCTAGAGCCACTATGTTGGTTAGGCGGGATATAAATCTAAATAAATAAATAAATAAATAAATAAATAAATAAATAAATAAATAAATAAAAAATTGGCACCCAGGTGAGCCCAGCCAGTTGTGTTGTTCGTTGAGCACTAAGGACAGTTTTCTGCCCTGGCAAGATTAGACACTGCAGAGTTCAGTGGCAGAAAAAATATTAATTTTTCAAATGACTATAATTACCTTTTCCTCTAATTGCTGTGAGTGGGGATGTACGTTGTCCCACAGCAGCTTAGGAATCATGTTTTGAATGAGACCCTTTCAAGAAATCAACAGCCCTTCTTGGACTGAATGCTGGTCACAGACAATCACAGAATTTTGCATGACTAAACTGCAGGTTATTTTTTTAAAAAAGCTGTTGATACGAGGAATCCAGTGGTTCTTTACTGAGCCTTGGGAGTTCCTTCATGAGAGCTGGGAAGAAAGAATGGGCATGTATAGGTGACTTGTACTACAAACCAACAGGGTTGACTGTTCTTCCAAATTATGAGCAGAGACCCATATTGCACACAGCTCCTCATACCAGTACAACACAGCACACATGCCCTCCCCCCACACAAGTGTCAGCTTTCACATGGCACCTCCTGTGGGGTAATTTAGTAACTGGACATTTGCGGCTTCAGTTTTGCTAGCGGCTCCCTCACCTTGCCTCGTGGTTCTGCCAGATATATGAAATTGCCACATGCCATCAGTCCACGGCTGGCAGTGGCATGGCTCTCCAGGGACGATTTATCCTGCAACCAGAGACCCTTTAATTAAAGACGCCTGAGACTGAACCCAGGACCCTCTCTGTCCACACTGCTCTACCACTGAAGCACAGCCCCTCTCCAAAAGAAAGTCTTTGTCCCATAGAGTTGCCAGGTCCTTGCCCAGAGACGGTGCCCATACCATCAGGCTGTTCCAGTTACTCAAATGGAAGTTGCATTTTCTGCAGGAGGATGTGACCTAGGACTGTACGGGCACTGCAAACTTGTGGGTGTGCCATAAAGACACACAGCGTGGTAGTGAATACAAAACACAGCTTCCAGAAAAGATCAGCTTTGTAAAACAAAGTCCCTAACTCCTATGACTGCAAAAATAAGTTTAAAGATTTGCAGGAAATGCTGCTAACATCCAAAAACCCAGAAAGGGAACCAAATCATCATGTTACGACACACAAAGGTTATGTCTGGGGTTCCTACTCTACATCAGATGTTAACACAATCATGTGGGCAGGGGTCCTTTAGTAGAAAGAGATGCAGGAGCTCATTAGCATAACTCATTAGCATATGCCACGTCCCCTGACATCACCAGAAGTCTGTCAGAAAGGGAATGTCAGTTTCAGCCCCATGATACCCTATGAACCATTGAAATCAATGGCAAAAACTCATAGGGTATATGAGGGGCTGGAGGAAAGGGGATTTGAGGGAGAGGCTCCAAACTTGCAGGGTAGCTGCTGGGGCCTCTCCTCAAAATACCCACCAAGTTTCAAGAAGATTGGACCAGGGGGTCCAATTCTATGGGCCCCCAAACAGGTTGTCTCATCCCCTCCATTGTTCTCTATGGTGGGAAAAAATGTTAACTTTTTTCCTCCCATAGAGAACAATTGAGGGAATGGGAGCAACCTGTTTGAGGGCCCGTAGAATTGGACCCCCTGGTCCAATCTTCTTGAAACTTGGTGGGTATTTCGAGAAGAGGCCCCAGCAGCTACCCTGCAAGTTTGGAGACTCTCCCTCAAACCCCCTCCCCTCCAGTTGCTTTTAAAGTTGCCGCCGAATTTCGGCGGCAATTCAGCAGCAGGCTGAATCAGATTAGAGAATCTGATTCGGCCCGTGGCTGCCCTAGTGGCCACTCCTGAGCTGGTGGAGCTTCGCTCTGCCTCGCTCCAGCCCCAACGGACCCCTGCATGTGGGTGTTCTGGGTCCTCAGTTCCTATGCACACAGCAGCTGACTAGGATAAGGGCCACAGCACACATCGTCCTTCCCCTCGTGTTCCTAGCCTGAAAGAGTCAGGGGCTGAGGTGTTACTGGACATCCTGAGGAAGCCCACATGCAACCCAGGGGATATGCATGTTTCCCCAAATAATGTACCCCCAGGACTGTTTTAGGTTGAAAGGCTGACTTCCTTCTCCACATGCGACATGGTGCTAATTGGGCACCACAAGTGCAGAAACCGAGGACATAAAACTCACATGTGACTGGGTTACATCTGACGCAAACCGGGGACATAAATGGTGGTTTACTGCAAGACCTAGTCACTAGCTGGTTGTGCATGACAAGAGGGGAGGGAGGGAGGGAGGGAGAGAGAGAGAATACAAACCAGCCAGCAAGGCTTAGTAGTTAGTGTCCGACTAAGAGCTGGGAGACCTGGGTTCGAATTCTCACTATCTCGTGGAAGCTTGTTGGGTGACCTTAGGCCAGTCACACAAGCTTGGCCTAACCTACCTCACAGGGTTGTTGTGAAGATAAAATGGAGGAGAAGAGAATGCTGTAAGCTGTCTTGGGACTCCACTGGGGAGAAAGGTGGGCTATAAATGAAGTAAAATTAAAACAATTAGAGAACCACCAAGACTTGTTCATGTAGCCGGAAATCATGGGTTTGCCATTATACGCATTGTGCCACTATACGTTGGGCAGTCCAGAGGCAACACAAAATATTTTCCCTTTAGTTGGAACTATTTTTTTAAAGCAAAAATCTACTAACCAAATCGGACTTAAGGTTTTCCATCAGATAGCATTACTGCTTCACAGCTGAAGCTGGCAATTAGGAACAGAGATGTCGCTTATTCCCTGGAGACCTGACTAAAGAACATTCCCCTTAATTAACACCCTTTTGCAGTAGCTCCTGATTTTAATCACTTTTTAAGTGCCAGAATTTAGAGAAAGAGGCAATTCTAATAAATTGTGAAGTGGCATCGACAATTCCTTGGCTTTTCTCTGCGGCAGTGAGGAGTCAGGAAACTGGTGCATGGCGCCACCTAGTGGAAGAAAATACCAGTCTTGCAGGGAGGGAGATAATGTTAATGTTAAATCTGCATACTATTTTCTCAGTTTCTTATGCAGCGCTTTACTTTCACTCATCTTGAGGCTGATTCGAAGAAGACGAGGCCCAGAACTTGCATATGTAAGGTCCATCTTTTTCATTATAGACCCAAAACAATTCCTTGACAAGATATCATTAGAGAACAATGCTTATAAGTTTCTGCCCCGTGTACTAGGGAATACTGCACCAACTCTACCTAGTCCCATGTGTAATTATTCTCCAGTATTAACATAACACATTTCTTCTGTCCTCAGCCTTTTAATGGATCTGGGTGCTTCATTTGGTGCATGCCCAAGAGACATCTGATGAAGAATTCTGGATGTCGAAAAGCTAGCAAACCATTTTGTACTGTTACCACCTGTCATGATAAAAGGAATCATGTAGCTTTTGGATCAGGAATCATTGACATCCAGTCTCTATTTCACCCATAAGCGCTGGAAGAGCTAAGCTGCCATTTTGCATACTTTGAATATGACTGGTGGAATCCAACAGAATACACGGCAGCAATATAGCTATGGCAAGTGATCTTCTGTTGTTCTCTGCTCTGGCTGAGGATTCCGGCAGCATGCCATAATCCCCATCATGTGGTCCAGGTGCCTGGGTCAGCTCTTCCCTCAGTGTCAAACGCTTTGCTCCTCAGTGGCCCAAGCATTGTCAGACGGGGGAGGGGGTAAGCGAGTCAATCGCTTGCAGTCCCGACATCTACCCCGTTTGTATCACACGTTTATTTAGAGATGCTTGAGGTGATCTAGAGTGCTTTCCCCCACTGTATTCTTACAACAGCCCTGCAAAGCAGACTGATCTGAGAGGGTGACTGGCCCCACAGGACCCTTAGTGACTTCCTTGGCTGAGTCAGGAGTTGAGCAGAGGAGTCCTTGGTCCAAGTCAAATACTGCCTCCTGTTCTACTAGACATGCATCATTTTTGAAAGGAAAAAGTAGTTCCTGCTGAGGCCCGAGAGGGACTGGGAACTCTTCCTGGAGTCCACACAAATTCACAAGGTACTCCTACTCTCTCGCCTCCTGACCAGGTCTATCAGCTGGCCCTTGGATTGGGATATGATGACAGTGGGAAGCAGGGGAAGGATCTATTCAATCTACCTTGACTGGACCATTAGTGGTCAGCAAACCCATTCAGCTAGCCACCCAGTACCTGACTAATCCCTTCATTGCTACTGTTAATCCAGACTCTGCCCCTCTGGAACCTCACTGGTCACACCTAGATCTGGCCCCTCCTGAGGCCGCACCCCCTGGGACCCAATTGGTCTAGGTAATCTTTTGTCTTCACCTGAGACAAGCCCCTCAAGACCTCCCATTGCTCAGCATTGTATTCCAAGGTCTACATCCGTCCACACACATGGCCATCCAGGTGTGCACTCAGGACGGTGCCTATAGTTTGAGTACACCCCCAGAGTCTCTTCTCTGCCCCCCCCCCGCCCCATAGCACATAATGCTGGCCATTGGTGCTATTCTTTCTTCAAGGACCTCTGCACGTCTGGACAGGTTGTATCACCCCATAACTGACCCCCCCCATTCACTTCAACCACTTCTGCTTTCTTTGTTCTGAATTGATTGCTGTTTTTGAATGCTTAGAGTGCTTGTAATTAGGGAAATTCTTTAATAAAATCAATTTAATTTACCTCTCAATTCCGGAGTCTTCCTACTGTACTGGACCTTGGTATACAATTGGTGTGCGATCCCTGTACCCCTCCGGTCTCCCCTGCCGCATAGCTAATTTCCCCCAACAATGAGGCAGACCATTGGCGGTAACAGTGATGTGGCCCCTCCCCCAAAGCCCTGGACATCTGCAGACAAAGGTAGGTTGATTTAAGCTGCCAGAAAATGGCTTGCTGAAAGATTTTAAATTAAGGAGAAAAGTTAGTTTTTATACCCTGCTTTTCTCTACACTGAGGAGTCTCAAAAGTGGATTACAATCGCCTTCCCTTCCTCTCCCCACAACAGGTACCTTGTGAGGCAGGTGGGGCTGAGAGAACTATGACTGGCCCAAAATCAACCAGCAGACTTCATCAAATTCAGTTCTCCAAATTAGAGTCTGCCACTCTTAACCACTGAACCACGATGGCTCACAAAGAATGGTCCAAAGGTAGTAAACACAAAACATTTTAAATGAAAACATGGATATCTATAGTTTACGAGATCCAGTTACAGTAGACAATTAAATTACGATAAAGGCATTTATGAATCTTCTATGAATTCTTCCTTCTGTTCCCAAAGAGGTCCTTAAAAATGGAACTGACTTTATTTTTAAAATGCAGCACACAGGCTTTTGTGTAAAGCAGCCTGAGAGATGACTGGCCCCTAGGCCTCAAAACAACCTTCGTGGCTGAGCAGGACTGGAACCGGAGTTTCCACAGTCCAAGTCAAACACTTCATCAGTGGCCCAGGCATGACAGCCACCCATTCTTTTTAATTTAAGGGGCATTCACTTGACGAAGCTGCAGGCAGCCGCTTCCAAAACCATCATCCCTCTGGCATTCCAGACACCCCGATAGCAGAAGGAAAGTTGCTCCTACGGAACATTTGCCGGACTGTTGGAAGGAAAAAGTCAGGTTTCCCTTTCGGGCTTTCGAAACTTGCTTTGGAGAAATACCCTTGGCACACTCAGGCCTTCCTTCTTGTTCACAGTTTCTCGCAGCACATACTCATTGATCACTTCCTCGTATCCCACAGACAGGAAGAGTCGAGCCAAGAACTCTGCAGAGGAAAAAGGGGAAATACAAATCAAGTTTAAATGGAAATGTAAACAGGAGAAGGCAGAGGTCCTAACAACGCAGGCTGCTCTTCTCAAACAAAGCCTGCTATGTACAGCAAATTGCTTGACTGGAGGGGGGGGGGGGGGGGACAAGCAGGGGGGGTTTGGCACACACTCATTGTGTGTGTGTGTGTGTGTGTGTGTGTGTGTGTGTGTGTGTGTGTGTGTGTGTATTCTGTTTGTATTTCAGTGGTACTATTCTTAGGCACATGCCTATGCAAGGACTCCATGAAAAAAGTACAGGAGAGCAGTTTAATCTGACATCTGTCCCTTCCTTTCCGGTGCAAAGTGTATTGGTGAAGAGCCCCATGTGACATGTCCAATCACAATTTGCTATACTGCTATCATGTCAAGTACACACAGTGCCTAGAGCAAATACGTCCATTAAGTATCCTATCCTTGATGGGCTTTGATTGAAGGCCTTTTTATATAGAAAAGTAAGCCTTTTTTGTTGTACTGCTTTTAAAACGCACTGCTGACGCCCCAGCACTACCCTCTTCCCGGCTGCACCAGCTACGACATCAGAATTACAGCCTGCTTTGCTACTTTCCCCTGATATAGATGTTGGTGCATGCTATTTGAATCACTCTCCTCCTTCAGCTGACCTGCTACCAAGAGCCAGGGGACTCAGAAGTAGGGAGAGAAAATGCAGCCACTCACATTCTAAATGCATTACCCCAGATTCTCCCCCCCAAAAAAAGAAATATGCTTACAGTTTAAAACCTTGTTTAAAGTCCTGGCAAATAAAATGGACTTGCAGTGCCCCTGGAAGATTCCTAAAGATGCCCCCCACCCTCCTGTGGGTGTTACAATGGAAAAGGCTTGGGCTCTGGTCCATGCCAGGTGGGACCACCTCAAGTGGGGGAACAGCCAGGAGGTGGAGCACAGATAATGCATGGGAATGTAAGGCAGGAAAGGTCCTTTAGATAAGGGACTTCTGCATTCTGTGATTCATACTTAGAAACCCACAAGGCACGTGGTAATTCAAGGAAGCAAAGTGTAGATACCGCAGTTTTTATTAAATGTCTTACCATCGGTGAAAAAGTATGATCGTGTTCCATCTTGTCTAACGTAGAAGTTTTCTCCCAGTTTGTTTGCCGACTTGAACCTCAGCATTGCATGATCGTAGAGGCCGTAGTCTCTGAATAGCACACACTTGCCTGGCTTTAACACCTGACAGAGAGATATGTACATGAAACTAATGCTTTATTGTTACGCCTCAGTTCTTTCATATATCTTAACAAAAATACTAATTATTTTACTTCTAAGATTATAAATACATTATAAATATTTTTGCAAACTTTGGATGCTGTTTCATAGAACGATCACTATCAGTGGAATACCAAATCAAGTTCAAGGTTTTGGTTCAAGGCCCTGATTGGACAGCGACCAGCGTACCTATGGGACCATCTCCTCTGTTATGTCCCTGGGAGAGCGTTGCACTCCTTAGACAGCAATCTCCTGGGTGGTCCCTGGCCCCAAAGAATCCAGCTGTCTTCGACCAGGGCCAGGGCCTTTTCGGTCCTGGCCCCAACCTGGTGGAACTAACTCTCTGCCAAGCACCACCAGGGCTCTCTGGGATCTGATACAATTCTGCAGGGCCTGCAAGGCTGAGATGTTCCACCAGGCTTTTGGTTGAGGGCAGCAACAGTCCCATCTTGGCTGGCACCCTTCTCTGTTCTGTACCTTTACCTTGCCCTCTTCCCCTCTGCCTGTGAAGTAGCCAGCAGTTGAAATGGGGATTAATTATTTGCCGTCTTAATGTTGAAATGTTTTATTGATGTTCTAACTGATTTTGTCTTTGTTTTATGGCTTTTGTATATCGCCCAAAGCCCTGCTGTGGCAGGGATTGGGCGATTCATAATAAACAATAAATCAATCAATCAACTTTTTCTAAACAGGGCATTGTATTATTCTCTATTCAAGTTTTTGTATTGATAAAGGGCCCATCATCGTTTTCCTAAATACTATTCACATCCCAGCCGCAGTTCCTATCGTCTGTTAAATTCGTGACAGTAATAACACACAAGTTGGCCGCTTTAAATTTAAGGAGAGACAGCCCATGTGTATGACATTTTCTAGGCTCCAAATGATGAGACTGATTACATCAGAAATACATTGCAATAGATGCACTAGATCAGGGGTGGGCAAACTGTGGCTCGGGAGCTGCATGCGGCTCTTTCACATATATCATGTGGCTCCCGGCAGGGCGGCTGGGGAAGCTAAATATCATTAGCAAACATATCATTGGACAAATTAATATCATTATCAATATCTGCTTTTACCCCTTTTGTTATTATTTTTGGCAGTCTCATTTAATGTTAATAAAAAGCAAATTTGCTTATTTTCCAATAAAAGCAGGTAATATTTGTTCATGTCTTGTGGCTCTCAAACATCTGATGTTTATTCTATGCGGCTCTTACATTAAGCAAGATTGGCCACCCCTGTTCTAGGTGGGTCTTACGCTGCGCAAGTTTGCCCACCCCTGGGCTAGATGAATGAACAGTTCAATCAAATCTGGATCTCTCATCAAGCTAAGTACTAATGTCCGGGAAAAGGGCTTCAGTAACAGTCTTCAACACACATTCCACTGGCCATAGGATGGGCAAAGGCCCACATAGACAAAAAAATGTACTATGTGAAGGACCCCCACAAACACCATATGAGTGGCAACTGCTGAGACCAGAAAAGGCAATTCCATGACAAAAACTCAGAGCTGTTATTTAATACAAGCTTGCTCACATTGTAAATGTTGCTCAAAACAAGGCACATCTTCTCAGGATGAACAGCAGAAAGTACAAATATTAGCATCACAACATCCACAGAATTGGGTGGCACGTTCTCCAGAAGGTCATCTTTGGCAAGGTCACACTGGAATACTTGGCATCTCTGGGTTTCGTACAAAGGATTTTGCTGTAAAGAGAAAATATTTTTCCTTAGACATCTGCAACCAAAGGCTTTGACGTTTACCTTCTGAAGAATTTGAACTGTGTGGGAAACATCTCAGAGATAATATAATTTCTTAACTTAGCAAGTTCCTAATTTGCTCAAAGGCCTCTGCGTTCTTACCAATACAATCGTCTCCCATCCCCCCCTGGTCAGCTGAGATGCAGATTGCCATAAATTAAGAACTTGTTGCCAATGATTTTGGGCAACTTCAACCTCAAAAGTTCAGTAAAAGCTTGGTATGCAGCACTGCCTTGACCTGGATAGCCCAGGCTAACCCAGTCTAGTCAGATCTTGGAAATTAAGCAGGGACAGCCTTGCCTAGTAGTAGTAGTTGTAGTAGTAGTAGTAATATCCAACACTCTTAGGAAATGGGGGTTGCCAACTAAGCTAATGTGCTGTTGGTCAGTACGGCCTCCTTTACTGGTCAGTATGGCCCCCTACCCAGAGAAATCCACAGTGACAAAACCCCACCCTGTTGGGAGTGCCAGGGTCACAGCCCACATGCCTGGTGGGACCTGTCCTCTTCTCCTGGAGCCATCCTATGTTACAGGCAGATAAGCAGGTCCCCTGCCTGGGAGCCTCTGGCAGAGCTGGATCCTGACAGGTCAAGGCAGGCTGAGGGGGGAGGGAGGACCGGAGGATGGTTTCAGCTGGCAGCACCGGCTGTCAGAAGCCCAGCAACAGCTGGGGGCATCAAGCTGACTAGCTGGAGAGGCAGGAACAGGGTGTTTTGTGCAACCAAAAATGGAGGGGTATGTCGGCTGTGGGGGGGGGGGGAGAAGCCTGCCCTCTGGACAATGCTAGTTAACTCAGTGTTCTGGATAATCAAGTGCCTGATAACAAAGCTTCCGTTGTATTTCTTGATGCTGTATTGACGGACCTGCCGAAGACTTTTATACACCAATCAGAAATAAAGTTGGTCCCGGAATTATTTATGAGCTTGCAAGACAGCCAAACTGCCTTTGGAGCTTGCTTTACAGTTTTAGCAGCAGCAGATCTGATGAATGACAAGACAACCTGCCTCTTGCACTCAACAGCAGTGAGTGATTTCAGCTGCCAGGGCTTTTTCAGTAAGGAGAGTAAACGGTGCCCCAACTACATACATCCAGCTTTCTCATCACCTGTCTCAGTAGCCTATTTGAACTGGGGCCAGTGCTTGGGGGATTCATAGCCATGAATTAGTTTTCATGTTGGCCTTAATTATGCTAGGCTGGCTCATAGTAAAGATTTTGGTCTAGAATTAAATACAGTATTTCAAAATCATCTGAACACAAGGAAATATAATTTAAGAAGTACAGTGTCTTTTCCCACAGGTCTTTGGAGATGTTTGTGTCCATTCCAGAGTCTGTAATTTGACCAGAACCTCTTTCCCGAATACTAGTAATCCTTTCAAGTTCATAAGCACAAACTAAACAAAGCTCAGCCACAATCTACAAATGTGCATTAAAAAAAAGCAACAGAAATGTTCTTTTCAGCAGAGCTGAGGCGCTTCCTTCTATGACCCTCAATACAGTCCTTGGAAGATCTACTATTAAGCTACAGAGTATTAGTGCTGCTTTTTTGTATAATAACAGAAAACACAGTCACATCGATCTTAATCAAAATGTATAAAGGAGTTTGGTTTTATTATTTAGAAATGTTTTAATGTTCTGCTTTTGAATAATATTTCCCCCCCTTTGATGGTTATGTTTCAGCCTGTTTTTGGCTCTCCTAGGAGGATAGGAATTTTAAAGTAAATGCTAATTTAAGACCAGTTTGCTCTTATTTACTCTGAGTGTAAATAGGATGACCAATTCCTGTTCAACCCTATGTTTTTGATTGAGTTATAATGCCATGTGTATTTACTTTGGAGTAAGCACCATTGAGCACATACTTATTGCCAAGTAAAGATGCATAGGATCAGGAAGCTTATCTCGTTTAGCTGTTCACTGCACCATGATTAATTTATTTATACACACTATATACCCAGTGCAATTCTGCAAAAGGCCCTCGGCACAGTTTTTATTCCTGTTACAGCATCTTGAAATAGAACTAACACGGTATCCTGATCATCTAAGGATCATTTTCATACTGTTTGGTTTTTCAGCCTCAGATTTTAATCAATGATCTTTTTTTCCAATCAAATGCAGGGCTAAAATGATTTAAGGGACGGCTATTTTAGGCTCACTGATTGCAAACAAGAACAGAGCATCAGACTTTGAACAGTTTGATTAAAATCATCAAGACTCGATACAATCTCTTCCTGATCTGTTTCATCGCCCATTTTTTTTTAAAAAAAACAAATTTTCCTTTCCCCATGATTTAACATACCTACGTTGTAATCCTGAGCAGCCTGCTTTGGTGGGGAGGGCAGAGTATAAACCAAAAAAATAAAATAAAAATAAAAATCACGCCCTTATAAGCCCAGAGACTGCAATGGACTTAGAAGGCTGTCACTCTGCTTAAAGAGGATGTAATTCTGCTCAAGGATGCCCGGTTAGGCACCTCTTCTTTCCCTGAGTCTAACCTTACCAACCTTTACATGTTCCACAGCTCGGGGGGAGAAATCACACGCATAAGCAAAGATATCTGAGTCCTCTTCTAGAAGTGGAAACAAACAGTTACCAACACCACAGCCGGCTTCAAGGATTGTCAGTTTCTGATGTTCAAACTAGGAGAAAAGATAGAATTTATTACATCCTCTCAAAGCAAGCAATGGGTTTAAATGACCTGCAGAAAGGTATCGGCTGGATATTAGGAAAAACCTTTTCACTGTCAGAGTGGTTCCAAGGTGGAATCAGCTGCCTAGGGAGGTGGTTAGCGCCCCTTCACTGGCAGCTCTCAAGAAGAGGCTGGATGAATACTGGTCAGAGATGCTTTAGGCTGGTCCTGCATTGGGCAGGGGGTCAGACTAGATGGTCTGTATGGCCCCTTTATGATTCTACGATTCTATGAACTCCCCAGCCACTAAATACCAGCGGCGTACACTGAATCAGACCACTGGTCCATGAAGGTCAGTCTGGCCCACTCAGATGGGCAGTGGCTTTGCAGGGTCTTAAGCAGAGAACTTTCACATCACCTACTGCCCAGTACTTTTAACTGGCGGTGCCAAGGATTGAACCTGCAACCTTCGAGAACTTGCAAAGCAGATGCTCTACTGCTGAGCTGCAGCCCTTGCCCCTAGAATGAAGCTTCAAGCTTATTCACATGTCAGAATTAAGGTTCAACATCCTAGTAATCATCCCTTTTAATTAGTGACTTTGAAAATGGTTCAGAAACTTCTGCTGATCCGAAATGAAGCAGCTAGGTTACTGTCAAGGGTTGGTTACAGGGACTGAGTCCTCCTGAGCTGAAAGACCTGCGCTGGTTACCCATCTGTTTCTGGACACAATTCTAAGTGCTGGGTCTTATCTTTAAGGGCCTAAATGGTTTGAGGCCAGCTCACTGCCTCTTTCCATACTATCCAGGCTGCTAGTTAAGATTTGCCTCTCAAGCCCTGACCTCTGTGCCTCTGCCTTCAGAGGTGAGGCAGAGACGGCATTTTCAGTGGTGGCACTTCGCCTTTGGAATGCCATCTCCCTTGAGGCTCGACTGGAGATGATTTTACTTTCTTTTCAGCATCAGGCTAAAACACATCTTTTTACCCAGGCTTTTAAATATGGGTTTTACTTTTATCACCAATTTAACTGTCTGCTTTGGTTTATGGACAGTTTTTATGCTCCTTATGTCTGATGGCTTGTGTTTTAAAATGCTTTTTAATTGTACACCACCTTGAACAGGACTCTGAAGAGGCAGCACAGAAATATTCTTAATAAACAGTGATAACCCCCCACCCGTTGATTTCCCCCCCCCTCATTTATTTATTGCTTTTCCAACATAACAAAGGTAAAGCTGTCAAATTGCTTGTGAGTGAAGCATCGTCGTAAAAGGAAACAGAAAATAACAAACCATAAACCTTTACAACCATGGTAATTAACTTACACATTGGAATATAAATTTAACCAATTATAAAACTTAAACCAAATAGTATCCTGCAAGTCATCCTTTTTACCTCTTAGCCTAATAGTCAAAATGTCAATTTCCGCAACATATAAGAGTTTCTGTATATATTCCCACCTATCAGGTATTAAGTCTGTTTTCCAATGTTTTGCATACAATATTCTGGCTGCGGTAATGCCATGCAATAACAAATAACATTCATCTTTCAAGTAAACCTCCAGAATAATGTTAAGTAGGAAAAGCTCAGGTTTAAAAGGAATCGTAGTATGCATTATTTCTTGAAGAATCGTCTTAATCTTCGTCCAATATTTAGATGCGTGACCACAAACCCACCATAGATGAAAATAGGTCCCGGAATTTTTCTTACATTTCCAACAGATATTAGAAATGGGTGGCAAAAACTTGGACAATCTAATGGGGGATAAATGCCATCGATAAAACATTTTATGAATATTTTCTTTGTAAGGAACAGCCTTGGTGATTTTCATGTTAGTAGACCGCACTCTAGACTAAGTTACTAGATCAATATTTTGACCCAGATCTCTTGCCCAAAGTATCATGGCTGGTTTAACCCTCTCGTCATGCAACTTATAAGTTAACAAAAAAAACATAAATTTTCTTTATAAGGTTCCTGTCTGAAGTCAGCCAAACCTTGTCCAAGTCCATAGGGACCCTATGGAACCCTTTAGCTACGTCAATCTTAAATCTAGATTTCAGATGGATAGACTCCCACCAGGAAAGAACAATATTCTGTTTTTCCAACATTTTCTGGGATTTCAAGTTATTATCTGCATCTAATAGGTCAGCATAGCAGATCATCTTATCTTTAGAAATAAGAGAGGGCTTAATAAAAGCCTCTTAAGGCGAGACCCAAGTTGGAATTTTAAGATAGAAAACAGGCTTGAGTTCCTCCCAAACCTTGAAAAGAGAGCTTCTAATTAGATGGGTTTTTTTTAAATGAGCTCTTTCCTGGCCATACCATAGGTAGGCCTGCCAGCCCATTACAAGGTCATGACCTTCCAGATCAAGAAGTTTTGTATGTCTTAAAGTAATCCAATCTTTCAACCAAATCATAGCTGAGGCCTTATAATACAAATACAATATAATACAATATTATAAGGCCCACCCATTGATTTTTATGCTACAGGTTGCATGCCGTGTCTGCAATCCTAAGGCACAACATAGTCAACCTTCCAAACCTTTGAAGACGGTTTTCTTTTAAAAATTTTTATTTACATCTATATCCCACCTTTCTGCCTTCACCCGGGCCACCAAAGTGGCAAAAAAATTAAAAGCATGCATAATGAAAACATGTTTTAATTGGGGAAAAGAAAGAAGAGAGAAATTGTCAGACATCACCCCTCCCACACACAGTTTTTTTGAAAACGTAACACCAGGCTAGGAACTGAAGCATCCCATAGAGAAACTAAAGTTGCTGTACAATAATAGCTTCCTTTTAGAGATAAGGCAGGCCTACCTGCTGGACCCTTGGCTCTGCCATTTATGAAGGCTGAACCACAACTACCAGCAGAGTTACCTGATCTGAGCTATCTGTACATGGTGGTAAGATGACGGAAACAATGACCTAGCAAGCCTCTTTACAAGAGTTCAGAAAAGACTAAGTTCATTCAGAAGCACCGTCCCCTACCTTCTTGTGAGCTGGGATGAGATTCTAGGGTAGTGGTTGGTAGTGTGGAGTGGCCTTCCTGAGAATGTGAGGAAGACCCCTAAATTCAGTGCCTTTCTGGTACTGCTGCAGAGCCCACTTACAGTGCAATCCTATGCAATCACTTCACTTGAAGCCCACGGATTTCAATAAGCTTACATCAGAGTAACATGGCAGAGGATTGCACTGTTAAAGCGGCTAGTTTCATGCAATTACATCAAGCAGCTTGGTCCTAAAGTAGTTTTTAATTCTGGTTCATATTTTTTTTAAAATGTTATCTAGATACATAGTAAAGATAAAGGCTTCCCTTGCTCGAAAGCCAGTCGAATCCGACTCTAGGGGGCGGTGCTCATCTCCGTTTCCAAGCCGAAGAGCCAGCGCTGTCCAATGACTTCTCCGTGGTCATGTGGCCAAAACGCCAAGGCGCACAGAACACTGTTACCTTCCCACCAAAGTGGTACCTATTTATCTACTTGCAATTTCTTGCTTTCGAACTGCTAGGTTGGCAGGAACTGGGGCCAGAGAAGCTCACTTTGTCACACGGCACTTGGGTCTCAAACTGCCAAGCTACCCATATATTATTATAACCCACCTCAGGTCTTTTGGAAGAGAAGTGGGATAGAAATGTGGGTTTTTTAAAAGAAAACAGACCAAGGTCAATGAAGATGGTGCAACAAAGTTCTTATGGTTATTTTTTCTGGTTGACAGTAAGCCTATGACCCATTTGAGTCATTAAATGCATTTTATTTGTACCTCTTCTTCCTTGGGAAAGTTCTGGGGGAATATATGGAGTTTCTAGAGATCTGATTCACGTACTGATTAGATGAATCCCTGCAGAGTTTCAACATCAGATACTCGGGGATTACAGTATGTTTCTGGCTGAAGAAGTGAGGCTCTTGTCCACAAGAAGCTTATGACGGAATAAGATATTGTTAGTCTCTGAGGAGCACAATGCTCCTGTTTATTTTTTACTGCTGTGAACTAGTGTCTACTTTGAAAACAAGTAACGGATACTTTCAAAAGTATCTTACAAGCTTCCCAGGAAAACTGTAAAAGCAACATCACAGTAAAAAAAAATCAAATACAAAGCCTGAAGCTCATCTTACACACACACAAAATTGATGTAACTAAAGATAAAACAAAGATTGGCTGTGTATTTCCTGCAGTCTACAGTAGTTTTGAATCACCCTCTCCTGCTTTAGTGAATGTAACTTACTTCACGGCAGGCTCTTAATTCTTCAAATTCTCTTGTTGTCCAGTGCCTGTCCTTGAAAAAGCGGGTGCTGTTCCTTTTGTAAAACAGATCCCAGTTCTTCTGAGCATCTTTTTCTAGCTTCAGTTGTTTGAAGTCAGATACTAAGACCTGTTCTTTTGCCAGCTTTTCAGCTTCTTCGTGGCTAAGTGTTCTTGCCCTGTGCCCAGTCAGCTGGAAAGGTACAGTACCATTAGTTGGAATTTTCCCATCAAGCTGAGCAACAGGTGAGTTGTCTTCCAAAGACCTGGATTCATTCATATTAAATCGGAGCTACTTTACTCCGTATTTATATTAATTATCCACCTCACTTATCAGACAAGACCTCGACCTAAAGAGACAATAAAGATAAGGTTAGCATTCTGTGCCATTCCTTGTGTGTTTTACAACATGGAAAAGTAGAGCATTTGAGGGGGCCCATTCCTTTTTATCTTTTCAAAACACATTTGAATCAATCTGTAGACAGAAAAAACCATAATCTAATAATGTCCCCAAATACAATGAGAAACAACTATTTCACCTTACCAGGGTGGATTTGCACACAATGTCTGTGGCACAGACTAAACTTTAGATATACTTTCTCTCATACATGTCTTCTCTGGGGTCAAGCTCCCTTTTGTGCATGTATCACTTAAACACCAGTAAACTATGTTATTCTCTTCACTACTCTTTATTCAAATACACTGAGGTACAGTGGCTAAAGGGCCGCGGTGGCTCAGAGGTTAAAACACTGGGCTGCAGACCAGAAGGTCAGTAGCACGGTAGTTTGAAACCCTAGTGCTGCGTGACGGAGTGAACTCCCTTCTCTGACCCCAGCTCCTGACAACCTAGCAGTTTGAAAGCAAGAAACTGCAAGTAGATAAATAGGTACTGCTTTGGTGGGAAAGTAACAACGTTCCATGCGCCTCAGCATCTAGTCATGCCGGCCACATGACCACGGAGACATCTTTGGACAGCGCTGGCTCTTCAGCTTCGAAACCACTCCGTAGAGTCAGATTCAACTGGCTTTCGAGCAAGGGAAACCTTTAACTATAGTGGCTAAATTGTCAAACTGACAAAGCAGATTACACAGTAAGACAATGGAATAACGTAATGAAACCTGTGTTACTATGGATGTGGAGTTAGTTCTCCTTCAAATTATATATAGGTGGCCCGTTTGTACAAGGAATTGTTGGAACATTGTTTCCCTAAAGTCTTTGGACTAGTGTGAAGTGTTGCAACTTGCAAGTAGCATTATTAGTCACCTCTGAAGAAGGACTATGAAACGAAGCACATATCTGGATTCTTCATTGTGACTTTGCGCCGTTACTTCTTTGTACTTTACATACTGTGTTGTGACTGTACTGTTATACATACTGTGACTTGATTTGGATTGAATTTTTGTAAATTATATTTCTGTTATACACTAGAATTTTTTTGCGTCTTTTGTTACACAGGCTTCATTACGTTATTCTAAAGTTTCAAACTAGCCTTTGGAAGACCCCGGTTTGAATCGCTGCTCTGCCACGGAAACGTTTGGCCTAGCCTACCTCACAAGGTTGTTGTGAGGATAAAACAGAGAAGAAAGCCGCAATCAGCAGTCCTAATACAGATTATATGTATGTACAAAGAGAGAAATAAGAACACAGGTTCACAGGAAGGCCAAACAAAGTGTGAACTGTAAAGAATGGCAATAAGTCTGCCAGTCATCTCTATAATCCTCCTTTACCTGCGTGGTCTCTACTACCTCAAGAAGCAGTTCTGGACCCCACGGAGGCGCCTGGCATAGAAGACGGCAGGTTTCATCCCCGCCCCGCCCGGTCTCTAGTCACGCGGCTCGAGGGAGCTGAAAAGACCAGAGAAACCTGTCCGGAGAGCAGCCAACAGCCGGGCAGCTTCCTCCGTTCCCTTGCACCCCGCAAGGGGAACCTTCACGCCGCCCCGGAAAAGCCTCGGCTCCGCGGCTGACGGGCCCTTCTCGAGGCCTACTCCGCGGGGAGCGCTTAGTCGGTGACACGCCGGCCCGCGGCCGGAAGAGAAAGCGAGGGGAGGCGGGGCAGGGGGCGGCGGCTCCGGCGGGCCGGTGGGTGGGTGTTGTGGTGGTGGCTGGCTGGCTGGCTGTCTGGCTGGCGAGCGGGCGACGCCGGGGCGATGAACGGCTTGGCGAACCCGCTGCTGGACAAGGAGGAGCACCCGCTGCAGCTGGGCGAGAGCTTCGAGCGGCACCCCAAGGCCTCCTTCCACACCATCCGCTGTGAGTGACCCCCCCGGGGGGGGGGGAAGCGCGCTTCGGGCTGGGGAGGAGACCGGACACGGCCTCTCGAGGCGCCCGAAAGGATCCTCCCCCCCCGCCCCCCAATTCCTTCCCTCTCCGGCCGCCGGAGCTTTGTCTTCAGCGGGCCCTCGTGTTCGGGGGGCGGGGGCAAGCCGGCAGTGCTGTCGGGCTGGGAGTTGGAGAGACCCACCCGGGTGGAACTCGCTCGGATGATCATCTGGGACCCCTCTCGTGGGTCCTCGTAGTTTAGCTCACCCCAGTGTTATTGTGAGGATAAAACCAGGGAGAGGAGCACCATTTATGCCACCCCGGACTCTTTGGGGGAAGAACAAAGTCAGAGCCCAGTGGCACCTTTAAGACCAATTTTTATTCAAGGGGTAAGCTTTCGTGTGCAAAGCATGCTTCGTCAGAGACAATGAAATGGAATTACAGATCGTAGTTGTATATAGAGAGGGTGGCTTGTTAAATTAGCGTGCAAAATAGTGAAGATGTCTTTGTTCTGTTGCTTCAGACCAACGTGGATGCCCACCTTGATGTATCTTTGGGAGAAGGATGGCATTAAAACTCAGGTTAAATGTAAACGCCCCTGTGGTTTTTACCTCTTTCCCCAAAAATACAGCAAGTGAAGCATTTACATTCAGGTAAGGGGGGGGGGGGCTTTAAGGGGGAATTATGGTTGTGACTGCATTTAGTAGGGGGGGGGAGTTGGTTGAGAAGCCTGCATTTATCTAATGCAGTTTCTATACATAAGATTTTGTTAAAAGACACACGGTTAACAAAGAAAAGTTGATGAACCTCCTTCTTGTAGCTTTCTCATACTTCTTGCAGTTTTCATTCAGATAATCTGGGCATTATTAGAGGCAGATTGGCTTTGTGGATCCTTGAAGCAAAACCTCCAGCCCTCTCCTCTTCTCTCCCTGAAGTTAGTTCCTGGCTCCCTGTTGCGTATATAACTCATTTCCAACTCTTATTCTGTCTCTCATGGTTTTATCTTGTTCCTCCAGAGAACTCAAGATGGTATATATAGTCTTTCCACCTTCATTTTATCCTCACAACAGCTCTGCAAATCAAGTTTGACTGAAGGTGATTGGCCTAAGGCACCCAATATAGTTCATGGTTGAGGGGCATTTGAACCCAGGTCTCTGTGGTCTTAGTTTGATATTGCAATCATTGTATCACATTGGCTCTTGCTTACATTCACTGCAGTAAATAGTAAGTGGTGGTGAGTTTATCCAAATAAATGCCAGTAATTTATAAACATATTTAATACCTGTTAATATTTCTCTCTAGATGATTTTAAGCCAGCATCGATAGACACATCCTGTGAGGGGGAGCTGCAAGTTGGTAAAGGCGATGAAGTTACAATTACCTTACCCCATATCCCAGTAAGTTTATTTCGTATCCAGATGCAGAGTCTACTTTTCTGCATTAAAGTTATGCTTCTTATGACTTTTGGCTCTGAGTTTGTAAATCTGTGGCCAAACAAAGTATTGTATGCTTCAAAAGCACAGAGCAACAACTTCTAATAGCTAGAGATGATTGAGAGAGAAAGAACAGGTTAGCTTACTCTGTGGCACATTTGATATATTCATACGTCACAATTTACTGGTGGGTCAAACCCCAGTTAGTTGTCTGACTGTAGATCGTCACACAAATTAATATTCACCAGTTGATACCAAACTGGCACTTCATAGATGGTTTGTTGATCTCAGTTTGTGCGGAATGCTGTTTGTTGTGACATCTAAATTTTTGTTGTGACATTTAAATGCCAAACCACAGTTTGTTGAGTAACACTTCTTGTGGCTTTCTGGCCATAGTAAAGGAAGGTGGTTATTTGTGCTGGGAGGTAGAGAGAATGCAAGGGGTGGGAAAGCCAGGATTTGTTGCTTGTTACTCTGGTAGGCTAACCAGAGTTCATTGTACACCATGGTTTATCATAAAGTCTGAATGTAGCCATTCTGTAGAGCAGTGGTTCCCAGTTTTTTTCAGATCACAGCTCCCTTGGTTCCATGGACTCATCTCCAGTGCCCCATACACACGTGCGCACACACACAAGCACATGGGGGGGGGGGGGGAAGCATTATTCAGAAGAACAGCAGTTTGCATGACCCACTAAGGGAGGTAACAGTGAAATTCAGAACAATATATTCACAATCTAATGTAAACTTTGTAGTTTAATTTGTTCAACAAAATTGATTAACGTGATCCAGTGATACCAGTTTTTCAAAGTCTGATAGTTATTCAGGAAGAATATTAGATGTCACATTTAGTAACTACTTCTCTGTTCAGTAACTTTCTAAATCAATAGATGCACTTGATACCGGTTGATGGATGCACTGAAGTGATACCAGTTTCTTGATGTCTGGTTTACAGTCTCCTGCTAAATCACAACAAATTTAAATCTGGAACCAATTTCTTAGCTTGGAGAGAAGTTTGATAACCACAGTAAAGCCACGTTCCACCAAATGTGATGTTGGAAATGCAACAAGGAGCTTTTTAACTACTGTCCATAATGCTGGATAACAGTCAGAAGTTTCCTTCTGTAACCAAAACTCTTGGTACAATTTCTTAAATTTTTGCTTCAGTTCAGTGTCATTTGTAGCTCAGTTTTCCCTATATCTCAGCTTCCTCAGTGCCTAATGGATATATCACTCAATCTGCAATTTCCAGTCGAAAAAAGATCCTCAGATCGCCCAGATGTATCTTCATGCAGCATATTCAAAGGTCACAAAAAACCCAAAGTTCATCGTCTTGTATCTTGTATTTCTCTTCTTGCTTAGACAGGATCAGAAATTGGTATAGCTTTGTCGTGACTCAGGTGGGGTGTCCTTGGATGCTGCCACTACTCGGGATATAGGTTCCCTTGGAAAGGCCCAGAGTTCCCTCCCAAACCTTCAGACCTCCCTTGTTTAGCCGAATAAAAGAGCGTGAGGACCAGGCAGAGTGAACAACAGCAAAAGGTTTATTGTATAGGAGCTCAGCCCAAATGGGAAGACAAACAAGGTGCAAGGATAATAACAGAAAGTGGGTGAGAAGAAAAGGAACCAAATGCCCTAATGCGACGAGGCTCACAGTCCCTAGCTTTCTGTCTTTGTTAGGCCTGAGTCTGCTCACCCTTTCCTCAGGGTGAGGGCCTCTTTCCTACAGCAGCCTTTTCACAGGCTCTGCTCCCTGGAAAAAGAACAACTCCCAACCAGTCTCAACACTTTTGTTGCAATACTCTCTTCTCTCCTATTGGCCCGTTTTGGTGCCTAAACACACACAGGGGCCCCTGGGAGTTGTAGGCCCAGCACTTTCTACCAGGCCTGACTGCCACAGGCCAGATCATGACAGGCCTATGTTGCGTTTGAATAGAGTTAACTTTGAAATAAATGTAGAGACTACAGATTTGTCCTCATTTCCTTGCAACTGCAAATTCATTTCATTGAACTTTGCAAATTGTTTTGATAAATTGTTTTGAGTTCATCACTGAGCAAAGCATTTGTGTCTTCCAAAAACTCCACAAGTGTCAAAGGGTTGTCAAAGCGTTGCACACCATTGTCTTTTCATAGGCATCGAGCTTCAGTATGAAGCCGCAAATGTTCAAAATCTTGATAATTCTCAACACAGAGCTCCTGGACTAGTCAATCATTGAGAGCATAGGCTTTAATTTTTGTCACTGCAGTAATTACCATGTGCAATGACTTGCGCAAGTGATCAGTGAGATTTTTTTGCAACCAGATGTTGGCAGTGAATGACATGGTGAATGGTAAAGACATTTAGCACTGCTTTTTTAAAAAGTAAGCAGCACTCCCACAGTGGCAACCAAGCATTAATGGTGCTCTGTCAGTTGCACAAACAAGTTTGTTAGTAAGCAGAATTTCCTTGTCTTTGAAGAATTGCTCAATAACACAAAATATTGACTCCCCTGTGGTATCTGTTCTTAGTAGCCTCGCAATAATAACTCTTGTCTTTTATAAAGCACACATAAGTGAGAAGCAAACATTCATTGCCTGGCAAAGTTGACTGGTCCAGCTGTAATGCAAATTCTGTTGTCCTTAATATGCTGCACAATGTATTTTGCACATTTCCAGCCATTTCATGGCTCTCTGTAGTGGTGGTGCTGCTGCTCTTGAAGTGTTTCGTGTTGCTGCAGATCTTTGGAGGCTGCAGCTCTCTTGAGGCCCCATAGGCTCCTTTTCAGGTCACTCTGTTCGCTGCCCTCAGATTCAGATGGCTTCTGTTCCCTTTTTTCTCCTCAGAACCCTCTCTTTTCCCTCAGGACTCTCCCACAGCTCCCTCTCAGGGACAAAATACCTCCCCCCCAAACTCCAATAGAGGGCCAAATCCACTTATAGAACCTAGAAATATTAATACTGGGCAGGCTGCAACAGAAATAACACGCATATGGCTAAAAAGTGCACTTCATAATTGACAGGTTTACTAAATGAGAATACAAGAAAATAAATACCACACTCAGTACTATTATGTTAAGGACTTACCAGCAAAAAACTGAAAAATGACAGAGACATAAAAATACACGCAGCAATGACAGCTTCTCAAAACGATATACTGGTCTGACTAGAGCTCCAAGGACATAGTTACTAAAAATTCCAATAGTTTCTGGATTTCAGCACTATGCAGAAGAAACTTGGAGTGCCATTTGCCAGCATCTAGGCTCTAGCCTGGTCAGCTGTAAATAAGTGAAAAAACATGATCAAAGGGGCCAATCCCCTTGCTTCTTAGTGCCCCCCCCAGGTAATCCTGTTGCCCCCCAAGGGTGGTACTGTCCACTTTGGGAACCACTGCTGCAGAGTCAACAATGTGGCTTGCCCACTTGAATATATGGTCATATGGCTCTTCTCAAGTTATGTTCTGTCTGTCCACCCCTTACTATATAGACACCAGATCTGCAGATTTAGACTGCTTCTTTCATAGCATAGGCTTATTTTGGCCATGAAACCTAAATATGAAGCACATCTCATTGATTTTCAAGTAACATTTAAATTTAAAAGTGCTTGGGATATTTGCTTTGGAGACAGAAGGGGTTACATTTTCTGCTTTACTTCGACCCTCCCACTGTCCTTAGTGAAGCACCAAAAATTATTCTGACATTTAAAATTTAAGATTCTGCCAAGTTTTTATTTATTTGAATTGCCCATCATCAAATTTCTCTGTGTATGTAACACTAAATTTGAGTGTTAATGGATGGAGCAGGTAAACTGCTAATATATAGTTCAGGGCCTATAGTACAAAGAGAGCAATCCCAAATAGGTTTACTCAGAATCCTACTAAGATCTATTCAGCTGAGCTTACTCCCAGGAAAGTGTTCTTAGGATTGCACTGAATGTTGAATTGAGAAACCTGTTGTAGTATGAAACAACTGGAGATGTTTAATATGCACTTAATAAATGTTTATGCTTCTTTAAATTAATATTTGTAACCAAATGCAGTTAAAGTAATAGAGAGTCTTGTGGTAACCTTAAGGACTAATGGTGTTGCAAATAGGGATGGGCACGAACCTAAAAAAAACCAGTTTGTGGTGGCCCCTAAACTGAACTCCGAACCATGCCAAAAGGCCTCCACCCGAACCAGGCCAATCTGGTGAGTTTGGTTCCCCCTTTCTCAGAGAAGGGGGGGGGGACCTAACAGCTCAGCTGCAGACCCCACTGCTCAGCTGTTAGGTTTAAATGGCCCCAAACAGCCAAACCAAACCCAACAAAAGTCAGGTAAATGTTTGGGGAAGGCGCCTTCTCCGAGCATTGGTTTGGGGACTCTGTACCAGCCCCAGTTCATGCTGAATTTTGACTTGCTAGCTGGTTTGTGCCCATCCCTAGTTGCAAATTGGAGCCCGTTTCACAAAAGCTGATGCCACAAAATACATTGGTTAATATTTGCAATGCCATTTAAGGTTATTTTAGCTGCAGCAGACCAACATAGCTACCCCACTGGAATCATGAAGTCATTTTTTCTTGGCAGAAGCACACGCTCCTATTTAGACTTATAAGTTATCTGTGTGTTTCTCTAACACCAGGGTTCTACTCCTCCAATGACTGTGTTCAAAGGAAATAAAAGACCATATCAAAAGGACTGTGTACTGATCATCAATCATGATACTGGAGAATATGTGCTTGAAAAACTAAGCAGCAGCATTCAAGTCAAAAAGACAAGGTAAAAACGGCTCACAGGAATGCCTGGGGGCCAGTTAAAGCATGGAAGACAGCCCTTCCAAAACTGCTTCAGATTATGGGTGACAGACCACATCTTCAAATCTATGTTAAAAGTGGGGGGGGGGGGGGGGACTCCCTTCATATGAAATACTAGGACAACCAAGGGAAGGCTGGTTTTGTTTCCTTCTTGGTATACTAGCTTTCCACATGCAAGGGGTTTTTAACAAGGGGAATTGTTAGGCCCGCAGTGTGTAGTCTGCAGTCTGAAGTGATTCAGTCAGGAAAAGGGTGTGCCATGTGCTATTCCTGCATATTTGGAAATTGAATCATACTGCAGAAGGGGTGGGTTTTTTTAAATTACTTGAGGCACAGTCCTGAGTGACTTACACTGGAAGATCTGAGCAAGGGCTTAGCTGTTGCATTGTCATTAGAATCAGTCAGATTTTAAACAGTTTTTCTGTGTCTGGATTGATCTTGATTTTTTTTGATGGCCTACTAGTTTTATCCTAAGCCAAGTTACACCTTTCTAAGCCCATTGACGGAAAAGGTTTTAGCTCTGCTTAGGATGACACTGTCAGCATGCAAGTGAGCGTGCTGGAATGGCAAATGAGAAAGCCTTTACTTAAATCCTGTGTTGGGGAAAACTCCTGTTGCTGATCGTCAGTGCAGCCTTCCTGACAACTCCTCCAGCTGTCTCATCTCCAGCTGTCTATACTCTGCTTCCAGAATAAATTATACAGAAGAGTACCAGTATGGTTAGTTTGCACAATTCTAGAATGTGAGATTGCACAGAAATTTTAGAAGGGGTAAGAAAGAGGGGCAGCGGGGAAGGGGCATACAGGGAAGGCATTATTTTCTGCATTCAACCTGTTTGTTCCAGAGCTGAAGGCAGCAGCAAAATCCAGGCCCGCATAGAACAGCAATCTGCCCGAGGCTCACAGCCTTCCACCCAGTTCAGAACTCCTCCAAAGCCAGTAGCTGGTCCCAAAACTTCCCCGTTGAAAGACAACCCTTCACCAGAGCCTCAGCTGGATGACATTAAAAGAGGTAGGGCAGCCATACTGTTCTCTCATTCACCATCTTGTAACTTCATGATATAAATACTTAATTGATGGATTTTAAAGTCGCAGCATTTTTAGTATTCCTTCCGTGCATCCTGTTTAAGTCTTTAAATTATTTGGATCTTTCCAAACATCATGATAAATTATTATATATTTTAAACAAACTGCTAAGTTATAGGTAACTGTTGTGTACCACCCAAAACCTTCATTTGCTGCAAACATGAGCTGCTGTTAACATGCCCCTGTCTTCCTTCTGGCAGTCAATATTGATGTTTTAAGTATGGCATTGTATGTTGTATGCTTTTTACTGTTTATTTTACTTTGTTTCTAATGGAGTAATCCGCCTTGAGCCTCAACTAGAAAGGTGGATTATAAATGAAGGAAATTATTAAATAAAATTATGGAGGATGGATGACCTTTGCTTTTTCCAAAGATTTAAGCTATTCCTAGTAATCCTGTTGAAGATGCTTGGAGCAGAATAAAATCCAGCTTGCATTTATTTGAGCTGCAAATGCTGGAAAAGTATGTATAACATTTCAGAATTCCAGATATGAATAACTACATGTAAAAAATTCTGCATCTGCTAAGCAGTGGAAGGTTTGCAGCCAAAGTAGGTAATCAGATACCCAGCTGTAAGCCCATCTGTTTGCATCACAGGGACAATTGCCCTGCATAATAAATTCCAGTCGATATTAGGTAGCCCCAATCGAACCAATTTATAGTGTGTGACCTAGATTTTTCTGGATCTGCAAATACACCCCTGAGTTGTGGAGGTATTCATAATCTGCAAAATTATGCATTGATGGAGGCATGTTAACTTTCTAACCACCCCCATCCTTTCATTCTAGAGCTGAGAGCTGAAGTTGAAATTATCGGGCAGATGAGCAGCAGTAGCGGCAGCAGCTCATCAGATTCGGAGAGCTCCTCTGGGAGTGATGATGAAACCTCCAGCAGCGACGGCGAGGAGGCCGCACACCCTTCCCCTTCTCAGCAGTACAATAACAAAAACGCTGCTGTCAACGGCACCAGCAGGCCACAAGGAAGCAATCAGTCCTTGAACACTCTCAGTAAGTAAGAGGTCTTCTTCTCAAGACAGGGATTTTCTTAGGACCGGAGTACAGGGCTCTGTGACTGGGAGCCACTGGGAGCTTGCTGGCCCCTGCAGAGCAGCTTGTACATCCCCCTAGGAGACCCAGGGGAAGATCTGCTCTGGGCTTTTCCCCCTTTTTTAAGGATATTTCTCTGTGCTATTTAGCTGGTAGCTTCATTTCTGGTGCTCTTCTTAGTTCGTGTTCAGTTTCTAGGATAGGATAGAACTTGATAACATTGGGGGGGGGGGGGAGCTAGGCTCAGGATGTTTTTCATTACTCAGAAGTCGCTCTCATTAAAGAAGAGGTTGGTGACCACTACATTATACACAGACAGGTAGAACTGAGACCTGAAATTATTGTTATTTTTTAAAATTAATAGCTACTTCGGGAGAAGAGAATTTTGGGTGGGGGGCAATTTGAGCGTGCTGAACTCTCCGACCCACCTGCTGTTTCTCCACTCTGAATTCCCATCTTTCTAAGTAACTTTTCTTTAATGGAGTTGGATTCAGTGACCTGCATTTATTTGGCTGTAATATGTATTTAATGTCCATCTGGGTATAGATCAGGGGTGGCCAAACTTGCTTAACATAACAGCCACACAGAATAAACGTTTGAGAGCCGCAAGTCATGAACAAATATTACACACACATTTTTATTGGAAAATATGCAAATTTGCTTTTTATTAACATTAAATTCGATTGTGTGAAAGAGCTGCACGAGACTCCCAAGCTGCAGTTTGGCCACCCCTTGTATAGATATTTCAGAAGTTGTCTTGTCAAGCATGCATGGGCCAATTTTTTTTTGTAAAATGAAAACCTATTTGTTGTGATGTGTCATTTATGTTGTAAAGAGTTAATGTAGAAGTTCTGGTGACACCACTATAGAGCCTCATGTGTCATAATGCAACCAATCCTACCCCTTTCTGCAGATAGCAGTGAACTGCATTATGGGATACAGTTTCACAATTTGTCTGGCAAGCCCAGCTCTGCCTGACCTGGTATGAACACAGAGCAGGTTCAGTCCAAGTTCTTCTAGCTGGTGCCAACAGTGAACACAGCTGGAGCTGCTGTCCCGATCAGACTGTTGCTAGACCAAGTCTTCAAAGGAGTAAATGCAGTCTTGGGGAACATCTCACATGACACCTTAAGAACATAAGAGAAGCCAATGTTGGATCAGGCCAATGGCCCATCCAGTTCAACCCTCTGTCACACAGTGGCCAAAAACACCAGGTGTCCTCAGGAGGTCCACCGGTGAGGCGAGGACACTAGCAGCCCTCCCACTGTTGCCCCCCCCCCAGCACCAAGAATACAGAGCATCACTTGCCCCAGACTGAGAGTTCCTATCTATACTTTGTGGCTAATAGCCACTGATGGGACCTCTGCTCCATATGTTTATCTAATTCCCTCTTGAAGCCATCCATGCTTGTAGCTACCACCACCACCACCTGTGGCAGTGAATTCCATGTGTTAATCATTCTTTGGGTGAAGAAGTACTTTCTTTTATCCGTTCTAACCGACTGCTCAGCAATTTCATTGAGTGCCCACAAGTTCTTGTATTGTGAGAAAGGGAGAAAAGTACCTCTTTTTCTGCGTGCTTTATCCCATGCATAATCTTATAAACCTTGATCATGTCACCCCTTCAGCTGTCATTTCTCCAAGCTAAAGAGCCCCAAGCGCTTCAGCCTTTCTTCATAGGGAAAGTGTTCCAACCCTTTTATCATTCTAGTTGCCCTTTTCTGCACTTTTTCCAATGCGATAATATCTTTTTTGAGGTGTGGTGACCAGAATTGCACACAGTACTCCAAATGAGGTTGCACCATCGATTTATACAGGGGCATTATGATATTGGCTGATTTGTTTTCAATTCCCTTCCTAATAATCCCCAGCATAGCATTGGCCTTTTTCATTGCAGTCGCACACTGTCTCGACATTTTCATCAAGTTATCTACTACGACTCCAAGATCTCTCTCTTAGTCTCTGCCAGTTCGGACCCCATCAACATGTATTTATTGTTGGGATTTTTGGCTCCAGTATGCATCACTTTGCAGTTGGCCACACTGAACCCCATTTGCCACGTTGATGCCCACTCGCCCATCCTTGACAGAGTCCTTATTTTCTCCCTGCAGACTGGTTGCTCTCCATGTCCATTTTGTGTCCAAACTTTCTTTCAATTTGTTTGATTTCAAATAAAGAAAGTCTTCAGCGTGGCATACAGTCTGAAAGTGATTTAACCTCCCCCTTTTTCCCCCCTAAACAGGAAATGATTTGCAGCTGAGTGAATCTGGAAGCGACAGTGATGATTAGACCAAGGTTTCCCCAGCGGTTTCCTCTTACAGATGTGTCAAGGTGCGAATATTGCTAAGCAGCAAGAGTAATACTGATGAAGAATCTGGCCTGGGACTCTGCTGTACGAATGCGGCTTCAGCTAACATGCCACCTTTTGAGAACGTTCCAAAACAATGGCTAATACTCGATTTACCATTTGTATAAATTGTGTATGTTGTGTATATTCTTTTAAAGTTTTAAATAGAGATGAATATACTACTCTAATACAGTAATCTGTGTTCTGATGTGCTGACACTTTGTAAGGGTTTAAGGATGATTGTCACAATATACTCCCTGTGTGAAGCTGGATCGACAGGAGTGAGGGGCCTGAGATGAGTGCGTAGAACTGAGAGTGTCATTTCAGACAGAAGATGGAGTTATTGCAGTTTTCTGTTTAAAAACCTCTTCTGTTTAAAAAACAAAAGCCCTCCCCACAAATACAAAATTAACGTTGTGTGGAGGATAGGCCGGTTTTCGATCCCTGAGGTGTTCTTTCTTATTGCATAAAGTTCTTGGGGGGGGGGGGGGGGGAGCTGCTTATTCAGAGTGAGAGAATATTTTAAAATATTAGTCATCCCAAGACTATAGCACCTAATTCTGCTTCATGTATAAGCCAGGCCTGATTTCCTAATCTAAAGAGAAAGTTGTCTGTAGAGGATTTCTCAGACAGGTCTAAAATAAAATAGGTGCTTAAGTATGAATCTGAAAAGAGGGCATAACACTAATACACTCTGCTGCCCATTTAGTTTAAGACAGACTTGTGAATAGCCACTTGCCTGATCACCCTGGCAAGTAAGAATTGCCTCCAGGCAAGGAATTTTTTAAAAAAACTGAATGCAAGTTGGCTTCTCCCCCCCTCCCCCTTCTCTTAGGCTGATACTTTGCATGGGGCAGGCAAGCCAGTGAAGTTTTCCTTAAGCTTGAAACTTTTATGGACTTAGGAGTCAAGCTAGACATGGCAGATCATGAAACTCCATCAGTGTAGTAAAGGGAAATTACAGCCATGCAGGGCCTGATATGGATTGGGGCTGTACAGGAAGGAGAGAATGCGTTTTAACCCTTCTACTCCCATATTGGGTTTTTTGCTTTTCAGAATACTCACACATGGGGAAAGAGGGTTACCAATCTTTTGCCCATTTCATTTCCCTATAAAGAACTATAATGGCATAGGCATCCCAGTCCTGATTTGCTCAGGTATGTTGCTGTTAAAGGGTTAATCCCCCTCTTTCTACATTGCCCCAGTCCTGGTTTTTGATTCATAGGATGGTTCTGGTTCAGATCAAAGGCATAACGATTATTTTTAGGAAATGTGGGAAATTCTGCATACCTCTTGTCTCTGTTTTCGCATATGACAAGCAGACACATCTGCTACTAGTATGCCAGTGTACGCTTCATGTTGCATAGATACATAGGCACACGATAGTGGATAAGTGGGATATGTGAAATCGTCTCACTGGCGACACCTGTGTTAGAAAGTCATCCTAATGGCCAGCCATGTTGGTCTGAAGCAGTAGAACAAATTTAGAGTCCAGTGGCACCTTTAAGACCAACAAAGGTTTATTCAAGGTATGAGCTTTCGTGCACGAAAGCTCATACCTTGAATAAACCTTTGTTGGTCTTAAAGGTGCCACTGGACTCTAAATTTGTTCTAGAAATTCATCCTGTTTTCCTTCACCTCTGTTGAAGGTGACACTGGAATGCTGAGTTCTTCCAAATAAGAAAGATATTAGGGGACCATATAGAGGTCCCAAAACAAAAACTACCTTATCACATACTGGAATTTGCTTCTACACAGTGAATTTTTACCTGTGACTTCAGCAGAGGACACAAACCAGTACACACTCTGTCTTTTATAAGTTGCATTGTGCCAAATGCATGCAATATTTGGATCCCGTTGGCTTGTGGGTCATGCAGCAGTTACAATAAGTAGCAGAGTATTAATGCAGAAATCAAATCAATCAAAATGATGTTTAATAAAAGATAAGAGTGTAGTCTAGGTGCCCAGTAGCTACTGGTGCCATCTGGTCCTGGTGACTGGGTCCTGGTCAGCTGTGGCAGTTAGGAGGTAGGTTTCTCCTCTCTGCCTCCTACGTTTTTGCATCCCAATCAAACATTAACATTTTCAAGATTACACAGAAAAAGGAGGAGGAGGAGTCTTCTTCAATCCCATGTACTGTCGATGTCTTTGTCAAGGAGGTGACCTAGGCTTTTTTAATTTAATAGGTACATGTATGTTTTGTAAAGAGAAAACTGCAGAAGACAATAAAATATAAATTATTTTTCTATATTAAATTACAACAGTTCTTTATGCAGCTTTGCTTTATTATATATCTACATTTTAAAATTAGGGTTTTTTTCCAATAATGCTCTGTGAGATGAACACCTAAATGAGAACTAAGCTGGTGGTTTTCAACCATAATCATCAGGATGGAGAACATAATGAATACTCATCACATTTTGCTTTATAATAAAATGCTGAGAGAAATGAGTCATCCATACATTTTAATATTATGTTGCAGTTAGTTCCATGGCTAGTTCTACAAATATACAGGGCTATGTGTATCCCATGACTGTGAAAATGCAGAACTAGATATTCAACATCTTAATAATCTTGCTTTTTGAAAAGCAAGTTTCTAGTCCTTAAAGTCTTAAAGATAGGACTGAGAGCCCATGGCTGCTATTTGGTGAAATCTCAAACTAGAGTGTCTTGGATTTTCACTGTTGAAAGTGTCTTAGTGGCCCACCCCTCCTCATGACTAGCAGAAGACTAAGTAACCAAACATGCCAGGTTTTTTCTTAATTTACATCATATGTCTAGATTGCTTTGGATCTTGGTTTGCCTTGCAAAAGTAGATAGATCTCTCCTTCAAAAATTGAAATTGTACTAAAAGGCAGGAAAGAACCTTTGGTGTTTTCAGAGGTTTACGTTTCACAACTGGATGTAAGGAGATGTTGCACTGGCTGCCTCAATCTCAATCTTTTATTAGTTATGGCACAAGCCAGCAAATCTGAACATTACACATAAGCAATATAAACAGTTTGTTAAGATATAATATAAATACCACGGTCTGAGACAGTAACAAGCGGCATAAAATTTAGCTACCTGTTTAGTAATTGACTGATTTTTGTCTGATATCAAGTAGTTAACATAATGGGAGTCCATCAGGCCAGGTATCACCTTTATCAAAGGTAAAATATATTTGACTCGAACCAAGTTGTAGCCCTCCTGCTTATAAGACTATTACATGACAATACCCACTTGAGGGTCAGGTATAATTCGAGAGGTCATCTTTCTGAACCTATTAGCACAAACAAGGGAATTAGACAAGGCTGCCTGCTGGCCCCAATGCTGTTCAATCTCTATATAAATGATGCTGATTACCTCAACTCTCTTGATTTACAACCTCGTAAAATACATGAACGGCATGTCTCCGTTCTCCTATATGCAGATGATGCAGTGATCCTAGCAAGGACACCAATTGGACTCAAGAGGGCTCTTTCAAAATTTGCTGGCTTTTGTAGTGTGAACCAATTAGAAATAAACTTTTCAAAAAAACCAGGGTTATGGCCTTTGGGAACAGGCAAAAGAAGAGATTTTGGGCTATTAATGTACACTCAATAGAGCAGGTACTGGCTGTCTTGCTGCAGGGAATATGTCCTGGTTTTTATAAGTTACATACCACTCAACTGAAAACTGTGCCAAAGGAATTAAAAATTAGGTAGGAGTAGCACATAACTCAGATTATAACATACTACTTTGGAGGAACTCTGCCTCAAATTTATTTGTGTTACTATTGTCTGGATATATGTATGTTTATATTTCTATAGAGTACCAGGAATAAGGCCCGTTGTGGAAATAAATACAACGGGCTCTAGAAAGAGGCTCTGGGAGCCTTGGGCACTCAGCGTCAATTTGGAATCTTGCCCCTTGGAATCTTGAAAACGGCTTTATATAATAGGAAAGATATGTAGATATAAATACTTAGGATTTTTTCTTTTAAACATTTATTTGAATTTTATGTAAATGAAGCACAAATTGAGTGCTTTGTTTCTTTCTGATATTTTCCTTCTTCTGATAATATTAGAATGTGGGGTCATGCAGTTAAATTGGTACTAGGTTCAGAATAAACAAAAGGAAGTACTATTTTACTCAATTACTTAAGGAAGCAAATGTCACAAGATCCAGTGATGGCTGCTAGCCTAGATAGCTTTTGCAGACTTTAGAACATTTATGAAAGATGGCTAAGAAAAGGAGGTGAAGAAGAACATACCATCAAGTCAGAACCAACTCACAATGAGCCCAGTCCCAGGGCGGTCCAGGTAAGAAGGTGCAGACATGGTTTGCCATTGCCTTCCTCCACATAGCAACCCAGGTCTTCCCAGGTAATATGTTTAATAAAGGGAAAATTGTATGTAAATATATTCAGTCCAATATTACAATCTATAAAAATATCTGGTAATACCAAATTTATTACCAGGTATTTTTATTTGTAAAAACATATTTATGTATGTATAAGTCTCTTATTTGCTTAGGACCAACTGGTCTGTGAGCATTAATAAATAATAGAATAGTAAATATATTTATAATTATGAGAAAGGATTTTGAATTTGTTTTTAATAATGTTTATATATAAAATTTGGGGGAGCTTGGGTGTTGTTTGTTGCTGTTATGTATTAACAGTAGGTAGGAAGGTAGTTCAAACAATTAAAAATATATTTTCCTGGTCTTGGTGGTCTCCCATCTAAGTACTAATCATGGCTAGCCCTGTTTAGTTCCAAAGCTCTGATGAGCTCAGGTTAAGCCAGGCTATCTGGGCTGCTACGAAAAACCTCCATCTATGGCAGCCGTATACCTTTGAAAACTAAATGCTAATGCCATTTAACTTTTATAGCTTACCAATGACATGGCAGAGGTTAGAAATGGGATGCTTGAGCAGATAGATTTCAGCCTAGTACAGCAGGACTTTTCTTATGCTGCTGTGAGTGATTCAATTGGATTTTATTTCCAAAATTTAAGGGTTATTTCATGTAAAGTTATTTAGGCAGATCATGTCAGTCATGAGTTCTGATGTGCAAAGGGAGAGCTCTCATGTGAGCATGGGCAGAGTAAGATTTTTACAATTGTGTCTGTTGATTTGCAGTACATACAAATAGTATCTGATTTGCATTATCCACAATGAAGTTGTACCAATTTGAAATGTGAAAGATTTCCTGTTATAGCTCACAGCACAATAAAGGCATCTGAGGACAGGTATCTACAAATCGCATACCTGTCATCTGCAGGTAAAACCTATGTTCTTATGGCCTTTCTTACTACTCTGCCCCACCCATTTATTGCTTCAAAATACACGATATATCCAGGTGAGTTTTATGTTCACACAGATAGCAAAGGTTTTCCTAGTTTATGTATTCTGTAATGGTACATCATCACAACGGACATACGCCAAGTCACTATAGTACCAGCTGGTCCCATGTTAAAGTCAGATCAATTTCAGACAATTACATTTCAAGAAGGTACTTGCAAGGGGGTTGGAAAATGTGCTTTGAACATTCTCTTTTACATGGCAGCTGGCTTGAATTAAAACTCTGGTGGTTTGGATTTCCACCTCCTCTACCAAACACTTATCCCTGGCTCATGCTGTTCATAGAAGAATAACACAATAAGACTTACGGTATCTAGCCGTATATGAAGCCTGCAGAATAATTCCATTAATTTTTCTGTGCACTGAACGGAAAATATCTACCACCATCACCATCCCTCCAAAACAATGCTTCTACCTGCCTGAATTTTGACCAGTTCCACGTAAGCTGCCATTCCTTCAGTGTTGACAGCTGCTCTCTTTTCAGTCCCAGATTTTTTCCACACTATGCCCATTTCCTCCTGCCATTGCCACTAGTCGCTAGAAGCGAGACAAGCGCCAACAGTTCTTCTGGCACTACAGGGGTTCCACTTGCACTGGGACAGTGGTGTGGTACATGATGATGCATGCAAGTCATCCAGGTTGCCTCCCCCTGCCCCACTAGCAGTAAGATGAGTCCCAGCAGCACTGCCAAAGCCTCTGAAGCTTACCTGGAGCCTAGGTGGCAGTGCCACATAACTGGGAGACTTATGATGGAGCCACACTCCATCAGCTCTTCTACCACTGTCTGGCACCAACACGAGTCCCAGTGGTGGGGCAGCCAGTGCCTCTGGAGCTTGTCTTAGCTCTGGACAATAATGGTGGAAAATCTGGGAGAGTGACAATTGAGTATACAACCACACCTATTAACTCCTTCCTCATTGGTGCTGACTTCAACTTGTGGTGCTCCATTAAGTCAGCCAGGAGTCTCTCCCAGCACTCCTACAAAGATCCTTAGGAATTAAGATACTAGACCTGGAACCTAGGACCTTTTGTATGTAAGGTCTGTGCTGTACCACTGAGATACCACCTCTCCCTTACATGTGAGCAACAAACAAACAGTGCCACTACAATGAACTGATTGAGGGGTGAACTGATCTCTATTGCCTGGAGATCAGTTGTAATTCTAGAAGATCTCCAGCTACTACCTGGAGGTTGGCAACCTTACCACAGGCCGTTTAAGGGCTCTGCGTGTTTTGTTTGGTGCTGGAGATTCAAAGCAGGTTCTTTTGTTCTCAAATTGACTCTGCCATTCCCCCTACCTTCACCCAACTCTCTGGTCACAGTGCAACTTGAAACCACTACTTACATGCAACACCATCTAATCTTATTAACTCAGCAACTCATCCTATCAAATGCTGACCAGAGTGGCCTGAAACAACCCCTCAGGCTCATCCCAACCCCACCCTTTACCCAGCCTGAAGAAGAGTTCTGTCGAAGAGAGAAGGATACACACTGCCACATACATGGCATATTTTTTGTTTTTGATGAAAAGTAGTTCCCAGACACGAAGCCAAATTTACATACGAAGAATTAAGCACCAGAACTCATCTACATCTCAAGAAGAAGTGGAATCTTACTCAAAATATCTGCATAGCTGAAAAGAGAACTAACAAAGCTATCTGCATATTTTTAAAACAATTAATGCATTACTTATTCTGACACTCTAAGCAGTCAACTCAGTTGGTGGCTTTATGAAAATGTATTTTACATTAGAGGGAAAAGCCACCTGAGAAATAATTGTAGCCCATAAATAATCTGCAAGTGTGTGAGAGTACTGAGAAATTAAATTAGATATGTACTTACTTATTTTAAATTGCTAAAATCGTAACAAATGTACAAAGAAATCACTTTGGTTTGCCCATACTAGAATCACAGTGATGGAACCTCTATAAAACTGTGACTGTAATCTTACGCACCAGGTGCAGGAACTTCCAAGTAAACATATATAGATCAGGTTGTTAGTAGGTTTGTGGTCTCCAATATGGTGTCCAGTGTCCATTGGAAACGTGGCACCTGCCAACATGCTTTCCACCAAGTCTTACTAGGTTGCCTGCTGCAGAAGGCAAACTCCTGGCTCCATGTTCTAGCTCTTGCCCATGCTCTGTGGAGCAGTGGGAAGGGGAAAGGGGTGTGTGTGCTGTGATGCTACTTTCGGTTGAGCGGGTAAAAGCGACACCATGGAATCCATGACACTCTAGGACTAAGGTATGTCCTAACATCACTGATGCCATGACAACATCTCCGCCAGCTCTGCCAAGTGACATCATGACATTCATGCCATCCCCTCCCCCAGTCTCCATCCCCTAAATGCTCTTGGGAACTGTGAGCAGAGAGATGGCAACCCTATTTCTGGCTTCTGTTTGATTCTTGGGGATAAAATCTGGATGATCTTGAATGGAACGGGGGTGGGGGGGTGGGGGGGAACGGGCAGCATTGGTCCACCTTCTACCAGCTGACAGACTAGTAAAATCTTGAGTTCAATCCAGACAAACACACCACAGTTTTATGATAGCCACAGGCACAGATTTCCTTAGATCTCTGAACTCAACAACCCCAGCCTGTGGCAAAGCAGAGCAAACCATTCCCATTTTTCAAAAATTAAAATTGAACGGTAAAACCTGACCAAGGCTGTTAACAGTAGGACATTTTGGAGGTTGTTAATTCATGGGGTTGCCATAAGTTGGAAGCAATTTGACAGCACTTAACACAGAGAGAGAGACACAACCACCCTGTGAAGCAAGTTAAGGCTGTGACATAGGTTTATATCTGGTTTAGTGAATAGCAGCTGCTGCTCTGAAGCCCAAACGCCAGACGGGTAGGTCAGTTATATGATGTTGGCAATGGCAACCCTTGTCACAAATGTAAGATGAAGGCAGCAGTACTGTTATGCTACAGATTAATGAGTGAGCCTTACACACTGGAGAGCTGGATTTCAAAATTCTTTACAGAAATAGCACACTCAGACCCAAGCGCTCTTTATGACTCTCCAGCTGCAGCGTTTTCAATGGAAGTTTCAGACTGCAGGAGGCCTTTGGATATTGGACTGCCTTTGTCCTCTAGGTCTAACACCATAAAAGACTCCAAACGATGCCATTCAGATTTTATGTCGAATACAAAGATAACAAAACATTTAGTGATTTTGTTGCAAGAGCTTTCGCATGCCCACAATGAACAGTCTGCTAGGCTGAAGGAACTGAGCCTGTTTTGCTCAAGATAAGGCTGGGAGGACACTCCACCACATACAAGCACCTCAGAAGAAGGGTGACACTCATAAGCAGGGCAAAAGGGTTTTAAACCATAGACAGCTGTAGGTCAGCATTTCTCCACCTGGGGTCCTGAAGACTCCAGGGGACTGTAAGGATTGAGTGAGCTCTTCTTGCACCCATCTGGTTAAGTGTGAAAACAGGGACCACTCAGATTTTTCAGAATGAGGACACAAATGAGGACCTATAAAGAATGAGGACCTATAAAGCCCTATATGGCTTGGGACCTATCTACTTGAAGGACCGCCTCTCCCCATATATTTTTATTTTATTTATTTATTTTGCGATTTATATCCCGCCCTCCCCGCAAGCGGGCTCATATATTCCCCAGCGAGCACTACGATCTGGTTCGCAAAATCGCCTGACCCTCCCAGGACCAAGGGAGGCCCGGCTGGCGGGTACAAGGTCCAGGGCCTTCTCTGTGGCGGCCCTGTACTGGTGGAACGAGCTCCCGGATGACATCAGGGCCCTGCGGGACTATTTACAGTTCCGCAGGGCCTGCAAGACGGAGCTCTTCCACCAGGCTTTCGGGTAGAGGCCGCCCAGTATTGAGATCTACATCTGGCCCTGGACCGATCTTGCCCGCCAGTTCGTAGCTGTTTTAAGGTGGTATTCAGGTGCTGCAATGAATTGATGATACACCATCTGTATGGTATTATGTTGGATTATATGTTTTAATGTTTTTAATATTTTAAATTATATATGTATGGATTTGTTGTTAGCCGCCCTGAGCCCGCCTTATGGCGGGGAGGGCGGGATATAAATCACATAAATAAATAAATAAATAAACAAACTCTACACTTCAGGGGAAGCGAACAGAAATGGCTCCCTCCTCTTTCAAAGGGCAGGAACTTGTAGAATGGTCAACAACCATAGTCACCTAGGCTTGGATCAGGACTAATGTTTCTGCAGATGCAATGACTTTCACCCACGGAGTACGATTTTCCACCCTCACCCCTCGTGTAGCAGCCTGAAATGCCTAGGGGTCCCCACACCCCCAGGATAGGGTTGCCAGCTGGGAGGGGTGTGTGTGTGTAGAGATCTCCTGGAATTACAATTGATCTCCAGACTACAGAGATCAGTTCCCCTGGAGAAAATGGCTGCTTTGGAGAGTGGACTCTGGCATTATGCTGAAGTTACCAGACTGTACCTGGGAACTGGAGAGAGCTTGGGGAGTGGGGACAATAGTGGGGCTACTCCTACCATGTGAAGCACTATAAACCAAGAATAGAGATTTCCCAATGATCCTAAGGTCCGAACATCAGGTAGAGAAGAAAGCCTTTATTTTTATGACGTCAGTCTCGGCAATGGTAATCCATTAAAGCTACCGAGCCCAGATTTTACTGAGGCTTGGTGTTTTATACCAGGGGGTGGGGACGCACAGAAAGGAAGAGGACAGTGTCATACAGCATCATATTTGTTAACAAATCATATGATATAACTCCGCCTAACTAGCTGCTCAAGTGTTAGGAATGTTTCTATCTAAATGTTGCTAATTGCTTGCCGTTCCCATGGTTCTTGAGCCCAGCCTAAGAGCAATAATGTTGCACACTAAACAATGTAAGACTGTTAGCCAGATGTTCTTAGTGTTCTATGCAACAGCAAAGAATCTTGTTTCATTGACCTTGCATTTCAAAGCTTCTAACTTACTAAGCAATATACAGAGTTTTATTCAGCATAATTATTGATTAATTTTTCTTATTGCTTCACATGACATCACTTCCAGGGAAAACTGGAAATACTATCTTGTCACGCTAGAATCGTAGAAACTTTATGGTACAGTGTTTCTGGTGACTCCTAGAGAGATGTGCTGTCACTTCCAGGTTTCCCCAGGGCTGTGCACAATGCCCGGGGGGGGGGGGAAGGGGGGCGTTAAAAGCAAAATCCTTACCACCACCACGACTCAGAGCTCTGGCAGGCAATGGGAGCTGCTACCCAAGAGATCTCCTGCTATAGCAGGAGGCCTGGTAATGCTACATTATGCCCTGCTGATGTCCTTTCCCTTCCCAAATCCTGCCCTCCCCAGGCTCCATCCTCCATTGCCAGGAATTTCCCAACCTGGAGTTGGCAATCCTACTTCAGGAACACTGAGGAACAGCAGAATAAAAATATGATAGATTGTGTAGTTTTCCACACACATTCATCCTGCCCAACCGATATAGCAGGTGCCTCATTTTAAGACACTATTTTGTCAAGGATGGTCTTACTTTGTGGAATATCTTACCATGAATTACACACAAATATATCTCTTGCTGGAAAATGTATGTTTGCAGTGCCTTTGTACTTCGGATGCTCTCACAATTTGTGAATCAGGGCTGCAGTTCTGTGGGCATTTGACTGGGAATAAATCCCACTCAGCTCAGTGGGACTTCATATGCATTAAATTGCTCAGTCTTTTTAAAACGTTGATGCTACTAGTAGTTGGAAGGGAAAAAAACAGTCTGGGCCTAGTATTGTAGTGGAACATAGCTCCATCCGGAGTTCGCATCAAGACCAGGCCCTGTAGTCTTCCAAGGCAGCTGAAGTTAGGAGTGTGACCAGTCCCAATCGGTGGGTTTTGGCAGGATCGAGACGGCAGATCCAGGATATGGGCTTGCTCTCCTCTGGTCCCCTGGGCCTGCTCTGTAATTTCTGGTGAAGTGGGAGAGAGGCCCAGCTCGGCTTCTGTGTTGAGAGCCCCCCATTTGGTGAAAGGGAGTTCGACACAAACCCTGGCAAGGCCCGGCGGACGCCCGCCTGCCAGAAAAAAACAAACGCAAAAATATAAAAGGGGAAAGGGGGCCTTTCTGTACCAAGACCCGGGCTTGGCTTTGGCCCCTCGTTTCTGGAGGCAGAAGGGTCCCTTCCCGCAAGCAAGTGGGCAGGTGGCGGCGGCGGCTCCCGGCGCGGTCTAAGGGGAGGGTCGTGCCATGGGGAGAAGTGGGTGGATCTCTTCGAATCCAGCAGGATCCGGCACAATCCAGCTTTTACCCACACCCGGCGCCGAGTGACCCACACCGAAGGCAACGCAGTCGCCGCTGAACCAATGTCAGGCTGCTGAAGAGCGGCTGCGGGAGGGAGACAGCGAGAGAGGGCGAAGGAGGGAGAGAGGGGGAGAGCGCCAGCCAGCCTGCCTGCCCGCCCGCCCGCCCGGGCCACCCAGCATGTAAACAATACCTGGAAGTTGGCGAGGAATGCGGAGGAGGCCGGGAGCCGCGAGAGCAGTCCGACGTGCCGGCGGGGCGCCTGGAGCATCCCCCCGCTAAGCCCCCGCCCGCCCTTCCCCTCCTCCCTCCTCCTCCGAAGAAGAAGGGCCGAGTGCCCAGTTTCCTAGAGGGAGGAGAGGGGAGCGGAATCGGATCCCGTCACACGCCGAGGAGGGAGGGGAGGGGAGGGGAGGGAGGGGAGGCGGCTGAAGGGAGGCAGCCCGGGCAGGAGGAGGCGGCAGCGGCGAGGATGGATTTCCAGCAGCTGGCGGACGTTGCGGACAAATGGTGCTCCAACACCCCCTTCGAGCTCATCGCCACCGAGGAGACCGAGAGGAGGATGGATTTCTACGCCGACCCGGGCGTGTCCTTTTACGTCCTCTGTCCCGACAACGGCTGCGGGGACAATTTCGTGAGTGGGGTGGGGGGGAGGGCGAGGCTGAGGGGACCTGCCCGCCGGGGTGGGCGGGAGGAAGAGAGAAGGCTCCCGGGGGGGGACGGACAGGTGGCTGCGGCTGCTCCTTTCTCTCCCTCTCTAGAAACGGAGATCATTGTGCCGGGGCGGGAGGAGGAGAGCTTCTCCCATCGACAGGGCCCATCCGCCCCTTTTCTTTCCCGGGGGTCGTAAAGGCCGGCAGCCTCCCGCCCCCGAGCCGTTTGGGATGGGCAGCTCGGCCTTTTCTGGCCCTGAGCGCCGCCGGGGCCCCTCGGGGGGAGAGGTTCGCAGTGGCCATTTGCCAGGGGAGGACGGATTGCTTCTGCCCCCCCCCCCCTTCCCGCTTGTGTCAGGGATCTCCTGCTGGTTAGCCGTCTTCAGGTGCCTGCCTTGCCCTGGCCAGTGTTCCTCAGGGCATCTTTTGAGGCAGGATTCAGCCTGGCGCACGGGGGAGGGGGCTTGTGGAGTAATAACAAAAAGCAGAGTACCTCTGAGCATGTGCAGAGTGTATTCCCCTCCCCACCCACGGTTAAGAGGGGGGGGGTTCTGCAGTGGTATGCACCTCATATTTCAGGCATTATGGAACAGATTTTGAATAACTTTTTGACCTGCAGTTTGGGAGCCACTGAACTGAAAGCAGACCACCAGCCCCCGATCGCCAAGCTGCTGATCTTCACTCTCACCCCCTCACCACCACCCCGCTTCGGGCAAGGCAGGGGGAAACACAGGAGGCTTTATGGAGCCCCTGATGGGTTGCATTGGGCTTGGAGCCCCCCCCCCCCAGCTGTACAGGCCTGTGGGTATGATGGACACCTCCATCTTTCCAAACCCCACTGCTCCACAGAATGGGTAAGGAAGTGCCAGGATTCTCTTTTCTTTTGGAAATACTGAGCTGAAAGCCACCTTTCCCATTCTGGGCCTTGTTTTGTATGTTTTCCCAGCGGGTGACCTGATGCAAGGCAGTCATGACCTGTTGTCCTGCCTTGTATTTACCCAGGTCAGGAGGGGTGGTATGTCCAGATTGTTCACAGGCGCCCAGCGTCCATCCATGGCTCACGAAGGATGAGAGATCACGGAGGGGAACGGAGCAAGGAGGGGGTCACTTCCTTCAGCTGAGCAGTGAGAACAGGAGGTAGACGTGTTTGGGGATGTTTTATTAGGCTGTTGAATGGGAGGGAGAGCAGATACTCTGCTCGCTATCTCTACTGCTGGGAGCCATCGTTCTTAGCATAAATCCATACCTGCAAAATGGAGTCTGTTGTCTGTGGTCAGTGGTAGGCTGGCCTGTAAAGAAATATGTGGGGGGGATGGACTGAGTTCTTCATGAGGTTTGAGATCCAGGGGTCAGCTTTTCTAAATGCAGGTACCAAAGAGGAGGGGTGGTCTTGATGCTCCTTCCTTGTCCGTTAGTTTAGCATTTAGCTCGTAGCTTGTGTATCCTCCAGGGAATGGCATGCACATCACCCGCCCCTTTCCTGCGTAGAAGGTGGGCTTCTTCTGGCTGTCCCAGCAAACAGAGAATAAAATGGAGTCAGAATAATAATTTCCTCCACACCCAGCCACTTCCTTCCCTGTACCCATTCAGCTCCTTCGGGGCTTGGACTAAGAAGAATGTTTTATCTGAAAGCTGTTTCAGGAGGAGGCCGTCTTCTTTGCAGTTTGGTTACAGTATAGTCCAAGCAGGTGGTGGTTTCTTAGGCTTTTACTAACAGCAGAAACTGCCACTGCCTATACCAGGCAAAATCCCCCCCCCCCCCCCGGCCGCCCTTAATCATAGCAGAAATGTTGCTAGCAAGTGAATATTTCCCTTTTCCCTGATTGGACAGCTTGGTGCTAATTAGAAAACTGAAAATAAGATCAAAATTAGCCTTTGCAAATCTGATTTGTCATCCAGTTTGAAAGTTGGCCGCTTGAACATTCTTGTGGAAACAAGCATGGCGGGGTGGGGGTGGGGTGTTGACTGCTGTTAAAAAAGGAAGGAGGTATCCACTTTGACGACTGTTTTTAAAAAACAACAACATTATATTGGGAATTGTGAGACCTGCATATACAAAAGCCATGTGGGATGGGAAATACAATAAGGAGGGGACGTGGGTGAAATTCAATGGGAAAAGATGGTTGGATCCAATTCTTTCACCTTGAATGTGCAACAAAAGAACACCCAGTTTTAAAACAGATGAAAAGAAGCAAATGCCAGGTTTGGGCTTTGCTCTTGATTAGGGTTTTATCGGTTTCACTTTAAAAGCCTTGCACTTGCCTGTGTGATACCAGCCTGCTTTTCCACTCAATCTTGTCCAATTTCCCTCTCTACTAAAGCCCATGACTCTTGTCTGCGCAGGTCTTGTGATTCCCAGCATGGCATTCGTGGATGGTCAAAGGGAACCCTTCCTCCCTTTTTAAATCAGGAAAAACTGGATCAATCTACCCCAGTGCTTGGGTCTGAATGACTATACCCACCATTGTGGAGGCTTCATGGCATGGATTGGCCAGTCCACACACAGGAAGTACACTGAATCTGAGAAACAGAATCAATGTAGTGTAGAGGGTGGAGTGCTGGACTTGGATTTAGGAGACTTAAGAGAGTTAACAACCTTCTAAACCAACTGAGACCAATGGACCCTACTTAGGACTACCCTGCCAAGTTAATGGTCAGTCACCGTATTTGCAAAGGTGAGCTTACTAAAATGGCCATATCTCTGCTTCAGCTCGACTGTCATGAGATAACTCATACTTTAAACAAAGAAGGACATGTATGTAATACAGTTCTGACAGTAGCTCTGCCAAAAATGACCAAAGTTTCCCCCACATCTTGTCCTTCTTTTTAATATAATTAAATTGTCAATTATCCCAACCTACTTCATAAACCTTGTTCTAATTTCCAAAGAGAGAAGTTATTCATATATGGAATTAGATAATAGCTTTCTCTTTTAAAGTCCTGGGACAGTATTTTCAATGACACCGGGCAGTTTGCCAGGACTCTCGCAGGATAATAGTCACGAGCAGGTAGCAATGTTACTGCACTGAGAATGCCATTGCAATGCAGTTGTATCGAATGAGTTATGTTGTGTAATGGGCAGTTGAGAGTATAGATCTAGTTAAAGGAAATTAACCCTCAGTTGATTTGTAAAGGAGGTAACTTGACACTTGCCTTAGTAAGTTGCTGATTCTTGAAATCAAAGATTCTGGGACTTGGGAGGGTATGTGGACACAGCCTTTGGAGTCAGAAACATGGCACAGATCACATTCAGGTGAGGTCAGAGGACATAAAACTTTTTTTGGTCGTGGAGATAACAGTCCAGAGGCTGTTGACTGGCTGAGCAAGTCTGCCCATCCAGGAGATCCACTGCAGAACTGGACTTCAGTTTTAACTGTGGGGATCCACATGCCAGTTAAGGCCCATACAACAGACCTTGTGAGGAGTGCCATTTACCTGCTGATCTGTGATGATGGCAGCGAGGTCTTCTCAGTGGTAGCTCCTGTTCTGTGGAATGAGGTGCCTAGGGAGGTGTAGGAGGCCTCATCGCAGGTTTATAAGGCCATGGTGCATCCTAGGGCTTTTCAGCAATGTTTGTATTTAACCATAGCCGAGCTTAGCGTTGTCACTTTATCATGTGTCGCTTGATTATTTTGGTTATTGTCTCTTGTTTCAGCAGTGCTATTATTAAATATTGTAAGCCCCCTTGAACTTTTAGAAAACCAGGCTGGCCCCTTGTTTTTCCTAGCACCTTGGCTGGTCAGCCATCCATCCAAAATTTAGCTCCATGCTCCTAGTTAATAATTTAAATCTGCGTACTACTTCCTGCACTGCTTCTCAGGAATATGGATTTAGATACCCATGTCTCAAGGCCTGTTTAAACGACCACTTTTCAACAGTGTTTCAGGCAAGCAGAACTGTTTTATTCTCTTCTCAGAGGCTTTGCATGTGTTGAGCTAGACCTGTGAAGTGTTCCACATGTTCCCAGAATGCTGTGAAGCCAGGAGTGCTCTTCGAAGCATTCCATTCATGCAGCAGGGAGGGTTAGGCCTGCTTCACACTTGTGGATTCACTTTTTCCGTTACTGGCCGTTTTCTCCCATTGTGACTCACGCCTGAGAGTGTTTTCCCCTAGACAGTTTCTTTGCTTTTGACATTATTTGTATACCGATTCCTTACCCCAAATTACTTTTGTCTCAAAGTGTAGCATTTCTGTACTGCCCCTTTTTTTGTTTCTTCAAGGGCTGGTTTATCACAATTTTTAATGGTTTCATGCAGTTTAAGCACAATTATTCCCTAGTGGAAACTGACTGTAAGGCTGTTATCTCACCTGGTACGGAGGAGAGGTCAGTTTCATGGTGGGTGACCTCTGTGTCTGCCTTTCACCATCCCCAGTCTCTGCCTTTCTCTCAGATGAACCTGACCAGGGTAAAGAAGTTTGAGACAGATGCAGCTGGCCAATTTCACCTGTACTTTGCCCATTTATTTTTAAAATTAAAATATAGCTTGCAAACCAGCGTTGGTCCACACACGTGCCGGGCCAACTGGGACGCTTCCTGGCTTGCTGCCGCCCTGGTGGGCCACTGGCATCCGGGAGCAAGCTGAGACAGATGTGGTGGCCCTGGGCTATAGGCCCAGGTCATGTCAATGTGGACAATAGGTTTTGCTCCTGGGCTGTTTTCACATCCCATTCCTCCCATGTGGATGTGCCCTTTCCTCACAACAGCAGGAGCCCCTTTTTGTTTCGGGATCTAAAAACAATTATTCAGGCATATGCCGAGTGTTTTTTCCTTGCTGCAGAGAAATTGCAAAGAAGTCTGTCTTCAAATGTGATGTTCAAAGAAAACAGAGGTTTCTGGGCCCCCACAGATAAAAGGGCATGACTTGCAAGCTGAATAATTGACTCTTCTCCCCATCTTTTTGCTTCTTGGCTTCTCTAGACCCTCTGCAGGTTTGTGTGAGTGACACTATATTTTCCACTGCCCTCACGGTAAAGAGGACATATTCAAGTCTGAAATGGGTAGGAACAGTGAAGGCCGAAGCAACCCAGTCCGTTCCCCCCCCCCCCCCGCACACACCAGTAGGACAGCTGTGCTTCCATTCCTGCTTTTTAAAATGTATCTCACATTATTCACAGCAAAAAGCCAGCACTCTAATACAGTAGTTGAACTAAATTTGTCAGAATTCATAAAACCACAAGCATAAATGAAATATATAAAATGAAAATATCAAATAGTGCATGCAAATAAAACATGTTAAATCCTATGACAAATTAATCTGTTCACCTTTCACTAGCAGCTTTCTAGTCCTTACAGCTAACCAGCCAAATTTGGCAAGTTTACTTGTAACCTCAGGGTGCCTACTTTCTAGGAGGTTCTTCAGCAATTGCATCTTTTGACTAGTTGAGGATAGAGTTCTGGTAGAGAGTGGGGGAATATCACGAAAGTGACTATATGCCCTGCCATCATATATAACGTGCATTAAAGTTTCAATTCTGTCATTGCAACAGGGACATATACGATCAGCAAGGGTTTTTTTTTATTAAACCTCCCCTCTGTATCCATTGAATGTATCTCTGTTTCAGCACATCACTGTAATACTGGCAGCTTACAAATCGGAAAACATAACATGCAAGAAAAACATTATAGACATTAACAATTACCAATAATAATGGCATCAAATCAGCAAAAAGCAACTTTTCTCCCCAAAATACAAACTCTACAAAAGACCAGGGCAAATAAATAAATCTTCAGTGACTTTGAAAACTTCAGCTTGAGACACAATAGATATGGAGGGGCCATTCCACAATTGGGATGCCACAACCAAAAATACCTTCTTGTAGCTCATCTCACCTAAGCTAATGAAAGGGGATGAAATAAAACCTTCAACAAAGTTTTTAACCTGTGGGAAAATATGTATGGGAATATGTGGGCCTTTAGGTAGCCAGGACCAAAGCTATTTAATAGTGTTAGAAGAGTAGGTTTTGCCCCGGCAATATCTGCAAATACCTGTCCTGGGCTGCTACTTAGATACTTCACGTTTAAACAGTAAGTGCTTCCAAAAAACCCAAAATAAAACAGGGTGTTTTTGTTTTTTTTAAATGTGTTGAGATTGATAATGTACAATTTGTCATAGGCAGGGCTAGAACTGATGTAGTATTAATTGGGAAAGAAATCACTTTGTTATCATCTAGATATACCCCGAGTTAGGGTTGCCAGCTCTGGGTTGGGAAATACCTGGTCATTTTGAGGGTGGAGCCTGAGAAGGGTGGGTTGGGGAGGGGAGGGACTTCAGTGGGGTATGATGCCATAGACTCCACCTTCCTAAGTGGCCATTTTCTTCAGGTGAACTGATCTCTATCACCTGGGAGTAATTTGTAATCCCAGAGGATCTCCAGCTACCACCTTGGAGGGTGGCAGCCCTACCCTAGCTGGAAGAACAGTTTTCACTGACAAATTATGTTTTGGGTTGTTATTTTCAGCCTATTTTCAGGAAAGCCACAATGAGTCCTTGGAAAGACTGTCATGAGCTTTCATGCAACCATTCAAAAACGATGCTTGGTTTGGACCCTACAGACCCCTGCTTTAAATGGCGGTCAGTGAACAAAGAGCATTTAAAGTGTCCTGACCTGTGTGAAGTTCGCTTTCTGCTAAAGATTCCCTGTTCTAGAAAATTTTGGAAGTGAGTACGGTTGATTTTAATGCTACATCTGGCCGAGTCAAGTGCGTTTTGGGCTGCAACCAGGTTGTGCAAGTGTACTTTTGTACAAACTTTGTGGCTGTTGTTATGAGGCTGGTTTTTGATGGGTAGCAGCAGGGCTGAAACAAAGGAGTGGCCACTCTTCAGACTATTCCCCTGGAAGTTATTTATTAAAAGTTATTGAAGCCTGACCGGCAAAAATACTTGAGTCTATATATAATGGATCCACTGAAAACTACTCTTGCCTCCTTCCCCCAGTCCTGACTGCTCTTTTATTGTGTTGTCCTGTTCCTTCACCTTTGCTTCACCTGGTCATAGTCATGGTCCATATGGTACCACAGCTGTTAGCTGACCCTCCATCTCCAATCTTACGTGTGAGTAGGTTTGCAGCGCTGTCGCCAGTAGGTGCCTGCTAGGGCTTTATCCCTGCCAGCCCTTGGATCGTTGTGAGATGGTGGCATTGCTGTGTGTTCTCTTTTCAGTGAGTTTTCCATTCTGACATTTTTCTTCTGTACCTGAGGTTATCAGTGTAATCACTGTTTAATAGCTGTAAACGAATACTGTGGAGCTCATGGTTAATTTGTAAACTGGAAAAATAGGGAAGGGTTGAGAACACATGTGCTGCATTTAGAAGGTCCCCGGTTCCATATAAAAGGGTCTCAGGTATCAAGTGCTGGAAAAGACTTGAGTCCTTGGAGAACTTGAGAGACCTGAGACTTTGGAGAATCACTGCCAGTCAGACAATACTGAGTTATGGGCCTGTGGCTTGACTTTGCTATATAAGGCAATTTTACACGTTCATACATGAGTGCCAGATTTCAAGCCTGCCTTTGTCCCCTCCCTACATTTTCTCCAAAAACCGCAGGCAGCATATATGAGGGATTTTGGCCTTGAGAGCCAGCATGATGTAGTATAGTGTCAGACCAGGATCTAGGAGAACCAGGTTCAAATACCAACTGTGTCGTGGAACTTCACTGGGTGACTTTGGACCAATCACACAATCTCAGCCTAACCTACCTCACAGGGTTATTGTAAGGGTAAAATAGAAGAGTTGGATTTTATACCCCACTTTTCCCGGCCTTAAGGGGACTCAGAGCGGCTTATGATCATCTTCTTTCTGCTCCCCACAGTGGGCACCTTGTGAGGTAGGTGGGGCTGAGAGAGTTCTGAGAGAACTGTGACTGGCCCAATGGCACCCAGCAGGCTTCATGTGGAGGAGGAGTAGGGAATCAGACCCGGTTCTCCAGATTAGAGTCCACCACTGTTAATAGAGAAGGGGAGGATGTTCTAATAAGCTGCTTTTTATCAGCCTATTAGGGAGAAAAGTGGAGTATAAATGAAGTAAATAAACCTTTGGCTGAGGGATACTGACTTGCCCAGGACTACCCAGTGAGTTTGATAGCTTAACGGGACTTTTCACCAGAAATACTGACTCTTTACTTCTTTCACAGTAGCTGCAGTTCACCTTTCTGACAGCTTTCCTGCAAACATTTTAGAATATTCCTTGTCTTCACCGCAGTTCAGTCAATGGGAGCTTACAGGTGACAAGCAGAGGCCAGCTTTTAATCTGCTATATATTGGACCCTGTGAAACAGCTATTCTAATGAACTCTGTTATTTCATCATGATGATGACGATGGTCATGCATACTGCATGTGAAGTCTGCCTAAGTTCTTCAGCAAGCTAGCAGGGGTGAGAGCTGAATGCAATTTGGTACAGAGTGCTGGCAAGAGTAAAATCCCTCCCCCCCCATCAGTTTTTCTAGCTTCCTTGACACTCTTATGTTTTTCCTTAATAAAAGCTTATTTATGTGGAAGTAGAGATACTTCCTTACAAATAAAAAAATAATTCTTGGATTGTTTGAGTTTGATCCAATTAGCTTCTTTGCTAGAAAAAAGGGAAGGAGTGGTCCTTTTTGACCACTAAGGAAGGCTATGCTGGGGACCATGGGACTTTAGGGTTGCCAGCTCCAGTCTGGAAAATACCTGGAAATTTTGAGGGTGGAGCCCGAGGACAGAATTTGGGGAGGGAACGGACTTCAATGGAGCATAATGCCTTACAGTCCACCTTCCAAGGTGGCCATTTTCTCCAGGTGAGCTGATCTGCTGCCTGGAGATCAGCAGTAATAGTGGGAGATCTTCAGCCACAACTTGGAGGCTGGGAACTCTGTGGTACCTGTGTGTGGGGAAAATGTTGTAGTTGGAAGGGGAATTGGATGAGTGAGTGACGAAGCTGGCTGGAGCCAACCCAGTTTATGGACAGATACTATATTTCATAGTATTTTGAATGATATTTAGAAGGCTAAAGTAAAGCATTCATACTGAACAGTCAGGCAAGTGCCCAGTGTTGTACACTCTGGTTACAGCAGTTTGTTGACTATCACTGCAGAGTTCACTACCATGAACACAGAAAATTTAAGAGCAGCAGTGTCAGCCAGTGTCAACAGATGAGACAGGTAGATTTAAGGGAAGGAAGCTATCAACTCCCACAGGCCCTGAGCCAGCAAAGGAAAAGGGCCTTTCAGTAACCAGCAAATTCTCCTGGCCGTGTTCTCAGCAAAGTTTTTCAGCTGAATACAAGCATGCCTCACTGACTATTTCAAATTCCACCTCAGCTGAAGTTAAAGATGGAGCAGTGTGACCTTACAGGGTAAACAGAACTGGCTTGCTTTGGGCAGGAAAACAACACTGCTCCAAAGGATGCAGGGCTTTATTTTTCTTACTATCCTGTCGCATCTGTTAGCTCACAGAAAGCTTTCCTGTTGCAGTTTCACTCGGGTTCAGTGAGTTCCTCAGCAAAATAATACTTCCCAGCTCTATGGCTGTCTTTGTGTTTTTGCAGGGAATGAAACCAAAACCCTTCACTTGCATCCCTCTGAAAAGAAATGAACCAGAGATTCAGATGCATAATCTGGTTGGGAAAGACTGGGAAAGACTTCAAGATGCAACAAGGGTTGTCCGATTCAGCATATAACTGGGCTCCTGTGTCTTTAATGTTTGCATCCAAGAGGAAACAGCAGCAAGTGGAGCGTCGTCTGTTTATCAGCGGGGCTGCCAATGCAAGTGAGCACCTGTGCCCTTAGCAGCTGCCTAACAGGCAACAGTCAGCAGATAAACTTTTTTCTTCCCTGCGCCTCTTTGGAGGGGAAAGGGTCCTGCTGTTTGAACATCTGCATAGGCCGCCCCACTCATCCCTCTAGCACAACAACCAGAAGAGCGCTCTGTCTTTTGTGAAGCTGCTAACGGCACTTGGTGCACCCTTGCACAATACCGAATCTGGCAGCCCTCATCTGGCTGTATGTAGGGATTGCTCCAGCAGGGCCCAGGACATGCTGATGGGCAGTACCTTACCACTCTGTGTGCAGGAAGTGTTGTTCTCCTGTGCTCCTCTCCATTGCTCCTTCTGACCCTGAGAGGGGTCAGTCCCAGAATCGCAGGGTCTGTGCAGAGGGATAGCCACATGGTGCATGTGTGTTTGGGGAGGTAGGGCGATGAGCAATCGGGAGTTGAAACTGCTGCTCCTGCACTTGCAGCTCCACTTGCCCCTCATCCGCTTGTCTCTCTTTGCAGCCTGCTGACCTTCATATCTGCTGTTCCGTGTGGATCCTGTGAGACCAGGAGTGATTTTTTTTCCCTCTGTGGGTCAGAGGTAGCTGCAGGGGTGGAGGGGAATGGTAGGATACTGCCCAATATATGTGAAGTGCTTCATGCACTTTGCCGGGGGAGGGGGAGGGGGCACCGCCATGTTAAAAACTCATTATTATTACCACGGACTCCAGTGCTCTTCCAAGCAAGTCCCAAAGCATCTCATTACTTGCTGTTGGGGGGAGTTTAGGGATTATATGTAGATGCAATATGGACTCTGAACTGCAAGGCAATCAATATTTTTCTGTCTATTACGTCCAAAAAAAAGGATCTGTCTGTATGATTATATGCTAATGACAGGGCTTTGCTGTCATATGCTTAATTAGGCTGAAGATGTCTCCTGAAAGAAATCAGTTCCTCTTGTGCTGGAGAACACCTAGTTATTAATTATATGGAAATGTTTGGAGCTTGGAAAACCACAAAACCATAAGTAGTTTTGGATCAGCAACTAGTAGTATATGGGGTCTGAACTGGTGGAGACTGGCCAAGAGAGCGATCTTGGAGTCATAGTAGATAAAACATCGAGACAGTGTGCAACTGCAATAAAAAATGCCAGCACTATGCTGGGGATTATTAGGAAGGAAATGGAAAACAAATCAGCCAGTATCACAATGCCCCTGTATAAACTGATGGGGCGACCTCATTGGGAATACTGTGTGCAGTTCTGGTCACCACACCTCAGAAAGGATATTATAGCATTGGGGAAAGTGCAGAAAAAGGCAACTAGAATGATAAAAGGGTTGCAACACTTTCCCTATGAAGAAAGGTTAATGTGCTTGGGGCTCTTTAGCTTGGAGAAATGACTGAGGGGTGACATGATAGCGGTTTACAAGATTATTCAGGGGATAGTGCAGGTAGAGAAAGAAGTACTTTTCTTCCTTTGTCACAATACAAGAACTTGTGGGCAACACTCCATAAAATTGCTGAGCAGTCAGGTTAGAACAGATAAAAGGAAGTACTTCTTCACCCAAAGTGTGATTAACACATGGAATTCACTGCCGCAGGAGGTGGTGGCGGCTACAAGCATGGATGGCTTCAAGAGAGAATTAGATAAACATATGGAGCAGAACTCCATCCGTGGCTGTTAGCCACAAGGTATAGATAGGAACTCTCAGTCTGGGGCAAGTGATGCTCTGTATTCTTGGTGCTTGGGGAAGGGGGGCAACAGTGGGAGGGCTTCTAGTGTCCTGGCCCCACTGGTGGACCTCCTGATGGCACCTGGTGTTTTTGGCCACTGTATGACAGAGTGTTGGACTGGGTGGGCCACTGGCATTTCGTCTTCAAAGGAGCTCTGATATGAGCACGTGGCTTTCTTTCCGCTCATAATGTGTAACTATTTCAAGCCAAATGATTACATTTAATTTAAATGCACATAGTATGAGTCAGTGTTAGAATTAAGGTTGCCCATAATTTTTTTGTATAGTAGAGGCCCTGGTCTTTATACATAGTAGAAGCAGGGATGACTGTGCCTGAAGACCAACCACAGTTAGGAAACCAGGAGTGTCTTATGGGTTCACATACTCCTGCACCTTCTTCCTTCCCCCTTACAAGTGGATTCCCCAGTCTCTTCCCTTTTCAGAGCTATCCATAGTACAGTGTTTTGTCTGGCACTTTTACTAACTGTGGTTAGCAAAACACAATTTACAAAGTGTGTTTGGAGCTCTCTTTGTTAACAGAAATCCTGGCCTGGATCCTACTGAGGAAAGTCTGGAGCCGAGCTTTGTGAGGAGGAAGGCTTTATGGTCTGGAGGTGCTTTCTCCTACCTAGGGCAGGATCCTGCCCACTGTTGCAGATGCAGAACAGATATGATTTGCTCATCTTTGTAAATGAAAGGGAGATGGAATACACAAGTGAGAGAACAAGAAGAGAGAATGCGTGAGCCCACACAGCTTTCTTGATCTCCTAGTCGTCATTAGAAGACTGGGTAGCATTATGCCCACATTAGTTTTAATTAATTAATTTATTTATTAGATTAAATTTTAATAGCTTTTATTATTCTGGTATTCTGGGTGGTTGGGCTTGGTAAATTGCTATGTGGAGGATGCTGAATGGAAGGCGGCATGGTATATAGCCCAATCTTGGAAGCTAAACAGGAGTCCATTCTTGGAAGGGAGACCACCAAGAAAGGCAATGGCAAACAACCTCTGCCTCTCACTTGCCTTGAAAACTGCTTTTTGAGGTTGCCGTGTCAGCTGTGACTTGACAGCAGGGATAGGCACAAATCCAAAGATTCTGGTTCAGTTTGGGGCGGTTCCTGAACCAAATCCTGAACTGAGCAAAAAATGCCTGAACCAAACCGGCCAGTTCGGATCACCCAGGCAGGGTTAAATGGCTGGCCTTTTAACCAATCCATTTTGGTTGAAGGGTACCCTGAAATGGACAGGTTTAATGGTTGGCAGCTGTTTCAGCACTCCATTTCGCTTCCCCCCGCTTCGAAGCGGTGGGAAGCAAAATGGAGCACTGGAATGTCTGCCAGCCATTTAAACTTAACAGATGGGCTGTGGACCCGAGCCTCTCAGCTGTTTGGTTTAAATGGCCTGAACAACCAAACTGGACAGAAGTTCAGTAAATGTTTGGGGAGGGGGCCTTCTCTCAACATCAGTTCAAGGGCTTCAAACTGGGCCAAGTTCATGCTGAATTGTGGCTCATGAACTGATTTGTGCCCATCCCTACTTGACAGCACTTTGCACACACATGTGAAGCTGAATATGCTTTTGGGTAGTTTTGTGAAAGGAGACTGTTGTGATTTTATTGAAATCTTTGATGTGGTTCTTATGTAATATTGTTTCTTGCTAGTTTAAATTTGTTTGCGATGTGAAACTGGCTTTGCTTTTTGTGATTTTAGCCGAGGGACCCCCGCCCCGGTTTTCAAAGTAAAACATTCAACGCATTTTTTCCCAATGAAAAAATTGGGTAATTATGAAAAAATAGCATGTTCATCTGCACATGAGTAATATTAAATCTCCTTGTACACTTACAGGAGGAGATGCAATATGATTTGTCCTGCTTTGAAACTATTGAAGGTCAGGATCTATGCTCTGAAGCTGTGCGTATGTTAAGTGCTGTCAAGTTGCTTCTGACTTATGGTGATCCTGTGAATTAATGACCTGCAGAACTCCCATTGTTAAAAGCCTTGCTCAGGTCTTGCAAACTGAGGGCTGTGGCTTCCTTTATTGAGTCAGTTGTCTCATTCTTCCTCTTTTCCTGCTGCCTTCCAACTTTCCTTGTTGTCTTCTGTAGTGACTCTTGTCTTCTCCCAATGTGACCGAAGTACAACAGCCTGCGTTTGGTCATTTTAGTTTCTAGGGAGAGCTTAGGCTTGTTTGATCTAGAACTCACTTTTTATCTTTTTAGTGGTCCACGGTATCCATAAACTCTCCTCCAACACCACATTTCAAATGAATCATCTTTCTTCAGTGTTCACCTTCACAGACATACATATTAGTGGGGAACACCATAGTATGAATTATCTTGACCAACAACACATCCTTACACTTAAGAATCTTCTCTAGCTCTTTCATAGCTGCCCTTCCCAGTCTCAATCTTCTTCTGATTTTTTGGTTGCAGTCTCCCTTTTAGTTGATAATGGAGCCACAGAATAGAAAATCTTTAAAAAATATTGGTTTTTTTCATCATCAGCTTCAAAGTTCTGTAATTCCTCGGTAGGCATTACTTTTTTCGTCTTGGTATTCAGTTGCAATCGCGCTTTGGCACTTTCTTCTTTAACCCTCATCAGTAGTTGTTTCAAGCCTTCATTGCTTTCTGCCAGTAATGTGGTATCATCCCTATATCTCAAATTGTTAATGTTCCTTTTACCTATTTTCACTCCACCTTTCATCTACATCTAATCCATCTTTCCATATGATGTGTTCTTCAAATAGACTGAAGAGACAGGAAAAGAAAATACATCCTTGTCTGACATTTGCAAACTGGAAACCATTCTGTTTCTCCATGTTCTGTGCTAATAATAACCTCTTCTCCAGACTATAGGTTGTGTGTCAAAACAAAAACTGTATGGTGCTGGAATCTCAGGCTATTGACATGTAACATTTAATTTCTTGAGTTCGTTCAAAACCGTTTTGAGACTTTACGCCCATTTTCAATGCCAGTATTTGCAAACAGCAATTTTAAGTGGTAAGCTTTTCCTTGGACTGATCACTTTGGCTACATGTGCTTATTGGGTTTGGCTGTTTCTATTTTGGGAGATGGGTTAGGAAACTTCCTTGCAAATAGAAAAATAACTCAGCCTTCTCAATGACATGGTGTTTTTCTCTGGATGGGGAGTTTCTTGGTACATAGAACTTCCAAGCAGATCCCAGTCTGCAGCCTGAAATGGTACTCTCCAGGAAAAGCTCATTTGTTTGTTTTTTTAATACTGATTATCTGGGCTCTGAACTGACATTGGCAAGGCAAAGTGATTAGACCTGCTCTGAGAAAGCAGTGGTTGTTTTTATTTAACATTGTATGGCTCTATGACTTCTGTCATTAGGAATCTCATTACACATGTGCTTATATAACAAAGCCTACAGAAATGATTTTTTTGAATTAATCCTCTTTATATCTACCTACTTTGAAGGAAATGGGCAGAGTTGTTTTTGTAATGGAGGACTTGCAGCATAAGCGTCAACTACAGGGGGGCTCAAGCCACCCCCAAAATTTTCCGGTGGGGGGACTGAGCCCCCCCCCAGAAAACGGTGCGCTCTCCGCTGCACCTCCCTCGGCCCTTCCTAGGGCCGCCGCCGCCTCTCTCCCCCCCCCCCCCCAGCCTGGCCACTCCGACCCTCCGTCCATCCAGGGGCCAGCTAAGCAAATGCCCAGCTGGCCCCTGGACGGACGGAGGGAGGGATGGAAGCAGGAGCAGTCAGGCGGGGGGGGGAGGCGGCGGGGGGGACATGGTCCCAGCACGGAAGAGCCCCCCCTCCCCGGAGTTTTTAAACTCTACGCCCCTGACTTGCAGTCCTGATGTGTGCAGGCATGGTAATGTCTTTCAATTTCCTTTTAGCCATTCGCAAATATTTAGCATCCTACTGCTGATCTCAAGTAACTGAACTGAGTTGTCCAAGGAAAATCCATCATACCACTTTATATGATCACAAGAACATAATGAACATGTGCTGAAGCTACCACCCATTGACATTTTTGACATGATGGTAATCTTTGTGCTGCTCACAGTTTACTACATCCTCAAAAGACCTATGAAATATGGCTGGAGCTAAGAGACTGTGCATATCAAAGATGCATTAATGTTGGGATTAAACAGCCCATCCTAATAGATGATTGAAAGTGACATGATGCAGCAACCTTGCGAAAGGTAAGCTGGTTTGGGTCTAGGGGTGTGCAAGGGAAAAAAATCAGTTTTTTTTTTTTAATTGGGTATATTGGACCTAAAAATATCACTATTTCATCATACTCTTGAATCCCAATACCAGTATGGTATTCAGATTTGGAAAATATTCATACCCCGTCTATGGGAACCATTAAAGTCAATGGCAAGTCTATCCTGGGGTATATTCAGTGGGGAAGGGGGGAGGTTGAGGTAGAGGCACCAAATTTGCAGCATAGCTGCTGGAGCCTCTCCTCAAAAGAACCTCCACGTTTCAAAATGGGCACCCAAAGGAGGTGCTCTCATCCTCCATTGTTTCCAATGGGGGGGGGAGAATAGCAAAGCAATACAAGCTCAGCAGAATGTCTCAGAGAATCTCTGCAGTAGAAAGTGAAGTGTGTGGGGGGAGCATTTTTGCAAGGCCAGCAGCAGAACCAATGCAATGTGCCCAGCAGAACCAGTGTTACTGTGGCAGTGCCAAAACCCAACAAGACTAAGATCAAATCTGAGAATCTCTGAAATAGAAACCGGGGGGGGGGGGGCATTTCAGCAAGGATAGCAGAACCAGTGCCAACTTACTAGTGCCCAGCAGCAGAACCCAGTGCCATTAGGGCAAATGTCAGCTCAACAGGACTGATTTCAAGCACAAAATCACAATCTGAGTGAAGGGGAAGGAGGTTGCAAAGACAGCAGAACCAGTACATAGGTGGAGGGGAAGCCACAGCCCTCCCCCTTCCCTCCACCCCACTACTCTTCTCCTTAGCCTTGCCCCCAGCACCCTGCTGCATTCCCTTCCTGCCGCTCATTGTTACCCCAAGCCAAACTCCTTCTAAGTAGTACTTGTGGGGAAGGTATTATGCACCTAACTACCTGTACTGCCACCTGAACTTAACAGAGTTTGACACCTTTTTATGAACTCCCACATCCAAAAACTAGGTTTTTGTCTTTCAACCTACCCTTGTTTCAGTTTTTGTTTTCTTTGTTTGTTTTTGGGTTGGTTTTGAAAGTTTTTTTTAAAATTAGTGACTTCCTATACTGAAACCTGACTATGTTTAATAAACTATACTTGAGATAGAATAGCAAACTTTTCTAAAATTTAATGCTCTTTATTAAACTTCTCCTGAATAGATTCTATTGGAACAAACCTAATTTCCTTTATGGAAATGCAGGAGCTCCCTCCTGAAAATTGAAAAACTATAGGGTAACCTAAAGGGAAATTTGTCTAAAAGCGCCTGCCTTCAGTGAAGCTCAGAGCACCACACGCTGCTTTTTAAAAAGTTAATCTAGGCTATTATACCACTGTTTTGAAGGCATGCACAACCTTGCCTCTTTTAATATCCTCCTAGCGCTGGCCTAGTTAGGGCGGAACTAAAGCCCTATGCTGAAATTTAATTAAAAGTGTTTAAAAGTTAAACAATTCCTAAAACAGACCCTAAGTATTGTACTCAATAGCCCTTGAAACCAGAAACAGTGAACCTTGGAACACAGAACAGTGAACCTCAACACCCCCCTCCCCGCAAAAACCAGCCGTCTAGAAATTAAAGGGAAGAAATATGAGGGGGGGAACTACTGGGGGAAAAGGTGGGGGAAAGGACTTAAGATAGAAGAGAAAGCAAAAAGAACCTAAACCAAAATCCCCTACACTCACAAACAAACAAACACACACACACACATACCAGACCAAAAAAAGAAAAGCGGGGGGGAAGCAGAGGAAACAAGCAACAAACCCTCACCCCCCACTCCCAAAAAAAGAATAGAAGAAGAAAAAAACAGCAAAGGATGGTGACGGAGAGAGAATTCAAGTAAAATAGTAGATTTTTTTAAAAAACAAGCAGACCCCACACACACAAGCCCCAAAAAAGAACAAAACGGAATAAGTCAACCAAGTTTTAAACCAACTCCAAAGAACCAAAGCCAAGAAACAAAGCAGAAGGAAGGATTCCTTGGCCTCCTCACCTACCACCAGGCCCAAAAGACAACAAAACTTCCCCAAAATAACTGCAAGCTTGAATACCAGAAGGAACTAAAACCTAACCAAAGAGAACCAAAAAAAGGCTCAAGGCCTTTGGTTTCACTCCATACCCAACCTACCACCCACCAAGCCCAAAGAACAACTAACAGAAAAGTAAGAAAACTTTTTAAAAAAATGTTCAGTCAAACCAGTCGCTGTCTTCACACTTCACTCCAGGCAGGCAGGATCTGATCCAGAGTCCACAGCAGGAGTCTGGCTCAGAGCAGCAGCTGAAGCCAAAGCCAGAACACACTTTCCATACCTCTCTCAGCAATGGAGTCTAGCTCAGCCAGCCCGTTTTATGCTCTTTGTCCATGCATAGACAAATTTAAAAAAAGAACAAAATTTAGTGATTGGCTAAAGAGCAGTGTTCCCCCTAACTTGAAATCCTGTTTGCCAAATTGCCACTGCTCCTTCCCCCCCCCCCCCCCCCATCTCCTGTTCCCTGGGAAGGGGATGGGGAAAGCAAGGTAGTTACTTAGTTGGACTTCACATTTGAAGTCAACAATCTTGCAAGTTGCAAACCTGCAATGCAATTTGCAAAAGCAATGATTGCCTCTAAGGCACTACAGCTCCCCCTAAGGTGCTTTTGCCATTGGGCTGCAGTGATGACTCTTCCCCCTCCCTCCTGTTGTCCTGGAAACCAGAGCAAAAGATGGGGAAGAGCCCTGGAGGAGAGAACTGAAAGTTAACTTTGTAGCCCTTTAAACCTCTCCACCACCAGCTATTTGGTATAGCTGAATATACCCAAAAAAGCCACCCCCCAAAAAAATCAGCTTTATTTGGGATCAGCTGTACCAGTAGCCAGTCAGATTCTCTGATTTGTATTCAGCTTGGTATTTTTTTCAGCTCAGATACACCTGGATGCACACCCCTGGCTGGGTCTGGTCAGTGCCTAGACAATAGACTTCTTGAGAATCTTGTCAGTGCTACCTTGAGGTCCCTGGTGGAATAAAATTATAAATATGAAAAGCAACATAGTTGATACACAGTAATATACTATCATCTAATTCTGAGTAGTTGAATTCTAATAGTTGATATACAGTAATATACCATCATCTAATTCTGAACTGGACCAGAGTGTGGATTTAAAAATCTGCAAAATGATTCTAGTGGTGGCTGACTGGCAGTGGTGACTTTTGCAACTACAACTAACTTTTCCCTGGGAGAGGCAGGAGAGAAGAAGGGAAAGCTGAAAACTGGGGAGAGGGGGCAGATAAAGGTAGGTGGGCCGGTGGGTGGGAAAAAGAGAAGGAAGGAAAGGAAGCTATGAGGGCTGCTAGGGGAGGGATAGAGAAAATAGTGGGGGAGGGGATACAGGGGGAAATGAGATTTCTCCCCCTCAGATGCCCACTTGTTTTATTACAATATTTGAGGATTCATAGCTCCTTCAGACATTAAGTTATTCAACTCTGTTTACAGCTACTAAAATGGTTATTGTGGCATATTGGGAGAAACAACAGAATTCTGCTTCTATAAAAGACTTGTTTAATTATATCTGGAATTTAGCTTTATTAACCAAATAAACATACTACCAACAGCTGCAAAGAAATAATTCAGTGTACAGACAAGTTTTGTGAACACTGGGCTGTTGTTATTATGTAATGGGGTGATCAAGTTAACCGATAAAATATGTCGTTTCTTTTTATGAATTGCTGTAAACACCCTTTTATTTTTTTTCTTTTCCTTTGTATATGCAAGAGTCACAGTAATAAAAACCTGAGCTGCCGAATAAGTGATAAATTAACCCTTAGGCTCCAGTACTTCTGCAGCAGCCTCCCTAGATCTCCTGAAAGGAGCAATTTTCACATAGGATACTAAACAGGCTTCATTTATTGTTCCACCACATCTGTGTAAAAAATGGCTGTTTGGTTTAGGGGAGGCTTATTCTTTTTCTGCACCACATTAACGAGTTTTGAGCATGTCCATAAATAGCTTGCAAGAGGCCAAGATGTACTTTCGCTTTCCTGTGTGAAAAATGTCCTTGGACTCCAGGGGGATTAATCCAGAGAACCTGATTTGATCATTGAGTGTGCCTTTGTTTTGTCTTTGCTCAGTGCTACTATGGCCTAGGTCTCTTCCTCTGTGCCTTGCGCACAGACAAATAAGATGGTAAACCTGCTACTGGACTGCACCTCTTCAGGCTGTTGGTGTGTGTGTGGGGGGGGGGGAATCACATGTTTTCTTATGAAAAGGAGGTGCCTGGACTTCTTCCTCACATCTAGTTTTTCTGTATGCAGGACTTTTCTTCATGATAACCCATTCAGTCGTGCAGTTTCCACACACCTGCAGTCTGCACAGGGACAATCCAGGAACAGTTTTACAGCGGCTTGTGTGAATGAAGCTTAAATATGTTTCAAGTAGGGTTGCCAACCTCCAGGTGTGGGCTAGAGATCTCCCAGAATTACAGAGACTACAGAGATCGGTTCCCCTGGACAAAATGGCTGCTTTGGATGGTGGACTCTATGGCATCATACCCTGCCTTCCCCAGGCTCCACCTCCAAATCTTCAGGAATTTTCCCCACTCAGGGTTGGCGCCGCTAGTCCCCAAAGAAGAGATGTCATCACTTTGTATGCAAATGTTTCAATCTGGAGACAGCCTGAAATCCCATAGCTTCTCATCTGTTCCTTATCTTGAAATCAGCTCTCCATTGAGATTCTGGGAAACAAATTTTGGGAGGAAAATCTAGCAAGTGCCAGCATTCTTCTTAACAATGCTTAAAGGAGCTTATTTTGATGTTATTTCTCTAGTAACCTGGTGAAGATGTGGATTGAGCTTGTTGGCAGTCAGCCAGAGCACCACCTTTAATAGACCGGGATAAATAGGTTTGCGCACTGAGTTGACACATTACATGGGAGTAATAAAACAATCACAAAGACAGATTTGTTGGAGAGTAAATTTCAAGACAATCCACAGCCTATACACCAGTGGTTCTCAAATTGCAGCTTGGGACCTAAAAGATTACAACTCTCTCATTTTGGGGGGGGGGGGGGTTGTGAGGCCAGGGGAGTGGATGCAGAGCAGGTGAGTGGGGAGAGGGGCCCTGGCGGGATTGATGGCAAATCTGGGTTTGCCATGAAATACCATGGGGGCCATGAAATATTGCTTTTTGCTCAAGAATGCTGTATGTTTATAAACACTAAACCTGAAAAATAGGATAGATAACTGATAAGATTTCTGCATTTTGCGCTGGGGATGGAGAAAGTAGGGTAGAATTACTTTGCAAGCGGATCGTGAAAACTAGAATAACTGTATGTAGGTCCCACTTCAAAAGACTAACTGCTGATGTGCACTGTATTTTCTTCTGCATTTTTAACATGGTTTCATGTGAAGTATTTGAAAAGCTTCTCTTTTGTTCCAAAAGATGGGATCTGTCCTTGCTTCAGTCACTTTTTACAAGAGCCAGATTACTTCCTCCTACTTCTGGAACTTTTGTTCCAAGAGGTTGTAGCACCATTCTCTGACCATGAGGAACTATCAGCTACTATGAATTCACTTGACTCTTTAACAGAGATGCTTGTAAAAGTAATTGCTTCTTTTGCCAACATAGTTATGACCATGTTATGTGAGATGCAAATGGTATTAGAGACATTAAGGTATTCATAATTTCTTTTTCCAAAGGAAACATCCATTTGCATACATTGCCCTGTCTCTGCAGGAGTTTCGTGTATCTTGAATCCTTACTATTTGTAATCTAATTAAGTGTCTCCATTAAGGAACATTCTGCTTCTTTGTTCTGAAAGACTGAAGATACAGCTGGATCAATACTGTAGCTATATGTTGTCCCAGACACACTGGATGTGAAATATATCCAAAACAGAGAAGTGTTGGGAATAAAAGAGACGGCATAATGGTTAGATGGTAATTACCACTTAGCAAGTTAAATAACATTTCAAGCACGTATAACCTGAAGGGCTAGAAATGTCGTGGAGACTCCGAATTTTTTTTCATATCTCATGTCCTTTAATGTAAATATTTTGGAAATGTATATCTGCAAGTAGAGTGCTTGTTTCCTACTGTGGAAACCTGCTGGAAGATTTAACTTGTTCTGATGCTTGGGGGATGGGGGATAGCTGCTGCTGATCCCACTTGCTTCTCCCCCCCATCCCATTCTGCATGGCATACGGAGACAAATTTTGGGAAAGCGTTGTGGCTCAGTGGTGGAGCATCCAGAAGGTCCCTGGTTCAATCCCTGGTGTCTCCAGTTAGAAGGATCTGGTAGTAGGTAATGAGAAAAGAGCTCTGCATGAGATCCTGGAGAGCCACTGCCAGTCCAAGTATAGACAGGACTGTCCACAATGGACCCAAGGTCTGATTCAGTAGAAGGCCGCTTCATGGGCGTCCCACAGCTGTAGGGGGCATGCAGCAGAACCAAAGAGTGAACTGGACTGATCTTGGCATCGAACAAGGAAAGTATTTAAATTTCCCCTTGGCATACAAAGCATCTTTGGAAGATTTGCTGCAATATGGGAACAGCCTATGACAGGGATAGGACGTTAATATAGCCACATATCCACTAGACATCAGCGACATGGATCTGAACTTCTGTTCACCTGCGTCTGAGACCTGGGTTGAACTTACTCTTCTCCCTGAGCTTTCCTTAGGGTCTAACTACGTGTTGTGTCTTATGCATGTCTGCCACAAGGACTTTTAGTCAGGTGCCAGCTGCAAGTTCCTTGTCAGACTGGGACCGCGGCATGCAGGACAGAGGTGCTCCTGTTTCCCCTTCTGTCATTTTCCTGATCCAAACCAATCCAGGGGTCATTTTGTGCCCCACTTGGGGCTGCACGTGTGCCCCCATCAGTATGGCCCAAGGGGAGGGCAGAAAGCTTTTCTCAAAGCAGTCCCAATCCAAACTGGGACCCCTGCACAACTGATGATTCGATTCACAGCAGGAAACTCCCTTCTGATACCTGACTAAAAGCCTCTGGGCAGACTTATGTAAAGTGTGACATGTGGTTAAGCTCCATTAGATGATTCCTCAAGTCCAAAGTGTCTCCCTCCTCCCCACTTCAGAATTCGGAAACAACTCTTGCCTAAATTTACCCCCCTTTTTGTCTGTCTTGTCTTCTAGCATGTGTGGAGTGAAAGCGAGGACTGCCTGCCTTTCTTGCAGCTGGCTCAGGACTACATCTCTTCCTGTGGTAAAAAGACGCTCCACGAAATACTGGAAAAAGTCTTCAAATCGTTCAGACCTGTGAGTGATTCTTTGCCTTAAGTGTGTCAGCAGTTTGGGGTCTAGCATTCCAGACAGCCAGAATGCTTTCATTATGACTTCTCAGAAAGGCTATTTTATCTTCTAAAAGTATGTAGAGAGCTTAGTCCATGTAAATGGCTTATGCTTCCCCTCCTCCAACATCTGTATTTTCCAAACAGAGATTCCCAACTGGGACAGGAGAGAAACCAAAATGGTTCTCCACCCATAAGAGGAATGATGTGGTAGTTGATTTTTTTTCTTTTCTTTAATGCTGCAGAGAGTTTGGCCGTGTAGTAACCGTTGTGGTGGAGTCACTTCCTGGCACTGCTATTGTGGAACTTCACATATTGCTGTGTAGTGAGAGATGAGGCATACCGGGAGAGAAGGAATATGAAACAAGAGTGGTTATTTTTTTTCCTAGCCCTTGAGACGTAGGCCTATTAATCGGTTCAACATAACAGGAAAAGCATGATTGCCATTACCCCTCTTGCACAGTTCTGGTCATGTCAAACCAGGGCAGATCATGTGGGAGGGTTGATGGTGTGATTTTCTAGATTGGTGGCCTCCCCATGGAGGGAGAGGCATCCTGCCAAGGGGCGTTGTCTGCCCCCTGCCATGTGATTGTTCTTTTCATATTGGTTCTGGAGCAATGTGGCATGCAAGTACAGAGAACTGAAAATCACACTGCTCCATCAGAGATTGCTGCAAATGCTCACTTTGTGGGCATGGCTCAACTCCAGGGAATCACCCCTGAGGTCAAGGGGGGCCTTACAAGTCAAAGAGGCAAAATGTGACAGTTGATGCAGCTCTTGTCACTTTCACATTAAGCACTGGAAAATTTAGGTGTCACTGCCAAGGTCTATTGATTTTTTATTATCTTCAAAACACCACAGTTAGAACACAGAGAAACCACAAAACTGAAAGAATCAGCAGAAACTCATTCAAAATGCATCTGTATAACCTCCAGAAAATACCTGGGGGGGGGGGGGGGAAGGGTAAGTCTTGACCCAGCACTGAAAGCTCAGAGACAGGCAAATGGATATGGGGAGGGCAGTCCACAACTGGGGCACCACAGCTGCAAAGGACCATTGCTTCCTGGCTCCTCCAGAAGGTCGAGGAACACAGAAATGGGACTCAAAAGAAAAAGACTTTAACTGTTGGGCAGATATTGAAGCAGATGGTCTTGAATAACCTGGCACTTCCTTATACTTACAGGTATCCTAATTAGAATAGTGGGTCTATGTAAATATGTAGACTGTAGCATTACCATTTTAGCATCTTTCAGCACTATGTACTAAACTGTATAATATCAAGTCTTATGTTAATACTCCATGTCCTTAATTACGTGATGTTATACCATTTGGGTGGGATGCAGGAGGAGGATCCAAAAACTGCGGTGTGCCACAGCCCACGGAATACTTCTCTGTGGCCTTGAATGTTTGCAAAGAACTGGGATTGACTGTATCTTCCCATAAAATGACCAGGTTAGCTACTGTGCTAATGTGTGACTTGGTCCCTGCCACTACAAGCCTCTAACCTAATACAGCCCTTCCCCGGGTTTAAATTGATTTACCTGGCGCTACGAATATAACCCCAAAACTGCTCTTCATTGAAGAGATTGTGCCGAGTTATGCTATTTCACATTACACTTACAGTGTTATTTCTGTCTTCTTTCCCAATAGCTATTGGGGCTTCCAGATGTAGACGATGATGCATTTGAAGAATATAATGCGGACGTGGAAGAAGAGGAGGCCGAAGCCGATCACCAGCAAATGGGTGTCAGTCAGCAGTAATATTTGGAGGAAATTAAAAAGTATATTTTATCCTACCAGGTGGGGTCTTATGCTTCTGCATTAGCATTTTTTTTTAAAAGATTAGCACATCACACTGGAAAAATCCGACTCCCAAATCCAAGGTATAAAAAGATAAGAAAAAAGAAAGCAACAATATTTTTCAAAAGTCTGTGATGAGCTTTGCAAAGAAGTGGCCTGAATTTCACTCCTGCTTCAGTGAGGTTTCTGTGGCGTCGTCTTGGTAGCATTCTGCCAATGTTAACTTAGACCTAGGGTTTTGTTTTTTTTCTTGCTGACTTGTCTTTTTGTTGTTTTTATTATTATTATTATTATTATTTTTGTTTGTTTGTACAGGAGAATTAACGTTTCACTGACCTGAATGTGATTTGAATGTAGGAATTATTTGGTTGGTGTGTTAAGTACTCGCGTGCCCTTACTGAGGACCATCCATGCAGAGAATAAATGCAATCTGCACTTTCCGTTTTAGATCTCTTTCTTTTTCAAAACAAACCAAAACACCCCAAGGTTTACCAGACAATGTAGCAAATGATGAGTGTTCTGATGCAAGGGACAATCCAATTAAAACGAAGCACTTCTGAATCCTATTAGTTGCAATAGACTAATAGACTGAAGAAGGCGATTCTTCCATTGAGGTCAATGAGGCCCAGTGCGGACGTAATGCTACCAATTTCTCAGGCTGCTTCCACAGGGAGGATCTGTTCCACTCCAGCTCTTAAACTGGAGTGGGTTTTTTTGTTTTTGTTTTTTTTGAGCAGCCTCACATGTTGTCCTCCAACGTGTAATTTCTGAGCCTCTGTCCATTCTTTTTGAGAATTCTTGGAGAATAGGTGAGGTGCCAGATTGGAGGCGGGCAAATGTTGTCCCCATCTTCAAGAAGGGGGAAAAGGAGGATAACTGGGTAACTACTCACCCATCAGCTTGACGTCTATACACGGGAAAGTTTTAGAACAAATCATCCAGTGTGGATGTTCCGCTGCCACTGCCTTTGCAGCGGCAGTGAGTCCACAATGGGGAATCATTTCCATGTGGAAGCAGCCCCAAGCAAACTTAGGAGGCTAGGAGCATTCCATATACTCCCTCTCTTCTCTCCCATGTGAATCCTGTTTTCCTTTCCGTGGTTTGGTTTAATAGTGATGTAATAGTGACAGCGACATTTGTGCTGATCCAGGTTAGAAGTTGGCGAACCATGACCCTGGTTACCAAAAGCCATAGACAGTGCCAGAGCAGGAGTCATGCTGCTCCATGGTAAAGGCTAACATAGGAAGGGAGAAGGAAATGTATAGGAGGGGCAGAGGCCCAGCAATTGTGTCTCCTGTACAGCCTCTTTCTCCTGACCATCATGAGAAGATCAGGAATGTTCAGCCTGGAGTGGTAATTTAAAAGTACTTGACTCTGACTGATGCACACCCAAGCACGCTCATTCCTTTAGCAGTGACAGGGTCAGCAGAAGTGTTTGAAAAGATTGAACAAAACTAATTGCATTAGATTTAGGGAGAATTCCATGCAACACCTTTCAGTACCAATCAAATTCTATTTGAATAGTAAGAACACTCAGTATTTATGTAGTGCTTTTTGTATTTAATTTACAGATACTGGGCAGAATAGATCCCTATACCGCATTTTGATTACACGTCAAACAATCTTGTTGCCAGCAAATGTAGTAGGATCCAATGCTGTGTTAACAGAAAATGGAATAGATAGAACAGCTGAACACAGTGACACAAATCCATTTTCATTTGTGCAAGAGGTAAACGGTCCTGGCTGTTACCGGTTTGGCTTATGGCCTCTTGGTTCTCGATGGCAGTATGCAAAGAGCGTCCCAGAGATTCTTTTGAACATGCTTTCTGGAAATGTTGCCCACACCCAAGTGTGAAGTCGCTTTGAATCCCTAGGGGAGGCTTGCAAAAAGTTATCAGCCAGTCTGCCATTCTCCACTGCCCTGTTACTTTGCGCAAAATGACGGTGGCACGCTCCCTCGTCAGAGCAGGGGCCTGTCGTCCTTGTGGAGGGAGTGGCACTCTTCATTTGAGAGGGGCTGTTATTGCTTGGGAGATGGAGTGGCCATCACGAGTCGGACAGGATCAGTCACTGCCGCTTCTGATCAGAGTTAGGTAGTTGACTTCTGGTGGGAGCGACGCTGGGAAATAACAGACTGACTTCTCTCTTGTCAGGCCGCTTGGGTCTCTGGGCTGGTGGTCTAGAGGCCATTTACCATACAAGCGGTACCCTTCTTGGGTAGTTGCCCTCCGCAATCAGGCTGGTGGTCCTGATGCCACCTAACAGCAAGGGCTTCACAGTAATAGAGCACAGGTGCTTACATACGAAATGCAACACTGAAATGGCAGGTGGTAATATCACTTCGAGATTTAAGAGTGGTACAGGGTGCAGCAGTGCACTTGCACTTTGATCAGACTTCGGTAGGGCTGCCGGTTTGGTGTAGTGGTTAGGAGCGTGGACTCTAAACTGGGAGAACCGGGTTTGCTCCCCCACTTCTCCACATGCAGCTGCTGGTGTGACCTTGGGCCAGTCACAAGTTCTCTCAGAGCTGTTCTCTCAAGAGCTGTTCTCAGTCAGAGCTCTCTCAGCCCCACCTACCTCACAGGGTGTCTGTTGTGGGCAGGAGAAGGGGAGGAGATTGTAAGCCGCTCTGAGACTCCGAGTGAAGGGTGAGGTATAAATACAGTCTCCTCCTTTTTCACATTACAGTTGACCACCCCATCCGTGAATTTAACAGTGCAGTCCTAAACAAAGTTATACACTTCTAAGTCCCATTGAATTCAGTGGACTTAGAAAAGTTGTAACTCTGCTTAGGATGGTGCTACCACTGCCAGTCTCCTCCGTTTTTCCAGGTCTAAGGACTCACCCCGGGTGCCTGAGAGAAGCGAACCAAACTGACTGTTTCTTCTGACCTATGAAAGAAGAAGAAAAAGCTCTTTTGGATTCAGTCTTTTTCCCCACAAAAAAAATTATGACTTTTTGAAAAACCAGGCAACATGAAGGCCTGAAATTTGAAAGCTTTTTAATAAAGGCCCTATAGATTTCATAAAACAAAGAAATAGTACTGTCAGGTATCCCTGTACTAACCAGTACTGATTCCTGTGAAACACTTCTGAACAGTATTTCCATTTGAATCTTACCTTTGCTGGAAATGGCATCTTAAAATCGAACCTCTTCTTCGGAACTTAATGGTGCTCAGAGACCCGACTGGCTACGCATGGGGATGTACACATATAAATATCTGCAATACCGTAAAAACCTGGGATTTCAGAAGTCCCCCAAATGAAACAAAAATTCTATAGGGATGCAGTCACATGTGCCCCCATATGGACCAATGACATAAAACTGTTGGTTCGTTGTAGAACTGTGTGTTCTGACAGGCTTTTTGCTTATCACCATAAATGCAATGGAGAGTTTTTCATTCCTCCTCTATTCATTTCCCATGCTTATGCTTCATTTCCATGCACTAAAGCAGGTTAAATGCTAATGATTTTAAATAGTGGACAGAGCTAGCGTGGGGAGGTGAGGGGGTGGGAGGTTTCCTTATAGCTTGATCCATTAACTAGTGAAGCAATGTAAATGTCTCCCGTATGTCATCTGCTTCATGTTGAAAGAAGTCCATATGTGAAGTTACCGTTTATCTGCATTTCTCATGTTCCTTGAACTGTGCAAGACATTTAAGGAAGTGGATGTGACCAGTGCATCACCATCCTGCTGACATTCTTACTCAGACAACAAAACTAGAGCCAGGTGCATCCTTGCTGAGTTTTGTATATTTGTTTATTAGATTTTTTTAGTCACCACTCACCCAAAGGGTGTCGCAGTGACTTACAGCGTTAAAACCAATAAGGTAAAAACAGCATAAAACAAATAGCAAATATAAAATATTAACATTAAAATATTAAAGCATTAAAATATTAAAATATTGAGATATGTGGCTATCACCATATATCTGGTTTTGTATGTTGTCTGAATTAGCCCCTAATGGAGATGACAGGTAGAGTCATTCTTCTGAAATCACTGCAAGGGTCTGGCGGGACAGATCTGTGGGTTCCACCAAACACTGGCTGTAAACTGAGTTGCAGCAGCCACTTACTGGTCGCCACCATGCAGTGAGTGATGGACCATTGCCTTGTGCTAACAGCCATGCTGGCCCAAATTAATGGTCCTTCTGCCTCTGCTTCCCATCCGCCAACTGTGAATCCAGGTTCTTCAGAGAGCTTCACAGATACTGACAGGTTTGGGCTGGAGTTCCTGTTACCCTGTGTTGTTGGTGGAGAAGACCTGTTCTTTGTTGGCATACTTCTTGGAAGCACAAGAGCCCAGTCCTGTATGGGACCTGGCAAATCCTATTTTGAGAGGAAGAGAAGGCGTGCAAGAGGTGAACTTTTTGAAGAACAAGCTTCAGATGATTAGTATGGCGTACTGAGCTGTGCTCCTGTGTGCTGTTTATTGCAACGCTGATTCCACAATAGTTACATTACTTTCATGCTCTTCCTTACAGGAATTTATTTGCTTTCCCCACTAACCATACTGAACGTTGAGAAGCTGTCTGATGCCCCTGCCACTGATTTTCTCCATGTTCATGCTATTTGAAAGGAGCCTTTTAGCCATGGAGGCCTGTCTAGGTGGACAGAACATACTGGTCTCATCCTTGCTATTGTCTTAGTACTAAAGTCTCTGTATGACAGAAAACAGCATCTTCGTCCAGTACTTTGTGTTTCTGCATTTGTTTAGGACTCATTTCTCAGAGACCGGGGCTCCAGAGCCTGCACTTCCTGTAGGAGTATTTCCCGTCTAGACAAAGCATTTAAAGTGAAAAATAACAAAAATCCATGAAGACTGCAGCATTGCTACTGGGCAGATCCTATAGCAGGGCCTTCCCTGGAGTACCTTTGCATTGATAAGACCAGTAAAGAGCCAGGTGTCCAAAATTACCAGCAGTACAGAAACAGGCAATTTGACTGCAACTGTGTTGGTTCCTGTGTGTAAAGACTGTTGCCTCCTGTGACGTTCTAAGTCGTGCTGCACTGTATTAGTGTCGGTGGCATTTTGATGATCTCTGAACATAAGCATCTGGCAGTATCAGACCAGTGGTCCATCTAATCCAGCATCCTGTCTCACAGCAGCCAACCAGTTTCTCTGGACAGCTAACAACAGGGCATAGAGGCCGAGACCTTTCCCTGATGTTGCCTCCTGGCTCCGGGATTCAGAGGATTAGTGCCTCCAAATGTGGAGATTCCCCTCAGTCAGCATGGCTAGTAGCAACTGGTAGACTTATCCTTCATGAATCTGTCTAATCCCCCTTTAAAGCTGTTTATTCCCTTGGCCATCTCTACATCCTCTGGCAGCGAATTCCACATTTTAATCACTCTGTATAAAGTAGTTCTTTTGTCCAACCCACTGCCCATCAGATTCATTGGATGCCCTTGAGGTCTAGTATTTTGGGAGAGGGAGAAAAAGTTCTCTTTGTCAACTCTCTCCACCCTAGGCATAATTCTATAAATCTCTATCATATCTCCCTTTTAGTTGTCTCTAAACTGAAAAGTCCCAGACTCTTCAGCCTTTCGTCATAGGGCAGGTGCTCTAACCCCCTAATCCTCTTGGTTGCCCTCCTCTGTACTTTTTCCAGCTTTGCAATGTCCTTCTGGAGATACAGTGATCAGAACTGTACACACTATTCCAAATGAGGCTGCACGATAGATCTATACAGGGGCATTGCAACATTGGCCGTTGTATTCTCAATCCCTTTTCTAATAATCCCTAACGTAGAGTTTGCCTCTTTCACTGCTGCAGCACACTGAGCTGACTCTGTCATTGAGCTATCCACTATGACCCCAAGATCTTTTTCCCTCCCAGTCTCAAGAAGTTCAGACCCCATTCGCCTATAAAGTTGGGGGGGGGTTTGTCCTAATGTGCATCACCTTACACTTACCAACACTGAACTTCATCTGCCACATTGTCACCGACTTATCCAGTTTGTGGAGGTCATCTTGGAGCTCTGCACAGTCAGCCTTGGTTTTCACCATCCTGAATAATTTTGTCATCTGCAAACTTGGCCACTGCACTACTCCACCCCTAGTTCCAGATCATTTATGGATAAATTAAATAAAATGACTCAGGATCCCTTGAGCATTCATGCAAGATGTCTTCAGCTAACAAGCTGCACATTATACACTATACTGGCTAGCCTTCCAGCAGCACAGAAGGTCTGCCACCTTTTGTGAACTTGCACTCCTATGACTTGTGTTGATTGATAATTGCCCCCATAGTGTGAGTGGATCTTGTTGATGGGATCCAACCCAATGGCACAAAAGCTGGCGTGGCTCAGCAGCGGGCAGTCCTGTGCACATTCCCCTCTCCTGTGGTAGTGCTCAGACACCCTCCTCCTTTGTATTGCTCCTGGTGGGCCCCCAGGGAGGGGCAGGACCCCTGTGGAGTATTAAGCCATAGCATCCACTTTCCAAAGCAGCCATTTTCTCCAGAGGAATGGATCTCTGTCACCTGGAGATTTCTAATCCTGGGCGATGTCCAGGCCTCACCTATAGGAGACCGTGGGGGGGGGGGACCATGTGTAGAATTTGGATCTAAACCATAATCATGGACATTTTGCTAGTTTTTTTATTGGCTAGAATTTCAGCGGGGTAACTGCATTAGCCCCCCACTTTAAAGTCTAGCAGTTTTCTTCCAGCATAAGCTTACCTGGACTGGAGCCCACTCCTTCAGACACTGTGAATGAATCTTCATTTTGCATTGATTTTGAGTAGGAGGTCTGTGGGCAAAGAACAAACAGTGGGATCAAGGGCTCCTCCGAGGGACACCAAGCATATTACAGGTGTTAACTAGTTCAGCATAGCTATTGGAAGGTCTCTTGTCTAGATTTCTGACATTTCTCGATGGTAACACGGATGCAGGCAATGAAACATCAAAGACCCACATTGCGTATTACAGCAGTCTCCTGACAGTCCGTCTGCCTGCCCACATCTCATCAGCCTGCCTTTGGCATGACAACAGGGTTGCATCAGTTAGCTCCAAACTATATTGAGTGTGAAGATGTGATGGGCTTATTACGAAGGGCTGCTTCCCTCCCCCCTGATATGGATAGGCTGAAGATTTTTTGTTTTGTTTTTAAATTCTTAAGTAAACTCTGGTTATTTCACAAGAACATCGAATGAAACACAAACCTGACCTTTGCACATAATTGTGCCTGGGTTTGGGGGCTGTACTAGAAAGAATGGTGTTGTGTTTCCTTGCAAAGGCTAGCCTTGCCCTTTGCCTCACCTTTCTGTCTCTGTCTTTCCAGTCTTCTTCTTCGTTTGCCTCTGTTTTGCAGGTGGTCTGCCTTGCATTTTGAACACCGCAGATAGAAAACAAGGCAGCCAAATCGCCACCAGCACCTTTTGACTAAAAAACCTGTTCTCCTTTGCTGGGAAGATTCAGACTGGTACTGTTTTCTTACAGTCACTGGAATAACAAGCTTAGTTTATGTGGTTACCATCTGTTTGGGTTTAATTCCAGGAGGGGGTGAACGTAGTGAAGGAAATAAATATGTCAGAATTGGAGATTGCTGTATTCTTATTTGTGGAATGCTGAGAGTAATTAACCTGCCGTTACTTTCCATCCATCTCCTCTCAAGTGTGGAAGGGACCTTACAGCATCTTCTTTGAAGTGGGGTGATTGGCTGTGTAGAGTTATCTCCCCTGTCCCCAGACCAGAGAAGTACATTCCAATCTATCATTCAAAATTACATTACGTTCTACTGTTCATTATGTTACACTACAATCTACTATTCTAATATATCATTCCACATAAGAAATAAAATAAAGAGGATGTATGACCCTTCTGGGGGATTGATGAGAATATAGATGTAAGGACTAAATGAGGTTAGCGTATGTAGAGAGATGAAACCAATATCCCTGTTAAGTCCTGGGGGTTCTATTGTTCTTAGTGTTGTAATAACTTGCAACTCAGCAATTTCCCTTTCTAGTCTGTTCCTGAAGTTCCTTTGCAATAAAACAGCTACTTTGCTTATCTTCAGCATTGCAGCCATTCTTTGGACCAGAGGTGCTTTTGTGTACCTTCCACATACTTCACTGGGACAAGGAAGGAAGTTTCCTGGTTGACTTTCTGAATGTATAGCAGAGGCTCTTCCATTGAGGCACTGCCTCTCCCCTACCTCTGGACTATACCACAAAGTGAGCAAGCAAGATGTATAAGACTCAGTTGGCAAATGTACAAGGGATGGACATCTGCCAGCATGGACCACTAGCCAGAAGAATGCTTCAGTGCACCAAAAGGCAATTCATTTTGCACTGAGTCACCACATTTTGGCCATTTGCTATGGTGAGGGTGGGTCAGGGGTCATATCTGGGGACACATGCCTTTATACTCTTAAAATGGATCAGGAATGGTGGCTGTGATGGATTGCAAAGAAAAGCAGGCTTTTAAAAATGCTTGTGTTCAAGAGAGTTCAAGAGTTAATCTTCCCTGGAGAGAAGGACTAATGTGATTGGCTGCTCTACTCACTCTCTGATTGGCCAGCATCAGCTTAGAGAGAAAATAAAACAGATGATCTGGAGGAGAACAAGTCATTCACCTTTTGATCTTTGTCTGAAATTTAACATCTGGATCAGTAGCCAAAACTTCTGAGGGAAGAGACTTTGGGAGTCAGTGATTTCCATCAGGGAATAGTCAGAAAACTACTTCTATAGAGAGAAGAATACAGACCCCATTGTCTAAAATATATTAGAACTACTCTGATAGAGAATTTAGATTCTCAGTCAGGAAAGCTACAAAACAGTTTTATACAGACAAAAGATACTGGAGAAGGATTTGGCAGAAGGTCCAGATAGTTAGAGGGAACCCCCAGACAAGCCAAATAGTAAAAGGTGGTATTGCTTCATAGGGACAAGGAGAATAACTTCCCGCCAGTGAAAGGGGTTGAGACGAGAACCCTGGTCTGTGATAGAGAAGCTAAGACACCTCAGGAATTAGTGAAAAGCTGTAATATCTAAAGGGAAAACCTAGAACTCTGAAGGGAGAAATCTAGAAACTATAAGCAAACGCTATTCTCCAGAAAACAGTATTAAGAACCTGTGTTAGTGCTGAAATATACTAAACAAAGTACCTCTTAAAGAAAGAACTAGAAAACCTTGAAACCAAATTACAACTACATTGTGCTGTATCATCTAAAAATTCAAATCTATATATAGTATGAAGGTTTACCTCAGCCTTTCTAAACCTTGACAGTCTCCTATTTTTTTATTTAACTTATATCCTACCCTATCCTACAAATGGACTCAGACTGGCTCACAACATAATAAAAACAATAAACCCCAAGATATAAAAACAGTTTAAAAATTAAACAATTTAAACAAGATGGCATTAAACACAAGTAATCCATCATCTCTTGTGATATTTTAACAGGCGATGGTAGGTGGCCTGATTTATAATAGTTTTTGATCAGATGGTGGGAGGTACCTAAAATATATATTCCTTGCCTGTTCAATAAAATATTATTTCTGTTTTGAAAGTTGCTTTGCCTCAAGTGCCATTTCAGTAAGGGTTTAAATATAAGACAAGACAACTCCTGTATTTTCCCTTAAGTTCCTGTGCTGGGTCAGAACCTAAACTAATATCTGGAGCAGGGTGGGACAGTTAAAGCTTATACAATAAAGAAGAAATACATGCTACTGAAGGGTGGCTCAGTCACAGAGGGGAACTAAATATATATTTTTGATGGGGAAACCTGCTTGTAATAGTCAAGAGTCCATCATAGCTGCACACCCAGCTCTCTCATTCTGGCTCACATTGGATCATTTTGCACATTTGTAACACCTTGCTTCAAGAAGAATTCCAAAGCAATGCCATCTGTTCAATTTGTAAACAGCCACATTTTTTAAAGGCCCTGTACAAACAGGGAGCCTCTGTTCAGAAGCAAAATTCTCTCGCAGTCAGTCATAAGCAATTCACGGGCTGTGTTCAAGTAATTCCAGGAAGGAATTCCTGGTGTGCACTTGGACTGAACTCCCACACCCAGAGCAGATTGCTGGGTCAATGTGACTGGCCCGACTCCAGCAAGCTGTGTGCAGAATTTCACCCTATTCCCATTGCTTCCAAATGGAAGCCACAAGGGGGCAATGAAGAATTTGGTGCTGACTCTATTTCCACAGGAGCCACTGCACTAAGAATTTCTTCTTTTATGCTGGTGTCTCTAGCTCTCTGAACCTCTCTTGCTTTTCTCCCTATTAAAACAGCAGAGAGACTAGTAGTAAAAGTGATACCATCTAAGGCTGGACTGGCTGTTCTCTGGGGAGAGGAAGAGCTGTTTTTTTCCTTAATTTTTTAGAAACAGATGTGTGCAAACTCTTTGGCATGGGGAGAGCCACAGTTCCTAAAATGCACTACTGTGAGCCAAACTCAATGTGGCAGGGTCCTCGTGGCCACCAAGAGAATACTGCAGCCATTGAATATATTTTAAAATGCTGTGAGGTGCAGTGTGGTGCTCCTCCCCCCCCCCCCCATGTGCTTTTTAAGTGCTGATAAAGCCTATGGGGGGCACACTATGGCTTTTTTGGCACTTGAAAAGACACTGGGGAGGGAACAAGAGCGTGGCACTGCACCCTCACGGTATTTTAAAATGTCTTTAAAATGGCTGTGGCATCCTCATGGTGGCCACAAGGATGCCACTGTAACATGAGATTCCCTCCTGCATCCAATCAGAGACCCTGAACTGACACTTTCCAGGGCTCTGCCTTCATAAAAAATGCTCAGCAACAGAGATTTCCTAGAGTTATTTCATTAAAGGCTGATTAGGTAAAGGTAAAGGTTTTCCTTGCTTGAAAGCCAGTTGAATCTGACTCTAGGCAACAGTGCTCATCTCCATTTCCAAGCTGAAGAGCCAGCGCTGTCCGAAGACTTTCCATAGTTATGTGGCAGGCATGATTAGATGCTGAGGCGCACGGAACACTGTTACCTTCCCACCGAAGCAGTACCTATTTATCTACTTGCAATTTCTTGCTTTCGGACTGCTAGGTTGGCAGGAGCTGGGGCCAGAGACGGGAGCTCACTCTGTCACGTGGCACTAGGGTCCCAAACTGCCGAACTACAGACTTTCCAGTCTGCAACTCAGTCTCTTAACCTCTAAGGCCAATTAGCAATCTTTAATTCTGATAATACAAAAGAATAAGGGGCTGAGTTCGGTTCTTTGAATGTAACCAGCAAACCAGACAGATCAACTGCAATTACCTTTTATTGAGATAAGGAGTTAGTTTCTTTAGTGAGCTGGACGGAACAGAATACAAGCATGGGAAAGTTAACCCTACGATTGCTGTGAAAATAAGTGCTAAAATTATCAAAGAACCTAGTATTGCTTTTTAGCAAGTAGTAGTTTTAAAAGCAAATCAGTTCTCCACTGTTTGTCTCACTGCTTTTAGGGATAATCAGATAGCCCTAGTTACCCACCAGGTAATCTCACCTGTTATTCTGAGTCTTCCATCCCAAGAAATCTGATTTACTTGTTATAGGACTGCATATTTATAGAAAAATATCAGTTCTTATCTCTAACACTTGTCTATCATGATCATGTGATTTAAAGAAGTGTTTGGTTCATAACTAATAAGAGATAAGCAACATTAGTACTGATTAGCTAGCATAGTCATGTGATAATATCTAGATTACTGATTGGTTCTTAACTAGATAAGCAACATATGAACCAGGGCTATTTTGGGGCAGGAATGCACAGGAACAGAGTTCCGGCTGGCTTCTGAGTTGGCCACACCTGCAGCCTTCCCCCCCCCTCGGGCTCCCCAGGTACCTCGCAAGCCACGGGGCACCTGGGGAAAGCCAGTCCTGGGAGGGAGCTGCGCTGTTGGGGTGTGGCCTAATATGCTAATGAGTTTCTGCTGTTGGGTGTGGCCTGTCATGCTAATGAGTTCCTGCTTGCCTTTTTCTATAAAAAAGCCCTGATATGAACTAATCTGCAGGTGCATCTGAGATACATCTGGTAAAGCAAGATAAGAAGGCCAATCTCAACCTTTAGCCTACTTTTTTCTGTAACTAGTACAACTAACTGTCTAAGGTGAAAACACTTGAAGCAAACAGAATTTATGGACAGTTAAAAGTGCTTGAGCTCTTGACTGATTTCAAACTCAGCAAGAAAAGCTTAGTGGTATCATGGCTACATTGTCATATTTAATGAGGCCCTATAAAAGACTCACACTGTCCAAGATGACCCAGACTAGCCTGAACTCGTCAGATCTTGGAAGCTAAGCAGGGCTGGCCCTAGATGGCCCATCTAAGAACTACTTGCATGGGGGACAGCCAAGAAAGACTGGGATTGCTACATGGAGGCAAGCAACGGCAAACCATCCCTGTTCATTTCGTACCTTGGAAACCCTGCGGGGTTGCCATAAGTCAGCTGCAACTTGGCACTTTCCACCACCAAGGAGATTTACACACTCAGCGTGAAGCACTGGTCAATTTCAACTAAGGGCTGATTTGCAGTGCCGACCCCCTGTGCGTCAGCAGCAGTCCCAAGCTGCCCGTGCTCCTGACTGTACACAGAGATGTCTGGATTCAGTAGCGGTGGCAGGCAGTGATTGTACAATCACGACAGTTTTTTTAAAAAGACAGTGATCACAGGAACTGCTGCAACTGTATTCATAGATCACGCTTCCCAGATTAACCCATACATGCACATCCACTGTTGTGTTTTCTCTCAATTACAGGACTTTTGAAGACCAGCAATGGAATGTGTAAACTGATTCCACTGAAAAGCACTCATTTCATTTGAGGAGACAGGAAAGGTGTGATTGCTGGGCTGTCACTAGGATGGCCCATTTGTACACACCACTGCCTTTCCTGATGCCGTAGCCAAGTGACGCTCATGCAGGTGTAAACGAGATCTAACTGAGGCGTGCTCTGAAAACGGCTCAGGGCTGCTTTTTGTGAACTGACCCTCTGAGAGACCGAGAGACTCATTTGTGGTTTGCAGGGCAAAAACCTGCCATTTAAAACAGAACCAGCCAGATGCTCTCAAATGTATCGTGTAATTGCGTTGAGACAAGACATATGTGACAGGTGCCTGTTGTACATTATAAGAAAGGGTCTGTTTCGATTCCTCTGGCTGTCATTGTGAGTCTTGTTGCACTCCATCAGCTATCCTTGTATTTTAAACAAAATGCCAGGTCTCATCTGCAATGGGCCACAAACACAGGAGCCAGACAGCAACCAGAAATTTAATTCTGGCAACCATGTGGCTGGTGCCTGACAGAACAGAGTTCTTTTTAAGCAGCATTTATAATGCAAGTGGTCATCTGGCCTCCCCCCATCTATATATCTAAGGCTTGTATTTTAGATGTTTTTACAATGATTGTAAATTGCCCAGAGCCTGCTTGCAGGGTGGGCGAGTCAAAAATGTAAGATGATGATGATGATGATAGGAATGGCATTTTTTATGCTGCAAAAAAAATGATGGAGGTGGCTGTTGCCAAATGGGGTGCTCTTTAGAGACATGAAGGCGATGCCTTCTTCTAAAGTGCTTCCCTCTCTGATGAGATGGAGGAAAGCCAGGACTGGCTCATTGCTCTGAAAACGAGATACTGCAGAGCAGAAGCAATGTGGGGATCAGCTCTCTTTCTAAAACACAGCCATTTGCCAGTCAAAACCCATGTTGTTTGTTTGTGTGTGTGTGTTCTGTTGTCTTACTAGAAAAGCTGACATGGATTACCTGTCCCAAAAAGTTTCTTTTTTTAACCCTGTCTGTACTGCCTTCTTCCAACAGCTTCTTATAAAATCTGAAAATAAACTTGCCATTAAAGAGCTTACCAAAACGTTCCGTGGTGTCATCATCCTCACCCCAACGGTTAATTGTGGGGAAAAACCAACACTGGTTGTATTCTACCAATTCACTCCGCCAAGCCTGAAGCCTTTGATGGGAGTTTGCAAGTTCATCCTTCAGTCATGACAGAGTCAATATGTTTCTGTATGCATGTTTATGTTAGCTATTTAGCTTAGGGCCAATTAGATCTTACACACGTAGTTTCCACTAGGTATGTGTTTAGGTATGTCCACAGGTAGTGGTGGTGGGGACTGTTGGGAAATTTTATCTCCTCTGTTCTCCTGCACATGAGGTTTAGCATCCAAACACTTGACATGCAACTTAGAACTAGTTAGGATGTTTGTTATTTTGCTTCCAAATGTAACCCTTTTTCCTCCTTGATATAGTAAGGTATTTTCCCCTTAAACTAATACACATGTGTGGCTGCCTTCATTCATTCATTCATTCATTCATTCATTCATTCATTCATTCATTCATTCATTCATTCATCTATTTATATTCCGCCCTACCCCATGAGCAGATTCAGGGTGGCTCACAACCAGTGTTCCTTCTAAGCTGAGTTAGTGTGAGCTAGCTCACCGATTTTTAGCCTCCAGCTCACACATTTTTGTCTCAGCTCAGGAAGGATGGCCTGGGGTAGTTTTCGCCAACATTACCTTTTGTACCTTCCGTCTCCTTCTTTGTAAACTGTACTGCTGTTAACTTTAAAACTTAATAAATTTTTTTTTTTTTAAAAAAAGGAAGGATGGCTCCAGAGCAAACTAATTTATGCAGTAGCCAAATCGCTCACTCACAATTTTAATGCCAGTAGCTCACAAAGTAGATTTTTTGCTCGCAAGACTCCATGCCTTAGAGGGAACAGTCACAATGTATCACAATACAGCAGCAGTTTAAAACATTAACTAATCATTAAGAAGTAAAATGTTAAATAAGTAAAAACATTAAATAATCCAAACAATGATCTGAGTCCCCTAAACGACAGTTCAGCAAATGATACTCTGCCTGCTATGCTGCTGAATATTCCACCCGCCTTCCACCAGTTTAAGCCAGTTTGGTGTGGTGGTTAAGTGCACGGACTCTAATCTGGAAGCACCGGGTTTGATTCCCCACTCCTCCACTTTCCCCTGCTGGATGACCTTGGGCAAGCCATAGCTCTGTACCAGCTGTTCTCTCAAGGACAGCTTGGGAAAGAGCTCTCTCAGCCCCACCCATCTCACTGGATGTCTGTTGTGGGGAGGGGAAGGGAAAGGAGTTTGTAAGCCGCTCTGAGACTCCAAGTGAAGGATGGGATATAAATCCAATCTCTTCTTCTTCTTCTTCTTCTTCTTCTTCTTCTTCTTCTTCTGGAGCCTTCCCCCAGTGGAGGAGCAGAGACAGTTCTTCCACTGGAAGAGGAGACACTTCCATCAGAGGAAGGCTCCTCAGTCCAGAAGAAGGCATCTTGGCTGAATGGGATGGTGGGACACAAACCACTAAATACAGGAGAAAGCAAAGAATACTTCAGACAACCAGAGATCATCTCTGTGCAGAAAAAAGTGTCTAAGCAAGCACACTAGCACTTATGAAGTGAGGGTGCAGTGTTTATTTATTTGTTGAAATTTATATCCCGCCCTCCTCGCCATACGGCAGGCTCAGGGCAGCTAACAACAAGCCAAAATGGCAACAATATAATTTCTTAAAATAATTAAGAACATATTAAGCAAACATTAAAACATATTAAGAACATATAGATGGCGTATCTTCCGTTAAGGGTATCAAAGGAGCGCCCAGATGTCCCCATCATATCTGGTCACACACTGGCGGATGGAACTAATTTAGTAAGGTTTAGTAAGGTTGCCAGCCTCCAAGTGGTGGCTGGAGATCTGTTCTCTAGGCAACAGAGATCAGTTCACCTGAAGAAAATGGCCGCTTTGGAAGGTGGACTCTATGACATCATACCCCACTGAAGTCCCTCACCTCCCCAGCCCCTGCCCTCCTCAGGCTCCACCGCCAAAATCTCCAGATATTTCAAAACCCAGAGCTGGCAACCCTATTTTTATTCTACTTTGTACAGGTTTCTTTAAGTGTATTATTTATTTGTTTGCTGTACTGCTTTGCTGCATTTCTGTTAGTGCACTGAACATGGTTCACAATTTAAAATAGTGAAAAGATTTAGAAGTCAGAACAACATAATAGCTTAATTCCTCCAGGCTGTTGGTAGTCTCTTCAGAAGTGTCCTGGCCTAGAGTTCTCCAGCCTTCCTCTCAGGGCACATAAGTCTCTCTCTCTCTCTCTCTCTCTCTCTCTCTCAGGAGCTCTGTGGCCTTTAATAAGCCACAGTCCAGCTAGGAGAGGGTGAGAGTTGCGAGCCCAGGTTGGAAAATTTCTGGAGATTTAGGGGTGGAGCCTGTGGTTTGGGGCGGGACCTCAACAGGGCATAATACCATAGAGTCCACTCTCCAAAGCAGCCATTTTCTCCAGGGAAAATTATTTATGTTGGCTGGAGATCAGTTGTAATTCCAGGAGATCTCCAGGCCCCACCTGGATGTTGGCAGCCCTATCAGAGGGCTGAGTGGGTGAAATATACTGAGTTCAGATGTGTAGAGTGATCAGCTCATAGTTTATTTAGTGACTTACAGCAAGGAGGAGAAGAAGAAGACTGAAAATGCCTGACCTGAGCCGGGCATTTATGCCTGCAAAAGGTTACACCCTAAACACACCCCACTCCCAATGATAGGCTATTTACATTGCATGGTTATTCTATTGGTTTGCTCTAGGATCCTTGTTTCCTTATTGGTCCATTTTAGGATCCTAGAGATCCATTGTTATGCATCCCAAGCTCAGTCTTAGGAGCCTTGTTTCCCTATTGGTCCATTCTAGGATCCTAGCGATCCATTGTTATGCATCCCAAGCTCAGTCCTCTTGCGAGTGGTTCAGGCTCACTACATAACAGTGGGGGGAATGGAAACTGGAGGGGTACAGTACCAAGATTACCTGAAAGACGTTTCTAGGTACACTGTTGACAGGTTCATAAACTTTGAACTACCTCACTGTGATTATTATACTATGAAAAAAAGCAGTGAAGAGTTATGATAGCTTAAACTTGTGAACAATTTTATTGTGGCCAAGGTTTTGGACCAACAAGGCCACCTTGTCAGATGCCTGAAACATTATCCTCTGTTGGCAAGTATGCATTCATATCTGCATATACATGAGTACGGTACAAAGAAACAACCTTTGTAACCAGTTAGTCTGAAAAGCCCACTAGGCAAGAAAGAGTCGTGTTATATGAGTGGCATTGCTAAAAGTTTACGCTGCAGTAAACTTGTTCGGTCTTTAAGGTGTCACGGAAAACCCCTGGTTTTTGTTAAAACAGCAGGGCTCCTCCTTTTGTGAGTTTTGCGGCTGAATTTCTTATTGACCTCTAGAGGTCACTATAACCTACATTTTCCAGAGACCCTGGATGTCCTTGGCACTAGTTATTAAATGTATGACCTTATCCGTTGCAGTCCCTGTCAAGCCTGCTGGGACTTCACTGCGCTTCTGTTTCTGCCCAGTATGGATGGCCCAGACTGCAGCACATGAATCAGTGCACGGGTACAAAGTAATCTGGAGAAGCACAAACTCTCCTTGGATTTCCCCCACTCTTACTGTGCCTTAGTCACACAGTTATCATAGGCATCAGACATGACTGGAATGCACACAGTGCTGGGGAGAGCAGCAGAATGCTGAACCAGAGCCAAGGGGGTTGTAGTGGATGGGGACCAAGGATATATATTTATTCATTTATTCAGGGGTCATTTCGTAGAAAAAGAGGTGCAGGAGCTCATTAGCATAACTCATTAGCATAACTTATTTGCATATGCTACACCACCTGACATCACTGGAAGTATGTCAGAAGGCAAGAAAGAAGAGAGAGAGAGAGAGAGAGAAAGAGAGAGAGAGAGAGAGAGAGAGAGAGAGAGCGCGCTGGCAGAGAGGGGACAGCTACTAATCCAAGCCCCAGAAATACCACTATTCTGGGAGGATAGCTTCAGTGGTGGCTGAAGCCTTCAGAAGGCTGATCGGAGGAACAAGGCCCTTTCCAGGGGGTGGGGTCATTTTGCTGCAGCCATGACACAAGCAGGCATTCCAACTACCGGAGCTGCGCTCCCCCGAACTCCAGCTCAAAATGACCCCTGCATTTGTTTATTTATTTGCACTATTTATAGTCTGCCTTTCTCACTTGGACTCAAGGCGGGTTGCAGGGACCCATTGTACGGCAATGTGGAGCTGCATAATAATAATAAAGCAGTAAAATGACAATGATATTTTAAAATAACATTGAAACAAAGGCTTGAAGATGGCTCCAGAGCAAACTGATTTATGCAGTAGCCAAATTGCTTGCTCACAACTTTAATGCCAGTAGCTCACAAAGTAGAATTTTTGCTCACAAGACTCCACAGCTTAGAGGGAGCACTGCTTGCAAGGGTCTCTTGGTGGCCACTTGGCTCTTATTCGAAGTGCTGCAAGGTGGAGGAAGACAATGACCAGTTTTCTATGCTTCTTGCACCAGTTTAAATCCTGATTTGGGGTTATGAGTCAGCTTTAAGGCTCAGGATGCCAGCCTCCAGGTGGGCCCTGGGGATCCCTTGGAATTACAGCTCCTCTCCAGACTAGAAAAAAATGGGTGCTTTGGAGGGTGGACTTCATGGCATTGTACCCCACTGAGGCCATTGTCTTCCTCAGGCTCCATCCCCAAATCTCCAGGAGTTCCCCAACCTAGATCTAGTAACGCCCCCCCATCCCCCACCCGTGGCCAGAGGGGACCTGGCAATCCTATTTCAGGCTAAATATTATGAGCCCACATGAACAATCAAGTTGGGGAACAGTGCTTAACTCTTGCCTTGCCAGCTCTTTCTCCACTCTTAACCACTTACCTTCAGTGCACATTTGCAGCCCTACTGGGGAGGAGAAGCCCCTTGGCAACAATTTGAGGCAGAGAAACAGCAAGAGGGAAGAGGGTTAAGGGCTCCCTCCACACCAGCGCTTCACTCTAATCGCTTCTCCTACTGGCATAACTTTTCTTTTTAGAATACAGCACTGGGAATGAATGCTTTTGAGTGCCACGTCTCCTCATGTCCTTGCCACCAGAGTAAATTTCTGGTTCCCAATTCATGCTTGGAAGCAAATTTAACCTGCACCTGCAAGATGGAATAGCTCACACTGTGGGTGTGGGACACAAAGAGGCCTTCTCAGACAATGGCTTCAGGGGAAGAACATGTGGATGGAGCAGGTGAGCTGGATGGCACCCGCTGGCTCACACTGATCTCTACAAGATCCTCAAAGGCACTGGAGTCACAACTGGAGATCCTGCAAAAGGCAGAATCCTGTATTCTGTGAGAAAAACCTACACATGTACAACACTTATGCACAGAGAACTTTGAATGCATGGGATTGGGGGCAAGATCATGGATGCAGTCCTCCAGTTTACTCCACCCCACCCCTCACCCATGTGTTCATTTAATCTCGGTCATCATCTGCAAAAGCGCTAAATGGATATCAGGGCAATCTGGCTGTGACATCTGTCACCCCAATGATCACCAGGGTTGATTCGGCTGATCTGGTTGGCTAGGTGGGTGTCTTCTCTCTCTAGACTTGCCAACCTCCAGGTAGCACCTGGTGATCTCCCACTATTACAATTGATCTCCAGCCAACCAAGAAAAAGGCTGCTTTGGAGAGTGGACTCTATACCCTTCTGAGGTCCCTCTCCTCAGTTTGGTGTAGTGGTTAGGAGTGTGGACTCTAATCTGGAGAGCCGGGTTTGATTCCCCACTCCTCCATATGCAGCTGCTGGTGGGACCTTGGGTCCATTATAAATTCTTTCAGAGCTGTTCTCTCAAGAACAGTCCTCGAAAGAGCTCTCTCAGCCCCACCTACCTCACAGGGTGTCTGTTGTGGAGAGAGGAAGGGAAAGAGATTGTAAGCCGCTCTGAGACACCGAGTGAGGGATGGGGTGTAAATCCAACCTTCTCCTCTTCCTCCTCCATTACTTTCCTGCATTGTGCAGGGGATTGGACTAGATGACCCTGTAGAGAAAGGGGGTATATAAATCCAATCTCTTCTCCTCCTCCTCCTCATACCCTGCCCTTCCCAGGCTCTACCCCCAAAATCTCCAGGTATTTCCCAACCCAGAGCTAGCAAAAAAACAACAACACAACCCACGCTCCGTGTGTATTTCTCCTGAAGCCATGTGCTCAATGGAAGAGGATGACCATCCCAGACAGAAGGGGTGTACTGCTCTTTGGTCAAGGATATATGATAGCTGCACTCCCCCACTAATACCTCCAAACGAACAAGCTCAGGGGTTAATGACAGGGCTATTTTTGGGCAGGAACACACAGGAACGGAGTTCCGGCTGACTTCCAAGTTGGCCACGTCTACAGCCTCCCCCCACCCCGGGTTCCCCAGGTGCCTCACAAGCCACGGGGCACCTGGGAAAGCCAAGCTGATCCAGGGAGGGAAGGCAGTTTAAACTGCCTCCCCTCTTCAGGTTCCCCAGGCAGCTGCAGGGCACCTGGGGAAGCCAATCCAGAAACTGCCTTCCCCCCCTCAGGTTCCCCATGCGCCGCACAAGCTGCAGGGCACCTGAAGAAGTCGATCCTGGGAGGGAGCTGCACTGTCACGGATGTGGCCTAATATGTTAATGAGTTCTTGCTGTTGGGTGTGGCCTATTATGCTAATGAGTTCCTGCTGGGCTTTTTCTTCAAAAAAAGCTCAGGTTAATGAAATAGTTGTCCCATGACCACACTGTGCCCCAGAAGAAGTACAACTTCAGCAGAAACCCCCCTTCCATTTGTTCAGGTTTTCAACAACTTACTTTTTTGCATTTGGGGCACGTGGCATGCACAAATTATCCCCATGACATGAAATGATCAGTTTGGATGCCAGGTTCTGCAAAGCTGTTTATGTTCATAGCACATGTAAGCAAATAAAAACCCAACACTTTATTTTCCTGTAAACTCTAGAACCTGTTTAATTCTAAGAATCATCAAAATGTTCTGGCAATGAGAAACTGAAGTGTGCACTCACGTTGCTGGTATGGGACAGGGTTCCAGTAGATGGCAGCCTTGGGATGTTCACCCAGGTTATAGAAACATAGAGTTGGAAGGGGTCATACAGACCATCTAGTCCAACCCCCTGTCCAATGCAGGATCAACCTAGAGCATCTCTGAAAAATATTCATCCAGCCTCTTCTTGAAAGCTGCCAGTGAAGGGGCGCTAACCACCTCCCTAGGCAGCTGATTCCACCTTTGAACCACTCTGACCGTGAAAAAGGTTTTCCTAATATCCAGCTGATATCTTGCTGAATGTAATTTAAACCCATTGCTTCGGGTCCTATCCTCTGCTGCCAACTGGAACAGCTCCTTGCCCTCCTCCAAATGACAGCCTTTCAAATGTTTAAAGAGAGCAATCATACCCCCCCTCAATGCTCCCTCTAAGCTGGGGAGTCTCGTGAGCAAAAATTCTACTTTGTGAGCTACTGGCATCAAAGTTGTGAGCGAGCGATTTGGCTACTGCATAAATTACTTTGCTCTGGAGCCATCCTTCCTGAACTAAGACAAAAATATGTGAGCTGGAGGATAAAAAACTGTAAGCTGGCTCACACTAACTCAGCTTAGAGGGAACACTGCCCCCCCCCATCTCCCTTTCTCCAGACTAAACATTCCCAAGGCCCCTAGCCTTTCCTTGGAGGTCTCAGTCTCCAGGCCCTTGATCATCCTTGTCGCCCTCCTCTGTCCCCTCTCGATTTTGTCCACATCCATTTTGAAGTGAGGCCTCCAGAACTTTCTGTCAAGAGTAATTAAAAACAAATAACAAAAAAAGAATTTTAAAAGGGGGGAGGAGAAAAAAGAAAGAAAACGGTCACTCTGCTTGCCTTTGCCCTTGTGAACACCCAGCCTGAGAGAAGTTCCATTTCCCCTTTTGTCCCCATTCACAAAAGGAATGTTGTGATAATGAGAGTCTGAAATGTGCCAGTCTCATGACATTATAGGATCAGTGGTACCACAATCACATGGTACCACATATCTTGAATGGACACCGATGTTAAGGTTTCCCACAAATTACCAAGAGAGAGCAAGAAATGTTAACATAACGCTGCCTGTTCTGGTAATGTTGAAGAGAAATTGTTCATACTATTCATTCCAGGAACTTGGGGGATAGTTAAGTAGATAGTCCTCGACAGGCAGTCACCCCTGAGCATGGGATCCCTCAAGTCCAGCAGTCCAGGTCTTGGGGGCCTGGGTTTCATTCCCCCCGGCTGCATTGAAAGGAGGAGTGAGGAAGTGAGGCCCCCGCTGCTGGTCTTTGGGGCAACAACTGCCCTTTGGCTCCATCCAGAAGTTTCCCCTGCAGCTGCCATTCCAACCGGTCATGATGGAACAGTTCTGTGAGCCCTCTGTGGATTAGTAACTGAATTTGCTTGTTTCCCCCTTCCCTTCCTGTCCCTCTTTTTTTGTGTAGATGTTGATTTGTGTATATTGTAGATGTTGTTTTGAATTGTAAACCCAGCATGAACGCAGTGGCAGAGAGGTGATATACATAAATGTATCAAATAAATAAATTTCACAGAGCAATGCAGTTGCCCTTTTTGTTGTCGTTGGTGGGGCTTTTGTGCTTCAACACTGGTGTGTCAAAAGGAAAATCAAGAGGCAAATGTTCCCCCTCCAGCATGAAGTGGGGGGAGGTTTCCACTGTTGACTTTCTGCTTGCTGTGCAGCTAGCTTGGCAGCCTTGTGAGGGACGGGAGGAACATGCAAACACCGCCAGGAACTAAACTGGAGGGTATGAAGATCCTGATGACCAGAGCAGTCTGGGGATGGATAGCACAATCGACAAACAGGCCATCCTGTAGGCAGCCTGCAGTAACTTGTCACTTTTGTTGTTCAGTCGCACAGTCGAGTCTGATTCTTTGCGACCCCAAGGACCACATCATGCCAGGCCCTCCTGCCCTCCGCCGTCCCCCGGAGCCTGCCCAACTCCATACCCATTGCATCGATAACACTGTCTAACCACCTCATCTTTCCCAGCATCAGGGTCTCCTCCCGTGAGGGCTCCCTTCTCATTTGGGGGCCAAAGTATTTGAGCTTCAGCTTCAGCATCTGTCCTTCCAGGGAACAGTCAGGGTTGATTTCTTTTAGGATTGACTGATTCGATCTCCTTGCAGTCCAAGGGACTCTCAAGAGTCTTCTCCAGCACCATAATTCAAAAGAATCTATTCTTTGGTGCTCGGCCTTCCTTATAGTCCAACTCTGGCAGCCACACATTACTACTGGGAATACCATTGCTTTGACCAGAAGGACTTTTGTTGGCAGGGTGATGTCTCTACTTTTTATTATGCTGTCTAGGTTTGCCATCACTTTCCTCCCAAGGAGCAGGCGTCTTTTGATTTCATGGCTGCAGTCACTGTCTGCAGTGATCTTGGATCCCAGGAATGTGAAGTCTGTCACTGCTTCCATGACTTCCCCTTCTATATGCCAAGGAGTGATGGGGCTGGATGCCATGATCTTAGTTGTTTTGATGTTGAGTTTCAAGCCAACTTTTGCGCTCTCCTCTTTCACCCTCAGCAAAGGCTCTTTAGGTCCTTTTCACTTTCTGCCATTAGAGGACCCATTTATAAGGTTCTTGCCAGCTGTGCAGATCATCACTAAAGGAAAGGAAAGGATGATTTTAACAAAAGTGTTTGTACTGCTTGAATTTAATGGTGGCTGGATGGGAAACACGGGTGCTATTTGGGAATGCTGCTGCATGCAGGCAAAATAGCGTATGTTGCCACTACTGTACAGAAGTGTGAAGACACAACTGTTTCAGCACAAATGTGCCCAACAATCAACCATGCGCACGTTAGTTGATGCATCTGGTGCTTGACTGTAGTACGCACATTGTGACTCCTTGCTGTGCTCAGGATAAAAGGTTCATCAGAAATTTTATTTCCAGTGGGGTGGAGAAACTGGCAGATGATTTCTTGTCAGTTTCCTGGGGAGCAGAGGCAAATCAAAAACCCAGAGGCTTCTAATTAGTGGCATGGAGCTTCCAGCTAAGCCCCAGCGGAGACCCTGGCTCTCATTCGTGATAGAGGAAACAATACAGGGTTTGACAGGACAATGACAGGGTCCTCCTCGCATCCACATCCCCCAGGGCCGGCTCTGACAGGGAGGGAAACACATCTGATCCGAAGGGAGGCTCTGGAGGAAGTGAGGAGGAGAATGGCCTCGGAGGGGGAGTGACACTTGCAAGCCTCTTCCCTACAATCCCCGGCCCTTCCTGCTGTGCTTTCACCTTCATGCCTGTCAATTATGCCCAAATTTGGGGGGGGGGGGTTTGCAGCCTTTGTTGCACAGCAAAACAATAAGCCTTCAGGATGGTTTTCCCTTCCAGATGGCTCCCAGATGTATTGGCAGCTGCTGGAATCTGCATACATTTTTAAGATGTCTTTATTCATTTCAACTGAGAGAAAAAATAAGCATGCACAACCCCCACCCCTTGACCAATACTCCCTCTAAGCTGTGGAGTCTTGTGAGCAAAAATTCTACTTTGTGAGCTACTGGCATCAAAGTTGTGAGTGAATGATTTGATTGCTGGATCAATTAGTTTGCTCTGGAGCCATCCTTCCTGAGCTGAGACAAAAATGTGTGAGCCGGAGGCTAAAAAACTGTAAAGCTAGCTCACACTAACTCAGCTTAGAGGGAACACTGCCCTTGACCTCTCCAGTTCCCCCCCCACTCCAGCAACACAGCCTGATGATGCAGCCACACACCTTCTCTTCCCTCACAGACAGACTCCGGTTGGATCCATCCAGACCGGAGCAGGGACATCCTGTCTGTACAAGTCAGCGAAGGTCCCGAATACAGATGCCCTGCTGAGAGGCCCGGAAGACCAGCAATTGCTACACAATGGTCAGTTGTGTAAATATATACCTCTTGTGACTCCTGGGAAGGGCACCCTGCACATAAATGCTGGTCTGAGGCCTAAACTATTCACTAATTAATTAATTCCAAAAGCAGTTCTGGAAACTGCTTGCTGCCCATTGGACCAAGTAAAGTGAAGAAGAAGAAGAAGAGAAGAGATTAGATTTATACCCCGCCCTTCACTCACTTAAGAGTCTCAGAGCGGCTTACAAACTCCTTTCCCTTCCCCTCCCCACAACAGGCACCCTGTGAGGTAGGCGGGGCTGAGAGAGCTCTTTCCCAGGCTGTCCTTGAGAGAACAGCTGGTACAGAGCTATGGCTTGCCCAAGATCATCCAGCCAGGTGCAAGTGGAGGAGTGGGGAATCAAACCCGGTTCTCCCAGATTAGAGTCCGCGCACTTAACCACTACACCAAACTGGCTCCCAAGTGACAACCAAAACCAAGCTGTCCTTTTCCTGTCTTCTGGAATTGGTGCCGTTCTCCTGCTAATCAGGCACCTCTTCCTCTGCGGTAGTTCAAACTGTGTGTTTCATCTCAGTGCCTCTCTCACTCCAGTGCAGTTCAGCTGGAGGTCTGGCTTGACTGACCTGAATAAAGGGGTTAATCATTAATTTCCCTGACCAGCTGCTCATATACCCTGGAGTGGGGGTGGGGAGATCTCTCAATCATGATGGTGAGCAAACATCCCAACAATCATTCAAGCCATCATAAAGCACCAAAAGCTCTTGTTGTGGACAATCAGGGTTCAATTAGGTTTGAGTTGAAATGATGGAAATATTCAAAAAGGCTCCATGTTTCTGTTCCAGCAAACATAAATTGGAGGACCTTAGCCTGGTAATTAGAAAATTCCTGGTCAAATGAAAACCATCCAGAAATCTGAAAACAATGGGTCATAGCTGCGATGATAACATGGGGATACTAATGTCTCCTGCCTCGTGTGTGCAGGGGGGCAGGGACGGCCGGTGCCAGGCTTTTTTGCACACTAGGCAAGGCTACCTTCTGGCGCCCACCCCATCAAGTGCTCACCAATTTTCAAACATAAATGCATTTTAGGAAGAATGAAAAACACAAAGACGAGGATTCCTGCTTGTAGTCAGGGCTGCTCTCCCCATCATCCTCACCCCGCTTGCTGGCCTCTGCGCCCGTCAGGGTTCTGCACCCCTAGGCGGTCACCTAACCACGCCTTATGGTAGCACCAGCCCTGGGGGCAGGGAGCTAAGTCCTCTTCCTGATACAGGGGTTCACTGAACAAGCAAAGCAATTGAGAAGTACTGGAAGCATTGCCAATTCCTCCCCACTCCAGGCACTCTGAGGTGACACATGGAACTTCCCTACACCTTGAAGCTGGCGCTTGGTCTCTAGCCATTAAGGGGAAAGTAGGACTGTTTACCCTGGCGTCGCTTTGGTGCTACCTTAGTTAGAACTATTCAAACAAAGGGAGAGGAAACAAATACTGGATAATGGAAGGTCAGAACTTCCTGCCCGTTTGCGATGTGTTGAATGATTTTTCTACATTTCCCCCCCCACACACACACACTAGATTTTGCAGCAGTGCAATTAGTCTTATGATTAAAAATTACTGTTGGTAAAGATTTGTCAGTCTAAGGTCATATCTGTACTACAAACTTACATTTGTTTTATGCCACTGTATGTGCGCTGACTCTCCTCGACCCCAAGAATCCTGCAAATTGTTTGGAGAGGGGAGGGGAAATAAGGAGATCCCCGCTGATGGTCCGTCTCTTCCAACCAGGGCTGCCAAATCCAGTTTGGGAAATTCCTGGATTTTTAGTGGCAGTGCCTTGAGAGGGCAGAGTGTGGGGAGGGGAGGGAGTTCAGGGTTAATATGATGCTCGAAAATCTTCCCTCTGACACTGCCATTCCCTCCAAGAGAACTGATCTCTGGAAATCAGTTGCAATTCTGGGAGAACTTCACGCCTCACTTTGAGGCTGGTGACCTTACTTCCAGCATCCTGTTTCTTCCTGTGGCCAACTAGATGATCTGGAAAGCCTACAGACAGGCCAAAGCCTCCCAGCAACTGGACTTTGCTTCTTCAGAAAATCCAGTGGGTAGCCTGTCTTATAAAGAGCTGGATCTGTTCAACACCTATCTGGTATATCTTCTCTGAAGTGTCTCTTTCACGTTCTGGGGTCACACTCACATGCTGGCCATAAAACAGCATGTGCCTTGTATGTACATTCTACGGCAACCATTTTGCTAAAACTGGATCATTGTATTTTTTCTCTTCAAAATATTATATTAATATTATAAAAATTACAAACAATAACATATCTTATATTAAAGACTTATAAAAGTTTTCCAGTAATATACAAGCATAACAATACTATAACAAAAAAAACACCTAAACAATAACAATACCACAACCATAACAATAATCAGCTCTAAATCTAAATATGGAGCTTAAACAATAGCTATATTATATCTTATAAGGTATCAAAAACAATCATGAAATTAACCAACTGGTTTTCAGAAAGTTACGGAATCTATATCCTTGTGCATTGTTTTGAAGTCTGAGAATTTTATCTAAGTTTTCTAGGATCGGATACCATCTAGCTACATAGTTTGATGGGCGCAAAAATGGGTCATTATTCGATAAAGAATCCGAAATCTTGTCCATAAGTAAGTAGTCCCATATTTTGAAAAACCGTTGTTTAATAGATGGAGCTTTGGGTGCTTTCCAGCATGAAGCGATCGTAGTTTTGGCCGCTGTCAAGAGAATAATTGCTAGTTCTTTACAGATTTGTGGTATCGGTATATCTTGCCAATGATTCAATAAAATTGTTTCAAGTGTACAAGGAATGTCATATCCTATAAGAGTTTGAATTTCCATTTGTACAGCTTGCCAAAAAGACTTAATCACCACACAGTCCCACCAACAATGCAAAAAGGTGCCAATTGCTCCACATTTCTTCCAACACAAGGGTGAAATGTTCTTGTTTATACAATTAAGTTTTCTTGGTGTCAAATACCAGTGGGCTAAGATTTTATAATTCTGTTCTTGTATGTTGATAGATTTAGATCTAATCACATATGATGACCATATGGATTCCCATTGTGCTGTGGTTAGGGTCGAGTCGCCTTCAGAATGCCATGAAAGCGAATATGTGGATAAGTTCTTAGTGTCATTGTCTAATAGTAGTTTATACATAATAGAAATGAGGCCTTTTTGTGACCATTCTGGTTTCAAAATAAGAGTTTCAAAGGGTGTCAATGGAGTATGCAGTGATTCTACTAATTGTGGGGAAGTCAATAAATGCTGTAATTGAGCATATTCTAGCCAAGGAACATTCAACTTGGCTTTGGTATCTAGTTCTGTTTTTGCTAAAATGTGGCCTTTTATGGTAATGTCAAAAATTCTGGTTAAGTTTGCAAATTTCCAGATTCTATAAGAGTCAGGATGCAAAGCAGGAGGGAACCATTTTTGTCTCAAAAAGGTTGAAGCAATTGAGGTCTTAGGGATCAAGTGTTTTCTTCTATGGTCCCATGTCTTCATCATTGGTTTAACAAACAAGGTGTCTGATGTCTCTGTGTGTTCTTGGTTGCCTGACCAAATATACTCAGTGTATTGTTTTGTATGGAAATATGTTTCTTCCATGGCCGTCCACTCTATGGTATGGGAGGTATGCAAAATATGAAGTAGAATGGATAGCTGTGCCGCTTCATAGAATAGTCTCAGGTCAGGAACTGCTAAGCCTCCACTAGTGCGGGGTCTACGTAGTGTATTGAAGCTGATTCTTGGACCTTTTTGGCCCCAAATGAATTTATTCCATGTAGTTTGCTATTTGCAAAGGGTTCTACGTGGTATCGCTATTGGAAGAGCACAGAATAAATACAATAATTTAGGAAACAAAAAAGACTTCAAAACGTTAATTTTCTTCAACCAGGTTATGTTCTTAAAAGTCCAGTGGGAGCACTGAGTATTTATGCTTTGCATAGTGTCTAAATAGTTGACCTTATCTAGGTCTTGGAGATTCAAAGGGATCTTGATGCCTAAATAGGTCCATGTCTTATTAATCCAGTGATAGGAGTCTCTTTCTAAAAGATATTGTCTGGTGGAGCCTGAGAGGTTTATAGGGTATAGCGTTGTTTTTGCGTGATTAACCTGAAGGCCAGCATATTGGCCATATTCTTTTAAAATTTTATCTAAAGTAAGAAGTGTTTGTTTAGGCTGTGATATTTATAAAACTAAATCATCTGCGAATAAATTGAGTTTATATGTAGTTCAATTAATAGTTATACCATAATTTTTTTCTGCATTTCGAATCATGTTGGCAAGAGGTTCAATAACAATTGCAAATAATAAAGGTGAAAGTGGGCACCCTTGTCTGGTGCCCCTAAATAATACAAAATCTGGAGAATTTAACTCGTTTATCATAACTTGTGTGGTAGGAGAAGTATATATCGATTCTAATGCTCTCTGAAATTTCTGACCAAAGCCCATTTCTGCTATAACTGCTTTTAAAAAGATGGGTTCCACCCTGTCAAAGGCTTTTTTGATGTCCAAAGCCAGAATACATGTGTCTGGTTGATGCCTTTGACTATAATGAATTATATTGAGAGTTTTTTTAATGCTGTCTACTATATCACTTCCAGGGATAAAGCCAGATTGATTTATATGTATGTATTTCCCAATAAAAGAGCTGAGTCTAGTTGTCAATATTGTAGTAAATAACTTATAGTCACAATTTAAAAGAGAGATAGGTCTATAAGATTTCGTGGAGGAGGTGTCCTTGTCTTTTTTGGGTAAAACTATAATTTTAGCTTCGTCCCATGTTTTAGGTTTTGTTCCAGATTCTAGTATTGAGTTACAAAGATGTGTAAAAGGAGTAAGTAAAGTTTGTTTAAATTTTTTGTAAAATTCTGCCGGCAGGCCATCTCTGCCAGGTGTCTTGTTAATTTTCAAATGAGAGATGGCTTGTCCCACTTCCTGTTCTGTGATGGGTGACTCCATAATTTCCTTGTGATTGTCTGCTACTTGCATGATCAAATTATTGTTTTTTAAATATTTATGTATGTCTTCCTGGGACGGGTTGTCTGAACTATATAAAGTTTCGTAGTAATGTTGAAATATCTGCAAAATGTCGTTTGAGGCTGTCACTAAAGCCCCTTTATCATTTTTAGTGCAGGAAATGTTTTTGCTAATCTGAGTGCCTTTTAGTTTCCACGCTAAAAGTTTAATTGACCTGGGGTGCCTTACCTAATATTTCTGCCACATGTACAGAAGGTTTTTTTGAACCTGAGAGATTTCTAAAGCCTTGAGTTTTTTCCTTTCTATAAGCAGTTTTTTGAAGTTCTTTTTTGAGCTTTGTGTTTGTCTTCTAATGTTTTTACCTTGTCTAGTATTTCTTGTTTTAACATATTTCTTTATTTATTATAGGAGGCAGTTATCGATATAAATTTTCCCTGTATCACTGCCTTCATTGCATCCCAGACGACTTCTTGGGACACACCACAAGAAGCATTGAAGTGGAAATACTCCTGCAATGATTTGTCTACTTCCTTTGTTATAACCTGCTGGAATAAAGTGTTTTTGTTTAGTGACCAGTGTTTTGTTTGTCTTTTCGTAGTGCCACCCAACAAGGTGCCTTCTGTCCAAGTGTAGTCTGACATTGTGCACAGGCCTATGTCAGACTGCATTGCTACATTTACTAAAGAAGAAGACAATAAAATCAAATTTATTCTATTAAAAATATCATGTTTTGGTGAATAATAGGTGTAGTCTTTGACTCCTGGATTTTGTATCCTCCAAATATCCCTTAGGTCATGTTTGTCTAGCAGAGATTGAAGGGGTGAGATTTTCTTGGCTTTGGTTGTACTGAGAGCTTTCTGTGCACCAGTATATGTTCTATCCCATCCCATATTGGGTATACAATTAAAGTCCCCCCCCCCACAGGATGACATTGCCCGACTTAAATGTGTCTAGCCGTTCAAAGACCATCTGTATAAAAGATTCTTGTCCTACATTGGGGGCATATAAAGCCACCAGCATACAAGTTGTACCATTTAAGGTACCTTTAAGAAACAAAAACCTCCCTTCTGGGTCTATCAATTTGTCTTGGCACAAAAAGTCAATATGTCTAGAAAAAAGTATGGCTACCCTCTAGATTTTGAGCTACCTGGGGCACAGTATTGGTCTAGAAACCACTTTGATTTTAAAATAGTCTGGCCTGATTTTCTAATATGGGTTTCTTGTAAAAATAATATTGTGGGTTTTAATTGTGATAAAGATGTTGACAACTATTTTTCTTTAATTTTGTTATTCAAACCACAACAGTTCAATGAGATAACCTTTATCTGAGTACTAGCCATTATGCTTACAGAACAAAATAGTTTTTCTCCAACATAGATGTAACATTTTACATGGCCCTTCTTGGGTTTTTGTAAGGGTTAAGCTAAGAAAACCTTTAAGAGTAATAAAAATATTAACAACAAACCTTTCATTACTTATAAAAACAGTAAAATTTGGCCACTCTAATAACAAAATAAGTTGCTTAAAGCTCCCAACCATTATCAACATTAAAACAATAAATAACTTCAACATATTTAACTATTCCTCTATATCTCTATAAGAGGAACTCAACTATGTGCTGAATCCCCACCCGGGATTACAGCTAGTGAGAAGTTAAAAAACTTCCCACTAAAAAAGGAAACTTATCTAAATGGAGACAATATTAAAACCTTTCTCCCTATTGACTTAGATTGTGTAGTTGACCGTAGCTGAACCTCGAAGTAACTCATACACGCAAAAAAGATAAAAGTTCAAGTTTTGGGCTTTGTCTTATGAACTCAGATCCAGTTCAGTTTGGGATCACCATCTGAATCTTCAGAGTCTTCAGTGTCTGTTGCTGCAGGCTTGTTGAATTCAATTTGGAGAGACGTGAGGAGGCTATAACCTGAGCGAACGTCGCTTGCAGTCAGACGGGTTCCCTCATGTTGCACCATGAGTTCATTTGCTGAAATCCAATGGTAGCGTATCTTGTGTTGTGTAAGAACGTCCATGATGGGGTGAAGAGATTTCCTATGTTGAAGAGTCTCCATGGACAGGTCCAGCAGTACCAGGATTTTAGAGTTTTGGTATGTCAAGCCTTCTGCCGTTCTTGATTGTTTTAGGATGGTTTCTCTTGTCCTCATGTCTGGAAACGTAGCTATAATGTCCCTGGTATAAGAGTCCGAGTGTCTATTAGGGGGACCCACTCTGTATGCAGAGTCAATCAGTGGAGCCACATTGTCTTCTAGGCCCAACAAATGGGCCAGCCATGTTGCTAAAAATGTTTTTAATTCCACATTCCCTTCCGCTTTTTCCGGCATCCCCCATATATTCAAATTTCAGTCTTTAAATTTGTTTTCTAATGTCATAATTTTGCCCCGAGACCATTTGTCAGCAGCCTGTAAGTGCTTTACCATTTCATGGGTGGTTATTGCAGCCTCCAGCACAGTTCCAGCCGTTTTAGAAACTTAATGTATGGTTGACATCAGGGATCCTATTTGCTCTTTTAGAGGGTTAATTTTGGAGCGAATTTGTTTAGCGATATTTTTTTCAAGTGCTTGCAGCAATGTAAAAAGCTCCCCTCTCGGCATTGGCATAGCGTCCGTGTCCACCGGGGTAGTTCCGTTTGCCATTTTGTCCGCTGTACAGGCCTCTTCTAGTTTCTTCTCTGCTCGGGTAAAGTATGTCGCCAGGGCACTCGGAGTCGTTATTTTGTTAGTCGCTTTGGAGTGTGTCTTCTTTCCCATCTCTTAAGAGCTGTTTTTCGTTAAAAAGTAGGAGCCAGGGTCGTTTTTTTATTGTGTTCATCAGGGAGAAGAGGTTCTAGGCATCCGCCATGCTCCGTAGCATCGCCACGCCCCCAAACTGGATCACTGTTCACAGCCTCTTCTACACCCCCATACAGAGCAGCAAAGTTGTCCTGTTCTGTCTGAGTGAATTCAATTCAAATACTGGAGCAGTCTTGCTTTGATGTCTGGCCTCTGACAGGCTCAGTGAGCAGACTGCCTTTAATGCAACCTTATCATAAATGGGAATTAAGAATAATAGGGGAGGGCTCATTCCCCCATATATTCGATAGTGACAATCAAGTCTCTAGGGCAATTTGGACATCTGCTAATTTAAAAAAAAGATCACAAGCCAACACTCTCTGAAAAATCCCTAAGGGGAGATAAAAGCTAATGGCAAAGTCTTTGAATAATGGCAGTTTAATGGAATTGTTGCTGTGCTTAATATATATATCATTGATTTTTTTCCCCTGATACTTTATGAAGTTATTTGTCAACTAGGGGAAAAAATGACTGAAAAGGAGTTTTGCTGGTTTGAAGTTTTTGAGGTTAAATTCTTTCATAGCACTTCAGAATTTACAGAAGTTAAATGGTTTCAGATGATATGATTAATATAAACTAACTGTATATTCTAGATTATCAGTGAGCTTGCTAGAAATGCAAGCTCACTGATAAGATGTCAATAGCAGCATGAAGGCAACTCACGTTCATCACTGAGAAGATGGGTAACAGTACAAAATAGGGCTGCTAGCGTTAAGCCAACCAAATTTCTTAAAGGTGACACTGGACTCTAATGTTTGTTCTGTTGCTTCAGACCAACACAGCTGCCCGCCTGAATCAACCACATTTCAGTAATACAGGCCAGATTGGTGGACCCTGCCAAGATTACATCACGAATTCAGGGAATTTTATTAACCACCAGCCTGGCATAAGAGAGGTGGCTGGGCAGTTCGAGAATAGCTGACGCTATCCCCAGAGCACCCCTGGGCTGGGGGAAGGTTTACACAGGGAAATAACTCTCCAACATGATCAAGGAGTTGGAGCACCTTACTTATAAGAAAACGTGAAGGAATTTGGAGCTTTTGGAGTAGACAAAAAGATGGCCAAGTAGGACATCGCCCTGACCTGGTTGGCCCAGGCTAACCTGATCTCATCAGATCTTGGAAGCTAAGCAGGGTCAGCCCTGGGCAGTATTTGGATGAAAGACCACCAAGGAATAGCAGGGTTGTGTCATGGAGGCAGGCAATGACAAGCCACCTCTGGACATCTCTTGCCTTGAAAACCCCACCAGGGGTCATCATAAGTCAGCTTGACAGCAAAAACAACAACAAACAAGTAGGTGATCTGATAGAAAAATTACAAAATTATGCAGAAGGCAGGGAAAATAAATAGGCAGCACTTGGAGGCACTAAATAAGATTGATGGGCAGTACGCAAGACAGACAAGAGGAAATCTTTCTTCAATCAAACGGTAATTAATTGGTGGGATTTGCTGCCACCTGATGTCAAGACAAACAGTTTAGTTAGCTTTAAAAGGGGATTAGACCAATTCATGGAAAACGGGTCTATGAACGGCTAGGAGCAAAGACAAAAACCCTTGGCATACCAGAGGGCCTTCTGGGGGCATTTGTGTAAAACTGGATGCTGGGCTAGATGGAGCACTGGTCTGACCGAGCATGGTTGCTCTCACATATACCATCTCATTGGTCACTTACTACAGCTCTTGGCCATGCACAGGCAAACGTGCAATTAGCTCCCACACCCTGTCACCACTAATGGCACTGTGGTTAACCACCTTATCCCAGAGGCCTCTAGGGCAGCCAGACTCAGAGACAGAAATATGTGTGAGTCCTGCCTCTTTCCTATATCTTTTTCCAAGGAATACCGAGGACTAGAATATTGGATCAAAGGAAATTTTACAATATATCCTTGATCAGCTTAAAAAAAAATGCCAGGGTTCTCCCCTAAAAGAGAAGGGAAAGAACCTGCATCTGGGGTTGTCGCTTGCCAGCCTCCAGATTCTCCTGAGATTTCAACTGATCTCCAGGGTGCAGTTCCTCTGAAGGAAACGGTGGCTTGGGAGGGTGGACACTATGGCACCACATCCCTGCTGAGCTCCTTCAATAAACTTCACTCTCCCCAAGAACCCCCCATCCCATATCTCCAGGAACTTCCCAAGTCGCAGTTGGTAACCCTGCCTGCATCTCTCAACCTATATCTTATATTCTAATAGCCACCCGAGGCCCCCATCTGCACATAGTGGGGGAGGACGCCGGCAGTCACTGCGGGCCCAGCATCAAGATGTGGATGCCGCAGCCACTCTGGGTCCAAGCACTGCGGCTGCAGACGCCGTCATGACTCACTGTTCAGCCCAGTCAGTTTCTCTGCTGCCTCAGCCAGGTCCAGCTGACGGCGAGTCTGACGAGGACGTGGAAGCAGGGGAGGAATGTCTGGACCCATTAATGGAGGCAATGCCTGGCCTGGGTGGTTGACAGGCGCAGACCCTCCCAAAGGTTTATAACAGTCGTCAACAAGCACAGGCCCTCCCTAAGATTTACAGTTGTAGCTGTGGACAAGCACTTCCTAGGAATTACAACCCACCTCTGAGGAGGAGGAGATCTCCCCACCTTTGTTGCTGACGCATCGAAGGGAAAAGAGACAAAGGCAAAAGAGACTGCGGCACAGCTGGAAGGAAATGCTGGCTCCTTTTAAAGGACAAGAAGCACTTGGATGGGGATGGGCTGCTGTAATCCCACAAATACTGAGCAGTTATGGTCAGTTCCCTGCTGGCAACAAGTTCTGTTTCCAGCTCCCTGCTTATCCCTACAACTCCCTGGATCAGCCTTGCATCTTGATTCCTGCTGCTTCGGCCTTCGTTCTGGACCTGAGTATGCCTCTTGGACTCACCTTATATCCTGACTCCCTGTGCTACAACCTTCATGCTTGACCTGACTACGCTTCTTGGACTCATCTTGTATCCTGACTCCTTGTGCTTTGACCTTCAAAATGGAACCTAACAATGCCTGGCAGAACTGGCAGAAGAAGAAGAGGAGGAGGAGGAGGAGGAGGAGGAGATTGGATTTATACCCTGCCCTTCACTACCTGAAGGAGTCTCAGGGCAGCTTACAATCTCCTTCCCTTCCCCACCCCGCAACAGACACCCTGTGAGGTAGGTGGGGCTGAGAGAGCTCTTTGAGAACTGCTCTTGAGAGAACAGCTCTGAAAGAACTTGTGACTGACCCAAGGTCACACCAGTGGCTGCATGTGGATGAGTGGGGAATCAAACCCGGTTCTCCCAGATTAGAGTCCACGCTCCTGACCACTACACCAAACTGGTTTCCAAGGCCCTGCTGTTGGTGCCTCGACCTCCTGCTTTGGAACAGACTATAGTTGGGACTGTCCATCAAACCCAGACATCGGGGTCTTTTCTGTGACTAGCTCACACTGGGCTTTCAGCCTCAGCCATGATACACGACACACCAACAGCTGCTGCTGGCCCAGAGGCGGTAATGGTGGAAGACGAGTGCCAGGCTCAGTGTGGGGTGGTGGGGCCCAGAGCCCATGAATCTTGCAGGCCGTCCCTTGTATAATCTATTCCCCACTTGCAGCATTGATTCTACACACACACCCCTTTCCCACTCCATTCCACCTCGAGAGCCAGTTTGGTGTAGTGGTTAAGTGTGCAGACTCTAATTTGGGAGAACCGGGTTTGATTCCCCACTTGCACCTGCTGGATGACCTTGGACAAGCCACAGCTCTGTCACAGCTGCTCTTGGTAAAGAGCAGTCTCTGTCAGAGCTCTCTCAGCCCCACCTACCTCACAGGGTGTCTGTTGTGGGGAGGGGAAGGGAAAGGAGTCTGTAAGCCACTCTGAGACTGCGAGTGAAGGGCGGGGTATAAAGCCAATCTCTTCTCTTCTTCTTCTTCTCTCTTGTAGTTCCAGCACAGTGAACAAAAGAGAGGTGCCTTTATATGAACCTTCCCTGTTTACAGAATACAGCTTTTCTCCTTCCACGAATCCTGGAAATTGTAGTGGGTGCTGAGACTTCTCTGTTCCCCACATGTGCAGGCCTCCTGAAGTCAAGAGTAAGCAAGAGCAAACTGGTGAGGTGCTTGAACATAACACAGAAGTATGGACACTGGCCTGCTCAGAACATCCTCATTTCACAGAGACAGGACTATATGGGATGACTCCACAATTTGACACGGATAGGGTGACAAACAATAGGATGTCAGTGTGTGTGTGTGTGTGTGTGTGTGTGTGTAGCTAATCCTGTATAATGTTTGATCCCACTCAGACCTTTCAAAACTCGAAAGAAAAAAATGCAGAAAAGTGCCCAGTTATTTGCTGACATGTGGCAATGCAAAATATCAGCAGAGGATATTTCATCTCCAAATGACTGATGCACACTAGGCAGGGTAGTCAGTAGTAACCCATATGTTGCAGTAGGATTTATTCTCTCCAGGCCTCATGCCAAACTCTTGCCGAGGCAGCTAACAATGATGCTTGTTGCCTTTTAGCTCCATGTCTACTGGTAACGCACAGTTTTAGCTCAAGCAGAGATTGATTCGAATCAACCGTCACCTTTGGTTGACTACAGGCCAGACATGTGAGCGGCTAAACGCAACAGAACAGGGAAAAGACTGCACAGAATCCAGTGGCAATGAGCCATTAAAATACTAGTCTTTGATTTTTAACAGCACACCTAATATAGACAAAAGAGAAATAGTGTTACATGTGGAATGGGACAGCACAACAACAACAACAACAAAACCCTTCAAGTTCCTGGCATCTTCTGCCATTGTAGGAGCCAGCTTCTTCAGATGCTGTGGTCACCTGCATCTCTAGTTGGCCTGGGCCGCATGGTAAGCAAATGCACTTTGGGGGCAGCAGGTTTGGAGGTGTTTATCAGTGCAGTCCCAAGAACACTTTTCTGAGATCCAGTCCCACGGAATAGTCCGGAGTAGGCAACTGAGTAGACCTGCTTAGGATGGTGCTGTATATGGCTGAACTGGTCCTAAGCCCAAGTGCTTTCTCTGGTATTAAATGTTAGTCACACTCAAGGATCTACACCAACCTTCAGTCCTCCTCCTCCTCCTCTTCCTCCTCATTGTCCTCCTCCTCCCCCCCCCCTTTCATTTTCTCTGTGCTAGGCACAAGCCCATCTACTAACTGTCCCCTTTCTCCTCCATGCCTTGCTGTCTCCTGATGCCTGGAATGCTCTCCCTGCCCAGAGCCCCTTCTTTGTCTTCTTTCAAGCTTCCCTCAAGACCAATGTCCTCCTTCAGGGAGGGGGTGAATAGACAGCCTGGGGATTCCAAAATATAGCTGGAACAGAAGGCCTTTGTTATTAGTTCACAATGACTGGCAGGATGAATAACTGGTGCTTATGACATGCACTCTGCAGACCACAATTGCGATAATTTCAGGCAACAGGCACAAGGTTGAAATTAAACATGTGTTTTCATCTGCAGACTGACTATGCCTCTGGTACTGTAGTCACAGGACTTTGCTCTGCTCTAACAGGTCCCCGTGACTGTAGGGCATGTCATTGGTATGGATCTGGCCTGGGAGAGATGGCACAGCTGTCACAAGAAGCGAGGGTAACAGATCGATCCATATGGGTGCGAGCTAAAGCAAAAATGAATGTGCAAAGAAAGTTGTGCTCTTCTGCAGAATTTCATGGAGAAAAATCAAGAGGAGTGCATGGATAGTTACCAAAACAAATATCGATCTGAAATATTTAACAGTCTTTGACAGCTGGCATGTAGTAGCAGTCAGTCCTTGACATTATCTGACACGCAGCGATCAAAATTTGACAGCTGGATGCAAAGGAAGTCAGGTTTTGACAGTATCTCATATGTAGCAGTGAATATTTGAAAACATTTGACAGGTAACTTCTGGTGATGGCATCTGACACACAGCCGCCCACATTTGACAATATCTGACAGATGGCTTGCAATGGAACTTAGTAATTTTGTATTAGCTACATTTCTTCATTTATTCCCCCAGAAGAGGTGAATTTCAGACTGAAATATCAAACAACAATCCTCTCAAATTTCAAGCACAAATTGTCACACCAAAATCCAAATTTGAAAATTAATAAGTTTCACATTACCAGTGAATTTACGGCTTCAATGACAGCAAAAGACAGGTAGCTGTTGTTAATTGCAGACAAAGGGTACTGTGTTTCTGAATGCTTCTGGTTTGGACAATCCTGAGATGCAGGGATGTTTTAACAAGTATGCAGGACCCAGTCTTAATTGCCAAATGCATAACTTGCCATGGTGATTGCTATTATTACTACTCTATAGGGATGACTCTGCACTGTACAGGGTGTCCCATACATCACTGTCTTTCAACATATTTGCATTTAACAGCAGAGGATGCACTGCTGGTGTGGTTAGTGACCTGTGAAATAGAATGCAGTCAATCCAAGGCAAGTAGGCTCTTACAGTGCTTTTTCCTGATGTGAGAAAAAAATGGAATAATCTTGAAGCAGCAGCACTCTGTAGACTAGAAGACAAGAAGTGGGTTTTTATACCCCACTTTTCTCTACCATAAGGCATCTCAGATTGGCTTACACTTGCCTTGCCTTGCCTTCCTCTCCCCACAACAGGCACCTTGAGAGATAGGTGGGGCTGAGAGAGAACTGTTACTGGCCCAAGGTCACCCAGCAGGCTTCACATAGACAAGTGGGGAATCAAAGCACTCCAGATTAGAGTCTGCCACTCTTAACCACTGCACCACATATTAACTCCCAATAAATGTTGTGCAAGTGTACAACATCATGAAGGACAACCATATGGAACTCCATGCAACTGAACAAACTCATGTAGAGCATTATGATAAGTTTGGCCCTAAATTCTCCATTCAGCTCCAACCAGTGATGGTTGTTTCTACTGGTGCCTGCAGATGTATATGCTGGAAGTTTCTGTATTGTGATTCTAGGGACTACATTTCCCAGGCTGCTCAGTGGATGAAATAAGACGATGACAGCGGGTGGGAGGGGAAAGAATGGTGTAGACTCTAAGGGCCAAAATCCACTTTCAGGAGATGGGTTCCCGATCTGACTCACAGTTGTATGTTCTAGCTGGGATTCACTTTCAAAAAGCTGCCTGTTTCTCCACTTGGCTACAACAGGGGGCACAGAGGAGGGAGAGGCTTTGGGCTTCCCTCCCACAGCATTTTCACCACCAGAAACAGTGCAGTGGGTGCTGTGTTTGCCCCTTCCCCCAGCTTCATGTGGCCTGGAGCCATTTCTGGTGGTGAAAATGTCATGGGAGGGAAGCCCGTAGTTTTTTCCTCCTCTGTGCACCATTCACAGCAAAAAAAGAGAAATGGAGAGCTTTTAAAAGGTGAGTCTCTGCTTGAACATATAACTGTGAGTCAGGTCAGGAACCTGTGTCCGGACACATGGATTTTGCATTCTTTATTTTGGACTGAAGAGTATCAAAACTACAGTAGGATTTTTAAAAATTTAACAAGATACAATATACAAACAACACAAAGACATACAATTAGAAATTTCCAGGTTAAAAAGGTTAAAAAAAAGAAAGAAAACCCTCTACAATTTATATCCAATTTAGATCCAGGTGATGGTTATAGCCAATGGTGCCTGCAGATGTATATGTTTTGAGCCCAGCTTATCACTTTGTTTTATAACCAGTTTATCACTTCTTTTTTACAGTCTGACTAAACCATTTTTTATCCAACATAAGGAGTCCACCACTGAATAAACAAGTTTTGCACTTTTGTCTTGTTCAGAAAGTCTTGCTTCATCAAGGAAATCTTACTAATTAACAACATATGCCGGCATATGGAACCTGCTCTCTATCTTTGGAAGGGAATGTGGTTTCTAGTTCTGGGGTTTTCTGTACTGTGATTCTGTAGATGACGTTTTCCAGGATGCTGAGCTGATGGAAGAAGATGACAGCAGGTGGGAGGGGGAAAGCATAATGCAGACTTCAAAAGGATCAAAAGTAAAGTTTGAATTATTGCCCTGCATGTTTTTGCTTTGTTCACACATGCATCCCCAATCCACTGTTGGTTTCCCCACCCAGTATGTCAGGCAATATCAGCTGAAGAAAGTGCTAATCTGAACTCTCGTAAGAAGTCTAGCCAATTGCCCTCAGGCTGTTAAAAAATGTTAGCACCTGTCTATAAACAGAAAAGTTAAACTGAAAGGTTGGAGTTAGAGTTTGGATCCAGAGACTGTCTAAAGGCTCCTCAAAATGCAGCTCTGGTCTGTCTGGTATCTAGCAAGTAAACACAGCTTGGCTATGCAGGGACGCATACCCAAAGAACTCACAATACTATATACCACTGACCAGGAGGCCTAGAGATCCCTGCCCATCTGACTTTACTGTTTCCCTCTTGTCTCACTGTGTTTTATTGAGAACAAATTAACATGATGGCTCACTTCATCCAGCTACATTAGTATGTATAGAATGATTCCTGGAGAGGAACTGTTTCTTCCAATCAAATTACTTCTCTTGGGGGAAAGGACGGTTCTGTGGGTAATTGTGCTTATAATTTAAAATTAACTGCAGAACATTTGGGCTGAGGAGGTGCTAATCTGTGCTATGCATTACCTTGGCACCTTGCTTTGGGACGACTTCCTTGGAATGAGTGGCTTAGCGCTGGCAAACTGACCACGCAGTAGCAGAAAAACAGGGCCCCAAAGAATGACAGCTCATAAACATCAGTCAGTGTGTTTATTACTGCCAAAAGTGGAGGGAAGAGATTGGCTTCACTACAATAATGTACTAGAGATGTCAACAAGACAAACGGACACCGGCAGTAATTTACAGAGGAAGGCTGCAAGGGCTTGATCACAAACAATCAATACGCAGAATCAGAGAACGAGTCCGCAGGCCACACACTGAAGGAGTCATATTAATGAGTCATAATATTGCTTTTATTGAGGCAAGTGGGAATTACTTGCAAGTCTTTTCTGCTGAGTCAACCAAATGTTAGACAAAGCTGTCAGGAAGGTTTATGCACCCTGCCCAAGGCACACAGCTGTTTGTCGCCTGATGTGCATGAATGCACCCACCACAGTCAACATATATATTATGCTACCAAAGTAGTTTTCAATTCATGTTTCAGGGACCCCTGCAATTTTTTACAGTGCCATCCTAAGCAGTTTTACTCAAAGACTGCTAGTCAGGTCTATTCTCAGGGAAGTGTTCTTAGGCGCTGTTAAAAGCTTTGGGGGGATTCTTCAGTAAGAACACAGGCAACAGCAGATGAGCTCTCCTTCACAACTGTTTGCACATGACAACTGCTTTTCCGCTGCTACATGCAGCCCACAGGGAAGGATTGAGCATGTTCTAGAACATACAACAGGTTATAGCCTGAGAGAGCTGACTGATGTGTCATGCAGACACCATATTGTCCTCAAACATCTTCAGATCAGGAGTAGAGTTGTGGTGGAACACGTGCTTTGGAAGCAGAAGGTCCCAAGTTCAAGCTCTGCCATGTCCAGGTCAAGGATCTCAGGTAGTGGGGAAGACCTTCCCCTGCTGGAGACCAGCTGCCAATCGGAGCACACAAGACTGAGCTAAACAGACAAGTGGTTGACTTCAGTACAGGGCAGCTTCACATGTTCATTCTGTACAATGCAGCAAATGCACAACTTGTGTTCCTAAGTGGGCAGTCCAAGTGTTGGTAAAGGTCGGCAAACGAAAGTGCTAGAAGCATTCACTTGGAGCACACCCACAACCCACACTTCTGTTTAGAGAACTACACCCGCAAAAGGCTGTGTTCCCCGTTGGGTGCAGGAGCCCACATGCACCCTGTTGTACAAAGTCTGGCTTGCAGCTGATGTTCGGCTGAATGCAACGGTGAGCTAAAAGAGAAGACAAGAGTCTGAACATGTTAGGGCGCAAAAGACCACTGGTATCGTACTAAAATCTTGTCGAATCACTGCAAAACTGCCTGATGTCAGGCAAGGATCTGGAGAATGCAAGGAGGAGTGTATCAGCCCCTCCACCCCCCGCAGAAATATGGCATACAGGCAGGCTCTAGTCACAAGCAGAAGGAAAGGAGTGCTGGAAGATGATACTGGTGGATGGATCATTTGGGGATGCTGATCTGGGAGAGGGGGAACCTAGCACTGCTGCTTTAGTGCTTTCTGTCTGTATGCTTGCCTGCTCCTCCTTGCTTAATTCGTATGTTTGGGGGGGGGGGGGGGGGACTCAAAGCACACTAAAAAAACAGACAATCTGTTCACATTCAGTGATTTTTGTTGTGCCGCTTTACCAAATGCAGCAAATCATCCCATCCTTCTGCTAACAATTTCACACCCAGTTTTGAACGAGTGACATGTGCAAACTTGCTTGGGTATCAGAGACCTGCTTTTCAGGGAGAAAATCATCTCCAGTTGTCATAGAAACAGCTATGAGATAATCCAAGAATGTGCTATGAATGTTACACAGAAAAGGCATGAACACCAATGTAGAGTGAAATTCCCTTCATCCATGTGCCTAAGAATCTCTCAAGTGCTGCTTGGCCCTTAAAGCTGGCCTCAGCCCAGTATGGAGGACATCCAGTTTTACTGAAATAATGTGCCTAACAGAACAGTCTGCAGTGCCACGAGATGGGCCTCAGCATCTAGAATGAATGGCAGGCACACCATCAGCACTTACATAGCAACACTCAAGAGGGACACAGCCATGGAGACTGTGGGGTACACAGGGAGCTTAATGCAAAACTGAGGAAACACAAATCCAACCCAGAGATGACTCTCTGGCATGCTAGACACCGGAGGGGTCCTTCCGTTGTAAGAGGTGTCATTCTTGGTTGGAACAGATGACTCAAGCACCCTGCCTTATGGACAAGGTCAAAACCATGTGATGGTGGTTAATGCTTAGGTTTAAGGCTTAAGCTAAAAGAATAAGGGAATAATTTATTTATTTACATCGTTTCCCAGCAGGGAACCACAATGGCCTACATCTTTCTCCTCTCCTCCACTGTATCCTCACCACAACCCCGTAAGTTAGGTGAGGCTGAGAGCGTGTAACTGGCCCAAGGTCACCCAGAGGCCTTCCACGGCACAGTGGGGATTCAAATCCAAGTCTCCCAGATCCTAATTTCTCTAACCACTACACCATATAATGTGGACATACCCTGGACAGTTGTGTACTTGCCTGCTTTGGAGCACAGGTCAACTCTCCTGCCATCAACACAGGACTACTTCGGGGCTGACTCGAGGCACTCTCCTCCGGGGCCGGCCCCAGTCCACTCCAAGGGAAGCTGCAGGAGCAGCACCTGTGCAGCCCACTTTGCTGCCAGGGCAGCAGCAACAAGCAGGAGTCATGGATTATCTATTGTGCCATCCTAAGCAAAGTTACCCCCCTTCTAAATCCACTGACTTCAGATTGCACTGTTGGTTTATATATTTTACCTCCAGGGAGAAGGGATACCATCTGGATCTTCTGCTTCTGTAGCATAATGCCTGGGGCTGGAGCACAGATGCAAGGGAGATTTCCTTTGGAGGGTCCGAATACAGCAGAAGAATAACACGGACACGCTTAGCAAGTCTGGGTGCCATCTGAAGCGCAATATGCATATTATCTAAGGGAATATATACATTACATTTGCGTCAATTATGCTTAAAAATTATCGGATCACCCCCTTGCAAGCAAAACCATAGATAGGTGCGAGCAGAGTCATAATGCTGGACTATTCTTTGGAGCTCCATATAGTTCTTTGTGTGCCTGGTATCATGACATGGATATTATACATGTTCTAACCATGCTGTAATATAACTGCGGACTTTCTGCCGTTCATTCTGGACAGATTACTGGTGTTTGACGGTCCTCTTCAGCTAGAACTGTGGTCCTTGCTCTCCTCTTGTTCAATGAAGGCATTATTGCATTGTCTTGACATGTCGCCCAGGGCCAGTTGATTGCCCAAGTGCTAAAGAGCCAGAAAGCGGCACACTGAAGAAGGCGACTGACACGACTTGTTGCCCTCTCAGATTTTCAGTGGTACCCCAAAAGACCTATCCATGGTGAGTCACAGCTTTTATCCTTGTGGTGCTGTGGATGTGTGCCTCAAACTACTTATATCTGTAACCAAATTGTATAATAAAACCACTTCTGGAACTTTGGCAAAGTTTCTTCAGGGGAAACACTCTCACAGAGAGCATTACAACGATCCAACTGAGAATGTACCAGCCTGTGAATTGTTTTGACCGGAGACTTTGGCAGCTGAGGAGTTACAGCTGGCATATCTCCTGGCAAAAGCTTAAAACCAATTTGTTCTGGAAGGCCTTTAGACTTAGAGAGACCTTTGGATAGCAGGAACTTCTTTGCATATTAGGCCACACAGCCCTAATGTAGCCAATCCTCCAAGAGTTTACAGAGCTCTTCTTACAGGGGCTACTGTAAGCTCCTGGAGGACTGGCTACATTAGGGCTGTGTCGCCTAATATGCAAAGGAGCTCCTGCTAGAAAAAGAGCTCTGGGTTTGGAGAGCACTCTGTCTCTGCTGATTTCTGCTGAGCTGCTTTGGTCTTTAGGTCCTACTTTATCACTGCTGCAACTGCCACGATTTTACACTCAGGTTTTATCATTTCATCTGCTGATGTTTTCATCATGTGTAGGTATTATGATCGTAAGTTACTCTGGGTTTTGGGTTTTTTTGAAAACAGATATAGATTCCCAAACTAAAAAAAAAAAAAATTATATCAGATATAACCAGAAAAAAAAGTACTCCTGGCCATAGTTAAGGAACAAACCTTTTGTCAGTTGCATCAACTTTAAAACTACCAGTTGTATTTACAGGAAATAATGGCTTTATTTTGTTAAATTTACTGTTTATGTAACAGACTTCTAGAACAAACAAACCCTATTTTACACCAGGTATTTGTTTGATTCTTTTGTTATCAGAATCTGGAGCAAAGACCTTGTTTTTGACAACAACACAGGGACAGAAATTTTGACAGAAAAAAAGACATCTACAGTGATTATGTTGATGTAGTCAGGCACGGCAAGGATGGGGGTGCACTCCTTTCTTTGTATTTATATGCATGTTCGCTACTTGCTCGGACTAGTCAGATGAGTCTGGGTGATTTTGGCTTCCAGATCTGATATCCCTTTACTGTGCAAATCAGGCATTGTCTGCTTGTGGAATGTTCATGCATTGCTCCAGGAAAGATTCGCTCCGTTCCCATAGCAGTCATTTTTTTCCTGCTTTCATATCTGAAGGTTAATCATAAGGGATGGGCCTAAAATGGAGCCCAGCTCTGGTTCTTTAGCAGGAATTATTCTTTAGATATTGTGTTGCTCCAACAGCACTTGTTTTTCGTTCTTGTCCCCCCACCCCCCCGGCAGCTTAAAATCATGGCTAAAACATGTTTTGAAAAAGTCTGGAAAAGAGAGCAAGTCGTGTCAAAGTGAGCCTTGTGGCCCATCTTTTGCATATTTCTCAGAAGCAACTACCAGGAGATGCAGTGGGATATTCCCAGGCAAATGTGAACTGGATTGTGTCCTTTAGGGTCACTCTGAATGATGGCCCTTTCCAATGAGTGGGTTCGTTTTCTTCTTCTTAACACTTTACTGGTGCCAGCCATCTCAAGCAATATCCTTGCCTCCATGTAACAGAATTATGCAACATTTACTGCTCAGAATGGTTTCTCTGTGGTAGATAGTCCAGTGTTTATCTGAAGGAAGCACGCAGATGAGTTTTAGAGAGGGTGAGCCTCTGCAAAGGAAAAACATCGAAAAGTTAAAAAGAACTTTATATTGGCAGGGCTTTTCAAATGATTCAGGCCACTGAAGCAGAGATTAGGGATAAAATCCATGGTTGTGTCACCAGCACCATCCTAGACAAACTCCTTGCAACCAGAACAAATATTTGAAGAAGTGGGCTTTGCACACGAGAGCTCACACCTTGAATAAACCTTTATTGGTCTTAAAGGTGCCACTGGACTCTAAATTTGTTCTGCTGCTTTAGACCAACATGGCTGGCTACCTGGATGTATCCTTGCAACCAGACAGGGTTCATCTAAAATGGACACACCATTGCTGGAGAGGTGCCAGGTAAACAGCTCACAGTATCATCCATAAGCAGAGTTACAGTCTTCTAAGTCCATTGACTTCAACAGACCTTAAAGGGTATAACTCTTCTTAAGGATTGGCAGCATTACTGGGCAGCCGTAGTATGGCCTGGGGTAAACCACAGCATTTTGCACTGCTGTATGCAATCACATCCATGCTGATTTCTAGAACTTCAGGCTGTACACAGTGACAGGATTCCCTCAGAGGTCCTTAAGCTCCTTGTGCCTCTGGGCACCTTTGAAACTTTGAGAGGGGATGGTGAGCACCAACGGTTGCGGCAGGAGAAGCCAAACCCAAAATGGCTGCTGTAGAAGGTGGAGCCAAATGCAATACCTCCCACCTCACTTTGCAATGATATTGCTCCCAGTTATTTCATATTTCTGTAAGATGTATTTTATGCAACTCTGTATTCTAGTTCTCTCAAAATAAAAAAAATTAAATATGAAAGGGGGGGAAGAATCAGAGAAGGGAAATAAAAACAAATAAAGGAAAGCCCAAACTGGGAGAAAGAGACTGGGTAATAAAAAGAAATGAAGGAAAGGTTGAGGGGGAGAAGGAGAACAGGGAATAAACAGAAGGAAAGCCTGGAAGAGAAAGGGGACCACACACTGACTAAGGAAAGCCCTCGTGCTGGCCAGTACTCCTGATCCCTCAGTGGCTGTAGCTGTTATTGCAGCCATGCAAAACCCACATGAATTAGGGCAGCCAATAACAAACCCTGCCTTACAAGGGCCACGCTCACTTTCGGAAAAGCTCAGTGGGAGCCAAGGAAAGTCGTGGCAGGTGCCACGGCACCCATGGGCTCCATATTGAGGAACCCTGTCTCAAGGCCTTGTCAGATGGGTGTCAAAACAGACCTCTAGTAGGGTTGCCTGCTCTGGGTTGGGAAATAACCTGGAGATTTGGGGAGATGGTGTCATGGAATTAGGGCCTGGATTGAGCCTCAGTCCTCTGTTAAACCAATGTTACTTTAATTTCTACAGTAAAGTATAGTTGAATCTTTGGTTCTGTTTCCCAGGAGGCTTCAGGACTTTGCTGGTGCTGTGGCCTTCTGGTACCGATAACCCTGTACATGACTTGTGCCTTTTGGAATGTTTATACACTATCAGTTCTAGATAAATAGGGTATCTGCAACTAGCTTCCTTGACCCTGAGTCACCCTAGCTTCCCCTGACTTTCCTTGACCTCCCTGACCCCAGAGAGAGAGAGAGAGAGAGAGAGAGAGAGAGAGAGAGAGAGAGAGAGAGAAGAGAAGAAGAAGAGATTGGATTTATACCCCGCCCTTCACTCACTTAAGAGTCTCAGAGCGGCTTACAAACTCCTGTCCCTTCCCCTCCCCACAACAGACACCCTGTGAGGTAGGTGGGGCTGAGAGAGCTCTTTCCCAAGCTGTCCTTGAGGGAACAGCTGGTCCAGAGCTATGGCTTGCCCAAGGTCATCCAGCCAGGTGCAAGTGGAGGAGTGGGGAATCAAACCCGGTTCTCCCAGATTAGAATCCGCGCACTTAACCACTACACCAGACTGGCTCTCAACACTTTTCTTTATTATTTCCAAGTGGCTTAATTTTTTTTAAAACATCTAAATGCTATAAAACGCACAGGCACATGTAGAAATGAACAATAAAGGTTACATTCTGGCAGGCAGTCTCAAATATACAGATCATCGCTTGGACAACGTGAGGGAATTCACTTGCAGCAGCTGCACTTCGATGCAGGCTGCCCTTTGCAGATACAGCCCTGAGCACACTTGGTCCAGCCAACCGGGCAACAGGAACAGCAGCTTTTTCTGCATGAGAGAGGACTGAGAGAGGACTGAGTTTTGTCGTGTACATCAGGTGTATGTCAGATGCTTAGCAAAGGACTTGACTGACAGTTACATTAGCTCCTATGGATGAAAAAAAGTACTTAATGTCTGAATTTAGTCTCATTCGTGGTTGTTCTGGCCAACCACCCTCCGTTATGGGTCTTGACAGAGCAACCAAGAGTATCCTTCATAGAGCTACAAGTGCCTTATTTATGTATTGGGGTTGTGTTGAAATATTCTGTATTGAATACTGAAATGCTACAAAAGTGTTTTCTGACTTAAGAGTGTGTAATGGGATAAACTGAGTTTTGGTTTAGAACGGCTCTCTCTCTCGCTCTCTCTTGATGCAGTCGGGATCCCTGCCAACTTCTCTCCCTCCCCATTGAACACAGTGGGGATGGGGGTCCATGAAAAGGTTCCTGCACTCCTAATCTCCACAACAGATGGAGCCTCAGGAGGGCAGGGTTCAGGATATAATGCCATGGGGTCCAATTTCTAAAGCGGCCAGTTTCTCCAGGTGACCTGATCTCTGTCGCATAGAGATCAGTTTTAACATGCGGGAAAGCCCCAGTCTCAACTTGGCAACCCTAATAGAAGGCAATGGAGGGAAATACGCTATCGGGGGGGGGGGAGAATACCCTTTAGATGTTTCTCTCACTTTTTCATGGAATGTTTCAACCTTAGCTGCACTTGCTTCCAGACATATCTGTGTGTTGACATAGACTCAATATATAGGCTTCCTAATAATAGCCTGGCTTGTGCATGCATGTTAACAATTATATCTTCAAGAACTTGGCAGGGCTCCCAGAGATCTCAAAAGATGAGTCAGGGAGGAAAAGAACCCCCAAGGGCTCTATAGAACTTTCTGAAGGCAAATTGACTTACTCTTTGGACAGTTGCCAGCCTGAGAGGAAACCATTCTTCTAGGTTATATCCTCTTCTCATAAATGAATGCCATCAGGCACAACTCTCTTAAATTTTTATTGTTCATAGTTTGGGACACAATTTCTGTGAGTTTTTTTTTAAAGACAGTTACTGCTGAAAATGAAACGAAGTTAACCGTGCTCTTCTTCAGGTTTGTGATGCCAATTTTTATTTTGAAAATTCTGGTAGCTGCACAGAGTCAAGGGATGAAGACCCCCAGGCTTAGGTAAGTTATGATAAAGAATCGATGCTTCCCTCAGCCTGTGTCAGGATCAGAGAGACCAATAGTCGAAATAAGGGAAGATGGAGCATCCTTGCGACCTTAGGTGAGCAACTTCTGTTGCCATTTATTTACTAAAAACTTGAGGTGTGGTGGCAAAACCAAAAGGGAGGGCCGTGTACTTGTACGGAACTCCCTGAAATTTAAAACGTAAGTATTTTCTATGCTCAGGACGAATGAAAATTTGAAAATACGTGTCTTGGACGTCCATGACAGCAAACCAATCTCCTGGGTTAAGCAACTGTAAAACCAAGATCAAGGAGACCATTCTGAATTAACAAACCCTGAGGAAGAAATTGAGACCCCTTAGATCCAAAATAGGGCATAAGCTGCCATCTTTTTCATTAACCAGGAAAAACCTTGAATAGTAAGTAACCAAACATAGAATCATTGGGTTTTAAACCTTGAACGGCACCCTTTTCTAATAAGGCATTCAACTCTGAAAATAACTCAGGAGAAACATTATCAATGGCCTGATCAACTATTGCTAACGGTGGTAATTGGGCAAATTAAAGGCAGTAGCCCCTTTTGATAATGGTCAAGACCCAGGAGTCTGAGGTAATTTTAAGCCATTCAGGCAAAACTTTGGACAAACCATCCCGAAAAGAGTGGTTGACTGTGATGTCAACTGCTGATAGTGAGAAAGAAGGCTTGGGGCTTGGCACCCTTGGAAGGTCTCAAGCCAGATCTACACCGAGCATGTTCGGGAGGCTGGGAGGAAGAACTTTGCTGAGCAGGGGGCTGGACTAGATGGCCTGTATGGCCCCTTCCAGCTCTGTGATTCTAGGATATTTATGCCCAGGGGTCATTTCGTAGAAAAAGAGGTGCAAGAGCTCATTAGCATAGCTCATTAGCATAACTTATTTGCATATGCTAAACCACCTGACATCACCGGAAGTATGTCAGAAGGCAAGAAAAAAAGAAAAGAGAGAGAGAGAGATATGGCAGAGAGGGGACAGTTACTAATCCAAGCCTCAGAAATACCACTATTCTGGGAGGATAGCTTCAGTGGTGGCTGAAGCCTTCAGAAGGCTGGCCGGAGGAACAAGGACCTTTCCAGAGGACGGGGTAATTTTGCTGCAGCCATGACACAAGAAGGCACTCTCCTGCGGGGGGGGGGGGGGGAGGCTGGCACCAACTCCTGGAGCTGAGCTCCCCCGAGCTCCTGCTCGAAATGACCCCTGTTTATGCCTACTGTTGATATGGCGTTGAAATCTCAAGTGGTATTTGGGCCTGTAGGAAGAGGCTTGGGTCTGGGTTATCCCAAATGACTAGGCCGTCTGACAATTTTTCTTAATCTGTTGGAGAAACTCATCAGTCTTAGAGTAGAACAAGGATGAGCCTTCAAAAGGTAAGACTTCCACATGACCACATGTCTGTGGTAGGAGAGCTGTCAATTGTAGCCAGGGATGCCTCCTCAGAATTATGGAGGAGGCCATAGTGTGCACTGAAGCATCAGCCACATTTGCCGGCATTCAACTGTTGTTTAGATGGCCTTAGAACTTCTGTTTGGATAACTCTGGCCAAAGACTTCTTGTTGTCGGGAAGTTGTTCTAGATAAGGGGTAATCTTCTCCCATGAAACAAGTTGGCAAGCTACCATAATATCTTGGTAATTTGGTTTATTATCCTAAGGTTTAAGGATGATGAAGAGTAAGTCTTGCAGCTCAAGGCATCGATCTTTCTGCCCTCCTTATCCACTGGGGTTGAATGTATGAACCCATTATTTGCTTAGCCTGCATCTCCTCTGCTATTAATGACAATGGGGCAGGATGGCTAAAAAAGGAAGAGACAGCCTTCCTGCTGAACCCTGCACATGTTCCTGACTTTATGAAATGTGGCAAGAATGGAAGACGGTCTTTCCCAAACAGATTTTGCAATTTCTAGGATTCCTTCCAGGAGAGGAAAGGTGACGATCTCTGTTGTATCAGGGTAGAGACGCCCCAGTATCTTGTCTTTGGGTCTAGTATCCACTAAAGTGACCTGAATGTCCAAAGACTGCCATCCAAACCATCTGTTCTGAGTAAAGATGCAAGTCTTCACTTGGAGATACTAGGCTGTGATCTCCCACCGTATCATCAGGAGATAGTTCTGAAGCTACCTGGAACTTGCAATGGACCTGCAGTCTTCCTCCTCCACAGAACCATAAACAGCTGGACCTGAATGAGGGATCCAGTATGTAGGTGTATGTGGTCTCTACATCAGTCTAATGTTATGACCTCATCTATGGTTCCAGAGGGTCTGGCCATTCTCTATAACACTGAGCAGGGTGGTAGCATGAGTACTGGTGCCCTGGACCTGAAGGTGCCCGCAGAAGCAGTGAACTCACAAACAATAATAGGACCCACAATAAGTAGGAAAAACCAAAAATCAGCAAATACCATGCTACAGATGATTACAAAGTATCTCAAGTAATTTTTATATATTTATTCAATTTTGTATATTTTAAAAATATTTTTCTAGATATCTATATATCTTACAAATTATTCATCATAATGTTGATGATCACATAGACATTAGCACATAGAAAGACTCATATATCCAATAATTTAATGATATTGCACAACCCCTTGGTACCATTCCTCCTTAATTATACAAAAGTTTTAAAAAAGACTCCTTTAAGTCTATTTTGAATTAATCCTCATTCTTCCTCCAACAGCAGTCCAGATATCCTCCTGTTTCAGGGTCTTCCTCAGGGAGTTCAACAGATATTTCCACACACAAGGTTGACAAATACTAAGATATTCATCCAAATTTCACCAGTGAACGCTGCAAAAAATCTTTATTGATGAGCTCAATACTTCCTCCAAAGTAAAGAGCATTATGATGAATAATTTGTAAGATATAGAAAAAATATTGTTAAAATATACAAAACTGAATAAATATATAAAAATTACTTGAGACACAAGCAGTGGGGCAGGAGACACAGCAACATGTTCTGAAGGAGCGTTGCCTTGAGTGGCCAGGTCACATAACAGTGGAGAACATGCTGGAGAATGGCCACTAGGAGAAGGGGTGTGGGGAGTAGTATGTCAGCTGACCTCAATAATTGTCCTCGGAACTGGTTCTTTTGGTTCCTTCGAAGCTGCCCCATTCAATTCCGAGTGAGTCAGATTCATCATTACCAAATATTGGCTCTTGTGTTTAGATTCTGATTTGTGTTTCCTTGGTGGTGGTTCTGATGAGAACATGGCTGGAGCTGCTTCTGGTGATCTGGAACGTTTATGGTTCAGATCTGACCTAGGAACGAACTAGACTGAACTCACTGAGACTGATTTCCCACAGCTGCTGCTCCGCCCCACTCTTCCCTTTGCCCCGATCATGTCAATTTCCCACTATTTGCTGTGCGTCCACATTTTGCCCCACAGCTTCGCCTGATTTCCCCTGCGTCTACTCGATCCTGTTTTTTGAGGATTGGGTAGATGTGGGAGAAATCGGGCGAAGCTGTGGGGCAAAATGCGGCCGTGCAGCAAATAGTGGGAAATTGACACAGTCAGGGCAAAGGGAAGAGCAGGGGCGGAGCAGTGGCTATGGGAAATTGGTCTGACAGAGGGGAGGAAATGTGGACAGTGACCAGTTTGGGGGCTGAAAAGACAGGTTTTTCTACCAGGGCAAATGTTTTAGCTGCCGGGTTAACAGAGGTGGATAAAGCCTTCTCTGGAAAGGTGGCCCTGAGGCAAGAGGTGCGGTCCACACAGGCCTTCAGGGTAAATTGCTGATAGATCTTACATGCTGTTACTTTATGGTTTTCCCAGAGACACAAAAGACCGACGGAGTGCTTGTCCATATGAGTGATCTTCATAGAGAAAGAGGAACATTTTTTGAATAAAGACATCTTTCTATTTATTTATTTATTGACCATAAGACAGGAGCTAACTAGGAACATTCTTCTCAAAGCAGTGGCAAAGAGAGAACTGAGGGAAGGATGGGGCCCCCTCCCTGGAGCACGCGACCGTCAGGTGGGAAAACAGCCCAAACAACTCCGATTGGGAAGGGCCCCTCCTGCTCTGTTACTAGGCTACCTAAAAGTCTTCCAGTGGTTGGCCTGCCTGTGTGCACAGTCCTCATGTGGGACTGCACAAGCAACAACCATGAACAAGAGAGATTCTTGCAGTCAGCTTGACAAACATTACATTACTGTTCAGTAACAGTTCTCATTTACTTTACTGATAAAAGAAAGCAACAATTAAATTCATAACACAAAATTATAAAGAACTGTGTGTTCTTCTGTAGCCAATATGGGAATTAGATTGTAGATCTCTGTACAAAAGAAATTGAATGCAGTTTTTCTCCATGGAGGCACTCACTTTAAATAACATTTCTGCTATGTCTGCCAAGTTGTTTCAATCTAAAATTGTCAAGGATTTGCCTATGGGAAGAAAGCCCACACCAGCCTTCTGTATATTATTTGCTCCATGTTAAGGAGTTTGAAAAAGGCCAAAGTGCATTTTGCTTTTGAGAACTGATGCCCGCCCACCATGTTAACTCTGTGGCTGCAATCCTGAACACATTTTCTGCAGTAAGAACCACAACATGAATGGAACTCAAGGACCGATCTTAGGCTACTTGGATGCAAAATTTTCACGGTGAACTGGCAGTCCACTGAGTGTGCTCGCCTGTGCTAGATGAAAGTTGTGTTGGGTTGTGGAACACTCCAATAGGCTGTTATGCATCTATTTCTGAGTGAAGAAACTTTTAGGACAAACATCTGGGAAAGGTTCTAATGGCCACATGAGACAAAGTTGTGTATAACCCTTCCCATGGTACATTTGAATGACCTTTAAGATAGAGGCCAGAGATATTGAGAGAAACAGGCTTTCCTAAAAGCAGTACACAAAGAATTGATTAATTTCTTGGAGGGTGTGTGAGATGACAATGGACAGACATAGTCCTTCAGTTGCTCTGCAGACTCAGCTTTATCTGCGCTTTTTAACACCCTCCTAGTAGTTTAAGATATCCTATCTGGCTCTATTTGATCTAACTGGATCTGAACCACCAGGTTTTGGACTCCTTTGCACTCTCCAATTACCAGTTGGATTGTTTAGCAGCAGCTGTGCCTTCGGGAGCTATATATCTCTTACTTCCTCTGAAAGACACTCAAAGCCAAAATAGGGAAGATAAAGTGACCAAGAAGGCATTCCTATTCACATTCGCCTCTTAAGTTGGCCAAACAGTTGACTAATTTCTCATAATGTATCTTTTTATCACATGAACACATGCAGCTGCCTAATGCTACTGACTGAGACTGTCAAACCAGTACTGCCTACTCAGACCGGGAGTGGCTCTCCAGAGTCTCAGGCAGAGGTCTTCCACATCACCTCCTGCCTGCTCCTTTTTTTAACTGGAGAAGCCGAGGACCAAATCTGGGATCTTCCATACTAAGCAGATGCTCTGCCCTTGAGCCTCAGCCCTTCCTTCTTTTGGAGTGGCCTGTATTCTTTAATTCTGATCATATCCTTGAATAGGAGTATGTCACGTTAGCAAGAAGATACTGTTGCAGGATGTAACTGGATCGTCTGGTCATTTTAGACATGATTTTTACATTGCATTATGCAAATAAAGTAATCTGAAGGCATCACATACATATAAGATATATGGTACTGCACTCAAAATAACTTACACCAAATCTTGTAGAATAAACAAGGTATAAAGAAAAATAGGAAAATAAACTATTTTATTATACTGCTATCATGTCTAAATTCACAGGCTATGTAAGACAGAAGGAAAGAAAACAGAAAACAAGTAGGCTGTAGAAAACCGGTTCACTTGCATTAATTATTGAAGGAGCAATGGGCAAACTCTGTTTACTATAATCCTTCTGTAATATTGTTGCAAATACTGTAAATGATCTATGTACATTTATTGTTTACTGCAAGAGCCCCATTTGACAAGGAGGGACATAAAGGCAATAACTCAGTGGCTCAGCATTTGCAATGAGTGTCCTGACGAATTAGACCAAATATTGCTTTTGCATATAGAGGCGGTGGGAATGGTTTGCATTGCCATCTCCAAATAATGCTACTATATCTTCCCAGCCCCCAGATGTTGTTTGGCTTCAGCACTGATCAGTCCAAAACTCATATCACTAGGTGTCAGTGTGGACTAGTTTACTGTGGAGATATACACTATATAGTCTCCTTGAGGGGAGGGGAGAAGATTGTTTATATTGGTTAGAAGGACCATTTTCTGCCTTGAGGGATATCTAGTCTGTAAAGGTAACCAGTACCTTTGGACATTTTTATAACCTTCCATCCAGTCTATTTACCCATCTGTTTGTTCTGGATCATCTGTAATGATCCCCATATTCAGCCTGAACACCTTTGTCCTGTGAACATGGACATTAGCCATTCTGGAGAGTACAATATGCACCCGTTAATGAAGATTCTCATCCAGCATAAACTGTAAACTGCCACGGGAATGTGATCGTTATTTTAAATCACTGAAACGACAGGTGCGTCCAGGAAAGTAAGCTCTATTTATTTAAACAGAATTTAGATTTAAAACTGGAGTTGCCAACAGGCCTAGAGAAAAACGTCTAGTCTTAATGAGGTGTTATTTACCAGGTCATGTTATTTACCTCCACTTCATGAAACTCTTTCCCTGCCTATTTCCCAGTAAGGCTCTGTTGAAGGGACAGGATATTTTTCTCTAGGCTTGTTGGCAATGCTTAGAAATTTGTGTGTTTAGGCTCATGGCTTAGTGAGCAATTCTAAGGAGGGCTACTCAGAATCCTACTCAAGTCTGTTCAGTGGGGCTTACTCCCAGGCAAGTGTTTTAGCATTGCACTGTTAGAGAGGATTTGTTGTTATAAGCATCCTTCTTCAGACTATACGGAGGATTAGCTATCTTGAGAGGCTACCAGGCACACTAAAGCTGATGTATTCTTTCAGTACCAGCTAAACCCGCCTTTACTTTAAAATTCATTTTAAAATATAGACACCCATCTTTCTCCCAATAATTGGAACCAAAAACCTATATTATAATAAATAAAAATAAAACAACAATATCAGTATCTAAAAGAAAAATTCAATAAATCGGCCAGCAAAATACAAATAAGAACACCCTCTCCAGCTGAGAATCTAATCCATGCAAATCCTCTGATCTTATTAAGAGACTCCAAAAGCCTCCTCCAAAGCCCCGTTCTGCAGCCATCTACAAGAATCAAGCCTTGAGCTTGCTGTATCACAGATCAGTGTAGCCAGAGCAACTGTCTTCAAACATGGCAAATGCTTTCGGGGTAAATTAAGCTGTAACACTGCTTTCTTGGCCATCAGAGCTACCAAATAACAGAGTGGAGTCTAACAGTAGCCTTAAACTCTTAACAGAGAGCTGCGCCTCTCTAATGTGGTGAGCACATTTCCCCCCCCCTAGGCCAGGATAAAGATGACAGAGAAGCTTATTTTAATGAGATATATATCTGGGTATCATCAGTATACTGATGACACCCAACTCAAAAGCTATTGGTGATATTATTGTGTGTGCGCTATGAGCCAACATATGCACATATGCTTGGCAAATGTGTTTATATGGGAAAAAAAAGATCTGGCAACTCTACCCCCCCCCCATCTCCTGTTGGTGGCTGGGGTGTGTGGCCTGGCAACCCTATTAGACACACACTGCTGTACATAGTAATTTGTCTTGAGGCTTGCCTTAAAGATCTGGATGTGCAAACTCAGGTTTGAATCCTTGTGCAGCCAGAAAGTTCACCCAGGGCAAGTCACTGTGTCTTTAAGTAGCTTTTCTTATAAGACTGCTGTAGGAATAAAATAAGATAAGTCTGCATTGCAATCCAGTCTGATCTCTTCAAGACAGGGTAGAAAAGAATTGCTCACACTCCTTCCTTCTTACCCTTTCCTCTCTCACTCTGTCTTTTTCCATTGTTGGTTGCCTTCGCCTCTCCTCTCTCTGCTCCCCCCCCCCCTCTAAATTTAGATGCCAACTTCTGGGCAATCCTCTGGACAGGGATTTTTTCCCCTTATATAACTATGAAGTGCCATCACTGATGGCATTACAGATAGTTTTTATTTAGCATGCTGAATACATTTTCTTTTTCTTTTACTTCTTTCTTTCTTGTTTTTAGTTCATGTTCTGTGTGTGGGTTTTTTTGTGGTTGGTAACAATTACATAGTATGATGGCATTATCTATATAGTGGATATGAGGTTATCAGATGATTTTGTTCTATTTTCTTCTTTGGTATTTGTTGCTGTGTGTAAAAATATAAAACAATTTAAAAATAAATTATCCAAAGTGACTCATTGTAAACACCGAGATTTGAGTCCAGTAGCATCTTACAGGTCTCCAGGGTATAAGCCAGAGGCATCAAATGCATTTATTACGATGGCCAGATCTGACATGAATGTCACTTTGTCAGGCCAAGCCATGTGTACCTTAAAACATAATGCTAGGTACCAGATATATAAACTGCATAAAGGACAGAGAGGGTATACAGTCCAATAAGATTGAGAGGGTAGGAGAATTGGATTCGCTTCTGGAAATGCTGTGGATTGAATTAGTGGGCCCAAAAGGAAGCTTAACATTGGGAGTTTGTTATCGCCCACCAAATCAAAAGATAGAGGAGGATTATAAAATGATGAATGAATTCAAGATAACGGCTAGACAAAATAACTGGGTTGTAATAGGTGACTTTAACTACCCACACATTGATTGGGTCAATATGTGTTCAAGTCAGGAAAAAGAGATTGAGTTTCTCAATGACTGTGCTATGGAGCAGATGGTTACAGAACCGACCAGGGGAGAGGCGATCCTGGATTTGTAAGTAACGCCCAAGACCTGGTGAGAGATGTTAAAGTGATTGCACCGCTTGGGAACAGTGACCATAATTTTATTGAGTTCAATAATTGTATAAATAGGGAGTTGCCCCAAAAGACTGAAACAGCCACTTTTAACTTTAAAAGGGGTAACTTCTCTGATATGAGGGGATATGTGAGGAGAAAACTGGAAGTAAAAGTAGAAAGAGTCAAAACCATTGCAGAAGCTTGGCAACTATTTAAAATTACAATCCTAGAGGCTCAGAGACAATATATACCACGAGTTAGGAAAGGCACAAATAGGTATAGAAAAAAGCCTGCATGGTTAACAAACAAAGTAATGGAAGCTGTAAAAGGTAAGAAGGATTCCTTTAAGCAGTGGAAAGCTAGTCTCAGTGAGGCTGATAAAAGGGAACATAGGCTGTGGCAAATAAAATGCAAGTCTGTGATCAGGAAGGCAAAAAGGGAATATGAGGAGCAGCTTGCAAAAAACATAAAGACCAACAATAAAACTTTCTTCAAATACATTAGAAGTAGGAAACCAGCCAGGGAAGCAGTGGGGCCCTTGGATGACCAAGGGGTAAAAGGTGTAGTGAAGGATGATAGGGAAATGGCTGAGAAGCTGAATGCATTTTTTGCCTCTGTCTTCACTGTGGAAGATGAGAAGTGCCTGCCCATTCCAGAACCACTGATTTCAGGAGGGGTGTTGAAAGACCTGAGTCAGATTGAGGTGACAAAAGAGGAGGTCCTATGACTGATAGACAACTTAAAAACAAAGAAATCACCGGGCCCGGATGGCATACATCCGAAAGTTCTGAGAGAACTCAAATGTGAACTTGTGGATCTCTTGACAAAAATATGTAATCTTTCCTTAAAATCTGCCTCCATTCCTGAAGACTGGAAAGTAGCAAATGTCACTCCTATCTTTAAAAAGGGTTCCAGAGGAGATCCGGGAAATTACAGGCCAGTCAGTCTGATGTCGATACCGGGTAAATTGGTGGAAACTGTTATTAAGGAAAAAATTAGTAGGCACACTGATGAACAAAATCTATTGAGGAAGACTCAGCATGGGTTCTGTAAGGGAAGATCTTGTCTCACTAACCTGTTAGTGTTCTTTGAGGGAGTAAACAAACATGTGGACAAGGGGGACCCAATAGATGTTGTTTACCTTGACTTCCAGAAAGCTTTTGATAAAGTTCCTCATCAAAGGCTCCTAAGTAAGCTCAATAGTCATGAGATAAAAGGGCAAATCCTTTTGTGGATCAAAAACTGGCTAATTAAAAGGAAACAGAGGGTGAGTATAAATGGGCAATTTTCTCAATGGAGGGAGGTAAGCAGTAGGGTACCGCAGGGATCAGTACTCGGTCTGATGCTTTTTAACTTGTTTATTAATGATTTGGAGTTGGGAATAAGCAGTGAAATGGCTAAATCTGCAGATGACACAAAGTTGTTCAGGTGGTGAGAACCAGGGAGGATTGTGAGGCACTCCAAAGGGATCTGTCGAGGATGGGCGAGTGGGCATCAATGTGGCAAATGGGGTTTAATGTGGCCAAGTGCAAAGTGATGCACATTGTAGCCAAAAATCCTAACTATAAATACACGTTGATGGGGTCTGAACTGGCGGAGACTGGCCAAGAGAGAGATCTTGGAGCCGTAGTAGATAACTCAATGCAAATGTCGAGACAATGTGCGACTGCAATGAAAAAGGCCAACACTATGCTGGGGATTATTAGGAAGGGAATTGAAAACAAATCAGCCAGTATCATAATGCCCCTGTATAAATTGATGGTGCGACCTCATTTGGAGTACTGTGTACAGTTCTGGTCGCCACACCTCAAAAAAGATATTATAGCATTGAAAAAAGTACAGAAAAAGGCAACTAGAATGATAAAAGGGTTGGAACACTTTCCCTATGAAGAAAGGTTGAAGTGCTTGGGGCTCTTTAGCTTGGAGAAACGACGGCTGAGGGGTGACATGATCGAGGTTTATAAGAGTATGCATGGGATAGAGCAGGTAGAGAAAGAAGTCCTTTTTTCCCTTTCTCACAATACAAGAACTTGTGGGCACTCCATGAAATTGCTGAGCAGTCAGGTTAGAACAGATAAAAGGAAGTACTTCTTCACCCAAAGAATGATTAACACGTGGAATTCAGTGCCACAGGAGGTGGTGGTGGCTACAAGTATGGACGGCTTCAAGAGGGAATTAGATAAACATATGGAGCAGAAGTCCATTAGTGGCTATTTGCCACAAAGTATAAATAGGAACTCTCAGTCCGGGGTAAGTGATGCTCTGTATTCTTGGTGCTTCCTGCCCCCACTACTGGACAGCCCGAGGGCACCTGGTGTTTTTGGCCACTGTGTGACAGCATGTTGGACTGGATGGGCCACTGTCCTGATCCAACATTGGCTTCTCTTATGTTCTTATGACAGCAGCTGGTAAACTCGAAATTGGTGTACCCTTACTACAAGGCTCCATGAGCTGGGAGTGAGGCACAAAGGAAAACCCATTTGGGCACACTGGAGAGCCAGTAGTGCAGCACTGGGCAGAAGTGCCCATGATACTTGACTGCTGCAGAGGAGGTTTTTCCACCATGCTGAAGCCACAACCGAACAGTCTCCCATTCCCTCCCTTGCACTCGTTGCTTGTGGTCCAGATAAGAGCCCTGGATAGGATGGTTCCAGGTTTCGGGCCTTATGTTTGACACCCCTGGTATAAGTAAATTTTGAGTTCAGTGGCACCTTTAAGACCAACAAAGTTTTATTCAAGGTGCTTTTGTGTGCAAGGCACTCTTGGTGTGTGGGTATAAAAACAGGAAGACATGAAGTAACTAAGGAAAAAGCAGATCCACTTATTTGTGCTACTCAAGTGCTTACATTCAAGTCAAGTCACTTTTAATTGTATATCCATAAGCCATTATGACAGAATACCAACTCCACAGATAATGTATCATTTATTTATAAAATATCATTTATGTTATTATTCACTTACTAGTTTTTAAACATTTTGGCTCATACTGCAGGCAGGCTACACAATCTATGGCAATTAGGTACTTTTTGTATCAGTTTCTTTCTTCATGAAGTCTGGTTTTCTCCTTGAGACTGAAGGTAGAGTACAGAATTTGAAAACAACGTATTGTGGGCTATTGACCAAGTGACTTTCACAGAGCATGACAATATGTTTTGTCTACTAAGGTATTTTTGAAATGTTAACTTCAAAATACTCACTTCATTTTCAATGCTATGCTCCACATTTATATTGCACATCATTGCACTTCAAACACATCTGTAAAATTTCAAACGCAGCCTACATAACCAAAAATGTGAATTCCAGTTCCAAAGTTCTGATCTGTATCAGTATGTTCCAATCTGATGTATGAAATCAGTACATGGCAACAACCAGTTATATATTCACACAAAACTACAGTGGGGAAGGGCTGTGGCTGAGTGGTAGAGCATCTGCTTGGCACGTAGAAGGTCCCAGGTTCAGTCTCCAGCATCTCCAGTTAAAAGGATGAGACAGTAGGTGATGTGAAAGACCTCTGCCTGAGACCCCTGGAGAGCTGCTGCCAGTCTGAGTAGACAATACTGACTTTGATGGACCAAGGATTGGATTCAGTATAAGGCGGATTCATTGTGTTCTTTCTGTGTGTACTCTTATGCCTTTGGATACTGCCAACTACATGCTCAATATTCAATTCATATAAAATGCATTGGCTACTATTTATTTGCTTCTTCATATGTTTACAAAAACTTACATGCTGTCTTTCTGCTCCAAGGGACTTCAATTTTTAGCAGGAAACACTCTGGCCACGAAAGTGGAACGCTAACAGTGTTTGTTAGCTTAGCTATAATAGGAAAATTCTTGTACTAATTTCTCAAGGCTCAGGAGTTAATAAAGAACATATGAAGAACTCTTCTTTAAATTTTTACCTATTATTATATTTCTAAGGCGGGTATTACCTAGTAAGTGTATCAATGTATCCTAAGACAAATTGTCTCAACACATGCAAAATTGCACAGGTCACTGTAGTCAAAAAGCCGCATGAGCGGCAATCTACAGCTCTTGGGCCACTTATAGTGTCTCAGCCTAACCTACCTCACAGGATTGTTGTGAGGATAAAATGGAGGAGAGGATAACAATGTAAGCCACTTTGGGTCACGATTGGGAAGAAAGGCAGGGTACAAATGAATGAATGAATGAATGAGATTTTAAAAAATGATTCAGCAAGAAATGTTAATTTGACAAGCAAGCTCTGAACAACTACTCCAGGAAAACCAGTTAGTGGTTGGAAAATATGCATGGTTCTCCACAGGTGAATATTTAGCATATATCTGTATTTTTGAGAAACAAAGCTAATGTTGACAAAGCAGCAGCCTTGATTATAACTTCTCTGCCTACATGTCTTTGAAAACCGGATTTGTGCCACAAAAACACACCCTCTTTCCCCCCTGCCCCCTTGCTGATGTTTTCATTTCAGAAGATGTTTCTTGGATTTTGCTGTACAGCCAGCTAATTCGAATGTGCAGCCTTTAATTTTTAATACATCTAGGCAAAAGCTTCTAGCCCTTCCAGTAGAACTCAAATATACATTATCCAGCTTTACAATTTAACTTAATATTCAATCTAGGACTTTGTATGTGTTTTATTACCATGTTTTTTAAGAAGATTCACTCACAGATAAACATATTTGCAAAATAATATACTACAAAACTGTCAATAAAATTATTTCTAGACGTCTGAGAGGATGAAATGCCCCAAATGTCCATCTCTTAGAGAACACAGTCCCTTTAGAAACATGAGTAAATATGATACCCGACTGCTATGGTCATCTCTGGAGGCCCTGCTTCGGCTGCCTCTGCCATTTGAGGCTAGACAGGTGGCAAACCAAGATCATGCATTCTGTTTGCAGCACTGTAACTGTGGAATTCCCTCCCTTCGTTTGTCCCCTTCAATCATTATCTTCTGCTATATGGTGAAGATTTTTCTGTTTTCTTTGGTGTCCCTTTAGAGATCTTCATTGACCCTCCGTCCCATTTATGTGTTCGTGTTTTGTGGAATTGTTTTTATTGTTTGTACACGTATATCTATTTTAAATTTTGTTTTAATGCTTTGACTTTCGCTGCTCGGGGACTTTGAATTGGGTGGAAAGGCAACATATAATGTTTTACACCATAAATGAATAAGTTCAGATTATTCATTTACACCATAAATGGATAAGTTCAGGCCTTTTGCCTAGTTGTGTGAAACAGCAGTTTTTACTTATTGCATCACAGAAATATATGTGGTTGTGATTATGAATCAGTAGAAACACTGAAAAGCACTTTACACTGTCTCTTAGGTCAATAAAGAAAACTCAGAAGAGGCTTCACCTTCATCTCTCGACTTCACAGTGTGTACTACCTGGGTCCCGGGTTGCCAAACAAGGTCAATTTTTTGTCCATTTATTCAGTAATGATATAGGAATACATTATCGAGAGCTATGTAGAAAAAGCACCACATCTCACCTCAGCCCTTTCGACAGTGCATACCTGATTATGGCCACATGAAAGTGTGGTTTATAGCTGTCACAAGTTCTACTACTTATTGTGCCTTCTGATAAAGTTTGCAGATTGCTTTACAGTATTTACAGTGCTACCCTGTACAGTGACTTCCATGAGGTATTGAGGCTAAGAAAGAGCAACGAAAGGAGAGGTAAGCTTTTACACAGCTCTACCAAATCTAAGTCTAGCTCTTTAGCCACAGAACCACACTGATCAATCACTTAGAGCCCCCTCACACATTTATTTATTTATTAGATTTATATCCCGCCCTCCTCGCTAGGGCAGGCTCAGGGTGGCTAACAAGACCATAGGCGTTATCTTTTCTATCTATATTGTAAAGGCAATTTGGGGTGGCATGTAAAATGTGCTCCCTCAGCCATAGGCTGAAGGAGCCGCCACTCAACCCGGGGACCCTGGCCACTGGCTGACGTAGGGCCAGGGTCGAACAAGCCCCGCAATTCGGCCATGCTATGGCATGGTCCTGCCCACCCACCCACAGCAGCACTGTGGGTAGCCAGCCGCTCTGTGACCAGATGGGGCCCGGCATGCTGCCGGGCCGCAGGGCACTGGAGGTGGCCCGTGGCCCACCACCACCCGCCCAGGCAGGAAGGCAAAGCCGCCCGGCTGAAAGTGCCGGGCCCAGACGATCTGGAAAAGGAGGAGGAGGTGCTAGAGGGGGGGAGGGCTCCAGGGAGCCTTGGCTGCGGCCCTGACACCATCGGAGACTTGCACTGCAGAGGCGCTGGCCTCCTGAGGCAGCCCACTGCCTGCCACTGCACCTTCGGGGTAGGGAGAGGGGTCTGGTGCTGCTGGAGACCTGCGCCACGGAGGCCTTGCCCTGCTGAGGCGCCTTCGGGGGAGAGATGTCCGGGAAGTCCTCAAGCCACCAGAGACCTGGGCCTGCCGCGAAGCCTACTGGGAGTGAGAGGGAGCAGGGAGAGGGCTCCGGGGAGCCCTGGCTGCAGCCCTGATGCCACCAGAGACCTGCGCCGCACAGGTCCTGACCCACCGAGCCAGCCCACAGCCTGCTGCTGTGCCTGTGGAAGTGGCCCACAGCCGCCTGTGGGGTCTGTCCTGGGGGAAGGGGTGCGCGGAGCCCCCGCTGCACACAGGGGTGAGACGCTGACCCCAGGATCATGCTAGCACCCACTGTATTATTGTCACAACGGGCTTTGCGACTAGTAAACAACAAATTAATAACTTAACCATTTAAAATCAACAAACCATTTAAAATACAACTCTCATAAGATAGCAGAGCCGTCTTCACATCCACCATAGGGAAACAGCAGCTGGTGTCAGGCTCTATAGGGCTTGTATTTTTTAGTGTGGATATAGGTGTTCAGCCGGTGGCCAAGACTAGATACTTAAAAACACATGATAGGGACACAAGGTATTACATTACGAGGCATACACTTCAAATGTAATGGACATATACTGGTAATATGCACAGCCAGAATGCACATCTCCAGTACCATTTAAAGTTCTCTTTAATGGCTTGCTGGATGCAAACTGATTGCACTCACAAACACACAAACACATTTGTGGTACAAATCCCAAATAGTGTGTGTGTGCTGAACTGGCTGGCACAGCTTGTCTATGGCTTCTTTAGGTTTATTTTTCTAACCGTGGAATTAATGCATTTTCCTGGGAGAGGCTCCACCAACACACCACAAGGCTCTAATGTGTCCTCTTTACAGTGTCCATAGGTGGTAGTATATATACTGGCTAGGCAAACTGACCAACACAAGTCTAAGAGGCAGGCCCAAGGCAGCTATTATTACAACTCTTATCTGCTCTATCGGGTGTCAGATATAAATTACCTGCAGCTGATGAATCTAGTTATGGCTTTGTTATGTCCGCAGACCGCCACGGGGCACCAGCAACATACAGCCAGAGCTTGACCCCTTGGGACGATAGGAGCCAAGGATCCTAGACCACCACCAGCCCTCCAATAAGAACTCTGGCTCAAACCCACCAATAGGACTCGTGGGTGTGTCCTAGGGATTGTATATAGTTGGCCATCTCCGCCGGTATTGCATGCTACTTGTGTACCTAATAAACCAATGCTTATTATTACATCGTAGTTCGGGTTTCTGTTCATCGAACCCAGTACACAATAGGTTTGATGTTTCTGAAGAGATCCAGTGTGGTGTACTGGTTAGAGTAGGATCTGGGAGACTCAGGTTCAAATCCTCAGTCTGCCATGGAAGATAGCTGGGTGACTTTGTGCCAGCCTCAGCCTAGCCTACCTCACAGGGTTGTGGCGAGGATAAAATGTAAAAGAGAGAAATGATGTAAGCAATTTGGGCTTCCCATGGGGAGAAAGCAAATAAAGTTAATAAATAAATGAATCTGAAGGGTCTGGCTTAAAGCAAGCTAAAAGCAAGGCTCACCTGGGTTTACAGCTAGAACCTGGTTTTAGGCACACATATGATTTTGAACATGTACAAATTGCATTTTCCTTCCCTCTAGTTAAGCAAACCTGGCCTTTCTCTTTACACAGCTGCAGTTAAGAGTTTCCGAAGAGAGTGAGTGATCCAAGCAGGCTCCAGTCCCAGCACTTATTTTAGAAACCAGTACTTGGAAATCAGTAAGGTCCTGCCTTGGTTTGGATGGGGGGAAGGGTGGGGTGGGGCAGGGCAGGGCTTGTTTATTTACTTTTACATTTTTAGGCAACCCTTCCTCCAAGGAGCGGCCCTAGAAGACAGCAAGAGGCCCAAGTTCACCCCAGCGAGCCTGATGGGCGAGCAGTGACCAGACCAGATGCAAGTCTAACCCTGAGGCTGACCACTGAGCTGCCTCCCCTCTCATTCTTCTGACAACACCTGTTTGCCAAAGCATCTTTGATGCCCTCTTCTAAGCCTGCTATTAATAAAGTCGCCCCTACTCTCCCCTGGCCTGCAAAGCTCCCTCTAAGCTGTGGAGTCTTGTGAGCCAAAGTTCTACTAGGTGAGCTACTGGCATTAAAGCTGTGAATGAGCGATTTGGCTCCTGCATAAATTAGTTTGATCTGGAGCCATCCTTCCTCAGCTAAGACAAACATGTGTGAGCCGGAGGCTAAACAACTGTGAGCTAGTTCACACTAACTCAGCTTAGAGGGAACACCTGAACCCCGGACACATTTAAATAGGTGGGTTTTGCCCCCCCCCTTCCTCCGACAAGCGTTACCTGTTGAATTTCTGTCTGATATCCGGGAAGGAGCGGACGAGAGCGCGAGACATGGTACGGGGGCACGGGGGTAGCAGCAGGCTCATTACCTCCCCCCGCCCCCCGCTTGAGCAGGCAACCTGCGCGCCAATCTGGGCCGTCCCTCGGCTGGAGGCGGTGGCTGGCGGAGGCGGGGAATGCGCCCTGACGGGCCTGGAGGCGGGAACGAGAGGCGGGGGCTCCGGCAGCCTCGGCCTCCTTCCATGATGGCGGCCCGAAGGTAGACCGAGAGGGGGACGAGAGCGACTGCGCAGAGGTGCCGCCCCCCTCGCCTCACACTTGAGTGAGCGCGCGGGGGAAAGTCGGCCGCGGCTGGCCAGGCAGCCAGTCCCCCAGTCAGGTGGCGGCGGCCTCTCGGGCGTCCTTGGACTTGCCGCGGTTTGTTCTCTCCCCCCCCCCCCCCCCCGGTCAGCCAGCCAGCCAGGACGGGGGGCCGGCGCGGAGGATGGCGGCAACGGCGGGGCTGAGCCTCGGTGGGGCAACGGCGGCCACCGCACCCCCCACAGCTGCAGGAGGAGGAGCAGTTGCCCGAGGCTGCCCCGTGGCCGGCAGGATCGCCTGGAGGGACTCGCCGCGGTGGAGGCTCCGCCGCAGCCCCGGCGAGTGGCGCTGAGCGCCGCAGCAGCCCAGCCTCTCGGCCGGTCTTCCTTCTCCCGCCCCTCCGCGCGCTCGGACGGGAAAGGGCAGGCTGCTCGGCGGGCCCCCAGGCGGCGGAACCACAGCCGGGAGAAGGGGGGCAGAAAAGAAAAGAAAGACGACGACGAGGGAGGAGGAGGAGGAGGAGAAGGAGCGGCGGCGGCAGCGGCAGCAGCATGGGCGCCAAGCAGAGCGGCCCGGCCGCCGCCAATGGCCGCACTCGGGCGTACTCTGGCGGGGATTTACCTTCGAGCAGCGGCGGCGGCGGCGGCGCTAACGGGACCGGCGGGCGGCCGATAGGTGGCGGGGGACGGTACACACACCTGACGTCCGGAGGGCACCACGCCGGGGCCGGCGGCTCGGCGGCCGCGGCGCCTCCCGTGGCAGCGCCCCGGAGCCGGTCTCTGGGTGGGCCGGCCGCCTCCGGCGGGGCTCGAGCCGCGCACTCCGCCTTCAGCATCCCCAACAGCGGCGGCCTTTACGGCTCCCAGGACTCGGTCAACAGCACCCCGGAGGACAGCGGGCGGGACTCGCGGCCCGTCGCCGGCGGCGGAGGGCACGGCGGCGGGAGCGCGGGGCCCCGGCTGGTCATCGGCTCCTTACCTGCCCACCTGTCGCCTCACCTGTTTGGAGGTAAAAGGAACGCCACTGGCGGAACAAGCACGGGACCGGGGGGGGGGGCGGCCCTGGAATTTGAACAGCGAGCGCGGCATGGCCGTGTTTTGGCCAAAGGAAAGGTGGCGGGGGAGGGAAGGGGCGAGGAATGTTATTCTTTGCATCACCAAACAGCTGCTGTGGGTGGAGTGTCGCGGAGGAGCCGTCCTGGAGGCACTGCTAAGCAGTCTAAACACGCGGGGATAGGAAGGATCTCTCTCCCCCCCCCCGCCCCTTCCATTTGGATGCCTGGATGTCTCCACAGGAGATGTAGCTAGCTGACAAGTACTAGCAAGGCTGCTACTGCTTTATAGACACACCCCCTTGAAGCCCAGTCCTGGAAAGGTTTAATAAGAAAAGGCCTTGCTGAGATCGGTGGAGGCTTCTTCCCGGACAATTCGTTTAAAGATATTCAGCCTTTCTGTCCAGGGACTCGACTTTTAAGTGGCTGGCATCGGTTACAGTCAAGTAAAATCTCAGTTGGCAGAAATAAAAGGGAAAAGAAGCGGACTCTGTCCGTAAGCTGTCAGCAGCATGTCAGAAAAGGTCTGCTTTACAGACCCTCTGAAATCTCTTTACAAGGTTGGGGCTTTCCTTGCATCCTTTGGAGGCCTGCCCTGTAGCACAGGTACTGCCACTGGGAAAGCTCAAGGAGAAACAGTTCTTAGTGACCGGAGTGGAGGAAGTGTTAACAGTCCCTGGGCTGATTATCAGAGCTGCCTTGGGAGCGGAAGTGATCCCAGAGATAAGGAGGTCTCAGGTTGGAAAGAAGAATCTTGGAGAGGTGAATGCCAGTGGCAGAACATGCGGGCTGCTGTGCTCTTGCTTTCAGTGGTGTCTGAATACCATTAGTTGCTTTTTAGCTAAGGTTTGACATTGTGCTACAATAACATAGTGCTTAGTAATTCCAGACGGGTAACTGTGCTACTCCGTTCCAGCAACAACAAAACTGGACTGTTGTGTAACAGCATTTTTTTCCTGTGCAAACTTTTGTGGGCTACAGCCCACTTCTTCAGGTGCAGACGTGATGCTTAGTTGTTTCTACATATCCAACAGGAAACAGCAATGCCACTTGTGTAACAGCATAGTAACAATTATCAGCAAATGGCCGTGTACAGGAGGCCTTAGTAATTGTAGTTACAAAGTAATTCTTGAAAAATGATGCAGCTTTCGATGCTCCTGCGTCTTATTACATTCTGCAAATTTCTGCAACTTTTTGCTAATTATTTTTTTCCCTGTTCTTCTCAAAGAACAATAAAAAACCTGTGAGTGTGATATGTTATGCTGTTTGGGCTGTTTTTATAAGCTCCTCAAACAAAATTGAGGAAGTTTGAAGGAAGTTTCTCCTATTTGTGTTTGTCACTGGTTGTTTTTAAAATACCCTTGAACCAGAACAGGAACTGAAAAAGTGAAACTGAACTGTCAGCAGTGTTCTTAGTATCATGTGTGTTTATTTGGCCTCACAGTAGCTGCTATCAGTGGATCTGTAAATTCTCCTATCTTCTACTTATATAATTAGGACTTAATTGGATAACTTATTCATGTGTCCATGCAGTGTATTTTAAACCTGGCCAAGATCTGTTTTAGATGCCAATTTGAAACATAGAAGCAGATGTTTCCTTTTTTAGGTTAATGACTTGCCCACAGTGAGAACTTTGTAATTACAGATTCGGGTGGGTAGCTGTGTTATGTGTGGGTAGCAGAACAAAATTTTAGTCCTGTGGCACCTTTAAGACCGACAGAGTTTAATTCAAGGTATAAGCTTTCATGTGCAAGGACACATAGTTATTGCAACCAAGAAAGTAGTTTTCTGTTCACAGATGAAATATTCTGATAACACATTTTGTGCTTTAAAAAACTACCCCATAGTATAAATTAAATACATACAATATTGAAATATTGATGAAACGTTAAGGATGAAGAAGAGTCTTTGTAATGTTGCAGCCTTGTGTGTTCAGAGCAAGCTCTAATAAACTCAATAACAGATCTTTAAGTAAGTGAACATTGAATTTCAGCCTCGGTGTAAGCATGCCTACATATATAATGACAGCTTATCATGGTACAGTATTGCAAAGAAGTGCCCTAATGTCTATGCATTTTCTGAAAGTTAAGTAGAGTATATTTTTAATGACCTGGTCCTTAAGTCAGTTTAGCACTGGAATGGGTAACATGACTGCTGGTGGTTTCTTTCTGATACTGTGTCTGCTCTGTATGGTATGAGCTCTGAATGTTGAGTCTCAGAGAAGCCTGTATGACAGTGCTCCTTTACAGGAGATGCAGTTATTGCTTTATCCCTTAAGTCAAACATGCAGCCTGTCCAGGGCTCATATCTGGCCCACGAACAACTGGTGTGAGGGAGAGAACAGGAGGATGCTCATGGGGGCGAGCAGGTGGAGCCACTCCGATCATGGCATCAGTGTGCTGGAACAACCTTGTCTAAGCAGTCAAGCAGAAACCCTTTGCTCTAGCAGCAGCCTCACTGGTAAATTGGAGACAACTACACCTGCATTCATGCTGGCTTGGGGTTTCAAGGCAAAGTCACCCAGTGGCTTTGACTGGAGGCAGCAGCCGCCACATGGGCATCTCCAGCTGTTCAGGCTTTGCTGGGCCTGGGCCCCACCATGCATGTAGCCTTGCACTTGGCCCACCCACTCTGCTTCTGCAGGATGGGGTGGGGGCGATGTTAGTTCAATTTGTTTTTCTGGTCCCCTTCCAGAGCAGCTCAGGGCCAGGAGGGAGTTTGCAACTCCCAGTTGCTTCGCATTTTCCCCTTGGGGCCCTGGTTCACAGCATTGGTTGTGGGAGTGTGCTGGGGAAGGGGTTTGCCCTACGGGCAGTGCAGGGATGTCTGCCCAGCAGTGCACCACTGGGTCTCCAGTCTTCCCAAGATTTTTTTTCCCTCTCCCCTTCCCCTCTCTCATGGGGCTTCATGATGAGGACACATCAACTCGGTTGTTGTTGTTGTTCAGTCGCACAATCGAGTCTGACTCTTCACGACCCCATGGACCACATCAAGCCAGGCTGTCCTGTCCTCCGCCGCTCTCCGGAGTCTGCTCAATTTCATGTTCATTGCATCAGTAGCATTGTCTAACCATCTCATCCTTTGCCATCCCCTTCTTCTTTTACCTTCAGTCTCTCAGGGTCAGGGTCTTCTCCCGTGAGTGCTCCCTTCTCATTTGGTGGCCAAAGTATTTGAGCTTCTGTATCAGCATCTGTCCTTCCAGGGAACAGTCAGGGTTGATTTCCTTTGGGATTGACTGATTTGATCTCCTTGTAGTCCATGGTCAGGAGGGCCTGGCATGATGTTTTACAACCATGGTGCATCTATTCTTTGGCACTCGGCTTTCCTTATGGTCCAGCTCTTGCAGCCATACATTACTACTGGGAATACCATCACTTTGATTTTGATTAAGTTTACCTGACTAATTTTTAATGCCTGTGGTGTATGCAAGTCTGCATAGGTTTACAGCATTAGACCCTTCTTTTTTAAAGAATAGGTACAGTCTAATGCTGCAGTTCAAAACCTTCAACATAATCTTTTGAATTGTCATGTATATATACTGTTGTTTTTTATGTAACATCGCTCTGTAACATTGCTCCACAATGAAAGTAAACAGTGCTATAGATCTAATCATAGCAGTGTATCATAATGCTTAGCTTGTGCACATGAACTTGTGGGCACTCCATGAAATTGCTCAGCAGTTGGGTTAGAACAGATAAAAGGAAGTACTTCTTCACCCAAAGAGTTATTAACATGTGGAATTCACTGCCACAGGAGGTGGTGGTGGCTACAAGCATGGACGGCTTCAAGAGGGAATCAGATAAACATATGGAGCAGAGGTCCATCAGTGGCTATTAGCCATAAAATATAGATAAGAACTCTCAGCCTGGGGCAAGTGATGCTCTGTATTCTTGGTGCTTGAGTGGGGGGCAACAGTGGGAGGGCTTCTAGTGTCCTGGCCCCACTGCTGGACCTCCTGAGGGCACGTGGTATTTTTGGCCACTGTGTGACAGAGTGTTGGACTGGATGGGCCACTGGCCTGATCCAACATTGGCTTCTCTTATGTCCTTATGATCTTGTAATTCATATGTTAATAATGGTTGTCTTGGTAGTAGATGAATTGGAGGGATGTTAGCCCAAGCTTGTCTGGGTGTGGTATCCTTCAGTTGGCTTGTAGAGTCTGAATATGCTTGAAGTATTATCATTGTTTCATAGTCTGGAACTTAAATCCAAGGGTATTTTTTTTAATGCTAAACACTTTGAGGCTTGGCTTGTTCTGAATCAAACTTATAAATAAAAGTTTTGCTACCCAGGAAACTGTCTTTTGTTGCTTAATGATTGCATTATGTCTGAAATTAATTTTGATCTTGGCCAGAGTTCATTTGTGATTTTGGTTTTCTAACTGAAAGAGAAAAAAAATGTTAATATTCAGATCTTTCAAATAACTCTATAAGGGTCTAGATCTCTGCTAAGAGAACAAAGTTGTAAAAGTACTTTCAATTATGTTTAAGCCTTTTAATAGAAACTGAAACATTCTTATTTTCACTAGTTTTTAAAGAAAAAGTCTAGTCTGTAATAATATCTGAAGGTCTTGAAATACGGTACAGCAGTTGCCTATAAATGACAGTTTCAGATCCTAAAGTTTGCCATCAACATTTGAGGGCAAGTATGAGGAATGGAGCTCTGACCTGGATGGCCCAGGGGTAGCCCAATCTTGTCAGACCTCAGAAGCTAACCAGGGCTGGCCCAGGATGGGAGATTAACAAGGGAGATCATCAAGGAAGTCAAAGATTGGTACATAGAGGCAGGGAACAGGAAACTACCTCTGAGTGTCTCATGCCTTGAAAGATTGTCATAAGCTGGCTGCAACTTGACAGCACTTGTAAGTTCCTGTTGGAATGAAAGATATACCCCCCACACACACACACACTTACAAAGGTGCATTCTGTTGAGTTCCAAACAACATCATTTAAACTAGGCCCTCTGTCATCAGTGTTCCTAGCATTAGCGTGCAGTACCTCCTTGTGTCTGATATGATAATAATGCATGACTAGGTGAGATTCTGAAATCGACCTGAGACCTGGCCATGTAGAAAATTATAGGTGCAATTTCTACATCCATGCCTGATACAGTGTTTAAATTGGGCCTTGCCTGCACAGATGTATTCTCTGCAGAGAAACTGCCTTTTACGGAGTCAGACCGTTGGTCAAATTTAGCTCAACATTTTCAACATTGACTGGCAGTACCTTTCAGGATCTCACCCCATTTTTTAAATATTCCTTTCTGACTGACGTCTTCAAGTCTTCAAAGCAGGTCACAACATTTCCATTTTAAAAGCTTACAATTAAAAAAGTAAAACTTTAAAATCTGTTGGGGAGAAGGAGACCAGGTTTTGAAAACCTTTAAATCACTGATTTAAAAACCAAACCAATGTGGTGGCTGTAGTGGTGAATGCAAGATTAGTCAAGCAGATTTAGGAGAGGTGTGTGGTGCTATTTGTGCCTTTCTCCTGCTTCTCATAGCCATTCTGGGTTGGACTTTACTTATATTTTAAAACTTAATATTTTCATACTTGGTGGGGGTTGCTGCTGTATGAGTTCCAGATTATTCTTGTCAGGTTGACCATCTTGGCAGTCATTCTAAATACCTGTGATATCCTCTTTGTGTTGAGAGTTCTGTTGGCACTCATCTAGAAGCAGATCTAGTACATGTCCCCTGTTCCAAAACCCGGCTAGTCATGTATGACTAAAATGGTACATGCTCTGCCTTCTTATTACCCAGTCACAATATATTATTTTCCATTTGGAAATAGGTGGATATATTACAAAGGAGTTGTGCATCTCCTAATAAATGTCACATCAGTGTGGACATTCTCTGCCACTTACTCAGCCTGTGGAGGTGATCAGTTATACCAGTTTAAAAAAAAAATCTTAAATTTTCTAAAGCTGAAATGATGGCACAAAGAATCAGACCCCAGGATGATCCTAGGAACTGAAGATGGATAATTGGAATAAGTAAACAGATGCAGGAGGAGTTTAACTAGATAGTTTAACTAGCTGCCTCGAGTCCCTTTTGGGGAAGAGTGAGAGGGATATAAATTTGATAAATAGGACTGTGCTTGATAGAAAGGAAGGAGACACTGGCTGAGGACAGACTGGCAATCTGGAGTGGGATGAATCCGGAGGCAAAAGCTGCGGGGGGGAAATCCCCCGGGGCTGGCTGTCCTCATTGGCCAGGGTATTGCACAAGGATGCCATTACGGAGCGTTCAGACTGCTGCGGAGTGGCCCCAGGTGGGCCGGCCTCCACAGCTCGTGATAGGGCTGTTTCGGCAATTTGCGCATGCTCATGCGCAAACTAGCAAAACGCCGCGTTCACACTGTCGCCTCCACTTGCCTCCTGCCTTCTTCCGGTTCACACTGCCTGGAAGTGGGAGGCAAGCACAAGATGGCCTCCGGACACCAGTTTCTCCCCGTGTCCTAAAGCGCAAGAAAACCGGCTTCAAAGCGGGTAAGTGCGGAAGGGAGCCGAGGGACAGCTGCGCATGTCTGAACAGGCTCCCTTCCCCCGCTTCCCATGCGGACCTATCCCAGGGCAGATTGCCAGTCTGTCTTCAGCCACTGTGTCAATTTTTAACTCGTCGTATGGGTGCTTATTTTGGCTGTCAAAATGATAATACCAGATTGACTTGGCAGCTAACTTAAACTTTCTCTGTGTGTATTTGTCTGTTTTTAAAAAGTAAATGAAATGTCCTGATGTTTGTGGGGCACAGTGAGTTTGGAAAAATGAGGGTAATGACATCTTGAATTCTGATATATTCTACCCCCCCCCCCATCAACTGAAGACCTGAAATACTGGCATTCTTTCAAGGAGCATGGTTTTATCTTACCTGAGATAAAAGTACAGGTTGACTTGTTCATGTAGGTTGTTCTGCTTTCACCATCTTTCTTTTCTTTTGTGTGAAGATCAGGTGAGTGTGTGAACTAGTTTGCCTTCCTTGGAAATGTGTTGAATACTCAAGTTCCTGTTTATCTGGCTTTGGTAAATGACACAACATGGCAAACAAAGGTTAGACAAACTAGAGTACACCTGATTTATAACATGCACTGAGATGTCACTACTGAAACCAGTATTTCTGGAGGAGGCGGAAAAGGAGGGGGGGGGGGAGACATACAGGGTGTGGAAATTTTGATCCTGGGTTCTTCTTGTGTCAGATAGAAACTATTGCAGCATCTTTCTCCTGTCTTCATTAGAAAATAGAATGCCTGACAGTGGTTCTCTCCTTATTGGCCCTATCTGTAACCTAGGTACCTAGTATTAAGTCTTGAATTAATTTGTAATAAATGGATTTGCTTATATTTATTTGCTTCATATATATCCCACTTTTATCCCCAATGGGAACACAAAGCAGCTTACATAATTATCCTCACAACAACCCTATGAGGTAGGTCAGACTGAGAGTGTGTGTGTGTGTGTGTGTGAGAGAGAGAGAGAGAGACTGGCCCGAGGTCTCCCAGCAAGCTTTCATGACAGGGTTGGGATTCAGACCTGGTTCTCCCAGGTCTTAATATAACACTCTTAACCATTGTACTACAGTGGCTATCTCTGTGTCGGTGTTATATCTTTAAGGCACAGAAAATTTGATTAAATCTTCATCTGTACATTTGTTTTTTTATATTTATTGGGCTATATCATGCTGCCCATATATCTTCTTTGTTTATCTACATGAGCTGAGTCTTCTTCATCCTATTGCATAAAGAAGAACATTTTACTTCTATAGTCTGTGGCTTGGCTCTACTGAAAGTAAATATGTGTCTCCAAAAGTATTTTTGGGCATGGGTGATAATTCTGCTATTCCTAATACAGACCAGGCAGAGCTAGTAAATGCAGTGTTCCTGTTGCTAAAGCAGATCCACTACCACTCTGTATTATAGCAGAGTAGGTCTGGGGTAAGAAGAGATCATACTTTCCTCTATTTCCTACATGGTAAGCTGGTATTCACACTGTATATCTACTGAAGAATAACATGTTCGTATCACTGAATACTTCAGTACTTGCAAAAACTGCAAAATCTGAAAGTAATTTGCAGGTGTGACTACTAACTTTATGCTACAGTTCTCCAGCTAGCTCCAGCACTAAAAATAGCATAGGACAGGAGAGGAGTTGCTTAACATGTTAGAGACAGTTGAGCTGTAGAGGAGACTTACTACACGCTCTCCCTGAAAGTAAGTGGATGGAACAGGTAACTAGTCCTGAGTTGTGTCCCTTTTCTAAAACATGTTACCGCACTGTAAACATTTCTTCTGAAAGGAGTTTTTACAGTTAACATTTTCTGTAATGTCATGAACCCACAAAGCTCACACTTTATAAGTCCCAGATTAAAGCTGCTATCACACTGTCTTAATCACAGTAATGAAGGTTTCAAGAAATGCCTTAATAGTTCCCTTAACATTAAAATGCCTGCCAACCTAGCAGTTCGAAAGCAAGAAATTGCAAGTAGATAAATAGGTACCACTTCAGTGGGAAGGTAGCAGCGTTCCGTGGACCTCGGGGTCTAGTCATGCTTCCCACATGACCACGGAGAAGTCTTCTGACAGCACTGGCTCTTCGGCTTGGAAACAGATGAGCACCGGCCCCTAGAGTCAGATTCAACTGGCTTTCGAGCAAGGGAAACCTTTACCTTTACCTAATATTAAAAGACAAAAATTGTTAGGCTGTCTCCTTTGCAATGGTGAATAATGATTCTGTGCCTATTAATAAGGTGGAAAATAGGATTTCTGCATACCTTCTTGTTAGGGCTAAATGAGCACATTTGAGCTTATTCAGTCCTGAAACCAAACCTTGGTAACCAGGGCATTTGTGGTTCTGGACTGGGTAAGCCAGATGCTATTTGTTTAGATCCAGAGCTCAATAGTGTCTTGCCATTGCATTATTCAGGTGGGGAATTTATTAATTATCCCTTCCCTCAATTCCTTGTAGGCCCTCAGACTTTTTAAAATATCTGTATTAATAACTGAAAACTTTATAGGAACAGTGGTCATTGGGTACTTGTCTCTCTGCCAGTGGTTCTCTCTTTTTTATATAAACATTTTTTTTAATAAAAGACAAACAAAAAGCAAACATACATTACAAAATTAAGGGGGTAGTCATACGCTCATACATTGACTAGTTATATTCACATTTTTCCCCACCATGTAATCATAACCAGAAGATTTACATAAAAATACATGGCCAGTGGTTCTTTTTAAACTGTGTTATACTCCGCATGCAGTACAGCCTTCGACATCATCCCTCTTGAATATTGCTTAAGTTTTTGATCATCTAAAGGCCAAACTACCCAAGGTGCTGGTGTTTGGTGGCTGGAGCTCCCAACAAGTAATTTGGCCCTAGAAACAGCTAAGGGGATATATTTGATTAGTAGAAGTGAATGGCTGGAGGCTGAACTCTTCTTTCCCCAGCATTTTGGTCCAAGTCCACACTGTGATATACACAGTAGCTGCTTGCTGTGGCCAGTGTATCTCCTGGGTATTCCAGTCATGAAAGTTCAGTGTGGTATAATAGAATTTTAGGGAATAAAGGCTTTTGGGAAGAATTGTAGTTAAAGTAAGTACAGGTGAACGCTAACTATGAGAGAAGTGGAATAAATTGGACATGCACATAATCCAACGATGTGAATATTAGTTATGGCTGTTTGATCAAGTGTTGACAAAAAATGATCAAGCTCTAATTTCGTGGAACTATAACAACAGATGTTTTTTTGGAATGAGCATGTTGAACATATCCTCGTGTTAACACTAGGTAGGGGAATGATATTATTGATGCTAAATCTGTTACATTGGTAGAAATCTGTATGAAATTGCCTTTGAATGTGGTGGCTGGTTGGTTCATCTAGCTCAGTATTTTCTGCACTGCCAGTTGCTTTCTGGGGTCTCTAGGGGAGGGAGCCTCTTCTCAAACCTGCTCTCTGCAGTCCTTTAACTGGAGGTGCCATCAGTTTACTCTCAGGGGGACACACTTTGTGCACAGAAGACCTATCATTACGTATTCTCCAGATTATGCCCACATAGGAAAGTTAGAAGGCTGTGATTTAAATCAACCAGCCTGAGTGCATCTCAGTATTCTGTTGGGTGGAGGAGAATGTTGAAATTTGAAAATGACAGTTCAGGTGGAAGGAACGGAGTGAACGGTGGTTGGGGAGAGGTAAGCAGGACTGAAAAAGACAGCAAAGTGAGACCAGTCAGTTGGCAGAAAAGGGAAAAAATGTGGCATAACAGAAGGAAGAACAAAGGATGAAGTGGTGTGGTAAGGAAAGAAACAGGCTAAGTTAAAAGTGTTTAAAGGCAAATTAAGCACACTGAGCATTTGAGGTGCATCTTCTGAATGGGAAAAAGTGGACAACAGAAGACTGAAGATTTCTAGTTGGATCAGTTGCTAGACCACTTGATAGATCCAGGTGGGTAGCCATGTTGGTCTGAAGCAGCAGAACGAAGTTCGAGTCCAGTGGCACTTTTAGGGCAAATGAAGTTTTATACAAATATAAGTTTTTGCGTGCAAGCCCACTTCTTCAGATACATTGAAATGGAAGTTACCAGTCCATATCTATAGTTAGAGGGTAAGCAGAAGATGTTTAACAGATGCAAGGACCAAGTAGGAATAACAAGCTTAGTTTAAATGGCTACCATTAGGGGTGGGGTTTCATTCCAAGGGGGAAACCATTTGATAAGATACTAATAGGGTTGCCAGTTCCCCTGATTTTTGAGGCTTTTGCTTGCCACTAGCCAGCTTGCGGGTGGGAGAATCCTGCCCACAAAAAGGGACACCACAACACGATGATGTCACCTGGAAGTGCCATCATCACACCAGAAATGTTGTGCGGTGATTCTCTGATTCGAGGGCAAAACTCTACAGTTTTGGCAGCTGTTGTTAAATTACATGATAACTAACTTTTAGGTTCTCCTCCATCGGGATGAGGGCTTGCTGCTTATGACTTAGGTTGTAAAAACGGTAAGAGTAAAGTGAAGAGTATTAGGCAAATGCCCTGAACAGCTGACTTATGGTGGCCCTGTAGGGTTTTCAAGGCAAGAGATGTTTAGAGGTGGTTTGCCATTGCCTTCCTCTGCGTTGCAGCCCTGGTGTTCCTTGGAGGTCTCCTATCCAAATGCTAGCCAGGGCCAACCCTGCTTAGCGTCATTAGGCAAACTGAGGTTCCCCAAGTACTGATGTAGGCTTGCCAGCCGCCCAGTGGAGGCAAGGAAACCCCCATTTTGAGCACCCCTGCCCCTTTTGAAGCATTGGGCAGTGGGGGGAAATTGCAGCAATCAGGTGACACTCTTCCTCCCAGTCTCTATGGAAAATAAAAATAAAATAAATAGAGTGCCACAGCTGGAGGCCTCCAAGCTCTCACGAGTTTGCTCAGGGTTCCCTCTAACCAGTGCAGAGTGCAAGTGTCCTTGTGGGTTACTCCCCCCCACCATGAGCTGGGGCCTGTGGGCCTATAAAGGTGGGCACTGGCACCTGTGCCAGCAGTCCTCACCCCCTGCTGCCCAAGAGGTTGGCCCCCAGGAGCTGCCGCCACCCTCCTCCTGCTGGCTGCTGCCTTGCTGCAGGAAAACAGAACAGAGCTGCTGAGTCACACACTGAGGCATGATGATGTCACTTTGAAGTGATATCAAATCAGGGACATCCCTGAATGCCCCCCAAATCCCCCCGCTGGTGCAACAATGGGACCTGGCAACCTTAGATACTAAGCAGTTACCACAACTTTGTTTTGTTTCTCCGCCCCAGCCCAGGATTCCTATCAGTGTGAATTGTATATTGGTGGTCAGGCATCATATTTTTTTGCATGGACTCCAGGATTGCTCTATGGTTAGTTGTTACTTTGTTGTGCAAATTGTTACTTTGTTGTGCAAATTGATTGCTCTCATGGTTAGTTGTTACTTTGTTGTGCAAATTGTTATAACAGATTCATTTATTTAAAATGAATTGTAATGTCGAGTTTCAGGACGAAAGTAAATAACAGCTTTTTGGAGCTAAAATTTTATTTTATTTTATTTAAATCAATTGACGTAACACTATTGTTAGGTGATACAGTCGGCGAGAAATGTGTGAGATTAGCTGTGTTATGTCTTTCTACTGTGCTGTTGGGGAAGTGTATGATTCTAGCAAGTTATGCTGGTATAAGCTTATACAACAACTAGAGCAGCAGCAGTCCTCTTAACCAGACCATAGGGCGGGACTGACTTTTTATTGTTTTGTAACAGTTAACCCAGGTCTAAACTGCTTTTATGAAATATTATTGGTAGTTCAAGGTGTTGTGGTAAATACGAATGTCAGCAGTGTACAGAAGAGTATGCTGTTTATGACTGTGGTTTGGATCCCCACGGATAGCCTGAACAGTTACAGGGTTCATTCAGAATGAAATTAAACATCACTCTAAACTAAAGGAAAGTTTTGTTGTAATTATAGGGCAGGGAGTGCCTCTTCTGAATTAATGGAAGTAGGCAGAAGGGCATGTGTGTGAGGCTGGGGTACAGAAAAACACATGTTGCCATGATGTGTGTAGGTAGGCTGCCACCTATATGTAGGATATTTTTGACATCATTTGACTGTAGTCTGCTGTTATCAAATAGTTAGTTGACTGGTCCCAGAATCAGCAAGCACAGGAAAATCAAGGTCTGGCAACCTAGACATCTCATCTACATAGTGTATGCTGTTTCTTTCTAACCTTTCTGGCGTGTAACATAAAACGAAAGAGGCTGACTTTTTATTCTGGCAAAGCAACATTTATCAGAATTGCAGCAGCTTCACGTATATTTGCATTCTATCTAGGCACTTACTTTAGGGCTACTTTACTGCCAGAATTTAATCTTGCCGGTAATGGATGCACCTCATTCCTTCCTAGTTACCATACATTGGATCTAGATGCACCATTGGACCCAGGCACATTTAAAAAAAAAAAAATTAAGGTCTGAAGCAATGTGGTAGCAGGTTTTGCCTGGGAAATGCTTGCCTGGGAAATGGTAGTGATAAAGTTGCTGTTGCAGAGTGGAAGGGAACCAGGCAGTCACTTATTACATTGAAGTTATAACAGTATTAAGTCCTTTTGCTTCAGACCTTCCTAACGAGGAATGAGGAAAAGCAGCATAAGCAGACTGCAGGGAGAATCAAGCTAGATACCGACATTAAGTGTTTGCTTATTGTCCTAAGTTCTAAATGCTGGCTACACAACATTCTGATGTGTTAGAAAATCAGTTACAGTGTTAGATAACTCCTGTGTGTACTTATCTTGTATATCCTGTTCGATTTAATCCACTGGAAAATTTCTGCTTATTGGGGGGGGCTGATAACCCCCATGCTGTGCCTGGGGAGGCGGGGTCTGTCCCACAGGAGCAGCATTTCAGTGGGAAACTTCAGATCCATCAAGTGAGGAATGGCAGTGAAAAATCCCTCTCTGATTTAAATCCCTTCCCTTAGCAGAGATCTTCCATGGGATCCAAGCCAAACCCCAAACATATACCCCTAAGGGTATATTATATGACTAATTTTGTCCACAATTATGCTATAGCTTGTATGCTGATATGCTATAAAGAATTCCATGTTACAAAATTTAACTCTATATCAAATTATGTTTCTAGTCCTGTGATAACTATGTGGCTGTTTCTGTTCAATTAATGCTTCCTTTATTTTCCTATAAAATTTGAGTGTTGTGTTTTCAGCTTTTATTTCTACTACCTGTCACATTGCAGCAATGAAGATATATGTGCTAAGTGTGCTACCTTAGAGTGCAGTAGATAGCAGTCTGCACAATTCTCTCCCTCACATACATTAGCACTGGGAGTACTTGCAGTTTTGCTTGGAGAAAATAAAGGTGTTTATATCTTTAAATTTCATAAATATGCAAAAGTAGTAAGTTACAAATGAATTAATTTTGTTAAAGCAGTAAAGTAAGTTTAGGCTATTTCATGTATTCCAAATTGCCCCTCCTTTCAAGGCATAAACATTTCTCAGAATTTTACATCTCAAGATACAGATAGTAAAAGTTTTACAAAAATATACCTTGCTGTTGCTGATTGGAGATAAATTGCTGTGTGTTATTTTAGGAGGAAACACCATGAAATGGTTTTCTCATTCTCCTCCCATAACTTCACAGATTTAATTAATTAGTATATAGAGCTAGAGTTCAAACATCAAAAAAGTTAATGTTGTAATGAACAGGGCTCATTTCGTAGCAGGAGCTCCTCTGCTCCCCTGTAAGAAGAGCTCTGTAAGCTCTTGGAGGATTGGCTACATTAGGGTTGTGTACCCTAATATGCAAAGGAGCTCCTGCTATGAAATGAGCCCTGGTAATGAAACTTTTTATAATATATTTATGTACTTCATTTATACTGCACCTTTCTCCCCAGTGGGGGACCCAAGGTGGCTGACATAATTCTCCTGCCCTCTGTGAGATATGTGACTGGCCCAAGGTTACCCAGCAAGCTTCTATGGCAGAGTGGGTTCTGGGAGATCTGATTCCCAGATTGTAGTCTGATACGCTAACCACTACACCATACTGGCTCTATATGTGCTTGCATGAAATTGCATGTTCTAAAACATAACTTGATTATTTAGGATTATGAAAGGCACATCTGCAGACCAGAGTCAATGGTGAAGGAAGGAGATGGTTTGTGAAAAGTACCAGAGGAACTTGAGGTTTAAGTTTTTTCTAATATAATGATGCTCTTTAAAGAAGCAAACAGTTGAAGACTTGGATCATCTTGACTAGAAAAAGCTAGAAAGTATTGAGTTGAAAGCAATTGCCAGAAATTGTGGCTCTTTTGTGGTGCTTGGTAGTTGTTGTTTTTCACTCTTGTGACATCAACAACAAACCTTTACTGGCATTATACATTAAGAAGAATGCAAGGCATATGAAGTACTCAATACAGTTAACGTAAATCTTGCTTTTTAGAAGCCAGATACAAAAAAGTTGCCACAATTTCAACAGTTACAGCATTTTTTGAGGAAAGAAGAAAAAGAGACTTATAATTGTCAGATTGGCCTATTAAATCCTTTAACAACCGATCTAAATACTTAGCACAAATGTCAGCAGAATAATCACAGTACAGAAGAACATGCTTTGGAGACCAGAGTTTGCCCTTTAGAGGACTTTGACCTTAATTTGGCCGATTGTCCAGAGTGGTCACCTGTCCAGCCAGAGAAGGTTGAACTATTAATTAAGTGCACTCTTGTGACATTAAGTGGGTGATGGGTGGTAGAAACAACTCCACTTTTTTGTGAAGAACTTGTTCTTTTGCTGACAGTCCCACAAACATTTATTCCTTCCCATTAATGTAAAATCCAGGAGGTGGAAATTTTCTTCCCCTTTTTCTTATTACTACAACAGTGCATTCAGTTGTGTGGATCCTCAGTAGGTGTGATTAATGTGCAGCTTCTGTTTTGCTGACACCCTACAACCAGCAGAGCAATGAAGTTTTTTGCCTGCTGGCACATATGATGGATTTTTTAAATTCTCTGGCTTGTGTCCTACCTTTCCTCATATCCAGAAATGCCTCATCTGTCAGAGAGGTTTCAAACATGGCTGTGCATACGCAGATACAAACCTCTACCTTTTCACACTCAGTTCCTGTCTGTCATAGCAGGGGCAAGGGACTCAAACAACTTAGCCCTCAACTGTAAGGTGGTGTGGTGGGAAATGACCTGCTACGAATACTTCCCTAGCACTACTCTACAGCCGCATCTACTCCAATCCTGCAGACATTCTCACCTGAGGGATCTACAACACACCTTTTTGGAACTAAAGTATCCACCTGATGAAGTCAGGAAATAGATTAACAAAGCCAGAATGGTACCCAGAGAAAACCTGTCGCAAGACAGGTCCAAAAGAGGAATACAACACCAGTAGTGGTCATATACAGCTCTCGGCTCAGAACAGTTCAACACATCGTCAACAACTTACAACCTCTACTGGATAATGACAGTTTCACAAGTACTGGGGGGCAAACCTTTTCTTGTGTACAGACAGCTCCCCTGTCTCAAACAGCTCACCCACAATAATGCAACATCTAATTTGAACACGGACACTAGTACCAAAGCTTGCAATAAACCCAGATGCCAACTTTGCTGCCACAGACACCCAGACAACGCAATCACTGGACCTAACAACATCAACTGCGCCATCAGAAGCTAATTCACATGCTCATCTTCTAACATTGAATATGCCATTAAATGCCATCAAGGCCCTTCTGTTCTCTACATAGGACAAACCCTACACCAGAGGATAAGTGGACACAAATCTGACGTCAGGAATCACAAGACTGAGAAACCTGTAGGAGGACACTTCAGCCTTCCAGGACATTCAGTGGGTGACCTCAAGGTAGCTGTTTTATTACAAAGGAACTTCAGGAATAGAATGGAAAGGGAAATTGCTGAATTACAAGCTATTACAATACTTGGAACAAAAACCTCCCCAGGACTCAAGAGGGATATTGGTTTCTTATCTCATTACATATGATAACTCATTCCGGCCTCACATATGTATTCTCATACAGAGGGACTATACATCCTCTGTATTTTAGTGTATTTGTTTTTCAGAATAGTATAATAGAATACTGAATGTAATACAAGGAATATTGGAATGTTTGGCTGATATAACACTGCACTAATTCAAAAAAGAAAAAATGTTAAGTGACCTCTACATTTGAGAGAATGGAGAGTCTCAGTCTCATTTTGACATATTTATTGCTTTACAACTGTTGACCTTGTAACTGTAGCTTGTTATTTAGTTTTGTCTTGCCTATCTTAAATCATCTTCATCAGGTTACATGTTAATTTGCTGTTCAGCCCCGGTTTATATGTTTGAACTTTACCTTCCATTCCAGTGTATTTGAAAAAATGTGCGTGCACACAAAAGCTCATACCTTGAATAAACCTTAGTTGGACTTAAAGGTGCCACTCGACTCTAAATTTGTTCTACTTTACCCTCTGGGGCTGTCTTGCTAGACTGCTGTTTAGGTCGTTTGTTAAAGCCATGTGACAGTTGCTTCTTGGAATGCACAGCTGCCCTGTGCAAAACATATTGAAGCAGATAGGCTTGATCACAGCTCCATTCCTAAGTCTATGGCACCAGACTGTGCATATTGCCTCTGATGGCCCAGTGACAAAAGTAATCTCTTCTCTCCAGTTCCTGTGAGGTAGTTGGCGTTTTGGTGGGATGAGAGCATTTCCCCTTTAAACTGTTAATATGAATCTCCGTCACAAAGGGGTAATGAGCAGAGTTTGGTCTTTCCCCCCTATCTGAATATTCTTTGCCTTTGCATGTACAGAGATAATATTAGGATAAAGTTGCAATGTTTCTGAAAGGCTATCCATAAATAAAAGAATAAGGTCATTCAGGCAGTTTGCATTCATGCTCTTGAAAGAATCTGTGCAACCTGGTTGAATTTTTAAATTTAAATGTGCTGTGTCGAATAAGCCCAACAATGGAAAAATATTCTACCTTCTGTTTTCAGACTCTCATAATACAGCCTCCCTTGCAAAATTGCTTTTTCTAATTTACTGTCATAATGCAGAACATTCAAATTGGTCTTTAAGTAGCGAAGACAAATTTCTCAACAAATTAATGATAACAGATTCCATGGGCATTGCACAGTTCCTACTGATGTCCACAGGCTTTGGGTAGAAGTCTTCCTTTACTGGTTCTACTGTTGAAAGACTTTTGTATTAGGAAGATACACAGTGCCTGGAAAGAATGGGGGTGTGGAGTGCAGAAGAGAAGCAGAGGAAAACAGTCTTCTGCTCTCCCCTCTCCTGCCCGGTCTCTGCCTTTTCCCTTCAGTTCCCTCGTTCACCTCTTTGGACAATCACCAGCCAAGTTAAATCAGCCAGGCTTCCTCCTGAGGTCCTGGGAGAATTAAGAAGGGGCCTGTTACTTCATAATCCTTTTTTGGGATGCAGAGTGGGGTAAACAGGCCTAGCTCCCTGCAATTGTCACCTGTGATTGATACCTTTGGAGTTCTTCTGATTGCTGTTAGTGGAAGCAAATGTTAAGCTGCTTCCTTCACCTGGGTAGCAACCAATGCTCCCTCTAAGCTGCGGACTCTTGTGAGTAAAAATTCTACTTTGTGAGCTACTGGCATTAAAGTTACGAGCAAGCGATTTAGCTACTGCATAAATCAGTTAGCGCAGCCATCCTTCCTGAGTTAAGACAAAAATGTGTGAGCCGGAGGCTGAAAAACTGAGCTAGTTCTTAAAGACTAACAACACTTATTACATCGTGAGCTTATGTAAGACAGGGCTCAATTTCTCAGATGTTATGAAAGAAAGAAAATAAATCTCATTTTTATGCAGAAAATGACAGGAGATGGGTCAGAGAAGTTGAACGCAGAGTGACCTGTTACCATAAATCAAGTGGGCCTCTTGTTGGCGACTTAAACTGTTCACAAATAAGGGATGGTGAGAGAGGTCAGGTTCTAGCCTTTCCTGAAATGAGGGCAAACAAATGTGCAATAAATCAAGGTGAGCAACAAAACTAATGAAAGAAGAAATGTTTTGGAAGTCCAGGATTATGGTGTAATACAAGATATTAAGAACAGTGTGTTAAAGTTTCTAAAAAGTGGATCCTGTTGGATTATTAGACATAATAATGAGGTAAGCTAAGTCTCAATTTAAAGCCAAGATAACAGAAAGTGTTTAATTTCTTGATGACTTCTAATTCAGCGCTTTCACACTGTATATTCCCCTTGAAGGTATTTTTATTTGTTGGTTTTTGACCAAACAGTGATTTGCAGATCTGCCACAGAACGTCCAGGAAGATTAAAATGCTCGCCCACTGGTTTCTGAATGTTGCAATTTCTTATAATTGTATCTCTGAACTGTGCGCTGCCTGGAATAGTCTCTGATAGGAGGAACATGCTCTTGTGTAATCATTGGCCTTCCATAGTTTGTTTAGATCCCATGTAATTTCTTTTTTCTGCAAAGATAGTAGGTTTCTCTTACAATACTGCTCTCAAAATTTCCTATTTCACTTATGTGGAAGTTGACTGACTGACACCCTGAAGTCAGCATTTGCTAAATCTAATAGAGGAAGACCTTGTTTAGCAAACCTTCTCACAAAAGTCGAAATACTAAGGAGAAACTTGGCAGAGGGCAAGATACAAATGCTGACTCTTCTCTTGTCACTGAACTTCATGTGTCCAGAGTCCAGTGGGGTTTAGTGTTCTGTGAAGCATAAACCAAAAAGGCAGTCAGTAAAAGTGTATACTTAATATGTTCCTGTTCTCTTTCCCTCATGTAAACAGAAATCAAGAGTGCAATCAATTTTTAACAATACCTGAGTCACTATATCTTAGTGCTTTTCTAAATTGGACTGTCACACAGAAGCTACCCATGTTTATAAATAGTTTTGTAGGCAGTGTAACCACAGATTAGCCAGTTTGTGCTTATTGCACAGAGATCTAACTGAAGGTAGTATCTAGGCTAGTAATTGCCTAGAAGTTAGATACAGAGTGTGTGTGGAATAGTGATTAGTGTCAGACAGGGATCTAGGAAGACTGGCTCAAATTCCCGTTCTGCAGTTTCTTTACTGGGGACCATGATCCATCAGCAGAAGGCAGTTGGGGGATCACATTCCTCCCAGGAGTGCTTTCCAACCAAGAGAAAGCTTATTCCCATGGTCAGGGGATAGCCACACAAGTCAGGAAAGGGGAACAAGTCATCATTTATCTATCCTGTTTCAACTCTGTGAGCCTAATTAGATTAGGCATGCTGCTTGTTTACTGCCCCCCAGTTCTCCAGTAGACAAGTCTGTCTGAGTTGGTGAAGGTGCTCTCAGACATGGTGCTGGAAATACCTAGACTGATTGTTCTGTTGTCCAACGTTCCTACCAAGGATACCTCTCTGGTGCCCACGCAGGATTTTACAGCTTCTTTGACTTCCTTGGGCCTCACTCAAATCATGGTGGAGCCAATACTTGAAAGAGGAATTAGTCTTAAACACTGAGCCTTTGAGGGATGGTCTAGTTTCAGGGTTGGAGATTCTGTTTGATTCATGATCTGACCAATGTCTACTGAAGGAAAGGATGAACGTGGCCCTGACACCCTGCTGGAAAGCACCCCCAGTTAAAAAGGCCTGCCCATGGAAGCTCATGAATCCTAATGGATTCCAGAGTGCTTTGGGGGATTTTAGGTTTCCATATATCTTCTCTGTTGAAGCTGTGGTGGGAGTTTGGAATGTGAAGCTCTGTGAAGCTGTCAACAAGGGTGCCCACTGTTTGACCTCTCTGGCCCTTGAGCAGAACCTGGCCCCAGTTTACCATGAAGCTGGGTGACCCGAAGATAGCCGAGATATGTCTAGAGCAATGCTGGTGGAGAACACATACTGAATCTGGCAGACCATTCCGTAGAGCCTTTTGGGAGACCTGTGAAGTGATGCTGACAGTGCCAAAAGAAATGTTACTTTTCTGCTACCATTCCATCACCAAGTGCATGGCCATCCCAATATTTCAAGGTAGCTTCCCATCTGCTGGCTCTTAAATCTGAGCCTTTATTGTCTCAGGAACAGTCAGTTGTGATACCTTTACAAACATTTACTGGCAAAACGTCACAAATATACTGTGATCTGGATGCTGGTTGTAACATAGGTCAGTGAGGAGAATGCCCACACACACTGCCTAGTCTATTTATGGACCTTTTTCACTCGGTTTCTGTGACGGATGTTGACAAGATCCTGGAATCTGTGAAGTCCACTACTTGTTCCCTGGATGATTGGCCATCCTGGCTGCTAAAATCATGTATGGACCAAATCAACAAGCCCTTGGTGGTGGTAGAAAGTGCCATCAAATTGCAGCTGATTTATGGCGACCCCATAGGATTTTTAAGGCAAGAGACGAACTGAGGTGGTTTGCCATTGCCTGCCTCTGCATAGCAGGTTCTGCATAGCAAACCTGGATTTCCTTGGTGGTCTCCCATCCAAGTGCTAATCAGGGCAACCCCCACTCCCCCCACTTCTGAAATCTGATGAGATTGGGCTAGTCAGGGCCAACAAACCTTTGCTTTCTGTCATAAATCAGTCACTAACTCAGCGTGCCTTCCCCTGGCCACTCAAAGAGATGGTTTTACATACACTACTTAAAAAACCCACCCCTACTGAAAAATCTGAGCAGGGCCTCCTGCAGGGGCCACCCTGCAAACAGGCAAAATCGGCAATATGCATTCTCCATTGTGGCGCATGCCTTATAGAATGGCCTGCCTGATGAGGTCAGGAAGGCTCCCACTCCTGGCTTTCTGCAAATTATGCAAAACTGAGGGTTGTTTTAATAGGGCTGTACTGTAACAAAATGGTTTAGAATGACGCCTGGTTAAGGGGTAGAGACAATGGATTATACTATTGTGTATAGTATGTACCGTCTTTTCCTGTAAGTATGATCCTACTATATAATTTCTGCATCGTTTAAAAATATGTTAATGCTTAGGCTTTGTCTCAGCTGTTTCGGGTTTCTGCTTGTTTTTGAACTTCTGCAGTCCGAATCCTATTGCATTGCTTATTGGATGTTCCATCCTTTTTATTGTATTAATTTGCACTGTACGTAATCTGCCTTGAGTCTCCATGAGAAAGGTGGGCTATAGATGATGTAAAATAATAATAACAAGTGGAGACCCTCAAGAAGCTTGCAGGATGGTTATCCTGTCCCTCACACCTTTGCTTCTTCCCCTCTCCCCTACTTCTCTCACTCTATTTCTCCCCTCTACTCCCCTTTTCTTTCTATCTCTCCTCCATGCATGTGACTTCCTCTCTCTTTCTGACCCATCATCATTCTCTTTGTTTTTCTGCCTCCCCACCTCATCAGTCTTTCTCTCTTTCTGCCCCCACCCCATCACTCTCTCTTTCTGCCCCCATCACTCTCCCAGCCTGATTCCTCCCCCACCCTGCACAGCAGCAGCAGTGGTAGTTCTCCCAGCCACCCACCTGCTTCCTGTCCTCCCCACAGCAGCAGTGGTAGAGCTCTAGGAATCACAACAGATCTCCCAGCTACAGAGATCAATTCACCTTAGGGCTGCCAGCTCCAGGTTGGGAAATTCTTGGAGATTTGGGGGTGGAGCCTTGGGACAGTGAGGCTTGGGAAGGCAAGCAGCCTCAGCAGGGTATAATGCCATAGAGTCAACCTTCCAAAGAAGCCATTTTATTCAGGGGAACTGATCTCTGTCACCTGGAGAGCAGTTGTAATTCTGGGTGATCTCCAGCCCTCACCTGGAGGCTGACAATGGTAGTTCTCGTGGAGGAAATGCCTGGTTTGAAGGGTGGAGTCTATGACATTATGCCGGTCTGAAGTTCCTCCCCTCCTCAAATCCTACCCTCTCCAAGCTCCACCCCTCAAATGCCCAGGAATTTCTCCACCTGAAGTTGGCAACCCTATTTCCTTCCCACCCAATAGCCAACCTACCTTATCTGTCTCTCTGTCTTCAGCTTTCCATCTCTACCCCCCTCCCCCACAGCCTCTACCTAGGAAAATTACAGTCTTTCTCCACAGTGGGGACCAAAGCAGCTTACATTATTCTCTCCTGAATTTTATCTGCACAACATGTTCAGTAGAAATATTTCTACTGAACATGTTACCAGAAAGCATCGGTCAAGAGAAATATCTTATTACATATATTATAACGCTAACCAGGATTTTGATAGCAAAAAATTGGAAAGGAGATAAACTTCCATCCAGAGAAGAAATTAAGACAAAATTGCTGGAGATTGCAGAAATGGATAGACTAAACATGAGGTAATTAGATCAAACCAAAGAGTTTTATTTCCAAAGATGGAATAGAGTTTATAAATGGATGAATGTAAAAATTTAGAGAGAGACTCACTTTAAAATAAAAGGAATGTTAGAGGCAGAGGTCAGAGTGGGCCCTGCCTTAAAGACCACGGAAAGTATAATGTGTACAAAAGACTTGGTTGATTATATATGAAATATTATGGAGAGGTTTTACTGTATGTAATATGGATGTCTTTCAAACTGATCAATGTAATAGTTGAAAATAAAAAATATATATACAGAAAAAACAAAAAAATATTTTTATCTGCACAACAATCCTGTGAGGTTGGTTAGGCTGAAAGTATGTGACTGGTCCAAAATTCCCCAGTCAGCTTCCACCGCAAGATGGGGATCTGAACCTGGGTCTTGCAGATCCTACTTTGAAGCTCTAACTGCTGCACCTCACTGGGTTTCATTTGCTGATGAACAGTAGCAAGCAGCCAGGGCTAGTTGAGTTATGCAAATCAGGGGGGACCTGGCAATCCTAGACTGCTGCCAGGTCTAGGGTTGCCAACCTCCAAGTGGGACCTGGAGACCCCCCAGAATTACAACTGGACTCTATAGACAGCAGAGGTCTGTCTCCTGGAGAAAATGGCTGCTTTGGAGGGTGGACTCTGTGGCATTATACCCAGCCAAGGCCTTTCCCTTCCTCCAGTCCTGCCCTCCTGAGAGTCTACCACAAAACCTCTAGGAATTCCCCAGCCTGGCACAGGCAACTGTTGTCAGGCCTGGCCCCAAGCCTCCCTCCCTCCCTCCAAGGCCGAAAGAGGCCTGGAAAGGGCCCTTCCCCTACCCTTTCACTGACAGAAACAGTTAGAACTCCACCCCCCCAACATTCTAATCTCTCACCATTGATGCCTGGAAGATCCCTGTGAAGGCCATTTCAAAAGGTATTGGGGGGAATTCAACGGTCACTGAAGGGTTTTTTTTAACTTTTTGGATTTTTCTGGAGGGCAAGAAAGGCTCCTGACTATGTAGGAAAAGCTGTTGAGGGAGAGTGAGCTGCCTTTTGGCAGATATAAGTATCCACATAGAAAAAAAAAACCCTCTGGGAAATAGTATATAGATGATATGCCTCACAGGGCTATGGTATGGACAAAGAGGAGAACCATGCAAGTTCTCTGAAACAAGGACAGGATAGTGGAGGTGGATATACTATGAGCTGGGAAGGTTGAACAGTGGCTACATGTAAAGTTAAATTAGCTACAGAAGCTCTCAGTTGACATGAAATGTGGTTTCCATACCCAGGAGGGATTCTTGTTGCATGGATTTCTCCTGTTGCACAATGAACTTCCTTGTTCAGCCAGCCATACTGGTCTGGGGGATGATGTTAAAGTTGCCCTAGTTTATTGTCCTGGATGATATCATTGTATCTTGCTAAGGCTGGCTCTTCAGGGGAAGCTTGAAACTTCATGGTCAATATGCTAATTATGGTCCTGTTTTTAGAGTGGTGGCCTTGTGTACATACAGAATACTAACTTTGTTTTGAAAGTAGGCTGTCTAGTTTTGTGGGGGAAGGCTGCTGACAAGGGGAACACTATGTGGTACAGGTACTTGAAAATCTGTGCCCAGTTTAGATAATGGACTACTTAAGAATATCACCCTCCCCCCCAATGCTCATGGAATGAATTGGGGATTTTGCTTGTTGGTTTTTAAGCTACCATATTCTCTCCCCACCCTGTGTGTGGAGGGGAGGAATGCTTGTTGCTTTGGGGGCACTGCATAAATCCTGCAATAGAAGGTATAGGGTTAACACACTCAGATGTTCCCCCAGTGAGACAAGTTTTCTGAAAAAATGTGAACTGGAAAGTTTTCCTGTGCCCTAAGTAGAACTTGAACTGATTTACCATATTTATTTTGATGTATATGTAACAAAAATTTAAAAGAACTATGTGTGATATGCTACAACTTGATTTTTTTTTACAAAATATGTAATTATAATTATTTGTAGATTTATTCACTGTCCATGTAAAACATGTTTATTCACACAACTGGCAGGGATAATCACCTGACAAATATCCATTACTATTTTGAAACTGCCAAGTTCATTTAACATTCTATTAGCAACTGGTGAATCTTTAGAAATGGAACTTTTTCCTCAGAAAAACAAAGCACTGGAAAAGTTTCCACCTCATATTTCTGTGCCCCCACCCATGGTGGTGGGGAACCTGCATGTAGAAACCTGTCTATTTTGGGGGTTGCTCTGAATATAATGCACTTATGGAGTACACTCATAGATTGTTAATATCCTCTCAAAGTAAATCCTAAAAATCTGTGTTCTTACCTTGCAAATCATTTTTGTGATTTCTGTGTTTCACACTGTGAAGACTAGCAACATTCATCCAGCAAACTTGACCAATTGTACAAAAGACATCTAAGCAATGATATTCCACAATTTTGAGCTGGGAAGTGGATTGGGGTGCAAGAGGGGAGTAGAATAATGTGTCTGGGTGTGGCTGTACAGATCTTCTTTGCTTTTTTTTGGTGGAAGGATGAGAGAAACTTGTCCGGCCATTTAGTGCAATTGCTTTGTAACGCAATATGTGTTCTTCATTGCAAACAGTGAAACTTGCTTAGGGCTATCTTTTAGAATACGTTAATGGCATCAGACAGCAAAATCAAGAAATAAAATTTTGATCATGAAGGTGTATATGTATATAATTTTTAGTTTGCAAAATACATGCAAATGCAAGCCTGAATCACCCCGAGCTGCTGTTTGGGAGAACTTTAAAGTGAAGAAAGGAATTGCCTTTATACTGAGTTACATCAGTGGGCCATTCTAGATCAATACTGTGTCCTCTAGTAAGCAAGTGGCTCTCTCAGGGTTGAAGTGGATGAGACACTGGGAAATTGACGAGCCCACATTTTATGAAGCTCAGGTACAGGTACACATGGCTTTGACTTGGATTGTGGCAACATGGGGTTTACAGTTTTTACTCCCTCATTTGTTTTAATAAATTCAAACTGACTAAGTCTTTAAAAGGGAAGAAAAAAGGTGGCCTCCTGTCTCATCCTGTAGGTGTTAACCACCTCCCTCACATGGCTCCTTTAAAAGAGTGGAAATCCCTGACCTCTGGCTTGACCCTCAGAACTTCCTTGCGTGTGCTACTTGAAAGTCTTTTGCTGAAGATTTAAATTGCATGGAATTTTCATGAATTCCATGCAATTTACCACTGTGCATTATACAACTGTTGTTTTTTCTTGTAATATCGGCAGCAGATCTGTGTGTTGACCAGAATTTGGCCCCCTGCTGCAGTGCAGACTTTGGACATTTTCATCACAGTGACTTGCTTCCTTTGTAAAAATGCGTTATTTTCTAGGGATTTCTTGCCATCTGCTTTTTGCTTTGCATTCTGTTACTGAAGTGAGTTGCAACCAAAATGACTTGCAGTTCATTTTCATAGCAAAAAAGGGCAAATGGTGGTCTTAAATACTTATCTATAAAAATGTCATTAGAAAAATCAGCATTCTTATTCCTTCAATGCATGGAGAGGGATCAGTAACAGCTACTGTAAATAAAATCACCAAAGACACTGTGGGTCAAACATCTGAGGGACATAAAAGCTATGCCAGCTTTAATAAATAAAATGAAATAGAAGGGGATATTGTTCATTTCTGAATGACCTTGCTGCTTGTCTATATGTGTGTACAGTGAGAGGGAAGACGCGTGGTGTCCTTGCTTTCCATATATGTGCACTACCAGCAGATCCTCTAAAAACAGTCCCGGGGAGGGGGGTAGTTAGATGAAATATTGCAATTCATCGAGTGAGGCTTACTTGAAGATTCTGGTCCATGAGTTGAAGATCTTTGTTCAACACATTAGGAGTTTTATAACTAGTGTTTTCTGTGTGTAATCTAAGGGAACCGCAATACCGTATAACTTTTTGAATTAAAAGCATCATGGGGGAAATATTACCAAAATATTATTATGTCATTGTAGCTTTGGGATCAACAGAATGCAGCTACTGTGGTGCAGTGTAAGCTAGTACTGTTCAGGGCTGGTGTCAGTTGGGCCCTCAGTGTCATAGAAGTGCAGAGCAGCATTCCCTCTAAGCTGAGTTGGTGTGAGCTAGCTCACAGTTTTTTAGCCTCTGGCTCATACAATTTTGTCTTAGCTCAGGGAGGATGGCTCTAGAGCAAACTAATTTATGCAGTAGCCAAATCACCTGTTCACATATTTAATGCCAGTAGCTCACAAAGTGGAATTTTTGTTCACGAGATTCCACAGCTGCTTAGAGGGAGCATTGCAGGGCCTTTCCTCCCTGCTCACTTTAATGGGGTTTGCTGTTTCTCTGCAACCCCTTCTTAATGGAATTTTGAATTGTTATGCTGTAAATGGGGTGTGGTGTGACCATAAGTGGACTGCTAGCTTGTGTCAGTGAATAAATCTACATGCCTCCTTGTGTTAACCACTTACATTGGGGATTCTGCTTATCTGTACCCCCCCGCCCCAATTTTTGCTTTGGGGTTCCTCCTCAGCAAGTCCTCGTTGTTTGACATGAAAATATTTATTCTATGGAATGTATAGGCTGCCTCTCCAGGGACCTGCTGCTAGACTTGCCTTGAGAACAATCCTACTTTTCTCCCATAGCACCACAGAAGTTATGGGTTGGTGGTTAGACTGAGTTTTTGGTAACTCATATTAAGTAACATTTAATTTAGAAATCTTAATTCCTAATAAGCTAACTGTTACTTGTGAGTGGCTGGGCAGTGAGTTGCTGAAAAGGAGTGCATTATTGCATCCTGTTATCATGTACATTCAGTCTTGTATTTCTTCCGAATCTTGATTCAGAATAATTAGGAAGAAGTTGTACTTGCAGTTGATATATTAAAGAACTTTGTGTAACCTGGGTTCTTGTACTGTGCATATCTGTCTTCATCCTGTGAAATATTGGACTTTGATTAGGCTTTATATATAACTAGGGCTAATTTATTCTCCTGTTGATTTTTAGCCTGTTGCTCTTTACCCAGCTGTGTATGTGGTGCTGTTTTAATCAGAAGCTGCTTATTATAAATGATTTGCTGGTCCTTAGTTCACTTTAAAGGCTGTGCTCATAGCCTACGTAGCAAGATAAAGTGAGTGGTAACCATGTTGCCTTTACATTGCCGCCTTTCAGTCTGAAAGCTTTGCTTTAACTGTATGCATCCTTAAGTTGTATATACTGATTTGTTTGTTATGTTGACATTGCTGTATCTTTTTCTTTTTTATAAAGCTTTTCAAATATTTGTTTGACAACAGTGTTTATGGGAGGTATGGTATTCAGGTGCCTGAATGCACAGTTGTGTGAATTTAGAGCAAAAGGAACAGCAGTCCAAATGCAGTGGTGATAGTGACACCCAAACAGGAGATGAGGTCTTCTTCTTGTTGAAGTTCTCTCCACCCTGTTACAGAGTATTTTTGTATCCTAGTATTGTCTAGAAATTGAAGCTTTACAGACAGCAATCCTGGTTAGGTTTTAGAAAAGGGTACTTACTTATAGGGCAATCCTATGCACTTACTCCAGTCTAAGCCTGTTGAATTCAATGGGATTAGACTGGAGTAACTCTGCATAGGCTTCTGCTGCTAGAGACCTAAATTTCATTAAAGTGTTCTTTTCATTTACTGAAAATGCAAATAAGCATCAATGTAGATGCATGACAAGGTTCATACATTGTGTGTGAGTCCTCTCTGTTGTTCAATAACAAAAATCGTAAAAGTTCTTACAAGTAATTCTTTTTATATGTTTCACACACGTAATATAGGTTTATAATAAAGGGGGAATCAGAATTAGTATTCCACTGGTGTTCAAAGTCTTCTTAATTCTGCCTTGCAAAACTTATGGAATCTTGGCAGAGTGGACATGTTCCTAACCACTTCAGGAAGGTTTTTCCATAAAACAGGAGCTCAAAAATCTAGCACAGACTATCCTAAGTACCCTCAAGAATGAATTAGCAGTGGGTGTTCAAGGAACATACTGGTTGCACTGGGAGAGGTGGTCCTACAGGATGTGGATCCCAGTATCTTGAACTGAACTCTGCATGAGCAACCACTGCAGAGATCTCAAAACAGGCATAATATGAGCTGATAGGCATAATGTGTGCCAGCTGATAAGTGAGCTGCTATATCTTGCACCAATTGAAGTTTCTGAAGTTTCCAAGGGCAGATCCATATAGAGTATATTACAGTAGTCTAGCCTTAAGGTTACTGTTGGATCAGCATGGCCAGATTGTCTGGGCCCAGCCTTTGAACTAAATGTAACTACTAGAAGGCACTTTCTGCTATGCTGTCTACCCCCAAGTTCTTAACTGACAGGACCCAACCCCCCATCAGATCTCCTTTTGCAGTCAGCATCACCTCTGTCTAGTCGGTACTGAGTTTCAGGACAGAGATGGCTGCTTCTGGGGAATATCTACTATAGCCAGGTGTACTAACTACCACCCAAGATTATCAAGCCCTCAGGGAACCACTTATTAAATTTTGTCTTTTTGATGTTTCTGTATGCCTCATCTGTACTTCAGCAAATGCTTGTTCAGTGCACTGCACCCTCTAGAATTCTTGAAACTATGCATATTTTGATTTCATAATTCTCCCTCTGAGAGGAGGACATCTTGATGGGTGTTTCCCACCCTGCTTGTAGGGAGGCAGGAACTAAACCTTTCACTTTCACTTCCTGTCCTCTGGTGGGAGACGCCCCTTAAGATCAGTTCTGTTCCTTCCTCAGCAAGGGAGAGCAGTACTTTAGGATAGCTCCTGCTTTAGCTAGTTTTTTCTACAGCCCTTTTCAGCTACCTTCCCCTTAATCTTTTCTTCTATTATACCCACTTTAATCTCCTCTGCCTCCTCCTCAACTTTTGCCTCCTTTTTTCACTCAACTCTCTCTCCCCTCCTTTTTTCCCCCTACCTCTTTCAATGATGGAGGGGACGGATGGCTTTCTCTCAGATGGAGAGAAAGAAGGAGAGAGAGACAGAGGTGTACCCTCCGCTTCCAGCCGCGGGGAAACCTCCAAGGCCGCCGCGAAGACCACCGCGCAGAAAGAAAAACGCGCTAAAAAGCAGCCCCACAAGGACGCGCCTGATCGCGCGGGCGCCATTTTGAGCCGTCCCGAGGCCGGGAAGGACCCCGAGCCCGGGAAATCAAGTTTTGCGGCGGCAAAAGGCTGCGGAGCGGTTTTCCCGCCTCCATAAGCCCTGCGGACGGCAGTGACAACGGGCCAGACATTCCTAATGCCCAAGTTCCTCCGCAGTTCCCTATTGATGATGAGCATCCAGCTTCTTCCCAGGGAGATCGGCGTCCAGTGAGTAACCCTGGTGGGGAGGAAGAGACCATCTCCCCAGCCTTGCTTAGAGCACTCAAGCAAGCAGTGAGGGACGAGTTCCTCAGTGTCCACTCCAGGGGAGCCCCCCCATCCAATACAATCCTGCCCCCATAACCCCTGCGTAGTCTCCGGGGAAAGGGAGGAGGAGGAGGAGGAGGCCATCCAGGATAATGAGGGGGAGGAAGACAGGCCCCGTTGGCCACTAAGGCAGCCAGGAAGGATCAGTCTTACCCTGGCTGGGTTCCTTCCCATTGGATCCATACCATGGAGGGCAGTGACCCAGGAGATCCTGGAGAGCGGGAGGAAGGAGAGTTCCTTTCCGATGAAGAGGAGGAGGAGGACTTAGAAGTCCCTGAAACTTCCATGCGCTTTTTTAAAGTGGAAGAGTACCCCTATCTCCTCTCAAAAGCCTTATCAGCACTAGAGCTGCAGCCTAAGCTGCAGGGAGAGGACCCATCCTCTAAGCCTAAGGATTCCAGGCCTAAGGGCAATAAAGACTATTTCCCTAGGACCCCAGACACCGAAAAGGTTTTCCCCTTCCCTGAATTCTTAGAGAACCAGCTCCTTAAGGAATGGGAAAAACCTATGGCCAATAAGCGTTGTCCTCTAAATCAAAGAAAACTGTATACTTTGCCTTCACTTACTAACAAGCTCTTACAGGTCCCCCTAGTGGACGCCCCTGTCATCGCTCTGCAGACATCAGGCCTCCTCTCTGAGGATGGTGAGGGCCTGGTTCGAGATACCCTTGACTGCAAAGTGGATTTCGCCCTGCGCAAGGCGCATGAAGCTTCAGTCATGGCCATTAAGGCCTCCGCCACGGCTACCATCGTCAGCCGGGCAGCCATAGCATGGTCCAGGAAGATGATCCAGCTCATCCCACCTTCGAGCAAACGACTAGCAGAAGGGGCAAACCGCCTCCTGAAAGCTGCAGCCTTCTCAGCCGATGCCACCCTCGACGCGATGGTTTTTTCATCCAGGTCCCTGGCTTCAGCAGTGGCAGCTCGTCGCACACTCTGGCTAAGGGTATGGCCCGCCGATCTTCGAGCCAAAACCACAGTCGCTTCTTATCCATACCAAGGCGATCGTCTCTTCAGTGACTCCCTGGACAAGATCCTTGTAGAGACAAGAGACAAGAAAAAGGCCATGCCACGCAATCTAGCCAGACCGGACAGGAGAGGATCAGGTAATTATTCCTTTCGCTCTTAAAGAGCCTTACCCAGATTTGCCAGGGATTCCTACAGACCCTCCTGGGGCGCTTCCAGACAGGGCTTCAGACGCAACCCATTCCATGGCCGCCCAGGCAGACCCTTCTCCTTCAGAGACGGTAAATCCGGACGCGACACCTCCAACAAATCCACCTCAGCATGACTGCCACCAGGGCCCGGTGGGCGCCCGTCTGCTTCTTTTTCATCATCAATGGGCCCTTTCCAAAGCAGACGCGTGGTCCCAGGAGGTCACCTCCAGAGGCTACTCCATAGAGTTCCTGAAGAAGCCACCAGACCGCTTTCTCCGCTCTCCTCTCATCAAAACAGACCATCGTAGCCCGACATACTATGCTGATGACCCTAGCCAAGCTTCTCCACCTATTCATCTCATGCATGGACTCTGTTCCCTGGGCACGCCTACATGCCAGGCCACTGCAGCAGCTATTACGCCCTTTCCAACTAAGGGTAATGCAAAAGCTCAACCTCCCAGTCTCCGTACCTCATCAAGTCAAGGTCAGTCTAACCTGGTGGACCAAGTCCCACAACCTACTGCAAGGAAAGACCTATTACGTGAACGACTGGAAACAGATCATCACGGACGCCAGCCTCACAGGCTGGGGAGCAGTCTTCCTTCACCTACCAGCACAAGGGACATGGTCCAAGGAAGAGCAACATCTTCCCATCAACCTCCTAGAGCTCCGTGCCATTCGCCTAGCCCTGCTACATTTCAGGGAACACATCTCCGGCCAACATGTCCTCATCAGAACGGACAATATTGCAGCCAAGGCTTATATCAACGACCAAGGAGGGTCCAGGTCCTCTCAACTCCACCGAGAGGCAATGAAACTCTTAGCCTGGGCAGAACACCACCTCCTCTCGATCAGAGCCGAGCACATCAAGGGTTCCATGAATCACAGGGCCGACTGGCTCAGCCGCCAGACGCTGCAGGAGGGAGAATGGTCTCTCAAACAGGACCTGTTCGATCTCATAACGGACCACTTCGGCCACCCGAGAGTAGACCTCTTCGCCTCCCCACTCAACCACAAGACTCCCAGGTTCTTTTCCAGATATTACCACCAAGCAGCCGAAGCCACGGACGCCCTGGTATCACATTGGCCCAAGACCCTCCTGTATGCTTATCCTCCGACTCCGGTGCTGCCGAAGCTGCTCCGCAAAATCAAGGAGGAACAGGCGGAGATCATCGTCGTGGCCCCGTACTGGCCGCGAAGGCCCTGGTTCTCCGAACTACAGAGTCTGTCCAACGTACCATACCTCACGCTCCAGATGTCCATGGACATGCTCTCCCAGGGTCCCATATGGCACCCGGACCCCTCCTGGCTTCGCTTGACCGCCTGGAAGTTGAACGCCAACACCTCATCAACTTAGGGTACTCAGCGCCAGTAACAGAAACCATGCTCGCATCCAGACGTCCCTCTACCAAGAGGATATATAATTTCACATGGAAGGCTTTTGTCCGATGGTCTAGAAGAAAGAAGATTGATCCTCTGCGCCCTAATATGTCGGACCTGCTGTCTTTTCTTCAGGACGGCCATGACTCAGGCCTCAAAGCCTCTACCCTTCGCCGCCAGATCGCGGCTCTAGCAACAGTCCTTCCACGTGTAGATGGCTGGTCACTCTCTTCCCACCCGCATGTTCGCCGTTTCCTCAAGGGAGCGTCGTTGACAGATCCTCCTGTGTCCCACAGATTCCCCACATGGAAGCTCAATCTGGTTCTGTCCACACTAACCAAACCCCCATTTGAGCCAATCCAGGATATTCCTCTCGTCTGGTTGCAGATGAAAACCCTATTCTTGGTGGCAATTACTTCCTCCAGAAGAGTCTCCGAACTAGGCGCGCTTTCAGCCAACCCGAACTTGTGCACATTCCACAAAGACAGGGTAGTCCTCTCCACTGACCCGTCCTTTCGTCCTAAGGTAAATTCCAGATTCCACCAGTTCCAAGAGATCTGCTTACCCACCTTTTTTCCTAACCCTTCCCATCCTAAGGAAAAGATTTGGCATTCTTTAGACGTCAGACGTGCACTCAAGGCATTCCTTACCCGCACCCGGCCTCTGCGAAAGTCTGACTCCTTATTCATTTCGGTATCACCCCCCAATACGGGCAACAAAATGTCTACGGCCGCCATCAGCGCTACCCTCAAGAGCTGCATTTTGGAAGCCTATAGGGTCCTCAAGACTCCTCCACCTGCCGGGATTACAGCCCACTCGGTTAGAAGTGCGGCAACCTCTGCAGCCTTCGCGAACCGCGCTTCAGTTGAACAAATATGTCGAGCAGCAACCTGGTCTTCTGTATCGACCTTCGTTTGTCACTACAAGATTGATGCCTACAATGCAACCGACGCGGCCTTCGGTCAAAGAGTTCTTCAGACTGCGCTCATGACGGAAGACGATGTCCCGATGTCCCGCCCACTGCTATGGGAGGTCCCATCAAGATGTCCTCCTCTCAGAGGGAGAACGGACCAGTGGTTACTCACCGTGAGGGGTCCTTCTCCTCTGAGATAAGGAGGACATCTTCGCCCTCCCGATTCTCCATCGTCTTCTTCCCTGTTCTTGCTACTACCTTCCTTCCTGTCTTAATCCTTCTATGATCACTGTTTATAGTTCACAGTTACTATGTTCTTTTTTTTTTATTCAGTTCCAGTTAGTTTTCTGGTTTACAGCTCAGCACTGCTTCTGGGAGTTCCCGAACTGATCTTAAGGGGCGTCTCCCACCAGAGGACAGGAAGTGAAATTGAAAGGTTTAGTTCCTGCCTCCCTACAAGCAGGGTGGGAAACACCCATCAAGATGTCCTCCTTATCTCAGAGGAGAAGGACCCCTCACGGTGAGTAACCACTGGTCCATTCTGTTCCTTAATATAGGGAGCAACAACGAGCTCTGTACTCAAATGCTCTGCTTCCTGGAAACTAGAAATTTTAGACTTGATCAATCCTTCTAAAAGTATGCCATTCTTTGTCATATTTTATACTTTTGTTTTGGGGCTCTGAAGACTGCAAACCTTTTTCTTTTTTAAGAGAGTGATTCTCAGCTAAACTCTGTGTTCTGTCTTGTGTTTGCAATAGTACAAATGTGGTATTCATGTAGACTTGACTCTAGAAGCTTCACCAGTGAATGTGAAGTAGGTGGTATACAGTATGATTAAGAAATGGGAAAACTGCATTTAGATCTTCAGTCATAAATAGACAAGATAACAAAATCCTTGCAACCTGGTTCAGTGGGAACACTTGCCTTTTAACCTTCAGGTGTCATGTTCTAATTAGAGTTTGCTATGAGGTCCAAAATGGCACCTTGTGGTTTGTGCTTTTCCTTCAAACCAGGATTCCAAACTTGTGCTTTCCCTGAAAACCAAGTTTAAAGCACAACCATAGTTTGCTGATTCAGGTACAAGGGCAAATCATAGTTGCCTGCAAAAGTGAAACACCTAACTAATTAAATGTGTATTTGAAAGGAAGAGATGGGGTGGTAGAGGAAAATGAGGAAGATCCCTTTTTGTTATTCACATAGAACCAAATTGTGGCTTGCCAGTACATCTGAACAAAGTGTATGTCTTGGTCCCAGGTCCCCATCTGAGCCTATTATTGCTGCTTTTTGCAGAGCTTCATGAACAGAATTAATGGGATATTGTATAGTTGCATACAGGCAAAGCTGTTTTGCAGAGATAGGAGGAAATTCATATCTTCAACAGAAAAAAGATATTTTTAATGGAAACTATTCAGAGAACCTAGTAGATGGAATCTCATCTATCACAGCATAACACAAATGCGGGCTTCACATTCTAACAGCATGTCTTTCACTTGTATTCCTCTGATCTAGTTCAGATTTCGTACTTCCTTCCCTGAAAACCATGGCTTGCCACTCAGGAATTGTACTTGTGAATGTGTTTTCTGTGGCAGCAGTTCTCTCTCTCCTCACTGACCTTTAACCATGGTTAGTGCTAAACATGGTTCCAGCCTGAACCAGTATATGTAACAAGGCTGAAGTGAGTTTACAAATGTGATTAGTATTAATCATAGTTGATGTTGGTGTATAATTTAATACTAAACTATAGTAGAGCAGACAAGGGAAGGTAGTAGGGAAATGGCAGCAGGGAGGAAGTCAGGGAATGGGAAGAAATGTGTTGCCTTCTGATTTGCAAACTGTAATTTTGCCGGAGCCCACACTACATCAGCACCAGGCCCTTGTGAAGGAAAAATGGCTCTAAAACCTTAGTATTCATCTAGTACAGGGGTGGCCAAACTTGCTCAGTGTAAGAGCCGCACAGAAAAACTGTCAGATGTTTGAGAGCCGCAAGACATGAACAAATATTATACATGTTTTTATTTTTAAAATATGCACATTTGCTTTTTATTAGCATTAAATGAGACTGCCAAAAAGGGGTAAAAGGGGTAAAACCAGATATTGATAATGATATTGATTGTCCAATGATATTGATTTGTTTGCTAATGATATTGATTTGTCTAAAAGAGAGAGAAAGAGAGAGAGGGGTGAAAAGAAAGAAGGAGAGGAAGAAAAAAAAGCAAATGGATGGGAGGGAGGGAAAGCATGCCTCCCCTTCGCTTCCCCAGCTGCCCTGCCGGGAGCCGCACAATATGTGTGAAAGAGCCACATGTGGCTCCCGAGCTGCAGTTTGGCCACCCCTGATCTAGTAGAAGGTTCTGTCACAGATTTATGCATGTATTGACACTGAATTCTGACTCTTTTGTCATTGATAAGGTTTTCCTCTCTTTCTTTATTGCTGCTGAGTTCCCCCAGGAACCAATAGGTACTGGTAAGTATCATCTCAATCAGATTTTACAAAGTTTTGCCCTAGTGAGGACATCATACTCTCACTTACTTTGGTGAAAACTTTGTAGACTACAGACAAGCTTGTTACCTCAGTGCTTTCTCAGATCTCCATTACTGGCTTTGTTTGTGCAGTGATAGTATTGAGGCTCTCCAGGACACTTTGTCTCTGCACGCTTCTCAAGGGCATCCATTTGTTTGGTCTGCCGTTTCTTCTCTTCTCTCTGTTTTCTTCTCTTCTCTCAGTTTTTAAGTGCAGAGTCTTCTGTGTTTTTTTGTTTGATAAAATGTGTTTCAGGCGGCCTCTTTTGCTTTTAGGGGAACTTGTTATCAAAGTTATTGTTCTTAACCATCATCCAGTTATTGTAGTTTTGCAACCCTTATCCCACTACTTGTTTCCATACGGTCCGTTGGACCCACTTGTTACCATATTCTTGTCTTGTGCTTCACAGTCATGGAATATCTTGTATAATAATAACTGTTCAAATAGCTAGCAAGGGTCAGCTGGTAACTAAGGCTTCAGATTGCCTTCACTTTTTAATATTTTGTTCTAGACATGTAGAACTGAGAGTAAGTATATTTTTTCCATTGATAAAATCTGTTTTAAAATCTCTTTTAGTCATTTTAAATAACTGAATGAAGCCTACTTACGAACATCATTAAATAAGTACCACTTTTGTGCGAGTGGCTAAGAGGGGTGTGTGTTCGTCATAAACCGAACCAAAAAAATACCCAGAAAAACCTTGCGGTATCTTTCAGCTATTATTTAAGCTGAATACAGATCAGAGATCTGTAGCTGGCTACTGATAAAGCTGAGCCCAAAAAAGTTCAGGTGTATCAGCTATACTATGAGCCAGCCCCAGCCGAGGGCGTATCAGCTATACCATGAGCCAGACCCAGCTGAAGCAGCATGGAGCTGTCACCTCCAGCCACCCTGGCCGATCTGCTGGGTTGGCGCAGAGCTGTCAGCTCCGCACTGCCTCGGCTGGGGCTAGCTGGCTCCTCTTGCAGTTCAGTTTAAACCAAGCTGCAAGAGGAGCCAGCCCAGGATCAGTTGGGGCAGCTGGAGCTGACAGTTCCATGCCACCCCAGCTGATCCTCTCTTGTATTTCTGTGCTGCAAGAGAAGATCAGCCGGGGAAGTGCAGAGCTGAGAGCTCCCACCACCCCAGCCGATCCTGGGCTGGTGAGTTCACTCAGAAGGTGTTTAAAGGGATTGCGAACTCTTTAAATGCCTTTGGACTTCTCTAAGCTGCAGAGTTGCATGGCTTAGAGGAGGCATTTAAAGAGATAACAATGTCTTTAAATGCCTTTTTTGTCCATTGGTTTCAATGGAGGATGGGGGCGCCTTCTTTGACTACAATGGTCCCCACAGGGTATAATGGAGCTAAAAAAATTCGGGTTTCCTGAATATTTCCTGAATTTGAATATCTATACCAGTATTGGGATTTGGGAATATCAGGAAATACTGATATCTTTCAGATTCAGTATACTAGAACCTGAAAAATATGAGTTTGTTGTTTGTTTTTTTGCACACCCCTAGTGGCTAAATAGGTCTGTGGGCTTCTTATAGATTTTGGCACATTCTTGTAAGATTTAACCATAACGTTTGACTGTTTATTTGCATGTTTTTCTTTCAATTATGATCCATTTCAAGTAGGAACACTATGTTGAACACAGTGTTTATTTGTGGCAGTAAATACTAATAAATTGTGTGTACGTGCTCGTAATTTCTATGAGAGTTTCCCCTGTCTTAAATGCCAGCTTCTTTCTCATAAGTGTGACCAGCAATAAAACAACTTATATCCTCATCCTATCCAGCACCTAGTAAGGAGGACTCTATTTTGAACATATTTGTGCCCTTAAATTCTTTAAAGCAAGAGTAAGATGTCAGGTGTTCTCTGAAGCTTTATAACATATTAAATATCTGTAGGATGCAGTATGATTATTGAGAACATGGGAAACAACAGTTTATCAGTTATGCAAAGTGTAGTTGCAGCACTTCCATAAGTAGAAGCGGTAATATTATTATGCCCTTTCTTTGTTAAAAGGGGATATTCATTTTGCTTCTTAATGGTAGTTCTTAAAATGCTGTTTAAGTAGTTTGTATGTTACTAAAAGTTCCTTAGCCATGTGATGTCAAAGTAGAACAATAAGCCAGTAGTATTTCATCCTAAATGATCTTCCCCTACTTCCAAAGAGCAATGAATGCCAATCTAGGGTATTGATAGAGAATCCTTGGCAAGCAAAGCGATAAATTTCTGACATCTCCACCATCCCCATTTATGAAGGGTGGGCGCGCAGTATTCTCTGAATGAAATTATTTCTGATGTATTTTAACATGTGAGGCATTCAAGTTCAGTTCATGAGATGTGCTATGGTGGGCAAGACTCTAAGGAGATACATATATGGCTACAATTTTCCACAAAAGTTGGCATGAAATTATTGTGATGCTGTGTACTAAGTTCCTGGGACAAGACTCCAAGTAGAAGTTAGTGGGATGGTTTGCAAACTGAAAATGGCAACTATTAATGAACTGAACCTTCAATTTACAAGTTGTTCTATTTAAGAACACTTAGTTTTATGCAGTTAATTGTTTGGGCAGAGGAGTTTTAAGTCTGCTTATGATCTGATTATATACAAGTGCAAAAAGTGTACAAATGAACTACTGAAAACTATAAGGGGACCTTTGAAACTTGAGTATTTGAAGTGTATTTGTGTTCTGTTCACCATGCTTTTAAATCCGTTGAATGATTTTTGTTATTATAGGTTCAGGATTTTAGTACATGGCTTGCACTAGTTGAACCTGAAATGGTAGTAATTAAAAATAGGATGTATCACTTTTTAATACTCCCCCCAGGTGTCTAGCTTTTGATTCCCTTTTTGTTGCCTATATAGGAATGCATACTAATCAGTTGACATTAGACAAGAGATTGAAGTGGAGGGGTGGCTTCTTGGATTTAGTTTTGTGGCTTGGAACAGGATTCTTTTCATTTAAAGGAATGCAACTTTGTAGTCTCTCAGTCCTGGAGGACTTGTCCAAGTACTTCTCTATGCCATATGTGTCTTACCTATCTGTTTCTCAAGTGGGAAGTATCTCTCCCTCACTGTACTGGACAGATGTTGTGACAGCTGATATCCCAAACTTACAATTAGTTTAGGTCAAACGGGGGAGAAATCTAGATGAATCTCTTTGGATAATTGAATGGATATTGTAGTAGACTATTGGATATTCATATACTGGACCACTTTTTCATTATGTAAGGGTAAGTGTTATGTAGTATATTATCATTTCTATAGCACAAGTAGCTTGAGGAGCCACAGTGTTCAGGTTAGTATACTAAGACACTTGTCTCTCCAGCAGAGCCACAAATGGGATTAGGCTCTATTGCCTTTACTAGATAGACTAGATTGGCCCTCCCCCCATCAAGGATATGAATGAGAGGACTTCTCTTAGCCAGTCTTGCAACAGGAATGGTGTGGCTGGGTTTGTAGCAACCCCTTTGCTCCACTACGTATAATAGCATTCATGTTGCATTCCAGTATGGGAAGCAGCTTGGTACCATTAAGGAGTTGCTCACTGCCACCTGTTTGGCTGGCAGCTTTTAAAATTTTGTTCTTTGATGGTGGAATATACTTGAGGTATTCCTTTCTGGTCCCAATAATTAAATTTCTGGTCAGTACTTTAATTTTTTTGTGACTGTATTTGTGGCTTCTCGATTCCAGAGCAGTTTCTATTCTTGTTGAAACTGTTAAGAGAGACTATTTTGTTTCAGATGGCAGGGATCACTCAGCTGTTTTTTGGGCTATCTTCTGCAGTCCCTTTAAAGATTAAAGGGACTACACAAGACAGCCTGAAACAGCTGAGCAATGGGGAGCACCTCCCTGCTGCTCAGCTGTTTTTGTGGCTTTTGTATGGAACAGAAAGCTTTATCCATGAACCACCACGAACTACTTTAAAAGTTCATGGAAGCTTGTGACTGTAGACCCGTCATGAAGTTCTGTTTGTGAACCATGAATGGGGCAAAATTTGTGATGAATTTTGCTTTGTGGTTCCATTTGTGCCCATCCCTATTAGAGAAATTAATGCATGTCTAGGGAAAAGAATTTCAGAGGCTACTTCCATGCAAATGGAACTGGCTCATAGAGCAATAGGTCACATATTACCTTGGAGGATTTCAGTAAGCATTGGCCACTGTCAAAGAAAGCCAGCTGATAGGGGTGGGGCCAGTGGTTATTCAGAACCCATTTGACTATTATATGAGACTGAGAAACTGTTGTGTTTTCTTATAGCTTGATTGGAGATGACTCCAATATATAAACATATAGTTTCAGTTATTAGAACAGTGGTATATGAGAGTCTGACTTTGGGACACACAGTGAATTGGTGTCCTCATTTTTAATTATGTTTCTTTGGTTCCTGTTACTTAAAATGGCCAAAATTCAGAATGATGAAAGATCTTCCAAGATCAGTTGTGTTCAGCTCTACTTGCATATTAGAGCCATTAGCAATATTTATTGACCGTCAGATAATTATATTTCTCTCAGCTATGAAGTCACTTGTCAAAGTCAGAATTTTGGTTTGAAAGTTAAAGGGACCCTAGGTATGAATGTACCTTACAAGGAGGATTGTATGGTAGCTGAATCTTTTTTTTTTTATGAGGAAGAGAGAATGTAATGCTGTGCGCTATTTTTTAATTAGATTACTTGATACACTGTTGGAGAAGAAGTATTTTCACTTCCAGAATCACTTCTTTTACTGCATCCCTAGTATGATTACGGGTAGTACTATATCACAATATCACCAGTTTATCCATGTTAACTTAGGAAGAGATTTACTTTTCAGTCTTCCAGCTGGGCGTTTTGACACATTTTAGACTGTATCTTTGTTTATATTAATGACATTTTTCAGAGCCATTCATTGTTTGTAACTTTGGATCAGCAGTCCTCATCCAATTATTTAATGCTCTTGTACTCATAGAAGGATAGTGTTTCTTAACATAGAAGTACATGTTTAAAATTGCAAATGGAAGTAAAATTTCGTATTAAATCCCCTGATGATAATTCATTTTTACACCTTTCCTTCTGCATCTAGGCAATAATCAGTCTTTACACATCAAATATTATTATTCTTTTCTTCTTGGAGAACATCAGTATGAATCTAACTAACTGATGTCTAGATTTTATTTTATTTTGAGAGGGACACCCAAAAATAACAGATTTTTTCTTTTTTCTTGTTGCTAAATATACACTCCCTTATTATCTTGATACCAAGAAACTATATCTTCAGAGAGAGACATTCTGGATTCCTGCCTTGGGTACATTGTATCCTAAGGGGTTGAATGATAGGCTAGGTTTATCCCTATTCATTCAAGGTAACTCATCTATCATGCTATGATTCTTTTAATTTTTTGTTCTGTAACTTTAAATATGTGCATATTGTGTAAGCCTCACCGAGAAAGACTGCGGGAATTGGGAATGTTCACCCTGGAGAAGAGGAGGTTGAAGGGGGATGTGACTACTTGTAAGTAGTGGAAGGGCTGCCATTTAGAGGGGGGTAGGGTGCTATTTCAGTAGGCAGTGAAGGACAGGACTTGCAGTAATGGATTAGAATTACAGGTAGGGAGATATCGGTGGGATGTTAGGAAAACCTTTTTAATGATAAGGACAGTTCTGTGGTGGAATCAGTTACCCAGGAATGTTGTGGGAAACGTTTAAGAAGAGTTTGGGTGATTGTTTTTCAGGGATGCTTTAGGTCATACTGCAGGGGGCTGGACTGGATGATCTTTAGGCCCCTTCTGTCTTTTTGCTTCTGTAATTCTATGACTGAGGATCTGGCTTATGTAGCTCCTCCTTTTTGGATACTGAAAGGGGAAAAACAAAGTTGTTCTGTCTTTTTTTTGAGGTTGGCTTTTATTTTCTTCTTGGTTTTGGAAATGGTTTGGTGCATGGGTTCTCTGGAATCATTCAGGGAGTTCTTTTTTGGGGGTTTTTTACATGTATTGAGTGTGGTCAATAGTGTCGGGATATTTGAAACGACTTCTTGAATGTTTATGAACAAGTTTCAGTTTTAAGTCCAACTTCTAACATTCATACTTTTAAAATGTTATTTTTTTTAGGCAATATAGGAGGTAGTGTAAAGTAGTCTGATCCAGGGAGACTTTAAATGTGGATTATCATTATTGCTTATATCTCTGAGGAAGCTAGTGATTGAAACAGATTTTGACTTTCTGTCATCACTTTTATATCTAGGTCTTCTTGTGCTTGGTACTTCTTTCCATTTGAGAATGCTAGGGGGTTGATACATGGTTGGTTACCCATTTAGTACACAGTAATTTATAAACCACTTTGTTGCTATTGTTAGGCCTAATGTAGTGCTAAACGGAGGGTCTTCTATAGACAGCTGTACAGTCTGCTGTACTGTGTCAATGACACAAGCGTTTTTCTGCAGACTAGATTCTCTCTTAGGTAGGAACACTGGACCTATGAAACAGTTCTATGCTTGAATACGTGTGCTCAATAATTTAAAATCCCAAATAAATGTGTTGCTTTAGATATAGCCCAAGTATGAAGCTAGAAAGAAGTTATTATTTTTCTGAATTAACAATATTTTCCTTCTCTCTAGGATTCAAGTGCCCTGTTTGTTCCAAGTTTGTATCTTCAGATGAAATGGATTTACATCTTGTGATGTGCTTGACAAAACCAAGGATAACCTACAATGGTAAGAAACTAAGCTGTACAATTCAGATTTTTTTTTACTTGACGCTGCAAATCTATGGTTACCAAATGCTGATAAATAATCTGCCTTTCAATCAATCCCTTCTGATGACTTCTCCCCCCAATTGCCTTTTCCTATCCAAGTCCTCCCTCCTTGCATTTTTAAGTTCCCCTGACTGTTAGCGAGAACATTAGTTGAACAGAGGTGTGTAATTGGGAACTGATTTGGATGTACAGTCATTGGGATTTCAGTAATTCAAGTGACTCTTTCCTTACTTCTATACTTCTGCAGTGTTATCTGAACTGAGTGTTTGCAGGTAGCTTTCTCTTAGCTCTGTGAGCCTCAACTTGAAGAAATAATAGCTGAAGTAGAGCATTAGAAACCCTGACAACCTTTAAGGGATACAGACTACCATGCAGGTCAGGGAACTATGGATAAGAACTGGAGGCCTGGAAACTAAAAAGTAGGCGTAGGCCACTGGCTCAAGAGTTCAGGTGTTCCTGCTTGTCCATGTCCAGCTTCTTGTATCCAACTCTGCATTGAATCCACTTCTTTTCAGAGTACAGAAGTATGTAAGAAGCTGTTTTAGCTGATAAAGGCTATATCTGCATTCCTGTTTTTAGAACATGAATTGCCTCCTCTAACTGACTTCTTCAGTTCTCTAGATTTTTTTCAGCATTTTCATTTCAGTTTCATTGAGCTGCACTTGGGTTCATCTTTTAGCCCTTAGAGTAGCATGCTTATTTAAGGAGTACATTGTACTCCAGAAAATGTGTTTCTTACATAGATTGGTTCATTGTCAGGGTGATGGTAGGGTAAAAGTCATTGAATGCCTGGCTAAATGCCTGTATGTTAATTTGCTGCCCACCCTCTACCTATATCTATGGACTGATAGCTTCCATTTCATTGTATCTGAAGAAGTGTGCGTTCACATGAAAACTTATACCTTGAATTAAACTTTGGTGGTCTTAAAGAGGTGCCACTGGACTCAGACTTTGTTCTCATACTCTCACCATCAGTAATGCAGAACACCCATTACAGACAAGAGGTTAGTATTTCACAAAGCCATACTGAACATGTGTGATCATTGGTGCAATCAAGTCCTTCATCTAATCTTTCAGGGCTGTTTTTCTGTATTCTTTTGCTTACTTTTTTTTTTTTTGCTGTATTCTTTTGAACTCTTTTGTGGTGGGGAAATTTCAACCACTACAGATCAGATCAGTTAAAAAGTAAGAGCCTTGTAGTAGAAATGCTGGTGTGAGCATGGATCTCTGCGTTAATGTAGTAGGATCCTTGTGCCTGAATGTGTAATAGCTTGAGCAATCCTGATTAATGCCATCTGATTGCTTGGTACTTGGTGTGCCTCTGCTTCTCATTGCAGAAATCTGTTATACTTCAGTAAAGTGTGTTGAGATCAGGCCCAGACTTCACTCTACCCTTTGTCCTCAAAGTGACCTTCTTATATGTGCACTAGCAGAGAAGTGGCTCTTGGGCTCAAGATGGAGGGCAAACACAAACGAAGTCTTCATGGCAACAGTTTTGACTCCTACCTATTCATCTAGATGCTTTCTATCTTAGAGGTATATGTGGTTTTGATACCTATTCATCTAGATACTTTCTATCTTAGAGGTATATGTGGTTTTGATGCTCTGCCAAACCACATATAGCAAATAACAGGTTACCATAGTGTATGTATGTGTAGGAACATGGTCTGTTTTGTCCTACTAAGTATCATGTGACATCTTACAGCAGTGTTCAGAAAGCAGAAGAGTGGTGAAACCTTCTCTGCCTGTCAGGATGATTTGATTACTTTTTCATGTACTTCACAGAAGAACATTTTCATGTATTGAGCAATATAGTGAAACTGTAGCACCAGGTGTATTTGAGCTTTGAAGACAGAGCTTCCACCAAATAGCAGAAATAGCACATCCATGCTCTTTCTGAAAATGGAAGTGGCGCTGCTTTCCATGAGTGGGTAGCTGGCCTTTTTAAAGTGATGCCATAGATGTCAAACGACGACACAGTGCTTCTAATCTAACCACTTACACAGTGAGGTTCGCCGTGTTTGTGGAGAGAGGGTTTTCACTCGTGTCCTGTTATTTTTTTATCAAATGAAAAAGTATACTGGTAGAATGTGCAGTTATTGAAAAAAGACAATGTAGCACGTTAATGGATGGCCAAGGCTAGCCCAGTTTTGCCAGATCTCAGAAGCTAGGGTCACCAAGGAATGCCAGAGTCGCTGCGCAGAGGCAGGCAATGGCAAACCCACCTCTAAACAGTCTCTTGCCTTGACAACCCTGTGGGGTTGCCAGAAGTCGGCTGCAACTTGACAGCACTTTCTACCACCAGCCCTTAAATGTTCTGCTTGTCACAGCCTCGGTAGTGCTGCATTGGACATCAAGTAACTCTGGTCCACTGCTGATGGTTCACCTACCCTAATGGAAGCAGGGCAGAAGCATTATATTCAGCATGAGCCACTGGGTCTGTGCACATTGGTCAGAGATGTACATTTTGACCTCCTTGAAGCAAGGGGAGGGCTGTGTGTTCGTTATGGTAAAATAAGAGAAGCTGAACTCTGACATTCATAAATTGAACAGATGCGCATAAATCTCTGATTTCTTTTAAAATCCTGCTCTGATTTTTTGGTTGTGAGAGGGACTGTTTCCAAACACTGAAAATCCTGTTGAGTCACCAATCTGATTTTTTAGGTTTTAGCAAGTATTTCATTTTTAAATATATCTTTGCCACCATATGTTCTATAAACTCTTTAACAAGAAAGCCCAAAGGGGGGGGGGGCGGTGCGGGGGTGATGATTCTTGGAAGGCTACATTCTGCACCCACTATTGTATGCTGCACTCCTGAAGAACCACAGCTTATTCATAGCCTTGACTAAAGCCTGTATCCTTAGTTAGGACAGGTTTCCCTGGCAGAACACAATTAACTCTATAGAAATGTAGCAGTAATTTTTAAAGGGATTTTAAGGCCACGCCTAATTTTCTTTTTGAGAGAAGTGAACAGTGTGCACTGAAGCCCTTTTGATTGCCTGTCACAATTACACTTTCAGCTGTTCTAAAATGGACTTTAAAAGTATTTTTGGGGGGTGGGGGGAATTGGATGTGCTGTGGGAGTCAAGCAATAGTCTCATTAAAATAAGTGAATGGACTTGGTCTGCCTTTGAAAACAGTTTGGAAACTTCGGCTACTTCCACACTGTCACTCGTTTGTCCCTATTGCTTCTGGGTTCTCCCCCCCCCCCCAAAAAAAATGTGTTTTGCTCTCTCTAGTAGTCCCAGAGTGAGCAAAACACATGTGGAAAGGGTGGGGGGCCTCAAAGCAATAGGGGCAAATGGGTGACAAAAATGACAGTGCGGGAGTGGCCATTTGGTCCAAAATGCTACTGTCAGGTCGGTTACAGGCATCATATCACCCCCTGTGCTGAAAGATCTGTTTCTGGGCACAATTCAAAGTGCTGGTTCTTACCTTTAAGGCCCTAAATGACTTGAGGCCAGGGTACCAGAAGGACAGTCTCTTCCCATACTGTCCAGCTGCCAGTTAACATCTGCTCCTCAAACCCTGCTCTCGCCTTGCTGAAATAGTAGCTTTCTGTAAATAGTAGTTCTGTTCCCTGAATGCAGGAGAGGGAAGCTAAGTGCTAAACATTGTATAGATGCACATACATATTTTAAACCCAAGTCTCTGGTCTGTTCCCTGCAGGGTAGTAAAACAATACTTTCTGTTAGAACCTTCCCAAGCCGCAAGCTTGCATGCTTTTTTATTTGATTTGATCAGAGTAAAAGGGTTTTATCATACCTGCATGGAATCCCACATGTTCATTTATTCAAACATTTCATTTGAATAGGTTACTGAAGTATTAGTACTGCTGGAATTGCTAGCCCTACAAATGCTAATGAGGTACTGATTAACAGTTCACAAAAAGCCATTAAATACCATTCAAAAAACAACTACAGAGTGGACTGTTCACGTAAAATTTTGCTATGTAATACTTGTTGGAAGGCAAGTCCTGAAATACTTGTCTGATCGCAGATGTACTGTTCCTGATAGAAAATGTACAATGATTGCCTTTGCATCATGTGATTTTCATGGACAGGAACTACCTGGAACATCCTATACTTAGTCTCTAGCTTGAGAGGTCACTCAGGGGATGTCATAAATTGTGTCCACAACTGCTGCAGTCTTATGACTTCTGGGAGTTGTACTTTAGGGCAGACAATGAGTCACTGTATTTATGCAGCAGGTTGCATCTGATAGTCCATGAGTGCCTCACAAGAGAGTGGTCATTTACAGATTAGTGCTGTGGTACAACAGTAAAACAGGTTTGTTTTCAGAGAGTGATTTCAAGTGTGTATTTCATAAATTTGCAATTCTAGTTCTCAAATGATAGCTGTAATTTAAGATTTTTACAGCACAATCCTTGCGGGGGGGGTGCAGTCAGCACAAGGAGCTGACTGACCCCATGCTGATGTAACTGGGATTTATGTTGTTTACACCAGCACAGGACACGAGCGCCACTGTGCTGCACAGTTCCACCAGCGCAGAGGTGCAATGCCTGCATGACGGTGGACTGTTGACACGAACCCCTGCAACAGCGTAGATGTGGGTGTTTCCATGGGGGGACATGTTGCAAATTAGGCAGTTCTCAACGTGTTTTCAGGGTGTGAACGCCCCCCCAAAAAACAGGCACAAAGTTACACCAGTAAAAATGGTGGCATTGTTGCCCATGACGGACTGAATAACACAACCCCTCCCACTGCTGTGCCCACACCCATGAGAATCCAAGTAGTACAGAATGCCAACCAAGTGCTCATCCAATCAGCACCCTCCTCTATGCTGCCCGCACCACTCTGCAGCACCTAATCAGGTCCCCCCACCCTACAAATGGTTCCAGGAGGTTGCCCCACAACCCCTGAGGTAGGGCATGCAGCATGGAACGCTGTCTGACAGCTCTCTGCCATGAGACCGAGTGCACACCCACCTCAGTGTGGTGAGCACAACACAGATAGGACACTTAGTACTACTGGACGAGCACTTGGGTAAACACCACGGAGAGAGCAAAGTCCACACTCTGTGGCTGGCCTCAACAGGTAAACCAGCTCCTCTGCCAGTATCCCAAGGGACAGCCATGCATACACACAGAGGTAAGTAAGGACCTTTCCCAGTAATAGTGACCACAAGCCACAGGGAACACAGCAGTTGTGGGGTCCAGCAGCGGTCCTCCAGAGGCATATGGCACCCACATCTGAGGCAAATAGATGTGTTGGGGCATGCCCAGGGCTGCTGCTAGGGTAGCCCCATGGTTTGGCCATGCACTGGGATGCTCTCATCTGCTCTTGCCCCTCTGCTGTTTTCAGATCTACCCAAAATTTCTGAATATATCTGGGATTTTCTTGGGATTCCCCCCACATACATTTGGGAAGCTGGGTATATTTTCAGCTTGGGTAGATCTGAATGCTTACCCCTAATCTGTACCTTCTTAATCATCTATAAGGTGTACTTTGTTTAGAAAGCGTTCTTCCAGCATCACAGAGGTAGACACAAATTGAGTCTGTATGGAATTGCTCCAAATGAAGTGATGTTGACAAAAGAGAAATGAGACATCTAATTACTGCTTGAAGTTGAAACTTTGAGTCCCCATGATAGCTGAAATACTTTTGATGTTTGGCCGATATGTTGTCAAGGCAGGACTCTTTTGTAAGCACTGCCTGATGTTTGAATTAATCTCAGGGTATAGTGATTCACCGTGTGTTGTGCCAAACATTTGGAGAAACTTGCACACCAGGATACTTAGTTCTGGCACTTTGTCCTAGAATTTAGTTGTTGACTCTGATTTATGTACCAACTTTAAAGCTGTGTGATCCTGTAGTTCTAATACCCCAACTGTTTCTGTAACCATGAGTTTAGGAATTGTACAGCTGTCTCCAATTAGATGGATCATAATTAGGTTTACAAGAAAGGCAAAGCAGGATATCAACTTCCATAGGTCTTCAGAAAATCATCAAGCATGAGACATGTATCATTGGCTTATTCTGGAAGGCGTGGTTTTCAGCTTTATAGATAAGAAGCAAAGAATTGATTCAGCTGCAAAGGCTAAGAAATTTCTGGACTTTTGTAAGGAAGGCAAAGATAAAGCACCATCAGAAGACTCTTTGGATTTACAAGAGAGCATTTATGGACTGGAGGGTTCAGACATCTTGGGGAGTAAAAGCTCAGAAGGTGAAGAGTCAGATTCAGCTTTGGGAGCGGCAGCACCGAAAACCCAAAGGAAAAAAGAAGAAAAAAGGGATCTAGCAAAGATAATAAGCTGTATTTGTTGATTGTCTTGTATATTCAATTCATTCTGATTATCAGTCATTCTTATATTTGAAATTAGAAATGTTAGCATTTTCAAGCCTTGTTTGTTTTAAGTTTTCCTTAAATAGACTGAAGCAAGAATAATTTGGAACTTTTTTTTATTGGGGTTCTGTATACCTTAGGGTAGTTTAGTATTTTAGTTTGTAGTGTTTGTAGGTGTTGTAGTTGAAAAATTAATTTAAAAATCACTAAAAAAAAGAAAGAAAGAAAATTATCAAGCAGTCCTTGCAATTTAAATCTATATTCCTCAGATTTGTGATCCTCCATTTCAGGAGACTGTTTCTTGGGGAAAAGTAGGTGACAGCACTGCAAGGTGGAAGACTGCAAAGGTCCAGAAATAATCTTCTCTTCCCCTTGGAGAGCCAAATTGAAAGTTTACAGATGTTGCATAATATCAATAAAAACATCAAAACCTGCATCCATTCTTCATCTCCCCTGTAGGAATGTTCTAGATTTCCAGCTGACAACCATTCTCACAACACAGAAGAAATAGAGGTGGATAGGTTGGTCTGCTACATGTAGCTCCTCAATGAAATGTCTGAAGTGATGATGAATCTTCTCACTGGAGCATATCAATATGACTATTGCCAGGACTGTGTTCCTACGGCATTCTTACCTGAAGCAGTTGCCAACAAGACTGTCATGATGGATGATCAGTGAATCGGGAGAATCTTGAGATTACTTTTCAAGAGTATGATAAGACCTACCTTTCTTCCCATCATTACAGGAGTGCCATCTGTTGTAACACGTACAAATTTATCCAGTGGAACACTGGCTTCTGTCAATACTTTGTTGTGTGCCCTTTTTTCGCCAGTTCTGTGGGCGTTGGGTAACACCAGAGTCCACACTGTCTTTTTAAAATTATATCTTCTGAAACCTGGCAACAGTTTATCTTGTATATCGCTGGGCTCTTCAAGAACTGGGGCTGAATGCCAGACAATTCTCCAGATCGTTTTTGTATCTTATTTGCAATATTTCCACTGATTTGGGAGATGCCTTATAACAATAGAATCTGTTTTAGTGAAACTTTTACATTGTTTGAAGTACTTCCTTTGTAATAACTAAGGGATGTGTTACAGATAAAACACGAAGTTTTTGTCTCCTTTTAGCAAGGGATGCAAGATCTTCCCCTCATCCTGGGTTAAAAATTGGTTTTCGGCATCATGCTTACGTTCCTTACAACTTGATGACATGCTTTCCCAGGAGCCATGGATGAATAAGATATAAAATTAGATGTGAGATTAGATGCCACAGGATGTGATCCAGCATCAGATTAGAAAGGGTGGTAAGACATCTAACACCGCATGCCGCAAACTCTGACACAGAATCCTTTTTTGAGTACTGCAAACAACCTTTATCAGTTTTGCAATGTTGGCAAGAGAATAGTTGCATTTTAAACATCACTTTTACGGCTATCAGCACTATAAACTTTACGAAGGATATGAAAAAGGGAACTTTTTAGAATGAACAGCAGTGCTTATCCATTGTACATTTACTTGGAAGTAATTATCATTGTGTTTGAGTTTATTCTGTATTAAGTGTTCTTGGCATTGCATGCCAAGGGCTCTAGGAGTCTTGCAGGCCACTCCCCCCTCCCATGTCCTAGTATCCTGCAGAAAATGGGTGAAGTGGAAAGCATAGAAGTTCCACCTCCCTTTTCTAGTCAAGTACTTTGTAAAAGGTAGAGGGCTTACAGGTACAGAGTATCCCCCTTCCCTAGGTGAGACCTTTAGTGCTTGGGTGGAGAGCAAGGAAAGGGAATGGCCCTATAGCCTGCCCCGAACTCTTGCCCAGGTGGCCAGGGTACCCACGGCTGTAAGAAGGACAATGCAATACATTAATGGCTCTTCTTCCTCTATGTCCTGGTGGCCACCTCTCTTTCCTCTGGTTTGGGCTTGTGTTTGTGGCTTTTTGACTGAGCCTTCTGACTCAGAGAGCCAGTTTGGTGTAGTGGTTAAGAGCGCAGACTCTAATCTGGGAGAACTTGGTTTGATCCTCCCACTCCTCCACATGCAGCTGCTGGTGTGACCTTGGGTCAGTCATGAGTTCTTTCTGAGCTGTTCTCTCAAGGGCAATTCTCAAGATAGCTCTCTCAGCCCCACCTCCCTCACTGGGTGTCTGTTATGGGGTGGGGAAGGGGAAGGGCTTGTAAGCTGCTCTGAGACTCCTTCGGGTAGTGAAGGGTGGGGTATAAATCCAATCACTTCTTTTTCTCATTTCTTTCCCCTTCACACACCTTCAGCAGTCTTTGGCAGCCAAGTAACTCTGTCTCCTCTCGTTCCATGTTTTCCAAGCCTCTTAGACAACTGTGTGTCTTTTCCATCTATGCCATTCACATTTCTTCAATGGTCTCCACTCTCTTCTTTCTCCTGCAAGCTGAATTAAACCCAAACAAATGGTAACCACTCATTATGCTGTATGCTAACCCACCTGAATCCATGCCTCTTCAAATGGCCCTTATCTCTCTGCATGCCAGATGCTCTTTTGCTGTCAGTGATGCCTGCAGGTTGCAGCCCAAGAAGGTGAAAACAGCAGGGATTGCAGACCACTCTTGTCAACGTGTCGTAAAGGATGCTGAGAGCCCCACCATGTCTGTTCAGCTGTGCTGGCTCAAGAGCTGCAATTGTACCATCTAAGAAATGTATACTGTTTCCAAACCATGACTTGGCAGCTCCCAATACAGTAATGCAGTTGCAGGACTTTGAACTGATATATTGTTTTATCTTTGGAAAGTTTACATAGTGTTCTTAATTGGAGTGTTTTGCTGAGGAGAAATGACAGGGTGAAATATAGTTTCCATTCATCAACCAAATGACTTCAAATGAAGATTCTAGTAAGAAATTAATGGATTAGAATTTATTGGCAAATTTAACCCTATTTGTTGCCCCAGAACTTAATAGAGACCATATTTCTTTATCCTGCTACAGATGTAAAGTTAGCACAGCAAAGCTAAGAAGAATTGCTTTTTTTCTCTGATTGCTGCTGTTGTAAATGGTCACTGTGCTCATCTTGTAAATATTTAAGCTTTACAAAGAGATAACTGACTGTGTGTACACATAGTAAATAAAATACTACTATATGTACACACAGAAAGAGAAAGCTAACTGAGGATATCATTTCATATATATCTGGTCGTTGGCCTCGAGTCTGTTGGTCCTTGAGGGAACAAACTATATTTGTATGTGGTTTGCAAGCTCATGCGACTGGGGTTTCCAAAATCAGGTTCCTGATGTTAACTTCTATCTTCATTACCTTGAAGCCAAAATTCAATAAGTGCTATTTAAATGTAAGCAGTCAAGGTTAAATTACAGGTAGGAGGTTGTGGGAGTGTAATGAGATACAATTATATTGTGATCTGGATTGGGGGGGAGGAAAATGGAGTTTAAAAATCTGAAGATTAAATTAAACTACCCACTTCATCAGCCCTGACCTGGATAGGCCAGACAAGCCTGATCTCAGAAGCTAAGTGGGTCCAACTCTGGAAAGTACTTGGAAGGGTGACCTCCAAGGAATATCAGAGGTGGGAGGTGGAGGCAGGCAATAGCAAGCCAACTCTCAGAAAAAAAATCCAAGCCCCATCCGGGGTCTGCTAGAAGTCACCATGACTTCTAGGCAAGCGCAGAAAATGCACGTGCACACACAAATATGTGTGTATGTGTGTAAAATTAATTAATTTAAAAACTACCCAGGCTTCATCTGTTCAGTCATAAAATGGCTTGCAGTAGGAGAGAAATTCAGGGCATTGGTTCTGCTTGTGCACTTGGTTTGGTGTTTATGTGCTTAAATGTATTCAGGAAAAGTGAGAAATACTGGTACGCTTGTAGGTGGGATCATTATATCCAGATTGCATGCAAACAGCACAGTTGGATACGTGCAGGACTCAGCTTGTTCATCTTGGTGTGACTGCAACCTGTGATTCAGGCTGAAGAGTATTACTGGAACTCCATCAAATCTACCTCTTTGGTTCAAAAACAAAAATGAACCTTGTGGCACCTTAAGGACTAACAGACTTATTGTAGGATAAGATGTCACTGGCTAGAGTGCAGTGTATGTGATGAAGTTGGCCTTAGGGTGCCTTAAGATTGAGTGTGTTTGCTGGAACTGGCTAACAGGTCTATTACATGGGACTTGTTTAGTCCAGTCCAGCAGTTTCTTCAGACTGTCCCATGTGCCACTCTGCATAATTGCTCCCATTCTTCTCAGTCCTATAGGAGGCAAACACAAAGACTGGAGACTGCCCCTCAAACAGCACTGTCACTCTCTCTCCTCTCTTAGCTTCCCAGATATCATCTGCCTTAGTAGAAGGAAGCAGGGTACTCTTTATTACAAGAGGCCATGCAACAAGCTTTCAGCTGGAGAGAAATTCTGTCTGGGAGTACACTAGAATGGCAAGCATTAACTATACAGAGCTAGCACTTAACCTGATGTTAAAATGAAGAAATGCACATTGCGGAAGGGCATGTTGTTCATTAGAAAGAAATCCAGAACCAGTAGTGCAGTAACTTTTATGAGGAGCCAACTAAAATGTTGCACAGCAGGTTTTTTAATTCCCCAGAACACTTCGTGATAATGTAAACATCACTGTAAAGACTTTAAAAGGTGTGAGAGGAAGAGAAACCAGCAGTAACTGGGATCTGTCTCCAGCACGAATTGAAACACGTTCCGTGTCTGGCAGAAAACTAAAATAAAACAGGGAATGCTGCATCATAAGAAGACATTTATTTTAAGTGACATACTAGCATTTTAGTAGATTCCTTTATTTTATGTTGAATTAGCCATTTTAAGCTTATTTGTGTTTGTGTGAGTTGTGGTATAAATCATGTTATACTTTTGACTGCTGTTAGTTGTTTTAATTGTTTGGGTTTTTAAAAATGTCTGTTGCATTTAATGTTGTAAGGTACCTGAGGCAGTGTTATTCCGAAGCGGCAGCAAATGCCCTTTTAAAAAGTTTGACACTATCATTGCTTGTCTTCTGGGATGTGATGGGAAAGTAGCACTGTCTAGCTGCTACCTTTCCCCCCTCGCATAATATATGCTGCCATCTGTTTCTACTGTGATTATGACTGTTCCTACTGTGTCTGTCCCCAGCAAGTATCCAGATCCGGCTCTCTCCCCACCCCACCCTCATAGTGTACTGGACAGAATGTTAGGCCGAGAGCACAGGTGTTTCCCCATTAGGTAAAGCCTCAGCATCTGCACCTGTTCTCCTGTCACAGGTTTATGTTGGCCATGCTGCCTGTAGATGCTGCCTGTGAACTGTTATTACTGAATGAATGGGTGGAACCAGTTTGGTCCCTTAAAATTAATCAGCCAGTTTGCAGGCTGTTACCTTTCCCATTAGATAAGCAATATGCATTCTCTGTGCCAGGTGCACTTCTATCCTGGCACACAGCTCTCAACCCTAAGAAGAGGAATCAAAATCAACCCAAAATTCCATCTATTATGTTTTTACATAGAAAATTCATGGCCCGATTTTCAACACTTGAAAGTTAGAAAAGGTTCTTAATATGAGATCCCTGAAGCTCCAGTGTTGACCCTTATTGTAATGGTAGCACACTTTTATTTTGTTAGAGCCTTATCCAGAATAATAACCTGTACCTGCCCTAATCAGGACATACTAGTTACAACATATCTTACAGATGCCAGTCTTGCTTCTGGCAGACTTTCTCTCCAAGGTCTAAGAGCAAGGATCAGTCTTAAGCTCTGAAAACCTCAGAGCAGCCAGGCTTTTGTTATGAGCTACTATATATTTAACACACACAAAAAGTATCCAGTATATATGCAGCGGGGTGGCGGTGGCTCAGAGTTTAAGACGCTCAGCTGCAGACTGGAAGGTCAGTAGCTTGGCAGTTCAAGACCCGAGTGCTGCGTGATGGAGTGAGCTCCCATCTCTGGCCCCAGCTCCTGCCAACCTAGCAGTTCGAAAGCGAGAAATTGCAAGTAGAAAAATAGGTACCACTTCGGTGGGAAGGGAACATCGTTCCGTGCGCCTTGGCATCAAGTCATGCCAGCCACATGACCAAGGAGAAGTCTTTGGACAGCTCTTCGGCTTGGAAACGGAGATGAGCACCACCCCCTAAAGTCGGATTCAACTGGATTCAACTTTCGAGCAAGGGAAACCTTTATATATGTAGCAGTGACATCAAACCTGCTTCTCTATTCTTGAGACTGGCTATCCTACCCTTCACACAAGAGCTGTACACATCTAGTTCATGTGCATGACTGATCTATGGCAATTCAGATCTCTTCCTTAGAGATTTTGTAGAATTTTGCCAACAAGAATAGGTTGGCAGGGATAGGTTATGTTAGCCCTCTGCAGTACAATCATTGTACTTACTTTACCAAAAGTAGGAATGAGTGGTGAAACAGAATTTTTTGTTTTTGCCCTGTAGTGGCCAGAGCTTTTCCCTTAAAAGCACTAGAAAGGCATCTAGAACTTGTTCACCATATTTTAGGTTCCAAGTAGAGTTTGATTTTCATTTGTAAAACTAAAGCAATACACGTACATACTCCAATATGTGAGACTTTTTCAGTTTTTTTTCCATATTTGTAAAAAAAAATTGGGCTATAGTATATAACTGCAAAAATATTATACACAAGTTTATTAATGACTTTACTGGAACTGCTTTTGCACAGAGGTATAGTTTGAGGACTTTAAAGACTTACCCTGGCCTGTGACATAAATGCAAGGAAGACAAAGTTGGGGATTAAAGCAGCCTATATATTAGTAATTAAGATAAGTGAAGGTCTACATTTAACACCAGTACAAATCAGAGGTATTTTCATTGGTCAGGATATAGCATTTAATGCTCTGTTTACATCTGTATTGTTGCTGATGTAAAACTATTATCACTAGTGATTTTTAGGCAAGTGCACACTTGCATTCCATTTGTGTTCTTCAGCTTTCATTGTGGGTTCAAGAACAAAAAAAAAAAGCATTCAGGTAATATGCCTGATCTTTAATCTGTCAATTTGTAGCCCTTGTCTCTCTCTCTCTCTCTCTCCTACCCAATGATTCTGCCCCCCTCCCTTTGCCAAAAGAGATTGGTTTTTTTATTGAATGCTTGGCCTGAATGGCAGCTATCCCTGTTATGAAGTAGGGCATGGAATCTTGTTGGATGCTTTCATCAAATCAGTACTGAAGACAGACTTTTGTTTTTGCTCTTTGCTCTGTTTGTGCTGCCTTGTCATATTAAGAGTATAGAAAAGCTAATTTTGTTTTGCATTTTGGCTGCGCGATGGTGATGCTTCTATACTTGATCGAGCTGTCTGTAGAAGCACATAGTGTATTGAATTATTCAGAATTGAGTCACAGAAAATGCAAACAGGTTTTGATTGATGGCCTTTCCTTTTATTCCCTTAGAAGCTCATTGATTAACAAATCTCGAGCAGCAGCAGATTCTCATTCCTCATTTTTTGGATGCAAGGGCTAAAAGGACTGAAATGAATTTCGCTATTGCCAGGGTGATCTTAGGATTCTTATCACTAAGCAGAGGAGACAGAGTTTCCAGGGTGTAGGGGGATGACTGATCAATTAGTGGCTGAATATAATGATCCCTTATATTTTCAAAAAACCTACATTCAAGCAAAACATGAAAAGATGTATCAATCCTATTAAGGCCACAAGGGTGAATTCTATCAGAATAAGGCCTATTTAGAAATCTCCCCTGTAGAACCATTGAAGGTCTAATAGTCAGTCTTGCAAATAAGAAAGCTCTGCAGTATCATGGGATAGTAAGAGAGTACGTTTAAGGAGGTAAAGATCTTTTGGGGAAAGACCAAAAGACATGGTGAGCAAACACGGTGGGCTCTTAAAATAAGTTTCTGGGACATGCTTTTTGATCAAAGAAAACGCTTTGGATTTGCCCGTTTCAGATATATGATTAGCCGACGTTCCAGCTAACATTAATTTCTCATCCAGGGCTTTTATCCAAATCAATTTGTGAGTATTCTGTTTCAGAACAGCTAGCAAAAGCCATCTTCCACACAGAACAATTTTAGTATCAGTTTGAAGGCATAGAGCCATACTCTTGCTTCCAGGGATATTTGCCCAAATTCTGCCTGCAATACAACATTTGATATACAACAGGGGCCATTCAGGATTTTTCTTAAAAACTGGGCCAAAGGTTGATCAATGTTATCAGAAATAGCTTTGATCCAGATTACTGAGCCATAAAGAATGAGGGGGATCACTTTGAAGTTAAAGGTTTGCACAGTACCAGGAATATACTCCCCCCCCCCTTATTATGGAAAGACCTATTTTTAGTGTTTGCACATTGTTTTGCTTTGTTGAATGCTGTTCTAAGTTGGGGAGGTCCAAGATAAATCCACCAAAAATATAATCCCCAAATAGGAGAAGTTTTTAATTTGCCCAGTATTGGACCCATTGATTGACCATTGAAGCAGGTTCAATTTCCTGGTCTTGGTGAAAACTATAGTCTTAGATTTCAGATAATTAATCATCAAGCTTTCACAGAAACAGTAACTGGAGAAAGAGTGCAAGGCCCTTTGCGTAAGGCAGGGCAAGGACATAAGTCTCAGCCAGTTTTGGTGTGTGGCAGCAGTCATCAAAGATTGGTGCTAAATCATTTAGACAAATTGAATAAGCAAGGAGCCAGCAGACATCCCTGTTGTACCCCCTTTTCCAAGTTAAATAAATTTGGCAAGTGCCCTTCATATACATAGCATGCTTGAGCAGTTGAGCCTGAATATAGTTACTGGATAAGTCCAAGGAGTCTTTTGTCCAAAGTAGTTCGATTATATTTATTCCATAGTCTAGAGTGATTTATAGAATCAAAGGCCTCCTTTAAGGTCAATGAATCTGGCATATAATTCCCCCCCCCAAAAAAAGATGAATATTTCTTAGCCAAGTGATAGAGAACTAGGCAAGGGGGCTATGTTAAAGAACCTCACTAAAAGCCCATCTCTTCATGCCCCAATATGGCTTCTGATTACATCCAGTCCAAAAGTTTCTTAAGTAGATAAGCAGAATATAACTTTCCCAAATAAGAAAGGAGGCTTGAAAGAATTAGATGATGGCAGTCTGGTTCCAGTCTAGACCCCTTTTAAAATATCGTGATAATAATCAAATATCTCCATGAATCAGGCATTTGCCCACTGGAATTAATTTGGACAGAAATTAGGGCCAAGATTGTGGTCTACCACTGTGGATTAGCCTTGAATAATTTATTAGGAATTAGATCAGAGCCAGGGGCTATTCCTATTTTTAATCCCTTAATGAGGCATATAACTTCCTTGATTGACACCTCAGGCCGAGGGGCTGTTAAATCAAGAGAAATAATAGTCGAAGATGAACTAAGCACATTAGCATCAGAAAATAGTCCCTTGAAATGGTTTTCCCACATTGAGGTGGCAATACAACAAGGGACTTTAAAATCTGGATTGATAGCACTGTTAATAATGGACCAGAAGGCCTTATTATCATTGCTGTTAATAGCTGAAATAAGACATCCCCATTCCTTACTCAGGACCATCCGTCTCCTCATCTTAATCAGCTCTCTCTATATTTTCTTCCATTTCAGTAACTCTCAGAGAACTGATATTGTACAGTTACTTTTATACTCACAATGCTTCTGTTGGATATGCCTCTTCATTATTCTACAGTCACTGTTAAACCAGCTATTCCACTTGGCTTCAAAAGATGTCCTATCAAGGTTCTTTTTCACATAAAGTGGTCTAAACAAATCTAATACCTCATGCAAGTTATACATACAGTTGGAAACTGAGTCTGACTGCAGAACCCTGTTGACTAAGACAAAGAATGGAACCCATTATAGTTCAAGCCTTATCACTAGAGTTAGAGCTCCAGCGTAGTGAGCGAACATTGTTTTGATTTTGGGGGAGAGAAAAGCTTTGTGCTGGAACAGAATAATGTTCCAAAGAGAAGCTGTAGGGAAAAAAGACTGAGATATTATCACTTCCCATGAAATAGCTAACTTTTAAGTGTATAAAGTGGAAAGATATTCAAGTGGAGCCAGAATATGATCTATTATGCTGGCTCCTCTGGGCTTATATAAGTAAAATCACCAACTCCATCAACCTCTAAACAACCATTCAATGGAATAAAATTTTCTCTGCATTGAGAATTTAGCCAGCTCTAAACCACCACTGTTTATTATGGCATCCATAGGTTTTCTGCTGTACCAAGCAGGGCTGAGAAATTCATCATTATCAGGGCCTAATAATTTGGAGGAAAGAATATAGTCGTCACTACCAATCCTTTAACTGAAATCACCTGCTAATACTAGAGGGATTCCCAGAAATTGGGCATGCAAGTCATCAGCAATTTTCCCCAGGCAGGCCCATCTTTGAATCTTTATAGTAGGTGTGGATGGGGGAATATAAATTGAGGAGAGGATAACTGTCAAATCATCCAACTTTAATGAAAAGGGAATGATCAGGTCATCTGCCACCAAGAGATCACAAGATCCAATATTCAAACTGGATAAAATCAAACAAGCCAGATTTCCTTGTGGCCTACCCACCTTGGACCAATGGATGCTCTCTGAGGAAAAATGGAGTAACCAGGAAAAATAGCTTTGTCCATCAACCAAGTCTTCTGAAGAAGTAAAACGTCGAAGGAGGCCATAAACTCATTAGTATACTTGCAACAAACTCTTGATAACCAGCCAGCTGTATCCCAACTTGATACGGAGTCCGCAAGTCCCAGATAGTCAGTTTTTTGCTCCTGGGGAGCCTGGTACTGGCAGCTTGGGGTTATTTCTGGGATTTTGATCCTGATTAATTTGTACTAGTGTACACTGTAATTTCTGGGCAGTTCTATTGCCTTGTTCCTCAAAGGGTAAAGAACAAAATGATTGAAGGTTCACGTCAGGGCCATAGTTAATGTGGGGCATACAGAGCAATGCCCCCTCCCAAATTTGTGATGCCCCCCAAATCTTGAGAGCCCACCCTGCCAGAAATGCCTTTTTTTGTGCCACACTGGCCGATGCATGTTTTCCTCTTTCAAGTCCTCAGATAAGCCAGCAGCAACTGCTGCATGGCTTTGACAGAGCAGCTCCTCTTCCTTGTTCCTTCCTTCTGGCCCATTTCCGGAATAGCCGGCAGCTCCTTGCTTCTTGTTTCCCAAGGTTGGCAGAGGAACTCTGGTTTGATCCTCTTTGACTCCAGTGTGTCTTGCCCAGCCAGTTTTTTTTGGGGGGGGGGGGATATTGACAAATCAAAGGAATAGGGAAAGGAGCTTGTGAGGCGGAATCTGGCCCTTGCAAGAGGGGATCTGCCAATGCTTTTCTTTAAAGCCCACCCTATTTTCTTGAAGGCCCCCTCCCTCCTTTTTCAGGCAAGCCAAATCCCGCTTGACTTTGTGACATCATGTCTGTCAGAAAGCTTTATCTGCACCAGCAGCCATGGCAGAAGGCAACACAACCCAGGCGCAGGGAGCGAAGTGTGTGTGTGTGTGTGTGTGAGTCAAGCGAGGTGGTCATGTTAAACTTTCAAATCAGGTTTGCCGGCTCCAAAAAGTGAGATGAGGGGCCTGCTGCCACCCCAACAGTGGACCATCTGGAAGTGTTTAGGGTGTCTGTCTAAGGGAGGGGAGGAGGGAGGGGGTAAGGATTGTGCTGATGGAGGGAAACACTGTCTTCCCTTGTTGTCAGACACCTTCATCCAGTACCCCCCCACCAAAAATCATCTAGGTAAGGGCCTGGTTCACATCTGCTAAATCCAGCTGAACATCCTTTGAGAGGGATGGCAAAGGAGAAAAAGTTTTAACTTCATCTGTTAAAGCTATCACAACTCATCTTGTCTAGTAAAGCTGGTTGATCAAAATTGGCTTTCTTAGTTGGTGAAAATTCGATCAGAGATCTATCGCTAGTAGAAGATTGTATTCTCTTTGAATGTGTAATTTTCCTTAAGGGGACTAGACTTGATGAGTGGCTTTTTGATTAGATTATAAAGGGATTTTGATGGTTGAATTCCATGCCTTTTAAAATCAGTGGTCTTCGTGAACATCATTGCTGAAATCCTAGGCTATTAGGGTTAAAATATCTCTCCCTGGATTGGCCCTTGTAACTTTTCAGTACATTCTAAATTGACTGAGGAAACCAGTATATTCAACAAATGAGATAAGTGCCCTTTAGTGTTCCACTTTCTCCACCAATTTATCCATTGTCCTTTAAAGAGGAAAATAGTTACTATGACCTGAAGACTGTTCACCTGGAGCACATTCTTATTTTTAAAGAGGGAAGGGGAATAAATCCTCTTCTTCTTCTTCTTTTTCTCCTCCTCTTCCTCCTCTTCCTCTTCCTTCTTGTATAAAGGCCTTTCTGTAGATATTACATCCTTTTTAGCTACTTCTAAGTAGAGTGGCTTCCTGTGACTTTGTAATAAATTTTTCTGCTTTAGGGGTAGAGTCTTAAGGAGATTATTTGTGATAAACTCTAACCTCTTACAAGTAAGCTTCTGTGTCTTTGCTATAATGTTGTTTGTGATGCTAGCAAACTAATTTTTTAAAATATATTTTTGCTTTTGTGTGTGTGTGTATGTGTGTGTGCACCCATGCCTGGAAGTCATAGTGACCTCTGGCGACTCCTGTTGGGGCATGGAGGACATTCGGAGAAGTGGCTTGATAGCCTGCCTCTGGCCTTCCAGCCCTGGAGGTTTCCCATCCACATACTAGCCAGGGTCGGCTCTGCTTAGCTTCCAAGATCTGATGAGATCAGTCTTGCCTGGGCTGTCCAGGTCAGGGCCAGCAGACTGAGATTTTAAGACCAACATTCTGATCAGGTGTTAACATGTCATCTTTCCCCCTTGAAATAAATGAATCACTTTGGTTCAAAGAACAAGATCTACCAAGTTCCCCGTCCTCCACTTGACTCTGCTGGATCGAAGGTTCAAACCTGTTTTTAGGGGAGCTGGAGAAACACTAGTAAAAAGATATAATCTAATCTACTTTGTTTTGGTTTCATGTTAAAAGCATCATAAAAATGACAGGCCTGCCTTTTATTCATTACCATAGTCACTAATTTAAATATATAAGATATATTCAATATATGGACAGTGTGCCCTAAAATAGGTCAAAACAGCTTAAAAACAACTTTAAAAGGACTTAAAAGAGTTTAAACAACTTAAAGAAGCTTAAAATCTGCTTTAAATGAACCAACAACAAGAAAACACAAAAGAGAGGGTAATATCACTATAATATCCTGCAAAAGGACCCAGTAATCATTAACCAGCTATATAAATAAATACAGCTTGCTTAGTTCTCCCTATTTATGATAATATAACATAACGTAACAGAAATGACAAGGAACAGAACTGAACTATTCACTCACCCACCCAACCCCCACCAGAAGCCAATAAATCTTTTGCCTCACAAGAAAGAAGAAAAGAAAAAAAGGAGTTTCAAAACAGCAAGTTGTCTAGGAGCTGGATTCAGAACCCTAACTACACAGAGCAGATAAGTAGCTGCAAAAGGGGGAATTCCTCTCTCTCTCTCTATATATATATATAGAGGGAGAGAGAGAGAGAGAGAAATAAAGCTGCAGATAAAGCTTTCATAGTGTCAAGACTACTAAATAATGTTATCTTAATATTCCCAACTAATAGAGTTAGAACAAAATGGGTAGAGGGATATGGGGTCATTGTTAAGTTCATTTCAGACTGTAAAATTTTCATCCCATTTTCTGTATTCATCCAGCAAAAATGTGGGAGAACTTGTACTTAAATCTTCTAAAAGTTTCTAGACTTCCAAAATAGTAGATGGAACGTGTCTCTTGGGCAGCTTCAGTAAGAATACTATAGCAGTATCCTGTAATCTTACTACCTCGTACTTTATTCAGTCCTTTAGTTTTCTTTGAGACTCAGGGCCATCCCTCTGGTGGCCGGTGGAGCCTGCAAGGAAGTCTCATGGCATCGCATGCCTGATGCTGAGCACTGTCACTTACTTGTGTGTGCTAACTCTCAAGGCCATCTAAGTTTGCCCTGACCTGGATAACCGAGGCGAGCCCGATCTTATCAGATCTGGGAAACTAAGCAGGGCCGACCCTGGCAAGTGATGAGAATGGAGACCTCCAAGGAATACCAGGGCTTGGGATGCAGAGGTAGGCAATCAAGCCACCTCTCTGAAATGTCCAAATCCCAGTAGGGGTCTCCGTAAGCCACCATGACTTCCAGGCATGCAAGCACACACACATGCGCATACCAAAAAAGGCATCTAAGATTGTACTCTGTCCTCCCAGAATGCTCCTCCATCCTTGTTCATTTGCCTGTGAGTTTCTCAGTCTCTCTTCTTTCACAGTCTCTGCCCCATTGCTTTTCCACCTTGCCAGTTCTCTCTCTTCTCTTTCCATCTTTTGCTCCCTTTCACAGTCCTGTATCTTGCCCTGTCCTGATCATGCTTGCCTCCGCTTTTACCAGCTTGGCAACCAATGCACGCACCATTCGTTTTGGAAATGGCTCCAGGAACATTGTCATCAGTACTTGTTCTTTTTGACTTACATTAATTGATGAACATCTAACGCAGGAGCTCAGAACTGAAAAGGTGTCTGTTGGAGGAAAGCACCACAGGGAAAGATTGATGGGAGCAGGAATGGGGAAAGCAAAGGGAGCAAGGAAGAAATACAAGCAAGTCAGTTATACTTAGAGTTGCATGTTGCCTTGTGCATGTTTACCCAGAACGAAACCCTCTGTAGTTTAATGGTGCTTGATTCCGAATAAAGGTGCATAATCTTGCAGCCTTGGGGGTCAAGACTTGAGGGACCAAGAAAGACCCCCTCTCCCTGCACAAACGCTTAGCTTCTGCCTGCTCACCTGTGCACCCCCACACACACACATTCCCTGTCAGTGCCACTGCTCCTCACCCACACTTGTAGCAAAGGGGGCTCTGTGCCACGAGTGCATGCACAGAGCATTGGAGGCCTTACCGGCAAGGGCATGTGGGGGGGGTGCTGTGTCAGGCAGCTGTGAGGGAGAAGGCAAGGGAGAGCTTTTGTGGGAAGGGGTGGGTCCTGTCTGCAATGCTTATGCACAGAGCATTGGATAACAGGGTGGCTGAGCCAGGCTGAGGGGAAAGGCCAACACCAACTAAGAACCTTCAGGGAGGGAAGGCTCTCTGCTCCTGCCAATACTAAAGCAGTCCTTTCCACTGTTGAGTAACCCACTTATCTTGCTGCTCCTCTGTGCATGCATACGAAGTGAGGTAGGAAGTGTCATACCTTTACATACCCTACACACTTGCTACCATCCAGTACTGCTGAAAAGCATCTCTAAAGAGGCTAATAACCCACCTGGTGGGCTCTGCGACCCTCCTGGATAGTCCTAGCCAGTGGGTTGAAGAGCATTTACCTAGAGCAGGGGTGTCAAACTCATTTGTTATGAGGGCCGGATCTGACATAAATAAGACCTTGTTGGGCCAGACCATGTGTGCCATAATATGTAATGCCAGGAAGCAGAGATACAAATGTTATAAAAGACACAAACACAAAGGGTTTTTTTACTTAAAATAAAAACATGCTTAAAACATTAGCACTCTTGCAATATTTTGTTTATTTAACAGTCTCTGATAACTGATACCTCTTGCTCTGAATTATTGCATCAAAATGTCTGTGCTGTTGCAATCTTGAGTATGCTGCTCAGGTGTGTATCTGTAAGCTGCAAACCTACTTTTGATTTATTGACATTCACCACAGAAATCTCATGCTCAGAGTTCTGAGTCTAGGATCCAGGGGAAAACATGAAATGGCTGAGCAATTGAGAGAGTCTGGCGAAGCAAGCTATGATGCAGCAGCAGCAACAGCACCCGAACTGGAAACAGGAGATGGCCAGTTCCAGTGCGGGCCTGATAGAAGCCCTCCGGGGGCCTGATCCGGCCCCCAGGCCACATGTTTGATACCCCTGACCTAGAGCATATAAACAGATCTTCAGGTTGTCGAGATTAAAATAAAATCTGTTGTAGAACATCTTGGTGAAAAAGTGTGCCAGTTCAGGATTGCTTGCTTTAGGCTGAATCTGAGAAGCAATCAGATGCTCTTGTGTATAGAAAGCTTCTTGCACAGAAAAATATAAGCACTGAGGAGAGTTGTAGCCTGGCTGTCTCTAATGTGCTAAGTCCTATGCAGAGGCAAGGGAAGCCATTGTCTCCAAGTTCATGAGGTGTGAAATAGTCTTCTGTATCCCGCAAAATGCCAGGCACTGCATATTCTAGAATTCCCACAAACCTAGAATGCAGCAGTAGGTGTAAAAATCCAGCAATGTGAAAATCTAGCAATGTTTTATGAGAGACACCTACTTGCTAGTTTCATGCCTTCCCCCCTTCCCTTTCCTGTTTGTTGAAATATCTAGTTAAACATAACACATGATGTTGTCATGCTATCCATTGCCCTGCCTCTTTTGCTGATTGCCAGTGATCTGGGCAGGGCAATAGTGCAGAATGCTGGCCTTGCATCATGCAGTGTGGTCAGCTAGATGTTCCAAGAAATGAGTGTCTGAGGAAGAAGAGACTGTGCATGTACATCTTGTTAGGCCCTAAGAATGCCATTTGACTGTAAATGTTTATAAGAGAGTTCAGACCCTTATGGCTACAAATGTATGTGGGGTGAGAGGTAACAATGGGGTATGGGGGGGGTGCTCTGGTGTTCTATATTCCTGCTCTCCATGGCTAACTGAGGTCTGATTGAGCAAAATAAGCGTGATTGCATATTGCTTATTTTGTGTAATTTTATGTCCTTTATCGAACTACGTAGTTCTGCTTTTCTTGGTACAGTGGCATCTTTTTTGAGGAAGGGTTAAGGCTCAGAATAGGAGGAAATTACACATTATCACAGCTGCTTCTATTCTGGCAAGGTATCTCTGTTTCTAAACTGGTCTAGCTATTGACTGTTCAGTTATATGTACTGTATGTGGCAGAGGAGGAAAGGGTTCCAAGTTTCTTGGGACCAGCAGAAGCACTGTGGGTTTTTTTTTAACTAAACTTCCCAACATTAAACTGTTTAGCAGTGTAATCCCATGCAGGATTTCTTTGGTCTAAACACATTGAAATCAATGAGTTTAGACTAGAGCAGTGATGGTGAACCTTTTAGAGACTGAGTGCCCAAACTGCAACCCAAAACCCACTTATTTATCGCAAAGTGCCAACACAACAATTTAACTTGAATACTGAGGTTTTTGTTTTAGAAAAAACAACTCATACATTAACATCTTTTGTCTTAAAAGAAAAACACAATAACAGAGCTTTCAATGATACAAACAACTTTTTATTGAAAGGTAAAAGTTTGCATTTGGCATGCTTTTGAACAATTAATGTGATTTTTCCTGTCCAATCTTGCGAACTCTGTGCTGGAGCGATGCCATGTGTGCCCACAGAGAGGGCTCTGAGTGCCACCTCTGGCACGCGTGCCATAGGTTTGCCACCACTGGACTAGACAGAGTAACTCCACACTCAATTGCAGTGAATTGCATTAGAAAAGTACAAGAGTAATTGGGTTTATATCTATTCTTTTTTTCAACTGAATCAAGAAAGAATTGGGCCATTTGTTTAACCATGATGTGGAAGCTGCTGGAGCAGCAGTCAAGTTATTTTCAAAGTTACGTAAAATGAATCGCCTTCCCTGTAGAAATCTAGGTGTATTCAAACCAGTGTGCCTTAATAGAGGCACGATGCAAGTTGATAATTCAGCTGATCAAATTTTGCCAATGGTTTAACTGAGCATTTGGAAAAAACGAACTCAATTTTTTGTTAACCAAGAACAATGCAGCTTATGCAACTAATGCAAATTCTTATTGTCTAAAACTGAAAGATGATCCTTCATGTAACCTCTGATTCGCTGATCACTTGATATTCCCCTTTTACCACACCTTTTATGGGCACTACAATATGTTTTTTTTTCGATACACTGATTGGAACTTTATGCATCATTGCAACTGTGTCCACAGGCCTCTTCTGCTCAAATATGTAGCATTATTCAATACTCCGCTTTTCCTTGGTTAAGAATTTGGAATACAATTAAAGGGGATGCTGTTCTTTTTTCACTGCAGCAATAGAAGGCTTTTAAGGAAAGAAGGTATTTTAAGTGTCAGTCTTTGCTCCATCCTGTGTAACTTGCTCTGAAGTATCTTCCTTGGTTTTTATTCATGTATTCAGTTTTATTCATTTTCTGATCTACCAGCAAATTCTGCCCATGTTGAATTTAGATCACATTTTGAGCTCTTGGGCAGGCAGAAAGAATCATGGGACTGGGTGGGCCAGGTGAGTGGTAATGTATTCCACAGGTTCCTGGCCCGTACTAGTTCTGTGTGGTGTAGACGGGACCCTTCCTGCCCTACTGAGCAACGCAGGGACAGCAGGCAAGATAGAGTCACACTCTGTGGCCTGTTGACTGGCTAGATGCCAGTGCACCCTGAGGATGGCTTCTATATTTACTTAACCTACTTTGGCAGCCCTCGGTTTCTTCTCCCATTGCCCAGGACACATAGCTGAGTCTGATTGCCCTGCCTCCCCCCACCCCCTTACCCTCCCATTTGAGCAGAATCTTGGTGTGGCTCCAAAAAACAATGCCGAAATCCTATATCCGAATCTAAGGTCAATGATTTATTTGCAGGTTTTACTCATCCTTTTCTGCTAGCAAACTGGAAACCATAGGCAACACTTTTATATGAGATTTTGTCTCTGTATGATATCTTGTTTTTTAAATAAGTGAACAGTGGCAGTCTCAGCAGTACAGCGTGTTAGAACTGATCAGCGATTTGAGGCTGGTAAATAAAGATCTATAGGACATGGCTGCAGGATTTACTTGGAGGGTGTTAATACAACAACCTTGTTGAAGTGTACAGCTTTCAGGGAACCCTTTGCACATGTCTTTGTGACTTCTGTGGTAGAAGAAAGGTGGGATTTATAAGCAATAAATACCTTAGTATAGATGTGCACAGTATAAAACCTGATCTTGGAACTAATGGGAAAAATTGAAACTATCTTTTCGGACTGAAATGTTAATAAAACTTTGCTTTGCCTCTGCAAGCATGAATGGTTGTTGGCTCTGCTCCTTAATAGCTTGTGTTTGCATACATTTCCACTGGAATTAAACCAAATCCATAGTACAGTTTGCATCATGGTTCTGAAAAAGACTGTAACCTGCTTTTTAAACCCCTTTATCCACAAAAGGCTCAAAGGATTTATTCATGGCAGTAAACTTGATGGACCTTGCCATTCTTGTGTGTTTGTTTCTGGTATATTATTAACTTCAGAAATCAAAATACTGCTGTCTTAATTTTTTTTTTGTCTGTCTTCTGCAGAGGATGTGCTGAGTAAGGATGCTGGGGAGTGTGCAATATGCCTGGAAGAGCTACAGCAAGGGGATACAATAGCACGATTGCCTTGTCTATGTATATACCATAAAGGGTAAGTACATGCAGAATTCAATACGAACTCTGAAATAGGGCCTGTAAAACTGATTTTTGCAAGTCAGCTTTTATTTCAGCATTATTCCCCCCCCCCCCTTCCCGCTTGGTATCTGACCTGACAACGTATTCTGTTTGTCCTCCATTGTTGTAATGTAATGGAAAAACTTCCAAGATGCAAGAGGCAATTAGGGGGGAAATAGTTATGGTAAGGAGACCCAGTACAAGTATTGTTAAATGCTTGGAGTAAAAATGGAAACATTCTTTCAGAATTATTTGAGAGCTCAGGTCTCCCATAAGAAGGCTTCTGGACCTGGGCGGAGCCTATTTACGAAATATTCTAGATTTCTGTCCAGGAGCCACTGGTCATGTGGCCGTTTTGTGTGCATGTTAAAGGTACAGTGAGTATCTTCAAGCTCAGTTTTCTTCTGGCCACCACATTAGTTCAGGCACTGGCTTAGGAAGCATCTGCTTCAAGTTCTTAGTTCAGTCTGTACTTAGAATATTCCTTGAGAGCTCCATATAATATCATTGTGGCAGCTTCCATATATCTGAATAGAACAAGAAATAATTAAATGCAGCCCAAGTGGGATAAAACTAGCAAGCAGCAATAACGTATATCTAAAATTATCCTAAGAACAGCAGACACCAAAATCATGATGGCACTGACCTGCATTTTTTATGCGACGGGGATTTCTTTTTATTCATGTCCTCTGTGGAACGAGAGCACTCGTGCAGAAATACTGGGGTTAAACCGTTCATGAGCACAGCTGGCTTCCGTGACTGTTTGATCTGACTTGGAGCAGTACACCAGGTGGATGTTTAAAATTTGCTAGTGTAGGCACTGCCCTATTAAAATAAGCTGAGTTCTTGCAAACCCACTTCCTTCCAGCTGATACGGGGGCGGGGGGGGGGTTGGTGCCCCCCCCCCCCCGTTATGATCCTTCCCTTCCCCTTTCGGTATCTGCAGACGATGTAGAGCTGCAATCAGTCGCAGCTACGAAGCTGGTAAACTTCTGAGGAAGATCATTCTAAGTTGGGGATGACAGCAAGCCCTTAATGTAAGCTACCCAAGATAAGCAAGTCTGTTCATAGATAGGGATGGGGATTTCCTCTGTTATCATAGGACTGTTCACCAGAATAGAGCCACATGTATGGCCTCTGAATGGAGAAGGGAGCATGAGGGTTTCAGTGATGCTGACACCGAGCAAAGACTCCAGGGCTTAAGACTCTTGGAGGGGCAGATCACTGCAGGCTCCACAGGTCCACTGTCCTGTTCCTCTTGGGGTCATTTTTTTTACAAGGGAAATACTTGTTTATGCCCCAAGCTAATAGGAAGCTTTACTATTAAGAAGCAAACTAGTATGGCTTTTCTTCTCAGTGTGAGAATCACAGCTAGTGGGAACTCAAATATTTAAATGTTTCCTAAGTGTGAGGGCATTTGCTGGTATTTGAAAAATGAAGGCCTAACACATGTATGTTTCCAGGATGGTTTTTATTTGGTGCAATCTTAATGGAACGATCTATGAGTTGCCTTGACACAAGGGGAAAGGTGGGATATAATTATTGTGATAAGTAAAGCTGAGTTGCCTAAGATGGGTCTTACACTTATCTATATTTGAAGCTATTTTGGTTGTGAGATATTACTTAAATCAGAGCACCTGGTATTTCCATATTTTATGAAAAATAATGAAAAGAGGGCAATGGCCTCTCTTTCTAACTAGGGTTTTTTCTATTTACTGTGACTTAACAGTGAGAAGAAAGAGTATTTGGTTTCACAGGACCCTGCCTGCATTGTAGTTGGCAATAAATAAATTCAATTCCTTTACTAAGTAAATGAAAAGATATTTTAAAATAACAACCCTGGCTTGGTGCTTACATTTTGATAGTGCAAGTGATATAAAATCCTTGACTTCACCGGAGAAAACTGTCAAGTAACTGTTCTTCATCTTGCGGCCTTAGTAATATTTCTTCTTGTCTTTCATTCCAATAGATGCATAGATGAATGGTTTGAAGTAAACCGGTCTTGTCCTGAGCATCCTTCAGATTAATGGTGGAGGTTTCTGTTTTGTAGGTAACTGTTGCTGCTTTTTCATATTAAGTTTATCCTGTCAAAAGGTATAGCTGGCCAAAGCTTGTACAGTTTGTAACCTGAAAAGTTGCATAATTTCAGTGGAAGATTGCAGTGACAAGTGAGTTCTATAGCTCTTTAATCCTCTTTCATCCTCTGACTGTAATTATGTTGCCCTCTTCTTTTACACTACATTAATAAAATGCTCACTACTAGAGGAATCAGGCAATAAGGAATACCTGTTTACCTGAAAGGAAGACAAAGGTTTTTTTCCACATGTGCTGCTAAGAAAAAAAGGAGAGGGTATCTTAAATTCACATATAAGTTAGTTATGTACAGTAAATAAAACACCTTTTTGTGTATTGCCTTTTATTAGGGGGTTGTCTTACAATCAGCATCCTATTTTTGGGTAAATACAGTAATAATGGTATGTTAATGCATGTTGCTCCTTTGCACCTGATTCCAGATAATTTATGAATATATTTAAATAGTGCCAGTCATATAACAGATTACTGGGGGATGGACCCTGTAGCTGCTGGTGTCTGTCCATGGAACTGCCGACTTTCTGTTAATGGTACCTCTCCTTACCCATGTCTTGTGAGATAATTCAGGAGCCTTTTGTTGAGGACTGACTAAAAGGCAAATTGTAGAGTGGTATTTGTGGTTTACAGGTTTTACTGGCCTTTGAAAAAGAAAAAAAAATTCCTTCTCTGTGGTTTTCCTTCTAGTCTCTTACACTGATCAACAGAGATAAAGGATCTGAAGTTCCGTCTTCAGAAGTTGATTTGAACCTGGACTCATGTTCATTTTGGACCGGAAAGGTGGAGAGGGAACATTGCACAGAGCAATCCCACAGTGTACCGAGAGCTTGCCTACAGGAGACACAGGGATTCTGGAAATGCTGCACATTCAGGAACAATCCTCTTCCTTTATGGACATTATGGACAACGTTTTGTATCTACAGGCCAAAGTTACTAATTTTCAGTTTAATTTTTTTAAAGCTATCTACAGAAGCAGGATATTGTCGCATCCTTTCTTGAATGGAAGCTGTGTGCTCTAGATCAACACTCTGGAACATTTGCACAAGGAAGATGCCATTCTTGGGTTAGAAACTCTCTGCCCTCCCCTCCCCCCCTCCACTGAAGAAAAATAAATGGCAGACAGTGAAGTACAGTCCAATGACGTGACCTCGCTCGTGAAATTCCCCACCTTGTTGTCTATATGCCATTCACATTTTTTTCCGTGAAAAGAATGCAACATTCCTTGACTTCAGCAATTTTCTTTTTGTGAGTAACTCTTTGCCAGAATGCCGCCCAAAGAGGAAAACATAACCTGGGCAGGATTCCTAAGAGTTGTTGAAATCTCTAAAGAGTTGTTGAAATCTGCATACTGTGTTCATTCCTGTATAAGTATACAAAAGTCCACTTTTACTGCTTGTGGGTTTTAATGCAGCAGCAGCAAAACCCGGGGGGGGGCATAATTTAGCAGCTATGCAATTTTTTAAAAAAAGAACATGGGGAAAATAAGAGTTACCATCTCAAGTGCTGCCAGCTAAGGTAATTTTAACGGGTATTTTTTTAAATGTTTCAGGTAGTTATTTTCTTGTAATACTTTACTCTCCCGGCTGTGTGGCCGCAAAGATGGGCAAAGCGATACAATTCCTGAAGTTTTCATGGGGATGGTGGGACCTGGCTTGACTTCTTGTGTGTACTGTTTTTAAATCAAAGGTTGTTTCAATGACAGATCGTAGTAACTTGCATCTAACACAGTTGGTCTGGTGATAATTCTATGTCCAGTGGCCTATAATTCACACTGATATGGGTTGAAGCATCTACAGCTGGACAAAGGATTTGACTCTTGTCTTCAGTCATTTAATTCGTTACTGTGTTATTGTGGCTTACTATGAATTGTAAATTGAGGTATTGGGTTGGGTGGGGAAGGCACTCGTAAAGAAAAATGGAGTTTAATATATTTGTTTCTGCAAGGAAAGGGGGCCTGTTTGAAATTTATTAAAGTACCTTGTGAAGTTTGTACTAAAGGTGAAAAAGTATTGAATAAAGGTGACTGAAATTTTTAAAATGTTTAAATAGAAGAAATAAGCGGTATGTCACATTATTTCATTATTCATTACTTCTGTTGACTTGACTTCAAGATTGTTTTCCCCCCTCCTATGCTGGTTATCTGGTGTTAATTTACAGTGAGGCAGGTAGAGACACTTTCTGCACTTACCTTGCTCATAAATATATGCATCTACTGGATCCTTGTTGCCCACAGTCTCATCTCCATCTCTTAAGAATCCCAGGCCAATGAACAGTCCACTGATCACTTCAACGATAGCTAAACTGGCCCGAGTCTTTAGCAGTGACAAGGGCTTTCTGGGGAAATTTTCCAGAAAATTTTCTGATTCAAGTTTAAATAGATAATTTAAATACTTCAGTGACATTAACAAAATTTAAATAACGTTAGCAAAAGAAGGCAAATACAACGTGTACTAGCATGGATCATCTACAAGCACTGGGGTTTGCCCATGCTTCATATCCCACATTAACCTATCTAACAAGATTGATTTGCAGCCCTGACAACTATAGACAAGACTATCTGGCTCAAGACATTTTCCATGGAAAAATATATCATCAGAAAAATTGCCGGAAAACTCTCCGTTTTAGAAAAAAACGTCTGCTGCACATCACTGGCCTGCAGTGTAGGTAGGCACTGAGTGCTGTAGCCAAGAACCATGGCCAACTCCCGGGAGAGGGAAAATTGGCACTTTCAGTATTAATTGTGACTGTGTTCAACATGCTGTTGTGGACAGAAATAGAGGTTTGGAAAACACTGGGTTCCCAATTTCCATTTGTCACAAGACAAAGAGTGGATACATGCAGGGGAGAAGCAGGAAGGGACAGTTTTCTCATGCAACTCTTCCTGTATCCCCCCCCCCCCCCCCACCGGCTGATTTTTCTTAGCTGGTTAGTCTGAGCCAGGCTTAGGAAAAGCCAGCCAGCAGGAAGGCTATGCAGAAATAGGAAAAACAGTGGATGGATGAAAAGGGGAACACACTTCTTTCCCTTCTATACATGTCAGAGACAAACTGAAGATTGGCAGCAAGCCTGGGATTCCTAAACACTTAAATTTTGTCCTCCGCAAGACGGCGGCGGAGTGGTTTCTAGTAGGCAAGCACTGGTCTGTAGGCTTGCATTTTGAGAACCAGAAAAGTAGTGCAAGGCAGCAGCACAGTACAGTGTGTCCTGCTACTAAAATTCAAATTCATTTGCTGCCGACAATAAAGGCTTACATTTACACTGGCTTTAAATATCTTACACAGACACCTAGGAAATACAAAGTCTTAATGTGAGAGATGCAGCACAATAACAGGAGGCAGTGAGCTTCCTTGAAGAAGAAGAGAGTATAAAAATGCTTAATTAAATGAATTATAATAGCCCAGCATGTCAGAACTGGTTACAGCTCTCTGTCAAGTGTACGGTCCATGGCTACCTGGGTTTTGATCCCAAGTAATGTGAAAAAATAGGTCTGAAATAAGAATAGGTGGGAACTTCTCAGTTGGATCCTTTTTAATTGTGTCCCCCAATTCAAAACCTTTCAAGGAACTGCAAATCACTCATTTATTTGAGGCCTCAAAGGCTTTTCCCCCCATTTACATCCATCCGCTAGCAAAAGCAGATGCTTTAATTAAGTCTGTTAGTATATTTGCTTGTTTTGGATACTTAAAAAAAAAAATCAGAAGCCGGTATCTAATGTCTACCCTCTTCCCCATTTTTATTTCCTTATCTGTGTTTGAGCCAGAGTGGCAATTTCCCAACACTGTCCTGTGTTTTGTTTTGTGATGCAGACCTGCTGGTATGGAAATTCCCCACTTCACCAGTGCCAACGAATTAATCTCAGTGCTGATCTTCTCAATAGCATACCTTGCTATTTATACTTCCTTGTCTTGGACTTTAAGCTTCAAATCTCTTTCCACTTCCTCGTCACCCATCTCACTGCACAGTCTGAACTTTTTTCTACTCTTCCTTTCTGAGCAACTCTCCTGTTGACCTCAGCAGTTTGTTGCACAGGCCTAGCCAAAGGAGGAGCTCTTTTCTGTAACTTCAGCAGCGACTATTTCTTGGTCTCTAATGGGGTTAACTTCCCTCAAATGGCTTCTGATCCAGCCCTGGGCAGTGAAATGCAGAACAAAATGCTCAAAACTGGCCAGGTTATCTTTTTTATTATTTATTAAGTACAGTGACTGCACTGTGTTCTGCTGGATATATTGAAAAGACAGAAGTGCTTTGTTCTAAAATAGCTGAGTGATGAAGCCAGACTCTGGTGTACAGAAGCAGAATGGGAAAGGTTTAAGTTGATGTTCCTCAAATTGCTTAGGCTGCCCAATGGTGTTCTACAGAGGGGGTCTTTGTTAGTGTGACGGTCATTCAAATGTAATATGAAGCAAGTGGAGATCCCCAGAGCTGCGCATCCACCATTTGTTTGGCTTGGTTTTAGTGACTCCTTTATGTCTGCGATGAATTGCCAGAAAGCCTATTCCCTGTTTTTTTTTAAGGCTTCATGTATGTATTGCAGTGATTGCCTTCAGCAACCTTCAGTCTGAGTTTTTATGCACCTGAGGCAGTTCTCGTGTTCACTGGGATGTTGCTTATCAAGGATTTCCCTTCCTGTCCTAGGACTGAAAGGCTTTTAATTGGTAAATTAATGGACTAAAGTGATAGCTGACAGATCAGTAAGGGCCAGTGTTATCCATTAAAGGAAACTTTATCTATCAGTACAATTTTATCCTACTGTCCCTTCAAAGGAGATCAAGGATGCATAGGTGATTCTTTCCTCCATTTCACCCCTGTTAACAACTCTGAGATCATCACTTAGCGGGGAGGGAGGGGCCCCCAAGGTCACCCAGTGAGTTTCATGGCTGAATGAGGATATGAGCCTGAGTTTCCCAGCACTTGACCTACGGCACCACATGGGCTCCCAGTTTTAGTTAGTGAGTCTTTGTTTTTAAGGCAATTTTGGTTCTGGGGTGTTCTATAACAGGAAACGAAGAAGATGGTTTTTCCTGTGGATAAACATTGGCTTTATTAAATTGTAAATTACCTTGTACATGTATATCTCTAAACACCCCTACTGGAGTTTTTATAATATAGAAATATTCCAATCCAGAAATCTGTTGAAAGCCATATGATTGACTAGTCACTTGATAGCCCTAAATCTTGCACACTGCAGCTATATAGTCAACCCCCCTTTCCCCTTAGAACTCATTTCATCTTCTCTTAGATGTCAGCAGTAGCAGGGTATCCCCTCCCTGCCCAATTCCTGGACAAATGGCATACTGAATGGTATCCCACACACCCAGTATAATCTACTACCGTGGTTTTCAGATTTCCTATAGTCAAAGAATCTTTTTCATATTGGCTTTTCTGATGAAGAGCTGTTGTATGTTGCAGAGGATCTTGGTGAGTGTTGTAGGACACTCAAGTCCCATGGGATGGTCTTGGGCCACCTCGCAAGTGGACAGGGGGCTTGCTTGTGAGAATGTCCTTGAAGGGCAAGAGAGGCAATAGCCACTATTGATGTTGTAACTGAAGAAACTTCAACAGGCTTCTGAAGTTGAGGGAAACTTCAGCAGCCTAAAAACCACTGGTCTGATATAGGTACTTATGTGCTAAACCAAATTATTTCGGCTACATCTTAATGTGTTTCACCGCCTTAACAGAATACCATAATAGTTTGATGAATGGGTGGGCACAGTTCAAATTTTTAAAGGAACTTGTTTTGAATGAGGCTAATTTTTTAGTTGCTAACCATAGATTTTATTAACAAGCAATGATACGGGAGTTGGCTCCGCAGACCATTTAATACCCCTCTGCTAGATAGCAATGCCCATTTCCAAAACATGGTACACATAACTCTGAGCATAAATCAGCTTACAGGAAATGCTATTAGAGACAGTGGCAATGGGCAAGATGTCTTCCTTTGTTCCCCTGTGATACATGAGAATGTAATTAGCAAGATCTAATGTAAAACATGCTTGTACGCTTTTTAAAAACAGAATTACATGATTGGGAAAATGACGGGGTTTTTTTAAGGTACATTGTGTTTGGTTTGCCAGTACACAATCATACAATATTTTTTCTTTTTTACTGAACTAGGTTGTATGTTTTAACATTCCATTTGTGTAAAATATGTACAAAGATATGTTAATAAATCTTTTGAAGCACACTTTCCATCATGATTGGGTGTCTGCTGAGCTTTTTTTACCATCAGATGTCAGAAAGCTGTGGATTACAAGAACATCAAGAAGAATGATGAGGTGTCTTTCTTCAGTTTATGGCATTTCACAGTGGTAGAATTAAGGAAACCTCCAGTGTGCCTTCCCTGATCTCCTCAGATCTCAGAAACTAAACAAGGTGGGCCCCTTAGTTAGTACTTGGATGGGTAGGTCAGCTGTGATTGGATGGCGCTTTCCACCACCACCACCACCACCACTGGTGTTCCTTAAGGGTCACATTCTGATCTCTTTTTACCAGTTCAGCTGTTTTAAGTGTGCTTCATTTTTGCACCATTGGGTGCAGAAGTGTTCAGATCCTGACATGGGGAGAAGGCAGCAGCTGCGTAGTATGATGGCATCCACCACTATCTTGCCTCCAGGCCTTTTCACCCACTGGAAGAATTATTCCTGAGGTGGCAGGACCCTGTGAGTTGGGGCAGGCTGCTGTGAGGAGGAGGAAGGAATTAAATCAGCTTCTTGCGTCTTAATGAGAGAAGAGGGAAGAAACTAAATGTTCCTCTGGTGGTGGTTTGGGCTCACCTTAGTGCTTTTCCTAAGAGTTCTCCAGTTGGTTTCACTTTGGCTGACCCATTCTCTGTTGGTAGTTGAGGCAACATGATCCCATATGGGACTGGATCTGGAGACCAGAAGCAGCTTTGAAGTCTGAATGGAGATTAACCTTGCCTGTTGTATGATTTCTAAGAGAACTAATCTTCATCTTAAGAGTTCATAGCTGAAATAGTCCCTTCAAAGAGTCAGGCTTGTTTGTATCAAAGACTCCTAAGTCACATTCTTTGTGTATTTGTTAAAATGATCATTTAAAAAAAAATCTCTGTCAGTTTCACCTTCCCTTGAATAATGGATAAGGCAACAGCTGCCTCAGTGCAACTTGACTTGGATACTAGCATAAAACAACACTGGCAGAAAATCCATCATATAGTTTGATGGGTCAATTTTTAGCTTTCATCCCCTTGCTAAAAACTTCAGGAACACTTCCCCCCTAAATCATAACTTTCTTAGTGGAGTTTTAAGAAACAGGACTGTGTATAGTTAGATAGCTATAGATAAATTATCTTTCACCATTAAGGGTCTGTAGAGTTGCATGGACTGAAGTCACACAGATCTTTAGCAACAGAAGCAGTTGCCTGGGCTGCCCACTTTGATCTGTATTTTCTCAAGCAGGCTTAGGTGGGGGTTGGTGTTCTAACACCAGAGACAGTTTGCATGCTTTCCTTTTGGTCATGAACCTCCCTCCTGTGGCCTCCCTAGGTGATTAGTTTAGACGGAGCTACAGGAAGTCAAATGGAGATTATGCCAGGGTGGTAGATGCGAAAGTTCATCTGTGGAATTTAAATTAACATCTGCTGGCTTCACTGTGATCCTGACTATGTATTTCTGCAATGTGTTGGCCCTGCCTTCCATCACCAGAATTGCACTTCATTGGTTCTGAGTTAATGCAGTTCACGTGACAGTCAGCTGGACAGGGATTACATTCGTAAACCCAGTGATGGAACACAGTCTATTGACTCCGTGCAGACTGCAGGGATTGGGAAGGCTGCCTTGTCTCTAGCTGAGCTTCAACCCAGGGCTAGATGAACTGTTACACTATGGGGCCTCCCCATTCAGTACCAGAAGCCAGTAGTGAATGATCTACCCGCCCCTGGGAGTGCAGCTCTGCAGCTCCTTCCTCTTTGCAGTGCCAGCCTAGCAGGAGACTGGCTTAGGCATGGAGAAGGCAGAAAGCAAAACACTAGAATCAGAAATACATTTGATCCTTGAAAAATAGTTTGGGCACATGTCCGCAAAACAAGCAACAGATGCCAATCTCCTTGGCTGCAGTAGTACTCTTTCCTCGGCTAGTCTCAGCAGTCAGTTTTCACTGGATGTCCTAAAACTCTACTGGGAAAAAAGGAAGATTAAGAAGAAGAAGGGGAGGGGGAGGAGGAGGAGATGATAATGATGATGATGATGATGATTGGATTTATACCCCGCCCTTCACTCACTTGGAGTCTCAGAGCAGCTTACAAACTCCTTTCCCTTCCCCTCCCCACAACAGACATCCTGTGAGGCAGGTGGGGGTGAGAGAGCTCTTTCCAGAACTGTCCTTGGGAGAACAGCTGGTACAGAGCTATGGCTTGCCCAAGGTCATCCAGCAGGTGCAAGTGGAGGAGTGGGGAATCAAACCCAGTTCTCCCAGATTAGAGTCCGCGTACTTAACCACTACAGCAAACTGGGTTTTTTCCCCCACGCGGGGGAAAGCGGAATATGAAGAGAATGCTTGCAATACTTAAATGGTTGCTCTGCTCAAATAAAAATGTCATGCAACAGCCAAATGATCCTCTCACTTCAGATGGGGGGGGGGGGAGTTCTGTTGGTTCACAGCCAATTTATGGTGACCCCACAGGGTTTTGAAGGCAAGAGGGGTTCTGAGGTGGTTTGCCATTGCCTGCCTCTGTGTAGTGACCCCAGACTTCCTCAGTGGTCTCCCATCCAAGCACTAACCAGAGCTGACCCTACTTATCTTCCATGATCTGACAAGATTGGAACAGCCTGAGCCATTCAGTGTAGGGCCTCACCTCAGATAGCCACCTTGAATGCCAAGGGGCTGAATCCAGACTCAAGTTTCCATCAGTGGGATGAAATTTCACCTCTCCCCCCCACCTGCCACACTGATTTCCACAAAATGCTGTTCCTGGGGACAGAGGGCCATGAGGAACCAAACCCAAGAGGCCAGCAGTGGGAAGTGAGAGTCAGTGGGAATTGCCATTTTAGTCTGTATCTAACCCAACTTCCTTGAAGAAAGGGAGATGTGAAACTGCTTGGCGGGGGCAGGGGGGGTGGAGTGCTGTCTCTGCTGTTTTCTGGGCTGACTGGTGGTTCTAACCACCTCACTGAAAATTCCCACTACCTCTCTAGGGCTTGTAACTGAAATGTGATGCAATGCAATGGAGAAATGTCCCAGACAAGGAGAAGAAAGATTCAGAATGCCTCCTCTCAGCTGTCATCTAGATTGAGAGTCTGCAGGGCTCTTCTTGTAGAAAAAGCCCAGCAGGAATTCATTAGCATATTAGGCCACACCCCTGACAGCACAGCTCATTAACATATTAGGACACACCCAGTGTTCCCAGAAGTGTGGTCATCCAGCCACATCCACCTTTTGCTTCTTATTCTGTTTACCTTGTTGTCAAAATAGTTTTGACAAAACCAATTAAAACATTATTTTCTGTCCCATCTATACAAAACCTTGCCTGAACCAATATCTTATGTCCAACAATTATTCCCACATTGGATTGGAATCAGTTCCTAAGGGTTAGGTTCCCATGGAAATCAGGTTGCCTTCCTGCAGAACTAGTACGCTGAATATGATTTTTTAGGGTTGCCAACCTACAGGTGGGGTCTGGAGATCTCCTGGAATTACAACTGAGCTCCAAACTACAGGTCAATGGCTGCTTTGGAAAGTAGAGTCCATGGCATTATGCCTTGCTTAGGTCCCTCCTTCCCTTAAACTGCACCCTCCACTCCCAAATCTCCAGGGATTTCCTCAACCTGGAGTTGGCAACCCTAGTTCACTGGCAGAACAACGCTAGGAGCCAGTTTGGTGTAGTGGTTAAGTGCATGGTTTCTATTCTGGTTTCTATTCAACACACACAATGAAGCTACTTTTTCAGATGTTTTCTCTTACATGGCAGTAAGCACCAAACCACTTTAATACAGACTTTAAACACACATATATTTGCAAGCCATTCCCAACAAGACACTACTGAACTCAGGCTTCAAAGTTACTTTTCTTAAGCAGAAGATGCCATGAGAAAACTAAAGAGATTCTCAAAAATTAAAGATATTGTCAAAACCAGCATTTCCTGGGCTCTCTGCTTTTTTACATCCACCCCCCTTTTCAATTTTTTTAAAGGGGGGGGGCAGAGAGAGAAAGACAGAAAGAAAGAAAAGTGGGGGGGCCAGAGAGAGAAAGACAGAAAGAAAGACAGAAAGAAAGTGGGGGGGGGCAGAGAGAGGGAGAGAGAGAGGGAAAAGAGAACAGAGAACTTACTGGTGCAGGGAAAGCCACGTGACGTCGTCGGCAAGCCAAATGCAGAAAGCCTAGCCCCTGTGCTTAATCTTTGGGCGGGGCTTTCTCCTGCTGGCTTTTTTTGTTCTTAAAGGGAAAGCACCTGGTGGAGCCTATTCCTGCTGGCTCTCTGCAGGAACTTTCCCTTCAACTATAAAAAGCTCAGGTCGGGCAGGGAGGGGGCGGGGCAGGCTCGGAGGCCAGCCGGAACAGCGTTCCTGCGCGTTCCTGCTGAAATCGAGCCCTGAGAGTCTGCTTTCTGCTCCCTCTGGCCGTCTAGGTTGGGAAAGGTACTGGTTGCATTCTAGGACTTGAATTACAAACTCCTGGGATACAACGGAGAAGCTTCCAGTGGAGGTGGTAGAGGAAAAGTCAGACCACCACCATCTCTAAGGCCAACCTCTGAAACAGTTATGTGCCACACCAGGGCCATGCTTCATCCCAGGGGCAGTTAGCTGTACTCAGGGGTCCTTTCGTGAAAAAAGAGGTGCAGGAGCTCATTAGCATAACTTATTTGCATATGCCACACCCCCTGACGTCACCGGAAGTGTCATAAGGCCACACATCCCCGACGTCAGGTGTGTCAGAAGGCAAGAAGAGAGGGAGGGGGAAGGAAGGAAAGGAACAGGAAGGAAGGTAGGTAGGTGGGGGAGAGAGAGAAGAAAGAAAAAGAAAGGAAGGAAGAAAGGAAGGAAGGAGGGAGGAAGAAAGAAAGAAGGGGGGAAGGAAGAAAGAAAGAAAGGAACAGTAAGGTAGGTAGGTAGGTGGGGGGGAGAGGGAAGGAAGGAAGGAAGGGGGGAGAGAGGGAGGAAGGAAGGAAGGGAGAGGGGAAGGACGGGGAAAGGAAGGAACAGGAAGGTACGTAGGTAGGTGGGGGAGAGAGAGAGAAGAAAGGAAGGGAGGGAGGGAGAGGGGAAGGAACAGGAAGGTAGGTAGGTAGGTGGGGAGAGAGAGAGAGAAGGAAGGAAGGAAGGAAAGAAGGAAGGGAGAGGGGAAGGAAGAGGGAAAGGAAGGAACAGGAAGGTAGGTAGGTGGGGGGAGAGAGAGAAGGAAGGAAGGAAGGGGGGAGAGGGAGGAAGAAAGGAAGGGAGAGGGGAAGGATGGGGAAAGGAAGGAGCAGTGGGAGGGGGGAGGGACAGGCTTCTCCCCGGGGCCGGTGGAGTGCCGCCAGCCCTGGGACTATTGACGGGGGGGAGGAAAGGGGCTTCCCACGGCCGGCGGTGCTCTGCCGCGGCCCCAGGAGCAGTGGGAGGGGGGAGGGAAGGGCTTCTCCTTTCCGGGGCTGGCGGAGCGCCGCTGGCCCCGGGAAGCATTGACGGGGGGGAGGCCGGGGGGCGGGGCTTTGTTAAGTGCCCGCCCTCCCGCCTCCTCTCTCCCGGAGCAGCGCTCCGGCGCGCCCCGGCCCCAACGGAGCCGTGGCTGTACTTAAGATCCATTACACCCCATATCACCCCATACCATTTTGAGTTGTGCACCCCTCCCTGAGACCCCCTTCCTTTTAAAGTAAGAAGGTAATCTTTATGGTTGTGAGGATATGGTTGAAAGTTTGTTAGCAATGTCTTTTTTTTAAAATCCTTTTAAGGAGCTGATGAATAAGACTTCTAATGGCTGGGGATGTGGTTTCTGTGCCCTACAGAGTCCTTGTCATTTCCTGCAACTGGCAGAAGAAGAATTGTGCACCACTTATTTTGAAATCAGCTGCCTTCTGTGTCCGCGATAAAAACAGGAGAGGGCCCCAGGCTAGGCATGCAGGAGACAGAGGTGGTAGGATCCTGAGGTGACAGAACGCGCATCTTTAAACCAGCCTTGCAAATAGCTACTTCACAAAAAATATAGCCAGTTTGGTGTAGTGGTTAAGTGCGTGGACTCTAATCTGGGAGAACCGGGTTTGATTCCCCACTCCTCCACTTGCACCTGGCTGGATGACCTTGGGCAAGCCGTAGCTCTATACCAGGTGTTCCCTCAAGGACAACTTGGAAAAGAGCTCTCTCAGCCCCACCTACCTCACAAGGTGTCTGTTGTGGGGAGGGGGAGGGAAAGGAGTTTGTAAGCCGCTCTGAGACTCCCTTGGGGAGTACAGGGCAGGGTATAAATCCAATCTCCTCTTCTTCTTCTTCATCTGCTTTGGAATTTGTCAGCTGTATCACCCAAGATTTTCAGCCTTGACTCTCTGTGTTACCTGCTCCGGGAGAACAATTAGCCTTCGAATCCAAGCCCACAGTCCCTCCATGTCAGGATCCCCCCTTTTGATGCAAACTTGTGTCAAGGGACTGAACAAAAAATCCATACTTCTGTGACTGCTTAATTGATTTACTTGCTACAACAGCTGAATGATTAACTGGTGTTAACGAGTAATCCCATATCAAGTGATTCTGAATGAGTTCAATTTCTTCTGTTGATAACTAAAGTAATGGGTATCCACATACCGCCCATGTTTTTAGTTTTCTGAACACCAGCGAGCATCCTGGGGGAAAGAGACGTTCGGTTTGTGACACTCTCTGCTCTGAACTGCCGAGCTCTCGGTGTCAGCTCACAAGATGCAGAACCTTGACAGGCAGTGTTTTGGAGAGACTTTGATGTAGTGCATATTCTGTTCCATCTCATTCTCTGGAGCAATGTGCTGTGCTTTCCTCCCAGTGACAACCCGTGCCCTTTCCTTCTCCTGCAAGTCGGGCAGAATTTATTTCTGTTTCATGATGCGCCGTAAGGAAGCTCTAGTCAAATTTTGTCTCTCTTCCATTTTGGCATTGATGCTTTCAAGCCTTAGCTTTTCCTAGTCGGTTCGTTTTTTTTCTTTCAGCCCTGCTGCAAGCCCTGGGATGATATGCAGTGGTCTTAGGCTATGCCAACTGGATTGCCTTCAAATGGTATTTCCAAAGGGTTCCTGCACCCTCACCCCAGTCAAATTCAGATGCACCACTCATGCTTAGCGCTCTGCTTCTTTTAAAGCAATAAAAGGATTCAGAAGCATTCCATCTCCCTGTGTGGTAACTGTTGAGCAGCCTGGCCAAGTACCGCAAAGTTTTTCTTGGCATATATAAAAGATGCATTCAAGTTGGTGAAACCTGTATTCCACTGGGGTCTTCAGTAGGTTGCCAACTCTGTTTTGGGAAGTCCCATGGGAGGATGGGGTTTGGGGAGGGGAGCAAATTTAGCAGGAATGTGATGCCAAAGCTGCCATTTCCTTCCTACTCATCTCTGTAGTCTGGAGATCGGTTGTCACTCTGGGAGATCTCCAGACCCCGCTTGGAGGCTGGCAGCCCTGGGGTCCCAACCAAGCAGTGGTTCTGCCGGCTGCAGTCAGATTCCATATCTTAGAAGTAGAAGAAAGGCAAGTTCAGTCCTCCAGGCAAGTCCTTGAAAGCATGACAACCTTCCCAAACAGAACCCTCACAAATTTACGGCTTATAATTGATGTAGTGCTTTTGAATGTTCAAAGTGTGTCATTACCTTCAAACGAAAGCATCAGGGTGACTTTTATGAGGATCAATCAAGCTAGCGCCCAACAGTGTGCAAGTTCTCCAGAACTCTTTGTCAGCCGGTACAAAAAATGAATGGGGGAGTGGCAAGTACGTTTCCTGCTCTGATGCTGCCGTGCATCCTGTCTAGCCTGCCAGGAAGATTTGAATAGACCAAGTGGTGCTGGCTGTAGATGGCATCAGGTTGCAATTTGGCCCTCTGGGGAAGAAGGAGGGAATCTCCCTCCTTCTTCCCAGGGCTATAATGGGGTTATGTGAAATTCCATTGACCTTTGTATTTTGTCTGTGAAGGAATGTGGTTGTTTTTTATTACCAGACACTAAATGATGTTATGGTGTTTATTACCAGACACTAAATGATGTTATGTTAATCTAGTCTCTTTTGTTGTTGTATTGTTCTGTGGGCATCTAGCACACATCTCTGTGTGTGTGTATATATATATATATATATTCATATCAGGCTGTTTTGGGATTGTGTATTATTCTTGTGAATTGGGTATATGCATTCTTACATGCACGTTGCATGTTCAAGTAAATGTTAAGCATGTTCCTCTTTGTTGTGCTGTCACCCCAAATTAAGAAATCCAACCACCCACATTCCCAGTGACTTGGGGAACACTCGTAAAGGCTGCCTCTGAACAAGTCTAAAGGGCAGAGTTTCCTGACTATTCCATTCCTTCTGTGCAGGCATGTTAACGTGTGTCTAAGTGTGAGCCAGTGAGCTAAGGCACACAGTAGGAGTTGAATCACAGTCTGCTATCTTAGGCTGTGGTTATACAGTAAGCTTATCCCGATTTGTTCCCCCTATAGATTTGATCAGGAATTTTTTTTTCGGGTTGGGATCATCACACATCCTTCCCTGAACCACTTGCATCGTGCGACAAGGCTTCAGGCACCATCCAGATAGCTGCACTGTTGGTGCGGCTTGGTTTTTTTTATTTGGCTTTGCACATGCGTATATGCACATGGCCAAATCACCACTCCCACTGGGACTCACTGTACTCCCTTGTTTTTGCAGGTCCCCCCCCACCCCCGCAACAGCGAACAAAATTAACTGGCGACGCACAACTGAGCACTGGAGTCTAGATGTGCACTTGCACATTTATACATTGAATTTGTTCAGCGCAGGATTGCTCATGCACACAACAGTGGAAGCTTGGGGGCGGGGGAATATCACGGGAAGGACATTCAGATGACCTAATTGTGATCATTGTGAGAGATGGCTGTCCAGATCAGTGAAATCGTGGATTCAAAGTGCAAATTTCCTGAAAGTACTTAATTTTCCAGGTGAAGGGAAACTCGCTAGGGAACCGGGAGGATTGCGTGAGTGAGCCCACTTTAGTGTGGGAGACGGATGTGGGCGTCTGATCAGCAATTATAAATGCGAGAGGGAACAGCGGTGAAACCTGATCAAAATGACTCTGTGAACACAGCCTTAAGCAGGAAAAGACTTTACTGCCACAGAGTAAACTATGGGTACAAGACAGGGAAAATAGCTATCCAGCCTATTGTTATAGATTTAAGGAAAATAAAGAAAACATAACACTAAAGCTAAACTTAATAGTACAGAAGAGTTACCTGTGACGTTTTCCCTGGATGGGTGTCTGTGGAATGCAGGCACCTGCAGATTCCCCCCGACTGCATGCAGAGGAATCCAGCTCCCAGCATTTGACCAAAGCAAAGAATCACGGATGTTACCAACTGTCAACGATTTCTGCCCTGCTGGCCAGAAGCCTCTCCCAGTCCAGATTTAGGGAACTTACTCCCATGTGGAAGGTGTTCCCTCTAATTCCGCCCCCCACCCCCCAACTGAGCAGAGCCGTTCACATCCTGAACAGAATATCACTGCTGGAATCTTAAAATGGGCGATGGGCAGTGCACGACCCTGCACAGCTCCAGACTGCTACTGAGCGGGGCTTCATGTGTTCATGGGCGGCTGCTCACCTGCACAGCTTAGAGGGAGCACTACTGTGCACCCCAATCTACCAATCAATCTAGGGCTCGTGTCCCACATATCTCAATCTTGTCCTTTCTGGCAGGTAGAGCCAATAGTTATCTCTCTGCGTAAACCATCTTTGCTGTCTCTGACCCCTGTGTGTATTTTTATGGCTCTCTTCCCTTGGAAAACAAACAGCTGTCAGGATCCCAGGAACTTCCCTATGTGCTTCAATGCACCTTACCTCTTCAAATCACAACAGACATTTTACCGCACTCGGGAGGGCCAAAGTACAACCTGATACAGGCCCGTCTAGTACCACTTGATCTATTCCAGTCTAACCTCAAGCAGCCTTCACATCAGGGCCAGAAGCATCTCTGACTTTGGGCCCCCACCAGCCTGATGAAGAGCTAGGGTTGCCAGGTCCCTCTGGGCAACCAGTGGGGAGTGGGCTAACCAGGAGCTGGGAGTCTCACCCAATGTTCCAGCAACACCCCCAACTTGACTTCTGACATGACCCAGCACACTGGGGCTGTCAGGGTGACGCTCTGATTTTTGGGGGGAAAACTCTATGATAGAATTAGCCTCTACCCTAGAGATTTTGCCCAGAAACCAGAGCATCGCCCCCGACATCCCTAACATGCCCATGACACTTCCAGGTCACACTGAAGTCATGTCGGGGACATTGCTAAAATGTCAGGGAGACTCCCTTTTTATTGCAGGAAGCCTCCCCGCGGCTGGCCAGCTGACTGGCAACAGAGAGGTGGTGCCAGGGAGCAGGGAACCCTCCCCCCCCCCCCATCTAGCCTCCCTATGAAGAGCTCGGGCACGCTCTTTTGTGTTTTAAACAGGAAACCACAAAAGGTACTGAGTACCACACATAGGGAGAAAGGCAGATTGCAGAATTATAGAAGCCATGCAAGAAAGACCAGAATGATATCTTCTGAATTGGAGAAGCAGTTTAAGAAGTCGCTCAGAGTTTAAGAAGCAGCTTCATGTCAATTTCGTTTCCATTTCTTTTTTAAATCTAGCTAGCCCTGCAGGCATCAATGCCAGGCATCAGTGCTTGATGTAAGACACTATTGTGTGGCAGCAAACAGACATACTAACCTAGGAAGAAGCTACTAGCCCTCGTTCGTTCCTTTCACAGTTAGCAGGAGTTCACATTCACTTGATCTGAAATATTCTGGCCTCTGGAAACCCTCTCATACACATTAAAAATGACTTAAATCATGAGCCCCATTGCAGTGAAGTACGAGCAGAGCTCCGCTGTGTGGATTTGGTTCTCTCTTAAATGCCTCTCTTCTTGGTTGACGGCAAGCCAATTTAACTTGGACTGCGGCCCGCTGCTCCACTCCAAACAGATCAATGTCTGGTCTATTTCTTTCAAGGGAGTGAAAGCGATCCCTTGGGTTAGTTTCTTCTTTGGCTTGGCATCTGAAGGAACCAGGTATGACAGCACAATCTATGCAGCTGAGCTGAGAGTGCAGGTGGGCTGAGAGATTGCAGACGCGCAGGCAACAAGATCCTATTGGCAGGCCTGCAGCACACCCACAGTGGCTGTACCACTGGATGAGTTTATCCAGCACCGTCCTGTTTGACTGGGTGGCCCTCCGTGGCCTTCGACTGAGAAGGACCTTTCAGAGCACTGCTCCCTGAGATGTTTTGCACTGCAGAGGCAGAGGACTGGAGCCTTATAACCTGCAGAGCATTGCTCTGCCACTGAGCGATGGGGTCCCCTCGATGTTCTTGCTCTAACACAGGAGGAAGTGAAGGTCTCGTGAGGACTTTCCCCCTAAACCACAAGATACTTAGTAAACTTGGGGCGGGGGGGGGGGTTCCTACAAGGAAGGTCTTGGTTCTAATTTCACCAGAGCTTAAGATGAGGAAACAAAAGACAAATTCATTCAATATATTTTTTTTACCTTTTGTGAGATGCGGATGGTTGTTGAGTTGGGGCAAATGGATCAGAGCTTGTAGCAGAGATCCTAGTTGCCTTCCTCTTCTTTCTCCAACCATCTGGGTTTCCCAAAAACTGCTTCTGAAGGTAGGGTGGGGCTCCTTGGGAACTGTGTAGGACACAGTGGAAAGGTGGAGCTCAGAAGCTTCAGGAATGGCATGGGGTCAAACTGGGAGTCTGCAGCAGAAAGGGGGGAACTGGCAGGAATTACACCTCCCCTTCCACTAGTGGAACATTTGGTCTGGATCCAAACCAGTGGAAATTGCCTCTCCCCAGTCTCCCATGAGCCGTTCCACAAATAGAGCAGGAATTCGTGCAGGGCCGGGGGTGGGGGTGTATGGGGGCATACAACAATTCCTGCCAATTGGCCCGTCTCACTGCAGGCCCCCCCCCCCCGCCCCCCTTGGCATTGCACTGTTCCCAAGCTCCTTTATTAGATGATATTCTTATTTTGTATGCAGGATGTGTTTTAATTCCAATTAATAAAAAGCAAAACTGGTCCTTAGATTCCCCACTCCGCCATATGCAGCTGCTGGATGACCTTGGGGCCAGCCACAGTTCTCTCAGAGCTGTTCTCTCAGAGCTCTCTCAGCCCCACCTACCTCACAGGGTGTCTGTTGTCCTCCTCCTCCTCCTTCCTGTGTGGATTTGCAGTGTCCTCCATCATGGCCAACATCCACAAGCTGGGTATGTTGCTTGGTGCTAGGGAGAGCTGTTCCTTAACCACCTTGGCCCGGCCCTGCCATATCTGGCCTTTGGAGGGTGGGTGGCCCATATGGCATTATCCCTTGCTGAAGTCTCTTCTTTCCCCAAACCCTCCCCAGGCTCCACCCTCCCCCAAATCCCCAGGTATTTCACAACCCAGAGCTGGCAACCCTACTTATGAAGATGTGTATGGTTTCCTCCTCCCCTGACCCCAGAAAATGGTGCAGACTGCTGCTGTCTTTGGATCTGAGGGACTTGCAGGACTGGAGGGCAAATGGGGGTGGCTCCAGGGGGCTCTTCCTGCTTTCCTTTGCTGATGCTCCTAAGACCTGGAGACACAAGACATGTCTGTTGAAACTGGAGCATTGGAAAGAGGCTGGAGCAAGTCAGAAGAGGTTTTTATACCCCATTTTCTCCACCTTAAGGAGTCTCAACGTGGCTTACAATCGCCTTCCCTTCCACTCCCCACAACAGGCCCCTTGTGAGGCAGGTGGGGATGAGAGAGTTTGGAGAGAATTTTGACTGGCCCAGGGTCACCCAGCAGGCTTCAGGTGGAGGAGGAGTGGGGAATCAAACCCAGCTCTCCAGGTTAGAGTCCACCACTCTTAACCACCACACCCCATGATATTTCAAGTTCAGGAAGGCTTCACTGAAAAAAGGTCTCCGAGTAAGAGATATACCCCAGATCCAAAGTTACCTCATTGCTATCCTGGCCAACCAAGTGCTCCTGCCGTCATGCTGGTAGAGCATACTGCCAGTGCAAAGACTGCAGGGGCTGAGGGGGTTAACGTGCACTGCACCCTTGACTCCCCTTCCATCCACTTCGCTGCCCCTTGTGCCCAACTGGGGTTGCTAAGGGGGTGTCCTTTGCCTGCATGTCCTCACCTGTGGCTTCATGGCTCTGGCTAGGCTCCTGTGGCCATACAAAACAGTACTTGCCCAGTACCCCACCCTTCTTCCTTGGACTCGAAAGCTGTGTGGTGCAATGGTTAAAGTGCTGGACTGGGGTCAGGGTGGCCTGTGTCCACACCCCCACTTAGCCATGGGCCAGTCACTCCCACTTGGACTAACCTACCTCACGGAGCTGTTGTAAGGATAAAATGGAGGGGAGAGGAAAAGTACACTGGCCTGAGCTCCTTGGGAGAATGGTGGGGTGACAATATAGACTGGCAGGGCCATCCCTGTTTGCCTTGGTCTTACTCTACCCTGTCCCTTACTCTTTGTCCCCATCCTTCACTCAGATGGAATGCTGGGTAAGGCAGGCCCATAGCTACAGTGGGGCATCTCGGGGCTAGGCCCCTTGACTTACTGGCAAGGCCTCCTGACTTCCCATCCAGCCCAGGGCCCCCAAGCAGTGGTAGGTGCAGGGAAGGAGCCGGCTATTCCTTTAATTCGATTAGCCAGTGCCCCCCTAAGAAATTTAAATGCCCCCAACTTAAAAAATCCTGGGTACAGGCCTGGGGTAAGGTAGGTTGTTATTCTCTGAGAGAGTGTGGCTTGAGTTTTAGGCCTAAGGTCTTAAGCCTATGGGTTGTAGCAGAAGTGAGATTCAAACCACGATCTGTAGTGCGACACTCTTCGCCGCTTAAGAGGATGCGTTGGCCAGATGTGCATCTGTGGTGCAACGCTATTGGCAGGGCCTAGAACTCCCCATTTAACCTACAGCTTCGGTTTCTGGATTTGTGGCTGGGGAAAGCTGAAGTGTAAATATGTCAGTGAAATCTGGCAAATATGCTCAGAAATCTGGCAGTGCACGCAGCTATCCTGACAGCTTGTAGATTGGGTGTTTAGTAATGGGACTCCAGTGATACTTCATCATTACCTTTAAATGAGTAATGTGGCAGAAAACTGGATGTTTTGTACGGGGAAATTGAAAAGATTTCCAGATGAATTCTTGGTACGCTTTGAGGAATCTGGCGCACAGCAGAATTTTGCATTTAATTAATAGCCTTTGGATGTGTTAAGTTATACGTCTTGGCATCTGTACATTTTCTCCGCAAAGCAATAGATCACATTGGGTCTGGCCCAATACAACGGGGACACAAATCATTATGTTCCGGCACTTGGATTGCCTGAAAGAGTGAGAAAAAAGCAAAGACCTTTTTCTCCATTTACAATAGTACCTCTGCCTAGAAGCGATTTTACTTAACTCTAGGTTACAAAATTTGGAATGAGTCAGGATTAATTGAATGAGACGGTTTGAATGAGTCAGGACTAATTGCATTGAGTTCCACAGATGCCTTTGGGCAGTACTTAAAAACAAAAATCACATTAAAAAAAACCCCTTCAAGTATTTGGAAGGACCTTCCTGCTCAGTAGTCCCCACAGGAAGCCACCAGAGCAGCACCAGAGCTGACATCCCTGTACAGCTTTATGGGTCTCCGGCGGGCCCACGGAAAACTCCCAAGACCTGCTGCCTCCCCTCTCCTTGTGGGTAGACAATGTCTGCCTCCTCTCAGGCGCCTCCTCTTTCTCTGCCACAAATTGCAGAAGTGGGAATGGCACCATCATATGCAAGAGAGATCATTCCTCCTGTGGTTGTAGATGAGAGACAGCAGCTGTTCCTGGCTGCCTTCATCATCTCTCCTTGAGCAAGCCTCAATGGCACCTAGGAGTGCCCCATGCTTAGTTCTTGTCTCTTCTCTGTGTGGGCACTGACGGCAACTCAAGGACGGAGTAGACTGCCACTCCTTCATGCTCCTTTCCCATAACACGTCAGAGTGAAAAGGGAGAGAGGGTATGCCACTGGTATCCCACAGGGGACCACATCACAGAAAAATAACGCACAACGCTGCCTCAGCCATGGAGTCAGAGCTGTGGTCCATCGAGGTCAGGGCTGTCTACTGTGATGGGCAATGGCTCTCCCGAGTCTCAGGCAGGGTTGCCAGGTCTGCATATGGACATACCTGGAGATTTTGGGGGGGGGGGGGGAGCCTGAGGAGAGCAGGGTTTGGGGAGGTCTTCAGTGGAATATAATGCCATAGAGTCCACCTTCCAAAAGAGGCCATTTTCTCCACATGAACAGATCTCTGTTGCTTGGAGATCAGTTGTAATCCCAGATCTCCAGCCACCACCTGGAGGTTCATCAGGGCTTTTTCGGGGGGGGGGGGGAGGTGCCGGGACTCTCAAGAGGGGGATAAAGTTTTCAATCTGTATACTGAAAACTCATGAACTTTTAAACGTTTTTTTAAAAAACTGTCAAAAAGGTTCCGGAACTCCATTCTGATGCATCCCCTCCCCCCCCCCCCGGAAAAAAAGCCCTGACTTACAAAAAGGGAACCCCCAGTGTACAGTAGTTGAAACAATAGGAAAAATCACCAAGCAGAAAAATAATTATCTAGCTGTCGTGATGGCTAGATTAATTATTTTTCTGCTTGGTGACTTTTCACATTGCTTCAACCACCTGGAGGTTGGCAACACTAATTTCAGGTGAGAGTTTCTCACATCACCTACTGCCTGATCCTCTTCTCACGACATACCGGAGACTGCAGCTGGAATCTTCCACGCGTGAAGCAGATGCCCTTCCACTGAGCCATGCCCTCTTTACCAGCTTTGCCCTAGGGACTCCTGTGCTGTTACCGGAGGGAGCAGATGCGCACAAGATCATCCTTGTTGCCATGTATCACATCTTGGAAAGAGTGCTGTTTCTCCAGAGGACAAGTTTTGCACAGGTTAAAAAAAATGCCCTCATTAGAAATGAACAACCTGGAAAGAAGCTGGCAAAGTTAACCCCCCCAGACAGGTCAAGCAACTGTTTACACAGACACACACAAGACAGGTGGCCACGATCCACCGAGGGCATGTTTAAGGGCACAAACTGGTTTCATGCAGACGTGTGCCATCTGCCCTGGCCAGCTTTTTCTCCCTTCCAGGGATATTTGCTGACTCAGGGTGGACAAAAAGGCTCAGGATAACAAAAAGATGGAGCGTGTCTGCCTTTCCTCCATATTATAGCACTGTAATATGCAACGTTGTTTCTTCAGGAGCCACTCCCCCCCCCCCCCCGGGCAAGGTGTGGCTTCCTGGTGAGCCCTTAGGGATGCCAGCCTCCAGGTGGGACGTGGGGATCCCCTGGAATTAGTTAAATCTCCAGTTACAGAGATCAGTTCCTCTGGAGAAAATGGCTGCTTTGGAGGGTGGACTTTGTAGCATCGTACTCCACTGAGGTCCCTGTCCTCCCCAGGCTATATCTCCAAATCTCCAGGAGTTTCCCAACCCGGATCTGGCCACCCTATGGCCCCTCCATCTGCTGCCAGTGGCAAGGGGGGACCGGGCAACCCTACTTGATTTGCAATGACACACCAGAGATCAGGAGCTGGCACACAATGAGCAGTGTGCTATGGCTCCTGGCATCAGTATTGTGCTGCGTCTCTCCATCTCTCCCAAGTCTTTGTTTTCAGGGTGTGAGGGTGCTGAGGACCCTTTCCCATCCTTCTCAGTGGGGCAAGTCGGGAGGGAATCCACAGCGAGGCCTCTCTGTCTTTAACTAATTCCCTGCTAATCCTGAGGTCATCTCCAGCATCTCTCTTACACCCCCCACCCCCCACCCCCGACTTTGGGCTATTTTTCCACCTCTGACTCAGCAAGTGGCTGATGCGTATTGGTGAGCCAATTAATGGGATGAAAATAGCCCTCAGGAGCTCTTTGTCAACATACTGGAAAATCACAACCCCCGAGGGGGCAAAGTGCATCGGGCAAGCCTCTCTGTGTGTGTCTGACGGACACAGCACACATTACCAGAACAGCCTCTGAACTCCCACGCTGCTTTCTCTGTCCTGGAGGGAGGCAATCTGCATTACAGATGGGGAAGGTGAGAGAGAGAAAATGCTGACCCCTTCCCTTGCTAGTCATTTCCCATTTTTCTTTTTCTTAAAGCTCACCAGGAACTTACCAACAAAACGTAACTACAACAAACGCACACCATCACCACCAGCAGACCTGGCCAGGGTTTGGGGGGGAGGGGGTTGCTTTTGGATAAATTGCAGCATAAGGAGTTATTATTTTTTCCTTTCTATTAAAAAAAAAAGTTACACTCCTGGAATGAACAGCCGGTATTTGTGCCTGGGCTGCCCAGACAATGCCAGGCTCCACCCCCATTCACTCTGGGGTCTGCCCTTAGACAACACTAAGGTATCAGAACTTCCTGTTTTGAAAGAGGTCAGTTCCGTCCAGGAAAACAGACCCAGGTGGGCAGCCGTGTTCGTCTGCAGCAGCAGAACAAAGTCTGAGTCCAGTCACAACTTTAAGACCAACAAAGTGTTAAGATTCATGTGAATGAAACATTGTACTAGGATGGATTCTTACTAAATGGGTCTTCTTGTTGATATTCCACAGAAACTGTGGAAAAGACAGGCAAACCTTGTGTGATGTGCTTAACCAGAGATGAAATGTTCTGGGCCAGGAGGAGGCCTTTCACAGTCCTCACTACTTCATTCTTTTAGCTAGAGATGCCCGGGATTGAACCTGGGACCTTCTGCAAGAAAACAGATGCTCTTCTACTGAGCTGTGGCCCCACCCTAAATATTACTGGGAATCTTTGCACACATGCTCATTCTTTGACCACTGCCCCATACCTGGCTGTCTGTCATCCAAGAGCTACCTAATAAAGTGGATGGGGGTGTCCAGAGACACTTGAAGGCAAGTGATGCTAGCAATGCCTTTAAGATCATTTTATTAAATATATCATATAAAAGTTACCCTAAAATAGAAGCAGAATGTTAATTCTGAACAAATCTTAAAAGTTATATTTCAAACAGCTTCCGCTTTTTGACATTTCAGTGGGTTTCATTTTATTCCCATAGATACTAAATGGTTCCTGTTGTTTCAATAACAGTCGATTAGTCCGTGTACTTTTCCTCAGTCCTCTTCTAATATATGAGTTTCGTCATTCCTTATTCACTCTTCAATAGACGAGAGCTTTCTGTTGTTCCCAGGGCCTTGCAATTAATACATCGGCAGGAAGCAAGAGGTTTCTAACCGATTTCTGATGTGTCATTCCCCCCCCCTCCCCCGCACTCTTGAGATAGCTGACCCCAGTACAAATATTTCTTGGCTTGAAAGGAAGAAAAAACCCTATAATATCCTTTATAACCTTAACAATACTTTTCTAAGAAGCAATATCCAGATACCGCTAAGGGCAAACTTGAATTACTCGGAGATGATTAAACTTTAGAAAATGGATCCTCTTAAATTATTCTGAGTATTCATATGGGAGACAAAGATCAGGAAACAGCAGCAGAGATTTCTAATATTTTGACAATTTAGATAACTTTAGGTAGAAAGACATGAAGGTGAATTAAAAATTCTTCACTAAACAGAAGAACATCAGCACTGGCGAATGATCTTTTCTTAATCTTGAGAGGTAACAAAGGCAATGGATGCTCTGAAACTTAATAAAGCCCCCAGTACTGATGGCGCTACGGGTGAAATTTTATTATAATCTAGGAACGAATTAGTCCAGTCTTGCTGGATGTTAATCATTTATAATGGGAAGTAGCTGGAAGATCAGAAAAATTATCGACACTGTTTGCTTTATCAAAAACTGATTCCCACAGATTTCTTCTTTCTGGGTACAGAGTCATCACCTAGGTCAAATGGCTCTTTTAAAATGTGTTACATACTATGGGTCATGGGTGGAATTTTTTGGAACAGGCACATTTGGTTGGAAAACATTTTTTAATGGAGTCCTTTGAGAACAAATTAATATTTTTCACAATGAAAGATGAAAGTCCCCAATGCCATCCCTTGCCCCCCGTCTTTTCTCTTAATTTTCTAATGAATATAAATCTTCCTCTGATCATAATCAGTCTCAAATTATAAAATCAATTAGAATTATTAGCGATAAATCTGGACTACCAAACTAAATCCAAGGAGGGACAAAAGTTGTAACAAGCAACAACAGGCCTTCATTTGGCCAACCACATTGTAAAGCTTGTGGAATAATCTGAGCCCACTGATTAGAAAAACAAACAGAATTGAAGGAATTTTCTATGGATAATGTAAAGGTGACCAAAATTCCTGTTTTGATTCTTCAGTTAACACAGGACAGAATACCTGTCTGAATCTGTTTCAAACAAAACTGTGATTTTTTTAAAAAAAAGAGTAATGCAATGCAAAATAGTTGTTATAGATATGTGGGATAAATGTAGGGCTGGATTCTTTACCAGCAGAATGGAACTTCTTTGCCTACCCCTTCCCAGCAGCCCACCGATCTCCATGAAGGCTGCTCCTGGGGGACCCAGAGAAACAACATAAAGGGGGGGGGGGTCTCCAATAGAAAACGCTAACTAGGAAATAAATTCTCCTCCCCTCCCTCTCATGGAAATATTAATCTGGATCCAGCCCATGATGTTGCTGTAGAAATCTCATTGCCAATAATTTATAGCATGTGGTACCAAAAAGCAAAGGATCAGTGGTAAACAGCACGTGACTGAAAAGTGACATTTCTATAGAGATTTATTTAAAGGAGGAAGTAATTATGACATATGATATATTGGTTAAGTCATTCCATGAGCATATATAAACAACTGAACTTTTATCAGGGCGGGTCAGAGTGGTATCACCAAGGAATGGCAAATACAACCTTTTTATCAACGTTCCAATGTGGATTACGCACACAGGCATCACTGAGATGTGATTTGCTGGTGTGTAAGCTAGCTACCTTTGGGGTCAATGCCCAGACTTTCTATCACATGTGGCCAGCTATTAGTGTTAAACTGATGTTTGGAAACAGTGATGGACTGAATGAGGCTTTTAATAAATTGCTTAATCCAGATGTGAAGGGAGTGTGCTGGGGGATGACTAAGACTGATCCCTGAAAGGGAGATCTCCCAATATTGTGTGAGATTACCCTGCACCTGAAAGACCACATGTGGAGCTGGACTCAGCACTGTTATCACGAGTTGCCCAGGACACCTTTTACTATCTAAGGCTAGTTCACCAGCTGTGACTTTCCCAGTAGAAAGCTGACCTGGCCACAGGGACACTTGTCTTCATCACAGCCACTCTTGACGACTGTAACACGCTGTACCTGGGGCTGCCCTTGAAGATGGTTCAGACACTTGAGTGGGTTCCAAATGTGGCAGCTAGGTAAAATTTTCACAAGCATCCTCTGGCGTGTTAATGTTAACCCAGTGACATACCATCTACACTGGCTTCTAAACTGTTTCTGGACTCAATACAAAAGAGTTGGTAATGACCTTTAAAGACCGAAATGGCTTCACACTCAGGGAAAAGCACAAACCAGACCTTGCCAGATCAGATGTAATAACAATCTATGGTAGGCTGCAAACCCAGAAATAACAAATTTTCTTGCTACACACAAATGCAGAAATTATGATTTGCCTCACTACCAGAAGAAAGAGAGATTGGATTTATACCCCACCCTTCACTCACAGTGGCTTACAATGGGGGGGGGGGGCTGAGAGAGCGCTGAGATAACTGCTCTTGAGAGAACAGCTCTCAGAGAACTTTGACTGACCCAAGGTCACACCAGCAGCTGCATGTGGAGGAGTGGGGAATCAACCCGGTTCTTCAGATTATAGTCCACAGCCACTCTTAACCACTAGCCAGTTTGGTGTAGTGGTTAAGTGCATAGACTCTAATCTGGGAGAACCAGATTTGATTCCCCACTCCTCCACTTGCAGCTGCTGGATGACCTTGGGCAAGCCATAGTTCTGTCAGAGCTGTTCTCTCAAGGACAGTTCTGGAAAGAGCTCTCTCAGCCCCACCTACCTCACAGGGTGTCTGTTGTGGGGAGGGGAAGGGAAAGGAGTTTGTTAGCCACTCTGGGACTCCGAATGAAGGGCGGGGTATAAATCCAATCTCTTCTTCTGCTACACCAAACTGGCTCTCTATCAGAACCATGTGCTCGTCCTCTCCATACAATGCTATTCAGGAACTCTACCAGATGCTAAGGATCGTTTTGTTTTGATTTGGGGGAATCATGAAAATGGTTGACAGATATTAGGTCCTGCCATTCCCAATTCTTTATTTGTTGCAAAGGTGAATTCTAGACACCAAACTAAGCCTGAGTTATACAAATTGTATCTTCATGCTGCCAACAGAAAACTGTCCTGGTCCAAGGAAGAGCTGGCTGTTTTGCCAGTAGGGCTCCACTCTTTGCAAGCTTTTATGCTCACATGTGTCTGCTACCACCACAGCCCACAGCTGGAGCATTCTGGGCACTTACAAGCCTCCGAGTTATAGGACAACAGCAAAGTCAGCCAGTGCATTCCTTGAATTATGTGCACTGATTCAGGTCTGATTTGCAATTCACAATTAAAATAAGCAAATCAGAAGGTTGAATAACATTCTGAAAGATGAATTTACTAACAGAGTGATGGACCCTTCTCCTCTCCCAGTAAAGGTCTGCCTCTCTAGAAAGTGTTTTAGCAAGTTCCTGGATTCTGCAATGTCCTGGTCCATTTTAACTTGGAGCTTAAACCTATTTTTATTTCCAAGGACCTGAATGCTGGCGAATAAAGCCCCATTGTAAGCTGCCAAGCTGAATTCACTGAAAAAAAGCCTATCCCCCAAACTTGTTATGCCAAGCAGTTCAAAATGATTCAAGTAGTGAAGCTGTGTTTTCCAAGAAACACAGTTAGGCAAAGTTGGTGAAGTCACCCTGGGATTTCTAAACAGACCACTCAAGCTGACCTTGTCATCAGAATGACCCCTCTGGCTTAGCGACTCCATATTTTTCAAGAACAAAGAATGATTTAACTCCTGATGCTCAGAATAACCGACTGGCTTTCTATAGATTTTCCGACACTGGCTGAGGTTACTGGGATATAGCATCACTTCCCACTCAGTTTCAGTGGCAAAGAACACGGTCTCCCTGTGAAGCGTCTCTCCTTAACTATATCCATCTTGGAAGGGGGTGGCAGGGCTTTCTTCTCTGACCTTGAGGACTAAGTACATGATTCTTGCACATATGAGGCAAGTCTTGGAGAGGAGGAAAGGGGGGGGGGGAACTCCATGGGAATTCTAGCACACATAAGCAAATTCCTGGTCCCATACCTGCAAAAACTGGCAGCCTTTTCCTCTTCACTCTTTCTTTGTCTTGTGTAAATTAACTCTAGGCGCTGAGTTACCCAGAGGTAAGCATGGAAGTATACAATATCCTGGGAAGAAGTTACAGAACAAACCTAGTGTCTTTTGTCTCACTGAAGAGCAGACTTATCTCTGGACTGATTTAGTTACTATTCCAATAAAGAATCGGGGTTAGGAAAGATGAAAGGGGAAGTGGAGGGGGCTTGGTGGAACAGTGGACCCCTTCCCCCCCCCCCCAAATCACTTGGCCATTTCTCTAATGCTCCAATGATACATGTTGGTGATTCCTGCCAGCCCCAGTGTTTCTATGAGATGGAGATGTAAGCTGGGAAGGGTAGCGTTAGGACACATGTATGTTTCATGTCCTGGTACAAAAACAGCTGAAGGGGCAGCAGAAGGAGACCAAGACATTGACAGGTGCGTTACTTCCCCCGTATCTGAATTTGGTCACTCAGAAGTCAACAGTGAAATAAAAGGCACTGGTTTAGTATGGAGATGGCACAGTACACTTTCGTAAACCTACTGAATGGGGGGAGGTGGATTAAAAACATCTCCTGACATCCTGACTAAGCTCTTATTATTGTACCTGTATCTGACACCATGGGAGGAGGGGTGGCTGAAAAACTCGAGAAGACTAAGGGCTGGGGCACACACACGTGGCAACTGCATCCACGCCTACATAGACCCTCCCATTGCTTAAGCTCTGCTAATGCCCTGCTCAGAATATTACCACAGGTGGGGGCCAGACTGGCATTCACAAGGAGCTCAGGGGCAGGGAGGCCTTACATTTGCCCAATTTTCCCTGCCAGAATGGTGGGGCAGGTCAGCCAGTGGTCCGTATCGTTGGCCTGAGGGATTCAAGCACAGGAAATTGGGAAGGCAGGTTGGATGGTTCATCTGCCGCAGCAGGAGAAGACCAAGCTTGTGGTGCTTCTCCCTGCCATAGAGTCCCTAGTGAAGGAGAGGTTTCCTTCTAGGCAAGAGCCAGCAACTCCAAACGCAGCAGCAGTCCTCTGGCTAGCAGGGGTAGCTTTGGTGGCTTGGTGGTTTGGAAAAGTTAAGGCACCTTCAGACCAGCACCCTGTTCCGTTTCATTCAGGCAAGTTTTGCCTCTCCCTGTCATAGAACAAAACTCAGTACGGTTTTTGCACAGAGACTATTCTTCCTTCCCAAACTGCAGTCTCAAGGGTTTTTGAAAGGATTTCCCCACCTTAATGAATGCTGGCCTCTTATGATACACTTATCAATGAATTTGATCTTCAAACTAACAGGGAGGGGAAGGAAGGTGCCTTGAGGTAGAATTGGATGGGAGGCAGATGGAGCTTTTGTTAAAAGAAGCTGCAGAATTGGATTAAGGAGGCACTTAGATTAATGGGCAGATGGATGAACTGGAGCCCATGGGGTGGAGACACTGCTAACAAGGAGAGCGGCAGCACCAGGGCTCCAGAAGAGGAACAACTTGATGCTCCTGTCAAAACCAGTCACACAAGCTTGTACATCCCGGAGATTTTTCAAGAGTCACCGATCCAATGCTCCCTCTAAACTGTGGGGTCTTGTGAGCAAAAATTCTACTTTGTGAGCTCCTAGCATTAAAGTTCTGTGTGAGCAATTTGGCTACTGCATAAATCTGTTTGCTTTGGAGCCATCCCTTCCTGAGCAAAGACAAAAAAGTGTGAGCTGGAGGCTAAACAACTGCAAGCTAGCTCACACTAACTCAGCTTAGAGGGAGCACTGGACACAGACCATAATGGCGGTTGTGATGTGATAGGACCTGAGGGGGCAAGGCTGCCCAGAACCAGTACAGGCTCTGGAACAGAGATTCCTTTGGGGCCCAACCCAAGCCCTGTATGAAGAACAAATGATATGAGCTGCTAGACTACTCGGCCCCCAGGAACATAAGAACAGCCCTGCTGGATCAGAGCAGTGGCCCACCTAGTCCAGCATCTTGCCTCACACAATAGGGCATAGGCGCAACTTCCTGATGCTGCCTGTCCCCTGATACTGCCCCCCCCCCCCCCGGTGCTCAGAGGTTTACTGCTTCTGAATGCGGAGGTTCCCTGGAATCTTGACCTTGCTCCCCCCCACAAGCAACCTTGACACAGAAGAAGAAAAGAGACTGAGTTTATACCCCACCCTTCACTCCCCAAGGGAGTCTCAGATCAGCTTACAAACTCCTTCCCCTTCCCCTCCCCACAACAGACACCCTGTGAGGTAGGTGGGGCTGAGAGAGCTCTGAGACAACTGTCCTTGAGAGAACAGCTGGTTCAGAGCTATGGCTTGCCCAAGGTCATCCAGCAGGTACAAGTGGAGGAGTGGGGAATCAAACCCGGTTCTCCCAGATTAGAGTCTGCACACTCAACCACTACACCAAACTGGCTCAGCCCCAATGTAAAACAGGCAGAGTAAGACACAGGCCCCTTGTAAGGATCAGAACATATGGATTTCAAGGTGGCCATTAATTGTGATCAAGCTGTGAGTTTTTACAGGTTAGTTGCGGCCTGTTTGGGCTGAGGATTGAAAGCACCTGGTGACCTTGACCAGCTGGCATAAGATGCTTTTATCTGGTTGCCAGCTAACAACAGAGATTAATCTAGCTATGCCTTGATTGGCTAAAGGGGGGCTACCTAACGGAGTGGTAACCACACCAGAGAAGACGGAGGTTGAGGCCTCTATGACTTCAAGCCAGAAGGTCAAGGTCTGTCCCAGTTGGAGTGCATTCTCTTTCTTAAGCCTCCTGGTGACAGAGGGAACCCAGCAAGTATTTAATGTTTCAGGCTCAGTCTCTGCCCAGCACAAGCTTAGTGTTATTGTTGTTTTGCCATTGTTGTGATTTGAGAGTGGTGTCTGCCTAGCAAACTCTTTGTTTTATTAATTGGAATAAATGCAGAGGTATTTTTTATCTGCTGTGTCAGGTGTATTTGCTGAATGTCTGCTTACATCCTCAAAGGGAACCCAGAAGTGAAAAAGTCTCAACAAAGGACCAGGACATGGTGAGATCTCCAAGGGCCCCAGGTGGCTGTGAGTTCAGTGCCTGAGAATGGGAGTGGGATTATCCTTTGGTCCAGACACCCCTGTTCTTGCATCCAAGTTAACACTGGCCATTTATGTGGCTGGCCATGCTAATGGAGAGACTTTCCCTTCTGTATTACTGTGCCTCCCATTTCGCAGTATGTTGGTTTTGACAATGTGAGCCAAAAAGGGTGACACGTTTGAAGTAATCGTAATAGGTAGGTCACCTGTTGATCAATAATAGCCAACTGCTTGATGGCCACCAGGTGGCATTGCTATTAGCATGTGGATCTTCTACCTCCATTTGCAAACTTCCACTGTATATAAACAAGTTAGAAAGATGTATTTACACTTATGCACATCACTAACGTCAAAGGAACACAAAGATGACAAGGCAGTTGTGGTGTATATTTGTTCACGTACGAAGAGGCTTCCCCTGTTCCTAGGGAAGCAAGGTATAAACTAAGATAATGTCCCCTTCTAGGATGTAAAAACAAGGGTAGCGCTTTCTTTTTCTTAAGAAGATGCAGGCGAAAGCATGGTTTGAAGAGTCTGATTAAATGATATACAAAACATCGATGATCAGGGTCATCCCGCTCCCACCCCAGCAGCTCTGGGAAGGAGGGGATTCAAATCGGGGGGGGGGGGGGGGGGACGGGACAGACCCAAACCCAAACCCAATAGATGGGCAAACACTCCTGCTCATATCTAGTCCCAATCCAATCCTCTTTCCCAGGGCTGCAAAAGGAATGACACTAGGAATTCTGATCACAGGTCTTGTACAGTGTAGCACACACTAGCCTCACATCCAATTTGAACTGCTGTAGTTGTTCTGGCTCCAATCGCAGCAGTAACAGCTCTCGGCATACAGGCAGAAATCCAAAACAGAAAGTAATTTCTCAAAAGCAAATGATCCTTTTTTCATTTTCAAAGGCTTTTGCCTCCTCTTGGCTTACGAGGTTTCCATTTAAGCTGTTGGAGGTGGAGAGAGAGAGAAGGGGGGGAATTAAAAAGAAGCAGCTGCTTCTACAGGGTTTGTTGTGTGTGTGTGTGTTTTCAAGAGCATTTCCCATTTCCTGTTTGTTCTGGGAAGGAAAGTACAAGGTATTGCTTGGCTCTGTGGGGCAAGGCACTGGCAGAACGTGAAAACAATATTTGACAAAATCCAAGGGCCTTTCCTGAAATAAAACGGCCATATAAAACCTTGACAGTTCTAAGAAGGTGGAAAATGACTTAAATTATTTAGTCAAGAGGACACAGGCCTCTCGTTCTCCAAAGAAAGGTGTACCTGTTCGACTGAGAGCAGCACACACTGTTCTCTTATACTGCTTTTAGCCAAGCCAGCACTCCTCTCAGATTCTTTGGGGAGGGGGGGATAGGACTGTCAAGCCATCTGGGTAATTTGCAATAGGCCTAGGTAAAGGTAATGACTTCCCTTGCTTGAAAGCCAGTCAAATCCGACTCTAGGGGGTGGTGCTCATCTCCGTTTCCAAGTTGAAGAGCCAGCACTGTCCAAAGCAGGGGTGTCGAACTCATTGAGGGCCAGATCTGACATAAATGAGACCTTGATGGGCTGGGCCTTGGGTGTCATAAAATGTAATGCCAGATAGCAGAGATATAAACTTTATAAAAGACACAAACACAGATTTTTTTTTACTTAAAATAAAAACATGCTTCAAACATTAGCACTCTTGCAATATTTTGGTTTTTTAACACCTCTTGCTCTGGATTACTGCATCAAAATGTGTGTGCTGTTGTGATCTTGAGCATGCTGTTCAAGTGTGTGTCTGTAAGCTGCAAACTTATCACTGATTTATTGACGTTCACCATGGAAACCTCATGCTCAGAGTTCTGAGTCTAGGACCCAGGGGAAACATGAAATGGCTGAGCGATTGAGTGAGTCTGGCAAAGCAAACTATGATGCAGCAGCAGCAACAAAACTGGAAGTAGGAGGTGGCCAGTTCCACTGCGAGCCTGATGGAAGCCCTCCGAGGGCTTGATCCGGCCCCCGGGCTGCATGTTTGACACCCTTAGTCCAAAGACTTCTCCGTGGTCATGAGGCTGGCATGACTTGACACCAAGGTGCACGGAACACTGTTACCTTCCCACCAAAGCCGTACCTATTTATCTACTTGCAATTCCTTGTTTTCGAACTGCTAGGTTGGCAGGAGCTGGGGCCAGAGACGGGAGCTCACTCCATCATGTGGCACTTGGGTCTTGAACTGCTGAGCTACCAATCTTCCAGTCTGCAGCTCAGCATCTTAACCTTTGAGGCACCACAGCACTTTCTAGACCTACTAGAGGCTTAAGTGGGATATCATTCCCCTCCCTGTCATAAAAAGCCTCAGTTGCCCACTGCCACACATTAAACCTTTTTTAAATGGATGAGATGCTTCTTCCCCAGGCCTGTTGGCAACCCCGAGCTGTAATGATGTCATGGGTGGGGGCATCTAGCCCCCTAAGCAAGGTCACCAGTGAGAATTTGGTTTACCACGATTATGAGGGGGGTCCTTTCTGATTTAGCAACCCAGTTCAAGGCACACCAACTCAGAAGGTAGCTGGGGTATGGACAAAGGGTAGACACGGCTGTACACAGCCCTAACAGCATAATCAGGGATGCCTACACCCTTTTCTTTAAAGAAAACTACTTCTAAGCAGTGAAAAATATCCTGAGCTCCCCCCCCACCCGCATGTTACTAAGCTTTGTTCTGCCCTAGAAAAAGAACATGGACTAGGAACACCATTAGAAACGAAGATACCAGCCAAACAGCGCAAATAATAATTCTTTAAAAATAAAAGGATTAAAAAAAATAGCACAGAGCAGACCTTTTTCGTGACCTTTTCCTGGGTCTTTTAGACGATGCACAAGCTAGTCTGCAGTAGCCAGCTGGCAGCTCACACACTGTGTTTTTAAGCTCCTGCCAACCTAGCAGTTCGAAAGCAAGAGATTGCAAGTAGAGAAATAGGTACTGCTTCGGTAGGAAGGTAACAGCGTTCCGTGTGCCTCGGCATCTAGTCATGCTGGCCACATGACCACGGAGAAGTCTTCAGACAGCACTGGCTCTTCAGCTTGGAAACGGAGATGAGCACTGCCCCCTAGAGTTGGATTCAACTGGCTTTCGAGCAAGGGAAACCTTTACCTTTACTTTTTAAGAAGGAGAAGGCAGTACTGATAACAAGGGAGTCCAACTGGTGACAGAGTGAAGTTTAGCAACAACTACGGTTGCACCAGTATGAGTCACCTCCGGCCACCCTTTTCCTCATAAAGCCAACAAGCTGCCACAGCCAGCAAAGTCATTCGTCCCACCTTCTGTGCCTGTGACTGCCTTCTGAATTCCTGGCTGAGTTTGACCTCCGGGGGGGGGGGACGGGACGGGAACGGGACGGGACGGGACGGGACGGGTCAGAGCTAGGGGAGCAAGGTAAAAGAACAGTGGAGCTGCAAGACCTTGCCCATCGTATCTGTCAGAGATTTCTCCCCCCTACTGACTCCTTCGGTGCACACCCCAGTGACACAGGTACATTTCCAGGCCTGTATATCATACAAGCACATTCCATCAGCTGTACGCTTCAATGGAAGCCTGGGCTGCAAAAGGTGAAACGGCCCTGAGAATATCAGTGTGCCACTGTTTAACTTAACTATCATGGGGGATCAGTGCTCTACTGGGTGAGCCTCAAGCGCTCAGATTAAGTGGGCGAAGGGGCTTGAGGGGCCTCTGGAGCGCAAGCGTCACCCTTAGACGGGGGCTGTCCTCACCAGACTTCTTTAATGGCCGTATTGTCCTGCAGAGCGTCAGTCAGGCACTTGGCTCCTTTGGCAGTAATCTGATTCTGGATGAGCCTTTAAAAAAACGAAAAGAAAGAAAAGCAAGCACGTTGCACTGGACAGACTGATCTGTTTGCTCCTGGTTCCCAGCATCCTGTCTGTCACACACTTGGCTCGAGGCCGGTGTGGCTGAGGCAGAAAATCAACGCTCCTTTCGGTGAACAGGACTGGTGGCGTGCCAGGAAGCGGCGGTTTCTGATTTCCATCTGCCTGGCTGGCCTGTTTGGAAGCAGACAATCCCCCCATAGAAGCCCGGCCAAGAGGCTCCAAGCCTCTCCAGTCTGAAGTGCCTGGGCGTCTTTCAGGGTGACTGAGAGCAATTGTTCCCTTGACCACACATCTGCTCTCTGATCACAGTAGAGCAGCTGTCTGGGGGATTATTCGGGCTGGATCCCAGCTACTGCGGGAGGAGGCAATTCACTGGCTCCCTTAGACTGGCATGGCACCATTCAGAAGGAGATGTGAAGGGCCTAGTCAGAGAGCCAGCCAATGCAAATGAAGCCCGTCATTTCAGAGGGTCAGCTGTCTTTCCCGCTCAACTTAAAACATGATCTCTCTCTCTCCCCCTGAAAGAGAGTGCTCATATAGAGGGCTGTTTTATTGCACACGGTACCTTTCCTTTATCATGTTTTTTTGGCATGCGTGGCCTGTTTCTTCCTAAGCCTCTTTCAAGCCTGAAAGCTGTGCTCTTTGTATTCTCTGAGCCTTTACAGATACCCAGACTGTTTTCTCACCCAGGTGTAGCTTGGAATCTGACTGTTTTCCCCAAGACCACCTTCTTACCTGATGCAGGCAGCATGAGAGTAGTGGCCCTTTCCTGCATCTGCTGGCTAACAACAAGTCCTGAGGCTTATGGGAACAGCGATGCATTAGCCCCCTCCCTGTGCCAATGGTGCTCCAGCCATCACAGGGTGAACATGGCATGGCTTTAGGGCCAAACTACGCACTGCACTGTGTAACAGGGTACAGGGTACAAGAATTTAATTGTCTGCAGAGGCCCAATTTAGATTGGACTGCAGTGTTGGGGGAGGAGGGACACTTGCCTTCCCCCTGTACCCTTTTCCTAAGTTGAAACAGCCCTGGGGGGGCGTTATTTGCCCCATTTTGAAGAAGAAGAAGAAGAGATTGGATTTATACCCCACCCTTCACTTGTAGTCTCAGAGCGGCTTACAAACTCCTTTCCCTTCCCCTCCCCACAACAGGCACCCTGTGAGGTAGGTGGGGCTGAGAGAGCTCCGAGACAACTGTCTTGAGAGAACAGCTGGTACAGACCTACAGCTTACCCAAGGTCATCCAGCAGCTGCAAGTGGAGGAGTGGGGAATCAAACCCGGTTCTCCCAGATCAGAGTCCGCGCACTCAACCACTGCACCAAACTGTAACTGCACATGCATGTCTGGAGCTCCAAAATAAGGCAAGTAACTCGCCTCCAGGATTTTTTGGCTCAGAAAAATGGCACATGGGCAGACAGAAGGCAGGATCCCCTCTGCCCCACCATGCCGCAGTTGTGAGCTGAACTGGGCCCCTATGGACCTTTAAGATGCTGTTCCCTGTAGCTGCTGTATGACTGTGAGAAAAGCAAGCCCCGTCCAGGTTCATTGCAAAACGTAACATGTCGTTTGGCCCTTGAGTCAGGTTCTTCCCCCCCAGCTCAGACTTCTTGTGCTATCTTAGCATAAGTGGAATTAGCAGTCAGTCAGTCAGTCAGTCAAAACCTTTATTGGCATAGATTGAAAAAGAAAACAACAAAAACATAGGAACCACAGACTTTAAATATACAAAGACAGACATCCCACCAGAGCAGTCTTAGGGAGGCCTTTCAGGTGAACAGGGTCAAGCTGGTATACTTTGGTCATCTGCCTGGGCTCAGAAAGTATGGACAGGGCAGAAACAGGCTGTGCGCTTTTGAAAACTCAGAAAATGGGGAATACTCTTTACCGAGAGGGAAACTGTTATGTCAGAGGGGAGAAAATGCTAAACTAACTTTCTGTCCCTATCTCAGCCACTGTGAAGCTCAAGTAAAACAGTCAAATGCAACAAAGCCACAGCCTGAAACTTAACCGACTCCTCTAGGCAAACAAGCAAAGGCTCCCACTGGTATAGTCAGAGGACGGAGGCTAGCTCTGCACAGTTTCTCCCAATGCACGAGTCTGGGAGACTTTCTCTGAGCTTGCCTGAACTGTTCCAGGTGTTTTTCCCCCTGAGGCTCTCATAACACGCCACTCCCTCCTGTATGACTGGATGCAAACGGCTGCAAGACGAGCCACTGAGGGACACTTCAAAGACTCCCATGTGGATAAAGTGTCTTTTCAAGTATCACAGGGGATAATTTTGTTTAAAAACACCCTTATCTGGGAAGAAACCCCTCTACACTCCCGTGTCCCAAACATGCTAGCTCAGGAAGGGGGAAAAGTCAAGGTTAAGCCTTTTCTTGATGCTGTGCTGTTTTTTACTGGGGGAGCCTTTCATTATTGGACTGTTTTCAGACCGAGACTTCCCTCTGTGAAACGTGTATAGTCAACATTACCTTGTAATGCCTTGTATTGCCCCCGACTTTTAAAACATATGACCACTGTGGGTAAGCCGATCAATACCAGACAGCAGCCTTCACATTGTGACTGACTGTGAATTAAAGCACAGCCTGTGAACAAAATCCTGTCTCCGGTGCATTTGTATCCTGCCCTTCCTCCAAGGATCTCAGAGCCGTGTACATGGCTTTCCCCTCCCCATCTTAGCCCTATGACAACCCTGTGAGGTTGGCTAGGCTGAAAGAGAGTGACTGACACAAGGTCACACAGTGACCTTCCACGGCAGAGCTGGGATTTGAACCTGGTTTTCCTAGATCCTAGACTAACACTGTAACCATTACCTCATACTGGCTCTTCACTGACCTAGAGCATAAATTATCTTTGCTTGGAGAGTTAAGACAGACCAGCATTTGCTGGACATGAACAGAAATATCTAGGCCCGAATCTGCATAGCACTGCTATACAAGAAAACAAAATAAAATACACCAAGGCAGAGAGAGACCCTTGAGTGATGCCAGGTCAGTAGTTCAGCAGTTTGAGACCTGAGTGCCACATGACGGAGTGAGCTCCCATCTCTAGTCCCAGCTCCTGCCAACCTAGCAGTTCAAAAGCAAGAAATTGCAAGTAGATAAATAGGTACCGCTTTGGTGGGAAGGTAACAGTGTTCTGTGCGCCTCGGCATCTAGTCATGCCGGCCACATGACCACAGAAACATCTTTGGACAGCGCTGGCTCTTCGGCTTGGAAACCGAGATGAGCACCACATCCCTAGAGTCGTAGTCGACTGGCTTTCCAGCAAGGGGAACCTTTACCTTTACCTGACACCATGGCAAATGTTTACATCACAGCTAAAAAAGAAAAGAAAAAGGCCAGTCTGGCAGAATGATGTTTGCCCCGTCCTTATTACTAGTATATTATCCACCTAATTACAGGATCTTGCTGTAATTCGACACACTCTTCTGTTCCACAGATGATATCTGCAACGTGGGTTATGTAACGGGCTTGTTTTTAGACACAAATCTCTCTCTGAAGAAGAGATTTACAATGCAAAAGGATTATAAACATTGTGACCTTTAAGAGCATGGATTGGGTGTTCCCCCCCAGAGGTAACATGATATGGGCCACAGTGGGGATACCCTTTGGGCATGCACAAGGCTTGTGTGCCTTCTCTGGGGATTTCAAAAGGTATTTTCTCACCAGAAGCCTTCCTTCCCAGTACTAGGTTGCCGATGGAATTTGGAAAAACCAAGATATGATGTAGAGCAGAGACTGCTGATTGGGTGGGGGGAAGGGTAACTGCTGGGGAAAGATGGAGCAGGGGCCCAGAGATTAAGCACCTTTAGAACCCTCACCAGTCTGGACCCAAGAGAAGTCACTGACACCAGCTCCCTTGTGACCCTCACAAACACTCCACTCTGCAAATGGCAGTCATGCTCCAAATCCCGTTGTCGTCTGAGGCCCTACGTGGTGATACACACTTTTCTCAATCTCGTTGTGGTATTTGTCTCCCCAAGAAAGCCCTCCACACCAGCTAGGTTAATGTTCCAAATGGAGGTTGACATCTCTTCATTTTGCAGGGCTTTACAGCTGGACGGCTAAACTTTTTTAAAAATTATTTTCCGCTTTATTTGTATGTTGCACTAATAAAATTCTTTTTAAGCCTCTTTTACATGATTTTAATAAGGGCCTGGCTTGGATCGAAAAACAGGCCAGGATATTTAAAATGCATTAATGTTACCATTAAGACAGATCAAAGCCATTTGTGTGAATGGCCACCCCCCACTGCACCTGCTCAAACAAATCCACAGTCCTTAAGGAAATTCACTCATCACCCTGACCTGGATAGCCCAGGCAAGCCCTAAGCAGGGCCCACCCTGGCAAGTATTTGGGCGGGAGACCTCCAGAGTATACCAGGGCTGGGAGGCCAGAGGCAGGCTATCAAGTCACTTCTCTGAACATTCTCCATGCCCCAGTAGGGGTCACCAGAGGTTGCCATGACTTCTAGGCACAGGCGCATGCATGCACATACGCACACACACACACAATGCAAAAATACCCAAAAAAGGTGAGATGATCAATTACCACATGGACATGAATCCCATGCCTCTATGCAATTGACACATTTCTGTACTTCTGTCAAAATGAACCCAACGCCCACCCCTGGGGACTTGCGCAAAAAGCTTCCAGTGACTATAATACAGCTTCCGCTCTCAGACAATGACAAAGAGGTCCTCTGTGAGCCAACACAACTTACCAAAGATGGCCCAGCTTCTTGTTGACTTTAAGCATTTCAGCAAAGGCCTCAGCCGCTTCGTCATCTAACTCATTCTTTGTTAGCCTGGTTTGAATATAAAGGGTTTCATTCATGAGAATTTGTGACTGTTCTGTAGCTTAAGAAACTTGAAACATTCTCTTTGGGGTTGCCTGATGTCTAATTTGCCAACAATGTGCAGCTTTGGTGCCTATCATTTTATTTCAGAGGACTTTGGGGCTGGATGGCAGGGTTCTTTCCCCCAAAGATCTTGCTAGCCCAGAATCAAAACACCTCAGGTAGATACATATCCCTATCTGGCCTGCTGCTATGGAAAGTTCCCTGACTTTCAGGAATGGCTTTTGGGAAGAGTGCCTTTGGATTGAAACAGGAATTATGGCTCTAACGACACCAGCGCACAGACTGCACCACATCTAGCCATCTGAATGCTGATCTGTACCCCACCCTTCCTAAATGGACTTGGAACAGTTTGCATGGTGTTCCCTATTGCCCATCCAGATACTTGTTGCCTATGAACCTTTATGGATAGTTCCCTTCAAACTGCTATTAAGCTCTCTGTGAATCAGTACACAGATCTGAAGCTGCTCTAAAATGAGGCTATGAGCAATGTTGTTACTCATATTTATGCCCAATAATGAATCAACTATTTGAGGACGCCTAGTGCTTGTCTATGTGTCTTTTCATGTCTTATATTTCACAGAACTTGGGCCAGGCCTGGATTAAGCGTATGAGAGGCCTAAAACTACAGTTGCCAGCTCTGGGTTGGGAAACACTTGGGAGATTTGGGGGGTGAAGTCTGGGAAGGGCAGCTTTTGTAGAGGGGAGGGATTTCAATGGGGTATGGTGTCTTACAGTTTATCTCCCAAAGTGACTATTTTATCCAGATGAATTGATCTATGTTGCCTGGAGATCAGCTGTAATCCCAGCAGATCTCCAGCCACTACCCGGAGGCTGGCTACCCTACCAAAGACCAATAGGAGCAAAAGGCCTACATAAGTACCACATATTGACAGTTCTATTCCCTATCCCTCTTTGCTAAGTACACACTACAGTGTGCATAGTGTTGCCCAGCTGCTGCGCTCATGCACTTTAATGGCAATGCAACCTGGAACAAATGCACTCCCCAGCAGGGCTTCTTCGGTTCAGTTCTTTATTGTCTACTACGTAACACTGTGGTCACTACTTCCAAGGGTTTAGCATCAGATTCTGGGCACCACTCGGGATTCAATCAAGTGTCGCCTCCTCTCTTATCAGCCTCCTGACTAACTGTTCTACAGAATAATCACTCATTTTGTCACGACCAGTCACATGTCATTAGACCTATGGTGGCATAAAAGTCTGGAGCATTAAGCCTTTCTTAACTTCAAGCTTGAGTAAAAGTTTTGCTTTCTTGCTTTAAAAATGGCACTGAAGGTAGATGCGTCTAGGGCAGACACAAGGACAATGCGATTCCTTACAATGTGGAGGGGGTGTCTGATGACAACACAGCAAAGACTGCAGAAACTGGACTGCTACTTCTGGGAACGCACCCAGGAACCTCCACTGATCTTTGTTCTAAATGTTAACCTGGATTATGAATTGCTTCAGCTGGGACTGCTCCGCTACTTTTCTGCAACTGCAAGAGAACACCAAAGCCCCCGATGGCACAAAAGAGTAATGATTCCCCCAAAGCAGTTCATACTACCTGCTTGTACCTGGATGTGAGGAACTGCTTTTGCTTGCCTCCAGTCCTCTGGAGGATTAACATTAAAAAGTCTTTCTTCTTGGAAAGCCCCTAAGCTACATCTCTTTCTTGCATATTTACTTTTCTTGACAAGACTAGGTAGGTAGAAATGGATTCCTTCTCAGCTGCCAGCCTCAACTGCCATTCTGTGGAAGGGAAGGTTTCCTGAAGCGAGGAAACAATGCTGATTCTTGGTTTCAGGGTCTGAGAGGACTATGGTGAGACCTTCCAGTCCCTCAGTACAGAAAAATGGGATCCCTCCCCTCTTGGCTGACTTGCACTGGCATAGACCCTCTCAAGATTGACTTGTGCTTCCAGCCAAAGGGAAAGTCATCAAAACGGGGGGGGGGGGGGGGGGGGGGGGGGGAGAGAGAGAGAGAGAATTTCCATAAGGACTCTTCCTTTTGTCTGAATGCTACAGTTCTAAATCAGAAACACTGGGAATCCCCCTCAGGATAAAGTACCTTAAAGCTTACATCTGAATATATTCCCTGTCACAGCTGAGAAGACAGATGAAGCAACAGTCACTTTTACTCCTCGTAATTGGGAAGCATGCTCCCCCCCTCCCTTCTCTCTGCTGCCTTAAAATGTGGGAGAAGAAATTTTAATTCATGAAAAGATAGGAATGAATAAAGTGATGTTTCTAGGAATCCCCCAGCTGGTTTCCCTCCCAGCTTTCTCCTATCCCTCATCTTGGTTTTCTGGGAAGGGTAACAGGCTCAATGTTCGTTTTCCCCTCACCTTATGGACTCTTCTGTCTCCCTCACGGAACAGCAAAACCAAACAAGGTTGTATTGGACTAATCTTTCTAATCGAAGCATATCCGACTAATGCCCCAAACTCTTCCCGAATTTGGAATACCTTAAAACCTGGAAAGCCCTGTCAGCCATACTAATTCCCCTCCATCCACTGACTGCAGGCCCAACACAGCAGCCCAGAACCACCTCCTCCTCCTCATAAATCTGCCTGTTTCCCATCAGGATACTCAAAGCATGTGTGGAAATTTATTCCTCACCAAAATATATTCACAGTGTTGTTGTGCTTCATTGCTTCTGCAAGACATTTGCCCCCTTCCGTAGTGATACCATTGAATGCAAGACTGTGAGGAAAAAGACAAATGGAATGTTTGACAAACACATCAGCAGCAAGGAAGTATTTTTTCCCTTTAACAACCAGTAACAGCCAAAGCTCTCTTGGAAATTATACAGATGTTTATTCATACCAAAGTATCACAAGTCTGGCGCAGTGCATCTGTCAGGCAGATTCAGCCCTCAATAATGCAGGTCAGTCAGATTTTAACTTTGACAGCTCTTTAGAAGTTATGTGGGACAGTGGGGAGACTTGAGCTAGTGACAGCCTGGGTTCAAATCCCCCCACTGTTATGATGCTTACTAGATGATCTTGGTGACTGTAGCTTAACCAACCTGAAAGGGTTGTTCTGAAGGGTAGAAATGGACAAAGGCGAACCATGTATTCTGCCCTAATTTCCTTGAACAAAGGATGAGGGAAAATACAACAGATCAATAGAGAGCACTACAGCTGAGAGCAAAACTGTTGTTTTGGCCTTTGAAGGCTTGAGAAACATTTTACCTCAGAGGCATGGGAGCCATTTCCCTGTGGATTTCTCCTACAATGCTTCGCTAAGGCTTGTTTATCGGAACTATAAGGGCACGGGGAACAATAGTCCCTCTCACATGAGGGAGGAAATGTCTGCTGTATCATTCACTTGTCTGTGAGTTTCCAACATATAAACTGTGGCACTGGATTGGTGCCCCAGGAAGCCATGAGCAAGCATCTCCCACAATCCTAAAGACAGAGTGTAAACCATCTATCGAAAACATATGCTCAAGTGATAAATATATATTGTTTCTCAACTCTGAGGAAGATGCAGGATACCTATGTGAAAACAGGGTAGTTTCTAACCCAGCATTTTCAGGGGGTTCACAATTTTGTTTGGGGGCAATCAGCTTTCAAATGAGAATTTAGACAAATTCATGGTGTATAAGTATGCCAAGGGCTATTCGCCATGATGCCTAGGTGGAGCCCCCATGTTCAGTGGCAATATACCTCTGAATATCAGCTGTTTGGAGACAACAGTAGGGGAAGCTTTGGCTTCCATGCCCTGCTTGTAGATTTTCCAGGGGTAGCTAGCTGGCTGGCTTTGGGAAACAGGGAGCCAGCTTATAGGTCTGACACAGCAGGGTTTTTTTTTCCTTTTTCATTCCAAAGCCAGGACTTGCTCTTCCCTACAGGTCATCTTGTTTTTAAGGTGCAGATATATCACAGAAAGGGATCTGCAAAATATAGATCCAATACAAATATAGCAAAAGAATACAACTACCTCGGGAGCTGGTATAGCTAAGAATGTGGGCTATAAATATTCTAAATTAAACAAAAGTATTCATGGAAAATAGGCTGCTCATCTAAATCAGACAGTCTAGCTGCTCTGGAGAGAAACCCCAGAAAGCTTTCCCAGTTTCCAAAGCGACATCAGTTGCAGAACTGACGCCTTATCCAAACAGCAGTCAACTTGTGAAGACAAGAAGACAGGGCCAAAAAACTTCCCCATTTCCACAATGCCTGCTTTGACCCTTCTTATATCCAGAGCACAACACCCTGAACTGTTTTCAGTGTAGAAATGCAACAGGGCATGCCAAGGAATTATGCTCCAGCAAAAGGCTGGGCTGTTCAGAACAATTGGAAGTAACCGCTTCCCACCGCATAAACTGGCCTCACCCAAAGCCTGCAGCAATCCACAGGAGTCTTTTCGATTAATTTCTAAGCACTTGGAGTTGGGCTCCAGGCAACTGGTGTGCCGGCTTCCTCCTGAACCTGCAATGACCTGTTCCATCACTCAGCTGCTTAAGGAGAGATGATTTTATAGCTTTCAGCAAAAGCCACAGCCTTGCTTAAAGAGGCTTATCTTAATTATCTGTAACTTAAGCTGGATCTCAAGTGATATGATGGCTTGTGGTAGCAGTATCATGTGTATAGCCAAAAGGTATAGAACTGCTCAATGGGCAAAATTCTCCAGGGTAAATGCTGTTAACTAGCTGCCAGATGCTAGGTTAAAGATCTGATGTAATTACCACAATATTGATGATTTACAAATTAGCCGAACCTAGATATTTTTTTTTCTAATTCCAGATGAGCTGCTAAAACAGCATGGCTTATGATCCAGAACCCTGAGCATGAACCGGGTCGCTCGGCGCTATCTCTGCTACCCAATGTTCTTCTGCAAGCACACAGAGCTCTTTTCACTGCTGGGAGGCTGAATCACAGCCATTATACAGAGAGATGCTGAACATTCACAATTCCCACAGATAATAGTTGGCGCCCGGTGAGTCATACGCTAAACATTCAATCTGTTCTAATAAAATCCATCGCTAAACTTCCCATATAATTTGTTTTATTGCTGCACTGAACCCCATTAGAGCCTTGCAGAAAACTCATGGTGCATTTTAGTGGCTATTTTTATTTGTAGGGGAAAATAAATTAGAAAACAAGCAACGGAGCAAATGCAAAGAAATTGGGAAATGTTCGAAATATATAAACATTTGTACTACTGAGAAATCTGCCTTGTCTTCCTCTGAGCCAAACACACTTGTCTTGTATCCGAGTGAATCTCCAGGAGAGGAGAACCAAACCGAGTAATTAGTTCAGGAGACCTTCAAGCAAAATCGAAATTGACTAAGATTTTGAAGGTAAAGATTGGGGAAGGGGTTATAATGAGACAAAATGTTCCTTAGAGCTGAGATCCAAAAGACTGAAGAATGGGCTGAAAGTTTTGGGAAAGACTGAAGTTTTGGGAAAGTTCATAGTGAAGACTGGATGGCTGGTGTGTGGATGGGAAAATTCAGATACCACCCTCCCCAAAATGTGGCAGCCAATTTCCCCGGTCTCGTCCCCGCAGCAGCCACACACACACCCAACCTGGGGGCTTTATACAAAAATCATATCTATGTACCATTGTGACAACAGGTGTAATAGGTTCTCTGAATTCTCTGCTTTCAGTTTTTTCCACAGTAAGTCTTTATCTCCTTTCCTTGCTAAGATATAAGAGGAAAGGCATATTTTCACAAAGGAAGGGGCTACAAACTTACTTACAAAAAGGCTGGGGATTCACTGAACCTATTATTGTAATCCTACATCAATATAACAATATTCTAGTGCAGATTTTATTTTTAAAAATGGCAAAAGCCCTGGTGGCCTTGGGGGTGGGGGTGGTTATGGAGAGTGGCCACTGCTGGGGGACTGGGGCAGGGAAACCTGCCACGTGGAAGCCCTGCTGCTGCTATGCTTTGCCTCCAGCCACACTGGCCATGGAGAAACCAAACAAGCACCTCCCTCTGTGGAAGCTACCACCATCTCCTAGTTCCAGCCCTTTTGTTGCTGTGTTGTCTTGCTAGCAGTCATGTTTCTTTTTCTGTTATTTAGTTAGATACTGGTGTTATCTTTGTACACCACTCTGAAATGCCTGAAAATACCTCAATATTTTGTAAACAAATAATGAACACAGTATGTTCTTTTGGGGATAACAGAAAGACACTGATGGGGAATGTAGTGTAAATAGACCTCCAGATGCCCAAGGTGAGGCTGGGCCGACACATGCACTCCAGAATGCAACAACCTGCCTTGTAACGAGGGTGAGCTGTGCTGGACACTGAGCAATACTAAAGCTTCGGCGCTTTCACACACACTAACTTTTTTTTAAAAAAGTATTTGGGTTAGTATTTGTGTGTGTGTGTGCCTAGAAGTCATGGTTGACTTCTAGCAACCCCTAATGGGGCTTCGACATTTCAGAGAGGTGGCTTGCTACTGCCTGCCTCTGCATCCCAGCCCTGGTACTCCTTGGAGGTCTCCCATCTAAGTACTTGCCAAGGTCAGCCCTGCTTAGCTTCTGAGATCTGATAAGATCAGGCTTCCTGGACTATCCAGGTCAGGGCACTATTTAACACACTTTTTTTTTCATACGTGCATGTGAGTGTGTGTGTGCACCTGGAAGTCATGGCGACTTCTGGTGACCGACCCCTACTGGGGGCCTGGAGGATATTCAGAGAGGTGGCTGAATAAAGCCTGCCCCTGCCTCCCGACTGCTGGTATTCCAAGGAGGTCTCCCATCCAAGTACTTGCTAGCGTCGCCCCTGCTTAGCTCCCAAGATCTGATGAGATCGGGCTTGCCTAGACTATCCAGGTCAGGGCTAAATAAGTAACATTTTCAATGTACTTTGTAACTGGATTGTACTGTGTGAAATGGCAACATCCACTTGCAAACAGTCGCTGAAGTGGATTGAAACTGCATTATTTAGCATATGTGAAAGTGCCCAACTGCCTACTTGCTTCTGGGCTCCATTTCAGGTGCTGGTTCTTAGATTTCAAGCCCTTGTGACCTGGTACCCACACCTCTAAAGCACCACATCTCTATGTATGAACCCTTGCCTTAATTGTAATTCTCCAGTCAGCTTCCCCTCCTGATGCCCTCTCACAGAACTGTTGAAGGTTCATCTACTTGATGTAAGGCATTTTTGGTCACTGGACCAAAGTTTTCAGACAACATACTAAAGGAGGTTCTGAAGGCATGCAAGGTGGCTTGTCATGAATAACACCGAAGATATCCGTCAGGAAGAAAATAAATTTTTGTTGTCGAGCTTGTATCTACACTGCGATTGTCAACTTGATTTTTTCGTTGTGATTTTGATTGCAGTTTTGGCCATTTCAGTATTTGTTAGAGGCCTTGAGTAACTGAATAAATGTGGGATACAATTTTTCCAACAAATAAATAAATGGGCTGGCAGCACATTGAGAAGGGAGAATGGACTATACCCTTTCAGGCAGTCATTTCTGAGTGCTTCCTCAGATTAAGAAACAAACAAAAAAACCTCCTGGAAACAGAAAAGTAGCACACAGCTCTGCCGGTGGTTTTAATGCTTTTAGTTATGTAATTGGTATGATTTTTATTTTACTGTACTGCTACCAGCCTTGGGTCCTGACTTGATCAGGAGAAAGGCAGACATATACATATTTAGCTAAATAAATTATGAGGAAAAAGTGTTTTAGCCAGTAAGGCTAGTTTCTTGTTTGTATGGAGTTTATACGGTGTTATTAACAGGCATGAGCATTCAAAAACATCACCCCATTGGCTAAAGTACTTCAGGCCTTTCTTCCCCTTGAGCACTCTGCCACCTTAACCTGATGGATGCACAGATCTGGCCTTTACCAGCTTGGGACATGAGCAACAACTCCATTATTGAGTTGCTGAAACTGCACGTGGCCCTGCAGGCAGAGAAATAGTGACTTTAGTAGCTGAGCGGGGATATGCTCCCTGATTTCCCACACTTAGAGCACTGTGCTCCTTTTCTCTGGCCACTTGTCCCCCCTACCCCATATGCTCATGGATGATATGTACTTTTGCACATATAAGTTTATCACATACATATTTTACATTTTTAGATTCACACTTAAAACACCATAGTGTGCACTTAAGTTACCATTTCCCCACAGTCCTAAATGTATATTCCCTAACCTGGATGGCCCGGCTAGCCCAGTCTCGTCAGATCTTGGAAGCTAAGCAGGGTTGGGAGACCACGAAGGAGTCCCACGCAGAGGCAGGCAAAGGCAAAGCACCTCTGAACCTCTCTTGCCTTGAAAACTCCAGGGGGTCGCTATAAATCAACTGTGACTTGACAGCACTTTCCACTACCATCTCCCAAACATACCTGTCCATTTTCTCTTAAAGAAATCTATTAAAGTTCGCCATCTTGTGGAAGAAACTGAGAATGGCAACTTGTTCTCCTTGAGTGAAGAAACCAGCAATGCTCAAGGTTTGTTTTTGAGATGAAAGAAACGTGATTGACAACTGCTAAAAAAAAAACAAAAAACGAAATCTGTACCTTAAAAGCTTTTTGCTCCATTTTCAGTGGCTGCTAATGCCAGCTTCATTTTTAGAGCTTTTTACAGCCAAATATGGACCGGCAATGCTGTCTTTTCACCATAGCGCCGCATTTTAAAACATCAATCATGTTTGACTTTTAAAAGGTCGATGCTCTAAATGAGGCTTTAAATGTCTTTGCCAAGAATGTACCAGTACTGACAGTATAGGCAGCAGCTGACTAAAGAAAGATGACACAGGCCCTGCCCAATGTTATCTGGCACTCTATGGGCCACGACCCACTCCATGTTCTTATACCAGGGCCAGTTACACAGTTCTGTTCTCAGGCCTCAAAATTTGGGTTGCTGCTGTGTTTCATGGTGTGGTGATCTTCTGACCTAAGATTCTGACATAAAAAGTAGATCTTTGAAAATATGGTCACTGAGAAAGACAGAAGCGAAGCAGTGTTTCGCCGACACAAGTCCTTACCTGACATTTGTTAAAGTGGGGTGATTCTTTAGTGCTTCTGCGAATGCCTTTGCGCCTTCATCCCCAATCTCATTACCCCACATTCTGTCAAGGAGAAAAAGGCAGGGCATGTAAATGAATGGTGGCTCCACCTCTTCTCCCACATGGAAATACACTGCGGAGATATCGTTCTGAAGTCAGATTGAAATGACTGTGAGATGACACACAAACGTGGAAGGGAGTTCCATCAGAACTGGTTGCCCAGGAAATATTTCCACAGACGAACTAAGGAGTGGGTTCAGACAGGAATTCTAAATCCTTCATTCCAGGAATGGGTGAGGAGTGTTTTAAATTTGGCTAAGATAGAAATGGCATTAAGATGGTTATTAGAAATCCCAGCTAAAACTGAAAAATAAAATAGAAAATAAAGGATGTACCTGAACTGGTATAATAAATCTGGTAAGAATTAGGAACAGTTTATAACTTAATAGTAGCAGTGTAAATATTTAGGAACAATTTATGGCAAAGCAAGAAATATTACTCCACATCTGCATTTTCATAAATAGTTTTAAGACAGAGACCACCAAAAATAGGTGAGCTTGAGTAGCACATTAAGAGATCTGTAAATGGCAAACCAATTGTATTGTTTTGTATTGCCACAGGATGTTTTTCTTGGACTTTCCGAAAATTTCAGCTCCTGTGCACAGATTTATTTCTTGAAAAGCTTGAGTAGTGATTTAACCAAGATAACATTTCCATACATGTGTGCTTCAAAGATGCCCCCAATGTGACACTGGAGGAGGCTCTGGCTGTCTAAATGAGATGCTCACAATACAACTGATTATTTGGCATTAAACGCCAAAACAGAGACCTGGGAAACATTTCTGCCTCAATGTACTACATTACCTGCTCGTAACAGCCAGGGTACATACTAGAACTTGCGTACCAGGAAACCTGGGAGTCACACACGCTTGTGCAGAGCTATAAATGGGACACATTTGCTTGAGTGGGGGGCAACAATGAGAGAGCTTCTAGTGTCCTGGCCCCTCTGGTGGCACCTGGTGTTTTTGGCCACTGTGTGACGGACTCGATGGGCCACTGGCCTGATCCGACATTGGCTTCTCTTATGATCTTACATGGACAGAGAGTGGTCCACTGTATCTTAGCTCTTATAAATTGAGAACATTGCACGGCCTTGATGGTGGTGCCACAAGCAGTAGACTATGATCTCAAACACAGAGCCAGACCACACACATACTGCAGGGATGCCACTTGAAACCACACACCCTTCAACATGTGTTAAGTCACCCCAACTACAACATTCTATGCATACGATCTACATTTTGCCACTATTATGATAAACCCTGTGCAATGGCCACCAGATCAAGGGTTTATTTTCTTATTTATTAAAACATTTATATCCTGCCTTTCCTCATGGTTCAAGGCACACAAAGAGTACTTGTAAGAGCTGTGGCCACATCTGGGATCACTCCTGAAGATGAGCTGTGGCTCAGTGGTAATGCATCTGCTTTGCATGCAGAAGACCCCAGGTTCAATCCCTGGCATCTCCAGTTTAAAAAAAGGGATCAGGAAGTATGTGATGTGCAAGACCTCCACCTGAGACCCTAGAAAGCTGCTGCTTGAGTAGACAATACTGACTTTGATGGAACAAGGGTATGCATCAGTAAGGCAGCTTCTCATACATTCAGATCTGAAGGCAATGGAGTGAGTTCAGGTGGGCTACAAAGAACGCAGTTATGGGATAGGAGAATAAACCTGACTCGGCTACAGAATCAGACAATACAATGTGAACAAGCAGGATTCAGAAAGATAAACACTTGTTTCTGTCCAGATAAATTTTAAAAGATACACTTATTAAAAATGTTATTATTGTCTGTAATTATTATAAAATTAATAAAAAATTTAAACAAAATTTTTTAACAGGGACAAAACTGATCTCACTTACCCGATTTCATACATAGTTTTACTCTTCTGGATGGCAGAAGCGAGGCTTTTTCCTCCCTCAGTGGTTATTCTGTTGGCTCCTATTCTGCACAGAAACGTATTAATTGCACATCTTTAGCCTGAAGTCAAGTCAATACTCCTTTCAAAACGATTCATTCTTTCAGTGCTATTTCAGACACTGACCACCATGCTAGAGTAGATGCCTTCATATAGATCTCACTCAGCTCAAATGTGCATGGGGCAAAAGACACACACAGATTTTACTTGGGAAAAAAAGATCCCTCTAGACACCAGCTGTGTTAAACAGCTCTCCCTGTGTCCTTCCCCCATGAATCTTCAATGTGGGTCTTGAGTGGAAGCACTAGTCTTGGACTCATTGGATTGGGTCCAGACAAAATTAACAATTTTCCTCAGTTGCCCCTTCTCACAGCAGACTGCCCACCCCCAGCCAATCTTCAGGGTCCCCTGTCCCCCAGGAGCAGCATTTTGTGGAGATCTGCAGTGAGGGGGAAGGCAGGAAAGTTCCATTCTGCTAATGAAAAATTCAGTCTGGCTCCAACACTGTGCCATCCCCCTCTGTTCTCTCCCGGGGACTTCGAGTGACCTTCATTTCAGATTCCACGCAATGGGGAATGAAAACATCTCTGACCAACAGTGCATTAACAGAAAGTTAATTTTAAGCTAGTGTCACACAATTTTCCTTTCTTCATAAATAGAGGAAGTTGGGACCCTGACTTTTGCTTATTAACAACCAACAATAACGATGATAATAAATTATTATAAATAAAGGCTCGAAAGAGAAAAGGCCACATCCGATCACACATGCTATTGATTAATAATGAATAACCAGACCTATGGGGATGGTGTCCATGGTTAATGGGTTACCAGCATGAATTCCACACAAAGCGGAATTCACAAGCTGCTCTATAAAGACAACGGTGACAGCAGACGTACACTGCCTTGGATCCTGCCCAAAATCTCTGCTGATGGAAGGAAGGCTTTCTGCCAGCAGACTTTGATTAACCCCTCTCCCCCTCTGATGCCTTCTGAAGTGCTGCTCCTGGAGGACAGATATCCCTCTGGCACAGCCCAAGAGAGGAGTCGGAGGTCTGCTGCAAGAGGGGGAATGGTCAAAAATGGCTTCTCCCTTGTGCGTGTGGCAGGACCTGACCCACTGTCAGAATCGGAGGCACGTAACATGGCAGAAACGGCAGCTAACCCTCAATGAGCTTCAGCCACTACAAGGAAAAAGATCCTTCTCCCTATTGGCCAAGTTGCTCTTGCGCCAAGATACATAGTAATGAGAGAAAATGCAGATACCTACTTAACGTATATGAGACTTGGGCATTCTTCAATGAGTCTTGCAACGTATTTGGCTCCAGTGTCAGTGATTTGGTTGTTATACAAGCTTTTGGGGGGGGAACAAATCAGTGAATACAAGTTTACATTTGCTATTCGGAACTGAAACAAACTTCATAGGCTTATTACGTATACACACTCTAATGATCTAGGTTGTTAGTTCTTTGGGGCACAGGTCTCTTTATCAGTTGTAAAAGCACCTAGTAAGTATACTCTCAGATGCTACCTGCCCAAATGAATTAAGTAGCCCTACACAATTTTTCAGTACTCAGTTTCCCCAACCAAGCTAAGGACATTCCCTCACATAACCAGTTTACATACAACCATACAACCAGTGTAAACACGTATCACTTGCTGGGTTGGGCATCAAGGGGATGTGTGTTCAGAAATGCATCTCAGGACGCAATCTGTTGGCTTTACATCACTACAGACTGGGTGCACCTTTTAATGTGTCATTTGCATATAGATCTCCACCCACATACTAATGTAACTCGCTGCACATTATCATGAGCAACTATATCTGAATCTAGGCTTGTGATGGGATGATAATGACAACATCATAAAATAAGGAGCTCTCTTTAAGACTGAAAGTGATTTAGAAAGGGGGGGGGAACCTCTTTCTTTTAAGGAAACGTCTCTAAGGGATTATTGCTGAGGTGGCATTAGTAGTAAAAAAAAGTAAAAAAACAGCCACTACAAATGAGGAACTTTTCTCACGATGGCACCGAGATCCAAGCATAAAACACATGAGCACTGTGTCACCTTTGAAGGATGCATATGGATATAAACTGTCATCTTTCCCTTCAGAATGCTTGCAAGGGGGCCCAACTGCTTCCTGGATATAGGGCTGCCAGGTCCCCCGGGAGGGTGGAGGGTTGCCTGCTCAAAGGGCCCCTAACCCACCAGCCTGGATCCAGCCAGCAGGAGGAACCCCGCCCCCGAAGTGCCCAGATCCAGCTGATGTGCCTGGCGCGATGACGTCACTTCCACTGAGCACATTGCCAGAGGGGGGGAGGGAGGATGCTCCAGGATTCGGCCTGAAAACTCTATGATATCAGAGTTTTCAAGCTGAATGCTAAGGCGTACACCAGAGGCATGCCTAGCATGATGATGCCCCTTCTGGGTTATGTCATCACAGCGCATGCACAAATGTCCCAGACTGGGACCAACCCCCCCCCCCCGGCCAAAAAAAGTAAGGGACCTGGGGCAACTCTACCTGGATGCCATTCATGTATAGTTTGAGGGTATAAGCTGTGATTTATTTATGTGAACAGTTTTTTTACCAGCACGAGGGATCACATAACAAACCACTTGGAGCAGATATCGGAGAGGTGATATCAAAAAGCTTATTAAAAATAAGTTGTTGCCCTGTTGCTGTTGCCCTGCTGAGGCTCAAGAAGAATCTTTTGGCCCTGTTTGCACATACATGTACAACATATGTACATAAATACATTTTTGTTTGTATTATACTGTTCTATTGCTCTACTTTTGAGCTGTTGTAATCTGCCTCGAGCCTCATATGAGAAAGAAGAAGAGATTGGATTTATACCCCGCCCTTCACTACCCAAGGGAGTCTCAGAGCACCTTACAATCTCCTTTCCCTTCCCCTCCCCACAACAGACACCCTGTGAGGTAGGTCAGGCTGGCTCTGACAGAAACTGCTCTTTTTCAAGGACAGCTGTGCCAGAGCTATGGCTTGCCCAAGGTCATCCAGCAGGTGCAAGTGGAGGAGTGGGGAATCAAACCTGGTTCTCCCAGATTAGAGTCCATGCACTTAACCACTGCTCCAAACTGGCTCTCCAGTTGGGATTGCAAAGAGGGATTGCAAATGAAATAAGCAAATAAAAATTCAACCTTTGGTGACTGCAACAGCAGATTACAGGAGCATGACTTTCTCAAAAGTAAGTCCCATATTATTTAATGGGGCCTACTCCCAAGGAAGTCACTTCAACCTGTGACTTTCATGTATGAATCATCAGAGATTGAATACCAGAGACAGATGTTTCAAACTGACTCAGACACACCGCTTTTCAATGGAAGCAGTTCACAGTCAGCTGGGAATCAAGTGTTTTGTAATCAAACATGAATTTCTCAATAATCCCTTGGGCTTTGGTGACATCCACCATTTGAGGGCATAAAGAAATATTAGTTTCTGGAGAACGTTGTCTCTCTTCTCATGGTACTGGGATATTTTATTTAAAACATTTGGGTTCTGCTTTCCTGCAAATCTAGGCCCTCAAACCAAGCTAATAACAACCGCAACAAAATATGATAGAAACATAAAGATAAAATATGCAATATCATATATTTCTGTTTATAATAGAATCCGAAAGATAAAAACAAGAAGCCGATCCAGTAGCAGAGGAAAGTAAAAAAAACAAACCCCTTACCAGTGGAAACTTTTTCCCCTTGACACGTAAAAATTAACAGCAGGAGAGGCTACTCTAAAATATCATAATGGGGCTTAGAAAGATCTTCCAGACCCCCAAGAACATGTCCTTCAACATGTTTTATTCACCTATTACACAACTTGAACCTAGAGGCCCTAGCTAGGGTTGCCACCCTCCGTGTGGCACCAGGAGATCTTGTGCTATTACAGTTAGCCCCAGGGGTCATTTCGAGCAGGAGCTTGGAGAAGCTCAGCTCCTGGTGCCAGCCCCGCCCCGGCAGAGGAATGCCTGCTTATGTCATGGTTGCAGCAAAATGACCCCGTCTCCTGGAAAGGTCCTTGTTCCTCCGAAAGGTCCTTGTTCCAGCCACCACTGAAGCTATCCTTCCAGAATAGTGGTATTTCTGAGGCTTGGATTAGTAACTGTCCCCTCTCTGCCATCCCTCCCTTCCTTCCTTCCTTCCTTCCTTCCTTTCTCCCACCTGCCCGCCCGCCCGCCTTCTGACATACTTCTGGTGATGTCAGGTGGTTTAGCATATGCAAATAAGTTATGTTAATGAGTTATGCTAATAAGCTCCAGCACCTCTTTTTCTACAAAATGACCCCTGGTTAGTCCCCAGATTACCACGATCAGTTCCCCTGGAGAAAATGGCTGCTTTGGAGGGTGGATTCAATGGTATTATACCCTGCTGAGATCTTTCCCCTCCCTAAACCCTGCCCTCCCCAGGCTCCACCCCCAAAATCTCCAGGTATTTTCCTGCCCAGAGCTGGCATCCCTAGCCCTAGCTACAACCATGCCAGCAGCCATCTTACAAGACCTAGTCTTGGTTTTTCCTCCCAGACGTCTCCTGCAAAAGCAAGCTCTGTATTGACTGTACAGTCAATTAATATACTTGTTACCACTTGAAACACTAAACAGAAGAGGCCCCATCTCTGGTAGCAGCCCTCCTCACCTCTACACATGGAGTATCCAAAGCAATACCTCAGCAGAAGATCTTAATATATGAGCAGGTTCATATGCGAGAAGAAGGGTCTAAAGGAAGTGTCAACCTATGGTAACACCAAAAACTTGTAAACAATTATGATTAAAAAAAAAAAAAGTCCAATGTGGGGCATCTTTTCTGTCTATATATACTAAGGGCATGTGATAGGGCAGCCACATGTAGTTATTCACATGTCGGTCCAATTCACACACAAAGCGAGAAGTGCGGGGCAGTCATGTCTATTTAACATGAAGATAACACACACAGGAGAGCTAAAGGCCTCCCCCTTTACCTGCCCTAACTCACTGAGCTCTGTTTCTTGAACCACCTTCCCCCCAGCCCTGTTTTTGTACTGAAAGTGAGTTGGGCTTGGAAGGAGTGTTCAAAGCATCACAGAACAGGTAAAGGTAAAGTGGGAGAGAGGCTACAGCTGCCCTTACCTGCATGTTCTGCTTCCCATAAAAGAAATGGCTATCCCACCAACCCTACATTTGGGTCAGACATGTAAACGCCTGGCTTCACCCTTAAACTTTAGTGTCAATTCACCTACTGAATCTTTAAGGGAAAAAGAATTGACTCATATGACTAGCTAGGGTTGCCAGGTCTCCCCTGGTCACCGGCAAAGCATGGGGGGAGTAAGGTTTTTAGAATCACAGAATCATAGAGTTGGAAGGGACCTCCAAGGTCATCTAGTCCAACCCCCTGCACAATGCAGGAAATCCACAACTACCTCCCCACCACACATACCCAGTGACCCCTACTCCATGCCCAGAAGATGGCAAAAAAACCTCCAGGATCCCTGGCCAAACTGGGCTGACAGCTCCAAGCTGGGGAACTCCTGGAGATTTGGGTACAGAGCTCAAATTGCACAGCAGTGTACAATGCCTCCAAAGCAGCCATTTTCTCCTGGGGGACTGATCTCTGTAGACTACAGATGAGCTATAATTCCGGGGGATCCTCTGGTCCCACCTGGAGGCTGGCATCCCTATAACTAACTGAACTGGCACCTTAAACAAGTAGGCTGAGTGGATTTACACAGACTTTGGTGTGGGAACCTGAGACTGATTCACCCTGCGCCCAGTACAAGTTAATTCTACGGTTGCACACTGCGTGCAGGTTGAGAGGATGCTTGCTAAAGTTATCACATTATTGCTTCAAAATAGGGCTGCCAAGTCCAACTTGGGAAATATCTGAGGACTTTGGGGGTGGAGCCAGGAGACTTTGGGGGTGGAGCCAGGAGAAAGGAAGTGACATCATTTTGTGATGTCACATCCTGTGATGTTGTTTCCACATGCTGACACATGAACTCATGAAGTTTCCTAATACTGAGCTTTTGCTGCTGCCTTGAGCTTTATAGGCTTGCAAGCAGCATTACCCAGACTGTGACTTTTATGCCACTGTTTTTTGTCGCTGAACAAGAGTCAGTGTTATGCAGCAGTCAGTTTGTTTGGCTGGGATCTGGGAGAGCCTGGCTCAAAACCCTGCAGTGCCATGGAATCATTTTATTTAATACTGAATCAGGCCATTGGTCCATCAAGGTCAGTATTGACTACTCAGACTGGTAGTGGCTCTCCAGGGTCTCAGGCTGAGATCTTTAATGTCACCTATGACCTGATCCTTTTTTAGCTGAAGAGGCTGATACCTCCTGCATGTCAAGCAGATGCTCTATCACTGAGCAATGGCCCTACTGAATCCTTCCTCATCTCGGCAGAATATGAAGCACTAAGTGCTGCACAAGTGCTAAATATGATTTTCATATCATAAGAACAGGAGCTAAGCCACAGTGGATCAGGCCAACAGCCCGTCCAGGACAACATTCTGTGTCACACAGTGGCCAAAAATACCAGGTGCCCTCAGGAGGTCCAGCAGCAGGGCCAGAACTCCAGAAGCCCTCCCACTGTTGCCCCCCAAGCACCAAGAATGCAGAGCATCACTGCCCCAGACAAAGGGCTCCATTTAGACCTTGTGGCTATAATAGCCACTGATAGACCTCTGCTGGATGGGGACAGAGAGAGAGAGACAGACAGACAGACAGACAGAAAAAAGAAAGAAAGGGGGAGAGAGAGAGAAGGAAAAGAGCAGGCAGACCCCAGCAGCTTACTCCAAGCAGCTTACTCCAGCAGCAGGCCACATGCAAAAGCAGGCCCTTCAGCAGAAAGAGCCTCTCTGGGCGGGACTCTCTTGCTCTTTCTTAAAGGGGAAATGTCTGTTGAGGCTTTTTACTGCAGGGCAGGCTCTCTGCAGACATTTCCCTTTTAAGAGGCCAGGGCAAGCTCCGACATTTCCCTGCTGGCAGCCATTGCCTCCCCCGGTGGCCAATTCTGAAAAGGCAGGGGAAAGCTTTAAAAATCGGTACTTCCCCCGCCCTACCCGGGGACTTGGCAGCCCTACTTCAAAATACTTCTCTCAGCTCTATTCACAACCTTCCTGGCAGTCAACAGAATTAGTTCTTAATTCGAAGGCTATCTGTGCATCATTCATACGTACCCCAAATAAGACACAATTTTGTACTTTGACAGCTCATCGTAAAGCACTCTTATTCCTTGATCTGTGATCTGGTTAACGCTTACCCTACATTAAAACAGAGAAATGGGGGGAGAAAATAACAGTTGGCTCAGTGGTATGCGTTGAAGAGACACACAAAATCATGTAACAACCACACACATTTTCTTTACAACACCGTAATTCCAAGTTTGGAAGACACCGTACAGAGACAGTTTTCTTTGTATAAAGTACACAAAAATGTAATTTGGGCATTGCGTAAAACTATATATAATTCATAAAGTTAAAAATCTATAAGCAGGCTGACACCTTCATTGTTCCAAAGATTATCCTGAATGCACCCCAGAAAAAGAATTCCATGCTGGCCTTGTCTTAGGTATTTGCTGAATAAGCAGTGCAACATGTATTCTGAGATTCTGGGCAGCTATCACACAAGTGAAAAGTCTGTTAATGAGTTCAGAATTGAGTGGCATCCTGAGAACATTAAACTTTTGATTAACAGAAAGCAAGTTCCTAAAAGTTTTTAAGACTTTGGGGGGGGGGCCTTAAGTGTATGAAGCTTCCAAAGACTGGGTATCAGTAGCGCTACCAGGGATCAGAGCATGCGGCTTTATTAATTAATTAATTAAATTAGGTTTATTAGGCCATCCTTCCCTGCAAGCAGGGCTCAGGGCAGCTTACAAAAGAACAATGAATAATGTAGTGAGCTGCATAGCTTCTCTCCTTTCTCTGCGATAAGTTAAGCAGGGCTATTTTTGGGCAGGAACACACAGGAACGGAGTTCCGGCTGGCTTCCAAGTTGGCCACGCCTACAGCCTCCCCTCCCTACCGGGTTCCGCAGGTGCCTCACAAGCCATGGGGCGCCTGGGGAAGCCAAGCTGATCCAGGGAGGGAAGGCAGTTTAAACTGTCTCCCCTCCTTGGGTTCCCAAGGCTCCCTGCAGCTGTGAGGCGCCTGGGGAAGCTGATCCAGAAACTGCCTTCCTTACCTTGGGTTCCCCATGCGCCCCGCAAGCCATGGGGCATCTGCGGAAGCCAATCCTGGGAGGGAGCTGTGCTGCCAGGGGTGTGACCTAATATGCTAATGAGTTCCTGCTGTTGGGGGTGGCCTATTATGCTAATGAGTTCCTGCTGGGCTTTTTCAACAAAAAGAGCCCTGAAGTTAAGAATAAATGATGTGAAAAAAGGAAATCAGCATTCACTGAATCCAGCTTTTCCTAGCACTGATTGTCTTGGTCTAGAATCGTTTTAAGCTTTTCCTAGCACGCATTATCTTGGTCTAGAATTGTCTGGAAGCTTAATACTGACACTGTGCAGGGACTATCTGCAAAGTGCTAGCCCGATCTCGTCAGCTCTCAGAAGTCTAAGCAAGGTCGGCCCTGGTTAGTATTTGGATGGGAGACCTCCAAGGACGGAGACACAGAGGCAGGCAATGGCAAACCACTTCTGAACGTCTCTTGACATGAAAACCCTATGGGCTCGCCATAACTCACATGTCACTTGATGGCACTTCCGCCACCACCACCATCTGAGAAGTATGTACCTAGCCCAAGAGCTCACCTGAGCACTGCCAGCCTGCTGAAGCAAGGCAGAAGTTGCTTTATTCCATAATCATTGATATTGTTGTTGTCCAGGTCAAGAGCCAGGCGCTTCTGGAAATGATGCATGACAAAGGAAATGGCGCTGCAGTCGGCAGAATAGGCATTGCAGTAGGTCAGCTTGATATAGTTTGCACGCATGCCCTTGGCAACCACCCTCCCCACTTTCTCGCTCTGTGTCTCATAGATGCACCTCAGCATCCAAACAAAATTGGGCATCACTTGAACCTGCTTGTATTGCTTTAGTCTTGCTCGGGTGAGGCTCCTTAGGTGGGATTTCATGCTCTCAAAGAAATAGGCAAGGAGCACCTTCCTCTTCTTCTTAATCAATGCCGGTGAAACCAAATGCCTCAAGAGCTTCTGCCGGGCCTTGGAAAGCAAGCCACAAAGGAAGAGGTTGGTAAAATGAAAGTGCTCGTTATTCCGAAAAGGATCTGCTCCTGTTGGATGGTAATTATTCAACCAGCGGATTGGAAAGCAAGTTCGCAGGGCAGTGTCTGGTGTGGAGCATTCGGCAAAAAACTTCAGCAGCTCCTTCCCACCCACTTTCTCGTCAGTGACTAGGAACAAAGCTGTGAAAAAGGACTGCAAAGTCACGTGCAAGAATTCATAGGAAGACTGATCTCCACAGTCTCCATAGGTAGGAACGGCCCTGAGGAACCCTAAGTGTAAATCCTGCTCACAGAGGCTGGTGGTAATCTCGTCTTGGTCAAAGACAAAGAGAGACTTCTCCATCCCCGTGTGCGCTACTTTACTCAGTGCAAACAAAGTTTCTTTTTTGGACCTAAATGTCTCCACTTGGCTTCTGTTATTCTTCTTCAGCAAGTTGGTCTTCTGAGTTCGGTTCAAGTGGACTTCAGTCATGAGCAAGAAAATATCTGTTAAGGTAACGCTGCAGTCGGGGAGCTCATGGCTGTCAAACGCAGAGTAGAAATGATCATAACATTTGAAGATAATCCAGCAAAACAAAGGCACTGTACATAAACTGCTCATATTCGGGTTGGCTTCCAGCTGGTTCAGAACCAAAGTCCGACACCCTTCATCTTTGAAGAACGTTTTGGTATACTCTTTCAGGTTACTGCTGGAAAACCCTCGGAGATAAACCTTCTTCCTAACTATATTTTTATGGATTTCTGTACCAGTCCTTGCTGTCAGGATTTTCTTAGATCCTTTCAGAAGTTTTCCACTAAGGAGACCCACCAGCAGAACAAGAGCGTGGATAGATTCATTGGGTGAGCAATTCTCAGGCACACTGCTGAGATCAAAGTCAGAATTAATCTCATCAAAGCCATCAAATGTAAACAGGACTGTGTGAGGGAACTTTAGAATGAAGTAAAAAACCTCCTCGGGGTCCTGGTCTGGGAAACAATTGTACTTGAAGAGGAGGTCTTTTAAACATATAGATTCATCCTGTTTAAAACAGCTAAACATCCGGCATCGGAAGCGGAAAAAAAATTTGGCTCCTACATTGAATTCACCCTTAGCCCACATGTTCTGCATCTTTTGCAGCAACATTGATTTTCCAATTCCTGCATCACCAAAGATGTAGACTGTTTCACCATCTCCATTAATTAAGCCAACGCTATCATCAAGTAGGTCTTCCAAGCCATTCACACTACCAAGTTTTTCATTGTTGTGATTGATGAACTCCATAATGTTGGCAGAATATGTTTCTTCAAGCAACATGTCCTCCTCCTGGGCATACGAAGAGATGAACTTCGTGTCTCGTCCCAATTCATCTCTAAGTTTCTGATGATACCTGCTAACTAAAGACAAAATTGAGCATTATTAAAAGAGATCCTGCAGCAGCAGAACCCGCATGAGAAATACTAAGAGCTATTTTGGACATTTAAAAAGCCCTGCAAAATTAATGGTTGGGATCTAAAGACTAATTGTACAGGGCCTGGGGTTATTTTGGCCTTGTTTGTGGAAAAATAACCACACTTTCATTTGACCCCCAAAGGTCAACAGATTCAGTGCCAGGTGGTCTTCTGTGAGGAGGAAGTTTCTCTGCACAATGACAGAAAAGGTTTTTTTCCTGGAAACTCCTTGCTTCAGAAAGTGGAAACATGCCTAGCAGGCCCTCCAGACTTGATCTTAACTGTCAGATAGGTTCATAAAGGGGAAGGTACACCTTGAAACACCATGGACGCAGAACATTTGGTGCTTTATAAATAACTACCAGCCCTGACCTGGATAGCCCCAGGCTAGCCTGATCACATCAGCTCTTGGAAACAAAGCAGGGGCTGTGGCTCAGTGGTAGAATGTCTGCTTGGCATGCAGAAGGTCCCAAGTTCAATCCCCAGCATCTGCAGTTAAAGAAGAACAGGCAGTAGTTGATGTGAAGGACCTCTGCTGAGACCCTAATGAGCTACTGCCAGTCTCAGCAGACAATAGTGACTTTGATGGACTGATTCAGTATAAGGCAGCTTCATGTATTCATGGCTAGTATTTGGATGGGAGATCTACAAGGAATACCAGGGTCGTGACACAGAGGCAGACCACAGCAAACCACCTCTGAACATCTCTTGCTTTGGAAAACCATACAGAGTCGCCATAAGTCAGCTGTGACTTAACAGCACTTTCCACCACCAAATAACAACCAACTGTGCCTGAAAGCAAATAAACACCCAGTATAGTTTTTCAAAATCCCTACAACCTGCCCAGCAAACAGTCTCTCTGCTACACTTCAAACAGTCTTCAAGGGCAGCTCCATATGGAGCTTTTTGCAGTAGCCTAACCTGGATGGCCCTGGGACCCACCATATGTCACCAGAGAAGTAACAACTATAGAAAAAGTATACTTCTGAAGAAAGGACTGCCGCTGATGCAGCAACCACAACAGGTTAAAAGTGCTAAATGCCACAGAAGAGCCCTGTGATACTGATTGATTACCATTAATATCCATTCCTTTTGAAGAATGTTTCACTAACACCAAGGCAATAACGGATCATAGTTGCCTCTAATAGCAATTTCACAGTCTAGTGCTTAATTATGAAGGCTGGTGGTGAGCTTGTCTTGGCCTATGAGGCTACCCACAGACAAGATCAGGGTCTCTACATCCTCAGTAGACTCCCTGAGTATTCACAGATATATTCCACTATAAATTTAAAAGGGAGGGAGATGAAAACACATACATACACACATACACTCCCAAAAGACTGATGAAGACTGAGAGTGCTCACTCCCCTTAAAATGTTAAGAACAGATGAGAGTCAATTAAAGGTGATGGGGGAGAGAACAGAGGCAACCTGAGACACTGGACTTCTACAATATTTTATAGTATCCTGAAGGGGGAATATTCTAATAAACTATCTGTTTCCCCCACCCACCTGAATTCTTCATAGATTCTCCAGGTTGTTCCTATATCTAACAGGAAAGTAAATGTTTCTTACCCCACGCAACAGCAGCAAAACCAGGCCACCCACAGACAATGAAGGGTTTTCTATACAGTCAGGGAGACTTTACAGAAAAATATTACTTAGAATAGAAAGTCAGGACCTAACTACATGTTACACTGTCCTGACTTCCTCCTCAGGTCTGCCATGAATAGGGATGGGCACAAACCAAGAAAATGCGGCTCAGTTCGGTTAATGGTTTGTGGCGTGCCCGGTCGCAGACCCCAAACCATCATGAACTTTTAGCCACCATATGAACCACTTTGGTTTGTGAGGTTCATGATGCAGTAGAACAGTTCCCCAGTGTCCTAGAGACACCAAACTCACAGGGGATCTCCACTGACTCTCCTCTACCTGCCTTCCAAGTCTGGTGTAGAATGGATTTACAGGGTCCGAGTTACAGCCCCCAAGAGAAGGTGCCCCCAGGAAAGTGCTTTCTGGGGAAATCACAAGCACAAGTTCAGGAGTGTATAGAACAGACCCCATGCAAGCTAGAGACATCAAACACGCAGTGGACCTCCCCCTGATGCTCCTCTTCATGCCCTCTAAGTTATGTGCAGATTGGACTTAAGGGGTTCAAGCTATGTCCTCCCAAAGAAGCCGCCCCCAGGAAAGTGCTTTTGGGGGAAGTGTCAGGTGCAGGTTCAAACATGCTACACACATCAAACACCTATTGGTGTTTCCAAGGCTGCAGAATTCCACCCCCCCCCCAATTGCTTTGAAGTTTGGTAAACATTTTGTTTGAGCCAAAACAGTCTTTCTGGAAATGTATCAGTTCATGAACCAGTACAAGCTGCCACGAAAAGCAGTTTGTGGAAAGTTCGTGCCAGTGGTGGACCTGCCATGAACCAGTTTGCGAACCACAAACTGACCAAAATTCATCATTAACTTCAGCTGGTGAGCTAGTTTATGCCCATCCCTAGCCAGGAAGACTTTCAACTAGATGTGTCTTGCAAGTTTTATGCTTGGAACTGAATTGCCAGTTGTGTAGGAACATAATTCATATTGGGAACAGAGTGCATGTGAACAGGAAATACTCCTGGGGAACCGCAGTTTGCTTCACTGGGAAACAAATTTGCCTATGTATTGTAATCAGTGGGTCCCAAGGCTATTTCAGGCCAGAAAATCTGGATATAGGGGAAATTTTAAAATCTCCCCTGTCCTCTCCAGCATCTGAGTTCACGGGTGTGTGCTAGACCAAACATTTGCCCACGTGTGGCAGACAAGCTCCCCCCTTCAATCATCCAGACTTGAGTACCACAGCACCCAGGACGGGGAGGCCCAGGGCTGGAAACCCTACTGAGTGCCTATCAGAACGGGAGCAAAACACAGACAGCTGCAGATCAGATAGAAGTTTCTGCACACTAGGGGATGGGGGACTCCAGAAAAATGCAGGGAAAAATTGCTTCGTAAATTAAAAAGAAGTCCTATCCCGCCCCAAATGGCCTGATGGGAAGTGACTACGCGCATTCCTCTTGGAATGTTAAAAGTAGTTAAGGATCAGTTAAAGGAACAAATGAAAGAAAGCGGAAGGGGAAATTGGCCTGTTCAAGCCTCTTAACTTACAACACTCTGGAGGAGGAGGTTATGGCTGGGGAAGGTTTTCTCCATCATTTCCTCTCTGCACTTTATGAGTCCCTGTGGGCTCACGGCAGGTTGTTATCTCATTTTGGACCAACACTTTGAAGAGGGAACAAACTCTTGAAGTAGGACTTCCTACCTGGGTCAGTATTTTCCACCGGTTTCTTACTAATGACTTCTGTAGGACGAAACCCAATCTCTTCCAACCATGGATGAAGATCATAATAAGCATCAGCAACTTGCTGCAGGACATAGATGCAATACTCCGAGACTTCCTCTCCTTTGCTCTGGGCCAAATCCAAAATTTTGCGGACCTATTTAAAGACCACACAGGTAGGCACTGAGGCTGCTGTATATATTAAGTCTGTATACATTAAGTCTCTGAAATACTCTCAGGCTTTGTACAGCTGATTGTTGAAGCAGAACAACACGGCCAGTCTTCCACTGAATGCTACCACTGCAGTAGCGCTATCTCAGTACCAATAACTAGTTAGTTAACTATACAAATGTAAAAGAGCCGCCGGGGTGGGGGGGGCCCTCTTTGCTTTATTTTTCAGTTTTCTAATTCCGAATTGCAGCTGCTTCCCCTAGTTCTACAAACATCAACCAATGAAGTGATGGGAGTGATGAGAAAACAGATAGAAAACAGCTCCTGATCTAGTCCATTTCACTCCTAAGGACATACTTTACAAAACGTTGGATAAACTAATTTACTGGGGCTGAAACTGAACAAGATTTGATCAACAAAAAGCAGCCTCTTTGGGTCCCATTGGGGAGAAAGTTGGGCTGTGAATGAATGAATGAATGAATGAATGAATAGCCTGCCTTGTGGGTTTCTCTAGCAGTTAGCTAACCAAGGTAATTATTCAGTGGGATGAGACTATCTCTGACTGGCTTGCCCCTCTCTAATCAGAACATAATTTGTGAACAAAACAAGCCCCAAAGGCTGCTTCATATGTTATGACTTCAATAGATATACTGTACAGATCTTCATTTTGTACCCACTGAAGCTCCAATCCAGCACACGATTGTAGCTACATTATAAACCCCATGATTTAAGGACTGCAGCACAAAACTGCAGCATCTGAACATCCAGCAATGTTTCTTTCACCTCACAGTTTGGTGTAGTGGTTAAGTGCACGGACTCTAATCTGGGAGAACCGGGTTTGATTCCCCACTCCTCCACTTGCACCTGGCTGGATGACCTTGGGCAAGCCATAGCTCTGTACCAGCTGTTCCCTCAAGGACAGCTTGGGAAAGAGCTCTCTCAGCCCCACCTACCTCACAGGGTGTCTGTTGTGGGGAGGGGAAGGGAAAAGGAGTTTGTAAGCCGCTCTGAGACTCCCTTGGGGAGTGGAGGGCGGGGTATAAATCCAATCTCTTCTTCTTCTCTAAGTGTATAACAAGGATCATTTGCAACTCTATTATCCAACGTGGACAAGTCAGTCCAGTCGTGAATGATTGCTATCGTGCAATGGGAACACAATATCCAATGACGTGTGGATGCAGGCATGGTTCTGAACAAAATGCTTGACCTCAGCCCATGCAGTTTTACAGGTATCCAACTTGAATCTAACAATGTGTGCCACAGCCCTTAAGGTGGCTTGACAATACCTGCCTACAGTATACAGCAGCGTGCAAAGTAGTAAACGTTAACATGTCAGCTAAAAATCCACACTTTCTGCAACGCCCATGGAAAAATGGACTGTTCTCTTTCAAGCTCTCGGATTTGCTGCCAAACAATATAAATACATTTCCAAAGAACGATAAGAGTCACTGGAAAGCAGGGGAATCTGCACGGTGAGGAATTCCTGAACATGTAAACATCTTGCCTGAGCACAGAGAGGAGTACGGACACTCCAAATGCTGAATAACTGGTTCATCAAGCAAATCAGTTAGACAGTTGGGAAGCAGTAATTATTAACTGGAGAAACAGCCCGAGAAGCACCCATTTCAGTCTCTGAAAGAATTAACTCTCAAGGCAGGAAATCGAAGAATCTGCACCTTTTGAAAAAACAGAAAGCGTCTACTGTTCCAGGCAGCCAGGATGTGCATGGAGATACTGACAAGCGAAGGAAATAATTTTTACCTTGAAATGGTGCAATGAACACTCATTCTCTCTGCCTCTTCACATAAATACAAACTGAGAAACAACAAGTTTGCTACCAGTGGTATCCACATGAGCAGAGACAACATGCAGCCAAAATTTATGCGGCATTATTCAAGTGGCCAGTGCCTCCTCACACAGGATCGGATCCATACAAACATTTCTCCATGCACAAGGATTTCCACTCTGAGACGGAGAGGAGGAGGAGGAGATTGGATTTATACCCCGCCCTTCACTACCCGAAGGAGTCTCAGAGCGGCTTACAATCTCCTTTCCCTTCTCCTCCCCACAATAGACACCCTGGGAGGTAGGTGGGGCTGAGAGAGCTCTTTTGAGAACTGCTTGTGAGAGAACAGCTCTGAAATAATTTGTAACTGATCCAGGGTCACACCAGCAGCTGCTTGTACAGAAGTGGGGAATCAAACCCCATTCTCCCAGATTAGAGTTTGTGCTCCTAACCACTACACCAAACCTCAGCCTCCCCTGCTGAAGCTACTATCTCCACGTAGCCCAGGCTAAGAAGAGCCAGAGACCAATGGAACCAGCTGGAAATCTCTGCACAAGGATAAACAGTGTGTTCTGTTTTAATCTAAGCTGTTTTCAAAATGTTTTGTTTTATATTTATATTTAATATGTACTGAATTTTTTGATATGTTCCAGATATTGCGTTTGTGATCCACCCTGAGCCCATTTAAGGGGAGGGTGGAATATAAACTTAAATAAATAAATAAATTTCCCCACCTCCTCCCTCCCACGGTAGCCTGAAATTCCCCTCCGAATCTTGTTCCTGTGGGTCCCTAGCCTCCAAGATCAGGATATGGCGGGGTTCAGACTTCTGTGGGAAGGTGAGGAAGGAAAATCACTTTCGGTGAGCAGAAATCCTTGTGTCTGCCGAAACGACTAGTCTATATGTAAATTCCCACATTCCTCAGAGAACCTGCTTTCCTGTGTAGTCATGTAAGAATATTCCAGAGTTCTCTTCTGATCTGTGTTCCAAAGATGGGTCTTTCTTCCAAGGTGGGCTGAAGCACCCTGAGAAAGACTGGAACACATATATTCACATGGACAATTTAGGTGCAGAGTTATTTCTTTTTAAAGAAGGAGTCTCTTCTTGCCTCCTGATTTTAATGGCATTTTCTGATCATGCATGCTCTTACAAACCAGCAGCAGAAATTGGAACAGGTATGCTCTGAGCCATTCAACAGAGGCAGCAGCAGTAGCAACTGATCGATGGGAACAGGCAGCTCTCATTAGACTAGCAGCCACACTTTGAATGAACATGCTCTGGGTGTAAAACGGAAAATAAAGAACTAATACCTTGTCTGCTTGTGTAGGATACTGGGCAGCAATCTCTGCATCCTCATTGGAGAAGTATTCAGTCTTAATCAAGTTGTCAATCAAACACTGGGTGTTGCGGATTCTGCTGACCAGCAGCTCTCTGTGCACTTTCAGCAAGGAGACGAAGGAGGGTGGGTCGGAGCCCGGAGATGCTTGGGACAGACTCGCCACGTCACCAATCAGCCGACCTTCCATGGCAATGACAGCAAGACGCCGTTTGTTCCACATTCATCTTTGGAAAGTTGTGGAAGTGTGGCATAAAGTCAAGAGGGGTGCTGATTTTGAGCACAGTGCCTGAGTGTCCTCCACCTCGCCGGGCCTGCAAACAGCATACAACATCCGTTCAATACAGCCAGAAGGAGAAGGAAGACACACTCAAGCCTCTCAAGTCCATTGTCACTTGCACGTACATCTGCAGATATTTAGATAAGCAATTAACTCGGGTAGGCCCCGTGGAAAAGGTATGTCTGCTATGCTTTCAGAAACATAGCTCTCTGAATCAGGCCTTCATTTTACCACACGCAATATGTTCAGAGTCTGATGATTGTCATTTGTGTAATAACCTGGAGATAAAACCAAAGTAGCTGCATCCTTAGACTGTAGTGACAAAAATAGGAGGCAGAATTAAAACAAGGCTTAGCTGGCAACAGAATTTGCGGGGGGGGGGGGGGGGGGCAATGGACTGTGTCCCTGAACCCCACTGGAATCAATTCTGTGGAATCGTCATGGACCAGCCAAGACCAGGAGAGCAAAGAGATGCTGAAGGCTCCTCTGAGGAAGAGGCAGCTGGCAGACCTGACCCCAAACCATAGCCAGTGGCAGAGGCGCTGGAGGAAGAGGAGGCAGTCTCTGAGGGGCCAGATCTAGATCCTCAGCCAGGAACCAGCACACTGGCCCCTCAGCTCCCCAGCCCTGAGTTGGCAACAGAGAGTCAGCTGCCGGTCAGTTCACCCCACCCCCGGTCACCAGAGCCTCAGGAACACCGTAGGAGGAAGGTGAGGAGAGACCTTCAAGACAGAAGGCCCAGCGCCCGCCTGGCAGCACCAGCGCCGACAGTGAGGATGAGTGCTTGCAGGAGCAGGGCTGAGGCAGGTGCATGGCTCAGAACAGGCTGCTGAGCAGAGCGGTGCTTAAAAGCAGCACAGGAGGGAGTGGCTATGCGGAAGTAATTAGCTGCTGACTTTGCTGCCTGTGCTCTGGATGAACTTCTTTATCTCTAGCCTGTACCTCTGTATCCTTGTTCTTGGATTTTCCTTTGGGCTTGAAGCGGTGAGTGTGGCCCAGCCTGAAATGTGTTTTGATGCCTGGCCCTGGGATTGCTTTACAAACTCTGATGCCTAGAAACTGCCTCTGGGTGCCTGCTGGGTGCCAGCAATCAGGACAGGGATCAGTGCAGTTTCCCTTGCAGCTTTTAGGGCACGTCTGGCAAACTGCATGTAACACCCCCCCCCTTTTTTTTTTGCTGAATTACTCACAACACTCCTTCTGCAAGTGAGGAGGGACAATGAAGCCACTGGCACACACGTATAAAAAATAGCTAAACAGTTGTGCAGCAAACAGTCTCTGTTTTAAATTTTAAAGCCTGAAAGATGGCAATCACTGCGCTTCCTAAGAAATCACTCGTGATTGAGAGACAAAAGCCATGGAATAATTTTTATCAAGACCAACTAAAATAACAGCACCTAGTGTGCAAGCTGTCACGTTCTCCAGAGCTCTTCGTGAACTTAGATGGCATTTCAGGCTATGATCATTCTAAGTTCCTTTGTTTGAGATGCTGATAATTTCAGTGGCTGCAGGTTGTAAACTCGGCCTTCTGAGAAGAAGCAGCAAAACATAAAAGCCACCCAACTGAAAACATAAAGAATTTCCTTTGCTCATTCCCCCCTCCTACCAGCCGCCCCCCAGTTTAGTTTCTGAACTGGAATATGGTTCACATTGAGAAGCAAAACTTAACAAAAACAAACTTCAATATGAGAAGAAATTCAGAAATACAAAAGCAGGAAGCACCATCCCAGTACCCTTGCTTTTTTACCTTTAAGGAAGCTGAAAGGGAGCTGGAAGCTGAAAGGGAAACACAAGAGGGCCAAATCCCGAGAGGATGCTTGGAGGCCAATTACAGGAAATTACAGGCCAGTCAGTGTAATGTCTGTCCCAAGCAAATTAGTAGAAACTGTAATCAAATATAGAATTGTTGGGCACATAGAGGGACAAAGCTGGCTGAGAGAAGATCAACATGGCTTCTGCAAAGGGAAGTCCTGCCTCACCAACTTTTTGGAGTTCTTCGAGAAAGTGAAGAAGCATGTAGACAATGGTGACCCATTAGACATTATGAACCTGGACTTTCAACAGATGGGGACATTTATACATAATTGTTGGACATGTAAAACAATATCTTCTGGGAAAAATCAGGATAGAAATTGCTCAAATAACAGTTATTAAAATTTTGGCAATTCCAGAACTGATTTTGCTTAATTTAACTTGAAAACTTGAAAATCCCTAAAATTAGAAAAGATCTAAGAATGACAATGATCACGGCAGCAAAAAATATCATAGCTACAAAGTGGAAAGATAAAAATCCCCCTACAGTTCATCAGTGGTATATAAAGCTATGGGACTATTTTATTATGGATAACAGTTGATATACAAAAATCGGATTCTCAGCCATACAACATATATATTAAAGAAATGAGCTCCTTTTGTAAAATGGAAATTAAAAATAAAAATGTATATAGATAAATCAATATTAGTTAACTATTCTATGTTAATAGCAATAGATGAGTAATACTAATAGATAAACAATACAGTCCCAAACAGAATATAATCCATTTTACTAATAAGCATCAACAATTTGTAAAACAGCCTGTGGCATCACAGTTGCTCAACTGGTAGGGTTGCAAGATTGTCAGTTTCTGGGGGTGGAGACTGAGGAGAGTGGGTTTGGGGAGGGGAGGAACTTCAATGGGGTATAAAGCCATAGACTCCACCTTCCAAAACAGCCATTTTCTCCAGGTGAACTGATTTCTGTTGCCTGGAGATCAGCTGTAATAGTGTGAGGTCTCCAGCCACCACCTGGAGGTTGGTAACCCTGGAATGTCAAATGATCATCAGCCAATCGGTTCCCCTGGAGAAAAGTGTTGCTTTGGAGGGTGAGCTTTATGGCATCACAACTTGCTGAGGTCTCTCCCCAGGCTTCCCTCCACCCAGATCTCCAGGAATTTCCCATCCTGGAGTTGGCAACACTGTACCGAGTAGACAAAAAGTTTCACAGCACCACCAGCCTTGTGAGAAACCTCCCTCATCCGTGATTCAACTCCCCCTAGTTGCTTCAGCTTCTGCTTGCTTGAGATAACATCATCTCTGCTGCTCTCTTTCTGTTGGTCAGTGTGGAGGGGAGGAAAGAAAGTCTGGTTTCGCTTTCAGCTGGAAAGGTGTGCCTTCAGGCACTGGACAGAAGGACCACAGCAGCCAATCAAAAGACTGAATCAAAAGTTCTGCAAAATAACAGGGGCCCGGGCAGCAATCGTACCATCTCACCAGCACCGTGCAATCAATGTCCCTGACACACTCCTGACCGCCTTGCACACATCACACACTATGCTCAATGGAAAACCAGGGGATTTCAAAATTCAGCTTTGAGGGTTAAAAAAAAGTCAGGAAACTGCCAGGTTTTCTCCCCTCTCCGGGATCATGCGTTTTCTGGAACAACGTCTGAAGGTCACCCAACAAATCAGTTCTGTTTCACACATTCCTTCTGCTAAAGCAGTGGGGTCTAGGAAGACACCAGGATGACTCAGTCTAGGCAAGCACAAAAGATCCTCTGGGGCTAGAGACAAGAGTTTGCAGCCACCATATCCAAGATCACTGACAAACCTGTAGATTAACTTTGTCACAATATATGTAAGCAGCAATGTGGCACCATAAAGTTCATATAACTGCCACTGAAGCATAAGCCTGGTGCATACATTTAATACTCCTTGAACTATACTTCTACAGTGATTACATCAGATCGACAACAAATACCAATGAAACCTTTACCCCTATGCAAACTGCTTCCAAATTTTATATTTTCCTAATAATTCTATAGATTTACAAGGTTAAAAAGATACTTCTATAAAAGTATAAGTATAAAAAAGTATAAAAGTAAAAAGATAATTCTATAGATTTACAAGGTTAAAAAGATACGCCTGTAGACTCAAAAGCAGCAGCCAGTTTATTAAAATTTGTATTTTTACTACACCTAACATTCTTCTTCACTGGGTGCTGATTTTCACCTTGCTCTCTTCCAACCAGCCTCTGACAAGGACAGATCATTCTGCTACATTTCAGTATCAGGGCTGAGTGACTCATTCAGTCAGCCCAGATAAAGAGACGCAGCAGGGCCCAGAAGAGGCTCCCCGTGGCATCTCTGCATGAGTCACTGTTTCAGGATACACACCCAGTTCTCAGTGACATGTAAAAAAACACAGGAAGTGGGCTCTTCTGCAAAAAATCATCCTTTCTTTTTTATACTCTGAAAGTTGATGTTTTTGAAGGAAGTGTTTCTTCCAGGAAAACAAAACAGCTGTTGGAAGTCTGAGAAACTCCAATGTGTAAGTTGAGCATGTATACATTTAACAGTGCAACTAAGGTGGTCTTGGTGGTACCAGTGGTGGTACCAGTGAAGGCTGGTAATTGACAATTGGTCTTGGTGGTACCAGTGAAGGCTGGTAATTGACATTTAGGAATTTAAATGGTGCAGACTCTTTCAGCCAAATAACGTAAAATGTAATCGCTCTATGTGGGGCTGCCTTTGAAAATGGTTCAGATAACTGGTCCAAAATGTAGTGTCCAGGCTACTGTCAGGGGTTGGTTTACTTTACAGGGATCATTATCATCCCTGTGCTGAAAGATCTGCACTGGTTACCCATCTGTTTCCAGGCACAATTCAAAGTGCTGGTTCTTACCTTTAAAGCCCTAAATGGCTTGGGGCCAAGTCACCTGAAGGACTGTCTCCTCCCATACTATCCAGCTTGCCAGTTAAGAACTGCCTCTCAAGCCCTGCTCTTTGTGAAGCCCTGCCTTCAGAGGTGAGGAGTGTTACAACCAGCAACAGGGCATTCCCTTGGTGGCCCCTTGACTTTGGAATCCCCCCCCCACCGACGTTTGCCTGGCACCTACTTTACTTTCTTTAGGCACCAACCTAAAACACATCTTTTAACTCAGGCTGTTAATTAGGGTTCTACCTTCTCAGCTTTTTAATGGTCTGCTGCTGTTTTATGGATAAGTTTTATGCTGCTTATGTTTTTATGCTTGTTTTTAATGGCTTTTTATTTTATTTTATTTTTTAAAATAATTTCTATTAATTTTTCAGTTATTTTAACAATTATAAACATACACAACTGTGATAAACATGTGTAGATAAAATGACTGTAACGACTTCAACTACAACAACAACAACAACAACAAAACGAAGTGGAGTTTACATGGTATTAATTACTTCATAGTATAACTGTGGTACAGGAAAGTTAGTAATAATATCATTGTTAAAAGCCAACTCCAAGAAAGGGAACCATTTTGTACAAAAATTGGAGTGTTTAAAAGGATCTTTTCTATATGAAATTTTATCAGAGATTTTTAAATGGCTTTTTAAACACTGTGGGTTTTCATTGTAAGCTGCCTTGAGGAGGACTCTGAAGAAGCAGCATAGAAATATTCTAAATAAATAAACCACAGGACATGACCAAAACTCCCACATTTTCGCAATCTGTGCAGAGCAGACACCTCCAGCTTCGTTACGATTTTCCATTTTACCCATACAGCTTGGGTAGGTATACTGGTTGCTGCTGACTCACAGAGGACGTGTCCAAAATATTGCACAATTCACATCACCACATGCAATGGGGTGATGCTAATTTAAGGTGGGGTCAATGGAGCTGTAGGAAGAGAAATATTCTTACAGGACTGAGAGATGTAACTTAATTTTCACACCTATCTAATGCCCGCTTAAAACATCAGGGAGGAAATGTTAACCAATCAGGGAGAAAAGAACAGGAAAGAAGTCCAAGAAGTCTAAAGCACATATTAAAATTCTGTTTTAATCTAGGGAGATTAGTTCCTATAAAACAAAAGAGAACAAAAGCCAGAATAAAACATCTGGAAATTAAGGAAGCGCGTTGTTGATTTCAGCATTCTGGAGGCAAGGGTGGAAAAAAGAAAAGAATGGATTCAAAACATTGACCATCACATAATTGAATAAACATAACAACACAAGTCCTGATATTCCTGGCCGATTACAGCTTTAAATTATTGCACAGAGCTACATTCAAGGAGCAAATAAATGTTGGTTAAGCGTATATTTTAATGTACATCAGTCAGCAGACATCTGAGAAACAGGGGTGCCGAATCTGAGCATGCATACATTAAATAGCACACTGGTGTGGTCAGATGGACAAACACAGACTTATATCTTTCTCAATCCATTGAAGTCAATGGGCTTAGAAGGGTGTAACTCAGTTTAAGATAGAACTGAAAAAGTGGGCCTTGGTTCCCTTTTCTTTCCAGCTGAGCAACTGTTGACCCCATCTAAGCCATCTCGGGATATCTGTTAAAGTGGCTCATATCCTGTTTCTGTTATAACTTCTGTTGCCCATCCTATTTCCCAGAAGCACAGGAAGAAAAAGGGAAGAAGAATCAAGAAGCAGTTCAAGCTCATTTGGAGACAAAGAAGATCATTTTTGGAGACAGGTGGGTTAAGAAAGATATACTGGCATTCATCACAGACTCCCTTTGGTCCTCTCGGTTGGCATCCTTCGAGTCTGACAAACACAGTTTGCATGCGCACACACAGATAAAAAAGAAAAAAAAATCCACATACGTAAGAAATCATTTCACTCTTGAAAAATAAAAGATACATGACTTATCATCAGCAATTCATAAAAATAATTTATTTACTTCATTTATACCCCATCTTTCTCCCCGACGGAGACTCAAAGCGGCTTGCGTTGTCATCCTCCCCTCTATTTTATCATCACAATAACTCTTTGGAGTAGGGCTGGGCTTAGAGCATAGGGGCAAATTTCCAGGGCAGGACCATGGAAAAGCAGTTCTTTAAGCAAAATACACTCCCATGAGATAGCTGAGTTTTGTAAAAAGACTCAGTTTTGTTACTGTAATTAGAATTTAGAGAATTCGGAGTTTCCGTCTTTTCAAAATGAGGTTTCTAGTCCTCATCACTGTGAACATTTGCAAAGCGCTATTTATGTTTATTCCACAGGATTTATTTATTTCAAAATATTTATTGCTCCTCAGACCCATCCACAGGGCTTAATAAATGCTGTATTAACAACCAGTGTTCCCTCTGAGTTAGTGTGAGCTGGCTCACAGTTTTTCAGCCTCCGGCTCACACATGTTTCTTAGCTCGGGAGGGATGGCTCCAGAGCAAACTAATTTATGCAATAGCCAAATCGCTCGCTCACAACTTTAATGCCAGTAGCTCACAAAGCAGAATTTTTGCTCACAAGACTCCACAGCTTAGAGGGAGTATTGTTAACAACAGGTTCAAACATCAGCCAGTCAGCAAAATCTTAACTTAATCATTTTTAAAGACACCGCACCAATGCCTGATTTATTACCTCCAAGAACCTGTTATGAAATGTGAACATGCAACACCCAAGATCCCCATTACTAGAAACGTCTAACAGTTCTCCGACTGGGGGAATGGGATATTTTCAACAGCAGACAGAAAGGTAACTATGTTTGCAGATCCCAAGTCATGTTTATTAATTAGCATGCTGTTATGCACTTGTATACGCAGATCTGGACAACTACAAAAACAGAGAAAGAAGCTCTTTACTTTGGAACCAGTTAAGAATATAAGAGAAGCCAGTGTTGGATCAGGACAATGGCCCATCCAGTCCAACACTCTGTCACACAGTGGCCAAAAATAGCAGGTGCCCTCAGGAGGTCCACCAGAGGGGCCAGGACACTAGAAGCTCTCCCACTGTTGTGCCCCCCCCCAAGCACCAAGAATACAGAGCATCACTTGCCCAAGCCAAGAGTTCTTATCTATACCTTGTGGCTAATACCCACTGATGTCTTGCATTTTATTTGCCACAGCCTGTGTTCCCTTTTATCAACCTCACTAAGACTAGCTTTCCACCATTTAAAGGAACCCTTCTTACTTTTTACAGCATCCATTACTTTGTTTGTTTACAATGCAGGCCTTTTTCTATACCTATTTGTGCCTTTCCTAAACTGCAGTATATATTTTATCTAAGCTTCTAGGACTATAGTTTTAAATAGTCTCCAAGCTTTCCCAATGGTTTTGACCAGGGCTGTAGAAAAGGGCTTGTAGAAAAAGCCCAGCAGGAACTCATTAGCATCATAGGCCACGCCGAACAGCAGAAACTCATTAGCATATTAGGCCACACCCTGACAGCACAGCTCATTAGCATATTAGGTGGGGGGCTGGGAAAGCACAGGGCAGGCATGGAAGCTTGCCTCTCTTCCCCCAAGCTTCTCCACCCCACTTCAGCATCACCTTTCTAGTCTCCTACCCCCTCCCTCCGAAAGATCAGGAAGGGAAGCAGGCATGTTTGCCTGGCTGCCCTTGGTCTCCCCAGCCAGCCCGCCAAGGCACGCAGGCTGGGGAGACTGAGGGCAGCTAGGCAATCATGCCCCTTTCTTCCCTAAGCCTCTCTGCTTTTGCGGAGAGACTTGGGGACGTGCAGGGGGGCATGGTTAAATGCCTTTCTCTCCCTCCCCCAGGTCGGGGAGAGAAATAAAGGCATTTTCAATGTGCCTGGGCTCCCTACATGCCCTTTTCCAGCTGCAACATGTCAGCTAGAGAAGGGAAGGCAGAGAGAGGCTTTTTCTTGTCAATTTCACTCTCAGCTGACTGGCCAAGGGTGAAATTGACAAGGAAATCTGACAGGCTCCCCAGAGGGAAAGATGTTATTTTAACATGCCGGCTTTCCCTCTTATGTGAAACGTGGGGAGGGCGGCATGCTCTGTAGCCACGCATGCCAGAGGTTTTGGTTGTAGGCATGGGTAACTCAGGAGCCAGCCAGAACTCCATTCTTGTGCTGTTCCTGTCCAAAAATAGCGCTGGTTTTGACCCTTTCTACTTTTCCTTTCCTCTTCATAGATTTCCTCATTTCAGAGAAGTTACCCCTTTTAAAGTTGTGTTGGGCAACTCCCTCAATAACATTATGGTCACTGTTCCCAATTCTTTTTAAACACTTGGCTTTCGTAAAATGACTCAAAAGGTTCCATTCTGAAAGGTTTTTTTTAATGAACTTTCACAGTAGTTATGAGTAGGGAATTTTTCTTGGCAATCAGGGACAGAAAATTAAAACCGTGGATCCCTCTTTGCTTGGTAGTCAGGATTCACTGTTACCTGAAGAACTCTTTTCATGTTCACTTCTATTTTTCTGTCTTGGGGTTTGGGCTAAAGAGTGGCTGATTCATTTCAGTGCACAAATTGCCTAACAGAGACATGTCACAAATTCCTGAGACAAGGGCGTGCCTCTTCCCATAGAAACTAGGAGCTTCAGGACTGGAATACAGCCCCAGTAGAGCAGGAATAATGTTAGTACCAGAGCAGCATCCACTGCCCAGTCTTGACTGAACGCCTTTTCTCCCCCTAAGCTACCTACTTCTGTTTATGTCACAAACACACTTCCAGTGTTTGAAATCAGTGCAAACTGACCGGCTACCAAACTGGAGACAACAATCCACACAACATGGCTAAGCAGTTATTTGGCACCAATATCAGGACCAACTGGAGTTTCTCTTACCCCAGGGCCTATCAGCACCACCCTAAGCAGAGTTCCACACTTCCAAATCCACTGAAGTCAATGGGTTGAGAAGGGGGTACAACTCTGCCTAGGAGGGCAAGACAAAACACATTTCAGATTCAAGTTTAATGCCAACCAAGGTTTGCCCTCACTGCAATTTATAGTAAAGAAGGGACAGAGCTGGCTCATCCATTAGATGGACTTAGGCAACTGCCTAGGGTGCCATGGTGACAAGGTGCTAGGATAGGATTGGCCAGGATAGGATTAGCTGCGCCAAGTGGCAGCCTCAGGTAGTGCCCTTGCTCCAGCACTGCCGCCCAGGAGCACCACAGGATCAGCTGTGGCAGGGGATACCAGGTGGTGCTCACCCAGGCTGCTTCCTCCTGCCCCTGGCCCCATGCCCTTGATGGACAGAAGGAGGGTGGGAGGAAGAGAAGGTGGCTGCTGGCTTCAAGGTGCCCAGTGGTGGCAGTAGCTCCTTGCCTGCCCAGCTCTGCATGCTCCTAGGTCGTGTCAGGGGACAGCCGGGTCACCGCAGTGCTGTGCAAAGTGGGGAGACAGCAAAGTCAAGAGCCAACCAGGGCACCCAAAACCCTAGGGCTGACCCTGCCAAGGTACTGTGTATATTTGAAAAATATGAACCTGCCTTGATATTGAGTCTTAGACCATTCGTCCATCTAGCTCAGTGCTGTCTGCTCTGATTGGCAATGGCTCTCCAGAGGTGGCCTGCCATTGCCTCCCTCTGTGCAGCAACTCTGGGCTTCCTAGGTGGACTCCCAGCCAAGTACTAACCAGGGCTGACCCTGCTTAGCTCCCGAGGTCTGATAAGAATGGGCTAGCCTGGGAGATCCAGCTCAGGGTCCTGACAGGCATAGCTGCACATGAATCTTCTAACTGAACGAAGCCATTTGAGGGCAACTGCTTTGCCTAGCTGAGAAGACTGTTTAGACAACACAATAGCTAGGTTAGGGGGTACCCAACCTTGGTGAGCCTGTGGATACTTTCAGGATTTTGAGAACAAGGAGTAATGACACAATCAAATGGCTGCCATGGGGGTGGGGATCCAATCACAAACTGTTGGGCAATTCCAGGCCCAGCATCCGATGTTGTACATGGCTGTATCCAAATGGATGCTGCCTGCAAAGGCTGAGCTCTTCTGAAGGACCTCCTACTCCAGTGAAATGAAGAAAAGCCAGGGTTGGCTCTTTGCTTTGGGGAGGAGATACTCCGGAAAAGAAGCAAGTTGCCGCCAGGTCACATGTTGGTAGGTACCACAGAACCCACTGACACCATGTTGCCCCCCCCACCCCCTGAGCCAGTCAGTCCCTTCCCTCTCTGACTAAAGCCCTGAGGCCCAAGTTTGAATCCCCACTTCTGCCATGGAAGCTCAGAGGGTGACCTTGGGCCAATCACACACTCTCAGCCTAACCTACCTCACAGGGTTGTTGTGAGGATAAAATGAAGGAGAGGAGCTCGATGTGGGCCCCTTTGGGCTCCCAGTGGGGAGAAAGGCAGGGTATAAATAAATAAGAAATCAGAAGAATATGGAATAACAGTAGGGGAGAGGATGCCACATAGAGTTTCTGTAAGCCAAGCAGATCAACCCCAGGTGCTATCCGTGGATGTATTAAAGATAGCCTGACTATGAAGGAGAGGGAAAGGGAACACGGTACTGTTGGAATGGACAAGAGCAGGAATGGACACATGAACACATGGAACTGCCTTATAGGGAATCAGATCCCTGGCCCATCAAAGTCAGTACGGCCTACTCAAACTGGCAGCAGCTCTCCAGGGTCTCAGGTAGAGGTCTTTCACATCACCTACTGCTTGGTCCTTTTAACTGGTGATGCCAGGGATTGAACATGGGACCTTCTGCATGCCAAGCAGATGCTCTACCACTGAGCCACAGCCCCCCCCCCCCCATTGAGACTGCTGAGGGGGGGAAATCCTTTTGATCGTTCATGGAAGCTACGACTACTTTGCTGTTCAGAGAGTGGTTTAGTCGGGGTGGGTGAATCCTGAAAGTTCTTGTGTGGGTTTTCATTGCCTGAATTTCACTGAATTTCAAATGGCACCTATTGTTATAACATAAACCATGGCTTGGGTTAAAGATATGAGATACTACCAAATTATTTCCCAGCTCTCAGCCTTCAAGGGACCTGTGAACTGACTTTGTGTTAAAAGAGTGGTTTGGGGACTATTAGCTGGCCCTTGTATTGCCTGCGGGAAGAAACAATTTGTTGCTTCTTGCTCCCTGAAGTCTGTAGGGCAACTAAATACAAGCAGCCTTTTAAATCTGCCAGCCCATTCAGGACTTCATGGAGCATGCTGGCAAGTCCAGGTCTTAAGATCAATTGCCTGGCTCCCCGCACTCATTTGTGTGTGTGTGTTTGTGTGTGTGTGTGTGTGTCCGCGCGTGCATGCGTACATAAAACATTCAGTCTGATTTAGAGTCCTGGGGAACTCAAAAACTTGTGCACTCTACTGTGTCATGCTGGTTGGTTCTTCATGAAAGGTGTCCCTTGGACGGTGTTCCTGGTTTTGGATTTTGCAGTGGAGCAAAGTAGCTACAAAACCCCCGCCTGCCTACCTAAGTTCAAAAGTGTGAGAGGGGAGAGTTTTTCGGCTCCCTTACTTTTAACACTCTGGTCTGCTGCTAGTCTTGATGATGTTTTCACAGACACACCCCACCTCCAGCCAGAGCTCTGTATCCTTTCTCTTTTTTTAAAGATCAGCATCCTGAAATAAAGTCAGGAAAGTGAGGGGCGCCTCTGGATCCAGCCTGCAACCCACACAATTCCCCTCAGGATGTTTTCTGGCGGGGGTCAGGGGTCAGCCCCTCCTGCCCCCCAAGCAGCTCCCACTCTAGGCGGCGGCGGCCAGGCGCCAGGCAGCAGCCCGGCAGCGACACCCGCATCCAGGCTTCCCCCTCTCTGGATCCCCCAGAGCCCCTCCGGGCACGGAGAGAGTCCCAATCGGCCAGGGGCGCGGCGTGCAGCGCGAAAGTCCACGCGCGGAGAGGCTTCACGCACGGGAACTGCCGCTCCAGCCATTCGCGGGGCACTGCCCAGATAGATGCTCAACTTTTGCTTCCCCCCGCCCCAAAAACCAGGCATTTACCTTTGAAGGCGAAAGTCCTGCCGAGCGCAGGCAAAGAGCAACTTTCCTTCCAGCAGCTCCGCACCTGTTCCCAGCTGGGGAGGGCGCGGTTCGTGTTTTGCAGCCCAACAGAATCAGCCAAGCCTCCCTTCTCTCCCTGCCCGGAGCCCCCCACTGGGTGCGCGCGCAGCCAGCACTTACCCTTCGCTGGATAAGAGGAAAGAGTCAAAGCGGCGGCGTGGGCAACCGAAGGCAAACACTGCAGGCTGCCCCGGCGCCCGGCTTCTCCGCCACCTCCTCGCCCTTTGGGAGCCCCCGCCCCCCGGAGCTGGAAAAGGAAAGGCCTGCCTTCTTCCGAGCCGGGCGGCGGCCTTCGCCTCGCAGGGCCCTTTGCTGCAGGAGCGGCGCTCAGGTGGGCTGGGAGACCAGGAAGGAAGGAAGAGCCGGGAGAAGGCGAGGCGGCTAAGTGGGACGCGCGAAAAATGCCGCCTGTGGCAGCCACGGAGCTCTTTCTAGTTCAGCGTGCAAAACAACAAATGTGTTTCTTGGTGAGCGGAGAGGCCGGGCTTGCGTTTGACGTTGGGGCGGCAAGCGGTGCGGCCTGACCTCGCCAGTCTGTCCCGCCGCCGCAAAGTGCGTGAGACCAGCGGCACCAAAGAGCTGTCGCGGATTCTTCCACCGTCTTTCCTGCTCGCTTTGGTGAAAGAAAGGGGGTGGAGGAATCCCGGAGTCTCCCCGGCGTCATGGATCAGCTGGAATCATGCAAAAACAACTCGCTGTGGAGGATAAGAACGGAGCCCAGCAGAATCTCCGAGATTAACAAAAAGTTTTTGGTAGTAAGCATTCCTGCTGCTGGGCCCTCTGGAATTACTTCTCCCTACATAATTCCGTAGATTTTTTTTTTTTTAGTAAAATGCTTGTGCTAAAAGGTGGGTTTATCTGAGGTTTCTAAATAATGCAGTAATGAAGGCAGGCAGACCCCCCCATGATAAAGAAATTGGAAGCTATACGCCCAGCAAGGGAAAAGTCATATGTGCAGTGGTTAGTGTGTTAGGGTTTAGATCTGGGAGACCCAGACCTCACTCTGCCATGGAAACTCACTAGGCAACCTTGGCCAAATCACACTACCTCTCCTGCCTCACAGGGCTCTTGTGAGGATAAAGGGGGAGGGGAGGGAAGAACTTAAACTGCTTTGGGTTCAAACTGGGGGAGAAAATCAGGGCTTAATCAGTAAGAGCCCAGGCTATGGGCAGCATAATTTCCAAATGCCATTTTGCCTGACAGACAATATGAAAACAAGGTTAGTACTCTACTAAAGCAGAATGATGAATGACCATCTTGTTGACTTTGTTTTAGAAGCTACAGAAAAAGGATTAAACACAAGGGTCTCTGCAGCACCATGTAAACACTGCAAGGGAATCCAGATCTTAAATTTCAATACTTAAACAGCGAAATCCCAAGTATTGTTACCCCCTTTTAAATCCATGGAAGTCAATGGGCTTAGAATCCAAAATTCTATTTTGGATTGTCCTGTTAATCAGGAATACAGAAGGGACTAAACAGTACTCCATTTAAAGTGCATTTTAACAACTATAAAAATTGCATGAAAATGATGCTCAAATAAAAAGTCAATCAAAGCAGAAAAACAAAAACAAAAGTTGTTCCAAAACAGTTATTTTATTATGTTGTCCTCTCAGAAGTACTGATAGCAGTTTCAATTTCTTCAAACACTGGCACATTTCCCGTATAGTTGTTTGTCTCTATAGTTTCTAATTTCTTCTGATAGTCAATGGGCAAACCATTCTGCTTTGCCCCCATACAGATGACCTACACAAACAAAAGGCACAGATGGAGTTAGAATGTACTATTGGTTTTTTAGCAGCATTGATCATACATAGAAACAGGAAATGGATTAAGGGACTAGATTACAGCCCATTCCACACATGCATGTATACCATCATTCCTCAGCATTTGATGACTGGCAGCTGAATGGGTAAACTGAATCCACCAAGAAGATATGAGATATGAAAACTGTCTTATGAGATATAAAAATTGTCTCTCATCTAGGTCTAGTGATAACCCATTCACACATACAAACGACGCTTGATGCTGCAAGTGATAAGCATGCTCACATAGACCAACTTTCATACATCAAGTATGAATTCACATAAACATATTGCCATGTATTCTGCCACTAAGCTCAGCAAAGCTTGAAGCCTTTCTCCAGTGTGGTTAACTGGTCTGACCAGGATCTTGGAGTCCTGGATTCAAGTACCCATTCTGCCATGGAAACTTACTGTAACCTTAGGCTAGTTACAGTCTCAGCCTAACCTACGATCAATGAGTTTGTTTGGAGGATAAATGGGAGGACAGGGACAACAATGTTGTAAGCTGCTTTTGGTCCCCATGGGGGGGGGGGGGAATAGGGGATAAATACCTAAACTATTTAAGAACATAAGCCAATGTTGGATCAGGCCAGTGGCCCATCCAGTCCAACACTCTGTCACACAGTGGCCAAAAACACCAGGTGCCATCAGGAGGTCCACCTGTGGGGCCAGGACACTAGAAGCCCTCCTATTTGCTTAGCAGAGTGGTACAATACAGGCCACTGTTGAAATATCAACCTTGACTTGCTGTGAAAAACTTATTGTGCCACGGCATGGAGTCATTTAAATCCACTCTAAGACAAGGAAGTCACTCCAAATGCTCCACATCAAAGAAAGTTTTTGTACCATCTTGCATTTTACATATGCTCAGTGATGAAAGTGTATTATGTGTTTTCCCTACTCTCAAATAATATCTATAGGGTGGTCTTAACCAACAGCCAATAAGTGCAGCTGCCCATGGCCCCACACGGGGGGGGGGGGCCTAACCACCTCCAGCCTCACCACCCTGACAGAGGGATGTAGCCAGCTTGGCAGCAGTGGCTGCTTTCTTTCCTGTTTTTCCTGTCACACCACTAAACAGAATGCAACAGAAAAACAAAAATGGCTGTTTTCAATCCCAGTGGGTTAGATGATCCAACTATTTTCCCCCCACTACTGAAAAGGGGAGGAGGGTTACCTAGCAAAGAGACTATGGTGGGTATCAAGAAACCTGCATGGGTAAAAACAATGTGGCCTGGGGCTGTAGTAAGGATAGGAATTAAGTGGCATTGACTGAAATGGGATACAGCAGGTAGAGAATACAAGAACTCACAATACAAGAACTCGTGGACACTCCATGAAATTGCTGAGCAGTTGGTTAGAACAGATAAAAGGAAGTACCTCTTCACCCAAAGAGTGATTAACACGTGGACTTCACTGCCACAGGAAGTGGCGGCGGCTACAAGCATGGACGGCTTCAAGAGGGAATTGCATAAACATGGAGCAGAGGTCCATCAGTGGCTATTAGCCACAAGGTATAGATAGGAACTCTTGGTCTGGGGCAAGTGATGCTCTGTATTCTTGGTGCTTGTGGGGGGACAACAGTGGGAGGGCTTCTAGTGTTCTAGCCCCACTGCTGGACCTCCTGAGGGCAGCTGGTATTTTTGGCCACTGTGTGACAGAGTGTTGGACTGGATGGGCCATTGGCCTGATCCAACACTGGCCTCTCTTATGTTGTTATAAATAAGCTGACTGGATCCATCCCATTGAGAAGAAGATCTTCCACAGAGGCCCTTGTAGGTATGCCCCATTCCCTCTTACAAACGTTGAAACGATAATAGTAGAGGGTTCTATAGCTTACTAAGCACCATTTACCATATCCTAAACAACTCTTTTTAAAAGGCTGTTTCAGTTTCTCCCATTTTCAACATCTGCTAAAGCTGTGAGAAGCAACTGAAAGAATCGGCGATCTGCAGTCACTGTCGCCAAAATCTGGAGTTCAAGAGAGAAGCAAAAAAAGCAGAAGTATTTCTAGCTGCTGCAAGAAGCTGCCCCCTCAGCATGACATGATCTTTTTTTAAAAAAAGAAAAGGACTTTCATCCAGACGTTGACTACAGAAAAAAAATAAACAGCCTCAAATGATTTTAAAATAACAGGTTGGTTTTTTAAATATACAGATAACAGAGAAATGAATCTAGTGGCAAACCAGAGGAAGTTTTCCTTCACAAGTTCATGAAGCACAACTGAGAAAGGGGAACTGAATCTTAACGGTGCCATCCTAAGCACAGGTACACCCCTCTAAGTCCACAATAGCGTGGTGGTGGAAAGGGCTGCCAAGTCACAGCCAACTTACGGCAACCCTGCAGGGTTTTCAAGGCAAGAGGCACAAAGATGGTCTGCCACTGCCTTACCTCCAGGTAGCAACCCTGGGCTTCCTTAATGGCCTCCGATCCATGTATTAAGGCTGACCCTGCTTTTCTCCCAAGATGAAGCTAGCTTGGACCATGCAGGTCAGCCAGGACTTCCTCGGTGGCCTCCCATCCAGGTACTAACCAGGGCTGACCCTGCTTAGCTTCCGAGATCGAGCCAGCCTGGGCCATCCAGGTCAGGGCACAACAGGCCAACTCTTCAGGGCAGCACTGTTCATCTCGACTGGCAGGCAACTTTCAAAACAGGAAAAGCCCCAATCTGGAGATTTAAATGTAAGACTCGAAAAAAGTAACTTTTTATTCTGATGACTTGTCTTTGGATCCAACACCCACACACTGCAGCCACAAACGAGTAATACGTCGTGGGCTGTGTGTGCAGTTAAGCATCTCCCAAACAATTCGAGACATGCAGCAACATTGCCAAAGGCTAGGAACAGATCTTGCAGGTTCAGCTTGTTTCAAGCATCCGACACACACACGGGGCAAATCAATACAACGGGTGACTCTCTGCAGCACGGCAGGCCTGCCTCCTCCGCTCTCCTTCCCTGCCTCGGTGTGGCTTCCCACCCAAACAAACAGGAATGGGGAGGTGTTGCAAGCTCACCTCGTCCTCATGCCAGACTGGATCCTGCTCAAGTTTGGCAATGGGGAAAGGACCACCCTTCTGTGCACCACTGACAGTGACACGGCTGCAAGGAGGGCAGGGCTACATCCACCGACTTTGCTAGTAAGAGAGTACGTCAGTATTCCCCCCCTGTGGTACACTGAGGGGGCCCAAGGTCCCTAAAGAGACTAGTGATGAACACAGTGTTGATTTTTATGAGCTTGTTGGGACATGTACACCTTATTTTGCAAAAATGGGATTACAGTGCCAAAGCAGCGGTGAGAAAGCACGGTGTATGGACATGACTTCCATGGACACACTTGGGTGAGATTTTTGCTGTGTGAAATCAGAATATCTGCAATAGAGTATCTTGATAGTTATGTCAAAAAATTAAGTTCTCGTTTCAGCTTGTCATAGTAATGGCATAGTAATAACCAGGGCTTTTTTGTAGAAAAAGCCCAGCAGACACTCATTAGCATATTAGGCCACACCCCTGACAGCGCAGCTCCCTCCCAGGATCGGCTTCCCCAGGTGCCCTGCAGCTTGCGGGGCACATGGGGAACCTGAGGGAAGGCAGGCAGTTTCTGGATCGGCTTCCCCAGGCACACTGCAGCTGTCTTCCCTCCCTGGATCAGCTTGGCTTCCCCAGGCACCCTGCGGCTTGCAAGGAACCTGAGGGGGGGGAGGGCTGTAGGCGTGGCCAACTCAGAAACCAGCCGGAACTCCTGTCCAAAAATAGCCCTGGTACAAAAATGTGCATTCCTGCCCAAAAATAGCCCTGGTAATAACCTAAGCTCTTGGAGTTGGGACTCACTGTCAGACACAGGCCAAGCTTTTTCCCTTGGCTCAGTTTCCTGGAACTAATACCAAAGCACAACTCCGTTCTAGATGAGGAACAATTTTCTTCTCATCAGCTCCCGTACGAGCCTTTATCTCATGCAGTCCTAAAACGATTCCCTTTTAAGCCCATTCGCTTCAGTGGACTTAAAGGTAAAGGTTTCCCTTCCTTGAAAGCCAGTCGAATCCAACTCTAGGGGGTCGTGCTCATCTCCGTTTCCAAGCCAAAGAGCCACCAGCACTGTCCGAAGATGGTTTCATGGGCATGTGGCCAGCATGACTAGACACTGAGGCGCATGGAATGCTGTTACTTTCCCACTGAAGTGGCACCTATTTATCTACTTGCAATTTCTTGCTTTTGAACTGCTAGGTTGGCCAGAGTTGGAACCAGAAACAGGAGCTCACTCCATCACGCAGCACTCAGGTCTTGAACTGCCAAACTACCAATCTTCCGGTCTGCAGTTCAGCATCTTAACCACTGAGCCACCGCAGCCTCAGTGGACTTACAAGGGTGTTAATTCTGTTTAGGACTGCACTGTTAGGATTACAAAGAATACTTACTTTTTTGTAGTGTGGAGAAGGAAGATTACCAACATAGTCATTCATCTGATAACTTCGACACCTTAATGTTTTCCCTTCTTGAGTGCTGACGTTAATTTCTATCGGGGCATAAAGACCACCTTCAACTCCCTCTTGTCTGAAAGAGAAGACACACCTTTCACATCAGATCCGACCATGAAAACAAACACAATAATTTATCAATTTAAAGTGGTGTTTAGTGAGCATCATGCAATATGAGACAAAAAAAAGGGTTTTAACAGTATCTTTCCCAGCAATTTTTAATGCTCAGAATGCCAGCAACACCTACGTTTGTGCAACTGGGCTGTGTCTCAACCGCAGCTTTATGTTCTGCCAGCAGCAAATTTTAGCATTAAACTGGAAGTGAAAGAGGAATACAGTTATGCACTATTTTATAGAGAAAGCAGCTCATTAGAACTCTGCCACCTGGGATGACCCTGTTAGTTCTCTAATCTCCTGTGTGGATACAGAAAGGATCAACAGAGTTGTTCATATGCCGGTGGACTGGATGTACACTGTTTGTGCATGCACATCACACTCAACCCCCCCCCCCCCCCAAACTGACTTTAACAATAGAAGCCAGTCATTTCGAGAAATGAGTCACAAGGCACTGGCTGTGAATAACACCACCCTTCCCAGAAGAACTACTATCTCCTACAGACCTTTCACTTTCTAGTTTGGCACACCCCAAATTATCCGCAAGAATACACTGTAACACATATGCAAACCTGTGATGTGCTAATGTACCACCCTAAATCAGTGATGTCCAACTTGGTGCTTTTGATGGGTTTCCAGGAGGAACATTTGGTTCTTCCACAAAGCACATTGCCAGTCCTGGCCTTCCTCCACCACACTGGAGTAGGAGGCATTTAATAAGAAGCTAGAAGGCATTGCCCTTTGTGTCCGCAGGGCCGATTCCACACAACCGCTTGCCCTGGCATCAGCCCCCACAAAAAAATCAAAGCTGCTGCTCGATTCCCCACATGAAAATCCAGGTTAGATATTTGACCCACGTTTTACCTGCTTTCCCTGGGATTTTATCGAAGCTGCTGGGATTTCACAAAACTTTTGCTCTGTTGGGCCCTCGGGTCGGGGTTTCAAGGTGTGGAATCCATGGATTTGTGGCAAAACTTCCCTCTCAATTCCCGCCCCCTCGTGTTTTGCATCCAATGTGTACGCCCACCACCGCCCACCCCATTCCCCGTGCCTGTTGGTGGCATTGTAACGCAACCATGCATATGCTTTAAAAAGGGAGAAAAAGTAGGGGTGGAGGGGAGGGGCAATGCAATTAAGGGAAGGAGGGAGTGGCCAAAACATGGACAAATGTTCCTAATTAGCAAAACGAAAGAGAACCGGGGGGGGGGGGGGGGGAGTCTCTCTTCGGTGTCCCCACAACGAAGTATTCGCCGCTTAATTCAGAGGAGCTTACTTCCGAGGAAACCTGCTAAGAGGCTCGGGCTCCAAAGCAGGAGACAGCTGGATGTGCAGCTGATGCACTAATGCAGAAACCAGTTATCAGACCCAGCACAATTCAGCCTGCGGGGAACCAGAGGCAAGTCCCTCAAGCGGAATCGGCCCAGGAAGCACCCACTCAGAAACAGCTGCCTCCGTCGCAGGAAGAAGCTTGGCTTGCAACCTCCCAATATTTTCTGATTGGCCCAAGCAGTCCCTGGCAGCCTTTTTGAAACTGACCCTGGTCCCCACAGCAGCCGCTGTGTGGTTGTTCTCAATACTCCAGAACCGCCTGCAGGCTCAACAAGACTGAGGACTCCGACCCGAGATCATTTATCAGAACACCTATTCAGCACTAGGATCAGCTTTGCAGAAACAATCACTGAGTCGGACTTGCAATAGTCCTAGTCCTAATACTTAAAAGACAGGCCAATTCCACACAAGTACTTTCCTTCCCTTTCCTCCTGGGTTTAATTAGTCCGAATCAGTGTGCGCGTTTCCGCATTACATGAATCTGACCCGGGTTGATGCCAGTTCTTCATTTCTGCATCTGTCCTTGCCCCGAATCTTGAGCCCCGCCCATCTCCCCCCTTTCTTTTAATGTAGGCGGAGTTGCGTTATGACGTCATGATGCAACAAAGCCATGATTGGCCATCTGAGCTTCCAAGCCTTCGAAAATCATCCGTGTAAGGAAAAAAAAGCTTGCGCCAGAGTTGGAGGGGAAATGGAGGGTGGGAAAGGGATGGGAAATGGAGGGGGAACATGCAACACTAACACATGTAACCCCTGCAAAAATTGTGTCCACAGCACCATGCCACCCGCAATACATTGGCCCCGCAAAAAATGTTAACCACACGACGATGGATCAATGTCGTGTCATGTTGTTGTAATGCAACCCGGGGGGGGGGGGGGGGGGAGCAGCTCGCACTGTGCCTCAAAGCCATCAATATATATTTTTATAGTGGCATGACTCAGGCACAACTTTTGTGCAAAAGATGCAACACAGAAATGTGCAGACATCAACAACAAAAGTACATTTTTAAAAAGACATTTAAATGCCAGTCATCGGTGGATCAATGTCGTGTCATGTTGTTGTAACGCAACAAAGCGGGGAACAAAAAAAAAACCCCACTCGCGCCAGGGCGGGTAAGGGGAGGGAAAGGGGAGAGAAAGAAGCAGAGGGGCGTTAAAGGGGTGGAGCAAGAAACCCTGATTTCGGAGTTCCCCACTTGAATGCCCCGACTTCACTCCCATAACAAAAAAAAAACTCTGAAAATCCCGGAAACAGAAGATCCGGGGGAAACGATGATTACATCCGGGCCAACTGCAGACCCGGAGCAACAAGTGGGGAACTGTTGCTCTGCCCCAGATTTTATTGGGGAGTGACACCGGGGCAACAACTAGTGCGGAATCGGCCATAGAGATCTTTCTGGGGGTGGAGTAAGGGGAAGTCTTGTGTTCCGACTACATAGAAGAGAAGAAGAAGAGATTGGATTTATATCCCGCCCTTCACTCACTTAAGAGTCTCAGAGCGGCTTACAAACTCCTTTCCCTTCCCCTCCCCACAACAGACACCCTGTGAGGTAGGTGGGGCTGAGAGAACTCTTTCCCAAGCTGTCCTTGAGGGAACAGCTGGTACAGAGCTATGGCTTGCCCAAGGTCATCCAGCCAGGTGCAAGTGGAGGAGTGGGGAATCAAACCCAGTTCTCCCAGATTAGAGTCCGTGCACTTAACCACTACACCAAGTCATATTGGCACAAGAAAGCAGTGCCATCATGCCAAACAAGGGTGGTAGCTCAGAACTCTGCAGCGGGAAGTTCCCCTTTAACAGAGTCCTTCCCATCACTCCACCACTGCTGCCAATCGCAAGTATCATGTGGAAGCACACAGAAGTGAAACAAAATTTTATGAAACAAAATTCCTTATGCCACCCTTGTCCTTCCCATCACTCCACCACTGCTGCCAATCGCAAGTATCATGTGGAAGCACACAGAAGTGAAACAAAATTTTATGAAACAAAATTCCTTATGCCACCCTTGCACCTTTGTACCTTGCAGCAAAACTCCAAGATGAAACCCAGCTCTAATTAAATTGTGCTTTGCAACAGATTATGATGCTGTTTCTATTTTTTTAAAAGTGAAGTGGTGAGGTTTCATAGTTAGAACATGCAACAAGATTTTTAAAAAAGAATAAAATGGGCGGGAAAGTGGCATGGCATAGCAGCCTGATCTTGTAAGCGAATCAGGACCAGTACTTGGAAGGGAGACCTCCAAGGAAAACTCTGCAGAGGAAGGCAATGGTCAACCACCTCTCATGCTTGCTGGGGCCACCATAAGTCGGCTGTGACTTGACAGCCCTACATGCCCACACCCCTTTACACGACTATTACAAAGTTAGCACTTCAGATCAATGCAATATTTTCCCTACACTAAAATATTTTAAAAGTATCGTTCTAGTTTTGACAACTGTTTCGGCAAAGAATTGACACCTGACGACCAAACACATGGAACACAGCCATTAAAAATGCATGGCTCATTTAATAAGCTGTCAGGAGCCTGTGTGGTGTAGTGATTCAAGTGTCCAGCTAAGGTCTGGGAGACCCAGCTTCGAATTCCCATTCTGTTATGGAAGCTTGGTGGGTGACCTTAGGCCAATGTTACACAGGCTTAGCCTAACCTATCTCGCAGGATCACTGTGAGGATAAAATGGAGGACAGAAGAATTATGTAAGCCATCTTGAGTTCCTTATTAGGGAAAAAGGTAAAGTATGAATGAAATAAGCAAATGTGCCGCCATAACCCGCTTACTTGTCCAGAGAACTTAAATCATGACTGTTCATCACCCACACTATTCCCCAGACTTCATCACCAGGGCTGCACAGAATAGTAGCTGTACTTCCATGCCAAGTCAAACTCTGTTTCCCTTGAGGAGAGCCAAAAGCAAGCTTGTAATCCTGTGAATTAGATAAGAGGAATCATTAGTCTCTACCTGTTTATTTACTGGCTTTGTTTCAATCCCATCCTTTTACTCAGTATTCCAGCTGGCTTACAATATTACAAACAGTAAAAGAGACAGAACAAAGTTTGAGGCCAGTGGCACCTTTAAGACCAACAAAGTTTTATTCAAGATACGAGCTTTTGTGTGCACACACTTCTTCAGATACAGTGAAATGGAAGTTACCAGTCTATACATATAGGTAGAGGGAGAATAGAACATCACTAAGTGGCAACACACGGATACCTTTCTGGTCTTCCTGTCATTCAGTTAATTGAAACAAAGTTCATGAAGGATCAGCTGAATACCAGAGGACAGAAAAATTACTTCCCTTGTCATGTGCCCAACTTCGTTTCCATTTGATAACTGACCAAATAAAAGTAATGAGTTAAATGAAAGATAAAGAATAATATACTTCAGCTGCATCCACACAGCCATGGTTTTTCGTGTTCCTTCTGCTGCCCGGGCAAATACAGAAGCATTCCCAGTGGCAATGGAGGAGTCCACACAGCACTTTCCCCCACACTTTCCTTGTCCCTGCCCCCCACCCATGTCCACCATTTCTCCCCACCCCCATCCAGTGTCTCTTTTTCAGACTTCAAAATATCTCAGTAATTAATGTGTAGTTATAGCATTAAGCAACAGTCAGTTACCAATTTTAAACCAGAGCAACACTTCTGATACTGATTTTTTTTAAAGCCCCCCCCATTCCACTGGCATGGGGAAAATGGGACAGATGTGGGCAGAACCAGCAGCAAGAATACTAACCTTCCTGTCCACACAGCATTCAAAAGACCATATCAAATCAGGCTTGGTAAATTATGGAAGTGAAGCAGGGGAAAACATGAATAGTGGACAAATAGGGGACAGCTTCATGTAAATGCTAAAAAATCAAAAGCAAACAAAAAAATCCACACTCCAGTCTGAATGCCAAACTGGAGCAAAACCTCTGTGTGGACCGGAAGCAATCTTCAGCTTTACCAGAAACGAGCGACATTCTAAGAATCCAAAGCTGACCCAGAACCCACACAAGGTAGTCTCCAGGCAAGCTAGTACCAGTAGTGTTGTTGCCATCTTGGTGCCAGCCAATGCTCCCTCTAAGCTGTGGAGTCTTGTGAGCAAAATTTCTACTTTGTGAGCTACTGGCATTAAAGTTGTGAGTGAGCAATTTGGCTCCTGTATACATTAGTTTGCTCTGGAGCCATCTTTCCTGAGCTAAGACAAAAATGTGTGAGCCAGAGGCTTAAAAACTGTGAGCTAGCTCACACTAACTCAGCTTAGACGGAACACTGGTGCCACCATACTTGCCTTTCAAATCCCAAACCAGAAGAAGACGGTGTCTTATTAACTACTTTCACTATAATAAGAACTGCAGAAAGATCAATACGATCAAAGGTAACCTTATATATTTACCACACTTTTATCTCTTCTTTTTTCAAGAAGCCCAGAAGCTCCTCGTTTTCTTAGACATACATTTTGTTCATGGTGACACATCTCCCACATATGGCAGTCTCAACTTAGTAGAGAACAAGTGTCTTCAGCATATGTAAAAAGAAAAACAAAGGCAGGACCAACCTGTAACTTTGCTACGGCATGAAAAGCTGCGGATGGGTTTCTTAACATTATCCTCTCCCGCAACAAGTTACTGCCATAGGCAAAATAGAGGAAATGCTCTTTCTTAGAGTTACAGTCTCCCAGGCTGCCACCGGATCCAGCACAAGTACAGTTCTTGAGGGTTTCCATCTACCAGCGAGGAACTCTGTGGAAAGGAAAGAGCAGTCCCACATGTGTTAGTTAGGGCAGGACTTGGACCATGAAAATACCGCTGAGTTGTTCTTTCTGAGTGCCTCAGCATTTACCTTTGTTCAGCCCCTTAATGGACAAAATATTTCTCCCTGCTGTTTTGCAAATTTCTTGTCCCTTGGAGGAGTTTCTCACCACCTGTTTGCCCCTGGGAAGAAAAGAACCTAATAATGACCTTTGAAACTATGCACGCACAAAAAGCTCTCTCTTAGAACAGCTACTACAGTGGAGAAATTTTTCAAATATTTGAAAAAGTGTGACTTGCACACGAAAGCTCATACCTTGAATAAACCTTTGTTGGTCTTAAAGATGCCGCTGGACTCTAAACTTTGTTCAGGCTTGATCTAGTTTGACTGAGGCAGCAAGGGCAGATGGCTGTAGCTACTTTTTCATTCATCTCCCTGCTAACGTGCTTTTCCGGTATGAATTCATTCAAACAAATAAATGCTAAGTTATCCCCATTGTCCTTGATAAAACAGTAACCCTAAGTTAGGAATACTAGCCTCCAAGTAGGACCTGGGGACCTTCCTGAATTACAGCTCATCTCACAACTACAGAGATCAGTTTCCCTGGAGAAAATGGCTGCTTTGGAGGGTGGATTCTGTGGCACTGTAACCCAGAGGTCCCTGGCCTCCCCAGGCTCCATCCCCAAATCTCCAGGAGTTCCCAACCTGGATCTGGAAACCCTAACCCCCCCCATCACCCACCGGTGGCCACAGGGGACCTGGCAACCCTATCCTAAGTGCATGTTTCACATTTAAATCAATTACAGCTAGCACTGTCATCCTAGAATAAGGTTCAAATCCCCACTCAGCCATGGAAGCCTGCTGGGTGACTTTGGGCCAGTCACACACACTCAGCCTAACCTACCCCACAGGACTGCTGTGAGGATAAAATGGAGAGGAGAATAATGTAGGCCACTTTAAGTCCCCACTGGGGAGAAAGGCAGAGTATAAATGAAGTCAGGAAGTGAAGAGATATCGAGCCAAGGAATCTTTGGAACTGTGCTTTTGTGAAATGGCTAGCAATACCTAGGGAAAAGGTAAAGACAAAGGTTTCCTTTGCTCGAAAGCCAGTTGAATCTCTAGGGATGCGGTGCTCATCTCAGTTTCGAAGCTGAAGAGCCAGCACTGTCCAAAGACTTTTTTCCGTGGTCATGTGGCCAGCATGACTAGACTGAGGCGCACAGAATGCTGTTACCTTCCCACCGAAGTGGTACGTATTTATCTACTTGCAATTTCTTGCTTTTGAACTGCTAGATTGCCAGAATACCTAGGAAAAGAACCACTAATTGCATTTCCCTGGGTGGCTTTTTTTTTGGGGGGGGGGAGAAGGGACACATCACCATTAATTTAATTTCACCAATTTCAGGTAGTCAGTGTAAACGTGTCCGATGCACATTTGGCACTTGTTCCAGGCAGCCAGTGTACATTTGTCCAATGTCACCTAACACAATTATCACAAACCGTTTTAAGAATTCTCAGCCCCACAGTTCCACTATGTGTCCTTTACTTAAAGTTTCAGAAATATACAAATTCTATCACATGCCCACAAGAGCTGCCCTTCTGAATCCAAACGAAACCTCCCAGTTCTCAAGGGAGGGTCTTCTCCCATACAGCTTTACTGAGACCTCCCCACTTTTTAAGACTGGGCACAGATACATCTTCTGATGGCTCTGTCTTCAATCTCAAGCTAACCTGGAGAGGCTTTTCTCAGTAGCGGCCCAGTAAATTACAAACCAATTGCTTTAGTGAGGGCTGTCCCGTTTGGGGCTAGTTTATTCAGCCAGAACGTGTGCCTATTTATTTGACGGACTGTACTAGCTCCCTCTCCCCCTTTACTTATCATCACCTTTTGATAGTTGGGTTGAAGTTTTGATCTTTTTTTTTTTTTTTGGCTCAGCCACTTAGAATTATTCTAAACGGCAGACGAGACTTTTCTCTACACAAATAAATAAATTCTGCCCTAACTGTTCTATGTAGACCCCTTTCCACGTGTCCTGCATCCTGAAGGCTACTAATTCTTCCAAGAGGTCCCAATTTGAGCCCTCTCCCGAAAAGACCACCTGCTTATTCTTCCAAGACAGCATCCTCCCCTTGCAATATGCAGCCCCCTCCCCCCTTTCTTCGGAGCCCCTTGGTCACGTGGGGCCAAGCCCAGGCAGGCAGCAACATCCCCCCCCCCCCCGCCGCCGCCGACGACGACGACGACGACCCCCGCCGACCTGCAGCCTCTACCGCCCGTTCGCCTCTTTCTTCCTTCCTTCCTTCCTTCCTCACAGCAGCAGCAACCACGGCTGACCTCGCACGAAGAACGAGAAGCAACCCCAGCAGGCGGCGACGGCGATGCTCATTAGTCGAGAATATTTCAGTTGCCGCGGCCAACGCTTCTGATTGGCTGAAGGCCCCGCCGCAGTCCTTCCCCTTTCTCTTGGAGGTCAGTTTACAGCTTGCTGCTGAATGGCTACGTGTTAAATTGGGACTGCTCAGGTGCGCTGGCCGAAACCAGACTACAGAATGATTCTTCTTATTTAACATAATAACGCTGCCTGGGCACAGCTCTATACATGTTCACTCGAAAGTGAGCCCCACAAAATTCATGTGGGGAAAATGCGCCCTCTAAGCTGAGGAGTCTTGTGAGCAAAAATTCTACTTTGTGAGCTACTGGCATTAAAGTTGTGAGCAAACAATTTGGCTACTGCATAAATTAGTTTGCACTGGAGCCATCCTTCCTGAGCTGAGACAAAAATGTGTGAGCCAGTGACTAAAAAAAACTGAGCTAGCTCACGCTAACTCAGTTTAGAGAGAATGCTGGTGAGGACACATGTTGGTCTGAAGCAGCAGAACAAAGTTGGAGTCACTGGCACCTTTAAGACCAACAAAATTCAAGGTATAAGCTATCGTGTGCACTCACACTTCTTCAGATACAGTGGGGGAAAACCTTCAACCATTACATATAGGTAAGGGGGGTCAGTTGCCAAGAAGGGCTAGTTAGAGTCAAGATGTATAAGTAACTGGGTAATTATAGCTGAGATTGGATTGAGGCAATTGGTTAGATCTGTGAATAGCAGTCCATTAGCATACAGATACAAGAATTAACAAACATGTGAGAACCACATTTAAGTCCAGTGGCACCTCCAAGGCCAACCAAGTTCAATTCTGGGTCTCAGCAAGAACTGACAGACTTAGCATGTGTAGATGCACACTCCAGACACACTGAAACAGATTTCCTTAAACATTACATATAGGTGGGGCAGATAGTTGCCAGGAGGGGCTAATTAGAGTCAAGATGCATAGGTAACTAAGCAATAAATACCGTAACGATTGAAGTAATGCATTTGGTAAGACTTGTGGATAGCAGCAAATTGGCATACAGATAATAAAAGAGTTAACAACAGATTAACTAAATTTGAGTCCTGTGGCACCTTTAAGACCAAAGTTCAAGTCTGGGTACAAGTAAGAACTGAGTGACTTAGCATGTATAGTGAGATAAGAAACCAATATCTCTGTTAAGCCTTGGGGGTTCCATTGCCCTGAGTGTTGTAATAACTTGTAATGCAGATGTACTTCACACAGCCTCAGACTAACCTACCTGACAGAGCCGAAGTGAGAATAAAATAAAGTAGGGCTACCAATTCCAGGTTGGAAAATTCCTGGAGACTTAGGGGCAGAGCCTGGGGAGGGCAGTGTTTGGGAAAGGAAGGGACATCACTGGGGTACAATGCCAATGAGACCACCCTTCAAAGCAGCTGATCCCTGTAGTATGGAAATCAATTGTAACTCTGGAAGATTTCCAGATCCTGGGGAGGGGAGGGGCCTCAGTAGTCTGTCTGAAGTGGTGCAGGGGATCGATTTGGGTTGGGACCACAGCGTGTGGGGAGGATTGAATCCCCACTCTGCCATGGGAGATTGCTGGGTGACCTTGAGCCAGTCACAGACTCTCAACCTAACCTATCTCACAGAGATGTTGTGAGGATAAAATGAAGGAGAGCAGAACAAAGTAAGTAATTTTGAATCTCCAGTGGGGATAAAGGAGACGTATAAATGAAGTAAGTAAGTAAATAAATAATCTGGGAGACCCGGGTTCAAATCCTCCACTATGCCATGAAAGCTCACTGTGTGATTCTTACGTCAATCACATTCTCTTAGTCTAGCCTACTTCACAAGGATATTGCTGCCCAGATAAAATTGGGGGGTGGGGGGAGAGAAAGGTGTCGTAAGCCACTTTGAGCCCCATTGGGAAGAAAACCAACATGTAACTATCTAAGAATAATAATTAATAAATCTTGCCTCTGCGATGATCTTACACTTTCGAGTGCCCAGAGTACTTCACAACCTGTGGACAGTGAATGCAGGCTCACAATGCAGTTGTTAGTCACAAGCACAGTAAGGAGTGTCAGAAGCCTGAACATGTGAGTTCGCCTCTAGAATAAATGCAATATTCTCTGCTAGCTCTGTTTTTCAAAAAGGTAAAAGGCAAAACACCTCCCTGATGCTACTGGATAGGATACAATTGTCAACTGAATTCAGTGGAAGTCAATGAGCTGAAACTGGGCCGCTTAGTATATTCGAGCTGTTTCTCATTGACAGTTCACTCACCTTACTGATGAATGAGGATGGTGTTTAGGTCCGGGGCCACTTCTGTTTGTTTCAGAATGTCTCCAAAACTGCTGATGACGCTGTAGCTATTTAAGTTGTATGAAGTTGTCTCCAACAATTGCTAATTATTTGGAAGCTCTTTGACATGAGCACAAAACATTACGTTAAGCACAAACAGCTAACCAAGGATATGTTTCTCTGATGTGTGCTAAAATTGTACTGGGTGGCCAGTAAAGCAAATCAAACTACAATGGGGCATATGCATACAGTAATGGATAACTAGCAGAGAAAGTAAAATAAGGCTTTGAATATGAGAAAAAATTATTCTGGTCATTGTTCCTGTTGAGATTTACTGTATTGGACCTCCTGTCGTTGTTCTCCACAAATCATTTTGTCAGCAATTCTTGCTTACAAATTAGCATAGACAAAGTGATTTCATATACATGCAATTTGTGGTACATCTGTTCAGTCATTATATCCCACACTTATTTTACTGTTTCCAGGCTCTGCTTTTTATATCCTCAACTAGGAAAAGTAGTGATTCCCTTATTCTCAATGCATCATGGCGGTGCAAACTAATTTCAGGCCCTCTTAACAATGAGGGATATTAACCTGGCTAGTTCTTACAGAACATTGTCAAGAAACCACTTAGATAAATTATGTGGGACAAAATCAGTTCAGTTGTTCATATGTCAGTTTAAATTGGTGCATGGGTGATTTGTAATCAAAATCCTGTACTTAAAAAAAATCAAGTAACTATGGTTGCCAACCTCCAGGTGGGGCCTGTAAATCTTCTGGAATTACACTGATCTCTAGACAACAGAGATCCCTTCCCAAAGGATGCTTTGTAGAGGGGCCTCTGTGGCCCCTCCCCAAACTCTTTCCCAAAATCTCCAGGTATTTCCCACCCAGGAGTTGGCAACCATACATAACAGGAAATAGACCCGACCCCCCCCCCCCCATGTTGTAAGTTGTATGTTTTCCTGTAGGGCATATTGCAGCAGAGGTGATTTGCAGGAAGACTGAGAGGGGGGTGAGGTAAGGAGCCCAGGGCACACCCAGCACCACCATCCCTGGTCAGAATGGAGAGCTCTTCACAGCTGCTGTTAGTTTTTCTTTTAAAGAAAAAAGAATGCAAATGTTTTGCCTAGACCACCCACAAGTGACAATATTGTTGTGAGTTTGCTTGGCCTAAAGCGGCACGCCTGGTGAGAGCCAGGGTAGGTTTTCCCCCCTCTGTATTTTTTATTGGGTATATCACACTGTTCTTTTCTTTCAGTGTTCTCTCATTCTGTAATCCAGCTTTATTGAATGCTGTGTTGTATGTGTTGTACCGGTCATCACTACATTGTCTTTTTCTTCTGCAGCCTTCCTGTAACCTGTGAGAAAGGTGGGCTATCAGTGAAGTAAAATAACGAAATGCTAATATTTCTCAGTGGTTGTTAATGATTCAGAGAGCTCTGGTGAGTATCCATGAGAGCTTGAAGAAGGTGACCCCCTCCCAGATGACGGCTGGGGGTGGGCATGTGTGCTGATAGGGATGCCAGCCTCCAGGTGGGACCTGGGGATCCCCTGGAATTTCAGCTCATTTTCAAACTACAGATATCAGTTCCCCTGGAGAAAATGGCTGCTTTGGAGAGTGGCCTCTATAGCATTCTACCCCACTGAGGTCCCTGTTCTCCCCAGGTTCCATCCCCAAACCTCCAGGGATTTCCCAACCTGGATATGGTAACCCTATGCCCACCACCATCCCCTACCGGAGGCCGGTGGGTTCCTGGTAACCCTATTTGGCATGGTTTGGTTTGGAAAGGAGGTCAAAAGAGCTGTGAGCTGATTTGGAGAACAGTATTTTTCTGAGGATCAGATGTGGGGCAACAGATTTGCTGCCCTATGGGAATGCATATTTGCCTCCACCTGCACCCTGGTGTATTTGTAAATACAGCACATGTTACCAGAAAGATCGTAAGAGTCCAGCGCTTTCTTCTCCAAACCAGCCTGGTAGCTCTACCCTGGCATCTCATATCACTCAGGGAAGTGGGTAATGTTGTCTGTATGCAAATACATATGTTAACTAAATAAATAAATCACCTTGGGTGCTATTGCTTTTAGCAGAAATGTGAATTAAAATGCTTAAATCAGTTCAGATCCCTTACATGAGAACATTGTGTTGTATTTCTCTGCATTCCATGGGGACAGACCAGCAACTCCTCTACAACATTTGCCTGGTCCAGAAGAGGTCAACACATGTCCTGTCCTCTATTTGTAAAATCCCATGGTAGCCAATCTTAATATAGGAAATACCCACTGAAAAGACATGCCAGTCCATTTCTACACTGCCTGAGAGGGTTGCTTTTGACAAGGTTGCTCTGTGTCATGTTATTTTGACACATTATTTCGGCCACTTTAAATCCTTGCCATCTCTATTGTACTCTGGTATCGTGTCACTGTAAATAGGACTAAAATCTGGCATTAGCACTTTTATTAGACTGACACCCAAAGAACATCATTACAGAGTGACATTTTCCAAGCAGTGAACAGCAACCGATGAGTGAAGATTTGGGCCAAAAATCATATCCCGTTTATAGAAGAGCTCAGTGGATGATTGTCAAAGTGCTCAGCTGGCATCCACACCTGTGAGCCGACTGCTGCCAACACTGGGGCTCAAGTACATTATTCTAGCGGGAACTCTAGAGCAAACAGAAGAAATGAATGCAACCTTGGGCAGAAGTTCACATTTAATTATTCATTACTGCCTTTTAATCTTTGACATTTCTGCTACTTCTGCTTTTGGTTATCGTATTTTTAAAAGAATACCCTTGGAATGATTGCCATGAATTGACAGTTTAAGCATCTGTAACTTGCCCTCTCTGAGTAGCATTACCAGGTCTGAGTAATTATTGTGCTAACCATCCCCCCCCCCCCCCCCCATGACAGAGAGCTTTTCCCCACCTCCCTGTTGGAACATTATGCACCGTTTTTTCAGAGTGTTGTGTAAGTGCTGGTCGGCAGCCAGGGCCACGTCCCAAATTAAATGTATGAGTCGGTAATAAACCTTTATCGCCATTAGGTGCCACTCTGACTCTACAAAAATAGTGCCACGAAGGATGACTTGAAGTTTGCTGCTCCCTTCATTTTCTGTGCTTTACACTGAATCCAAATGCCCTGATATCTTCAGAGCAGTTTTCTGATGGGTACTTTTTGCCTTGCTTTGGTGTTTTTTGGCACTCTAGGCATCTTTTCTCCACAAACTTTGTAGAGTTGTTGTTATGCTAGGTGCTTGGAACTATAGAAGCTATAAGAAAGGGGCATAATGACTGACCAGATCACAGAGAGGTTGCCCCCCCCCTTCCCAGGGAAAATGGCATATCAAGGTAGAGACCAGATTAACGGGAACCATTCGCTGGAGAACCAAGAGCTGGAAAAGCTTGATTCCCCTATCTCTTCCCAGAGGAACTCTGTTCCAACTGCCAGCTGCCCAGAAGTAAGGGGAAGTGAGGTGACCTCTGTCACTGACCAAAGGTCCAAGGGCCTTGGGGGAACTGCATGCCCTCCAAGAAGAACACTTAGAGGTAGGGTTGCCAACCTCCAGGTGGGACTTGGGGATCTTCCGGTTTTACAAGTGATCCCCAGCTGACAGAGATCAGCTCCCCTGGAGAAAATGGCTGCTTTGAAGGGTGGACTCTATGGCGTAGTACCATTCTGAGGCCCCTCCCCTCCCCAAACCCACCCTCTCCCAGATCCACCTCCAAAGTATCCAGGTATTTTCCACCCCAGACTTGGTAACCCTAAGGGGAAGAGTAGTTTGGTCCCAATTATACATAAACATTCAGTTCTGGCTGACTCTGTTATAAGGTTATCAGCCTCAAGGAGGGGTCTGGAATTCTCCTGGAATTACAACTGATCTCTAGACAACAGAGATCAGTTCCCCTGGAGGAAATGACAGCTTTGGTGGGCAGACTCTATGGTATACCATAGGTTCGAGGAGAAACGGAATCCTAGAGTGAAATCACATCCTCACTGAGCCCAGAACTGGCATGTTGCCAGACTGATCTACCTTCTATTCATTTTTAAAATCTATATGCTGCCTCTCCAAAGACCAATCTTCCCCATCTCTTTTGTAAGCCTGAGATCAGGGACCTGTGACTCTTAAATTCTGTGGGCAGTTTTGGGAGAAATTTGTCTGAAAAGCAGGATATAAATATAATGAAATAAACGTATGCTAAATGGATGCTAAAAGAAGTGCCTTTTAATGGGAATTCATCTTTTCCTAGTTGAAGTGAGGATTGTATTCCCTGTGACCTTAAGAGGATTCTGCTAAATATTTTAAGTTCCAAGCACTTTTAGCTGACAGTTGTTATTCTAAAGGGGTAGGATAGCCCAGGAGGATAGCCCAGTCTCGTCAGATCTTGGAAGCGAAGCAAGGTCAGCCCTGGCTAGTATTTGGATAGGAGATGGGGTTACCCAAAGGTGTCGACTTTCCAATTTCCGGGGGGGGGGGGGAAGGGGCTGGGGCTGGGGCTGGGGCAGAGACATCACAGGCCATTGTCACTCTCTATGGAGGTGGAGCCATGTGGGATTTAGGGAGGGGCTCCCCAGAACATCTAAATTTGCAGAGTGGAATGACTCTCTAGCACACAGAGGTCTCAAACTCATTTGTTACAAGGGCTGGATTTGACAGAAATGTCACTTTGTCGGGCCGGGCCATGTGTGTCATAAAATGTAACACAAGGTACCCGAGATATAAACTTTATAAAGATGATTTCAGATGCTGAATGGCAATAGCCAGCTTGATCGGATTGGGTGTGATATGCAGAGGGGTAGTAGGAGTACAGATATCAGCACTGGTAATGAGACAGGAAACCTAGGTCTCAGTTTGGTGCAAGAGGATTCAGTCCAGGAGGATGCAAAGAATAAATGGAAATAAGTCTGAAGAAGTGAGCAGTGACTAATAAAAGCACATACCCAACCGTAATTTTTTAGTCTTTAAAGTTGCTACTGGACTCTTACTTTTTCTACTGCTATTAGAAATCACAACATTCAAAAACCAGTAGACTAGAGGCTGCTTCTTCAGATGAAAGGAGTGAATCCAAACAACAACAAAAACACAGATACTGTAAATCTGAAATCAAACTGCAAAATTCAGAAACACATGGGAGGATGCTGGAATAAATATGCTGGAATAAATATGTTGTTAGTATTTAATGTGCCACAACATTCCTGTTTAATTAAGAACTACAATGTCCTATACTCTATTAATATTTTTAAAAGATCTTCTTGGGGTGGATTCAGGTGACTAAAGAACTGCATCCTGGAAAAATGTTTGAGTCCAGTGGCAGGTTTGTATATTTTGGGTAGAAGATCAAAGGTACCTGGTCAAGGTTTGTGTGGTGTGTCTGAAAGGATTTGTTCCTGAATGTGCAGGTGTAATTCCTTTATAATCTTGTTTAGTTCTTTTTTGTATTCCTGTGTGGGGTCTGAGTCCAGTTGTTCATAAAAAGCAGTATTTGAGAGCTGTCTTTGTAATGTCCCTCCTTTGGCTGTGGGTTCCCAGGCACCCATTCTCAGAGCCATTCAGCAGAGGCTCAAAATATCAGCGATTTATTTGAAAAGAGGCAACTCCAACAACCAACAACTTCAGCTAACATACAAAACTGGAAAATGAAACAGGAGCTCCACCCAATAAGACCAAACTACATACATTAGGGAAGGAGCAGACTGTTCCATTACATACGTACATATATACAATCATAGGTGTAAACTACGGGGGGGCTCAAGGGCTCGGGCCACTCCCGAAATTTCCCAGGGGGGGAATGAGCCCCCCTGGCGAAACGGAGCTCCTGCCGCTGCCTCTCCCCCCCCCACCTCCCCGGGCCCTTCCTAGGCCCGCTGGCCAGCCGGCTGTCCGCTGCCGCCAGAGCCTCTTTCTCCCCCCCCCCTCCCGGCTCCCCTGTACTCACTCTTCCCTCCCTCCCGCCTTCCCTCTCCTTCCCGGGGATCCGGGCGAATGCTCAACGTGAACATTGGGCATTCACCCGGAGCCCTGGGAGGGAAAGGGAAGGAGGGAAGAGTGGGCGGTGGGGGGGGGAGAGAGGCGGCAGCAGCATCGTTTCAGAGCCCCCATGCACGAGCCCCCCCCCCCCCCGGGATTTTAAAACCTGACGCCCCTGTATACAATAAATATACCACAGTCTTTGAGCCTCCTGGATGCACTCTGATCTATTTGTGATGACAATGGCTCCACCTTTGTCTGCCTCTTTAATTATAATATTTGGTTATAATATTTGGTCCTGAGACTGGCTATGACCTTAATTATAATCTTTGGTCCTGAGACTGGCTATGACCTTTTTTTCAGCATGGCTGAGATTCTGCTATGCATGATGGTGTTTGTTGATCACATTGGTTTGGACTCTACCATGAAAACATTCTATGTAGAGCTCCAGCATGGTATTGTGACTATCGGGGGGGTCCATGTGGATTCTCTCTTTTGTAGTGTTGTTTTGACAGTACGTGTTGATAAGTATCTTGTTCACTGGTGGGTTGGAGGGATAGTGTGATGTAGATTGTGTGATGTATGTTGTGAAGATGCTGCCAGTTGTTTCTTGTTCTGTTCCTGGGTATGTTGAAAGTACTCCTTCAGGCGCAGATGGCAGAAAAAAGGCTTCCAAGTCCTAGCAAAACTAAATCATCTGTATGGATTTGGTGGGGTGGAATGAAAGTCTCTGTAAATGGGCGGGACTTGATCATCTGCCACTTTAATCCATACACAGTTTATCTCCCCCTCCCCAGTCTCTAATAAAGACAATAATAACTACTGTTATTGAATTACTACTCCTTCCTTCCTGCAGAACTCCTAGTAGTTTCAAGAAACCATTACGTGATGTGATTATGTTGAGGTCACAAAATTGTCTGAGCTAGCAGTCCGAGGAGTCATCAATCCAGAGTCCTCAGTTTCTGTGAGTCTTTTGAAATGAAAGGCAACATGAATTTAGTGTTTCATGGAGAGCATTTCAGCCAGCACGATATAGGAGGCTTCTAGCACCTGAGAGAAAAGACTGGCTTGCTCCTAATATAAACACTGCAATGGAGCCAGAAGTAAGTTCCTACAAACTCTTAATTAATTAAGAATTTGTCAAAATCTTTTAAAAAATAAGAACATTCCATTCAGCTTCATGTTGCCTTTCATTTTAAATTCATTTTTTCCAGGTTAAAATGCATAAAGTAAAGAAGAAGTTGAAGCATTGGTTTGCTTTTTATAACAAACATTGAACTGCATCAAGAGGCTGATACCTTTCCACACAATAGGACTACTCCTGAGGAAGATGTGGATGAAATGAGCTTATATCCGAGTGCTCATTGAGTATGGACTTTCCTTGTAGTAAACTTTTATTGAGAGTATATTCTTGTAATCTTGTAAGTTTGATACAAAATAATATTGATAAAAATAATATAAATATAAATATTGATAAAAATAATATAAATATTTATGTCATAGTGGTTTGTTTGATGTGGGAAAGATTACCAGGGGTCATTTCGCAAAAAAAGAGGGGCAGGAGCTCATTAGCATAACTCATTAGCATAACTTATTTGCATATGCTAAACCACCTGACATCACCAGAAGTATGTCAGAAGGCAAGAAAGAGAGGGAGAGGGAAAGAAAGAGAAAGAGAAAGAAAGGGAAAGAGAGAGAGAGAGAGAGAGAGATGGATAGACGGATGGATGGATGGATGGGTGGGTGGCAGAGAGGGGAGAGCTACTAATCCAAGCCTCAGAGATACCACTTTTCTGGGAGGATAGCTTCAGTGGTGGCTGAAGCCTTCAGAAGGCTGGTCGGAGGAACAAGGACCTTTCCAGGCGACAGGGTCATTTTGCTGCAGCCATGACACAAGCAGGCATTCCCCCGCGGGGGGGGGGCTGGCACCAACACCCGGAGCTGAGCTCCCCCGAGCTCCTGCTCGAAATGACCCCTGAAGATTACTGTATCAGAAGCAAGGCCTCCTGATATTTTTGTAAGGAGTAAAACAGAAACTCCCATCATCTGTCATAGACATGCTGAGGAAACTACTATTTTGCTTGTTTGTAAACTCAGGTATTAAAATTATAAAGTAAGAGGCAGCCCCTAGTACTGGAATACATTTCACATGGCCCTCGCAGGTATCATTATCTCTTTATTATATTTATATCGGGTAGGGCTGCCAAGTCCAACTTGGGAAATATCTGGGGACTTTGGGGGTGGAGCCAGGAGACTTTGGGGGTGGAGCCAGGAGACTTTGGGGGTGGAGCCAGGAGAAAGGAAGTGACATCATTTTGTGATGTCACATCCTGTGATGTTGCTTCCACATGCTTCCACATGAATTCATGAAGTTTCCTAATACTGAATCAGGCCATTGGTCCATCAAGGTCAGTATTGACTACTCAGACTGGTAGTGGCTCTCCAGGGTCTCAGGCTGAGATCTTTAATGTCACCTATTACCTGATCCTTTTTTAGCTGAAGAAGTTGATACCTCCTGCATGTCAAGCAGATGCTCTATCACTGAGCAACGGCCCTACTGAATCCTTCCTCATCTCAGCAGAATATGAAGCACTAAGTGCTACACAAGTGCTAAATATGATTTTCATATCATAAGAACAGGAGAGAAGCCACAGTGGATCGGCCCATCCAGTACAGCCCATCCAGTACAACACTCTGTGTCACAACAGTGGCCAAAAATACCAGGTGCCCTCAGGAGGTCCAGCAGTGGGGCCAGAACTCCAGAAGCCCTCCCACTGTTGCCCCCCAAGCACCAAGAATGCAGAGCATCACTGCCTCAGACAAAGGGTTCCATTTAGACCTTGTGGCTAATAATAGCCACTGATAGACCTTTGCTGGATGGGGACAGAGAGAGAGAGAGAGAGACAGACAGACAGACAGACAAAAAAAAGAAAGAAAGAGAGAGAGAGAGAAGGAAAAAAACTGGCAGAGGCACTTACTTCCATTTAGACCTTGTGGCTAATAATAGCCACTGATAGACCTCTGCTGGATGGGGACAGAGAGAGAGAGAGAGAGACAGACAGACGGACAGAAAAAAAAAAGAAAGAAAGAGGGGGAGAGAGAGAGAAGGAAAAGAGCTGGAAGAGAAACTTACCACGTTGCAAGCCACATGCAAAAGCAGACCCTTCAGTCCCTCTTTAATCTCTGGGCGGACCTCTCTTGCTGTGGAAGCTCTCTTGCTGATTTCTTAAAGGGGAAATGTCTGGTGAGGCTTTTTACTGCAGGGCAGGCTCTCTGCAGACATTTCCTTTTTAAGGCACAGCAGGGCAGGCTCCGACTTCCTGCTGGCAGCCATTTTCCCCCCGGTGGCCAACTTTGAAAAAGCGGGGGTAAGTATTAAAAACCGGTGTTTTCCCCGCCCTACCGGGGGACTTGGCAGCCCTAATATCGGGTAAGATTTTTCAAACCCAAGAAGTGACCAGTTTTGATCAGTTTTAGACTGTTGTTAATCTTAGTGATTTTTTCTGGACTAATCTGTACTATGCGTGTCAGAATTACTAAAAAGGTGATAGATACTGTGAATGTGTTGCTGGGGTCTTTTCCTTGCTTCTGGATTGTGCGTTGCGCACAGATAATATGCGAGTGATGGTTTGGGTGATGTCATTAATCCCTCGCTGCGAATTGATTGGAACCTTAGCTGAACCTCAAATGTGGCAAAATCATCTGCTAGTGAGTGGTCATGGGACTATCAAGAACAGTGATGTCGATAGGGCGGGGCTTATTTCTGCAGCTATTGTTCTGCTTTTGGCTTTCTTGCTGGTTTAGCATTTCTTGCAGCTATATTACCACAATAGCCCCGGTATAATGGCCACTAGCACAGAGGAACCCTCAGACTATCTTGTTAAGATCAGAAGCCCCATTTAATAAATGGTTCTTGTCTTTCAGTTTGGGCTACAGCTAAATGAATATGCTGAAAAAGTAAGCATTTAGGTGACCGAGTGCATGATCATTGCCATTTATCCTAATAGCTGATTCCTCTGTGATGTAACCCAGCCAAGCTACTGGCCCATGAAAGGGCATCTATACCACTATCGATAGTGGGTCCTGTGGAAGTTCACCGCTCACACTCTTTTGACAAACTAAAGTAGATATTACTATGTTTCTGAAAACAAATGAAACATCTTGTATTAGGATGAAGCATCCTTGATAGTTGCAGGGCTCCGTTGGGGCCGGGGCGTGCTGGAGCGCCGCTCCGGGAGAGAGCGGGCGGGGGGGCGCCCCCCCCGGCCTCCCCCCGTCAATGCTCCCGGGGCCGGCGGCGCTCCGCCGGCCCCGGGAAAGAGAAGCCTTTCCCAACCCTTGCTCCCGGGGCCGCGGCAGAGCGCCGCCGGCCCCGGGAAGGCCCTTCCCTTCTCCCCCCCCATCAATGCTCCCGGGCCAGTGGTGCTCTGCCGGCCCCAGGAAAGAGACATCTTTCCCTCCCTCGCCTCGCCCTCCTCCCCACCCATGGCCTCTCACTTGCAGCTGGGCCAGCGCACCAAGAGCCGCAGGTGGAGATGCGCTCGGCGTGGCTCAGGCTTCTCGCACTGCTGCCGGCCCTGCGTGCCCGCGCCTCGGAGGACTCCCGCGCAGCCGGTGGGTGAGAGCGAGGCGGGAGCGGCCGCTGCTCGGGGCGGGGGGGGGGAATAGGGGTGAGGGCCCAGAGCTACCCTCCCTCCCCATCCAAACCAGCCTGCTCCTCTCGCCCACAGCCTTCGGGCTGCACCTGGGGGTCGCGGCCCAACCCCCCCCACTGCAGGCGTTTATTTAAGGTGGGCCGCAGCGGGGAGGGGGGAGCAGAGTTCCCGCTACTTTCTGCCTCTTCCCCAAACTTTAGCGTTGAGCTGCCATCTGGCGGGAGCCTCCCCCCCCCCCCCCCCGGTGCAGGTAACTTCTTCTGACCTTGCTACTCTTGGACGGTGTGTTCAATGTAGAGGTGGGGTGGGGTGCGGTGGGGTGGGGCGAGGCTCTGAAAGTTAACACAGCAGCGACATTGCCACCTCTTGCCCGGCACTCCCTCTCAGACAGCTGAAAGGTGCTGTAAAGGAGCGGAGCAGTTCTCACTGGGGATTCAGAGAAGGGAGAAGGAATCAGGAAAGTGGAAAGTGGGAGCCAGAGTGGAGGATCTTCGGCCTCCACGGCCAGATTCCAAGCACAGCAGTGCTTGGTCCAGTTGCTCCAAAGCTCCGGTGGTCTCTCCAAACGCCGAGCAATCAGTAGGGCCGCATTCCAAGCTCCCGCTGGCACACCCAAGGATTTGGATCTGTCCCTGGAAAGTGTGATCTGTCCTCTGAAATCCATGGGCTGATCAGGTCCAGGTTAGATTATTATAATGTGGTTGACACGGAGCTGCCTCTGAGAACTGTCCAGAAGCTTCACCTTGGTGGAAAAAAGGCAGCCAGGATGCTGTGGGGCAGGGGAAGGGATCCTCTCGTCCCCTTGCTGAAAGATTTGTGCAGGCTCACAAAGTGTTTCTGGGTAGGAGGGGCTGTGGCTCCCTGACAGAGCAGCTGCTTTGCATGCAGAAAGTCTCTGGTTCTGTCCTTGGAAGTATCACCCATGGGAAGGGGAACACCTTTCCCTGACTGGGACTCTGGAGAGCCACTGCCAGGCTGAGCAGACCACTCCGGCCCTGGTAGTCAGATGGGCTGATTCAGTCAGTGGCAGCTTCTTGAGTCCTCTTCAGGCCGCATAAACACACCCTGGGGACCAGGGGCGCCTGAAGGTCGGACAGCCTCACCGGATACAGCCCTGCTGGCTGATTCAGATCCCTGCTCCAAGCCCCACTGTCTGTCCTGCCAACAGTGCGGCAGACAGCCACTGCAATTTGTTTCTTTATTTCATTCACTTAATTTCTCCTCTGCCTTTCTCTCCAAGCAGCTAGCCTCATTCTCCTCTCCTCCTCTGTTTTTCCCTCCCCACAGTCCTGTGAGGTGGTCTAGGCAGAGTGTGTGTCTGTGTGGCCTCATGACACTTCCGGTGACGTCAGGGTGTGTGGCATATGCTAATAAGTTATGCTGATGAGCTCCTGCACCTCTTTTTTTACGAAAGGACCCCTGGATAGTTGTATTAGCTGTATTAAGGACAAAGCATAAATTATATGGAATTATGCTGTTTTGAAGATGCAAAAAGAAATTTAGTGAAGTACATATGCCATCAAAATATTTAAACATCGCTTGTCTCACTGAATGTTGGTGGGTGCCCTGTTTAGAGCAATAAGGATATAACTTTAAATCAGTGTGAGTGGGGAGGTCCACTTGTGCAGATGAGCGGATAAATTAAGTGAACAGAACCAAGGCTGCTTGCTTATTTCACTTATCATTCATCTTTCTTGCAAGGATGGTCTTCGTGATTCTGGGGCCTTATGCAAAATTCCAGGGTAGTGCCCTAGAATCAATGCCACCCCCCAGGCCCCCTCCCAGAGGTGGTTCTGTGAGTAATCAGGGGGGCCCTGGCATGAGGCAGCTGCCCCCATTGCCCAGTGACCAAGACCACCCCTGTTTCTCCTTGAGACTCGTGGCAGATTCCCAAATTAGAACACAAAGCAGTGAGAACAGTAAAAACATACACCTAACAAGGACTAAAACATGAATAAAGATTACAGAGCAATGCACTAAATCAGTATGATACATGTAATATAGGGATGCCCAGACCTCCAATGGGCAACTTCCAACCCCTGCTGACACTCAGTAGGATGGCAGGGGGAGAAATGGTGGGAAAATCAGTGTTGTGTGGACAGTGTGACATCACTTCCAGGGTGAACCCAGAAGTGAAGTCATTTTGTTAATGTGACACTCTAGGATTCACTCAAACTCTCGGGTAAAGCCATAGAGTTTTAAGTAAATCCTTGAGCATTGCAATGATGTAATGGCATCATTTCTGGGTTCACCATGGAAGTGATGTCATAGCAATGTTGTGACACACCCTATGTCCCCACCTACCACATTCTGGCCAGGTGTCAGTTTAAGAGGTTATTCTGTGTCCCTACAAAACGTATGTCCTCTTTCTCAAGGAAGGGTTTACGTTACCGCCCTATTCTGACTTCTTTTTAAAGGGGAAAAAAATCTGTCTAGCAAAATGCCTTCCTCAGGCTGTGATATTTTAAGAACTTGGGCAGCGTGGGTAACTAAATTTCAGAAGTGTCATTAGAGCCTTTCTTGGTATCAGTTTCTTCTCATTGAGGAAGCATTTCAGTTGGAAGCTATCATTGGCTCTCTTTGTAATACTTTCAGATAGGACATAAGGTCTATTACAGAACTTAAGCTAATCAGGTAGAAATTCAGCCCAAAGAGAATGCTGAAATTGTGTATGCATTGATTCTTTTTCAGCTTTTCCTGAGGTGCCTGGGGCTCCAATGCTATTATGATTGAACCTTCGTTGGTAGAGAAGGAAACTTGACAATGCATACAGGCTATTTTTATCATAATGATAAACAAAAATGAAGATGTATTCTGCCAACAGTGAGGTAGAATGGTAGTCCACATTGGAGCCAGTGGAAAAAATTCCAGTAACTGCAGCATAGCCAAGATTTTATTAGAGGCACTTCACTGCTTTTACTGTCCTGTGCTGTGATCCTAGGCAGACCAATACCCCATTCCAAAGAGCTCTAGCACCATTCTCGTTTACTGATAACACATCTTAATTCTTCTGTTGAGCTCACATGAACTCGAGGGCTGCCACTCTGGTCCATTGACAACTCCCAGAGGATGACACGGCAGGTTCTTTTCCCCTAGTATTCACACCCAAGGCTTTGGCTGAAGCAGTCTCAAAGACTTCAGCATCTCTTTTAATAGACAGAAATCCCAGGAACTCAAATATCCTCACTTCTTTGATAAATCGACCCTGACCTGTCTCCCAGATCTCTAATTCCAGGGCGTATTTTACTTTGAGGTGCTTTCTCTTGAAGTCTCCTGTCTTCCTATGGGTTTAGCAGGGCCTCTGTGGTCTGGACTTACATCTTCCATTCCACTTACAGTTCCTCCTCACTGGATAGTTCCACAAGTAAACACTGGTCACTTATCTCTAGTTTCCAACACTAACTGATCCCAATTTTCAGGGTCCAGGTTCAGCTGTAGCTGGCTGTGAGTCAGGCCAATATCTCTTCTGACTGGAGAAAGGTCATCTGGGCTTGGCTCAATGCTCCATGCCTCTGAGCCAAAACTGCAGGTGAGTGTGTGGAAGTCACACTTGCTACAGTGAAGGTCCTAGCAGTGGCACCACGGGAGGGGGAACTTTGCCCTGTTCCAGTGTGGGCTGAGGCCAAGAGGTGATGCAGGACAGCTCAGTTACCATGGCATCAGAGATGTCAGTCTAGGAGCTGGGTGGAAGGAGGAGGAAGAGGAAGAGAAGGAAGAGAAGGAGGGATTTATACCCCACCCTTCACTACCCGGAGGAGTCTTGGAGTGACTTACAATTTCCTTTCCCTTCCCTTCCCCACAACAGACACCCTGTGAGGTAAGTGGGGCTGAGAGAGCTCTGAGAGAACTGCTCTTGACAGAACAGCTCTGAAAGAGCTGTGACTGACCCAAGCTACATATGGAGGTGTGGGAGAAGAACCAACCAACTTACCCAAAGTATATAATGACAGAGGTTCAGAACCCTAGTTGATTTCCTCATGACTGATGCTGAGAGAGAAAGGCACAGCTGTGAAAAGTGAGGTAGAAGAGGATAAGGAATGCCAGTAACTCCTCCCCTGGCCCACTAGCCTGAGGCAATCCTGTCAGGAGGAAAAAACCCATGCTTCCTGGCAATGCTCCCTCTAAGCTGTGGAGTCTTGTGAGCAAAAAATCTGCTTTGTGAGCTACTGGCATTAAAGTTGTGAGTGAGCAGTTGGGCTGCTGCATAAATTAGTTTGCTCTGGAGCCATCCTTCCTGAGCTAAGACAAAAATGTGTGAGCTGGAGGCTAAAAAACTGTGAGCTAGCTCACACTAACTCAGCTTAGAGGGACCACTACTCCCTGGTAGTCCAAAGAAGGGCCCACTGGAAGGGAGGCAGGCACCTTTCTTCTTCCCCCCTTAGGTACAGAGGCAGTGATACTCCCTGTAAACCACATTAACGTCTTTAGGCTGTAATTAATTGGTCAAGATGCTCCATGAGCCTTTTCACAGGGAGCCGTGTCGAAGGACAATGTTATCGTAACCATCAGAAATAGGAAATGTGGGCATGGAATGTTCATTCTCCGCTTCCTCTCAAATGTGACTGAAATATTCCCACAGCTACATATGGCCTGGTGGACTACCCACATCCCCCCCTCCCTAAAGTGCTTCATCACCCATGCTTACAGCTTTGCAGCATGGATGGGGAAATGTGTGCAGGTGGTGCACAGTGGTGGCTCTCCTGAGGGCCATGACAGCTGCACTCCCAGTGACACACATCAGCCAGTGCTGGTGGGGGACAGGGAACGCATGTGGCACAAATGCCTGTGAATGCAGGCAGTGGGAGGATTTGTGGAGGGAGGGTGCGCCATTAGGTGGGGGAACCCATGGGTGGGTGGAAGGAAAGAGAGGCATGAGAGGGACCTGGTGGGGAACAGAAGGAACTGTCTGCCCGCTAGGGTCCTCCAAAACCTGGAACTAGCACTGCTGGGGAGAAGAGCAAAAGGGAAGGTGGTGATGGGGGGATTAGCATTGTCTCTCTCCCTGCCTGTGCACTTCTCCCCGTCTTCTTTGATTTCTTCATGTGTCAGCTGCTTTCAAGCATCGTACTGGCAAGAGTCTAGCAGAGGCCCCTGGGAGCTTGTGCGAGAGCTTTCTTAAGACCATTTCCTTTCCTAAATATGGTATTCTGTGAGCAAGAGGTCACTGCATAGATATGATCAAGAAAGAAAAGGGGGGGGGGAAGCCCTGTGATGTGCAGAACAAAATGTAAAAGGAACGAATATAGAACACCAGACTGTCCCTTCTTCTGCAACGGCCTCCTCGCTCCTCCTGGTTGGATTACTCTAAAGAACACTGTCGTTGCTGTTGTTTCATAAGGAAAAATGTGTATCCTCGGCTTGCCTCCTCCATTTTTAGCCTCACAGCCAGGTAGGTTGCGTAGACTAAAGGAAGAGGAGTGGCCCAAGATCACCACTGTGCTTCATGACTGAGTGGGGATCTTTTCAGGTGACTGCACTGTACTGGCTCTGCTCAAGACGGATCTGTGATGTCACTGCTGCCGGAGAATGGCTAAGCTCCCTGGCGAAAGTAGAGCCCTGCGGAATCTTCTTCAGTTCCGCAGGGCCTGCAAGATGGAGCTGTCTCGCCGGGCTTTTGGCTAAGGCAGCGGGCGTCCCTATGTGGCCTCCCTGAGGTTGTTTTCCCCCACCCACCAAAGCAAATAATATGATAGGGAACCTCCCACAACCAGCTGACTTGTCTGAATTGCGACTGTGTTTTAACGTTAAACAGTCTTAAATTGTTTTAAATTTTAACTGTATTTACTGTATCATTATATGATGTTTCCTGGCCTGAGCCCACTCGTGGGATGGGCAGGCTATAAATACAAATAATAAATCAATAAATAAGCCAAGAGTATCTAACCAGCTTCATGATTGCTGCCCTGTAGGAGGGCGTCTAGATGTCCGCCTGTGTTCTGCTTTGTATTTGTAACTAAAGTAAATGTTGTATTTGCCTGAAAGGAAGACAACTCTGAATGTAAGGCAATCCCCCCTTTAAAAAAAGGCTACATACAAGACATTTTTAAAATTATTGTACTTTACCGTAATTAGTATGCTCATTTAAGAGGGTCCCTTCTTTTTTCCTGACCACATCTGTGTGGGGAGGAACCCTAGCCTTCCTTGCCAGGACTACAGTCGCTTCCAGGGCTCTCTCCTCCAAAGAGAACCAACCCACCAACTCAGTAATTGTTGCCCCTGGAAGTTCCCACCACTCAGGAACGTGGAGAGCATACAACCCTATAATTATTGTGGACAGGTTGGGACACTGCCAGGTATAAAGGCACAACAATGGAAGGGGGAAGGCTATTCATTTAACTAACAGAAGTGACTGGATCCAAAAGCTAATGATCCCTTTGACTCTAAAATCTCAGTAATATTAAGAGGCTAAACATTCCCTTAAATCACCACACACCAGCATTCTTGGCAGTGTCAACAAGGTCACATTCCCACGCATGAAAGAACAACTTCTTCAGTGTTAAGGACTCAAATAGGTCCTTTTCCCCACAAGGCAGGCAGTCTCTCCACTTAAGTGTCCCCTCCCCCACAACATATTTATTGTGTCAGCCTGAGAGAATAAGCCATAGCCTTTAATTATTATTATTGCCTTAAACAAACTCATACCGTTCCGTTCCCCAAACCAAGAATGTTTATATTTTTTATACCCTTGGTACAATTTACTAGGAAATGTTCCTGCACATGACATGTGGAAATGAATCGAAGTGGCATGGCCTTTCATCCTGAAAATCTCCAGACCTGTTGAGCACAGATCCTGGAGCATCCTGTTTAAAATACAGAGTGACTGAGGGCTGATTCACATGATACAAACCCCTTGTATCCTCCACGTGTTGGAGCAACAGCTGCAGTCTAAGGGTCATTTTACACCTCCCCTCTAAAGTAGTTTGACTGCTGTCTTTTCCTGTGCTGATTTCACAGTGGTGTGAAATTTCATTCCAGGGGGTCTAAGTGCACTAATCAACAGCAATTGTTTAAAGCAGAATCAAGCCGGTTAAATACTGGCTTGACCACAGGAGGGCAATTAGTAGATGTGGACATTTCAGTAGCAGCACGGTTTCACACCGCATAGAGGTGTGGGCAGGTTTTTTTGGAACTAGAATGATTCCAGTGGGAAAGTCAGATGTAAAAACAGCCTAAGAGTTCTGTGGCCAGAACTGAATTTCCAGGCATGCAGGGGCCCTTAGATTATGACTATGGCAGTCAGGAAAGGGGGGCTTAAACCTCCCTCTCCCACACTGTTTTCCTGAACTGAAATGTCCCCAGGGAGCAGTTATTTACCCCACGGAGAAACTTAGCTGTAGCTATCAAAGCCAGTTTGGTGTAGTGGTTAAGAGCACAGATTCTAATTTGGGAAAACCGGGTTTGATTCCCCACTCCTCCACATGCAGCTGCTGGTGTGACATTGGGTCAGTCACAGGTTCTTTCAGCGCTGTTCTCTCAAGAGCTCTCTCAGCCCCACCTACCTCACAGGGTGTCAGTGGTGGAGAGGGGAAGGGAAAGGAGATTGTAAACCACTCTGAGACTCCTTCAGGTAGTGAAGGGCGGGGTATAAATCCAATCTCTTCTTCTTCAGTACCTTTAAGTTTTCCCAACAGGGCAAATAGCAGCATGGAGCCAATTCAGGTAACATAAAGGGTACAGGGGTGAGGGGAGAAGGCCCTTTTCCTTGCACACCATGTTTCCAGACCAAATCAGGCCTGCACACTCCTAAAAATTCTTGAGCACAGAAGTCCCAAAGAACATCTGATCAACCTGACAGGTGGGGGTCATATGAAGGTCATGAGGGCTTTGTAACATGCAAATCTGGAGGCTAGGTCTACACAGAGAATGAGGTGGGGATGAGGTGGCAAATGGTCAGAACCTTTTAGACCACTAGGGACAGAATCTACTTTAAATGTTCTTCTACATAGAAAAGGAGCATACAAAAATGGTACAAACAGAAAATCGGTTCTAGCCCAACTCTTTCCTTGCAGATTGAAAATATCCTGCTATGTTCATGTATTTCTAACGTAAGGGGAGCACTGAAAATGTGAATCTTCACAAGCAGTCCAAAGAGGAACAGAATAAGTTCATACAGTCACTTTAGCATTCCACTGCTGTGATCTGCTGCATGTGTAAATCAAGACCCAGTCTACTGTATTTTTTATTCTCACAATAACCCTGTGAGGCTGACAGTGTGTGACTAGCCCAAGGTCACCCAGCCAGCTTCCATGGCAGAGTGGGGATTTGAAACTGGGTCTCTAACCACTGCACCACAGTAGCTCTTTTGGCAGAAGCTGATACCTGAGCTACATCCGCTACACAGAGATTACACCCTGATCAATTATACCAAAGACATTATTTCCACAATTATATGTTTAGGTCTGCCAGTTCCAGACTGGAAAATTCCTGGGGATTTGGGAGTGGAGCCTGGGGAGGGGAGGGACCTCAGCAGGCTTGAATGCCATAGAGTCCGTCCTCCAAAGCAGTGATTTTCTCCAGGAGAATGAATCTTGGTCATATGGAGATCAGTTGTAATAGTGGGAGATCTCATAAGAACATAAGAGAAGCCAATGTTGGATCAGACCAGTGGCCCATCCAGTCCAACACTCTGTCACAGAGTGGCCAAAAACACCAGGTGCCCTCAGAAGGTCCAGCAGTGGGGCCAGGACACTAGAAGCCCTCCGACTGTTGGCCCGCCCCAAGCGCCAAGAATACAGAGTATCACTTGTCCCAGACTGAGAGTTCCTATCTATACTTTGCGGCTAATAAGCTCCATATGCTTATCTAATTCCCTCTTGAAGCTGTCCATACTTGTAGCCACCACCACCTTTTGTGACAGTGAATTCCATGTGTTACTCACTCTTCGGGTGAAGAAGTACTTCCTTCTTTTTATCTGTCCTAACCTGACTGCTCAGCAATTTCACTGAGTGCCCACGAGTTCTTATATTGTGAGAAAGGGAGAAAAGTACTTCTTTCTCTACCTGCTTTATCCCATGCATAATCTTATAAACCTCGATCATGTCACCCCTCAGCCGTCATTTCTCGAAGCTAAAGAGCCCCAAGTGCTTCAGCCTTTCTTCTTAGGGAAAGAGTTCCAACCCTTTCATCATTCTAGTTGCCCTTTTCTGCGCTTTTTCCAATGCTATAATATCTTTTTTGAGGTGGTGTGACCACAACTGTACACAGTACTCCAAATGAGGTCGCACCATCGATTTATACAGGGGCATTATGATACTGGCTGATTTGTTTTCAATTCCCTTCCTAATAACCCCCAGCATAGTGTTGGCCTTTTTGACTGCAGTCGCACACTGTCTCAACATTTTCATTGAGTTATCTACTATGACTCCAAGATCTCTCTCTTGGTAAGTCTCCGCCAGTTCATCAATGTGCCTACTAATTTTTTTTCCTTATTAACAGTTTCCACCAACTTACCCAGTATCTCTAGGTGCCACCTGGATGTTGGCTACCCTAGGGTGGGGTTAAGAGAATGAAGGGAGCTCTGCAAGGCATAATGCCATAGAGACCACCTTCCAAAGCATCCATTTTCTCTGGGGGAACTGGTCTCTGTAGTCTGGAGGTCATTTGTAATTACAGGAGATCTTCCGGTCTCACCGGGAGGCTGGCAACCATACCTTCTATGTATAGCTTCTTCTACACCAGGATTCCTGAAATGCGTTCACAAGGCTCCCTTTTTCCAACAGGTGGTGTGGTACAATAGGGTGGTGCTGTTCCTTCCTTTACATGATGAAACTGAAGGTACAGTGCTGGGATTACTTAGGAAGATATAGCCAGACAACACAACATCCACGAGTCTTAGCCCTAGAAATCACCACTATCATTTCTATGCTTGGACATGAAATCCAGCATATTCAGAGCTGATGCTTAAACATGCATTTGATTAGTGTTCACTTGCTGAAGACAAAAATATCCCCCTAGGATTAATAAGGACTTCGAATTTCTAGTTCAGTACAGTGCTAATATCTTGCATATTCCATGCTGCCAACTTCTGGCAACCCCAAATGGGATTTTTAAGGCAAGAGACATTCAGGGGTGATTTGCCATTACCTTCCTTTGCATAGTGACCCCAAAATTCCTTGGGAGCCTTCCATTCAAATACGAACCAGGGCTGACCCTGCTTAGCTACTGATGAGATTGGGCTAGTTTGGGCTATACAAGTGACCCACCCTTTATACTGTGAAGTAAGACAAGCAGATATAGTAGAAAGTTATCAAGGTATAGCTGAAACAAGTAACACTCATTCCTTACAGATGTTAATTATTTTGGCCAGGGCTTTTTTTGGAGAAAAAGCCCAGCAGGAACTCATTAGTATAATAGGCCACACCCAACAGCAGAAAATCATTTGCATATTAGGCCACACCCTGACAGCCCAGCTCATTAGCATATTAGGCAGGGCTGGGAAAGCACAGGGCAGGCATAGAAGCTTGCCTCTCCCCCCCCCAAGCTTCTCCACCCCACTTCAGCATCACCTTTCTAGTCTCCTACCCCCCTCCGAAAGATCAGGAAGGGAAGCAGGCATGTTTGCCTGGCTGCCCTCAGTCTCCCCAGCCAGCCAGCCCGCCAAGGCACACAGGCAGGGGAGATCAGGGCAGCCAGGCAAACATGCCCCATTCCTTCCCTGAGCCTCTCCGGGCAGGGAAAGAAAGGCATTTTCAACGTGCCTGGATTCTTCTCCTGATCTTCTTGCAACCGGAGAAGATCAGGAGGGGAACCCAGGCATGTCTGCATGCCTGCCCTCTTTCCCCAGCCTGCCTGCCGCAACGGACAGGTTGGGGATAGGAAGGCAGGCATGCACACATGCCCCTTTCTTCCCTGAGCCTCTCCGCTATGGCAAAGAGACTCAGGGAAGTGCAGGGGGGGCATTTTCAATGTGGCTGGGTTCCCCACGTGCCCTTTTCCAGCTGTGACATGTTAGCTAGAGAAGGGAAGGCAGAGAGAGGCTTTTCCTTGTCAATTTCACTCTCAGCTGACTCCTGGAGTGAAATCCACAAGGAAATCCCCAGGAGCTCCCCAGAGGGAAAGAAGGCATTTTAATATGCCGCCTTTCCCTCTTGTGTGTAATGTGGGGAGGGCAGCGTGCTCTGTAGCCTCGCATGCCAGAGGTTTTGGTTGTACACGTGGCCGACTCAGGAGCCAGCCGGAACTCCGTTCCTGTGCTGTTCCTGCCAAGGGCATAGACTTTCCAATTTCCCGGAGGGGGAAGCTGGGGCTGGGCCAGAGACATTACAGGCCATTGTCTCTGGGGGAGGCTCTGCATGTCCTGGAAAAGTTCGGGGGGGGGGACTCCAGCTCCCCAGCCCCCCTGAAGTTAACGCCTATGGTTCCTGCCCCCAAATAGCCTTGATTTTGGCTGTACCTTGCTTAACTCCCTGTTGTATCTGCTTGTCTCATTTCATCCTGCGCTAAGTTTTATATATTGACTATCCAACAACATTTGAGAGGGTTTCACCCAACTGCTCGCTCTTTGAATTGGATCTTGCTTTGACCCAGCCTCTCTTTGTAACATTCCCCCCTCCCAGGCACCTTTATGGTATGTCTATAGATCAGCCCAGTGGATTTACACGCCAGTGCATCTGATAAAGTGACCTCTGACAAAAGTTCATGCTGGAATAAATATTGTTATTCTTTAAAGTCCTGCTGGAATCTTGTTTTATTCCTCTGCTACAGATTAACACGGCCACCCCTCTGGAGTTATCAGATGAATATGTGACTCATCTTCAGTGAAAAGTAGTGTGAGAGTTATCAGCGGGGATAAGAATGTTCTTATACCCAGGGGTCATTTTGTAGAAAAAGAGGTGCAGGAGCTCATTAGCATAACTCATTAGCATAATTTATTTGCATATGCTACACCACCTGACATCACTGGAAGTATGTCAGAAGGCAAGAAAGAAAGGAGAGAGAGAGAGAGCTGGCAGAGAGGGGATAGCTACTAATCCAAGCCTCAGAAATACCACTATTCTGGGAGAATAGCCTCAGTGGTGGCTGAAGCCTACAGAAGGCTGGTTGGAGGAACAAGGACCTTTCCAGGGGGCGGGGTCATTTTGCTGCAGCCATGACACAAGCAGGCATTCCCCCATGGGGGGCGGGGCTTGCACCAACTCCCAGAGCTGTGCTCCCCTGAGCTCCTGCTCAAAATGACCCCTGCTTATACGTGCTGCTGTGTCTGTGACAGTCCATTCATTAATGGAGGTCATGTTGGAAATGTCTAATGACAAACAAGCACGTGCCATCCCATCTCAGATAAACAGAATTTCTCGTTATCTGGGGTTCTATAGGAACAAGCAGCCACTGGATGTTCGCCAACCATGCAGTCCTATGCCTATTCTATGCCCAAGCCTATTGACTTCTTCACAGAATCTCTCTGCAGATTTGGATAATCAAGAGAATCTGGAAAAACTGTCTGCTCTTACAAGGTTTTTATGGGCTGGATATATTTTATCAATGTCCCCTTCCCATACATCACACCAAGGTAATCCGGCATTTACAAATAAATGAAAACAATGTAAACTGAGCACCTTTGTAATGATGTGCTTACTCCGTATAATTTGTCTGCTCCCAAGAATCTGAAGTATTTGGATAACGGCTGGAAAAATACAAGAAAAGGCCAAAGACTTGCTTGGGGATTTGGTGGGACGAAGGAATAATGGTTGAGGAACACAGTGACAGGATTAGGCCAAGGAGTTTGGCTAAAATCACTCATCTTCTCTTCCATTAGAAGCAGTTTTGTTCAGACTTTGTTTGGCTTGCTATTAGATTGTTTTATTGTTGATTCATTGCCATAAGACACTGTGAACACTGTATGTTGTTGTTGCCTATGAAGACATGCTTGGTATTTTATATTGTGTTAATACTTTGGTTTTTCTAGGGTGATTTTTTTCATAGTATGTTTTACTGGCGTTAGATTCATTCCTCCCAATTAACGGCATTCAAGTTCTGTTCAGTATTTTTATGAAGCCACTTTTAAGATTATCATTTAACATCGCCCCCAAAGAAGAGCATTTTTGGTTTATTTGTATGTCATATAGAAAAGGAGTTAGGTCTCTCTCTCTCTCTCCCTCCCCCCCATTCTGGTTTGCCACAAAGGCTATTTTTGTTTGATTTTTTTTAAAAAACTTGTTTTTGAATTTTTGTCATATATTGTTTTAATGATGCTGAGATTCTGTGTATGTCATCAGATTTCATGCTGACATGTCACAGGGCTGTGGACTTGGCATAAACACCAACGTTGCCTCAGCGATCGGCCTGAATGATGACATATTTCCTTTCATGCATGTCACCAGAAGCAATTTTCTGTAAATGTAGCTATGTGAGAGGACAGACTTTTCTAAAGTGTTTGTCATGCCTTGACTGCCATGACTAAAGTGTCCTTTTGCTCTCTTACCACATTCACATCTTGGAAATACAAATTGTATACACTCCATGGGATGAAGGCGCAAAATGATTCTCTGTCACCTGTGTATAGGCACCTGCATGTTGAAAGGATCTAACCAGCTTTTTGCTGGTGAAAACAGGAGGAAAGGGTTCCTTTGACCACCAAAAAAGGCTCTTCTGCAGATTGTGGAACCTGCATGGGCAAAATAATGTGAAACTGGGGCCCTAACAAGAAGAGGGAACTGGGCAAGATAGAGTGAAAAAGCTGGCTGGATCCAATCCTGTGTGTGCAGATATGCAGCTGGATTCTACTGAAAATTTCTGCTAATGGAAGCAGGAGGCCATTTTGGCTGATACCCTGTTACCACTGGAAACCTCTGACTCCCCCTCCCCCATGATATTTCTATGAGGGGTCCCTGTCCCCCAGCCAGGAGCAGCATATCAGAGACCATTTTGGGCTGCCAGGGGGGCAAGGAATTCCTGCCTTACTGACAGAAATCCCTTTCCATCAGTGGAGATATACTATGGAATCAGCGCTGCACAGTGTGGTGATGAAGGGCATGAACGCTGCAGTTTACCCTCCACATAAGACTCATACGATGAGAAACACCACATCACTTGTTCCCACCATGGTTCAGATGTACAAAAGTTGTCAAGGTGGTTGTGGAAAGAAAGCCTGAGAAAGCGACATCTTGGTCAGGAAAGCCAGTAATCCAAGCTCTGTGGCAGAGGGATTTCTGTCCTTTCCGGGTATTTCAGGCCCTGCCTTAGAAAGTGATCCAGGCATTCTCAGACTGAGCTAGGCCCCTTCTTCCATACAACCTCACCCCTCAGGCATTGATACCTTTTTTGGAATAACTGAGGGGTTTCATCTTCTAAATGTTTTATTGGGCTGCTTCTGGAGCCAGTATCATTTTATCTACACTAGTTGAGATGCTCTTGTTCTACTCTGGCTCGTTTTAATGGCCTTGGTTTATTTTAGTGGTTTGTTTAATGGCTTCATTTTTTAATGGTTGTATTTTCAAGGACAGCCCAGTCTCATCAGATCTCAGAAGCTAAGCAGGGTCAGCCCTGGCTAGTTATTTGGATGGGAGACCACCAAGAAATAGCAGCGTTGTGACATGGAGGCAGGCAATGGCAAACCACCTCTGAACGTCTCTTGCCTTGAAAACCTTACAGGGTTGCCATCAGTCAGCTGTGACTCGATGGCACTTTGCACCACCATTTCCATGGCTTAGTTTTTTGTTTTGGTTGTAAGCCACCTCCAACAAGTCTCTGGAGAGGTGACATATATAAGCATGCTAAGTGAATTAGTTAATAAAGAACGAACCAGGCAGCCAGTGTGGTTCACAACTGTAAGGAATAGCCAGAAGTGAGGAGAAATCATGAAGTGGGGTGTGTGATCCTGCAGTGGTTTTGGGGCACTAAAGGTTCAGAAAAATTGGTGCACCCCTTAAGTACATATGCTTGTATCAATGGGTGCAGGTTGGATGCTTCTCTGACTGAGCTGTCAAGCCACTTGTGCCCCCACAGGAGTTTATTGATTTAAAAATTCTTCTCCCTTGGGGAGTGGAGGGTGGGGTATAAATCCAATCTCTTCTTCTCTTCTTCTTCTTCTCTGCCCTTCCATAATGTTCAGGGTAGAACAGAACAAAACCGCATTTGCACAGCAAAGTGCAAAACAACCTACAGAGGCATCAATCAACTTGTCGGTCTAAAATAAAGCCCTTCTTTAAAACCTGTATTCTCAGCTCTCTGCAGAAGGGCTGGTCAAAAAGAACATTTCCATAAGGCTGGAAGAGACGGGGCCCTTCAAATTGCACCAGGGAGCCCTTTCCAAAGGGCGGAGACAACAATAGAAAGTGCTGTCACAAACACTGTAGAACGTGCTGCTTGCAGTGAAGGTACCAGTAAGAGGCTGTTGAGCCAAGCAAAGTTGAGGTGTGGGTTTCTCTGAAGTGATGGGGGGAGGAGGGGTCTCAGACCAGGAACAACTTTAGAGGCAAGTTCCAGCATCTTGAACTGAATCTGGCTACTCTATGTATGTAGCCACTGAAATTGTTTCAGCATAAATAGCATAGTATGAACATAGCCACTGCAGTGGGATGTGCATGTGTGTGTGTGATGCCATCAAGTTGCAGCAGACTTATGAAGACCCTTCCAAGGCAAGAGACGAGCAGTAGTTTGCCATTGTATTCCTCTGCATAGCAAATGCTAACCATTGTATTCCTCTCCGATCCAAATGCTAACCAGGACTGATCCTGCTTCGTTTCCAAGATCTGACGAGATTGAGTTAGCATGGGCCATCCAGGTCAGAGATTCTATAGCGACAGAAGTTATAATTGAAATATCTCTCCTTATGTTAGAGTTGACATCTCCAGATTGGGAAATACCAGGAGATTTGGAGGGTGAAGCCTGAGGACAGCAGGGTTTGGGGTGGGGAAGCACTTCCGTGCGGGTTAATGCCATACAGTCCACCTTCCAAAGTGTTGATTTTCTCCAGGTGATCTCTGTCTCTGTCCCCTGGAGATCGTGTAATCCCAGGAGATCTCCAGCCACCACCTGAAGGTTGGCAACCCTACCATGTGCTTAGTGTTAAAACGCTGGTGGTTTGTGCACTTGCCCTATAATCACAAGAACAAGGCTTAGAGACTGCTGTACACAATATATTAGTTGCTCTTCATATTAAAAGCTGTTTAAAGCCCTTAGTAGCCCACCCAAAAATATTAGAGCCACTAGTCCTGCTGCATAGATTGGCCACCCCTTTTGGTACCATCTAAGAAGCTTCCAAGTTGTCTTCAAGGGCTGTCCTAGGAAAGGCTGGACTACCCAACTATAAGCATCCTGGGAAGGGAGGACAGACAAACAAATGACTACTATGACTAGAGAAAAGCATTCTGGGAATTATAAAGGGTGTGGGTTCAAATTTAAGGAAATAAACAAGTCCTTTTTGGATACAGTTACCCTATGCAAGACTAGAGCTTATTTTACAAGAACACATAGTAATTCAAATAATGTTCTAACACATGGGCCACAAGGAACAACTACAGTTCCATGATTGACTGTGGCAATGTGGCAATTGTCAGACAGGGAGGACATATTGCCATTCTCAAGCAAGAGCTTCATTCTGACTCAGCATTGGATTGAGATTTCTCTTGAACGGAAGTTCACAAAACATACTTCGGGTTTAACCCTCCTTCACACATAAGGATAGACTCCTGCCTCAGCTCCTTTGGCTGAACCTGGGTTTTGTCATTCAAAAGTTTCTCTGCCTTGCCCCACATCGACTGACGGTCTAGCCTCACAGCAGTTTCTTCCACACTCCTCTCTTCATTTTTGTCACTGGCTGAAATCAGAATGAGGAGGGCTGATAAGCGGAGAGAAGATGAAGTGTGAAAAAGACAAGAAATGTAAGTCTCGGGGGGCAGTGACTCTGAGAAAGGCAACAAAGAAATGGTAGATGTGTGAATGATACCTTCTGGAGATGGGTGCCTTCTGGATTGGGAAGGGACAAGAAAGATAAACTAGGGGTTGGGTTGTTAGTGGAGCTTACAGGTGGTGTTCACAACTCCAGGTTCAGCAGTTCTCTTCAGCATGAAGATGTGTCATCTCTGAATAGTTTCCCCTGCTGATTTCTGCAGGTCCAAACTAGATTAAAGTCACAAGAGCTCTTTCAGACAAAACAACATTACTAGGATGAGTGCTGGACTAGATCTGGGAGACCCACGTTTGAACCCCCATGCTGTCAAAGATGTTCACTGGGCAATACAGGGCCTCTCTCTCCACCCAGCCTACCTGTCTGGGTGGTTGTTGTGAGGAGAAGCCACTTTGGGACCCACTGGGGAGGAAAGTAGAGTATAAATATCTCAAGAAATACCAAAGCCTCTAATTTTTCTTCAGCATCTCAGAGCGGCATCTGACTTGCAGTCTTGCAGTCATTAAACCTGAGGCATAAACATCATCCTCTGCCTTTCTGCTCCCTTCCATTTGCATGTTCCACTCATTACCAGGCTATCTTAAGCCTCTGGCAATTTCAGCATTGGGGATATTGGGGGTGGGGGGGAGAGCAAGCTAATGTGAACTTGTCTGTTATTGCTGGAAAAGCAGCCAGACAAATCAGAGACATTGTACATATTTCAATAGTGGCCTATTTATTCTACCATCAACAAGACCAATAATAGCAGAAGCACTGAAATTGTCAATGAAAGAATGTCACAGTTTGATAGAAAGCCATGCAATTAACTGGAAAGGCAGGAAATGTGTTTTAGGAATGGGAGGGCCATCTGCTTACAAAACCTGCCAAAAATTGAATTGTGGTGATTTTGTCAATTATCATGATAGAGCACAAGAAGGAGGGGTGTCATTATCCCAGAAATTCCCTCCCAAAGAATCTCGCTTTTGACGTCAGTTGTTTCTTTTCTTTTCTTTAAAAAAAAAACATCTCAGCTGAATTTCTGCCTGGTCAAAAAAGCAATGGAAGTTTGACTGTGCCGTTGGATTCTCCTGCTTGCTAAGATCGATGTGAGCTATGCGGCTGCCTTTGCAAGGGGATGGACTGTATCCTAACAAAAGGTATGTCGGGTTTAATGGTAGGCGGGGATTCCGATGCTGATGTTTCAACACCATTTGCTGTCTAGTGCTTGGTGGATATTGTGGCAGAGGAGCCCCTGAACCCTGACAATATTTTGACTTAACAACTTTTCGCATCCCACCTTTCTTCTCAACTGGCTACGTGGATGCCATTCCACCTGGGAAGCTGTCTGAGCAAAGCAGAGGCTTGGTTTGTCTGCCTGTCTGGGTTTCTGCGGCAGGGGAACTGTGGCGGAGCCGGCTTTGCATGCAGCAGGACTCAGGTTCCCATTCCCTAGAATTTCTATGCAAAGGATCTCAAGTGGCAGGTTTGGGGGAAGCCCTTCTGAGCTGAAGACCCTGGAGAGAGCTGTTGCCAGTCAGGAGTAGACAAATATTAAGCTAGAGAGATGGGAACTAGCATAAGGCAGCTTCATAACATTCATATTCTCTGTTTTTAACTGCATTGGTTCATTACGCCGTTTCAGAGCACTCAGATATTTATTATTTATTTATTTTATTCAATTTATACCCCATCCTCCCTAAATTCAGAGATTGTTTGTTAGGTGTTTCCTGCGGGTCCAATAATACCCTTATTAGACATTAGACTTCACTGCTGTATTGAACCTCATTGGCTCAGGTTCTTTTTAGAACAAAGACTCTGAAAATTGTGCACTGGAGGATGCATGGGGGGGGGACACACAACAACAGTGAAGGGTGGGGTATAAATCCAATTTCCTCCTCCTCTTCTTCTTCTCATCTCCCTGTGCTGTGGTCCCTGGCAAAAATGGGCCTCCATGGCAATTTCAAAGGGGTGGGGGGCTTAAAATGACACCACATCCCTGTGGTGGACTTGGGGACACAGTATAGTGTAGTCTGGCCCTCCAGAAGTTAAAGCAAAGGCTGCACAGACTAGAATACGGCTAGTTCTGCCTTACTCAATGAACACAAGCTACACATGTCCTCTATTGCTACAGTACTGGGTGTGAAAAAAACATGAATACTGATATGACTAGGGACATCATTGCATGATTCTATTCAAGGATTTTAAAAAAACCCACCTTGGTACTGTGTACCGCAGTGATCTCCAGTGAGATGCCTATCTGTGCCATGGCACCCAACAAAATATTTCCTGGCACCCACTTGCTTCTTCCCCAAAGGACTTTTTCTCCAAGGCAAAGAGCTTATCTTGGCTTTTTTGCATTTAACCAGAGTAGGAGGTGCTTCAGAAGAGCCCAGGAAACATTGCCTTTGTGTCTGCAGGGGATATTCCTTTAGAATCAGCTGCCGTCATCACAGGTGGATGCTTAGCCTGAAACTGCCTAACATTTTATGGGACCTCCCAATGTTTTGTGATAGAACCCAGCTCCAGGGCAGCCATATTGTTGCGAGACCCACTACCTGTTCTCTAAAAAGTACCCAGAGGTTCCACAAGGTTGGGGATCTGTGGTCTACGGATGTAACCGGACATTCTGTGAATCTCAGGGTTCATTTCCAAATAACCCCACAGGTTAATAGTCCTTATGACTGCCCCCCCAAAATCAATAACTAGTGAATTTCAGAAGCTGCGTGGAAAGGGGCTTCTACTAGTTGGGGTCCAAGGCTTCATTTCCCAGTTCCTTGCCCCCAAGCAAGAATAAATTATTCAATGTAAGTAAATATATTTAAATAATCTATACCATTTACAGAAGTCAGTAGAACTGGGGCTACTTTTTTAAAAAATTCTTTATTACATTCAAAAATTAAAACAATGGTACAGGAACACTAGTAAAACGAACAAAACAGAACATGACAAAAAAGGGGCCTTAAATATAACAAGTATAGAGTTCTTTTGTAATTTCTCGGTTCTTTGCCAAATAACTTAAAATAGGAGATCAGGTTCTTTTAAACTTGGTAACCGTTGCTGATGAAGGCAATGAGTTAGAATTAAAGAACTGGGGCTACCTTAAAAGCCTGGTCTGCTATAAACAAACTGTAAGCTGCTAAGTGATCGAAGGTGACAGTTCTAGAGCTTGTACTCTGATGATCTTTTTTGTTCCTCTTTCTTCTTGCCCGTGATGTGCCCGAGAAGGCTAGTCATGTTGCATTCATCACCAAGCAAATGGCACTTTTGTTCCTCAGAATGTACGACCATCCCTTCGAACATGCGTCCCAGCAATTCGTACGCATATTTCAAGACGCTGATGCTGTATTTTGGCGAAAAAGCCTGTGTGAAAAACAAGCTATTAAAACAGGCATGTTTTTTTTTCTTTAGGCATTAACATCCTAATTACGGAGGCAATTGTTTCTCTTTAAAAAATATACTTCCTTCTGCTGTGGGGTAAAAAAAAAAAAAGGGACTGCAGTCACGATGATTGACAACAAGCACCTAAAGTCGACTGAAGAAAGGTGGGTGTCCTGAAATGACTGGTTGAAAACAGGGATGGAATGAGTTTGGGAAGGAATGACATACAAGACATTGGTGACTGAGAGATTATTTGTTTAAGGAATTGGCTCCGACTTGCTGCCAAGGGCTCGCTTCCCATCAGCCTGTGCCTGCCTGCTTTTGCTCTGAATGTGCAGAGAAATGATTCCCTAAGAGGGGGTGGCAATTTAGGGCTCTTCAGCACTGTCATTATTGTCACTTGTTTGTCCCTATTGCTTCAGAGTTCTCCCCCGAAATGTGTTTTGCTCTCTCTAGTAGGTCCAGAGGGGGCAAAACACATGTGGAAAGTGGGGGGAGAACCCAAAGCAATAGGGACAAACAAGTGACAAAAATGACAATGCTGAAGTGGCCTTACAGTGCAATCCTATGCAGAGTTAAAGGTAAGGGTTTCCCTTGCTCAGAAGCCGGTCGAATCCAACTCTAGGGGGTGGTGCTCATCTCTGTTTCCAAGCTGAAGAGCCAGCGCTGTCTGAAGACTTCTCCATGGTCATGTGGCCGGCATGACTAAATGCTGAGGTGCACGGAACGTTGTTACCTTCCCGCCAAAGCGGTACCTATTTATCTACTTGCAATGTCTTGCTTTTGAACTGCTAGGTTGGCAGGAGCTGGGGCCAGAGACGGAAGCTCTCTCCGTCACGCAGCACTCGGGTCTCAAACTGCCAAAGTACCAATCTTCCGATCTGCAATTCAGCATCTTAACCTCTGAGCTACCCAGTCTAAATCCTCTGGAACAAGTTGGCCAGCTCTAATATCGGACCAATAGGCAAAGGTCCTCCTCACCTGCTCCCTCTGTTCCTGCTCTCCCATGCCCCTGTGTCCACAGTTTGCACAAAGGCATTCCTCTCTCTTTTCTGCCCCTCCTCATCAATACAGTGGAAGGCAGGAGACAATGGGCAAGCACCCACTGTGAACATCCCCTATTATTGCTGGACAATCTAGGAATGATACAGAACTTCTTCATGTATTAAGTATCTTTTTATCCTGCCTTTCTTCAAAAAGAGCTCAGGCTGGTGTAAATGGTTCCCCCCATTTCCATTTTATCCTTACAACAACCCTGCGAGGTAGGTTAGACTGAAAGAGAGAGGGACCTGCTCAAAGTCAGGTCACTCTGGGCGTTTTCTCACTAGCTTTCCCCCGCGGTTTACACCAAAGCTAGCACCGGAGCTTCTGGTCAGTTTCCCACCATTGGCTCCCTGCTCACAATTTCCTCCAGAGTATCACTGCACTGCTCCGGAGCTTCCCTGGACCAAGAAAATCCTGTTCTTGTGGTGGGCAACTGACCAGAAGCTCCGGTGCTAGCTTCGGTGTAAACCACGGGGGAAAGCTAGTGAGAAAACGCCCTCTGTGTGCTTCATAGCCCAGTGGGGATTTTGAACCTGGGTCTCCTAGATCCTAGTCTGATGCTCTTAGCCAAGGCTCCCCAAACTTACTGAACCTGCAGGCGCCTGTGGAAGTCTGATGGGGGGGGGGCACAATCACAAAATCGCTGCTTCAGTGGGATCAGCCAGTCACAAAATGGGTGCTGCAGGAGGTGGAGACAACCATAAATTGCCAGGGATCAAGGTTATATACAGCTCTAATAGTAGCTCTTCAGCAATTCAGGCAGAAACTCTTGTTTAACAGGATGCCTTTTTAATCTGCACAGCCAGCCAGAAGCCCTGCTGGTTAAAAGCCCCACTCAGCCCTGCCCACTGTCTAAAAGCACCTGGCAGGTGCCAGGAAGGGTGTTGATGGCCATCTTGGTTGGGGACCTCTGCTCTTACCATTATAGGAAACGGAAGACCCTGAGTGTCTCAGTATTGCATTAGAATCACTTTTTTCTGCTCCTGAAAAAGGCTGTGGATGAAAGAGGAGACAGAAAGGAATGGATGAGTGATATAAGAACTGACCAGCTGGCACTTGTTTCTAGCCAAGATTTGGCATGCAGGCCTCCAGTTGCTGACCGCTGATCTGAATTCACTTAGAATGGCACAATATGCTCTCTGCAAATTTCTGGTCTGCGGTCGCGGCCACTTGAGGCGTCCACGAAGGAGAATGAAAACGGCCTGGAGAAAGACAAGGAAATGGCACCGGCAGCTAGAACATGCTCTGCGGAGCTTTAAAAAGCATGCAGACTTATCAGGGATGATGGGCCAAGATGAGCGGTGTGGTAAGCTAAGAGCCAGTTGGCAAAAGCTGGGGAAAGAATGGAGACGGCAACTTCTGGGCATCGCAGAATGGAGAAACAGCGGTCAATTAAAAATGAGCTGCTACAGTTTGCACTGTCAGGCTATATCAGCTCCCGATTCCCAGTGTTGGGACTGCTTGTTTGAAACTGCCCTGCAAGACTTTCTGGCCACGGGGTAAGCTAACATTCAAACAGTCAACGGAGTCGGCCATATGAAGTGGAACTCTCCAGTTTTGAATGTACTGGTTATCAGTTAGTTTCCAGGCACCATTCAAGTTGTTGGCTTTGAGCTTTAAAGCCTTAGCCCCTTCCTATGTACTGGGTTGATTCACTGAAGCCCCTGTCTGGGTATCAGATGCCAGAATGGAGCAGGACTTTCTCAGCAGTGGCCCCTACTTGGAATTCCTTTCTGAGAAGGCGGGCATGGTACACCCACCTCTCACATTTTGAAAGCTGGTCAAATCTTTTCTTCTTTTTCTTTGTATTTCCTCAAGGCTTTGAGGCTAGATTAGGTAAGCATGGCTTTTCGTTTATCTGCTAAATTTCAATTATGGTTTTATTTACTGGTTTACCTATTTTATTAGATTTGTATCCCACCCTTCCCGCAAGCAGGCTAAGGGCGGGTTCCATCGATATTAGTATCATTTGCAATAACAATCAGAACCAATTTACAACAACACAATTAAAACTAAAAAGCACAATAGTCATAAATAGTATTAACGGTGTTGTTTTTTACAAAAATACTTTGAGGGCCAGTGTGATCAAAAAGTGGCCTGTGCATTTATATATTAAATTATAAGCAAATTTGCCTTCCCTTCGACTTTCTGCATGCAGGGAAACTTTGAGGTGGTCGCTTTCCCATGAGCAGATCTACCCACCCTTGGAGTACAGTCCACATGGTCCTCTTTTCACTTCTCAGACCCACGGATGCTGGCGTCAGGACAATGTCAGGTGTGAAACGAAACCAAAGAGAGACCCACTGTGTGTTACTGTTAGACTGGGACTAGGAAGATCCACTTGATCATGAAACTTACTGTGTGACCTTGGGCCAGTCCATCTCTCTCAGCCTAACCTACCTCACAGGGCTGTTGTGAGGATAAAATGGAGGGAAACCCACCTGTGCCATAGAAGCAAGAGAGCCAGTATGGGGCAAGGACTGGCACAGAACCCCGAAGAACTCAGATCTCTGATCTGAAGCTTGCTGGGTGACCCCTGCTGAGTCCTTCTCTCATAGCCTCACCTACCTCACAGGGCTGTTGTGAGGCCAAAACAGAGGAGAACTGAACCTGAGTTCTTCGGGGATTAAAATGTGCTAAATAAATAACACGTATGAGAACACCAACAACGCCTTGCCCCCAAAAGCAAAGCCAAAGGGGGCGGGCAGCATCTTCAATCCAAGCATCTCAGGCACACGGCTGGGGGGGGGGGGGGGTGGATTCGTCCCCCGAATCAGAGGCCTTGATGATTTCCCCGCGGCTGACCTCTCTACAGACTCTTCTGTCGAGGCCTGCTGCAGCCTTGCCTTGCTTCGGAGGAGGCGGCGGCGGCTCCGGAGAAGCAGCTGGCCGGTGCACTTGCTGCAGGCGCGGCGGCGGGGCTCCTTTCCCTGGCTGCCCGCTGCTCCCCTCCCCCGGCGCCGCTCTCTCACCGGGCTGCAGTAGCAGCGAGGGGAAGGCAGGCAGGCAGGCGGGAGGGAGGGGCCAGCGGCAGCCCCGGGCGGATTTATAGCCGGCGAGGGGGCAGCAGCTCTGCGCCGGGCTGGCCCTGGGAAAAACCGCGCTGCCGAGAGGGGCCGCTTCCCGCGCCGGCATTCTTGCCTTGACGCAGAGGAGGAGGAGAAGGATGGAGCCCCGGTCGGCGCAGCGACGGCCCCCGGCCCCCTTCCCGCAGGATCCGAGCAGAAGCTAGAGGCGCTTGCCCGGGAAGCCTGGCCAACGGGGACGGCCGCTTGCCCTCCCTCGACCCGACGGCGGCTGCGGAAGAGAAGCGGTACCGGGCGGAGGGGGTGTTTTCTGGCGTGCCTTTGGGTGGGTGGGCAGCGGAGCGGGTCTGGTCTGGTCTGCTTGCAGAACGCTGCGGGGGCCATTCATGGGCGGGCGGGGGGAGGGGGGGTTTCTCCAGCGTTGTTGTAGGATGGAGGGGGTGTGTGACGCGCCACGCAGCTGGACTTCAAGGGGCAAGAGACTGCGAGGGACACGGCCCAGGCTGCAGGCATACCCCCTGCCCGCCCGAGGGGGTACCTACGTTCATATCTGCGCTGGCGGGGGGGTGGGGGGTGCCCTAGGAATTCCTGCGTGGGTGACAGCGACGGAAGTGTCTTCCAACAATGATCTGCAACGATGAATAGATAGGGAGAGAGCAGTGGGCAGTGAGGTATGGCCAGAGACAAAACCCCTCTTGCTCAGGTTGTGTGTTGGCAATAGGTATTTATGAAAGAGACCCATGTGGGGACAACATGAAGGTATTTAGGACATACTCAACCAGCAGGGACTTTGGCTGACCTCGGAACTTTGTAACTGATTGCTTTTGTTTTTAGGAGTTCTTTGTTTAGACAGACGGCATCTTCATTCAAATGCTTGTCACTGTGCACGACACTTTTAAAATAATGAAAGTTGGAGAGTGTGTACAGCAGCACTGGTATCAGTTCCTTTGAATGGAAGTTCCCAAGGAGTGTGTGTGTGTGGACACACAAATGCTGAGCCCCTGCTTAGGAGAACTGAGGCCTGGTGCCGCCTTGACCATCTAAAAAGGTGTCCAAGGTCTACTGCCTGACCGAGGTCTGCCCCAAACTGTGGCTGCACTCTCTGGGTACAAAATACAGGGACCTCTCCTCCAGTGGGACATTCATGTAGAACGTGATGCATACTCATGTGCTTTTCCTCACGCAAACACAACACAGACCCTTCTCTGTGTAAATTCACACACACATATATGCAAAGCCCATATTGTGGTGTCTGTTTCACATACAGATTAACATTTTTGGATATGCTGCTTCTCCCTTTCACATTCTCTCTCTCTCTCTCTCTCTCTCTCTCTCTCTCTCTCTCTCTCTCTAATCCTCTCATCTAATGAGTTCCCCTCATATGCCCAAGTAGGATCTGAGAGCAATGGCAAACCATCTCTGCACATCTCTTTCCTTGAAAACCCCACAGGGTTGTCATAAGTCATCTGTGATTCAATGGCACTTTCCGCCACCACTGGGATCTGAGAATTGTCTTTGCTACACACGAACATGGGACACTGCAATTAGTTTCTGTATACACGATTGCCAGACCTGTGTTCACACACCCATAGACATCGCACACAACCATCTCTTCGTTTCTTCTGCTGTGTTTAACCACACACAGGAAGCTGGAATTCACTTGCCATGGCCCAATTGCTCCTGCTCTCCTACTGTTCTGCCTTTGCTAGGCAAGTGAGGGCTAATTCTCACTTTACATTTTGTACTCAAGTACTTGAGTACAGAACATATGAACTTCTTACCAAGTCTGAGAGGCACACCTGTCCTAAACAAATCTTTAAAATATAAGGAAGTGGTGATTGGACCCCCCCCCCCCCCCCACCTCTCACCTGAGAGTCTTCCTAAAGAGCATGTACTGGATTGTATGTGAACTTCCCAGTTAATGAACCCAGCATGGGTGTTGTACCCAGCTGTCTGTATCTGAGTACAAAATGTAACTGGCCCTTGGATGTTGGAAGAGGTTGCTTTAGTCTCAGATGGGCAGCCATGTTAGTTTGTAGCTACGAAATAAAACTGCAGTCAGGAAATCAGTCTTTTCCGTGCCCCTGGACTCCTGTGTTATTTTGAACTCTTGCTGTGTCCTGTATCTCTGTTGGCTGGGAATTGGATCACTCTGCCCCATTGGTCTGGACACCCAACAGCTGTGCCTCTCCCTCTTTTCTGGAGGGCCATGGTTCACTCCTAGAGTGTTTGTTTTGCATGTCAGAAGGTCTCTGGTTCAATCTCTGGCATCTCCAGTTCAAGAGAGTATGTGATGTGTAAGATGTCTATCTGAAACCCAAGGGAGCTGCTACCAGTCCAAGTAAACCTTGATAGACCAGTACTTTCACTCAGTAAAAGGCAGCCTTGTGTGTTCATGTGTTCTATTTCCAGATCTTGTATTTCAAAAAGCCTTCTTCCCTTCTCTGGGAGACTCTTTGTCCTGAGCTTTTTTACAGGGTAAAGAATATTTGACAGTCTGAAACTATTTCGTTGTGATTCACATATTGTTTTCATCAACTAAATCTGATGCTGAATGTGTATGTCTCCTACTGTGCAGTTTGAACAAGGAGATGTTTACGGCCCTGTCCCGCCAACCCTGTGAACAAACAGGTTAGTATTTTCAAAGTGCTGGCACGGCAGCATACCAAGATGTATTTTAACCTATGCTATACATTTTTATATGTGTGTACAAAGGAGATGTATACTTAGATGGCTTGCTCAGTACATGTTTTGATACTAGAAAATGTGTAGCTGCTGAGCCAACTTCATTTTTAGCAATTCTTTAGTAAGCTTTTGGAAACAAATGATCTTGTGTGGTCCTGCACACATAACTGAATTTGTACTTGAGAATTGGTTGTATTTATTTTGTTCCTTGTTCCAGAAGGCAGCTGTTCTAATAGGGAAACTCAACTGCAGACTGAGATTTCATCAACATTTCTCTCTTTTCTCTTGCTGTTGTTGGCGGGTTCTGATGGAGTGGAAGCCCAGGCAGCTTGGGCTCTGCATACCTTCAAGTCTGCCCCGTTCCCTATGTGCAGTCGTCCAAGAATACCCTTTCATTTATCCATCTGCACCCATCCATTAAAGGCATGCAGAAACATGTTCTCTGCAGTTGCCCGCAAACCTACCACTCCTGTGCCCTGAAGACCTCATGTAAGTCAGTGCTTAAACAGCTTTTAAAAAGAAGCCCAGAAAAATCACTAGTCCACAAACATTTTCTTGCCGATATCATACATTTGAGGACCAGTGGCCAAAAAAGAGCCAGTTTTTCCCCCAGTGTGCAAAGCTGTCTAGCCCTCTACCCTGAAAGTGACTCTTACTTTCTACAGGTCAGGCGAGGGGCTTTCTACCAGCTTGCATTTTAATACAGGGATGCCAATTTCAAGGTGGAGCCTGGAGCACTCCCAAAATTACAACTGATCTCCAGACAACAGATTTCTGCAGGAAATGGCAGCTTCAGAGGGCAGAGTATATGGCCTCACATCCCAGCTGAGCTCCCTCCCCAAACCTTGCCCTCCCCATATACCACCCCTAAATCTCCAGGAACTTAAGTCAGAGGTGGCAACCCTACAATGCCTCAGGGGCTATCGCCTTGTTTGAGCTGGCTTTTGGTGGCCAGGACAAGCTGGTATAAAGTCTTTTTGAGATCATATTTTCTGTTTAGTAATTTAAACCAGTTGGCTCTATTGTTGCTTTTTAAAATGCTGTCCCTTAACCTGAGTTCTCAGGATGGATAGAGTTAGCAGTCTGGCAATACAGTCCTATGCAGAGTTAATGTCATTCTAAACCCATTGAAATGGATGTGCTCAGACTGGAGTAACTCTGCATAGGATTGTACTGTAAATCGATCATTTGAGCCAAATCCCCCCCACAGATCTGTGGAACCACATCGAAGGCAGACTTTCTACTGGTGAAATGTCAGCAGTCTCCGCACTGGATTGGTTAATGGATATTTTCTGGGTAGAAGACAGTAACCTGGTTAAGGATAAATGAGGACAGAATGTTGCCCAGTGGCCCAGTTACCGTGTAAGTAAAATCCACAGCTGACGTGAGGGCCTGTGCTGGGCCTCTGCCAGAAGATTTGCTAACCGGGCTTGAATTTATAAACTGTGTGGTGATGAAACTGCAATTGGCAGACGCTGCATTGATTGATGAATATGACGAGGGATATTTTATTTGCATGTCATGTGCTTCCTTCGAAAAGGGCTGTCTTCAAGTTCATGGGTATATGCCCTCTCTGCTTTTCTGGCAGGACATGAAGCTTTTCATACATAACTGGAAACACCTATCCTCACTTACTTATTAATAATAATATAAAAATAATAAGCATCAGAAGTGTACATGGAACTTTCTGTGTTAACACTGGCAAATGAGAAGGCTGAACATTGTCAACCTTTTTAAATAGCAGGGTGATGCAAAACTTGCTTATGTAGGCATAAGTCATATTCATAAGCTGTAACCTGTAGGAGAATAAGACCATTGAAGCACGCGTATGCCATTTTTATATGGTTTATGAATGTCAGTAAAAAGAAAAACTATAAGGCTGCTCCAAAAGGCTACTATAAGGCTAGTCATTGAAGGCAAGTAGACAACTGGGAAACAGATGGAGAATCCCCATGTAGCTAGCTAAAGTCAACATCATTGCAGTATCTGAACACCTCCCATACTTTGGTGAGTTCACCTGTGATATAGGCCTTAAGGTAAGGAAGCGTTAGGAATGTTATTTTCACTGAACAATAATGAGGTGATACATCTGTAATTCAAACTGAGCAGAATAAGGAACTGAACTTGAATCTCTTGTATTCTAAGATGACATCCTATGACTATCTTTCCTGTCTCACCTAATTTTATAAAGTAGATAAGCATACTGCACAAAATTAGCCTGCTTGCCTATCAGATACCAGTATTCTAGCTCCTTTCCCCTCAGGAACAAAAGCTGTTTGTTTTCCTAATCCTAAATATGAATAGTTTTGTCTAAATTCATGCTTTAGGACTCTATGCACTTCTGATTTTTGTAATATAAAATGATAAGGATGTGCTGACCGATGTTTCTAGCAAACACTTTCTTAGAACTATATGATACAGTAGCTGTCGGCTGTGATGTAGTGGTTGGTGTGTTTGGCTAGGCCTCTAAACCCAAATCCCCACAAAACTCCCTAATAACCTTGAGCCAGTTATTCTTTCCCAACATAGTCTACCTTATAGGACTGAAGCGAGAAGAATGTGTGTTAACCCTGAATCCTTGGAAGAAGGGTGGGGTAGATATGTAATAAACAGTTTACTAGCTGGCAGTTTTTATTCATTGTGTATAATTAATTTTTGTTAACGAAATGGCTTGACATGGTTTTTCTACAGAGCTAAGAAAAAGTTCTGAGCTGAAAAGGCATATTTCAGTATACGAACCAATCTGATGGGGAGAGGGAGGTACTCTACCCTGCATCTTTGTGTTACAACCAATGCTCCCTCTAAGCTGTGGAGTCCTGTGAGCAAAAATTCTACTTTCTGAACTACCGGCATTAAAGTTGTGGCAATGCTCCCTCTGTGCTGTGGAGTCCTGTGAGCAAAAATTCTATTTGGTGAGCTACTGGCATTAAAGCTGTGAGCGAGCGATTTGACTACTGCATAACTTAGTTTGCTCTGAAGCCATCCTTCCTGAGCTAAAACAAAAATGTGTGAGCCAGAGGCTAAAAAACTTGTGAGCTAGCTCACACTAACTCAGCTTAGAGGGAACACTTGTTACAACCCTTTTGTCTGTCATGGACTGCACTACTCACAGGACTGCATTAGGTTTTTCCCAAAAAAGGGTGTTGTGGAATAAGTTGTCGTTGCTATTTCCCACTTACCTAGTTTTAGCCAGTGCTAAGTAACTTCAGTAGGCAAAGATGCCTCAACAACCAACATTTTTTTAAAAAGCAAACAAAACCCCCTTCCTTTTGCATACTTTTATAAAAAAGAGGAGACTAGGGATTCCTTTCTTCCAAAATAAAGGATTTGACCAAAATAGTCTACAAGCCTCTTGGGATCTGCAGAGTCTTCTAGGCTGTTTGCCTAAAGACTTCCTGAAGGTCTCAGCTCCCCCTGCCTTTGGGAATTCTCTCTCAGGAGGTCTAGGAATTTGCACGGCTCCTGGAAAAAAACCCAGGATATTATGTAACAGCCTGAGATTTTCTAGGCTAAAGTTGTTGCCTGTAATATTTTGGAAACAGTTTTAATATGCAACTGTCCTGCAGTCTCTGTTAATTCTCACATCCAAATCTTTCCCTTCCAGGCATCTGCTAAGAATCTCTGTCCTGAGGGCTGAATGGTCCTTTGAGCCTCCCTTCCTTCTCACTGCACTCTGTGTCAAGGCCATTTTTATTCCCAGCTGCAAATAAACAGACATTTATAACCTGTGTAAAAACAGTTTACATTCGACATCAGGAGTATGTTAAGATTTTATGCCTTAAAAACTGAAATACAAAAAAAGTATTTTTAGATTCAGTAAAAAAAAAAAAAAGTACAGCACCCCTTCTGCAGATAAAATTCACCCTATTTTTTAAATTTTCTTGGGGGGGAATTTAAAGCTAGAATCCAGATTAGAATTTGAGCCAAGTCTGTAAGTTTTCCCTACTGCATTCACTGTTCCCCTCCCACCGTAAAAATAGGCCGACCTCCTCCAGGAGTTTATACACTTTCGTAAGCTTGAGCAAGCCAATGTCCTCTCTGTGTTTTCTTTCCTTTTTATTCTCAACTGCTTTCAACATCCTGTGCCTCTTGAGGTATGCTGAGTCCTCATCACAATTTGGCGTGTGTTTGTGTATATGTTGTTTTCTTTTGGTCTATTTACAAAGTCATGTTTTCCTGTGTACCTTGGGAGTCCTCTGAGGATGTAGAAGCCCCTGCTTTCCCAGCGGTTGGCCTGGTACTGCTGCTTTTGTGATAGTCATGAGCCACCCAGTTTACTAAGAGATATAGTATCACTTTGTGTCACTTTTGACACATTCAGCGGTGAATCATCCATTGTTGTCTAATAAACTGATGTCAGCGCGGAAGTCAACAGGCTGCTAATGTGGAGCTGCCATCTTTATTCCAGCAGGATTCTTATGAATTAACCTCAATAGGAAAAGCTTTCCCAGTATGATATCCACCAGTCGATGTGATTTCATCCTACTGATCTAGGATTGCTCCCCGCCTTTCCCTCTTACTGGGCTTCTGCCGTGTCACAAGCAGAAAGAAGTGGAAGCCCTTTTGGAGATAAATGGGGGAGGGGAACCCTAGATTATTAGAAGGAAATCACACCGGCTCTCTAAAAAGGCATAGATCCCCGAGGCAGGGGAGTAAAACATACGGCCCACGAGCTAGAACTGATCAGTCCAGGATTCTTAGCTGGACCATAAGCAACTGGTCATGGCCTGTATTGCTAGATGACTGAGGCTGTGCATTCTGTCCCTGCATACTGTTCTAGTGCTAATGAGTAAAAGACAGTGAAAGTGGGAGGCTGGGCAGGGAGGTATTGTAAGGAAATACTGTAAAAGCCTAGAGAGACCAATGTGTAAGTTTCCCCAGTGAGGCAAATACCGTGGCTTCACAGCCAGTGTTCCCTCTAAGCTGTGGAGTCTTGTGAGCCAAAATTCTACTTTGAGCTACTGGCATTAAAGGTTGTGAGCGAGCATTTTGGCTACTGCATAAATTAGCTTGCTCTGGAGCCATCCTTCCTGAGCTAAGACAAAAATATGTGAGCTGGAGGCTAAAAAACTGTAAGCTAGCTCATACAAACTCAGCTTAGAGGGAACACTGTGCCTTTGGGGTCAGGAAAATGGCACCATGGAGGAAGCTTAATCCTCTTCTCCCCGCAAGACACAGTTCCAATTCAAACTGAGCCCCCCCCACAAACCTAGAAATTGAGTTCCCAGCATGAAATATGAGGCCCACGTGTGATCCAAAGTCCTCATGGTGGTTATATCTGCGCCACGTGAGCTTTGTAATATGTGAATTGGCAGATAGTTTCCTAAAAGGTTCCTCTTTCTCATCTCAAGCAACTGCAGAATAAGTACTTTTTGAATAATAATAATATAATACAAAACCTTTAATGATGCAAAACCTTTCACCTACATGATATAAGTTTTTGCTTTCTTATCTTTAGGCTTCCGGGTCCTGTACAAAATGCCCACCATTGTCGCTTTCGTTTTTCTGCTTTTAAGCATAGCTGTGATTGTTGCCATTACCCTTGTCCAGCTGAATCAAAAAGCTGTCCTTTCGCCAGGTCTGAAGGTAAGTTTCCAGAATACACTGAATCACATGCTGTGTTCATGGCATAATCTGAGGGAGGGGTGAGCCCCCAAACCCGTTTTCAGTGCCAGGGCACCGCTCCAAAACATGTAGCAGAAAATAAATAACTGGATGGATCCTGCAGACCCTTTCTGCTAGTGGAGGCATTTTCCTCCGATGGGAGTAAGAAGTAAAGTTTATTGCACTTACTTAGAAACCTTCTGCGGGGGGGAAAGCACCTCCGCTAGTGGAGCAGATCTGCAAGAGGCAGCCCACGGCTTCTGAACACGTGGAGAGTTTTTTTCATCACCAGCGCCAGAAGTAACCACAGACTTTCCCTTTCATCTGACCTTAGAAGGAAGAGTGCGTATGCACTTTTGAGCTTCCCCTTGTTCTGGAAATGCATCTCTGAGATGGGTCCTAGGAAAGCTCTTCAGGTAAATTCCCTAGGAAAATGTCAACTTTGGTAACCCTGGGCCAGACTGCGTGTCAAGATGTCCATGGGTCCAGCCCATGGATGCGAGCACAACTCGGCCATTTAAAAAAATGCCACAAGGCCAGTGTGGCAGGATCAGGCAGTCTTGTCCTTCTGCATGCCTTTTCAGGAGCTGAAACAGCTCCCCATGTCTGTGACACGTCGGTTCTTAAATTATACTGCACTTGTACAGCATTTGGTGTGGAGGATAGAATTTAGCTCCTTGGAAACCATGGTCCCTGTTGAATGAAGATCTATGAAAAGGATACCTCCCAAGTGACCTTATCCTTATGGCTATGGACACAGGCTATTGTGCCTTGGTTATTTCCCCTACAGTCAGGGAACCTCTGACAACCTTGTCTGGGTAGCCGGGGTGTCGTGTCAGTCATGATGCTGGGTTGTGGCTGCCCAGGGACCGGGGGGCGGGGGGGTCCCTTCAAAAGTTGGGAACGCCCATATTAATTTGTTTAAATCCAATATTTATTATGATCAAAGATCAAGACAAGCAGTTTACCAGCACAATTTGCATATAAATATACAATTAATATACAGGGATTAAAATGCATAGCCCTATAGGTATAACTGATTATAGATAAAACGTTATTAAAAGGTTTGGAATATCTGCTTTCAGATAGCCAAGGCTCCAGTGCAAAATTTGGCCACTTTAGATGTGGTCTCATTAGATCAGCCTCCTAGAAGGCGATACATATAGCACTTATCAGATCTTCCTGGGAACTTGGCTAGAACAGGGGTGAGGGATGTGGAACAAATGTTCTTGTAAAATAGGCAGGATAATAACGTGTTCCACTGTCTCGACTGCATTCAGTTGGCAGGAACACAGACATTTGGGAGTAGAGAATGTGTACGTCCCTTCCAGTAGCGCTGAGAGGGAATGCCCATATCAAGCAAAGCTCTGAGTGTAAAATGGTAGGCAAGAAGAGGTTCCTTAATCTAAACAGCAGTGCTTGCTTATTTATTTATTTATTTATTTTCTACCCCGCCTTCCTAGCCAAGGCCAGCTCAGAGTAGCTTACATAAAATCGGCTCATAAATTACAATAAAACATAAGATATAGATTACAATTTAAAACAACTCTAAAACCATTTCAGCCATATAACATGATAAAGTGCTAGTATCGTTGATTTAACAGTGGCTGCTGATGTTCAGTTCTCTTGTCTCGCAGTCGGCTCCTCGATCTCCTTTTGATTGTCCTCTAGGTAGCTAGTTCAGGCTGTTAGAAATTCCAGGGGGAACAGGGCTCTCTATCCTTCGGCTGTCCATTGTTAACAATAGTGGTTAACGGTGGTGGCAGCCCCAAAGGCCTGGTGGAAGAGCTCAATTTTACAGGTCCTACAGAACTGCAAAAGGTCCCACAGGGCCTTATCTCCTCTGGGAGCTCATTCCACCAGAGTGGAGCTGCCCTGGTAGTAATCACTAATTTAATGTACCTCACATTAAGGATCTCACAATAAGGATCACTTATTTAAAGTACCTCAGTTACTTGAGAGCCAGTGTGATGTAGCAGCTGGAGTGTCAAACTAGGATCTGAGGAACCCAGGTTCAAATGTTCACTTTGCCATTAAAATGTGGTGGCTCCATCACACATACTCAGCCTAAGCTACTCCCCAGGTGGCTGTGAGGATAAAATGGAGGAGAGGAGAACAATGTGAGCTGCTCTGGGTCCCCATTAGGGAGAAAAGTGGGGTATTAATGAAGCAACTAGGTAAATAATGATCATCAGCATCAGTTTATCCAGTCACTTGATCAAACACTCCCCAAGATGGCTAACAAAAGTTTCCACAATATGATTTTTTTTCTTTTTTAGGGGAAAAGATCAAAACACTATGTAAACAAACAAAACACAGGATAGCAACGCATTAGGATGAGATCATTATTGAGAAGATCTCTGTGGACAGTTATGTGCCTAAAGGCCTCAAAGGCTTATGGCTTCTACCAAAAGACACCTCTTGGCTGTGTGTGTCTTTCTGAAGGAGTTAAGCTCCAAGGGTGTAACTTCTTGCTTGTTTCACTGGTTAGGACATGTTGACATGCCTGCTAATACCAAGGGAGAAGAAACCAGGAGGAGAGATTATTTATGGGACATATTCAGTGGTTTACTTTGAGGTGATAAAAATCTACTCAGCTCTGTTGAAATAACAGGATTTAAGTAGTGGAATCCAAAATAGTGGGATGACATCTCTGGAAAAGGGCCTCAAGGGGTTTTCTGATTATCATGCTACCAGAAAGTGGCCACTGAACATAGTGTAATTCCAGCCTCTCTGCATTGGTGAAACAATATTCCCACTTACCATCCTTGAGCTAGCACTGAGCTGATACTCTGTGAAACACTCACTGAATACTTGATCGTATGCTCAATGACGGCCATGGTCAGGGAGGAGCAAAAGAATGTTTTGCTCCACCTGTTTGCTTGCTCATTAAATAAAACATCCTTTAATTTAGGACACGATGGCTTCCATTTAAAGTATCAGAGGTTCTTTCTGGAACAGGGACATTTTTTGATTTTTAAAAAAAATCCTGTAGTGGTGGTCCCGACTCCTGCCTGCCAGTTTTGCCTTGGTGGAGGGTAAAGATTTGACTATCAGCATGTTTAAAGCATCCAGGAAAACAATGCCCCTTTAGGAAATCTGACTAGGTATGTGGCAAAGTGCCTGAAAGTGATAAGGGACCACTTAAGCAATTTATTATTTATTTCAGGAAAGGCAAAAGCTTCCAAACTTAGTAATAACAGTTCTTCTAAGGTGCTCATGGTTCATACATGCTGAAATATGCACACACCTTCGAGCTTAATAACAGGATTACAAAAGGATTTACTGATTCTACATTCATTCCTTTGTTGCCCCCCCCACCATGGCAGCCTACCTACTGAGAAAGGCCTAGAATGCTCTGAATGAAGGTATTTGACCCTTCTGCAGGATTGCTCTATCTCCTTGCAAACCATTTCATATTGCATTTCTTTATGGTGCTCATTCCAGATAGAGCCACTCTGCAATGTTGCCAGGCGTTACAGAAAGTCTGCCATAGGTTTAGGGGTGTGCCTGGGTATTCTGTACTGGAAGATAGTTTGATGTGTCACCAGTCAGTGACTTATTATTAACTGAGTAATCAGTGGTTTTGAGGGTAAGCGTTGTTGTTTCAGTTTAACATAGTCTGTCTGGTTTGGTTTTATTAAAATGGGCAGGCCATGTGGGAATCTTCAGCCACATTGTTCTTATATTACTGGTTGTATTACTCATTATGCTAATTTAGAGTAAAACCCATTTAATATCAACCAGGTTTATAAGCACACAAGTGCCTATTTAAAATTGATTATTTGGGGGGGGAAATGATCATGAGTTATCATTCATTTGTAAGTTTCCAAAGCACTGAGAAGTTTACGCCTCTGGGGTCCAAGAGTCAAACTTCTTGCATGCAGTTAGACCAGCTCTCTCTTCACTTTGCTTGACTTGCTGTTCTTGGTTTCAGACCTGTTGGATAGATGCAAGGTTTTTGATTTCTCTACCAGAATTCATGAGGGATGCAGCAGTGTGTGCTTTCAGGCTTCAGGGCTTTATGACTCATCCCAGTCCTCTGAAATGAACTTAAAAAGCTGAAAGGAAGGTCAAAAGTCACACAGTAAAAGATTTAGAATGGAACTACTGCTTGTAACAATGGCAGACCCATGTCCAAATGCAGCTTATTTTAGATGAGCTAAATTAGATGGAGCTCTGGTCTTGGCTTTTATGTTCTTACGGGTCTCCTGGTAACATGTATAATTCTGTCCTTAAAGCATAAGAATCCTACATAAGGTAGAACAGGGAGGGAATATAAGAACATAAGAGAAGCCAGTGCTGGATCAGGCCAATGGCCCATCCAGTCCAACACTCTTGTCACACAGTGGCCAAAAACACCAGGTGCCCTCAGGAGGTCCACCAGTGGGGCCAGGACACTAGAAGCCCTCCCACTCTTGCCCCATCCCCCAAGCACCAAGAATACAGAGCATCACTTGCTCCAGACTGAGAGTTCCTATCTATATCTTGTGGCTAATACCACTGATGGACCTCTGCTCCATATGTTTTATCTAATTCCCTCTTGAAGCCATCCGTAAAGATTCCTAGGAAAAGTACTTGGTGGCTTGCTGAAGTCATTTGTGGGGGGCATATGGGGGAGGGGGAGGGAAGGCCTAAAATACCGTCTTCACTTTTACGCAAATTATCGCTTTGTCCAAGGGACCCACCCTTAGCTGTCTAATCACTCACACTTTCAACAGTACATAGTCGTAAATTTTCAAAACTTATTATTTCTGATAAAAAAAACAATGGCCTTGCACAACAAAATTCTTGTGTGAGGATTCAGGTTAATGCCAGGGGAGATTACTGGACTGATACAGTAGTCGTTTCTGTTGACTTGATGACAGACAGCATTGTCATTTTTTTTTCCAGTCACAAATCTGAATGAGAGAGAGCCTGACATTCTATGTTTGCAAAGGCTGAGGACATGGAGAGCCCCAGAGCACTCTTGATTTCTTCAAAGTTCAGTTTTGTGGCCAGGTTCAAAAGAAAATAGGTTCTGTAAGCCTGAGAAGGTGTTAAAACTTGGGTTTCCCCCCCCCCCCACTTCCCTCAAACAGCAGCCTTCCCCTCTGTGCTGCTTGGCAAGCAGATTTTGAAATCAAAAGCCATTTATGTAACGTGGCGTGGAGATTAGCTATTCAAAGGGAAAGAAGTCCAGCATTATAGTGAGCCAGCACAATGCTTCCAAGAAGCACTTAGGATGTCCAAGTCTACTTTTCCAATTTTTAAAAAATATTTTCCAAAACAATCTACTGAATAATAATTTCTCTGTTTTTTAGTATGGAATTGTTCTTGATGCTGGGTCCTCTCGGACAACGGTATACATATACGAATGGCCGGCAGAAAAAGAAAACAACACTGGAGTGGTCAGTCAGACCTTCAAGTGCAACGTGAAAGGTAAAGGCAAAACAGGAGTTCTGACAGAAGAGGGGGATACCAGAGGAAATACCATGGATCGCACAATCCTAGGGGGAGGGAGTGGGGTTGGCTATTCCTTGGGTATGAGTCCTTCTCAGCACACGTCTGGCACATAATAATAATAAAAAAAAGATTGGCAGCTTCTTACAACAAGACAGCTCTTCTGTTTTTAACAGAGGGACATGTTTGGCAGTTCCAAATGTGTGGGAAGCACATGCATCTCCTCATGAGGGAAATGGATGGTTTCCTCCTCTGTGAATCTGCAGGATCATAGCTGTGGAACGCTATCAGACGGGGGGGTGGCAACTGCAGATCCAAAAAAGATGTTTTCAGTGCTTCTGTGTAGAGGACAATGCAGCAGCAGTGTCTTTAGTCACTGGTGTCGCTCACTAGGCTTGGGTAAGAAAATGTGGTCTTATAATCTAGCAAGCAGGTCATCCTGTAATATGACTGACCCTGTCACATTTTTATGCCCCGACCTGCATGGCGCAGGCTAGCCTGATCTCATCAGACCTCAGGAGCTAAGCAGGGTCATCCCTGGTTAGTACTTGGATGGGAGACCTCCGAAGGAGTCCGAGGTTGCTATGCAGAGGAAGGCAGTGACAAACCACTTCTGAACGTCTCTCACTTTGAACACCCTACCGGGTTGCCATAGGCCGGCTGTGACTTGACAAAATGTTCTATCCCAGTCATGGTTTCATACAAATCCATGGAAGAAAATCTCATTAGATCTAGTTCAACTGGCCTTTTGTCTGAACTCCGGCGTTGTGTTGTCTCTGTTTGGAGGAGGGTGGGCCAGGCTGTTTTTTGAGGAAGGGTTTTTAAATTTTATTTTTCATGTGTGCATGCGCCTGGAAGTCATGGCAACCTCTGGTGACTGACCCCTACTGGAGGCCTGGAGGATATTTAGAGAGGCAGCTGAGTAACGTCTGTTCCTGCCTCCCAACTCCCGGTATTCCAAGGAGGTCTGCCATCCAAGTACTTGCCACAGTTGACCCTGCTTAGCTCTTGAGATCTGACGAGATCGGGCTTGCCTGGGCTATCCTGCCAGGCTGTTTTTTAAGACGTGTGCTCTGTAATCAGAGGATGCTAGACAGTAAAGTGAGACTTTCAATTGATGGGTATAAACTCATGAACATCTCCTTTCGTGCACACAATTAGGCAGGGCTGTTTCTGTGGGAGTATTTGATGTTCTTTCTAAGCATGTTGAATTATACAAACAGTTTAAAAAAACATGGGATCTGGAGTTCGCAAATAGAATCCTGTCTGAAAATAACTGGTTCTGTGGGCCTCCTCTGGTGACTAATGAAAGGGAGTGCATGGCCCACTATAATCTAAAGCAAAGTTCTCACCCTGGTTCCCTCATGTGGTGGGGAATTTTTAACTCAGAGGACCACACATTTGAATTTTCCACATGCGAAGGTTGACCGTTGGTTTTCATCCTCATCTTATTTTTGCAAGATCTCTGGATGTGCTTTGCTAAACTGAATAAAGGACACATCTAACTGTTTAGTGCATTAGGGGTAGTTTGAAAAGCAACCTTGGTGTGATCAATACATATGTACCTTTCTCTGTCCTGGGGTGAATTCTGAAAACCTGGTCCTGCAAGCTTACAGCAAGGATCTGGGGGAAAGTTGGTTGTGGAAAGTGCCTGCTAGCTAGTACCTACAGTACCACCAACACACCTCCCTCTGTCTCTGGAGCAATTTTGGCACTATTTTCTAAATCATTGTGGTATTATTTTCTAAAGCAAAGAATTTGTCCTGAGCTGGATAGCCCAGGAATGCCTGATCTTGTCAGAACTTGGAAGCTAAGCAGGACCGGCTCTGTCAAGTATTTGGATGGGAGACCTCCAGAGAATACCAGGGCCGGGAGGCAGAGGCAGGCTATCGAGCCAGTAGGCGTCACCAGAGGTTGCCATGACTTCCAGGCACAGGCGCACACACACACGTGCATGCACTCACACACAAAAATACAAAAATATCCCGCAAAAGTGAAGAATGGATATTATCAGCGGTATACAAAATGTTAGCATCAACCGAAAAAGAACAGATATTACATAATAAAACGGCATGGCACAAAGACTTACAACAAGAATTAACTTCCGGCCAATGGACATCTATATGGAACTCATATGCATGCAAATCTAGAATTTTTTCGATCCGTTTGCAATTTTTCAAACTATACACAAGATGGTACCTCTCTCCAAAAAGACTAAAACATATGCACCCAAATTACAAAATAGAGTGCTGGAAAGGTTGCGGAAAACCAAGCAATTTCATACATTGCTGGTGGTCATGCGCAAGAATTCAAGAATTCTGGAAAAAGGTCTTAGATGAAATAAAACAAATCACAATGCAGAGTCTTCCACTAAAACCAGAAGTCCTACTATTAAATCTGGAGGAAGGAATAGATCCGGAGATAGAAATATCCAAATTGACATCCACACTACTAGCAACAGCAAGAATCACAATAGCGACAGCATGGAAATCAGATAACCCCCCAAGTGTCCAAGCATGGAGAAATAAAAGTTGGGAACATTACATAATGGACAAAATAGCAGACAATATAGAAGGGAGGGCAACAAACTCCTTAAAATCACACATATCCTTCAGAAACAAATGAGCCGCTTTCATAGAATATATGTCAGAACACAATAACCTACCTTCTAACACAAATTATTTAAAATGGCTTCAGTACTAAAAGAGTAAAAATCATTTTTGGTATTACACGTGCACACTTAGAATTACAATTAGAAACGGAAAATGAAAAGTTCACATAGCAGCAAACTCGCCACTTGATACAAAAATTCTAAAAGGTAACTTGATAAAATTGACTTGTATAAATGTTCAATTTTTCACCTTGTAACAAATGTACAAAGATCAGTTATGGGAAAAATATGTAAGTAACATTTAAAAATAAAAATTTTACTGGAAAAAAAAAAGTGAAGAATGGATGGGTAAACACAAATAAATATACACATGCTGCTTATAAAAGGCTTAATACACAATCAAGAGCTCATTCAGCACCGTATGTCTGATCTTCTTGACACCATATTGGCTGGAGTGTTGGACTAGGAGGACCTGGAACAATGGGGTTTGAGTCCCAGCTCTGCCATGGAAACTCACAGGGTGCCCTGTCACAGTCTTGCCGGGTGGTTGTTGTGAGGCTGAAGTGGGGGAGGGGAGAATGATTTGGAGTCAGAGGCTGAAGCTCAGTGGCAGAACACCTGCTTCGCATGCAGAAGGTTCCAGGTTCAGTTCCTGGCATTTCCAGGTAAAAAGGACCTCTGGTAGTAGAAGATGTGAAAGAGGCCCTGAGGAACAGTTACTACTCAGAGTAGCCCATACTGAGCTTGATAGGTCAGTGGTCTCTCTCAGTGTGAGGCAGCTTCATGTGTGTCCATGTGTCCTTGTGATAAGATAAGCCCCTTTAGATCCCCACAGGGCTATACATTAATAATGGCTATAAATTAATAAAATAAAACACCTCTCCAGTGTTGTCAGTTTCATCATGAGTCCTCCCATTGCCTTGGCTGTCCACAGTTTACCCAGATTAGGTTTGCAGGCTTAACAGAAACTGGAAAATTGAAAAGCATACCAAGGTCTGGTCCAAACGGATTTCCTGGGACAGTAAAATGTATGCCCAACTCCTTTCATCTGCCACACAAAATGGGCGGCAGGAAAATGAGGGCACTGCCTTTGGGAGAGGAGCATACCTTCCAGTTGAAAGGCAAGTGTGCTTCAGCTGCTCACCAGGAGGAAACTTCAGAGCAAACTGTGGATTGAGAACACATGAGGAAAGCACAGGGAAACTGTGCAAGAAAAACAGATGAGCAACAAGGCTGGACGGAAGCCCAGAAAAAATCTGCAGTTGGGAACCTCAGTTGGAGCAACAGATCTGTGTGAAAGGAGTCTGTGTGACCTCGGCAATTTTTAAAAGGCTGTTAGTTACCTCAACTACTGGCCCATCTGCATTCAGTCCTTACACATTTAGCAACGTATAGCTTAGGTATTGTCCACACAGTTGTGTGTAGATGTAGGCATTTTTGTTTGCTCGTAATATAAAAGAATGGTTCAAAAGGACGTTTTTTATAAAGGGAACAAGATTGTGGTCTACTGCACTGTTCATTGTATGCCTTGTCTTGCTTCCACTTCATTCTTCTACTTTGTAAAATCCATTCTCTGCATTATTAATAGTATGTAATATCTTAGACTGTTTTTGTTTTCATTGTTCTCATATTTTATAATCCCAGTCATATTGCATGTTTTATTGGATGACCTACTGTTGTTCAGTTGCATTGTTTTAACAGTAAATAAGCCATCTTGAGTCTCAGAAAGGCAACCTGTAAATAAGTAGGTTGTGATGATAACGGAAATGTTCTCCTTCCAGAAGACATACTTACTTCTCTGCAAGGCCAGCAGAATGTTAATTCAGCATTATTACAAGCTGAGAGTTTGGATAATGCAGGGCTCCAAAACCAGAGCTTGCATGAAAGGCAGTGCTTTTGATAGTAGTCTTTTTTTACTTGCTTAAGAGAGAAAGAGAAAAACATTTTCTAAACAACATTTTAAACCAACAATGTAATCATTAAACATGTCTTTCTGATTAGTTTTAAAACACACTTGGCATGATAAAGCTAACTCCTTTAATTATTACCCTGTCTTAGGTCCTGGGATATCCAGCTATGGGAGTAACCCTCAAGAAATTGCTAAGCCCATTAATGACTGTATGGATAAAGTCAAGGGAAAAATTCCATTTCACTTGCATAGGCACACACCTGTCTACCTGGGAGCCACTGCTGGCATGAGACTTCTGAGGTATTGTAAAAACAAACCACCAGTGCCTGCTAGCAAGGTAGAACTGTTGTATGCAACAGGACATCAACAGAACAGCATAATAATTCATTACCAAGTCCTTTCCTTGCCTTAAAACCTATCAACCTGTGCAGATATATGTATAGGCATGTTGACCCAACTCCTGCCTGTCGAAAAGGGAAGTCTGACCTTCCCTGGGACTGTTACTGATAAAATCGTCTTACAGTTTCAAACCAGTTGTGATTATTGATTAGCTTTAAAGAGATCCCAGGTCTGAGTGTTCCTGAGAATTTCATAATAAATGTAGAATATGTATTTATTGGATCTGTACAAACCAGGCCCTTTGGACTGCAAGTTGCCACATCTGCATGCTGGGAACCAAGAAGAGAAGGCTTGGTCCATGTTGCGTGTGGGACATCTGCATTTGATGCTCTGCATACACCTGTGATTGTATAAGCGTTTGTGCAGGCACAGGTTTTAGGTGCAGAGTGCAATCCAGGACCTTCCCATCCTTCTGGTACTGCCATGCGGCAGCAGTGGTCTGTAACTTATTGCCAACCACAGGATTTATTGAAAACATTTCTATGACACCTTTCCACCCAACTAGGGTTCCCAAGGATTGGTGGTGGCCGGGCTTGGGTTGCGTATGCTTTACTCCATGGACTAGAAATGTGTCTGCAGTTAAATATACAGCTGGCCAGCTCTAGTATACGGGAAGTGTACCATATTGCTACTGTGGACCTGGGAACCGAATGCATATAAATTGTGGCTAATGTCTAGGAGAACTTTCAAGGGGGGGGGGATTATGTAGATAAACCATCCCTAACCATTTTCATTGTGTTTTTGGCATGCCAGTCATTGGCCATTCCTACTGAAAAAGCATTTGGGCACCGTATGCTCCATATTTGTTATTTAGAAAAGCTGGGGATGGTAGCAATCTGTGACCTTTAGATTATGTCCATGGGTAATCCATTCACTAAACATATTTTTAGTTGAGGAAGAACATCCCTTTTCCTGGTTGGTTTAAGTATATTCTTGTAAAGCCTCCAGGATGATTGATTAATTCCATCTGGCTCGGTATCCTGCAGCATGTTCAACCCCCCTCCCCCCCCCCCACACACACACCAGATTCATCACTTGGTGTTTGTAATAACTTAGATATGAGCCATAGCAGGTTAATTACTTTCCTGTCACCCAGTGTTTTCTCCAGCATGTTTTTTTCAGTGGCGACCACTGACAGTTTTGCACGTATGAATCGGTCCATGGTTGTTTCTTATTCAAAGGCTGTCCCTACACATCAAAAATAGGGGGGGAATCACAAACTTTCCCCTCTAATCACTAGATATGGCAAATGTTGAAGGGTAAGCTTCTCCTTTTAGAAACTCAGCGTTTTGTGTTCTGTGAATTGCTTAGGTTGCAAAATGAAACCGCAGCCAATGAAGTCCTTGAGAGCATTCAAAACTACTTCACATCCCAGCCCTTTGACTTTAGGGGTGCTCAAATCATAACTGGGCAAGAGGAAGGGGTGTATGGATGGATTACAGCCAACTATTTAATGGGCAATTTCCTGGAGGTGTGTGGAACAATCTGCATGTTTTATTACATACTATTGTTTAATAAATCACAAGCGTTCAAAGGGATGTATGCTGAAACTTGTATAACTGCACCTATTATGCAAGAGATTATCAGAGTTTTGTTAGCGCTGTACCATAGTGGGTCCTTCAGTGCAAAACTAATGACAGTGGTTTTAGGAACCTGTTGACTGCAAAGGTCATAAGGCCTGGTTTACACATGCAGCAGGAGGAGGTGGTATGGAGGGGGCAGGGTGCTGAGATTCTAGAATGGACTATACCACTACAAACTGCAAATAGAAGATCATATTGTCAGAGTTCTAATACATTAATTTTTCCGGAAATAGCAAACTAGCACAACATTTGAGGGGCTAGAGTGCTGATGTGCTTTTTTTTTAATTTGCGGGGGGGGGGGAGTTGTATGAGGAGCACTAAAAATGTGAGTTTCCCACCTGCAGTCTAAAGTGGTGCAGTCCATTTTGCCACCTTTAAATTCTACCCCTCTTTCTGCTGCCTCTGTAGACCAGGCCTTTGTTAACAAGACTTCTGGTTGACCTAGCAAATCGGTCTCATGCATCCCAGATGTAAAATAATCCTGTAAAGTGATTGTGTTAATGATACCATACATAAAAAGCACTGAAGAGTGTATGCAGTTCATCTGGTTAGGTTATAAGTAAACTCCCTTAAGTTTGCAGATATTCTAAATGAGAGGCAATCCCCATTCCAGAATAAACTAGTCATATTAACAGTGAACATCCTGTGATGGGTGCATTCCCATGGTCTCATTCGTGTGGTCCCTTGCCATTCTCCACTGCAGATGGTAGTGGTGGTGTCAAGGTTCCCACTAGAGAGTATATAGTGTGGAGAAGCAAGGAGTTTCTCCCCTATTGTAGCACACCTTCTTGTTTGGTGTTTTAAATATCAAACTGGGGACAGATGGATCTTGCACGCTGGGACAGCCACTGTTTCTGTTGACAGAGGTTTCCAGTCTCTCAACAGCCATGGTTCTGCAGTCCATCACTGCATCTCCATACAGAGCAAAAGGGTAGTGCCTCTACATAGTGACATCAAAAGAGCACAAGATGGAAATCTGTGTCTATAACAGTTGTATAACAATACAGAATCCACCCACCTACCCATTGTGCAGGGGTGTCGTGAGGGTGAAAGCTTCTCCAATCCCACTACCTGTCACTTCCCTAATATGTTACTTAAACTGTGGGGCATACATCTGGACCTAGCACTTTTCAGGTTAGAAAACATATCTCATTGTCCATGTAGACAGATCAGGATGGGTAGCCAGGTTAGTCTGTAGAAAAGAGCAAGAGCCTAGTAGCGCCTTAAATACTAACAAAATTTGTGGCAGGGTAGGAGTTTTCGTTAGTCACTGCTCACTTCTTCAGACTTCTGAAGAACTGAGCTGTGATTTCATGAAAGCTCATAACTCTGCCACAAGTTTTGTTAGTCTTTAAGGTGCTACTGGACTCTTGCTCATTGAAGGTGTTGGGTAGGCTGGGTAGAGAGATGGTGGTTTGGCTAAAATTACCCAGTGGACTTTATGATTCAGTACAGGGTTTTAACTCCGAGTCATCCACATTAGAGCCAGTATGCTGCTGCTGGGCCATAGGGGCCCACTATACTTCAGTGCAGTGGTGGGCACTGTTTGGCACATCTGCAAAGGCACTGCATGGCTCACTGGGGATTCTACCACTGTGATGAAATCTATATAAGTCAATTTATTCCCCCCCTCTTCTGTTGTTATAATGCCTCTGTACTTCTTAAGTTGCACTTTCATCTTGGAAAGAATGTTCTAGTCTGTAAGACACCCACAGACAATCTGGGGAAGAGCTTCCCCGCATTAATATTTCATGATGCTCAGAGAGCAGAGCAGAGAGAACTGGAGGGGGAACAGCACAATTCCACAGCATATGATATGTCAACTCTCCCCTCTTTATTTCTAGAAAAACATTTGGAGCACCTGGGTCCGGCCCGATGGAGCAGAAACTATTGGAGCCCTCGATTTAGGAGGGGCCTCCACTCAAATATCATTCATCCCTGAAGGAACTGCTGAGAATTCTAGCAGCACACTAAATTTTCAGCTATATGGTTATGATTATAGTGTATATACCCACAGCTATCAATGTTATGGGCGAGATGAAGCAGAGAAACAAATGTTAGCATCAATGTTACAGGTACGCTCAAACAAATTCTGTTGGGATCGAACTGAAGGTAGACTGAATTTGATCTGTTGCTATCACAAACGTACTCAGATCCCAGTTCAAAATCAGAGCTGTCTAAGCCATGCCAAAACAGCGGGTTATCTACCTGGCTATTGCAGGAACAAGTACTTTCTTCTTTCTAGGCTTAGTATGGGAAGGTGAATAATTCCTACTAATCCTGTTTTATTTTTTTAATTTTTTTGTTAACCTTCAGAATTCAGGCAGTAAATCCAGGATCGAGAATCCATGTTATCCTCGAAATTATGAAACTGTTTTAACAATGAAGCACTTATACGGAAGCCGATGCACAGAATTTCTAAGACCGGAGAATTACAGTCCAAGCCATCCTGTGACAGTCGTGGGAATGGGGGATCCACCCCTCTGTATGGAGGCCGTGTCTGCACTGTTTGATTCAACAGTCTGCAAAGACAGAGAGGCCTGTTCATTTAACGGAGTCTACCAGCCAAAAGTGAAAGGGAAGTTTGTGGTGAGTTTGCAGGCATTAATATTTTCACGCCTGGCTCTCCCCCACAACTTGAACCATAATTTTAAAGCATCTTTCCTCTGGCTTTATCCATAGGCCTTTTCAGGATTCTATTATACAGCCAATGCTCTGAATTTATCTGGACAATTTTCACTGGATGACTTCAACTCAAGCCTCTGGTCTTTCTGCGCACAGAACTGGGTCCAGGTCTGTATCAGTATCCTGCATTTGATATCAACTATAGATAGTACTCACAACTACACTAAACCAGGCCATCTCAATTGATCTAAATTCATATGCATAAATTTAATGTGATGCAATTTTTCCTACCGCTTGAAATAAAATTTCAGTTTTGTCTAAAAAAAAAACATAACCAAAGGCCTCTGATATTCACGTACTTCATGCTCATAACCCTAGGCATGATCAGGCCCGATCAGCCAAAGTTAAGTGCTTAGCTTTCTAATTGAAATTAATAGGATTTTTTAAATGTGTGAAATATGCTCTGGTGTTGTATATTAACTGAGTTGTGAATGTTCATTTTGGTTTTTCAGCTTCCTTTTATGCTGCCTAAGTTCGAGGAAACATATGCGAGATCATACTGCTTTTCAGCAAACTACATCTATTACTTGCTTGTACATGGGTATAAATTTAATGAAGATACTTGGCCTCAGATCCACTTTCAGAAGGAAGTAAGTTTTAAACTCCCCCTCCCAACAAACATGTAGTGGAGGGTCTTGAATAAGGTCAGCACCATTCCTTCAGCAGTTCTCTACAGCTGCAGAAACAAACAGATTCTAGGCTGGCTCACCTGTGAACAGAGGTAGCCCAAACATTAGGCAACACTGAGCAGTGGATCTGGAAATAAAATATAATAGAACAGAATCACAGAGTTGGAAGGTGCAATACAGGCCATCTAGTCCAACCCCCTGCTCAGGGCAGGATCAGCCTAGACTCCTAGAGCAGGGGTGGGCAAATTGTGGCCTGGGGGCCACATGCGGCCCGCCACAGAGTTTTTTGCGGCCCGCCAAGACAGTCGGCCACGTGGTTTCTCAACAAGCAATTTCCTGATTTCAAAAAAATTGTAGAAAAGTGTGATAGGGTACATTTCTCTCATTAAACTGATTCTAAAATTAAATGTGCTTGCAGCTATAGATGATATGAAATTAGCACAATAAATAAATTAAATAAAACTACCACTATTTTATTTAATTTATATGTATTGATTTTTATGATACAATTTATACCTTTTCTGAAATGCAAAGTTAACTAATGAATGCAACCATTTTAAAAGGTGCAGCCCTCCGCTAACCTCCGCTCCCACAAAGTGGCCCCCGAGCCAAAACAATTGCCCACCCCTGTCCTAGAGCATCCCTGACAAGTGTATAGAATCATAGAATAGAATAAATGTTCTGTAGCTCCCATTCATTCCACTGGGGGGGTCTGCCAGAGAACTTCTTGATGGATTGTGCCTCATGCCAGCTAGTGAGTGGGTGAGGACGCCAAATGGATTTTTAGCCTGAGGAACCAAAACATCAGGTTGGCCCTGACTATGAAGAAATGTGAAGCAGTCATCTGGGGTAGCTGGTTCCCGAAATGTCCCTGCCTTCAACCTCCCTTTCTGTGTCAATTAAAAACAATAAGCACAGAAATATTGATTTGGGTGTGAAAATGTCACTGTGCCCATTCTCACACAATTTTTAAGATAGGGAGAGCCGCTACAGTTCAGCCTTCTTATTCTATGAAGATAATGTGAGAACCTTCTGACCACATGGGAGGAATCCACAGTGCGCCTTCCACAACTGGCATCAGGAGTTAGTGTATCCCAACAGCTGCCAGGGCCCCAGGACAGCCAGCTGGCTTGATCCCTAACCAGTACGTCTTAATGGAGCAGCTTTTCTTTGTGCCCTCCTCACAAGAAATGAGAGACCACCCCACAGGACCCCTGCCACTTTGCAGAAGCCTGTGAGGATGAGCTCCCATTTTCTGTGGGAAGTGCACCCAGGGAGCAGGAGTTGGCACTGCCAAGGGCATAAAGGAGCTCGAAGGAGTCATATTCCACACTGGTCCCACCCTGACTATATAAGTTGTAAGTGGTTCTTTTCAAAGAACGAACCCCAGGAAATCAAATCAAATCAATCTTTATTGCCTTAGCAACAGAATGCCATAGCAGCAAAAAGTAACAATTAAAAAAAAAACTCAACAAAACACAAACCAATAAAAGGTACATTGCACGACATCAGTAAAACTACATATCACAATAAGGTTAAAACTGACAACAGTAATATCAGTATTGACTTATAAGAAAGTTAAAATTATCTGACGACAATCACAAAATAACAGTAACCCCAAGTGTCAAATAAGAGAGAATCGATATAACTCAGCGCTCTTCTTTCCCCCAAAATAGCAGCAACAAATCTTGCCACTTGGAAAGTAATAAATTTATCTCTATCTGTCAATAGGAATACTAATTTCTCATGTTTTGACCTACCAAGAAGGGAAGATATAATTGTACACAGGAACTTATTTCGTTTAGCCCCATATTTTACACAATGGAATATGACAGGGGACAGATTTTCAATAGAGGCTTGATCACAAGAACAAACTCTTTTCCCGTACGGTATCCCTTTAAAACGACCTTCAATGGCCAATAGTGGTAACATATCAAAGCGTGCTCTAGTAGAAGCCTTTCTATACTCAGGATTACTTAGATTAACAAAACACAAAGACAGTATCGAAGGTGGGTGAAATAGCAGTTTATAAAGCGCAGAGATTTTCAAGTCACCTAATTATACCCATATCAGCATGCACCCACTGATCTAACCCCAGGAAAAGAAAAGGCATGTTCTGAGACAATTTTTGCAGAGGCAAAAATTACTGATCACAAACCGCCCTGATCTGGATGGCCCAGGCTAGTCCAATCTTGTCAGCTCTTGGAAGCCAGCAAGGGTCAGCCCTGGTTAAGGTGGTTAAGGGTCACTATGCAAAGGCAGGCAATGGCAAACAAACTCTGTTCATCTCGAAAACTCTACGGGGTTGCCATAAGTTGGTTGTTGTGACCTGATGGCACTTTCCACCAGCACCAACTTACTAACCAAGCTACCCTCCCTGCACCAAAGCTGCCAATCTGTTAGGAAGAGCCAGAAGACTGTGTTGCCAAGGAGTGGAAGCACGACATTTAGATCAGTAGTTTTCATATCTGCTGAAAGAACTGTAAATGTTCCTGGCAATGGATTCTGACATGATGTCCTTCTCTGTGTTTTAGGTGGGGAACAGCAGCATCGCCTGGTCCCTGGGCTACATGCTTAGCCTCACCAACATGATACCCGCCGAGAGCGATCGGGTCTGGTTGCCCGTGAACCCCTCTCTGTTTGCTGGACTTCTCCTCTTCTTCACGGCGGTGGCGTTACTGTGTCTAATCTTCCTTGTGTACTCGTGTGTTGTGTCACGCATGCACAAGAATACCTGCCATGTCGAACATGTATTTGCTGCTGAATAAAACAAGCTCCTGATGAAGCTCTGGACTTAATACTTTTTTTTTTTTAAAGCAGTGTTTTAGAAAAATAATGGAGGAGCAAAGAAAATGACATCACGGCAGCATAAGAGGGTGCACTGAAACACCCAAATATCTCTCGGTCATCTTCCAAAACTTCTGTGGTCCCTCTGAAGCTAGCCGAAACACTGCTTGTTCTTCTGCAAAGAGAAGCAGCAGGCATCTTCTGTTCAGTCTCTAGGAAATAAATCCAACAAAAAAAGGCACCTGGAAGGAAAGCATGGGGATCGGTCAGCTGTTTGCTTCTAGGAGTTATAGGCTGCTGTGGGTGGGGGGGGCCAGTGTTCCATCTAAGCTGAGTTAGGGTGAGCTAGCTCAGTTTTTCAGCCTCTGGCTCACACATTTTTGTCTCAGCTCAGGAAGGACGGCTCCAGAGCAGACTAATTTATGCAGCAGCCAAATCACTCGTTCACAACTTTAATGCCAGTAGCTCACCAAGCAGAATCTTTGGGACACAGAGGCAGGTAATATCAAGCCGCCTCTCTAAAAAGTCCAAGCCCCACTAGGGATCACCACAAGTCAACTATGACTTCCAGTCACACACACCAACCCCTCTCCCCCCAAAATATTAGAATGCCTTTCAAATCACTGGATGATAACTATTATGCTTACCTGAAAGGAGCAGAACTCCAATGTAAGATGATCCCCTTAACTAAGTTTTTAAAATAACCATGCAAAATTAACTTGTATGTAGACTGAAGACATCAAGGCCAAGCAGAAACAGGGTTTCCACATGGAAGGGTTCCCTGCAGTTTCACTTCCACACCCCTCCTCTAGACCCCTGGGGCTTTTTCAAGTAAAAAAAAGGTCAGCACTAGAATATATTTATATCAATATACTATTATAACAATCAGTGTAACAAAACTCAAAACTCTACAGGACTGGCTTCAGTCATGACACATTCCAGCACCCCCACAGTCCCTGGTGGGAAGATAGAACACAAAAGGCATATCTCCCCAAAGCTATAAATTTACTTTTTGGAAAAAAGAAAGAAAAGCTTGGAATTCAGAGAACCTATTTACACCAATTGTTATAATGGTGTACTGATAAAACTATATTCTACTGTTGAATAAAAAAAAAAATCAAAGGCCCCCTGGTGGCAAAGGGAAGAAGTGGCTGCTGCAGAAACGGGATCAAGGCTATCCGAATTTTCCCACCCACATAGCAGCTATCCAGGCTTTAATGCAATCTTTCCCCAAACTTTGAAGCACAGCAGGTTTAAGAAATATTGGTGAAAACTCTGCACTGTGATGCTGTAGGAAAGCAGGGAAAAAATCCATTTCCCAACAACACTGAATTGGATTGGGGTGGATAACCCATGCGGAAATGGCCTTGCTTTCAGGTAGATAGGGTTCTCTTAGTGTCCTTTAGCCAGTCGTGTTTACTGTTGGACTTGGTGACGAAGCACAGTCAAGAAAACCCAATAAAACAAGTGGCAGTAACATCATTAAAATAATAAAGGCAGCAGCTGAAAACATTAAAACATTTCAGTTTAACAGCAATAAAGGTAAAGGTTCCCTTGCTTGAAAGCCAGTCGAATCCAACTCTAGGAATGCAGTGATCATCTCCATTTCCAAGCCAAAGAGCCAGCACTGTCCAAAGACGTTTCTGTGGTCATGTGGCTGGCATGACTAGACGCCAAGGTGCATTGAACGCTGTTCCCTTCCCACCGAAGTGGTACCTATTTATCTACTTGCAATTTCTTGCTTTCAAACTGCTAGGTTGGCAGGAGCTGGGGCCAGAGATGGGAACTCACTCCATCACGCAGCACTCAGGTCTTGAACTGCTGAACTACCGACCTTCCAGTCTGCAGTTCAGCGTCTTAACCACTTGAGCCACTGCAGCCCTCTTTAACAGCAATAGCAAGATATAAATAGCATCAAATAATTTAGCAGCAATAAAACCCAATCCATTAAAAGAGAGAGCAAAACTGGCTGCATTTATAGACATAAAAACAAAACTACAAGAGACGACCTAGCGTCTAAAACTACACAAAGAAATTGGCAGGTGTATAGCAGTGGGAACAGAGTCTCAACAAACAAATTGCCAACACAAAAAAGGCTCTGTCCCTTTTGGCCACCCACCACACACCAGTGAATGTGGGCACACTCAGCAGAGCCTATGATGCTGACTTTATGAAGTCTGACAGGTTTGTAAAGAAAGGATCTATGGACTCTGAACACGTGTGAAGTGAGTATTTTAATCCACTATGGTGATTGTAAGAACCAAGATGAGTTAATGTGTAGTGTAAGGATGTGGTCCCAGGCGGGGGCATGAAAGAGATAATTATGGAGGCTTGGCAATGTAGCCATTTCTACTGTGATGGGCTTTATGAAGACCAGAATGGGAAAATAGCTATTGATGGATGCTGAACTGTATTCATGTAGCTTTAATTTAGGCAGTCCAAGTCAGTGCGAGCCTGGGAAACCATAAACTCAAAGGACTTTGTCATGTCACAAAAAAATCCTGTGTGCTGTTTACTAGTATCATTCCTGGTTTTCTAGTCTCCTGTACCCAAAACTGCAGCACACAAAGTACAATCCTCCGCATGATTATATGGAGTAAATCCCATTAAGGTTAATGGGGTTTACTCCAAGGTCTCTGGTCACCTTGGGGTGGTCCAACACGTGGCATCAGGGACTGCAGAATAAGCCAGAAGAGAACAAATAACAAAATGAAGCAGTAGGGTATTATAGCGAGCCAGAAATGAACATAATATTATTTGTTTATTAATTACAACAAGGAGAGACATCTAATTAATACAATACCATAGGAAATAGATGGAAGTTTCAGCTTTTGATATCCCAGGAGAAGATTTCTGTTCTGACCTGAACTGCAGACTCCAAATGGAGGTCACAAAGCAAAGCAACCTTCTCTGACCTCCTCAGAATAGGCTTATAGCATGTGTGAGCAATGCACTCCCCCCCCCCCCAGTGATCAGTCAGTCTGCAAACTCAACTGAAAGACACCCACTGCTTCCAAAAACTGTTTTTATTTTAGAATGGCTTTGTGAGAGAGCTGACCTCCATGGCTGAAGTCATTTTGGGGTCAAACAGCTCCTATGGGAGAAAAAGAATTAAATACTGAGAAAACAGTTGTGAGAGTCTAACCCACCAATCAAGGTAGTCAGCAAGACTTACAATGAAAATTTTCTATATATTGCTACCAATAAACACACATAACAATGAACAAATCCCATCAAATCATAAGAAAATTCTTGTATAAGAATTACATCAATGTAAATAACGTGGCTCAGCACTAGGTTTGGTTTATTTTCACTGCAACGTAAAAGACTACTTCTCCAGACCTCCAACAAGACATAAGAGCAAGGCGATCACTGCTGATGTATTTTTCACAGTGGACTTTCTTCACAAGAACACTTCCACCAGCGCCTAACAATCCAACAGCCAGGCCACTTTTACTGATGACCAGAAACATCTGCTGCGACCGACCCCCTGATAGAGCGCAGTACTGTGCGATGCTCATCCGTGGTGCACCGCAGCTCCACCACCTGGCCAGAGCCGTAATTCTCCACTTTAATTTCCACTAGACACGCATGCGCCCAATCATTCCTCACTCCTCCGCAGAGTTAGAAAAAGAATCAGGCTTCGCCCTCACCTCACTATGCTGCAAACGCATGCGTACTAGCTAGCTGATGGAAATGGTACATGCGCACTTCCAGACTTTTTAGGTTTCCCTCTTCGAATCCGGCTAGGCACCGCCTCTACGCGCCGGTCTCGCCTCTGCGCCTGCGCACTAAGCACCGGGACGTGCTATCGGCAGCACAACCGGAAGCTTCTCTTTCTCTTCTTTTTCCGGTCGGCTCGCGGGTGGCCATCATGGTGAGCGTGGCTGAGGCCTGCTTGGCGGAGCTTCCCCCCCCCCCCCCCCCGGTTTTCGGAGCGGGAGGAGGAGGAAGGGGAAAGGGTTCTCCATAAGATGCGGGGCGACGAATGCGGCGGCGGCGAGCGGGAGGAGGGATGGGGAGATATGGGTCGCCTCAGGAGCACATGAGGGAGCCGTTTGGTTCCGCCCGAGGCTGTGAGACCTGTGCGGCAGGCCCGGTCCGGGGGCGGCGGCGGGGGGGCTGATGCGGGGGTCAGTCGAGGAGGGTTGGGGATGTTGGCGACCTGCGGCCGACCCTCGCTTGCTGCTCTCACCCAGACTGTGCCGCGGTCGGGGACTGCGCTGCCGCTCCCAGCTCAGTGCGAGCCTTTGAAATAGGGAGAGTCGGATTGAAACACACGGGACAGCCTTCGGGCAACTCGCCCCCCCCCCCTTTCATTCATTCATTCATTCGCAGGTTTTGGTCCCTCCTATGCATCCTTTTATGACCCAAGAAGCTCTGAAGTAGGTTAGTCTGAGTGTGAGACAAGGTTCCCCGGGGAGCTCATACGAAGGACCTGCAGGCATTCTTCACAGGGTTGTTGGCAGTGTTCCGTCTAAGCTGAGTTAGTGTGAGCTAGCTCACGGGTTTTTAGCCTCCGGCTCACACATTTTTGCCTTCGCTCAGGAAGGATGACTCCAGAGCAGACTAATTTATGCAGGAGCCAAGAATCTCGCTCACAACTTTAATGCCAGTAAGCTCACAAAGGCTCCACAGCTTAGAGAGGGAGCATTGGTTGTCGGTAACAATAGCATTGCTAAATTGTAACATGCTGTGGTGGAAAAGAGTGCATATGGGGAGAGGTAGGCTGCCCCCCCCCCATGTCATCCTCTCATTCTGACTTTTGGGGAGCTGATCTCACCAAGTGAAGAAGGTGCAGTCCTGAGTAGAGTTACAGTCTTGTAAAACCACTGACTTTAGGGGGCTTAAGAGGGTATAACTTTGCTTAGTATTGTGCCAGTAGCTGTGCGAGTAAGTCACTGAAGAAATACACGCTTCACATTACATGCATCAAATGCCAAAGGACCTCTTTGCAGTTGCTACACTAGATCACTTAGATACATCAGTAGGTCTTTGCCCTTGTCACCAAGATCACATGGCAATGTATATATTTTTGTCTCCTTTGTGCCTCCATGAGCCCTTGTAGTGTAATAATAGCTAGAGTGCTTGACTACAATCTGTGAGATCTGGGTTCAGATTCCCATTCTGCCATGAAGCTCATTGGGGAACCAGTCACATTTAGCCTAACCTCCTTCAAAGGGTTATTGTGGCACTAAAAAGAGGGAAGCTTCTCTGAGCTCTCTAGAGAGCAAGAAATGTGCTAGATATATACAGTTCCGTAAACCTGTTGCTTATTGGAGTTCAGGCCATCCATTTCAGGTAATTAAGCTTTTAAATTTTTTGTGCTGCTTCTGACCTACTGTTTTTCAATGCTGGTGTGGTCAGAGTTAATATAATTCTGTTATGTGGCTTGTGATATGAGACTTGTAAAAATGATGTTCTATCCCATTAAGGTGTTCAAACGCTATGTGGAGATTGGCCGAGTGGCCTATATTTCCTTTGGACCACACGCGGGCAAACTGGTAGCGATTGTGGATGTTATTGATCAGAACAGGGTAAGTTTGGACTTCCTTCAAGATTACAGAAAAAACCTATTTCCCTAATAACTCATATTCTCCCTGTTCTTCCTGTATCAGTTGTTTATCTTTATACTTAATTTTTTGTTAGATAATTTGTTTTAGCTTCTATGGGTAGGCTTGTGATGCCCCAGATATTGACACAGCTCTGTACAGTTTAGCTGATATTGATCTCTTTCATAGTTGTAGTTACTTGTCTTGTCTAGGCATACATTATGGCATTAAGGATATATATATATATATATACACACGGTTCCTTTAGCATGGTAGTTTTAGTATAGATAAACTTGTGGAAAGCCATGTACATGGTCTACCTCCCTTTCACTGCCTTGTCCCGCTAGCTCAGGACAGTATTTCTTTTTCCAAACCTGTTCTACAAATTTAAGGCTAAAAACCAGAACCATAAGAATTTTTATATCAGACCACATTCTTGGCTGAATGGTTATTTTTATTTTAACATTCACGTTGGTGTTCTGTTTTGTGCCACTGGGGTTTTATGAGGAGGGGCGGCAAGGGAAGTGATGAGGACTTCAAGGTGATGCTTGTCTTTTGTAGCAATTGAGATCAGATAAGAATAGAGAAAGATAAAAGGAAGGGGTGGGGAACTGATGCCATTTGGCTATTTTTAGTTAGAAATTAAAGTGGTTCCAGATTTCTTGTAGGCTGACTTAGAATAATTTAGTATTTCTCCTGTTGGAGTGAGGGCAAGGATTGTCTGGTGTAATGCTGAGAATCTAATAATCAATTTTATCCTTCCCTTTTCCAGGCGTTAGTCGATGGTCCCTGCAGTGGTGTCAGAAGGCAGGCTATGCCGTTCAAGTGCATGCAACTAACTGATTTCGTTCTCAAGTTTCCTCACAGGTTAGTTACCCTGATAGCCCAAAATCAGTCTCTTTAAGTTAGACTAATATTGACTTGCTTGCATTTTATAATCGCTGCTGTAGAATAGGTCATACGGTTTGTTATGTTCCATCCTGTCACAAGGCATTTTGTAATGTATTAACATTTTATTTATGTCTAAAATTAATGTTGATAGAACATTTCAGAAAATAGCAAAAGTCTTCTCAGTGTGTCAGCGTAAAAACTGTTCTGACACAGTAATTATCCTGTATTTTATGTTCAGTTTTCAAAGCAAAATGTTACTGTGGATAAAACAGTATTAATGTGTTAATCCCAACTGGAGTGGCTAAGTACATGGTCAGTTGAATGCAGCCAGAATCCTGTCTGAGGCAACCAAACTAAACAAAGTGTTTATGAGAATTTGGATTAAAGATCCCAGTTTGAAAGCAGGTCTTAACACTCTGTATATGCCAGGTACACCTCAAACTGATAACATGTTTAGGGTTTTTTGAGAAGCATTGCTTGTTTCACCAAGATGGGCTGCCGTGATGCAGTTGTGTCTGCTAGAGACCTGTAATGTGACATAATCATAGATGCAAAGATAGAATGTAATGAACTTCTGCCATCTTACTATTACTTTAAAAAAGGAAACTGGAGATATTAAAACAATCTGTTGTAGTGCCTGGCATGACCTTTTGAGACTGATTTGTAAATTGAAACCAGAAACCTCTCTTTTTACAATAACAAATGTGTGTCTTTTTTAAAAAATTAGTGCTCGACAGAAGTATGTGCGTGCTGCCTGGGAGAAGGAGAACATTAATGAGAAGTGGAAAGCCACAAGATGGGCACAGAAAATTGAGGCCAGGGAGAAGGTATGTTTTGAAAAGAGCATAGAATAACAGCTTTGAGAACTAAATGGCTGCTGAGGTAGCTGCTTGGGCAATAGAAGGTGTGCCGTTGACTTTAGTAGTAGAACAAAAAGTTATTGCTGTGTTATATTTTGATCCTGCTTTTCAGCCAAAACTGGTCTCCCAAAGCAGTTGACATGAACTAAATGGCCACCCAACTCATGCTCATGATAGTTCCATAAAAAATTCTTCAGGTGGGTGCTTCCTGCCTTGCATTTGTTCAGGCCCGTCAGTTTGCAATCGTAACTTGGAGGACAGGAACTTTGCCCTGTAACTGGGTTAATTCACTTTAGAAAAGTGCCTGATTGCTAACTCTTCCCTCATATCCTCCACAATGGCAGTAGATGAAAATATTCTGCAACTGAAGCCATTCGCTTTTGATGTGCTGGCAATTTGGAGCCCTTTCTAACCATGTGATGCTTGACTTTCCAGGAAAAGCACTACTTCAGTGATACATGTTCAGGGACACTTTAATGCTCTTTATGGTGTAACTGATAGGGCTTTGATGAGTCTTGTGTCTATACTGTTTATAAAAGCTTTTTGTGTATGATAGCAACATCACACAGCAGTTAGAGGATAACAGAAACAGTAGAATCAGTGACAGCGGCCATAGAACATGCTGTATTAAAGTTATTTAACTGCTGCTGTGTGTATTATAATTGTTAAAAACAGGTTGTCAGTTTTAACCTATGTTAAATCACTGGGGCAGATTTTAAATGGTAGGCCTCAGCTTGAAGTGAACTCTTTCATTTTGATAGCCATATTTGCTTTATGATGATGGAGAAATAAGAGTGAAAAAGTAGGGAATGAAAGATGGCCATCCTCCTAACAGTGAGTAATATTGTTAAAGTCTTAAGTTGTTCAAGACACCTATGTAACCCTCCTGGCACATAGGGTTTTTTTAACATTCAGACAGAAATGGTCAATTTTTTAAAAAATGTTAATTTAGTGGACAGGTCAGCTCTACATACATTTTCTTTACCACTTCAGAAGAATGCCTCAACTGTTAACTGGGCGGAATGAGATGTCTTGTTTTATTGGGTTCAGAACCATTGTCTTCAAACTCCTTGATATCAGGTTACTTTGTAAGAATGTTTAAAGTTCTCAGAAATTCAATTTTGTTTCTTTTTTAAAATTTTCCCATAGAAAGCCAAGATGACAGATTTTGATCGTTACAAGGTCATGAAAGCCAAGAAAATGGTTAGTAAACTGCATCTAAATTAATATAAATCAGAATCACTGATTTCAGAAACAATGCAGGATTTGCTGGTTATCTGTCTTTGTATTTGGAGTGTGGTTTACCTTCCAGTGTTACTTTGAATTTATTTTCTAGTGTACAGTCTTGGGGCTAGTTTTTTGCTTGCTTGCTTGCTTTTCCATGTGATCAGCTACACGTGCACCTGTAATTATGTGAAGAAACAGAAATGTGAAAATGCAGTCCAGGGTGACTGTAAGCATGCATGTTTTCCAGACCAGGACATGGCTAGAAAAGCAGATAACCATCAAGTAGTTCTTAGCAAAACAAAATGAAATACACAGCTTGTCATCCCTCAAACTCTTTAAAATTTGATAGCCTGTTTTTACTTGATTCCTGGCTAGTTCTCAAGGCATTCTGAATTTATAACTGAGAAAAATGTTCCTTGAGCTTTTGTGATCCAGTCATTAGTGCGGGGGCTGGATGGTATAAAATTATTTCTTCTGAATTCTCAAACCTTTCAGCATGTATGTCAAAAGGGCTAGATGTCCCATCTTTTCTCAGTTGCCACAACCATAAGTGACATCCATTTCTACTTGATAGGCTGTTTTGTGTGTACATTATGACACTATACGAGAAAAGAACTTTCATTTTTAATAGTGACAGTGTATCCTTAACACTATTTGAACTAAGCTGTTATTGTGCTTGGTGTGAACGTCTGGTAGCTTCATGTTCCATTAGTTGTCAGGGGGTTGAGCTATTATAACCTCTGTATTTTCTGCTCAGCCAAGAGAGCTAGAAGCTTAAAAATTAAGTCTGAAATCCCACATTTATTTATTCAGAACATTTTTACCCTGCCTTTTAATTATAAAGAAAGCCTGTAGGTTAAATTGAAATTCCCCACTCTGCTATGGAAGCTTGCTTAGTGACCTTGGGGGGAAGTCACCCACCCCTCGGCCTAACCTACTTCATAGGTTGGTTGTGTGGATGAAATGGAGGAGAGAATGCTGTAAGCTGTTTTGGGTCCCCATTGAGGGAAAGATGGAATATAAATGAGGGTGTTTTTTTTTTTTTTAAACCCTCAAGGCAGCTTACATATACCTTCAATAGCCCAAATGCAAATAATGAATGATAATTAAATAGTCTTCACTTCTTTCGCTTTTAAAACCAATTTTTTTTTGTTACAGAGAAACAGGATCATCAAGCATGAAGTACAGAAGCTCCAGAAGGCCGCTGCTGCTCCCAAAAAAGCATAAATTGTCTGCAGTCAAATAAACTTCATTTATATACCCCTACTATGAAGACTTGTGTATTTTTAAATTGATTTTACCAAACTACTTAATAAATAGAATGCTATTTTTGAAGTGCAACCGAACAAAAACTCAATTTTGTTGCTTCTGAATACATCTAGTTCCAAAATTGAGAGTTTGGCTTAAACAAAATGAAATTTTTTGAGAATGTTGAAGGTATCATGTGTGATTTAGGGAACGTTTAGGACTGGCAAATCCCATTGAAGCATATGGATATTTATACATTCTATGCCTATATCCTATTGGTTTTTATGGAAAAAATTAAAAGGATATATATATCCAAAATTAACAGGATACATTGATATATCCACTGAGATCCTTATATCAACCAGAGGGAGGCATGATGCCTGTATAAATTCAAGAGCCTGCTCCCTGTGCCTAGCAGGTATGAAAAGATGGAAAGGTCTTTATTTTCACCATGCCATCCCTTATGTAATATGGCACTCGTGGACTATTGTAAACAGTTTCAACATTTTGTGTTCAGAAGAAAGTACATTCTAGCTACATTAGGGAAATTAATTTCATCATTACTTCAGACTTCGCAAGTGGAGAAGCACTTACTGAGGCATCATTTCAGAAAATTACTTCCAACTACGCATGTGTGGGTGTATAATTAGAACTTTGTTACAAATTCTGCAAGAAGCTTATCTGCAGAATGTCAAGTTTTCTTGCCTCGTACTTCAAGAAAAGAATTAGCATGATTTAATCTGCTTTGTCAGAAACATTTTCATGGGCTAATAGCTGTTATTCGAATGTGAAGAACATGCATAAAGGCTTCTATTCTAAGGTTGTCCAAAAACTGGTTTTCTTGCAAAGCTGATGTAGGAATAGAAAATAATCTTTCAGTATTAATAGCCAAGCGGTCCTGTTCATATTTGATGTCCTTTTTGTACATTGTACCTTTGCCTTTTCTGTAATGCCCAATTGTTGCTGCTATTGTTATACTTCATACAACTCGAGATTAATTCTCTGAAGACATTTTTCATGCTATTGTTGCTTCCTCTTGTCATGTTGAAGTTATGGTACCCCTTTGAAATGCTTTCAAGTAATTGAAATATTTTGCAGCCCTTTAGTTTCCTGCCATCTAAGCAAAATGACATGCCTAAGCTCTAAAGTCAGTTCATTTTTTCACTGTGTTTCAGTAGCATAAATGAATGCATTGAGACACGCCACGCATTCCAATTCAAACCTTAAATCCTGTCACTTGCAATACGAAACTGTTCTTCCTTGTAAGTATGTTACAGTAAATGAGACACATCTGGGCTAGTATTCTAGGTTTTCAGCTGTGGTCAGCCAAATCCTCTGGGAAGCTCAAACAGAACATCTAGTTCAGCATCTGACTGTCACAGGGTGGGCTGGCCATTTCACCTGCCAGGAAAATTCCTGGTGGGCCACTGTGCTGGAGGTCCGCTGGCCACCTGGATCAAGGAGAGTCACGTGCTAGAGCTCCAGGGGCTATTTGGCTTGTACCTTTCAGTGGCAATGTTGGATCGGTGTCAGTTCACCAGTTGCCTCATCCTGCATCATGGCTCCTTGGTGGTAGGGAAAAAGCCAAAGAGTGAAACAGTGCTCATCATTGATATCACCGGCTGCGTCTGACCTGAGCTGCCTTTGCAAAGCTGGCTTTTAGGGCTGCTGAGCATTCAGTTTGTTTGCTTATGGGCCATTTCAGCTTGTCAATCCACCCCTGAATGATACTGTCATTAAACTGGATGTTTGTTTTAACTGCTGGTGGTAGGCATATCCTCGGAATATGTCAATAAATTCCAAAGACAGGGTAGGCTCTTCTGGCTTACAGCTCTGAGTCTTGTGCTCACTAAACCCTTTTAGGTGAAAGAAAAGTACTTTCTCAACCCGCCCTATCCCTTGCATAATCTTGTAAACCTCAATCATGTCACCCCTCAAATTGTCATTTCTTCAAGCTAAAGTGCTTTAACCTTTCTTCAGAGGGAAAGTGTTCCAACCCTTTTATCATTCTAGTTGCCCTTTTCTGCATTTTTTCCCAATGCTATAATATCCTTTCTGAGGTATGGAGACCAGAACTGTGCACAGTATTCCAAATGAGGTCGCACCATTGATTTATACAGGGGCATTATGATACTGGCTGATTTGTTTTCTTCCTAATAATCCCCAGCATAATATTGGCCTTTCTTAATTACAATTGCACACTGTCTCAACATTTTCAGTGAGTTATCTACTACGACTCCAAGATCTCTCACTTGGTCAGTCTCTGCCAGTTCAGACCCCATCAACGTGTATTTATAGTTAGGATTTTTGGCCCCAATGTGCATCACTTTGCGCTTGGCCACACTGAGGCCCCTTTGCCACGCTGACGCCCACTTGCCCATCCTTGACAGATCCCTTTGGAGTGCCTCACAATCCTCCCTGGTTCTCACCACCTTGAACAATTTCGTGTCATCCACAAATTTGGTCACCTCACTGCTTACTCCCAACTCCAAATCATTAATGACTTCAGCAACACGAGGAAACAACATCCAAAACATGCAGGTTCCAGGTGGCCATTTGTCAGAACATATGACAGTTTGGTGTAGTTGTTAAGTGCGCAGACTCTAATCTGGGAGAACCAGGTTTGATTCCTCACTCCTCCACTTGCACCTGCTGGATGACCTTGGGCAAGCCGTAGCTCTGGCACAGCTGTTCTTGAAAAAGAGCAGTTTCTGTCAGAGCTCTCTCAGCCCCATCTACCTCACAGGGTGTCAGTTGTGGGGAGGGGAAGGGAAAGGAGTTTGTAAGCCGCTCTGAGACTCTCTTGGGTAGTGAAGGGCAGGGTATAAATCCAATCTCTTCTTCAGCGTGAAAGCATGGGATTTTTTTCATGCAGTGTGAGTGCAGTTACAGCTGGGAGGAAATGTGGTTCTACTAGCTTATCCTTTGCTGCTTCCATGTAGTTTGTAGCCCTAGGACTTTGCTATCTGAGAGACCTTAGCTTGGCATATATTTATTAAAAACATTTTTATACCTCCTTTCCACCCAGTTCAGGTCCCCAAGGTGGCGAGCAGTGGAGACATTAAAACAAAATTTAAAATGCCTCTCTCTATACAAAACAGTTCAGCAAAATGCAATGGGAAGACAATGTGGAGGGACTACGGAACAACAGAAAACCCTTCATCTGTTGGCCGAAGACAGTGATAGAAGAGGACAAAGGAATCTCCTGTCCAACTTCAGCAGCAGAAGCACCCAAAGCAAGGTCTTTGAAGATACCAGCAGTGGTTGGGTAGCTTCATATGGGAGTATACAGTCCTTAGATATGCCTGAGTGGATTAATACTATCAAGGGTACAGTGATTTTTTTCAGATTGTAACCTGGTAAGATCCCAATGGAACCTGGCCTTCTGGGAGAGTCTAAATCTGTGAATCTAGCCATGAGAACAGTAGGCCTTCCCTCTTCCCTCTCCAATGTCCTCAGTCATAGTTTGCTTAGTGGCTTGGAAATGCCCTAGGGCTGCCAGCTCTGGGGGGAGAAATACCTGGAGATTTGGGGGGGGGGCGGGTGGAGCCTGGGGAGGGGAAGAAACTCAGAAGAGAACTGATCTCTGTTGTCTGGCAATCCATTGTAATAGCAGGAGATCTCCAGGCCCCACCCCTGAGTCTGGCAACTCTAAAATGCCCAGAGATGCATGCTGGATTCCCCCCCCCCCCCTTTCATAAATAATACCGCATTTGAAGCATTGCCTGTAAGCAGCAGGCAGTGGTTCAGCCACCAGGTGGTGCTGCTTATCCCTTTAAAAGTCCTCTTTCAAAGGCTCAGTTTGAGCATCCTTTGAAACCATGGTTTAATTAAACTAATTAGGGTTAGTTGAATGGCTAGTAGGTTGGTTTATTAACCACCGTTTTAACTAGTGTTTTGTGTGATGTATGAATGCAGACATCCTGGCTGGTACCTAGCAAAATCCTCCCCGTCAAGAGAGAGAGAGAGAAGGCAATTAACCCAGCACTGATCAAGGCAAACCAGGATTTGATTGATCATCTGTGAAGTAAATCCAGGGTTTACCAACTATGCATAGTTAAAAATAAGCCAGCGAATTGTAAAATGCCTGACGTGAAAGGTCATGATAAAACATGATTTGACTTGTAATGGGGAAAAAAGGGGTATTGCTAAAACTGTTTCTGTAGAATTATGTAGTTCAGCCTGGAAGTTTGCTATCACTGTTAAATTATTTTTATTTCTTCTTTTGCTGCTTAGCAGTCGGATGTGAGAGTCATGGGATATGCTAAAAGTACAAAGAACAATGGGAGGAATCCATTATTCGTTCCTAGCGTCCACTGCAAAGCATTACAGAACAGGTATTTTCTTCCCAGGTGATCTTCGGGGACTGCCTCTGAATGGTGGCCCAGAATGCTCAGACAGATCATAAATCCCTTTTTTGCCCCAACATGATTACGTATTCTGGAGGGAACTGCATGTATATACAGTATTCAGCATAATCAGCATGCTGAATCTAGCTTGGTTTTTACTCTGTCCACACAGCTTTTGTATATGCAGGTTCCATGATCCCCCCAGCATAGCCTTCGCTGTTGGTCAAAGAAGACCCGTCCTTCCATTTTACTAACAAAAAAGTTTGTTGGATCCAATTCAGTGTTACTGGATTTTAAAATTACAGCACATAAGACCATGGCAAAAATGTAGTAACCCGATTTGTATTCTCTTTATTGAATTGCTGTTCTCCAAACAAGCATTGGAGTTAGCATCCTTTAGGAATACCATGTCCATGTCAAAAAGCAAATCTTAAGTAGTTGATAATACATGCAGTTGTTTTCAAGTTCAATGACAGCTGTTTCAATGACATCCACTTTCTATTTGCTATATATACAAAGAATCTACTCCCAAAATATATCTGTCAAAACAGAGAACTTGAAATGGTCTTTTTATTAAAGACCAACCATCAAAATTCTGTAAGCAAGAACAGAATTCAAAGTGTTAGGCAGGCCACTTTTTTGCATTTTGCTCTTTCTTTCAGAATTTGGATGGCTGGTCTTACACTTATTTTATAATAATGTTAATTGTTATGTTATTATGAAATGTTAATAATTAAATGTTAAATGATGATGAATAATAGCATAAAAGGAGAAAATGAGATAATATGAATGATGATGAATATAAGAATACACTACCAGTAAGTAATTTGTAATTTGTTGGGTGACTCCATTGCAGCTTGTCTTCCTCCCTCCCTCCCACAATTGTGACTATGCAGGGGGAACGGAGCATCACTTCCTTGCACTCTTTTTTAGACCACCGGGTCTACTGGATTTAGAAGGCGCTTGTTGAATAGAGTCAGTGTACTGTTTCCTCTAGTCTTCTACCCATCAGGAAATCAGAGGGTGAATTCTGGTGAGCTTGAACACTTGTGCAATGTTGGCAGGGTTAGGAGTACCCAAATGTAACTGAGCATAAATTTTTGATTCTGTTGCCTCTGCTAATAGGAAACAGAGACTCGGTGTGACTAATGCTCCTTTGAGCACAAGAGAGTCATACTTCAATAGGATGTTGCCCCCCAGAGGAACCTGTAATATCCACATGGGGCCTCTGTGGTATAGTGGGAGCACAAGGGAGAGAGAGCAAAGTATGACTTATTCATGCTCCATCATGTCTTAGGACCTTCCAGGAGTGGGAGAGAAAGACATGGGGAATGCATGTTTTCCTTTCTGGGGAAAATAGCACCTTCAGGAAGCCAATTTAAATGGATGGCCGGGGAGGAGGGGATGAAAGAGTTAGATCTTCACCAGTACCAGTATTAGGAATCTGCATCATTTGGACATGGATCTCCAGTGCCTAATTTAAGTTTGGCCTAAGTTTGGACATGTACCTCAGAAGCTGTGGAGCAATTCCTGGTTTCTTGACAGGAGGAGCAACTTAACACAGCCGAGTGTAACTTCCATGTTCCCCTGAACAGAACACAGTTGTGCTCTGTGGTCTTATCTAGGTTAGGGTTGCCAGCCTTCAGGTGGGGCCTAGAGATCTCCCACTTTTATGACTGATCTCCAGCTGACAGAGATCAGCTCCCCTGGAGAAAATAGCTGCTTTAAAGGGTGGACTCTATGGCACTGTACCATGCTGAGGCCCCTCCCCTCCCCAAATCCTGCATTCTCCTGGCTCCACCCCCAAAGTCTCCAGGTATTTTCCAACCCGGACTTGGCAACCCTAATCTAGGTGGCCGGAAGTGAGCTGTTGCTTCAGAGACCCCGGTGGGGTTGCCTCTGGGCTGATGGGAGCAGTACGCAGAGGAGGCAGCTGTGCATTCTTCTGCTTCCAGGCCTTCCTGCCATTGGAGAACGTAAGAACATAAGAGAAGCCAATGTTGGACCAGGCCAGTGGCCCATCCAGTCCAACACTCTGTCACACAGAGGCCAAAAACACCAGGTGCCCTCAGGAGGTCCAGCTGTGGGGCCAGGACACTAGAAGCCCTCCCTAGAAGAGAAATGGAAGATTGTCCCAGAGTCTCCAGCCACCAGTGGGATCTCCGCTGGACTGTGGGCTTCAGCAAATGCTCAACGAAGCTGACCCGTCATCAGCCTGCAGGGTGGGGAGGACTCTTTTCCCTGCATGTTTTTTTAAAAAGTATATCTTCCCTGGGGGGAGTTGCTATTTTCCTTTGTTGAAAGCACCTGCAGGAAATGCCTTTGCAAGTAGCATCTCTGTGGGGACTAATTAACAACAGAACATGGGAGGAGGATGGAAAAAGCGTAAACGTTTCCAGGACGGGTGCACTCTGCGTCAAGGATCTTAAACTGGTTTGGCTTAAAGGCAGATCAAGAAAGAGGGGGAGGGTACAGCAGAAGGAGCAAAAAGGGACAAATCCGCCTCGCCTCCTATCTACACGTGAATCCAACAGAGTCAGCAGGCGTGGCTGCCCCAAAGCCTAGCAATGCTGTAGTGCTGCGCTTGCCCCCTCACCTCCTGGCTCGCAAGCATGGCTCCCGGGGCTCAGGCCACTTTTGGTCAGCTGACTACAGCCTGCACAGGCAGCAGCTAGCTGTCTCCTCCCTGCTGTTCTTTGACACTGAAGCAAGAGGTCGGTGAAAGGACAGCAACTGGGTGGGGGTGTTGCCCCCATGCGCTCTACCCAAGGGAAGATTCTGCCCTCATATTGCCAACATCCAGATGGGGGCTAGGGTTGTCAGGGTCCCCCCTGGCTACTGGTATGGGATGGGGGGGTAGGGATGCCAGATCAAGGTTGGGAAACTCCTGGTGATTTGGGGTTGGAGTGGGGTGCAATGCCATAGAGTCCACCCTTCCAAGCTTCCTTTTTTCCCCAGGGGTCTGGAGATGAACTGTAATTCTGGGGGTCCCTGGAGGCTGGCATCCCTATAAGGGGCCTGGAGAGCTCCCAGAATTACAATTTATCTCCAGATTACAGGTATCAGTTTTCCTGGAGAAAATGGTTGGTGGGTGGAGTCTGTGGCATTATACCCCGCCCTCCCCAGACTCCACCCCCAAATCTCCAGGAATTTCCCAGCTTGGAGTTGGCAATCCTGTTGCTCCTCCAAGCCTCTTTAAGGGCAGTAGGGCAGGTCATACGTTCTCTTCCTGAGCTCATCTGAGATTGCTTCTGGTTGGTGGCTGCCAAGGGCACATCAAACGGTGTCCAGCCTCTTGCAAGGGGAATGCATCGCATGAAAGTTCAGGAAGACTTAGAAGGGCACACAAGGGCCCATTCTGCATCTAGCATTCGCTCTGCTGTTCTACCAAAGCCACGTTGGAACAGAAATTCCCCTCTGCATTGCATGCCACTTTCACTTTGATTGATTGTCAGCTTTTATGGCAGTGTCCAAACTGCAGATGCCCCATTCACTTAGTTTGATCTCTGGGTTTTATTGGTACCATCTGCATAGATTTATGGCCATTTTATGGCCATTCAGGGGTGACTCTGCAGTCAGTACAGCGTTGGCCCGGGGTATTTGAATGTGGTTTTGAGCCGCACCTTTTTCTGTTCCCGCGTGGGTTTGGTAAAACAACGGAGCGAATGCTAGATGCAGAATGGGCCAAGGTGTGCCATGCTGTTTTTTAGAGGGAGTGAGGGCAGCAAAGGAGTGAGAAGGGTTTCTCAGCTCCCGGGGAAGAAGTTGAGGCAGCAGCGGTCAAACTTTGTTGCAGGGGGAGGTGGCAGCAAAACCCTATGAGCTGCTATTGCTCAGACTGCCTCCCCCCAGTTTCGCATTATTACCCACTCAAGACCTCTTCTTTCTGGCTTGTTCTTTCTCAGACAAAGTCTCACCCTCCTGTGTATCATAAGCTGTGCTGACCTAATTTTAAAATACAGGAGACCCTGCCAGCGCTGCTCCAAATGTCTTGTGGCAAAAAAGTGCAGTGCTGCTGTATATGTGTAAGGGAATGGAAGCTTATCTAGTCGTTCAATGTTCTTTTATCACACACTCTTTCTCCAAGTGGGAGAATTGTGCTATCAATTGCCGCTGTCACCAGCCGAGATCCGTAAGCTGTTGTCTTGCTATACGCCTCAAAATCCCTCTTCAGAAAGTCAGATAGCAAAAGGTGGCTGGCGGCTGCCTGATATTGATGAAGGCTTGGGTGCAAATTGGCAGAATCCTGGTAAAAATTTCAGCTCTGAAGGCAAAGTAATCATGCTGCTATTGCAAAAGGACTGTTGAATGTTATTGTGTGTTACAGCAGATCTCTTATCTTCAAGCATTTCCTGTGAAACTGCCATGTTTGAATGTAGGACATGGTGTGGAGGAAGCAGTAGACACAACTTGAGTTGCTCTGTGCCTAACTAGAAACTATTTACAAAAACAACAACAGCAAAATCTACGAGTGTGCAATCAAATGTAAAGACCATGTTTCTTATTCCAAATTGTCTTGGGCCCTAGCCCCTCTGGTATTCTTTAGGTGAAAACAGCAAATGTTGCTGCCTGAAGGTAATGTATATATAATTCTGAATCACAGCACAGTGAAACTGTGTAAGAATTGGTGTTGCCAACCTCCAGGCAGGGCCTATAGTTCTCCCAGAATTGCAACTAATCTCCAGACTACATAAATCAGTTGCCCTGGAGAAAATGGCTGCTTTAGGCAGTGGACTCTATGGCCTTATACTCTAATGAAGCCCGCTGCCACTCCTTCGGGTCGCACTACAGCTAGTCTTGAGCCCATGCCGTCCCCTGCGTGTTTTCTGTTTGACACTCTTCTCTGCATCATGAGCCAGTGACTGCATCATTCTAAAGAGAGACCTGTACTTTCAAGGACTATCAGGTCACTACTCAAGTGTGATTTGTACAGCATGACAGATTATTCTGGTTATTTATTTGCACAACCTCGATGCTGGCAACTCTAGATTCCAGAGGTTTTATCATGGAATCATAGAATCATAAGAGTTGGAAGGGACCTCCAGGGTGACCAACCCCCTGCATAATGCATGAAGTTCACAAATACCACCCCCCCCCAGTGACCCCTGTTCCATGCCCAGAAGATGACCAAAAAAACACCAGGATCTCCAGCCAAACTGACCTGGAGAAAAATTGCTTCCTGACCCCAAAGTGGCAATCAGCATGCATTTACCTGGGCGTGTAAGAAAGGGACACAAGCACTTAGCACTGATGCAACCCTTCCTGCCCTCCCTCTCATGATCTGCCTAAGTTTACAGAATCAGCTCTGGCTGGCTAGGCGGGTGTCCCCTACGTCCCTCACCGCTCCATGTGCGTCCCTCCTAAAGCTGCACGCTCAGTCGAAGAGGACAACCATCCCAAATAGGAGGAGAGTACCATTCTTCGGTCACGGAATCAGCATTGCTGTCAGATGGCCATCTAGCCTCCGTTTAAAAACCTCCAAAAGAGAGCCCACCACCTCCTGAGGAAGCCTATTCTACTGAGGAACCTCTCTAATTGTCAGGAAGTCTAATGTTTAGCCGAAAACTCTTCTGATTTAATTTCAACCCATTGGTTCTGGTCCGACCATCTGGGGCAACAGAAAACAACTCTGCCCCATTGTCTCTATGACAGCCCTTCAAGTACTTGAAGATGGTCATTATATCACTTCTCAGTTGTCTTCTCTCCAGGCTAAACATACCCAGATCCTTCAGCCTTTCCTCATAGGACTTGGGTCTCCAGACCCCTCACCATCTTTGTTGCTCTCCTCTGGACACATTCTGGCCCATCTATCTCCTTCTTAAACTGTGGTGCCCAAAACTGAACACAATACTCTAGGTGAGGCCTAATAAGAGCAAGAGTAAAGAGATACCATCACTTTGTGTTGCCAATTCCAGACTGGGAAATCCCTGGATATTTGGGGAGTGGATTAGAGGCTGGGGTTTGTGGAGGGAAAGGGAGAGACCTCAGCAGGGTACAATGCCACAGACTCCACCCTCCAAAGCAGCCATTTTCTCCAGGGGAACTGATCTCTGTCAGCTGGAGATCAGTTGCAATTCCAGGAGATTTCCAGGTCCCACCTGGGGGGTTGGCAATCATGCATGAATTGTGGCTGAATCTTTCTACGTGCAAAAGATGTGTTTTACCACTGGAGCATGATTTCACTGCACAGCTGTCTGAGGGAAAGCTACAGGCAATCAGTGACGAAGGTAGGACTGTCTGCACATGCTCAGAAGTTTCCAGCAACCCATACTTGATCCCTAGCATTCAGAAGCAGCTTCATGTCTGAGCCCCAATGAGAACAAATTAAGCCTCAGCAAAGGATGAGTCATGGATTCGCGCTAAAACCCAAGGTCTTCTCAGAAGTATGAGTAGAAATCTGCAGTGTGATTTGGAGAGACGTTTAAAACCTCATATTTATTAGACACTCAAACAAGCCTTACTCATTTAAATTGTCACAGCTTGAGCTCGGCAAAGGCTGTTTTGTGGTTAGAGAAGCAATTTGAGGCTTTTCAGTATGCACAGTTGGATTAAGCCATTGGAATGAGTAAATACCTCTGAAAGGTATCGTGGCTGTGTATCTCCCTCCGCCGTATGTTTGTCTGAGTCATAATCATAAACAAGGGACAAAAGGAATATTTGGGAAATGCAAAACTGCTCTAATTCAGAAAATATATAACCTTAGCACAGATGTTAGGGTAATTTCTAGAACAGCAGATTTAATTTAAGGAGGGAAGAAGATTCCAGTGTATTAAACTGCAAAGGTGGAAGAGTGACATCCATTTATACAGGAGTTGGGAGACCATTCTGTCACTGGAACTAGGTTTTATTAAAGATTATCCCCAATTTCACTACTGTAGGGAATCTGTCCAGTACAACTTTTGTTGTAATGGGTCTTTTCTAAAACAAGATTAAAACTGCCAAGTTTGCTTAGAGCTATACCCACATGAAGGTTTGACCGGGGTTCAGCTATATTAATTAAGAGCAACCGAACCACATGGTCCCTCACAGGGTAACACAAGTAAGGGACAGCCTCCAACTGTCCCGAAATTAATATTATATAAGAACAGCATGATGGTTGCAAGAACAGAACAGCAATAGACTCTTCTGTGCTTAACAGTGCAATATTTGTTAACAAAACAGACTCAGGCTGCGATCACACACACTAAATAGTCCACTTCCAGTGCACTTTCAAACTGGATTTTGCCAGTTCACACAGTAAAAATCCAGTTGGAAAGCTCATTGAAAGTGGGTTAAAGAAAGGCCAGCCCTGCAGTAAACCAGACTAAATTTAAGCCTAACTCTTCCAGAATGTTTCAGTTGAATCTTTTCCCACTGAGTCATGCAAAGTTGCCCCAACGACTGCTGGAACTGCTGCAGGACAAGCAATACCTTGAATTTCACAGTGACACTGTTCAGCAGTGAAGCTGTTCAACAATTAAACTCACAACAGATGAGAACCAGTTTGGTGTAGTGGTTAAGAGCAAACTGGGTTTGATTCCCCACTCCTCCACATGTAGCTGCTGGAGTGACCTTGGGTCAGTCGCTAGTTCTCTCGGAGCTGTCCTTTCAAGAGAAGTCCTTGAAAGAGCTCTCTCAGCCCCATCTCACAATGTTCCCGCTAAGCTGTGGAGTCTTGTGAGCAAACATTCTACTTTGTGAGCTACCAGCATTAAAGTTGTGAGCGAGCGATTTGGCTACTGCATAAATTAGTTTGCTCTGGAGCCATCCTTCCTGAGCTAAGACAAAAATGTGTGAGCCAGAGGCTAAAAAAACTGTGAGCTAGCTCACACTGACTCAGCTTAGAGAGAACTCACAGGGTGACTGTTGTGGGAGGAGAAGGGAAAGGAGATTGTAAACCGCTCTGATACTCTGAGTGAAGGGTGGGGTATAAATCCAGTCTCCTCCTCCTCTTCCTCCTTCACTGCATTTGACTGTGAGGATCAGCTGTGAGCTGATCAGCCAGTCGGTTCATTTTGGCACCAAACAACTCACTACATGGGTTTGCATGGTCCCCCCCCCCCCCCCCCGTGCATGAAAATTCATGAATAGGGAAGGATTGTATTTGCTGACATACTGGGAGTCCCAGGCCTGTTGCTGGTACCCCAAGGACTTGCCTTGGTTGCTTGGGTGGAGAACCGGCCGGCATGTCAGTCAAAATGCTCTGGCAAGCTTTGTTCAATATGTCCACCTCTGGACTGAGGCTTCAGAGTAGAGGCAGGTTTGGAGGAAGAGAGATGAGTCTGTAAAGCAGATCTGAAAATCACTAGATTAAGCAGGGTGGTAGTGGGATCTGTGTGGTTACAGGAGTTGACGAAGAGGAATATGACACAAACTACACCCAAAATGTTAGTTTTTGAGCACATTCCTTCCTTTGTGTCCTGTTTAGCAATATTGCAAGGATAGATCTTGCAAGGATAGATCCTGGATAGATCTTAATTTAGTATGATGGTATGTCATTGGGAGGGGCTGTAGTTCAGTGGTAGAGCATCTGCTTGGCATGCATAACATAAAAACATAAGAAAAGCCAGTGTTGGATCAGGCCAGTGGCCCATCCAGTCCAACACTCTGTCACACAGTGGCCAAAAACACCGGGTGCCCTCAGGAGGTCCAGCAGCGGGGCCAGGACACTAGAAGCCTTCCCATTGTCCCCCCCCCCCCCAAGCACCAAGAATACAGAGCATCACTTGCCCCAGACTGAAAGTTCCTAACCTTGTGGTTAATAGCCACTGATGGACCTCTGCTCCATATGTTTATCTAATTCCCTCTTGAAGCCGTCCATGCTTGTAGCCGCTGCCACCTCCTGTGGCACTGAATTCCACATGTTAATCACTCTTTGGGTGAAGAAGTACTTCCTTTTATCTGTTCTAACCTGACTGCTCAGCAATTTCATGGAGTACCCATGGGTTCTTGTATAGTGAGAAAGGGAGAAAAGAACTTCTTTCTCTACCTGCTCTATCCCATGCATAATCTTATAAACCTCGATCATGTCACCCCTCAGCCATCGTTTCTCCAAGCTAAAGAGCCCCAAGCAGAAAGTCCCAGGTCCAGTCCCTGGAATCTCCAGAGAAAAGGACCAGGCAGAAGGGGATGTGAAAGACCTCAGCCTGAGACCCTGGAACGGTGCTGCCTGTCTGAGTAGGCAATACTGACCTTGATGGATCAACTGTCTGATTCAGTATAAGGCAGCTGCATGTTCAGCTCAACACTTCATTTCAATACGGTTGCATATTCCATGCATTCGCTTGCCCTCCTCCTGAAATGGTAGGTATCATGATTTTACTCATTCTCTTTTCCGCTGTAAGGCTGAATCCACAAGTAGCACGTTACTAAAATAACCTTTTAAAAAAAGTCTTCCTTAACTTGTAGCTCCACTGATTAAAATTGACTGTCTCTGATTAAACAATGAAAGCTTTCATTCGTTAGCCTAACGATGAGGCTGATTAAAGCTTCCATCTCTTGCCATTCAGGGAGGGCTGTAAAGGAAGAGAAGAAAGAAACCGCTGAACAACAAACACACCCGCGGCTCAGTCCTTTGCCTTTTTGTTCACCCCTGTCGAGACTAGGCCGGCAGGTTTTGTCTGCTTGTGGGCCAAAGATAGTCTACGGGTGTCCGGAAACCTGCCTTATCATATCAGGAACAGAAGGAGAGGAGGGAATAGATGGTTTTCTGCCTGACTTGGCCTTGCACCTGCCTCTTCACCCTCCTCAGGCTCAGAGTGACTGACAGGTTTCCTGGCAGACCGAAGGGAGCAGCTTAGTGGAACAACCAGCAGACTTCTCCAGCTGGCTCCATTCCCGGCCTGCATCCTGGCAAACGCGAGCTCGACTTGCAGGGCTGGGGTGTTCACAGGAATAGTTTCCACTGATAATCAACTTTTTAAAAATCTGTTGCTAAACAAGGCAGGAGAGACATCTCCCAGAAGCCTTTGCATGTGCTTTTTTTTTTTTTAAAGGTTGGACTCCTGTGGACTGGGCTTTTGATTCCCCTTTGTACTAAACCTAGGGTTGTAAGTGCTTAATACTATTCATACATTATGGAACAGAGAGGCTGGGTCTGGGATTCACACCCGGTGTCAGACATGATGCTCAGATGTGAGTTAGAGGGTTCTCCTCAGCTCATGCATGTAGTGTCCAGGTCAGATGAGGACTGGGGCAGGTGTGGAGAAGGGGCTGCTTCTCATTATCTGCTGCTGATTATCCCTGCTGGTTTCCCGGTCATCCTAGTAAAGGCATACCTAGTATCCACAGAACTCACCCAGGCAAATAAAACAAAAGCAAAAAATTGCCAGGTGAGTTCAGACTAAGGATCTGCTTGTATTTTGCCAGCCCCCAAATGTTTGGTCTTGGGGAAACCAAAACTAGTTTGGTGTCTATCCTGCTGTCATGTCCTCTGAGCTTTCTCCAACCCTTCTCACTCGGTTTGTGGCAGGACATATAAATATGTATGTGAGAATGAGTGAACTCCTGAAGCTGCTGAATCGGTCTGTCAAGGTCGTGCTGTCTATTCTGACTGTCAGTGGCTCTCCAGGGTCTTAGGCAGAGGTCATATCATCTCCTGCCTGGTCTTTTTTTACTGGAGATGCTGGGGATTGAACCTGGGGCCTTCTGCATGCAAAGCAGAGGTTCTATCACAGAGTCACAGCTGCTCTCCTAGTGGGATGTACAATATTTTCTGTATGGTTTGCATCCTCTCGAAGCACAATGCAGCAAGTACTCCACGTCTTTGTTCTGCTCCCATCCTGAACTCTTCCCTGAAGGATGAAAGGCCAGGTCCAGAGACTGTACCATGGAGAGAGGCAGGTCTCTGGAACCCTCCCCGAACTCTTCCAGCCTTCTCCTGAACTCTGTGGCTCACGCTTTGTATCAGTTTCTGAGGTGGCGTTCTTCAGATGTCAGAAATGCACTTGAAACGTCTCTTTGCACAAATAGGCAGAATCGGGAGAGGTGGTGCATATCACTGCCTTGTCAATCACTGCTCACAGAGGCAGCGTAGCGTGGTTCTCCCAGTGGGAATTGCTTGGAGAGAAAATTGCATATAAATTGAAATGGCTCAAAATAAGAACAGAGAAAGGAAACAAAGCAGAAGGCGCCCAAAACAAAACAAAGATGAAACACTGAGGAGCAAACTGTTCTGCTCAGTTGAAATCCCATCCCAGGCAACTGAGTGCGCTCATTTGTTTTATTTTTTTTCTTAAGGTGCATATTGAATAAGGCCCAGTGAGAATCAGGGCCATGGCATTTAGCTATAGACTGGGCACATCTGGACTAAAACTGTGTTTTCATGTACTGTGGTTGTTGACCTGGTATACTGCTGGTGACACCTCTTAGCATGACTGTCCTGCGGCAGAGATGCTAAATGTGGGTTAAGAATACAAAGTTGGGGTCGTGGGTTGTCTCCACATGGTAGTTTTGCTCTGCGCTCTCCCCAGCTGCATTACTTGGGGAGGGGGGGCTTCCATGTGACATCCCTGTGCAGTTGCCCATATTCCAAGTTTTCTTTAGCTTTGCTGAGTTTTTCTCTGCGTTTTCCCCCCGTGTTTTTCACCAAGAGATTGTGCTGAAAGCAAATTTGGGGAGACCATGGACAGGCAGGTGAAGGTTTGCGCATCTCCCTCGACCACATCCACATTTTTCTTCATTTCTTCTTGCACCTTCCACCCCTCCTCACTCCACTAGGGGAGTTTTTTGCCATTATTTGTTATCAGCAGTAGCTATAACACTGTTCCGCTGTAGGAGTATACACCTCCCACCATTCAAAAAATGATCTGGTAAAATGCAGCCCAGCAATGCTCCCTCAAAGCTGTGGAGTCTTGTGAGCAAAAAACCTACTCTGTGAGCTACTGGCATTGAAGATGTGAGTGAGCAATCTGGCTGCTGCATAAATTAGTTTGCTCTGGGGCCATCCTTCCTGAGCTAAGACAAAAATGTGTGAGCCAGAGGCTTAAAAACTGTGGGCTAGCTCACACTAACTCAGCTTAGAGGGAACCCTTCAGCCCAGTGGTGATGATGGAAGGAATGGCACATGGGAAGGGAAATAGAAGACAGAGCGGAGAATCCCCCTGCCCCATGCAACCACTTTGCTGCAACTGCCTCTGTATTCACAGCAGCAATGAGAGCACAAAGGAGAACTATCCGCATGTGCAAGCAACCACAGGGAAGCAATCAGGCCTTCTTGATCACGGACAGCTCAGGTACATTACTTTTCAATTCTTTCCATATGTCAGCACTACAGTTGCTATAATGTAGGGAGGGCACACTGCCAGATTGTGGCTGCAGCTATTTTCTCAAGTCTCCAAGAAAGGATCATGCTTGATGCCACAGGACACTGTGTTTGTTTGATCTAGTTTATCTGCCCCACTCATGTCTAAAAAGAAGGGCGGGACCAATGCTCCCTCTAAGCTGCGGAGTCTTGTGAGCAAAAATTCTACTTGGCATTAAAGCTGTGAGTGAGTGATCTGGCTACTGCATAAATTAGTTTGCTCTGGAACCATCCAGAGACAAAAATGCGTGAGCCGGGGGCTAAAAAACTGTGAGCTAGCTCACACTAACTCAGCTTAGAGGGAACACTGGGTGGGACCTTTATTTTTGGCGTGAAAAGAAATGAGGGGAGGGATGCTAAAATTGTCCTTTCCCCATACTCCTTACCGCACTGCTGTCCCTTGCTTGGTTTTCCTCTCATCTTAGTGTCAAGGCCTGAATATCCGGAAGAAATAAAACCAGTCTGTCTAGAATCATGCATGCATCTTCTCCATTCTGTTCCTTTTTTCGTTCTACTGTTTCTTTCTTTTAGTAGAGAGGCCAAGGCACAGTGCACAGGTTTTGTATCCAGAAGGTCCCAGATCTGATCATTAGCACTTTCTGGTGAAGGATCTCAGGCTATATAGGTTTTTTGAAAGAGCTTTCTCTGCCTGAGACGGTGGAGGAATGCTGCTACTCAGAGTAGAAAACTAGTAGGTCTTATGATCTCTCAGCATAAGGCACCTTTGTATGTTTTTCTCTGACCAGTATGCTACTTCTTCCAAATAAAGGGTTTGGTGACTTCTATTTATTTGCATTTGTTCTACTTCCCTCCCTATAGCGGTTTTGGTGCTGAACTGTAGCAGTTGTTCTCTGAGCTTCCTCACAACAGCATTTTCCCTTTGTGTCTTTCCATGGTTTCCTAGTCTTTTCTCTGTTCTTCCCCAAAGATAATAAATGGATAAAAATGTTATAAGAAAGCTTGGAAGAGAAGAAGAAGAGATTGGATTTATACCCCACCCTTCACTCAGAGTCTCAAGGCAGCTTACAAACACCTTTCCCTTCCCCTCCCCACAACAGACACCCTGTGAGGTTGGTGGGGCTGAGAGAGCTCTTTCCAGAACTGTCCTTGAGGGAACAGCTGGTACAGAGCTATGGCTTGCGCAAGGTCATCCAGCAGCTGCGAGTGGAGGAGTGGGGAATCAAACCCGCTTTTCCCGGATTAGAATCTATGCACTTAACCACTACACCAAACCACTACCCTTCAACACCCAACCATGGGGGAAACTTCCATATGAAAGGCTGCCCTCCAGAGTTACTGGTGTGTGCTGACTGATAAAACACAGAGGGGAAAATAACTTTGCTATGATCATATATCTGATTCCATAAAGAATGCTTTTGTTCTGTATTTTGCTCATGTACACAACTGTTGCCATATGTTGGGTAAAACACCCCAAAGAATCTTGGTACATATAATTGCATCAAGATTGCTTTTTTTGGAAGAGGGGGAATATCAAAATGTATCAGTGTACATATATGCACATTTCTAATGGGGAGGAGGAGAACACTGCAAGTTCTGCCTGGCTATACTACACCCACTCCCATATGATAATTAATTAACTCCTACAGAATTCCAGTTCAGAAGGAAGACCCAGTAATTACAGAACTCCAACATCTGGGAAGCAATTCAGGTAAGGAAACTTGTAATCTTGGCCCTGTGCAATAGCAACAAACAGAAGAAAATGGTGGTGAGTGGGTTTCCAAAAATATTGATGATTATTATCTGTGAAGGAGACGAGACATGCTACCTAGACATTCATCCCTATCTTAGAACTGGTTTTGTCCTGGGTTCTTACAATGCCATCCTAAGCAGAGTTTCACCTTTCCGAGGACATTGACTCCAGTGGACTGAGAAAGGTGCAACATTGTTTTAGATGGCACTGCTGGGTAGCTGTTCCTGGCTGAACACGTCATCTCATTTGTTGGCCTCAAGCAGAAGTTGCAGTTTCTGCTCAAGCTGAATGAGTTGGGGTGAGCCATCACGTGAGTCACAAGGGAACAGAGAAAAAACCTCTGGGACCAATGACAAGCGAGGCAATTGTCATCACTGATCTTTCTGTGCTGGTCCTCGTTGTGAAATGGTGATGGAGGGATGTACCGCTTCAAGCATCTGGAGCTTCTATTGCTGCACAGATGTGGAAAAAGATCTCTGCCAGAGCAAAGAAACAAAGCAATATGTGTGTTCACAAGGCCCCACTGGCCAGTCTCAGTGTTTGGTTTGGATGGATGCTTTACTTCTTTTCTAGGCTGCTTGTGCTAGTATACACTGGCTAGAAACCACAGAGGGATCTCAGATCAGACACCTGCATTCACCTCTGTTTGCAGTTATTATTATATGTTTGCATAGCAACAAGAAACATCACGAGACACGATGGAATTAATGAGCTGGCTCCAGATTAGGCAGAATCACAATAACAGACCACCATGCCATAGCCACTGAATTTGACTGCAGTCGAGTCTCTGCTTCAAGCTGCCTTCTGACCTGGAAACACTTCAGAGCTCAGAAAAAAGGGGACACAGGAAGAACGGCCCCCATGCTTTTCCTGAGCAGACATTAGTTCCAGGTCCATCAGCTATGATCAGCTAACCATTTGCCTCATAGTCACGATCAGGGATGAAGGTACAGTCTTACTAAGTCATGAATGTTACATGAATGTTGCTGCCTAATGCTGTGTCAGGCCAGTGGTCATGTCTAGATCCATGGCCTAGCCCTCCAACAGAGAGAGGACTTCCCCAGCACCTGCTGCCTAAAGTCCTTTCACCGGAAATGACATGGATTGAACCAGAGACCTTCTGCATATAAAGTGAGTGTTCTTCCACTGTCCTTCTCTACCAGTGACCTTGACTTGGAACCCCCTCATGGCCGGCCAAAGGCAAAGCATAGGAAGAGCAGATACCCTTTCTTAACAGATCCCAAGGCTGGATGCAGCTTCTGAAGGGCTGGTTTACCCAGTGCAAAATCCTCCTATTCCCTGTGAGGACTTTTGATCAGCTGTGCACTCGGGGTTGCTTGGCACTCAACTCCAGGGAGTGGGGGGGGGGGGGCGGGTTAGGTTCAAGACTATGGTGAGGGAGGAGAGGGGGCTTATCCTCTGTGCTGTTTTCTCTACTTGAAAAGCTCTCAGGTAGATGCTATTAACCCTGCTGGGGAAACTTACTGGTATGTGTATCAATAGGTGTAGTTTCCCCCTTGGGCCAAACAGTGGTTCCTGGAGTCATTGCAAGGAGGGAATACGGGGGGGGGGGGGGGGGGGCGGCAAGCTGCTCTTCCAGCTCACCATCCTGATCTGATCCAGGCCTGCATGTGCCTGGGAAGCATGGAACTCCCAGAGTATCTTTGATCAAAACGTCTTAAGATTCTTCTGTAGTAACTACAGTATTTATTTACTCAACTGATACCCCAAAGTGGCTTATGCCATTCACCCACCTCTGTTTTAGCCTCACATCAACAACCCTGCGAGGCAGGCTGGGCTAAGTGACTGGCCCAAGACCACCCAGCAAGCTGCCCTGGCAGGGTGGGGATTCTAACCTGGGACTCCCAGATCCTGGTCCAGCACTCTAACCTCTACATTAGGGGGGTCAAACTCATTTGTTATGAGGGCCGAATCTGACATAAATGAGACCTTGTTGGGCCAGGCCACGCATGTCATAAAATGTAGTCAGGTAGCAGAGATATACATTTTATGAAGGACACAGACAAACACAATTAAAGATTTTTTTAAACTTTAAATAAAACATGCTAAAAACACTAGCACTCTTGCAATATTTTGTCTGTTTAACAGTCTCTGATAACTGACACCTTTTGCTCTGAATTATTGCATCAAAATGTCTGTGCTGTAGCAATCTTGAGTATGCTGTTCAGGTGTGTATCTGTAAGCTGCAAACCTACTTTTGATTTATTGACACTCATTACAGAAATCTCATGCTCAGTGTTCTGAGCCTAGGACCCAGAGAAAAACATGAAATGGCTGGCCATTGCAACCTTTTGTACAAAAGTTGCTTCATGTGCTGGTCAACAACATGAGAAGGCATCCTGACACAGACTGAGGGTCATGTGTTTATCTACAAAACTAGTCATCCCCAGAGAAATAACTACAGCTTCCTACAAAGGAAATGTGCTGGGTGAACTTGGTCTGGACACATACTCTCAGCCTAATCCATTTCACTGGTTTGTTGTTATTTCTCCTCTAAAATAGTTCACATTGCTTTCTTACTGAGAAAGACTGGATCATGATGGCATGAAAAGGGGGAGGGAATCCAGTTGCACCCAAGAGAGCCCTGGCATAAAGAGCCCAACAAAACACACACACTGTAGCAAGGCACACAAAAGCTCTTACCTTGAACAAAACTTTGTTGATCTTAAGGGTGCTTGGTATTTCTCCCCTATGACAGAGGCAGCCCAGCAAAGCAAGCTCTCTCTCATTCCCTCCTCCCTCCCTTCAGGGAGGAGTCTCAGCCAGTGGAAGGAAAGAAAGGCTTCCCTTTGTCTCCTGCAGCCTGGCCAGTAAGTAAGCTCTGGCTGTTCCCTCCCTCTGGGAGAAGGAGGGGGTAGGGTTGCCAGGTCTGGATTGGAAAATACCTGGAGACTTTGGGGGTGGAGCCAAGAGAGGGTGGGGTTTGGGGAGGGGAGGGGCCTCAGCATGGTACAATGGCATAGAGTCCGCCCTTCAAAGCAGCCATTTTCTCCAGGGGAGTTGATCTCTGTCAGCTGGAGATCAGTTGTAAAAGCAGGAGATCCCCGGGCCCCACTTGGAGGCTGGCAACCCTAGGAGGTGGAGGTGCATCAGACAGTTCTTTACCAGACTCTCTCAGTCACACAGGAGAGGCTTGCCTACCTGTCTCTCCTGCGTGATTGAGAGAGACTGGTACAACAAGCTGCGACGTGGCAGCAGCAAGAGAAATGGAAAAGGAAACAGGAAACAGTCAGGGCCTTGCGTGCCGGATTGGGGGCCCCCTGAGGACCTGATCTGGCCAGCAGGCCACATGTTTGACACCTCCGCTCCAGGCCCATAGATAACAAGGGGCCCCCAGACCCCTAGTGTTTCTTCCAGGCTGGCATCAAATTGAATTAATGTAATTAACTTTTATTTAACTAGCTGCAGCTCTCCCCAAGGCCCCCTCCCCCAAAAATCCCTTGCTATGGGGCTGCCCTGCTCTTCACCATAATGGAAGTAGTAGCACTACACACATATGCCCACCCCACCCACATACCCACCTACCTACCTTTTTCCTGAGAGGCACACAAACGTCAGCTTTTCCGCCTTGGCTTCTTGAAGTCTGCGTAAACATTTCACAGTTACTTGGAAACATTATTAGGGGCTGCGGTCTATACTACAGTCTACACCTTGCGGACCGTATGTAATTTTTTGCATCATTTAATGTGCCATGTTAATGCTCAGGCTTTGTTTCACTTATGGTTTTAGACTTCTGGTTGGTTCTAAAACCCTAATTCCTCTAGCATTGTCCACTGACTGTCTCCTCCTGTCCATTGCATTGACCCCCCTCCATGTACAGGGTCTGGAGTCCCAGTGAAAAAGGTGGACTATAAAGAAGGTCAATAAATAATAAAATGTGATGCTCATCCATTAACTTTTGAGCTTTCAGATCAAGGATGCGCCGGCTGCTGTCAATCAGAGTGCGTTCAAGCCCCAACCAAGTCGCATCCCAAAATTGTGTCTGCGGTGCAGACCTTCTCTCATTCCGAGAGAAAGCAGCCAGCCTCGGGCTTTTATTATGGCAGGAGCTTCAACAAGTGAGCAGGCCTGCCCCCTCCCCAGAAGCCTGGCTGGAGCCGGCACGCTTGGAAAAGTTAGCCGCTGCAAGTTGGGCTGGCCGCGAACAAGCGTGGAGCCCGATGGCGTCAGTCAGCTTCTCCTTTCCCGGCGGCACACGCCCGCCGAGCAAGAGTTACAAGGCGCGCACCAGCCCGTCCGGGGGAGTTTAGCGCCTCCGCCGCTGCAGTTTGGATCGCTGGGCGCCGAAACTTTGGGGGCGCGTGACGAGCAGCAAAGGCTCAGCCAGCCTGGCCGAGGAGCACGTTTGCGCCAGTCATGTGCGGCCACTGGGAGCCTGTCACCGTGAAGAGATAACATCTGGATGCCATTCACAAGGGAAAGGGCAGAAGCCTCAGTGGCGGGAGCTCTGGCAGCTTGAGGGACAAGTCCGCGCCCCGGGCCGGCTGAATGAGTGAAGGGGCCAACGTGAGAACAAAAGGAAGGCGGGAAACTGGGCTGCTGCGGGCTTTTGCGGGGGGTGAGAGTCCTCCGTCGGAATATGGTACGTGTGGCACCCTTAATTTCTAAGTTGATGGGGGCCAATGCTCCCTCTAAGCTGCGGAGTCTTGTGAGCAAAAATTCTGTTTTGTGAGCTTCTGGCATTAAAGTTGTGAGTGAGTGATGCGGCTCCTGCATGAATTAGTTTGCTCTGGAGCCATCCTTCCTTAGCTAAGACAAAAATGTGTGAGCCGGAGGCTAAAAAACTGTGAGCTGGCTCACACTAACTCAGCTTGGAGGGAACCCTGAATGGGGGCATGTCAGAAAAATCTGCCAGTGCCAGAAAACCCCATAGGGGGTGGTCACACTGGGGCCTTTTGGACTGGCTGCTGTCGCTCCTATTCTGTCGACGGGCCTTCCTGAAGTTCTTTGGACTGGAAGGGTCCCACTTTGTTGAGATGCTGCAAGTTCCACAAGGCGGAATCAGTTGGGACTTTTGACACAGCCCCCTCAGTTTGAATGATGCAGCTTGGTTAGTTTTAAACAACTGTTTTGTTGTTTTTATTATCCTTTTATTAACCTGCTTTGAGTCAGGTTTCAGAGAAAAGGGGGCTAAAATGGTAGTGCAGGGTAATGTCTAGGGACTGGGACTCGGAGACCCAGTTCACATCCTCATCCTGTCATGGAAGTTCGCTTGGGTGGCTTTGGGCCAATCACACTCTCAGGTGAACCTACCTCACAGGGTTGTTGTGAGGATAAAATGCAGGAGAGGAGTGTGCTATGAGCCATTTTGGGTTCCCATTGGGGAGAAAAGTGGGGTATAAATGAAGCAAATAACTAAAACAAATGCTTTAAATAGAGATAAAATAAATAGGGATAAAATGGTAGAGGGCGTAGCGTGCAAATGCATGGGATGGAGGAAGTAGGGAGAGTTTTCCTCATTTTCCCATGGTGCTAGATTATTTTATGAACGTGCACAACAGACAACAGTAGTTTATATAGTGAGTAAAAAAAAGGAGCTGTTTTCTGCTTGTGGTGACGATTAAGGTGACGGGTTGTGTTTTCTGTTGCCAGTGTTTGTGGGTGTGTATGCTTGTAAAGTGTGATCAAGTCATAGCTGACTTCTGGCAATCCCTCATGGGTTTTGTAAGGCAAGAGACTAAGAGAGGTGGTTTTGCCATTGCCTTCCCCTGCAGTGCAACCCTGGACTTTTTTGGTGGTCTCCCATCCAAGTACTGACCAGGGCTGATCTTGCTTAACTTTTGAGATCTGACATGATCAGGCTAGCCTGGGCCATCTTGGTCAGGGCTCTGTTGCTTCTAAAGGTAAAGATAAAGGTTTCCCTTGCTCGAAAGCCAGTCGAATCTGACTCTAGGGGGTGGTGCTCATCTCCATTTCCAAGCCAAAGAGCCAGCACTGTCCAAAGACTTCTCCATGGTCATGTGGCTGGCATGACTAGACAGCGAGGCACATGGAATGCTGTTACCTTCCCACCACAGTGGTACCTATTTATCTACTTGCAGTTTCATGCTTTCCAACTGCTAGGTCGGCAGGGGCTGGGGCCAGAGACGGGAGCTCACTCCGTCACACGGCACTCGGGCCTTGAATTGCTGAACTACCGATCTTCTGGTCTGCAGTTCAGCGTCTTAACCACTGAGCCACCACGGCCCCATCTGTTGCTTCTACTGAACGTTTAATCCATTATTCTTGTTTACATGAAGGATGTTGTTCAGAACCTACCAGTTGCATGATAGGGTTAGAGAACACTTCCTTCTCAATTGTGGTCAGAACTGGGACATTTGACGTCTAATTCTGAAGCAGAGAGCAACCATAACATCTCTCTAAAAGAACCCCTCCAACCCACCTTGCCCCTTTACTTTTTAGTAAAATGTGCACGTGTGCGTAAAGTGCCATCAAGTCACAGCCGACTTATGGCGACCCTGTAGGGTTTTCAAGGCAACAGACCATTCAGAAATGGTTTGCCTTAGTCTACCTCTATATTGTGACCCTGGAATTCGTTGGTGGCCTCCCATCCAAGTACTAGCCTGGGCCAACCCTGCTTAGCTTCCAGGATCTGACAAGATGAGGCTAGCCAGACCTGTCCAAGTCAGCAAAACATCCTTGTCCATGTAATTAGCCATGAGAACCGTCATAAGATCTGTAGGAAATCTGGTGTCCTTTTCTGATGGAAGCAGTACTGTGGCTTGACACTATTTCACCTCCCCAGATCGCAAGGCCCTAGGGTGGTTCCTGATGACCTCCTGTTCCCAATCGGGATATGCCGTGAGGTATGTGAACATGATAGGGAGGGCTGGAAGGGTTGCATCAGCGCTTAGTTCTTGTGGCCTTTTCTTACATGCCCAGGGTAATGCTCATCACCACTTTGGAGTCAGGAAGCAATTTTTCTCCAGGCCGGTTTGGGTTTTATGTCATCTTCTTAGCATGGAACTGGGGTCCCTGGGGATGTGGAGGGAGGTATTTGTGAATTTCCTGCATTGTGCTGGGGGTTGGACTAGATGACCCTGGAGGTCCCTTCCAACTCTATGATCCTGCCCTTCCTCTAAGGAGCCCACAGGCACACCATATTTGCTTTCACAACCAGCCTGTGTGGTGCTGTATGCTGTTCACCAAACTGGCACTGAATTGCCAACATGGGGAATTGCCCTGCAGTCATGCCTATAGAAAGAGCAGGGTATGTTCCAGCGTTTGACATTTGTGCAAAACACTGTTCTTTGTGCTGATACATGCATGTGGCTTGATCATTTAGGACCAGTGCATCTTTTGAATCAGACCTTCCCATCCATTTTTGTCATATTTTGATATTAAATACAAAATATCCTTGGAAGAAAATTATGATATGTTTAGAACATTGATATGCTACCTCTCTGGAGACCGACTTGAGACAGCTTGCAAAACTAAAACAATGCAATAAAATCATAGCATGAACAAATCAATAATAAACAAGTATTAAAAACTAGGGTGTAAAAAAGCTTAGAGCAACATTCAGCAGCCTAAAATGATATTCATAGGGTTGGCTGGGAAATACCTGGAAATTGGTGGGGTGGAGCCTAGGGAAGGTGGGATGTGGTGGGGGAGGGGGTCTCTACTGGGTGTAATGTCGTAGAGACCACCCTCCAAAGTAGTCATTTTCTCCAGAGGAACAAATCTCCCCCATCTGGAGATCAGTTGTAATTCTAGGAACTATCCAGGCCCCACCTGGAGATTGGCAATCGTAGATATTTATATGGGGAAAGCCCTTTTGCTCTTAAATCAATTGCATGTTAACATTCTCAGCGTGCCAGGTCCTGAAGACTTCTAGGAATCCTTGTCCTGAAAGGGGAGTTGTAAAGCTCTCCGTTTCTTCACTTTCTTTCAAAGTTACCCTTGGTTCTGTACAGGGTGATGCTCTTGACAAGGTTGCCAAAGAATAGGTGACACTGAATGTGGGAAAATGAGATCTTGTACCTTTTAGTCCAGCATAATCTTTCATGTGGAGTGTGGGCTGCGTGGGGGACTTCTTTCTTTTCATAAAAGCTTATGCTGGAAAAAACTGTCATTCATCTTTAAGATGCCACAAGATTCCTGTTCTTTGGCAGACGAACATGACTACCACTCTAGAATTACTATCGTAGATGTGGGAAGGGCACTGATTTGCAATGGAGAATACGGGAGAGTCTCTCAGAAGGCAAGAATGCTGAGCCTAGTTTTCTTACAGAGAATTGTAGGACTTTTGAAAAATGTGCAAGGTTGCACATTTGAGCACTGATGTAAACACGCAGTCTGCATATTAAATCAAGCCATAATGTTCTTGGCGCTCTTAAGGGAAACAGCCCAAAGCTGTCAGCTGCCCGAATCAGTTGCTTGGAAAAGCTATGGTGTAAGTGACCATCTCAGTCCAGACAAGCCCTCCCAAGCACGTATTGGGGAGAGTGGATGAAGCACATCTGATCGCTGCTCATAATTCATGAGGTTATAGAGGTTACCCAGAGGTCCATATCACACCCGTTTGTTATCCATAGGATCTGTGCTTGGCACAACTGCTTGTTCCAACAGAATGAGGCTCCTCTTTGCTTCTTTCCCCCTTGCCCCCCACACCAACCATGGAAAAAATGTCTTTCTTCTCTGCTGCCGCAGCACAGAGACATAAATGGATTCTGACAATGCGGTGTCCTAGGCAGTCGGCTACAATCTAATCAGGCCGGCTCTGTTCAACATTCATTCCTGTGTCTGAAAATGCATGCATGTGCCATGATAAAAGGATACTGGCAGTCAATGTTCCCTCTAAGCTGTGGAGTCTTGTGAGCAAACGTTCTACTTTGTGAGCTACTGGCATGAAAGTTGTGAGCCAGCAATTTGGCTACTGCATAAATTAGTTTGCTCTGGAACCATCCTTCCTGAGCTGAGACAAAAATGTGTGAGCTGGAGGCAAAAAAACTGTGAGCTAGCTCACACTAACTCAGCTTAGAGGGAACACTGCTGGCAGTGGTCCCGAGGTTCTATGTGCCAACCTGGGCGATGTTTGAGTGACAGGGGGCAAGGGGAGGCCTGGCTCCTCTATGATTTTGAATGCCACCCTAAATTTTAGAAGGCAGTGGGGGAGGGGGAGGCAAGGTTTTGATTCTCCAAATTTATCCCAGAGAGGGCATCAGGGGAACCAGCTTGTGGATTTCATTAAGAGCCTCCTACCTTCTGCCCGTTATTTGAGCACTGAACTTGGACGTCGCTCTACCGTTTTGCGGTTCCCAATTTGGGTTCCCTCAGCAAACTGACAAACCCACAGCCCGCTTTGAAACCTCCGGAGTCTTAAAGAGTGGTTTGTTGACTCAGAGGAGCAAGCCATGCTGGGAACTGTGCCATGGAAGACTATGGCAAATATGGGATCAGGGCCAACATATGCAACAAAGTTAGTGGGAAGGGCAAGAAGAGGCTGCTGCTTTTCACAGACGACGTTCATGGGCATCTTGGCCTTCTGCTGTTTTTGCTGCTTGTGGATGCAGAAGTGGTTTTGCCCACGCAAATTTGTCATGCAGTCAGCCACCTGGGTTCTCCCCAACTTGGCTGCCTGGTTTGCCAAACCTGCTTTGATAGATCTTTCTTGGAAGATCACACTTAAAGTGGGTTTTGTCATAGGCTGCATTCAGATGGCTCTTTTGAGCTGCACCAGGCACGAGTGCCTGGTGGATTTAAAGTGCATGTCCAGACCTCAATGTCTGGGAATCGTGCCGCTTTCATTAGTAGCCCTTCGATCCCCATCAGGGATCCGTACTTAAAAGATAGTGCTTAAAGTCCGGTCTAAAGCTGGCCGACGGACCAATGCTGGACTTTCCACCAGCGTGCAATCAGCCCATAGGGATGGTCTCCAGACCATCCTGAACAGCTGCCATTTAAAAAAACTCTTAGTGATGTGCGCATAACCACTTAAACATGCGATGTCCGCAGACGGTGAGGCACATATGCAGATATGCACATGTACAGATATGTGTATGCACAAACAGGATTTTTTTTTTAAAGCCGACCGCACAGCTCCTCACAGTGGATGCCGTCTAGACAACTCACCGTGGAGTCACGCACGGTAAAGCGATTCATGGAGGAGCTGTCTGGTCGTGCAATGCTGGATTAAAAAGATTTAGATCAAATTACAGCCGGGCCAGTGGTGGGATTAGCTGCCCGTCTGAACGCACCCATAGTGTGGATGAGAAGGAGCAGATTTCTTTACCTGCCCACCCACATACAGTGCCATTTCTTCCTCATTTCCCCCTCACACTTAACATTTTTCTTCCTGACCTAGGGTTACCAACCTCCAGGTGGAGCCCAGAGATGTACTGGTTTTACAGCTGATCTCCAGACTATAGAGATCAGCTCCCCTGGAGAAAATAGGTTCTTTGGAGGGTGGACTCTATGGCATTGTACCCCAGTGAGGTCCCTCCTCTCCCCAAACTTGCCCGTTCCAAGCTCCACCCCCCGGATCTCCAGGAATTTCCCAACCTGGAATTGGCAACTATATTTTAAATTAACTTTCTGTTAATTTCAAGGACCTTCCCCCAAAATGAAACCACTTTCTCTTGAGAGATCAGCATAAGTAGATGGGCAGCTCAGCTCTTGTTTTAATACCCTTTAGAGCTCTAAGCGCCTTAATAAATTCCCCTCACAATTCTCTGCTTCCAGCCTAACCTAAATAAATCTGGTTCATATGCAGCAGTTTCCCTTGCCCTTAGCAAAAGGCCCTTCAGCAGCTGAGAGGGGCATACTGGCGTTCTCAGCGTGTCTGCTGCATTCATTTCCCCTTTGGGATCCATTAGGGGAAAGGTGTGCTGGAACAGTGGCTGCCTCCGGAGCCGCTCGGCATGCAAATGCTGGAAGGGTCTAAGGAAGAGGCAAAACCCAGGCCTCAAGGCAGGGCGATTACTGTGTAGAAGCACTGGAAAAGGAGAGGAGTATACCCTAAGGGTACATTTTCGGGACAACTGAATGACAGTATCAAACATAAAAACTTGATGTGTGGACATGTATTAAACAACATTAAGAACTAAACAGAATCCCATTAAAAATAGATGCTAATTTCCTCTCAGTTACCTCAGTATCTTGGCACTCATTGGCCAGAATACTGGAAATCAGGAAAAGGGTTAGTTCTTGCTCAGGATTTGAGAAGAATACAGCCCCCACATCCCCCCCCCCTTGCAGCACTGTAAGCAGAAGAAATAGAAGATGTTTTCAGATGTTACAATTGGAGGGATCCAGTCGTGCGGCCTAGGAGTGTGAGCTACCTGCAGTTTTCCTGATTCGTGTGGTAGCCATTTCGTCTGAAGTAAACATCATGCATATTTTCTGCTTTAGTATGTGCTAGGGTTGCCAACTCCTGGTTGAGAAATGCCTGGAGATTTGGGGGGTGAATGCTGTGGAGAGAGATTTTTTGCAGGGGAGAACTCAGCAGGAATGTGATGCTATAGGGTCTATTCTCTGAAACTCCCATTTCCTCCAGGGGGGCTAATCTCTAGTCTGGATATCAGCTGTAATTCTGGGAGAACTCGTGGTCCTATCAGGAGATTGGCAGTCCTACTGCATGCTACACCCAGATGGCAGCCATGCGTATTGGGAGGATTGTGGGTTGTGTGTGCTCCTGTTATGCACATTTAGATATCCTCAAGTATAAAGATCTGAAAATGTCCAGTCTTACATGGCATCTTTCTCTTCGCTTCTTCTCCTACTTAATGAACAGGATCCTGACAGCAGCCCTATTCTGTGCAACAAAGTAGGCTGAATCACACATGGTGGAACGATTTGCACTCCCTCAGCTGAAAATCCAGGGAAGGGACCAGGAATATCTCTGAGAGGGCCAGGCTACACTAAAACCCCACTTTTCCGAAATCCAGTGGAGATCGAAAGGAAACTTTTCCATCTCTTTTGAGGGAAGCCTCCGTGAGGAGGGGCTTCCGCTGTTCATTCCAGTCTTTTTCGTCTAGGGTGTCTTGGAATTTAAAAAATGCACTTCACATGATCTTGGGGGGGGGGGGGGGGGGATGCTTGGAAACCAGCCAGATCTGCAAATCAAAATGCCTTGGAGGTAATCTGATGATGTCTCCTGCTGTAACAGTTTAAAAAATCCTCAGCACACTGCAAGTTCTTGAGAGAAGGTGGAAAAAAATTTTTTTTACTTCCCTGTGTGCATCTTGAAATACAAGCACATTAACAAAAGTCCTCTTCCTGCAATAGATAAATCATTAAGGAAGGTGAGAAAAAATGTTTTGTGTTATAAATAAATAGACTATGTAAGGAGTGATGGTTGGTAGACCCATCAAGAGAGAAAACTACAAAACAAGAATACATATTCATGCAGTGGATGTATGTTCAGAGACCTGGAAGGGCGCTTGTCCTTCTGCTGACTGTAAATACAGCTAGTGGCAAGTTCACCAGCACAATATGCATATTTGGAATAATTTTTATGTTTCTGTGGAAGAGCCAACCCCATGCACAGTGGTGGGACAATGTGTCCTCCTTTGCTCTGATCCTTAGCTTGTTCCTCATCTCAGGATACCTCCTGGTGTTGGGCTTCTGTTTCTTGTCCCTGATTCTCTTCATCTGCTCTCCATGTTTCATGTCTTGTGTATAACTCTAGCTCCCCTTCCTGTCATGTGACTCTGATGTCACATGTTTTCTGTCCGGCATGCAGCTCACGGGATCCCATGCTGCTGGGGGGGAGGGAGGCGGTCCAGAGTCCAGAAAGTTTGAAGACCAGTGCTTTAACTGTAGAGAAAAGACAAGTGAATGGATGAAGTGTAAATGAGTTTCATATCAAGTAAGTGTGATATGTAGGAAATTGTTTTTTTCTAAGATAGATAGATAGACAGAAAGACAGACAGACAAACAAGGAAGATGGAAGGAAGGAAGGATGGATTAGTGCTGCCACCCTCAAATTCTTCCAGAATTACAAGACCATAAAGATCAGTTCCTCTGGAGAAAATGGCTGCCTTGGAGGGTAAAATCTATGGCATTTTACCCCACTGAGGTCCTTCCCCTACCCAACCCCTGCCCCAAACCTGGCATTCTTCTGCTGAAAAAGGCATCTTTGGAGGGTGGATTTTATTGGTATGCCATAGATTCTAGGTGAAATACCTCCCCAATTTCCCCCTTCATGGGCATTGCCCCCAAATCTTCAGGAATTTCCCAGGTCCAAGTTGGTAGTCCTATCTAGGATTAAAGCTACAATTTGGAAATAGCCATAGTCACTGTGTTTGGGAGAAAAGCTCACAGACTGCCTTGAAAATGAGCCCTCAGCAAGTTGAAAGATCTATAGTACACAGAAGGAAAGCACCAAGAAGAAGTTCAAATCTGGAAAATATGGTCATTGGTGGACTATGGGCTGGATTGGACAGTCTTCTCTCCAGCTGCTTCCATGTGGAGACAACTCTCTGTGCAGCTCATACTTGTGCTACAAATGCAGAGGCATTTGCAGTGGCAATGCAGCATACTTCTGAATTTCACCTGCACTTCGCTATCCTGAGCCTTCTGTGGCTGCCGTTCCTGCCCCCCACCCCACCATCAGAGGGCTCATAAAAATTAGTAAGGATTAACTATATCTCAGGCGTCTCCATCCTTTTTGAGTTTGCAGCCACCCTTGTAATTTTGATAGAGGATGGTGAGTGACACCCCAAAATTGCTACTGTGGGTGGAGGGGCCAAACCCAAAATGGCTGCCACAAGGATGTGGAGCCAAATGCAATACCTCTCTCTCTCTCTCTCTCTCACACACACACACACACACACACACACACAACACACACACACACACACACACACACACCAATGTTGGATGTGTGGATGATGGACAGGCCTGAGATACTCACTTTGGAAGCCTCACTGAAGTGTATGAAGGAAGGGAATTGAAAACAGATCAGCCAGTATCATAATGCCCCTGTATAAATCGATGGTGCGACCTCATTTGGAATACTGTGTACAGTTCTGGTCGCCATACCTCAAAAAGGATATAGCATTGGAAAAAGTGCAGAAAAGAGCAACTAGAATGATAAAAGGGTTGGAACACTTTCCCTATGAAGAAAAGTTAAAGCGCTTGGGGGTCTCTAGCTTGGAGAAACGACAGCTGAGGGGTGACATGATCGAGGTCTACAAGATTATGCATGGGATAGAGCAGGTAGAGAAAGAAGTACTTTAATCCCTTTCGCACAATACAAGAACTCGTGGGCACTCCATGAAATTGCTGAGCAGTCGGGTTAGAACAGATAAAAGGAAGTAATTCTTCACTCAAAGAGTGATTAACACATGGAATTCACTGCCGCAGGAGGTGGTGGCGGCTACAAGCATGGACGGCTTCAAGAGGGAATTAGATAAACCTATGGAGCAGAGATCCATCAGTATTAGCCACAAGGTATAGATAGGAGCTCTGGGGCAAGTGATGATCTGTATCTGGGGCAGCAGTGGGAGAACTTCTAGTGTCCTGGCCCCACTGCTGGACCTCCTGATGGCACCTGGCATATTTGGCCACTGTGTGACAGTGTGTTGGACTGGATGTGTCATTGGCCTGATCCAGCATTGGTTTCTCTTATGTTCTTATGAACCACACCTTACTTGCAGGAAATTGGTTCTCATTTCCAGAAAAGGAGCTGCCCTACTTCTCAGCTATTCATACTGTCAATCCAGCGGTGTGTATGGTTTTTGCATTAGGCTGAATTTCAATCATAATATAAAATGTCAGACTGTCCACATGAATCTGATGCAAGAGTCTCTGGGGGAAAAGAAATGATGACACCATTTGCTTGTAAAAGCCACACTAGTTTTTCAGTGTGGCTCTTGGGTCTACCAGCATCTTTTTGGGTTCATGTTTAAGCGCCAGGAATGTGAGACATTTACTTTCAGATGTAATATTTGTTTTGTGGATGGGAAGACTTCATTCAGAATAATGCTGGAAAAGAAAATCAGGCCACATTTTGATTGACAGGCTATGATTTCTGAGCAGCGGAAGAGACACAAGCCAAAACTTGCTCCTGTTAAAGCAGAAATGGTAATGTGATTTGGGCTGGAAGTTGCAGATTTGGAGGGAAGTGAAGGTGATGTGATAGAAATGACATTTCCCCAGGTGTGCCGACTTACCATGCTAGCATCTCTGCTGAACAGATTTGTTTGCAGTGCTTCAAAACTCTGCAAAACCTAGAGATAACAGTGGGACAAAAGAAATAGGTCTGTACACTGTGGGTGAATATCATCTTCACCTGCATGAAAAAGCAATTGTCCTTTTCCAGTTTTGGAAGCCAACAATGCTATTGGTGTTTGATCTGTACAGCAAACTTTGGAGAGCAGAGGTAATTAGTTTCTTTAGCCCTCACATTTCTTCCCAATGGAGATCGAACCCTGCTTTCCCCTCCTCCATTTTATCCTCACAACAATCCTGTGAGGGAGGCCAGGCTAAGAGAGTGACCAGTTACCTCGTGAGCTTCTATGGCAGAGTGGGGATTTGAACCTGGATGTCCCAGATCCTACTCCAACATTGATCACTGCACTACAGGTCTTGTTATCATCTGTTCTGCATCCCATTTTCTATCCATTTTCTACACATGCTGTTTGGCGAGAGAAGTAAATCATATGAAGAATATACAGGTCATCTGTGCTGTTTCTTTTGTCAGCATCCATTCTTCTAGTGGAATCTGGTTAATGCATGCAGAATTTGCATTCTTGAGGGCATTTATTTTTAGAAAAATATTCCACCTTTCAAAATTACATATATAGTTATTTTTAAATTAATCTCTATAATCTTGAGGACTAGGAAATTGTTAATTTTTAAATGGCTGTGATGCAGGGTGAGAGTACCCCAGATCTTTACAACACATTCAAGTCTTTCTGTCTGCCCCCCTCCATTTTCCCCATCGCTTTACAAAGCAGGGGAAGGATAATAAAGACTTTCTCATTTGATGCAAAGGGATCCTTTCATGTGAGCGTGAAAGGTGAGCACATCCACTTGCAAATAAGAAGCCTCCCAGCTTGGGCTGTCTGTTTCCAGGTGGGAGGGCAAGAAGAGGCTGCCCCCCCCCCCCCCCAGAATTACAACTGATCTCCTGACTATAGACATTAGTCCCCCTGGAGAAAATGGCAACTTCAGAGGGCAGACCATAGGTTCTAGGTGAAATTCCTCCCCAAATCCCCTCCTGCACAGGCCCCACCCCCAAATCTCCAGGAATCTTCCAGGCTGGAGTTGGCCACTCTCCTCCCGGCTCTGGCCCCTCAGTTTTTCCAGCAAACTGATGAAATAGAGCTACACCCTATCTGCTCCTGGTGGATCTGGTGACTGAGGGTAAATGTTGTAGCCTCCATCATGGACTGGCAGTCTGGAACCTTCTCTGCCAGGGAGTTTAATCATAATAAGTTACTGGCCCTAATTCCTGTGCTGCTTTTGCTGAGTATCGATTCCACACAGAGACAGAACAGCCACAGAACTCACCAGGGAGAAGAGGGACAAATTTGATAGAGCTGTCCGTTCCCCACCCTGGATGCAACAGGCGAATATGCTTGAGTGGTGTGTGTAAAGAAAAGGATGTCCATACCTCTAACAAGGCCAGCAGAGGAGTAGACAAGGAAATTAATAGCAGATTTTTGGCACAGGCCTTGTTCATAATTTATGTCGGGTGTGTTTTATTTTTTTTTCATGATGCGAAGCTTAAGTTTAAAGCAGAAGTCAGGGACAGAATGTATTATATTAAGGAGGGACCTACAGGAGGAAAAGGTACAGATGGAGAAGAAAAAGAGAGAGAGACTCTGAGATCGGGCAGGATTTCATATTGGTGGGGTTGCTCGATTCCGAGTACCCAAGCATGCACGATGGGACTTTACTACAGACAGCACAGAAAGTTCCCAAATATCATGCTGACATTTCTGTTGTCCCCTTAAGCAGCATATTGTACAGTTGTTGGTAGGCAGTGATTCAAGATTTAGGCTGGAGAGTGAGAACAAAACAAAAAAAAGGAACTACAGTGCATGAATAAGGTTGAAGTCTGCTCATCTGAAAAAGGTCTAGTCCTGAAATGCTGAAGTATTAAAAAGACCACACAACCCTCAGTGTGAGAATTCAAGATGGCTTCTGTTTAACCGGCTTGTGCCTCAGCCCTGTGCCAAGGCTGCTCCGTTCCAAGGCCTGGAGAAAATGGCTGTTTTGGAAGGTGGATTCTATGGCATTATAACCTGCTTGGGCCCCTCCCTTCCCCCAAACTGCCCTCCCCAGCCTCCACCCCCAAATCTCCAGGTTTTCCCCAACCCAGAGCTGGCAAGCCTATCTGGAGATCTCCTAGAATTACATCTCCCTTGGGCAAAACGGCTGCTTTGGAAGGTGGAGTCTGTGGTATTATATACTGCTCAGGTCCCTCCCCTTCCCAAGCCCCACCCTCTATAGGCTCCCCCCCCCCCAAATCTCCACAAATGTTCAAATCTGGAGGTTGGCGACCCAAGCTATTTAGTGCAACTTTTTGCCTGATGCAGGAAATCTGAAGCTGGAGCATTCCTGTCAGATAGCTGTCTAGCTTTTGCTTGAATACTTTTGCTCATAAAATTTAAATGTGTGTGTTGGTTTGCATTGCTAACTCCAAGCTCCGGGAAGCCTTTTTTATGGCTAATGTCAATTACACACCATTACAACACACCAACTCTAGATCGCATTTGAAACTGCATCTTCAGGACCAAAGTAGGAAGTCATATTATTGCAGTACCATCTCTAAGGTATATGCACCTGATTAGGACACAAGGTGATATCAGATGAAGCCTCTACTGTACACCTTAGCCTTGAACCACTGATAAATATTATAATATAATTTTCACTTGGTCCTATACTGATTAATACTTTGTTTTGCTATTGCAACATTGAGCCTACGTGTATTATTTATGCTTGACCACTGAAGAAGGCCAGTTGGCCAAAACACATCAGGTCCCATAAGGTCCTGTTCAGGTTCAATCATTTTATTGCTCATAGACCCACAGGTCATAAGTAAATATAAAGTATAGTGCATACAATGGAGAACAGCATACATTATAATTTACAGTTTACATAAGGTCGTGTTTGTGAATACTGTATTATGTTATTATGCTGTCTTATGTATTTTAATGTTTTTAGGATATTGTATATTTTAGTGTCTGAATATGCTGTTAGCCGCCATGAGCCTGCCGAATGGCGGGGAGGGCGGGATATAAATCTCATAAAATAAATAAATAAATAAATAATGCTTATTGAGGATACATTTGGGCCTATATCTTTTTAAAAATAATTTGTAATAAATACGTGTATCTTTGATAACTTGTATTATATATATCAGGTGCGGCCAAACTTGCTTAACTTAAGAGCCACACAGAATAAACATCAGATATTTAAGAGCCACAAAACATGAACAAATATTAAACACGTTTTTACTGGAAAATATGCAAATTTGCTTTTTATTAACATTAAATGAGACTGCTGAAAATAAAAACAAAACAAATAAAAACATATTGATAATGATATTTATTTTTTCCAATGATATTTATTTGTTTGATAATGGTATTTATGTGTCTAAGAGAGAGAGAGAGGTGGAAAGAAAGAATGAAAGTGGTGGAAAGAGAGAGAGAAACGAAAGCAAATAGATGGGGAAGGGGGGGATGAAGGAAGAGAGACAGAAAGAAAGAGAGAGCCCAAATAGATGGGGAACCTCCCAGGAGCTGCACAATATGTGCAAAAGAACCGCATGTGGTTCCTAAGCCACAGTTTGGCCACCCCTGATCTATATGTCAGTGTTCTATATCTATTGATTTTAAGATTGGCCCCACCTATTGGAATGTATTTAACCTTTTAGGATCTTAATTATATTGTGGACCTGCCACAAAGGAGTAAGTTAGTTTGAGGCAAAGTCACTTTCAGCCCCTGGGCTCAGTCTGGCCAGATGTCCTGTTTTTTTAGTCCTGTCCTCTAAAATGCCTGGATTTGGCATCCGTCCGCTAAAATTTGCTGAAGTGGGGTTTTTTTGTGGGGGGAGGCAGTCCTGAAGAAGTTTTTTTAAAACATGTGAGCATCAGGGTGTCGCTCAAGGAGCTGAACTCCTGTCCCATAAAAAAGGGTGAGTTGTATTTCTATTGAAATTATAGTAATTATGTGCAATTTTGCATGTAATAATATAAACAAACACATGTACATTTTGTATTTTTTTGGTCATGTTGGCCCCCTTACATGAACTGTTCTCTGCAGAATAGCAGTTCTTGTAAAGATGGCTATTCCTTCCACAAATAAAAGCATAAAATAGACCACAGCTAAAGGGTATGCACCAAAGAAGGAATTTCTTCTGCTTCAGAATGAGGCGTCTGTGGCCATTAGCTTGCGAGAGAATGCTGTAAGAAGGAGAATCCCTTTCCACAGTTCGTGTCTGAAGAGCAAGAAAAAACATGTGCCTACTAGTAGTTCTCCTACGAGAATTTACAAGGCAGTTATGTTAGGCAAGGCTCATGTTTACCAAGGACACACTCTTACTGGTACTTCAGTATCCTCTTCCCTCAAATCAGTGGTGGCAAGGCCAAGATCCAAGTTTCCTCCAAGCTTGTTGAGTGGCTTTCTGTGTGCAGGTCATCTCAAGTTCATTTGTGTCTTGTATCTGTTACCACACGAGGCATTGGAATGGTTTGTGTGTCATTTCTGACTTCCGTAAAGGTTGTTGGCTGCAGAGCCAGAGGGAATCAGTGCAGTGGCGAAGACACAAAGCTGTGAACCACCAAGTTCCTGATGCAAATGTTGCTTCAGCCATGAATCACTGGTGGTGGAAAGTGCTGTCAAGGCACAGACCGCTTATGGCAACCCTAGAGGGTTTTCAAGGCAAGAGATGAACAGAAGAAGAAGAGATTGGATTTATATCCCGCCCCTTCACTCACTTGGAGTCTCAGAGCAGCTTACAAACTCCTTTCCCTTCCCCTCCCCACAACAGACACCCTGTGAGGTGGGTGGGGCTGAGAGAGCTCTTTCCAGAACTGCCCTTGAGAGAACAGCTGGTACAGAGCTATGGCTTGCCCAAGGTCATCCAGCAGGGAAAAGTGGAGGAGTGGGGAATCAAACCCGGTTCTCCCAGATTAGAGTTCGTGCACTTAACCACTACACCAAACAGAGGTGGCTTGCCATTGCCTGGCTCTGTGCAGCAGCCCTGGACCTTGGTCTCCCATCCAAGTGCTAACCAGGGCCAACCCTGCTTAGCTTCTGAGATCTGATAAGATTAGACTAGCCTGAGCCATCCAGGTCAGGTCGCTAGATCTGCTTAAGTTGAGCTGGTATCTTCCAGCTGCAGCCTGCATCTGCAATACAGGAGTGGTACGGAACAAAACAGACACAACCCTGTGGATCCATTATCAGCTCTCTTTGCTGTGAGGATTACGGAGATAATGGGTATGAAATGTTTTAAACACTCGAACCACTATCAGCTTGCAAAATGTTATTAATAGCCATGCTTCTTAGTGCTGGGAGTTCTTGTTTTCTTTGCCTGCTGCATACATAAAGAATCCCTTTGTGGGGATAGCCCAAAGTGTGTAGGTTTGTGTATCTATAGGAATATGAAACCAGGGTTCTGTTTGTTTGTATTTCCCTGCTGGCTTCCCACTGGAGGGCAGTCTTATGCTTCAGCCTACGGGATGCTTTGGTGCATGGTTACAAAAGCAGAAATATAGAGTTACTGTTGGCCGGGGTGTTCTTTTATGACTTACTCCTCAGGTATTCAATAAGTGGCGTCAGAGCAGTGGTCTCCATGGCAATCAGGTAAGCTTGTCCCAGATTGTAAGTAGATTTATTTGTGGAAATCTCAACTCTTCACAATTGCCTCTTAGGTATCAGGCACATATAACCACCCTAAATGCCTGTTGTGCTGTACCTTCAGGGTCTAGCGGTGCTTGGAAGAAGGGTGATGTCTTTTGCTGAATTCAAATGAAACCCAAGTACATGTAACTGCATTTGCATGTATTAATCCTGTTATTCTTTCCTCCTGGTGCTCTCTCCCCTGCTGGCTCCTTAGCCAGAAACACGCCTTTGTGATTTATGTTACTCCGTAGACCACCATGTACATGGCTTCTGGTGCAGAATGCTTCCCTCGTTCTCTTGAAGAGAGAAGAGTGTTGGAAAAACACAGATGAGGGTTTTTTTGTTCTGTTATGCTGGAGATAAGAGCCAGGAGCTGGTGCTTCCAGCTTAGTTTGGTTTGGAGGTAAGAGCATGGGGAAAAGGCATAGAGAGGCAGTTCTGCTACCTCACATCAAGTTCCAGAGTTCCTGCATGTGGGCAAACACATGCAAATGGGGTTTCAACCACTCTCAGCAGTGCCTGTTGGCTGTTCCCTGTTACTCTTTTTGGCATCTTTTTGCATAGAGCCAAACTACATGTTCAGGTTTTTAAGGGTTTCCCTTAGCCACACAGCAGCTATGGGGAAGGTCTTTCAAAAGATAAAGGAGAGCCCCAAACAGGATTGGAACACTATCACAGGATGAGGAAAGGCTCCTGCCAAGCCATTTTCCTATGTAGAAAAAGCTCTGGGGGAGGGTGTTATTTCCCCCTTTTTGCCACTGCACATGGAGTATTCTATGCACACAGAGCAGCAAAAATGGAGAAATAACTCTCCCCAGTGCTGTTTCCACAAGGGAAAACAGCTGGGAGGGAAAGGCTGGAGCCCTTCCTCCCCTTTGGTGGGGTTCTGAGCACATTTAGGCTCTCCTTTATTTTTAAAAAGCCATTCCCTGCAGCTGCTATGTGATATTATCACACCAGGCAACATTCTGGAATTTCCCTCAAACTCTATGCTATTACCACAGAGTTTGAGGAAATTCCAAAGCGTCACCTGACACACTGACATCACATCCAGGTTTTTACTTGGAAGTAACACTTACATGTTATGTGATGTGATTTCCATCTCTTGCCTTCCTTGAATGCTCCCGGGGTGTCAGGTGATGGCTTAGCAACCCTAGAATGCATATGGGGGAGTTAGAGTAGAAAGAGAAAATCAAAATAGAAAGTGGAAGCTCTTGAGAGGCAAAAGCATCTGCACACATGTTGTTTCACAGTTCGCAATTAAGTTGAGAACCACAACCTGTAACTCTTTTCTCTCTAAACCATGATTCCAAAACATGGTTTAATCCTGGATTGAAACCTGTTTTGGAGAGAAGCAAACAAGCCACAGTTTGTGGCCTGGTGAAAACTGTGGTTTGCTGTAAAAAATGGATATGGTTAATTTCTGAGCCATGTGTGAAGGGTGAGAGAGAGAGCTTGCCAGCCCATTAGTTCCTCCCTAACTGAATAATGTAAAACCAGAATTTGTTGTTATATGTGAACTTTCTCTATAGATCTGAAGCAGTGCTTCTGCATACTACAGTCAGAATTATGTGGAAATGGCATTAGCCGTTGGGGAACCACAATGCTTGTGCACATTGTCTGTATTAGCAAAGCCCTCCCTAGCATGCCCTGGTGAATAAAGCTTCCTTTCTAATTCCGCAGGCCCACAGATGGTGGTACAGAATGAGGCTGAAGAAGTCACGGGTTGCGGGATGCTGCTGCTTGCTTGCCTTATCTGTGATTGCTCTTACTAGTTACCCTCCACCATCATTGAGCAGCTACAAGGGGTCAGATAGCCAGTATCTGCCTGTGGCTGACAAAAGTGTCCAGTCCAAGTGTCTGTGGATGAACTTGACTACTTCTGTTGCCCGGCAGTCGTGGCGCTTCAGCCATAGGAAATGGCCCAGTCCTCAGCGGAGACAAAGCCCATCGAATCCAAACTCTGCTTGGAAGCAAAAGAGGAAGCCCAGCAACTGGGGCAGACGAAAAGCGATGAAAGCAAAGAGAAAGTACAAAGGGCAGATTCAAAAACAAAACCTTGCTGGAAAATGTTCTGAACAGAGCAGAGGACCACAATGCCGAGACTATCTCCCCAAGACTAAGCACGGAAACAAAAGAGAACCTGAAGGCCCCTTCAGAAGTGCAGAGAATGGCTGTCGCTTCCATCCTTGTACAAAGAAGGGGGTAGAGTGGAAATCACAGAAAGCCCCCATTTCCCTTTCTTCACGTGATTATGGGAAGAGTGGAGCTCTTTTATATCAGAAGAACTCTTCAGCAGGCCAGCGAGCTGTACTACGGGAGCAATGCAAACCAGATGTGCAGACAGCTGGCGCTGAACACCAGTACTCCAGTTTAATCAAAGCTATTATCTCAGACAGGCAGTTCTTCCAAAGCATGACAGGCACTCAGGGACTGATGGATAATACTCTCTCTCATACTCCAGAAGGGCATTTTTGGGCCAGAGAAACCAAGGAGCTCCAGAAATCGGAATGGTGCCAAGAGCCGCAAGACAGAGGTCTTCCTAGAAAACATGACGGTAGATTGAGGTTTGGTGAGAAGATCTTGCCTTGGTTTACTTTTGATGATGTGCAGAAGATGAAGTTTCTGGCTAATACTGCAGTTGTAAACAAAGCAAGAATCCCTGCCCATGGGCAAATATTGAGAGTCGCCCTTTCATCCAACCAAGATGCCTTCCCACATGACCCGCAAAGACTCTGTTTGGATGAGCTATGTGGCTTGATCAAAAGGTCCAGTGACCTCTATGAGGTTCTGGCTTTTCACTTGGACAGAGTGTTGGGACTGCATCGGAGCCTGCCTATGGTGGCCAGGAAGTTTGACAGTCACTTGCTGCCCTACAAATATACCAGTGGGGAAACCAGACCCATTGTATGGTGGGCACCTGATATTCAGCACCTGAATGATTCCAACAATGACCAGAACTCCTTTGCTCTGGGATGGCAACAATATCAGGAGTTACTGAAGCAACGGTGTGGTATGGAAGGTTCTAGAACTTCTCTTGGGAAAGCCCCATGTCTAACTGTCCAGCACTCAGAATGGTCCAAGTTGGCACTCTTTGACTTTCTTCTACAGGTAGAAGGGGTTCCAGAAATCCCCTTTGTCTTCTTGATTTTCCCTGTATTCCCCAGTAATGGGAAGCTGGAAGGGCGGGGTAAAAGTTTAACTAATAAACAAACAAACAAACAAACAATAACAATATAGAAAAGATAGGAGAGGGGTAGGTTTGGCCCAGATTTTTTTAAAAGTAGAAATAGAGGACATTTTGTTGTTTAGCACTTAGATAAAATGTCTAAATCAAACATATTTTTACACTGTTGGTTTACGAATCCTGAAAACTAAACCTGACACATCAGTTAGTAAGTTGTATATCACTCTTGATAGCATATATCAGAAAACTTAACTCAAGCAAAATCTATTTCTTGCTAACAGCAAGCCCTTGCCCAGCCAGCCAGTCACCAGCTGTATCACAAGCTGGTTGTAAAATCTGTGAGGGCGTCAAAAATAGTCTGTAATGTGGAAGAAGGAGCTGGTCTCAGAATATAAAAATTAAAATACTTCTTTGGCAACCCTTCAGATTCCTGTTAAGCACCAGTAGGAAATGGAAATTTGTATAGGAAAAATCCACAATTTCCTTTTTCTATTAAAAAAATTTGTATTCTCTTAACTTGAATAACATTCTCAGGGATGAATGGATGTCGGATTATAGGATTCAGAGTTTTAGAAAACCACAGTGCTGTCTAAGCTGTTGGGCTGCTGTTCTCAGGGAACAATCAATCAATGTATTGGGGTCTTAGCAAGACCAGAACAAGATGAATTGAAGAAGCCAAGTAGAGGCTTGATAAGGACTGGCAGAGAGAGGCAGTACATTTAAAAATATACAGCCATACCCAAAATGTGCAGCTCCAGAAGAACATTAATTTGCGCAGGTCAAAAATTCACGACATTTGCATTAGTGGTGTCAGATTTCTGTTTTTGAGCATTTTCTTCCTTTCCAGGCTTCTAACAGTGTCATCCTAAGCAGAGTTACGCTCTTCTAAGTCCATTGGCCATAAAGGTAAAGGTTTCCCTTGCTTGAAAGTCAGTTGAATCCGACTCTAGGGGGCAGTGCTCATCTCTGTTTCGAAGCCAAAGACTTTTTCCATGGTCATGTGACTTGCATGACTAAATGCTGAGGCGCATGGAATGCTGTTACCTTCCCAACGAAGCGGTACCTATTTATTTACTTGCAATTTCTCGCTTTCGAACTGCTAGGTTGACAGGAGCTGGGGCCAGAGACGGGAGCTCACTCCATCACACAGCACTCAGGTCTTGAACTGCTGAGCTAACAACATTCCAGTCTGGCATAGAAAGTATGAAATGCTGCTTAGGATGACACTGTAAATGTCACAGACTATGTGCGGAAGCAACAGAGCATGATCTGCAACATCTGGCAACAGCTGTTGAGCATGATCTAAAACATCTGGTAATGTAGGTGTGTTGCAATGTAGGTTCAAAATGTCCCTTTGAAAAAGCCCTTTAGAGAGGCTAGACCAAGAAAGAATGAAATGAGAATGATTTAGTCCAAGTAAACTTTTAGAGGCCAATTCAATGTAGGTGTGTTGCAATGTAGGTTCAAAATGTCCCTTTATATGACAGCCCCTTCCGGTTCTCTTCCTCAGAGGCAAGATTTTCCCTCCATTTTTCTTTCCCTTTGCTGACTGAACCACCCTAGTAATGTGTTTTTTTTCTTTGCTGAAGAACTCTGGCTGTCCCACCCTGTCACAGTATAATATTTTGGCTGTTTGCTCAGCCGAGGAACCTGAGGGAAGGACTGTGAGCCCCCTTTAACTTTAATGTCATTTGAGACGTTTTTACATTCCAAATTAACAGAATATTTTATTCAACATAGTGGGTAAAGGTCAGGTGAAATCAGGGGTTGAAATTTCTAAGGTAAATCCAGGGCATGCACAGTCTTTAGTTCTTGTATTTCAGGCTAATGAGAGTTTCTTAAGCTTTTCATAGTGACTTAAATCTTTATGTTGAGAAGCTTTTGTTCCAGTGTTTTCCCCAAACACTTCAGTTCTTTCTTTGAGTATTCAGTGACTCTTTTGGTTTGCAGAAGGCTGGCACACACTTTCCAGTATCCAAAGCCCTTCTCTTGAACCACCAGTACTCACCTTGAGTTTTTAACTGACTCTCAAGGTCTCCAAAGGCAGTTTCTAACCACACCAGACCAGGGATCTCTCCACCCTTCAGAACTAACTCCCTGTTTGACTTGGTAGGGGATTTTCTTCTCTCTCAAGAAGATCTATCCCTTTTCCTTCACCTGAATGGGAGTCTTCACCTGCTTCCCAAACTTCCATGCTAACTTTCCCCCAATTCTCCTGTCTGTGTTAAAACTGCTGTCAGTCAGGGCTGAAATCCAAAACTGTCAGTACTCAATTCTTCTCAGCTATCACTGAAATCTGGCTGACTTTCTCCTCAGCCTCCAGTTCAGAAATCTTTCTCTGCTCAGCTGATGCTAACCAATCAGATCTCTTGGAGTAGCCTGTCACTCAAGGCTTTCTGGTTCTGTGAAGAATTAACCCTTCACAGTCTTTTATCTGTTGACAGAGCAGTTCTAAGCTTTTAAAAGTGCAGTCCATCATAACATGTTTGCCTATGTTTCCCCCACATGATCACTCTCTACCTTGTGTAAGTTCAGATGGAAACATCTCCATGAGAATCAGATTGGGCACAGATACAGCCCATCGCATCCAGCAAGCCCATGTCAATGATTCACTAGAACAAATTCTGCCACCATCTTGGAAATTGCTTCTACTGCACTTAAGCTAGAATGGGAGACATTACAGCCTCCATGTGATCATATGACTCCAGATGGCTCTGGATACATTTGGTGGAGGAAAATTTGGCTTTATGAATTGGCCCTCCAAGTGCTTTATTCATGCTAAGAATCAACCATTTTACAGAATGGCTTAGAAATTACATTCCACACAGATGAGATAGCTTTCCTGCTATTAAATGTTATTATGGGCCTTTCCCATAACTGTATTATTTGCAGCTTCCTTAATATATGGCTGTTTCATACAGTGTCTCAAAGGCCAGCAACACTGATTGAAATTCATCATAAAACTCCCCAAACCTCACAGAGAGGTACTACTGCAGATTTAAAAAAAAAAAAAAAAGCAAATCCCAGCTTGATTCACTGATATCATTCCAATCACTGCAGGCAGCTCTCCATAGGAATAAGGATCGGCTGCCAAGAAAAGTCCTCAGAAGAGCGAGTGCAGGGTGCTCTGAACACACTTTAGAAGCATTTATATATTGCAGCCCTCTCTGATTCTAATGGCACTTGCAGTGCGTATACAACCTGAGGAAGGGCTTGTTTTTACTTTTGTGTCAGGTGATCAATTTAATTGCTGTTGTCGGCACTGTCATACTTGAAACTTCCGGTGACAGACAGAAAAAAAGTTTTAAGGCTGTGATCTTTTGATCCTCTAAGATGCCAAATGATTTAGGCCCAGTTATTGCATGGTTGTAAAAGTTGATGGAGCGGAGGCTATTTCTAGTGCTTAATCTAAAACATCTGGCAACTCAAAAAGCCACAGTTTCCATTTGACATTTTACTGCTGCTGATGTGTGCTTGTGTGCTGAACATCCAGACCTCCCCCCTGATTTATTCTGCAGTTAATAAATATAACTGTGAATCATAACATTCATTAATACTGTCATTCAATGGGGCTTATTTCCAGGACAGTTTTTTTTAAGGACTGCAGCCTGTTGTTATTTTTTCACATGTGCAGGGCTATTTTTGGGCAAGAACGCACAGGAACGGAGTTCCGGCTGGCTTCTGAGTTGGCCACGCCTACAGCCTCCCCTCCTTTTGGGTTCCCCAGGTGCCTTGCAAGCTGCAGGGTGCCTGGGGAAGCCGATCCAGAAACTGTCTTCCTTCCCTCGGGTTTCCCATGCGCCCCACATGCCACAGGGCACCTGGGGAAGCCGATCCTGGGAGGGAGTGGCACCGTCAGGGGTGTGGCCTAATATGCTAATGAGTTTATATGCTGTTGGGTGTGGCCTATTATGCTAATATTCCTGCTGGGATTTTTCAACAAAAAAAGCCCTGCACATGTGCATACCCATGTGCCCACGCACACACTTTTGGATCTATTTTTCTTTACAGATGCATGTAATACACTTATGCACATTCCATCCACGTTGAGAATATGTCTTCAACTAGTTCAATGGAGCCAGAATGAGCATATGGTATGGAAGATCTGCACCTACAACTAGACTTAATAGGACACATCTGCATGCAGATCTGCCTTGTGGGATAGGAGTGTATACATTGCAGTACAGTGAAAAACCATCTTTGAAAAAACAATTAACAATAATACAAGTTGTTTATCTTGTTGTTTATGAAATGCATTTAAATGAATTAATGTATTTTCATTAAAAATGTCCATATGCATGAAAAATGTAGCATTTAGCAAGTAAACAAAGCAAATGGCCAAAGAGCCACTTTTTTTTTTGCTTTCAAATATTTTATTAGTACAAGAATCAGAGTTACAATGAATACTGAACACTATAGCATCATATCAAATAAGAGCATTAGTGAGAACACAGCATACTACAATGCAAAGACAAAAGGCACACATTCAGGTACACACAATCAATCAATAAAACTTCAGTACTAACAAGTGAGAGTAAGAATAAAAATATACAGTTAATCATGATAAGCCAACTGAAGCATTAAATCTGTATACTAAAGGCACCCAAAGGAAATGTAGCCCCATGTTCCCAAAATCCCAGACAGTCCACTACTGAGGTAAGTAGCAAAGAGCCACTTGAGTGCTGGCTGTGTTGATCATTGGACTGGCTCCCAGAAGTATTTCTGTGGGTGCACATACGTGAAAAAGTGCAGTTGTTGTAACCTGTTTGAAGGCAATACTGTGAACTGTAGCTGTCCAGGGTCCAGCTGATAGTATCCATAATTTGAATGCAAGGAATGGTGCACATATAATTTCATGTGGAAATTATTCTAGGAGCCATCCTGTAGGTGCAAAGTGATACATTAAATGTGAGGAATGTTTAGATGGCAGACCCAAATATGCTTATCTAGGAATGAGCTTCTTTGACCCTCATGGGGCTTGTTTCAGAGTAAACATACGAAGATCGGGGAGCAGTGTTGCCTTAATATTTAGCAATCTGGATCTGATATAGTTGGGGAAAGGTTCTTATTTCCTTCCTAGATTATTCCACTTCCAAAGATTGTTTCTTGCTGTGTGTATGTGTGTCAATCTGCCATTTCTGGTAGGTACTAAGATAGTAGAGATGAAGGGACACATGGGAAATTCTGTGCTGGAAGGCAATGAGGATTAAGCTTTTCTTCCAGAAAAATGAATGCTTCATGTCAGTGCTTCTAGCTTCCAGTGTACAAAGACATGAGCTGCAACAGCTATTCTATTATGATAACTTTTGGCACACTAAAAGGCTTGTGTTCCCTTAATGGGACTTTCATTTTCTTATGCTGTGTTTCTGATTGTTCAGGAATCTCTTACAGAGTTCAGTGTTTGTTTGCTGTATATAAGGCAGGAAGTTCCTGTTCAAGAAACATGCAGTGCAACCCCCAGCAGAGTTACGCCTTTGTTAGCTGATTGACTTCATGTAGACATAATAGTTTGGTGTAGTGGTTAAGTGTGCAGACTCTAATCTGGGAGAACTGGGTTTGATTCCCCATTCCTCCACTTGCAGCTGCTGGATGACCTTGGACAAGCCATAGTTCTGTCAGAGCTGTTCTTGAAAGAGCAGTTTCTGTCAGAGCTCTCTTAGCCCCACCTATCTCACAGGGTGTCTTGTGGGGAGGGGAAGGGAAAGGCATTATAAGTCTTGGGTTGTGAAGAGTGGGCTATAAATCCAGTCTCCTCTCCTCTCTTCTTTAGGATTGCTCTGATAAGCCTGAAGCCATACTTGTGGACCTTGTTAAAGTGAGTCTGCTGTCCACAGATTTCTGTACAGTAATGAAGACCAGAAACATGCTGGCTTTTTAAAACCTACAAAGCTAAATTCCTCGAGAATTCCACTCATGTCATATACTGAGAAATTATTATCATGTTAAATGACACAGAATGTCACCCACCCCGCCCTACCCCAATGCAGCTGTTCCACTTATGTGGGTAGCTGCCCTTACCTTAGGCTTGGATTTCAGTGGTCCTCCTCTGCTCTCATCCCTATCCTATCCAATCTAAAACACGCACACACACGCACACACACACAGGAGAGATGAAGGAGCAGTCATTTTGGTGCCACCAGCTGTGTAATAGAGGCCCTCTGACATCTTTTGCAATGTGTCATTATTTTCCCTGGCAACCCCAGAAGGTGAGAAAGCAGAGACATAGTCAAATGACTGCCAACTCTCACACATTTAGATAGTCTGTTGACACACCATCTGCTGAAACGATGAGAATATCAGCTCAGCTTTCCTTAGAGAAATAGCTGCACTTTCATGTGTCAGGAAATCAAACCCAGAAACCTGCCAGTTTGCTGGCGTGGTGGGCAAGAGCATGAATTAATTGTGTGGTGGGAAGTCCCAAATGGTGTGGTGGAGACACCAGAGGCCTCCATCTGTATGCTCATCCCACCATTGTCTCAGTGAGCAGATTTTCAGGTTTTTCTTCTTTTTTTGGTGAATGTGTGTGTGTGTACGCACGTGCATGCGTGCTTAGAGGTCACGGTTGGCCTCTGGTGACCCGTAGAGGGGCTTGGACGTTTCAGAGGGATGGTTTGCTATCTGTGTTCCGGCCCTGGTATTCCTTGGAGGTCTCCCTTCCAAGTACTTGCCAGGGTCAGCCCTGCTTAGCTTGCGAGATCTGATGAGATTGGCCTTGACTGGGCCATCCAGGTCAGGGTGATTTGCAAGTTTTTCTGTGTGCTTAAAAATCTGTACAATGTGTTTGACAGGGGATGGCAGGGTTTCCCCCCCCCCCCCCCCCCACACATCTACCTTCCAAATTGCAGTGTGTTTGTGGGGCTTCCACATAACGTTGTACAATCTGCTCACCTTCTAGGTTTCTCTATGTCTTGCTGAGTCTTTTTTCCCTACAGTTGCTTTGGGGCAGTCTCTCTGGAATGTTCAGACTTGAATTGCATGGGAAGTCTTTCTGTTGGTCAAAGGAGTCGGGAAGAAGTTTCCTTCCAATGGAAGAGTCCTCACATAGCAGAAGGGAACCCTCTCCAATGAGTAACCTAAAGTGATTGCTAAGGTCTGAATTAGAAGTTATGTCCACCAGGGGGGGGTGACAGTCACATTCTGAAGCACGGGGGGGGGGGGGGACTGTTTAGATGGGACTGTGGCATGGGGGGAAGAAGCTTCAGGCTTTTCCTTGCATTGTTTTCTTGACCTGAAATGGCCCCAGAGTGTTAATTGCCCAATGGGGGACTTCTCATACAGTATTTAGCACTAGATACAAATCACTTTCACACATGCAAAATAATATACTTTCAATCCACTTGAATGCACTTTTCAACTGGATTTTATTGTGTGGAATGCCAAATCCATTTGGAGATGTTCACTAAAGTGCCCTGAAAGTGAATTGAAAGTGCATTATCCACTCTGTGTGTGAAAGCGCCATGTTTTGTCTGGGCCTTAGCTACCATAGAGGATTGATTTTGAACACATGAAGGGTCATTGTTTGGTATGCTGGATTTCTGATGCCTTTGAATATACCACCCACAGGTCCATGACCGCCTGGATCGATACTGCTGTGGCTTTCAGCCAGATCCTTCTGAGCCCTGCGTTCAAGAATTGCTTCATGAGAAATGTCGAAATCCCTCTGAGCTAGCCTTGGTTCATATCTTGGTATGCTGTTCCCAATCATTGTCATCCCATAATACCGTTCCATTAGTAATGAAAGAGCATTTTGCGTTCCTCCTCCCATCCCAAAATGATATAAAACTGACCACATCATGGGAATGGGCTGGAAGCCAGATGCTGGTAAAGTATATGCTTTATGCTCATAGTATACCAGAAGAGGCACTGATGTGGGCTACAGCAGCACAGTGCCGCCATTTACTCCCCAGTCTTGCCAGCCATGCTCTCATCAAAACTCCTAGAATTTTTACGAGGCTCCCTGTTGCTGAGTTTACCCTTCTTTTCTAGATCCGGAGGAGCAAGCCTTCTCACTTAGTATTTATTGACAACGCAGGCAGGCCTCTCCACCCAGAAGCCAAACTCAACTTCAGGTTGCTGCAAGGCATCGACGGGTAAGAAGCATTCTTGAAAAGAAAGTCTGGGAGTTTCATTGCCAATGACAATTCTTCCCCTGGAAATATTATTTGGTATAGCTAAAAGCACATGTTTGGTTAGGCAACTACTTCCAATTAGCATCTCTTGGAAACAGAAGGTGAATGAATGGAATTTGCTCGCGTTTGTTCTCAGGCATTCCCACTTTTCTTAGCTCAGAGCTGCTTCAAGCATCGTATTTCCACGCTGCCCCCAAGGTGGGATAAATAACAAGCCCAGGTGATGCTTCTTCTGCAGCGCTGCCTGGACTACAGTTGGCAAGACCACTGGTGCAGGAGGCCATGACAGGCCCAAGACGCACCTCTCGCCTCCTTCTGCATTGCCACCTGCTCTACCACTTTGGAGCCCCAAGTGGCTGCGTGGGCAATGAGCCAGTCCTGCCCCCACTACACTTAGGTTCGCTTTGGATACTGCTGCCCTCTTTGTCCCAGAGTCAGAAAAATAGATTACATGCTGTTCCTTTTTTTATCTGAAGGGACTTCTGATGGGAGGCTCTGCATTGGCACCTGTATGTATGTCCTTTCAATAGCATCTTGGGGGAAGATTGTTCCCAAAGGGTCATTACCTTTTGGTTTGTCCTTGAAGCATATGTGTATGTGTCAAGGAAGGGAGATAGCCTCCTCTCAATCTGCATATGTTAGACCCTTTTAAATGGGGAGGGGAGAGTTTCAAGACTTTGGGTTGAAAATGCCCTCAACCCAAGAACTATCACCTTATGTTAAATTCAAGATGGCAGTTGTATGAAAGTCTACTGTAGGAAAAATATCACAGTCCTAAAGACAGGGCCTCTCACAGGTTGAGAGAGGCCTGGGCTGTTTCCATTTTTGAGGGTCCTGGATATATTTTAAAAAATGAAGAAATGCCAAAACTGGGTTACAAAAATTGTGGTATGTTTTAAATGTTTAAAGGCGGGGTAGCTCGGTAAAGGGGGCAGAAGTTTAAAGCTGTATGATGAATATCTTCTTTCAGTCCTGTCATTGTATCTCTGCGACTATATGTGTAATCTCATTTGCAGATAACATTAAAAGTCTAGATCTGAGGCCCTCCATTAATTTGAGGGCCAAGCCAAATTCCCCCCCCCCCCATAAGCCCTGCCTAAAGAATAACCATTTGATTGTAGTATAAACATCCAAGAATTAGAGTCTGCTTCATCAGATAAATTGGGCCCCAGTTCATGGAAGTTTATGCTGCAGTAAAATTGTCGGTCTCCAAGGTGCAACAGGATTTTGTTGTTTATTTACCAGATGGATAGTTTTCAACACACTGATGCAAACTTCTCAGCCTGGGAATAATTTTGCATAAAATACAAAAAGTTATGAATCCGAATGGCTGAGGGAGCTGAAATAGGACTGGTTCATATGTCACCTTCTTGCTCTAATGCCTCAGCTTGTGGGATTCTGTCTTTGAAACTCTTTATTTCTTGTTTAATTTCCCCTGCCAGGTTTCCTGAGACAGCTGTGACTGTGCTCAGGTCAGGATGCTTGCAAAACCTGCTGCTGCAGTCGTTGTATGTGGATGAAGAATTCTGGGAAAGCCAGGGTGGAGTCGAGGGGCTCAGGTCTTGGCTCCAGACTCTGGACAGAAGAGGACGGATTCTGCTACAGTATATTCAGAAGCACAACTTGACAGTAATTAAAGAATCATGGCTTTAGACTTCTGGCAAGGGGAGTGACACGCTTGCCTGCTGCGTAAAGGAACCTTCAGCCATGGGGCTAGACCTCTGTGAGATGTTGCCAGCAAGAACACAGGCATTTAAAGTATAATGTAACTTCCGTAACATGTGAATTCAGAAAAATAAAGTTAAAACTGATTTTTAAAAGATGAAACATAGTGACCTGGCACGTTGATAACATGGCACTGTTCTATGTGTGTGGGAATACCCGAGGCTGTAATCCAGACCACATTTCCTCTGATTTTTGCAAAGTAAATTCTTAATTTATTTACCTTGTTTATAGCCCGCCTTTCTCATTGCCAAAACGATGCAATGCAGTCAGACAGCATAAGACATCCGATGAACAATGCAACAGTTACAAAATCAGAAAGCAATGGAAATGGAATGCAGTACAAAGTATGACATACTATAACAATGAAGATTATCGTGTAGTTAGATAAGACATACAATACACAGTGTAGTGCACTGCAATCCTGTTCTCTTTGTAAAAGTGCCTTTCTCAACCATTCTCTTGTATTACCACTCTATTCCCTGTCCCGGAGATACGCTTATTGTGCTTGCAAGCAAAACGATGGGACATGAAGCCTAGTGTTTGGGACCTAAATAGTACACAAGGTCTTTTTTAGTATTAACTATTTCTTGCCATCGCATCACTGATGATCCTCTGTTTAAAAAGCTGGATTTTGATATGGTCAGGTAAGGGATTGGCAACTCAAACCTATCAAGCCTTGCCATGCTCCTCTGCTTTTAAACCCCTGCAGTTCCTCAGCAATTTGGTCTCCCAATTCATGTCCAAATCTGGACATCTCAGACAGCAGCCTGGCACCTTCATTGTTTGTCTCTTCTGGATTGAAAGGGCTGCTACCGGCTTCGAAAAATCCCAATCTCAAAATTGTCTCTGCCTTTCCTCTGTCACAGTCGGTTACCATGGAAATGATTAAGATGACTTATCGTGGAAAGCAGCCATCGAGAGCCCAAGAACCTTTGCGAAATAAATATCCTATTTTCATGTAAATGGTTTCTGGTAATAATGAGGCAGGGGAGAAGGTGAGGAAAGGAAACTTGACACTGTCAACACCGCTATTGCTATGGCAAATGACATCCAGCGTGATCCATTAGGTGTTGACATTCCATTAAAAAGTCCAGCTTACCAGTACCACCACCCCGAGCACTATGCAAGTAGGTGAATATTTTCTCAGCATCAGTAACCTATTATAGGAGAGGTAATTAAAAAAAAAAATCTGAATGCCAAAACAGAAGGTGGGAAAACGGCTTCAGCAAATCATTTTTATTTATTTTTATAATGTATTCAACCACTTCAGTTCCTGCACATGGAAATCTCACCCTCTGAGAGCTCTGGTATATTCAAATGCCTTGGAGCAAATGGAGTCATAAATTAACTCCAGTTTCCTTCAGAACTTGCCTCCTTTCTTGTTCACTCAAGCAGAAGCCTGTGAAACCTGCAGGGAAATATTTAGCTATTCATTAATGGGCACTTTATGAGCCAGATCAGAAAAGGGCTTCGGAGATTAGAGAGTGATTCAGTAGCCCTTTCTAACTATTATTAACTTAAATGGAAAAATGTTCTAGAAGTAAGATCACACTACAACATATCCCGAATGGTATTTGCTAAGTCCATAAGCTAATTCCAAAATTCCTTTGTTCTCCCACAAAGGAGACTGTGGCACTTTTAGAATTTTGAGAACACAGAGTGGGTGCCACAACAAAATGGCTGCCGTGCAGTGCTCGGGCCAATCACAAAAGGCTGGTAGGCTGCAAGTGATACATCATGCTATGATGCAGGCAGCTGTTTTAACTGGGGCTCCAGGAAACCCACTGGTGGACTCCATGGCTTCTGTAGTTGTCATATTGATCATGAGATTACCTCCTGTTGGCCAGAAATGTTGGCTGAACTCTCAAAGAAGGACTCTTGCAAGTGTTGGGGGACTCGCACGTGTTGGGGACTAAGGGAGCAAGGCCTATTTCCCCAGGCAAGGGCAGCTGTCTGGGTGGTTGCTGTTCTCTGAAGTCTCAAGTTGCCATTTCAATGGAAGAGACTTCAGTGCATGCTTAACTATCTTATTGCACTGAATGGGAATTGGAAGTGCTTAACTTTATTTATTCATTAAAATATTGATATCCTGGTTTTCCTGGTGGCTCAAGTCAGCTTACAAGTCATCAGTAAAAGCAGTACAATTTTAAACCAGTAAAATTCCAAACAACTGCCCTCCATGCAGCAGATTCCTGCAATTTATAACCCATCGAAAGCTCTGGCAAATCAAACGGGCTTGATGCTCTGCTGTTGTGGTCTGGCTTATCCCCTGCTTTTGTAGAACAGTTATTGCTCCAAAATTTTGCTGCTGTGGCCAACCCCACGTCATCAAAATGACAGTAGCATTTTATCATTCTATGCTGGGGATGTAAAAAAAACAAATACCAGACTAATTTATACCCATTAATCTTAAAGCCTAAAGCTGCTGTAATCTGCCCATATTCATAAGGAAGTTCATGTTTAGCATCTTTTATTTATAAAACACCAAAGACAGCTCAGGAAGCAGCAGCTGGGAGGAAAACAAAGAGTGGCAGAAGCTATATGGGCAAGGAAACGATGCTTAGAGAAGTCAGGGTGCAGGGGGAAATGGAAACTGGGATGGAGGACCTAAAGGGATAGAGATAGAAGTGGCTAAGAAACTGACTTAACTGTGAGCCCTTCCTGAACACTCATTGGTTTAGCTGTTTTGATGTCACAGGATGTTCTGGAAGAGAGAAAAAAGACCCTGGCATAGGGGCTGTGTGCTATTGGTGGAAAGAAGTGAGGATGATTCAATATTCAATGTGCATTCTACTTCCTTAGAGCCAGTTTGGTGTAGTGGTTAGGAGCGCAGACTCTAATCTGGAAGAACCAGGTTTGATTCCCCACTCTTCCACATGTAGCTGCTGGCATGGTCAGTCACAAGTTATTTTGCAGAGCTGTTCTCTCAAGAGCAGTCCTCGAAAGAGCCCTCTCAGCGCCACCTACCTCACAGGGTGTCTGTTGTGGGGAGGAGAAGGGAAAGGAGGTTTGTAAACCACTCTGAGACTCCTCTGGGTAGTGAAGGGCAGGGTATAAATCCAATCTCTTCTGGAAAAAGCAAAGAGAAGTCCATTTGAGAGAATAGTTCAATACATGGAAGAGATATGAACTGACAAAAAAGGCATATTTTAATCAAGATGTCTTGGAGTTGGTGCACTGTAGCAGCTAGAATGTCACACAAGGTGTCTTGGGTTCAAATTTGTGCCAGTCAGTCTCTCCCAGCCTAATCTACATCACAGGGTTGTTGTGAGAACAAAATGGGAAGGAAAGAATCAGGTTTGCCTGGGCTCATGGGAGAAATTTATTATGGTAATAACAACAAACTCTCCCATAATTTTGAGGGTTTATGCAGTAGGAGTAATAATAATAACTAAAACTAAATGTCTTGCTCTGGGGATATATAACGTTATTTATTTATGTTGTTGATGCTCAAAAGAACTCTCTCGTGAATATGGCACAGCAAGAGCAGCAGTGGCCCTAAAGATTAATGGATGCAAATTAGCCTAACATTTTATTTACATCCAACAAAGAAAGAGATAAAACTCCCACTGTGATGGATTTTCTTCATTACTTAGGAGAACGCCTGAAGTAGAATTTCTGCCATTCTTTTTTTCCAGTGGTTAGGCAAACAGTTTATCAACAGAGTCCAGGAATTGTCAGGAAGCTGAGTAGATTAATGATCAACAATGGGAAGATCATTGCATTTATGTTGGAAGACAGCTTTCATTTAGCACCCTCCTGCATTCCCACCCCTCAGACACCGGGACAATGCAGATCACAGGTTCCCATTGTGAGGAAGTCATTTATAAGGCTATTTCAATGTCACTGGTAAATATTCTTCCATTTCCTGGATCAGAGAGCAATCTCACTCTGTTTTTTTAAACCAGCTCTGATGCAAATGTGCATCTTAAAAAAACAACATTCTGGCACGTGATTTATTTTGAGCATCTGCCTTTATTTTAAAATCAGTACATGCACATTAAGTCTCTGGTTCCATTTCGGAATGAGCCATAGTTTACCCAAATTGCTATAAACATAGAAATCCTGTAACGTGCAAAGATGTCCCCTTACTACCACAAAGCAAACATATGTATTTCAGGTTACTAAATAAATAATAATACATAAATAATTGCAAAGAGTCAGACTCGACTGTGCAACTGAACAACAACAACAGCAAATATGTAGATTTGAGATCATAAACCTGTGTATACCAAGGACCAGATTCAGACCAACACTCAAAAGAACTAGGGGAAATAAGCTTTCTTAAACAGGTATCTGAAAAAGTGTGCATGCCCATGAAAGCTTATATTGAGAATTAAACTTTGTTGGTCTTAAAGGTGCCACTGGGCTCAAACTTTGTTCTTCAATAGGAAAATGAATTTCAGTCAACACAAAAGAAACTAAATTAAATTGAGCAATAAAATGGAGGCATACAGAAAAAAAAACCCCTGTATGGATAAAACACAGATACAATCCCAAAACCTTTCCTTGACAAGCTGCCTGCCTACTGGGGAAAAACTGAAAGAGGAAAAACAAAAAGCATACAAGCCTGATCTAGGAGAGAAGCTTTGGAGGCTTGAAATTGACCAAGGGAGAAGAAGATGCAGCAAGGAGAGTCAGTGGAGCAATAGAAGGAGCAGAAAGCCAGCCATGTAGTTGTGGTCACTAGTCCAGGGAAAAGGTAAAGGTAAAGGTTTCCCTTGCTTGAAAGCCAGTCGAATATGACTCAAGGGGGCGGTGCTTATCTCCGTTTCCAAGCCAAAGAGCCAGCACTGTCCAAAGACGTTTCTGTGATCATGTGGCCAGCATGACTAGATGCTGAGGTGCACAGAACGCTGTCACCTGTCCACTGAAGTGGTACCTATTCATCTACTTGCAATTTCTTGCTTTCGAACTGCTAGGTTGGCAGGAGCTGGGGCCAGAGACAGCTCCATCATGCAGCACTCTGGTCTCAAACTGCTGAACTACTGGTCTGCAGTTCAGTGTCTTGACCAGCTACAAAAACTGGGACTGAGGGCTAGCTGTTTATACTTTTTGCCAAGAATGAGGAGGGTGAGGGGCATTGGCATTGGAATGTGATAAAAATTCAGTCTCTCCAGAGATGGGCTGGTTTGAAAAGAAAGTCTTTGTTTGCATTCTGGAGGAGAATCTTCCGTTTTTGTAGTGAAAGTATAAAAAGGGTTCCCGTGGGAAGATCTGGAAGTTAGATGAGCATCTATGGCTGGGCACTTGACATGGTTACAGAAAAGCAGAAACCTTCCTGTCCAGAAGGCAGAAACCTTCTTCCTGAAGAAGTGAGCAGTGACTCATGAAAGCCCAGACCCTGCCACAAATTTTGTTAGTCTTTAAGGTGCTACTGGACTCTTGCTCTTTTCTTCCTGTCCAGTCATTGAGAAATGGGGGAAATTGCTGGAATTGGCCCACTGCTTATTGTCTTACAGATCTGGGCTGTTTGTTAAGATCAAATTATCAGGAAGGAAGCGCCGAGGTTCTTGGGGAAAATTGTCCTCCAATTGACTTCTTCTTAGGATGGGCTCGGCATGACTGATGGAGGAGCTGCCTACATTCCTTACACTCTCAGTGTGACTCATTGCCATGCAATATTAATCTGATACAGACTCCATCTCTAATGTCTAGGATGGCCCATGCACAAGTGGGGAGCAAACATTACAAAATGAGGGCCCTCGTGGGGTGAGGATCCCAGGGGGATTAGTTTGTTTTGTAGGCTGAAGAATCCCACTCTTGACATGATCCGCTTCAAGGTGCTGGTTCTTACCTTCAAAGCCCTTTATGCCCAGGGACCTACTTACCTAAGGGACCGCCTTTCCCCATACGTACCCCAGAGAGAACTGCAATCAGGGACCCAGAATCGACTGGTCCTCCCGAGTATTAGGGAGGCCAGGCTGGTGACGATCAGGCCCAGGGACTTTTTGGTGGCGGCTCCACTCTGGAGAGGAGATCAGGGTCCTGCAGGACCTTTTACAGTTCCACAGGGCTTGTAAAATTGAGTTCTTCTGCCAGGCCTTTGGAGCCGCCGCCACCATCCCTACCATTTCACTGTTATTACCATCAGGAATGCCAACTGATATCATATGGCGAAGAGTCCTGAGCCACTGGATCCCTAGTAACTGCCTGTGCCAGTTCCCCCCCTTTACAACACCTGATGTATCTTATGTCATCTAAAGTAGACCAATGGCATAGACACATAAGACTAGCATTTTATCATTATATCTGGTTTTAACATAGCATTTTAATGTTGTATTTATTATACATGTATTTTGGAATTTTATTTGTTGTAAGTTAGCTGGCCTTGGCCAGAAGGGCAGGATAAAAGTCTAAGCAAACAAACAAACAAACAAACAAACAAATTTGCCAAGTATAAAGTACAGAGGTCGGAGATGCATTTTGGTGAAATCAGCACATAACTTATTAGGTGGTCAATCTGAACATGAGATTTGGGATGTCCGGGGGCCTGCTTATATTTACCCTGAAGCCGCGCCCCTGGCCTTGCCCGGTGGGTCCGATAGGGTCAGTTTCCCACAGGTGTGCACTATTGGATCGATCAAGGATCCTGTGCGCACCATTGGACCAAATTATGAGCCAGCCGGGCTATTGTCTGCCGGATCGAAGCTCCAGCAGCTAGCCTGGCCATGTGCGAGGTGCTGACCGCGTGGCGGTCGCCATTACATACATTACACCAAGTGAGTAGATGAGACAGCCCTGAAAGTTTTGTGCCTCCCAGATGCATGTATGCCCTTTTCTCCTCATGACCAGGGCATCCGGGCAGAAACGGCTGCAGCCTTGCCCCCCCCCCCACTATTGTCTGCTCCTTAAACTGCCCCTGGAGTCCCTTATTGGCCATGTCAGGCCTGAGTCTATTTTTAGATGAAAAGTAGTGTGCAGGTGAGTGGTGGGAGCCTGTCCCTCGTGCCGTTATTTTAAAGAAGACCTTTATCTCCAGCCCCATTTTATTTCCAAAGCCCTGTGAATGAATACACGTGGCTGACCCACCATGTTTAGTTTATTCCTTGGTGACTTATGAACCCCCAATTTAGCATTACTACATCTGTAAAGACAGTGTCCTCTGGTGGGCATTTGTAATGGAAATTGCCCTTTCTCCACAACAAAAATTGCTTGTTAAGACGGGCGAGGTGGGTGTGCCTTAGGACAGAAGTCTGTCCAAACTGGGATTCCCAGATAGCTCTGTTCATTTGCTGCATATCTAGGCCAATTCACTCACACCTGATGCTGGGAAAATGCAAAATGTAACAGAATATTTCCCACTAAGCCAGTCCAGATGTCCTCAAACCCACCACACAGAAGTTTTCCAGGGGTGCAGAAGACTGGCAGACAGTGGTTGCCTATGGCCCCTCACTGACAAAATGTAACTTCTGGTTTTTAAAAAAAAAATTAAGCATTTAAAAAAAGAAATACTTATTAGCAATCTTCAAAACTGCCTCAGAAGGTCGTCTTCCAGCTTTTACATCAAATAGTTGCACTCTCACTTTACATGTATGTATATTATTGGAAGCATGTACACATACGTGTTGTTGTATATACTCATCTGACTGTGAAGAGGTTCAGATGTATACATGAAACAGTGCTCGGTGCACTCATGTACACAAACACCTGGACACACCTGCCTTTTCAACCTTGCTACAGTTCCAAAAATTAGCCACTCCACGGTCCAAATACAACCAAGAAAGAGAAGACAAAATCATTCCCACGGAAATGAAAGTTGTTAAACAGGTGCAGCATACAGGTTAGAATGTCAGACCTGGATCTGTGAGACCTCGACTCAAACCCCCACTCTGCCACGGAAGCTTGCTGAGTGACTGTGGACCTTATAGTCTCTCAACCTGATTTACCTCCCAGAGTTGTTGTGAGGATGAAAGGGAACAATGTTATAAGCTACTTGAGGTCTCCAGCAGGAGAAAAGTGGGATATAAATAAATAAGCACATGAATGTGAGGGATTACAACAAAAGATATGTCTGTTGTGCTACAGAGCAGGAAAAAAACATTTTGCGTTATTAGTCCAGCTTCCAAGGACTTGTTGGCAATAGGTGGCATAATCCTAAACATCCTAGAAAATAATTTTGCTTTGAATTATATTGTTGGACAATGATTAAATACAAAGTACTCCCTCCAGACAGAAAATTAGATATCAAGGGAAAGGGTTCTAGTCTAGTCTTCTCCTAATAAACTAGGCTTCTATGTAAAGGAGTGTTTGGTTATATATAATTCCCACCTGCAGTCTGAAGCTGGCCCATAGCTATGGTGGGGCTATTCGGGGCTCCGCCCCCTTTCTTAAAGGGACAGCCCCACAAGGTTTTCCCCCTGAAAAACCTTTTTTGCCTTCTAAAACGTTTTTTAAAGAGGCGCGCTCCCTCGGCGAACCACACTCTTATAGCATAGCTGAGAAGCTATTCAGCTGTGGTGAGGCTGGGAGACTTCCGAAGGGGGGGAACTCCCCCTCCTCCTTCTCCTGACTGCCAGCCAGCTCCCTTGGGCGGAGGACAGCTGGTATTGCAAGGTGAGCATGGAGGAGAAGAAGCAGGAAAGCTCAGAGAAGCGTGCATCCTCTTGACTCTGTGCAGGTTCCTGGGGAAATGGCCCCTGTGCCCTGATCCTGAATGACGTGCCACAGCCCTCCTCACATCCTTCCCCGCCCGGCAGGCCAAGCCTCAGTGGGGCTTGGCATTTGTTGGGGCAAGAACTGGAGGGTGGGTTTTTATGCCCCATGAGTGTTGTATGCATGAGAAGGTCGAGGACATTAGACCCAAGCCCCCTTAATAATTTTAAAGCCTCCCCCCCAAGGGGGGGGGGGGGAATCCTAACCACGGGCCTGGCCTGAAGTAATGCAATTCAGACACAGGTTGAACACCTCCATGAGAACTAGCCCTACAGCCTACTCTGATGGTTCAAAGTGAGGAATCATGACTCAGATACACAATGTGAGAAAATCAGGTTCCTAGTAACGTAATTTTTGTCACAGTGAGGAAAGCAGACAGACTGGCACGGAGAGTTCACTGGCCAAGAGGAATTTGATTAGCGAAAGGAATAATCCACTAGGCATCACTACCATCCCGTGCCTATTTCTTAGCTGATGCCACTGCTCTGGGGAAGGTTCTGTTAGGTGAGCCCAGCTATGGGGCAGGATATTTCCCTCCCTCTACTCTTCCCCCTATATTCTTGAGGTTGTGCTGTAAGGATAATAACATGTACAGCACCCTCTAGGAGCAGGGCTGGGGGTGTGGTTTATGATGGCCAGTGGGCGGGGCTAAGATTTAGAGACTTTAGGGATGCTTGTGGATTTCATTCCTTTTTGGTCGTAACTAGAACCGTAGTTAACAGGAAGCTTTGGATGGCTAGCTTTGCAGTGCCCTAGCCGTCCTCAAACTCATCTCAGCAGCCCAGTGAAATTGTGGTAATGAATCAAGCTGATGAGCCTTATTAGCTAAACCACTTTTCTTGGTATCATTTCTCCCTGATGAGACAGGCACGTCTTTCCCAAGATCTTCTTCTCTGCCTCTTCCCTCCCACCCATTGCTGTGTTCTTTCTTTAGCTGACTACGAATCGTCTGGAGCCTTTTTGATCTCTCGGAAGCCCTGTGTCAGGATGATGTGTCACAGACCGCAAAGTCCCAGTACACGCAGAACAATAATGGTACAACGTTAATTGCTCAGTATTGCCCAAGCATTGCTAATTCATTCTTCTGTTGCTATAGGCTGAGTGGGAGGGGCTGTAGCTCAGGGGAAGAGTCTTTGGTTGGCACGCGAAAAGTACCAGGTTCAGTCCTTTTGGCATCTCCAGTTAAACAGACCAGGCAGAAAGTGATGTGAAAGACCAGAGACCCTGGAGAGCTGCTTTCAGTCTGAATAGACGATACTGACCTTGATGGCCTGACAGTCTGATTCAATATAAGGCAGCGTCATATGTGCCCCTGTGCGTGACTGAAGAAAGTTGTTGGTAAAGCTGATGGTTCCCTTCAAGGACAAGAAGTTGATTAATTTCAGTAGCATAAAGACTTGCTGAAAAATATAAAGTAATTTATAAAGAGGATCAAACCATGTGAGGACTCAGGGTCTGGAAGTAAACAGGTTCTGAACAAGCAGATAGTCAAGCCAGAATGCACATATCAGTGAGTGGATAAGTTGGGCCAGGTATTTATCTGTTTATTTAGAAAATTTCTGTGCTGCCTCTCCTTGAAATCGTGTGAGGAGGCTTGCAAATGAAGAAGAAGAGTTTGGTTTTATACCCTGCCTTTCTCTATCTGAAGGAGTGTCACAGAGACTTACAGTTGCCTCCCCTTTCTCTCCCCACAACAGTCACCTTGAGAGGTAGGTGGGGCTGAGAGAGTTCTGAGAGAGAACTGTGACTGGCCCAAGCTGGCTTCATGTGGAGGAGGAGTGGGGAATCAAACCAATTTCCCCAGATTAGAGTTCGCCAGCTCTTAATAATAATAATGAGTTGTTTTATTTACTCTGCTTTTCTTGAAGGAGTCTAAAAGTGGCTTACAATCATTTCCCCTTCCTCTACCCGCAACAGTCACCTTGTGAGGTAGGTGGGGCTGAAAGAGTTCTGAAAGAACTGTGACTGGCCCAAGGTCACCCAGCAGGCTTCACATGGAGGAGTAGGGAATCAACCCCAATTTTTTAGATTAGAGTCCACCGCTCTTAACCACCACGCCTTGCTGGTTCTCACATGATAAAACACCCTTCGGAAAAAAGGATGTGGTGGTGGGCACGGGGATGTTTGCTGGGCAAACAGCTGAGATAGACAGCTGCTTTCAGTCCATGGTTTGGGATTCCTGGCAGCATCTGCTCAGCTATTGTTGGGAAATAGGATGCCTGATCAAATTGCTCTTTGGTCTGATGCAGCAAGCCTCGTATATTTGGGCAATTTCATTTGTTATCATCCATGCCTAATAAAAAATAAATTACTCCAGTCAGCTAATGCCAATGTGAGCTGGGCATTCCAAAGAGAAACTCAATAACCAGGAAATTATTTTTGCAGATTAGGCAGTAAACCTGGAACTCACTGTACTGTCTGAGGCCGAGGGCCTAACTATATGTAACACTATATACTTTAAGGTAACTCACATATACTTGAAGGTAATTCAGAAGATATGTGTTCATGTCATTATTGTCACAATCCACACCTCCTCAGCATTTCGCGGACCCCTTTTGTCTGCCCACCACTGGGTCTTAGTCAAGGCACCAAGAAGGCAGGCTTCATGGGAAGCCTTAATTAATTTGGACTCCTTCCATGGAAAGCTGACCAGAACCAGGGAAGCTTGCCATCACCAGAGAATCTCCAGTTATGGATTTCCCAGTACCAGTACTAAGAGAAAGTCAGTCTCTTGTCCACCTCTTTTGTGTCTGAGCTGGGATGGGCCATTTCCTTCACTCTGCTGGGCAAGCTTTCTGAGGCCTGCTCCCACAAATGTTCCAGCACTAGACAAAGGGCACCTAGTTCTAAGGCTCCTTTTACTTGCTTGTGGGCTGGGAGTTCCCCAGAATCAGTGACAACTTTGGGGCTTGTTCTCCAGCTCCCTACACAAAACCATTCACCAATAATATTCCCAGGTATAGATCAGAAGCTTGCTGACCATATCTGGTGATGGGACAATTTGGGTCCTTGGCATGCAAGGGGTGAAAGATCTTCCATTAGGGAAAGGGAAGCTTCCCTCCCTCCAACCTAATTTCCCCAGGTTATGCATCACATGAAATCTGCTGCTCTGCTCCTGGAGTCCAGTTGGGCAACTGAGTACTCCTTCCAGTAAATAAATCTGTATTATTTCAGATTCAGAGCAACCCCCATTCATAACAGTTATGACCAGCTGAGGGTTGAAGTACACACGTCACTGTCCTCACATAGTTTGGTGTAGTGGTTAAGTGGGTGGACTCTAATCTGGGAGAACCGGATTTGATTCCCCACTCCTCCACTTGCACCTGCTGGATGACCTTGGGCAAGCTGTAGTTCTGGCACAGCTGTTCTTGAAAAAAGCAGTTTCTGTCAGAGCTCTCTCAGCCCTGCCTACCTCTCAGGGTGTCTGTTGTGGGGAGGGGAAGGGAAAGGAGATTGTAAGCCGCTCTGAGACTCCGAGTGAAGGACAGGGTATCAATCTCTTCTTCTTTTTCTCATGTGTACTTGGAAGAAGTGTGTCTGTAGTTATGAACTCTAATGGAGGTGTAATGTTGAAAAGGCTGCTTTCACCTCAGCAGGGTGAAAAAAAAGTGGTGATTCTGGCACTGGTAAATGAGGGAAACTTTGAAAGGCCCATCATAAGGGGAGAATGTGCTGCTGGGGGTAAAAAAAGGAAGAGGAAGGAAGAAAAAAAAGAAAGTCAGACATGCAGGCTGCTTTTTCCCATAAAGAAGTCTTATAGCAGGGCTGAGGGGAAGAGGAGAAGGGAGCAAGACAAGGGGAAGAGATGTGGCACTGCTTTGCCTTCTCAGTGGGCATATCTTTCCTCCTCCTGTGTTGCTGTCATGCCTCAGTATGAGAGGGAGAAGGCAAAGCTGATGTCCTTTTGCCTAAAACCTAGCTATTTCGGTGCAGGGAATTATTTTGTAATGTAGGGCTCCGGAAAAATACAGAAAGAGGTTAATCAGCTCATCTGCTCTTTGTGAGAACTAGGCCCAAGCAAGCCTCGTCATGTCAGCCAAATAAGAACGAGTAGCTGTCCTGATGGTTCCCCAGTCACCAAAAGAACGTCACAAACTTGATATTTTTGTACACAGCAATAACCACTCAAGGCTTGTCAGCAAGTCTGGAACTCAGAGGTGGGGAAGGAGGGTGCCATGCAGTTCGATTGGCTGCACTAACCGATGGCCTCCTCCAGCCAGATGGGGTGTTAATGACAGGCATTCTGTCAGAATCAGTGATCTTGGCTCCTCAGTGTGTCAACATATGCAGTACAGTGAAGTTTCCAGAAGTTGTTAGGCTTGTGGTTTCACTGGGAGATAACAGAACTGGAGCCTGCTGCTAATATCACGGGGCACATTGGCAAGCAACAAATCTGTGTGTGTGAGAGAGAGTAGGTTCCTGCTGCCACTTTGGAAGGTATAGTATTGTGAAGTGAAGCATTCGGTGCTACAAACAAGCAAATGAATGGAAAGGTAAGACTATTACTCCTGAAATGGAGCTCTTCCCGCTCCTGTTTTCCCCAGCATTCTAATCTCAAATGTACAAGCACTGAAGATGGTGCCCATTCTGTGCACGGCACATAACCAATGCCCCCTGTAAGCTGTGGAGTCTTGTGAGCTCCTGGCATTAAACTTGTGAGTGAACGATTTGGGTACTTCATAAATTAATTTGCTCTGTGTAATGTAGTATGTTCTGTGTAACAACTGGCCTGCCATGTGCTCCCAGGTAATGGCGCCCGCCGCATGGCCAGAGCACATGGTCAGGCAAATAGGGGAGCTTGAATCTGGAGGAACAATAGACGTCCGGATTCAAAGCCTCCACCAATGTGGGACCTAGGTTCTCCCTGGGGAGCCAATGTGGTCAAAGGCTCCTCCAGGGAACCTATGACAAACATGCACATATGTTAAGTCCCTATCAGGTCTTTTGGGTGCGGCCAGAGGTGTGGCTCCGGCCAGCATATAATGAGGGCCCTGGAGCCCTGGAAGCATGCTTGTTCTGACCATCTACTGGGCATGCTGAATCACTCAATAAAGGCTTCATGATTTCACCATTCCTGGTCTCCTGAGTCCAGTACTCTTCACTCTAGAGCCATTCTTCCTGAGCTAAGACAACAATGTGTGAGCCGGAGGTCAAAAAACTGTGAGCTAGCTCACGCTAACTCAGCTTAGAGGGAACACTGCACATAATGTAAATCCTCTCTAGCAAACAGCCAGCCATAATGTCAATCTTTTAGGAAACGTTTTAGGAGAAAGGTTGCAATTTGCAGGCTGGATCTGGACTAAATTTCCCACTAATGAAAGGCCCTTCCATCAGCAGAGCAGAACTTTTCTGCCTCCTGCCGCAGTCCATTGATCTCCCCAAAATGCTTCTGCTGGGGGACAGGAGACCCTCAAGACTGGCATGAGGGTTAAATCAAGGGGCTGTAGCAGAAAGGGGAAGTAGGTGGAAATCCAACCACCCTTCACGTTAGCAGAAAGTTTAGGCTGGATCCAACCCTGTGTTTAAACCCAAGACAGTGTGTGAAAGCACCTTGACACAAATGCACACCGTATCACTTTCTTACACCTAAATGAAGACTGAGATGATGCACAGGTTAGATATGCCAGCTTGTAGCACTTTTTGAAATGCTATCCTGCCATTTCTAGAAAGAGCGTTGGGCTGCATACATGGTTCTCCCGGGCCCATAGCTACAGTGGGGCATCTCGGGGCTAGGCCCCCTGACTTGCTGGCAAGGCCCCCTGACTCTCTATACAGCACAGGGTGTCACAGCCTTCTCCCCCAGATTAATTTGATTAGCCAGTGCCCCTAAGAAATTTAAATGCCCTCCAACTTAAAAAATCCTGGTTATGGGCCTGCGTTCTCCTGCCCCCATTTTAGCCTCACAATCAGGGCCTTTTTATGGTGGTACTTACTGATACTACCAGCATCTTGCCGGGGGGGGGGGGGCTCTCCCAAGTCTTGAGAGGGGGATTGGTGGAAATAGAGACAATTATATATGACTACAGGCACTTTAAAAAAAAAAAGCACCGTTCACAATAATGCTGTAACCAGTGTAACGTAAATTATGCTGAGAGAGAGTGCCTGGCCCAAAGTCACCAAATGACTTTCATGGGGATTTTAACCTGGGGTCTTCACTGACTTAGCCTACTGCCCCGGGGGGGGGGGGGCTCTCAGTATATGCCAGGACCTCGTCCCAAGAGCAAGAGGAGGATTCCTATAGTGGCTGTTCAGGTTCCATACTGGTCCTGCAGATCAAAGGCTCTGAGATCTCCATTGGTCCTTTGGAAAAACTAAACAGAGAACTCTCAAGGGAGGGAGGCTATGATATGGACTTCCTAGGCAGATTATTTCCAGCCTTTCTCAGCAAAACAGTGATGAGTGTACTGCAATTTTCCTTGCCTGGAAACTTTCCTAGAAAATAGCCTCCCCTAAAGGCAGTGATGAGATTTTCCCACAAGAGGGCAGCAAGGAATACGTTTTCCACCCCCTTTCCTGGAACCTTTTGATAGCTTCATCTGGAAGAAATGGGAAGCCCCATACCTACTGGGGGGAAGGGACCCCAGTTTTGTAGACAACACACAAAAGACATTATGGATATGTATTAGGGATGCCAGCCTCCAGATGGGACCTGGGGATCCCCTGGAATTACAGCTCATCTGCAGAGTACAGAGATTAGTTCCTCTGGAGAAAATGGATGCTTTGGAGGGTTGACCCTTTGGCATTGTTCCCCACTGAGGTCCAGGCCTTCCCCTGGCCCCAGGCCCAAATCTCCAGGAGTTTCCCAACCTGGAGCTAGCAATCCCACCCCCCACCCCTTGGTGGTGGCCAGGGGGAACCTGGCAAACCTAGAGGAGTTCCTTTGTTCCTGACTCCATCTTGGATTGCCTCTGTAACTGCCTTGGTTTACTGGGCAGTGTTGTCCTCCAGGATGATTAGAGTTGCTATGGTTGTCAGCCCCCAGATGTGTCCAGGAGTTCTCCTGAATTTACAACTGATCGCCAGACTGGAGATCAGTTCCGCTGTTGGAAATGACAGCTTCAGAGGGGGGACTGTATGGCACCCAGGGGTCCTTTCGTAAAAAAAGAGGTGCAGGAGCTCATTAGCATAACTCATTTGCATATACCACACCCCCTGACGTCACCGGAAGTGTCAAAAGGCCACACATCCCTGACGTCATGGGCAGTGTGTCAGAAGGCAAGACGGGAGGGGGAAGGAAGGAAGGAAGGGGGGAGAGAAGGAGGAAGGGGGGAAGGAAGGAACAGGAAGGTAGGTAGGTAGTTGGGGGGGAGAGAGAGAAGGAAGGAAGGAAGGAAGGAAGGGGGGAGAGAGGGAGGAAGGGGGGGAAGGAAGGAACAGGAAGGTAGGTAGGTAATTGGGGGGAGAGAGAGAAGGAAGGAAGGAAGGGAGGGAGGGAGGAAGGGGAGAGGGAGGGAGGAAGGGAGAGGGGAAGGAAGGAACAGGTAGGTAGGTGGGGGGAGAGAGGGAAGGAAGGGAGGGGCGCTTCTCCCCCCCACTGGGGCTGGCATTTCCCCCCCCCTTGCTTGGGCCTGAGTGGCGTTAAGCCACTCGGGCCCGGCTTCCCCCTCCCGGGAGGCGGGACGGGGCTTCCTCGGTGGGGCCGGCGGCGGCCAGCCGCGGCCCCGCAGAAGGCGACGGGGGCGGGCCGGGCCGAGAAAGGCCCGGCCCTGCAGAAGGCGACGGGGGCGGGACGGGGCTTCTCGGCGAGGCCGGCGGCGGCCAGCCGCGGCCCCACAGAAGGCGACGGGGGCGGGATGGGTCTTTCTTGGCGGGGCCGGCGGCGGCCAGCCGCGGCCCCACAGAAGGCGACGGGGGCGGGACGGGCCGAGAAAGGCCCGGCCCCGCAGAAGGCGACGGGGGCGGGATGGGTCTTTCTTGGCGGGGCTGGCGGCGGCCAGCCGCAGCCCCAGAGAAGGCGACTGGGGCCGGGACGGGGCCCCCCCGGCCCCGCCCCCCGGCCCCTTCTCTCCCGGAGCGGTGCTCCGGCTCACTCCGGCCCCAACGGAGCCCTGATGGCACCACACTGAGCTTCTACACCTCCCCAGACTTCACCCTCCCCAGATATTTCCTGCAATTCTCCAGGAATTTCCCCAGCAAGAGTAGTCAAGCCCTAAAGGTTGCCAAGGAGGCTTGGGAAATTCCTGGAGACTTGGGGGCAGTGCCAGGGGAGGGTGGAGTTTAGGGAGGGGAAGGAATTCAGCAAGGATAAGATATCCCTAGGTCTTCCATTTCTGCTAAACTCCATGGTACACCATAGAGTCTGTCCTCTGAAGCTGCCATTCCCTCCAGGAGTACTGATCTCTATGGTCTGAATATTAGTTGCAATTCTGGGAGAACTCCAGGCCCCCAACTAGGTGTTGGCAACCATAACGGTGAAGGAAACAAACAAACAGAAATACAGCGGGTAAGGGGAGGGGGGAAGGCAGCACAATGCAGGGTGCATGATGCTTCTGCTGCACTTGATCAGAGAGCTCCTACCACCGACTTCCCTCTTCTCCAGAGTGGGCAGGGAGCCGCTGGAGAAGATTCTCACAGGCCATAAGCACCTCAGAGAAGAAGACCTTATAAAATTAGCCCACATTTGAGCCTTTACAGAGGATGCCAGCCTTGATTCCTTCCATTTTTGGGGGGGAAAGCCATTTCTTTGGCTGTGTTCATGAAGTACAACCTCTGGCTGCACAGCTGAATGGAACAACTAAAACAAACAACTCTCTTCACTAGGGGAGAACTTTTGGGTTGATGTCCTTAATACTGTCCTCGTAAAATAAAAGATGGAAAGGCTCTTGCCTTGGTGCTCAAGAAAGGGGATGGGACTTCTTACTCCTATAAATCACTCAGAACAGAGCCAAATAAAATGGAGAAGAAAATTGTGGATACCCACTGTGAAGGAAGGGGGGGCAGAAATAAATAAATAAATAAATAAATAAATAAATAAATAAATAAATAAATAAATAAATAAATAAATAAATATATATATATATATATATATATAAGCACAAAAATTTAAACATTCTTTCTCCTGTTCAGGTCCTTACCCAATTTAGGGAGTCCAGAGCAGTTATGTAAGCTTTCAAGCTGCAGAAATTGTGCGGGAGAGAGAACACTGATTGATCCTTTGAGGAGCTGTCTCATTTCAGAACTAAGCCTCTGACAGAAAATTGAACAGCTATAGAAGGAAAGAGAGCAAAACAAGAGCAGTCCCTCAAACTGCACCATGAGTGTTGGATTTACAGTAAACTCACCCACCCCTACCCCAGATGTTATGAAAGAATATGGGGGGAAATCCATTCTGATTTTATTTCCTCTGGTGAGTTTTACAGAAAAGAGAGCGAGGGCTCGCCTGGAACATTATACTGCTGAACAGATACCTGTGACAATGGTTCGGTGGACAATGTGACAAAATGTACTTCAGAAAGGAATAAGCCGTTCTCAAGATTTCAAAGCCCAACTGTAAAAAACCCAATTCATGCTAAGCCAATGGACAGGGTAATGGAGACTGCAGAGCTTTAAAACCCCAGCTAAGTTGTGAAGCCCCAAATATTTTGAAGGCCCTCGAGTTCTCCAAGTTTCTCCAGATTTCTCTCCTGGTCTACTAAGCTGGAGGGCAGGCAGCTGTATGATGCCAGATATGCCAAAGCTTTCCCGTGGCCTTGCCCTGAAGTGCCACCAGTTCTAGTTGCCTGTTCCAGTCCTGGAACATGATGGTATGAACTACTATGCCAGATGTATGTCCTGGGCTCTTATCACCTTGTACAAGGTAAACTGTGTATGTCAAATTTAATTGCTGGGGAGGAGATAAATGTAGTGTGACTGGGATTATTGTTGAAATCATTGTTATTGTGGGGCTGTATTTTTCAAGCTAAAGCCTGAAGTCTGATTCCTGTGATGTCCAGTTTGTTCCTTTTTGCCCGAGAACAACACTGGGAGACCCTGAGACTCAGTGGACCAGCAGAGTTGGACTTTGATCATCACAAAGTCGTATCGAGGATTTACCAGCTGCTTAATGGATTTCAAAGACACTGTCTGTGTCAGAATCTGCTGATTCAGACAATGTATCTTGCTACTTACAGCCATGTTTCACTTTGTGTTTGCTTTTTTATAGCACTGTATGTACGCCTTCATGAACACCTGTCATGTACCCCTCATTCTGGCCAGTATGTATTAGCATGTATGTAGAATGTGTAACCTCAGGTTTATGACCCTGACCGGCCTGGTTTGTGTAACTGTCAAAGCGGGAGGATGTCATCTTCAAAGCATGGGAACAATGGGCCTCTCACACTCCTACCTCCGCATTCCATTCATCTCAGCTGAGACTCTAAGGGAGGACAAGTCTCATCTCTTATCAATGTGCGAAAGCCTCGAGGCCATGGATTGTTATGTGAACTGGTAACATCTGAAGGGTCTGGTTGGGAAGGGGAAATTTACAACTTGACACCTCACTTTCTTTCCTGTGGGAAGCAAACGGCCAGAGCCCCTTTTGCCCGCCGTTTTTCCCTTGTAGTGATTGGCTACCTATGGGTAATTCAAACTGCTTAGAAAAGTATAATAGACCTGGTTTGGCCATCTGTGTCATCTCTGACAATAATCCGAGAAGCTGTACCAATGTAGAGATTGGAAATAAAGAACTGTGTTTCATCAACAAAGATCTGATCCTTGACTACTTTGAGCAGAAGTCTCACAGATTGTCAGAGATCTGTGACTGGGACTTGGCCGTTCCTGACCATGTCGGACGACGGTACTCTTCCAATCCCTACTACTCCGGAAGACACACCAACCACCCCTGGGGACCAGGGAGCCGGTGGTGGAGGCGGCGGAGGGGAGCCCAAAGTGCCAGTGACTACGATTCAAGGGGCTCACTACATCCCGCGCCCACCTCCTCTTCAGAGCGGGACCCCGAGGTACTCATGGAGCAATTTCGGTCGCGGGACCGTGGACTCCTGGGTGCACGATCGGAAAGGGGCCCGAGTTTCGGTCCAGGGAGATCACCTCGACCGCGGGAAGCCGAGTTTCCTGGGAGACGAACGCGACACTACCTACGCCGGAGATTCGCGTCTCCAGTCCCTGGATGGAGAGAGAATGGGACCCTACGGGCCCGATCCCTACCGAGAAGACCAGACTCAAGCCCTCGACCGGATGATGGGAGATTTGCGGTTCCAGCTTACCACCGAATTGCGAGAGCTGGCCCTCGATCTCCAATATCAGTTCCGGGACGCCCTCACGGCTATGCAAGAGGCTCAGCCGGCGCCAGCCGTGGTCGGAGTCCAGCAGCCGGTGGTGCCTCCCGGGGGAGTCCCTGCCCCGGTGCAGCCGCCCGCGCAGCAGCCAGTGGCGCCGCAGGTCCCCCCTGCCGTTCCTTGCCCAGTGCCCGCACCTCCACCTGTGCCGGGTCCCGTGCCGGCAGGGCCAGTGGTTCGCCCGGCCCCCGCCGACCCGTTGACGGCTACTTTCGATGGGGACCCCGAGAAGCTGCGCTTCTTCCTGCTGGAGATCGAGCGGTTCCTAGACACCTGGGGACATCTCTACCCCACCGAGAGGGACCAGATTGGCTACATCGGGTCCAAGCTGAAGGACACCGCCAGCGATTGGTATGTGAGCCTGCACAACGCCCCCGGGCCTGAGCTGCGTTCGCTGAACAACTTTATGTGGGCCCTCCGACACCACTATGAGGACCCCTTGGGAGAAGAAAAAGCCCAGAACCAACTACGGAGGCTGACCCAAGGGCGGTCCTCGGTGAGGGACTACACCGACAAGTTCCGGCGCATCTCAGCCAAGATTCGCGGCTGGACGCAGGACCTGCTCATGGAAAAGTATCGAGAGGGGCTGAGTTACGAGGTGTACGAGGCGATCCTGCGAGCGGGAAGGCCAGGGTCGTTGGGCGCTTGGATGAGGGCAGCCGCAGACATGGAAGAGTGCTTCACCCTCATCAAGATGGGAGCTTCATCGACGGCCCCCAGCAAGGCGACGCAGAAGGCAAAAACCAAGCCCAACATGCAAGAAATCCGAGATGCCTGGTTCAAACAGGGGCTCTGTATGAGATGCGGGGAGAGTGGCCACTTCGCCTCAGCGTGCCCGAAGGGAGGGGGAAAGATCCCGAAGACCTCCACCCCGGTAGCCAGGAGCACTCCCAGTCGAGGAAAGACCTCGTTCAAACCCCGGGCTTTGCAGCTGGAAGGGGCAGCGAGCGAGCAAGGAGAGCTGGAGCTGACGGAAGCGCAGATGTCGGGAAACTCCAACGGCCTGTAGTGAGCGGCGCAGAACTGCAGGTCCCTCGCCATGACGCGCCATCTCCGGTGAGCATCCCCGGCCCCTTGTTGTATATGGTAGTGACTGTAATGACCCCCGGGACTGGGACCCACGTCCGAGTCCGCGCCCTAATTGACTCTGGGTGTGCTAGAGACTTGATTAGCCCACTAGTGGTGGAAGGGCTGGGACCCAAAGTCACCCCATTGGGGGAGCCACTCAAATTCACGCAAATGGACGGTTCAGAGATGAAGGAGGCGTGTGTGGCAGAGACTGAAGGACTTATTGTGGGCACGGGGGAGCATTGGGAGAAGAGAGCCTTTGTCATCACCCCAAACACCCAATTCCCTATGGTGCTGGGGAGCCCCTGGCTAAGCTCCCACGATCCCTATATTAAATGGAGTGAAGGGAAAATCTCCTGGGTGGACGACAAGTGCCAGGGCCATAAGTGGGATGCCAGGTGGGGACCAGGACCTCCGATGCCGCTCCGGCCGGTGGCCCTCACCCTAGTGCCCTCAACTGTCCCCCGGGAGTATCGGGACCTACTGGAAGTGTTCAGTGAGACCGAGGCGGACGAATTACCCCCCCACCGACTGTCGGATTGTGCTATAGAGCTGATCCCGGGCGAGAAACTCCCCAAAGGAAAGCTCTACTCGATGAGCCCCCCGGAGCGGGAGGAGCTAAGGAAGTTCCTAGACAAGAACTTGGAGCGCGGGTTCATTCGCCCTGCTAAGTCCCCCTTCGCGGCCCCCGTTCTGTTCCGGAAAAAGAAAGATGGGGGGTTGCGGTTGTGCACGGACTACAGAGGATTAAATGCGGTGTCTGCTTCCAACGCCTACCCCCTCCCCCTTATTAAAGACTTGTTGACGGAGGCGGCAAAAGGAAAAGTGTTCACTAAACTAGATCTCAGAGACGCTTATTTCCGAGTGCGCATAAGGGAGGGGGATGAGTTCAAGACTGCCTTTAACACCCCGTTGGGACAGTTCGAATACCTGGTGATGCCGTTCAGTTTGAGTGGCGCGCCAGGGGTCTTTATGAGCTTGATAAACGAAGTGTTGCACAAGCATTTATTTAAGGGGGTGTTATGTTACTTAGATGATATCTTGATCTACTCCACTGATAAGAACACATGAAATTGGTCCGGGAAGTCCTTTCCACTTTGTTAAAAAATCAGTTGTATGCGAAGCTGTCTAAATGCGAGTTCCATCGAGATTCCGTGGACTTTTTGGGGTACCGCATTTCGCAGAAGGGGCTAGAGATGGACCCAGCCAAGGTAGAGGCGGTGGTCCAATGGGAAGCCCCCAAAACGAGGAAACAGCTCCAGAGCCTATTGGGATTTTGCAACTTCTACCGCACCTTCATAAAAGACTTTGCCACCGTCACCCTCCCGTTGACTGAGTTGCTAAAAACTAAGGGGAGGGGCCCGGAAGCGGGAAAGCCCGGGGAGAGAATTGCCTGGAATGGGGAATGCCAGAAGGCGTTTGAGACTCTTAAAACTCTCTTTACCTCAGAACCCATTCTAGCCCATCCGGACGAAACTAAGGAATTTGTAATCCATGTAGATGCGTCTGATGTGGCTATGGGGGGGGCCATTTTGCAACAAGGTTCAGACGGGAAGTTGCACCCCCTCGCTTACATCTCGAAAAAATTTAATGAAACGGAAAGGAACTGGTCAGTCTGGGATAAAGAAGCCGCAGCTATCCGGCTAGCCCTCACTACGTGGCGGCATTGGTTGGAGGGGGCGCAAACCCCTTTTGAAATATGGACAGACCACAAAAATCTAGAAGCACTGCGCACCCAGAGGTCCCTGAATGCGAAGCAACTCCGTTGGGCGGATTTTTTCTCAAAATTTAATTTTGTGCTCAAACACCTCCCTGGGAAAGCCAATTCGCTAGCCGATGCGCTCTCCCGTTTGCCCCAGCATGAGAGTTTAAAGGAGGAGGTATTTGATTCTATGTTCTCCCCCCAGCAATTGGGAGGAGCAGTGATCACCCGGAGCCAAAGTAAGCGAACAACCGTGGAATCGGAGGCGTGCGATTGGGGGGGGGACTATTCGCCAGAAGAAATTGAGGAGTTGGAGGCACTGGCAGACTGCTCCCCCAGGGAAAATAAGTGCTGGTATCATGGAGACAAATTGGTGGTGCCCCGCAGCAGGAGAAAGGACATATTACTAGCCTGCCACTCCTCTAAATTGGCAGGTCATTTTGGATTTCTAAAAACACTCAATTTAGTTCAGAGGCAATTCTGGTGGCCACGCATGCGCAGGGATGTTTCGGACTTTGTCTCTGCCTGCCAGACCTGCTTGATGTGCAAAAGGAGGGGGGGGAAAGTCCCGGGACTCCTGCACCCTCTACCCACTCCTTCTCGCCCTTGGGAGGCAATAGCTATGGACTTCATTACAAACCTGCCACCCTCAAAGGGAAAGACTGTAATTTGGGTGGTGGTGGACATGTTTTCTAAGCAAGCCCATTTCACTCCTTTCAAGCAACTGCCTACAGCTAAAGGGATGGCCAAGGCTTTTTTCAACCACGTGATTAAATTACACGCTTTTCCCAAACGCGTGGTATCCGACAGGGGCAGTCAGTTCGTTGCCAACTTCTGGCGGGAGCTCCTGAAGTTTATGGACATAGAGCCTGCTCTAAGCTCTGGTTACCATCCAGAGACCGATGGGCAGTCCGAACGAACTAATCAAATTCTGGAACAATTTTTGAGGTGTTATACTAACTACCACCAGGACAATTGGGTGGAGTTGCTGCCATTTGCGGAATATAGCTACAACAATGCAGTGCATTCGTCTACGGGCGTTTCCCCATTTATGGCGGTGGGGGGCTTTGAGGGAAAACCTTTGCCCACATTGGAAAATGCCTCGGATGCTTCCCCCACAGACTTTAAACGATGGTGGGCGACCCTGCAAGAGTCGTGGCCTCTAATAGCCAAAACGCTTGATCAAGCCAAAGAGGATTACAAAAAGTATGCAGATCGTGGTCGGGCTGAGGGCTGGGACCTCCAGCCTGGAGACTCTGTCTACCTTTCTACCAAGAACATACACGGACTGCAACCCAGCAGGAAACTGGGGTGGAAATTTGTGGGCCCTTACAAGGTGTTGCGCAAAATCTCTGATGTGTCTTTTGAATTAGAATTGCCCAAATCACTGAGTTCTGTGCATCCTGTTTTTCATTTCAGCTTACTGAAGAAGAATCCTGGGCCGAATACATGGCATCCAGTTCCCCCGACACCTCCTCCACTGATGAAGGGGGAGGCACCCCATTTTGAAATTTCTGAGATTCTTGATTCTAAGCTGCGTAGGGGCCACTTATATTATTTAGTTAGATGGCTTGACTTTGGCCCAGAACAAAACGAGTGGGTTCGTTCTGAAAATGTGCATGCTCCTAGACTAGTTAAAGCTTTCCATAAAAGGTTCCCAGACAAGCCCGGATAGATGTATTTTTGGGGTGCCAGAGTGTCAGAATCTGCTGATTCAGACAATGTATCTTGCTACTTACAGCCATGTTTCACTTTGTGTTTGCTTTTTTATAGCACTGTATGTACGCCTTCATGAACACCTGTCATGTACCCCTCATTCTGGCCAGTATGTATTAGCATGTATGTAGAATGTGTAACCTCAGGTTTATGACCCTGACCGGCCTGGTTTGTGTAACTGTCAAAGCGGGAGGATGTCATCTTCAAAGCATGGGAACAATGGGCCTCTCACACTCCTACCTCCGCATTCCATTCATCTCGGCTGAGACTCTAAGGGAGGACAAGTCTCATCTCTTATCAATGTGCGAAAGCCTCGAGGCCATGGATTGTTATGTGAACTGGTAACATCTGAAGGGTCTGGTTGGGAAGGGGAAATTTACAACTTGACACCTCACTTTCTTTCCTGTGGGAAGCAAACGGCCAGAGCCCCTTTTGCCCGCCGTTTTTCCCTTGTAGTGATTGGCTACCTATGGGTAATTCAAACTGCTTAGAAAAGTATAATAGACCTGGTTTGGCCATCTGTGTCATCTCTGACAATAATCCGAGAAGCTGTACCAATGTAGAGATTGGAAATAAAGAACTGTGTTTCATCAACAAAGATCTGATCCTTGACTACTTTGAGCAGAAGTCTCACAGTCTGCTGCAAGTTCCTGTTCTCTGTTATGCCTTTGTGTTTCGTTATATAAATCTTGCTGTATTGTATGCTGGAGGGTTTTGATGTATTATTTTATTTATTTATTATTTATTTATTGTTTTACATTTATACCCCACCCTCCCCGCGAACGGGCTCAGGGTGGCTTACAAGGGCATACAGTGCCAGGTTCAGTAAATCATAAAATTTGAATAAAACATTTTAAAACACAACACAACATTAATTAAACAGTTCAGTATAAAGTGCTTCCAATAATATTCACTGAGTAGATTAAAGAAATTATATTTAACTTACATTGTTTTCAACTTAGGTCTGGTCCTGATTTAGCCCAGTAGAACTCAGACAGAAAGAGGCTGTGATTGCACCACAGAGGAGGTTGCTGGTTACCGCAGTGTTCATACTAAACTTTTGATATGACCACAGAACTCCTGTTGACCACCTTAATTTATGTATTGCTTCTCTTATCACCGTGATTTAGTGCTCAGAGGCATTCATTAAACTACTGGGAGACAGTGTGGTGTAGTACCTGGAACAGTGATACTCAGACAGTGGCTAGGAAGCCACCTTTGGGCTCTTTGAGATGCCACCTGTGGTCCTTCTGAGCACCGCTCCTCAAGGCACCCACCCATGTTCCTGGAAAGGGGCAATTTCTTCATTTCATCTCTAGAACTCTCTGCCACATGACATCAGGGCCTGCGGGACTTGATACAATTCCACAGGGCCTGTAAGGCAGAGATGTCCAGCCAGGCTTTTGGTTGAGGACAGCAACAGGGTTCATCTGGCTGGCACCCCCCTCTTTTCTCTCCTCCATCTTTCCCCCACCATCTCCTCTTTCCCCTGCCCGTGAGGTGACACAGTCCAGAACTGGTTGAAGACAATTTCACACACCACTGGGGGCTGGTTATCAATGTACTGAGTATTACATTGATATTAATTTATATTATAATCTTAACACTGTTATGATGTATTTTACCCTATTGTTGTTCATCACCCAGAGCCCTGAGAACGCAGGGACTGGGTGATCCATAAATCTAAAGTATAGATCAGGGGTGGCCAAACTTAGCATAAGAGCCACATAGAATAAATGTCAGATGTTTGAGAGCCGCAAAACAAACAAATATTACACACATGTTTTTATTTTAAAAATATGCAAATTTGCTTTTTTATTAACATTAAATGAGAGTGCCAAAAATAAAAACAAAAGGGGTAAAAATATATATTGATAATGATATTTATTTGTTTGCTAATGATATGTGTCTAAGAGAAAGAGAGAGAGAGAAACAAAGAAAGCAAATAGATGGAAGGGAGGGAAGGAGGGAGGGAGAAAAGTATGCTTTCCCTTTGTTTCTTTAGCTGCCCTGCCAGGAGGTGCACGAGATGTGTGAAAGAGCCGCATGTGGTTCCCGAGCCCCAGTTTGGCCAACCCTGGTATAGATTTATCGATCGATCGATCGATAATAATAATCCAAGATAGGGTTTTATTTTAAAACACAACACAACTTCTCCATGATGATTATACTGAGATGTAGAGATGTCGGGGTTCTGTATATATGACTGGGTCAACCTATGCAGCTTAATGAGGAGGTGGTAAGAGGTATACTGCTGTTGAATACTAGCTCATAAAACAAACCTCCCTGCAAGCAGAAGACTTAGCACACTAAGAGGTTCAAATCACCAGCTCTCCTGAAGAACTTAGAGAAAAGTCTGAAGGAATCGTTCAACGCCGAGATGCACTTCTCTATCCCCATTACAGTTCTCAGCAGCTCAAAGCCTGCACACTGTTTTGTGTCATGACTCTGTCTGGCAAGCCCTTCCCCTCACGCCTGATACACAAGGGCTGGCAAAAGTTTAACCATAGTGGGGAGAATCAACCACACATGCAATGGTAATTTATAGTGACATAGTTTTGTATGTGTGCATTTGGTGTGGTGTGCAGGACATGAAGTAGTCGCATAGTTCTTTTGGTAACAGGGACTTGAGAATATGGCTCTTCGCAATCTGTGGAGTGGATACCACTGGCCTAGAGTGCTGGACAGTGTTTGAATTCCCACTTGTCCATGAAACTTTGGGATACTCGTGCACTCTCTCTTTCTTAGCCTAGTCTGCCTTACAGCATTGTTGGGAGCATGAGCCTGCTGTGTGGGGAGAGCGGCCTATAAATTAAATTAAATTAAATAAATAAATAAATAAATAAAATGAATGAGTGGGAAACCATATACGCCAACCTGAGCTCCACGGAACTGGGGGAAGGGAGGTAAAATGTACATATTTGAACTTTAACACATGAAGTTGCCTTAAACCAACTCGGTTGGCCTCTTAAGGTCAGCATTGTCAGCATTGACTACTGGGGGCTCTTCAGAATCTCAGGTAGAGGTGTTTTCATCACCTACTACCGGATCCTTTCACTGCAGATGTCAGGGATTGAACCTGGGGCTTTCAACACACAAAAGCTGAAGCACTACTACTGAGCCACAGCATTTTTTCCTTTAATACATAGAATGTACCCTTGAAATATCATCATACATTGTATTTTGGCTTGTATCAGATATTGAGGGGTCTATTTTTTTAAGCTCCTTTTTATTTTTGAAAAGGAAGCGCAATAGCCTCCAGCCAGCATGAGCTGTTATTTGTATTACTTCTGCTGCCATTCTAGGATGCAGCCGGCAAATAAGGTATGCAATCTTCTAATCACACTGAGGATTGCTCTCAACTGGGAAGAAGAGAGAGGTGACTGCTTATTGTTTGCATCTTAGTTTAACTGAAAAAGAAATTGTCTTCCAACTGAAAGACACCATTTTGTACACATTTTGAAGAGCGTGATTCCAGTCACTTTGGTTCAGATTTGTCTTCCAGTTATAACCCTTAGGAGCCACAGTTCTGTTTAAACGCATTTGCGGTAAATCACCCGCTGTGGGTTATGTCAGAAAACTCATAAAGTGTATTCCTGAACAAACAACAGTAGAGGCTTTGGGGAGAATAACCTCAAATTACATGAATAGTGGCTATATATTGTACTATTGGCTTGTAAAGGGAAACTTTAGTTATTACCTCCAGCTGGGTTTAAATAATTGACTAGATTGCACCAACCACTCTACAAGAATTAATAGCAATTAATAGTGTTCCTCGCATGACGCATATTCTGGGTTCTACTTTAGAAAAAGTTTTCAGCAGAAGCCTCTTAATGGCTCAGTTTCTCTTCTAGAAATTTCTGTTCCTTCTGTTTGGCAAGGTCGTGATTAGGTTTTCTTTCTGCTCAGAAACATACACAGAAACATGGGACTGGTTTAGGGTTACCAAGTCCCCCGGGGGGCGGGAAACCCCCCGCTCAAATGGCCCGCTCCCCACCGGCCTGGATTGGACCACCGGGGGGAACCCCACCCCCCAAATTGCTGGGCTGCGGAGACGTGCCCGGCACAATGACGTCACCCGAAGGTGACGTCATCGCGTCAGGCACTTTTTTTGGGGGGGATGCTCTATAATTCGAGGGAAAACTCTATGGTTTTCTCTCGAATTACAGAGGTCCTGCCCCCCCAACGTGCCCAATGCAATGACATCACTTCAGGGTGATGTCATTGTGGTGCACGCATTTTGTGCGCACACCAGAACACTCCCGGATCCAGCAAGACTCCCCCCATGAAATCGTAAGTCCCACTTGGCAACCCTAAACTGGTTCCTCATGGTGGTGGGGGTGGTGCTGCTTTAGGGGGCAAACTTGAGCAGGTCTACTCAGAAGCAAGTCCCGTTTTATTCAGTGGGGCTTACTCCCAGGAAAATTTTTTACGATGGCAGCCTTAGACAAATTTCCCAGACAGAAATCTGCCTTGCTTTACAGTCAACTAAAATGAAGGAGAGCCTGAAAAACGGTTTGTGATATAGCCCAGAGAAGAACTGTAATTTACCTCTATGGCATACCGTTCGCATGCCGTGAGTCTTCAGTCTACAGCTCATCTAGTCAAAAAGGTTCGTAGGTAGCAAGACAGGGAAAGGCTCATGCTTGAGACCTGGTACAGTTGCTGGCAGTCTTATCAGACCAGAGGTATGCTGAAGAGAGATAGCCATTCAGCAATGGATAACTGCTCGATTTCTGGCTTAAAGCAAAGCCTTCTCCTTCCAGCTAGCACTGACCATGTGTTGCATTGGGTGGCTTTCCAGCTGCTTTGGTTTAGGAAGCAGACAGTTTCACGGTCTCAACTTCTGCTGCCACCCAATTTTCTGTGGTAGAAGTAGGAAGCAAAGGAGACTTGCAATATATGGATTCTGTGCTCTGGCCTTACAAAGGTTTCCAAAAGGTTAGACGAGTGCAAGGATGCAAAGACTACTGTTGGTTATCAGCCATAACAGTCCAAAATGGAAACACCATTGCTGGGGGGTGGTATCTCTGACTAACAGAAGCTGGGGCACAACAGGGGACATTTTTCTTCAGTGCTTCCCAGAAATATCTGGCTGGCAACTGTGGGAGAGATAATTATGCACTAAATGGACCTGGGTCTGATCCAACAAGGCAAGAATGCATTCTCAGGAATACTTTAGTTCATACATATTATGCCTCCGCTGAGAAGAGATCCCGGATATGCACTCTAGTTTTGTAAATGAAAAGCATTTCTCGGGGTTCTAGTAAAAGGAGGTAGATGGGTCAGATCACCTGTAGAGGGGAAAGTATCATACTAGAGGACTCAGTCTTCTGACAGACGCCTCAAATGGGCATGACTCTGGGAGTTCTGTGGACAAAGTTCTCAGCATTTCCCCCCCTAAAAAGCAGGCATGCAGGACTCCAATTTGGATCAGGGCCATTGTGCAAGAAGGGTTGATCCTTTCCACCTGCAACATTTCCCCAGCTTGGCAGAGCATTGGGGAACCGCTATTTGTCCTGACTGGGAAATGTTAATGTTCTGATACAGAATAGGGTGGTGCGGGCACATGGAGTTCACACTATGACCTCATGGAGGTCCTTGTTGACAAATAAATGGTTCTCCATGATTAATTAGGGATCTCCAGGGGTCATTTTGTAGAAAAAAAGGTGCAGGAGCTCATTAGCATAACTCATTAGCATAACTTATTTGCATATGCTACATCACCTGACATCACCGAAAGTATGTCAGAAGGCAAGAAAGAAAGAGAGGGAGGGAGGGAGGGAGAGAGGGAGGGAGGGAGGGAAAGAAAGAAAGGAGGGAGGGAGGGAGGGAGGGAGGGAGGGAGGGAGGGAGGGAAGGAAGGAAGGAAGGAAGGAAAAAAGAAAGAAAGAAAGAAAGAAAGAAAGAAAGAAAGAAAAAAAGAAAGAAAGAAAGAAAGAAAGAAAGAAAGAAAGAAAGAAAGAAAAAAAGAAAGAAAGAAAGAAAGAAAGAAAAAAAGAAAGAAAGAAAGAAAGAAAGAAAGAAAGAAAGAAAGAAAGAAAGAAAGAAAGAAAGAAAGAAAGAAAGAAAGAGGGGACAGTTACTAATCCAAGCCTCAGAAATACCACTATTCTGGGAGGATAGCTTCAGTGGTGGCTGAAGCCTTCAGAAGGCTGGTCGGAGGAACAAGGACCTTTCCAGGGGACGGGGTCATTTTGCATGACACAAGCAGGCATTTCCCCGTTGGGGGCGGGGGCGGGCTGGCACCAATTCCTGGAGCTGCACTCCCCTGAGCTCCTGCTCAAAATGACCCTTGGGGATCTCCTTCCAGGACACATTGCATTTAGGACACACGGTGGGTTGGATCCAAACTACACTGGTGATTTCCACTGCTTCCCCCTTCCTGCTGTAGATTCCCACCACAAGATGCCCTATACTCCAATACTAGCATGCCATTGAGATCAATGGGTTGCAATGAGAAGGGAGAGGCAGGAAAGTGCCATTCCACAGATGGAAAATTTAGCCTGGATCCAACCCTAAGATAGGACCCCGCAATATACAAATTGAGGCCAGAGCTTGTCCAAACACAGATCCTGCTTGGAAATGCACATCATGCAATATTACAGATTGGATCTTCCAGAAGGCAGATGGTACACAAATGAATAACAAGATTAGGTGTCTGATAACTTTAAAAACAGTTGTAAGATGACAAAGGAAACTCCCCCCTCCCCAGTGCAGAAAGGGGGACAATGGAACAATTGTCAGAGTTCAATATAGGATACAATATTTAATTAGTAGAATCAGTTGTTGCTTTTTTCTTCTCCCTTCTCAGAAGAGAACTGAGAACCCAGCAGCAGCCGTGGCCTAAACAGGGGATGTCTTTGATGCAGCTGATCACAGACATCTCATGACATTGCAGTTGAATAAGTGCAAAGAGATCTGCAAAGGCCAAATAACATGCATTCTTCTGTCACAGTAGCTTAATAACAAGGAAGCCACTGATTGCATGGGGGACAGGATATCAGCCCTCCTTTTATTTTCCTGCTTTCTGAATCTGATTGCTTCTTCCCCCCCCCCCCCCCCAACACACACACCTTTTCTTCAGACAGACACATATGCACTCCAAAGTTGTCAGATAAAAAGTGTCAAAATACTAGACAAAATGGAAGTGTCTGCTCCGACTTTGTATGGGAACCTGCAATGCACATTGCATTCCTTGGGGTTGTGATATTCAAGAATAAGGACAGAGTCCACTCTTCAATGTCTAATGGAAATTAGTTGAAGTGTTACATGTAACAGAATTATTCTTCATAGAGTAGAGATCAAATATTGCCAGCAAATTATTCCCATTCTGTCTGGCACTGAACAGCATCCATTTCCATGGGATCTGATGGCTAAAATAACCCCTTCCTGTTGTATCTGAAACTGTCACCTCAAAATCTGCATGTCATTATCACTTAGTCAAACACCTTTGCACATTTAAATTTCACAAGTGTGCATACTTGTAATCTGTAGCTGGGATTTTTTAATTTGGGGGGGCTTTAAATAAGTCAGGGGGCACCTCGCACAGACACCCCCCCCCCAAGGAAGCACCACAAATAAAATTTAAAAATGGAAGTTTGGAGGCCTGGGCTGTATAGGAAGTTTTGGGGGGCCTTGGCAGTAAGTCGGGGGGCAGGGCTTCAAGATGCCCCACTGTGACTGCAGGCCTGTGTGCATATCCTACAAATCTGGCTTCCAAATCCTAGACCTTTCAAAGTTGTGAAACTCAGTATATACAAGGTACCTCCCCCCCATCTCTAATTGGGCTTCCTTTCTTTCCAGGAGCCAGCTGGCAATGAGCTCTTGGACTAGCACTGTGGTGGTGCCCTGTGAAGCCTTCCCTGCCAATTGGCTTCTTGGTAGCCAGGCCAAAGGGGAAGTCCCCCCAGCCACTCAGCTGACTGAAGGTCAGTGCTAGAGCTTCACCCTGGTATGATGCTGGCACTTCTAGTTTGCACCGGAAGTGATGCCATTGTTTGGCACCAAAGATTCCTCCACCCCCATTTTACGAGCCTGCTTCCTCCTGTCAACCTGGTGAATATCGGTAGGCATCCGTAACAATTACCAGGAGTTTGCCTACCATTAGTGGGGACCTGGTAAGCCTAATCCTTCTGGACTGTTCAGGGTTCCTGCCATGAATGGCCATCATAGCCAGGGTCCTTGGTCCCCAGCACTGTCCCTGTAACTCTCTGTATTCACCGAGGCCTACTTGAGATGGTGAAGCTGCCTATGGGGGAGAACTGAAGGGGAGAATTCAGAGCCTGACAGCTGACAAGATTTTTGCTCCAGTTATCAGAGAAAGAAGGCTAATGTTCTCCCAGCTTAGCAGATGCCTTTAAAGAAGATTTAATCCACTACAGTTAAGTCCAAATGTGCATTAATTTGAATTTCAGGCTTCACTGCACTGTATATAGAACTGCTCTTCAGAGTCAAGCTCCATGAAAACTGCTCCTGCCACTTTGCCGCAGAAGATGGTTATATGTCCAGTGATGATTAGCTGGCACTCGCTAAGTGATAAGCCCCACCCACCTATCACTGGAACAGTTTTGCAACTTGGTTTTTTTTTTTTTAAAATAATAAAGCAATGGATAAATGTAATAAAAGCTCAGGTGGCATTTCAAAGATCAGAGCCTCTCAATGACTACTTGTTCCCATATGAACCTGCCTGTCAGTGAGGGACTTTGTCTCAGGTTCTTCTTGGAGTGCTTCTACCTTCTGAAATTAGAGGACCTACTGTAGAAAGGGCCTTCTCTGTGGGGGCAGCAGACTACGGAAGTCCATCTCAGATTCTCTAGGAGAGAACTCAGAAAAACTGATGAGGTTGTTTTCCTGAATGAGCACAAAGAAAGCTCAGAAATACAAGTTAATTTTTAATAGTGTTGAAGGGAGTTCATCCACCGCTAGCCGCAGAACAATCATGTGGCAAGCTATTTTATCACCTAGAATCATAGAGTTGGAAGGGACCACCCGGGTCATCTAATCCAACCCCGTGCACAATGCAGGAAATTCACAAATACCTCCCCCCCCCCCCCCAGACATTCAGTGACCGCTGTTCCATGCCCAGAAGATGACAAAAAACATCCAGGATCTCCAGCCAAACTGAAGGACAAACCTAGGCCAGATATGCCTGGAAAGCAGCACACCACCCATGTACCAGAGCTTGCTGGTGTTTGACAAACCTCTCTCTGCCTCCAGCTCCCAGGCAGTAGGCAAAAGGCTTGCAATTCCCTGATGGGCTACCACATGTGGCAGCTGGGCGGTGTTGTGGGTCCAAGAGTCAGTGCAGGCCTGACTTGTAGATGACAACACAGGTCAAATGGACTGGCACTACAATCAGACTTCAACTCTTGGGCAGAACCGTGCAATGCCTGGCATACCCCAGAACGGTACGGAACTGATTACTGTAGAAGCAGTGATTGTGATCCATTGTGCTGTTGCACTTTCCTGATGTTGAGTGGACAAAATAAAGCAGAGTAACAATTTTTACAAAACCAGATGTGAACATCCCCATCGGTGCTGTAGGGGTTCACTTACATTACAATCTGTGCCAGTCATTCACGCACCACTTTTGGAGCATGAACGTACTAATTTGCCACTCAATTTGCTCTGGTGGCTGGAAGATAATTCTTCATGGGGGAGGGGGCCCATGTGGGCAAAAATGGTCAAATGTTTACAAAATGACAACAGAAAGAACCCTATTTTGGAGCCGTGCTCTTAAAGCTGACCTGCCCTGGCCATAGAAGTTATTTGTGATGTTTTTTTTTCTGACAATACTAATCTGTCAAAGAAGATGCCTGAAAAAATCGTAGGGTGGATACTCTGTATAAATAACTACCTGTCATACACACAGGTGTGTTCCTCCTGACAGATAACACCCATCTTGTAATTTACTTCTGCTGTTCAGCACACTTTACTGAATCCCAGTTACGAGCACTGACCCTTCCACCAGCATGTCCGAATCTCATTTTAAATGTTATTTATACATGCAGCTTGTGGACATTTACTTATTAGGGGTATGCAAAAAAAAAAAGAAGAAGCCAGTACAGCATGCGATTATTTTAAAAAATGGAATCACATTCTTTAATATTGGAATGAAAGCTAACTGAACCAATAGTCACCCCCTGGAATTTCAGTGGAAATGACATTCCCAAATGTCACTCTCTGGGGAGAAGCTGTGGCTCAGTGGTTAGAGTATCTGCTTTGCATGCAGAAGGTCCCAGGTTCAGTCCCTGGTCTCTCCAGCTGAAAAGATCCAAGTAGTACAGGATGGTGTGAAAGATTTTTGCTTACGATCCTGGAGAGCTTCTGCCATTCAGAACAGACAATACTGACTTTGACTTGCGGTCTAATTATAAGGCAGCTTCATGTGTTCATGTTCACCTCCCAAATTGGGACTAAATTCTCAGGAGTCGTGACCCTTATCCAAGAGATACTCTTTCCCAAATCCCCCAGATTTCAGGTAGATAGCAGACAGCATTCCCATCGGCTGTTTGGAGAACGAACCATTCCAACAAACCAAATCGACCCCCATGGGAAAAAAGGCAGTTCATTTTTGGATTCGGGAACAATGCAACCAAACGAACCGGTTCAAAACGAACCACGAACCAGCCTGGCTCATGATCAAACGGTGGTTCATTTCTCAGTTCATGCCCATCTCTAGTACTTAATGCTTATAAACATTATGAATAAAGTTTACCAATTTCTATAAGAAAGGAAAACCAATTGTTCTAATAAAGGGACTTCAGGGTTCCTTGAGATCCCAATAAGCTGTAATATATTCTGTGTGGCCTAGCCAAGCAAGGTAGACGAGACCTTCAAAGGAGACATAAAAAGGCAATTGGTCTCTTGGGTTGCTGTAGTTTAAGTTATTTCCTTTGAATGAGACTCATTCAGCAACCAAAGCTCAGCTTATAGTTCACCATCTCCATGAACGGAAGTACAGAAAATGTGTTTGTAGACACAAATCAGATATAGTAGACAGGCAGCTAGCCTCTCTATGGAAGCTTGAAATATAAAGCTATTTTTTAACTGCAGCAGTCCTTTTCCTTCCATCACATGGTCTACAGGATAATATTGCTTCACTTCGGGCAGGGAGTCGTCCGTATTTTGCTGTTCCAATAGTCAGTTATATTTTTGCTATTGCTGCTGCTGCTGATGTTAACCTACGAATACCAAGCTTGTTTATAACACAGCATTACAATGTGTGCGTGCGTGTGTGTGTGTGTGTGTGTGAAGTGCCATCAAGTTGCAACCAACTTATGGCAACCCAGAAAGGGGCTTTCAAGGCAAGCAAGAAGCAGAAGTGGTTTGCCATTGCATTCCTCTGTAGAGTCGTCCTTGGTCTCGAACCTTAGCGTTCGAGATCTGATGAGACTGGGCTGTACCATGCTGCCTTCCTTCCCACATTACAATACACAGCTCCTAAGAATGCAGTCCAAAGTAGAGTCAGACCCTTCTGAATCCTCTGAAATCTAAGAAGGCTGTAATTCAGTATTGCCTCATGCATTCCTGCTAGACGATCACACCCAAGAAATTATACCATCATCAGACATTTGAAAGGGAGAAAAAATAACCCTCCTCTCTTTTATTATGAAATAAATCACAAAGCCCAGTCCTATGCATTTTTATTAAGAATCCCACTCTCAGAACCCCAATGCAACTTAAAAGAAAATGTAAATACGAAACAAAAAAATGCATAGGAAAGACTAGTAAATATTAAATTGGAGGTGCACAAAGGGTGTCTCATTTCAGCTTCTTAGAAGGGCAAATGCTGTATTTCGACCGTCTTTTCCTTGGCTTAGAAAAGGACGGGGTGGGGAAGAGATCGTCATTAATTTTGCATGAAATCTCTATTCCCACACCTCAGCAGTGCAGTAACAACTGTAGCCTGGCCAGATTTTAATTAACTACATGGGTAGAGAGCACAAAGGGACTGTGGATGGAAACAGAGCTCATTTTAGTAACCTCCCCTGCAGTCCCTCCCCAAAGTTTTCACACTTCTGCTCCCAATTATTCATATCTGCAGAAGAAAAAAGGTGCCGCTGAAGGACGGAATTGTCAAGTTACATTTGAGATAAAACTCAGTGAGAGCTTCTTTTTAAGAAAAAAAAAAGCTGAAAGACTAGTAAAGGCTTTGATGCAGAAATCTTGGGCATGTATCAAAGGGCATATCTGAAATGAAAATGTACTATATCAGACAGTCTCAGGCTCATCAGAAGCCAGCGAAAGAACATACTTTTTTTTTGTTGTTTATTCATAGTATCTATATTTCTTAGAGATTATTTTAGAGTAACCCTTACCTTAGCATCAGAAAAGAAAAAAGCATCCCTTCGCAGGATTCATTAACTAAATATCCTTGATCCATTATATTAATGCCATTTCTGTCTATGAACCCAACAAAGGAATTCTCTGCATAGAGAAAACTAATAGTTCGAAAGAATTCTAGTCCAGTCTTCTGCTGGATACACTTTTCTGTGTATAGAGACATTTTCTTTCTTACTTTTCATTGTTACGGAAGAACACTCAAACACTGGAGTCCTTCAGCTGAAGCATTACAATCCATACATAAAGGTAGGGTTGTCTACCTTTAGGTAGTGGAAGGCGATCTCCTGGGATTACAACTGATGTCCAGGCAACAGAGATCAGTTCACCTGAAGAAAATGGCTGTTCTGGAAGGTGGACTCCATGGTATTATACCCCATTGAAGTCCCTCATCTACCCAAACCTTGACTTCCTCTGGTTCTACCCTCCCATCCCCCCAAATCTCTAGGTTTTTTCCAACCAGGAGCTGGCAACCCTTAGGGCAGGGGAGTCAAACTCATTTGTTATGGGGGGCCAGATCTGACATAAATGAGACCTTGTTGGGTTGGGCCATGTGTGTCATAAATATGTGTGTCGTAAAATGTAATGCCAGGTAGCAGAGATATAAACTTTATAAAGAACACAAACACAAAGGTTTTTTTTAACTTAAAATAAAAACATGCTTAAAACATTAGCACTTTTGCAATATTTTGTTTATTTAACAGTGTCTGATAACTGACATCTCTTGCTCTGAATGATTGCATCAAAATGTCTGTGCTGTTGCAATCTTGAGTATGCTGTTCAGGTGTGTATCTGTAAACTGCAAACCTACTTTTGATTTATTGGCATTCACCACAGAAATCTCATGCTCAGAGTTCTGAGTCTAGGACCCAGGGGAAAACATGAAATGGCTGAGCAATTGAGAGAGTCTGGCAAAGCAAGCTATGATGCAGCAGCAGCAACAGCACTGGAAGCAGGAGATGGCCAGTTCCAGTGTGGGCCTGATAGAAGCCCTCCAGGGGCCTGATCTGGCCCCCAGGCCGCATGTTTGATATCCCTGCCTTAGGGTCAGCTGCTAGCAAAAACTAGGCCTAAGACGAAATGTGTCAATGAGAAACAGGACTTTGTCTGTGGTAACACCTACACTGTGGAACTGTTTCCTGATTACTAAAAGCTCCTACGATTTGTCTTTCAAGATTCTCAGTTGACATTGCATGTCCTGATGCTTTTTTTAAAAAGAAGAAAAAACACCATTTTGACGTGAGGGACAGAGAACTCAAAAGCACCAGAGTGATGATATCTTTACCCTTTCCTCATCTGCCTCTTCTTCACCCCAAAACTCATTTTTCTTTTTATGGGGTTCCAAGCTCATGTTTGTCCTCATAAATGCTCATGTGGAACTTTTCCCGTTTTTTTGAGGGGGGCGCTGTGGAGGGGAGAAGATGCAGGTAAGGAAAACATTAAATGTCACCTCTGTTCTGCTGCTTCTCTACTGATAATTGCCCCTTTCTATAGCTTCTCATTACTAAAGAAATGGGCCACTGTATTATATATATGTGTACTATGGTCTTCTGTTTTGGGGAGCTGAACTTCCTAAGAACTGGAAATACAGTGGGAATTGTGGCCATTTTAATGTTTTAAAACATTAAGTGAATGATTGTTATCTTTTTCTTCTTCTTTTACATTTTATTGTAAGCCAATGTGAAAATCCTGTGGTGGTACATTTAAAAATGAATCAATATTAACAAATCTGGAGTAACCTGGAGCCGTCCAGGGGTTTGGCTGGGGTACTGGTTCATATGTCATTCTGTCCTAGCTCTGCATCCTTCCTTCCGTCTACTAGCCCCAACCACCTCTTTACTAAACGAGTTAGGATATTGCTTACATAAGCAATCCTTACTTAAGAGTACATCCATCCAGCATGAAATTGCTTTCAGGAAGGTCAATAATCTAGGACAGACTGACTTAATTTTCTGCTCAGAGCAATCTCTGCTTTGTGCCTTAAACAGCAACGGACCCCTCCTATGCCCTTTTCCCTGTGTACCCAAACTGCATCAACAACACCTTTTTTAAATTTATGAGCTAATATTGGTTTGTGACTCTGTGAGAACAGATTTCATCAGCAGTATTTCAATATGTCCTTAAGTTATGCAGATTCGGTCGCCTTTCTCCTTCATGCTCAAACCGTAGATGTACGAAAACTAAATAATTAAATTCTGTTAATAAATAAATCTGATATCCCTGGAGATAAAAATTACCACCGCTCTGACTGAATGTGAGAAGTGCAGAAACATGAAGCAGGAGGTTTGACAGGTGGGAAAATATTTCTGGCATCTATTTTCCTGCCTGGCTCAAGTGGAGATGAATTGCCGGGCTGCAGTCCTCAGCGTGCCAATGAAATTGAATTCAAAATCAATCAGGCAGAAGGAAGGAAGAGGAGGGCTTTTAAGAAATGCCTCTTTGGGACCTTCTACTTAATTCCCAATTATTTCTACCAGCTCAAGTTTTCTCCTCTGAACAGCAGATGCTTTTTCATACTTGTGTATAAATCTACTGAATATGCATAGAGAATATTCCTTTCATGTAATAGAGAATGTAAAGCAGATTCATTCAAATCAATGGTAAAATCTACCAATATCTGTCCATTAAATAAACCAGAGCCACAAGAGAAAGCCTCAGATCATAGAGTTTCTGTCTTAGGGTGTCTCATTGGCTCAGTGATGTCACATCCAGGTTTGCCCTAGAAGTGACATCACAGTCTACAGAGCAGCAGCTGGGGCTGCTGCCAGGAAGTCTTTTGCTATAGGGGAAGATCTGGCAGCTCTGTGTGAGGCTCACCATCCTTGACTTTGGTCCAAGGCCCCACAGTAACTACGACTGTCCCAGACTGGATCCTCAAACAATGGAAACAGAAAAACAGATCTAAGTAGTTGGGAACAAAGCCCAGATGACAACAGCAGTTTTGCAGGAAACTGACTACAACCTGCAATGATCCTGAATTGCCCCTGGAGATCCCAGGGTATAATTGGAAGGCACATGTTTCTGCCACCTTGTAGAAGCTTATTAGATCTGGATCCAGTTGGTGCCTAGACAGGAGACTTCTTGTTGATGCTACCTTGAATTCCATGTTGGAATAAAGGTAGACTATAAATGTAATAAGTAGTTATTCAAGGGAAGATTGTACCTGTATCTTTTAGATTTATTTTGTGCATGGAACATTCAGTGGTGGGGGCATGCAGAAAGAGGAGGAGGAGGAAGAGGAGATTGGATTTATACCTCACCCTTCACTACTTGAAGGAGTTTCAGAGCCTTTCCCTTCCCCACCCCACAACAGATACCCTATGAGGTAGGTGGGGCTGAGAGAGCTCTCCCGAGAACTGCCCTTGAGAGAACAGCTCTGAAAAAACTTGTGACTGACCCAAGGTCACACCAGTAGCTGCATATGGAGAAGGGGGAATCAAACCTGGTTCTCCCAGATTAGAGTCTGCGCTCCTAACTACTACACCAGACTGCAGTGGTTTCTTCTAGTTACATGACTTGAGTTGTTTCGATCATCATTTAGTGCAGTTTTTACAGTGCCTAACTCTGTGCTCCGTAAAAATCTATACTGCAACTTTCAAAATGCAGACATGTTGCCCTATCTAGACAATTCAAAAATGAAGGGGGGTGGGGAGGGTACAGCACAACAGGAAGATCCTGTCCTTCCCATCAGAAAGATGAAGAAACTGTCAAGCCCAGCTGGAGGGCAAAAAATGAAGACTCCTATCGATGGGGAAATGTGCCGTTCCTGTTCAGTAACAGCGAAATGAACAGCAGTCTGGGGAGGGGGAGAGAGCTCATGGTTTTGCTGTCATTTTCCAAACAATGATGCAGCAGCCTAGTTAATTGGTGTGGATCAGAAATGAAATATCCATCTCTGGCAGTTGCATCTGCTCTGGTATCATTAAAAATAGTTGATTTTTAAAGATGATACCTAGACTGTTAAATGGACCTTTATACGAGCCATGAATGCAAAAGGCACGTACCTTCAGAACAAAAGAGTTTGCTTGGGAGAAGGGAGTCACCTTAAGCTGGTGACATCACCAAGTGCCACATCTGGTAAAGGGAACAAAAAAAAAAAAACCATAGCAAAATATTTGAAAAACATCTCACTTTTTAAATCTCAACTGGATCCAAGGGGAGGCTTTTGGATCTTGCTGGATCCCCCAAGGCACTCTTGGAAGCACGACTTCTGTGTCAGGTATGTCACGGGTGTCTGCAGGGGAAGTCGAGAGGGGGCACTTGCCCTCCCCCAGAATGTGAAATTGACTAAAACATTTTTATTTGATGTACTAGGCACCCACTGTGGCTTCCATAATAAAAATGGGAGACTATTCAATTCATCTAATCTCCATTCGGGAAGACCATATTGCTTGTTTTGTTCCACTGCTCCTTCTATCATTCACAAGATCTCACTGGATGATCTGGTCCCACCATTGGTCCATATATGTACATATTGTTATGGCCCATGGCTAATACAATAAATCTCATTGACTGATTGATTGATATATGTACGTATGTATATGTACATTATGTGGTATCAAAGATGCTGAGAACTTCAACGCAAGTGAGATTATTAGTCAAACTCATTATCCTATACATGTGGGCTGAACCTCCTCACTGGATTGTCTGAACTTGAACAGCACGCCAAGTAACATTACACTTACATAATGGTTGCTTGTACTATGGGGCCATGGATGGGTTAAGGTAAAGGTAAAGGCTTCCCTTGCTCGAAAGCCAGTCGAATACGACTCTAGGGATGCGGTGCTCATCTCTGTTTCCAAGGTGAAGAGCCAGTGCTGTCCGAAGACTCTTCCATGGTCATATGGCCAGCATGACTAGATGCTGAGGCACATGGAACACTGTTACCTTCCCACCAAAGCAGTACCTATTTATCTACTTGCAATTTCTTGCTTTTGAACTGCTAGGTTGGCAGGAGCTGGGGCCAGAGACGGGAGTTAACTGTGTCATGCGGCACTCGGGTCTTGAACTGCCGAACTACCGATCTTCTGGTCTGCAGTTCAACGTCTTAACCACTTGAGCCACCGCAGCCCCCAGATGGATGGGTTAGGCTTTAGTAAATAAGTTACATGTGTAAATTATGTGTTGTGGCTTTCAGCTACTTTTCTACCTCTACCGCACAGTCAGCAAATTAAATCTTTGTGCACAGAAGAAAGCCCATATCCCCCACCCCGGTCATGGTCAGGTCACTAAAGTGACCTGCTTGTCAAGCTCAGAATCACTTGCAAGTTCACCCCCTCTGCAAGCCGATGCATCATTCAACTGACCTAAAGTGCACACATCAATAGCAAGAATTTGCACATATTAATTTATTCTGATCAGGATTCTTTGCCGGTCTTTTCTCTCTTCCCCCTCCCTCAATATATGTGTTATGTGGCAGCAATACTGTGCACACAAAAAAAACCCTGGAACACTTTTTAAAAAATTAACTAGAAGTCTGAAAAACAAGATTTTTGCAGACAGATAGTGGTGGGAAGAAATTACAGTTCTCTTGAGACAGCATGAGAAGGCGCACGCATGAATTTATCTGGATCTGGACAGCTCAGCAACTATTAATGAACACCGAGTGAAGCCGCCATAAAGGATGCACACTACCCTATTATCCCCCATGACAGCTTCACTCATCGGAGCAGGGCCTTCTGCAGGTGCCAACCTCCAAAATGGGCGAAACCAACAACTGCCTGTACACAGGGCTTCTCTGTTGTGGCCCCCACCTCATGGCACAGCCTGCCTGAGGAGGTCAGGAAATCTCCCACTCTCCTGGCTTTCCGCAAACTATGCAAAACTGAATCATTCAAGGGGGCTTTCCTATGCAGGCAATAGAGTTGCACTGTACTAAATGATTCACAAAGTTACTTGGAAAAAATTATTAGGGGCTGTGGTCTATACTACTGTATATAGCTTGCTGAAACTAGGATCCAGCTATGGAATTTTGCATCATTTAATGTGCCATGTTAATACTTCTGCTAGGTTTTTAGACTTCTGCTTGGTCCTACAACCCTAATTCCTATTGCATTGTTCACTGACTGCCCCCATCCTGTCAACTGTATTGGCTCACTCTGTGGAAGAAAGTCAGTCTATTATCAGTGTAAAAAAATAAATAAACCAGTAAGTTAAGGCTGGTCTCAAATTACAATTTATTTATTGTTGCTTTTACCAATATTGCCAGTGGACACAGTAACTGGGAAAGGAAGGAAACATATTTAGTAAAGCAGAATACAGCACAAACAGTCATCTGTCTGTCTGTCTGTCTGTCTGTCTGTCTATCTATCTATCTATCTATCTAATCATCTGACAAATGGTGTGCCAAGCCTTCAGCTCCAGTGGTTGCAACTCCTAGCAGGTATTCAAATATCCCTCCTTGGTATGAGTTGTGGGCAAGAAAGCACAGCACAGAAACACCACATTATGTAATATATGCAACACCTGGTTGATTGGGCCAGTGCATTTCCTCCTGCTACCCAGCTCAGTGGCTGTGGGCAACTGGAGCTGGGGACGGGAGATCCCTCATCTCTAGAGGGAAAATGGGAACCCTACTGTAGTTGCACACCCTGACCTGGATGGCCCAGGCTAGCCTGATCTTGTCAGATATCAGAAGCTAAGCAGGGCGGGCCCTGGTATGTACTTGGATAGGAGACCACCAAAGAAGTCCAGGATCTCTATGCACAGGCAGGCAATGGCAAACCACCTCTGAATGTCTCTTGCCTTGAAGACCCTATGGGGTCGCCATAAGTCAGCTGAGACTTCGTGGCACTTCCCACCACCACCGTTGTACATGTACAGCCCAGGCATCTGTAGCTCTGTGTATGCTGCTGAGCAAGTCTATTGCTTTCTCTCCCTACAGCTTCCTAGAATGATGCGGGGATTTAAGGACAGAGGTAGAACCACTGCAGGGAATCAGGACAGTGCTTGCAAATAGAACGACTACAACTAGCCTTCTTCAGCAAGACTCTTTCAGGATGCAAATGCTAAACGGGTTTGGACCTCCCACCTTTTTGTTTGGAAATGAAGCCCCAACTTCCTCATCTTTCGGTCTCGTTTATGACAGACATCCCAAATGAACAAGCTACTGACAGCTGGTGCAAGGCAGAATGTGAATTTCTACAACCGAGTTGTAGGAGATGCAACATTTATTATTGAGGCTTGGCCTCAGCTGGAGCTCTGAGATCTGGATTGCCTTTGGAGTGCCATCAAGCTTAAAGTAATTTGTCGTCCAAGATGGGGCACGCTGGGGACTTAAAAGGACAATAGAAAGGCACTTGACACAAACCTCTCTTTAGCCCTCCTCCTCCTTTCCCTGTATCCCATATCCCTAACTGGGTCAGAAATCATAAGCAGCATTGGACTCAATGCTCCCTCTAAGTGGTGGAGTCTCGTGAGCAAAAATTCTACTCTGTGAGCTTACTGGCATTAAAGTTGTGAGCGAGCGATCTGGCTACAGCATAAATTAGTTTGCTCTGGAGCCATCCTTCCTGTGCAAGACAAAAATGTGCAAGCTGGAGGCTAAAAGACTGTGAGCTAGCTCACACTAACTCAGCTTAGAGGGAACACTGGGCTATGATGTTATGCTAGAGATCAAAACCTGGAGGAATATGAGGTTAAAAGGCATCATTTAGGATAGAATTACAACTTTTTTGGACAATTAAAAATAACACTTGAGTACCCATTCACATGTGTCCCCAGTGATGACTGAAAATATTTCTGAACTGGATTCGCAGTAGTTCCTTGCTGAGTCCCACAAAGGAGGGGTATCAGAACAGCAGTGCTCTCCAGACTGGCCCCCACCTCCCTCTTCTCCTTCAGTTCTCCATCCTCTTATCAGTAAAAAAATCCCAGGTAAACACAGTCATTTCATTAAGCTCCTTCTGGAAGGCTGCCATTCTCCAAGTCCTGCATGGCTCTTTGAACGCCAGTCTCTCATCTCTAGTCAGGATTTACCACAGATTTGTCACTAATCAGACATGCAAAGTACAAGGATATTCTTCAAGGAACTTGGGGTGCAATCATAAAATTGTTCAAAACCTGCCAGTTTTTAAAAAACATTAATATTAAAGAGCTTTATTGAGCAAAGAATGGAAAAGACCGTAATCAGAAGATGGATATAAGAGCACCCTGAAAATAAACCACCGACGCCAATTTACTCAGCTGCTTTTTACAAAATCTGACATGTTTTATTAAGGGAATAAAAAGCTGGTGTGTTGTCGTTTGCTGTGATAGACTGGTCAGAAATAGCAGGGGATTTCTGCCCTTAAGAAAAACATCCACTGTACAGTATTGGTCTTGACGAAGAAAACAAGATGGGGTTGCCAGCTCTGGGTTGGGAAATGCCTGGAGATTTGGGTTGTGGGGCCTGGGGAGGGCGGGGTTTGGGGAGGGGAGGGACCTCAACTGGGTATAATGCCATGGAATCCACCTCCAAAACACCCCTTTTCTCCACAGGAACTGGTCTCTGTCATCTGGAGACCAGTTGTAACTCTGGGAGATCTCCAGCTACCACCAGTGGATTTGATGAGTGTTACCAGGGGTCCGTTGGAGCGGGAGCGCACAGGAGCGCAGCTCCGGGAGTGAGAAGCCCAGGGGGCGGGCTCATGACCAAGCGCGCCCGGGGAAAGCCCTGCTAGGGTCTTTACTGTTTTTAATGTTTTGTTTTAATATTGATAATTTTATCATTGTTCCTTTTATGACTGTGTGCTGCTTTTCCAGAGACTTGCTCAAGGTGGCATATAAATTTTCTAAGTATACCATTTTTTATCTGGGCACATGGCACATAAGTACTGGAGAAATTTCACCAACCCTTCAGCAGCTTCCACCTTATCAGTTTGGTGTAGTGGTCAGGAGTTGGACTCTAATCTGGGAGAACCGGGTTTGATTCCCCACTCCTCCACATGCAGCTGCTGGTGTGACCTTGGGCCAGTCACAAGTTCTCTCAGAGCTGTTCTCTCATGAGCAGTTCTCAAAAGAGCCCTCAGCCCCACCTACCTCACAGGGTGTCTTGTTGTGGGGAGGGGAAGGGGAAGGGATGGGTGGGGCACATGTCCTGGGTATCTCAAGTCTACTTGAAACCTGGTGGTTTCAAGGGAGCAGGAAGAGAATGAGGGTGTGTTCTTTACGCTTATTTTTATTGCACAAAATATTGGATGGGGAAGGGAATGGAGGAAGAGCAGTTCAGTTTCACTCACCTGTGGAGTGGAGCCTGAGGGGTGGGTGCTGCCTTCTGACACACTTCTGGCATGTAAAGGGGTGTGGCATATGCAAATGAGTTATGCAAATGAGTTATGCTAATGAGCTCCTGCACCTCTTTTTCTACGAAATGACCCCTGAGTGTTACTATGAGATTTTGCCATGGGCTTGCCAAATGAATTAATATATGTAAGTACTTAGAAGAAGAAGAGAAGAAGAAGAGATTGGATTTATATCCCGCCCTTCACTCACTTGGAGTCTCAGAGCGGCTTACGAACTCCTTTCCCCTCCCCTCCCCACAACAGACACCCTGCGAGGTAGGTGGGGCTGAGAGAGCTCTGAGGCAACTGTCCTTGAGAGAATAGCTGGTACAGAGCTATGGTTTGCCCAAGGTCATCCAGCAGGTACAAGTGGAGGAGTGGGGAATCAAACCCGGTTCTCCCAGATTAGAGTCCGCACACTTAACCATTACACCAAACTGGCTATTTAATGTAACAGCCAGTTGTATGTTTAGCCTTGCATTACTTTTGTTAATAATATCATTTTTATCTTCATAATTAGATATTGAAACTTCTACGCTACACATTCTGACAAAGTTTGCGAACGAAATGAGACTTGATATGCATAGTCCGTTGTGTGGATGGCATCGTTATAAATGGTTTTTTGAAAAATTGATAACTCTCCAGTAAACTGATTTTTGGATAAGAACTTTATAGCTTGTGGAAATGGTCCTTTGGCATAATATATCACAGTTGTTCTGCTTGCTTCAACCACCTGGAATTTGGCAACCCTAATAAGAGCAACCATGCTGGATGGGAACAATGGCCGATCTGGTCCAGCAGGTAGAAGAAAAGTCAGGGCCACACCAGCAGCACTAGCAGCAGAAGGGGGGGGGGAATCAAGGTTGTTGTTATTCTTTCTAGATCCCAACACATTTCGCCTATGGCTTCATCAGGGGATCTGTTATAAGCAAGAACAATACGCTCACAGAATAAAACCAGAGCAGTTAATTCCACAGGTCAACTGTGTGCAATGGCACTTTCTTCTGCCCCTCTTTACTGCCAGTTATAGGGTTATAGTATTATTAGGGTTCCCAGCCTCCAGGTGTTGGTGTGAGATTGTGCCAATCGATGTAATCCACAACAGGTCTCCTTAAACAGAAAGTCCTTTATTTGCAGAAAAGATCTGGTTGGTCAAATACACTTCTTCTGTTAGTAATGCCCAAGCATAGGAATACAACTACAATTATACCTGATATGAAATAAGCCCCCTTCAACATCCACCAATCAGCTGGGAGGATTATTGGCGCCCAAATACACTGGCTCACTGTTCCCAAGGAAAGCGCAGTAAATTAGGTTCCCAGGCAAAGACACTATTAGGATTTGTGGGGCGAATATTCCCAGGGAAAAAATTAAGCAAAGGAACACATAGCACCTGTGAATAATATAACAAATAGCAAGAGGCTTGCAGCGCAAGGCTGTGAGCTAGGGAAAAGCTAAAGACAGATAAGAGGGAAGAAAAGCTAATGAGCAACAAGCATGTGCAAAGCGAGCAAGACGCGCATTCCTGTGGTGGGAGTTACTCCACCGATGCTATCTCCCGTCTGGGACCTGGAGGAGTCTATATGGGACTCAAAAGAAAGGCAAGGTTAATTGATCATCAGAATATGCGATTGAACCCTTAGGCATTTGTACATGATACTTAGGCAACAGTGTTATTGATCATAACAGGCAGCAGGAACCTATGGCAGTGCTAACTGACAGTTGGCTGGAGATCCCTGGAATTACAACTGACAGCCAGACTACACATATAGGCATATTTATTACTTATTTGCTTTAAACATTTATTCCACTTCACCTGGAGAAAATGGCTGCTTTGGAAGGTGGACTTGATGGTGCTACACCCTACTGAGGTCCCTTCCCTCCCTAAAGCTCACCCTCTCAGGCTCCTCCGTCAAATTTCCAGGTACTTCTGAACCCAGAGTTGGCAACCCTAAGTATTATGGGAAAGGAAGCAAAGGCTGAGGACAGACTGGCAATCTAAAGCGGGGCAGGCACGCTTCGCAAACGGAAGAAAGGAGCACATTCAGACATGCGCATCTGTCCGTCGGCTCCGTTTCATACTTACCCGTCTCCCAGTCGCTTTCCTTCCGCTTTAACAGGACACCGGTTTTACCCGGTGTTCAGGGGCCTTCCTCCGCATGCCTCCCGCTTCCAAACAGTGTGAACTGGAAGAAGCGGGAGGCATCCGGAGGAAGTGTGAACGCACCGGCAAAAAGTTATGCGCATATGCGCATGTGCGCACATGCGAAACACATCAAAGGAAAACAAAAAAAAGCGCGGCGGCACGCGCAAGCCGTGCGCGCTGGCTACGCGGCAGTCTGAACGCTCCGTGGCAGTCTGAACGCTCCGTATTGCCGCTGATCCGCATTGCTCTGGCCAGTGTGAATGGCCAGCTCCGTGGGTTTTTCCCCCCGCTCCAGTTCCCTCCGCTTTGCCTCCGCTTTAGATTGGCAGTCTGTCCTCGGCCAAAGATTCTCTCTGTCCACCATCTCCCCCCCAATCTATAGTACTTGGGCTTATAAAACCACATTTTTCATGGTGTTCATAGCAGTTGGGCTTATAAAACGAAGTGGTGATCTTACTGTAGGATAACCTGTTATCTAAAAGTTTGTATGGATATGTGGCTCCCGCATTTCTGGGGAGCGTTCTGCCGTCAAATGCTTCCCTGTCCTTGACCATTTTGATTCTTCTTTATTTTATCTATAAATCACACAAGGCAGCTGCCTGTGTGTGATTGCAAGGCATGGTTTACCAAGAAGAACAGATAACAGTTTTTCTCATCTGGAAGCTGCGTTGTGTTACTCAGGGCATTTCTTTTCGGGAAAAGGTGTCAGAACCCTCAAGAGGGAAATTAAGTTTTCAATCTGTCTACTAAAAACTCATGAACTTTTAAACATTTTAAAAAGAATTTTGTCAGAGATGTTCAGGAACTCTGTTCTGGCACATTCCCCCAGAAAAAAAGCCCTCGTGTTACTCAACGCTTTCATGTGACTCCTCAGCACAAAGCTTAGAAGCAACAATGACAAAGAGGACAAGAGGCTCCTAATTTGGAAGAAGCCTACCATCTTCACCCAAATTCACGTTCACTGAAGTATCCTGTGTATATTGCAGCAGATGCAAATGACCTGGAAAAACAATAATGTTAAACGAGGGAACTGGGCCCTCAGAATACAAATCCCTGTGATTTTATTCCATCCCTTTCAGTTTAGGAAAACCCTATGGGGGCACCACAAGTTGGCTGTGGCTCGACGGTACTTTCCACCACCACATGTTGGTTGCTGGTTATAGCCTATGTTCTGAGAAAGTTCTGTTCTGTTTTGGTCCTGGGTGCTGTGGCATGATTACAATGTGGTGGTTGTGAAAGTAAAAACTCTACTAAGGGAAGTTGTAGGATACATGCTAGAAAGCCAGTCTGGTGTAGTGGTTAAGTGCGCAGACTCTAATCTGGGAGAACTGGGTTTGATTCCCACCCACCCCCCCGCCTCCACTTGCAGCTGCTGGATGACCTTGGGCAAGCCATAGTTCTTTCAGAGTTGTTCTCTCAAGGGCAGTTCTTGAAAAAGCTTCAGCCCCACCTACCTCACAGGCAATGCTCCCGCTAAGCTGTGGAGTCTTGTGAGCAAAAATTCTCCTTTGTGAGCTACTGGCATTAAAGTTGTGAGCGAGCAATTTGGCTCCTGCATAAATTAGTTTGCTCTGGAGCCATCCTTCCTGAGCTAAGATAAAAATGTGTGAGCAAGAGGCTAAAAAACTGTGAGCTAGCTCACATTAACCCAGCTTAGAGGGAACACTGCTCACAGGGTGTCTGTTGTGGGGAGGGGAAGGGAAAGAAGTTTGTAAGATGCCTTCAGGTAGTGAAGGGTGGGGTATAAATCCAATCTCCCCCTCCTCCTTCATCCAAGGACACATGGTGAGCTTCTTGGAAGATGAGGACTTGAACCCAGGTCTACCTGGGCCTAGTGTGAGACTGCCACGTCAGACGATAGGCAGTTGTTGGTTTTAAACTAAATGAGCAAAATTTAAGTCATACAGAATATGGCTAGAGCTTAGTTAAATTAGATCTAAGCAAGAAACAGATATTTATATTTAACACTCCAAACTTACCTGACAACCATCTGACAGCTGCACATTCTTGTTAATGAATCAAGGACATAAAGCTTCCTATTGGTTAAAAAGTGCTTTAGGGATTTACAGGTAAACATCAAACAAGATGACTCAGGACAAACTTCAAAAAAATCGAAGGGCCATGTGGAATGACTTCCCTTGTCTACAGGCATAGGCTTTTGATCATTTGTAATTAAAACAGCGTGGCTGAAAAAACCATCCCACAGTCCTTTGAAGTATCCTTTTATCATTCAGTTTACCTTCAGGGGGTTGATGGATTCTGGGTTTTCTGCATGGTTACTTGTTTGTGTAAGCAGAACTGGAATGGCCTCCCCCCTCCAATACTGTGGAGAACCAATGAAGGACATATTGTTTCCAAAAGGACTGCTCCTCACTTGACCCATGTGAGCTAATGCTGAATTTTTGTCAGTGATTTTGGCATCATGCTACATAAACAAAACTATATTAGTGCCTAGCAATAAGTTACAAGTGTTGGAGAAATGAGCATGTAATGCAAGGCCTGAGAAATTCAGTCATTATAGGGTTAACTATGCAACTTGTTTGTTTACCTATGTTAGCCTGGAAGTGATACCTGGCAGCTGGCCAATTATCTGTAAACCCGGGAAAACTGAAGGTGTACTGTCTTGCTAATTGGTCAATGATATCAGGTGTTTCCTTTCAGGGGTCAAGAAGAAGGAGAGATCCTCCATTACAATCTCTCACTCTCTATCAGTATGTCTTAGTGTGAAGACGGAGCACAATGCAGCTCCTTAGAAAGCATGTTTTGTTTATTTGTAGCTAATCCCGTTTACCTTTTCCCTTTAGTAATAAACTTCTTTTAAACTAAAAGAAGCAATCTCTTCTTTCCAGAAAAGCAAGATTCATTACTCTGATTTTTCTGATTATTGGACAAAAGTCCTAACAAATGGTAGCAGAGGATGGTTCTTAAAACATGGTTTCTCTTCTAAAAAGCTTTCTGGATTGATTGAGAAAGAGAAATAGGGAATAAGAGCTAGAGGCTTGGATTTTTAAAACGACCACTTTTTTTCCTTCCTGCTCTCAGAGCAATCTTGCAGCCAGAAAGGCCCAACCCTGTTTCCTTGCTGATCAGGGGAAAACCTATGCTGGATTGTAGTTTGCCAGGAGCAAAGGATCCTTTTTTTGACTGGATTAATTTTTGCCTGCTGTAAGTGGAGCTGAGCTGAGCCTTGGAGCACCTGAGAGACGCTGCTGCCGGGAGTACAAAGGAAGGGGAGGCAAAGGAGCTTTTGAACTTCGTGCTGCTGCTTCTGCTGCAGAGAAAGGAAAGATTAACCCTGCCAGCTCCTGGAGAAGTAGATGACTGAGCCAGAACCTGTGCTTCTACCTCAAATCCAAAGGGACGTGAGTAAAAAAAAGAAAATGGCTTTTAATGCCCCATCCCAAGAAATGCCAAACCTCAGACTTACAAAGGCTAACTATCAGTGGTGGGAGGAGTATTTGAAGAGTCGCCTGCAGACTCACAATGCCCTTCAAGTATTAACAACTGAAAATCCTCCAGAAACTGACCCTGATAAGACCCAATTCCTTATGATGGATGGTTTTGCTAAAGCCCTGATTTTAGGGAGTATTCCCTACACAGAGGTACCAGGATTAAGAGGGCTAGCCATGTCCAGATTGATGCTTCAAAAGCTAAAAGACAAATTTGATAAACACAGCAAGAGTAAAATCTATTCCCTCAAGGGAAAGATTTTTGATTTCAGGATGAAGGAGGGAGACTGCCTTCCCAAAGAGATGGACAAATTAATGGGCATTTACACACAGCTTAAAGACCTGAATGAAGCACCCTCTGATACAGATATGATTTCTTCAATTCTCAAGGGTCTGCCTGGTTCCTATAAATCTGTAACCAGTATGATTAGACTGAAAGATGATCTGACTTTAGAAGGTCTTTTGTCTGCACTAACTGAGGAATATGATTCTAGAAATTTGAAAGAAAGTTTGTCTGATGAGATGTCTGTTTTGAGTCTAAAGCATGGACAGAGATTTAAAAGGAAAATAGAGTGTTTTATATGTGGGAAAAATCATCTTGCAAAGTACTGCTCTTCTAAGTATGTGTTTAATGATGAGCCCCAAGAACAAAGAGCCACAGGAGCACATGGTTCCAGTAACAAAGAACCAGCCAGTGGAAGGGGAACCCATTATGGGAGGAGCAGAGGTCACGTTTCACAGGCACAGCACAGAGGAAAGAAGTTTGCAGCACAGACACAGAGCAAAGGTCATAATTTTAGGATCACTGATGATTTTAACACAGATGATAAGAAAATATTTTTAATCGATTCTGGCGCTTGTACACATGTGTGTAGAGAAAAAGCCTGGTTTAGTAACATAGATGTTGAGAACAAACCAAGAATTTACCAAGCTAACAGGGAATTATTGAATGTACAAGGCGTTGGAACTGTAAAATTACAATTGTCTACTACAGATAATCAAATAATTGAAGTTGAATTGCAAAATACAGCTTATGTGCCTGAAGCTGTTGAGAACTTAATTTCAACAAAAAGCCTCATGAATACTGGACATATTGTAGTGCTCAAACCAGAGCAAGGAAGCAAGGTCTCTACCAAGGATGGAGAGCTTGAATTTAAAGTGGAAGAGAAAAATGGCTTTCATTACTTTGTAGCTTGTGATGATGAGGAGAAAGAAACTTTTGATGTTGATCCTGATGAGGAAATAGAGACTGTTGATGATAAGGAACAGATTTGCCAGACTAAGGATGCTTGTGATGATGCTTGTAAACATGAAAAATGTTTATTTTTGTGGCATATTAAAATGGGACATAGAAATTTGAAATCTGTTGAGCAATTGTTAAAGCAATGTGGAATACCTGTTGTGCATTGTGAAAAGAGTGAAACTAGATGTGAGACATGCCTCAGAGCAAAGGGAGATGCCCCAAGTTATTCTGGGAAAACTCCAGCGCAAAATCAAGAATTTTTGGAAACTGTATACAGTGATCTTGTTGGGCCTTTACCTGCATCCCTAGGTGGGAACAAATATTTTGTGACTTTCACAGAGAATAAAACAAAATACACTTATGTGTATATGCTGAGAAGTAAGGATGAAACACTGCGTAGATTTAAAAATTATGTGGCTATTGTTAAAAATAAATTTGGCAAAGCACCTCAAAGCTTACTCACAGATGGAGGTGGTGAATATTGTAATGCTGAATTCAAACAATTTCTACAAGAGCAAGGAATTCAACATAAAGTATCCATTGCTTATTCACCCCAGCAAAATGGAGCTTCTGAGAGATTAAATAGAACACTGCAGGGGATGTGCAGAGCTATGCTGATGCATTCTGGACTGCCAAACGGTTTATGGGCAGAAGCCCTGAACACAGCAGTGTACTTACACAACAGATTACCCTCAAAGATTATTGGAACCTCCCCTTTTCAGGCTTGGTTTGGAAGACAGCCTGGTCTAAGACATATCAAAGCTTTTGGCGCAAAAGGGTATGCACACATACCAAAGGAAAAGAGGGGAAAGCTTGATTCCAGATCTGAAACTGGACTTATTGTAGGCTATCCTGTTGGTGGGAAAGGGTACAGGATATACAATCCCCAAACCCACACAGTAGAAGAACGCAATGTTGTTTTTATTGATGAGACTGTATTGCCTAGTGTTTCCACTGCAGCTGATCCAAAGATGCCTGGGACTGCACCTGATGAGTTCGTTGCTTGGCTACCTGTAGTGACTGCTGGTGAACTGGCCGGGGAACTGGCAAGTGAAGCAGCAGGTCCACCTTCTGAGGAAACTACTGAAACAGAAGGGGAAGCAGGGGCCACACCAGAGGAAGCGGCTCAACCCACGGCAGAACCCACAGCAGAACCCACACCTGGTGTGAGGCGATCAGAAAGGAGCACTAAGGGACAACCTCCAATGAAGTATGGATTTTGTGAACTTGTGCAACCTGCAAAGGAACCCAAGAACTGGAAGGAAGTTTGCAACTTACCTGCGAGTGAAAGAGGCAGATGGCTTGAAGCAATGGAACAAGAGCTGCTATCCATTAGCGAAAAAGAGGCCTGGACTCTCACTCAACTACCTCAAGGCAGAAACCCTGTTGGATGTAAATGGGTCTTCAAAATAAAGCACAAGGAAGATGGAACTGTGGAGCTATACAAAGCACGCCTAGTAGCTAAAGGCTACTCACAGCAATATGGGACTGACTATTTTGAAACTTTTGCTCCAGTTACTGACCAAGCAACATTCAGAACACTTCTAAGTGTTGCAGCATCTAGGAACATGATAGTAGAGCATCTTGATGTAAAGACTGCTTTTCTCAATGGAGAACTATCTGAGGAAATCTACATGGAACAACCTGAAGGTTTCAAGGTCAAAGGTCAAGAAAACTTAGTCTACAAACTTAATAAAGGACTCTATGGCCTAAAGCAAGGCGCAAAGGCCTGGTATGACAAACTTACTGAACTTTTAAAGAAGCAAGGCTTCAAGCAAGGGAAAGCTGAACCTTGTCTGTACACTAGAATCAGAAATGGACAATACCAGTATGTTCTTGTTTACGTCGACGACTTGATCGTGGCTTGTCAAAACAGAGGAGACATCAAAGCAATAGCTGATGGACTGAATAAGGAAGTGGAAGTCAAACAGCTAGGAGATGTTCAACAATACCTCGGAATGCAAATTGAGAGACTCGAGGATGGAACTTTTCTTTTATGCCAGAAAAGAAAGATTATGGACTTTATAGAATCTGTTGGCATGAAGAACTGCAAAGCTTCATCAATCCCACTTGAACCTGGATATCTGAAGGAGAAGGACGGCACACCACTAAAGGACGTAGGAGGATACAGAGAGGCTGTCGGAAAGCTCTTGTACCTGAGCAAATCAACGCGTCCAGATATTACAGCGGCAGTTGGATTTCTAAGTAGAAAAGTAAGTTTGCCAAATCATCATGATTGGAGCGCAATAAAGAAGATGGCACGTTACCTAAGAGGAACAATGGACTTAAAACTAAAAATTGCACCAACTGAACAACCAAGACTAGTCGGCTACATGGATGCCAGTTGGGGAGAAGAGATGAACAACTACAAGTCTACCAGTGGATACCTATTCTTTTATGGAGATGGACTGATAGACTGGACTAGTAGAAAACAGACTGTTGTAGCGCAATCCACAGCAGAAGCTGAGTGCATTTCAGCAGCAAGTGCCTGCAGCAGACTTGAATGGATCTTTGAGATGTTGAAAGATTTTGGAATAATTGAACCTGTACCTATACTTATGTTAGAGGATAATCAAGCTTGTATAACTATATGTAAGGAAGAGAGCACGACTGCTAGAAGTAGATCTATTGGTATTAAATGTGCATTAGTTAAAGATTTGTACCAGAAAAGGTTGATAGAGATTAAGCATTGTCGTACAGAAGAGATGGTGACTGATATTCTGACTAAGCCACTGACCAAAGACAAGTTTGAAAGACTTCGTGAAATGTTGAATATGCTTGATGCTAATGTTCAATAATGTTTTGTGTATGCATGTATAATGACTTGCATTTCAGGTCTTGAGAAGGGGTGTTGGAGAAATGAGCATGTAATGCAAGGCCTGAGAAATTCAGTCATTATAGGGTTAACTATGCAACTTGTTTGTTTACCTATGTTAGCCTGGAAGTGATACCTGGCAGCTGGCCAATTATCTGTAAACCCGGGAAAACTGAAGGTGTACTGTCTTGCTAATTGGTCAATGATATCAGGTGTTTCCTTTCAGGGGTCAAGAAGAAGGAGAGATCCTCCATTACAATCTCTCACTCTCTATCAGTATGTCTTAGTGTGAAGACGGAGCACAATGCAGCTCCTTAGAAAGCATGTTTTGTTTATTTGTAGCTAATCCCGTTTACCTTTTCCCTTTAGTAATAAACTTCTTTTAAACTAAAAGAAGCAATCTCTTCTTTCCAGAAAAGCAAGATTCATTACTCTGATTTTTCTGATTATTGGACAAAAGTCCTAACAACAAGCACTGGTGGTATTAGAAACCATGACACTGGCCAAAAGTAGGCAGGAAAAAAATCTTGGGTTTCAGTCCTAAGTGAAATCAGTTTGAAAAGAAGCTTGTATGAAGAGATGCAACACACATCTGCACCGTTCACTTTGAGGAGCAAAAATTGCGTATTTGAAGTTGTGCAAAAGTATCTCAAACATAGCAACAGGTTTCAGAACAGTTACCAAAAAAATCACAAGAGGAAAAAAAAAAACCCTGTCGCTTCAGGACACAAGCTACCATGCCGGCAGCTCAGTTGTGCAAAATCAGGAAGGATGCAAACTATCCAATGCTCAGTCAAAAGGCTGGCAAGCAATGTGAATGCATATGTCAGTGACAACAGCTCAGCACTGAGCACAGTAGGAAGCTGGTCAACCTATTGCACATCAGGTAGGAGCTGTAACAATTCCAACCCGCCACCCCCCCAAAAGAAACACCTGCCCTTGTGAAAAATCACATATCCGCTTCATATACTGAATGTGTACTATCACTTTTCAGCAAGGTGGTGGTGGTGGTGCATCCCTGATTGTTGCATAATACAAGCTGGTAAAGGGGCGGTAGTGGCTCAGTGTTTGAGAAGCTGCGCAGCAAACCGGAAGGTCTGTGGTTCAGCCGTTCGAAACCCGAGTGTCGCATGACGGAGTGAGCTCCCATCTCTGGTCCCAGCTCCTGCCAACCTAGGAGTTCAAAAGCAAGAAGTTGCAAGTAGATAAATAGGTACCACTTTGGTGGGAAGGTAACAGCGTTCCGTGTGCCTTGGCATCTAGTCATGCCAGCACATGACCACGGAAAAAGTCTTTGGACAGTGCCGGCTCTTCAGCTTTGAAATGGAGATGAGCACTGCTCCCTAGTCGGATTCGACTGGCTTTCGAGCAAGGGAAACCTTTACCTTTTATAATTTTCCACAGTAATGTAGATCTTGTTGCAATGCCTCTGAGGCTCTGAGCAACCATTAGGGATGCACAGATGGGAAGAAGTCAAAGCCAAAATTGCTGGTCTGTGCTTGATAACAATTTGGAAAAGCAAACCCAGCGTCCACTCCTCAAGGTGCAGGGTTTTCTTTTGTACAGCATGATGCTGAAATTAAAATAACTTTTTACCCCACAGATATTTATCTTCAAAGCACCTCCCCCCAAGCCCCACAGAACCTCCTACTAGAAGAAAATGTACTGGACTTGCCTGCCTATTCCAATGACTCTATCAGGTAACCAAATAGGCATTGGCAGTACTGTCACAAAAGGCTGCAAGACACAGGGCTTCCACCAAAATGGCAGCCCTGAGTTCAGTCCCCTTCTCCCTCTAGACAATGTCAAGTACAACTTAACCTCATGTCCTGGTGTTATACATACATATTTATTAGTACGGTCATTGACCAGATGCATAAAAGATCCAGAAAGACATTAACCAGTAAAACATTAAAATACATACAAACACTATCCAGGGCATCAAACATTAAAATATTCAGAGCAGAATATTATTAGATAATTAAAATCTCTGTTTAAGTACAATATCCACTATCTAAGTGTCCTGGTGTCAATACACCACGTCTGTCCCCTTTATCATTGGCTGCCACTGCTGGGGAATCATGAAGCAGACTGAGGCCAGGACATGGAAGTCTAGAGACATCATGTAGGGTGACCTTGACACAAAAGACTCATGTTTCTTCTGATGCTCAGTTCTGCTGTTAGGCACCAGGCGTTTTTAAACTCCTGGAAAATGAGCCAAATCAGTTTATTTTAGCTAAGGATCTGGTCCCAGGTCTGTTCCAGGATGTGTTTTGAAAATGGGACTTTGGCAAAGCTGTTCTGGTTCTTTCCACAGATGGGGCTGCCTTCCACACCTCCATAGTCACAGATGGGTTTTCAGTCAAAATGTTGGCTATTTTTCAAAACACACACTTCTAATCCAAATCCACTGGGGCAAAAATAATTCATGTTCTTTAACGCCTTAATCCTACCATCTTTTACAATGCGCACGGGAACCAAAATATTTTAGAAATAAATCTGCTGCATTTATAGTGGCCAGCCACCATGCTTCACCGCCCATTTTAAAAGACCAATGTTGTTGCGGCTTATGCCAAGTAATTGTTTGGTCCTCGCATAAAATTGTAAGGCCTAACGTAGTCTATCAAAAATGGAACTAGTATGGTGGCCACCATGTCACAGGGAGGAGAAAGAGGGAGATGGCCGAGGCATTAAGATGATCCAGGAAGGAACCCTGACTTGACGTTCTCAAGATACCTGGCATAAGCCTGCATTTTTAAAAGGCTGAGATCTACACAGTGAAGGACTTTGGCGGAATCTGCATCTAGCATTTGCTCCACTGTTTTACCAAACCCATGCTGGAACAGAAAAAGATGCAGCTCAAAACCACATTCAAAGGCCCCAGGCCAATGTGTACTGACTGCAGAGTCACCCCCAAATGGCCATAAAACGGCCATATAAATATGCAGACAGCCACCATAAAATGGAGAGATCAAACAAAGTGAAAGCGGCATGCAGTCTGGACACTGCCATAAAATTCGACAGTCGATCAAAGTGAAAGTGGCATGCAATGCAGAGAGGAATATCTGTTCGTTGTGTTTGTTTAGAATATGAAGCAGTAATAGCTTGAAAAGGGCTCTGGTATCCTAAAGCTCCAATTCCTATTGGCTGATTAATAAAGACTCCCATTGGTCCTGAAGCCAATCTAGATACCCAATCACTGAGCCCTGCTTGGGTCCAATAGTACTGCTAGTATATAGTTACATTGTTGAAAGTTATGTGTTGGAACAGTATAAATGAAAGTGCTGCTCTCATAGAGCTGTCTTTTGAGCTGAACAATGTCACTGAATAAAAGCCTGTTGGTTTGGATTCATCGCCTCCTGCTCAATACTTAAAACTGTTCCAGTGTGGGTTTAGTAAGACAGTGGAGCAAATCTAGATGCAGATTGGGCCTTAAGGTCTTATTCAGAAGCCCTGTGCTATATGTCCCCATCTTCAGAAGCAAAAAAGATGGCTGTCTTTTTACTTGTGGAAGTCCTTCTCTCCCTGGGTTGCCAAGTCTGGGTTGGAAAATACCTGGAGACTTTGGGGGCGGATCCAGGAGAGGGCGGGGTTTGGGGAGGAGAGCAGCCTCAGCAGGGTACAATGCCATAGAGTCCATCCTTCAAAATAACCATTTTCTCCAGGGCAGCTGATCTCTGTCAACTGGAGATCAGTTGTGAAAGCGGGGGATCCCCAGGCCCCACCTGGAGGCTGGCAACCCTATTCTCTCCATCCATTCCTGGGAATGTTCTCTTCTGAATCAGGTGCAGACAGGCCTTTTCTGTTGCTTGGGTTTTGGTGTCCTTCCCTTCTGCCATTGCTGCATTTATTGTGCTTACTCTCCTAAGGCCTTTATTGGCACAGGTATTTGGTCTTCTCAGCTGCAATTTTGTGCTGTGGGATTGCATTTTAATTATGTAAAGCGTTTGCATGGGTTGTGCTGTGCATTGTTAATAACGTACCTCAAAAATGCAGGTTCTGAGAGCAGGCTATAAATATTTAAAAGGAACATATAAACAGACAAAACCATCAGGCTCATGGTGAAGCTGCACAATCACTGCAGACAAGAAAATATCAGGAACGCTGCAATCCTAAGCAGAGTCATACCGTTCTAAATCAATGGACTTAGCATTGTGTAGCTCTGTTTAAGACAGCACTATCAAGTGACTTTTCACCGAAGTACTAGTTTCCTGAGCAAAGGGCAACATTTTAATGGAGGGTGGATCTATCAATGGCTATTAGCCATGGTGACTAAAGGGGACCTCCACAATCGGAGGCAGTAAGACCCCTGAACAGAGGGCCAGTGCCAGGCTTTTTTGTACCCTAGGCAAGGCTAATTACTTGCGCCCCCCCCCACTGCGAACCAATTATCAAAAACAGATAAATTCTAGGGAAAAATTAAAAGCACAAAACTTGACCCTGCTAATTTTTTAAAAAATTGTGCGGGCTTGGGCAGGCAGGGAGCGAGGCAAAGCTGAAGGGAGCTGCTGCTGCTGCAGTTGCCATGACTTTCTGGAGGAGGAAAAGCATGGGCGAGCTGGGGCTGGTGAGTGAGTGAGTGTGAGAGCCTGTGGCTGGTTAGAGGGGCACTGATTGTCCGTTTCTGCACTCCTCTGAGGTCTGTGCCCTAGGCAGTCGCCTAACTTGACCTAATGGTAGCACCAGCCCTGTCTGAACATCAGTGCTGGGATACCAGTTGTCCGCCTCCAGGGGAACTAATTAGCCACTATGTGAGACAGGATGCTGAACAAGATGGACCACAGGTCTGATCCAGCAGGGCTGTTCTGTTCTTAAGAGGCAGGGAAGCATTCAATCATGCTGTCCTCCACTTGCATTCTGAAGAAGTACATTGTTGTTGTTCAGTTGCACAGTCAAGTACGACTCTTCACGACCCCATGGACCACATCACGCCAGGCCCTCCTGTCTTCCGTCGTGCTCCAGAGTAGTACAGTCCTTCCTAAACATGTGTGCACATGTATTTTATTTTGAATGTTTCTATACACCCCCCCCCTCCTCCTAAGCTATCGAGCTCTCTGAGGGGCCTTTGGAGAGTCCTAATCACTCAGTGGGCTCCAACTGGATATACTCTGCACAGTATTTCACGATGAAACTTGACTTTTTGCTCCTTGCTGGAAAAGCCAGGCACCCTGCTATCTTGAAAGCTTCTTAAAACCAAATGGAGGGATAAGAGATATTTTAAATAAGCTAGATCCTGTAATAATAGCAATATGAGCTAGAAAATAAAGTAACTGAAACATTCAAGCCCACTTGCCAGTACAAGGCATTCTAAACGGGGGCAGGGGCGGGGCGGGGAAAGGATCTCAAACTTCCACTCAGCATTGCTAAGAGAGCACTCATGGGCAGGTCAACTCAGAAGCAAGTCCCATGTTATTCAATGCTGCAAGCTTCAGGAAAGCATCTTAAGGATTGCAGCACAAGTGGCAGCAGAGATAATGGGAAAGCTGGGCTAAAATCTTGACTCAGACAAGAATTATCTGCTGCCCTTTTGAATGCCATTCAATCTCTACTGCAGTTCCTCCACAGACTAAACTAGAACAAGTGACTGCTGAAGTTCGTTGGAATAGGAACTAAGAGTACCTAAAATGAAGGCATGTTGGGGTTAGCAGAGCACTCAAAGGCTCACGTCGCAGCAGAATTTACTCTGTGTGTGTGTGTGTGTGTGTGTGTGCGCTGCTGAGAAATAAAGTTATATGGGGAGCATTTTTAGGTTTGCAAAACTAATATGAGTCCTTTATTGTAAGAAATTCCATTCTAGACAAGATAGGGACTGGATTCTAATGTAGTCACAGTTTTCTCTAAGCTGGTGTTAGGGCGTGCTGGTGCACAAAATTTCAGAGGCCAGCTCAGAGAATTTGTGCTCTGCCCACAACCAAGCTTCCATAGGAAACAGTGGAGGATGTTGGCACTTCTTTTGCAGCCCATAGAATTGGACCCCGGTCCAATCTTTTTGAAACTTGAAGTTGTTGGGTTTTTTTGAGGCAAGCCATCAGCAGCTATGATGCAAATTTGGTGTCTCCACCTCAAAAAACAGCCCCCCCCCCCGATACCCCTGGATCAATTCTCCATTATAGCCTATGGGGTCCATTGACAATAATGGTCCCTATAGGCTATAATTGAGCCAGGGGGGGGAAGATTTTTTTTGCACCCCCTTTATTATGCTTTTCACAGGGGAAAGAGGGATATAAATATTTTAATAAATAAGTAGTTTGGGCAGGTTGATAACATTTAAGCAACTTCCTGCTTGTTAGGTTATGCAGCGTTCTGACAGTGCTTGTTCCACCTCTGTTGTACTTGACCTGTAATGCTGGTTATCATATTTCACTTAAAAAACCCAAAGTAGACTGCAAGGGCTCCCCCTCTCGTGCTGGTATGTTTTCTAAGGGTCAGCGCAGGGCAATGGTCCAAGACCAGGTCTACCAGTATAGTGGACTGGGGTGGGTAGACCTGTTCTCCAAAGGCCAGGTCTACCAATATAGTGGAAAGGGGCGGGTAGACCTATAGACCTGGTCTGCCCCATAGAGGACATTTTGTGTAATGAAATTTGACTTGATTCTGTTTTCTCTTACAATGTTTAAATTATTCTTAAAATATAGCTTAAAGTTTAAACGAGTTCATTCTGAGATTTTTACAAGGTTAAGGAAATAACCTTCTCAATAATAATTTATGCAACAGTCAAATGTAGACTTGCTCACAACTTTAATGCTAATAGCTTTTTTCACTCACAAGGTAGAATTTCTGCTCACAACACTGTGGAGATTAGAGAGAACACTGAATCTAGTCTAACTAGGTAGGATGGATGGAGAGGCAGAAGGCTTGCCCTGCCCTCATGGTGCCAAGATGGAGAAGAGTGGGGGCAGCCAGGTGTTAGTCAGAAGGAAGGAAGATTCCTGGAGAGTAGCCATCGACATATCAAAGGGGTAGCGTCAGAGCTATGTTTTGCTAATGGGAGGATGGCTCAGGGTCCTGACCTATCTACCTCTCTCCCCCTCTGAAATTTGAGGTGAAGAGACGTTTCCAACAAAAAAATGCTACAGATAAGATTAGAGAAAACCAGTGTACGTACTTGTGTGTTGCTAGAAGTGCCATCCTAAACAGAGTTGTACCCACCTAAATCCATTGAAAACAATGGGTTTAGAAGAGTAACTCTGCTTAGGAATGTGTCAAAGCAGAGTAATCCTAAACAGGTCTACTCAGAAAGTAAGTCCCATTGTATTCAGTTGGGCATACACTCAGGAAAGTGTTCTCAGGAGTACAGCCTCACTCACTACATCATCTTTTGGCTTTGTTGAGCATGATGCCTGCAATTTTGTCTTGCAAGAGGCAACCGCAAGGCTTTAGCAAAGGGCTTTGACTTCATTTTACTCTCTGTTGTAGTTTTAGCCATTTCAAGGCCATGCCACTAACCAAAAGCGAGAGCTTTTCATCTTGTGAGTCACATTCCATTAAGTCATCCCAAGAAGAGACTCCCTAGTATAGAAATGCTGGGCACAAGCCCTTCAAAAGACATTAGTTCTTCCTCCTGTCTAGGTACAACTGAACTCAAATCCTTAGTGGATGTAAAATGACGGGTATCCTGACCCTAAAGCATTTGAGCTGGAACAGCTGCCTGCAGCAGTGCAAATTTGCAAGTACAGGCACTTTGGGCTCTGGTTCTGGCATAGCTGGTGGCACACCTATTCCGTGATCTTGCACCGACTTTCCAGCTCTCAGGTTGTCGTCTTCATATACTTCTGCAGACCACAGCTGTTTATGCCAGTCAAACAGTCCTGTAACTGCCTTTTATGAAAATGAACATACAATGCGTCTTTGTAATGCCATTAGCCCATCTAGCTCAATATAGCCTTCCCTGGCTAACAGAGACTGCCCAGGCAAAGCAGGCTCTTTCCCAAGACCTGCTGCTTCACGCCCGTCAGCTTCCATGTCCTTCAGGCCATGGGTCAGAACCCTCAGGTGGCACACAAAGGGTCACCTGCTTGGCCACGCTGTTTCTTTTGCCATGTTTCGGAAGGACCTATTGGGTCATGCCTCCAGCTTCTCTTCACATGCACTCAGAGAATGGCCACAGGGAGGTGAACTGAGGTCACACACTGCAGAAGAGGACTACTTCCCAGCTCTGACTTCTGGCTTGTTCCTTGCTGTGGCATACCTCCAGATGCATGGCTGGCATTTCCCCAGCTCCCCAGTCCCCAGCTCTTTCGGTATACTGCTTATGGTCCTGGCTATGAAACCAGGTCATAACCAACTCCTCCTCTCCATGTCACACAACACTAATGTCTCATGGCCTCCTTTCATGTGAACGCAAACAAAGGGGTTTGTTCCGGTGGGGCCTGGAAAAAATGTTGAAGGTCACAGCTTTAACTGGACCTACCACAGATACAAAAGACTAGGACTAGGACTGAGAAACTCATTTTGATAGCTTTCTGATATCCTTCTGGTATCATAGTCAGTAACCTCTTGATAGTCCGTGTATGTGTGAAAAAACAACAGAAGTCATAAACTAGACTGAAGATATCCTAACAGTAGTCTGGAATATGAATTGCAAAAGTATTATCAAAGATATTGAAATAAGTTTGTATTTGGGATCTCAACATATTATCCTGTATATTTAATGTACATTTTCATTAAAAAATGTGGACCCAAGTATTCAGTTTTGGTTCATACTTCATTATATCCTTCCATCTGGAATTATACATTCCAGATTATTTTCATTTGATAATCCCCGCCTTTTGGATTTCCTGGATGGTCCTGGCTTTGACCTAGTCTCTTGGCTTTCTAGAGGATCTCTTCCTTCTCTGTTGTTCTTTACCACCGACACATTGTGGAACCATACAAAACTTGCGGTCTACCACTGACCCACAGCCCCAGTGCTACAGAACTGCATACCACTAGTAAAACGTATTTTGGATGCAGTTTGAAATGTCTTAAGGTACACACCCCTAGCTCTTGCTGAAGTGAGAAAACTGCCTCTGCATTGCATCACTTGAGACTGCAGGCCCTTCAACCTATCCTTCGCTTCTTGATATCACACAACTGGCAGGCCAACAATAAGGCTAAACTAGCCTTTTATACGTGTAAGAACATTGCTTGTACGGAGGAACAAATAATCCTCATCCCTCCCTTGCAGCACGAAGTGGTGCGCCAGAGACATGGTCTTACCTCTCACCTCTGCAAGGAGCAGGAAACAATCTAGCGAGTCGGCCTCCCGAAACCGACAAGAAGAAGAGGCAGCCACAGGGGTCTCCTCTGATCTCATTAATCCTAATATAAATATAGAACTTGATAGAGTTGACAGATGCTAATAGATAAAAGAAAGCCCAAAGGATATCATTATTCTTCAGCAAACCCTCTCCTCCCCACTCTCGGTGCGCCACACTGAGCAATGGCAATCGAAATCCACACCAGTTCCTCTCGGCTAAGCTCCAGAAGTTAAGCAGCTACCCATTACAATGGTCAGGGGCGGGGGTGGAGATAAGCTGCTCTATAAGCCGCTCAGCCTCACAAAGGAGAAATAAGCCGTAACATTTGCACAGCGATTGTGCACAATGCAACATCTGGTTTGGATGAAAGGATGTGAGACAGCATACCTGCACCAAACAGCCGCAGAGGGATATTGTGCACCTGCCCAACATTTCCCCATTCTCTGCAGTGTGGCACATCCAGAACCCCAGCTGGTGAGAAGGCGGCAAGCAACTCCAGCCTACTGTTTTTCCATTGCAGATGGCACCCTCTCCTGCCACTTTGTTCGTAGGCAAATCAGGTCTGGCCCAAAGTGCGACTCGATTCAGCATTTACTGCAGCCCTAAAGGTCCCACTCATACCGTGACCGTGTGTCAGAGATGCAGGTGAGGAGAGAATGCAGAAATGCAAAATGGTGAATATCTGGTTGACTGAAGTAACTGTAGTGTCACAAACCCCAAATGTCAAAACAAAACAAAAAGACAGAGTCTAGTCCTCTTCATGCATGTGTTTCCTGACCACTCATAGAGAGGAAAAGTACTGCAACTGCTGGCTCCACCTCGGAATCTGTGCATTCAGCAAAACGCCTGCAGCGAGTCCCTATCTGTGCACACATGGGTTCCCTGCAGATGTTTGGCAGTGAAGCCAGAAGGGGTAATCCCGTTCCTTACTGGGCACTTCCAGTGACTGCCTGGAGAGGCATCTGAAGAGCCCTGATGAAATTCTGAAAAATCATGATTTACTCACACTACTTTCTGAACCTCTAACATTACCCTCCTATCATGTTTTCAAAATTAACTGGCCAGTATGATGATTAGAAACCCTAAGTTAGGGCACAGTATTGTAGGGTTGGATCCAACCAGCTTTTTCATTGACTCTCACCCAATACCTCCCTAGTGTGAAGTATAGTTGGCTTGTGGGTAATTTTTGATGTTTTCAGGGGTTCCTATGGTTTTAGGGTGGGGATTAGATTGGTTTTATGGATTTGTATTGTTTTATGAGACTATATTATTGGGTGAGCAACGGTCACTCAGAGGTTAAGATGCTGAGGCTGCAGACTGGAAGGTCCGTAGCTCGGCAGTTTGAGACCCGAGTGCCACGTGATGGAGTGAGCTCCCGTTTCTGGAGTGCCCGAGTGCCACATGATGGAGTGAGCTCCCAGCTCCTGCCTACCTAGCAGTTCGAAAGCAAGAAATTGCAAGTAGATAAATAGGTACAGCTTTAGTGGGAAGATAACAGCGTTCCATACGCCTCGGCATTTAGTCATGCCAGCCGCATGACCACGGAAACATCTTTGGACAGTGCAGGCTCTTCAGCTTAAAAATGGAGATGAGCACTGCCCCCCTAGAGTTGGATTCAACTAGCTTTCCAGCAGGGGAAACCTTTACCTAGATTATTGGGTATTTATTATAGTACTTTGGTATTTATTTTAATTTATTATAATTGATGTACTTGTTTTGATTAATATAATTGTTTGTTGTTGTAAACTGCTTTGAGCTCTTGGCCACAGAGAAGTGGTATAAAAATGAAATAAAATTAAACAAGCAAACCAATAAGTTCCTCTCCACCCTATTGCTGCCATTCCATATGGCTTTTAAACATGCAAGTTCCTTGATTCTCAGCAGAGTCATTTTTCACCAGTAGAAAAGTTGGTTGGATTCAACCCATAGTTATAAATAAGGGTCTGAAGAATGTAAAAAACTATTTGCCATGTGGATGGGCTTTATCTAATAGTCCTTTTCAAATGAATTCAATATACCTGTAGTTGATACTTATGTCATCTACCTATGCATAATTTTAATTTTCATTGATTCCCCCTAGACACCACACTACAGCCCTCCTTCCTGTGGCATATTCTGCTTTTGAGGCTCTCCCAATCCTCAGACAGGAGTTTTAGGATAAATCACGGGTTGCTTGAGGGAGAGATAAGATCCACTCTGCCAGTGCCTTCCATGAAGTCTTCTGATGGAACCAACCCACTGAGTTTCCAGAAACAGCGGACCAATCTGCAGTCTGGATCCACAACATTTCCATTTACACAAAGAATTCCAGCCACAGAGTGCAACTTCAGCAGCTCTGACTTCTCACAGCAGCCAAAAATACCCCCCCCCCCAAAATCCCACTCTTGTGGAGAGCCATAAAAACTCAAGGGCAGAAGTCTTTGTACCCACAGAAGCACTGTGCTGGACCCAACACATTTATCTTGCGTTCATAATTATTCTTGTAACAGGAGTAAAACAAACCAGTAATGCAGAAACTAAAATGCATGGATGCTTCACTGTTTGTTGAGCTTACAGCCATCTTATTTTAAAAATACCCATTTTAGGCCTATTAAAGAAAGAGAGAGTGGTTAAATTGAATTCCAACAATTTAATGAAGATTCTAGTACCAAATATTTTGCTCTGGGATACAGGTAGAGTTTCTTTTTTGTGGGGGGCGGGGTGGAGAAGAAAATTAAATATTGAACAATATGCAGAAATTGCTCATCCAATGACATAACCAAATCCTGGCTTAAAGCTGGGCTTAAAGTATTTCATCACACAAATAAGAGGGATTCAAACTATTACCAAGGTACATCAACAATTGCGTTCCATTATGATTGCCAGTTTATAGACTCATGCCTGTAGGCTCTTGTTAAGGACCCCCCCCCCCCCCCCAAAAAAAAAAGTTTACACAGGAAATACCAACAGGAAATAATTCCACACAGGGAAGAGAAGACACATTGAATGCAATCAAATGGACACTTAGGCACTGACATGGTCTGTAGTCCTTTTCCAGTTCTCCAAAGACTACAGAATGATTGGACCAGCTTGTTTCTCTTGAATCTACTTGTCAGGGCAGAATCCCCCCAAAGGGGCGGCCATTTTACGTACTACACAACAGCACATCTGCGAAGGGTCCCAGGAGATTTTTGTTGAAAATGCAGCGAATCCACACCAGATAGTTCTTGAAAGGCTTGATGTTGTCCGAAAACGTATGATTCTGATGAGACAAGATGTAAGGCATGTACGTGTTCTCTCCTTGCTCTTGTATCCACACTTCATATTTCACCTCCCTGACTTTCAGGTATTTGAGGTTCCAAGGGATCTGCCAAGACACAGAGAGTTTTGCTTCTGCAGTTCCTTGGACAGAGGCCTGGCATTTGGCGTCTCGGACTTTGCCTGGGTAGAGCCCGCTAGCCCACTTCTGCCGCTTGGGCCCAGGCTTGGATTTCACAGTTTGCCTGATCACTTGGATAAGGGAGGCAATGTTAATTTTTGTGTCCTGGTAGATCCTGAAAAGCCACTCTGGGTTTCGGCAACAGAGATGGCGGGAAACTTCTGTGCTTTTCATGATGCGGTCTTGCTCTGTTTTGTCCAAGTGAGCAATCCCGCCTTGATCCCAGGGCCTGTCTGGGTAGGTCACAGTATTCTGCTTTTCAGTGTTCTGCCAGGCTATGTATTGAAGATCCATGCCTGGAAGAGTAGACAATGTTTTGTAAGGTGTATAATGTTCAGGGTTTATAGCGTAAGGGAAGAGTTCTACAACAGTGGCTCCTCTTGGCAGGAAGAGAGACATAACTAGCTGGGCTCCATGCATGCTCACGAGCATGGATGCATTGCTGATCAAGCGGACGATATCTGAAAACGGATGATCTTCTAGGGAAACTGTAATGGTTTTCATCTGAAACTCTTGGGCAAGTGCCAAGATAAGCTCTGCCTCATTTAGAATTAGTCTGTTTATAGTTCGGCTGAACACGATAATATATTCCTCCTGGGGCGTTCCTTCCAAGCTGACATTCAACTTCTCCATCATGAACTTTGCAAACTGTCGGATTTCATTGCCAGAGACCAGGAGGTTGGCCTTTGGTCCCTGGGGCTGAACAAAGCCATACTGATACCAAGTTGTGAGTTTTGATAGTCCCACGTATGACTTGGTGAAGCAAAGGAGCCGACCGAGGGTTTTAAGCTGCTCTCTCAAGAGTGGCTGCTTGTTACTCAGGAGTTTGTACAGCTCAAAGTGCAGGCCTTCCCCCCACCCTTCCATGAAAAACAACCGTGACTCGAGATCCAAATCTGGGAACTGCTGCATGGTGTAGAAGATTGGGAGGAGATCATCGTGAAAGACATGCATCAAATTGTCCGGATTGAACCTGTTCACAATCAGCGCCACGTCAGGGACAAAAACCGGCTTTGGCATAAATTTCAGCGCTGCAGCTGGCAGTTCTACAAAGTTGAAATACTGCGTGTTGTGGTCCTCCACGGAGGACAGATCGAGGAGGGCAGGCTGGAACCTCCTGGAGCCCAAGCTGGGAAGCATGACCGAGTAGTTGCTGTGGAAGAAGACGAACTCCTCCGCCTCCGTGGAATAGCACAGCGACTCAAAGCGACAGATTCGATCCGTGTGCATCCTGCCGGTGCACACCATTCGGGTGCCGTCTTCCACCAGGGCCTGGAGTGCGGCATGGTAGTCAATGCGGACCTGCGAGAGCTCCTGGGACTGGCGAGTGAGGACCAGCTCCTCTTCCAGCACAGAGACGTGGTCTCTCAGCTTGATGTATTTCCACAGCACCGCTGCAAGGACAGACACTAGCAAGGCATTGAACACAGCCGCTATGTTCATTCTTGACCCGAAGCCTAGCAAGACGGCAAGTGGAGAACGCAAAAGAAGAGGGGGGCATCATGAATCCTCTTCGTCATGGTGGGAAGCAAAAACCTAGGGGGAAAATACCAAAAATAAATAAATAAATAAATCCGGAAAAGAGTTAAAATGCAACCTTTCATACTGTAAATTTTCAGGATTTTTTATTGGGTTCATAAGTTCTTCAGCTTTCATGCAAAGAAGGAAGGCATGCGGATAAAATTTAAAAATACCCTTGCGAACAGCTGCACAGAAACAACATGGGCTGCTCTCTAATTTTAGCAGCGCTACTTTCTGAGCAAAACAAAAACCAACCCCCCCCCCAAAAAAAAACCCCATGTCACACTGCAGATTGGTGTGCCGATGCCACAGATTCTTTGTTAGCCAGCCTCCTATTCTCAGTGCTCTCTCTTACCAAGATCTCAACCTGGAAAACGTTTCAGGGGAGGAAGATGCATTTACAGCCACACTTCTGTTTCTCTAGCAATACCAAACAGGAGCTCCTCACCCCTTCTTCCCCCAGTGAAAAGAAATAGTCAAGCCCTGATTTTTCATTTATCAGTGAGAAGACCCTGTGATGTAGCACAATGGCTAACACCTGATTGGGGTACTAAGGAAAACATGATGGGATTAATCAGTCCCACTGTTTCAAACTGTGCAAATGAACATGGAAGGCAGGCACTAAGTAATAGCTTTTGAGCTCACCAGAACTCAACTGGTGTGGGGGTTGAGCACAGACTCTAGTCTGGGAGAGCAGGGTTTATTATTTATTTATTTATTTTTCGCATTTCTATCCCGCCTTTCCAGCGAACTGGTTTGATTCCCCACTCCTCCACACGCATCTGCTGGTGTGACCTTGTGTCAGTCTTAAGTCTTTCAGCGCAACTCTCTCAAGGGCAGTTTCTGTCAGAGCTCTCTCAGCTCCACCTACCTCACAGGGTGTCTGTTGTGGGGAGGGGAAGGGAAAGGAGACTGTAAGCCGCTCTGAGACTCCTTCAGGTAGTGAAGGGTGGGGTATAAATCCAACCTCTTCTTCTTCTTTACAAAATTTATAAATCTGGCTTGATGAAGAGTTTCGGTGAGCTCAAATGCTTTCACAATTCTTTGCATCAATTTGGTTGGTCCGAGTAAAAGGCATTACATTTGGATTTTGCATGGGCCAATATGGCTGAACCACTTTTTCTACTGCATAGACGTGTCTGCAAACCAGAGGAATTCTACAGTTACAGAACCCTAGATTTGGAAGGAGTCTCACAAGCCATCTTTCCTGCTGTACGCTGGAAATCCAAGCTGGATCATCCCAGCATTTAGTAGACAAACAGTTTAAAATGGGAGACTTCCTTGGAATACCGAGTCAGGAGGACAGAGGCAGGCTTTATTCAGTCACCCATCTGAATATACTCCAGGCCCCCAGTAGGGGTCAGTCACCAGAGATTAACATGATTTCCAGGTGCAGACAGACACATGCCCCAAAAAATACCAAAAAGAGAGAAGAAAATGGAGCTCTAGTGGAGAAGGTGAAGACAACCGACCCATCTATCTTCAAGGCAGAAGAGAAGCTTATTTTTAAAAAATAGGACTCAATCCACTGGATCTGTTCCACTAATACTGATCTTCCCCTGTGGCACAAGGGGATGTTCTTATAACAGCAGAATGCTCCTTGTGAAAAACATTGCCTTTAGCAGAATGGATACAGGGGATCCAGCCCACTGGCAGCAGTGAAAAAAATAAGCTTGGCACACATAAGGATGAGTGAACAATCTCCATTAGAAAAGACCATGCCAGAGACTGAGAACTTAAGAGAGCATCCTAGGAAGTGAGATATTCTGAAATGGAGAGGAGAGGGAGAAGAAATGGTCCCCCCTCCCCAAAGTCAGGGGTGGAATATCTTCATGCTAGCGATATACAATGAAGGACGGCTGTCTTAATATTCTGCCTAGGAAATATAAATCAGTACAGGTAGCATTAAGAAACTCAATGTACAATTTGTAACCGGGGTCATTTTGTAGAAAAAGAGGTGCAGGAGCTCATTAGCATAACTCATTTACATATGCCACAGCCCCTGCCATCACCAGAAATGTGTCATAAGGCAACACCCACCGCTCAGGCTCCACCCCGAAAATCTCCAGGTATTTCCCAACTCAGAGCTGGCAAACCAGCTTTACACTTTGACTAAAGACATTTTAGGTTTCCTTTGCTCTTGCAGGGAAGCTACCCTACAACAAGCATGAAAATACAGATCAAGTTAGTATGCTTTTGCTTTTTTCCACAGCGCATCACCATATGTGCCTGCTCTTGGGCTCGTTACTCCCGGAATGGCGTTCCTGCGCATTCCTGCTCAAAATGACCCCTGGGCCTGTAACCTTTTTTAATTTCCGCAGGCTTTTCATAATTTCACATGTACAGCAGAGGACTTATTTCATTAGCCCTTATACCTGAACCTGCAACAACTTCAGTTTCTCCCAGATTTCAGTTCAGTAGGCTTTTGAATCCTCATTAAGTACCGAGTACACCGCTAATTTGGTGGCATGCATTTGCAACTAGGGCTGCAGGGAAGTATGAGAAGGAAATAACAGTTGAGTCTCATTTCTGATATATCTCAAACGCTTAAGGGGAGAACAATTATAAACTGATTTTACCCTACACAGAGCTGGTGGTGGGGATTATATACACTTTAAGTTCAAGAAATTAATATTGATCCTTTTGCATTTTAAACCACAAAGTCACTGTGGCTCCAGTCTTCAGGAGCCTTCTCTGCTGCTAAGCCGCAGAAAGAAGTGTAGAGCAGGAATATGGTTGGAAGCACACAATTAATAGTAAAACTAATTTTAAAAATGTTACTACATTTTTATCCCATGTTTTAACCAGTATTGGCTTCCACCATGACTTGCAGGGAATCAAAAACCAGCAGAAGGCAACGTTCCCTTACAAAGGATATTCTGAGCAGAGCTGAACTCAGGCGGGCTTAGCTGTCTCCTGCTTCCTCCCTGAGGGTCCTGTTGATGACGGTTTGATAAATAATGAGGCGTTCTCAGCTAGAACTAGGTCCAGACACAATGGTGGGGTACCTGGTCACTTCCTGTCTTGAAGGGCTTCAAAAAAGACAGTAATGTACATATTCACTCTGTGTGTGTGTGTGTGTGTGTGTGAAGTGCTGTCAAGTGGCTTCCAACTTATGGCAACCCTATGAATTAATGACCTCCAAAATGTCTTATCGTTACCAGCCTAGCTCAGGTCTTGCAGACTGACGGCCATGACTTCCTTTATTGAATCAATAAATCTCAATTCACTGTATGCGTAACATTATTTATTTATTTATTTATTAGATTTTTATCCCGCTCTCGCCCATAGGGTTGCCATCCTCCAGGTGGGGCCTGGGGATCTCCCGCTATTACAACTGATCCCCAGCTGACAGAGATCAGCTCCCCTGGAGAAAATGGCTGCTTTGAAGGGTGGACTCTATGCTATTGTACCATGCTGAGGCTCCTCTCCTCCCCAAACCCCGCCCTCTCCTGGCTCCACCCCCAAAGTCTCCAGGTATTTTCCAATCCAGACTTGGCAACCCTACTCGCCCACTAATGCGGGGCTCAGAGCAGGTAATGTATACTATAATCAATAATACAATCGGGGAATAAATTAGACAATTTGAGAATGAACAGTTAAAACATTAAAACAACACGGTATTAAGCTAATCTGATGATGCAAAACCGTCATTCCTCTCTGGATTATTACAACCATACCATACCAAACCGGGGGGCGGGGGGAGAGAAAAGGGGAGGCCTGATTTAGATGGAACAGCCGCAAGCTTGGTGAAACAATTCCGTTTTGCCTGGCGGAAGCGTTTATATACAAATGCAGTGGCTCCAGTAGTTTGGAAAGAGAATAACTTCTTTCAAATGTCTCATTTGAGTCACAAGAATTTCCAGAATTAAGAATAAGGGTAGAAAACATCTCTGGTTGCAGATCTGACAATAAACTACATGCAAAATAAGTTACTCCCAAATGGCTGACTCTCTCTTAAACATACATGCAGAGCAATCCTAAGCGGAGTTAAACCCTTCTAAATTCATTGGAGTCAGTGGGCTTAGAAGCATGTGGTTCTGCACGGGGCTGCACTTTTAATTTCCAGTACTGAAGTTTCCTGGAGTCAAAGTAAGTTAACTTTAAAGGCAAAACCACAATATAATGTGGGAGATCTATAAAAAGGGTCACCTGTGTTTTTTTTATTGTAACGCTGTCTAATAAAGTATTCTTAACAACTATATAAATATGTTTTCAAAAAGCTGCTATGATAGATATGCTGAACTTTTAGAAGAGGGTCTAGAAAGGTGTCAGGGATGCAACTTTAAACACACACAAGTGAATAAACAAATAAACTGATGGCTATTGTCAACCCCATAGCTAGATGATTTTCGGGGGGTTGGGGCATGACATCACTTCTGATGTCACAAAAATAATAATGTCCAGGTTGGAGTGGAGGATGGCCAGGTTCCCCGGCACACTCTCGGGCTGGAAGCCGGCAAACTCCTGGAACTGGCGCAGCTGCCAGATGGCCTCCTTGCACTCCAGGTCCATGTGGAAGATCTCCATCATCCCAGGCTCCACTACATGAATTCCACCGCCGACAATACCTCCTCAGCTGTCCCGGGAGGGAAGGAAAAGGAGAAGGGACTGAGCAGGAGCCAGAAAGAGTCTGAGGGCATTGGGGCAGCGCTCTAAGGTTTCCCACCAGACACACGGGGACAGGAGTGGGAAACGAAGCAATCAGGCAAGGAAGGGCCAGGCCTCTCCCAGCAGTGGGCCTGAACCCTCTGAATGCTCCCAAGTTAAGCTCCCAGGTGGCACCCGCTCCCCCATCTTTGGTCCTGCTGGCCCATGGAGGATGGAATGAGGGAAGCCTTGCGAAGCGCCCAGGTGGTGCCTGCTCCCCATCTTTGGTCCAGCCAGCCCACTGAGGATGGGACAAAGGTATGCCTCACGCATGTGAGTTGCTGGCATGGAAGGCGGGGTGGGCTCTAAGATTCGGTGGGGGCACTGAAAATTCAGGAGGGGGCATCGCCCTGTACGCCCCGTATGCCACAATGTTTAGGCTGCATCCCAAATGTTTTTACTAGCTGACAGAAACAAAACTACCCCCTCCCCATATATAGGTTATTCTCTGAGTATCTTAGGGTCACTGCTTTCCCCCTCTCTTATTTGGTAACCAGTAATAAATGTGTGCCCTGACCAGGACAGCTCAGGCTAGCCCAATCTTGTCTGATGTCAGGAGCTAAGTGGAGTTGGCCCTGGTTAGTTCTTGGATGGGAGACCACCAAGAAAGCCCAGAGTTGCTACAGAGGCAGGCAATGACAAGCCAACTTTGCAGATCTCTTGCCTTGAAAGCCCCATGAGGGGTCGCCTTGAGTCAGCTGCACCCCCACCACCACCAAGAGATTTGTACAGCTCCAGATATATACTAAAATGACTGCAGAAAGTCAACAGAAACCACCTTCCCTGGCATAGTGATGTGGAGACAGGAATGGTTTTACTTGTTGGATGTGTTGATTTTTGTAGTCAAAGACAGGGAAGCCAACATGGTAAATCCAGAAAGCATAAAAGCCTTTTCAATTAAAACCAAGGCTGTAGCCCTATCCATAAAACGGGGAGCAAAGAACTACGTGTGCCGCCCCTCAGCTCCTTAGAGGAAGAGATAGAAGTACACTATCCATATAGCCAGACACCTGGAAGTAAGCCACACTGGACTCAGCAAGATGTACTTCTGAGAAAACATCCGTAATACTGGGATGCACATGTATTAGTTCCAGAAAACTTCTGAATGCTGCTTAGTCATGCATTCCTACAGAAATTAAGTTGATGCAGGCGCTTCCAGAATGAAGATGGGCTGCCCCCCTGTTCATCTAGTTGTCTCTGTTGTTTGTTATCTGTTTTGTGTATTTGTTGGTTGTACTAAATACAAATTGTCAAATAAAAAAAAGTCAGAAAAAATGAAGAAAAAGAAGAAGGCCGGTTTAGCCTTACACCTGCCTCTTTCCCCCCCCCCCCCCTTTTTGTGGTCTAATTTTAGACTGCAAACTCCTTGGTACAGAAGAACAAATTTAGAGTCCAGTGGCAGCTTTAAGACCAACAAAGGTTTATTCAAGGTATGAGCTTTCGTGTGCAAGGCACACTTCTTCAAATATACTGGAATGGTAGATGAGGTTCTAAACTTACAGACATAAACATTTATTTTATTTTATTTAGAATCTCATCTAGCATTCCAATGTATTTGAAAAAGTGTGCCTTGCACACGAAAGCTCATACCTTGAATAAACCTTTGTTGGTCTTAAAGCTGCCACTGGACTCTAACTTTGTTCTGTTGCTTCAGACCAACACGGCTGACCATCTGGATCTATATCCTTGGCACAGAAACTTGTCTTCTTGTACTCTTTAAAGCACTGTGCTCATTAACGCTACTAGGTAAGTAAAAGGTAGCAAGCCAGCACAACGTTAAAATGTATAATTACAGAGAGCTCTGAAAAAGGAAATCATATAAACTCAAAATTATTTGCAAGACTGTGCCCCTTGTTGAATTGTAACCCAACAGGAGTCCAAATCCTCCAATTTACTTGTGCACTGGTTTGAAGAAGACATGCAGTGTTCTCTTTACCCCCCACCCCCCACTGTTGCCTTTCTCAAAACCAACACCTGAACACAGCTTAGTATAGACTTGTTAATTCAATACTGGTCATTTTACCATGGACGTCTGGAATCTATGCTAGAAATTCTCCTGAAGGTCTCAAAACACCAGCGGCTTAGCCCAGAGACAAGGTTAAAAAACCTCCCCACGACCACATAAACATGTGAAAGACGTCATCCCATGTGGGGGGAAAAAATCCCGAAAGCCCACAAAGAGAATCCAGTTTCAATCCCTCATCAATGGAACCCTGCCCTTTATAGTCCTTTCCTCCTCCTCCTCCTCCAAGGAAGATGTTGCAGAAAAGCCATTCAATCAAATGCAATGTAGTCCTCACTCACACATGGCACAATCATAAAACAACTTGGGGGGGGGGGGATATCAGACAATCAGTCTGAATGGCAGTCTGATCCAAACAAACAGACATCACATAGGAGCCCAAGCAGATGAATCCAGCAGAACTGAAGAGTTTTCAGGTGTGAACAGCCCAGTTAAGAGAGCACAAATGCATTTAACACTCACCAAGGAAATATGTTTATTCCCAACAGCCAGGGCTATTTTGGGGCAGGAACACACAGGAACGGAGTTCCGGCTGGCTCCTGAGTTGGCCACGCCTACAACCAAAACCTCTGGCATGCGTGGCTATAGAGCATGCTGCCCTCCCCATGTTCCACACAAGAGGGAAAGGCGGCATGTTAAAATGCTCTTTCCCTCTGGGGAGCCTGTTGGGATTTCCTTGTCAATTTCACTCCTGCCAGTCAGTCCAGAGTGAAATTGACACTTCAGCAGCTGCCTTTCCCTGGAGATCTGGTGGAGGGGGTGGGTAGGAGACTAGAAAGACGATGCTTTCAGATCCCAGGCACTTCAGCAGTGCCTTTCCCTGGCCATCTAGTTTGGAGGGGGGGTAGACTAGAAAGGCAATGCTGAAGTGGGGTGGAGAAGTTCGTGGGGGGGGGGGGGAAAGGCAAGCTTCCATGCCTGCCCTGTGCTTTCCCAGCCCCCGCCTAATATGCGAATGAGCTGCGCTGTCAGTGGCCTATTATGCTAATGCATTCCTGCTGGGCTTTTTCTACAAAAAAAGCCCTGCCAACAGCTACTGCTTCTATTTTACCCCATGGAAGTGTACCCAGATTGGTGGGTTAGGGTTTCAGTATATGCATGAAGGCACACCTGATGCTGCAGCAAAGGCAAAGTGAGACCTGGTGTCCTATTGCTCCAGCAGGCTCGCAGCAATTTGCCAGCCTCCCAGAGGTCAGCTCTGCGTGCAGGAAGATGGCTGCGCTATTCCCGAAAGCCCACAAAGGGCAGGCTGGCTGAAACAAAGAGCCCGATGCCCTTTTCCCAAAGCTCAAGTGTGTCTAGGAGACAAACTCGGTATGCTCTTGAAGCCATTAAAAAGGAGTAACACACACACACACACACACACACACACACACACGTAAGAGCAAGAAAAGGAGAGGAATGAAAAAACAATTTCAATCAAAAGTGGCCAAAAAAAAAAAAAGGAACAAAAGGTATTGGCTGAAAAGGTTTCTCTTTTCTAGTATTTCCCAGGTTTTTCCCAAGAACTAGCTCTATGCAAATTTCTCTTAGACATTTTTTTCCTTAGTGCATAAAATGCTTCTTTCCAGGCTTTCAACCTTCCATATGTTTGCTCAGCAGTATGTTACCTGTACTCCACATATGAATATCCTCATACACACAAAAGTTGTTCTCCAGCAACTCACTAAAATAGTCCAAAAAAGGACATAGTTTTAGCATTCCTGGAATGATACATTCTGACTACTTGAGAGGGGAGAGATGACATGTCTGAACACCCCTCAAGTCAAAATCCCCTGCCTGTTGAAATCTAATACATAGGGGGAAAAGCTCTAGATTTGCATTTGTTGTGACACACTAGATTTCCACATGCAGAGGTTGCTGGGCTTTTCTTTGCCATGGGTTAGCCAATACTCCCCCCTCCCCCTACATCTTAATTACAAAGGCCCCAGCAGGGCTGAAGATCAAGAAAAAGAAGAGGCATCCTGGCCTAGATAGTCCAGGCAAGCCGGCTTTCATCAGATCTTGGAAGCTAAATCAGGCCAACCCTGGCAAGTACTTGGATGGGAGACCTTCAAGGAATACCAGGGCCGGGATGCAGAGGTAGGCAATAGCAAATCACCTCTCTGAAATGTCCAAGTCCCACTAGGACTTGCCAGAAGCTAACCATGACTTCCAGGTGTGTGCACGTGCACACACACGCACCTCACCAAAAAGGAAAAGGGGGGGAGAAAAAGAGGCAATAAAAGGAGAGAAAACTCAAGAGTACCCCAAAAATATACCAGCATGTTTCAAGATCACTCTCCTGATTCTGACCCCAGGAGGACTGTACTGTATAATTTTCCTAACATCCTAGTTGTCTCCAAATAGAGGTTTATTCCCTGGTGAGGCTGGTAAGCAATGTGAAGGCCAGAGCTTATCACGGTCATAAACAACAGCTTGCACAAGCAGGCATGCAAAGAAAGAACACACGCTAACAGACTTGTACATACCTGCCAATGTTTTAAGATTCAAAACAGGTTGATTTCAATTCATCTCCAGAATCTGAACACCCAGCCTAGCAACACACTCCTTGCGTTACTAGCAAATGCTGAAAGTAAAGTCAATGAAAGATAAATCAGGTACAGGTAATAGTTGTGTTTCTTCCAATCATGACATCAAAAAATCTGCATATTAAAAGCGACAACCGGCTGAGACACACGGACACATGAAGATGCCTTATGCTGAGTCAGACCCTTGGTCTCGCAAGGTCAGTATTGCCTGCTCTGAACAGTAGCAGCATTCCAGGGTTTCAGGTCAGGGTCTGTCACATCACCTTCTATGTGACCATTTTAACTGGAGCTACCAGGGACTGAACCTGGGATCTCAGATGCTCTGCCACTGAGCCATGTCTCCTTCGTGTCATCACATTTTAGTAACACGACACTTCTGTAAGTGATGCTTTTGCTGTCTGTCACCTTGCAACATCTTGACCTTTTGCAAAGTTTAAGCACAAAGGCACTGAACTCTCCTAAGGCAGCTCACATCTAATCCAATTCACACTTGCAAAATAGACAAATGCTGAATCTTCATTGTACAATTTCAGAATCTAAAACAGCAGCACGTCAACAAAAGAGATAATATTATAACAGCCCAAGAAACAAGAGACCTTGAGCATGAAATACCACACTTTTAGAATCATAAATGGCAAGGTGGGCAAACCTATTTACTGAATCTGCCTCAAACATTTATGGCACAGACAAGCCTTAATTCAAATACAAAAACAAGAGGCAAAAGTCCTTTACTGAATTAATTTTTGTTGGTCTTCATATACACAAGCTGCTGAGCACATAGAAGTTTTCATCTGACAGAGTGAGAAAGCAGTTAGAGCGCTTGTTATATATAGTGTGTAAAATTATTTACAAAAATAAATATTTCAGCTTTCTAAACTTACATAATTTAACACAGCCACTTGTGACTAAGACCTAAATGCTAAATGAAATACATTGGGCAGCATCCAACCATCTGTGGATGGAAGTTTTCCAACATTCCTCTCCATTCTCACAGCCCTTTCCGAGGCCTGGAAGCATAAATCCTGGTTTCATGGGATTACATATTGATGTCACATTGGCCCAGATAAGGCGATTTTACTTGTACTCTTAGGACCTAAACTGGAAAATACTGATTGGTACTATTACTATCTCCAATATACGCAATTCCTTCAGACACAAGGCAGATACATTTGTGGCCCCACAAACAAATTTCTGTGTGTGTCATTCCATTCCAGATTGGAACATTCCATGCTTGGTCCTATATCAATTGTTCACTGCCTTACAAGTGTAACAAGGACTTTGTTGCCTGTTGTATTCTGTACTATTTGACCTCTGAAGAAGGCTCTTGTGAACCGAAACGTGTCAGGTCATATACTGTTCTTTTTTGTGCATTTGTCACTTTGACCATTTTATGAGGCTTTATTTTGGGCCCTACAAGGTTTTTATATTGTTTTGTAAAACGCATGAACTTTTTGTCTATACCTATTGATGTTTTTACCTTTTGGCCCTTAACTAGTTTTCTAAACTTCCTTTGGAGGTTTTTTCATGGGATTCATGACAAGGGGCCGCCATGACAGATAGATAGTGAGTTGGGACAAGGATGAAACTGACCCCTGTCCTCAGTGGTAATTGTGGAAAAGAATGGAAAAGCAATTCTATCCCTTGTCCTTACCTTGCCCCACTCCTCTAACCCATACAACGGTTCCTCCACGTGGGTCCCACAACCCTGGGAACGATCTTTCTGACAGCTGCAGGAACAACAAAAAACACAGGAAACCTCAGTATTCTGTGCACAGCGTGGTAGGATACTGCCCATTGTTCCAGACGATGTGTCCTGTTATATAAGGTGGGCTGTGGTGTTTTTCACATGGAAAACATGGGCATGTGAGGTTTTAGGAGAGCCAGCATGGTGTAATGGTTAAGAACGGTGGACTCCAGTTTGGAAAACTGGGTTTAATTCCCCACTCCTCCTCCACATGAAGCCTGCTGGGTGACTTTGGGCCAGTCACAGTTCTCTTAGAACTCTCTCAGCCCCTCCTACCTTACAAGGTGCCTGCTGAGGAGAGAGGAAGAGAAGCTAACTGTAAACTGCTTTGACACTCCTTGGAGTAGAGAAAACCATACTTGGGGTATAAAAACCAACTCTTCTTCTTCTGCTGTGGCTATGTCAGGCCAAGCAGCCTGATCTCCCCTCACAGGGTAACATGACTATTAGAAGGCCTAGTCCGGCTCGCAGGTGTTCATGATCTTTGTGTCCCTACAGTTACCACCCTTAGTTCTTTCAAGGCGGGACTCAAGAATGTGGTAACTGGTTAATCGTGAGAACCTATGCTCAGTTGTGTAACCAGATGGCAGAGGGGAATTAGGAGCAGTTGCCAGCATCCTCTGGAAAACTCCTCAGAAGAAGATCCCTGACTGGACCAGAGTGGTCATAGAGTTTCATGGTGATTGCCAGAGCGTTGCCCGGCAACGTGCCCGGTGTGATGATGTCACTTCCGGGTGACATCATAACGCTGGGATGGCCCCAGAAGGAAGAAAGGGAGGGAGGGAGGGAGCCAGTGGGTTCGGGGGAGCCCTCTGGGTGGCCAGGTGGGTGGCTCTTTCGGTGGTGGCGGCAGGCGGGCAGGCAGACGGGTGGGCCTGCCTGCTTGCTGAACAAGGGAGGTGGGGAGGTGTGGTGGCAGCGGGGGGGGCACCCCATTTCGCCTGGGGGGGCTCAGTCCCCCCCGGGAAACTTCAGGGGTGGCCTGAGCCCGAGCCCCCCCATAGTTGACGCCTAAGGAGCTATGCAGTCACTTTCTGAAAAATTACCATGCACAAGAACAACATATATAACTAGATGTGAGAAGAATTATATCACCACCAGAATGGAGGTGTCTCTGCCAAGGAAGCACAACTCTGAGGGAAAACATTTAGAGCCCACAAACCAACAACAACAGTGCATTTGCTGTGCTAAAATATGCCTATCTTTAAAGCCCTCAGACTAACAAAAACAGCACGCATATAGGGGATGACACATGGCACAGATGTAGGGGATTTTCCCTATTAACATGAGAGTTAGACACCTATAGTAGGTACTAGAACCCCATAATCTCCGTACAATCTGAGCCAGGCACATTTCACGATCTACATAATAAAAATGCTATAATACTGAATGCATAAAGGCCTTTTCACTATCTTGTGTACTCACAAATAAAGACTGGCTGGATCTCTGGCACCACCCCATTCAAAAGCCCTCAACTCAGGTATTGTTAAATACATGAAAGACAAGGAGACCCAAAAAAGACAATCCATTGAGAATACCCCCCACCTCCGTGTCTGCCTTCAATGAAGACTGGCATCATCAACCAACTGTGCTTAAAACTGTCTGATGAGTGATTTTTTTTTCTGGACTATATGCTTACGTCTCAGTGTGTTGTGTGCACATCTCCCTATTTGGCTAGCCCATAAAACACATCCTCCAGTGACCAAGAAACAGACCATAATTTCAAGCTCTAGAAAAAAAAAAGAGCGGTCAAGCTGCTAAAATGAATTTGAGGGGAGGAATGCACAGTTGAACTGGAAAGACCGTAAATTTCTCACTGCTCGCATTCCCAGTCTGAGCAATAAAGCACCTTCCACCTCTAAGAGATGCAATCACTCAATAATAAAGCAAGGGCGGTTATTTATTTATTAGATGAGTCATTAACTGAGCCTTCCAAAGCAATATATCAAAAGGACCATTGTCAATACCTTCCCCCCAAAAAACCTATTTGCAAGAGCCAAACTTGTACAGAGGCTCCCTTCGTTCCTGTCAACAGAGGTGACTAGAAGACATCACAGGCTATACCAGGGCCCCCCAACTTTTTCGATCCCACAGACACTGATGGAATCCTGTGAAAGAGTACAGGGCTCCAACCCAAAATGGCTGCCCCAGGAGTGGGGCTAGAGACAAAACATGAGAGTTCTACAAAACGTTGGGTAGATGATCCAAACCAAACATCCTCCAATGATGAATGCAACTTCTTCTGAAAGGATCCTTCTGATAGAGGCAAAGGTGGTACCTCCTAGGCTTTTTTTGAAGTACCTCCTGCTGTTCTGAAAAGACAGGAGAAAGCTAGGAGCAGCTCTTTCCTTTGGGGGAGAGACACTCTTTGGTTTTAGCTTCCAAAGAAAGGGGAGGGTTTTCTCTCTCCATAGCCACAAGGGAATGTGGCCAAGCGGAAAGATATAAGGAAGTCTGTGTCTACAGCCAGGCAAAAGGAACATGGCTGTGAAAGGCCCATCTGGGATGAGCTCAGCTAGTCAGCTACTGAATAAGGACTGAGCCAACGTTCTCTGTTTTTACTTAGAATCGTAGAATCATAGAGTTGGAAGGGACTTCCAGGGTCATCTAGTCCAACCCCCAGCACAATGCAGAAAATTCACAAATACCCCCCCACAAACACCCAGTGACCCCTGCTCTATGCCCAGAAGATGACAAAAAACCTCCAGGATCCCTGGCTAAACTGGCCTGGAGAACAATTGCTTCCTGACCCCAAAGTGGCGTTCAGCATTTCCCTGGGCGTGTTCCATTCAAGATTCCCTTGTTCCATTCCCATCAGATTTTATACCCAAGAAGCAAGCAAACACCAGAAACACAACAGTAGCACACAGCTGAAGTACAAAGTATTTGGAAAGAAACACTCCAGACAGGTAAGCTGCAGGTGAGACAATGGGCTCTGTACACCCTGTAAAATGGGCCCTGTATGTCCCGTAAAATGGGAACTCCATCCCCACTTTCCACATACCCAAGGAGTTCAACGTTTAAACACACAGAACTGCTGCCCTGACATCTAGCTCTTCTTGAAGCACAGGCGGTGATGAAGAACCAAAGCTAGCATGCAGACATGGCAACACAGGGGGCAGACTGGGGGGAGTAGGGGGGCTCTGCTTTAAATGCAACTGTGACAACCAGACAAGCCTGCTGACAGGCGAGAGGCAGAAGGTTGTACAAAGTGTCGTTTCCCAGCTTTAATGTGAATCCATGCACATAACGAAACAAGCTCAGCAGATACCCTTGGAGCATGCTGCTCAAGTCTATTAGGTGCCATATGCAACAATTTACAGTTCCATAGCTAGCAAGGACCCTTTCACACCTTTTGACAGCCAGAAAATTGCAGAGTAGGGCTCCTGAAGGCATGTTTATTCATCAGGGCCGAAACCATAAAGCCAAGTATATTTGAAAGGCTTCTTGTTTTATTTGCTTAGCTTTATTCGTCATTAAAGCCTCTGGGATGAAAGCAGAGATGAGACTGACAAAGTCAAGGGGGACTTATTACCTTAAGCGGTTTGGAGAACATAGCGAGACATCAATAATATGGCTGTAGGTGGTTTGAGCCGGGGAAGAGACTTCCCTCCTCCACGTTTCTGGATCTGATTTTCTAATGCAGTCACATCACTATCAAGCCACCGGCCTTCTGTTTCGGGGAAAAAGACCCTGTCATTAAATGCAAACTCAAGACAGGGTTATACTTTGCCTGCTAAAATCATCCCATGCCGAAGATCTTTGGCTCATCCATAAAAGGCCAATTGAATGAACCGTGGGGTAGTGTTGTGCTGTTGGGCTTGCTGACTCTATACCACATAATACAACATTACCAACATGCCTCGGGATGGGGTGAAGGTTGGAAGGAGACTGAGCATAACCATCTCTCTGTTTCCTTCCCTTCTAAAACCTCACCCTACTTCGATACCTCATCTCCTTTTGTCCTCTGCAACACTCCATTATCTGAATTTCACACTGTACAAGCATAGCATCTGGACACTGGGAGCGTAAACAGGTATTTGTGGGTTTTTTACAGTGCAATTCTAAGCAGAATGACACCTTTCTAAGGCCACTGAATGCTTAGGACTGCCCTGCTAATATTTCATGGCAACAGACTGATTTTGGCCCTGATGCTCCTCGGTAAACTTTACCTGATTATTCCAATATCCTACATCCATTTTTCTTCCACATCTGCCTCAGAGCTTTATTCCTTTGTTTCTGAGGTCCTATAGAAATGTGTGTCCACTGTTCCCTTATCCTGAGTTGTAGAAATTGCAGCTTCTTTAGAACCACGTGGCACAAGTTTCTTGCTTACACTTGGCTTCTTTAGAGTGAATCTGGACCAGTGAAAAAAGCAGGCCTCATTCACACAACTGCGTGTCTAGAGTACATTCTTCTTCCCAAACACAAATGGTAACATGTCATTGGTTTGGGACAGCTAAAGTTTGACAGCTGTATCTCCCATAACTGCAGCATCAAATGGGAAGAGCATGGACACCTGGAACATTCCAGCTACATACATACACAGTTACTTGCTTTTAAACTTTATCACATAGTCTGGTCACATCAGAATGGCCCAGGGGTGGATGCTGTACCCTGTTAACATGCAGCACTGACATACCGCCCTCCATCCCCTCCTTGAACATCCCCTCCTCCTTGAACATCCCCTCACACACAACTGTAATGACAGCCGATGTAGGGTAGGGGTTAAAGCTAGACAGCCCAGCATGGTACTTGGTGGGTGCCCAGTGCTTGACTTGGCACTTCCAAAAGTGGGTGGGGCTACTGTAATGCAGGGCCCTATCACTGGCCATCCTCACTGAAATCAAAAGGTTTACCATGGCTGCAATAATAGCCACTGGAGGATCAGGAGGACTGGTAGGCACTTTAGTCAGCATGTGGTTTCTTTAGTCAGGGTGTGGGTTCCACTCCTCCTTCAGGTTGTCCTTCTTTACAGGAGATGCAAGAAGGTAGGTATTCCATTCGGCTCTGCCTCTTACAGCGGCCATTTTGGGTTTGCCTCCATCTCCTGGGCCAACCATTCCGAGCGGCTTTCACCATCCCCTCTCAAAATCTCAATGGTGCCTACAGACTTAAAAGGGTTGGGGACCCCGGGTTAGAATGTTGGATTACAACTGGTGAGGCCCAGGTTCAAATCCTCCACGCAACGCTGAAGGAAACCAAATGACTTTGGGTCAACCAACTTCTCTCAGCCTATCTTTGGGTTGTTATGAAGATAAATAAGACGAGGGGAGAACTATGTCTCCTTCTTTGAGTGCTTTGGAGGATTAAGATTTAATTTATTTAATTTCCCACCTTTCTCCCTAACAGGAACCCAAAGAACTTCACATCATTCTCCTTTCCTCCATTCTATCCTCACAACAATCCTGTGAAGTAGACTAGGCTGACAGAGTGTGACTGGCCCAGGGTCACCCAGCAAACTTCCACGCCCCGAGTGGGGAGCTCGGCTATAAAACCAGGTGGCCTATGAAATTACATTTCACGATTTTACGTGGTGATAGATAATTCGGTTAAACTGATCGGCTCGCACTGAAACTGGCATCAATTTCAACAAGGGCTACGGCTCTTAATTACGCGGCATCGCTCACCCCTCAGCTTCTGTGCGAGATAGCCGACACCAATTGAAAGCCCAGGAGCCCTGCAGTCTCACATACACTCAGCCGTGCCAGATAACCTTACAGATGAGAAGGAGAGCAACTGCAATCTTTGCCACCTATTAACTCCCTGCTCCCTGCAAGAACATGAGTGATAGCCTGAAGCACAAAAAGAACAAAGCCAATAATAAGCCATATTGAAAGTCAAGAGCCTTCGGCCAAGTGAGAGAGTAAAAGCAGGAGAGACAACGGCAAAACCTCTTTGCAGATTCACTGTAGGAACTTCAGACGCGCAGCCATGCCATGTCGCTACTGAATAAATGACTACCCAAGCAACTTATGAGTGACAGCGACTAGAATGCTTCCGATAAAGGGCAGATCTGGAGGCAGCCTGTTGTAGGTACACCCTGTTGGTTCCAGTGACCTATTTCAACCCAGGCAGGCTTTCTTCTCAGAAGGAGAGAAAATTCACCTTTATGTATCTGGCCTTCCACTCTCCCTCTTCTCCTCACCTCTTCCTCGTCCACAGTGACAGGTAACTTAAGAAAAGGCCAGGATTCTTTTAAATGGGGAAGACATCAGAGAGCTCTTGGCTGAACACGGAGGTGTCGGAGAACATGGCGTTCTTCACTGAGGAGGCTCTTCTGAAGTACCTCAGAGAAGGTGCACCACAGGCCGCCCTTTGGAATAAGCGCCCTACCAAACACTCCCGGTGGCGGCTTGCTGCAACGTGGAGTTGAAACCCTTCACAGAAGATTTTCAGGGGCACATTCAGTGCTATGAATCCAATGCATTAAACACAGAGGCAGTAGAGGTTTCTGGCAAGGGAGGTGACAGAAGGGTGGGGAGAGGAGTGGATGACAGGACTCGAGTCTGAACAGGCAGGAGCAACCGTAGCTGCTATCTGCCACTGCATCAGAAATCTGAAGGTCCTCTCTCACTGTCAGAAGCCGCTTCCTTAACCCAAACCAAGAACCCTGCTGCCCAGGATCCATGACAGCCAGAGTGATGCTGGGATTAGAGTGTTTGATGGCAGCTGGAGAGACCCAGCATCAATTCTCCATTCTGTCACAAAGTTCACTGGATGTCTTTAAGCCTCCAAGTCTGAACTACTGGTAGTGCTGGAAGAAAAGCAGGTCTGGAAAGGTTTGTAATAAAGAAATACCGTACACGATTCTTGTGAAAAGGGGGGAGGGAGTAACTTACACTTGCCATTCTGAGCTCCTTTCATGAACAGCAGAAGAAAAATGTAAAGGCCTGTGCTGATTCCCCCTCTCTGCAATGTGGAAGGGAAAGGACCGGCAAGCGACCTGCAAATTAGCAATTTGTGTGGGCCACAAAAATCAGACACGTACCAGGTGCATATCCAGAACTGCAGCATAAAAGCATCCATAAACATGACCTACATGAGTTTATTTCAGTGCTGTTCCTTCTGAGTATATGGATACAACCTTGCCGAAACTGGGTTCTTTTTAAATCCCATTGTTTTTAATTGGAGAGCTTTAAGCATTTACTAAACTCCCCCACTGAAATCAACAGGACTTAACAGTGCTCAACACTTCTCTAGTAAGTGGGGGAGGGGGATATCCCCCAGGGATTGAAAGGATTTTTTTGTTTCATATGGTCGGATATTTAACCTCCCTTTGCAAGAGAAAGATAAAACATTTTCAGTACAGAAACAGGTTACCTGTGTATTTATTATCCCAACACTAACACATGCCCTCACTATGAACTACCAGTATTAAAAGCTAAAAAACCGTTCAGCATTTTTGCTTAGGTTAGGAAGAGTTCAGCTGTCAAGAATAATATACTTCCCTGCTGAAATATTACATACCTGGGGGGGGGAGGGGAGAGAAAGAGAGAGAGAGCCCAGAGGAAGATACTAGCAAGCATCTTTGGAAAGGGTGAGTCAAAATATTTTTATAGCACAATGAGATGGTGTCTGCAGGTTAACACATAACCCAGAGAGAGCCATGCACAAGTAAACAAGCAAGGATGTGTCCATCCAAATCCATGGTAGTTCAAATGTTGCCCAAAACAGCTTGGTGCCACTGGCAAGATATATGAGTACCACTTGTGGGCTCTTTCCTTTCTGGATGCGCAGGGCATGGGAAGAGGAATTTCAAAAGGACCTCCAACAACCTGTACTGGTTATCAAGGAAGAGAGCCTGGAAACAGGCACGGGCAGTGTCCCTCATTTATTTTGGGTTAAATATAAAAAAAAAAGAAAAAGAAATCATTTGCCATGGAAGCACAGAAGCTCCACGCAGTATCCCCAATCCTCCACACTTCCAGGCCAAGGGGAAAATGGTGTCCAAACAAACGACAATGATAATCTGACTCCAATGGCAACAAGAGAAAGAAATTTTACCTACAAAAACAGAAGCATATCTTACATGACATACTCATGTAGGCACATCTAACTTTTCATGAACAGATCAACCTCTAAAAGGTTAACTTGCTACAGCTCCAAGCCCAGGTCAGAGAGAAAAGAGTGGCCCTATATAAGAAAAAACAGAAGATAAGCAACGGCCAAAGACGGCCAGCATCTAACCGTTGAGGGGGTAGAGCCAACGGCCAAGTATATCTGAATGAGAGAATGGTCTTAACCCTTTCCCTCCCAGATCCTCTTGCATGCAGAGTTACAATATCCAACACCCCTTCTGAACATCGCATGCAAGAGTTCTCAAGTTTCAGCTTATCTCATAGTTTTTCAAATCTGTCTCTTGATAGAGGTTTGGTCAGGATGTCAGCCACCATCTCTTCTGTTGAACAGTACTCTATCTCTATTATGCCAGTCTCAGTTAGGTCACACACTAAGTGAAACTTCACACCAATGTGCTTAGCGCATCTTCCATTTTTTCTGATTGAGAAATCTTAATGCAGCTCTGGTTGTCTTCGGGAAGTTGAACTGGCCTTTGCTCATCAACCCCAAAGTCCTTTTGTAACTGGTCTAGCCACAAACTTACTGTAGTTTGCTTTCTACTGGCCCAGGAGATTGGTCCACCTCCATATAGGAACAAGTACCCATTTGTGGATTTATAGTCTACACTGTCTCCTGCTCAATCTGCATCCGTGTAACCAACTAATTTTGGATTACTGGTGGATGGCAATATTAGTGTCAAATGTAAAGCTCCTTTTAGATATCTAGCCACTCTTTTTACTGCAACCCACTCTTTCTTGCTAGGTGCACTTGTCTTTCTGCTAAGATCCCAACACTGGATCCGGAGGCTGCAGCTAGTGCAGAATGCCGCGGCCAGGTTATTGATGGGCCTCCCTATGGGTGACCATATCCGGCCTGTGCTGCGGCTGCTGCACTGGCTGCCTATAGCATACCGGATCCGGTTCAAGGTGTTGGTGTTGACCTTTAAAGCCCTATATGGTCAGGGGCCGGCCTACTTGAGGGACCGCCTTTCCCCATATGTGCCCCAGAGGGCACTGAGGTCAAGCACCCAGCATCGCTTGACTATTCCCGGTCCAAGGGATGTGCGGCTGGCCTGTACCAAGGCTAGGGCTTTCTCGGTGGCGGCCCCATACTGGTGGAATGAGCTCCCGGACGACATCAGGGCCCTGCGGGATTTGTTACAGTTCCGCAGGGCCTGCAAGACGGAGCTCTTCCGCCAGGCTTTCGAATAGGAGCCGCCACCGGGGAGATGGCAGGACAACATCGCCCTAGTTCCATAGGCCAAACCTTCTGTTGCCGCTACTCTCCAGGAGCATGTAGATGCCGCCAGTACGGCTATGTTAGTCGTTTTTTAATGTTGTGTATTTATGATTTTAAATTGTAAACCACTTCGGTGCTTATGTTTATGTTGTGAGCCGCCTTGAGCCAGTTCACTGGAAAGGCGGGATAGAAATGCAAAAATAAATAAATAAATAAAACACTGGTGGCAATATCAGGTCTGCTAGTGGTGCTTAGGTATAGGAGTTTTCCTACGGCATTTCTGTACTGATCATCTTTAGGTAAAGGCTCACATTTTGGTGTTCTTAAGAAAGTCAGTTTCCATAGGTGTTGCCACTGTATTGGCATTTTCTAGACCCAACATCTGTAAGAGTTCAATAATTTTCTGTCTCTGGTTGAGAAGAAATGAACCATCTTCCTCCCTTTCAATTTGTATGTGCAAGTAGTAAGAAACATCGCCTAACTCCTTAATTCCTACTTTTCTGTTTAGGTACTCTACCACACTATTATAGTCCATCTGCCTGTCATATCCCAGAATCATCAACATACACAAGAATAAAAGTGTTTAGTGTACAGACATGAATCCGCCTCTCCTTGCTTGAAGCCCTGTGCTATGAGCATTGTGTGTACTTTTCTGTTCCAGGCATGTGCTGCCTGTTTTAGTCCATACAGCCCCTTTAGCAGTTTGCAGACTAAATTTGGTTGTTTGGGGTCTATAAAACCTTCTGGCTGCTCCATGCACAGATCTTCCTGGATCTCCCTGTGAAGAAATGCAGTCTTTACATCTAGATGTTTGACCTGCATCTTCTTGGATGCTGCTACGCTCAAAAGTAATCTGATTGTACTATGTTTCACCACCAGGTTTCATCAAAGTCCTGACCATATTTTTGTGAGAAGCCTTTAGCAACTAATCTGGCTTTGTAGCATTCCACATTTCTGTCTGCATTTTGTTTGACCTTTAACACCCACTTGCATCCAATAAGATTCTTCCCTGGTGGTAGCTTCGTCAAGGTCGTTTTATTGTTGTGTAGAGCATCCATCTCCTCTTCAGCTGCCTTCTTCCACCTACTGGCTTTGGTTGCTGGCATCTGTTCTACTTCCTTCCAGGTAGAAGGTTCAGATGGCAACACCAACCTTGTGAGGTAGGACAAGAGTGAGGCTGGTATGCCTTTGTTCGGTCACAATGAGCATCAGAGGTATGGTCCTGGATTTTCATCTGTTCTCACAGAGCTGTCTAGTCCACCCATCTTCTCATTCTCACTTGCTTCCTCTTCCTTTGTTGTATGACTCTGAATCCCTGGCACAATTGCTTTGCAATCTACCTACTCTGGTTGTGTGTCTTGTTCTGATGTTCCATCACTGTGCACTAATTCAAGGTCCAAGAGCCAGCACTGGTCACCTGCCTGTTCTGAGTCACATGATGCAGTCTCTTCTCTACTGGCTCTGCTTTTGTCAAAGTAAATCACACACCTGACATGGACTTCACCTGTTTCTGGGTACAGCACTCTATACCCCTTACATCCAAAATCATATCCCACAAAAACCCTTCCTCTAGTTCTGGGATCTAATTTTTGTCTTTTCTCCTTGGTTTCAAATGTGAAGGCCTTGCTGCCAAATTAATGTGTCCCAGGTCTGGCATTTTGCTGTGCCATATTTGGTAAGGTGTATTTGTGCTCCCTTTTATGGGCAATCTGTTCTGGAGACAGTCTACAGTTAGGATTGCTTCGCCCCACCTACATGCAGGCCTACATGCAGTTGCTCATCTCCAGTATCGTTCTCAGTCTCCTTTCTGCAGTGCCATTCCGCTCAGGTATAAAGCTCACTGACTTCCTGTGCAGGATGCCTTCCTCTGCCACGAAGGTTTGTGTATGCTGTGATATAAATTCACCGTTATTCGTCTGTAGCATTTGAGGCTTCCTTCCAAATTCATTAGAAATCATAGTGACAACTATGCACATTGCTGGTGGTTTTGTCCCCAAATTCAAGCATTTCGGAAAGATATATTGGTTCAAATTACTTTAATTACTGGTCAAACTTTAGACCCATCTCTTGACTCTATAGTGTTGTAGACAGGAATATTTCACATTGAACAACAAAGCACCAAAAGACAAGTATCACTACTATTAGCAGTGGCAAGAATAGCGATTGCACAATTTTGGAAAAATGAGAAAGCTCCTTCTTTGTATTGTTGGCAGGATAAACTTTAGGAATACTTTGTTTATAGTAAAACTACGGAAATAGCAGTAACAAATAACACTGATAAGTTACAAAAACGGTTTCAAGAAGTTTGGTTCCTTATTGTATGTTATTTAACTGAATCTAAGGTAATTCCAAAAAACCCCTTTTATGAGAAATTGTTATATTTTTCAGTATTTTGAAATATTTGAAAAGAGTATATCAAACTGTGTAACAATAACACGATGTTATAGCCAATATGTTATGCTATTCCCTTTTTGGCTAAAGACTATGTCTATTATGTTATTGGGGAAAAAAGAAATCATAGTGACAGCTCTCTTGAGGAATTTGTGAACATCACTCTTTTGCCTCAGTAGATATGCAGCTGACTACCTTGAGAAATCATCCAGAAAGATTAAAAGATGTCTGTTTCTGCCATTTGATGTTACATGTACTGATCCAAGGACAGCACTATGAATTAATTCTCATGGCTTTCTAGTACATTTCTCGGTTCTGGGTAGAAATGAGGGTCTAGTTCCTTTTGTTCTTACACAACCTGCACAGTTGCTTTTGTCATTGATGTCACATGGCTTTACCTTAATGCCTTTAGCGAGGTTCTTGTTCTGAAGGTTTGAATTACGAAGTCCTAGGCGCCTGTGCCACAGTTCCAGCCTCTCTCCACCTTCCCTTTCATGTGCCAGGTGTACCACCTGTTCACCTGCAGGACTCAATTCAGATACTTTTTCCTTTTGGTTGCCTTGCACATATATAACATTGTCTTTGCTAATAGTACATTTCTTATTTCCAAAACATATCTCAAAGCCTTTGTTGTCTAAGGTAGACACACTCAATAAACTGCAGCTTGACTCAGGTACGTACAGGACATCTCCAACTTAATTTAGGAAATTTTTGTGAGGTGTGCATACAACGCCAGTACCTATGCCTTGGATCTTGGATGCATTCACCAAAGAAATCTATTTTCCTATCACATTTTCATCCCATTCTTCTCCCAAGGAGTTCACAGTGGGATAAACAGCTCTTCTGTTCTGGATTTTATCCTCACAACACCACTGTGAGTTAGGCTAAAATGAAAGAGAGGACGGGAAAGAGAGGAAGATAGATTTACCTGACGTCACTTACTGAGACTTGTGGCTGAATGGGGACTTGAACCCAAGTCTTCCTAGTTGGACTCCTTGCAGTGTCTCTCAAAACTAAACTCTCCAGAGAAAATAAGTATTACTTAACCAGCCATCTAAATCCACTAAATCTTTTCTCATTATGTTGATTACCTAGTTCCCAGCCACACCCGCGCTACAAAAAGGAACCAAACCCAAATGCCGCCTTCTGAAAATAAGATTTTTGATATCATCCCTATAGAGAACACCTGTGCACAAGTATTTTGAATGCATGACACACTGTGCAAAGCCACGAGAGATTCTAGATAAGGAGAGAAAAGGTTCATGCTGGAATTCTTAACCAACTGCAAGCTATTGTCAAATACAAACTAAAATCAAACTTCCTGCTCTGCACTCAACTTCCTCAGAAGAAGATATAAATAAAGAGATAAGCTAGACCTGTGATCTGCAAAATACCTCTGTTTCCAAACTCCGAAGGGACTTATAGCACGATCTTATGCACATCTGCCTAGAACTAAATTACATTAGGTTCCACAGGACTAACTCTCAGGTAATGCAGAACAAAGTTTGAGTCCAGTGACACCTGTAAAGACCAACAATGTTTTATTAAAGGTGAGAATCTCAAACAGATATTGTGTTAAGCACTTGCTCCAATGACAGGTCTACAAGCTGATCTACTTCAAAGAGATATGGATATGGTTTATAGGACCTATCCTGAATTCTTGAAGAAAAAGAACCTGCCAGGAGAGATAATGGTGAGATTCTCCAAGAAGTCTACCAGAGATGTGGTGCTCAAGGCCACAAACAGGACTACCTTGAAGATCCAAGAGCAGGAGGTTAAAGTTTTAAAAGACATTCCATTTGAAATCAGGAAGAAGAGGAAACCTTACAAAAATTTAACTGCATTTTTGCAAGCAAGAGTTATCATGCACAGATGGTTAACACCTGAAGGCCTGGCTTTTAACTTCGTGGACAAGAAGCAAAAGATTGACTGTGTTGCAAAAGCAAAGAAATTCCTGGAACAATACACGGAAAAGAGAGAAAACATCCACAGAGGAAGAACTGGAGCAACAAGAAAGCATTTATGGACTGGAGAGTTCTGACACCTCAAAGAGCAAAGATCTGGAGGAAGAAGAGTCTGATGCAGATAAGGGAGCAGCAGCTCCAAAACCCCTGAGAGACAAAACGGAAAAAAGAAGAAAGAAGAAGAAATAAGCATTATTATTTTAAAAGTCTTTAATTTGTGATTGTACTCCCCTGTTTTAAATACAATCATTTATGTAATTTTAAGGTTTAGGGCAAGAAGTTTAGTTTAGTTTAAGATGCCTGGACATATACTTTATTTTCTTGAAGATAACTGAAGCATGATTATTTTATTAATATAGAACCTGATCTCCATATACCTTAGGGTTAGAGCAGTGGATTTTAGTTAGTTTTTTGTCTTGTAGTGATGTAGAAAATACATTTTAAAAAATTTAAAAAGATTAACGAAGTTTTATTCAAGGTAAAATCTTTCATGTGCTAGCACACTTCTTCAGATACAGTGAAACAGAATTTCCTCAACCATTACATATTGTGGGGGGAGGTTAGTTGCCAGGAAGGGCTAATTAAAGTCAAGATGCCTAAGTAACTGGGCAATTATGTCTGAGATTGGATTAAGGCAGTTGATAAGATCTGTGAATGGCCATAAATTAGCATACAAATACAAGAGTTAAAAAACAGATATTAGAAGAAACACCACTGCAGACTTAATAGGGAAGATTTCTGTTCACAAAGATGATTGCCTCATTTTGCGTCCAACGACTGTAGGTTGCATTTGACAACATAACTGGTTTCTATGACTCAGCCATTAACATTCCTGTTTTGTTCAGCCATGTTAAAATTTCATCTGCAGTACAGCTTTCATTTCTGGACACCACTGTCCAGGGAGGGCCTTCACCAACTGGAGAACAGAATGGTGGCTGTTCAAGATTTTGCCCCTCCCGAAACACCATGTCTGTATCTAACAAACTGCAAGGAGAATGAGAAATCTGGCCCACCGGTTGCATCAGCAATCCTTACAGAAAAGGAATAATAAAAAACTGGAATTTATGTTTATATCATTATAGCATAACAATTTTACAAAAAAAATAATGAACAAATTATGTATTTTTCACTGTCTTGTGTTCCATGTATTGTTTTGGTTTTCTGACCCTGCCTTGTGAAAAAGAGATCAATACAATCAATTTAGCATCCACTGTTTGGGCTACTGCAAGAACAGCAGATGACTGTTAATATATTTTCAAAGCAGCCGTTGGGACTGGCTTCACCCTTCCCAGATGAGCACCTTCAGGATGGATTCATGGGAATGACAAGGCCTGTGGAAAAACAGCCCACTGACTGCCAGTCAGCTCATGAACAGGCACACCATACATGAAGATCCCCCATAACTCTGAGTGAGAAGTGGATTCACGCTCAGCCAATGCTCAGCCCTGCTATAGAACAGTCTGGTCACCATACTTTTTTTGCAGGAACACTGCACACCCTGAAAGCTATGGCCGCACTCAGGTCATGTGAAGGCTGCCTTTAGGAGCCATGACAAAACCCTCTACTTGTTAGTGACAAGCATCAACATAGGTTATTTGCCACGCCCCCTCCCCACCACCCTCCACCAACCACTTTCCTTTACACACAAAATACAACTGGAAACTTTGTAATCTGGGAAGCCTTCAATCAGGCTCCAATACGCCACGATGTCTGAATGCAGGTGCCTGGACAAACTAGAGCTTGTTCCACACGCGCGCGCACACACACACACACACTGAGAAATAAATTACGTCAGTCCTGGTCCATCAGGAGCACAAAGTTATCCTCAGATATCTGAACGCAGCCTAAGACTTCTAGGTACAAAAGTCCTGAATAAGTATTTCAGAATTTCACATAACTCCCCCCCCCCCCCAGTTGTTTTTTCCAGCTAGGACTGAGTAAATTCAGGCAAGCTGACTAGCAGTGCAATCCTAAAAATACTTTCCTGGGAGTAAACACCACTGAGTAGACCCAAGTAGGATTCTGGACAGACCTCCTTAGGATTGAGGAGTATCTTGACATCATGTTTGAGTATCTTGACATCATGTGTTGTTCAACACAGAGACACAATTTTCAGTGGGTTCCCATTAAAAAAAGTTGGACTATACAGCATCAAGGTTCAGCATTTGCCAGTCTCATTGGTGTTGGAGGATTAGGATAGAAAACAGTAACAAAACAAGTTTGCAAATTTGGCCTAGACTCCACCTGACTTCCACTTTAAAAGCCACAAGAATGTTCACTGGGCCAAGTTTCAACAGTGGGTTTCACATGATCAGCTCTGCCCAAGCAGTACGCACAGCCAGTGTTCCCTCTAAGCTGAGAGCTAGCTCACCGTTTCTTAGCCTCTAGTTCACACATCTTTGTCTTAGCTCAGGAAGGATGGCTCCAGGGCAGATTAATTTATGCAGCAGCCAAATCGCTCGCTCACAACTTTAATGCCAGTAGCTCACAAAGTAGAATTTTTGCTCACAAGACTCCACAGCTTAGAGGAAGCACTGCACACAGCCCAGAGCTCCTTCACAGACCCAGTTTGGAGACTTAATGCTATTAACCACTGGCCTGAATCAAACCCAAAAAAGCACATTTACCTGCATTCACAAGCAAAACATTTGAGATGCACGACTAACTGCAGTGAGTCTATATCGATATATAGGCCAAGCACATGCCAGGGGAAATCCTTGAAGATTTCTGCTAACTGAATGTTTTGCAAGGGCATCCAGCACTCTGTAACACATCAAGAGATGGCTGCAAGTATAAAAAGCCACCAGAGGTCAAACACGAGAGACAGATGGACCTTTCACCTCACCCCGCATCACTCCAGCCATGATACTTTTCAGTGATGAGATACAATCCTTTCAAGGGAAGTTTTAGGATGCAGAGCCCTCAGGTGAGAAGACAGCTGAAGAAACAGACCTGTCTGCTCAACCTACATTGATTGCTGACTGAAGTCACAAATAGGAGACGCACCATACAGATTAATAAATGCCAGGGAAAGGGAGGGCTGGGTATGCTGGTTGGTCCAGGGAGCTGTAGGGAACAGTAGATTAAGGGGCTCCCGAGTGGTAATTATAGACTAGGGAGAGATCTTGGTTCTATCTCGGTCATTTTCTCCTCAAACAGAGGGTCCTAGACTGTATTTTATCTCATTTGAGGCTAGGATGTTACATTCAGATAACAGAACAGCACTGATTCTATGCTGGAGGAATAAAATATCGGCAAAGTAAGGAAGGGGGGCCAAAAGAAGTGTAAGATGCTGTCCTGCAATTCTTTCCCCCCTTTCAGAAGCAGGACTTGGGGGCTGACATCTTCCCCCAGTGGTACAAAGCTTCCTGCATGCCTCGTTTTCTTGCTTTCTTTCTGTTAAGCTATCAAGAAGTTCAAAAGGGGGGGGGGAAATTGCAATTCATCACGAAACCTCTCAAACTTATTCCAGCCTCCCACTTGATAGGATTATTCGGGTTTCTTTTTTACTCTTCCCAACCAGCAGGCGCTCCGCCGCTCTCTTAGGCAGGTGGCTCCACCGGGCGCGGGAAGGCACCGTCAGCGCAAAGCACCCAAAGCGGAGAGAAGCTCTCCAAAGCCCGGGTTCGCAGCTCTCCTTCCCCCGGTTGCGCCAGAACGCCGTCCAAAAACGCCTCAGCAGGAGGAGGCTTAGTAAAGGAAGGCTCCTGTCTCTCGGCACACATCTGGGCTACAACGGACCAACATCCTGCCAGTTTAAGTGCCGCTGATTTGAAGCCATCGCTACCCACGCAGCCCCCGAACCCCCGTCCCTGCAGCACCCTCTGCCGGCCAGACGGCAACGCGACTCTCACCTTCTGCAGCCGCTGCTGGAGCCGCTGCTGAGGTGGCGGCTGGTTCCTCGGACACTGCAGCAATTCCTGTCGCTGCTGCTGCCGCTGCCCTTCCTCGGCTGCTGTTCCAGCCACAGCGGACTCCGCGCCGGGACTCCGCCCACCGGCGGCAACACACAACTTTGCCTGGCACAAAGGCGCTCGCAGCGGCGCCCGGCGCAAAGTCCGCCCTCAGTGGCTGCGCCTCCTTCCCGCCTGCCCTCCCCGGCGTCGGAGCAACTGCGCCCCGGCTTCCTCGGTGTGTCTCGCTTGTTGCCCAGCCAGTCTTTTTACTCCAGCGCTACTCCCAGACAGGACACCCGCTCTCGCTCATGCTCAGTCCCGGCATGGTCGGGCGATCTTTTCTGCCAGCCGCCCAGGTGCGTGATGGGAGTTGTAGTCGGCCTGCCTTTGCCCCCCCCCCCCCCCCTTAGGATCTGGTTTTGTGGAATAAGGTGGCGGTTCTCCCAGGGTGTAACGCGCTTTTCCAGGGTGAATTTGAAACAAGGCTACAGCCCTGGAAACGGCTACGGCCCTGGAAACGGTTTCCAACAGCGTCAGAGCGCAACCCGGGAATACAGGACATGAAATGACGTTAAAGAAGCAGATGTCACCCTAAACAGGCAAAAGTGCGTCGCCTTCCTTGCTCTGCGGTTCCTGGGATTCAGAGCGACAGAAGATCAAGTTAATGCAGGACCCCGTTCTCATCCACACACACCCTCCCTTAGTACTGCCAGTAGATAATATGGCACAGTTAAGTACATGGAATAATGGCATAATATATTGCTCAGTTTAATATAGAGTATTTTGTGATGAAAATTCATTAAAAACAATGAACTCCAGTCTAGTAGATAGGCAAAGAACACAACTCTGCAAACCACTGCCCTAAACGTCAACGGTGAAATATTGAATGGGATTGAGTTTATTTGTCCTCTACCCTGAAATGCAAATGAAGACATACCTTGGATGTCCCCAGAACAGGCCACCCTCATCAGTTCCAGAAGGTACAGCTACAGATTTTTCAGGGGCACCATTTTGGGAGTGAGGGAGATCCTGTCAGTCCATGCTGAGCAGAGTTACTCCCTTCTAAACCTGTACACTTTCATGGAGTCAGAAGGGTGCATCTCTGTTTAGGATTGCACTGTGAAACACATGCAGCAAGATTCCAAGCATATCAGGACTCAATAGGAAACAATGAAAAAAAAACTATATTTGAAGAGCTTGTGTTGTGGTTACTTTTTGGTGAAAAGTACTGGTTAGAACCGAATAATTACTAGAACTATAGGCACTTCTGAAGAATAATCATGTATGACTTAAAATCCAGATGCCATAGCCAGCCCTCTTCCTAAATGGCACCCTGAGTGATTGAGCTTTTTAGAAACTGGGGCTGGGATACTTGGCCTGCTCCTATATTTTCCAGCCCATCAGCGGAGAGCCTTTCCTCAAGTCCTGCTTTGTGGCCCCCCCTGCCCCTGCCCCAGTGATGGTCTGCAGAGGTAAGGCTTTTTCTTTCCTTTAGGTTTCACGCCAAAACATTTCTCCTTGCCCAAGTTTTGAACTAAGAGGTTCCATCTTTTTTTAGCTGTTTTATGGTTTGCTCCTATCCATAGGGCTATTCTATCAATAGCATTTTGAATTGTTCCATTTTATGTGTTTTTTTCTTTCTTTCTTTGGCAGTTTTTATTGGCATGTTTTTTAACTGAATTGGATAATTTTATTGATGTGGTTCACTACTCTCCTACATTTTGTCCTCATGATAACCCTGTGAAGTAGTAGAAGAAGAAGAGCCAGTTTTATACCCTGCTCTTCACTACCCAAAGGAGTCTTACAATCGCTTTCCCTTCCTCTTCCCACAACAGACACCCTGTGAGGTAAGTGGGGCTGAAAGAACAGCTCTGAGAGAATTGTGACTGACCCAAGGTCACCCAGCTGGTTGCATGTGAAGGAGTGGGGAATCAAACCCGGTTCTCCAGATTAGAGTCTGCCTCTGTTAACCACTACACCAATCTGAGAGAATAACTGGGGCAAGTTTACCAATGAGTTTCATGGTCAGTGGGGATTTAGGGCCTGGGTTCCCGAAATCCTAATTCAGCATTCTAACCATTGTGCCACACTGAATAATGAAGATAAAGGGGTAAAGAAGGGTTTGACCTCATGAAAGGCAGATGCTTCACCACTGAACCATATCCCCACCCCTAGGGAGTATTGCTTGTTAAAAAAAATGTTGTGAGATCCATGACTGGATCATAGGGTTGACAACCTCCAGGTGGTAACTGGAGATATCCTGCTATTGCTATTGCTCTCCAGGAGACCACAATCAGTTCCCCTGGAGAAAATGACTGCTTTGAAGGGTAGACTATGGCATTATACCCTGCCAAGGTCCCTCCCTTCCCCAAACCCCACCCTGCCTAGACTCCACCCCCCAAATCTCCAGGTGTCTCCTAAACCAGAGCTGGTAGCTCTAATGGATTGCCCCAGAAGTTCAAAAATACTAATAAAAACCTTTTGTAGTCCTGATTAAGTTTGGGGGGGGGGGGAGGGGAGGTTTGATTCTTCCACCATGTGGGTCTTGCCAATTGAAAGTGACACAGGGCAGGTGATTTCAATGCCAAACCTGTGTGGAAGGAGTTAACCACCCCCTATTCCTCCTGCATGCCTCCCATGGCTTTTATGAACCTTTTTAAATCATAGATCTCTCAATACTTCTCATTTTACCCATTGTCCACTGTTAATCTGAGCACACAACCTCTTCCTCAGGCCTTTCCTGAATTTCTCCGCAGTAGCATTCAAATTTTGCAGTCTCCTGGTATATTTGATTGGTCAGTGCTGCCTTCACAGTGACATCAAGGAGGAATGTATGCCATCATTAAATCAAAGAAGATTCAATCTTTTGCCCTGCCAAAGAATAACAATCAGTAGTGTGCTGCTGTCTCACACATTAGGTAGTGTTTGAATGCATAATCAGATATTCCCAGGGTGATGAGATTGTTAAACATCTATCCACTAAATTAATGTAAGGCTTTAACCGTTGAAGTGGTTGGCCCTGATAAATTGATTTTCATCTGGGAAAAACTAGATTTTAAAATAGCTGAATACTCCCCCCCCGCTTGTGTGTTTTGAGACAATGTGTATAAATAACAATCTAGTGTCCTAATGGAGAAGACAGTTAAAAAGTGGGCTCCCAAAATAAACTGCACCCTATATTTTTCCACTGATGGCAGATTTTATGTTTTTGTTGTTGTTGTTCAGTCGAGTCCGACTCTTTGCGACCCCATGAACCACAACTTGCCAGGCCCTCCTGTCTTCCGTCGTCCTCTGGAGTTTGCTCAATTTCATGTTCGTTGCATCAGTAACATTATCTAACCATCTCATCCTTTGCTGTTCCCTTCTTCTGTTGCCTTCAATCTTTCCCAGCATCAGGGTCTTCTCCAGTAACTGCTCCCTTCTCATTTGGTGGCCAAAATATTTCAGCTTCAGCTTCAGTATCTGGCCTTCCAAGGAACATGAAAATTATGAAAGTCCTGCTCTAAGGAAACCGGGAAGCAGTTCTAGCTTCAGCTGGAGTTGGCAGCTTCAGGTTGGGAAATTCATGGAGATTTGGAGGCTGTGCCTGGGGAGGATGGAGTTTGGGGAGGGCAGGGAGCTCAATGGGGATATGAATATGATGCCATAGAGTCCACCATCCACCACTGTCCTTCAGGAAGGAATCTCTGCCGTCTGGAGACCCATTATGATTCTGCCAAAATTCCAGGTCTCACCTTGATGTTTGTTGCCCTAACCTCATAATACTCATTCTTTGTATCTGTTTCTTATTTACTGTAAAAATTTGTCCAGGGCCTTGATTTGTCTCTAGACAGAACACTATTTAGGGTTCTCAACCTCCAGATGGGAGCTGGAGTTCTTCTTGAATTACAACTGATCTATAGACTACAGAGATCAGCTCCCCTGGGGGGGAAATGGCAGCTCTGGAAAGGAGACTCACATTAGGTTTGCCAGCCTCTGGGTGGCAGCTGGAGTTCTCCTGGGATTGCAACTGATCTCCAGGTGACAGTTCCCCTGGAGGAAATGGCTGCTCCAGTTCCCCTGGAGGAAATGAGGAGGAAATGATTGAGTTGGAAGTTGGACTCTGTGGCATTATGCCCCATTGAAGTCCCTCCCCTCCTCAAATCCCGCCCTCCTTGGGCCACCCCAAAATCGCTGTGTATTTCCCAACCGAGAGCTGGCCACCCTACATCACATCCCTGCAGAGCTCCTCCCCCTTCTCAAACTGTCCTCCCCAGGCTCCTCCCCAAATCTCCACGGATTTACCATTGCCCACTCTAATATAGTCACTACCGCTACCTTAAGCTTTCCCCCAAAGAGAAAAAAAAGGCTTCTGTCTTTGTAAACATATCTCAGCATCAGATGGATTCTGTAAAAATATGAAAGCCCAGTCTTTGGTTGAGTCTTTCATATATACGGCCCTTACCCCCTTCTGGTTCCTCTCACTGCTTCAGCTTTCCCTGCATGTTGGTGAACTCCTCTTGCTCCTTATTTAACAGAACCAAATGGTTACATTTGCTAAGTCAGGGGACTTGTTTGAAACCCAGTATTTAATGTGCCATTTGAACCTAACGGGAAACCAGGCCTTTCCTAACAGCGGGCCAATTCTGTGACAATTTAAAGTTGCCTTGTGACTGCAACTGAAGATCAAGGAGAGAACTCGCCTCTTTCACCAAATCAACTGTTGCTCTCATGTTGCTAAGTGAATGTATTGAAGAGGGTTTAAAAAAAACAAAACCCACTGCTCTGAGAATTCTACATCATCTAAATCACTTGAGGACTTGAAATTCTGGGAATGATGATGAATGATCTCCTTATGCTGGCATTAATTCTCTCTTACCCAGGCCAGTAATGATTGATTTGAATATGCACATGGCAGTAATATAGCCTCATTGTCATGATTATCCTCCATCTCCTCCCTTACAGCTCTGGCGATAATTGACATGAATGCCTCTGATTATTTATGTAGCAACCAAATTTTCACACTTTCCTGGTTCTGCATGGTTGCTAATATTTCAGATGACAGCCACTCCATCAAGAAAGCCTACTTTGTTTTTGTTTTTTTTATTAAATTTTTTCTTTATTGAAGGGATTCAAAGGGTACAAGCAGTAAAGAGTGTGTTACATATTGGAGAAAGAAAGAAAGCCTACTTTGTTCATTTGTTACTGACAATCTACCATGGGATGTTTAATGATCAAGGTGCAATCTGCTTATCAGCAAGCCTTTCTGTACAATGGTTGTTACCGGCATCCTCCTCGTTCTTGTGTTTTGTGGAGTTCTTCTTTTTTAGATATGCCATTTGTAATGATTTCATGTTTTGGTGTGTGTGTTTCTTTAAATGTTTAGTTGAACTGCAGTAATGTAAGGAGAGTGATTGGGGAAGACATGCGTGATGTGATTGGCTGATAACTGAGAGTGTGGGAGAAGAGATCTCTCTGAGGGGATTCTGTGTTCTTGAAAAGATGAGTGTGGAGTGCTGTGGAGGGAGTTTAGCCTGTGTGGCTATATATGAGCAAGAAAGTTTAGCCTGTGTGACTAAGAAAAACAAGTTAGCCTATGTGGCTAACAGAGGTACAGTTTAGCCTGTGTGGCTAAGAGAAGAACAGTTCAGCCTGTGTGGCTATATACGAACAAGAAAGTTCAGCCTGTGTGGTTATATAAGAGAGTTTAGACTGAGTGTCTAAGCCTGTCAGAGTTGAGTTTTGGTGTTTGAGTAACTGTGTGTGATGCCGAGCTTTGTCAATTATATTTTATTTCTTCAATAACAGTACAAAAATACCCAGAAACCTATTTTGTTCTTTTATAAATAAATATTTGTTTAAACTTATCCTAGCAATCAGAACAGTCCTTCCTCAGGGCCACATAATCCTTTGAAGCACCCAGACACTGGGTCATTATACCAAATTAGAGAGATTTGGAATTTTTAATTCCTGGTAGCAGCAGAAATCTACTAAATTCATGTACACAGTGTGTGTTTTAAAAGAGAAATGGTCTCCCCAATAAGTGAGGACCTCACGCCATTACATCTATAAAAACCTGTATACAGAATTAGGGATCTTTATTGACGCTTGTATGTGTGAGACAGAGAGAGAGATGACGGGAATCATAATTAATGTCCATGTGAACACAGGTACATGGTGCTAAAAAAATAAAATTAATTTGTTAAGGCACTTTACAAAAAAAAATACTCCAATGTAGCTAGTGAGTCTACCAGATGTTCTTCTTTCTAGCTAGGCTGTGGAAGTCTTGAAGGATTCATTGATTTTGGAGGCATTTTCAAAGCTTCAGTGGCCTTACTAAGTCTCTTGGTAGCAAGAAGCCATTGAACCATTTCTGTTCCCCCAGCAACAGCAGCTATCCAATAATATTTGGAAGACTGTTTTCATAACTTGTTTCTTAAATTGAATAAGTTTCAGTTTCATACCACCATATTATGATGTTGTGATGACTATCTGTCTGTCTGTCTGTCTGTCCGTCCGTCCGTCCGTCCGTCCATCCATCCCTGATGTTATGAAGCCTTAAAGGTAAAGGTTTCCCTTGCCTGAAAGCCAATTGAATCCGACTCCAGGGGGGCGGTGTTCATCGTTTCCAAGCCAAAGAGCCAGTGCTGTCCGAAGACATTTCCATGGTCATATGGCCAGCATGACTACATGCCGAGGTGCACAGAACACTGTTACCTTCCCACCGAAGCAGTACCTATTTATCTACTTGCAGTTTCTTGCTTTCGGACTGCAAGGTTGGCAGGAGCTGGGGCCAAAGATGGGAGCTCACTCTGTCGTGCGGCACTCGGGTCTTGAACTGCCAAACTACCAATCTGCAGTTGAGCATCTAAACCACAGTAAACACCATATGTGTATATAGGCTAAATGCATAGTATTGGGAACAAGATGGCACTAGTTCTGCCCATGGACATTCAGAACCATGTTGTCACAGAGCCTGTGCATATGCTTATGTAGGCTGCTTGACTGGGGAAGCTTAGAAAGGCAGTATTCCGAATCATACGGATACCTTGTATGCATACAGGCTCTGTACTGATATGGATCTGACTGCACATAGGAGGGCCCAAGGATACCATGATGTGTCCTGGAAGAGACAGAGTCTTGAGTCCTTACTCTGTGTGCATAGTCTGTACAAAATACATCACATGTACAGGACTCTTGTTTCACTGTCTCACTGGTTCTGGTCAGCAAGGTGCAGTTTATAGTGTGCTGTTCCATCTTACTCTGGATATTTTTTTTCTTCATAAAAATGCTTTTATAAGGCAACTGAAGTCTGGTTTGATCCTTTTTGGCAAGCAGGCTCTTGATGATTAACAATTCTTGAGGCTTCATGGACTATAGCATGAAGACACAGGCTGGTCAAATTGATTTCCATATTCATCAACTGTATTGACATGATTCCATATCAGTGCCATTTGCCATCAGGAAAATCCACATGTGACTCATATTGTGAGATCACTAAAGTCACCGATGCATGGAAACGTTTATGTGGCATCGTTTCAGAGGCAGATGAAGATATTCTATTCCACCAGGACTTTGGGGCTAGATTTTGATGGATACCTTTTCTTGCTGTTCCTTTGGTTTGAATTTAACATTGAAGAATGAAATGTAGAAAAATTATGACACCTGTCTTGATAGGTATTACAATTTTTCTACATTTCCTTTTTCTTTCTTAAACTAAAAAAAAGAGCATTAAATGATTATTCATAAGAATATATGCATTTCTTATATTGAATTGTTAGGCTTGATCAGAAGAGAGACATAGCAGGTTTTGTGCCTTCTGCTGCTGAAGTTCATGCAGACAAGCCTTTCCCATTTATGCTAGAATTCCTTTTAAAAGAACCTCAAAAGTGCAAGTTGGTCAAAATCACCTGTGCAAGCAAAGTTTCCATAAATGCATTCTGCCTCCTAGCAGTTCATCTCTGAGAAATTCAGCTAGGAAGTGCTTCAGTGCAGGCAAGAAAAAATATAATTTTTATAATCTGAAGCTGACAGAAAATCTGTGCTAAACACCTGCTGTGACCATGGATCTTACAAAGAAACTTCCACCTAAGCTCCAAGTCTTTTGACATAGAGCAGCAAATGTTGTATATGATTTTTAATAAGGAATGAAGGACCAAAACTCTTTTCAAAAGTTGTTTCCCGAGTCCAGTGCTATAAATTCATTCCACTTTGTTAAAAAAAACCACAATGCGTTCCACTGGTATTATGCAAACCTTACAGGAATAGATGTTCATCGAGATATGCACAATTTTTACTTTTATTTGTTTTGTGTTTTTTCAGTTTTAATTGTCTTCATATTTCCATTAATCTGATTTGTTTTTGTTACTCTATTGGTCCCCCTCCAAATGACTGTGTTCTTCCTGAATCTTGCCCAGTAATAACCCTAGCTGTTTTCAGCATGTGACTCAGACTGAGAACAACTGAGAAGATCTTCCATTGTCTGCACAAATGGGCTGGAACAGGGGAAGGGACATGTTCATAATCCCTCAGCCACTGCTTGTGTGTGATTAGTGCTACCGACTGTGTGTGATTAACTATACCAGTTCCATGACTGCACAGGCTACAAGACTGCAGGGCCCAAGAATTTTGCTTTGTACCTTCCCATGCAGCCATCCCTCCACTGGATGCGATCCCTCTGAGATGGAGAGTAAAGGGCTTCTGGGATGATTAGCAGTAGCATGCGATGATTAGCCTCATGCATCTAGCAGCAGAAATCTGCTATCTTCCTAGGGGCTCCAGTACCGGTCCCTGGAGTTGGGATTTTGTAACATTTCTTTTCTCTGTGGAAAGATCATGAATGCTGGCATGGCAATGTCAGTGAAGTGACAGCATTGTAGGGTTTAGGACTGAGCCACAATTGTAAGATTAAGCTGACAGTGGAAATAACATGGTGACACTTTGGTCAAGAAGGCAAGGCAATAAAACTGTTAATGAAATAACAGTCATGGGTGCGCAAACTCTGATCCGGGAGAACCGGGTTTGATTCCCCACTCCTCCACTTGTAGCTGCTGGATGACCTTGGGCAAGCCATAGTTCTGTCAGAGCTGTTCATGAAAAAGAGCAGTTTCTGTCAGAGCTCTCTCAGCCCCACCTACCTCACAGGGTGTCTGTTGTGGGGAGGGGAAGGGAGAGGAGATTGTAAGCCGCTCTGAGACTCCCTTGGGTAGTGAAGGGCGGGATATAAATCCAATCTCTTCTTCTTCTGTTCTTTCCACACAGAGAATGACTGCTTCCTTCTAGAGACTAGAGGACTTCGGAATATATTTTAGACAACTTCCAAAAAATGTTTGTAGAAGACAAAGGCTATACTGCTGCCATTCCCCCACCCCCCCGTGAGACTTATCCTTGGTTGTCAGCCACTTGTGTTTTGTGCAAGTCCTCCATTTTGCAGTGTATACTGTTTCACCTTTGTTTTGTGCCATCCCTTCCTCTTTGGTCTCTGTTTCAGTTGCACAGGTGTGGAAGGAGAGTGATGGGGCTGTATGGGGTGTCTGGGGTTTTTTTCAATGAGCTTGCCTCATTTATATCCCATCTTTCTCCTGAATGGGGACCCAGCAGGGCTTGCATCGTTCTCCTCTTCTCCATTTCATCCTCACAACAACTTTTTGAGGTAGGTCCAACTGAGAAGGTGCCACTGGCCCAAGGTCACCCAGCAAGCTTTTGCGTGGGGATTTGAGACTGCGTCTCCTATTTCCTAGTCTGACACTCTAAGCAACACACCAGTTCCCCTGCTGTCACATGAACGTTCTTGATGCATTGCTGCCATTATTGCCTCTAGGACCAGTCACAATTCTGCCATCTAGTCTGCCTAGGAAGGAAGAAGGTGTTCTCTGGGACTGTATGGAGTTTAATGGATTGTTGTGGTTTTATGTGCCGTGCTGTGCCTGTTCAAGGGATGGTCTGGATCTTGGTCTGGATCTTGTCCACCTCCATCTGGCCTAAAAGTTTTGTGCTAGTGCAGTGCATGTATGGGACAACTAATGCCATAAGGAACACATGGAGTTGCCTTAAACTGAACCAGAGCAGTGGTCAAAGTAGCTTGTCTACTCTGATTAACACTCGCTCTAACTACAAGATTGGAGAAGAAAAAGACCTTCTCCAGCACCTGCTGTGTGAGATCCTTTAACAGGAGATGCCAGGACTGGACCAGAGACATTCTGCATACAAATCATGTGCTCAGCCACTGAGCTATGGTCCATCAGTGTTCCACCTAACTACACAACTACTATACATTACTAGCCAGGAAATGTGGCTGTGATCCTGTTCCTGGCAATGATAGCATCACATTATCAAGCATAAAGTTATCTTCTCCTTGCCTTGCATATCATTTTTTGCCAACCATAGCTATACTGCTTAGTAGATCTGGATAAATGAACCATGTTATCCTTCAAAAAGAAGAATAATATGATATTCTTATAGTGTGAGAGGTAGACAGCATGAAACACACAGTGCTTCAAGCTCCAGCTGGGTCTTTCTATTTCCCCCCCACACACACACAGATATCCATTGTGTCCCACTGTGTGTTATTAAAAAAAGATTGCATCAAAAGAACACCTGCAGATCAGTATAGAAGTTAGAGAACATGCAAGAATCCAGTAGGAAAACAAGCTTTCTGTGATTTCTACTTGCAAAATAAATAAATCAATTAAAATATATATATCAAAATTAATCCTGAAGATTCTAAAAGGCATTTTGGAGTGCCATGACATTCCAAGCATATTTCCAAAAGAGATGGAAGAAACTCTTGAGTGGATTTTTTAAAAGAGTCCAGCCGCTGATTTGCCGTGAATTAAATATACAAAATTTGAAAATTCTTCTGTTTCTTTGAAAATTGTAAATTCTGACATAATGATTTGGAAAATGCAAATGGATGATCCAATAGCTGAGTCTGAGGATGACTGCCAAATGCATAAACGTCAGTAGTAAATGTCATTGACTTCAGAAGCACATAAAATAAATCCTGCTGAAACAGACCAGTGATCTATTTAGTCCAGTGTACCATTTTGCACAGTAGCCAACCAGTTGCTCTGGAGGGCCAGTAGAAAGGGCACAGGGACCAAGGCCCATCCCTGATGCTGTCTCCCAGGACTGGTATTTAGAGGTTTGCGGCTTATGTACATGGGAGGTTCCCTTTACACACCATGGCTAGTAGCCATTGATGGGCATATCTTCCATCTGACCCCCTTTTAAAGCCCTCTGCATGCATGGCCATCACTACATCTACTAGTAGTGAATTCTACAATTACTAATTGAGTAAAGACATATTTCCGTCTGTCTGTGCTGAACCTAGTGTCCATCAACTTCATTAGGTGCTCTGAATCCTTGTACTGAGGGGGGAGGGAGCTCTCTATCCATTTTACCTGTCCCGTGCATAATTCTACCAAACTCTGTCATGTCCCTTTCCTACTCATCCAGGATCTCCAGCCTTTCTTCGTAGGAAAGGTGCCCCAACCCATTCATCATCTTGGTTGTTCTCTCCTGAACTTTTTCAAGATCTGCTAAGACAGATGGGTCTAAAAGTAAGTATTGCCACCGTCATGTGATATGTTGAGAGAAAATGAGTGAAAAATTGTCAAGTCTTTATGTTTATTGCCCTTATTTGGATTCTTTTGCTACTGTGATAACTAACAGTGCCCTCGAGGCTCTGACAGTGTAAGATAACTATTTGGTGCCCTCGCTCAGGAAATGGTAAGGGTCCCATTTTTGAAATCCAGACTGTCTTAAGTGCCTAGCTAAGCAAAGTCTAATCTGAAAATGTGGGCAAAAAAGCACTGGATGAGGACTGACCCTGATGGGTAGGCTGCATTCCACAAATGGTGAACAAAACATACAGGATTCATAATGTGACCTTCTTAAAACACCGGACAGCAGGGTTTGGATTATGTGTAACAGATTTCGGCCCATCAACTCAGGGGGGGAAACAGCCAGATACCTCAGAAAATAAAATATTGTTGCATATGCAATGGTCACAGGCCATGAAAAGATAGTACAAAAGATTGTGAAAGGGTGACTAGGGGTAGGATCTTCTCTGTGGCAGTACCCCAGTGGTGCCATGCCCCCTCCCCTGAAACACTTGCACCCTCGGTAAGACATGCACGAACACAATTTTAATCTCCTGGGTTTCTAATATCTGATTAGCTGCTGCTCCTCCTATATTTCCTCCCTGTACCTGCAGCTGCCATGTTTTTGTGTAGTGCTGTTAGTGTTAGAAACAGATATTGATTTTATTCAACCTTTTAATTCGAGTGTTGTTTACTTTTGTTTACATTTATGTTTGCTGTCTTGAAAGGAAGAGTATGTCTTACATAAATAACATGTTCTTCCTTTGTTTTATTTCTAAATAAATAACTAATAAAGAACCTCCCTGCTCTGAGATACCACTTGTAAAAGCAAATCCCATTGATCTCAGTGGATTTGCTTTCACGTAAAGGTTTAGACCTAGAACACCATGCACAACAGAGCCAGCTTGCTGTAGTAGCTAAGAGTGGCAGATGTTAGTCTGGAGAACTGGGTTTGATTCCCCTCTCCTACACATGAAGCCAGCTGGGTGACCCTGGGTCATTCACAGTTCTATCAGAGATGTTCTCTCAAGAGTAGTTCTTGAAAAAGCTCTCTCAGCCCCACCTACCTCACAGGGTATCTGTTGTGGGGAGAGGAAGGGAAGGAGACTGTAAGCTGCTCTGAGACTCCAACTGAAGGGTGGAGTCTCCAGGGCTTTTTTCCCAGGGGAATGCACCGGAATGGCATTCCAGAACCTCTTCAACAAAATGCTTTTAAAAATGTTTAAAAGTTATGAGTTTTCAGTATACAGATTGAAAACTTTATTTTCCTCTTAAAAGTTCCAGCACCTTTTCCCCCTCTCCCCAAAGCCCTGGGGGTATCAATCCAACTCTTCACCTTCTTCCTCTTCTTCTTCCTTCTTTCCCTTGCCAGATGTATATGCTTGCAGCTTCCAGAACATTTTCCACAACACTGATGAAATTGGGAGTAACAACTGTACAACACTCCTATTCCTATGTTAAGGCAGTAGTCTTCAGTGTGATACTGTGGCACCTCCCAATATGTTTCCTACTTCCCACTTGCTTCTTCCCCAAGCAAACTGAGTAAAAAAAAAATAGACAGTCTTGGCTGTTCCCCACCTCGCTGGAGCGGGAAGTAGTTCAGAAGAGCCCAAGAAGCATAATCTTTATCTCTGCCAGGATCACCCATTTGGAAAGAGCTGCCTTCATTATAAGAAGTTCCATGCCAAACATCCTCCTAACATTTGTATGGAACCTCCCAACAGTTTATGATTGGTTCCCCGCTTAGCAGCCATTTTGTTGTGGTGCCCACTACCTGTTTTCAGAATTCTAAAAGTGTCCACAGGTTCAACAAGGCTAGGAATCCCTAAGGAGTCACTGCACAAGTTATGCTGAAGGCTGTACCTTACCAACAGTATTTGTGTACTCTGCCACATCTTGCTTGAATTTAATCTCTCCTTATGTGTAATTAAGTAGTGGGGTGGCACTTTCTGAACATTCCATATGCTCCTAAATCAGTTGGCTCCATGATGTGTCACTCAGAAGCTGTCCCTATCCACTGGCTGCGTTGCCTGAATCTCGCCTCCAACATTCTAAACAGTTTGTTGTTCCTCTCCCCCCATAGCCAGTTGGAACCCAGAGGTCGTTTGCATATGTGGCCTGATTGGCCTTTGCCTCTAACATTCTAAACAGTTTGCTGTTGGGAGTCATTGAATGTGTCCTAAGGTAAAATACATATCCCAATCTTCCTTTGAACGGTCACTGGAGTTGCCAATCTCCCTATGGAACCTGAAGATCTCCCAGAAATCACCGTGTTCCCCAGCCACAGCACATCATTTCCCCAATAGAAAATTTCCCAGCTATTACAGCTGATCTCCAGATGACCAAGATCAGTTCTCCTGGAGACAATGGCCGCTTTGGGCAGTGGACTCTATGGCATTATACGCTGCTGAAGTCCCTCCGTATCCCAAACCCTGCCCTCCCTGGGCTCTACCCCTCAAGTCTACAGGTATTTCCCAACCCAGAGTTGGCAACCCTGTAACTGGCCATGGAACTGCTTTCCTAGGGTTGCCAAGTTGAACTTACAGTTTAGTGGGGGGAGTCTTCTGCGTAGTGGGAGTCTTCTGGCGTTTGCACGCGCCGCAATGACGTCCCCCGGAAGTGACATTATTGTGTCGAGCACATTGGGGGCAGGACCTCTATAATTTGAGGGAAAACCATAGAGTTTTCCCTCAAATGATAGAGTGTCGTCCCCCCCCAAAAACCCATGCCCAATGCGATGACATCACCTCCGGGTGACGCCATCACGCTGGGCATGTCTCCGCAGCTCAGCAATTTGGCAATGGGGTTCCCCCCAGCGGCCCAATCCAGGCTAACAGGCAGTGGGCCAATCAAGCAGGGGTTTCCCCGCCTCCCCCCCCCGGGGGACTTGGCAACCCTACGCTTTCCTGACCCTTGGAACCCAGAAGACATGGCATAGGAGGAGATGCTTTTCTACCTTAGCTGCCACTGCATAACCCCAAATCAACATAAGTCAGGGGTGGAGGGAACCATACCTGTTACCATGTGGTTGTCCTCCCATACTACCCACTTGGGGCAGCAAAATGACTTGAGACAGCCCTGCCTTATAGCTAAGCAGAAGGAAATAAAATGGCTTGCCTCCCTCTATTTTCCTCTTCCCTCTGCTGCCCCACCAGCCACAGCTGGGACACTCACCTGAGTGAGCCCATTGTATTTTTTCCCACAACAGGCCTTACTCCTAGTTTAATAATAAAGATGATATGTATTCATTTTGTTAAGATAAATTTGAAAAAAAATGCCTAATATAACTGTTTTCCAGTGTTGTCAGCTGTTCAGAATATACCTCAGTAGCTGCAATGGGCACAATGAAAGGCTATCCTGCCATCCTAAGTGTAGTAGTAGTAGTAGTAGTAGTAGTAGTAGAAGAAGAGATTGAATTTATACCCTGCCCTTCACTTGGAGTCTCAGAGTGGCGTACAATCTCCTTTCTTTCCTCTCCCTACAACAAACACCCTATGAGGTAGGTGGGGCTGAGAGAGCTCTGAGAGAACTGCTCTGACAGAAATATGGCTTGCCTAAGGTCACCCAGCAGCTGCATGTGGAGAAGTGGGGAATCAAAACGCGCTCCTAACCACTACAACAAACTGGATCTCAACACATCACATGCCCCCTCAGCCGTCAATGCATTGCATGCCCCCTCAGGTAATACACAGAGAAGAGGAGCAAGTCTGAGTGTGCTGCTGGCCCCGCCTTCTCCCCCCATACAACCGCTGGCTTATGAACATGGTGTGCTCACCTGCAGAGGAATTGACTTGAATGCATGGCAAGATCATTTGTAGAGGGTTACAATGTGGGAGAGGGCCCAGATGAAGTCTTTGTTGGGAAGCCCTCAGGCATCTTTCAGCAGCATCCCCTGGTAGGGAAAAAGACAAGCACAAGAGAGACCCCTGTCTTTTTTACTTACTGGGGCTTAAAAGCTGGCTGAAGGGGGCTATTGTCCAGCAGGGACCTGTTCCCTAGGAAGAAGAGTTCACCTCCGTCCTTCTCCAGGGTCACAGCCCCCAATCCCTATTGGGGAGGGCCTGCAGCTGCCTTGTTCCTTCTGAAGGCCCAGTCATAGACCTTCGGTGCCACTGGAGTTCGGCCCTAATAAACCCACAAGTGACACTGACCACACAGGTTACAACGATAAGGTTTTGATCTTCTGCCTCTGTGTAATCCCCCCCAAAGTCCACAGGGAAACTGACAAGCCTTATGCCTCATTTTCGAAGTCTTTCCTCAGGCAAGCTATCCATATATTCCATTCACAGTGCAGGGATTTCAAAACTGGGCCCTAAAATTGCTTTGCAGGCGCCATGCATACTTTTATTAATGGCAGGACTGCAGAGCACTGAAAAGCAAAATTATCAGAGGCAATAATGCCCCCTACTGATCTCCGAGTGGCTCCAGCGCTTCCAGCAGTGCTTCAGAAACAGTGCCGGAAAAGCTGAACAATAGCAGTCTGAAAAGCCATTCGTAGAAACGCTGCCAGGAAGCATCATCTTGAGGAGTGTAGGTGTGCTTGATTAAAAGTGTAAGCAACGTACAGAAAAAAACACCGCTCCCTAAACAAACAAGATCTCTTTGTCAAACCTTCATAGCTAAGACTTTTATGAATGAATTTCAATATTAAGCACAGCCAAGAACAGCAAGCCTGACAGCACCACAGCGGTACTGACTAACCCTGGCATTAACAAGCTAGTGCGTAACTCTTCATCAGAAAACTCGTAAGAGAATGAGTTTATTTTGCTGTTTCGGTTGCTGGCGCATTGAAGATTTGGGCTACGTCAAGGTAGGTTAGACATTTCTGTTAGCAGCATGTCAGAATTCTATAATCAGCTCCGTGTCTCTCCCAAGAGCTGTGGGATCCAGGGGCTGTCAACACCTGTTAGGCCCCTGCATGCAACCACAGTCTCATACAGGAAGTCACCCAAATGACTTCCTGTTTGGACTGTTTCCAGCTGATCATTGGTATGGATGATCACCATACAACTTGTGGTGGTTTGACTCAGGGTGCTCCACACAATTCACATGAGGATGGCATCAATGGCTGCTAGTTTAATCAGGTTAGCCAGATCAATTCAGGTGGCATAGCAAATATAACACAAGCACACATATGTGCAGACACTGACAACAGCACTAAACCACATATTAGCTGGTACTTCTGTAAAATATCCCCACCCCGATGCACATGCTTCCTGTTTAATACTATAATTGCTCTGGGAAGCCACCAATTAATCACAGCCTTAGGAACAGTGATTGTTATCTGTCGGTTTACAGTGAAAGACTGCAGAGCTCTTAACTGACTGGCACCCCTAAGGTGACAGTTCAAGGAGATCAGCATTAACTCACTCCAGCACAGTGTTGCCAGCCATTGGCTGCTAACCAAAGGCAGAAGGAGAAGGCGGCGGTGTGTGTGTGTGTGTGTGTGTGTGTGTGTGATGATGATGATGATGATGTTGGGCTGATGGTAGGTCACTTCCAGTGAATACCACTGAGTTTGGTCTGAATCCTAGAGCATCACATCAGTTGACATGACACCCCTTCTATCTGCCCAAAGTGACAGCGTGATGTCAGCTTTCCTGTGACATCCACCACCACCACCACCACCTCACCAAATGGCAGCGGCCAACAAAGATGGAGGGAATGTCTCTCTACTCCAGCTGTGTTTTGTTCAGTCCCGTGTTGCCCACGCCCTTCAGAATTCCATACCAAACATTTCCCCCTTGATCCCAATCTGACCAAAGGCGTTTAAAACATTCTGTAGCATCAGAGAAGCTGAGCCACTGGTAGCCAAAGGGGTTGTGGTAACCGGGGCCTTGTACCTGACATACTGCTGACTGGCTTATAAGAATGACGGAGGCCCGTTGTGACACCAGAAGAGATCGGCAAGTGACTTGAAGGGAGGCAGGGCAAATAGAGAAAACAATGTCAGCAGTGTTTTCCTGCAAAGGCAGGAGGAATATGCAACAATACTTATTACTAACTGAATAGAGAGGCCTTTAGCTCAAACATATTGTTACTCACAAATCCCATGCTCCTTATGTTACCTTCCTTTCCAAAAAGGCTAGGCCCCCGACTAGCTATACAGGGTGTTTGTTTCCTAGAAAATAATAAGTGAACAGTGTAGAAATACAAGCTACTTAAAAAAAAAACAAGAGAAGTAATCTCATACAGAAACAGCACTTGCCCTTCCCCATACAAGGGTTTCTATTGGCTTGCAGTTGCCCTTCAACCCTTTGCCAATTAACAGTACAAAAAGACAATGGTTACACTTCGATCCTTTCCAGATGTTGGCCTTCCAAACATGCATAATGGGTCTGGTTGACAGACCACAGCTGTTAACCCTTGGGAGAAACTGGGGTGTGTGGCGTGCTGGTGTCACACCAGTACTCTGACATCACTTCCAGTAAAAAAAATTTGAGAATGTACAAAACCTCTACGAACGTACAAAAACTCTCGTCATCCCTAATAATGGGTGCCAATTGCTACACACAATTCTCCTGATACTTAGAATTGTCGGTTTGTGTGTATTCAGCCAATATGTTTGCAGTACATGCATGGGATGCATTGGCCAAATTCACTGGGACCATGTGTGTTGGGACAATCACGAGTATCAGCATGCTCCCATTAGACTTTGTTTCTTTATTGAATTCATTTAACACCAATGCTCCCTCTAAGCTGTGGAGTCTTGTGAGCAAAAATTCTGCTTTGTGAGCTACTGGCAATAAAGTTGTGAGTGAGCGATTTGGCTGCTGCATAAATTAGTTTGCTCTGGAGCCCTCCTTCCTGAGCTAAGACAAAAATGTGTGAGCCAGGGGCTAAAAAACTGTGAGCTAGCTCACACCAACTCAGCTCAGAGGGAGCACTGTTAACACCCGCCTTTCTCACTGAGACTCAAGGCAAATTACAAAGTATTAAAACCAATTCAATCAAACAGCACAAGACATCCAGTGACAATGCAACAGGACTAGGATTACTGAAGTTGGCTGGAGAGCCAAAATAACTGCCCATCAGACCCTCTTGCACGGATAAAGATAATTCCTAGACGATTCCAATGACTTTCTTACTGCTTACAACCAGTTCCTCAATTCTTGCTTTCTTTGTACACTCTTCATACTCAGCAAAAGCATGCTTAGGAGACCAAACTTAACAAAAAAAACCCTTCTCTTGGTGCACAGCAGCTGCAATCCAGAAAACTACACATGGGCTAACCTTAGGCATTTATTTAACTTCATTTACCTTTGCCTTCATCTCTTTTCTGATTGCCTTGTGTGCTGCTGCATGTACCTTCAAGCAATCCATCACTGTTTTTCTTTACAAACATGCAAACAGAAAAAGGACAATAAAAATCTTTGCTTCTACAACTCTTTGCAAAGTTGCTCCTTTCTAGTTCTCCCAAAGATCTCCAATCCCCTTTGCTGTAGGGAAATCATCAAAGCATTTAATTCTCAGTGCATTCCCTCTCCCCAAGCAGAGGTTTCCTCCCGGAGCTGAGTAGGATTCCAAGTCTGGGGTCCTTCCTGCTGCTTGCAGAACTCTTCAGGCACATCTCCAAAAAGAGTAGCTGGGACTTCTGATCCATATACCTCTCCGTGGCAAGCTGTGGGGAAGGTATCTCTTTCCTCGTTGCTGCTCCTGAGCTGATTCTCAGGCTCATCCATCTCTGACTCTGATCCCAACTTCAAATTTAAGTCCTGCTACACACCTTTAAGGTCTCTGGCCCCAGCTCCTGCCAACCTAGCAGTTCGAAAGCAAGAAATTGCAAGTAGATAAATAGGGACCACTTCGGTGGGAAGGTAACAGCGTTCCATGCACCTCGGCATTTGGTCATGCCGGCCACTTGACCGTGGGAAAAGTCTTCAGACAGCACTGGCTCTTTGGCCTGGAAACAGAGATGAAAACCGCCCCTTAGAATCAGATTCAACTGGCTTTCATGCAAGGGAAACCTTTACCATTACACACCTTTATCTGGTGGGCATATTCTGCAAGACCAGCAAAACAGGGGGCATACATAAGAGAAACTCTACCATACCGCACTATGCTTCACTCTGTTTTTTTTTCCCCCAGCCTGGCTCTGCTACTGCACAAGAGTCTGGCTGGGAGAAAAATACTAAATGCAAAAGACCTCTAATACTAAAAGCAAAAGGGGCCAGTGTTGTGCTATAGTTAAAGTATTGGACTAGGATCTGAGAAACCAGGTTCAAATCTGGGTGACCTTGGACCAATCACAGCTGCCTTATATTAGTCTATCAAGGTCAGTGTTGTTTGCTGTGGCTGGCAGTGACTCTTCAGGGTCTCAGGTGGAGGTCTTTCACATCACCTGCTACCCAATCTTTTTTAAACTGGAGATGGCGGGGATTGAACCTGGAACTTTCTGCATGCAAAGCAGATTCTCAGCCACTGAGCCATGCCCATTACCCCAATACAATTGCCTCTCAGCCGCACCTATCTGTCTCACAGGGTAGTTGTGAGGATGAAATGGGGAAGCGAGCACCTTGTGTGCCTTTCTGGCCCCCTTGTTGAAAGGTGCAAAACAAATAAAAGCGACCCCCATATACACATCCCTCCTGTCATAAGAACATAAGAGAAACCAATGTTGGATCAGGCCAAAGGCCCATCTAGTCCAACGCTCTGTCACACAGTGGCCAAAGCACCAGGTGTCCTCAGGAGGTCCAGCAGTGAGGCCAGGACAGTAGAAGCCCTCCCACTGTTGCCCCCCCACCAAAAAAGCACCAAGAATACAAAGCATCACTTGCCCCAGACTGAGAGTTCCTATCTATACCTTGTGGCTAATAGCCACTGATGGACCACTGCTCCATATGTTTATCCGATTCCCTCTTGAAGTCGTCCATGCTTGTAGCTGCCAGCCACCACCTCCTGTGGCACTGAATTCCATGTGTTAATCACTCTTTGAGTGAAGAAGTACTTCCTTTTATCCGTTCTAACCTGACTGCTCAGCAATTTCATGGAGTGCCCATGAGTTCTTGTACTGTGAGAAAGGGAGAAAAGTGCTTCTTTCTCTACCTGCTCTATCCCATGCATAATCTCATAAACCTCAATTATGTCACCCCTCAGCCGTCGTTTCTCCAAGCTAAAGAGCCCCAAGTAAGTGCTTTAAATTTTCTTCATAGGGAAAGTGTTCCAACCCTTTTATTATTCTAGTTGCCCTTTTCTGCACTTTTCCCAATGCTGTCATTACACATGAATGGATAGGCCCCTGTAAATATACAGGATTCCTCTGTCATGTCTAGTGTGACCCTTATCTTTTGGGGGATTGTTGGGTCTTCCAGCAGCTGGAGGCAATTTTATTGAGAAAGTGGGTTAATCTTCCCCAAGTTAGGCCTCTCACAGTAGTTATCTGTCTGTCTCATTTTACTGTTATTGTTTATAGTAGGCACGCATTAAGACAGCCTGGCAGATTCTGCCCCTTGTCTGGATGGGGAGCAAGTATAACATCTCCCTCCTGCCATTCCTTCAGCCTACAGAGCTGTCTGCCTGTATATAAGAACGCAAGCAAAATGTTTGCCACTGTTGGTCCCTCCCAGGCCTATCACTGAGGAAGGCTCAAGTATAGCACGTGCCCGTACGCCAGCATGTGCAAGCAAAATGCTTACCCCCCCCGTGCCTAAAAGGCGCAACTCCAGGAAGAACAGGATATCCAGCAGGCTCTTCTGATACAGAAACCAATCAAAGCCTGCCCAAAGCTGAAAGCAGAACCTGTCATTGCTATCCTCATCTGTATGTAATGCTGCCGACAGGAAAGTGTCCCTGTCAATAGCAGATCTGCTGTGTTCACTCTTTCCCTTCTCTTTCTGTCCTCCATGAACTCCAAGCCAGGCAGCCAGGCACTGGAATAATCACCAGATTCAAAGATCTCATATTCCTATTTTGGCTCTTCAGTGAGGATTAGTTATGGTCCGTATATTAATACATAGGGCATTTGAGGTTTGGGTTTGTATTAATCAATGTCCCAAAGCATATCCCTATGGAACAGGCCCAGCAACCGATCTTGCCTTTATGTGCTCCAGCATGTACACTAAGCTTCTCTCTCATGGCACTTCTGAAATCAGGGATAAGGACTTCCAGAACTGAAAGGATGGTGCTGCTGCAAGTTTGAGTCACGGCATTTGTCATTTTAGAAATTAAACATTGCGTACGTAACTTGGAACCAGTGCTCTTTTCTAAACATATGTTTGAATGTTAACAATTCATTTTTACTCTCTGCTCAATACAAAATTTACTAAATAATTATCCTCAAAACACCCCAAGGTCACCGTGCAATGAGGCTCATCACAGCTTTCCCGTTCAGTGCATCTGTAACCATGGCAACACTGGAGCTGCCATTCACTTGGAATGGGCAAGGGGGGGGGGGAGATCAGCACAAAGCCTGCTACTCTGCCTGGTGGGGCTGTCACGTACTGGATATCTTGGGAAACGTTTTTAATTACTGTGCTCACTTAATTACTGCTACAGTTTTTCTCTGGCGGTTTGCTTTTTCCCATAATTTGAGTAGCTCATTGGACATTGAGATAAATCAGCTGCTTCTTCAGCCACATTTATCCTTAATGGCAGGAATTAAAACTCATTTGAGGATTCATGCGTTGCTTTCAACACCATTTACTCCGCAGTCCTATTCGGAGATGTAACGGGGCTGAAACCTCGTGAGTGTTGTCCCTTCAGTGACTCCATGTTCAACAGTTCCAGCTCCCCCCTTGCTCCCTTCACCCAGCATCTGCCCGACAAGAGCCTAGTGAAACCTGAACGCTCCCTCCTCGTTCGCCATCACTAAGTACGGCAGTGAGACAATGAAGATCCTTCTTGGCAAGCACCCGATGGTCCCACTGTCTTTTTATTGCAATCATATCATCTAAGTGGCTTACACCGAAATGATTCACCCAAACTTCATCCAGAATTCTCTTTGGTGAGATATGAGAAGAAACAGATGCCATTCACTCTGGGCTGCTTATTTAGTCACTCACGGACAGATGCGGTGGGGAAATCAGAAACCCCTCCGCGCCCCAAATGAAGTCTACAACAAACCATTTAAACCTCAATGGCACTGAGCAAAAAGGACTAAGGTGCCAAGTTGAGCAGATACTCTTCCTCCCAGTTCCTTGTGGCCAAGCATGTAGGAAAAGATGGTTGTCTATATGTGTCTGTTTCCTTTCTGTCATCAGGGTAAGGGCAGAGGAATTCATTAGCTGAAAGCGTGAATCACCCTTGCTCAACATGGAGTCAGAGGTGGAGACCAAGCAAGCGGTGATTTGCACTTGCAGTGGAGACAGAATCAATGAGAAGTTTACCGTTCCTGGAATTATTTGCAATATTCATTGACTGGACTAAGCGTGGGGGGGGGGGGGGGGTAAGCGCAGAAAGCAACATATTTTACCGCAACCAGAATGGCCTCGGTGTCACTATTGACATTAATGTGGTGGATCACAGCAGGCAGCGGAAAAGAAACCTTATGATAGAACTCACAGCCTATGTTTTGATTTCCTTGCTGAAGGAGTCACTGACAGCCACGGAAGAGAGTTTAAAAGGCTGCCGTTACGTAAAGAATAACGGCAGTACAAATTGTCATCAGCCAGTTAGAAGCAAAAAGCCATCAATCGAAGAAGCATTAAGCATCGTATGTTCATCTAGGGTGCACGGCTGAATGCCTGCTTGGAGGACTTGGACACTACTGAAGTCCAGACTGAACCTAATGAAGCTTTCCCCCTGCTCTTAACCAAACTAAAGCACTGTACCTCCGTGGGGCATCTGTGAGATCAATATAGATTTAAATGTGCATGATGCCAAAGGGTGTTAATAGATAGATTTTTTAAAAAAAAGGCATTAAAAGGATTCAACGAGGTTACCAAAACAAGGATGAAAATTATTCTGGGCAGTACCACTCTGATTCTGACAGAGGGCAGTGTTTAGTTTATTTTCACACCAAAAAATACTCCTGTCTTCTATCAGCTGTGACCCAGGGGGAGAAAATTGAAGCTAGGTTTTCAAATCATGTGGAATCAACGCTTATTTTAATGTGAACTGTGAATGAACGGAATTAGCCACAATTCCCTCCCCCCCAAGTCCTCATCACTGAATGTAACAGAAAGCTGTCGTTCCTGCTGGAACTCGGGAGGTAATTCTGCAGAAAGCTTGGTTTACATAGAGCTCATTACTCAGCTGTAAAATTTTTGTTTCTGTTAAGCTGCATCTTCCAGAGACCCTGACCCTGGACAATTTAGTCAATGAGGTTTGGCCTTAAAAGGGCATTGAAATAAATCCCAGGCTTCATTCCTACAGATAGGCTTACACAGCAGTGGAATAAGCAGTGCCCAGTGCTACTGGAGGTGAAGCATGAGCTTCAGCTTCAGGCCCATTGCCAGGAAACCCCTGCTCTTTCCATTACTATAAGAAACTATAAGTGCACACTGCACCAGACAATGCCTGAATGGCAGGAAGAGGACACGTCAGCAACCCTCCTAACTAGAGCAGGGCCAAAGGCCCTCCATAGCACAGCTATTCTGGATCAGGAAAAAGATCTCCCTTCACATCTAAAATCTGAAGGACTCATTAGATGTGGCTCCTGGCATGCAGCTGTAGCCATCAAGAGAAGTCTATGTAGCGGTCACACACACACACAATAATCCACTTTCAGTGCACTTTGCAACTGGGTTTTTGTCGTGTGCACTGGCAAAATCCAGTTGGAAAGTGCATTGAAGGTGGATTATTGTGTGTGTGTGACTGCAGCCTTAGTTTCTGTCTCCTTTTTGGTAACATCGTGTAGAACTTACCCATATTCATTTATTTATTTATATCCCACCCATCCCGTGGGCGGGCTCAGGTTGGATAACGTCATTCTAATAAGTGCAATTTCAGTTTAAAACATTAAACATTAGAACACGATAAAACATAATAACAATTAAAACAATGGGTACAGCTTAAAACAGTGTCAGTTGGCCATAAAGTTCTGGCCCGATGGTACGGTGAGTTAAAGGCCAGTTGTCAGTGGTCAGCAGGGCTTTTTTTGTAGAAAAAGCCCAGCAGGAACTCATTAGCATAATAGGCCACACCCAACAGCAGAAACGCATTAGCATATTAGGCCACACCACTGAAAGTACAGCTTATTAGCATATTAGGCCACCCCCCCATGTTACCAGAAGAGTGGTCATCCAGCCACACCCACCTTTTGCTTCTTATTCTGTTTACCTTATTTGTTGTCAAAACCCAGGGCTTTTTTTGTAGCAGGAATTAATTTGCATGTTTGGCCACATACCCCTAATGCAGCCAATCCTAATGAATTTCTGTTGTTGGGTGTGGCCTATTATGCTAATGATTTCCTGCTGGGTGTGGCCAACTCAGGAGCCAGCCGGAACTCCGTTCCTGTGCGTTCCTGCCCAAAAATAGCCCTGGTGGTCAGTAAATAGACGGGTGACAGACAGGTGAAAGCAATCTCATTCTGCTGTTCTGACTCCCCTCCTTTCTCTGCCCTGGCTCTACATGATTGGCTATCGTTGGCAGGAAGAAATAGAGAACATTGTGATAGCAGACATGGGTGAGCTCTACTGGTTGTTGCCGGGGTGGGGGGTGCTCAATGTGTGGCTAACTTTTTCAGCAGCAGTGCTTTGTCTGGTTTGGTCGTTCAAGTTACATTGGGCCACTGTTTTCTACACTGGAAGGAATTCTCAGTTTGCCACAGCCCTGTAACATGCTCAGCTATAGCAACTCTTGTGATCAGCGAGAAACATTTTGCCACATTAGAGCTTGGAGGGGTTGTGAGGGCTCATAACATGTGAGCTCTCCACTGGCCTGTTACGCTTCTCATGCAAGTGGATGACTCTGAGAGTGAAGGAAGAATCCAAAATGCAATGTGCACAGTAGCCCTCAGGGTGAAAAGCAAGGTCTGCCTTGCTTTTTAAAGATATATATATATATCAATCATCTGTTAAAACTTTCCCATTTTCAAAATGGAGAGGCGGTTGCTTTCAGAGAGGTGTAAACCAGATGACGTCCCCTTTTGTTCCCCTTATATAAAGGATTGTCTTCTTTTTTTAAATAAAGAAGGCTTGCCAATGTTTGGTTTCAAAATCAAAGACAGGCCACAAAGCAGGATGAGATCAGGGGTAGCTCTGACATGGAAGGTCAGTGGTGGAATCTCAGTTGCACATATATAGTGGGAGGGAGAAAGGAAGCATTCACAAGCAAGTCAACTTGGCCAGTTCAGGGCCGCCGAGGGCTACCAAAAGCCTAACCCTAACCCCAGACAAAGATTCCTTGTTGGTCCTCCCTTACATCACATTTGGTCCAGCTGGTGTTCAGTATAACAGATATAAGATGCTTGATGAATGCACTTAGGACACTACTATCAACCAGTGACACTGGGCCCCCTTCAGCAGCCTTGGACAGAAAGTAGCCAATGAACAGGCAAAGCTACCACTATAATAGAACCAAATGAGGACTGGCAGAAATAAAGACTACCAGGGTGAAAGTAACTTACCAAGGTCGCGTTCACATGGCCAATTTGATCCACTGCCGTTGCTGTTCCCTTATGGATTTAAAGTGCACAATCAGACGGCAGCATCTGTTTGTCGTGCCCCAGTCGTCTGAGTTCCATTCCCCTTGCCCCATGTTTCTTTGATACCTGAGAAAGTCCAGTCCTGTTGGTCTGAGCTGCTTCCAAAATGGACTTCCTGCCATCTGGTCACTCTGTTGTACAGCCAAGGTGTCAGGCAGGTCTCACCAATCTCTTGTTTTCCAGCTGCCACCTCTCCCCCCCCCCCCCCCCCGTTAGCAAGGATCTCATGACTGTATATACGCACCTCTTCTCCCCTGAAGGGGGCTGCTCAAAACCTTGTTTTCTTTTGAAAAATTCTCAAAGAAAGATACCCCTGTTCTGCAGCTTTTTAATATCGTTTGGGAAAGGGGTAAGCTGAAAAGATTAGAGGGAGGACGGCAGTGAACTCCATTTCCCAGCAGTCTCTTCACTACTTGTGCCCTTGCTCTGTGGACTAACTTTAAACAGAAAATGGCCCACAGCCCCATGAACTCCAGATCCTAGCATGCTCATGAGTGCTTGTGGGCGTGCTCAAAGGACACACTTTTGAAAAAATGGCCGACAGGCTAACTCCCTTCTTGCTGCCGTCTGATCATGCAAGGAGGGGTAAAAGGGCATTGAAGCGTGTTAAAAGGGGTAAGTCTGGTCAGGATTCTCTGCCACAAAATAACCTGGCTTAATTTGAGGCTGGGCAACAGTGGATTGAACTGCCCATCTGCTCGTGACCCAAGGCAATCCTAAGCAGAGTTACACCCTCCTAACTCCATTGCAGTCAGTGGGTTTAGAGGGGTGTAGCTCTGCTAAGGATACCAGAACTGTCTCTCTCAGTGGGCTTAAAGCAGAAATCACTTTCTTCCCAATACTCTGTGCTGGCCTTTGGTGGAGAGTGCTGTCAAGTCACAGCCCACTTATGGTGATTCCTCATGGATTTTCAAGGGAAGATTTTCCTCATGGATTTTCAAGAGAAGATAGACTCAGATGGGCAGCCATGTTGGTCTGAAGCAATAGAACATAGTTTGAGTCCAGTCACACCTTTAAGACCAACAAAGTTTTATTCAAAGCATAAGCTTTCATGTGTCTGAGAAAGTGTGTGTGCACGAAAACTTATACCCAAAATTAAACTTTGTTGGTCTTAAAGGTGCCACTGGACTCAAACTTTGTTTCAAGAGAATAGACATACAGAGGTGGTTTGCCATTGTCTGCCTCTGCGTAGGGACCCTGAACTTCCTTGGTGGTCTCCCATCCAAGTACTAAGGCCAACCCTGCTCAGCTTCTAAAATCTGACAAGATTGGGTCAGCCTGGGCCATCCAGGTAACCTTTACTGCTTTTTACCAGCTTCTTTTCAGCCCTAGAGACTCTTTAAGTTAAAGAAAGACTACCCTTGGAGTTGCTTCTTGCAGAATCTCCTAAATCTAAACCTGCAGCTGAGATCCATTGATGAATGGTATGAATATATATATATATAATATACACACACACACAATATCTATTCTTCTTTACAATGGTAACAGCAGAAGCAGGGGCACTGGTTTTGGATAGCAAAACTCAGTGGAGGTGAAAGGGTAAGCCCCCTATACCTTCCCTGCACAGCCCCTAGGTAATCAGAAGTTGCATAAGCCTGCAATATCCATTTCTGTGGTTCAGCTGAGATGCATGATCTGTCTCACATCTGTCTGAACCAATGTTGAATGGCTCATTCTCAGGAAAGGTGCAGTGGTGTTTTGTGTGTTCCCAAGCCCCGTTAAGGGGTGTGAGGAGGCATTTCCACAATCCTGGAATATACAAATAAGAATTGCCATTGTTTCCATCTGGCCTTGTTTGGTCAACTGTTGAGACAAAACCTGGATTTGACATGAGAGCAGAGTCCTTTATTCCCCTCCACCTAGCTGTGAGATGCGATGGAGTGGGGCAAGGTTACTGTGGGGGTAGAGAGTTCTTTGCTTAGTTCTGAAAGCGATACTCCCGCTGGCCATTTCGGAAACATAACTGACGGCCTCTTGGGGTTATTCGATACAGCATTACATAAGCAGAGCAATGGAAAAACTGATGTACCATAAAGGTCTGAAGGGAGAAAGCCAAGAATAAAAGTGAAAGGAGGGAGGGGTACGGTGTAGATGAGGAGAGCCTTTGGGATGATGCCGGGTTTGAGGGCAGAGACCGGACCAAATTAATTCCGATTCAAATTCTCCCTTGGTAGACACAAAGCTAGAAAATTAGCATGGGCCTGAGTTATGTTGTTGGTCATCATTGATAACATTTGGTTGCATGTTGCCTTCCTATTTCAGTGCTTGTTTTTTTAAATCTTAAAAAAAGCCTGCATGTGACGGTTCAATAGCTAAGCTCCAGCCAAAATCAATAGAAAAATCAATAGGCTGTTGACTGTCCGTTGCACCTTTTTAAAAACACAACCCTCTCCCTGATTTCCTTTCCTACTGGAAACCCTAAGACAATTCAAGCATATGTGTGAAACTGATGAAATGAAGAGGGGGATCCCGTGAAGGCAGATGAGCAAACGGCTTCTTACATTTCTGTAAAGGCAGTCAAGAAGATTTATGGACTTGGAAGTCATTGTGAGCCCTGGACCCCCATCCCCATCTTGAAACTAACTAGCAAGCGTTGATTTTTGGAATCTGACCTGGCTGTAGCGTACACCTTGCTGTCTGGGTCGTTTGTTGCGTCTCAGTTCAGGCGCTCCTGCCTGCGCACATGCACAGAGTTCACTTGTGATGTTCCTGGGAATGTTGCTATTCTCCTCCCCACTTCAGTTATTGGAGTGTTGGATGTTTTTATCCCAAATTGTGGAAGGAGACCTTCTCTGCTGTGGCACCGCAACACTCATATGCTCTTCCTGGAGAAGCCTGCTTGGCTTCACCTTCTACTTTTAGCCACCTAGTGGAGAAGACCCTGCTATGCTAAAAAAGGTAAAGGTAAAGGTTTCCCTTGTTCAAGAGCCAGTTGAATCCAACTCTAGGGGGCGGTGCTCATCTCCTTTTCCAAGCCGAAGAGCCAGCACTGTCTGAAGACATTTCTGTGATCATGTGCCCGGCATGACTGAACACCGAGGCACACAGAACGCTGTTACCTTCCCACCAAAGTGTACCTATTTATCTACTTGCAATTCCTTGATTTCAAACTGCCAGGTTGGCAGGAGCTGGAGACCGTTTTCTGAGGTTTCTGAATGGCCTTGATTATAACCCAGTGTTTCGGTCAAGTTTTTACCCTGATTGATAATTTTTTTCATTTTGAACTGTTTAAGCTGGGTTTAGTGCTATACCCTGCTTACAGCTCAATGCTAAACAGCCTTTCTAAGCCCATTGACTTCAATCAGCTTAGAAGGACGTAACTCCGCTTAGCATGGCATTGTTAGTACACTCTTCAAGAGATGGGCAATAAAAAAAATTGCATCAAGAAATGATATCAATGCTTGCAAGAAGCATCTTGTTCAAACCCACTCAGTTGTCTCGTTTGCTTAATGTTGCAGGAGGCACTTGAGCGGGCTACGTAGCATCAGACACTGCAACTATCTAGAACGAAGGGCAATTGCTTTTGAACTTGATTTGGTGATATTGTATTGACTCAGTCTCTGTTCAGCTAGCTCATGACCAAAGCAATCTACTCTTCTGTAGCATGTTAACTGCGAGAATTCTTTAAAATAAAATGTCGCATCTGAATGCTGTCCCTGCTCCGCTCTTCAGGCAGTTTAATGAACAGGGATGGAAGCCTGTCCTGCCGAAACCCCCAAATAAAGAAAAATAAATTGGACAGCATCAAAGCAAATAGCATTCTCAGATTGGTCTCTGCTATGACATTTCTATTTTTGACAGGCATTGTAAGTTGCATTTTATTTTCTAACCAGCGAAACATCATTTCCCAGTACTGATATTCTTCCTGCCTTGGCTTGGAAACATATTTTAAGGGTCCTTGGCTGTGTAATGTGCACCCTTCACAGGAAGCCAAATGGTTAGATCTAGATGAAAATTCATATCTGACTCTCCTCCTACACCAGTGAAAAACAGCCACTGTCAGTCTCGAAGCAATTGCAGTCAAGAAATTGGGATGCCATCAGCCTGATGGATGTTTTACAAATTGGCCTTCAGCTGGGTTTGGAATTGATAATTGCAGTAATGTCTTACATTTATTGGTGGACACTGTGTCCATAAATGAAAGACCTTATGCATCCCCATGTTCAGGCATGGACCTCACATGTCTGGTACTTGGATTCTGAAACCACTCTTGCTCCCAACCCCAGGTTTTTCTACAGCCAGGGATTAGTTGGGTGATTAAATTAATCTTTCGCGCACAAAACATCTAACCCACTATGTGGCAAAATATTCCACTCTGGGTAGAAAGCAGATTTCCCAACTTCCCCTCTTATATTATGAAGATAAGAGTTGTCCCTCCTGGATGAAAGGTACAACTAGTCCTGTTTCCAATAGAAGCCAGTCATATGCCTTGGGTCAACACACAAATTGACCTTGAAGACAACCCTTCTCCATTGTCCATTCTTTTTCTTTTTGCTATCAAGTCAAGCTGACTTCTGGTGACCCCTAGTGGGGTTTGAAAGCAAGGGACGTTCAGAGGTGGCTTGCCATCGCCTGCCTCTGCAGGCCTCTGCAGGTCTCCCATCCAAATACTAGCCAGAGCCGGCCCTGCTTAGCTTCTGAGATCTGATGAGATTGGGCTTGCCTGGGCTATCCAGGTCAGGGCCCCATCACCCATTCTTAGCATCTTACTATTCTCAGCTGAACTGCCTCTGTGCCATAGAACTCATTGGCAAGTGCTTTCCATTATGTCATATCCTCTCTGACCTACGGGCAAGCAATATCATCCTATTACCTCTGAGCACATACAAGCAGATCAAGACCTTGAGGCTCCAGCAAAGTTTTATGTTTCTGACAGCTTTCTTCTTTCAAGAGTGTGTCTAAGAGTACATCAAGGATTTTGTGTAGGCTTCAGATCCTTATGGATCGAACACAGCATGGTATAGCCGGATCTTGTCAAATCTCATAAGCAAAACAGGTTAAGTATTCAGAAGGCGGACCACCAAGGAAGATTCTACAGATGATTGCAATGGTAAACCACCTCATCGTCTCACTTGCCGTGCAAGTCATATGTCGGTCGCAATTTGATGGCCCATACTTATGTACATCAGGATGACTGCAAGAGGCTTCTCAGGATGATACCTTAAAGATAAAAAAAAGATTTTTAAAAACTCTCCCAACAGATGTGCACCTGCATAGAAATGTCTCTGCTTTGGAAAAAATATATACCAGAGGAGGCCAATATGTCCCTTCCGCTATCTGTGTCTTTGTGGCCGAAGTTATTACTCAGTTGCTACATGGCTCCCAGCTATGTACGTACGCTGAATGTAGACCCCTTGAAGTACTGCAGACTAAATTTCTGAGAGCCAAACTTACATTCCCCTGCGGTGTCCCTAATGCAGTTTTGTGTCTAGAAGTGGGTTGAATTTCTCTAGAAGCTTATGCGGGGGATACATGGGGTCAGTTACTGGCTGAAACTTGCTTTCTCTCCTGTGGGTCTTGCACCTTTAACACTAACAGACACCTTTCAGAGCAAGTGGGAAAATTCCCTTTCAGAAAATTATGACCCAATGGATATTTTCCTAGTAGCCTAATAGCCTTCCCTGACCTGGATAGCCCAGGCTATCCCAATCTTTTCAGATCTTGGAAGCTAAGCAGGGTCAGCCATGGTTAGTATTTGGATGGGAGACCTCCAAGGAATACCAGGGTTGTGATGCAGAGGCAGGCAATGGCAAACCACCTCTGAACGTCTCTTGCTTTGAAAACCCCACCAGGGATCCCCTTAAGTCGGCGGTGACTTCATGGCCCTTTCTACCACCAATGTCTTGGGTTATTCCAAAGGTAAATATGAAATTGAGCAAAGGATTTGGGACACTGAAGCTCTTTAAGTTCTGCTGCAAAATACCATCACTTCAGGAACAAGAAATTGGTGTCGTCAAACTATTTTACCTAATTTATTGATTCCCAAACACGGGATACTTTTCACTGTGTCCCATCTTCTTGCTCTTCCATCTCCATTATCAGAAGGAAGAGGCTGTTGGGTGCCCCTTCATGAGTGTTAATGCCCTTGAGCTGCTGGAGAAATTGAAACGGGCGGGCATGTCTTGCTGCACCGCCCCTTCTATAATGAGCCTAGATATATATTTATTATACCCACCCTCCAAAAAATCCTGGGAAGAGCAGAGGAAGGGTATACCTCCTTTCTTCTTGCAGACCTTGAATCCAAAACCTCGGTCCAAGGTTGCCAGAGTCTGTGTAGCTGCTAGAGTCTACTGAAGTACAGTTTTGATTCAGTAACATGTATTTGCATTTGTATATGTATGTGCGAATGTACATGTATATATATATATATATATATAAATGGAAGATTGTATACATATTCTTATAACTATTCTGTCAATATATGTTTTACTCTGCTGATCCATGACCGTAATATTTTTGATATTTTTTTGCATTTGTGTGTGTGCATGTGTGTGTGTGTGTGCCCATGCCTGGAAGTCATGGCCTCCCATACTCGGCCTGGGGCACCGAGGATACTCAGCAAAGTGGCTTGATAGCCTGCCTTTGGCCTCCCAGCCCGGGTATTCTCTGGAGGTCTCCCATCCAAATACTTGCCAGGGTGGACCCTGCTTAGTTTCCAAGATACAAGATCGAGCTTGCCTGGGCTATCCAGGTCAGGGCAACCACAATGAATTATTGATTGATTGGTGTGCAGTTTGGCAACCCATCCGATCTCATGAAACTTAGCTAGGAGCAGACCCAGTGTGGAAGTGAGGACAGAAACTTCTCCTTTGAAGAGTTCTGGAAGGGACATGAAAAGACCTGGAAGAACATGTTGAGATTCTGTGCCCCTTGGCCTCCTCTGGTGGTGGCACTGAGGTTAGCTACTTAGCAGTTCAGATGTAAATGTACAGTTTGAACTTTTAAAGTGAATCCGTTTACATTTGCCAATATTAGAAAAATATGAAGAGAAAGAAATGTTACATGTTAGCTGTGATCCCAGTGGATGAATCAACCGTGATGTAATCTCAGTTTTACAATATGGACTGAATGCACATAAACTATCAATCAGTGGTGCACACAACAAGTTATCAGAGAAATCTGCAGAAACATTTAATGGCGAGAGAGCTGTGCTGTTGGTGTCAATAGCACAGCTAGGCAGTGCCTTCCATAGTCAACTTTTCTTCCATTTAAACTGAACTGTACTGAAGTCTTGCAAAACTGGCTACGCAAAGCTCAGGAGAGAGAAAAAATAAGTTTGCCCCGAACCCTGTGATGGGTCTTGCAACCTGTTCCCATTGCTGCAGCTTCCTTTTCTCTTCTCTTCCACTTTTCTTTGCCTCCTGACTGGTCACTACAGGGACTGAAGGCGATTTCCTACCTTGCCCTGCGATACATTGACAAAGTTTTTATGTATGTATTTATTTAATGTGCTATCTATGCCCCCAAATAAGGACCCCAAGGCAGCAAACTACAAATATTTAAAATACACACACACACACACACCACTGGGAATTCGCAATATTCGCAGGCGTTGAAGAGGCAAATGATGACGTAGGGAACAGCTAGTTTATTAGTACACAACACAAAGCATGAATTACCGGCCGCGAGGGCCAACTATATACAGTCCCTGGACCGCACTCCTGGTCCTATTGGCGGGTTTGAATATCCCACCAGAGATCTTACTGGAGGGCTAGTGTGGGTCCAGGATCCTTGACTCCTGTTGTTTCCAGAGCCAAGCTCAAGCCTTATGTTGCTGCTGCCTTGTGGTCATCAGCAGACATAGCAGGATCCCTTCCTCCTATTACCTTTATTCCCCTCCCCCACTTCAGCTAGGCCTGGGGTGGCTCCCAGCCTCTGCCACTGGGCTGGCTGAGTCTCTCCCCCCCCCCCCCCCGGTCAAGGACCACAGCAGTGAGCCCAGTGCAGCTTTTGGCATCCAGGCCTGCTGAGGCTTATTCCCACCCCCCCCCAAATGCCCCATGTGGCCCCTGGCTCCTGTTGCCATGCACCCCAAAGGCTCCCCCCATCGTCAAGGTGGGAGACAGCAGCAAGCCTTGCGTTGCTCCCGGCCACCAGGTTCCCTGATGCTTGTTCTCCTCTTCCTCCACTGATGCCGGCCAGCCCTGTTCAGGTCCTGGCCTCTGGTGCTAGGCTCACCTAATCCCCCCACCCATCAAAGACAACAGCAGCAAGCCCTGCAAGCTCCCAGAGCTGCTGAGGCTTGTCCCCCACCATTACTGATGCCGGTGAGTCCCCCCCACAACCCGTAGATCCTGGTCTCTGGTGCCAAGTCTGCCAAGGAGGATGGTGGCGAGCCATCCCACAGAGGAGGAAGTAGGTGCAGACAACAAATGTATTTGGGGAGGGGATTTAAACCCCCAATTTTTTTTTAAGTTTCCACATTCCATAAAAGTTTCAAAAAAGATATTCCGTATCTTTTTGGATAAGTGGAACCATGGATTTAGATATCCACCCACAGGGGCCACACTTGAGAAAACAGAGATAGAGATAAGGTTGCCAGCTCTGGGTTAGGAAATATCTGGAGATTTTGGAGGGGTGCAGCCTGGGGAGGGTGGGGTTTGGGGAGTAGAGGGACCTCAGCAGAGGATATTGTCATGGGGTCCACCCTCCAAAGTGGCCATTTTCTCCAGGGGAACTGATATTGGGTCTCTAGAGATCAATTGTAATAGTGGGAGATCTCCAGGTGCCACCTGGAGACTGGCAACCGTAGATATAGATAATATTTAACAATAGCAATAAGAAATGTAAACACACAAACACTACCAAGGAGGCTAAACAGAAAAGTCTTCACCTACTGGTGGAAGACAAAAACCAAGGCAGACAGAGGAATCTCCCTGGGGCAGAGTTCCAAAGTTTTGGCACCACAACCAGGAGGGCCCTTCAGGCCCGTAGCTACAGTGGGGCATCTTGGGGCCCGCCCCCTGACTTACTGCCAAGGCCCCCCCGACTTCCCATCCAGCCCAGGTGCTCCCTTGGGGCGGTGCAGGGGTGTGTGTGTGGGGTGCCCCATGACTTATTTAAAGGCACCCTGAATTTAAAAATCCTGGCTATGAGCCTGGGGCCCTTTCTTGGGTTGCCACACAGCCAGCCTTGGAGGGCAGAGGGGCAGCTAAAGCAAGGCCTCTGAAGACAACCAGAGTAGATGGGGTAGGTTCATAATGGATGTGCCTCCTTACGATATGCCAGCCCCAGGCATATAGAGCTTTAGAGGTCAATGCCAGCACTTTGAATTGTGCACCCAAACAAATTGGGAGCCAGTATGGGTGCGAAAATACTGGAGTGATATGGTCTTCTCTGCAACCACTCCATTCAACATTTTGGCTGTGGCTTTCTGTACCAACTGAGGCTTCCTGACGCTCTTCAAGGGAAGCCCAATGTAGACTGCATTGCAGTGGATGTCACCAGGATATGCACCGAAGTTAGGGTTGCCAGTCCCCAGTTGGGGGGATCCCTTGGTTTTGCGGGCTCCTGCCTGCCACCATCCAGCTGGCCAATGGGAGGAAATCCCCTCCTCACAGCAATGTGGAGCGACGTGTCTACATCACACAGAACTGACATAGGCATGTCGGTGATGTTGGGGGGAGGGGGAATGCTCTGGTTTCTGGGCAAAACTCTATGGTTTGAGGGCAGTTTTACCATAAAGTTTTGCCCAAAAACTAGAGCGTTGCCCACAACATGGCTATGTCACTTCTGGGTGTCACTTCCACTGTCATGGGCATGTCAGGGGCAATGCTTCCAGCTCCCAGGGTGTCCCCCCATCCCCCCACTGGTGTCTCAAAGGGATCTGGCAGCCCTCATCAAAGTACTTTCTGTCTGTGAACCCGCCGCTCCTTGAGCGGGAGTGCAACCCCATCCAGAACAGGGTCAAACCTTCCCCCACCAGTAGCACCTCTGTTTTGTTGGGACTTGAGTTGCAGCTTGTTAGCTTTCAAAAATAGTGTATCTGTGTGTTTGTTTGTTTTTAAATGACAGCAAACCCCCCCCTCCCCCAATAACTTGACATTATCTATACTCTGGGCATGTCTTAGTCTTAGGGGTTGTTTTGCCACAAATCATGAGCGAGAAACAGAAGAGATCCTTTTAAAGTTAGCAAACGGCTTAATGCTTAGTCGCAGCATCTTCCTCTGTCCTTTCCTGACCCCATGAATTCCAGCGTCAGAGCTGTCAGATTCCAGGTTTAGTCATTTTAATAATCTCCTCCCATGACTGCTTGGCTAAGACAAACAGCAGAGATGTGTCACAATGCAAAGAAAAGCAATACAAAACAACGGGGCTCTTCAAAGCGAAGCATCATATTCCGAGATGCGACACATAGATTAAATATTCAGCAAACACAATAACAAAGACCCACAGTGGATTCTTTTCCTTTTTTACTCCCAGATGACCTCTGCATGTGTGATACACGGATGTTCAGGTATACCTATGACCAACTGTACAACAATGACTATCTAAACAGACCAGATTCCACTGGAGCGACGTTACAGAAGGACACAGAAAAGGCAACAAAACAGATACAGCCGCAATGCTATTGTTCTGCCTTTAAACAGCACCATGGAGATTATTATTACTGGCAGCCATAGGCGTCAACTTCAGGGGGGCTGGGGAGCTGGACCCCCCCCCCGAACTTTTCCAGGACATGCTGAGCCTCCGCTGGAGACAATGGCCTGTAATGTCTCTGGCCCAGCCCCAGCCCCCCCCCCCCCGGGAAATTGGAAAGTCTACACCCTTGCTGGCAGTGCTAAACTGATTGGGTTAGTATGAAGAGAGCTCAGGCTGCTTTGTAATAATGATCCATAACATGCCTCCACAGTACTTTCACAGACACATGGAATTATTTATTTAACAAAATTTCTACCTCAGCTTTCTGCCCTCGCAAGGGCCACCAAGGCAGCTAACAACTCAAAACGTACATAGTAAACCTATATTTGAAAGCCATTAAAACCAATCAAAACCCCCAACACATCATTAAAACAATCAAAACCAGAGCTAAAAATGCAACAAAAAACAGTGATGGCAGAAAGAAACAACACTTTTCTGCTACCATCGCATCTGCATAGTGTAGGCCAGTGGAGTTGTTCCCACTGGTCAGAGGCATATTGACACCTGTTCTTCAGGAGAAGGCGGACAGTTTGATGGCCCACTGTGACAGTTTTGCTCAGCATTTTGCAGATAAAATCTCTTGCATCATTCCAACTTGGGCTCTATGTTAGCAGTGACAGGACTGGATGGTACCAGGGGGCTAAGTTGTCTGATTGTTTGGGAATTGGAATACTTTTCAGTTTATTCAGTCTGAGGATATGGACAGGATCCTTGGAAGTTTGAGGCCTACCACCTGCTTCTATGACCTTAGCCCTTCCTGGTTACTTAAATCTACCAGGTTTAAGCCTGGTTGTGGGACTGAAACAGCCTCGGTCAACCTGGATGGTGACTTGCGCTGGGTGATGGACAGAGGGAGTTCAACTCTGCTGATTCTCCTGGACCTCTCTGTGGCTTTTGATACCATCGATCATGGTATCCTTCTGGACCACCTGTCTGGGAAGGGATTGGGAGGCACTGGTCTGTTGTGGTTCTGGTCCTGTACTTGGCCCTATCTCATGCTTCCAGCTGATCCCAGGAAGGTTGTAGAATCCCTGAACCAGTGCCTGGAGGCAGTTTTGGATTAGATGAGGGCTAATAAACTGAAGCTTAATCCCGACAAGACAGGTGGAAGGTCTGCTGACCCAAGATTTAAAATGTCATCCATTCTGCATGGGTTTGCCCTCTTGAAAAAACAGGTCCGTTGTCTGCGGGTGCTCTTGGATCCAGGCTTACTGCTGGTTAAGCAGGAGTCAGCTGCGGCCAGGGGTGCCTTATAGCAGCTTCCTCTGGTTAACTAACAGAATAATCCGCTCGCTGTACAAATCACACTAGAGCCTTCTGTCTTCTTATACAGTTCTAATTACAATGATAAACAATACACACAATAATGGTTTGGCCACCATGCATAAATACCATCTATACCAGCTGAATAGTGGCCTAATAGTCCTTGAAAGTACAAGGTAGAATGATGCAGTCACCAGCTCACGATGCAGAGACGTGTCCCAAACACAAAACAAATGGCATGGGCTCAGGAATAGGAGTGGCCACGGCACACCTAGGTTGCTTCGCTGTTCCTTAAGGCTTCATCAGGCTGCTTTCCTTAGTGATGGGGCCCACCAAGCTCTGATAAGATTCAAAATGATGCGTTGTCTACAGCTGTTTTTTTTTTTTGTAAAGAAATTTTTATTTTTCGAAAAAAAAACATCGAAAATAATACATTTAACCTTATACAAATCCCTTTTTCCATATTATATAACATTTTGTTCTATTTGTACATTCTATTTTTATCTTGTTTTGGTGGTTTCCCACCACCTCTGAAGCATAACACATTTTCCATTTTATTCAAAATAGTAATACTTATATCTATGTTTCATTTCTGGTAACGGTTATATAACTTTAAAATACTTATACACCAATTCTTATTTTCTATACTCTTATGTATTTCTAAATAAAAACAGCTTCATTGTGTAATTTTAACTAAAACATTCATATAATATATTTCTATTCCTTTATGCTATTATAACCATGTATAAATGTAGTTTTTCATATCCCAATGTTTTTCAACATATTCTTTCAAATCTTTCCAGTCTTCCAGAAAAGTCTCTGAGTAGAGATTATTCAATTTTCTAGTCCATTTATCCATTTCAGCCATATATAACAGTTTTTTCAACCATTCCCACACCTCTGGTATTTTTTCATTTTTCCAGTTTTGTGCATACATCATTCTTGCTGTTGTAATCATATACCATATTATTGTCCTTTTCTTTACATTTATCTCTTCTAGTTTAAGTCCTAGCAATAACATTTCAGGCAACTTCTTAAATGTACATTTCAAGATTTTTTCCATTTCTGCATGTATTTTTGACCAATAAATCTTTGCTTTATCACAAGTCCACCACATATGATAAAAAGAACCTTCTTTCTTTTTACACTTCCAACATTTGTTAGACATATTTTGACCAATATTTGCAATTTTTTTTGGTGTCATATACCATCTATACATCATTTTAAAACAATTTTCTTTTAAGTTATAACACGTAGATATACTCATAGCATTTTTCCATAAAAATTCCCAAGATTCCATTTCAATGTCTTTGTTAAAGTTTATCGCCCATTTTACCATTTGTTCTTTTACCATTTCATCAGCATTAAACCATTTTAGCAAGACTTTATACATTTTAGAAATCATTTTTTCCCACCTTCCTCCCAAACTTGTTCTATTTCATTATTTTTCCCCTGAAACCGTGTTTTTTATCACTTCTATACAAGTCATATATTTGTCTATATCTTAACCAACCATAATCAAAGTCAATCTGATGCTGCTCCTTCAGTTTGAAATCCTTGCCATGTCTTATTAATAAGTCTCTATACTTCAGCCAATCTTGTCCTTTATATCTTGATGTTGGATGTAAGACTTCTGCGGGTACAATCCACATGGGTATCTCTTCTGAAAAAAAGTTTTTATATCTTGTCCACGTATCCATTAGTTCTTCTCAAATAATGATGTTTAAACATATTGTCCATTTTTGTTTTGCCATAATACAAATATGCATGCCACCCAAATCTACAATCATGACCTTCCAGGGACAATAACATTCTATCTTGTAACATAGTCCATGTCCCTACCCAGGTCAAACATATTGCATCGTGGTATAACCTTAGATTTGGTAGTTGAAACCCTCCTCTTTCTTTGGCAGCACACATTATTTTCATCTTAATTCTTGTTTTTTTCCCTCCCCACACAAATTTAGACAGCTCCTTCTGCCAACATTTGAATGTTTTTACATCTTTCACAATTGGAATAGTTTGAAACAAAAACATTAATCGTGGTAACACATTCATCTTGACCACCGCAATTCTATCCAGCAATGACAAATTCAATACATTCCACTTTTTAATATCCTGCATAATTTGCAACCATAATTTTTCATAATTATTTTTATAAAGATCAATATTTTTCATAGTTAGGTTTACACCCAGATATTTTGTCTTTTTCACCACCTCACATTCTATAAGTTTTTGTAACTCGTTTTGTTTCTTATTTGACATATTTTTGCACATTACTTTCGATTTGTTTTTATTTACATAAAATCCTGCTAAGTCACCAAACTCTTTTACTCTCTGTAACAAATGTGGTAATGTGGATAAGGGGTCTTCCACTATAAACATCACATCATCTGCAAAGGCCCTATATTTGAAAGAAAAACCTTTAGTTGTTAAGCCTTTAATATCTTTGTCTTCCTTCACATTTAACAGTAGAACTTCTAAAATCCAAATAAATAGCAGCGGCGAAAGTGGGCATCCTTGTCTTGTTCCTTTTTTAACTTTAAAATCGTCTGTCTTTTCGGTATTAATTATTATTGAGGATTTCTGTTCTTTATATATTGCTTTAATGAAGTTAAGCCTATATTCACCGATCTCAAGATGTTCTAAAACTTCAAACATAAAATCCCAGTTTAAATTATCAAACGCTTTCTCCGCATCTAAAAAGAAAAAGCCCACTTCCTTTTCAGGATGTTTGTCGTAGTATTCTATAGCGTCCACTACTACTCTTAGATTGTCCCTTATTTGTCGATTAGGTAAGAACCCTGCTTGTTCTGTTTGTATAGTCTCTTTAAGGTGCTTTTTTAGTCTATCCGCTATAATCTTAGCAAAAATCTTATAATCATTATTCAGTAAAGAAATCGGTCTATAATTCTTAACATTGGTCAAATCCTGATTTTCTTTCGGGATCAGTGAGATGGATGCATCTTTCCAGGTTTCTGGTACCTCTCCAGTAACTCTTATATCGTTCATCAATAGCAGTAACACCGGTGAAACTGACTCCTGTAACGTTTTGTAGAACTTCGCTGTAAATCCATCCGGTCCAGGTGCTTTACCTAATTTTGAGTCATTTATTGCATTTTTGATCTCTTGTAATGATACTGGATTATTAAATAGTTCTTTAATTTTCTCTGTTGGTTTTGGTAACTTTAATGTTTGCAGGTATTCTTTAATCTTTCTTCTGTCTTTGTTTTCCTTCTTAAAAAGTTTTGTGTAGTATTTAAAAAATTCTCTTTTTATTCCTTTGTTATCTATTATCTCAATATTATCTCTTATCACTTTAGTGATAAATTTATTTTCACGTTTTTTCTTTAATTGCCATGCTAAGTATTTTCCAGGTTTATTTGCACCTTCAAATGCTTTTTGTTGAAGTTTTTTTAAGTTCCAGTACATCTCTTGGTTCAAAATGGCTTTTGCTTGGTCTTGTAGCATCCAAATTTCCTTTTGCAGTTTCTTTTTCCCTGGTTTCTTCTTCAGTTCTTCTTCCTTTGTTTTAATGGCTTGTAAAATATTTTCATATTGCTCTTTTTTCTTTTTATTATCTTTAGCATTTAACGATATCAATAGTCCTCTCATCACTGCTTTATATGCATCCCATACGGTTTGAATTTTAACTTCTTTCTGCATGTTTACTTGGAAGTATAGGTCTGTTTCTTCAAGTAATTTTTTAATTATTTCTTGATTATCAAATAAGTCCTCGTTTATTCTCCATCTCTTTTGTTTTTTAATCTGCCCAGCTGTCCATAAACACGGATTGTGATCTGAGATTATTCTGGGTAAAATTTCCACTTTTCTTGTCTTGAAGGTTAGGTTAGTAGTCATCCAAATCATGTCAATTCTTGAATTTGAGTCATGTCTGTTAGAGTAAAAGGTAAAATCTTTTCCTTGTGGGTTAGCTTTCCTCCAAATATCTTCCAACTTTTCTTGTTTTATCAGTTCAAAAAAATTTTTTGGAAGCTTCCCTAACGTCTCATCCTTTCTTTTAGAGCGCCTGTCTAGTTTATTATCTACAGTTCCATTGAAGTCTCCTAACATCATAATTTGATCATAGTTTACATTGTCCAATTCCATTTGAAGTTCTTTAAAAAAAATTTCTTTAGCTCCATTCGGAGCATAAATGTTCACAATCAAAGTTTTCAATCCTTGCAGTAAAATTTCAATAGCTAAATATCTTCCATCTTTGTCTTTGAATATTACTTTGGGTTCCAAATCTTTTTTGACATATGTTACAACACCATTTTTTTGTTGCTTGCTAAAGAATAAAATTCTTCTCCCAATTTTTTCCTTATTAAATATTTATGGTCTTGGTTTTTAAGATGAGCTTCTTGCAAGCAAATTATATTACATTTTTGTTTTTCCAACCAATGACCTACCATTCTACGTTTTTGGGGTGAATTTAGTCCATTTACATTCCATGTAAGTATTTTGTAATCCATTTTGATATGTTCTTAAATATCTCCAAAATCATCTTTATTCTCTCCCAGGAATGCATACATTTCTTCTGTGCTTTTAATCACTACTCTGGAGTTGCCATAATAAAAACTTAGTCCTTGAGGTATTTCCCAACGAAATCTGATTTTTTTCTCCTTCAGTTTATCCGTCAGACGCTTGAATTTTTTCCTTTCTTGCAGTATTGCTCTAGGCAATTCTTTCATTACTATGATTTTCTTTCCATCTATTACAAAAGGGTCAGTAAAGCACTTCCTGTAGATTTGTTCTTTTGTTCTTTTCATTGTAAATTGGACAACCACGTCTCTTGGTATGTTTTTGTCTCTTGCATATGTAGAGTTAACTCTATAAACAAGATCCATGTGTTCTTTAACAACTTCTTCCTGTTCTTGTAAAAAATCTGCTATTGCTTCTTGCATTCTTGTAAAAATGTCCTCATTCAATTTTTCCTCAATCCCTCGAAATCTCAAATGATTTTGCATATCTTTATAATGCATCATCTTTTCCATCCTCTCGTTCTCTCTCATTGTCTTATGGGTGTTTTCTTCCAGTTCTTTTACTTTAGTTTCTATATCTTGTGTTCTTGTGGATAATTTTTGAAATTCTGCTTTTAATTCCATGAAATTTTTATCTGCTTGAGCCGCTATATTATTCATTTTAACATTTACCTCTCCTATAGCGTCTAACATTTTCTTTTCCATTGCTTCCATAACGGCTAGTAGCTCTTTTTCTTTTTTTGCTGCCATTGTAGGAGAGGACCATGTAGCTGCTCTCGATCTTAGTCCGCGGTCCGTTTTGCCTCTTTAAAAAGATCGATTTTATCTTGTCTTCTAAATCAAACACCAATTAGTGCATTCAAACAAGCTAATCTTGCCAAGTCAAATTATGTTGGTTTCAGCCTTCTAAGTTATATAATCTTTGAGATATTGCAGTTTAAAAATTTTATAAATCCAAAATGGCGGGCGCGACTTCTCTATGGTTAATGTCAAAGGTTATAGTCTTTTTACCTTGCTTCTGGCTTGCCGTAGTTTCCTTTTGTCCCTTCCTTTTCTTTACTTGTCTGCTCTCTGCACGTCACTTCCTGTTATGGTCTTTCTGGTCCGGCAGTATTTAGAGTCCCCTTTCTGGTCCGGCAGTATTTAAAGTCCCCTTTACCTTCTTCCGGTTCTTCTCCTTTTTCCTTCTTGTCTGCTCTTCTAGCCGTCACTTCCTGATTCAGTCCTCATGTCTTAATCTCGCGATGCTTGGTTCCCTTCTCCCTCTTTGTCTCGCGATGCTTGGCTTCCCCTCCCGACTCTTCTTAACCGCAGGAATGTTAAACAACTTGTTTTTTTGGCTTTTTAAGTTCAAATTTGGTTTTTTAGCACTTCAAAACTGCTCTCATCCAATCAACAGCAGTCTATTGCTTCACCCGATCTGTTTTTCGTCTTTCAAAACGCGGCGGTGGTAAGGCAAAAAACTTTTTTCCGTTACCTTTTGTTGTTACTTCGCTTCAGATGTGGTCCCAACGTTTAAACTTTGTCTTCTTTGTTAAGGAATCAGGGGAATTGGAGGTTTTATGCTGAATTTTTCAGCTCAGCTCGGCTCCTTAGAGATACTCGCAAGAATCCTCTTCGGCTGCAGTGCTCAAGGTGTCGGAAAAGTCTCCTCCGAGACTTTCCCTTCACCGAGGTTGCTCAAACCTGGATTATATTGCTTGCTGGTCCTCACACTACCTGTGTGAGGTTGCGTCAGGTGGATTAATCCACCCAAGCTGTCAGGAAGAGCCACTGTCCGCCTTGCGCATTTGCAAAGCGTGTCAGACCTCCATTCCTCCGACCGGAAACCCGTTGTCTACAGCTGTTTGGTTCATGCTATGGCTATTCCTGAGCCTGTGCTGTCTGTTAGCTGATATTGGGCATGATTCTATCTTCTGGGCAAGGGTACATATGAAAGGAAGGCATGCCAACCTCTGTTGTAAATACAGGTGCCCTCATTAGTTCAATGTTTGAAGAGAAGTCTGGATCCTGTCCCATTTTGTCACTGTTTGCAGGACTCTAGTGCCTGTGATCTGTATCATAAGCAGTGAAAACAATTCATTGTGATTAGCCAGTTATGAATTTTCAGCACTCAGTGATGTGTGGGCTGCCACCAAATGGTTATTAAGATACAGAACAGGTTTACTCATGTATGGGCAGGATGTATGTGTGTTCACTGTAATGTGTGGACACAGCTTCTCTCTGTTATTTTTGTATGAAATTTTCACTCTGCATTGATGTTACAAACATATGATTCGTTGACCATATGAACCATGACATATGATTCGTTGACCATATGACCATGACATATGGTCAACATGGCCCTCTCTTTCTAAGCTCTTGAATAGCCCACTAGCAGAAGACAGGGGGACAGCTCAGTTGTAGAGCATCTGTTTTGCATGCAGAAGGTCCCAGGTTCAACCACTGACATCTTCAGTTAAAAAGACCAAGTAGAAGGTGATGTGACGGATCCCTACCTGAAACCCCAGAGAGCAGCCCCATAGCGAATAACTTTCTGCTCGGCGGGTCAATGTTTTTCTCAGGAGGCCTGCCATTATATGTTTGTGTGGTACTGCCATGCCGTTCTCAAACTTCTAAACTTTAACAGTTTAGTAACCTGACCAGTTTACCATGAACAAAATATGCAAGAGTTATATGTCTTTAAATTGGCCAGACTGATACAGTTTTTTAAAAAATGCATTTAAATTTCATACAGAAGTATAAAGAAGAGAAACAAAAGCAAAGGAGGCAGATTCAGTGGAAATACACCCCCCCCCCCAATGGGATTTTAAGAAAGATCTTTCGGTTGAATATTCATCCAATCTAGACCTTAAGCTAACAACAGGAAGCATTTGAGACATCTACAGATTTTGGCGCATTGCAGAAACGCTGCTAATTCGGAGAGCTGGCTCTCATAGTATAAGAGGAGAGCATCAAGGAACCTTTTTTTCCTTATTTCAATCTTATTCCGTCTTGGCTGGTGGGAATCTAAAGTACCTGAGAATTTCCCCTTTGAGGACATAAAGCCCTGTATTTGTCAGCAAGCATGTTTGGTATGGAATTGGGAAACAGTGGACTGCACAATCAGTGTAACGGTGGATTGGATTGTCATTTTCATTATCACCACCTCCCCATCTTCTTCCTTTTTTTCCAGATGGGGGCTACAGCTGTTTGCAGCCTTCAGAATGGTAGCTAGGATCTCGTAATGTAGCACGGTGAGATCTCTTCCCTCCTGGTGTGTTTCATTTTGGGCTTTTTTAAAAAAAAAAAAGTTCAATTTTCTTCTTGTTTCTGTATTTTTCTGCAAACTTGGGAAATTCCCCAAGTCTGTAAATAAATTCCCCCCCTCTATCTGAATATAGCCTTATTTTGTGTCTTTTCCAATCCGCATGCCCTGCCTCTGCAGGCCAGCCAGTCAGGTGTCCTCTGGAGCAGCGGCCTCAGGTCTCGCTAGCAAGGCCTGAGAGCATCGATGGGCACTGGCAGCCAAGAGCTGGAGCTGGGAGCAAGGAACCAGAGGCTGGGAACTGGAGGCAAGGAGCTGACGCTGGCACACAGGCTCTTGTGCCTAGCGGACCAGTTGGTCCAGCAAGACAGCTTCCCAAAGCCTCAGCTTAAATCGCCCGGGAAGTAATCAGGCTCAGCTGCCCTCCTTGAAGGTGCTGAGCTGCTGGGGCTGCACTGGGCTTTGGCCAGGATCCCGTGAAGAATTATTGTTCTCGTTTTCTGGCTCTGGGATGGGGTTGCCTGCATCCAGTCGAGCACTTCACCTCCTTTGGGCCACCTTGGCCCAGGCCTTCTGCTGCCACTGTCCCTGCAGAGAGAGAGCATCCCCTGGAGGGCTATGGGCCCTGTTTGCATCCTGCCCGGCAGAAGCCTGGTGGTTATTTCAGGGGCCGGTGGTGAGGTCTCCCTTGCAGGCCTTGGTAGGATGGCTTCTGGTGCTGCTGGACCCCTGTCAGCAGGTGCCTTGGCCATACTACACTCTCCCGGGTCCTGCTGGTCTTCCTCGGCTGGTGGCCTTGGCTCCTTGGGCTTGAAAACTCTGCAGGGTCACCATAAGTCAGCTGCAACTCAACTGGATAACCCAGGCTAGCAAAGTCTTGGAAACTAAGGACGGTCAGCCCTGATGGTGAGTACTTGGATGGTAGAGGATGCAGAGGACTCTGTTCCTTTCCACACCTGGATCTCATCCCTGGTTTCATCAGAGTTCAACTCGCAACACAATCCCTTGCATTTATTCTTGGTTGCAACAGCATCTGTTTATCCTGGGACAAGTGTGGGGCAAAACTGGGGTGACCTCAGTGTAATGTGGAAACAAAAAATACCCCAAGATAATTACAGGGGTGAGCTCGAGTGTAGTGTAGAATGTCCATTCGGGGACAGGGCTGAACCAGGATTTAAGGTCTAGTGCGGAATCAATCTCTGAGAACTCTGAGTTGGTCACTGGCCTGGACAAAGAAGGTCATGACGATGCATTTTTGCCCATGTTCAGGGTTAGATACAATGATATCTATTTCTAGCTGAATAAAAGGAGGCATTTGTGAAAGAGGAGATATAATCTGTGTCCTTAGCAAAAATGCTGGTCATAAAAGTTCTTACAAAGAAATGCGGGTGTTTTTTGAAACTAACTACCAGCAGTGCCTTTTTAATTATTAAGATGGTATTCTTGGCACATCATGCTGAATGGATTGACTGGGCAATTATCTATAAAGCACCCTACTAGCTAGGGAGGATTCCCTCACAGCCCTGTTCCCCTGGACAGAGAGGGAGAGAAATAAACCTTCCATGTATTTATTAGTATTATGAGCTGTCAAGTTATGAAGATTTATTCAGGCCTGCAGAGTAACCTCAAGGCTTTGCTTTATCACTTTGCTGCCTCCACGGGAACAGCACTGTAGGTGAAACCATGAAGCCCATAAAGCTTTTTTTTCTTATCCTAGATAAGTAAAGTAATGACAAGTAATTCATATCCACCAGGAAGAAAGTGCAGTTAAACTATGCCAGCTGAAGTATTAGGAGAAGAGAGAATAAAAGGCAGAATTCATCTGTGAAGGAAAAAAGAAAGAATGGAGAAGGAGGAATAGAAGAGGTAGGGAGCAGAAGGATAAATACAATGATAGCATCCAGATCAACTCAGTTCTGTTGTCTCAGAGCAACAGCAAAGTACCAGGAAATCTTTTGCCACTAACTAATGCTGGCCACAGTTGAAAGAAGAAGTCCAGCTCTCTCGTATTTCCTGTTTTGGTGCTTCCATGTGGTGTGCAGAGCTGATCTAACGTTTCTGAAAGGCAGATATGTAGAAAAGGACTGAAGTTTTTGTATTAGGTTCTTCCTGGTGTCCCTTTAACCACATTCTAGGCTGTATTAAATGTGAAGTAAATCTTTTGAAATTGCAGACTGACAAATTCGTTAGTGCGTGTCTGATAGGGAAGAGTGCAAGAAATCCAGACCAGAGCACTGTGCTTTGAAAGATCTCGGCTCCCTTTATTTTATTTGATCCTCTGATTGGTTATGGTCACACACATTTTCTCTCTGTTTATATATTTACACGCACACGAGGACACACACGTATGCATCCCTGCACAAATGCAGTTCCTCACACACAATCAAGGATGATGAAACAAACAATAGTGGGTTCACCCTATGCAGAAATGCTGTGGGTGAACTATTAGAAATCAGCAACAGGTTTTGTTTTTTAAAAAAACAACTGAAAGCAAGAGCCCCCTTGAACCTTCTTTGCCAAGACTGTTCTTTTTCCACTGTGCAATCCATCACTGGTCAGCAGCAGATGGAGGACATTCCGGACCTTGCCTGGTAGAGCTATTCTGAGTAACTTACAGATAGCACCTGCAAGGAGATCACACTCACAAGAGAAACAGAGTATGACAAGGAAATCCTGCAGCGGATCTGCTCACAGAATTCCTGCCTCCCTGTCCTTTCAGCAGGATGGGACAGCTCTGCCTGCAAATCAGAAAGTCTAAGGATGCCACTTCCTGTTGATTCTGGAATCTCTGGACCTCAAAGATTCACTACCACGACTGCTGCTATTTCAAGTTTCAAAACAAGAACGATGGCCACTGTCTGAGACTGAATTTAATTGTGAGATTATTTGTTTATTTAATTAGATGGCTGTGCTTCATATTTCCTCCCCAATGGCCTCGGAATACATTGGGGTGGATCCTACCTCTGTCCTAACGCTTCACAAAGCAAAGGTCAAAGTCTTCCTCCAGCCCAAGAAGTTTTACTCCAGCTGAAGTGGCTCCTTCATTGGAAGAAGTGCCATTTAAGTAGAGGGAAGTCTCCTTAAGCTGGAGGCAGGCTCCTTGGAGGATGGTTGGACCCACCCTAGTGACTGGTGTAATTGTTATTTCCTTTTCAACACCACAGGCCCTCATGTTAACGCTCCACATATTCTTGTAGTTGACGATGGTGATGATCTCAGGTTCACAACCTCACATCTTCCACTGAAAGGTTAACAAAGGTCAGGTTCCAGGGCTGGGAAAGTCCTTGAGATACTGAAGAGCTGTTTCTAGTCCAACCATACTGGGCTCGATACACCAGTGATCTGACTCTGTATAAAGCAGCTTCGTAGACTTGATATGTTCAATCATTGTTATTATTATGACAAGGGCAAATATAAATAAAAGAGATACTACAGTATCTGGTAGCTGGGAATAGTTTTTGGGGGAGAGTGTCATCCCATGACAGAGTCTTCAAATTACTCCTCTATTTTCCTGCTTTTGGCAGCCAGGAAAAGCATAGCAAAGGCTTTGCAAGCGTATCCAGTGTGCTGTGTGCATGTTTGGGCACTCACTGTGCAATCCAAAGTAGACTAGCACCTTCCTAAGCCCACTGATGTCAAGGGGCTTTGAAGGGTGTAACTCCATGTTGGACTGCGCTGCCAATATTGAAATATAAAGCTGTTCCATAAATCCAAGTCTACCACAATGCTTTCTCAAGCATCATGTTTGTTAGCTACTGTAGACACTGAAACCATTACTACGTTTTTCATTCTCAGTCTGTTTGGGTATGACACATTTGTTAGAAACCCAAACATATTACCGGCTCTTGTGGAGGGATGTGAGAATCATCATAATTGGGCAGACAGTTCAAGTACTCCCTCTAACATCTTATCCTGTTGCCTGGGACAGCTGCCTCCCTCTCCCCTCCTGTCGCCAGAGAACCCTGTGTAATGGGAGAAAACAGTAATGGGAGCCTTAATATGACAGCCCCGAATATTCCCATATATTCCCGAACATTGCCAGGATTTTTCAGGAACTGATATTTGGATGGAATCCTAAATTCCATTTCAACCAACCAGAATATGCTCGAAAAATACCAATAACTTATTTTACAGGTATATTTTTGTTCCAGAAACATCTGAGTGCACATCTGTATTTCTGACCTAGCAGCCCGGGCTGGCTGTGCATCCCCTCACAGCCCTCGGAAATACAGCCCCTGGAAGGCCCAAGAACCTGCCAGGGCTTTTACCTGTGTGTGAACAGCCACCCTGGCAACCTCATCCTCCAAGGAGGACTCATTAGACCCAACCCTGACAGCTGTTTTCTCCTGACTAGAAGAAAATCTCATCAAAATAGTTCAGGGAACTAAGGGATATTTAATTTCTGAGGTGGCTTTAAGTTCTCATTACGCTGATCATGTTGCACACTTTGAAACATGGAAATTTCAATTCCTTCTAAAATTCTTAGTGTTTTTTTTTAAAATCTCTAATCTGGTAACCCTGATTGTCATTAATATCCATGCAAATGTCCAGTCCTTTATTGAATCCTGCTAAGCTGCTCACCTTATTGATATCCTCTGGTGAGCTGTGTGCAAAGCAGCATTCCTTCTAATCCGTTTAAAGCTGACTCCTGCCTTTCAGTTTCATTGACTGCCTTTACTTTCTTAGTCTGACAGGTAGGTAAACAGACAGACTTTGTGAAATAGGTAAAAGCAGAGTGGGAGAATGAATCAAGCTGAAGAGGCTCAGTTGCATATGGCCACTCCAAGACTTAGACTGGGAGCATGTGCTGTAATAAGGAGCCACTGAGCATGTACAGAGTGCCTTCCCCTCACTAGTTGTTAAAGGCAATGATACCCATTCTGTGTGGGTGTCAACACTGACCATGCCTTTGTACAGTAACATAACCAAGCTGTATGTGGAGTTGGTCTCAATAACTCCCCGAGTAACACACACAAAATAAAGCAAAAGAAGGCTTCATTGAAGACATTCAAGAAAAGGTATAAAAACAAGGCACATTCTTCAGTGGGAGTAAAATGCACAAAAACAAGAGAACTGACTACCTTCTTTTTACTGGAGTCTTAACACAATGCAGTTGGTTCTTGAAGCAAAGAGTCCTAGAGCAGTGTAATATAAATATCTTCCGGGCATCATGGAGGGGTAGGGGGGGAAGGAAAGGTAACACTTCTTCTCCCTAATCATACTTACAGAAAACTGCAGACCATAACCTCCTGACCATCTCAACCAATCACTGGGCAGCATCCATGGAACTTTCCAAGGTGAGGGCGAGTTCCCCGCGCCACATCAGATTCATAGCTGAACTGTGTGAGACTAAAGTAGCAGGCCTGCGTAGATGGCCTTGGCAAATATCCGCCAGGGTGTGGGGTGACTAACACCTGCAGAGAATCAGAGAACAGTGAAGTTAGCTGGAACAAACTGGAAAATTCCTTTGAGATGGCCTCTGTCTTGATGGCAGAACACACCAGTGTGCCACAAGAGGGGCCAAACTGTGCCTTGATAAACCAAGCTAATGCTTGATCCATCTATGCACATGCAGTGGGGAGACCATGAGCTGCACTGATGCACTATTTCTCACTCTCACTCTTGTCTCTCTGCAGATGTATTCACTGATACCCCCTCATTTCACCAACATACACGTAAAGAGAGAGTAAGGATGCAACAGGATTACCTGCTGCAGGCTGCGCCACAGCCAACTGATGCAGATAAATCCATGGAGCATTGCTGTTGTTCAGAAAGTACACTCTTGTTCCTGAGCCCCAGCTGACCAGAGCCACTTCCACCTGGGGATTTCCCCCCAAATGGAGAGTAGGAAACCCCACATTTAACGAGAATGCCCACATGTCTTTGTGCTCATCATGGCATTCCTGGGGCTTTCCCCTTTAAAATGGATCAACAATAAGCAAACTTAGATCCAGTTCAAGTGAGATTTTTCATCAGAGCTGCAGGGGAGCATCCATGTGGACTCTCCTTCCATCACCAGCTATCTAGACATCCAAGTCGTCTTAAAACAGGCATGCACCATTTGTGACCCAACTTAAACTTAACACATCAGACATGTATCATGGGCTGCCAGTTGCTAGACACCTCCACCATCCTCCCTTCCCTGTTTTTTTCCAGCTCAGATAGGCAGCAAAACCAGAAGGTTATCACAATAGATGGGTCCATCAATGGTTATTAGCCACAATGACTAAGATGAACCTCCATATTCAGAGGCTGCAAACCTCTCACTACCAGCTCTAGAAGGCAATATCAGTGAGAGGCCTTGGCTTCTATACCCTGTTTGTTGACCCTCCAGAGCAAGTTCTTGAGTGAAACAGGATGCTGGACTAGATTGACCACTGGTCTGATCTATCAGGTCTCTTCTTATGTGGGGGCTGGTGCTCTTAATACATACCTGGCTGGCTGCTGCTGAGTTTGTAGTTCAAAACTCATCCAGGCTTGCCTTGCACTTTGTGGGATTGTAGAAAATGAGAGGGAACCAAAAAGAGAGAGAAACAGATACTCAACATAGGAAACAAACTAGCCCAACCTGGATATATCAGAACTCACCCATAACAATTTAATACTTAAAAATATAGCTGTAATATAAATTCAGCCATGAACGGGATATTCCCATTTATTTAAATGAGCAGGAGACTTTTCTGCTAGATTATACCAAATATAATATACTATAGTAATATAGTATATTATAGTATATAGTATGTTGTAGTATTATTACGGTACAACTTTGGGAGCAGAAAAAGGGCCCTGGCCTCCCTTTCACAAAGCTGTGAATACACATTTGCTTTATGGCTCACGTATGCCGGTGTTTGAAAGTCAGCTGCTCACTCTGTTGTGGGCCGAGGGCTTTCTATTTTCTTTGGATGCACACAACGGAAAATATTAGCTTGCAGAGAAAAACAAATGTTATGAGGATGTGATCCAGAGCTACAGAAGCATTCCAGGAACTCTCAACAGAGAAGTATGCTTGCCATGGCGTGGTGGGGGGAGAGGTATGCAAGTCAGGGACGGAGCGTCTAAAGGGACCAGTGTGAGTGGGCCAGCGTCCTGAGCTGGGAATAGCTACTGCTGCAGCAAGTCACCTCCTCACATTTTACTGAATGTGGAAGGCGAGGGCTAAGCTTCTGCCGCTGCCAGAGGGAGCCTCTGAAAACATTCCAGAATAGATTTGTTTCTTTAAGCACAGATTGTGTTTAAGCAAAAGCTTTCCACAGCAGTCAAGGTCTGCCCCAGTGCAGGCACCAGTTCCAAATGATATGGAACATGGGTCATCTGTCACTTCTGAGGTTGTTCAGATCCTCTGTGGGTTATCTAGAAGTAGAACAGTAAGAATACTCAGTATTCACATGGCATGTTTCAAGTGGTCAAAGCCCTTCATGTGTGTATCTCAGCAAGCATTACAAATGTGCTGAAGGGCAAGCCTGTATTGTTGAGTAGGAATGGAAGCTACTTTACAGCAACCTATAATGCAATGCTATGCAGAGTTACTCCAGACTAAGCCTTATGATTTCAACAGACTTAAACTGGAATAACTGGACATAGGATTGCACTGTCAGCCCACTGGCCTGGTCTAGCTTGGGGCCATTTGTGCTACGTGGCAGCCATTCTCCAGGATCTTGGGAAGAGATCAGATTTTCAGTCTTGGTACCAGCAGTTCTTTTAAGATGGAAAATTGCAGGAATAAAAGCCTAGTGCATGTGGAATAACAGGGGAGAGGCACTTCTCTTACTATTATTCCCATACTGCAGATGGGGGTCGTGGCAACTGAGTCTGAGAAAACTGTGACTTCCACAAGACCACCTAGAAAGTTTGCAGCTGAGGTGATATTGAGCCTTGGGACAAATATGGGATAAAGATAGGGGCCTGGGGATCTTCTGGAATTACAGCTGATCTCCAGACTACAGGGAACAGTTCCTCTGGAGAAAATGGCTGGTTTCGAGGACGGATTCCATGGCCTTATACCCTGCTGAGGTCTCTCCCTGCCCCCAACCCTGCCCACCCCGGCTCCACCATCTGCAACCCTAGATAGAGATACACATAACATTGTAAGCACACACACACAGGCTGAATTCATGAGCATGATTTTTCCTGGAAAAGTAGTAGGTGTTTGTTTGTTTGTTTCTTGTGATTCATATCCCGCCCTCCCCGCCACACGGCGGGCTCAGGGCGGCTAACAACAAACAGGAATGATTTAGAAAGGAATGATTCTGGCCTCCCATGAAGGAATGAAACTGACACATTCTTATTAATCAGCCTTTGATATCTGGCACCATGGGATTCTTTTAAAATCTAGCTATATATATATTTTTGCAACTACAAGCAAATATTGAATCAAATCAGTGTTTTCTATCCTGACCAGCCCCTGAATATTCCCTAGAAGCAAAATTTTGGTGGAGTCTAATAACCTGTCATTATACCAATAATTGATTAAGAGCCAGTAAGCTCTCAACAACATCGTGGCTGAGTTCAGAATGACAGTTTGGCCCGATATAGGCACATTTTTCAAGTGGATTAAGTGGGCCAGTTCACACAGCCACAGCTGTCTGGTGTTCCCATGCCATACTTACCCCATCCTGAAGCGTTTTGATCCCGCTTTTTAAAAGTACCAAGTGAAAGCCATGGCAAGCCGTTTGGGTGCACATTGAACCCACTTCCTGGAAGTGTGGACACAAATAAGCCACAATCAAGCGGCACTGGTAATATGAACCCACTGATCCAGCAGGAATGCGCATAACCATCCATGTGGACTGTGTGCTTGAATGCACAACCACCCGCGGGGACGCTTCCAGCTCCCGGAGTTAAAGCTCCCAGCCACGGGATCTTGCCCCAATTGCTGCTGCGCCTATGCACCCATGCGCCTACGTGCAGGTCGGCAAAAGGGACCAAAGCCGTGCGCAATTGTGGTGGGGCCGCCAGGGGCCGCCCACAGTGTGAACACTCCATTCTGCCTTCTCCCCAGTATGGTCCCACATCAGTCCACGCAGTGCAACCGGAAAGCCCCGCAACAACTTGGCCCGGATCTTTTTGCCCCATTTCCCTTGCGCTTCATTCTGCCAGTCTGTCCTCCGCCCATGTATCTGTATAAGCATCTTTCTCACAACAACCTTTCCAGCTGGTGCCTTGCCCCATTCTTATACTCTTTTTTTTAAAGTATCCATGGCTTGTAATGCCATCTAGAAACTAATAGGCTCTTTCATAGTCATGCATACAGAAAATGACTAGCCAGTCTTCCAAATTGAGCAAGTTATTAAATGTGTATCTAGTCTCCCCCCCCCCACCCCGCACTGTTTAATGTGTCTTTAGAACAAGCCACAAACAAAATGTGATGTGAAATTCTTCCTTTCCATCCAGGTTTACTTTGTGCCTCAAAACAGTTAAACTATTAATTCCCAAAGTGTAAACGTTTTCCATCACAAAATACTTTGTATTTTTACTTAATAAACATACTTCCAGTCTAGTTGATAAAACTGCCCATTTCCCCATAAATGGTTCAACAGTTTGTGATGGGGTTTTTTCTTTTAAAAAAATTCTCATGAAGACAGAACATGTTAATATGCACAATCCCTATCAATATGGGTCTAATATATCTATATACCTAATAGCCCTGTGTGGGCCCTGACCACCAACAAATTGGCTCAATGTTCCGTACACGGCTAGGAAACAGAATTCTACAAACTTGGGTGGAAACTGCTTCCCTCTCTCTTTCTATTGCCCCTGACCATTTCCTTTAGTTGGCATCTGGTTTTCCACCTGTTTAGGCCTCTCATTTACCTGCCTGGGATGGGGAATTGCCAACCCCCAGCCACAGTTTCCTGCCCCTGAGGAACTGATGAGTGGGGAAAAAATGGTCTCCACATAGGCTGAGGACAGACTGGCAATCTGAAGCGGAGGCAAAGCGGAGGGAACTGGAGCAGGGGGAAAAACCCACGGAGCTGGCCGTTCACACTGGCCAGAGCAATGCGGATCAGCGGCGATACGGAGCGTTCAGACTGCCACGGAGCGTTCAGACTGCCGCATAGCCAGCGCGCGCGGCTCGCACGTGCCGCTGCACTTTTTTTTGTTTTCCTTTGATGTTTTTCGCATGTGCGCACATGCGCACATGCGCATATGCGCAAAACTTTTTGTCGGTGCGTTCACACTTCCTCCGGATGCCTCCCGCTTCTTCCAGTTCACACTGTTTGGAAGCGGGAGGCATGCAGAGGAAGGCCCCTGAACACCGGGAAAAACCGGTGTCCGGGTAAAGCGGAAGGAAAGCAACTGGGAGACGGGTAAGTACGCAACGGAGCCGACGGACAGATGCGCATGTCTGAACGTGCTCCTTTCCTCCGTTTGCGAAGCGTGCCTGCCCCGCTTTAGATTGCCAGTCTGTCCTCAGCCATAGTTAACACTCTAGGAATTTCCCCTAATCGCTATGGTAAGTAAAGCAGTCTCCATCATCATCCAGAAGTGACATCGCATTTCCCCCAAATTCCACACTCCCCAGGCACCACACCCCAAATCTCCTGGCATTTGCTGAGGCAGTGTTGGGAACCCTACATTTATGGCACTGCTGGAGAAATGACACCTATCTCCATTGGGGCCCACTTACAATAACAAGGAGGAGGAACACCACTAGCATCAGTTGCTATCAGAAGAGATGGAACCAGTTATGGTCACCAACCTCAAGGCAAGGCCTGGAGTTTGCCTGAAATTACATGCAGTCTGCATTCTACAGAGATCAGTTCCCCAGGAGGAAATGCCAGTTTTGGATGGTGGCATCCATGGCATCACATTCCTGCTGAACTTTCTCCCCTCCCCATACTCTGCCCCTTCCAAGGCATTGACTCAAATCTCCAGGGATATCCCAAGCCAGAGCTGGCAACCAGAGAATCAAGTAGAAGGCAGGCATGTGCAATGCTTATTTTGTCTATGTTGTTAATTCTGTGATCCTATGGTTGACCTTTGGTCAAATGAGCTGATAAAGAAAAGGAAATGTAGCATGCAGGAGCAATGGTGGCCACTCGGGGACCCAGTGATGCTGTGATCCCTGACACCGTCCTTAAAAACCAGTAGGCAGTCCTGAACATATTTCAACAAGGCAAAGTTAGACTGAAATCAATTAAAAGAAAAGACGTATTACCAGTGTTAAATGTTACAATTGATCTTAGGTGTATTTTAACAGGAGTACTTGAGAAATCGGATAAGTTAAGTGACTTCAGGCAAAGTATAATTATTATAACTGTCAAAGACTATTCATTTATGTATTTATTTACTCCTGTAGAGCTGCTCATGACAGATGATCTGCTAATTGCATGATTAAAAAGTCTATTAACAAACAATCAATTCCACTTAAAATTATTTCTGGCAGCTTGACAAAACTATGGGGAAAGAATTAAGGATTATCTCTGGTAAAACCATTTTTCTTCTTTCAACTCTTCCTACAAATAACACAGAGGAAACCACCACATGCAAAGAAAATTACAGGAAGGAAAGCCTCCAGACTCACTTGGTGCTCTGAAATTATCCCTGTCCAGTGAATATCAACTGGTTAAGCAGTCATGATTTCTACTCACCCCCACCCCCCACCACCAACTCCAGCACTTTCAGTTTTGTGATAATGCTTTGAATTTTGTGTTGGAAATTTATAATCCAATGGTCTTTGCATATCTAACCTTTCCTCCAATGAGCTCGGGACAGCATTCTTGCCATTTTATCATAACAACAAGCTTTTAGCTATGTCAAAGAAAGTGTGTGCATTAAGTGTTGTCATGTAACTTCTGACTTATGGTGACCCTATAAATTAATGACTGCCAAAACATCCCATCATCAACAGCCTTGCTCAGGTCTTGCAGTGGCTTCCTTGATTGAGCTAATCATCTCATGTTGATTCTTCCTCATTTCCTGCTGTCTTCATCTTTCCCTTGAGTTATTGTCTTTTCCAGTGACTCTTGACTTCTCACAGTATGATCAAAGTACAATAGCCTCGATTTGGTCGTTTTAGCTTCTAGGAAGATATCTGAGCCAGAACTCACTTATTCGTCTTCTTGGCAGTCCATGGTATCCATAAAACTCTCCTCCTCCTTCAAATGAATCAACTTGCTTCCTGTCCGCTTTCTTCATTCTCCAGCTTTCACACCCATACATAGTAATGGGGAATACTAGGCATAAATTACCTTAATCCTAGTCACCAGTGACACATCCTTACACTTAAGGATCTTTTCTAGTTCCTTCATGGGTGCCCTTCCCAGTTCCAGACTCCTTCTGATTTTTTGGTTGCAAGTCTCCCTTTTGGTTGATGATGGAGCCAAGGAATACAAAACCGTTAACAATTTCAGTTTCTTCAACATCAACCTCAAACTTGTGTGATTCCTTTGTAATCATTACTTTTGTCTTCTTGATGTTCAACTGTAATCCTCCTCTGGCATTTTCTGCTTTAACCTTCTTCAGGAGTCATTTAATCTCTTCACTATTTTCTGCCAGTAATGTTGTCTCATCGCATATCTCAAACTGCTAATGTTCCTGCCACCAATTTCCACTCCACCTTCATCTAAATCTAATCCTGCTTTCCTTATGATACATTCTGTATAAAGATTAACAGATAGGGAGATAAAATACATCCTTATCTGACACCTTTGCCAGTTGGAAACTATTCTCTTGCTCCATGTTCTGTCCTAACAGTAGCCTCTTGTCCAGAGTAGAGGTTTTACATGAAAACACTTGAATGTTGTATGGTACACCCGTTTCTTTTAAAGCCAACTGTAGTTTTCCTGACCCACACAGTCAAAAGCTTTGCTGTAATCTAGATGATTTTCTTCTGAAATTATCTCGTATGCCCTACTAACCAACATAAATTTGCAATATGATCTCTAGTGCCTCTTCCTTTTCTGAATCCAGCTTGAACATCTGGCATTTCTTGTTCCATATATGGTAACAGCTTTTGTTGTAACATTTGGAGCGCTGCTTTACTTGTGTGAGAAATTCACACAAAAATCTGATAACTGCTGAAGTCTTGGTTGTCTCCTTTTTCAGAATTATAAAGCAGATTGAGCATTTCCAGTCAGTAGGCCATTGTATTGTTTTTCTTATTTCTTGGCATATTCTTGTTAGAATTTTGATGAACTCTGGCTGAGGACGGACTGGCAAAATGAATCGCAAAGGAAGCGGGGCAAAAAGACCTGGGCCGAGTTGTTGCAGGGCTTTCTGTTCGCACTGCGTAGACTGATGCGGGACCATACCGGGGAGGAAGCAGAACGGAATGTTCGCACTGTGGGGCAGCCCCTGGAAGTGGTGGTGTGGTGGCACATAGCTTTGGTTCATTTTGCCGACCTGCGCATAGGCACATGGGCGTGTGGGCACAGCAGGTGGATCAGTGGGTTCTCATTACCAGCGCTGCTTGATGTGCAGCTTATTTGCATCCACACTGCCAGGAAGCAGGATGAATGCGCACCCAGACGGCTTGACACCGGTTTCACCAGGTAACTTTTTAAAGCAGGATGAAAGCGCTTCAGGACAGGGTGAGTGTGGCATGGCAATGCCAGGCAGTTATAGCTGTGTGAACGGGCTCTCTTAATCCGCTTGCAAATCGAGCCTATATCAGGCCAAATTCCCAGTCTGAACTCAGTCTCTGTTTCTGTAGCTTGAAATAGCTCTATTGATATCCCAACTAGTCCTCATGATTTGTTTCTCCCAATTGTTTTGAGTGCAGCTTTCACTTCATTTTCTAAAATTGCAAGTTCTTCAAAAGATTCTTCTTTGAAAATATTGGTCATCCTTTCATCTTTTCTGTGTAGTACTTCAGTGTATTGTTCTCAACTCTCTTTATTTTGTCTTGTTTGGTTAATATGTTTTTTCATCATGCCTACCCATCCTTTAAATTTTCCTTTGATTTCTTTTGATCTTTCGGAATAGATCTCTTATTTTTCCTTTTTCATTTTTCTCTTCTGTTTTTTTACACTGGTTACTATAATAGTTCTCTTTCTCTATGTGCAAGTTGCTGTAATGCTGCATTTAGACTTCTGATTTTATTTCTCTCACCTTTACCTTGGCTTTTCATCTATTTAGCAAGTTTAAGGGTTTCATCAGTCATCCATTGAGCCTTTTTTCCCTTCTGGCTACAGGAATAGTCTTTGCACATTTTCCCTTGATAACATCTCCATTTTCAACCCACAGTTCTTCCAGTTTTGGTTCACTTGGACTTAGAAATGCAAATCTGTTCTTTACATGGTCTTTAAACTTCTGGAATGTTTAGATTGTGTTTTGGCACTATGAATGTTTTGGTGTTTTCCTCACCTTTATTCTAATATTTGATATTAACAATTAACAATGATATTAATTGTTAATATTTGATATTAACAATTAACAGTACCACAATCAGCTCCTGGTCTTGTTTTTACAGAGGAAACAGAGCTTCTCCATCTCCTGCTTCTGATTATGTAATCTATTTGATTTCTGTATTGGCCATCTGGTGATGTCCATGTATTCAATTATTTTTTGGTTGCCTGAAATGTGTTCACAATGAACAAATTGTTGTCTTCATAGAATTCTATGAGTCACTCTCCTGCTTCATTTCATGTTCTTAACTCAAATTTTGTGACAGTATTTAATTCTAATTTGTTTCCCACTTTTGTGTTCCAGTCACTTATGATTAACAGCACACCTTGTTTAGGTGTGTCATCAATTTCTTCCTGGATCCCAGCATAAAAGCTTTCAGCAGCTGTAACTGGGGTGTAAACTTGAATTATGGTTATGTTGATAGGCTTTCCATGAACTCTGATATTATTCAAATATTAGAATAAAGGTGAGGAAAACACCAAAACATGCATTATATACCCGATTGCTAGTGCTCCATCTCACCTCACTATTACAGCAACTCTGTTTCTTCTGTGTTTGTCATTTCCCAAATAAAACATTTTGTAATTTTCTGACTGAAAATATCTTAATCCAGTTCACTTTAGTTCACTCACTCCGAGGATAGCAATGTTTAAACGTTCCATTTCTCATTTTACAGTTTTGAACTTAACTTGATTCATACTTCTCATGTTCCATGTGTCTGTTAAATGTGTCAGACAGCTTTGGAATTTCCTTTTGCACCCATTCACCTCAAGAACAGGTCTTTTCAGATTTAATCCAGTTGCATCATTAATAATAGTGCTATTTGTATTTGTCCTCTGTACTTTTCCAGTAGCTAATTGAGTGCCATCAGATCTGGAGAGTCTCTAGACACTTTTCCTCACAGTCACCAAGAAACTAATCTCTCTCAGGACTGAAAGCTCACTCCAGAAGATGGCCACTCTTCCACCAACTGGCTTTCTCCATCTCCACAAGTCTTTCTCCTCAGGAACTTCTTTAGAAATTGTCCACCCCCTCTAGAGGAAAACGCCTTAGCTTCTCCCCTCCCTGCTTCTGCCTCTCAGAGTTCACCCCTCCTTCTCCTGCCCTGTTGCCAGGCAACTGCTTACCCAGCCTCTCTGCAGGAAGCACCTCCATCTAGAGGGCAGTATTTCCAGGCAGGGCCCACTATGCAGGTGAAAATATGTAACACACTTTTTAATACAAAATAAATAGCTTTACAAAGCTTACATTTTTATATCCCTCTTGTCTGCCCAGTCAGAGCCACCAAAGCCTTCCAATAGTTTCCAAAGCAGAAATTGTTCAGTAATGCTGCCCTGATTAGCACAGCAGAGTCAGTGTGGTGTAACAGTTAGGGCACGATCATACGCACCCATTAGCCGCACGAGAGGGACGATTCACCAGCAGATCAAAGCGGCACGATCACACCAGCACATCTGGGAAGCGTCCCACAACTGTCGGCAAGCCATCGCAAGCTGTTTTGATCTGCAGGAGAAGCGGAGTAAAAAAGTACTAGGGAAACTCCGGTATCAAACAGTTTGCTGCAGGCCACAGCCGAACTTTCCCCGTGTGATCACACCAGTGCAAACTTGTAGCGTCAGAGATAGTCTGATCAGGCTATCCCGATACCAGGTCTGTTCCCCCCCCCCCCTTCTCAGTACATGCATCATCACATACTGCCAGCGGAAGACCCCAGGTTGGAGAGGCGATTCATCGATCCCCTGTTTAAGCGAATAAGCGAATCAGAAACGAATGACAAAAAAATACCCAACTTGCCCACGGTTGCGTCTGATCACGCAGCAGCGAGTTGCGCCGGCAGCTTCACCAACCTGTGTGATCGCGCAACTGTGGGGCAAATTGCTCCAGGGCAAAATAGCCTCACTTCCCCCCCAGATTATCTCATTCCTGTGGCTGCAGGCTTAGTGTGTTTGGCTAGGGTCTGGAAGACCCTGGTTCACATCATAAGAACATAAGAAGAGCCCTGCTAGGTCAGACAAATGGTCCATTTAGTCCAGCATCCTGTCTCACACAGTGGCCAACCAGTTCCTCTAGGCAGCTAACAACAGGGCATAGAGGCTGAGGCCTTCCCCAATGTTGTCTCCTAGCTCTGGGATTCAGAGGATTAGTGCCTCTGAAAGTGCAGGGTCCCCTCAGCCACCATGGCTATTAGCCATTGATAGATTCATCTTCCATGAAGCCATCTAATCCCTTGTTAAAGTTGTTTATTTCTGTGGCCCTCACTACATTCTCAGGCAGCGAAATCGACATTTTAATCACTCTCTGTCCCTACTCTGCCATGGACATTTCCTGGGTGACCTTAGGCCAGTCACATACTCTCAGCCTAAGCTACTTCACAGGATTGTGGAGGAGAGGAGAACAAAGAAGCTACTTTGGGTTTTTGTTGGGAGAAAGGTGGGGTACAAATGAAGCAAGTAAATAAAATGAATACATATACAGCAAAGAGGACATGGGAAAGTGGAGTGCCCTTATTGTTTTCATTATCCACATAGCCAAGCAGAATACTGTCTATATCCTCATTCCACTCTACATATTTTGTATTAATTATAAAACAAACATCCTACTTCTTGTTGGCAGGTGGTAGCTAAGGACCAGAAGGCATAACTACCAAGTAGCTAAGGACTTAATCTTTTACTGATGATAAATATAGTGCTGGAGACTGAGCAGAGACTAACTTGACAGATTACAATGGTACTGCAAGAAACACATGCAGGAAATGCTCTACCAAGTGTCATTTTCGTGTCATCTTTCATTTGCAGTCCATGAACAAATAAACATGTGCCTGCTAATTCAAATTTTTAACTCCAGTTCACCATCTGCTTGAGAGACAATATAAATAGCAGTGTGTGTGTGTAGGTAGCAGGGAGTTCACACACCTCTAAATCCAGTTCTACAATAATTTAGAATACCCAAATTTCTTTACCAGATATCCAGTAAACATTTAAAAGCTGATCTCAAACAAACAAAAAATAGAGGGAACCAACTGTGATTTGCTGGCCAGAAGCTTTTAATCCTGCGCATGGCAATCATATCAGCATGAAATAGCAGGGCCCTATAGTAGGGCTGCCAAGTCCCCGGGTAGGGCGGGGGAAGCACCGATTTTTAAAGCTTTCCCCCGCTTTTTCAGAATTGGCCACCGGGGGAGGCAATGGCTGCCAGCAGGGAAACGTCGGAGCCTGGCCTGGCCTCTTAAAAGGGAAATGTCTGCAGAGAGCCTGCCCTGCAGTAAAAAGCCTCAACAGACATTTCCCCTTTAAGAAAGAGCAAGAGAGTCCCGCCCAGAGAGGCTCTTTCTGCTGAAGGGCCTGCTTTTGCATGTGGCCTGCTGCTGGAGTAAGCTGCTTGGGGTAAGCTGCTGGGGTCTGCCTGCTCTTTTCCTTCTCTCTCTCTCCCCCTCCCCCTTTCTTTCTTTTTTCTGTCTGTCTGTCTGTCTGTCTCTCTCTCTCTCTCTGTCCCTATCCAGCAGAGGTCTATCAGTGGCTATTATAGCCACAAGGTCTAAATGGAGCCCTTTGTCTGGGGCACTGATGCTCTGCATTCTTGGTGCTTGGGGGGCAACAGTGGGAGGGCTTCTGGAGTTCTGGCCCTGCTGCTGGACCTCCTGAGGGCACCTGGTATTTTTGGCCACTGTGTGACACAGAGTGTTGTACTGGACGGGCTGTTGGCCTGATCCACTGTGGCTTCTCTCCTGTTCTTATGATATGAAAATCATATTTAGCACTTGTGCAGCACTTAGTGCTTCATATTCTGCCGAGATGAGGAAGGATTCAGTAGGGCCGTTGCTCAGTGATAGAGCATCTGCTTGACATGCAGGAGGTATCAGCCTCTTCAGCTAAAAAAGGATCAGGTCATAGGTGACATTAAAGATCTCAGCCTGAGACCCTGGAGAGCCACTACCAGTCTGAGTAGTCAATACTGACCTTGATGGACCAATGGCCTGATTCAGTATTAAATAAAATGATTCCATGGCACTGCAGGGTTTTGAGCCAGGCTCTCCCAGATCCCAGCCAAACAAACTGACTGCTACATAACACTGACTCTTGTTCAGCGACAAAAAACAGTGGCATAAAAGTCACAGTCTGGGTAATGCTGCTTGCAAGCCTATAAAGCTCAAGGCAGCAGCAGAAGCTCAGTATTAGGAAACTTCATGAGTTCATGTGTCAGCATGTGGAAGCAACATCACAGGATGTGACATCACAAAATGATGTCACTTCCTTTCTCCTGGCTCCACCCCCAAAGTCTCCTGGCTCCACCCCCAAAGTCCTCAGATATTTCCCAAGTTGGACTTGGCAGCCCTACCCTATAGGCTTCAGAGCCTACAAAACTATAAACACTGATCCTCAATTTCCTTATGCCTTCAAGCTCTTCCTATAACACAACACCTTCGTGTTCTTTTTTGATACTCCAGAAGTAATCCATATATTGGGTAGAATGGAAGTACATCTAGCCAGTAGTGTATCTTGGGTAGGGATGCTCAGTTAGGCTGCTGTTTTGTTCATTATTGGTGAGCAGGAAGCTGATTTTTCATTGACAAGTTCAGGTGTTTGTCATCAGTCTGAGCCTGTTTAGCAGTTATATTTTATATAGTTAAACAGTACAGCAGAGGACAATATGATCAGCAATATTTCACGCAGGTGCTGTTCTCACACAGGGCTCCTGGTTCCCCACCCCCGACCTGCTGTTTGGCAGCCAATCAGATGAATAAACAGTGAGTAAATTAACCAGTTTAGCCAATAACATTAAATAAAAATTCTACTTTTGAAAACAAATTGTATCATTTGTTGTTCATTCAAGCCTGTTTTATTGAGTTTTGTTTTGTGCATGCACATTTTCACACAACCTTAGAGAAGTCATACTACCCCCATACACACACCCACAGCCACATCATTTTATTACCTGGCTGGACCATTCATGGCCCTCAGGGAGAATTGATTCCACTACAGATACAGGAACAGTTTTACAAAGCAAAAGGAAATAAAACAGAAGCAGTTCAGCCACTACATAGTCACAAAGTCATTTGGCTGCCATTTGGGGCTGATTGCAGCGAACCAAACAGATCGAATGCAAAAAGTTCACTTGTTGAACATGTTTGCCCTGAAATTTGCAGCATCCTTAATCTTGGATCATCATTTGAGCCGGGCAGATTGTGCTTTCATTTCTCACCTGCTGTATAGGTCAGAGGGGGTTAAATGTAGGCCCACAGGGTATACGTGCTTTGGATCACTGTTCCCTTAAACATTCATTCAAGCTCTCTCCCATTCCCCAGACTCTAGTGCAGACATATCCATCCATCTTTATACCTCTTATTGCCTCCCATCCAAGAAGTTCACCACTGTAGGCGCTACACATGTGGTTAGGAACTCAGGGAGAAATTTTGAGCCCCGGTACTAGTTATTGTAGTCCTGGGAGGGAGATGCAGCACAGTAATATGGCACCCAAGCCCCAAGTCTGAACTCAGCGGTGCATGCTTCATTAAAAAAGAACCTTACATTCCTCCACCCTTATACTTCACACCTTCTCCAAAAAGTTGAGTAATTAACTGCACTACTGAAAATAGTTTTTCCATAGTAGAGTCAGGTGGAGCAGCTGGGTTTTGAAATAAGGATAATCTATCATATTCTTCAATACAGACCATCTTTTCAGAACTGGGGTACCTACGGTGTAGCCCTAAGCAGAGTTACATCCTTTCAACCAGCCCCTTAACTTAAACTTGACTTTAGAAGGGCATAATCCTGCTTTGGACTGCACTGCTCATGAAATAAAGCTCATATGAAAACATTAGTGTGTCCCCCCCCCGGGAAATGGTTGGTAACTATATCTGCCCAACCCTTGACCCCCTATTTCGGGATAGGCTGTTGTGTGTCAGGAGCAGAGTGTCATGGGGTACCAGATCATGCTTCAACAGGGGGAAAGTCGCATCACTTCTTCTGATCAGCAGCAGTGAGAGTTCTGCTGGCTCAACCTGCTCTGTTTCTCAGTAAGTAAACAGAATTAGAGTTTATCAAGGCCATTGCAGAAAGGGCATGTGATGGCTGCCATAAGGAGCATGAACCCAGATAAGAAGTGCTACCAGGTTTCTTGTCTGGGTTGTCAAAGGTCCCATGCTCCCTCAAGAATCAGCAGTTCAAAGATTGCAAACAAATGATATCAGACACCCAGAAATTCTTGACTCAGTACCAGCTTTATTCAAAACAGGATTAGATATAAGCTTTACCAGCACAACAACAGCAACACGGGCTCTCTCTGTTTAAATGCACCTACAGGGTGCCAAGTACAGGCTCTTATCCGTCTGCCTCCTTCTGAAATCAGTTTGAACCTGGAACAAATGTCTGCAAGGAATGCAGCACCTTAAGTATAAACCAGACCTAATCCATGATCTGCTTTTGGCTGCCAACAGCACATACCTCTCCTCATTTGTGATATGAAGTACATGCCCTGACCTCACCCTGCATTAATGTTATCCTATCAACTGGGGGTGGGGTTCCCAACTCCAGAATAAGAAATTCCTGGAGATTTGGGGATGAAGCCTGGAAAATGTGGAGTTTGGGAAAGGGAGGGACCTTAATGGGGTGTCATGCCATAAAGCCCACCCTCCAAAGCAGCAGTTTTCTCCAGGGGAATGGACTGCTGTAGTCTAGAGATGAGCTGTAATACTGAGAGATCTCCAGGCCCCTCATAAGGGTTGGCATACCTAACCTGGAAAGTTCTTCGGTTCTTCCTACAAGTGTGTTTCAGGTGTTGGTTCTCAGCCGTAAGTAGTTCCAGTTTATCAAGTGTGAAACCTGCAGGAGTTCCAGGTCCATGTTCCCAGAACCGGGCAGATTTCCTCAGAAAACCCATCAACTTATGTGGATTTTGTGTAATGCTTAACTGCACATTCATGCCTTCAATACAGAGTTAAAAACTCTCTTTGAATGCACAAAACCACCTTAGATCAAGTCAGATGAAGCTGTCAAGTCCGAACACTGAGTCCATGGCTCAGTACTCTCAACTCTGACTGGCAGTGTCACTTTCAGATCTCAGGAAGATGAAGGTCTCTCCCACTATTTGTTATCTGAGGTCCTTTAATGGGAGATGCCAGGGGCTGAAGATGGATTTGTCTGCGTGCAGAACGTTCTGCTCTACCACTGAGAAGTGACACACACATCCGTTTAAATTCAAGAGTCCAGGTGATTTTGCTCATAAAAACAAGGGCAGGGCTATTTTGGGGCAGGAACGCACAGGAACGGAGTTCCGGCTGGCTCCTGAGTTGGCCACACCCAGCAGGAACTTATTAGCATAATAAGCCACACCCAATAGCAGAAACTCATTAGGATTGGCTATGGGTATGTGGCCTAACATGCAAATTAATTCCTGCTACAAAAAAGCCCTGGGTTTTGACAACAAACAAAGTAAACAGAATAAGAAGCAAAAGGTGGGTATGGCTGGATGACCACTCTTCTGGTAACATGGGGGTGTGACCTAATATGCTAAGCTGTGCTGTCAGTGGTGTGGCATAATATGCTAATGAGTTAATGCTGTTGGATGTGGCATAATATGCTAATGAGTTCCTGCTGGGCTTTTTCTACAAAAAAAGTCCTGAACAAGGGTATCGCAGGTGTTACACCTTTCAACCTACGTAAGTGGTTGTTGTTTTTAGTACACTTTTATCCAGCCCCTCCTCTAAGGAGCCTCTCAGTGTATTTATTCTCCTTCTTCCATTTTATCCTCACAACTCTGAGAAGCTGAGAAAGAGAGTGATTGGCCCAGGTTTATTCAGCAAGTTTCATGGAAAAGTGAGCATTTCAGATCTTTGACTGATAGCCTAACTATCACACCACACTAGGTCACATAATGATTCCAAGTCTCCAGGATCATCACGCATGTGCCATCACAGCTGCATACAGGAGATCCATAGACAGTGAGTAAATAAACAGTGAGTAAATTAACCAGTTTAGCCAATAACATTAAATAAAAAATCTACTTTTGAAAAAAAATTGTATCATTTGTTGTTCATTCAAGCCTGTTTTATTGAGTTTTGTTTTGTGCATGCACATTTTCACACAACCTTAGAGAAGTCATACTACCCCCATACACACACCCACAGCCACATCATTTTATTACCTGGCTGGACCATTCATGGCCCTCAGGGAGAATTGATTCCACTACAGATACAGGAACAGTTTTACAAAGCAAAAGGAAATAAAACAGAAGCAGTTCAGCCACTACATAGTCACAAAGTCATTTGGCTGCCATTTGGGGCTGATTGCAGCGAACCAAACAGATCGAATGCAAAAAGTTCACTTGTTGAACATGTTTGCCCTGAAATTTGCAGCATCCTTAATCTTGGATCATCATTTGAGCCGGGCAGATTGTGCTTTCATTTCTCACCTGCTGTATAGGTCAGAGGGGGTTAAATGTATTCATACAGGAGATCCATAGTGACCTTCTGTTCTAGATTAGGAGTTGGTTGGGAATGGCCTGCACTAAAGGATTAATATATTCCACAAATTCAGTTATGACAAGAATAAAAACTTCTTAGTCCTGGCGGAAGTGGAGAAGAATGATCAGAAGAGTGGCAGATTATACCAGAAGTTTTGCAGAAGGATTTGGTAGGTGGCAAATGTGGTAATCTGTGAATTTCAACCAGTTTGGTTTCAAAGTGTTATAGAGAACTTGAAAAAACTATAAAACAATAAGTCATTCATTGAAAGGGGCAGGAAAGATCAGGATTGTGTTGGCTCATCCTCCTCCAGCCTCTGTGTCCCAATGTTCCATTTGCTCAGGAGCCTATGTGCCTATATCCAAACATGCCTATAGGTAAAGGTAAAGGTTTCCCTTGCTTGAAAGCCAGTCAAATCCAACTCTAGGGGGAGGTGCTCATCTCCGTTTCCAAGCTAAAGAGCCAGCGCTGTCCGAAGACTGTTTCTGTGATTATGTGGCTGGCATGACTAGACGCCGAGGCGCACACAGCACTGTTACCTTCCCACTGAAGCGGTACCTATTTATCTACTTGCAATTTCTTGCTTTCGAACTGCTAGGTTGGCAGGAGCTGAGACCAGAGATGGAAGCTCACTCCGTCACATGCCACTCAGGTCTCGAACTGCCAAACTACCGATCTTCCGGTCAGGAAACCACAAGGAGCATGCATAGAGAACCTCTGCATGTAGGCTCCTGTGTCAACACAGTTCACATGTGGTAGTTGGATATAGGACTAGTGGATATGATCCTCTGCCCACCGCACCAGATTTTCATTTCTACATAGGAATCAACAGGGTTAGTAATTCTTCAAATAAAGTATTAAATATAGATTACATTTATGAATAAGATATAGAGACCCATTTTTCATGTCTTTCTTTTAGAATTCAGATTACATCTCATTTTCCCACAGTACAATTTTTTAATTATCAGGGTACTAAATTTAGCAGTCATCAAAAACCTGTTGAACATTGTCCTTTTGGACTTGGCTGTCTCAGGGCTTCTGATCTGGAATAAGCTGCACTGCACATTCTTGTATAAACCACATTTACAGCAAAGGAATCACTGCCTTTCCTAGTGACAGGGCGGGACAGTACTTAGTTGCCAGTTTGTTTCAACCTTGTAACAGCCACCATGCATTCCTTTTTCTGGCATATCCCTAGCGGCACAAACAGATGTGACAAAGATCATAGATCTCTGCCCTTTGGCAAATGACAAATTGCATGTGTGTTGAGCAACAGGATCAGGGCCACATGGTGAGGAGAAAGCAGATTTAACCGTGCTCAGTTTTAACTAATTGAAACTGTGCTCCTTGTACTGTCAAATCAAATCAAATACCTTTTAATGGCATAGCAATATAAGTAACTACATCAAAAGTAAATACAATGCTCCAGTAAAATATCAATATAATAAAACAGGAATTTAAAAGTCAATTACATATTGACTACCAGAATGAATCAAGTATCCTGCTGGAAGAATAAAATATTATTATTAATGAATTCATAGAAATAAGGGAATAACAAGAAGGGAATAAAGGAACAATAAGCAATTAGGTTAGGTTAAGCGTAATCTGAAAAATCTCGACCAATAGCCTGGCAGCACAAAACGTGGTTTGGGGATTAACATCTTCTAAGAGCTGAGTCAATAGTTGTTTTGGAAAGGTCATTTTGTTGAAGATGGTTTAATAAAAACTGTCTACGCTGGGAAGTAAAGAGAGGACATTCTAAAATAATATGGGGTAAGGGATCTGGTGTTCTCAGCTCACACGGACGAAGCCTGTTCTGGAAAGGAGTTTGCATCTGCCTGACAAAACCTTGGAAGGGAAAGCATTTAAACGGGCCAGCGTAAAGGCCCTGTGCTGGAATGGGGAGTCTAAGGCTGAGTTCTGACTGGCAGGTTGGCCCGATATAGGCATGTTTCTCAAGTGGATTAACTGCGCCGGTTCACACAGCCACAGCTGTCTGGCGTTCCCGTGCCGTACTCACCCCGTTCTGAAGCGTTTTGATCCCGCTTTTTAAAAGTACTAGATAAAAGCTGTGGCAAGCCGTTTGGGTGCACGTTGATCCTGCTTCCTAGAAGTGTGGATGCAAATAAGCTGCAATCAAGTGGCGCTGGTAATGTGAACCCACTGATCCAGCATAACCGTCCATGTATGCTGTGTGCTTGAGTGCACAACTGCCCACAGGGATGCTTCTGGCTCACGGAGTTAAAGCTCCCAGCCATGGGATCCTGCCCCAATTGCTGCTGCACCTATGCGCCCATGCGCCTATGCGCAGTTCGGCAAAACAGACCAAAGCCGTGCACAACCAGGGCACCGCCACCAGGGGCTGCCCTGCAGCGTGAATGCTCCATTCTGCCTTCTCCCCGATATGGTCCCACATCAGTCCACACAGTGCAACGACCGGAAAGCCCCGCAACAACTTGGCCTGGGTCTTTTTGCCCTGCTTCCCTTGCGCTTCATTCTGCCAGTCTGTCCTCCGCCAAAGCAGGGTCGGTGCCAGGCTTTTTTGCGCCCTAGGCAAGACTAACTACTTGTGCCCCCCCTGGGGGGGAGTCAAGGCTGAACAGTGTCACAGGCTGGGTGCCAGCAGGTCAGGAGTCAAGCCAAAGTCCGGGACAGTCTGAGGTCAAGCCAAATCAGTATCGAGTCCAAAACACGAAGCCAAAAGCAGAGTCAGTCCAAGCCAGGATCAGAGAGGGAAACTCATGAGCAAATCAGTCCAAGGAGTCAACAAAAGTCAAAGTCAAACAGAGCCGGAGTCACAAGCCAGAGGGTCCAGAATCAGGTTAGCTAGTGCGAGCCGAGCAGGTGCAGAGCTTAGCCAAAATGACTTGTTGCTAGCACACATTGGTAGTCTCTGTGCTGCGCCTAAATACCCAGCCACTTCCTGTGCTTGTTAGCAGCTGGCAGTGAGGTCCCGGCTCCTTCTAAAACTCAGGACTGAGTGATCTGCGACCACGCATGCGTGTGTCTTTTCTCCGAGCCGCTAACTCTTGTCTGTATCAGGACCTTAGACGTTCCACCCACAGAGGTGAATCAGGTGGGCTTGAGCTTGGCTGTGGCTCAGCTGCTGCTGGTGCTAGGGTAACACCCTGGGAGGTGCTTGCCTGAGCCTCATCTGGTTCAGGTGGAGGGTCCTCTGGAGCTGGGAGCTGATCCTCCACCTCACTTAGGTCCACAGGAGGCAGGTCCTCAGAGGTACTCCTGACAAACAGGGGCTTGGTTCTGAGAGTTCCAAACCCCTGTCAACCAGTATGGCATCAGGTATAGTGTACTGGGCTAGGACAGCAGAGTCCTGAGTTCTAGTTCTACCCATCCCGCAAGCCTCAGCCTAATCTTTCCTGCAGTGTAGTTGCCAGGATAAAACAGGAGGGGAGACCCAGGTCTGCTTTTCGAACTCTTTGGAAGACAGAGAAGTAAAAACCACGCACATTTTTAGATACAGTTGCTTAAGCCATTCATGAATTAAAATACATATTGCTCTACTTAAAACATGCGATTTAACAAGCAATTTTTTTGTTCTGTTTGTGCTTCAGACATAAGTTTTCTTTCTTTCTTACACAACTAAACACCACACACACACACACACACACACACACACATTTAAAGCACACATGGGAATTTCTTGAAAATTAAAGTCAGCCAGCAATTCATTTAAGATCTATAAAAAACAAACAGAGATACAGGAGGGAGTTGTGGACTGTGCAGATATGGTTGTGAGAGCACAAGTCATTAATTCTTAGGAAAATTCAAGCAACAAATATGGATGGATGGATTACTGAGTCCTTTAGGCTTTAGATATTTACTGGGCTGAGGTCAGGCACTTAAAACCAGTTCTGGGTGAGACTTTTCAAGCAAATTTTCAGCATTGGGGAGGTTCTTGTATTTAAAGTGACTGGAATAAATCTCTCTCCTTTGAAAGGACTCTACTAAGGCCTCGAAGGCGGACTGGTGCTCGGAAAAATGGAGCCAGACCCACCCGCTGGAGAGAGCAGTTTACATCCAACTGACTTTCCATAAAAACCAAAGTCCCTGATCCGGAGGGAGGACTTTAGGCCACCTGGGCTTCAGTTTGCCATCCAAGTTCAACCAGGCAGCTGTGGATCAGGGTGGCCGGGTTCCCTTGAAAGGAAAGGTCACAGAAATCAATGGGGTGTAAATGAGATTAAGATTGAGGTGGATGGTGGCGAAAACAAAACAAGCCAAACTAAAAAATAAAAGTCTTGCCTGGGCTGCTGCTGGATCCACCCCAGGGGCGGCGGGGGGGGGGGGGGGGGATGCCTGATCCCAGAGCACGTTTCCCCAGCAAGTAAATCGGCCTGCATCCGCATGGGATTGCTCCCGGGTAAGCGCAGGTGGGCCCGTCGTTTGCAGCCTCCCCTCCCTCCAGATTCCCAGCCTCACTGATTCATTTGCCTTAGAAACAGGGCCAGATGGGGGGGTGCAAAAAGAACCTCCGACAAACCTCTCCAGGCACCTTGGAGGCCCACAGAGTTTTACTCCTGGCTCCAGGCTCTCGGGGGGCGCACAGCCACCAGCCTGTAATCCACGGACCAGTTTTCGGGTCTGGGAAGAGTTGTGCTTTGTTCACGATAATCCTCTGCCCAGCATGAAACCTTGCTGGGCTTCAAGGTGCTGCCCCCCCGGGACTCCAGCCTTGGTCTGCAGTTTCCGACCCACACAGCAGGACCCACAGTGGTTACAGCTACAGAGCCCTGAACTGCATTGTGGTAGCCTGAAAAATCCACTGGGCTGGGACTTGCCAAGAGTGCCTTCAGAGCAAAGCGACCCCAGCCAACCCCCGCCCTACAAGCAAGTGCTTCCCTGGGACTGAGCCCCACCACCGACCCGGCCGGAGCTGCCTGTGGAGCAGAACCCACACACATACACACACACACCTCCCATTATGAATCGCCAGGTCCCCCCCCCAGGAAGGAAGGAAGGAAGGGAGGGAGGGAGGAAATTCTTTCCAGGGAAACTGCTGGAGAGAAGGGGCAGGGGTTTTTTGATGATAATCTCCCCCACACATGCACACCAACTGGTGGCAAGTGGGAGGCTGGCACCGAGCAGGGAAACCAGAAGTAGCTGGCAGAGAGGACTCCCCACTCTTAGCTGCCTAAACTCGAAAACTGAAGTCTGCGAAACACAGCCTGGATGCAGTCCTCCTTGCAGTGAGCTCCACTGCTACAACAAAACTTACTTCCGAGTAAACGTGCTGTGTTCCCCCACAGGCTTGCCCTTGGCTCACACAAGTGGGGGGGGAGGCAAGGCTGAACAGGGGCTGCCAGCCGCCATGAGAGCCCAGCACCTGGGTCTCTCTCACGGGGGGGGGGGGCGACACTCTGCAGAGGAGGAGGAAGAGGAGGCAGCCTCTGGCCTCAGCAGGCTCCATGCCCCCTCATTGGGTGGCAGAATTGGCAGTCTGTGCAGGGCTCACCACTGGCTTGCCACCAGCAGGCATGGGGAGGGGAGGGGAAGGGGGGCATAGGCATTTCTGTGCCCCTCTGAGGCCTTCGCCCTTAGGTGGTTGCCTAAGCTGGCCTAATGGGTGCACCGGCCCTGTGCAGAACTGTGAAATCTCCTCCTCCCACCTCCATGCAGTCCCAATTGGGGCTCACACAAGAGCAATTTGCCTTTGACATACAGAGGGACATACATGATCTTTGGCACATCTGTCCAAGGCCTTGGTACTGGCACTTGTTATACTTAAAAGCAGGGCTCCGTTGGGGCCGGAGCGAGCCGGAGCGCCGCTCCGGGAGAGAAGGGGCCGGGGGGCGGGGCCGGGTGGGCCCCGTCCCGGCCCCAGTCGCCTTCTGCGGGGCTGCGGCTGGCCGCCGCCGACCCCGCCGAGAAAGGCCCGTCCCGCCCCTCGTCGCCTTCTGCGGGGCCGCAGCTGGCCGCCGCCGGCCCCGCCGAGAAGCCCCGTCCCGCCCCCGTCGCCTTCTGCGGGGCCGGGCCTTTCTCAGCCCGTCCCGCCCCCGTCGCCTTCTGCGGGGCCGCGGCTGGCCGCCGCCGGCCCCGCCAAGAAAGACCCATCCCGCCCCCGTCGCCTTCTGCGGGGCTGCGGCTGGCCGCCGCCGGCCCCGCCGAGAAAGGCCCGTCCCGCCCCCGTCGCCTTCTGCGGGGCCGCAGCTCGCCGCCGCCGGCCCTGCCGAGAAAGGCCCGTCCCACCCCCCGTCGCCTTCTGCGGGGCTGCGGCTGGCCGCCGTCGGCCCCGCCAAGGAAGCCCCGTCCCGCCTCTCGGGAGGGGGAAGCCGGGCCTGAGTGGCTTAATGCCACTCAGGCCCAAGCAAGGGGGGGGGGAAATGCCAGCCCCAGTGGGGGGGAGAAGTGCCCCTCCCTTCCTTGCCTCTCTCCCCCCACCTACCTACCTGTTCCTTCCTTCCCCTCTCCCTTCCTCCCTCCCTCTCCCCTTCCTCCCTCCCTTCCTTCCTTCCTTCCTTCTCTCTCTCCCCCCAATTACCTACCTACCTTCCTGTTCCTTCCTTCCCCCCTTCCTCCCTCTCTCCCCCCTTCCTTCCTTCCTTCTCTCTCTCCCCCCCAACTACCTACCTACCTTCCTGTTCCTTCCTTCCCCCCTTCCTCCTTCTCTCCCCCCTTCCTTCCTTCCTTCCCCCTCCCGTCTTGCCTTCTGACACACTGCCCATGACGTCAGGGATGTGTGGCCTTTTGACACTTCCGGTGATGTCAGGGGGTGTGGTATATGCAAATGAGTTATGCTAATGAGCTCCTGCACCTCTTTTTTTACGAAAGGACCCCTGCTTAAAAGTGTAACATACAACTGCATCCAACATGTGTTTGCAACATATACCACACCGGATTGGCTGTATCTCCTTGTCAAGTGTATATTCTGTAGCAGACTAGCTTGAGACAAAAAAGAACCCTACACGAATGTTGCAGAACTGGCTTCAGTGCTCAGATTATTATTATTATTATTTTTAAAAAACTTTTATTATAAGAAAGACATTATAAAAACAACAATTATTTTTCATCAACATTTGTGAACTATGTCAGATTGTACATAGCTGAATGTTTTAAAATATATTCCTTAAAAACTATATTTATAGAAGAACTGGTAAGTAACAAGCAGCAATTTTATAATTACCAACAAATATTTTTAAATACATTTAAAGATAAGCCAAAATCTCATTATACCATTTGTTTGTCCTATGATATTTGAAAGAAGGGCACTGCGCTGAGTAATTCATAAAGGAAAGCCATTTGTCTAACAAATTAGAATTACAGTTACCTGAAGTAAATCCAATGGTTGAAATATGATCAGCTCTTTTGTCCATGGTAAAAATCCCCAAATTTCTACATACCATTCTGTAACTGAAGGAACAGAGGTCTTCTTCCAGTGAGAGGCCAATAGAAATTTTGCAGCTGTGATCAGAATTGTAATTAGCTCTTGTCGCATTTTAGGTATTGCTGGATTTTGCCACAAATTCAAAAGAATCAGTTCAGGAGTGTTAGGTAACTTATAGTGATGAGCCATATATGATGTATACTCTGGTCCCAATTTTTTATTTGGCTATTTTACATGACCACCAGCAATGCAACAGTGATCCATAATTTCCACAAATATCCCAGCAATTAGGGGAGCTACTTTTATTGCCATCTTATCTTAAGGATTTGCTGACCATATATTTGGGGCTTCCCCAGGGATAGGAGCTGGGGTTTAAGGAAGCAAAAGACTCTAGCCTTTTGTAAACCTCTCCTTATTAAAACATCTTGAAGAGATTGCATAAAAGCTAGGTATCTCTACATACACGTCTGCAGTCCATAGCTTCTCACAGAATCATTCTTGCTGTGAAATCGCACATCATTAACCCATGCCAAACATAGCAAGCTGGTTATTAACATCTACTTGAGAATCAATGATGATTTACACATTTATTCTTATGCTGCCTTTTCACTTTGAAAAACTTCAAGGTGGGTTACAAAAAATAAAATACCTGAAATTATATGACCCAGCCTATATTCCACAAAGTGTAACATCTCTGTTTTCCTGAAGGTTCAGGCTAGAAGCCAACAGATTTAATGGAGTGACAGCCCTAACTTCTTGGGGCTGAATGGCACTAAATTCTGTTCAGTCATAGCTGGGGCCTTTACTAAGTTATTCAGCAATCATTATGCATCAGACATTGCTCCTTTACAGAAACTGCAATCAATTGGGAAAATGTTAAACATGAAAAATGTCAGGTAGAAAACAGGCATATTTTCATCGCCTAAAATCTTGCTCAAGAGCAGAACTCATTTTTTAAAAAAATGATTGGACTTCTTAAGCATAGGCAAACCCCAATGTACAGATCTGTGCATCCTTATTATAGATGTATCTCTTCCGAGAGGAAGGCATTCTCTTTGTTGTGCTTTACTTTTTCTCCCAAGCAGCATACACTATAATCACATCCTTCAACCTTTCACAGATGAAACCGGGAATATGCATATAAAACTGCTATTCTCATACGGAGCATCATTGTGTAAACCCCATAATAACTCTTTGCTGAAGGCTACGCTTCACATGTGGTCATCATTTATTCTGCCAGAGCTTCTCCTGCAGCACTTTAAAAACAAAAAATTGTGGTTTTGCATATATATTAGAAAAAGATGGCCATTCTACAGCAGAATTGAAATGTTCAACCCCCCCCCCCCCCCAGCATTTCCTGGGATTCAGCTCATGTCCTGTTTACCAGCTGCAAACAGAAAGCCAAGTTTTCACCTGACTGTTTGTTGACCCACTTGTGGCTGTTACAGTCAGTTGCTCCACTGTATTACTTCTTTTAATTTTATAAATTATCGACGTTATGGAAGATATATAACCATACATGGGGATATAAAACAGCAGTCAAGACTGTTTCATACAACAACAAAAATACTCCTTAATAGTGCATTACAGAACCATTAGCTTTTTGTGCATGCGCATTTTCATGCAGCCTGATTATTACCTTTGCCCCCAGGTGCACTGCTGCTGTGCTTGGCAGGCAATTATTTACACTGACAGTTAAAGCCATCACAAGTCTTATAAATAAGTTATAAATAAATGCTGAATTTAAAAAAACCAGCTACCACTTTGGGTTCATCTAAGCTGTCCTTAGCAACATTAATGGCTATCAATCTGTTTGGATTGGTAGAGTATCCATGTATGCACAATTCTGGGGGAGAGGGGAAATCTGTAGCAAGCCAGTTCAGCAACACAGTACTGAACAAAACAGATTCAGTGATCGGTCCATATCTGATCATCAGAGTCAAATGTGGTAGGTTCCAATATGTTTGCCATGAAACTGACAGCATTCTGACAATGTTATCAACTGATCAGAATTCACCTCCATAGCTAGAGAGTGCTCCATCACAGGCTGTGCAGCTTGGTGGCCCGAACAGATGCATTTATACACAGGTGCACTAGAATCAAGATGCACCCACCACCTCCCTAATTAGAGATTTATCCGTTAGAGGCGGGGGGGGGGGGAGCTGAGCTTTGAAGAATGAAGCCCCCTAGCAATGCACACTAAAAAATTTAACAAGTCATTCCTGAAAGACAAAACATAAGGGCTAAACAAGGAGCACAGATAAGGACCAGAGGATAGGTACAGTAGGAACACATGTTTTATTGATGCCAGATATCAGAAATATTTCCTGAATCTTAAAACTGACCATTCCCCTTTAGATTCTTTCCATATTTAGATTATTTCAGTATTGTCCTAATAACCGTGGAAATCGTGTGGAACAAATGTGTGATCTGGCTGGACCCTAATGAGCTGCTGAGTACTGCAAGTGTTCATACTTTCCTAGACATATTCAAGTGCAGAAAGAAATACAGGAGCATGGAACATCATCCCATGGGATCTGGCAGTAGGGTTGCCAGTCCAGGTTTGGGAAATTCCTGGAGATTTGGGCCAGAGCCTGGGGATGGTGGAATTTGGGAATGTGATGACATAGAATCTCCCTTCCAAAGCTGCCATTTTGTCCAGGGGTGGTTGATCCCTGTAGTTAGGGCTGCCAAGTCAGCCCGGGGGGCGGGGGATCCCCCGCTACAGGGGTTCCCGATCTGCCGGCCAGCATTCGGCCGGCAGGGGAAACCCCACCCCTGAGGTCGTCCAGCCTGGACGACCTCCCTCACGTAATGACATCACCCGGAAGTGACGCCATCACGTTGGGGGCGTTGCCAGGGCAACGCTCTGGCAATGCCCCCAACGTGCTGACATCACTTCCGGTGACGCCGCCCGGCGCGCGTGCAAAGCGCGCGCACCGGGGAAGCTCCCGGCCAGCGGAGCTTCCCTCCCCGCCGGTAAGTTAAATACACTTGGCAACCCTACCTGTAGTCTGGATATCAATTATAACCCCTGAACTCCAAGCCCCGCCTGGAGGTTGGCGGCCCAATCTGGCAGGCAGTATTTGGATTGGTCAGACCTAGCATAACTACCAGGAGCCTGGCCTGGTCAAGAGAGCCCTACTTTTGTTCAGGATCTAGCTTTCAGTTCAGAGCACTCCTAACAAATACGTCACTCTGCATACAGACAATTTGCATATTAAAAAGCAGAATTCAGCCTAGCTTTCTCCACAGAATGGCAGTTTTCTCCATGGAGGGGATTTTATCCATGGGGAAGGAGTCAAACATGCATCCTTCCTTCCAGCCTGCAGCTTGAAATGATACAGCTCAGGAAAAGTGGGCCCATTTCACTCTCTAATTGTAGAATGAGGTCTTGAGTACTCCGTATTCTGCACTCAGCTACTATTGAAATTCTAGTCAATTGTGAGCCTTTGAAACATTTTTGCCGCTGCACTCTTTTCAGGAGGCCGAAGATATTTCAGCAAAAATAAAGCCGGGAGTGTAACGTGCTGCTCTTTTCATAGGAAGGTAATAAGTTGGTACCAAAGTATAACCTCTTAGTTTCAGCTTTAATTCTCTCACCGCCCCCGAATGCCACCACTTCACTATGAACTTTAATAAAATCTCAGCAAATAAATAGTTCCTTGCCAGCTGAAGTCCCAGATCAAGATATTTTTATCGTGGAATGCTCCAGGCCCTGTGAAGACTGAATGAGTTCTCCATGGCCTCCTTGGCACATGGACAGAGTCAACAATTCCAGTCTCAAGAAAGCCTCTGAGTTTCGTTATCCAAAGTCAAACTCAGCCGTGGTAAAGCTCTTCCAAGGCCTGGCTTCAGCTCCCTTTGCAGAACGAGGAACGCTAATTCCACTGAGGCCGGTTGCCAAATTGCCCCTGACTTCAAAGGGGGCCTCCATTTCACCTTCTGATTTGGAACGTTAAGGTCTCCTCTTCCTCTAAAGCCTGCAGCTGTTCCATCCACCCAGAGAGAGCTGCGGCTATGAAACGTCCCCTTCATGTCAGCCACATCCAGCCTCTTCAGAAGCCTCCAACGACGAGCAGCTGGCCACCCCAGAATAAATCCTGTCCCCAGAGCTCCTCCAGCACTAATCCAGTCCCACCAGTTCCCCTTCTTCTCACTCTCAACAAAAACGGCTGTTTCTGGCAGCAGATAGGTGAGGGGAGAGAAAAGGCAAGGTGTCTTTTGTTTGGCTTCCCTCTCTTTTTAGCTGTGTTAGCAGAGCTGGGAAAATAAACCAGCTCTACACATGCAGAGTTGCATTCAATACACTTTATTGCAACAACAGGATGGGAAGACACGTAATTATCTGCACGCCTTTCAGTGGCAGACAGACCTTCAGGATATATCTAAAGTATCCTTTTACTACTTCTAACTTAGAGGTGAAGAGAGAAGGGGAAATGAGAGAAGGATTCAATAAGCTCTGAACAAGAGAAACTAGAGTTTAGAATGGGTTAAACACATCCTGGGTCGGTATTTACATTGATGAAATGGCTCACATGGCTGTTACTTCTCGAACACCCTGAAGCTGAGAGCTGTCCTGGAACCTTCCTGCACAATGTTAGCTGCTCCCTTGTGCAGTGACTCATGCGGCTCCAGTGACATGCAGGGACAGCCAAACTGTTTGTTAAATCTGCCTCATCTTGTATAAAGCAGAGTGGTTTCTATTTTTTTAAAAAAGGAGGCATATGGATATAGTGTGCTGAGCCATAACCCTACCCATCACTGAGTCAGTTTGGTGTAGTGGTTAAGAGTGGCAGACTCTAATCTGGAGAATGAGGTTTGATTCCCCACTCATCAACATGCAGCCAGCTGCGTGACCTTGGGTCAGTCATAAGTTCTTTCAGAGCTGTTCTCTCAAGAATAGTTCTCTCAGAGCTCTCTCAGCTCCACCTATCTCACAGGGTGTCTGTTGTGGGGAGTGGAAGGGAATGAGATTGTTAACTGCTCTGAAACTCCAAGTGAAGGACGGGGTATAAATCCAGCTCTCCTCCTTCTCCTTCTCCTTCCTCTTCTTCTCATCTCCCATTATCTTCCCTGCTTCACTCATCAACTATTTCCTTCCTGTAGAACTCACTTTGGGTACTGGAACTTAGCTGAGGAGAAAAATGCTTGAGTGACAGACCATAGGGAGATATGTCTCGGGATGGGGGAAAGATGCAGTACATATCCATGCATTCCTGTTGATCTTAGTCATGACAGCTCAGTAATCTAAACCTTTGAGTTGACAAAATATTCTTCAGGATTCTTGGTAACTGGTGGCTCCCAAGCGAGAAGTTCTGACCACGCAGTCCCACTGTTGAACTCCCAGTCGGGAGGCACTCATGCAGAGGCGCCACGTATTAATTGGTGCCAAATGCAGGTGATAGAGATATTCCTGCCATCATTTGCATGAATGCAGTGGTCAGTGCTCCCAAAGCTGCACAAGTTGCAGAAGTCACATGTATGGTTCACATGTGGAAATGTGGGCTCATACAAAATGGGGGTGGCAGCACTCAGTCACTACTCGGAAGCAGCCCCACTCACTCTTTGGGTGGTCAGAGAAAGGTGCCTTGGCCAGTACGAACCAGTTCTCTGAGTCCTGAATTCCAAGTTCAGAAACAGGAAATGGTCCTCACTTTCATGGCCACCAAATGAGAAGGGAGCACTCACTGGAGAAGACCCTAATGCTGGGAATGATTGAAGGTAAGAGAAGAAGGGGACAGCAAAGGATGAGATGGTTAGACAGTGTCATCGATGCAAAGAACATGAAGTTGAGCAAGCTCCGGAGGACAGCGGAAGACAGGAGGCCCTGGCATGATGTGGCCCATGGGGTTGCAAAGAGTTGGACTCTACTATGTGACTGAACAACAACAACAACAATTCATACCCTGTGTGGCAGCTTCCATAAGTATCTGGTCAGCCACTTCTTCAACAAAGCCTTTGGTATGATCCAGCAAGCTAATTCTTATATTCTTTATGATTATGTTATTTTGAGTCATCAATGGGAGCAGCAGCTGGCCAGTAAAGGGATTAATTTATCAGTCAACCGTCAGAAATAACTTAATGAATTTTTTGCAGAATGTGTGTTTCGCTTTGGTGCACAGAAAATGTGTTCTATTAGTAGAGCTCTTTTCTTAATAGGTTATTCAGCTGAAAAGTGCTCCCCTGAAAGCAGCCATTATGAAACAGAAACATTTCCTATTATCATATTACTGTGAGTTCACCATATAATTCCCTAACTGCTGCCTAGAAAACTTACCTTTGCTCATGCAGGTGTTAAATTCTAGCAACCGTGAATGTGTGGAATGGTTACAGAGAAGTCACTGACTGTGCATTTCCTTTTTTAATATTTCTGGACATAAGTAGCTTTTAACGTAAACTTCAGGCAGCAAACCTAACCTCAGTTACTGGGAAGAAAATCCCACTGATGAGGCCTGTTTAAAAGACCGCTGGATCTGAAATTCCCAAACAGGAGGCTGGGGGAGCTCCCACGGATTGCAGGAGTTTTTTTAAAAAAAATTGGGTGCTCATGCACATATGCACTTACGTGCACATCCCCAGGAAACAAAAAAGGGGGACTGAGATGGAATTGAATGTTCACATCCCAGTTGGCTTGAGTTTGTGACAAGGAAGTGAAAGTGCTAACATCCATAAAGACCGGACTTTTCCCGGTGTCCAATAACTCCACTTCGAAGTCAGTGCAGAATGGGCTGCCAACAACTGGAGAATGGGAGGCAGATGTTGCTCCTACACTTTGAATCTGGCAGGGAACAGCAACTACATCGGATCAAACTTCAGCCTAAGCGGGGAAATCTGGAGTAAATGCTAGGAAGCAATCCACATTTGGGGTTACTTTAGAGGTAAGCTTAGATGCCCATTTGACAGAGGTAAAGCAGCTTGGAGCAGGGAAACTGGCAGAGGAAGATTTAAGCACCCCCTTTGCTCCCAACCATTCTCCTGTGCAAAACACTCCCTTTTGAAAGTACATAGCTGCAGTATATGGTGTAGTCTGCTCTTGAATATAATTCCCCAGATAAGAAAATGCAATACTTCCCTGCAAAGGAATGTAGCCAAAGTAGTAATACCTGGGGTGGGGCAATGCTAATTAGGTGTACTAAGCTTCTGTGGATCACATGCGTAAGCCAGCTGTTTCATAAAAGGCACAGACAGATTCATCCAGAGTTAAAGCAGTCATGCAACTAATGGAAGAGAAGTCACACCCAGCGGTATATCTTGTACTTTGAAAAGTAGTCAGTAAGAATATGGATACAGTAAAATCAAACAACATTCGTAAAGACTTCTGAAAGGTCTTTGGCAAGCTTCCTTTAAAAGGTCACATTATTTCCTATGGCTCCATCACATTATTTCCTATGGCTCCATCTATGGACAGTGGGAGCTGAAGGCAGGAAAAATACAAAGAAACAGACATAGCAAAAAATAGACTGTTACAACATCTCCATTCTAGGGATCCCCAGCAAGTCCCCAAGATAGGACGGGTACTTCTGGCAGGCTGTTCATTAGATATGAGGTGACCAGGTCTTAATGGAAGCCCACATGATGGTGGTGGTGGTGGTGGCGGCCTTGTAGGGTTGCCAAGTGTGTAATACTCACTGGCGGGGGGGAGTCCCCCGTCCGCTGGGAGCTTCCTCGGCGTGCGTGCTTTGTGCGCGCCCCCGGCGATGTCACCGGAAGTATCATAGAGTTTTGGGGCGATTGCCAGAGCGTCGCCCTGGCAACGGCCCGAACATGATGACGTCACTTCCAGGTGACGTCATTACGTTTGAGAAGTCGTCCTGGCTGGACGACTTCGGGGGCGGGGTTCCCCCTGCTGGCCGAATGCTGGCTGGCGGATCGGGAACCCCTGTAGCGGGGGATCCCCAGCCCCCCGGGCTGACTTGGCAGCCCTATGGCCTTGAGTGGGCCATTAAGGAAGAAACCAGAGATTTCTTATATTCAGCTCTCTCAGAAGGCCCCTTGTGCAAGATCTGGGTCCCAAACTACCTCACTGCGACCCAGCTTACTCCCCAACTATCCTATGCAGCTCTGCTTTCAGTATTTAGCACTTATCCCCTCCAAAAGTCTCAGCTTAACCCCTACTTTCCAATTTTGTAATGATGAAGACTTTCATCTTTGGTTGCCCATTAGGCTCCCTCCCTTGGCCTATCTGCTCTTCCCTGTACAGTTCCTGTCATTTACCAGCCCATTCCTTTTTAAATGACTCTGACCTTACCACTTCCCAGAGCCTTCCTTTTTTTTCCTGCTTGCTGTCTCACCCCTCCCGCTATTCCCTAGACTACCCCCAAGTAAGAAGATGTTTGCTGTGGGTGAGGCAGGCCCAGTTACTACACCACCACATAGGGTTGCCAAGTCCTCCTTGGCCACCAGTGAGAGATGAGAGGCTAGGATTGCCGGATCCAGATTGGGAAATTCTTGGAGACCTGGGGATGGAGCCTGGGGAGGACAGGGACCTCAGTGGAGTACAATGCTACAGAGTCCACCCTCCACAGCAGCCATTTTCTCTAGGGGAACTGATCTCTGTAGTGTGGAGATGAGCTATAATTCCAGGGGATCCTCAGGTCCCACCTGGAGGCTGGCATCGCTAACATTAGAGATCAGTACTGGGTCCAGCGCTACTTAATTGATCTAGAGTTTGGATGAGCAGCGAGGTGGCCAAAATTGCAGATGACACCAAATTATTCAACATTGTGAAGCACTATGAAAGGATCTGTGACTGGCCCCATGTATTATTGGGTCAGGGAAGAAAGGTAGGCACTCGAACCATTAAAGCCTCTCAGACGAGGAAGAAAAACCCATATGGAACATTTCAAAGTATATCTGAGGCAGGCTTGGTGGTGGGGTCTTAATCCAGCCCCACTGGGAAGGGAATATTGTCAGACAGGATTGGGAGTGTCTTTTTAGTTCTGATTTATTTCTGGGAGAGTCCGTATAATCAGGGGCCTAAATGCTAAGAGATCCCTATGGTTAGACATTGCCTGCTGCCATTAAACCACTACTGATATGAGTACAAGACTCTCTTGTTAGAAATACATACAAAAGCCCCATCTGTATTTTTATGTCACGACTCAGTTTTCCATCAGTTTCCTGCCATACATTTCATTTCCTCACAATCTTCCTGCCTCTTGCTAACAGCTGAATGTCATTTCGTTATACTAGGTTGACAGGGAGATGCACAAAAGTGACAAAAAAAAACGGCCACAGCAGAAAAGAAAAGCAGAGACATTCTCTGGCTTTTCCTTCTTTGCAGACATTTTGGATTTGACATCTCAGAAATCTGTTGTCGGGGGAAAAAGTCAGTTCCTTCCATCTCCATCATCAGTCCCCTGCCCTCTCAATTTACTTGGAACTCCTTCATTGTTATGATTATTCAGGAATAGATGAGATGTACACTAAATGCACAAACAAGTTTAGGAACAGAGGCCTTACATGAACTTTGCAGAAGCAAGGAAGCTGCCGAGGCTTGCCCTCATGGAATTATTTTTGAAACATGAATATGCAGTTTTAAATGCCATTTTGCGAAATCTTCCCATTCTTAGTGGTGGTGACAGTAAGTCATTCTGACTAGACACAGTGCAGCGGTGCCTCTTACTAAGATCAGACGGTGATTAATAGGGTGTGCTGCTGAGAGATGACCAAAACCAGTTTCCACATATACCACAAACGTGGAAATCCCAATGACACTGATAAAACTTTTGCTATTAACGCAAACTGCTTTGAAATTTATTTCAAAGGCAATCTCCATGTAATCCTAAACAAGGCTACTCAAAACCCTATTCAGGTTTATTCAGTGGGGCTTACTCGCAAGAAAGTGTTGGCTATTTCTTAGAAATAGAACTAAAAGTTTGTCTGCAGTTTGGCGGACTCTATACATGTCTGGAAGTGCTGAACAATTATGCAGTGCATTCCGTTAACAAGGTGCTCGGTGGTAAAATTTCATCAGCAGAAATCTAGGGCATAGCAGCTTTGGGCTTTTCTGAACCCGTCTGTTTCCCCACTGTTCTTCCAGAGCCGTTAATCAGCCTCTGCATTGCATTGCAATTTCACTTTCTGTGTGCGTTGGGTCTTTCTGGAGTTTCTGCATACTTTTATGGTGACTTCGGAGTCAGTACGGTGTTGCCCCAGGGTATCCAAAAATGCTTTTGTGGTGGACTTAAAGACTGAGCCACTCCTGAGTCAGAGGTAATGCTAAGGAATCATCTTACCTCGGACCGTGTGACACTGCCCGTGTCTCTGGGCGTTTCCACCCCTTTTTCCACCCCTCCTTTCCTTTGTCATGTCTGCCCCAGGTTTGATTTCTCCTGTTCTTCCTACTTATATACGGCTGCCATATTCAAGTTCCCCATATTGGGGTAACATATTATTAAAACTGTTTCCTCATCATGCAAATCAAGAACATTAATTTTTGTATCTACCAGATGCTTTTCATCTCTGCCAGCTAATGCCCCAACAAAGTTGGGGAAGGGAAGGGTTATGGAGAACATCTCTTTAGCTGACCTTTTGTTCATGCCACCGTTTGCTCAGGATCTCTCCTGACACAACAGCCCAGCTAGTCAGGAAGACAGAACGCTGCAACAAGGCATTGTGTCCTTGGCTCTCTGGTTTTGCTGCTCTAGTTTTGCTGCTGTGTGTTGCTCTGCATCTGCTCAATTAATCTGCAAGCAGAAGTTCCTGTACAGGGATTTGTTGTTTTTCTCTCAACTCTTGAACCTTTGACAGCTAAATGCTGAGACACATACACAAACACTGTGGTATTTAGCAGAAATGACTGAAGTAAGATTTGGGCCGCTGTTCTGTGCACCCATCCTGCCTATTAATTTCAGGGGCTTTTTATTGGTTTTCATGACATTTGCTGTCAGTGGTGAAGAGGGCTGCAGGCTTAAAGTCTGATCCTAACTTAAACTCAAAGGCAAATCCTATCCATGTAATTGCATAGTACTACATGCATCAGCCCTTGCTGTCACAGGTTCCTTGCCAACAGCAGGCAACACTGATGCTCCAGCCACAGCCCAAATTTGCAGAACCGGAATATGCTTTTTATTGGCATGCCCAATCAAAGCTTATGCTGAAGATCAGTATCTGAAAGGTCACCAGGAAACAGGAATGATGCACTTCTTGCAAGCATTTTGCGACTGGGTACATATATCATAGGTCACGATCAGACAGCTCTTTAGATCCAACGCAGGCATGAGTGCCTGGCAGATTTAAAGGGCATGTCCAGACAGCAGCATCTGGGAAAGGTGCCACTTCTGTGATCAGTCTGTCAAGCCCCGCCAGGGAGCCGTACTTTAAAGATACCAGTGAAGATCTGGTCTAATGCTTGCTGATGGGCCAATAGTGGACTTTCCCCCGTCTGATTGTTCCAGCACGCAATCAGCCCATTGGGATGGTCTGACTCCAGATCATCCCGAATAGCTGCCATTTAAAAAAAATCTTAGCAATATGTGCATAAATACATAAACGTGTGACACAGAGCTCCGCTCAAACGTTCTGGACAATTTCATGTTTCTGAATGGCCTGTGAAATTTATGAACTTTGTTAATTGAAATGGCACCTAGAGGAAGGTACCACTGGTGGTGCTTTTACCATTCAAGTCCGCACATGTGCAGAAAAACACGTACACGGTGAGGCACATATGTGCATGCGCAAACAGAACATTAAAAAACCTGACTGTGTGGCTCCTTCAGGTGGGCGCTGTCTAGGCAGTCCACTGCAGAGTCTGTGCATGGTAAGGTGATTCACAGGGGAGCTGTCTGGTCGTGCAACGGTGGATAAAAAAGATCGGGATCAAATTAGAGCTGGGCCAGTGGCGGGATTAGCTGCCCGTCTGAATGCACCCATATACAACTAGAAGGAAAAGTTGTATTGTTTAGGCATTAGTCAGGACCTCAAAAGGTTTTGTGAACATTCAGCGGTTTTACAGACTTTGGGCCAGAAAAAACAACAACATTTGACATTGGGCTTTTAGAAAATAAAATAAATCACAAACCAATCACGCTTATCTAGATTTCAAGATAGACCAAATTATCTCCACAGCTTTCAAAGACAGAGCTCGTATTGTCCTCCATCCACAAGGCCACCCCGCCCCATTTGGCCCTGTGACCTGCTGAAGACACCCTCTAAAGTCATTTCTAGCTTTGAAATATAAAGATCACTTTGTTTTTCTACTGCTCCTCTCAACCCTTCCACACAGAATTTGGTGATGGATAATCACTGCCCTTTTATGTTTTAAAAGCCAGAGACCCCATTTGTATTCCATGTTGTTTTTTTGGAATAATTTGGAAATTTACAAGACAGCATGAGATACTTTCCCTTAATTGTATTTACTTTTAGAAACCAGTTAAAGCCTAAGAAGCCAAGAATAGACAGGGCTGCCCATCGCTGCTGCAGGCCCTTCTGTTAACAGGGAAACAAAGCATTCCCCTGGGCTTGCATCCCTGTCAATCAGAGCTGTGACTTCCTTCAGCAGCAAAGGGAAGGCAAATGGGCTTTCCCCCCTCCCGCTGCTTAACAGTCTTCACATTTGCTCTTCTGTCTTTGGATCTACAAGGCCTAGAGACGCTAGCTTTTTAAAAAAGAAGAAAGCTGGGAATCTAGGCCAGCTAATGAGCTAAATGGGTGCCAGCTTGCATGCCGGCTACTGGGTAAAGCTCAACCAACCTGGCAACCCTAACATACTCACTGATCTTTTTTAAGTAAGTAAGAAAGAATGAAATGTAAGATTTAGCTAATATGCAATGAATCATAATCTGACAATTATACTGGCCTATCTTAAAGGGCTGTTGGTCTGCCTGAAAGAGCCAGTGTGGTACAGTGGTTAGAAGTGTCAGCCTAGGATCTGGGAGATCCAGATTCGAATCCCCACTCTGCCCATGGAAGCTTGCTGGGTGGCCTTGAGCCAGTCCCTCACACTCTCAGCCTAACCTACCTCACAGGGTTGTCGTGGAGAGAAAACAGCTGTGAAGGATAATACAAGCCAGTTTGTAACCCCATTCGGGAGAAATGTGAGGTATAAATTAAAATAAATTAATTGTAAGCTTTACAAGAAGACGATGTATATGAACACTAAAAGGCCCTTAGTTTCATTCATTCATTCAAATTTATAGCCTGCCCTTCCTGCAAGCAGTCTCAGGACGGGTAACAGCATTTCATTAATACAAAATATATTAGTTAATACCAGGGGTCATTTTGTAGAAAAAGAGGTGCAGGAGCTCATTTGCATAACTCATTTGCATAACTCATTTGCATATGCCACACTCCCTAACATCACCAGAAGTGTGTCATAAGGCAACACCCACCCCTCAGGCTCCACTCCACAGTTGAGTGAAACTGACCTGCTCTTCCTCCATTCCCTTCCCCATCCAATACTTGGTGCAATAAAAATAAGCGTAAAGAACACACCCTCATTCTCTTCCTGCTCCCTTGAAACCACCAGGTTTCAAGTAGACTTGAGATACCCAGGACATGTGCACCACCCATCCCTCTCCCTTCCCTTCCCCACAACAAGACACCCTGTGAGGTAGGTGGGACTGAGAGAGGTCTTTTGAGAACTGCTCATGAGAGAACAGCTCTGAGAGAACTTGTGACTGGCCCAAGGTCACACCAGCAGCTGCATGTGGAGGAGTGGGGAATCAAACCCGGTTCTCCCAGATTAGAGTACAACTCCTGACCACTACACCAAACTGATGGGGTGGAAGCTGCTGAAGGGTTGGTGAAATTTCTCCAGTACTTATGTGCCATGTGCCCAGATAAAAAATGGTATACTTAGAAAATGTATATGCTATTTTGAGCAAGTCTCTGGAAAAGCAGCACACAGTCATAAAAGGATCAATGATAAAATTATCAATATTAAAACAAAACATTAAAAACAATAAAGCAGGGCTTTCCCCGGGGCACTGCGCCTCTGCACTGCTCGGGGAAGCCGAGGAGGAGGTGGGGCTTGGTCATGTGCCCACCCCCTGGGCTTCTCACTCCCGGAGCTGCGCTCCTGTGAGCTCCTGCTCCAACGGACCCCTGGTTAATACAGTAAAAGTTAAAATTTAAAACATCAAAATAAATATTAAAATGGTGGTCACAAGCTGATAGCAAATAAATTTTTCAGTTGTGGGAGGTTCCTGGCCCATGATGAAATATAAATAATGTCCAGTAGTTGTTACATGGATGGCAGAATAATAGAATGACAGAAACCTCATGGAGGCCATATATGGACATCCGCTGCCTCAGCCAAAAGCCTAGAGGAACAGCTCCGTCTTGCAGGCCCTGCAAAACTGAGCAAGATCCCGCAGGGCTCTGATCTCAATGGGGATCATGTCCCAAAAGGTAGGGGCCAGGGCAGAAAAGGCCCTGGCCCTGGTCGAGGCAAGACAGACGTCTTTCAGGCCAGGGACTACCAGGAGGTGTTGATCCATAGAGCGTAGTGCTCTTCGGGGCATATATGTGAAGGGGCGGTCCCTCAGATATGTTGGCCCCAGGCTTCAGAGGGTAGTTGTGTTGGTCTGCAGTAGAAGAGCTGGATTTTAGTCCAGTCGCATCTTAAGAGACCGACAAGATGTTCAGTGTCTAAGCTTTCAAGAATCAAAGCTCCCTTTGTTAGATAAAAGGCCTATATACATTCTTATGATAACAATAGATATAGTATTATTATCACGTGCTCAACAAAGACAATTGATTTCACAGAATGTAAGAATTTACAAATTGCCTTGCTTATTCTGGCTAAAGGTCCACTCCCGTCCAGCATTCTGAGTTTAACTGGGCCTTTGTTTTATTTTGCCACAACAGACTAATACAGCCCACCCCTTTGCTGTCATGACAGAACAACGACCCATTTTTGTGTGTGTGTGTGTGTGTGTGTCTAGCCTCTGCTAAATGCAGAGCTCCTACCTGTGAACACCAGGGGTTCCAATTTTAGCTACTCTTTTATCATAACTGTTCTGTTCCTGAAGATGAGCAATTGCTAAACCATAACTATTGACCATATACAGGCCTGTGTGTTGGCAGACAGTTAGCAGACCTTCCTCATTATCCAGGCTGCTGTCTTACTGATTCTTTTAGTTTGAAGAATGTGGTCTGGTAGAGAGACTGGAGAAACAGACCTTCAAAATAGCATCTTACTGATTTCTTCTTGATCTCAGCTCTGCATTATGTATGTCACTGATGGAGGGGGAAAGGCAATGATTTCTGCTTATTTTTCAATTATTTTTATTTATTGACTTCATTTATATACCACCTTTCTCCCCAGTGTGGACCCAAAGCAGCTTACAGTTTTCTCCCCTCTCCTCTATTTTACCTATAATTTAATCTGTTATAGATGTTCTGTTATTATGCATGGAATCACATGCTAACATTTCAGACATTACATGCAGATGTTTTGGAGATAAATGAATATGTAATTTTGCTATAGGCTGAGAAGCATTCTTAGAAGGTTATAATGATCAATGACTGGCCTCAGAGGACACAAAAGGCAGAACTGAAATGCCTGTAAAGACATCCCATAGCTCTAAAATCCTAAGGCATTATTCATATCATTGAGGCCAAATCAATCTTGGATGAAACTGAGTGGGAATGACTTGGTTATCCATAGCTAGATTCAAGTGTGTCCCGTAGCATGTGAGAGACCAATACAGTTTTCAGGGGATTAGCTTTTGTTTGTTTGCTTTGTATTTTTTCATATGTGCATGGGTGTGTGTGTGTGAGGGTGTGTGTGTGTATACCTGGAAGTCATGGCAACCTCTGGTGATTGATCCCTACTGGGGGCCTGGAGGATATTCAGAGGGGTGGGTGAATAAAGCCTGCTCCCGCCTCCCGGTATTCCAAGGAGGAATCCCATCCAAATACTTGCCAGGATCAGCCCTGCTTAGCTTCTGAGATCTGACAGGATTGGGCTTGCGTGGGCTATCCAGGGCAGGGCAGGGGATGAGCTTTTGAGAGTCAGATACCAAGAGAGCCTTGTCTCAAAAGCTTATACCCCAAAATCTTTTTGGTCTCTAAGGTGCTACTGGACTCAAGTCTAGCTGTTCTACTGCAAACCAACACGGATATGAATTAACACATGGAATTCACTGCCACAGAAAGTGATGGCAGCTTCAAGAGAGAACTGGATAAACATACAGAACAGAGGTCCATCAGTGGCTATTAGCCACAAAGTATAGATAGGAACTCTCAGTCTGGGGCAAGTGATGCACTGTATTCTTGGTGCTTTGGGGGAGGGGGGAAACAGCAGGAGGGCTTCTAGTGTCCTGGCCCCACTGGTGGACCTCCTGAGGGCACCTGGTATTTTTTGCCACTGTGTGACAGAGTGTTGGACTGGATGGGCCACTGGCCTGATCCAGCATTGGCTTCTCTTATGGTCTAATGGTCTTATGGATACCCTCTGAAACTATCTCAGATGTCCATAACTCACAAAGGCAGGTTTTGAGGTTATTGTTTTAAGATGCTGAACCTATGGTCATGTAATTTTATTAAAATATCTGCTTCTTAAATGTAAAGCTGCATTCAAAAGATGTTTTCACTCTCAGCTGCCGTGCAGAAGCCGCAAACTGTTTGATCCTCAGCAGACTTACACCTGTCTAAGGCCAAATCTAAGGCAGTGTGATCCAGCAGGTGTAACTCTGCTTGTGGCTGAGTATTCATGTGGTAGCAAGCATTGTGTAGGGACCCATGTTCATTTCACTCTGTGATCCACCTTCCTTTTGTTCCAGTCAGAAGTGGTATGAGATCTCCTGATCTGCATGATGGTGAATTGCCGCACACAAATGGCTCATCGTGTGATGCCTGTTTAAAGATCTTCCATGTGGCAGCCCAGAAGCATCTTCTAGCCTTTGTGTTGCTAAAGTGAAGTAGCAGGCTTGAAAAGTGTGTTTTTTGCAGGCTGGGCATACACATTTATGCATTACATACTTCAAGGCCAGATTACCTCTCGTTGTTCCTCATGTATTTGATACAATGTGAATAACATATGATAAATTCCAGAATATGATAAATCCCGGATAGTGCTATCATTCCTTGTTTGGTCTCTGTAAAGCTGTCACCCTTCTCCCAGCTACTGGTATTTGGAAGTGTTTCCTGGTACCCACTTGTTTTCCCCCCAACACATCTCCTCCTTAAAGCAAATGGCCAAGCCTGCCATCCTCCACTTCACTGGAGTAGGTGATGCTTCAAAAGATCCCAGTAGGCATCATCCAAATAAGTATGAAACACCCATTTGGAAGCAGCAGCAGCAGTCATAGGAGGATGCTTGGCTCGTAACATCCCGATATTTTGAGAGTGCCCCTTCCGTGGTAGCCATTATGTGATTGGTCCCACCTCCCCTGGCAGCCAGTCTTACTCAACATTCCAAAAGAACCCACAGGCTTAACAAGTTTAGGGATCTCTGCACAAAGACAATCTGGTACTTTCACACAACCCCCCCCCCCACAACCCCCCCCCCCCCCGGTGGCCTGTGGAATTTAAAATCTCTTATCTGCCATCTTGGGAAGTGTATTATTTTCTTTGGTGATATAGGTATTTTAACATTGGTTTTAATTTGTATTGTTTATTGTATTTGTGCTATCGTAAGCCGCCCTGAGTTCTGTGTGCAGGGAAGGGCATCCTAAATAAATAAATAATAGTGTATTTACAGGAGAGCCAAGAATATCCATATCTTGCAAATGCTCATTCTAATATCAAGCATCAATCACGTTAGTGTTCCAGTGTTTCACCCACGACTAAACATATGGTTTCAGTTACTCAAGTGAAGGTTTGCAGCCTTATGTCCATGAATTATCAGATCCTGAGTCAAAAAGATCTGAGTTCCAGAGGTCATTCCTATTCGTTCCTCAGAACAATGGGTGCTATAATAGATGTTCATTAACATGAATATATTGGTAATAATAACAACTGTTCAGGCAACCAGACAGGCTTTCCTCGGCTCCATTTAAATTATTCATCCTTATGGCGGACAGATTTTAGAGGATTTATGTTTCCGAATATAACAGGATGGAGTCTGTTCTTAGCATCTGGAGTCCAAAGAAAAATTGCCTTTAAAAATATCCCTGCTCTGATGCAGGAGAATAATCAAACTTCATGAAGTGAAGGTACAATTTATATAACACAGAAAGGTTATAACCAAAATCTTGTATTCTTCATTATAATGTATTTTTGTCTGAATGTCATCTTGTGTATATATATTGTTGGATTCTCTGTCTCCTTCAATGAGAAACAGTCCAAAACAAAATTATTCCAGATTCAACATTAAAGCTAAAAGTATACAGTTTTTGTAAATCAGAACCATGTGAAGTGATTGTAGGGTTTCAAGGATAGTCTTTTGACACCTAAAAAGGGCTCACGGAGTTTCTTCTTGTACACATACTCACATTACCCTCCAGTAACATGTCAGACTTAACTGCTGAAATGAAACACTAATGTATACATTTGGATGTGTTAATCTCTGCCTAGATGTGCTGATATAGTATACGGCATGTATATGTCATAGCTTATTGTGTAATTAAGTTACCCACAGATGAGAGAAAATTGCTTTATTTAATAGCAGCATTTTTCATCCAGCAGGGGTAAATATTCAAAGTGAGATTCAGAAAGGCCACCTGCAAATGTACAACTCTGCAAGCATCAATCACTCCCCACCACTGTTTTTACCCATTATCACTAGTATACACTGCCATTGTCTGTATTTTTAGTATTGTTATTTTTTTATGCACATATATGAACCACAGAGCAAACTGTGTGAACCTAGACTGAAGGTCCAGAGTGGAAACACCTCAATACACAGCCTTAGTAATTTCTTTGAGGGGAACATGTTCTAAAACACACACACACACACACACATGTCTGATCATGCACTTAGTAATGTTCCATGTCTTCTTCCAGGGAAAAACTGCATGTAGTCCTGCTTGTTTTAATTACCAGAGTTTATTTAAAGACTCCACACATAGATTTTGTGTCAGCTGAGTAGATAATTTAGGATTAGCATTCATTCCCAAAGCCTCTAAGGGCTGGTGCACAAATGTTTAAGTCCATGTGACCCCCCCCCCCGGTGGACTTTGTACCAGGCCCATAGCCAGGGTTATTTAATTCAGGAGGGGCCTTTAAATAAGTCAGGGGGCACCCCTGCGAACCCCTCACCCCACCCCAAGCAAGTGTCATAAATAAAATTTAAAAATTGGAAGTCAGGGGGCCTTTAGTGGTAAGTCGGGGGGCTGGGCTCCGAAAGGCTCCACTGTAGCTACGGGCCTGCTTTGTACAGGCATGTTCTGGTAGCTCCCTATTGGGAAGTCAATCCCCAGGCACTCACGGGTCCAACTGGGATCAGGACCATCCATGGTGCACAAGCAGTGATGTCAACTTTCCTCTCCATGCCATTTTCCTGACCTGAAATGGTCACAGGGAGTTACTAGTTGCCCACTGGGAAAACTTACATGCCCTGATGGTAGGGCTTCTGCCCCTGGCTCCCATTTCCTGCTGCTGCCTTGGCAGCCTGTGGGAGAAAATGAAGTTTTAAAAATTGCCATCAGCTGACAGCATTATGGCACTTCTGGGGGAAACCTGTAAGTTACTTTAGCCTGCTTTAGGAATCACCAGAAATGCTGTTGTTTACTGCAAACTGATATCACTTCCCCCCGGAAGTGCTGTTAACGCTGTTAGCCGATGGCAATTTTAAAAATTTCCAATTGAGGACATGACATGGTGGAGGGTGGCTAAAGTTCATTCTCCTTGTGCACCCCAGTTCCAGTTGGAACCACAGGCATGGATCTGACCCCCAATCCTCATGACGTCCACAATGTGGACTTTGTAATGTGAATCATTCCTCATTTGTTAGAAGGCAGGCAATGCTTATCAGAAAATATGAATGCATGGTAAGTTAAGAAGGGTTAATGAAAACAAATGGCATACATTATGTATGAACTTCTGAACACCTGAAGCTGCCACACTGAGTCAGATCTTTGGTCTGTCAAGGTCAGTATTGTCTACTCTGATTGGCAGTAGATCTGCAAGATCCTGGGCAGAGGTTTTCAAAATAAGTTACTACCTGGTCCTTTTCACTGGTGATGCCAGAGACTGAGCCTGGGACCTTCTGCGTGCAAAGCAGATGCTCTAACACTGAACCACACTCACCAATAATGATTACTGAAACAAGGATCTGTGAACCACATCCTTGTACTCATGTTGGGAGAGGAACAGAATTATCAAGTGCTCTTTCACCTCTGAGTCTGCTGTGAACTACAAGCTGACTGACCAACGTATAGTCCAGTGTTACCTCTGGTACAGCTGCCACACTTTGAACCCATGACAACTCACAGAGTTTGTATTGGGTCTCCATACTGACCAGTCAGTTTGTTTTTTGTATTGATAATTTATGATGATTGCATGATGTTTTCCTTGTAAGCTGCCTGGAGCAAGACTTTGGAGAGGCGGTACGGAAGCATACTGAAATAATAAAATAATCCATGAGAGAAGGGGGACCCATTATAGACAAGGCTTGGTATGACATGGGACCAGATAATTCAAAACTGGCAACCACAGTCGCGTTCACACGGGCAATTTGATCTGTTGCCCTTTCTGTTCCCTTATGGATTTAAAGTGCATGATCAGACAGCAACATCTGTCTGTCGTGCCCCAGTCATCTGAGTTCCCTTACCCCCTTCCTTGCTGTGAGTTTTTTTGATACCTGAGAAAGTCTGGTCTTGTTGGTCTGAGCTGGTTCCAAAATGGATTTCTTGCTGTCTGATCGCACTCTTGTGCACCCAAGCCATCAGGCAGGTCTGACTGGTCTCTCGTTTTCCGTCCGCCATTAAAAAAAAACTAGTTAGCGGTGATCGCATAACTGCACATTCGCACCTCTCCCCCCCCCACTACAGGGGTTGCTCAAAACGTTCTTTCTTTTAAAAAACTCTCAAAAAAAGATGCCTCTGTTCTTCAGCTTTTTTCTGTCCTTTGGGGAAGAAGTAAATTGAAAAGATTACAGGGAGGACGGCAGTGAACTCCATGTCCCATCATTCTCAGCAAGCACTTGTGCGCATGCTCAGAGGGGAAACTTTTTAAAGTAATGACTGACAGCCCCATGAGCTACATATTCCAGCAGGCTCATTCCTGCTTCTGGGCATGCTCCTAGGACAAACTTCTAGCAAAAATGGCTGACAGGCTGACTCCATGTTTGGTGCTGTCTGATCACTCCACGGCCAGTCAAGTTGCTTTGAAGAATGCTAAAAGGGTTGAGTCTGGTCAGGATTCGCTGTAACAAAATAATCTGGCTCTATTAGAGGCGGGGCAACAGTGGATTCAACTGCCTGTCTGATCGCAACCCATATCACTTAGGAAACACTTGAATTGCTCTGTTCTTTGCCGACACAAACAAAACCTCCCAATGCATATGGTTACAATAATTCTGTGCAGTTCCACGAGCAAGTCAGATGTCATGTAGTGGCAGCTCGGTGAATACAAAACAGAGGCATCCAGTTGCAGAATCCTTCAGCAAGGGCCTCTCACCCCATACCAACTAAGGGTATCCACTAGGGTTGCCAACTCTGGGTTGGGAAATTCTTGGAGATTTGCAGGTGGGACCTGGGGAGTGGTTCAGGGAGGGGTGCAACTTCAGTGAGAATCAATACCATAAAGTCCACCCTCCAGAGCAGCTATTTTCTCCAGGTGAACTGATTTCTATAGTCTGGAGATCAGTTGTAATTCCAGGAGATCTCTAGGCCCCAACTCGATGCTGGCAATGGCAAGCCTAGTATCCTCACATTTAAAAGTCTAAAGGAAATGGGGAGGGGGGACCTGTTATTCTGGAGAGGTATTGCCTTTGTGCCACCAACATCCTGCTCCAGTGGCTAGCTGGGGGGGGGGGCAGGGGAGAGATATAAAAAACAGCCTGTTCAGCCCCTGATGGTGAAGCAGCCTTCCCACACTGCTCTCTAATGAGCCCCTTTGGCTTATGAAAGAAGCAACCCTGACAGGCTCCAGATGGTGCTGCCTTTGTCACAGACCCTCCTCAGACTACAGCCAAGCCTTGCTCTGCCTGCAGTCAAAGGCAGCCCCGCTGTTGTCATCGACAGAAACAAAACCAAGACCTGAGAGGGTTCCTGATAATATCAGAGGACCCTGGAGATTCAACAGAGTAAGTGGTAAGGAAACTGAAGCACCTCAAAAGCCACTTTGCGACAGGGGAACATGCTGTGATTCAGCTAATGGAAACAGATCTATAACCAAGGGATTGATCGCCACAATAGTTTGCTACGCCTCGGGAGGAGTGATCTTTAGGCACTGTTCAATGTATGCGTCTGCCCTGTGTTCTGTGAGGTGGAAATGTTCAGTGTTGCCAATGCTGAAAAGTGGACTGCTTTGAAGAGGATTCCATGGCCTTGCTTTGATATCAGGATATGAAAGGATGGATGAATGGCTAAGGTTACCCAGCAAGCCTCCATGGAGTGGGGATTTGAACCTGAGTTTCCCAGACCCTATCCTGACATTCAGCAGTGGAGGCAAAAGCAAAAAAGCAAAAGCGGTGTGGTGGGGGGGGGGGAGGAAATAGGAGCAGATATTGAGCAATATGACTAGGATCAAACTAAACATGAAATCCATAATCAGAGTATCTTGTGATTTTCTTTTTTGATCAAAGGGGAGAGGTCAGTTGGGGAAGCAGCACTGGCGGCGGTGGTGGGAGTTAACTCCTCCCTTCCATTTCATTTTACTAAACTGAATAGTTTTACCTGAATCAGTTATTTGCCCTGCAGAGGGGAAAACATGCAGGTATCATATAACGTTCCTCTGCTTGTGTGCCTATGGTAAACAAAAGAAGAAAGTCTGGACAGCAGGACGGATCTACTCTGCCTGTTCAGAGCAGAACAAATTGATCATCATTCATTCTACACATTTGTCCCCCTCAGAGACTTTTAGTCAGATGTTAGCTGCAAGTTCCCCCACTGGCAACTCATTTCTGAAGTGTGAGGGAAAAGGGGGCTTCTGCCTTCCCCCCTTGCCATTTTTGCAACCTGAAGGGCTCCACAGGGCACTTTTTGCCTCATTGGAGGCTGCATGTGTAATGAGGAGTCTCACAAGTGCAAGTGTAATGAGTAGCTAGGCAATGGTCACTTTGAAAGTGAGGAAGGGGAAGCTGCAGTGCCATCCTACCAGGGGTTATTTTGGGCAGGAACACGCAGGAACACCATTCCGGGAGTAACAAGCCCAGGAGCGGGCACATATGGTGATGCGCTGTGGAAAAAAGCAAAAGCATACTAACTTGATCTGTATTTTCATGCTTGTTGTAGGGTAGCTTCCCTGCAAGAGCAAAGTGTCTTTAGTCAAAGTGTAAAGCTGGCTCACCAGCTCTGAGTTGGGAAATACCTGGAGATTTTTGGGGTGGAGCCTGAGCGGTGGGTGTTGCCTTCTGACACTCTTCCGGTAATGTCAGGGGGTGTGGCATATGCAAATGAGTTATGCTAATGAGTTATGCTAATGAGCTCCTGCACCTCTTTTCCTACAAAATGACCCCTGCTAAGAACACTTCCAATGGAGTAAATCTCACTGAACAGACCTCAGTAGGATTCCGAGTAGACTTGCTTAGGATTGCTCTCTAAAACTATCTTAGTGCCTTTTTTTTCTTCCTCCAGTATACCATCCTTGTTCAAACTGTATGATTTACTATTTATATTTTTCCCCAGATTATTATGGGGCAAATGTACAAATTTATTAGGTGAACCATGATAGAATTTGTGGCATAAAACAGCATAAGAAAGATGTTTTAACTAGAAAAAACATGATTGCTATTCGTGCAATCTAGATTATTTACGAATCGAGAAGGATAGGAAACTTTAAAAACTGCATGTTTATTATTTCATTGATACCCCACTTTTCCCCCCCAATGGCGGTCCAAAGAGGCTGACCTCGTTCTCCTCTCCGTTTTATCCTCACAGCAACCCTGTGAGATAAAACAAATTTTGAGACCAACACGGCTGCCCACTTGGACCTGTGAGGTAAGTTCGGCTGAGGGTCCAAAGTCACCCAGCAAGCTTTCATGGCAGGGAGGAAATCTGAACCAAGGGCTGCCAGATCCTAGTCTGACATTCTAATCGATATGTCACTCTTCCCCATGAAAAACCAAAACAGGCAGGCACATGGCGTCTATCCAGTATGGAGAAAGGGGACTGACAGAAGCAGATGGCCTGATTCCAGCCATGCAACTGATAGCCATAACAGAGAAATACACTATCATGCAGCAGAAATATGCAAAGAACCCATTCCCAGTTTAAGAACAAGATTCAGGTGTAGCACTACATAAGGGGACAGCAATTTGAATGACAACGCAAAGCTTTGCCATTAGCCCGGAGCATAGTAGTGAATAATTGAAAGATGAATAATTAAATTAAAAGAGGATTATATCCTGCAGGCAAACAGAGGAATGCTTCTGGCGGGCATGGGCATAACAGCACCTTTTTATTTTCTGCTGAACTCAGCAGCATGGGATTATGGATAACTTTGTGGGAAAGACCCTGGGCCACCTCACTCCCTCCTTCCCCCATTCATAGTTCACAAAGCATTTTTTAATAAAAAAAAACCCCACAGGCTTGAGGTTAAGGATGACACGGTTAGTAATCATCCGCATTCTCTCATTCATGCATAACGTTTGTTGATGGACTGTGCAATGAGGGTAATCGTATTCCATTGGAGATGATGCTTCTCTGTCTCTTGAACAGCTCTCCAGAAAAGAATTTCATTGGTGCTGCTCAATACTCTTTAGTCATAATGGGAGAAAACTGTACTTTCTTGACGTTGCCCAGCTATAAAGCAGTTTTAAAAGATGGCATATGTTACTGAGCCCGTTGAAACTGCCATTATTCTGCAATAAATACACCAAGATTCATGTTAGATTTACTATTCTGCTCAGTGCTATTTTTTTTTAACTTCAAATTTCCAAAAATTCAAAAAGTAGGATACTCTCGTTGGTTAAATACACCTGGTTCTGGAGCCAGAGCATGTTGCAAAGTCAGTGTAATGAATGCAAGCAGAAAAGTTGCATTCAGCAATGTACAGAGAATATCTATGCGTGAATGAGGGGGCTGTACTCAGGCTATGACTTGTGATGGGAGAAGGGAAGGTATACAAGAATGCCCTTCTTTTAATCTGTGAAATGTTGGATGGAAACACTGTACTGTACACGTTACCAACAGTCTCAATCTAGGATTCTGCTGTACCAAATATTCAGCTCCCACAATTAAGCAGGGAGTATTCTGCATTTGCAATTATCATGCAGATTCAAAGAACTTTGGGACAGGAAAAGATCTTAATAGGTTATCTTTTTCTCCTTAAAGTCTAGAAGGACCTGTTATTGACCAAAAATGGTACCAAAAATGTTATTGACAAACATTTGTTTAGCTAACTTTTTAAAAAAACAAAATCTTCTGTTTAGGAGTCCTTCCCTGACTGCTTAGTGCCTGTGCTTAAAAAAAATTTCCTGGTAATTAATATCCGTGTTCCCGCACCGGGTCTCTTGGCAGAACTGGGTGGAGCTTTTGGCAACACCATTTGAGGGAGAGAAGCTACGAACTGCCAAGACAATGTTCGGGTTATTCCCAGGCCTCTCAATGCTTCAGCCTAACTATTTCTGAAATTATCCTGGCAGCATCTGTGAAGGACCTTAAAACTGTAAAACCAAAGTAACAACAATATCCCACACCACTGTTATCATTGCTAACTTCCAAAAATAAATAAATAAAACAAGACACCTTCCCCCCCCCTCGGAAGGAACAGTTACATCCTGGACCACTAAGGTGGGGAAGAGGGGGCAACAAAAAATACCTCCTCTACCAAGATCTTCACACCTCTTTAGGGGGACCCACCTCACACTTTGAGAGCCCTGGCTTTAAACTGATGAGCCTCACCATTTCTCACCTTCCATCTTCACCAATTGCTTTGAAGCTCACTGCGGCAAACAGATCTGAACCAACAATACCTTTATAACAGCACAGCCTGATGACTTAGTTACCTGTGATGGTGGAGAAACTCTTGCTGCCCAGATAAATCATACAGCTGTCAGAAGGATGTTTAATCTGATAGCAGCTTTCAGCAATGTCTGGGGATCATAATCTCACTTAAAATTGCCAAATTGTTGCTTGCAAGGTAAAAAAAAAAATCTCACACACAATAGAGGTTCTCTCACGTACAGACAGAACAATCTGCAATCATTCTCTACTCTGTTCTGCCTCCAAAAAGGTTTTTCAGATTTCCATACATGCCCAACTCTCTCTGTGTGCTTTCATGTTATCTGGGACTTTCTCTTGCTTTTCTTCCTTCCAACTTCTCTTTGGGTGCATTCAGATAGGTAACTAATCCCGCCATTGGCCCAGCTCTAATTTGATCTAGATCTTTTTTATTCAGTGTTGCACGACCAGACAGCTCCCCTGTGAATTGCTTTACTGCGCATGACTCCACAGTGGATTGTCTAGACAGCATCCACCTTAAGGAGCTGTGCAGTCAGTTGTTTTTTAAAAAATCTTGTTTGTACATGTGCATATGTGCCTCACCGTGTACTTGTTTTTCTGCGCATGCATGGACTTAAATGGTAAAAGCACCACCAGTGGTACCTTCCTCTAGGTACCATTGCAGTTAACAAAGTTCATAAATATCACAGGACCTTCAGAAACATTAAACTGTCCGGATCGTTTGAGCGGAGCTCTGCGGACATCGTATGTTTAAGAGATTATACGTGCATCACTAAGACTTTTTTTTAAATGGCAGCTGTTCCGGATGGTCTGGAGACCATCCCTACGGGCTGATTGCATGTTGGTGGAACGACCAGACGGGGGAAAGTCCACCATTGGCCCGTCAACAAGTTTAGGACCGGACTTTCACCACTATCTTTTAAGTACAGCTCCCCGACAGGGATCAACAAGCTGATCACGGAAGCGGCACATTTCCCAGATGTTGCTGTCTGGACGTGCCCTTTAAATCCACCAGGCACTTGTGCTTGGTGCGGCTCAAAAGAGCAGTCTGAATGCGACCTTCAACTACCTATTCTTGTACTGTGCCATAACTCCTGGGATTAGTCCAGGTTTGTCATGATTTGCCAACAAACCCAGGCAAAATCCCCACTGGGATGCCTCCCATTACCAAGAACACAACCCAAATATAGGTAATCAAGTCACATGACTCGCCCAGATTCATGAACCAGCAGAGTGACCAGGGGGTCCAGGAATTTTGTACTTCCCCCTGCCACAGTCCTGGGTGACTCTCCCATTTCTTGAAATCATACTTGATCTGCTCTTTTTTGCAATCCAAAGTACTTTGAAACATAGGGCATCAGTTGCAAAAGACAACAGCTTTTCTGCTTGTTTACTACTGGTAGAGAGAATTCGGGGAAGTGGAGAAAAACACATGCTAAAATTCTACATAACTATTAATGATACAGCTGCCATGCCCTCCTCTCTTCATCTGGCCATCTTGCAGACAGATTAAAAGCAATTCTCTTACAGGCACATTCCAACGTCTTTGTACTACTTGGATTTGCATTGTTTAGGGGTGAATTTATACTGTACCCTGTCTCAAACCAGAAACGTGCTCTGATACTGGTTCTACAAAGGCATGTTTGCTGCTGTGATTTAATCAGTTAATAATAGCATTCATGCAATACATTTATTTTATCTTTAAAGTACTTTATCACTAGGCTAAAGACTACTCTCCTTTCCAGACACATAACACAGTGCATAAACAGAATTTGAATAAGGTGGCAGAAAACCGTGATTTTTTTTTTGTTTAAGGATCACAGGTTACCAAAGTTACTTGAATCACAACATCTGGTTTAGGTGGCAGAGTACCAGACCAATTACATTATTTCCTTTTGAGAGACTGAAATATTGAGCCATCATAGAAAAACACTACAACTTGCCAAGGCCTTGGAACAAGTCACTGGCAGAGCTTGAATTAGAACTGATGAGTTCCTAGTTTTCCATTTTGTGCTCAGATCAGGATGCCTTTTGCTGCTGTACCTTCTATTTTAAAAGTTTCTTAGGAAAAGTTCTTCCATCTTCGCTAGCAGCTGATGCTTCAAAACCTGAAATTGCAAGTCTAAGAGAGTCCCAACAAATCCCAAGAAACCTATATAATCAGAGCAAACTGTCAGTTGAGCATAGGCTAACTGCCATAAGCCTGGGTGACTGTCTTGCCAGGATCAATGAAGTTGCTGTGTTACATGTTGCAATACTTCCTGAGTTGCCTTGACGTTTACTGCTTAATTCACAATGCTTTGTGTTCCAAGGTTTCATTTAACCTCTGTAGGTCCCGCCCGGGAGATAGCATCGGGAACCTGACTCCCACCTTTGGAAGGCACGCCTCACTTGTTTTGCTTTGCTTTGCGCATGCTCATTACTCATTTGCTTTCTTTTCCCTTTTATCTCTAGCCTCCTTAGCAAACGACCTTGAATGAAAGTGCCTCCTGTTATGTGTTATGCCTCCTGTTATGTGTTATAAGAATCACAGGTGTTATGTATTCCTTTTGCTTAGTTTCTCTGGGAACTTTCCTCCCCAAAATATTCAACAGTATTTCTCCCTGAGAACTCATTTTGCCGCGCTTTCCATGGGAATATTGGGCCAGTATATTTGGGCACCAAGAATTCTCCCTATTGACTGGTAGAGGGTAGTTAAGCCATATTTCATACCAAGTATAATTGTAATTGCAATTCCAAGCTTGAGCATTACTAACAGGAAAAGTGTTTGACCAACATGATCTTTTCTACAAATAAAGGACTTTCTGCTTAAGGAGACCTGTTGTGGACTATATCTATTGGGACAATCTCACACAAACGCAATATATTTTCTCAGTTTAATTATTCTTCCTTCACTATGATGTTGCATGCAGCCATAGTAGGGTAGAGAACTATGTTTCTGCCTTAAGAGTTTCTTTAATTCCAGATCCTTTTCTTTGTTCCAAAGACATGAATGAAATGAAGGGAAGGGACACTCCCAACATATGGAAGTAAATAGTCATATTTATACCCCGGTCCGCTGGCTAGGCGGGGTATAAATTGAACAAATAAATAAATAAATAAATAAATAAATATGGAACAAGGGATAGGGGTTGCAGTAAGAAAATGAGGAGCAAGGAATAGATACCTGCCTCCACACAAGACTTTTTTGTCCCGAGGATCTGAATACTGTCTGGGTTCTCCTTAGAGGATTTTCCCAACTCACCTGGATTTCCTGGAATACTGTGGCCCCTGGCTGCACTGCCTATTGTGCTGAACTGGTGCTGAGGATGTGTATTAATGTTACAGTGAAGAGCTTCAACCCTCCAGACTTACCCTCTGAGTCATAATTGGTGCAGGTCAGGAGGAAAATATCTGAATGAGAGCCAGTTTGGTGTAGTGGTTAAGAGCGGCAGTCTGTAATCTGGAGAAGTGGGTTTGATTCCCCACTCCTCCACAAGCAGCTGCTGGGTGACCTTGGGTCAGTCACAGTTTTCTCAGAGCTCTCTCAGCCCCACCTACCTCACAGGGTGTCTCTTGTGAGGAGAGGAAGGGAAGGAGATTGTAAGCCACTCTGACTCCAAGTGAAGAGCGAAGTATAAACCTAACTCCTCCTCCTCCTCTTTTCTCTTCCTCTCCTCCTCCTCCTCCTCCAATACCAAAAGCCCTGGCAAACTTTTTAAAAGGGGCAAAACAACCTTTGTAGAGGTCCACTTCCCTGATGCCATCTGCTAGGATTCAGAAGCCCCAGCTGCTGTAAGGCAAGCTCCATTCATTTGAACTGGGCTCCTGCCGGAGACGTTCCTTCCCAGTAGATTAGTCCACTCATCTGTAATAGCCTGCTTTCTGTCAATGAAAGATAATGCATTTAAGCCATGATCTAAAGCCACTGAAGTCAGTGGATGCCTTTCAGTGGGCTTTAGTTTAGGCCCCTGGGATGACATTTATCAGAGGCAAGATTTATCATATGGATCAGAGTAGCATTTTGGCCTGAGACTCAGAGGCTGTGCTCGGAGCAACTACCAAAAACAATATGATCTGTATGCTATTGATCCTTCGTTAAGAACGGGGAAGCTGTTAGAGTACCTTGCATAACCTACTTAACATTGCCCATGGAATCCTACAAGGGGTACCTCTGTGCAGAAGCATACTAGGATTATTTTTTTTAAAAGAAAGCCTTACTAAACAAACGCTTACCGTTGCATTAAAATTGATCCTGTTCTCAAATTATTTTCTGCTGTTCTTAGTGAAAAAGTGTCTAAGTGGCTGACGAATTTGACAGACGATTTTCATTTGGGCCTCTGGACATGCTGCCTCAGCGGATCTCAGAGTCAAGCCACACATCTGTCACTCCCTCCCGTCAAGCACTGGGATATTTAATTATATTAAAAACCTCATTTATCCAGATCTGCTGTATCTCTATTCTCTTGCATATTGGACAGGATTTAAAGAATGTCTTGGAGTATACACTGATTCATTTTTTTTAAAAAATGAAAGGAATCAGGAATATGTAGAACAAGTGGAGACCCGCAAGAAACTTGCGGGGAGGGGGCATTTCCCCCATCTCGCCGGGCTCGCCGCTCGCCCCCTCCCCCCCATGGGCTCCCGGCAGTAGGATACTCGCAGGGGGGCAGGTGAGCCTCTCTCTCCTCCCTCCCACCTCCCTCCCCGAAAACAGCGGTGGCGGCTGCACGCCGAGCCTCCTCCCCTCCCTCCCCCCTCCCTCCCCGAAAACAGCGGTGGCGGCAAGGCCCACCACCCACCGAGCCCTCCCCCCAGCCAAAGCATTCTCTGTGCCTGTGCAGTGAACGCTTTTACTTTTGAGGGGATTTAAATATCCCCCCCAAAGTTTTTTTAACATTTAGGATTTTTCTGCACACAGGGGCACTCCCCCCGTGTGCAGAAAAAACCCTTCCCCCAAGTGCCCCCTGCGCAGATTTAGGTATCCGCACGTGGGTGGGCACTTTGCTATTAGTATATAGACAAGAGGGGACGTGCAACAAAATGTTGCATAATGTGTTGTGGCCCTACCATAGTCTTTGTTGCCAGCAGTCCCCGCAAGGAATTTGTGAGGAGGGGGCATTCCCCCACCTTTGTTTCCCTCTCCCACCTTGGTTGTCAAAGTTCCCGTCTCTGTCTTTCTGTATGCACCCCTTATCTACCAATCTTCCCTCCCCTCCCCTTCTCCTCTCACCCCTTCTATATCAGCTTTCTCCCTACCCGTCTCTAGCAATGCTCTTACCCCCTTTCTCCTCTCACCCCTTGTATGTCTCACCCCCTCTTACCCCTGCCCTTCTCAGACACTATCATCTTTCTCCCACCCCCTGTCTGCCCCCTCCACTATTTCTCTACCCCCCCAATCTCTTCCTCTTTCTCTCCCCCTCCCTCAGGCAACCCTCAGTCAGTCACCTGTTCTTTTTCTTTCTCTCCCCGCAACAGACAATCCCCTATTCTTTCTCTCTCTCTTCCTTCTCAAAGAACTCCACTTCTTTCTGTTTCTGGCGAGGGAGAGGGGCTGAAGCAGGCTTCGCCTCCTCAGACTTCAGCTGACTAGCGGTAGGGCCAGCTTCCCAGTGGCAGCGTGGATGGTTCTTGCTGCTGCAGTCCTAGCAGTGGCAGGGATGGTTATTGCCATAGCGACTTCCCTCGCGGCTCCAGCAGCTTTTCTCGCGCCTCTCGTAAGTCCCTTCTCTGCGCATGTGCAGAGCTGCTGCCAGTAAAAACCCTGCCTTTTACTGACAGAAACAGTTAGACCCTCCCCCCCTCCCCCAAACATTCTAATCTCCTCACAGCTGATGCCTGGAGCTGATGCCATTTCAAAAGGTATTTGGGGGGATTCAATGGTCCCTGAAGTTTTTTTTTAACTTTTTGGATTTTTCTGCAGTCCGAGAAAGGGGCCTGACTGTGTAGGAAAAGCTATTGGGGGAGAGGGAGCTCTCTTTTGGCAGATATAAGCATCCACACAGAAAAAAACCCTCTCAGAATTAGAATATAGATAGTCAATGATGTTGTGTATATTTTCTTTGTATGCTTTGCACTGTTTCTGATTTTGAGGTTTTCCAAAGGATGTTTGGGTAGGATTAGGAAGCAGAATACCACTCCAAAAAGGCGGAGAAAAAGAAGGGCATATTTATTAAACATAGACAAGACAATATAGTCAGGATGACTGATAATGTTACCAAGAGAATGGAACCAGGAATAATGTGGGACAGTGAAGTCCTGTCTTGATGCTCCAGATATCCCTTGATAAAAGTCCCTGTGGTCCCTTCTAACCACTGCATGCTCTGAAGCAGCCAGAACACATCAGTTTTCTACTGGGGTTTGTTCCAATCGGGGCCTCTCAGAGGTCAAGAGACCTGGGCCACTTCCATTTTTTGATGCTCCCAGTATATTAAAAACGAAGACATGCCAAGATTTGTATGATGAATGTTTTCTTTTTTCAATCCTGTCAGGGTATCTCTGTGATTGCATGTATAATCTCAATTGCAGATAACACCTAAATGTGAGGGCCAAGCCAAATGACCGTCCTGGCTCCTACCTGTAATATGTAGGGTTGCCAGCTCTGAGTGGGGAAATACCTTAGGGTTACCAGCCCCCCCACAGTCTGGGTGGGGGTTCCCTCACTTTTCCAGGCTCCTCCCCACCTGCAAATGCCTGCAACAGACATGATGACATCACCCGAAAGTGATGTCATTATGTCACTGACATCGCACGGTGACATTCTAGTTTATGGGCAAAACTCTATGGTAAATTTGGGCTCAAACCATAGTTTTGCCCAAAAACTAGACATTGCTGTGCAATGTTGGTGGTAGGGTTGCCAACCTTCAGGTGGCATCTGGAGATTTTCTGCTGTTACAGTTGATTTCCAGGTGGCCGAAATCAGTTCCCCTGGAGAAAATGGCTGCTGTGGAGCGTGACCTCTGTGGCATTATATCCTGCTGTGGCCCCTCCCCTCCCCTCCCCTCCCCTTCCCAAACCCCACCCTCCCCACGCTCCAACCCCCAAATCTCTAGGTATTTTCCAGCCTAGAGCTGGCAACCCTCGTTGGCGGCATGATTACATAACTTCCGGGTGACATCTTTACAATGTGTGCGCAAACTGCATGCAGCAGAAGATCCCGGCAAGGCCTGAAGATCCCCCTGCCAGGAAGAAGACAGGACCTGGCAAACCTAAAATACCTGGAGATTTGGGGGGTAGAGCCTAGGGAGGGCAGGATATGGGGAGGGGAGAGACCTCAGCTGGGTACAATGCCATACAGTCCACCCTCCGAAGAAGCCATATTCTCCATGGGACCTGATCTCTGCCATCTGGATATCAGTTGTAATAGTGGGAGATCTTCAGGCCCCACCTGGAGGCTGGCCGTCCCAGTAATCGGCTCTGGTTCCAGCTAGCACAGAAAGTGTGAAGGGGAGGAGCAAGGACAGATGAAGACACAAGGAGGCCCTAAGCGATGTCAAATAAGTAAATAAACTTGCCTCTTTGTCTGATTACTTTGAAAAAATAAAAATAAAAAATGAGTCTTGGAGAGAAACTTGCTGAGCATGGCATGAGGGGTTGTTAATGGGCCTCAGCAGCAGAGAGATGGGCCTCTCAGAACAATTTTGTGCAGGATTTTTTTTTTAAGCCTTACATGATGTCTGTGACCAACCTACCTGAAGGATGCTCCTCATTCAATAGGGTTGCCATCTGGGTTGGGAAATCCTTGGAGATTTTGGGCGTGGATCCCGAGGAGGGTGTGGTTTGCAGAGGGGAAGGACTTCATAATGGAATATAATGCTATAGAGTCCGCCTTCTAAAGTGGCCATTTGCTCCAGGGGAACGGATCTCTGTTGCCTGGAGATCAGTTGTAATAGCAGGAGATCTCCAGTTGCCACCACCTGGAGGTTGGCAACCCTAACAAACAACAAATAGATAACTGCAAATCTTACAAAGGACACAAAAGAAGTATGCTGCCACCCCTTCTTGGGGGTTGTGTTCAATAATGGGCAATGCTACCATTTGTGTGTTGCAGAAAATGTGTTTATTTAAAATGCTTACATGTCCACCTTTCTTTTAAAAAAAAGTGTAGAGAGACCCCATAGCATCACCAAAAATGGTGTGTGTGTGTATTTTGAGGCCTCTCATCATCTATGTAGTTTACTTACCTTGTGCATAAATCAAGCTGCCAGGAGGATATGCATCAGGGAACCGCAGCCAAACAGAGGAATCCAGAGTGTTTCCCCCTTAACACAGCAAAACACCAGCATGCCCTGGCTACTGCATGAAACGGGAAGTGTCTCTGTGGGCCAAATGAAAAATGAGAGCAGGAGAACTATGAATTAATTCTCCACTAATTGGGCAGCCCTGTTTAGATCATGGATTAAGGGATTGACTCTTTACTTCATGTCATGGGCATCAACTACAGTGGGGCTTGAGGGCTCAAGCCTCCCCCGAAATTTCCCGGGGGGGCTCAGCCACCCCCGGCAAAAGGGAGCGCCCGCTGCCGGTGACCAGTCAACCGGCCAGCTGCCGTCGCCGCCTCTCCTTCCCCCCCACTCCCAGCCTGTCCTCCTGCCTCCCTGGGGCGGGCGGGGGGGGAGGGAGAGAGGCGGAGGGGACATGCTCCCACGCTTCACGCGCGCGGCTGTCAGCTGGCCAGCTGGCTGCCGCCGCCGAGACTGCGCCCCGAGCCTGCCTCCCTGGGGCCGGGGGGGGGGGGAAGGAGGAGCGGGGACATGGTCTTTGGCTCCGCGTGCTCGTCTGGAAGGAGCACGCTTTGGAGCAGCTTTAGTCTGCGGGCCTCCCTCTTGGGAAGCCCCGAGGACGCGGAGGTCGAGCGGAGGCGTTGTTCGAGGAGGAGGCGTCAAGTACAAGCGGCGAGACTAGGGCTGCCTTGGGCACTTGGCTTGACTCCCCCCCCCCTTTATAAATTACCCAGCTCAGTCGGCCTTTTCACAGGCGGCGGAAGCGGCCCTTCAGGAGGCCAGGCGGCGGCCGCCCTTGGTTTTTGCAGCGGGGTCTCCCATTCATCAGTTGCCCCTCCCGTCTTTCTTTCCCGCCGAGCCTGCCCCCGAGCCTGCCTCCCTGGGGCCGGGGGGGGGAGGAGGAGCGGCAGGGACATGGTCCCGTGCGCGCACGCACGAGAGAGCCCCTGCCCCCCCCGGGGGATTTACAAACTCTACGCCCCTGCTTCATGTGCTGTTTTCTTTATTCAAATCAACCCCCTTGCAGTATGTAGAAGCCTATTTCCTGTTTTATTACAGTTCTAGGGGATTAGAAACGGGAGCACTTCCAGAACAGGTTTTATTATTGGCTTGGAGTAAACTGGCAGGTTGGTGGCTGTGAAGGACTCTGGTAGGCCTTATGTTCCTTTCTTGGTTTCTTCCAAATGAATAGGGTCGTCAACCTCCAGGTGCTTGCTGGAGATCTGCAGGTGACAGAGATCAGTTCACCTGGAGAAAAAGGTGGCCTCTATGGCATTATACCTCATTAAAGTCCTGTCCCTCCCCTCCTCAGGCTCTGCCCCAAAAATCTCCAGGTATTTCCCAACCCAGAGGTGGCAACCCCGTGAATGAAGCTATGCTCTGTTATTTAACAAGACCCTCATTGTATTCCCGAGTGACTGTGGCATCTTGACCCCCCTCAAGGGTAGTTAGTCCCACATGGGGAAAGGAACAGGTATGGCACCGTGGGGAAAGGAACAGGTATGGCACCCGTTTCCCCCACAAGGCAAATAATTGCTGTAGTGATGCAATAAAGATAATGAAAATGGCCCAGGGGCAAAGACTTAAACAGCCTTCAAGCATACGAAGGCTGCATTTAAAAAAACAGTAGAAGATCCAGTCATGGCTCTCCTGGTATCTCATCTAGTTTGGTCCAACAGACACAAAAGGTACACTTTTGTGTCACTCTACAGGCCAGAATCTGTCTCTTTTTAAAGTTAAAATTCTGAAGATACTGTATTCTGTACTAAGAACCAAATTCTGTGCTTGTGAGTAACGCTCCCAGCCATTTTTAAGTTTCTAATGGGAATGTTAGAGTATGTGTGGTATATTATTTATTTTAAACAGCCTCCCTAAAATAATATTGGTAATATTTGTATACTCCAAAGCGCACTAGAAGTTCATCCAGAACAAGAAGGAAATCTGGAAAATGTGGTAGGGAACCTTGAACTCCTTTGAATAAACGTGGAATAAAACTTTTAGTTATTGTGAATGAAATAAAATGCAGCTGAATCGAAGAATAACCAATATACAGCAGCAGTAGCCTACCAATTATTAATTGGCAAGCTAACCCAATGATCCATTAAAAAAGTCTAATGAGCTTTGATTAAGATAGTTCTGTACAGATATTTAAATTGTGTATAAGTTAATGTGTTGTTGAAGTGGTGGGACTACACATGCTGACCCTGCCCTTGACCTACTTGCATTGGTCAAAATTTATGCAAAGGGGCCTACACATATACTCCTTAATGCTCATGGGCCCTGAATGTGTATTCGTTCCAGTTTTGCAGGATACAGATAAAGCATTCAGTGCCTACAGGCACTAAGTATATGTGCATAGCCACCATGCAGAAGTGACTGTCAAAGACTTGGCTCCCTATGTATTTTTTTGTTTGTGCTGCACCCTTTTGCCATTACAGAGGCATCTGTTCACTGTGGAGCGCATTCCTCCAGTGACAGGCACTTCTGCTCATTAAAGAACAATGTCTTTTAAATGAGCCCCAGATGCCTAGCACTAGAGGTCTGTAACAGAGGACTACCTCTGCAACAGACAAGAAGTGGTACAGGCAAAAAGCAGGCATAGGATCCAAGCCAAAGCATGGAGGTGGGGGGGCCTAGGGTTGCCAGATCACCCCTGGCCGTAGGTGGGGGATGGGGAGTAGGGTTGCCAGATCCAGGTTGGGAAAATCTTGAAGATTTGGTAATAGAGGCTGGGGAGGACAAGGGCCTCAGTGGGGTACAATGCCATAGAGTCCACCCTCCAAAGCAGCCATTTTCTCCAGGGTAACTGACCTCAGTTGTCCAGAGATTGGTTGTAAAAGCGGGAGATCTCCAGGCACCACCTGGAGGTTGGCAACCCTTGAGGCAGAGCCAGCAGGCATTCTCTTCTTCATCCTCCACACACTCATTTCTGTCCTGTTGGAATAGATCTACAGTGGCTTCATTGACTTTAGGTAAGTCATTTTTTGGATGTTCTCTTTCATTTGGCTGAGATCTTGAGTTAACACAGAGAGATACATACACACATTATTGATGATACTATTAGCTGTCCCTTGTGTTGGGTGTACTAACAGCAACCTAAAACCCAGTGAAATAGTTTGCAGCAAAATCCTTTATGGTTTCCTAATCAAAATACTTTGAATTACATAGCTAGTGCTGTTCCTTGAAACTTTCCCTATCAAAGGCATCTACAAGTAGAGACAAAAAAGGTCAATTTGGCAGTAACAAACACAAGTCCCTTACAAAATCAAAAATCAATACATGAAGCACTAAGAAAAGAATCTTCCAGGAATGCTGAAGGCTCTTGCTTCCTTTCAACAATTTATGGCTCCTACCTCCTACAAAACATAGAAATCAAATATTCCATTTCTGCCATGTATAATTGTTTGCCTGCATATGGGAAGTCATACTATAGCATTCCACCTTGTAAGAGAAACTGGCCCAAAGTCACCCAGTGTGCTTCAAGGCAGAGTGCAAATTCCAACCTTGGTCTCTGAGATCCTTGTCTGAAACTCTAACTACTATACCTCCCTGGCCTTTGTGGGGTGGCTGCTGTCAACCAGTAGGATACAGCCAATTCTGGCCATGCAAGTTGCTGGTAACAAGATACCTGGTCGTTGCTGCTTGGCTAGCCTCAATGAGTCCTCCTCAAAGACCAAAATATCCTTGGAAACGGCCCTGTCTCTTCCTCCTGCCTTTTATTGACAGAAACTAAGGCTTGAAGTCTGACAAAACTGTTTGGTTACCTAGCAACCCCTGCAATGGCCACTGCAGATAGCATTCTGTTCTTAAAGCTGCAGGCACTGCATCCATTATTGGGGGGGTTAATTCCCCCCATTGTATTTTTTTAAATTTCAGATTTTTTTTCCAAACCTGGGCTTTTTTCAGGTTCATAGAAAGAGCCATCTTCTCTGTTTACAGCTGGATTTAAGTATCCACAGATTTGGCCATGTTAAGAATTGTATATATTGATATTCCTTCATATGAACCCATGTTCATTTCTAAAAAACCAGTAACATCTTACATTAAATGGTGGAGTAATTTGATAATGGAAGATAATTATATGTAAGCTGGTCTTTGTAATGGCTTTAATCAGACATGGAATGGAAAACCTTTAAATAGTTCCCCTCTGTCAGTCATCAGATTTTTTTAAAAATGCATTTGTGTCCAGATGAAATTCAGTTTATCCAAACAACATGGAGGGCAATTAGAATGTTCGGATCATCAGAAGCTTAGATAAATATAAATGTGGTTTAGAAAGATTTTTGTTCTCATGGGGGTATTTTGTGAGTGGATGAGGGGCTCACTGTGGCTTTGAATAGCGGACAATTCAAGAAAACTACCTGGATACTAGAGTTGCCTGGAGATGGGGGAGGAGCCTGAGGAGGGAGGGGTTTGTGGAGGTCAGGGACCTCAGCAGGCTATAATGTCATAGAATCCACCCTCCAAAGCAGCCATTTTCTCAGGATAATTTTGATATGTGTAGCCTGGAGATCAGTTGTAATCCTGGGAGATCTCCAGGCCCCACCTGGAGACTGGCAACTCTACTGGATACAGTAGTGTCTAAGGTGTACGTGTAGGTCATGATTCTACCAAAACCGAGTACATTCAAAGCTGCAGTTCTAGGCCCACCTTCTTACTCAGTGAAGCTGACTTCTGAGTACTGTATCAGGCTGTATATCCTATGGATTTCAAGGCTGAAAGTCAGCTATTTCCTTAAATCTCTCCCATTCAATGGAATCTTGAAAGGCTCCAACCATCTGCTGATGTCACAATGTGGGATTTTCCCACTTCCCCCACCTGCTGCAGCCCACTGAGCCTCCCAAATGTTGTACCTGGCTGTCAGTAAGGTCTTTGGTGAAACAGCGTAAAGGGGCAGAATGGGGGTCTACGATGGGGAATTGGTGGAAATTGCCACCCTCTCTTCCCCATGTAGAAAAGCCATTCTGTCAGAGGAACTGTGTGACTGGATAAATGCCACTTTGGCTGGGACTGTGCCCACAGCGTTTTGTTCTTTTGGGGGCAACACAATGGTCAGAATTACAATGAAACACTTTGGTAAGGTAAGAATGAGTAGGAAGCTGAATACTCAGCAATGAAGAAGAAGAAGGGGTGGTTTTATACCCTGTCTTCACTACCTGAAGGAGTTTCAGAGCGGCGTACAAATCACCTTCCCTTCCTCTCCCAACAAGAGACACCTTGTGAAGAAGGTGGGGCTGAGAGAGCTCTGAGAGAACTCAAGGTCATCCAGCTGGCTGCATGTGGAAGAGTGGGGAATCAAACCTAGTTCCCCAGATTAGAGTCCACCGCTCTTAACTACTACACCACAGCTGGCTCTCTTGTGGCCACTAGCATCTGATATTACCCAGGGCTTCCATCCATTACCTGGAGCAGACTTCTGTTGTGTGGAGTCAGCAAGTGTACAGTCAGCAGAACATTAGGCAAGCATATATCTTATTCAAATAATTGTTCGGCTCTCCTTCTGTTGTGTAATAATTTCTTCAGGGCAAGGTATGCCACAGATCCAATTAACTGAATTAAGTTATAATTAATTTGAAACAATCACTCTCCTGTTTATGAACACTGTTGACTTGTAAACACACTTGGGGGTCTGACAGATGGACCCAAACCCTTTTAGGGATTTGCAAATGTACTGAAATAACACTTGGAAGAGATAGGGAGGGAGGCGCGGCAGAAATTCAAAGAAACCTGTCCCATGACTGCATGATTGCTTCTAATCTGACTTCATTTTGCAGCAAATACAGAGTCATCCTTACAAGCAAGTCTAATCTTGAAATTCACGGCTGCAAGCACCAACTCATTCTGGCCTGGTTAGTTATTTTCATTACACAACACATTGTCCTGACACATTCCTTTAACGTGCGTGTGTGCGCGTGTGTGTTTGGCAATTATGGCAACAGGATTGTCTGAATAAAGCCAAGACAACTGGAAGGAACATAGAGGAAATATAGAAGACAGGGTGTATTTTAAAGCCACAATTAGTGTTTACCTCTGGCAGTATTCTTGCAGTGATTTGGTGTTTGGTGACCTGTTTTCTAAAGCAGTTCTCAATCCTGACTCCCCCCATGTAATTATGCATCATTACGTCATATCACAAACAAAGTTTGTGTTGAAACTTAGTAAACAATTGTAGGCTTTTCTTGGGGTCCTGTGGATGCTGTAATGGTGAGATCAGAGTTGCTGAACTTCAAGGCAAGTCTATGGGGTGGTCCTGTCTTTGTCACACAAGTCAAGCTATCTTTATCTACCTTTACACAAGCTACCTTTAGCAGCTGAGTGAGCAGCAGGAATACTACAGGCAAAGCTTTTTCTCCAGCATACAGATGCATGGGTAAGGGAGCACCATAAGGACTTGTCACTTTTAGATATCAAATACTAAAATCTAATGACTGGGAGGATTTGACTGGGATCCAGGATGTTCTGGATGACTCTGGTCTTACCTGATTCAGGTAGAGGTGTGCACTTAAGAAACCCTAGGAGTCTGGTTAGCTTTTCTATACCAGATCATTTAACTTCTAGCCAGAGGTACACCTCAGTAACACTATAGGTTCATTCTGGGTATAGTACAGAAGTAAATACTATTAGGCTGCGGTCACACTGGAGGCTTGGTGCGATCTGGCAGCGCCTCTATTTGCAACGGTATAAATAGTTGTGGGAGGTTTTGATCAGACATCCCACCTAGAACTGGCTTCCCTGCACGCTTGCCCCATAGTTGTGTGGAATTCAGATTGTTGTGGCATTCTTTGTTTCCCTTTCACCCATGTGCATAAGCATGTATCTGAAGCTCTGGGTCCTTTTTGACAGCTCCACAATCTCTCTGCCAAATACTCTAGCCCCTCTCAGCCTGCTTCCCTTCACCTCTCTTCTGTGGAATACATGGGAGGAGATAAAGTGCAGGTTTACATAAGAGTAGTCCCATTGACTGCAGTGCATTTTCCCTTATGTCAATCATGAAATGCTCTCAGACTCTGATGCAGAAACAGGAGAGAGAGTTGGGGCGGGGGATTTGTTGCTCAAAAACAACTCCTCCGGGGACTCCTGATCCAGAATGACTACTTGGCCAAGGTGACTGACAATGCCAGGGGCAGTTATGCGCTTATGCGAACATCACTACCTAATTTAAAAAAGCAGGCAGAAATGGAAGGGAAGGTTCAGACTTCCCAAACGGCTTGACTTTGCAAGAAGGGAGTTCAGACAGCAGGAAACATGGAGTGGAAGTGCTGGCATCCCTAAATACTGGACTTACCCCGGTGCCTGATTACTCTGCTTCCAAAGCAAGGCAACTGAGGTGTGGAAGGCAGGTGATGTTGGCTGATTGTACTCTTTAAATCCACAAAAGTAATGCAACTATATCAGCATGAACTGCTCGTGTGACCGCAACCTTAGAGTCTTTGCTTAGATTCTAAGCTTTTTATTAAAGAATAACAATTGCGTTCTTAATATAAACTACATCAGCTAAACATTATACTATCCATCCATTATTGCTACATAGATAATAAAAGGAGAGCAATTGCATGTCCATAAGAGTTTTTTAACCCAAAAGTAAGTAGTTCACAGGAACGGAACTTTCGAAGAAGAAACTTTCGATCAATTCCACTTTCCATATTTACAGGATTTTAAAATCATCTCCTAACAATAGCTAACTGACCCACTTGATAAGGGTGCACATTTTTTGGCTAACTCATTATCTTATAACTTCAAACACGATAAAAAGTTATCTTTACTTAAAATATCTTTTTAGAATATATATGAAATGTTGATTCATTCTTTGTCTTAACAAAGTCTATTTAAGAAATAATGATTACAAGTTTCTCACACATAAGAATATCTTCTGGCCCACCACCAATACTCTCACCCTTGAATCATATCTTCACTTCTGTGAAGTTAGACATTCTTGCAGTTTACAGACCCTTCTGCACCTGGGCCTCAGCAAATTGTATCTATTGATAATGGGGTTAGAAGGTTTCTAATCTTCACAAGGCCATATAATTGTTGCCACTCTATTTGGGGTCTCTAGACTCATTTCTGGACAGTCTTCTCTGAGAGGCCAGTTTTGTTCTAATTCTGTGTGCCACAACATCTTCTATGATCAAGTCCACAATCTGTTCCCCTATATTTCTGGCAATACCCATGACATGCCAAGCCAAACTGGAAGTCTCTGTGATTAACAGGCGGCAAAGAAGGTAGTGGCCATGCCATATTTAGTTCTTCCTCCTGTTCATATGATGTTCTATCTTCTCAGGTATCCATCACCAACATTGCCTGCCCTGGATGAAGAGGTCAGTGAAACAATGCCAGTGGAAAGCTTATTGGCTTTGCAAATATTTCATATTTACCCATATAGGTATAATCTGGTTTTATAAAAGTTAATAACATGACCTCAGTATACTGGGGACTATTTGGAAATGACATAGTTTGAGGGGCCCAAGTCTGGCCTATCTAAGAAATCAAAGTTTAAAAGAGTTCTCAATAGTGTTGCCAGCTCTAAGCTGGGAAATATCTGGAGATTTTGGGGTGGAGCCTGGGGAGGTTGGGGTTTGGGGAGGGGAAGGACTTCAGTGAATTATAATGCCATAGAGTCCACCTTCCAAAGGGTCAGTTTTTTTCCAGGGGAACTGATTTCTATTGTCTGGAGATCAAGTGTAATAGTGGGAGATCCCCAGGCCCCACCTGGAGGTTGGCAAGCCTAGTTCTCAAACTTGGGCCTGATCTGTCAAAACTCAAAAAGCAGGTATTCAGGATTAGAGCTCCAAACGGGATTCAGGTTGAAGTGAAGCTCCACAACTAGACTCAATTTACAGAATCTACAAAGGGATTTATTGATTACGTAAACTGCATCTAGTTTGAGTCCTCACTTCAGCCTGAATCTTTTTTGCAGCTCTAATCCTGAAATGCTATCCTGGAAAATCTTTGATTCTTTTTGAAGGAAAGAGATGACAAAAGATATCCCACACAAGTCTCCAACAAGCCTACCTATGAACTAATATCATGCAGGCAAGATACTGAACTACTAGGGCTGCCAAGTCAGCCCGGGGGGCGGGGGATCCCCTGCTACAGGGGTTCCCGATCCGCCGGCCTGGACGACTTCCCTCACGTAATGACGTCACCCGGAAGTGACGTCAGCACGTTGGGGGCGTTGCCAGGGCGATGTTCTGGCAATCGCCCCAAAACTCTATGATACCATAGAGTTTGGGGCGATTGCCAGCGCGTCGCCCTGGCAATGCCCCCAACGTGCTGACGTCACTTCCGGTGATGTCAGCCGGCATGCGCGCTTTGCGCGTGCACCGATGAAGCTCCCGGCCGGCAGAGGACTCCCCCCCGCCGGTAAGCTCGAGGGACTTGGCAACCCTATGATCTACACAGTGATAAAAACACATGGTACAATTCTCCTGGGACCAAAATACAGGTGGGAAATTGCATGCTGGAATACTCTGCAGCTACAAAAAATTCCTGCCTTCAGAAAATTAATGAGTTGGAGCACCTTTTTCATGGGCAAATGAGAAAAGTCTGGAGCTTCTCAGTTTAGAAAAAGAGACTTGGGGGAACATGAAAGATGTTTATAAAATTATGAATGGGTATAGAGGAACGTGGATACAGGAAGCTTTTTCTTCCTTTCTTATAACACCGTCACTCAGACAACCCAATGTAGATTATGGGCAATAAATTCAAAACAGACAAAAGGAAATACATCTTTACTCCATGAGTAATTAAATTGTGGGACTGACTGCCGATGGATGTAGTACCAGCCACTAGCATAGATGGCCTTAAAGGGGGACCAGACAGATCGATAGATGATAGGTTCATTAATGGGTGCTGGCTATGATAACTAAAGGGAGCCTCCAAGATCGGAGGCAATAAACCTCTGAATACTAGTGCTAGGAGGCAAGATCAGGGGGAAGCCATCTCTATTCAGGGCAACTAGTTCTGTGAAACAGTTGTGGAACTAGATGAACTATGAGTCTGATCCAGCAGGACACCTCTTATGTTAATGTGATTCTGTACTTGCGTCCTGCAGTAGTACAGTCCACGATGGATTTGTATCAAGTGATATTAGTAATGCATCAAATTTGCATCTTAGGAAGGATGCTCAAAGGAGGTTGCATGAGAGTGTAGCTACAAACTCAGGGAAGAGGACAATGAAATAAAAGGCAAAAAAGGACTCCTGGCTTAAAAAACAAGCCAACATCCCAACATTGTGCCTTTGTGCATGAAAGATGATAAACATCTGCTTGTCTTCTGTGTCTTAGAACGACCAATCACAGGTTACATAACCATGGCCAGACAACTAAGAAAAATGTAGTTGCTTCCATGATTACCCTTTTAGGCAACGCAAGATGGTAGTTTACTGTGAACTCCAGGACAGATGCCCCCGAAGGATTAGATAGTGGTATCTGGAACCTAGATCCTTACAGTAATTAAATCCTACGGGTTGGGAAATTAATTGCTTACTATTGATGCTATTCCCTTACAAGTGATGCATGTGCATGCCTCAGGTCACAGAAACTCCCTCCCAGTCAGCATGCTATTAGCATTGCTAATAAGTACGGTAGTGTTCGGTCACATAAATACTTGTGTCAGTAGTTAATAACATCAATTTTCATCAGCCATATATTATAATAGCAACTATCACAAAGTGATGGTATTTATGAAGCCTGAGGGTGCCATCTTTCTTGTCTGCTGTGAAACACGTGAGGCTCATATACCCAAGGAACAGGTATAAGACCAGCAGGATACAATTATTGTCAGAATTCCTGTTTGGAACATTTATACAGCCATACTGCTCTGAACACACAATCATATCAAAAGGTTTTACAGAATATTGGGGAGAGATAGCACTGAGTGAAGACTTCACTGGGTGAAGACAGACCGTAGTGTTCTTAAAAGTCAACGACAGGCTCTTTGCCTGCAAGGTGAACTCAGCTTTGTAATTTGCCTGCATAAACAAGTCAGCTCTGATTTAGTTTGTCTATCCTTGTGTGCTTCAGGTGGGCTTTCTTCCTTTTAAAACTGTACATGGGGCATATAAGTATTCACACACATATATATGTTCACCTTTCATAGCGTAAAATGAATTCATCAACATTTTTTTACTGCAATTAGCAAAATTTCTCTGGGGATTGGAGGGGATAGTATGTTGGTGATTATATGGGCATTAGCCAATAGACTTTCTTTCCACTGCAGGCCCTTATCCAGCACTCAGGAATCTTGTGGAACTTGTTCCCTTCCCCTCCAAAGTTGTCTCCAGGACATAAAAATGTGCATATGTTTTCAGGGCAATTACATTGGTAATCTGTGGGACTCTAGAGCACATAAAAGGGGGAACATCATCTCCTTAGATTATGTTCCCTTCTGTCATGTAATACATTGCTATATTAGCTTTTCTAAGACACATCTCCTTGTCCCTCAGCTTTAATGCATGAAACAGGCAACCACTTGGTAAAATCTATATGATTTCTGTTCATACTACAAACATATGAATGCCAGATTTTTCATATAAGCACCTGAGCTGCTAAGCTCTGTAAGGGAAGAATCTAGAATTTCCCAAATAAAGCACTTGCCTCCATCAGAGAAAGCCTAAATATGAAGCTGCCTTGAACTGAATCAGACCATTAGTCCATCAAAGTCAGTACTGTCTACTCAGACTGATGGTTGCTCTCCAAGGTCTCAGGCTGAAGTCTTTCACATATTACCTGACCCTTTTAACTGGAGATGCTGGGGACTGAAGTAGGGACCGTCTGCATGCCAAGAAGATGCTCTACCACTGAGCCATGGCCCCTTCTCAAGGTAGAAATATCTCTTCCCTTTTGCATTCTCCCATGTCGTATCCCATTCTGTTCCCTAGGGCCTACTGTAGTGCATATGGCCATCTTAGTCACAGTGAATGGCTAGCTAATGATGATTCAGTAGCCAAGGGCTTTATCAAAAGAGCCTTAATGACCAGGGACTGTTTGTCTGGGCCTCTCTCTCCAGGAATGTAATCTCCATTAGAGTTTGGGAAAACAAATGCCCCAGTACTAAAGGGATTGGAAGAGAAGCAGGTTGAAGCCAGGTTTGCAGTTTTGAATTGAGATAGGTGTGAAATGTGAGCTGGCTAAAGGCAATGTTCAGTTGCTATCTAGAGCTAATTGGTATATTACTCCTATTCAAAGGTCTTTGCATTGGTTCTCCATTTGCTTTCAGGTTCAGGTCCAGTTCAAGGCTCTGGGTCTTATCTTTCAAGCCCATCATGACTGGGACCCACATATTTGAAGACCACCTCTCTCTGCGTGAACTTATCCGGTAGTAGTAGTCATTTCAAAGTTCCTTTTCTCCATCTTATCCTGCAGACGAAGACAGCCACAGCAGTGGTCATCATGGACTATACATTGTGTGTAAGCAATGCATATTGGGAAACTTGATATTTATTTATGTATATATATATATGTATTTATAAATTCAATTTATAGACCACCTTCCCCTGTGCTCAGGGCAGTGTACAACAATTCCAATAGCCTCAATTACAGATTAAAATAAAACAATTAAAAACAGAACAACTTCAAATCACGCTGAAAGTTAGACCAAATTGTAACTTTACCCTGTAGAGAAAGGAGAGAGATGGGAGTGCCAGGCTAGATGGAAACAGTTGTCATCTTCAACCGTAGGCCTGGTGGAACATCTCTGCCTTACAGGCCCTGTGGAACTGCATGAGGTCCAGCAGGGCACAAATGTCATTTGGCTGAGTGTCCCACCAGGTCAGGGCTAGGGCTGAGGACAACTGGATATTTTTTGGACCAGGGATCACCAGTAGGCTCTTCTCCCCAGGGTGTAATGCTCTTCAGGAGGGCCTTGAAGGTTAATACCAAAACCTTGAACCTGATCCGGTATTCAACCTGGAGCCAGTGCAGCTGGCGGAGCACTGGTTGAATGTGTGCTGTCTGTGGGGTGCCAGTAAGAACCCATGCCGTTGCATTCTGGACCAGTTGTAATTTCTGGGTCAGTCTCAAGGGTAGCCCTGTGTAGAATGAGTTACAGTAGTCTTGCCTAGAAGTGACCATTGCATGGATTACTTTTGCTAGGTCAGGACCTGACAGAAAGGGGGCCAGTTGCCTAGCCTGGCACAGCTGGAGAAACACCAGTCTAGCAACATTTGTGATCTGGGCCTCCATCTATAGGGAGGCATCCAGAAACACACCCAGGCTCTTGACAGTCAGCACTGATGCTAGAGGCACACCATCAAGAGCTGGGTGTTGGTACTCCAGTCCTGAGCCCCCTCCTACCCAGCCGCAGAACCTCCATCTTAGACTGCAGAACCTCCATCTTAGACTGATTCAGGCTCAGGCGTCTGAGGGGAAACAGTGCATATTTAATTATTTAGGGGGACTGGGTATTTTCCCCTGTGCATTTTGTTAAAGATTTAGTCCAAATAAGGGTTATGGTAGTTGTTAGTTATGTTTATCCTGGTGGTCTCGCCACTCCCGTTTTGTTCGTTTTCTCTTCTCCCTAGATTTTGACATTAAAAATCCAGGTAGTTATCTGCCATAAAATAGGAACATAATTATCATACGAGGGCAGGATTTGTCATGCAATTGGTTCGTCTTAATTGAGGGTTAGTGAGCAAAATTAAACAGTACTTCCAACATTATTTTTATGCACCCAGTGTAAAAACGTTTGGATCGTACCTCATATAATTAGGATCAAGGATGGACTTGGCATCTTCAGTGGCAAAGCCTCAGAATGACTGAGATGGTTTAGTTGGCACAACTGCCAACTCTTGTCTTGCAGGGAGGATAATAGTAACAATTAACTTGGCAAGACAGAACAGAATTAAATTGGTAGCAAAACTGAATTGTCTCCTGGCCAAATACAGGGTGAAGAGTGACCTCACACTGAGATCTGCAACATCTGCCATAGAATTAGACAATTATGCTTGCTTTTGGGGGAGGTGTATCTCTTCCTGAGGGGTATTAAAGTGTCCACTTATTTCATGCTTCCTTACTGTTAGACCCTGTATCTTCTGCTTCTCTGGGAGAATGAAACAAACCTTTATTTGTAGATCGTAAGCCCTGTTATTTAAACAGTTTGAGGTAGCTAAAGGCACAACTAACTTTTGGATGCCCAGCATTTACTGAAAGTGACACCAAGTGACTCTCACTCTCTGTGAGAATGACAGAGCATTCTGGTGTCTTATTTTATTTATTTATTTATTTATTCGATTTATACCCCGCCCTCCCCGCGAACAGGCTCAGGGCGGCTTAAAGACAATGGGTTGGATCTAGTGTGAAGACCATGCAAGGACTGTCAGTCTCACGGCTTTCCTCTTCTCCAGCAGCCATTTCTGCCTCTGGGAATGGGGCAGTTTGTTCCTGGGGTCTTAGGACTGGCATGGAGTAATAGCCATGCAGGCTGGGAGGACACAGTGGAGAGAGGGGAGGGATCAAAATTGCTCCTTTCTTAGTTGCTTGTAAGAGTAGCTCTGCTCATGCAGGAGGTAGGAGGGAGTAGTTTTGCCTCCCCCACCTCCAGCCTCCTGACTCAAACGACTGTTACTCCACATGGGTCTTGCAACATTAGGAATAATAGATATGAAAATGGGTGCTGAGTGGAAAGATCAGTAACCACCAGCACCTTCCACAAATGGGTTGAGGGATCTGACCCATTCCCTGGTAAAATTCATGACCTTTCTTAGGTTGAAGCGTAGGTTTTCATTTTATCCTATAGGATCTCTCTACAGGGATATCACTTAGGCAGGCTGGGTAGGCAGTCGCTTTCCTTCTATTTCAAAATCCACGAGACTGTGAAGTAAATATCCTTGGAGAAAGTTTCTCATGTCTAAGCTGTTGTGGGTATTGACTAGGAAAATTCTATAGCAATCTGATATGTACATTAATGACCAGTGTTCTTTAATCATCCAGAGATAAAGGATTTATACAACAAATGCTGTAAAATAGGTATAAAGGTCTTACATGCAGATGGATTTCCAGGGTATAAGTTTTCAAGACAATGGCTGCGGAAAGCTCATAACCTGGAAATCTTGGTGGTCATGAAGGTACCACTGGACTTGAATTAGGGTTGCCAGCCTCCAGGTGGGGTCTGGGGATCTCCTGCTTTTACAACTGATCTCCAGCTGACAGAGATAAACTCCCCTGGAGAAAACGGCTGCCTTGAAGGGTGGACTCTATGGCATTGTACCATGCTGAGGCGGAGGCCCCTCCCCTCCCCAAACCCCACCTTCTCCTGGCTCCACCCCCAAAGTCTCCAGGTATTTTCCAACCCAGACTTGGCAACCCTAACTTGAATTGTGCTCTTCTACTGCAGACCAACATGGCTACCCACCTAAAACTGCATGCATAGAAAGGTTTCCTGCTAGTTAAAGGTAACACACATTACCTACTTAAACGCAAATTTCATATGTATTATATTTGTTTCATTTTTGACATTTATACACCACCACTCCCTGGTTTCTCCCAAGGTTAGGTGGTGTACATTAGGAGTTATTCTATTTTATACTCACAGCAACCCAGTAAAGTACGTCTGGATGACACAGAGACCAACTAAAATCATCCAGTGAGAGCCACACTAGATGTTACAAGAGACATGAGTTAGGACACAGGTGCCTAACCTCTTTGCCACATGTAATGACTTGTATAAAGTGGATTTACTCGCTAAAAGTGATCACTCTGCAAGGGGGAGGAGTGGCTTCTAGCTTCCCTACCACTCCCTTTTTGCCAGTGGAAACAGTCACAAGGGGGACTTTTGCCAGAGCCACAGAAAGGGGCAAATAGGCCTCCTGTAGCCATTTCCACTGGCAAAAATGAAGTTGTAGGAAAGCTGAAAGTCCCTTCTCCCTCTCACAGATGGAGCACTTTTTAGGTGAGTAAACCTACTTTATATGAGCTGTTATATGACAGCAAGTTAAGTCAGGGACCTGTGTCCTGACTTGTGTCATTCATAACATCTAGTGTGGCTCTGAGTTTTGTGACAAGTGGGGATTCAACTTGTGTGTCCTAGATCAAAGTCCAATACCATTGCATGATACTGACCCTTATGATGGGCTTCATTTGATGACTTGACATTGAGCACCAGCAGGATAATTAGATACAAATGGTAATTCCTACTAGATCTGGTGTGTTTTGGTGCTTGTAGATCTGGAATTAGAAGAGGTCTATGGTTATTTCATTAGACCTTCCTTGGTTCTAATGGTGGTGAATCCTTGGATGAAGCCATTTTAATGATAATCCCTTTGCAGAAAAGTCTTGCAATGTCTGCCATTCTTTAATATAAAACCACACTATAGTGGCATGATGTGGTCCATGGGGTCACAAAGAGTCAGACTTGACTGTGCGACTGAAAACAACAACAACAAATAGCATTCCACTTCTTTTATGTTTGTTACAATAAAATAAGCAAGCAAATATGTTTTTAAAATCTTCCTGTTAATTACGTGGAATAGTGTTGTGTACTGGTTTAGAGTTTCAGACTAGGTTCTGGGAGACCAGGTTTGAATACCCACTCCACTATAGAAGCTTGCTGGGTGATTTTGGGCTAGTCACACACTCTTAGCTTAACCTACCTCACAGGTTTGTTATTTTTTGCATTTGTGTGTGTGTGTGCCCATGCCTGGAAGTCATGGCGACCTCTGGCGGCTCCTACTGGGGGACAGAGGACATTCAGAGAAGTGGCTTGATTGCCTACCTCTGGCCTCCCAGCCCCGGTATTCTCTGGAGGTCTCCCATCCAATGCTCCCTCTAAGCTGTGGAGACTTGTGAGCGAAAATTCTACTTTGTGAGCTACTGGCATTAAAGTTGTGAATGAGTGATTTGGCTACTGCATAAATTAGTTTGCTCTGAAGCCATTCTTCCTGAGCTAAGACAAAAATGTGTGAGCCAGCTCACACTAACTCAGCTTAGAGGGAACACTGCTCCCATCCAAATACTTGCCAGGGTCAGCCCTACTTAGCTTCCGAGATCTTGTCAGATCGGGCTTGCCTGGGCTATCCAGGTCAAGGCTACCGACATCACAGTTTTGTTGTGAGGATAAAATGGATGGCAGGGGAACAATGTAAAGCCCTTTGGGTCCCCTTTGGGAAGAATGGCAGAGTGTAAATTAAGTGAATGAAATAGTGATGAGAAAGGATCTTTATTCTACTGTGCCAAATATAGGATTTGCCCTCTCCAAAAGCTAAGAAAATGGATGAAAATTGTAAGATACTTCTGTTTGTGTTTTAACTGGGGGGGGGGGGGGGAGCACACTAAAATGCCCACAGCATTTCAGACAGTCCATGGAGCAAAACACCGCATCTGTGCAACCTTCACTCATTTTTGCTTTCATGGACTGCGCTCAGAATATCAAATAAGATCTACTTATATTCTTTACAAACTTCCCAACGGCACGTCGCTATAGTTGGAGGTTGTTGTTATACTACTGCAAGTGGACAAGATCTGCCATCTCATAAAGATAGTCCAGTTAGTGCTTTGTTGAATCAATAAAGCCAGAGTTAGTCTGTTGCAGCAAAAATAAACAAGGGTTTTATGGTCCCCTAAAGACTAACAAAATTTTACTCCAGCACAAGCTTTCGGGGCTCAAGTTCCCACAAAAACTCTTGATGGAATAAAATTTTGTTAGTCATTAAGGGACCACAAGACTCCTGTTCTATTTTTTTTGTACAAAATCACTATTTTTGCCTCTTGACAGCTAAAATGAAAGTTAAAATGATCTGTTTGCATAAACTACAGTAAACATACTTGGGAGGAAAACTCCAGTTTTCCATGGACTAAAGGGGGATAGCTCATTGTTGCTTCTAATCTTGATCAAACAAGGGCATCGATCAAGATAGCCAGGGTGTATGCTAATCAGGAGGCTCCATAATCTCTTAACCAGATAAAGATTTTAAATAGGATTTCCTAGAAACAATTGTTATCTGAGCAGTATCCACTGGTTCCACAATATGCCCTGGATGATTTTTCCCCCTTGTAGAAATTAGATTATTTTAAATGGGAACAATTGATGTAGCATCTTCACTATACTGGTTGTTCGCTTCTTGTAACGTTTCAGAATTCCCAGTCTTCAATCACGTTGCCTTGCTTTGAGATTCACAAACTCTGAAACTGGGAATGATGGACGTTTCGTATATTAATGGTGTACTAGTGATTAATTAGGGCTGTGGTGGCTCAGAGGTTAAGACACTGAGCTGCAGACCGGAAGGTCGGTAGCTTGGCAGTTCAAGACTTGAGTGCCGCATGACAGAGTGAGCTCCCGTCTCTGGCCTCAACTCCTGCCAACCTAGCAGTTCTAAAGCAAGAAATTGCAAGTAGATAAATAGGTACCACTTCGGTGGGAAGGTAACAGCATTCCGTGCGCCTCGCTGTCTAGTCATGCCGGCCACATGACTATGGAAAAAGTCTTCAGACAGCACTGGTTCTTCAGCTTGGAAATGGAGATGAGTGCCGCCCCTAGAGTCGGATTCGACTGGCTTTTGAGCAAGGGAAACCTTTACTTTTACTAGTGATTAATTACTATTCCAGATAGCTTGTGTGTGATCAAAACATTCTGTCTGAATTTGTTGATGTGGCTATCTCAGGGCATAGACTCTGGCATGGGCACCACCTCTTTCTATGCCAAAAGAAACCTAGACTGGTCAAAGTCCCACCTGTGGCCCTATAATCTGCAATCAGTGGTGGAAATTCCAACAGAGCAGCTAGTTGCAAGTTTATTGCAATAACTAAGAGGAAACTGAAAATGTGAGTCTACTCTGATGGTATAAATTGAAGCCACAAAGGTTGGTAGTATAACTTCAAGGCTGGTAACCCATGAAGTTCAACATTCAAAAATCTAAATTTCAAACATACGTATGACCCTTTGGTAGAAGTGCATAACTTCAGACAAAAATGAACAGAAGTCTTATAGTGTCCTAAAGAGTACACATTTTCAGGGGCTTGAGTCTACTTTGTTATATGCATGAAGTGGGTCCTCACTTGGCAGACACGTATGTACAACAAGGCTATGAAGAAAAAAGTTGTAAAAAGTGGAGTCAAAGAGCCATAACAGGCAGGAAATAAAGAGTGAGGCGTAATTATGTAAAATGCAAATGCACTCAGTTAAAGTGCAAAGGCCACTCGCAATGACCATAACTGGTGATAATACAATTTTCTCTGTTTTGCAAAGTGGATCAATATCCATAACACCTAAGGAATCCCCATGTCTTTTTGAAGATGCTGTCCAGTTTCCTCATCACTTTGAAGCATGAGATATGGTACTAACTTTTAAAGCCCTATGAAGCCTGGGACTGACATAACTGAAGGACCACCTCTTCCCCTACGTGCCCTGTAGAGCTTTGCGCTGTGCTGAGTAATATCTGCTGGTAGTTCCCGGCCCAAAGGATGTCCCCTTAGCCTCGACCAGGGCAGTTTCCACCCTGGCTCTGGCGTGGTGGAACATGCTCCCACTAGGGCTGCCAAGTCCCCCTGTAGAGCGGGGGAAACACCGATTTTTAAAGCTTTCCCCCGCTTTTCCAAAATTGGCCACCGGGGGGACAAAATGGCTGCCAGCAGGGGAACCTCGGAGCCTGCCCTGCTGGCCTCTTGAACTTCTTAAAAGGGAAATTTCCCCTTTAAGAGCTGATCGAGCAAGACAGCCCCGCCCAGAGATTAAGGAGGGACTGTGCAAGGTTGCTGCTGGAGTAAGTTGCTTCCGTGCAAGGTTGCTGCTGGAGTAAGCTGCTTAAAGTGCTGGGGTCTGCGAGCTCTTTTCCTTCTCTGTCTCTCCCCCTCCCCCTCTTTCTTTTTGCTGTCTGTCTGTCCACTGTGGTTTTGTCAAAGGAATAAACTGTCACTTCCAAAGAGGTAAACATCACAAGGAGAGGTTGCCTGTAGAAGGTCTGGGAGTGGGATTGTTTAAAATGTCTTGTTGTGGCTGTTTGGGTCCCCCCCAATCCTCATTTCCCTTCTGCAAATAAAAGTTGGGATTCCTCATTTTTATGCCAATTTTCTGTTTCTTTCAACCATGTCCCCCCCCCCCCCCCCTCCGGCAGTAAAAATCTGCATTTTTAAAAGCATTTGTACATCAAGTAACCGGTATTTTAAGTTAGGGGTGGATCCAACTAGCTTTTCTGCTGGCGAAAAGGGGAGGACAAAGGTCCTCTTTAGCCACCAAAAAGCCTATGCTGGGGGGGGGGGAGAAGTTATGGGACTTACATGGACAACAGCTGGGTGAAACAAGGGCCAGAAATAAAGCCTGGGAATTGGGCAAGAGTAAGTGAAAAAGCTGTCTGTCTGTCTGTCTGTCTCTCTCTCTCTCTGTCCCCATCCAGCAGAGGTCTATCAGTGGCTATTATAGCCACAAGGTCTAAATGGAACCCTTTGTCTGGGGCAGTGATGCTCTGAATTCTTGGTGCTTGGGGGGCAACAGTGGGAGGGCTTCTGGAGTTCTGGCCCCGCTGCTGGAACTCCTGAGGACACCTGGTATTTTTGGCCACTGTTGTGACACAGAGTGTTGTACTGGATGGGCCGATCCACTGTGGCTTCTCTCCTGTTCTTATGATATGAAAATCATATTTAGCACTTGTGTAGCACTTAGGGCTTCATATTCTGCCGAGATGAGGAAGGATTCAGTAGGGCCGTTGCTCAGTGATAGAGCATCTGCTTGACATGCAGGAGGTATCAGCCTCTTCAGCTAAAAAAGGATCAGGTAATAGGTGACATTAAAGATCTCAGCCTGAGACCCTGGAGAGCCACTACCAGTCTGAGTAGTCAATACTGACCTTGATGGACCAATGGCCTGATTCAGTATTAGGAAACTTCATGAGTTCATGTGTCAGCATGTGGAAGCAACATCACAGGATGTGACATCACAAAATGATGTCACTTCCTTTCTCCTGGCTCCACCCCCAAAGTCTCCTGGCTCCACCCCCAAAGTCCCCAGATATTTCCCAAGTTGGACTTGGCAGCCCTAGCTCCCACTGGAGAGCAAGGCCCTGCGGGATTTATTGCAATTCTGCAGGGCCTGTAAAACGGAGCTTTTCTGTCAGGCCTTTGGCTGAGGCAGCGGACGTCTAAACACTTTGGCCTCTCCACCTATACTCCCCTTTGTAGCGATCACTATGGCATCTACTGAGTGGGTCCTTGTTTTTGCCCAGCACTTGAGGTGCCCCTGGTTACTGGAAATTGAGATTTTGGTCATCTGTTGTTGATTCTAGAAATTTTAACTTTTTATGATTTTGTACTTGTATTGGATTTATTACTATGTCGGTATTTTAACTGTTGTGACCCACCCTGAGCCTGCTTGCGGGGAGGGCGGGATATAAATCCAATAAATAAACCAACTAGTGTTCTGTGTGTGCACGTTTGTGAGTGAGTGAAAAGTTTATTACCGTATGACCCATAACTTGCATTATGCACCTAATGAGAGCACTGGTAAGACTCAGCATCACATTGTTCTAACTTGTGGGTAACTTCAGATCTGCAAAAGAACTTTGTGATTTCTTTAAGAGTTAAAAAAAAACCCAGTGGATAGCCCTGTTTGTGATCTAGTGACATCCCTAAAATCTTTCCTAGGTTAAAGAGAAGTCAGCAGCTGGTAGGACAAGGTGCTCCAGCTGACTGGGCACACCTGTAAGTTGTGAATTCTATGTAAGGACCAGAGCCCTTCAGTGGGGGGGGGGGGAGTTAAGATGGGAGAAGCTACCTGTTTTTTGTAGTTCTTCGTGTCACTTCTGTACCTTCTTTTTGAATAAAAGAGATATTAGTATGAGGCCTCCTTGGCTGGGTTATTTCCCACCATTAAAACATACGAAATAATGCAAATTGTTCTCCTTGACTTCAAATTCCCGTCTGCTTTTTGATTCGTTACAGCTTCTGACATTACTTAAATACATGTTTTGCATTTTAATAATAAGCTGTAGGCACAAAAATTGTATTGTACATTAAAGCAAAGGAGGAGAAATAATGATGTTTCCTTTTGGCACAAAATGAAAATGTGCACAAAGGAATTGCTGACCTGTAAACTGTAATCAATTGGTGTTATATAGATCTTGTGAAGCCTTAGATAGCTTTAAAAAGCAGTAACAAATTATTATAGAAAGATAATAGGCCATGGGGTGCATGTCTGAGAATCAATAATAGGATTGTAAATGATTACAACAGTACATTAAATATGGATCACCAGAAAGAAAACCAGCGAGAGGGAAACTTTCATGTCTCTTTACAGGATACATGAACAGCAGCGACTACACTTGTTAATAGGAAGCTCTTTTTAAAATTATATCAGTGGAATTTTCCATCTGTCATATCTGCTCACAGTTGTCCCAGTGTTTATCTGACAGTATCATGTACTCTGCTGATGAAGGTGTTTTATTTGGGGGGCGGGATCTTGGGATTTTTTTAAACAAATGTAAATTTTGTCTCGACAACAATTAGCAAACAACATTTTGGAACTCTTGGATTCACAAACTGAGGGTTAACAACCTGCCAAATTCTTAATTTATTTATGAGCCTTTTTTTTTTTGTATTGGTTGTGTTTAGAAATACGTTGCCTTGATGGATTAAGCAAAATAAGAGAGGAAAAATTGTAATTTTAAGGGGTGTTTCTACTCTATGTTGGCTGATATGATATGCTGACACAAACAGAAGGACTGTTGGCTCATACTGAAATGTGGACAACCATTGGACCAATGAGCTGTGCACGAGCAGGGAATTCAACTGGAACACCTGTACATGAGTAATTCAACAGGCCACCCTTTTCTGTGCCCAGAAATTGACCTCAGAAATTTCTTTACAGGAGGCCACAGATGCCAGATGTCCATTGGCATGCTGGAATACTGTCTTCTCCTTCTGGAAGAATGTTCTCTGTCTTCTATGATGTATAACTTATCTGTGGGGCAGGTTTTCATCACTTTTTTTGTTAGTTATGATGTATACATTTTGAGTCACCTTTTTACAGAAGCATTCAAAGGGGTTTCCAAAATCTCCTTGCCAAAGCATTGCAAACTTACACAGAAGGGAAGGCTTTAAAAATACATACATTTCCACCTGGTACTGAAAGGGGGGAAGTGTAGAGGTATAACAGTTGTCTCGTACAGGGAATTCGTCAATTAAGACCGTCTTTATGCTCCAGTTGATCTATCTGCAGTGAAGATAGGGACTCAAAGACAATATCCAAAAGTCTGAGAGAGAGTAGGGAACATATGGGAGAATATGAATCCTGAGGTCACAAGATCTCAGCCAGCACTAAGAAATTGGCCTGCTAGCAATCAGATCTCTGGTACAACTAAACCAAATCTGGGGTGATGCAATCCCTATTCCTCATTTTAATTCAGATTTATTTTTTAAAGTGCTGCCTTGAGTCTCTGCAAGAAAGGGGGACTACAAGTGAAGTAAATAAAAGGCTGCAGAAATCTGAGCTACCTGAAATTCCAGTGTCATCCTGTCCGAAGGGTGCCCAACCTTGGACACCTTTGGGTTTTGAGAACAGGTAGTGGAATGCCAGCTTCCAAAGGGGTGTGGGTGGCCAATCACAAAATATTGGGAGGTTCCAAGCCAAGCATCTTCCAGTGGTGGGGGCAGCTGTTTTTAAACACACATTTCCTATAGACACAATGGTGATGCCTCCTGGACTCTTCTGAAGCACCACTTGCTCCAATAAGGTGGACAAAAGCCAGGATTTGCTCTCTGCTTTGGGAAAGAAGGATGTGGACACTATGAAGCACATGGAAGCACACGGTGGGATCCATGGACCCATGGACACCATATTGGGGGTCACAGTTAAGACAGATATGACCAACCCTCTTAACCACTGCACCACAATGGTTTGTATTAATAGCATGGCATTTATAGTTGCAGCGATTTCCTGGGAAAGTGCATTCTTTTTATTTTATTTTATTTATTGGGATTTGTATCTTGCCCTCCTCGCCGTACGGCGGGCTCAGGGCGGCTAACAACAGGCCATTATGGCAACAATAACATTTCTTAAAATAGTTAAGAACATATTTAAACAGACATTAAAACATATCAAAAACACATAGATGGCGTATCTTCAGTTCGAAGTATCAAAGCAGCATCGAGATGTACCATCGTATCTGATCAGACGCTGGCAGATGGAAATCGAGCCAGGGCCAAGGTGTAAGTACTAGGCGGCCCCTATTTGAAAGCCTGGTGGAAGAGCTCCGTCTTGCAGGCCCTGCGGAATTGTAATAGATCCTGCAGGGCCTTGATGTTATCTGGGAGCTCATTCCACCAGTAAGGGGCCGCCACAGAGAAAGCCCTGGCCCTTGTAACTGCCAGGCGGGCCTCCTTCGGCCCTGGGATAGTCAGGCGGTTTTGGGATCCAGACCGAAGTGCTCTCTGGGGAATATATGGTGAGAGGCAGTCCTTCAAGTAAGTAGGTCCCGGGCCATATAGGGCTTTATAGGTATACCTATATGGATTCCTTTGTTCGTTCTGCTTTTACTGTTATGCTTTGTGAAGAAAAAAATACAATGTAACCCATTTGGGTGTGGGAGAGGTCTTATTTGAATGGTTTTTGGAATACATAAAGTAACAAAGGAAAAGGGTTGTGTTGTGTTGTGTTGGGTTGGAGGACTGGGTTCTGGAAAAAGAAAATCACTGATGAAAAGAGGAAAGACATTAAATTTAACATAAACAAAAAATCAACTTGGGTTTACCCATAATTAGTGTTGCTGTGTCAGAAACTTTTCTAAAAGGGAGGGACCAAATTCAATTTTGATGTACTGATTGCTTTCGGATGCAAAGTGATTCTAATGAAATGTCCCTGGTGTGCTTTGAAAACCTTTTAAGACAGAGAAGTTCCCTAGGAAACAAGAGATGCGTTTCCAAGCATTCTAAAGCTTGGATGGCTGACAGCCAGTTAGTTGAGCTGTAAGCATCACTGATAGAAGTTAATATGCTTCAGCTCAGAAGGGGATCCTATGGCTGAGGACAGACTGGCAATCTGAAGCGGAGGCAAAGCGGAGGGAACTGGAGCGGGGGAAAAAACCCACGGAGCTGGCCGTTCACACTGGCCAGAGCAATGCGGATCAGCGGCGATACGGAGCGTTCAGACTGCCACGGAGCGTTCAGACTGCCGCATAGCCAGCGCGCGTGGCTTGCGCGCGCCGCTGCACTTTTTTTTTGTTTTCCTTTGATGTTTTTCGCATGTGCGCACATGCGCATATGCGCAAAACGTTTTGCCGGTGCGTTCACACTTCCTCCGGATGCCTCCCGCTTCTTCCAGTTCACACTGTTTGGAAGCGGGAGGCATGCGGAGGAAGGCCCCTGAACACCAGGAAAAACCGGTGTCCGGGTAAAGCGGAAGGAAAGCGACTGGGAGACGGGTAAGTACGCAACGGAGCCGACGGGCAGATGCGCATGTCTGAACGTGCTCCTTTCCTCCGTTTGCGAAGCGTGCCTGCCCCGCTTTAGATTGCCAGTCTGTCCTCAGCCTATGTTTGCGCACAAGAAAAGAGAGGCAGCAACTTAAAAGTGATGAGTTTAAGACTACGTTAAGAACTCAAGGACTTGTCTACACTGCAGCTACATGCATTCTTGGACTACACGAGCTCGCAATGCTTATGCTGCACTGATATATATTACCTTTTTTATTTTGGCACTGGCTGGAGAATGAGAAGGAAACTGCATTCACACAAATGTGTCCCTCCCAATGTCAAGAAGGCTCTCTGTCGGGTTTTTGTGTTTTCTGTGCTTCCTGAACTGTCCCTGGGAATGGGAGAACAGAGTTTCCTTGTCTGTCATTCTTCTTCATTGTCCAGGGAGGAAAGTTCAAGTTGCTAATTCTCACCATATCCAAAGTGCTTCTCTCAGTTATAGAATAAAAGGCCCACATCCAACTGCAGGATCACTAACTGCTTGCCTAAAAGATCACACACCCCATACAGAAAATTGTATCTCTTCAAACATTGAATAGAAGCAATTCACACATTCACATGGGAGTCAAAAGCCATGCTGAGGCCAACTATACATATATGAACAAGCCATCCTAGGAAACTGTTCTGACTCAAATAAGGCAGCTCTGGCGGTCGTCGCTCAAGCACAAGTAACAACTGAATTTTACAGCTAAGTTAGTAAAACAGATGACTATCTGCTGATATATAAAGTGCACAAACAAATGCCGCAGCAGTTTTATTACATGTGCATGCTTGTTTCCTTGAAACCTATGATAAAAACAAGCTGATGACAAAGCAATCTTGAAGCAAGCCATAAAACCATAAATATGTGCAACAGTTAATGTAAAACAAATGTTGGGAGATTGGAAACTTTCTGAAATCTTTTCCCATTTGAATGCTAATTATAGTTTACAGATGTTCTGGGAGGGAAATAAAATGTTTCATACTGAGTGATGTTAACTTATACAAGGACTTCAGCTTCTTCCATCTTTCACAAACCTGTGTGTGTTCGGGGGGGGGGGGGGGGAATCCCAGTGCAGTGCTTTATTTTAAAGGGCCTTCATTGTTTTCTTTATTAAAATATTTTTATATTCTGATTTTCTTAAAACAGTCTCAAAATGGTTGGCACTGTATATTAAAACATATCAACAGACACCTAAAATAATGTCATAATTAAAACAAGTGTAAAACTAGAATAGTGATAATGAAAATGCAGTTGGATGTCGACCTGTTATTCTGCAACTGAGTGAAGCGCTCCTACATTTCAGAACTGAATACAGAGACACTCTTTAATTCATACACCCATTTTTCCGCTCGGCTCCTCTTCCTCCTTCACCACCTGGAGGACCCTATTTGAGTGGAAAGGTAGCAAAGAAAAGTTTTAAATAAATAAATAAATAAATTCCACATTAAGAAATGTGTCCCTCCTCCATAAGAGGCATTCCTTTTCTTTTCGATAATTTGCCCTGTGCTGTACACTGACATATGTTTGTGTGAATGAGGCCTGCTCCCTCCTTAGCTCCAAAGTCATTCTAGGAAAGCCAAGCATAAGAGAAACCTCTCTGCTGGCACTTCTCACTCCTGTGAGAGCCAGTTTGGTGCAGTGGTTAAGTGCGTGGACTCTAATCTGGGAGAACCGGGTTTGATTCCCCATGCTTCCACTTGTACCTGCTGGATGACCTTGGGCAAGCCATAGCTCTGTCAGATCTGTCCTTGAAAGAGCAGTTTCTGTCAGAGCTCTCTCAGCCCCAACTACCTCACAGGGTGTCTGTTGTGGGGAGGGGAAGAGAAAGGAGTTTGTAAGCCGCTCTGAGACTCCAAGTGAAGGGAGGGTATAAATCCAATCTTTTCTTCCTCTTCTCTCTGTTGTTAAAGAGCTGTAGGTTTCAGTTCTAACTCCTGACCAAAGGGGAATAACACATATGCGTCTGAGGGAAGCAAATGGAGGAAGCTCTGAGGGAGATGTGGAAGGAAGATGGAGATGGGAATTTAGCAGAATAATCAAGGATAGCTGTATTGAGTGAAATATTAAAACACACTTGTGCAGATGCAGTCGGCATATCAAGCATGCATATAGCACCAATATCAAAACACTCACAGATGCTACGTATTCTTACATGCACATTTATCTCACTTGCAACTCAAGGGAGTGGTCTGGGATGAGATAGGGTTACAAAGCTCCAGGTAGGGCCTGGAGATCTCCCAGAATTACAACTGATCTCCGGACAACAGTGATCAGTTCCCCTGGAGATAAGGTTGTCAACTTCCAGGTGATGGCTGGAGATCTCCTGCTATTATAACTAATCTCCAGGTGACAGAGATCAGTTCACCCGGAGAAAATGGCTGCCTTGGAAGTTGGCTTCTATGGCATCATGGCCCAAACCCCTCCCTCCTCAGGCTCCATCCCCAAAATCTCCAGATATTTCCCAACCCAGAGCTGGCAAACCTACCTGGAGAAAATGACAGCTTTAGAGGATGGAGTTTATGGCATCACATCCCCCGCTGAACTCCCTCCCCTCTCCAAACCCTATCATCTCTAAAACTCTACCCCCAAATTTCCCAATCTGGAGTTGGCAACCCAAGAAAGAGTGAAGGCAACAGGGTAATATTACCTACTAGGAATAAGGCCCGTTGTGGGAATAAATATAACGGGCTCTAGAAAGAGGCTCTTGGAGAGTGTCAAGGCCTTGGGCACTCAGCGTTAATTTGCTGTGGCAGCCTCAGCAGGGTATAATGATACAGAGTCCACCATTTTCTCCAGGGGAACTGATCTCTGCTACCTGAAGAGCAGTGGTAATTCTGAGTGGTCTGCCCTCACCTGGAGATTGGCAGCAATGGTTTCCCAAGAGGGAATAGGTGGTTTGGAGAGCAGAGTCTATGGCATTGTACCTGTCTGAGGCCCCACCCCTCCTCAAACCTCACCCTCGCCAGGCTCTACCCTTCAAATCTCCAGGAATTTCACACCTGGAGTTGGCAACCCCATCTCCTTCCCAACCAAGCATCAACCTATCTTGCTCTGAAGCCCCTCTTATAAACACAGGTAACTGCCATTTCGTTTCACCTACTAACAGCCACTGAGGTAACAGCTGAACCTTATTGGGGAACATTTTAAACAAACCACAGGCAGCAGCCATCTTATAAACACAGGTAACTGTCATTTAGTTTCACCTACCAAGATCCCCCCACAGGAAGGAAGCTGGAGAAGTGTCTTCATCAAGAGCAAAAAACCATCTGGCAGGAATTCTGACAGGGTACAGAGGCTGAAGGAGTGGGTGGGGAAGAGGAGCAGACCCAGCCAATGACATGTGAGTATTCACAGCCAGTGGATAGGGACAGCTTCTGATTGACAGGCCAGGGGACCAAAGGCTGGGGTGGCGTGTGGAATGTTCTAGAGAGTGCCACCACCATCAGAGAATTATTATATAGAGAGATCCTTATCTGATTCTGTGTGGGGAAACCATCTGGGTTAGTTTCCAAGTATCTAGGCAACTAATAGCCATCAGAACTTCACAAACAAGGAGGTTTGGCGTCCTAGGAGGGGTGTGTTGGTCAAGGCTCTCCATGCAAATCCAAGTAAAAATCCAAGGACAGAATCCAGGGGGAAAGCACTTGAAAGCAGCCATGCTGGGGGCGGCATGGAGGTAATTGACAATGGGAACTCCAGAAAATCAGATTACTAAGCATGAACTGGAATTATGAAGGTAGCACTTGATAAAGCAGCTCAGGACTAAAAGGAAGAAAACATTTTGGATTTCTTGGACTGGGAGAGAAAGTTTAGAAGAAAGGATTTTGGTTGATACAAGAAAAGCCTTGTGGCAAAGAAGAGGCCGGCAGTAGCCTTTCCAAATAAGGAAGGACAGCAGAAAGGACGTGGGTTAAATCTGAGAGGGGCCTAAGCTCTTGGAGTAAAATTCATTAAGTGGCAAGCTAAGATCACCAGGGGGTCTCCACTTGGCAAGACTAAAGCAAGACAACAAGCCAAACAGCACCTTGACTGAATCAAAATACTTAGAATAACACAGTAACAGAGCTGGTCATGCTTGATTGGGTAATTTCTGTCTGAACTTTTCCCTCGTGCTAGGAGTATACCTTTCTACAACTGGATAGCCTTCAGGGTTACTTCAGAGTTAGAATTCAGTCATATAAAGTGACCCACTCCTGCCTTACTCATCTCTTTTGTCCTGCAAATACCCTTTGGAACAACACCAGACATAGCTTTGCCAGACCTTCTGGAGTTTGGCAGAAGTGGTTGGTTGATCACAGACCAGAGGAGGAGAAACTAATGCCAATAAAATGGAGTTGGATTTGTGGCAACAGAGCAGAATTGTGTGGGAGCCCTTGCAAATGTTTTAAAGAGTCAGAGCAATTTTTTCCCTAATGTCATCTGTAATGTGGTCCACAATCTCATATTTGTAAAACTTGGTTCTGTTTCCCAGTGATCAAGACATGTAAATTTGCAATACTTGTGTGAGAGTTTCTTCTTCATATAACCCAGGGATGTGTGTCCCAGCATAAATTATGACACAAAATGTTAAGTATTCTAGCCTTGGGTTCCACACAAAACCACTGCTGTTGGTTTCCTGGGTCACAACTGAAAGGAACATTCCTCAGATAGCTGAATTAAATGCACACATCATTCTTGTTTGCCCCTTCTTTTAGGAATCTTGTTTAAGTTACTTTAAGGTGTGACTTGGAATGAAACCTTTTCTGTTAGTAATTGGGTGGGGACATTTCTCAGACATTTACAGTCCAGGCAAACAATAAGGAATGTGTCTTTTATTTCTCAAGTAGCAGACAGCGTTTCTAACAGGTAATATAATGTGCAGTTTCTTTTGAAGGATATAAGTAGTGGTACCTTGTAACTGAGATCTGAACCATGTTTTTTGACCATCTGTTGTAGTTTTACAAATGTTGCAAGGGAATCCATCTTTGTTACATCAAAATATAGTTCCCTCTTCAGTCGAGTAGAGGAACCTCTGAGATTGTGTTTAGTTTAAAGGATGTTCTTATATTTAAAATTAAATAACTTTCCCCCCAAAAGTTCAAATACTCTCTTAATCTGATTTCCAATAAGATTAAATTAGTGGAGTTACTCTGATGTGAGAGAGAACAAAGTGTGTTCCTGGAAATTGCTGTTCCTGTACAAGCACCATAGTCTCTTGCAAGAAATGTCACAAGCTGTACAGCTGAGAAGATATTTTTGTTAAATATTTTTAAAAACGAATAATTGTCTCACGATCCAGCTGAAATCAAGGGCTTGAAACAAAAGAGTCTTTCCTCAGTCAGTAAGCCATCTTGAAAACAAAGTAACAGAGCAGAGGAAATTAAGACTTGATTTTTTTTGGTTTTAAATTAGTCAAGGTCTTTCTTTGGATCAAAGACACAAGGAGTTGCCTCATGCCTTTATCTTCCTCATTTAGCCCTCAAAGAAATATTTCCCTTTGATTTTCACTTGAGCATCAACATGGGATGGAGCTTATGGGGTTCTGCCTGACCTCACAAATGTCAACATCACTTCAGAGATTTCAGTGATGGACAGATTTCATATCTGGAATAATTCCTGTAGGAATGCAAAGACAGAAACTGGATTCTTCCCAGACTCTACTGCTTCAGGTCTTACCTTAAGATCACAATAACTATAATTCTTTATTACCTACTTATGTTTTTTTCTAGATTTTTGTTTTAAATCGATCCCCATCCAGAAAATGCTATGTATGCATAGAGGTTCCTTGGATGTAGTCATCTGTTCCAATGGAAAAATCAAAACCATGTGCTTCATCTATGTGGGTCTTCACACTCCACTGAAATTAACTGGTTACCTTATGTACAATCAACACCCCCCCTCCCCTCGAATGCAAGGAATCATACATAAGTATTGAGACTGAGCCAAATAAAAGACGCACGTAAATGTTCAAGTATTTAAGAAATGGAAATGAAGTTTGTGGACACTAACCAACCAAAGTTAAAAACTGTATAGTTGTGTCTGATTGGTTTGCATGAAAGAACTAATACATTTTAAGCCCACCCTTTCTTCAAAGTGTTTAGAGGGGCATATTTAGGCTGCCCTTCTACTTTATCCTCACAACAGTGCTATAAGGTAGGTTAGGTTGGGAAAGAAAGTGACTGGACTAAGGTCACCCAGTGAGTCTGATTACTGAGATTTATTTACTTCATTGATATTCCACCTCTCTCACCGAGTGACTATTTAAACTTGAGAATCAAAGGGGCCTAAAAGTGTTTAATGTTGGCTAGATGTGCCGCATTTTTAATTTGGAGGTTTTACTGTTCATTTTGAGTTTAAAAAAATGAATAGAGGCTTTCTAAACAAATAAATAAAACACAGAAACAAACCAGCTTTCCAAGTTCAGTGTTTCCTATTACAGTTAAAGGATGCATACTAAGCGGTGTCTGTGGTTGTTTAAAACACTAACACTAATTTTGCTTGCCACATTGTGGGGGTGACTGCATGTACCTTAATTCATAGGTCTTAACTTGAGACAGGAGCAAGCTCTGTAATCTGTTTTTCAATGTCAACGTTTGTTTTGGGAAACTTCAAATATTAATAAAGTAGAAAATAACCTGAAGATGTGTGAAATCCTTTGGTCAGACTGCACCTATCCTTTGGGGGAAATGCTGTCAAGTGACAGTTCTAGCTTCCAGGCAGGCATGGATCGCAGCACCAGTTTTTAAAAATGGTAGCATATTACTCCTTTTACTGACAATCTTGGTACTTGTCAGTAGATCAATTAAATGTGGACATCTGGAAACAAAATAGGGGGATTCCCCAGGTATGCAGAAAATATTACTGTGTAAATTTTAAAAAGAAGAGGTTAAGACGCTGAGCTGCAGACTGGAAGGTCGGTAGCTCGGCAGTTCGAGACCCGAGTGCCGCGTGACGGAGTCAGCTCCCGTCTCTGGCCACAGCTCCTGCCAACCTAGCAGTTTGAAGCAAGAAATTGCAAGTGGATAAATAGGTACCACTTTGGTGAGATGGTAACAATGCTCCATGCGCCTCGGTGTTTTGTCATGCCAGCCACATGACCACGGAGAAGTCTTCGGTGAGTGCTGGCCCTTCAGCTTGGAAATGAAGATGAGCACTGCCCCCTAGAATCGGATTCGACTGGCTTTCAAGCAAGGGAAACCTTTACCTTTACATCACTCTAAGTGCGTCTTATCTCCATGAATGTGATACCTCTTTGTCTTCATCTGGGAGCTGCCCTCTGACCCCTCCTCTCACTTTGTCCTCTCACTCTCTTCACATGGCCTTCCATCGAAACACATTGTCTCTGCAGGTCTCTCCTGTACAGACAGTGCCCTCATACTCCCACACATATGATGCAGGACAAGTTGGCCATTTGTGATAGGTAAAGTACTCTTTATATTAGGCTTCTTTCTCTTCTTTTTGACTGTAACCTGAAAGTGAACTGGAACTACTTGAATAAATGTAAGTTTACCTTTTTTTGCAATATACTTTTTGGGAGTCTTGTTTACTGCACTCAGTATCACACTTCTATGACTGGACAAAACTCTGCTATATTAACTAAATATCCCAATAAAAACAACTTGGTAAAAAATGTTGATTGGGATATAATTAAAAAATAAAAACAAGAAGGACTGAGCATACTTGTTGGAACACTGAAGGCCATCAAGTGTTGATAAAGAGGGGGGAAGCAAAAGAGAATGGAAAAGGGAAATATGTATGCTTGAACTCCTAGCAGCTTACAAGTATTGTAGATATTTATGTTAGGGAGAAATTTACCAATCGTTTATCCCCAACATGATTCTGCTAGGGTTCCCAACTTGTTCAGTTTCTTATTACCAGCATGCTACAGCTCTTGCAGAAATATTAATCTTGGTTCTCTTCTGCTTTCTTCCTCCCCCCCATCTACACTGAACACTGGAAAGCTATCCAGTATCCCATGAAAAGCAAAGGAAAACAGGAGGATCGAATAATTACGAATGTGTAACTGAATTAATGAGTGCTTACAGTGGGAGCATCTGTACTACCTTCCAAATGGTGAACCACTGGGAGGAGTAATTAGCACTGGATCATTTGCTAGAATGATCAGATGCCAAGGAGAGCAGGCTCCAAGCCCTCTTACTAGTTGTGCAGAAGCAGGAATTTCAGCAGGCACTGCGTTTCCTACTTGTGTGTGGCAAGCTGGCAAAATTCTTTCTTCTACAGAGCCATGTCTTCCTCAGCATCTGAGTCACTCACTTTTAACTGAGCAATTTCAGTGCTCATTCATCACTGGACAAATGCAAATAGTCCAGAGAGTCATTATGGCACAGATTAGTGGATAACAAAGACTGGAGTTCAAATCTGCATTAAACCATGATATTCACTGTGGGCCAGTCACTCTCTTTCAGCCTACTCTACCTCACAAGGTTGTTGTGAGGTTACAGTGGAGGAGGGGAGAACCTTGTACACTGTCCTAAGTAAATAGGTACTAAACAGTGTTAAGAGTCAATCGGTTTAGAAGAGTGTAACTGCGCTTAGGATGGCACTCTAAAACTTCCCGTCCCATCCAAGAGAAGTCACTTGATTAAACAGTTCCCTAGAACGTGAAGGGAAAAGTTACTGTGGTCATTCTGAGAGCATCATGTTTTCCTTTTCAGTTCACAATGAACAAATGTGCCTGTAAACTGGTAACTTTGTAAACCGAGAAGTCTTTCTAGCAAGGACAATGGCACTCCTCCATCATTCCACATAACCGTTCCCATTTATGTGTGCTCATAAGCAGGACACTTCCGGGCAATACCTGAATTTCAAGAGAGAATACTAATTGAAATTTTAAAAAGTTTTTGTTACTAGGTTGTTTAAATTTCATGAATGAATTCTTAAACCCAAATTATACGGCGTTAAACCAAAACTGCCATTTTGGCTAATCCCCCTCTCCCCCAGGGCAGTTCCATAAAAATAATCAGAAGCTGTCTGGCACCTAAAGTTCTGTTTCAGCATATATTGGAGCAAACATATGTTAATCTTTAAGGTGCCTCAAAATTCCTAGTTATTTTATTTTTCTGTCCATTAAACATCTTGTTATTGTTATCTTTAAAACGTTATTATTATTCAATATATTAGATATTTCAAAATTTGATCTTAGCATTTTAACCATTCTTCCAAGAAATTGATTCTCTTGAAATCCATAGCATTACATTGTTTGTTGAAAAGCAAATTATAGTAATTTGGTTGCAGGAATTCATGCCTCATCTTGTCATACTCTACCACACATTCTGTTTAATTAAAGTTTCTTCTCAGTCCATAAAAGGAACCAGAGTGGTGAAAAGAGTACCAAGCATGGTGGAAAATGCCTCAGAGCTACTTCATTAACACATGTGTTTGTTTAGACCTGAAAATAAGCACTAACAGAATAGCGCTTTAGTTATTTGCTTTCTACTACCTAACATTATTCTTCCTTTAAAAAGGGGAAGTGCTATCTTCTTTTTTATGGGCTTAATGACCGCTGAGCCAGGTATCAATCAGTCATGCTTTGGGTTCCTCTGCACAGGCTGGAAAGTATTTCAGGAGGTGATTTGGGGTATGCTAAAAGGGCTTTCCTTTTTCTTTTCATTTTTTCCTGCAGCAATGATCCATTCAGATCTACTAATTTCAGGGCTGCGGGATGAGGTTTCCCATTATTACACCACTCAACAATCCCCACTACTAACCACTATAAAAACAAAAACTATTGTTATATAAACATTTTAAAGGTTTGTTTTTTTTAAAAAATTCTTATATTAGCAATGATGCCCTTTGAGAAGCAGGAATGTATATGGGAATGGGACCATAAAGATGTCTCTGAGTGGTGCCAGTTTCCAATTCTGCTCCCATCTGGCCTGACCCATTTTTTTCTTTCACTTGGCCTCTGCTTCCTCCATTTTCCAGCTCCTTGGGACCAACATTTCTGACTCCTGCCTCATCTGCATCTTTCCCCTTCATCCTGTTCCTTATTATAAATCATCGCTGTAGCTGTTATCAGTAAGAAATTCTCCAAACCTTACAGAATGTGTCCCTGTTTTCCCAGCTCAGTTGTGTCTCCATGGAGCAGCTGCATGTTTTGTTGTTCATATCCATATGTCCACATTCATTCCTGTTAAACTTGGCTGTCTTTCTTTAATGTGAAATGTGCTGGTTGTTAGATGTACAATTAGGTTTGAGAAGATGAAATGGGTGTAATGGCTATTGATGAAACAAAGACAGTGTCTGAGATCTCTTGTATCTAGTAGAAACAAGGCCCATTTCCCCTTTCAGTTCCTACAAAGAAAGGATTTGTGTGTGTATGTGGGGGGGGGGGGGATTCTGCCAGGAGAAAAGATACAGGATCACCAAACATAATCTGTTACCTTCCTTTCCCTCTCAGCTTTCAGGCAGCATCTCTCCTGCCTGCTCCAGTAAAGCAGCCTAGGAGGGGGAAGGCAGATCTACTGACTCACAGAGGTGTGGAACATTATAATATAACTAGCACCTTGAACTGAGCCCAGAAGGCAACAGGGAGCTGGCGTAGTTGCTAAAGCCTAAGCAAATTAGATGTGGCCTTCCAGCCCATCTTATATCTCCAAGTTGCCAAGGCCCAATTTCTGAACACATAAAATTGCAAAATGCACAAGAAAGGTGTGAAATTTCCAGGTGGCACCCATGTTAGATGGTTGCCTCAGTCCCCAAATGGAGGGCTGTGCTACTTTAAATATTATCGACCTTATTGTGAGAGCAATCCGACACAGGTGTACTCAGAATCCTACTCAGTTCTATTAAATGGGGCTTACTCCTAGGAAAGTGTTCTTAGGATGGTACTGTGTGGCACAAGAAAGTGAGCTGTCTTGTGCCCATCAGTTCTTATCACATTTGTGCCTCATTTTTCCTATTAGAAAAATCAGGGCTCAACTCCTTCTGTTCACTACTTGACAGCCTCTGTGTTCTGGCCTTTGTCCCTGGTTCAGCCCTTTCCCTGTTTTTTTGCCTTTGGGGGTACCTCATTAAAATTTCGTTAGTATAAATTGCTAGCTTTGTCACTCTTCAGGGTTCAGCTCCTTCCTCTGAGTTTCAGAGTGAAGTGTGGACCTATCTTGTTGCTGGTGTGTTTCCATGTAAATACATGTGCATAGCACACAGCCTCCTGGGGAAGAATTCAGGTTCTTGATAATATATTGTAGGACAATTGTGTCTTCTTCATTAATCTTTAACCAAAAGACCCATCACCCTTTTGTAAAGGAAAATGAAGTTGCAGAATAAATGAATGAAGTGGGTAGTGAAGACTCTTCAAGAATGGTTAAGAGTGGGACTTGCAAGGGATCTTTGGTACAAAAATAGGAGGTCTGACACATCCCTACTTCCATCCTTAGAATGTTGGCAATATATTTATATATGTCCCCTTACAGATTTTATCCTTACAATACCAGCCCATGATTGGCCCAAGGTTACCCACTGTGAGCTTCATAACTGAGAAGGAATTTGAACTCAGGTCTCCTAAGCCACAGTGCAACATGCTATTGACTACACCACAGTGTCTCTAACCACCACACTTTCTCCATCCTCATAGAAAACAAGTTTGAAAGCATTGCCCTCTTATGTATGTTAGATAAAGGATTTTAGCACCAAGGAAATATTTCCTTCACCAGATTAAATGCAGTACTTTATACTAGATCTATTGGAGAGAGTGAGGGGGGGAGCATGTTCTGCAGAGCCTACTTTTATTTATAACCTGCTTTTCTCCCCAGCAGGGACCCAAAGCAGCTAACCATTCCCCTCTGCCATGTTATTATCACAACCCTGTGTGAGAGAGTAACTGGTCCAAGGTCACTTAGTGAGGTCACAATAAATTAGCATTAAAAGCAACAGGCCCATAATCTTCCACCACATAGTAAACCCCAGTCCTTTGCCGTCTAGATTAAGAGCCGCCAGACCTGATGTCCTCAGTCACTACCACAGACTCAAATCCGCGAAGACAGTTTCGGAGGGCAGCTCTGGTGAAGGGAGCTTTGACGCTAGGAAGCCCATACCCCGAAAACGTTGCTGGTCTCCAAGGTGTTGCTGCTCTCGAATCCAGCTCCCAGTATCTATGAGTCGCCCATTATAAGGACGCGCTGAACAGGTGGGGTGAACCCCCCACCATCCACGAACCTGCCCTTCTTCTCTCCACCCTGATAAGAAGACCCTCTTAGCTACTGTTTACAAGCGATGCAAATGAAGGTCACCATATGAACTATTGTTATTAGTAATAAATAACAACTATAAGGAAAAAAAACTAAACACTTTCCAGCCAAACCACGTCGCGGACGTGAAGACTTGGCTCGTATTACCGAAGGGGGAAGCAACCCTACCGCCTCGCTTTTAATCCCCCCCTCTTCAGAGTCTCAACACCCGTCTGGGTCGAAGCAAGAGAGCAGACCGACTGTCAGACGGCCACTCTCCATTGGCCAGCGCATAATGGCGAGGCGGGACCTCCTTCCGGCGCACGCGCAGCTCCGCACCCTTTCTCTTTCGAGGCCCCTCCCTATCCTGCGTTTCCTCCCCAACCCCCCTTTCACTGATTGCAAGCGAGCCGCTGTTGTTGTCAGTAGGTTTCGTAGCCCGCCGGGGACACAGGAAGCACGAGCGCGGTCCGTTGGGCGCGCGAGTCATAGAGCTCGACGAGAGCGGCGCGAGCCCCCCCCCCCCCCATCGGGAACGCCGAACCGTCCGCGCGGGTATTAAATTGTTTGTTTGCCGCCGCCGCCTCCCTGGGCGCTGAGGAGGGCCACTCTGCGGCTGCTGTTCCCCTCGCCCTGTGAGAAGAGTGGACGGGTGCTGAGTAGAAGCGGCCGCTTTTCCATGCGGGGAGCGGCGGGAGAGAGGCGGAGGGCTGCCGCCGCCGGAGGAAAGACGGCTGCTCCTGCCGCTGCCAACATCCTGAGTGAGTGGACTGAGGGCGGGGTTGGAGAGGGAAACCGAGTCTCCGGCTCGGCCTGCCCTGAAGCGCTCGCCGGGAGGAGGCCTCGGGGGGCAGGTGCCGTCGGCCAGGAGGGGCGCCGGGCGTTCCTGAGGGGAGAAGGGGCTCAGGCGACCTCCCCAGCCCGGGCCTCCTCCTCCTCCTCCCCCTCAGGCCAGGCGCGGCGGCGTTGGCAGGGAGCTGTATCCATGCCCAGCTTTTGGTATGTGTGTGTCTGTGTCTTGTCACACACACACACACACCCTCTCTACCTGTTTGCGACAGATCAGTGTGGAAAGGCGAGGGCGAATGCTCCTTTGTGCGTGTGAACGCGATTCTTTCGGGGACTGGTGGGATCATGGAGTGAGAGTGTGTGTGTGTGTGTGTGTGAGAGAGAGAGAGGGTGCGTTAGCATTTCAAACACCACACACGATGCTGCATCTGAGAGGAGGAGGAGGGTGAGGGTGAAGCCGAGTTCACCTTTTCTTGTCTCTTTCATCTTTAGCGCGCGTTCTCTCTCTCGCAACTCCCCTCTTCCCTGCATTAAAGGGGAGAGAGAGAGGCGCTTTCTTTATTCCCTCCCCGCGCCTTAGATAAATATTCAGTCGGCCTTATGCGGCCGCGGCTAAGAAGTTCTTGCACTATCGCTGCAGACCTGTTTCGGAGGGGGATGACACTGCAGCTTATTTTTACAGGGCAGATGTTCGGAGCCAACAGGTTTGTCCGGGGTGAGCAGAGCTGTCTATTTTCCTTCGGATGGTGCAGAGTGGGTCTGCCACAAAACAGAAGCCTTCCCCATTTCCTTCTTTGGAAATCGCTGCAGAAGGTTATCCTGCCAAAAACACATTATTGCACGGATAATCTCTTCAGCAAACAGCCATTTTTGTCAGCTGTTATCTTCTTTTGCTTTGCAGCCAGCATCTCAGATAGGCACCAGACCTGTAGAGTGTGTATAGGGTGTTTTTCTTTTTTTGCTTAGTTCTCTCCCCCCCCCCCCCCCCCGCTTTAATGGCATTGATGAAATAGATCTGTAGAGAAGCACTGCATTTGTTTTACCAAATAATTAAAGCGCTGAATAGCTTAAAGAAAGCTATGTTGACTAGAGTGGGGGAAATTCACATGGTTTCACTTCAGTAGCTGTCTTTTATCTCTGTCAAGTTATGAACTGTAAATATAAGACAGCCTGCTCCTTGTATTAAGAAAGAAACTACACATGGTTTGTATTTGAGCCTTATTTGATATATCCATGGGGGGCGGTTGTAAATAAGTATTTTTCACTGACCACCAAGATAGTTAAAGCCTTAACCATAGCTGTACTACAGTATAGTATGGATGTGAATTCCTTTCAAAAGGATGTGAGTCAAGATCTGTTTAAAGCCTGCCCTCTAGTGCAGTCATTCTTATATATGCTGCTATTTTTATATAGCTCTTTTTAGGAATTCATAATGCTGGATGCTTGGTGTAGAAAAGTGAGGAAGGAATTGAGCTGAGTAAATCTTGCACTTTCCCAAGTTGTGTTTGAAGAGTATTCACAAGGACATATTTTGAATGTAGGTACGCTGTTAAAATGGGGGGGGGGGGGAGCATAATTTGCTTCATGCTGCTGCCAGTTATCTGGATTTTAAAAAATTGGCAGTGATGGTACATTTTAGTCTTTCACATTGTTTGTCATGAAAATTGTATATCCTGGCTTTTGCGGAACTTAAGACTTGTGTGACTTAACTGTCACTATGTAATTTTTTTTTTAATTAAATGTATAACTGGTTAGGCCATTTTGTACAGTATTTTCCTGGGATACAGGGTAAATATATAATTACTTGGAAGATTAGACCCACTATTATTCAGATGTCATCTGAAAGGATAAAGACATTGAGTTTCTAAAGCTTTAGATGGAAAAAAGAAAATTTAGAACCACAGTTAAATTTATATAACCACTGTAAGGAACCATTTTATTCATTGTAATGTTCAGGTAAGAAAGTAATATGAAGAAGTAATTAATTAATCAAATGCCTGTAAAGGTATCTGTTATTGATCTCATCTAACATGTAAACTCATAGAGACTGCAGTAATATCTTTGTTGTCTAGAATGTTTAGAGATCACCTTCTGACAAGGTGCTATGACTTGCACCATGTACTCTGATAATTCTGCCAGCTTTTGTGCCTTTTACATTGAGTTGAGTTCAGCAGCCTTCGTATCCCATTTTTCATCATGCTTTGGAAACAGTTTTTTACCATGTGCTCTTAATGTCAGGTGTTTCTTGTTGTGCCTGATTTCACCTTTATATTCTTCCCCTGTCATCTTTCAAACAAACACAAGGAAGTGGTTTGCTCATATTTGCTTGGTGCCCCAAATTCCCTTAACAGTATTGTTCCCCACTCTATTGTCTCTCCTAGTTCTGCCATATAATTTGGAGCTACGCACTTAAGTTATTAGACAGGAGAGTCTGTGGGGCAGATCATTTGTCTTCTGTCCTTTCTGTGCAGTGGTGAGTAAACTGTAATGCCTAAACAAGGTTAATCACTCTAGGTATATAGTAATGTTTGACATACATAGTGCCCATATGTATTTTTAACAACTTTGAAATTGCATAAAACCTGTAGAGCAGCGTTCTAATTAAGCAGTTGCCTGTGGTAAGAATTGCTTTCAAGAGGCTAAGATGTGCTTTCTTTAAATCTCTGTGCTGTTTCTTGTCCTTAACATGTACTACCATAGTATAATGCTTTGTTACTCAACTTGGAGAAATTCAGTATTTCACTAGGGTAGGTTCTTGTTCTTTTTCTCCTCCTCTTCCCATTATCAAAGAATATTATTTGAATGCCTAACCTCCCTTAAACCCTGCCCCCCCAGAGCTAGTTTTCTGGTTGAGGAGCACATACAAATGCTTTAAATGGTTTTCCGCAAGTGAAGATGCATTATGTTTTCTATAAACCCATCGGGGTATCATTAAGTCATGCAAGAAATTCATTCAGTACATGGCACCGGGCAATGAGTGACAACATTGGTGGGTCAGCGAAAGGATAAAAGGGAATAGACGTCATTTTGAGGATTCCTTATGTATATTTGGTTTCTGTGAACTATGCAAGGCTTCTGAAACATGCCACAGCAAAATGTTACTGCAGTAGGTGGATCTAGTTATTGGGTTTTCATTTTGGAACACAGTAGAGTCCCTCACTTTAACTGAATAATGGAAAGTATGCTGTGTATGATAGTCACAACTTACTACACATCACATATAAATTATTCCTAGTTGGATAATTAATTATTTATAGTCTGTCTTTCTCACTGTGACTCAAGGCAGATTACAAAATTTATCAATGCAATAGGAACAGTATTAGACATAAAAAAATTAGTGTTCACTGGTAATTTTAAGACCAACAAAACTTATACTTTGAATAAAACTTTGTTGGTCTTAAAGGTGCCATTGAATTTGAAATTTATTTTGTTTCAGATCAACACGGCTACCCACCTGAATCGAATAAAGACATAGTAATAAGACTGGATGTAAAATATGTCATAAGACATGCAAAAACTGGATTGCAGAAATTAGAAAACAGTGCAGTAAAATAAGAAATACATACAATAAGCAGTGCCATAAATTATAGCCCGTGTCCCTTTTGTAAAAGGGCTCTCCTGAACCATTCTATTTTACTATAGCTCTATTCCTTTTGTAAAAACATCTTGTTGAACAATTTAAGAACATAAGAGAAGCCATGTTGGATCAGGCCAATGGCCATCCAGTTCAACATTCTGTGTCACACAGTGGCCAAAACCCAAGTGCCATCAGGAGGTCCACCAGCGCAGCAAGTGCTCCAGAAGCCCTCCCACTGTTGCCCCCAAGCACCAAGAATTTTGTTTTTATACATTCTGCAGAATTATAAAAGTATGAAAACCTTCCTGCCCTCCTAAGGCTATTCATTCTGCAAAAAGTGGGATCCACAGTAGAGAATGGTCTGTTACAAGCAGCTGCTGATCTTACCCATTTGCAAGGTGGCACTTTCAGGAGACTGTGCTCAGACTAGTGCAGCTGTCGCAGTGGAGCAAATCAGGAGAGGCAGTCCTTTAGATATGCAAGTCCTAGGTCTTTACTTAGTCAATACCTTGGATTGAACCTGGGAACTAATGGGTATACATTATACATTGTCTAGGTCATTGCCCGCAGCAAACATATTGAAGAACTGTGATTAACTGCATCAGTATAATGCTGTGGTAAGTGGCATATTCAAAGTTTATTTCAGGTCAAAGAGATTAGAAAGACAATGGGAAAAACAATGCTGTAGTACTAGCCCATGTGCCCTGGAGTTACACATGTAAGTCTTGCATTACCAGTGTAAGTCAGTTGTAGTGCATTATAGCCTAGACAAGGGATTTATTTTCTACCCGTCTAAAACCTCTGTCTTTTTGCTTAGAGGCAGTTCTTGCTGCAGCTGAATAGGTCACTGGCTACTTACATGCCTACTGTGCAACTAGATCTTGAGATTAATAGTAATAAAGTGTACCAGGACTAGTCTTTAATTAGTCTAGCACATTCACAAACTGCTGGGTGTTTGTTTTCTGTTGACTTTTTGGAGATGCTGAACATGGGAATAATTTTCAGACCTTGTAGTGAGTCAAGTAGAAATGGAAAAATATTAAGGGATGCCATTTAAAACTATTCCTGGTTGTATCTACACAAATGGTTTTCTCTGGCTTGGCTTTGAAACTGCTGTGGGTTTTTTGTTTGGTTGGTTCATTCCCACCATGTCATCCTCTTTCCTTATATATCTTTGGGACAAAAATGGTAAGAGACGTAGTTATTTTTAAAATGAAAGTTGGGAATTCAGAACTTGTAGATTGTGGCAATAGTTTGTTATAAATGTTGTGCAATAGCAATTGCCTATTTTTTTAAAAAGCCCTCTGGTGGTCCAGGGGGAAAATGCAGGGGAAATGGTAGAAGAAAGTGTGCGCACAGCTCCTAGGGGGTGCCCTGAGTCAGGGCAAATGCATCTGCATTCACAGCAGTGATGACTGGGAGATGGAGATCTTTGCTGTGTGGATGCAGCCCTTGGAAGATATCATTGTACTGAAAATTACTACGATGGTATTCATCAACAAATCTTGTACAAACTGAAAATGAATATTGGGACAAAGAGATTCTTGCATTCATTCATTACAGGCCTAACTTAGGCTCACTGGATTTGTAGTACACTCTTCTATCCATTTCTGCTGCTTTTTTGTTTTTGTGGCTGGGAGATAAAAATTAGGCTTTTCCCAGAGCTTGCTGTTGTGTGACTTAGTATAGGTTACTGCCAGACCATTTCATATCATGGGTGTCTTGCTTCAAGGAGGAGATTCTGTGGTAGATACAAACCAAATGAAGAATAAGGCCAAGCTACTATTTTTATATTTGTATCGCCAATTTCATGTTCTAGATTAAACAGAAAAAAACCTTTGCATTTGTGGTTTATGAAAATGTGCCCCAAGTCCACAAATAATAGTGAATTGTTTGTTTTAATGATGAATATTGGTAACATTATTACATGTAAAGTATATAGTGAGCCAGATTTACAGTTTACTTGGGTGCATAAATTTAAATATAGCAGGCAAAAGTAATGTATAGCCTACTCCTAAACATACTACTTTAAATGCAAATCTCATTGATTTAGTTGGGATTTCCAGTGAAAATAAAATTGTGTCTAAGATCAGTATATATCTTGCTGAGCAATTGTGAACTAACACATGCACATAATTAAGAACAGAATTAGTATTTTTCATTAAAAGGAAAAAGCTGAATGGTTTTATTGTTGCCAGATTCTAGGTGTCAAAATGGCAGATCTCAAAAAACACGGAAAGGAAGAACCCAGCTTCATTTCTTCCGATTATTTAATTGAACTATTTGCTGTTGCATCAGAACATGACTGTTAAATATCAGTATTAAAAGATAATGTGGTGATTATATCAGTGTACAAAAAATACTTTTAGGCTTTGACTGCATCGTGTTTCAGGGCTGTAGTATATTTGGTATAGACACTAAGAACATAAGAGAAGCCATGTTGGATCAACCAGTGGCCCATCCAGTCCAACACTCAGTGTCACACAGTGGCCCAAACCCAGATGTTATGAGGTCCAACTGCAGGACCAGAACTCCAGAAGCCCTCCCACTGTTGCCCCGTAGCCCCAAGAATACAGAGCATCAAACAGATGGTTAATTGATTTTTCACTTTTACTCCATGTGATTCCAAACACATAGCTATCACTGATTTTTGTAAAATTTGTGTACATACGTATTTGAAGTATTGGGAAGCTGAGGTAGAGTATTAGTTATGTAACTTCTCATAAGTAAATTTAAATATCCTTTTTTATAGGCAATAAGAGAAGAAGAATAAGCAACTGTTTTCAGAACTGGATATGGAAATATCAATAGATAAGTCTTTAGAAAACATGAAGAATTGAAACTTCATGAACAACGCATAGACAAGATGATACCCCTGGAGAGGGCACTGCCAAGGTTGGTATACTCCACATTTGATTATGGTCTTTAAAAAAAATTCAATGCTTGTGAAACTTCTCAGTAACTACTGGTGTAATTTCATGATTTGTCAACAGTTGCCAACAATTACTGGAATGGATCTGTTCAAGCACCTTTTTCTGTATGTACCTTTGAAATACAGATGAATCTGGACTTGATCCTTTCCTTATCTCTGCTCTGCTAAAGAAAGAAACAGCAAAAACATGCACACACAATTTATGTATGGTGCATAGATTTTGTATCATGGTGATGGTGGAAAGTGCCGTCAAGTCACAGTTGACTTATGGTGACTCTGTGGGGTTTTCAAGGCAAAAGACATTCAGAGGTGCTATTGCCTGCCTGTGTCACAACCCTGATATTCCTTGGAGGTCTCCCATCCAAATACTGGCCAGGGCTGACCCTGCTTAGCTTCCAAGATCTGATGAGATCAGCCTGCCCTGGGGTATCCAGGTCAGAATTTTGTATCATAGGAGTACAAAAATATTACTAGAAGCAAAACTTTCTGCGGTCCAAAATTTATTACCTGGTTAGCAGGATTTATATAATCAGACTGAGAGCATCTAATTCTGTTGTGAGTTGATGGTGCTGGAACAGGGAATGATAGAAATGGATAAGAACAAAAGCCTCCTATAGATACTCTGGGGAGGTGTGGAAACATTGGTGTGTCCATGTGTTCTTGTGCTGCACTGAATATGATTTTGTAGAAGAAAGTTGTCAGGAGTCCCACCCTGTTCCCCATGATTCCCAGTTCTAATTTAGCTTCAAAATTAGGCCGTCCCTTTGGGCAACCTCTCTAATAAGAGCAGGATAGCAAATCACAAAGCCCCACAAATAGAGGTCGTGGTTCTCTTCCAAATGGAAACAACTGATTGGCTTAGTACCAGCCAGAGCAGGAAAAGAGTATCTGTACCTGCAGAGGGGTGGAATTGTAGAAATAAATAGATAAATCTCTGAAGGGGGAAGCTCCTGTTGCCTTTCCCAGGAGCAAGCAAGGAAGGAGACATCCCATGTAGGATAGGACCATGTTAGGCTGAGTGGCTCAGAATTTGTTAACTGTAAGCCATTTAACTAGGGCACCGATTTACTCTGATTACATTAGCTTCCTGTGTACTCTCCCATGTATATGAAACCCTTACCTGTTTTTTTTATTTGTCCCTTACAAGTAATTGCACTTGCCCTCCCTTCTTACTAGGGGTGTGCAACCCTCCCCCCCCCAATATTTTTCTGGTCCAAGTATATTGAACCCGAAAATATCGGTATTTCCCAGTATTCCCAAATCCCAGTACTGATATGGTATTCAGATTCGATATTTTTTTATTACCATTATACCTTATAGGGACCATTATAGTCAATTGATTCCGGGAGAATAGATCCAGGGGTATCTGGGGGCTGTTTTTTGAGGTAGAGGCACCAAATTTGCACCATAGCTTCTGCTGCCTCTCCTCAAAAAACCTCAAAAAAACCCTTCTCAAAATGAAGGAGGAAAAAGGCATTTTAAGGGCTTCTCCAAGCCACAGCTTCACCCAGATGATGTTTAAAGGGACTGCAATCCCTTTAAATAATTTTAACACCAACTATCTGGTGGGCCCCGAAAAATCCCAAATCTGAAAAATCTCAAATTTGGGAATTTTTGGGCTTGGCCATATCAGATGGCCAGATAAATACCCAGACTGATATCTGGCTGGAAAAAACCCCTGAAAAATACCAGTAAGGTAGTTTTCAGGATTTTTTTCCAGCTCAGATAAATCAAATGTATGCCCCTACTCCTTAGTTTTCCCTGAATTAAGTTAGAATTTGTTCAAGAGATTCCATGTTGTACCCTGGTCACTTGGGTATAAAATAGCTGGCCAGCTCTTAAGTGAGCCAGTCTGTGTATTTGGCTGGATGGGGGGGGGGGGTGACAGAGGGAGCCAGAAGTGGGCCTGTCAAACTGTGCCTCAGATTTGAATGACAGGTAGTGGCAGCTAGCTGGTGAGTTTATCTGTAGGCTAATGTTTCAGGGGCAAGCAGTAGCCAGATATGCTATGGGAAGGTTGGAGAAGTAGGGGTCTCCATCTCTGATTTCCTTCTGCCCTTCCTGGAGTAACCTGAAACAAGAGTCTAAATCAAAATCTATAAATGTAATTCCATCTATTACTGCCAACTCCTAAGTGATGTCAGGGGACACTTTGTGAAGAACACCAGCATTTTTTCAATTGGCCCAAAGAGGTGACAGGCTTTTCAGGCTAAACCAGCATATACTGCTTGCGGTGTTCCTGATATGTTTTAGATAGCAATAGTGGTGGTACAATAATGCCTCATCAGATAACATTAAAGGAGACCACAGAAAAAGATGGTAGTTGCGTTTGAGGCACAATTGAGATTGCATCTTAAAAGTTAAACAGTGAAATAATTTTTCAGATACATAAAGACTGGATCAAAACTGGTCTGCATGATTGTGTTCAAGATTTTTTTCAACAATAAAAAAGAAGTTCCTGGCACAGGAACATCTCATGTTGGTAAAAATTCAAATGTTTCTGCGTTTTAAATGATTAAAGTTGAGATAAAACTGGACTGTGTAGTTTATGAAGTAATTTTGAATTTAAGCACAACAGTACTGCGTACTTTCTGTTAAACCTTATTTTGGGAAATTATTCCAACCTATAATCTGTGTTAAAGCCCAGTTTAACAATATTTTCTTGTTCTCCAGTCAGGTAGTAGCCTGACGTAATTGCATCACAAGCCTTCTAATACTCTTTTTCCTTCAACTTGCCTGAAGCTTCATTCACACATGGCTGCTGGCGCCACCATAGTTGCCTTCATAGTCACTAAGTACATCTTAAATCTCTTAGGATGGATTGGACAGTTTCACTGGGGATGTGTTAGAAAAGAGCAAGAGTCCAGTAGCACATTAAAGACTTAAAAAAAAATTGTGGCAGGGTATGAGCTTTTGTGAGTCACTTCAGATATCTGAAGAAATGAGCAGTGTCTCATGTAAGCTCATACCCTGCCACAAATTGTGTTAATCTTTAAGATGCTACTGGACTCTTGCTCTTTTCTGCTGCTACAGACAGACTAACATGGCTACCCATCTTGATCTATTTCTACTGGGGATGCATGTGAGTTCTCTCACTATCCAACCCAACTATTTAAAAATGTACAAAAACTGTTTGGATATCCGGTACACATTTTAGATCAGCCTGAATTCTCCAATTCTCAGGGATGAGAAGGAATTTTTAAAATGACATCAGAGTACCCTTTATAGAGGTGCTAAAATTTCTTAAACTTCTGGTCTTGAGCATATATTCAGTAACAATACTTTTTCTATTTTTAGGTGCATTTGGCAGTGAAAATGGGTTATGTATCTACTTCAAATATCATTATATGAGAAGACACCAATTTCAAAACCCTTCAACATTACTTCTTGACTTGGAGCAGTATGGCAGGTTTCAAACGAGGATATGATGGAAAAATTGCCGGATTGTATGATTTGGATAAAACCTTAGGCAGAGGGCATTTTGCTGTGGTCAAACTTGCCAGACATGTTTTTACAGGTGAAAAGGTAGCAGTGAAAGTTATTGACAAGACCAAGCTAGATACACTAGCCACGGGACATCTCTTCCAAGAAGTTAGATGTATGAAATTAGTGCAGCATCCTAATATCGTTCGTCTATATGAAGTGATTGACACCCAGACCAAACTTTACCTAATCTTAGAGCTTGGTGATGGGGGAGATATGTTTGATTACATCATGAAACATGAAGAGGGCCTCAATGAAGATCTGGCAAAAAAGTATTTTGCTCAGATTGTTCATGCGATATCCTACTGCCATAAACTGCATGTAGTTCACAGAGACTTAAAGCCAGAGAATGTTGTCTTCTTTGAAAAACAAGGACTTGTGAAATTGACTGACTTTGGCTTCAGCAACAAATTTCAGCCTGGAAAGAAACTTACAACAAGTTGTGGATCTCTTGCATATTCTGCTCCTGAAATTCTGCTTGGAGATGAGTATGATGCACCTGCAGTAGGTAAGTGAATGGGTTAAAACGCAATCAGTTGTCAAGTGACAAAATCCTTTTGTTGTAAAATGATATTCTTGAAATTGACTAGCATTAAATATTAGAAGGATAGTTCTATAAAGATCTAGGGGTATCCTTCATTATTCATATCTTTTTTTGCTGTCAAGTTGCAGCCATCTTATGGCAACCCTGTAGGGTTTTCAGGGCAAGAGACATTCCAAGGTGCTTTGCCACTGCCTGCCTCTGTACATGTCTACTGCCTTTTATTTCAGCATTGGTTGAAACAATTAGACTTCTTAAAGTGTATGCCTACCAGAAGTGTGTGCATCTTCACGATGGGCACAGTTCAGCTGGAGGAGTGTGCAGTTTGACACTAGAAATATAAAGGGTGTGAATTGTTGCAGAAGAATCTTAATATTTGTCATGAACCTACATTATGAAAAGTTCTGTTTGATAAGTACATGCCCTAAGTGCTCCAGAGCACATGCAGTTACTGAAAAGAGGGGCTTTCTCATTTATTTTTGTAGCATGAATAGGTCTGTGCATGCATTAAGATATTTTGGATTAGGATGGTGGAGATGACTGTTTACCAAGAGATTATTTAACTGCAGCACATAGAAAGCCACACATCTGCTCACATGATGAGCAGAATTCACCACACCTATGCATATTTCTAATCAGTAGTAAAAGCATGTTAATGTTCTTTTTCTTGGGTGGCTGTTAGAGCTGATCAGTGCTTCTCATGGTTGTGTTCACATACTTGTAAGTTACTATTTGATAAATTGTAACACGCAGAACTGCTCAGGAAAGTTATTCCCCGGCTTGCTAAGACTTCTGTTCTTAATTCACAGGCCATCTTTGTGAAAGGTCAAACAGGTAGAATTAGGGATGCCCGGCTTGCCTGCCACTCCTGAGAGCTTAGGGGCAGTGCAAGGTGCCTGTCCTCTTCTGTTGCTATCTTCCACTTGTGGGTGACAACATTTTTGGTTTTGGTTTTGTTTTTTGCCATCAAGTCGTGCTGACTTGTGGCAACCCCTAGTGGGGCTTGAAGGTAAGGGATGTTCAGAGATGGCTTGCCACTTCCTGCCTCTGCATCATGGCCCTGGTATTCCTTGGAGGTCTCCTTCCAAATACTAGCCAAGGCTGGCCCTGCTTAGCTTCTGAGATCTGATGAGAGTGGGTGAAAACATGTTTGCTTTTTCTGGTATTCCCTTACCTCTCCTTTCTGCCCTATGTTTTAATTGTTATGGTGTTTTTTGTATTTTAGCTTGGTTTTAACGGTATCAATTATGTATTTTTATTTGGTTTTAATGGTTTTTAAGATACGTTTTTATTATGTTTGTTTTTGGTCTCTTAGCTGCCTTAGTGGCCCTTATAAGGACAGAAAGGTGGAGTATAAATTTTGAAAATAAAAGAGAAATAAATAAATGACATTACACACTGTGCTGCCATCACCTCCAGGTGAAACCTCGACATGACGGCCGCACAAGAGGCAGTGCTCTGGACTCTCCCCTCATGACCATGCGGTTTTGGGGGCTTCACCTGGAAGTAACAGTTGCACATCAGACCACATAATTTCTGCCTCCCCCAAATTTCACCTGCTCGATGAGAAGCAAGGGGTGGGGAAGTGGGCATCACCAGCATTCTTGACAGTGCATAAATAGCCACAATATGATTTATTTACTTTTTTCCAGAGAGAGACTCAAAGTGGTTTCCAGTAAAGTTTTTAAAACAATCATATAAAAACACAGTACTGTCATCGTAGAATACAGTCCAGAGGAGAATAATATTTGACTAACTTTCAGTAACTATTGAGCCACTGCATTTTGGTCCAGTTCAAGTTTCTGACTTATCTTCAAGACAGTATTGTGGGTTTGCTAGAAAAATCCGGATCCAAATCTAAATAATTTAAATATTTAATTATTAGCCAAATTTAAATAATTTTAGCAAAAGAAGGCAAATGCACCATGTACAAACCTATAACTTATAAAACGACTGTATTTGTCCATGCTCATATTCCACATGTAGCCCATCTAGAATGACTGATTTGCATCATAACAGCCCTGTCAACATAGATAAACAGACTGTATTTTGACGTAAAAATGCAGAATTGGTAAATTTCTGTTTCAGGAACCACTCTATATATTAGCATTATAGTATTCTAGGTTTGAGGTTGCAGTGACATGGATCATCATGGTTGGATCAAGTGGGTCTCATGGTTTCCAACTGGATGCAGTTGGGAAAAAGGACTCCTAGCCGACGATAGGTAAAAGTTTCCCTTGCTCGAAAGCCAGTCGAATACAACTCTAGGGATGCAGTGCTCATCTCCGTTTTCAAGCTGAAGAGCTAGTGCTGTCCATTTGAGCCACCGCAGCCCTTTATATACTGCAGCCCACTATGCTGAGTTGTTTTTTTAAAAAACAATAAAGATTCTTCAAATAGAGCAAGCTTTTAATTTAGTTAGTAAAATAAAGGTTTACTGCATCAAAGAGTGGGCATCACAATCCTTGCTGAAGCATTAGCCTTGCCAACCAGTACCACCCGGTATATAGGTAATATTTTTTCTGTCATCAGTTTGACGTTTTTTGCATAACTTCTCAAAGTAGGATAAAGAAATTAAGCAAAAATTCGCACTCAGACATTTCTGTCTTCCACAGCTTATTTGCATAAGCCTTTAATGTACAGGTTATGTAGAACACATCCAACACTGTGTAAGGAAATTGCTTAATAAAGTTAAAGCGTTTCTTACAAAAGATTTAGGAAGATTTATCAAGCAATTTTCCAATTCATATAGATTTATGCAGTGTTATTTTTACTTTAACCAAGAGAGAGATCCTACTGGTTAAAGAGAAGTTCTCTTAAATTCAGGTTTTTGTCCCAGTGGTTGAAGACTGGTATTCTAGAGGCAGTCCATCCAAATGAACAATTGGTGTGAATTTCAGTATCCACATAGACATATCAGGGTAAAGATATAATTGTTCTTGGAGACAAATTTTAGAGTTTACCAGTGGCCAAGCGCATAATTGATAGAAAATAGAAATGTGATCACTCTTATCACATTAAAGGTTGCCTATATTTGAGGAGAGTGTGATGTAGTAGCCCAACCAACTTTACGTTATAGAAAGTAGTATTATGATGAACACGGTATTTCTCATAAATTGTTCTTACATTAGAGGTTGTTTTTACATTACATTTTCATCCTGCCCTTCTGTCTAAGAGTTCTGGGTGGCACACATTGGGCAGGATCCCTTCCTTCCGTATGTGGACATTTCCCCACATTCCTGCCATTGCTGCAGCTCCCTCTGACCCCTGGAAACATCAGTATCAGTGTTGCAGAATCTGCACAGAGGAACAGCCACAAGAGTTGGTGGGCTGGATCATGACAGGACAAGGGAATGAAATCCCCCCCCCCCCTTATCAATGCTGTGTGTACAGAAGCTGGAGCAATTTCAGTTCCCTGTCCTTTCTCACTTCTCCTCTCCATGGGGCTGCTCTTTCACATTGGTCCCAGGCAATGCTCCTGTGGAATCTTGTCAGCAAAAATTCTACTTTGTGAGTACTGTCATTAAAGTTGTGAGCAAGCGTTTTGGCTACTGCATAAATTAGTTTGCTCTGGAGCCATCCTTCCTGAGCTAAGACAAAAATGTGAGCCAGAGGTTAAAAAACTGTGAGCTAGCTCACACTAACTCAGCTTAGGGGGAACACTGGTCCCAGGACTAATCTTTCCAGGTGACAGAAAGAGAGTGAGGGCAGCAGAAGAACAATGCTTTTCACACAAAACAGTGATAGGATACTATTTGCTTTATTCTTCCCGTATCTGCACCACAAACCTCTGAAGTAGTTTAAAATAAAGGAGTGCCTGGCCCAGGCCACCCAAAGAGCATTATGACTTTGTGGTGATTTGAATCCAGGTCTCCCCTCCCAAGTCATCCTATATATATAATTACCCTAATGTGTTGGCCATTTCCAGCTCTCCCATTGGCTGTGCTGTGTGCTCCATCAGCCATTGGTTCATCAACCACCACTCAAGTACTAACGTGCCATGTGCTGGGTCCACTCCTCTCCCCACCCACTGCCAGCCTGGACACTCTTCCCTCACAGAATAAACTGTGAAAACAGCTGTCTCTCCTGCCTGACTCATTCATGGCTGGCTGGCTACTTAGGTGGGCCAGCAGTTGTCAAACCATTCTCTTCAACCTCCTGCTGTGTGGCTGACTTTCCCCTAGGGTTGCCAATCTCCAGGTGGGACCTGGAGATCTCCCACTGTTACGATTGAACTCCAGATGGCAGAGATCAGTTCCCCTGGAGAAAATGGCTGCTTTGAAGAGTAGACCCTATGGCATTGTACCCTGCTGAGTGCTTCCCCTCCCCAAATGCTGCCCTCCACAGAATCCACACCCCAAATCTCAAGGTATTTCCCTACTCAGAGTTGGCAACCCTTCTTTCCCCTCAGTGCCTGTTGCTAGGTAAACAAGCTTGATTCTGTCAGTAAAAGGTGGGGGGAGGAGACCCTTTCCACACCTATTTTGGCTTTTGGGAGGAATCTTATTGGGGTCAGTCCTGACTAGGGTTGCCAGCTCCAGGTTGAGAAATTCCTGGATATTTTTGTGGTGGAGTCTATGGAAGCCAGAGTTTAGGGAGGGGAGCGGCTTCAGCTGAACAGAATGCCATAGAGGTCACCCTCCAAAGCAGTTATTTTCTCCAGGTGGGGAGAGAGAGATGTTGTCTGGAGTTCAGTTGTGATACCAGGCAATACCACAGCCAGTGTGGCGTAGCAGTTAGTGCATCAGAGCAGGGTCTATCAGACCCTGTGTCTTGCTTTGGAAGCTGAGTGGGTGATTTCGGACCATCACAGACTTTTAACCTAACCTACCTCACAGGGTTGTGCAAGTTAAAAGGGGGAGAGGAGAATGATATAAGCTGCTTTTGTCCCCACTGCGGAGAAAGACTGCTATTCTTCCTGGGGAACCACTGTTGCCAATCTCCAGGTGAGTGTTAGAGATCACTCAGAATTACAACTGCTCTCCAGATGGCAGAGGTCAGTTCCCCTGGAGAAAATGGTGGACTCCCAGTCCTTATACCCTGCTGAGATGGCCCTCCTATGACAGCCAGTGTGACTTAGCAGTCAGGGCTTTAGGGTAGAGGCTGCAGGTGGGGGGAGGAGATGGAAAGCTGAAGTCAGAGGGGCAGGTAGAAGTAGGCTGATGGTTGGCTGGGAAGGAGATAGGGTGGCCAGATTGGGAAATTCCTGGAGATTTGAGCGATGGAGCCTGGAGAGGGTAGGGTTTGAAGAGGGGTGGGACCTCAGACAGGTACAATGCCATAGACTCCATCCTCCAAACCGGCCATTTCCTCCTGGGGAACATTGTTGCCAGTCTCCAGGTGAGGGGTGGAGATCACTCAGAATTACAACTGCTCTTCAGATGGCAGAGATCAGTTCCCCTGGAGAAAATGGTGGACTCTGTGTCATACTCTGCTGTTGTGCCACTGTTTTCTTTCTCCCAAAGTAACAAACTCAGAGTAGTAGACATGTTCATTTTGCAGCAGAAATAATGAGTCGAGCTTAAAGGCTAGCAAATTTATTGTGGCACTAGTGGGTCTGTTACGGTACTGTTCCATGGAGCTAGATGAAAATGGGTAGCCATGTTAGTCTGTCTGTAGCAGTAGAAAAGAACAAGAGTCCAGTAGCACCTTAAAGACTAACAAACTTTGTGGCAGGGTATGAGTTTTTGTGAGTTACTGCTCACTCACGAAAGCTCATACCCTGCCACAAATTTTATTAGTCTTTAAGGTGCTACTGGACTCTTGTTCCTTTCTTGGGGTACTTTTACATGAAGTCATTCTGTTCTGGAAGGACTGATTTTACATTTTTGCTCCTCGCCTTCTGTCTTACTTCTTTATGGCTGTTGCTTTGTAAAAATCTTCCACATCAGCAGATGCTATTTTTAGATCGCAGAACTAGGGTTAGGTGTGATGGGTGAATATAATGGGTGAATTGGGGAAAGCAGCTTGGCTTGGTAATGTCTTCCAGGGGAAAAAGACCAAATCAGTACCTTATATGTATTGACTAAATCAAGATGACCGTAACCAAAGAACTGGGATTGGAAGGTATGCGTTTTAAGCAGGGCTTTTTTTGTAGAAAAAGCCCAGCAGGAACTTATTAGCATAATAGGCCACACCCAACAGCAGAAACTCATTAGCATATTAGGCCACACCACTGACAGCATAGCTTATTAGCATATTAGGTCACACCCCCGTGCTACCAGAAGAGTGGTCATCCAGCCACACCCACCTTTTGCTTCTTATTCTGTTTACCTTGTTGTCAAAACCCAGGGCTTTTTTTGTAGGAATTAATTTTCATGTTAGGCCACATACCCGAATGTAGCCAATCCTAATGAATTTCTGCCATTGGGTGTGGCCTATTATGTTAATGAGTTCCTGCTGGGTGTGGCCAACTCCGTTCCTGTGCGTTCCTGCCCAAAAATAGCCCTGGTTTTAAGACCTTTGAGTCTTTTGCATCTGTGTAATGGACTGGAATATAAACGCTAACCTTGCTAATGGCTTGAATTTAAGATGATGATGCTCTACCCTTTTGGAACTGAAAATAGGAATTCTGTAAGGTGAACCTAACTGAGCTCTTGTGACGTCTTCTAAGAGCAGGTATTTTTTATTCTCATGACAGAGTTTCATTTGTTGCAAAGCAACACATTTAATTTTAAGCTTTCAATTTCATTTTAAGCTTCAGTTCTGTTCTTTTTGTGAAATTTATGGTATATGAATACTTTCGGCTACTAACTGTAAATTTGAAAAACTATGCTACTTTTCTAGATCATCTTTAAATTGTTTTATGGATTACTTCCTAATACCAAGTAGCCTTTCATAAAAATTATTAAACTCCTACTTTTAAAATGAGTAGTATATTTCAAGAAAGCAGGAATATTCAGGGTTTATATTTTAGAATGAGTCCAAAATTGGAGAACTCGATGGGTAATGATTTACATTTGTGATCATGACTTATTGCCAAGGCTTGTGGAATTATGGTACTTCAGAAGTATTTTTCTTTCTTTTGTAAAATACTTAACTTAGAAACAAACCCAAATCTAGCCAGTTAAGAACATCTAATAACCTGGGATTAGGATGTTCACTGTCTGGGGGCAACACAGAAGATGTAAAATAAGCATAGTATAGAGTAGGAAAACTAAGTATTGAGGCAATGGGAGGATGCCCATCCCAGGTTTCATGGACTGTCCATATTCACTCTGGATCCCCTGAATGAAGTTCTCCTAAAACCAAAGTACCAACAAACGGTATCTGTATTGTCAGGTGCCTACAGTGAGAGCAAAATCAGCTATGTTTACTATGCAGGCTTGGCATAAAGTATAACACCTAATATATTTTGAACAATCAAATGCAATATGGGGAGATCAACTCTTCGAGGCTTGGAGGGTTTTTTAAAACTAGATTTATGCCAGTATTTGCATTAAGAAAGTCACAGCAAGGCTTTGTTTGGTCATGTCACACTAATTTTCATTCTAATATTCTTGCACAAATAATTTACTGTTTGCCTCAGATTGCTTCCACAGAGAACTATTACAACTGATAAATGCAATGTTTATGATCTAGTTTAAAAAATGAGAATAACAACCCCTAAATATAAATTCTGTTGACTCAGACCTGTCCTTACATATACTGCATTATTGCCAACTTAATTGCAAGAGGTTGCACCATCTTTACCTGAAAAGTGTACCACAGCAGCCTGCAGTATGTTACATGAAGGAGGCATCCCTTCTCTTTCATCAGCAGAACTGTGCTTGTGAAAGAGATAGGAGGAGCAATTTCATCTCCTTCCCTCATCTCCCTACCACACTCTGACCCACACAGTTATTCTTCTGTTTGGGTCCATACCCCTGGGAATGATCTTTCTGGGGCATGGAGAGGAATGCAGGAAAATCAGCTTTCCATGAACATATGGCTGGGTACAGGCTACTGAAAAACTGATATGCCCTAGTACAATTTGTCCACTTAAATAAGGACCATGGGATAATTCAGGGACCTTGGAGAGCTAAACAAATGCCTTGTTTTACTCTATGAAAACTTTTGCTGGTATGTGACACAGCATTTGGTTTTAGCAGAAATTCATCCAGGGCTTCCAGCATGAATGTGGACAACCTATGCAAGCATGGGGGAAGTATATGGGCATCTATGTACAACTTTTGAACATGAGATTAAACAATTCAGTTGGTCTCAAGTTCTGGATGAGCATCAGAACACTGAAACTTTTGAACTATGTAGAGATTGCCTAAACTGTATTATATAATGCCTAAACCATATTGTATAAATTCTTGTTGGGACAACTACTATTCTAATTCTGTTTTGGCAGCAGAGAAAGAAGTGAATTCTTATAAGCTTAGATGTTGCTTCCATATAGAACCAAAAGTTGCTGTTACTATCCATATAAATGATATTTCTTGCTAATGACACACTTGATGTCTTGGATTTTTTCCTGTCCCTTTTCTTGTGTTGCTAATTTCCTAGTTTGTACTTGCACTGTCATCAATGACATAACTCTAATTCATATTGCAGGCATCCTGCAGCAATAGTTTAGACAGGAAATCCTCTGCTGCAGAAGTCATTTTCCAGACCGGAAGGAGAAGGGACAGGAAAGAATGAGAACACAGTGAGAAAATGAAGAACAGTTGAGGTGATAGTGTGTGGAAAGAGATGTTGCCTAAAAGTATAACAATTTGTTGAGACAGACTTCATGTCGCAAACTCATTCCAGTTTGTTTATAATGAGAACAAACATTTTTTTGGATTCATGTGTTCCTTTCCTTGTTCCCTTTTTCATGGAGCGAAGATTGAAGGCTTCCAGATTGAAGGAAATCTTTAGGCTAGATTACCATGATTTTTGTGGGGGATTTGGGGGGATTTAACAAATTAAGACTTTAATTGCCCTGAAATGGATTCAAAACCAAGATTTAAATTGTGGAGGAGAATGTATTATCTAGGCCTAGTATAAAGCAGACTCTCATTTGTTTATTACTTCTAAATATTGTCTCAGTCTTGTCTTTGTCTGCCCTTCTTTATTGTTGATGCTATGTGAAAACATGCTTGGGATTCGTTGGGCAGCAAATGCTGTAAGAAACAAGAATATGATTAAGGGCTGTTTAGCTTTTAAAAAGCCAAATAAGGGGAGACATGATAGAGGTCTATAAAAATTATGCATGGTTTGGTGAGTGGACAGGGAGAAGCTTTTCTTCCTCTGTCATAATACTAGAACCTGGAGTCATCCAGTGAAGCTGAAGGGTGGGAGATTCAGGACAGATAAAAGCAGTACTTCTTCACGCAGTGCATAGTTAAATTGTGGAATTTGCTGCCATTTGGAAAGCTTTTAAGGAGAGTGGGCAAATTCATGAAGGACAGGGCTGTCAGTGGCTACTAGTCATGATGGATGTCTACTCCCTCCAGTGCCAGAGGCAATATGGCTCTTTATATCTGTTGCTGGGGAGTATGGTGAGAGGATGCCGTTGTAGTCATTCTGTTTATTGGCTTCCTAGCAGCAGCTGGTTGGTTATTGTGTGAACAGAATGCTGGACTAGATGGACCTTTGGCCTGATCCAACATGGTGGTTCTTATGTTCTTATGATTAAGGATATCTTCTGAGGTTAAGAATGTAGCTAACTTGCACCAAAGGGGTCATGTACAGGACCTCACACTGTATGGAAGCAATAGTTCCAGAATTTAGTAGCTTGATTAAGGGTTGGGGTCATGGTTGAAGGCAGGGCTTTTTTTGTAGAAAAAGCCCAGCAGGAACTCATTAGCATAATAGACCACACCCAACAACCAAACCTAATTAGCATATTAGGCCACACCCCTGACAGCACAGCTCCATCCCAGGATCGGCTTCCCCAGGTGCCTCACAGCTTGCAGGGTGCTTGGGGAACCCGGGGGGGGGGCAGGAGGCAGTTTAAACTTCCCTCCCTAGTTTGCCTGGGCTTCCCCAGGCGCCCTGCGGCTTGCGAGGTGCCTGGGGAACTTGAGGGGGGTGGATGCTGTAGGTGTGGCCAACTCGAAAGCCAGCCGGAACTCTGCTTCTGTGCGTTCCTGCCCCAAAATAGCCCTGGTTGAAGGTAATTAAAAGTGAAGAATAATATACCTTGACAAATGGAGCTTTAAATTACCAGTGCTAGCAGTTCATGAGGTGCACACTTGCCAGGGCCTTGTAGTGTTCTTTGCACACCAACAACTGATACCATCACTTGCACCCTTTACTTTTTTCATATTGTGTCTGCCCTATTGTTGTGTACCAGTTGATAGGCTGACCCTTATAAGGTGCAGGCCTCTCCGTGCTGGCCAGTCTCTCTCCACTTTCAGTTTCTCCGACCATATAGTTCTCTTATAAATTTTGAAAGGAATGCTCTCCCCCTGCCCCCAATTCACCACTCTCCAGTTTGTTCATCCACTGTAGGTAAGTGGAAGTGTTCCTGGTATTACTGCACATGTGAACAAAGAAGTACTTGTTTTCCTGATGTTTGGGGTACCTCATCTAGAAGCAGAGCCTAATGGTGGACTATTGGGTTGATATGTAAACTATGCTGGCTGTTCCAGGATGTATCATAGGGTAAAGACTACAGCTGGTATGGATATGTCTTTATCTTCCATAGAGTAATGTTTTCTGCACTTACAGTATCAGGAGAAATTCATGTGGATTTACGGGAAAGATCTGTGTAAATCAGGTCAATCCTAAATGTGTCATTTTATTTTCAGATCTTCCTTGCAAAAATCCCTGTGAATTTCTTATTCTGTTTGATTGTTTTTCCAGGTATTTCCTCCATGGAAAAATATTTTTTTAGAGTTGTTCCAAAAGTATGTAGCCAAAAAAAGATTGAGTAGTATTGTATTGAAATATTACCCACCAGCTTCTGTTCACTGTTGCTGCTGATAGGAATAATGTGATTGATTATTTAGCTGCCTTCTGTCTTTGGTTTTACTTGGAAACTGAGACGAAGGCGTGCTTCTACTATGATGCTGTCATCTTGGAATACAAATTCTAGCCAAGTAATAACCTCTTTAAGATTTGGTCCAGCAAGTAGCAATTAATGAATGACTTTCACTGTGGGCTAAAAATGTTCACATTTTATTCTGATGCTCTTTTTTTGAGAAGACATTGAATAAATTTTTGTTGCTTGCACGTTTCAGTATAATAAAGCCCTGATGCTCTCTGCTCACTGGATTTCAGACAACCATGGCATGGGCAGTTAGTGACGTAGCTTGGTTTCCATGGCAGTGACTTGATGTTATGTAAGGAAGTTGCATGTACACTGCTGGTTGTCATGGTTCTGAGAATCCTGCTTAAACAACCCTTTCTCAATCAGTGTTTCCAGCAGTATTGAAGGTTTGCAGGTATGAACCATGTAAAATAACATACACAACCTTGTATTCTCATGATAAGTCACAATTACGTTATAGTAATGTTCTCCTGGTCTTTAAGAACGAAATCCTGTTTTAAAATGCAAGATTTAGCTGTTTAAAATTACAGGGACTATTCCAGTTCTTTTTCAGCTCTGGTTCAGATCTCCCTTTTTCAAATATTTTGCACTACGTCTCCCAATTTTTAAGGAAACACATTTTTTTGATGTTTGCAAGCAGTAACTTTTCTCTTGATTCTACTTCACATTTTTAATGAAGAGGTGCTGCCAGACCTTTTAAGTGTTGGTGTTCATAAATAGAAAATAAAATAAAAATCTAGCATCAGGAATTCATAAAATTAGGATTAGAACCTCCTAGGAAAATGATGCAGGTAGTTTTGGGGAAAGTGCCAATTTTTAATTTTATGGTTGACAGTAGAGACACAACGTTGTTTATATTTCCTCCTATTGTTCTCTTTTCCTGTACATTTTTACTTCTTTAAATAGTCTGAAATTGTAACTTTTCCAAGTTGTTAGCTATATAAAGTCATGTTTAAAGAGTTAATAGTGAAGGTAGTGCTAATTCCGTTGCCTTCTCCAGAGATCCTGGGAGGGTGCTGCCAGTGAACAAGCCAGGATTAAGCCAGGATATCTGCATCTTTATAACATATGAAACCACAGTTAAGACTAAGCGTGATTAGTAAACAGTGTCAGTGTTCCAGTGTACACGTTCTCCACCACACATCCTCCTCCTCTAACTGTCTACTTCCCAGGTTTTCCCTGTCCTTGATAGGTTGTTTCTCATACCTGGTTTGGGGTGATCTTTCTGGAACAAGTTAATGCAGACCAAGTGCATTAACAGTCTACCGGGCCAAGAAGATGCACGTTTTAGTTGGTCCCACCCATATCAGTGCCATTTTCTTTCCCTCTGTTCTCAGGGCCATCACTTACCCACATACATCACCAGAAAGCTTTTTAAAAAATCAGTATCTGCCACAATCTGTTAATTTCTTTGAATTGCTAGTTTTCATTCTTTAAAAAGTCTGACTTTTCAGTTCTGCAGTGAAAATGACTACATTTTTTAAAAATGAAAACTTTGAATTCAGAGGAACTGGCAGATTGCAGCAACAGATTGTTACTGTGGTAAAGCACAATAGTAATTAAATGCTTTTTAAAAAAGCATTCCAGTGATGCAGCAGGGAAGAAATGCAGAGAAAATAGAGGAAAATTGCACACAGAACTCCTATGTTGCTCTCTTGCCAGTGTGAATGTGTTAGTATTCACTGAAGCTATCCCAGCGTAATAGACAATCCTTATTATGTGGGTGTAACCTTGGTTGGTAAACCAGGAATCAGTTCAGACTTTCACTTAAGTCTTGGTTTGCTTTGACAAATGCTGGTTTTATCCCCTTTCTCTATAGCCTGAGAAGGTATTGTCAGGGGAATAAGCCAGGATTTTAAGATGTCCATTCTCTTATCGCATAAAGCCTCAGTTGAGTAACTGTGGCTAATGAACCAGCTTCAGATCTTTGCTAATGGACCTTAGCCATAGTCCCTGGATGTCCTGCATTCAGACAGTCTCACAAACCACAATAATTTTTTCCCATGTATATAGGCAGTGTAAACCTACTTGGGAAAAGCTTTTGAGTACAGTTAGGAATTTGACTGAACTAAATTTACTTAATAGGGTAAATCCAACCCGTTCCCTTCCACTCTACTGACCAAAGTTTGTTTGTTATTTTTATTCAAATATTTGTACCTACCTGTCCTTTTGGCCAAGTTTGAACCCTTCCTCCAGTCTAAGGAGTCTTCTTCCAGCTGAGGCAACTTTTCCATTGGAGGAAGAGCCACTTAAGTTAGAAGAAGGCTACTTGGGCTGAAGGAACACTACTGGGAGGATGGTTGAATTCACCCTATTGTTTTTAATTAGTCCATAATTATAGAGTTGCAAAGTCTACTTGACTAAAATTTTGGGGAGGTTAATATGTATTAATCTTGGCACTGTGGCAACACTTGCAATGTTTTGCTATTATACAGTGATGCCAGTTTTTCCTTGTAACTAATATCTCTAAAGTACGATCATTCCAAAACCAACCCTACTTATGCAAATTAAGAAAGAATTTAAAATATTATCTTGCAGGTCCTATGTGCAAGCCCATTTTAATTTAGTTACAATGAAATTGAATGCATTTAGGAACAAGATGTTTGATATACCTGCTTCTTAACTAGTTTTGTTTCTCACAGCAAGTGTGATAAATTTTTGCTGTTTACATGTAACTATGTGATTCTACAATCGCCATAAATATGTTTTTGTTTTTAAGGCTTCTGTTCAGAAAATGGTACTGTGGAATTCTGTTCTTGGACAGAAGAAAACCTTTTAAATGCCTCCCTGTACTATTTGTGGCAATAACTTTCTAATTTTGTTAGAAATATTGGTTTGAATTTACTGTTATTTATTTATTTTTATTTATTTATTTTTGGGATTTATATCCCGCCTAGCCAGCGTGAGCCAGCTCTAGGTGGCTTACAAGATTAATCAATATACATATTAAACACAGCTGAAATATATAACAACAAAAAATCACAAGATTCCACCAAATTTGGCAGCCAACATTACTTCCAGATGCAAAGTACAGCAAATTTCCAGGCCTGTGACCAGAAACTTGCGCCAGTGGTATATTTCGGCACTTTCCAGGGATCCCCTTCCCCCCAGGGGTGGCTCCCAATTATAAGCCTGGCAGAAGAGCTCCGCTTAACAGGCCCTGCAGAACTGCATGAGGTCCTGCAGGGCCCTGATGTCATCCAGGAGCTCATTCCACCAGTAAGGAGCCACCACTGAGAAGGCCCTGGTCCTGGTGGTTGTCAGCCTAGCCTCTCTAAGGCCGGGGAGGGTCAGGCAGTGTTGGGTGCCTGATCGCAGTGCTCTCTGGGGTGTATACGGGGAAAGGCAGTCCCATAGGTAGGCAGGCCCCTGACCATACAGGGCTTTAAAGGTTAAAACCAACACCTTGAACCAGATCCGGTATGCTATAGGCAGCCAATGCAGTGTCCTCAGCATAGGCTGGATGTGGTCTCGCACCGATAGACCCATCAACAGCCTGGCGGCGGCATTCTGCACTAGCTGCAGCCTCCGGAGCTGAGACAAGGGCAGCCCCATGTAGAGAGCGTTACAGTAGTCCCAGCCTCGAGGTGACCAATGCGTGGATCACTGTCGCCAGGTCATTGCATTCAAGGAAGGGAACCAGCTGCCTAATCAGCCACAGATGGTAAAAGGCTGCCTTGGCAGTGGCTGCTACCTGGGCCTCCATTGTTAATGAGGGGTCCAGGAGCACTCCCAAACTCTAAACCCTCGATGCTGGCACCAGTGGTGCCCCCCTGAAGGCCGGCAATGGGATCCCTACCCCCAGTCCACTCCAACTCAGGCACAGGACCTCCGTCTTCGTTGGATTCAATTTCAGTCGGCTCAGCCTGAGCCAACCCGCCAAATCCTGAAGCGCCTGCTCCAGGTCATCTGGGGTAGCCCCGGACTGGCTGCCCAACAACTGTTAGAGTAAAAATAACTCTTTTCCATGCCAGTGTCAAAAGAATGCATTCTTTTTGCAGATATATGGAGCTTGGGAGTTATACTGTACATGTTGGTTTGTGGTCAACCGCCATTCCAAGAAGCAAATGACAGTGAAACATTGACAATGATCATGGACTGTAAATACACGGTGCCATCTCGTGTGTCAAAAGAATGTAAAGAGTAAGTAAAATTTTATAGAATGCCTTGAAACTTAAAATCAGTGCTATCAGTGACTCCATTCTTACTCTTGAATGTGTTTGCTTGTTTTACTTCCCTTTAAACTTTCCATAGCTCAGTCATTTAAGTAGCTGCCTGTAGAGGAGGAGACAGCTTCTTCAGAGTGGATGGGCAAATGGGAAATATGCAGTGAAATTGCATATGTTGGCTTTCATGAATGAATGAGGGCTATGTACAAATGTTTACATTTTCAGAGCCATTAGAGTGCCTCTGTTCAGCATTCCCATTGTTCAAGTCAAAATGCAACTGCTCAGAGATTGTCAAGCATTTTCCCTATAATCATAACTTAGTTTCCCTTGTCAACATTCCTTGAGAGCTGGGAACTGGATGCCCATAATGATTTTCTTTTATTGAACCATTTTCTGTGTAACTCATTTTAGAATAATATATATTTTTTAATTACTGTAAGAACCAAGGGTATCGAACTTAAAACCAAAATCTGCTAAATAGGACCTGTGGAATGAATCTGTTTGAAATGAAAAATGCAATTTGCTGCTTAATTGCAGTTTTGTATTCACTGTAATTCTAATTGTTTTTATGACTAATACATTCAGGGTCAGTCATGCTGTGTTTCCACAGCTGTTTCAGTAGAGAGATTTGTTAGAAACTAATACAAATAAATGGTAACAAAAGGAAGTTTATTTTGCATGAGTGTGCTTACACCAGAGAGCCCTTCTGTTGCACACCGTCATTTTATTTTGGTTTCCCCTTGCACGGTATATCTTGTTGTCCTTCACTTGTTCTTATGCTGCTGTTTGTAGTGCATGTGTTCCAAGGAGCACCAAAGGATCAGTGAGGGAACTAATAAAACAATTTTCACATAGGTAGGCTCTACAGTCATTTAACATTTAATCATTTAACAAAAAATCTTTCATGTTTACTTGCAAGAAAATTCTTTTGCTGATTGGTGCTGCTTGGCAAATGATGTGCCTTAGTGGTCTGTCCAGGCATTGTGGGGGAATTTAGGGCCCTACTACAGGTGCACATCCCTTTCTACCAGAAGTTGCAGTTCACCATGCAGAAGAAAAAACTTGTAGATACCCACTCTACAGTGTTCTCTCTTCCCCTCCCCCAGTGTGGCATATAGTGTTTCTGTGAAGCTACTTACATCAGGGAAAATGGAATGGTTCAGTAACTTGCCCTTGGCATATGCCATTTCCTGGTCCCCCACTGGTACTTTTAGCTCTATAAAAAATGCAGGAGATCTGATCATTGGTCTCATGCGTCTAATACGGCTGGACCTAAAGTACAATTTAAATGAAATAATGTAATAAATTTGACAGGACAAATTCAGAAAGAGAGTTTAAACTATGGTTTCCCGGGGTGTGTCCTGGGAAAAGCGGCTTCTGGAGGTATACTCTAAATGGTAATTATGCTAATATGCTTATAGAGTTCTCTTTTTCCTAGTCTAATTACACGTATGTTGCAAAGAGACCCAAAAAGAAGGGCATCCTTGGAAGAAATCGAAAACCATCCTTGGCTACAAGGAGTTGACCCATCACCAGCAACCAAGTACAACATTCCTCTGGTTTCATATAAAAATCTTTCTGAGGAAGAGCACAACAGCATAATACAGCGAATGGTTCTGGGAGACATTGCAGACCGAGATACCATAGTAGAGTAAGCTACCATTATATACTGTCTTTAGATTTCAGTACTGCAGCTATTCTAACTTTGTTACAAAAAAATGTTGTCATCATCATCATCATCATCCCTTGTGAGATCATCTTATCTAGCATGCTGTTTCTAACAGTGATAGCCAGGTATCTTTTACCAGTGGGCATTCCTTTATTACTTTCTCCCTCCTGCTCTGTGTTTGATGGCTGGGTTTTTTTTAATGTGTTTTGTTTGTGGCTTGGCAGTGTTTGTGGCAGTTTGGCGGTGTTGTTGTTGGACCTGTCGGCAGCGTTCGACACGATTGACCATCAACTACTGATCCACTGCCTCACTGACACTGGGATTCAGGGGTCTGCCTTGCAGTGGCTCTCCTCAATCCTTCAGGGTCAGGGACAAAGGATGGCATTAGGGGAACAGCTGTCCTGAAGGCACTCACTAGTTTGCAGAGTGCCCCAAGGGGTGGTACTTTCCCCGATGCTATTTAACATTTCCCTTTTGCACAGACATAAGTATCAGTTGGGAAAAAGTGTTGAAGCATGAACTCACATTAAATAAGTTATTGTGATCCAAGAAAATCCACTCCACTTTCAGATAGATTTCTTCATATATTCTAATGTAATAATTGAACTTGCAACGTTCGGTTACCCAGTACTTAATAAGCCACAAGCCATTTGTCAAGATGTCAGAAGCACTAATTTCTGCTTCTACGCACTCTTCTTTATTTGATTTGAGTTGTGTTGGCTTCATGTCCAGTTTCAGAAAAATATGTCTAATGTGTTCCATTTTAATTTTTATTTCCCTCAGGGCACTGGAAACTAACAAATACAATCACATCACTGCTACCTATTTCTTACTAGCAGAACGGATTCTGAGAGAGAAACAGGAAAAAGAAATACAAACCAGATCAGCAAGTCCAAGCAATATCAAAGCTCAGTTCAGGTGAGAATTAAAAAGTCTTTTTAAAATTTTAAACTCTTTAAAGGGGCTTGTGACACTTTTTTCTAGATTATTTAAAATGCACTTGCTTGGAATTCAAGTTTAAAATTAATATAATATATATTTGCCTAAACATATTATTTTCTGAACGATAAACAGTTAACAGCATGAAGGCTTTGTAATTGCGGAGGACTGCTGTCTTCTGCCACAGGCATGAAGCTATAGCTGTACTTATACACAGCAGAGCTGCATCTTCATGGGGAATTCTTTTTTTGTCCAACTGTGTTAGAGCTGTGTGTGCTAGAGCTGAGAAAGTGCTTACTGGATATGTTGGGTTTTTTTCGTACAGTATTTCTTTCCTTATGGTGCATCTTCCATACAGCACCTTTGTTCAAAGGCATTTTGGTCGTTTTCCTTGTGGGGAGGAACTTTACTCATTGCCTGCTCCTTTGTCTGCTTCTTTTTATTCCTGGACTAAGTTATTAGCTTCTGAATTTGTATTGTTCTTCATACCTAATCTAATTTGGTTCATCTATAAAGTAGAAAAATTGAAAAACTGTCAGATTATTTTTTAAAAACCTGTCAAAATGGAGAAGTCTATATCTTAGGTCAACTTCTTCTTCCAAGAGACTGAAAATCAGGGTTGTGTGAATTCTTAGATTGCTTGCCTTCAGTGTTCTCAACTTGTAAAAAAAATCCAAGTTGAGAGGAATTACACACAGACACTTAGCTTTGATGAGTGAACGATGGTGCCTTCTAGTGTGGATGTATAAATATGCACTCACAGGTATGTTTGCCTTATATGGAGGCAGATTAGTAGCCTACCTGACTGAGTATTGCCTAGCATGACAGGTAGCAGTTCTCCATGATCTCAAGCAGAGACCTTTGTGCCCTGCCAATGTGAAATTCTAATCAGAGATGTAAGAAATTGGAACCTTATGTGTGAAAACATGGATCTACAAGGCATGCTGTCAAAGCTGTTACAGAGTTTGAGATGCAAAAAAGTGAAGGCACTAAAGCAAAGTATGTAGTAAAGTTTCAGCTGTATTTTGTAAGCTGCCTTGAGGGCAAGGCAGTAAAAAAAATGGTAGAAACGAAATAACATTTGAGTGGAAGATTACCTAGGAAGTCCAACACAGCTATGTTTAATTTTAAAAACAGATTAGCTAAAAAAGCAGCTGAAATATGCAGTTAGGAAAAGAGTCAGCAAGATAGTTGTATATAGCCACTATAATAGATACTAAAATAAAATGTGTTCTTCAGATTAGAACAAGCACAAACAAGTCCAGAAAGATGCCAGTTTGTTTTTGAAAAAAATATCCTGTGGTAAAGGCTATAAAAGGCAAGAAAGCTTACTTTCCCAAAAGCAAATGAACAAAAACAACTTCCTCAACCCCCTAAGGGCCAATTCGGATGTAATTTGGGAGGCAGAAATCTATTTGTATTATATTCTACACCTATCTGTCTAAATCTGTGGTTAGAGAAAGAGTACAGTTCTTAACAAAACTACAGGCAAAGGGAGCTGAAACACAAGTATAAATACAAATGAACTCCCTTCACCCAACCCAATATCATATCTACCTTGGTCCTAAAATTGCAATCCTGTGTACACTTGGAAGTAAGTCACATTTAACTAAGTACAATTTGCTCCAAAATAAGCATACATAGAAATAGGGTGCATAAGCACACATAATAGATTATTTCAAAAGTGGTTAATATGGCAAGGAAGTACAGCAAGCAGTTTTGTCTTATATGTATTTCATAAATAAAGCTAAAGCACAGGAAGCCAGCTAGACAGGCAAAAAATCCCATTAAATGGCAAAGGTGTAAGGAGTTGAAGAACTGGAGATTTCAGCAAAGTTGAAGGATTTCCTTGTGATAAAATTAAATTTTTAGTTATCTCAAATAGACGATTGGATTTGCAGTGCACTACTACAGTTCTTTATAAGGTTCATTTGGTATCTGGACCCTCACTCAGCATATTCAAATTGGTCTGGTCTCTTATTAATGAAACCATGGAGGGCACTGTGGAATAAATGCTACTTAGCATGTTAAGTAGTCATGCTGATCACCAGGTTTATATTTCATCCTCCCCACAGTGTTGATAACCTCTATAATTTCTTTCCTTTGGGATCTCAAGGCATGTTCTTGTGACATTCATGTTTCCTAGCTGTTTCTTTGAACTGCCTGCCCCTTGCTTAGAAAGTAAAGCTCTACAGCTGAATCATATTTTTGGTTACATGTATGGAGGGTTTGAAAGTGGCAGGAACTGACAGTAAAAGTTTTAGAACTTGTCCTTGATAATATTTTGAAAATTCAGGTGGGAGATACTATACAACTTGTATGTTATACCCATCAAAGTCCATGGAAGACAGTGAGCTTAGAAGGGTGTAACTGTGCTTAGGAATGTGCTGTTTGAACTTTGCATCTTCAGATTTCGAACAGGATACTTTCAAAGAAGCAATGAGTCAGTCTTATTGTTCCTTTATCTAAAAACCAGAAAGCATTTCCACTTACTAGCTTATGTTTAAGAGACTCGGGTTAAAAATGAAACTACTGGGATTTTAACAGATTGGATGTTTGGCTACATCTGTAAAATGATATCCATTTTAACACTTTACATAATGAATACAATGAAAGGGAAAGTTAAATTTTCAAATGCTAAAATCAGGCAGACTTGAGTCTAGTCTAGCCAACTTACATTTCCTACTTTATTTCTTTCTGTAGCCTTTGTGAAACTGTCTTCAGCTTCACAGACTGGCCATTCAGCAGTGAGGAAATTCTTTGCCTCATTAGTAGATTTTCAAAGTAAGGCTCAGTTGTAACTATTAAGTGCACTTTAAAGTTCTTTCTTTGAGCTTTAGATTTTTGGTAAAATTTGCATTTTTTGTTTTTTTTACTTTATACTTGTTATAGGCAATCATGGCCAACAAAAATTGATGTTCCACAAGACCTAGAAGATGACCTTACAGCAACTCCTCTGTCCCATGGAACCGTTCCTCAGTCTCCAGCTCGCAGTGCTGAAAATGTTCTGAATGGTCACAGGAATAAGGCACTTAGTGATTCAGCAAAAAAAGAAGAAATTCCTGAATTAGCTGGCCCAGCGCTTTCTGTTGTTCCTTCAGTGAGCTTAAAACCTACAACTAGTGGTCGGAAGTGCTTATTTAGGGTGGAAGAAGATGAGGAGGAGGATGAAGAAGATAAAAAACCTGTTTCCCTTTCAACACAAGTTGTCTTGCGCCGGAAGCCTTCAGTTACAAATCGTCTTACTTCCCGGAAGAGTGCTCCAGTTCTCAATCAGATCTTTGAAGAAGGAGAATCTGATGATGAATTTGATATGGATGAGAATTTGCCTCCAAAACTTAGCAGGCTAAAAATGAATATTGCATCACCCAGCACTGTGCACAAACGTTACCACAGAAGGAAAAGCCAGGGTCGAGGATCTAGCTGCAGTAGCTCAGAAACCAGTGATGATGATTCAGAAAGTAGGCGACGTTTAGATAAAGACAGTGGATTTACTTATTCCTGGCATAGACGGGACAGTAGTGAAGGTCCCCCTGGCAATCAGGGAGATGGCAGTGGACAAAGCAAACCAAACAATGGAAATGGAGGTCTAGATAAAGCAAGCCCTGGAGATAACAATAAAGGAGGTGGAAGTCCTTCTGGTAGCTCTGGAGGAAGCACGAATAACAATTCAGGCTCTACGCGTCGGTGTGCTGGATCTGGTAATTCAATGCAGTTGTCCTCAAGAAGTGCAGGTGACCTCGTAGAAAGCCTCAGATTGATGAGTCTCTGCCTAGGTTCTCAGATTCACAACAGTACTAAATACATTATTGATCCACAAAACACCATATCATTTTCCAGTGTTAAGGTTCAGGAGAAGTCAACATGGAAAATGTGTATTAGTTCTGCTGGGGGTGTAAACCCAGCTTCATCTTTGGGCAGCATAAAATTCTTTTCTGATCAAATGTCAGACACAACAAATGAATTGGAACGAATAAAGAGCAAGAACTTGAAAAATAACGTGTTACAACTACCTCTGTGTGAAAAAACAATATCTGTGAATATTCAGCGAAACCCGAAGGAGGGACTGTTGTGTACCTCCGGTCAGACTACTTGCTGTCATGTTGTTTGACGATAACAGGACTTAACCCATTCTACTTGACATCACCAATCTTCCTTTTCAGAGCTGTGAATACTTTATTTCACTGAAATCCTTCATTGCCATTGTCTTAATATTTTAAAGTGAGCTTTGAGCATTAATTTATTATGTTTTAATTTTAGTTTGCTTGATATGACAATGCATGATTTTTTTGCATGCTGCTAGCCAACACATTTTTTTTTGTTCCCAACAGACCAGGCTATTGTGTATTTCTTTTACATTTATAATTTTAATATGAAATTCTGGATTACAGTAAGACTTGTATCCTGATCCAGTGTAAATGAAGCACTTAGTAGTTTCATGTTCTGCACTTACACTTGAGAGAGAATTTTTGTTCCTAAGCGATGAAATGTCCAATCTTGTTCTGATCTGTTATACCTAAACTATGTGAGATGTGGCATAATTCTGTGTGTTTGCAACAGAACCAAAGCAATAATATTTTAATGCTGAAAACTCTTTTGGGAGCTTTCAGATTTCCAAGGCTTGTACAAAGCAAAACTGCACTGAAAAGATGTCTTGAACTATGATTTTAATCCCACATCTTTGTCTTAAGCTGTAATAATGTGGTAGGTAGTTGTGGAACTGAAGATCTTGTTTTGCTAAGGGCAAGATTTAAAACAACACTCTACGGCAGCTTTTCTCCATAGAAATGTTGTTATATGCAGACAATCTTTTAAAAATAGTAACTAAGGAAAATTATAGTCATCTGTCTGGAGCTTTTTACAATCAAAGGGAAAATTGATTCAGTAGTAGTACATCTAATGGTGGTAGTTAAGTACAGTGCAGGCCACTTAAAATGGACCAATGTATGTAGCTGTTCAGAGATCTATTCCAATAAACCAGTTCCTATAAATTAACTGGTCATTAAATTAAAAGACTGAACCAAGTTGGTATCTTCTGAACATGTCCTCCACCCTACCCATTAGCATTCACAGTCTGTTTTCAATATTAATGGCAGCTTTGTTGACAGCTTATTTACTTTAAGGGTCAATCAAATATCTCAGCTGTTTTAACATTGCTGCCATGTACACTATGGAAAGTTATGAGAGGCGGCAATTGCCTCCATGTAAAGTTACTTATACCAGAAATTGTTCTTAATACACAGTTCAGGTGTTTTATCAGATTTTAAATGAAATTGATGGAAATAGAAACAATTACTGCATTTAGAACAGAGTAAGGATCTTTTAAATTTAACAGAGAGCCTAGTGGACTACACTGTAAATCTAATGTCTAATATTTCAGAATGCAACATGGAATACAATAGTGCAGATTTCAAGATATTTAGTGTCATATTTAGTTTGCTGTGTGTAAAACAGTTGCCTTGTTGAATTTCCGTCAGAAACTCTCTCCAAATCAAGTCAAATAATAATAATAAAAATGTATGGATCAGTTTCCTTCTACATTCTTCACTGCTGTTAGCATACCTTTTTTAATCCCTTGCTATTGAAATGCTAGCAAATGAACTAGTTGGCATTTTTCTGTACAAAAGGATACTTTTGACAATATGAACTTTTTAGTGGACTTTTATCTAGAATAAAATATATTGCAGATTCCTAATTTTGTGAAGGGCAAGAATGTTATTTTTTTCATGCTGTGTGTGCTGGGTCTTCAAAGCAATGTTGGTAAGAATTGATGGTATTATGTAGCAGCATCCCAGACAAGCACCGATGTCTGAGACAGTTTACACACTTTAGTATCTTATTGCTAGCGAAATGGTCAAGAAGAATGCATTTCATTTACATTGTAGTCTGCAGAGCACCAAAGAACTTACGTTTGGTTATGATTTACGTTGTTCACACTAACCCAGGTCTTGCTAATGACGCAACCCCAAAGCACGCTTACAAAAAAAAAAATTCCATTGAATTCAGCACAATTGATTTCTAAGTGAACAAGTTTGAGATGCACTTGTAAGTCTAAATTGTATAGCATATTTTAATATTTAGCCTAGTTGGGGCTTATACATTTTTTTCTTCCCAAATACAGCAAGTCATAAATGAAAATTCTACTTCTTAAAACTTAAGTATTTTTAAGCTGTTGCAGTTTAATTTTTAAACAGCCTACCATGCTATACTAGTATGATATCAACAGTTGAAAGCTACAGAAGAAACAGATGTGTGGGCGAAGCCATAGAACATAATTGCTTGAAATTTTCTTGAGCAGGGATCTTATAAAGGGCCAGAAATATGGCTAGTTCACAGAAGGTAGTGAACACAGCATCTATTAAAAAGTAGGAGAAAGTTTATAAAGGGCATTGGCAATAAACTTTGCAGCTTTTTATTTTCAAGTATTGTAAATATTCTTTCCACACTGTGTACAGCCTTGGAATGGCACCTTTTTATTAACCCAGGTGTGTGTGTTTCTTTGTTTCCTTTGTTTTTATATACAAATGTGTATATATGGTGCTCACTTTAGAACAGCAGTGTTGACCATTTATGCTGCATAGCTGTAAAATAGCCTTATTTAGTTGTGTAAGGTTGGTTGAACCTTTGGGTGTACAGATGTTATCTTGAGTGTCTTTTTATTCATTTGTTCACAGGTGAATGACTGTGCATGTGTTGTATGTTGTATTATGTTGTCATGTTAAAGGAGGGAGCAAATAACCACTACATTAAAATATATTGGACCAAACTATTATAGCGCAAGTAACAGTTTCTTGTACCCCTTAAAGCTGTCTTTACAAGTTGCATATAGTTACTGTAGCATATAAATTAAATATTGTGGAAAGCAACTAGTCTTGTATTTTTCTGTATGTGTATATAATGTACTTCTAGCAACTTAACCTGTATTTAAGATGTGACAATCTTGACGCAGAATTTTACAAGTAGCAGTGAAATTAAGCAGAACAGAGGCCAAGAGCAAGAAGCTATACATGTTATGGTGGGTACAAAAATATCAGTTGATCTTTGTCAGTTGCTTCCAGCAATCATTTGGCTTTCTTCATTGTAAAAACATTCAAGGTGTGTGACAAATGAAAAAAAATTCCACTCAATAAAACTGACCTCTTTATTGGTGCATACATTACTTCCATGTCAACTTTATACACTCTAATATGGCTACTGTTACATTACTGATTTATTGTGGTTTTAAGTCCTTGTCCATAATGCAGTATCTTACATCATAATGGGTTAAAAAAAACCCATTCAAAATAAAATTTTATTGCAAAAGCCGATGGGAAATGCATTACCCGTTAATATTATCTCACAAATAAACTGAAATTTGAAACATGTCTTGTAAATTTTTATCATTCGTTAAGAGAGTGTTGTGAAAATAAGACTACAGAATCCATGCTTGGTGACATCCTAGTAGCACACTGCCTACTTGATCACAGTTCTTGTTCCTTTCAAAGCTGGCTTGCACATCAGTGGCATTTTTCCTTTTCTGCATTACTTTATCTGAAAATCTGTGGTCTGGGTAAAAAGCATTAATTGGACAGTTTGTAACTTCAAAACAATCTGGCACTCCAGCATTCATAGGTGTTAAATATGTTCATGTTTGAAAGTGTTCAAAGCATACAAATTGCAGTCTTTCCTGCTTATTATTTATTGGTTCAATTTATACCCCACCCTCCCCGCAAGTAGGCTCAGGGTGGCTTACAAAGTCGGTACACGGGTACCCTTAAGATACATTAAAAGCATTTAAATAATTCAATACAATAAAATCAGCTTAGGGCTGCAGTTAGGCAAAAATGCCATTTTCATATATTCATATGTGCTTGCTGTCAGGCCTATAGTCACTGGGGGAGGGGCTTGGGGGTAATTCCCCCTATAGATGAGCGCCGCCCCTGCAGACAATTTTTTTTTTAAGTTAAAAATGTAAGTGTGTGGGATTTCCAAAATGACCCTGGGCACAGTCAGTGAAGTGTTGGTCTCAATTTTTTTTCCAGAGCAAAAAATAAAATAGGTTTTAAAAAAATGCAAAATAAAACTGACAAAAAAAATGAAATAAAATTGCAAAATACAAGATAATGGGAGAGATCCCCTCCCCTGGGCTTACACAGAAAAGCAGCCTGGAATAGTGTCTCTCCAATCAAAAGGACTAAAGGAGGACTAGAGGTCACAGTGGAGCTGGAGCTGCTGCCCCTAGAGGAGCAGAAGATATGTCCGGGGTGCGCCCCCCCATTTCCCGCCCCCCACAAACCAAACTTTTCTGGATATGATCCTGCTTGCTGCTGTGAGGGGGAGAATGTAAATGCTATGGTAGAAGTAGATTTGTTTAGCAGTTATCTGTGGAGAAACTCAGCCCATATTTTGTTGTAGGAAGAAGGAAAAATACAGTGTTGTAGCAGAAATATTTCGCCAGGCTTTTGGTTGAGGACAGTGACAGTGTGACCATCACTGGGCACCCTCCCTCTTGCTCGCTTCATCTGTTTTCCTTCTCCTGTCCTGCCCCATGGGGGGGGGGGGGGTGGCATAGTCCAATATGGGAATAAGATTTATTAGAGCACTGTCGTGGATTTTAGGCATTTAATTACATGTTTAAGTGGTATAATTGGATTGTTGTATGATTTACCAATTTATTGATGTATATCACCCAGAGCCCTGCTTTACAGGGATAGGGTGATTAATATATTGAATAAATAATAGAAATACAATAGAAGACTTAGTCCTGTTATATTGGTGTGACTGCTGTTCAAATACTTTGGATCTATCATTGGCCCCACACTTAAAAATGTAACGCAGGATGGAAGGGCCAGAATTTCAGAGCTTGAAAAATGTAATTCAACCCCCCCCCCCCAAAAAAAGTGCCAGCTCTATGGGGACCTGATACATGCTGTCCTAAGGAACGCCTGTTTGCCTATGTTCTACTTGCATATTTGTTAATGAAATAATTTTAAGATGTAATAAGGCTCTAGAGTGCTCTTGTCCAAAGGAAGCCAAATCCAGGTGGCATTTCCTGCTTGATGAAATGGGTTTTTTTTTCTTTAGCCAGAATGGGGAATGCAGAATAAGCTGTCTGCAGTACAGATGGCCTCAACACAGGTAGTCAAAAATGTTTGTCCAGTGGCTGCAGAGGAACCCTGCTGTGGGTTGATGGGGTCTGTAGAGCTGGGTAAACTGTGGTTTTGAATGGTGAGGTGGTGCCATCAATAACTGAAAACCTGCCAGTGATGAGTGTGAAAAGCTGGGGGAAACAGCCTTAGGCATGGAAAAGAACTGGAGAGAGAAAGCTGATGAAAGTGAATGACTTGGTGTGGGAGGAGCTGTGGCCTGAAGTTGTAGAAGAGGAACTTTTTACTCTGTGCAACCATGGGACCAAAAATACAGGAGAAAAAGATTACAGTCTGGCCCAAAAGGGGATTAGCCATAGTCTGGACTTGAAGATGAAGCAAAATCCTGTTTTAAAGCAGTCTACACAAAAAGGCCTGAATGGCCCCCTGCACCTGGTAGTCTCTAAAAACAGCAGGACTCCTGAAGGTTGAGAGTTAATGGGGCAACTGTCCAAGACTAGGGCACTGATTTGCTTTATTTTGATACCCTGCCCTCTGTAAGTGTTTAGGCAGGAAGGAGAGCTTTTAGACTGGGCTGAGGCGATCAGCCCTGCTGATCATGCAAATATACACCTTGCTGAAGACTTGTGACGGCTTAGAATGGAAGATTTGTACACTTGCTGTGAAGCTGCCTTCTCGGTGGTCCAGAGTGGGGCAGTCCTTCAGTCCTCACTCCTGGGAAGCTCCTCCCTCTTCTTGAAGCAGGGCCATCAATAGTTGATCCTGCAGGGGAGGGGCTTCACCACTGGATCCCCAGTCGTACCAAAAGCCAACCTTTCCCCTCGTCGCTGTGAATTAAAAAGGTCAACCTCCCAATTCCCCCACAGGGTCAGACAGGAGAAAACCGCACAGCCAGAAGTCTCAAACAACAACAACTTGTATTGAAACCTTTCAAGAGAACTCATGCAGATAACAGTAACCCCAATAAGACTGCTGTTGTAACTCTAATCCAGCGGTTAGTCAATGCAGGCCATAACGACCAGTACAGCAGCGCATTGTGAGGATCAGAAGTCGCCCCTTCAATCAAGGGCGGGTAGGACTGCCCCACTCTGGACCACCGAGAAGCAGGGGCGTAGACTTTTTAAATCCCCGGGGGGGGCGGGGGCTCTCTCTTGTCCCCGCCGCTCTCCCCCCCCCGCCCCAGGGAGCCGCTGCCGCCGCTTCCCTCCCCCTGGGCCCAGCAAACTGTGCACGTAGGTTTGCGCCGGTTGTTCCGGTGGCCTCTCAGCCATTCGGGGCGGGGAGGCCTTGATTTCGAGTGGAGCGCCACAAACAGCAGAAGGCACTGCCGCCCCCCCCCCCCCGCTCCCTTCGACTGGGTGGGAGACTGCCGGCCGGGGATGAGAGCAGGAAGCCGCCGCCAGGAGCCTTATCGGCGGGCGGCAGCAGGAGGGGCTGGGCCGGGGCCCTGCTTAGGCGGGCCCGGCGCTTCGTGGGACAGTTTGGCTGCGCTCTCAGAGGCGCCGCCCCCTCTCCCGCTGGGCTCGGAAGCCGCTGCGGCCTCCTCCTCCTTGGCCGGCCATTGGCTCCATGGCAGGCTTGGTTCCCCGCCTGCCCTCTTTGCTACAGCTATGGTGCCGGCAGGGCTTGTACTGGGCTCCCGCGGCTTCCCTTGGCAGGGGCTGGGCCGCCTCCAGCTCAGCCAGCAACAGGTGCCGGCGGCAGCCGCCTTCTCCCCCCGGCGTCCCCCACCTTTGCCCGGCCGCTGCCCGCAGCGCCGCCACATCTTCTTGGGCAGCCGCCGCCGTGGCGGGGAACTCGCGGAAGAAGGTGGGCGAGCCCCCTGGGGCGGCGGCGGCAGGCGGATCGCTTTCCCTAGCTCCCCCCACACACACACGCTGCTGCCGCTTCCCCCGGGCCGTGCCCCCCGCCGCGCTCCCCCGCCCACTGCGCTCCGCGCCCCCCTCCCTCCCTCTCCCCTGACTCAGGACGTTTCGGAATAGAACCGCCAACCTACAGGAGCCGTGTCTCTCATCCAACTCTGTCGATCTTCAAGGTGCCCCTGGGACGCAACACTTTGGTTCGGTTGCTTCAGACCAGCACGGCGACCCACCTGACTCGGTCTTCTAAAGCAGTGTGCCTGCACACGAAAGCTCAGACCCAGAATGAACACTTTTGTTGGCCTCAAAGGTGCCCCTGGAGTCAGACTTTGCTCTTCTCCTTTCCATGGACTCCGTGAAATGCCACAGCTGAGAAAGGCTCCCCCACCCACCCACCCACCCTCCCGTGGGGCAAACCCGCCAGAGAAAGACGGTTATGCCTCGGAGCTGAGGATCCCCTAACAAGCAGCGCCGCCGCCTCTCCCACCCGCCCGCCCCCCGGGCTCCACCCAACTGCCTTGAGCCATTTCCCGGCCTGGAGTTGGCAACGCCATCCGCAGGCGCGCCTTTCCCCGACGGCGCTCAGACCCCCCCCTCCCTCCCCTCCCGCCGGAGCGGCCGCTCCTCGGCTCCCTCCCGGAGCGGCGCAGAGGACCGCCCCTTCCAGGGGGGCCAGCCAGCCAGCGAGGGGCCGGCCCGGCCGGATTGAGTTGCGTTGGGCTGGGCTGGGCTGGCCGGCCGAGCGCCTCGGCGGCGGGAGCAGAGCGGGGCGCGTCCCGTCCCGTCCGGTCCCGTCCCCCTGGGGCCATGGCTCCGGCGCTGAAATTTTCCGGGGGGGCTCAGCTACCCCCGGCAAAATGGAGCGCCCGCCGGTGCCCAGTCAGCCGGCCGTCGCCGCCTCTCTCCCCCCGCCCCAGGGAGGCAGGAGGGCAGGCCGGGGGTGGGGGGGAAGGAGAGGCGGCGACGGCCGGCTGACTGGGCACCGGCGGGCGCTCCATTTTGCCGGGGGTGGCTGAGCCCCCCCCGGGAAATTTCGGGGGGGGCTCAAGCCCTCGAGCCCCCCCGTAGTTGACGCCCATGCCGAGAAGGAAGTGGGGCAGTCCTTCAGTCCTCACTCCTGGGACATAAAAAAGCAGTGCCTTCCCGGGTGGGTCATAATGACCTGGTATTTACAACACCTGCTGAAGCACCCTCCTTCCGAAGGCAGCCTCTGAGGAGGTGAATGTGACAATCCTATAATGTCTCGTGAAGGAGTGCACCGATTTTCCAGGTGGCAGCCTTACAAATGACCTTTAGGGAAGGTAAAATCCAGTAGGCCACTGATGTAGCCACCCCTCTAAGGCAGGGGTGGGCAAATGGCGGCCCGTGGGCCACATGCGGCCCGCCACAGAGTTTTTTGCGGCCCGCCAAGACATGAAGATTAACAAGAGTAAATATAGATGCTCTTTGACAGACATTAACTTGCAGGCTGTGATGAGAATCTCAACAAGCAATCTCACTCCTGGTTTCAAAAAAATTGTAGAAAAGTGTGATAGGGTACATTTGTCTCATTAAACTGATTCTAAAATTAAATGTGCTTGCAGCTATAGACGATATGAAATTAGCACAATAAATAAATTGAATAAAACTACCACTATTTAATTTATATTTATTGATTTTTATGATACAATTTATACCTTTTCTGAAATGCAAAGTTAAGTAATGAGTGCAATCATTTTAAAAGGTGCGGCCCTCCGCTACCCTCCGCTCCCACAAAGTGGCCCCCGAGCCAAAACAATTGCCCACCCCTGCTCTAAGGGAATGAGCCATGATCCCCTCTGGTGGGTCCCATCATTGAGCCTTGTAGAAACTGAACGATACAGTCTCTGAACCACGTATTCAGGGTGGACGTCAAGACTCCATGTCCCCTGGTCACCTGTCTAAAGGAGACAAAGAATGAGTCAATCTTTCTCCACCCCTGAGTCCTCTCTAGATAGTAGCTCAGGGTCCTACGCACATCCAGTCGATGCCAAACTTTCTCCCTCTGCATAGGGTTTGGGCAGAAGGATGGCAGCACAAAATCTCTAAACGGCTCCCCTGACATAAGGATAGACTCCTTATGATCTCTCTGTCTCTGGGACCTGTACGATTGCCCCAATGTCCAGCAGGCGTTGTATGACTAACTGTGTTACTCTGTGTGTTTTCATTAGTTTCTTCCTTGGCAGTACCAGGAATCTTTGTCGTGGAGTAGTCTGGAAACTCTAGGGAATAGCTATGGTTACTGTTTCCGGCACCCATCTGTCCGTCTCTGGCTGATGCCACTGCCTGGAGAAGATCAGGAGCCTGGCACCCACTCCTGTTGGAGCCCTGGCATAGTCATGCCGAGGGGCCTTTCTTGGGTCCCTTGTTGCCTTGGCCCCCTCTTCCTGTGAAGGGGTGTGATCGGTTATCCCTGAATTTGTCCTGCCACCTACCCCCGGATGGTCTATTACCGTGTGTGCGATCTTTGCACCTGGGGGCTCGAAAAGGCAGGTGGTGACACTTTCGACAGTCAGGGGAGCCTGGAAAGGAAGACCCTTCTCTAGTCTCCCTCATATCCAACGTTTCCTCAAAGGGGTTTCCCTGTTGAACCCACCATAGGCACACAGATTCCCTACCTGGAACCTGGACACAGTTCTCAAAGCTCTGTGTAAGGAACCCTTTGAACCTCTGGCTTTCTACCCCCTGAGGGGACTTATCCTACAGACGTTCTTCCTAGTGGGCATCATGTCGGCTCGCAAGGTTTTCAGAGCTTAGAGCCCTTTCTAGTCACAAGGATTTGTGTACCCTTCAAAATGATAGGGTTGTCCTGCGTACAGACCCCGCCTTCATCCTGACGGTTAATTCCCGTTTTCACAGGGATTTTAGTGGTTTCTGTGGTAGTAACTACTATCTGAATTTTGTATGAATTGATTTTAATTGTTGTGAGTCGCCTAGAGCCGCTTTGTGCTGGCTAGGCGGGATATAAATCCAAATAAATAAATAATAAATAAAGACAAGAAAAGCTTACAAAAACTGCTACAGACGGTTCTGGAACCACGGAAATAGAAGATTCTCACACTTGCCTGCCTTCTGGGAATGTTGTTATCCTGACAAGTCCTGCTACCATAGGCCAGGTTCCACACACGGCCTTACAGAGATTTCTATTTCAATCCCAGGTAGAACTAGCACACAAAACATACAAACAAATAATTCTACCTCTGGAGATACGACAAGAACTGCAGCGGTGGCTCGTAACACGACGTTTTCCGACGGAGTGCCCCTCAGGGAACCCCAGAGGACAGTCATAACAACAGGGAACCTGTGGCTGACGGCTGAAGGGGAGTAGCTGCTGCCTCAAAGTCTCTGCATAGTGACTTTGGGCAGGAGTTTGTTGAAGAGGTCCTGAAGGAACATTCCGAATTGTACTATGGGTACTGTTTCCTCTTCCTCTGACAGTTTCCCTTCCTCCTTTTCCTTAATTGAGGACACAGAGTCTGAGTCCTCGTCAAATCACTGACTAAGGGAACAAAGCTCTGGTCTGCTGTGGCTAGCCTCTGTCTCTTACTGGGAGGTGTGGGGGGGTGGGCATATCGCTGGTACTAGACAGTCTGTCCCTAGGATGGACCTGTGTAGGGGCCTGGTTGGGGGCAGACTGTTGCAATAAGTCTTTAAACTCTGCTCATTTTTTTCTCTAAGTCATGACAACGAGTTCTGTCTGGCTTCTTCTCCAGAGGGTTGTTCGGTCGGTGGCTCAGTATCGCTGGTTTGGAAGGGTTCCAGATCTGCTGAGCCCAGAGAGCTGGATGTTCCTGCCTGGTCGGCCATTTTGAGTAAACCTGAAAGTGAAAGCACTGCTAACACTCAGGAGACCAGGCTCACAAAATGGAGTCTTTTCCCGCCTTAGGGCCCCTCTTAGGGAGAAAGGGGGGGTGAATATTGGCCTGTCCTTAATCTTGGAGGAGGCCTAGATAGTGCCCCGCTTCCTACCACCCAAGGTAGAGGGTCGGGGGGGTTGCCCGAATGATTTTCTTCGAGCAGGGAGGAGAGAGCGGTGGGGGTGAGAGTGGGGGGGGGGGGTTTGAGGGGCTTCAGTCCCGATTCAGCTCTCCCCCTCCTTTTTGGGATCCTTAGCTCCAAAGAGATCCACCTCTGCTCTCTCTCTCTCTCGTCCTTTCCCCCCCGGTACTTTCTGGGCTGCTGGTCTTACCGTGCCCTCAGTGAAAGTGCCGAAGTCCTGGAGCCTCATGCCTCCCTTCTTCTCCTGTGGTGGGAAGGGGAGAAGAGCCACTCCAGAGCCGAATGGGACGGCAACGGAGTTCCCGTGCCGCCTGCGGCTTCCGCTGGACCCATCACGTCCCCCGGCTCTCCCTGAGCCGCGCGCCACCTTTTCAGTTGGGGGGGGCAGGCATCGTGCCACCGCACTCTTTCCAGGGTCTGTGCGTTCCTCTGGTGCTGCGACCACCTGGGGGCCTCCCAAGACTGCCGGTGCCGGGACTCTGCTCTCCTAGGGTCTCTTCTCCAACCCTCAGGAGGTGGGGGAGGGAGGTTTTACCTTCTCACTGTTCCCCAGTCTCAAAGAGACTTTATCTTTTTTCTATCTTCTGTCTTCTGCTTTCTCTTAAGATTTTCGTGCTCTGCTGAGCACAACCGGCACATCCTGCAGGGAAAGCAGGGCTGGATAGACTGGGGATCCAGTGGTGAAGCCCCCCCCCTGCAGGATCAAAGATTGCTGGCCCTGTTTCAGGAAGAGGGAGGAGCTTCCCCGGAGTGAGGACTGAAGGACTGCCCCACTTCTGGACCACCAGAGAAAGAGAATTTTAGACCAAGGCATGAGATGGCCTAACCAATTACAGAGCAGCAGAAGGAAGATACTTTTCCACAGTTACTAAGATTGCACAAGACCAAGTAATTTGAACTTCCACTTGATCTTTCTAAAGATGTGCCTAGATCTCATTTTCTCAAGTAGCAGGAGGAATCACTACAGCCAGATGTTAATGAAAGGAAATGCCTAAGGTGCATTGGCATATCTTCTCTCTGGAATGCAGCTCTGATGGTATCAAGAAACCAATATTTTTGCCTGAATTATTCGTTATCTTAGAAATCTGCTAACCTAGAAAGAAGATCAAAGAAAACCAGATTTAGTGTTTGTTTTTTAAAGCAACAAGAAGATGAGAATCTAGAGGAATTGTTCTCATGCAAGCAAAAATAAACCCGCAAATGGATACAAGGGCTTTAGGTCAAACACTGTTGCCAATGCTGATAAGTTGCATAGGAAGTGCAAACACTGCTATCTTGGTCAAAGGAAAAATATTACCATTGGAGAAATGACTTGGTACTATATGAAAAGCTACTGATTCATTTTCTTGTATGGCTGTAATTTCTTGTAAACCTGTACATAACTTTTTCTGGAAGAGAAGCAAACAACTAGTATGTAAATTTGACTCTTGAGAAGGGTATGGTGCTGTGAAGTTGTCCTCAGTAATACAAGTGGGTCTAGGGCTTAGTGTTTTTAAGTGGCTGTGGATGTTTCTTCTACAGGTCCTCTTTGTTAGGAGATAAGGTGCAAGTATGCACCAGAGTTTGGAAAGGTGACACACTGACTGTTAGAAACTGGCTGAAGCATTTTGCAGTTGGGATGTGGATCTGCTGCCCTGTAGAAGTACATCTTTGTTTCCACCAATACATGTATAAATAAAACAAATACTACAGAAACGCCAAGAGTCTGGTGTTCTATCATTCAAATGAAAACAAACCCAGGTAGCATTGCCGCAAGAACTTCTCAACTATATTTAAAAGAAGACGATACTGTCTGTTTGTGGCCCCAGGGCTAAGGGGAGGGGGCGAGGTAGGCACCTATACTCCAACTAAATACTAACTCCGTTCACAGCTTCAGTTCAAATAACACACACACACACACACATTTTCCAGAAAAGTGGGGTAAAATTAGCCACAACTTTATTGGTTAAAGCTGTAGTACGCTTTGGCAAGGCATGGGGTACTGGATCCTGTATATCGACAGACCCCTTGCCAGTCAATGATCTGCTGGACACCTTGGGATGACAGATCTCTGGATCCCACAAGGGCAGACGCCCCGAGGTGGTCTCCCCTGCCACCTGAGTGTGAGGGTAATCCGCAGCTGTGACCTCGGGGTGGGCGTACCACTTGACCCTTACACCAAAATCCCTAAGGGGATCCCCAAGCTCAGGAAAATGAGCACATAGGCCATCTTTCCTGATAATGGATTTGGCCTCATGCTGATACCAAGTTGAGACAAGGAAGAAAATCAAGTTAAACACAACCACATGCAGACCCCATGAAACTACACCCAACTAAAGGGCTGGGTGGGTAGGCCAAGTTGTCTGACGCTGAAGATGGTGAGCAGGGGCAGAGTGGTGCCCTAAATAGCAGCCAGAACGCCCTGGCCCCCAGGACACCCAGGACCTGCTGATAAGGCTGGCATCAGGTGAAGCCAGGCCCCAACTTTCGGTGCTTGCTGCTGGCCCGCCCCAGCCTGCCCACCTGCCATGGGTGCCCTCACTCTCCCCCCCTCCCCTGCAGCACTGCAAACAGGATGCTGGGTAAGTCTGGGCCCTGGCATTTGGAAGGGTGAAGTAAGAACAAAGCAGCTACTGGACAGAAAAGCTTTCAGATTTAGATACTTTTTATCTGCCTTAAGACAACTGTTAAGGTAAGACTACCAAGATTTCTCCACCCATAGTCACCCATTCAATGAGAAATTGTGTCTGAATAAAAAGCAAATATGGCTTGCCCCCTCATAAACAAATGCTAAGAAATAACCCTGTTCAGTATGTCTGTTGATGTCAGACCAGATACCAGCTCATTTAACATGAGGAGATATATGGGAATGTAAGTGTGTTACTTGAAGTCTTTTCAGTTCATATATCATCTGTCCCAACATGGGAAAACAGTTATTCCTGAAAACATGTATTTGTGCTCTGCTATCACAAACAGAACTGAAACAGACCAGTGTAACTGTTACACTAAGTTATTTTTAAAAAAATTTTATTGAACTTTTAAACATATGCAAGAATATCAGTATTCTATTACAGGATAACAATCACACGATCCACCAGTATACAACAATGGGTACTAGGTCAATAACATTATTTAAAGAAAACCCTGTTAATACATAATACAAATAGTAACATTAGTTAAAGAAAACTCATAAATACAATTATGGGAAGGCACAGAATATTTTAAAAAATAAACACAAAACATAGCCTGTCTGGCTTTTTCAAACTCCACTAATTTTCCATACATAAAGTTTCTATTATATCTATAATTGTATATTTATGCTAATAAATCTAAGGGCAAAATATGAAAATCTGATATTTTTACGATGACCAATGTTCACTCGTTCTTTGTCCATCTTGACTATAAACAGATACATTGTGTTAGCTGATGAGATCAGTCATCATGTTGGTTCTGCTTAACGATCAGCCATGAATCCCTTATGAGGTGTTGCAATATTGGTGTTGCAACTGCTGGTTAAGCTTTAAAGAGAGCAGATGTGGATCTATGACAAAGTATTAACCTTGCTAAATTTGGCCTTAATATTTCCGAGGCCCTTAGATTTGTGCAGCAGTGAATACAGCACTACCTTTTAAGCTAGAACTTTTGTAGCTAGAAGTATAGGCTATTTGCAATAGTTTTATGTTGGGAAGGACAGGAGATGATAAAGGGAGATGGGGTTCTTCTTGTATAATCCTGCTTGAATAAATAATACTAGTTTGTTTGAACTCCTGAGAAGTGCTTCTCTGAAGTGAGATTCTGTACATCATGAAAGACCACTTGTAAAACCTTTTCTCAAACAGAACATACCCCAGACTCATGCTCAACTTGTTTGCCAACACTACAATGGCAAACTACAAATTATTTCCAGAGTTCTCCTATCATAGATCTGCATAAGGGCATTATGATACTACCTGTTGTATTTCCAATCTATGGTCCTAACAAGCCCCAGAACCCCACACTTCCCACAGTGAAGACCAACACAAAGATCATACAACTTCACCACCATGATCACTCCTTCTTCCTTTAGTAATCCTTGTTACCAAACAGCCCAATTGCTTCCCTAACTGGTTTACTGAATCTGATGTATTTAAAGAAATGCTTATGGTTTACTTTATATGCCTCTCAAACTACTGTCATAAGAACATAAGAGAAGCCAATGTTGGATCAGGCCAACGGCCCATCCAGTCCAACACTCTGTCACACAGTGGCGGAAAATAGCAGGTGCCATCAGGAGGTCCAGCAGTGGGGCCAGGACACTAGAAGCCCTCCCTCTGTCGCCCCGCCCCCCCAAAGAACCAAGAATACAGAGCATCACTTGCCCCAGACCAAGAGTTCCTATCTATACCTTGTGGCTAATAGCCACTGATAGATCTCTGCTCCATATGTTTATTCAATTCTCTCTTGAAGCTGTCTATGCTTGTAGCTGCCACCACCTCCTGTGGCAGTGAATTCCATGTGTTAATCACTCTTTGGGTGAAGAAGTACTTCCTTTCATCTGTTGTAACTCGACAGCTCAGCGATTTCATTGAGTGCCCACAAATTCTTGTGTTGTGAGAAAGGGAGAAAAGGACTTCTTTCTCTACTTGCTCTATCCCATGCATAGTCTTGTAAACCTTGATCATGTCACCCCTCAGTTGTCATTTCTCCAAGCTAAAGAGCCCCAAGCGCTTTAACCTTTCTTCACAGGGAGTGTTCCAACTCTTATCATTCTTGTTGCACTTTTCTGTACTTTTTCCAATGATATAATATTCTTTCTGAGGTGTGGTGACCAGAATTGCGCACAGTATTCCAAATGAGGTCACACCATCGATTTATACAGGGGCATTATGATACTGGCTAATTTGTTTCAGTTCCTTCCTAATAATCCCCAATTTAGCACTGGCCTTTTTTATTGCAGTTGCACACTGTCTCGACATTTTCAGTGAGTTATCTACTACAACTCCAAGATCTCTCTCTTGGTCAGTCTCCACCAGTTCGGACCCCATCAACATGTATTTATAGTTAGGATTTTTGGCCCTAATGTGTATCACTTTGCACTTGGCCACAATGAACCCCATTTGCCACATTGACGCCCATGCGCCCATCCCTTTGGAATGCCTTACAATCCTCCCTGGATTTCACCACCCTGAACAATTTCGTGTCACTGCTAACTCCCAACTCCAAATCATTAATGAACAAGTTAAAAAGCATCAGACCCAGTACTGATCCCTGCGGTATGCCACTGCTTACCACCCTCCACTGTGAAAATTGCCCATTTATACTCACTCTGTTTCCTATTAATTAGGAATTAATTCCTATTCCTAATTAGGAATTAATTTTTGATCCACAAGAGGACTTGTCCTTTTATTCTTTTATCCCATGACTATTGTCTATTGTCAACTTGTATTTGCTTGCCAAAGTGTGGCCTAATGCTATACCCTAATTAAAGACAAAGGGTAGAATGCAAACCACGTGCATCTCTATGGACCACAAATGTGGTTTAACCTCAATAAACAATTATTATTGTAGTGGGAGTGTCCGTGAGGGGGTGCGATCTTACTGCTGCACTGCAAACACTGCTTAAAGAAGCCCCATCATTTGGCCATAGGCCGGGGGAGGGAAACTGCCGAACAGAGTTGCCCATGGGGGCCCAAGCTTTAAACGCAATCACCAACTTATGGTATTTATTCCTTTTGGTAGAAGACAAAGAATTCCAAAGTGGAAGAAGAAGAAGAAGAGTCAAGTAGGCCCAAAAGAAGTTACCAACCGGAGTGGAGGAGAGCCTAACAGCACGGCGGTCAGAAGAAAACTGGTGGGATTGTACCCCTCTCTGTAGTCATGCGCACTGGAGCCTGTGCACATGACTCAGGAGCAGGCGTGAAAATCCCTTTAGCTTTCAAGTTTACCGATCGGGGTCGGCGCAGGCGCACTATATCCCAGAGAAGTAATGCACAGAGACAACGAAGAAGATGCAAGTGTTTCGGTACTCACAAGAAAATAAGAGATTCCTAATGACTGCATGTTTTAATGGCTTTTTTGCCAATTCAGATGACATTCTTTATTAATATCACTTGCATTTAAAGATCCAACCAAGTAGAAACTGATGCTGAGAAGAAAGATACAAGCATGGCTATTTAACTGGTACACTGGCGTAAGATGACTGGACTTTGCTTCATGCCAAATACTTTCTTAAAACAAATATGGTGGCACAGATTTTCATGTTAAAATGCTACAGTCTCATACATTTTACAGTTCACAATTTTTTTTTAAAAAAAAACTGCACTGAATTGGTCCCATGGGAGAAATGTATACATCACATCATACAGTAAACAAGATTTAGATTCATTTTTTTCATATTTGTGGGGAACACTAAAAAGCAATTTACAAAATAATATGGTTAAATACAGTCATATGAGAATAAAATTGTTTAACTGCCATAGGGGATATGAAACTCTGCACTGAGTGTTGCAGCCTCCAGAATTCTCCTTTACAATTCAGGATTATAGTTATAATTAATGTGTGCACTTTTGAGAGTTTTTAGAGAGAGTTATATCCTTTTGTAACATTGATAGTTATCGTGTACTGCAGCCAAATCTAGCACAAGCTTCAGGTAGGTCCTACATTGTATGAGACTCAGAAGAAAAAGATTTTGGGGGGGGGGGGGATCAGGCTTCTAGTGGTGAATAAGGACAAGTAATAATATATCGTGGAGTGTTAAAATACAGTGACCAGGCATTTCTTGACATTAATAGTTGTAAAATCTTACTATTCATCAACAGATGCTTACGATATCATCTTAGGGTTTTTCTTCTTTCAGGGACTCTGTTGCCAGCTTCATTTGCTAAAAGAAAGTAGAACATGATGCAAGTTAAGCAAACACCACATCTGAGGGCAAATGAAAAAAAATACAGCTTTGAATACAATCAAGACCTTTTCTACACTTGGACCCTTTACTGCTGCTGAGAATTTGTTCCATAATATGCTGGAAGCAAAATTAGAATTGCAGCTGCATTCAGCATTCAAGACAGTGCTCCTAACAATTCAGAAATGACCACATTCACCAGTAAGAACAATTTGGATCCATGGGACTCACTCCCCAGGAAGTGGAAGTGTTTTAGTATTGCTGTGACCAATCAGCAAACATCTCTTATCTCTTACATGTCAAAGGTGCACCCGTAGCCACAGTTTCCTTGATCTTTTTAAAATTTGTGGCTTTTATGAGTGCAACTGCAAATATAGTACAGTTATGCTAATGAAATATAAATAAATGTGGTAGCAAATGATGGCCACTGAGAGAAAATTAATTACAAGGGCTAGCAGGTAGCAGGAGGAGGGGATGTTTCAAAAGACAAAACAGCAAGACCTTTGCTGAGTGAAGGCTGCAATTGAGAAACTGCTAATTAAGCTATACTTTTAAAGCACACTTGTGCAAAAATGCTTTTTTAAAAAATGGGAAAAAAACCTTTCACCATGGGGTAAGGGACATCAGCAAAATATGATAATGGTACTGCAATCAAGGAATACAGGATAAGCAATGCAATTCACTAATCACATCACCACCCCATGGATTACACCTCCTTCTGAAGCATTTATTTATTTATTTATTGCACTTTTACCCCACCCTCCCCGCAAGCGGGCTCATCAATAGTATTTGGCCAGTCCACACTAGATAGGCAGTGCTACAACTGCCTTTAAAACCATTCAAAAGATGAGAGCCCAACATGAAAAATACTGCCAGACCACTCAATTTTAATGCCACTTTATGGATTCTGCATAATAAGAGTAAAAAAAAGTATAACTTGCAGAGGAAAGAGGTCGTGTGGATCCAGCCTAGGTAAGCGCCCCAATTCAATTATCCCTTGAGGGAGCGCAGCAGAGAAGAAGCATATGGCTTGGAAGAATTTAAGGCTTGTAACAGTGTGAGGTTCTGACAGCTGCTCAAATTCAAATGAATCTCCACTGTACCTTCATTTCCCATGAATTAAAATTCAATGAATTCATTCATTTTATCATTAAATTATAAATTTAGTTAATCTTTAAAAGTTACAATTAAAAGCAACATTTCCCAAATGCTTTCAATACCATTTTTGCAGTCTCTAAAAATTAGCCCCAAACACCAGCCTTGAACCTTTTTTGGAAAACGCTCATGCTGAGACTTCAGAGAGTTCAATGGTGTGGCGTGGTCAAAAACATACTCATAGCTGAGCAAGAGTATCTTTGCTAACCTCCTATACATTTTTGTTTGTGTATAATCCTAGCAAAAGAGGTGGGGAAATCTAATAACTGATAAATGGTGTTCAAATTCTCCTTTAGCAGCCATCTAAAGTTTAAACCACTTGAGAAACCAAAGTCGGTACCAAATTACGGATGCACTCACAGAGCACATTTGCAGAAATTAGATGCTCCATTCTCTGGTGGAAGGGGAAGCTATGGGATGTTGTGGCAATCTCTTCTGTAGAGAGACTGGAAATCCTCATACAGGGAAGGGAGGTCCTTGTCTACAGCAAACCACTGGCTCAGGTTGCATGATATGTAATATCAGAATCGTTTTCATTGTGTCCCCAAATAATCATGCCACGGTCGCCCTAAAATGTTACACTTCCATTTTACCTATTAAAAAATTCAGTTTAGTTCACTGTACATTTTTGTTTGTATGTGATCCTAGCAACAGTGGGGGGAAATCTCTTTTTTTTGTAAATAAATTTTTATTATTTTCAAACATTTTAACATATTTTCCTCATACAAACCTTTTTTCCATATTATATCCATTATTTGTTCTATTGTATAATCTTATTATAATCTTATATTGGTGGTTTAACCAATCTTTAAATACATATATATGTTTTACATTTCTGGTAACGGCTTAAACCTCTTTTAAAATAGTTATACATTATATAAATTCTTACTTTCTTATACAATTCTATAAATATCTTCTTTATCCAATTATCATTTATACATTCATATATTTCTACCTCCATTTACTATTATATCCATGTATAGATGTAATTTTTCATATCCCAATATTGTTCAACATATTCTTTCAAATCTTTCCAATCTTCCAAAAAAGTCTGAGTACATATTATTCAATTTTCTCGTCCATTTATCCATTTTTGCCATATACAACAATTTTTTCAACCACTCCCACACCTCAGGTATTTTTTCATTTTTTCAATTTTGCGCGTACGCCATTCTTGCCGTTGTTATCATATACCATACTAACGTCCTTTTTTTACATTTATCTCTTCTAGTTTAAGTCCAAGCAATAACATTTCAGGCAATTTCTTAAATGTACATTTCAAAAAATTTTCCATTTCTGTATGTATCATAGACCAATAGGTCTTTGCTTTATCACAAGTCCACCACATATGGTAAAAAGAACCTTCTTTTTTTTTTACATTTCCAACATTGGTTTGACATATTTTGATTAATATTTGCAATTTTTTTTGGTGTCATATACCATCTGTACATCATTTTAAAACAATTTTCTTTTAAGTTATAACATGTAGAAATACTCATAGCATTTTTCCATAAAAATTCCCAAGATGACATTTTAATATCTTTGTTAAAATTTATTGCCCATTTTACCATTTGTTCCTTCACCATTTCATCTGCATTAAACCATTTTAGCAAGATTTTATACATTTTAGAAATCATTTTTTTCCCATCCTCCTCCCAAATTTGTTCAATTTTGTTATTTTTTTCTCTAAAACCAGATTTTTTATCACTTTTATAAATATCATACAATTGTCTGTATCGCAGCCAGCCATAGTCAAAGCCTATCAGATGCTGTTCCTTCAGTACAAAGTCTTTACCTTGTTTTGTTAATAAGTCTCTGTATTTCAACCAGTCCTGTCCTTTGTAGTATGATGATGGATTTAACACTTCTGCTGGTACTATCCACATAGGTATTTCTTCTGGGAAAAAGTTCTTATATCTTGTCCATGTATCCATTAATGTCCTTCTCAAGTAATGATGTTTAAGCATATTGTCCATTTTTGTTTTACCATAATACAGATAAGCGTGCCAACCAAATCTACAATCATGACCTTCTAGGGCCAATAGTTTTCTATCTTGCAACATAGCCCATGTCCCTATCCAGGTCAGACATACTGCATCATGATATAACCTTAAATTTGGTAATTGAAAACCACCTCTTTCTTTGGCATCACACATTATTTTCATCTTAATCCTTGGTTTTTTCCCTCCCCACACAAACTTAGACAATTCTTTCTGCCAGCATTTAAATGCTTTTACATCTTTCACAATTGGAATAGTCTGAAACAAAAACATTAATCGTGGTAACACATTTATCTTAACCGTAGCAATCCTACCCAACAATGACAAATTTAATACATTCCACTTTTTAGTGTCTTGCATAATTTGCTGCCATAATTTTTCATAATTATTTTTATAAAGATCAATATTTTTCATTGTTAACTCCACACCTAAATATTTTGTCTTTTTCACCACTTCACATTTTATAAGTTCTTGTAATTCAATCTGCTTTCTATTTGACATATTTTTGCACATCACTTTAGATTTATTCTTATTTATATAAAAACCGGCCAAGTCACCGAACTCTTACTTTCTGTAACAGATATGGTAATGTAGTCATAGGGTCTTCTAGTATAAACATCACGTCATCTGCAAAGGCTCTATATTTAAAAGAAAAACCCTTTACTGTTAGGCCTTTGATTTCTTTGTCTTCTTTCAGATTTAACAATAAAACTTCCAAAATCCAAATAAATAACAGTGGCGAGAGTGGGCATCCTTGTCTTGTTCCTTTTTCAATCTTGAAGTACTCTGTCTTTTCCGTATTAATTATAAGAGATGATTTTTGTTCTTTATATATTGATTTAATGAGGTTTAACATATAGTCTCCAATCTCAAGTTTTTCCAAGACCTCAAACATAAAATCCCAATTTAAATTGTCAAACGCTTTTTCCGCATCTAAGAAAAAAAAACCCACTTCCCTTTCTGGATGCTTGTCATAATACTCTATCGCATCTATCACCACTCTTAGGTTGTCTCTTATTTGACGATTAGGTAAAAACCCTGCTTGCTCTGTTTGTATAGTCTCTTTAAGATGTTCTTTTAATCTTTCTGCTATACTCTTTGCAAAAATCTCGTAATCATTATTTAACAAAGAAATTGGTCTGTAATTTTTAACGTTGGTTAAGTCTTGACCTTCTTTCGGGATGAGTGAAATAGCTTCTTTCCAAGTTTCTGGGACCTCACCTGTGGTTCCTATATCGTTCATTAATAGTAGTAACACTGGTGAGATCGACTCCTGTAATGATTTGTAAAACTTCGCTGTAAAACCATCTGGTCCCGGTGCTTTCCCTATTTTTGTATCACTTATTGCATTTTTCATTTCTTGTAGTGATATAGGATTATTAAATAATTCTTTAATTTTCGCTGTTGGTTTTGGCAGTTTTAATGCTTGTAGATATTCTTTAATCCCTCTTCTGTCTTCTTTTCCCTTTTGAAAAAGTTTTGCATAATATTTAAAAAATTCTCTCTTTATTCCTTTATTGTCTATTATTTCAATATCGTCTCGTATCACTTTTGTAATAAATTTATTTTCACGCTTTTTCTTTAATTGCCATGCCAAATACTTTCCAGGTTTATTTGTGCCTTCAAATGATTTTTGTTGAAGTTTTTTCAAGTTCCAAAAGGTCTCTTGGTTCAAGATGGCTTTTATTTGGTCTTGTAACATCCAAATCTCTTTCTGTAATTTCTTTTTCCCTGGTCTTTTCTTCAGTTCCTTTTCTTTTATTTTAATGGCTTGTACGATATTATCATATTGTTCTCTTTTCTTTTTGTTTTCTTTTGAATTTAATGATATCAATAATCCTCTCATCACTGCCTTGTATGCATCCCATACAATTTGGAGTTTTGTTTCTTTTCCAATATTCGCTTGGAAATATAAATCTGTCTCTTCTTGTAGTTTTTTGACTATCTCTTGGTTGTCTAGTAAGTCCTCATTTAGTCTCCATCTCCCTTGTCTTCTTCCATGCCCAGAAGTCCATATACAAGCATTATGATCTGAAATTATTTTAGGTAGAATTTCTAATTTTTTTGTCTTCAACGTTAAATTAGTTGTCATCCAAATCATGTCAATTCTTGAATGTGAATCATGTCTGTTGGGAGTAAAATGTAAAGTCTTTTCCTTGAGGATTAGCCTTCCTCCAAACATCTTCCAGCTTCTCTTGTTTTATCAGTTTAAAAAAGGTTTTTGGAAGTTTCCCCAATGTTTCATCTTTACTCTTAGAACGCCTATCTTATTATTCACAGTTCCATTAAAGTCCCCCAACATCATAATTTGGTCGTAGTTTACATTATCAAATTCCGCTTGTAGTTCTTTAAAAAAAATTTCTTTGGCTCCATTGGGGGCATAAATATTCACAATTAAAGTTTTCATTCCTTGTACAGAAATTTCAATAGCTAAGTATCTTCCTTCTTTATCTTTAAACATTTCTTTGGGTTCCAGTTCTCTTTTAACATATGTTACAACACCATTTTTTTTGTTGCCTGCCAGTGAAAAAAATTCTTTCCCTAATTTCTTCCTGATTACATATTTATGGTCTTGTTTTTTGAGGTGTGCCTCTTGTATACAAATCACGTTACATTTTTGTTTTTCTAGCCAATGTCCTACCATTCTACGTTTTTGGGGTGAATTAAGTCCATTAACATTCCATGAAAGTACTTTGTAATCCATCATGTTGCAGCCTTAAATATCTCCAAACTCCTCCTTATTTCTCCAAAAAATGCATACATCTCTCCTGAGTTTTTAATCACCACTCTGTTACTGCCATAGTAAAAACTCAGACCTTGTGGAATTTCCCAATGGAATCTGATTTTTTTCTCTTTTAATTTGTCAGTCAGGCGCTTGAATTTTTTCCTGTCTTGAAGTATTGCTCTAGGCAGCTCTTTCATTACAATTATTTTCTTTCCAGCCATTTCAAAGGTATCTGTGAAACACTTCTTATAAATTTGTTCTTTTGTCCTCTTCATGGTAAATTGGACTACTACATCTCTTGGTATATTTTTATCTCTTGCGTATGCTGAATTGACTCTGTAAACAAGATCCATATGTTCTTTAACGATTTCCTCCTCTTCTTGTAAAAATTCTGCTAATGCCTCTTGCATTTTTGTAAAAATGTCTTCACTTAAGTTTTCTTCAATCCCTCTGAATCTCAGATGGGTTTGCATGTCTCTGTAATACATCATCTTTTCCATTCTGTCATTGTCTTTTGTTGCTTTTTGTGCATTTTCTTCCAGCTCTTTTACTTTAATCTCTATATCTTGTGTTCTAATAGTTAAACTTTGCAGTTCAGTTTTTATCTCAGTAAAGTTTTTATCTACTTGTGCAGCCATGCCATTTATTTTAGTATTTACTTCTCCAAATTCACTTATCATTTTGGCATTCACCTCCCCTATTGCATCTAACATTTTTTTCCATTGTTTCCATAACAGCTAATAATTCTTTCTCTTTTTTTGCTGCCATTGTAGGGGAGGACCATGTAGCAGCTCTTGATCTCAGTCCTCGGTCCGTCTTGCCACTTTAAAAAAGATCGATTTTGTCTTGTTCTCCAAATTACACACCAGTTATCAGGTTCAAAAGAGCTGCTCTTGCCAAGTCCGACAACACTAATTTCAGCCTTCTACGTTGTATAGTTTTCGAGATATTAATCTTTAAAAATTTTATAAATTCAAAATGGCGGGCGCAAGTTTTCTATGGTTGCAATTTACCTTTGCTTCTGGCTTGCCATAGTCTCCTTCTGTTCCTTCTCTTGTTTTCTAGCTTGTCTGCTCTCTGAACGTCACTTCCTGTTGTAGTCCAGTGTAGTCCGTTGTAGTTCTTACAGTCCTTTGCTTCTGGCTTGCCGTAGTCTCGTCACTTCCTGTTGTAGTCCAATGTAGTCTTGTAGTTCTTAGGCTTCAATATCCCTGCTCTGTCCCTTCCTCTTTTCTCTTCTCTTCTGCTCCTACAGTCGTCACTTCCTGCTGTAATCCTCACAGCTTTGTCTCGCGATACTTGGGCTCCCTCCTCCCAACTCTTCTTAACCGCAGGAATGTTAAACAACTTGTTTTTTAAGCGTTTTAAGTCCAAATTCAGCTTTTTAACATTGCGAAACTGCACTCAGCCAATTCTCCGTGCTTTACTGCATCACCAGCTTTACTTCTCGCTTTTCAAAACGCAGCAATGGTAAGGCAAAAGGTTTTTTTTCGTTACCTTTTGTTGTTACTTCGCTTCAGATGTGGTCTCAGCCTTTAAACTTTTTCTTCTTAGTTAAGAAACCGGGGGGATGGAGATTTTATGCTGAATAAATCAGCCCGGCTCGGCTCCTTAGTGATGCCTGCAGAAATCTTCTTCGGGCGAGGTGCTCAAGGTGTTGTAAAAGTCTCCTCCGAGACTTCTCCTTCACCGAGCTCTCTCAAACCTGGATTATATTGCTTGCTAGTCCTCCCACTACCTGTGTGAGGTTGCGTCGGGTGATATCTCCACCCGAGCTGTCAATAAGAGCCGCCGTCCACTTTGTACACTTGCAAAGCGTGTCAGACCTCCATTTCCTCCGGCCAGAAACCTCAACAGTGGGGGGAAATCTCATAAGTGAGAGGTAGTGTTCTAATCTTCCTTTAGCAGGCTTGCTGCCTCACATTCAATTAAATGCCTTAAATGCTTGGTAACACTTATCAGGAGACAGAATGCAATAGCAATATTGCATTCATAACCCAAACGTGGACTAATTTACGTATTCCAAAGCAATCTTCTCAAGTTTTCAACCTTACTGTGTGCTGCCTATTTACAACACAGAATTTGAGAACCAAGCATTTACATATATCTGATGGTGGGAAATTTGTACCAAATATATAATCAAACCATGAGTAGCCGGTCCCCTTTTTATTTTAATAGCTTCATTATGTTGACCACTTCAGGAAAAGCTATTTATTCATAAGTCAATAAATACCAGAATTCATTTAAGACTTTTGCAGTTTCTGTGCAGTCCCAAACATGGGTTGTCCTTTCATGTTCAGATCCAAGAGGTGACCACTCAGTTACAGTTTTCTTCTGATGCTTGGGATTTTAAAATTATGTGCTTTTGGAAAGATTTTGGAAAGATTTCTCAGAATACATTGATAAGTAAGTACATAATTTCTTTCTCTAATTTTCAATCATCCTGAATTCCTTTTCTCATTTCTCATCTATTTACTGATCTACAGCAGCTTCTGAAGTCCTTCTACTGACTGTGTTGAAGAGGGGCTGTTGTGATAGTAGTGTGGATGGTGATGTAGTTCAGGATGTGTGAAAATGACCTTGAGCCTACCAAAACTGGCTGTTTCCTTATTTTAAAGCCTACTCAAGCAGAACATTAAGACATTCAAAATTAACAGCAAATACATATCCAGTACCGGCTCTGTTCTGCAAACACTACTACTTTTTGTAGTGATCAAGATTACATGGTTCTCAATTTGCTGCTGCAAAATGAATGCATTTAAACAATGATGGATATGCTGTAAATTCAACATTTTGTCAAGACAAGGTTTTGACAAAAGATAAAGAGGTGAACTTTTCAAAATTACTTCACAAATTATGTTTCTTGGGATATCTGGGCCAGGAAAAAACATGTTTTTCTCAGGAATTATACAATCCTAACACCACTCAGACTACAATTCAAGCATTACATTATAAGTACTGTATTTTCAGGCATATAAGACTACTTTTTAACCCAGGAAAACCTTCTCAAAAGACGGGGGTCGTCTTATATGCCGGGTGTCGTCTTATAGGGCGGGTGATGAAACTTCCAAGCCGGACTGGAGAATCTGCGGTTACCCCATCCCTACCACGTCCACAGCTCGACCGACGGAGGGGAACGAGGGGGCAACCAAAGGGAAGGGCACTGTGCAGACCTCCAGCCAAAGGGCGCCTTCCGAAAGACAGCACGTGGGGCTTAGTGAGGAGGGACTAGGCAGGGCCCCCGCTGGGAAATGAAGCGGCTGCTACTCGCGCTGGCAGCGGCCGCGGGAAGAGAGGCCTCGGGCCACTTGCACTGCCGCGGGGAGGGAAACCTCGCGTCGCTCGTGGCGGCTGCGGCGAGGTTTTGTGCTGCTCATGCCGTTGCCGACCATGGGGAAGGAAGCCTTGCACCGCTCACGGGGAGGCCCCGCACCGCTCACAGTGGCTGCAGGGAGGTGTTGTGCTGGCGCACAAACCCCCGCCCCCCCCCCCGGGAATTTAAAAAGACGACACCCCTGGTGTGAGCTAGCTTACAGTTTCTTAGCCTCCGGCGTCCACAGAGCCGCTTGAGAGAGAAGGACTAACTGAAGGTCTGGGGCTGTATTTGGTGTGCATTGGAAGAGGGGTAGTCTTATACGGTGAGTATATCCCAAACTCTATATTTTGACTGGAAAAGTTGGGGTCGTCTTATACACCCAGTCGTCTTATACGCCGGAAAATACGGTAGTAGTGGCGGCTAGGGTTGCCAGCCTCCAGGTGGGGCCTGGGGATCTCCCACTTTTACTACTGATCCCCAGCTGACAGAGATCAGCTTCCTGGAGAAAATGGCTGCTTTGGAGGGTGGGCTCTATGCCATTGTACCATGCTGAGGCCCCTCCCCAAACCCCACCTTCTCCTGGCTCCACCCCCAAAGTCCCCAGGTATTTTCCAACCCGGACTTGGCAACCCTAGTGACAACACATCAAAATAAACGAAACTGGAACATACATACAGTTCACATACTAATTTAATATTTATAGTAGATCTGATAACAAACTATTGTACTAGCTGCAATTTAGGTTGAGGAATTTACTGTTGTGATTAATGCTATGCTGCTGTAATAGTTTACAGTTAGAGCACGACACTTGGCTTTGGAAAATCTTTGCATAGCATGTAACCTAGACAATATGAAAAGGTAACCACAGCATACCTTTGCCAGAATATAGGTAACTGGAGGAAAACATGAATTTTTAATGATGACATTAAGAATTTTAAAGGGTAAATTCAAATTTATAAATAAAGTAGGATTTAAAATATATAGGATAATGACGATGAAGAAAAAAAAGAAGTAGTAGTAGTGGTGGTGGTGGTGGTGTCACAGTCAGATATTTGACTGGTAGATGGTGTTCTGCAATTCAAGATCTTCACAGCATTCTCGTTGTTCCAAGCAACACTGTCTTCCGGAGCTCAGCTGGTTTTATTTGCTCAATGCCCAGAATGTCCAGGTGTTTCTTGAGACTTCTGGGCACTGCTCCAAGGGCTCCAATGATGACTGGCACAATGGTAACACTCTTCTCCCAGAGGCACTAACTCTGTTCATAGGTCTTGATATTTTTGTGATCTTCTTCTGTTTTTTTCCTATTCTGTTGTCTCATGGGACTGCAATATCAATGATCCAAACCCTATTACTTATTTTTTCTACAATTGTGGTATCAGGGGTTTAATGCTCCAGGTGTCTACCTGTTTGTAATCAGAAGTCCCAAAGAATCTTTGTTTCATCATTCTCCATGATCATGTCTGGTCTGTGTTCCCATGAATTTCTGGATGATGGTAAGCCATATTTCTTGCAAAGATCCCAGTGCAACATAGCTGCAACTACCATGATGACGATGACGACGACGACGACTACTACTACTAAATATTATTATTATTACTTAAGGACTTAAGTCAAATGAGTCAGCCATTAAAGGAAAGGAAAGGAAAGGTAACTGGATGTGCACCATTATAGGTGCACGGGCAGATAACTCCCCCCCCCCATGCCATTTCAGCTTGAGAAAATGGCATGAGGAAGAAGGCATGCATCTCCTTTCCCCATACCATGGTCCTGGGATGAACCAGCACCTGCAGACTTTTAAATGACATTTCCCACAGCTGCTGACTCATTTTTTAAAAATATATTGTGCAGTTTGGCCCTAAAGTGAAGATTTTGCAAGCCAAAATATGGTGAAAACTTAAAGTGAAAGAGTTACTTTCTTAAACAATTAAAATCTGTATCCATACTGTGACCATAGTCTTCATAAAATTCTACACATTATGCTGAAAGGGAAACTTAAAAAGTCTTTTTTATGGTAACCAAATGTGGTCTGAAACAGTAGAAGGGTCCCCACCAAGAAGAAATGATATAAGCAATAAAAGGTTCCTTAGATAAATTGTAACTGCATAATCATCAGCAAAAAAAAAATCTTATTTATACAAAAATGGATATCTTTCCATAGTGACAGGTATCGTTAGATTTGCTGGTATACCTTTGAATAACTACTCCTTCATAATCCTAAATATCAGCAAGACCGAGAGTCCTCAATGTGGCACTGAAAGGTGCCATAGTACCTAACAACATTTTTTCCTGGTGCCAACCAAGTGTTTCTAGAAAGTTAGTTGTTATGTCCTAATGACGACCGCGCACACCGTCAGAGAAACACACGTGGCTGGGCTGCTATCGAAGCTTCGCTTTGGTAGACAATAGCTCAGGTGGATTGTAAATCAGACCAATCGGCCACCCAAGATCCACCAGGGGACCTATGCCATAGGGTCACCTGTAATTAACCCTATCAGGGAGATTGGGTGAGGCCGGGGGTGTGGTTTAGATGGACATTTAAGCAGACCCCCCGAGCCCCGTTCTCCAGTCGTAATTTTGTACCATCAATAAGCTTATGAGCTGATTTCACTGCAGCTGATTTCACTTCATTCTGGACCCAGTACTTTATATTAATGGGGCTGGGTTGGACTTTTACCCAGTAGGGCTTCTAACTGGCCATGCAGATTAACGGAATCCAATTAAAACAGACCTTTGGCCTGAAGAGTTACTATGACAGTTATGCATAAACTCACTCTCTGACATTTTGTGGTTGGCTTCACCTCCTGAGGCAGTCATTCTGTTGAATGCTCACTACCCTGCATCAGAATTCCAAAGATGCACACAGTCTCAAAAAGGTTGGGGACCTCTGAGATAGACTATTTAGTGCTGATCCCCAACTTTGGATTTCAGTAGAACTATGGAAAGATTTACCTATGTATAACCTAACCTTCCATGCTCTTGGTTAGGACAATATCCCAGTAACCCAATTACTACTGACAAATTATGAATTTAACCTAGTAACTGGTACCTATGGTTGCTGAAGAGGGCAAGAAGCAGCTTCCTACTTCTCCTCTGTGCATTTACTTCTCCCCGCAGGTAGGACATAACTCCCACTGCATTGTCCTCTACCCTTTTCCTACACTATTACACCCCACTGCCTCTATCCCTTCCACCCACACTTCACTATTCTTTATTTTCTCTATTTACTACAGATCCCCTTTAGCTTTTAAGCCCTTCGCCCCCCTCTTCTTTTCTCCCAATATCCATTAAATATTTTCTTCCCCACCCACTCTTCCTACATTTTTAGGATTTCCATTCTTCCTCTTTCAGATAGGTGACTGCTGCTGCTAGCTAGACAAGGGTAAACATTTTGTTAGCTTATAACTATGTAGCACAACTGACTAGGGAAAGGGAGTGCAGATGCCACACACTCCCCAGTGACAGGTAGTATCCCTTGGGCCTTATTCAGGTATGTGCTCTCCATTAGTAGCACAACAGCGGACAAAGAACACCATCATGTATACTGCCCCCAAACTCCTTAGAGGAAGGGTGGGATACAAATGTACCAGACAGACAGACCCAGGGCTGAACCAGATAGACACAGTGGATCAAGTGATCAGAACTGATCTGAGATCTCTAGAAATCATTCAAGTTCCATATATATAGATCTTTGTGAGGGGGTTCATGACAAAGGAGTCATTCCCTCTCATCAGCTGCTATCAGTCCCACTAGGGAAAAGCAGACAGGCAACGTCCTCTTCAGATCTAAAGAAAGTTGCAGAGGAGTGTTAAACCCTGTCTCTCCTACAATAAAAAAGAGCATGGCTATGAAAACATGCTTTGAACAGATGTGAACAGGGACATGAAAATCCCCCAATTGTCTAACCTCCCTCCCAAGACTTGTTTGCTTTTCATATTCTTCTGTATACTCTGGTGTGTTGAAAAATCCCCGTCTGCACCCAGCCCCATTGTGTGGACTTTTTAATCCACATGCTCGGAGCCATGTGTGGTATTTGATATGGTATTAAAATGTAGCAAAGAAACCAAATACATGTAATAATAACAATAAGAGATTGGATTTATACCCTGCACTTCACTCAGAGTCTCAGAGCAGCTTACAAACTCCTTTCCCTTCCCCACCCCACAACAGACACCCTGTGAGGTAGGTGGGGCTGAGAGAGCTCTTTTAAGAACTGCTTGTGAGAGAACAGCTCTGACAGAACTATGGCTTGCCCAAGGTCATCCAGCAACTGCAAGTGGAGAAGCAGGGAATCAAACCCGGTTGTCCCAGATTAGAGACTACGCACTTAACAGAATTAAAGAAAGGAGTTTTAAAAACTAACTAAAATGGAAAAAACCTTATCTTTAGCTTCATTCATGGATTAATGAGAAAATATGTGTAAAGAAAATGAATTTTCTAATGAGTGACATGTTCTGCTGTCAAAAGGCAACATTTCATGTATTATTCTTCAAAAACCCAATGTATACAGTAGTCATTAAGCCATAACAAATGTATAAGATGCTGTCTTATACCGACCATTAGTCTTCTAGCATCTGGGTGGGCAGTGAATGTCCAAGGCCTCAGGCTGAGGTCCTCTGAGGGCTAAATTACATAGAGTGGGTGTTCCGTTTCCAGAACTTCCAGTTTTTTCCTAAACTTGATTTTCAGGTGTGGGGCCCTGATTCAGCTTGGGTTCATGGAAGGGGGAGTTTTAAGCCTCCCCCTCACATAATTTTCCCAATCTGTAATGGCACTGGGGAGCTGCCGCACTGCACTAAACTTACGAGGACCGTTAGGGTTGCCAGGTGGACTTACCTGGTCAGTGGGAGGCTCCCGGCCCACTTCCAGTCAGGCAAAACCAGAAGTGCCCGTTCCAATGTACTGACATCACCCAGAAGTGATGTAGCCACATTGGGACGATGCTCTGGTATTTGGGCAAACTCTACAGTAAATTTGGCCAAATTTACCATAAAGTTTGCCAAAATACCAGAGCATTGCTCCCAGACGTCCCTAGCCCACTTCCAGGTGATGTCAGCATGTTGGAATGGGCACTTCTGGTTTTACCAAAAGGCCCTTAAAAACATCCCTTGGGGGTGGGATTTCCCCCTGCTGGCCAGCTGGCTGGCATTGGGGAAGGCCCCCCCAAAAGCGGGCTTTCCCCCACTCCTGGTGGGGGTCTGGCAACCCTGAGGACTGCTAAAATCTGAGTTTAAACAAAATTGCTGGGAGCTCCAGACATGGAACTCCCAGCACACATCTGGTTTGACTGTCAGCCTAATTGCAACATTAAATCCTTTTAAACTGGAAATACCAGGACAGAACTTGGGATCTTCTGCAATCAAGCCAAACTCCTCCCCCCATGAGAAGTGACAGCAATCTTTCCACGGTAATCTGGCATGCAAAAATGTTCTCTTTGCTATCTTCAAAAGTGGCGAGGTTAATTATGGGCATCCCCTCCCCACAAAAAGACATGTCATCATAGTATTTAGTGAAAAGCGCACGGGAAGGAAAGGCAACTCACTCTTAACATGACACATCAAAACTGACAGACTATTACGTAAAAAGATACTGACAGGCAGATGACATTTGCTGAGCAATGCCTTGCATAACACATCGCTAAAAATCACAGGGCACAGCATATGAATAAATGTAATTAAATCTTATTTAATGATGAGATTTCTTCTCTGAATGAGACCTATCAGCAGATAATTAATTCCAGAAGACTAGCAGCATGAAGCTTTAAGAAGCCAGGGTACACTTGTATGCCTTTCAGCGGTTACTGACTTATGCTGGGAAAGAAAAACAAGTTATTTAGGGTGTTCTAACTTCTAAAAGGCCATCTGATGCGCTTTCTCATGCAGTGCCTGAAGGAGGATTTGTCTGTGATAATAAAATCTTATTTGAAACAGAAAGCGTAAGTTGTCTCCAGACTTTGGAGGTTACTTACTACCTGTGTGCTGGCACAGCACAGACTACGACAAGGTCTTGACTTGGTTGATGGCCACAGGCATTACTGTCATATATGTGCGGAATAGAAGGGAACAGGAATAATGGCCAATGTTCTTCCTTTCTCCAAAGTGGCAATCTTCTAAAATTCTGAGTGTCATGGCTTATTATGTGGCACATTCTCAGTCTCTAATGTTGGGGGCATTTCAGGCAAAATTATTTTTAAACAGATATTCACTTCGGGCATGATGAAGTCAAAGTTAAGCACATTCAAACAGGTTATGTACAGAAGAGGCCTGATTTCATTGGAAGAGATTTAAGTACCCTAACTTTGGCTTGGAGCAGCCCTTATTTACTTATATATTCCTAGTAGGGATGCCAAGTCCAACTTGGGAAATATCTGAGGACTTTGGGGGTGGAGCCAGGAGACTTTGGGGGCGGAGCCAGGAGAAAGGAAGTGACATCATTTTGTGATGTCACATCCTGTGATGTTGCTTCCACATGCTGACACATGAACTCATGAAGTTTCCTAATACTGAATCAGGCCATTGGTCCATCAAGGTCAGTATTGACTACTCAGACTGGTAGTGGCTCTCCAGGGTCTCAGGCTGAGATCTTTAATGTCACCTATTACCTGATCCTTTTTTAGCTGAAGAAGCTGATACCTCCTGCACTCTGTGTCACACAGTGGCCAAAAATACCAGGTGCCCTCAGGAGGTCCAGCAGTGGGGCCAGAACTCCAGAAGCCCTCCCACTGTTGCCCCCCAAGAACCAAGAATGCAGAGCATCACTGCCCCAGACAAAGGGTTCCATTTAGACCTTGTGGCTAATAATAGCCACTGATAGACCTCTGCTGGATGGGGACAGAGAGAGAGAGAGAGACAGACAGACAGACAGAAAAAAGAAAGAAAGGGGGAGGGGGGGAGAGAGAGAAGGAAAAGAGCTGGCAGAAACACTTGCCCCAGCAACCTTGCAAGCCACATGCAAAAGCAGGCCCGTCAGTACAAAGAGCCTAGTCCCTCCTTAATCTCTGGGCGGGGATTTCTCTTGCTGGCTCTGCTCTTAAAGGGGAAATGTCTGGTGAGGCTTTTTACTGCAGGCTCTCTGCAGACATTTCCCTTTTAAGACAGTTCAGGCCTGGCAGGGAGAGGGCAGGGCAGGCTCCGATGTTCCCCTGCATTCCTGCTGGCAGCCATGGCCTCCCCCAGTGGCCAATTTTGAAAAAGCGGGGGTAAGCATTAAAAATCAGTGTTTTCCCCGCCCTCCCGGGGGGCTTGGTAAGCCTAATTCCTAGCCTTTCTCATAGCTTGAGGTCTGGGCCACAAACAAAACAACAATTTAAAACAAGCTCAGAAACTTAACAATAAATCAGTTGCAAAGTTAATTAAATACCATAGCAGCAACCTAACCCTTAAAAAGAAGTTTAAAAGGTATATTGACTCATCTCCTGGCACAGCGTATTCCATGTGGTAGACCAAAAAAAAAAAAAAACTGTTGAAAACTCCACTGAACCCACTCTTGTTTTTCCTAGTTTTCCCCCTCTGAAAATGCATATTTTTGTGTCCACCTTTCTCTTGAGCATCTCAGGACTGAAGGCAGATAACAACAACATAAAAACTATTTTATAAAACCAACACTAAAAACAACAGCTATAAAGACATTAAAACCAATCTAGAACCACCTGCTGGCATTCCCCCTCTGCCGCAACTCAAACTGCCCAACAAGTTTTTTGGAACACCTCTGCTTTGTAGCCTTGCCAGAAAGCCAGGTGTCCTCCTGACCTCTTCTGGGAGGCTGTTCCAGATGCATAAGTTGGAAAAGGCTTGAGCCCAGTCTGTTGCTGAACAGGCCTTGGACACCGTGGGGTACTGACAGTAGTCCCTATACCATTTCAGTCTTTACAGTGTTTAACAAACAGCTAGAAGGAAAAAAGGCCTACAGTGCAAAAAAGGTAGTCTACATGTGAAATCCCCTGCTTCTCTGGACTCTCACCCGCTGCCAACCAGCTGGCCGGCAGAAGGACCACCCCCCCAAACAGCAACATTGCTGGAAATAAACGCAATATGCCTCTGTCACCTGGAAGTGACATAAGCATGTCTGTGAAGTCGAGGGGGCAACGTTCTGTTTTTTGGGCAAAACTCTATGGTTTGAGGCTGATATTACCATAGAGTTTTGCTCAAAAAGCAGAGCATTGCCCCCGATGTCACTATGTCACTTCCGACTGATGTGAGGACATCACGTTTGGATGCTTCTGCCTCCCAGAACGCCCTTCCATCCCCCCATTGTCATCTTTGAGGGACCTGGCAACCCTAACAGTGTAAAAAAAAATTACAACCCAGGTCCTAGTGCAGAACGCTAACCACTATACAACAGTGGCTCTTTTTAAAAATGTACACCAGCTAATGGGCTAAACAGACACCAAGTCACATGCCCACTTTCCAAGTACAGCCCAGCCAACTAGGCAACAGAGGCAATAACCTATTCCAGAGTCAAACAGTAGAAATAAATGTAGATTCAAGGTTGCCAGCCTGGTGAATTAGAACTGTCTCTAGACAACCAGGTGGCATTTCTTAAAGCTATTAACATGCCATGCCCTGACCTGGATAGCCCAGGCTAGCCCAATCTCATCCATTCTCAGAAACTAAGCTGGATTGGCCTTCGTCACTATTTGGATGGGGACTGCCAAGGAATACCAGGGTCACTACACGGAGGCAAGCAACAGCAAACCACCTCTGAACATCTCTTGCCCTGAAAACTCTGTGAGGTCAATGTAAGTCAGCTGCAACTTGATGGCAAAGCAAACAAACCATGCCACAAACAGTTTAACATAGTATGCATGGGCGGGCAGGCTAGGAAACCTTTCTGGCCTTGTAACTCACATGGATTCATTTGCAAGGCTCATCTAGATGTATGTGCTGTGGCAGGCCTATGTTTCCTTAGTTTTTTAAAAATCAGTCCTATTCCCTTCTGTTGTTTTGAAAGATCCACATAGGACAAAGTGAGTCAGAGCACTAAGTGCTGAAGTTCCCAACCTTTCTGCCATTATACACTCTCCAGGGATCTCTGGTTCACATAATGAGGCTAGCATATGGTATACTGCATCTAAATCCCTTTCTTTAAGACCAGTTGAGAGCAGATAGCAGATGGTGTAAAAGTTACAGGGAAGAAAGAGAAACTTCCCCATACAAACTCAAGAGCTGTCCACTATTGTGTTAAACCAGCAGCATATCCCAGCACAAAAAGACTGTCTGAACCTTATAACAATAAGCTGCATTTTAGAAATGAATGGGTTAAATACTAGGAAAACTTGGGTTTTAAGTCCACATTGTCTCTTTAATATGACAATCCTGTCTATGTGTTCCAGTCTTCCACGCCTACCTTTTAACAGGGCTCTATGGGAACAGGGGATTTTTGTTTGTGAAGCGCTGAGAGAATTCTCTGTTAGAGATTGTGCTATTATTTTAAGACAACTGCAATCTGGAACGTGTCATTTTAGCTCTCACTGCTATACATGCTTCAAACATTTGGATGCAGCCCAAGGGAGCTGATTGCATGCATTCAAGAGATCCATCCACACATTGGGGGGAAGGGATTTTCCTTTCTTCCCTGCAGCAACTGGCGGTTCTTAATCACTTGAACCCAATCCACACACTCTCCCCAACAAAAGTAGTTTGGCAAGCCATCCCAGGAGCTGCTGTTGCTGCTGCCAGGAATAGCACAGGAGGAAATTCTTGTGCCACTTTGTGTAGAAACAAAAAACACTTTCTAAAATGGGACAGAAATATGTGTCAGCAGCATTATTCTGCATGTAGTAGTATTCTAAAGTGACAAATTCTACATTATCAGTTTGTATAAAACAAAAATGCCTGCATGAAACCAAAACTTTTTTTAAGACATGCAACTACAGGACATCCCAGTCCAAGAAACCTTTGTACATAATTTTTCTGCTTAGACATATCAACTTGTCAGGAAATTCCACCAGCTCTTTTGAAGGCACGTCTAGCAATTCTGGATAGTTACTGCTGTAGCAAATCCTTGCAATATTTTTGGGGAGGGGGGGGCTCATGATGAAACACAAATCTGCTCCAATTTGCATAAAACGAAGTGAAGTTAAAAGATCTCTCAAAACATTTTGATGAGAATATAATAAAAAGGAGAGGAAAATGAGAATCAGACTGAAGAAAGGAACTGTCAGCGAAGAATGCCTGCTAACCACTGCCTGCTGCTGTGATAAACTTGAAAACATTCACAGTTCATAAAAATGTAGCTCTCACAGGAGCATGAAGAATAATATCTGCCATGGCAACCAACCAGAACAGTCTTTTGGCACTCTCTGAATGAGCATTTATGAGGAGATTAATTCGATACATGCACCGATGAAAGGACTCCTGAGATCCATAACTGTCTCCCACAAATTACGCTTATTGTGCAACTGGCTGTTTAGAACAGATTGCACATTATCCATATTGACCCAGCACTTTCACAGCAAATTTATATGAAACAGATTAAGCACACACGATGCGTCATGCCATTCTGACCCACTCTATTTAATGGGTGTTTCATAAACAGCGAAGTACAGCTCTGCGGGCTTTATGGTAAAACAGATTGATCTTGAGGAACCAATGTAAATAGGACTGAAATCCTGAATAATTATCTATAAGAAGCCATGAATGGCTTTATGATCAGATGATAGTGTATTTTTAAAAAATCTACAGATAGAAGATCTCTAAGGCACTGCCATGTTACTGACTGATGGCTGACAATATGATTGTATTTCAGAAACATCATTAGACCAAAGCCCTTTTATCAATAATTATGACTCCCAGTACACAACAGTATTTCTTTTTAAATAAAGATTGCATCTTATGACTATCACATAACTCATGTGTGTGAGTAAAATTCTGAACACTGCGAAGCCATGACTTTTCTTGTGGCTCTTTGCAATCCAGTAGTTTGTAACAGCACTGAGGCTCAATGAAATTGATTGCCTCAAGTGCATTTAACTCTGTACTGGATTGTGGCCTTTGTGTAAGTGCATGTGCATATTTTAATAGCTATATTTGTGGAAGCTAAACATATATGCAATACTTTACACATTATTTATTATTATTTTTATTTTAAAGGATATTAACAGTGAAATCCCAGAGAGAGTTACTCCAGTCGAAACCTATTGATGTTAATTGTATACTTATTTTAATAGTATACTGGAATTATCCACTGTAAATGCATTTTGCCCAAGCTAGGGTAGAAGTACTCTTTGATGCAGGAGTCTCCAATGTGGCACCTGCCAACATCCCAAGTGTTTTTAGAAAGTCGGCACAGCCAGGCAGGGCTTCTGATTGGCCACTGGAGATCTGATTTTTCCCCCCTGCAGATTTTAAAAGTTTCTTTGACACTCAGCAGTGTTCCTTTTAAGCTGAATTAGTGTGAGCTAGCTCACAGGTTTTTAGCCTCTGGCTCACACATTTTTATCTTAGCTGGCTTAGCATTTGTCTTAGCTGGCCAGCAGGAAGGCTGACTCCAGAGCAAACTAATGTACACAGTAGCCAAATCGCTTGCTCACAACTTTAATGCCAGTAGCTCACAAAGTTGAATTTTTGCTCACAAGACTCCACAGCTTAGAGGGAGCATTAACACAAAGATTTTCACTGCATGATGAAACGTAAGCTGTGTGCATGCAAGAAAATAATTTTATACAATATTTTCATTTTAAAGGCATACTTTTAAACAGCTTCTGCCTAAAATGCTGGAGTGATACTATCTTTATAGTTGCCTTTAAAAACACTGGGGGATCCCTGGTTTACAATATTTCTGAAATTATTATGTATTTATTGTTTAGTTGTAATTATTGTCAAAATAATAAATGTATTTCATTTCACAGATGAAACTGAATAGTGCAAACAGGACAAAAGATCAGTGCTGTATACAGAACTCAGTAACACAACTGCAGGTTTTTAAAATGTGGGTTTAGAAACTGCATATATACAGTTGGTACTTATTTTATACAATACCAGAAAAAAACTTATTTTTATAGCAAACAGCCCATAAGTATGCCTATAAATGTAAACAGATCACAATATTCAGAATCAGTAGCAAATATTTAGCCAAATAATACATTAGCTAACCCTTTAATAACATTTCATTATCATAATAATAAATTATGGTGGGGTACATAAAACATAAACACAGTGGAGCAGGGGTGGACTCACTGGGAGACCAAAAGGGCCCCACCCCTGCCACCACAACCCTGACAGAGGGAGGGAGGAAGCACTCCTGCCTGCCAGCCTTCTGAGGGCCACTGGCTAGTGTCCACCTGCCCACCTGCCTGACCATCCCAGTGGTAGCTCCCTCCTATCCCAAGCAAAACTTGGGCTGTCAGCCCATAGTGGCAGTGGTTCCTGCATACCCACCTCATATTTATTTATTTATTTGTTTCTATTTTTATCCCGCCTTGCCTGCACCAGCAAAGGCTCCCAGTTTGCAGCAACAGTGACCACTCCTGCCTACCACTGGACCACCTCATAAGGACAGTCTCACCTCACTTGGGGCCAGTGTGGCCACTACTTTCTCTGGCGGCCTTAACAGCCAATCATCCCATTATGGAGTTGCAGCAAAGGGCGCAGTGCAGAGAGTAGAGCCATAAATCCCAAGTCACAAACAAGTGAGTCAATGGGTACTAGCCAGGTCCCTGCCAAGGGTGGGGCACTGCCTACTTCGGGCCCATTTCCCACTGCCACTCCAGTGGCCAGCAGGGGAAAAAAAAATCTTTGTCATGACGGCTTTATACCACTTCCAGGAAAACTGGAAATGACATCAGCCTGCTTTAGGAATCTAGGCAAACAATAGAGTTTCTGGAGGTGCCTAGAGAGGGCTGATGGCACTTCTGGGGTTTCAATGGAAGTGACACAATGCCATCATGACAACATCCCCCCATGTCTCTGCCCCCTAGACTCCTGCTAGTTGCTAGATACTGTGCACCTAATGGGTGCTTAAAATGGTTTTAGTAGTAAGTATAACATATTCCCAGTGGTTCAGAGTCTTGTAGCTTTTCACTGGGGAAATATATATATATTTAGTACTTATTTTACTTGCTGCGGGGGGGGGGGGGAGCCTAACACAGTTTTCTGATTCCTGCACCCACTGAGAAAGCATAATTCTAAGGCCTATAGTCATTGACAGCACTGGCTTGGAAACGGAGATGAGCACCACTCTCTAGAGTCAGATTAGACTGGCTTTTGAGCAAGGGAAACCTTTACCTTTACCTTTTAATAATATAGTAAAGATTTTCACAGATAAAAGTACAATCTTAAACAGAGTTCTTTGTGTGTTACGTGCTGCTGTCGTCACTTCCAACTTAAGGTGACCCTATGAATTAATGAGCTCCAAAAGGACCTGTGATTGACAGTCTTACAAACTGAGGGCTGTGGCTTCTTTTATTAAGTCAATCATCTCATGTTGGATCTTCCTCTTTTTCAAGAATTTTTGTATTTTCCAGTGACTCTTGTCTTGTCATAATGTGACCAGAGTACAATAGCCTCAGTTTAATCATTTTAGCTTTTAGGAAGAATTCAGGCTTGATTTAATCTAGAACCCACTTATTTGTCTTTTTGACGGTACAGGGTATCCATAAAACTCTCCTCCAACACTGCATTTCAAATGAATCAGTTTTCTTCCAGTCTACTTTCTTCACTGTCCAACTTTCACACCCATACATAGTAATGGGGAGTACTATGGAATAAACTAACTTGACCTTGCTCACCAGCAACACTTCGTTACAATTAAGGATCTTTTCTAGTTCCTTCATGGCTGTCTGTCTTTCCAAGGCTCAGTGCCTTCTGATTTCTTGATTGTAGTCTCCCTTTTGGTTGATGACTGAACCAAGGAATAGAAAATCTCAAAACAATTTCAACTTCTTCATTGTCAACCTTAAAGTTGTGTAATTCCTCAATAGTTATTACTTTTTTCTTGATGTTCAACTGCATTCCTGCACTGGCACTTTCTCCTTTAAACTTCATCAATAGTTGTTTCAAGTCTTCACTGTTTGCTGCCAGTAATGTGATGTCACCTGCATATCTCAAATTGCTCATGTTTCTTTCACCAATTTTCACTCCACCTTCATCTAAATCTAATCCAGTTTTCTGTATGACTCAGATTGAGAAACAGCATTAAATACTTCTAAGCCATTGAAGTAATGGTCTTAGAAAGGTGTAACTCTGCTTAGGACTGCAAAGAAAGTAAGAAATCCCGTCTAATACACCTACCATTTATAAAAAAGGAAAGCAGTAACAATACTAATTTAAAACACTATTTTTAAAAAGTAATTCATTGTCATTTTGAAATAAAAACTATTTCACACGAGTGTTTTTCAGCACTTTCAAAAAAAGCCCGACGGGTTTAACTCCCCCACTTTTTGTTGGAGGAGAAGGAATATATATTGAGATATATGAAACAATTTTGTTTTCTAAAGTGAGCTTAGTCAGACAACATGGCTGCTATGTGTGTGTGTATTCTGGAGCCCTGCTTAGTGCTCCTTCCAGCTGTCTAGTGGAGTGAAGGAACCCCAAATGACCCATGAATGGGAGGACATTTTAATATGTTACCTAGAGCTACAGCATTCTTTATGGCAGCCTTGGAGCCAAATTTAACTTCACCTTGGAAATATTCACAGCCATCTACAAGTTTCTAGGGAAAGCAAATAAAAATGCAAATATGCAGTCTCCAAGGGCAAACCTTGGAAACTGATGAACAGATAAGGAATAATAGCTGGCAGCAGACAGACACAAGTTACAAAGCAATATTGGCAGCATTATTGCTGCAGATGAAAGCTAAATACAGATAGAAAGCTTTTAAAAAATCTTCCTTGTGACCCAAACAAATCTGAAAAATAGGTCATTTCAAAAAACCACATTGCTGCATATAATGCTTGTCTTGATCCCTGCTAACCCAAAATGGGTACTAGTAAGATCTGTGTGGGTATTAAAGTCTATAAACATGAAACTACCAGGTAATGCCTTGCCAAATCTTAGTTATAAATACGTATGTATAATGACAGAGTGAAGTAGCAACATTTCTTTCAGAATCTCTGACTCATGCAACGCGCAGGTAAGCTAATGACAGTGCCTAAGACCAAATAAATGTGAATTGCTAAAAAACCTCCTACACTTAAGGTACAGAAGACAAGAAACAGACAACAGAAGACATACTTAACCAGTATACAATATTCTGGGGTGGGGATTGTCAGGTAAACATTGTTCAGGTATTTATCACATGAAAAATTCCACAACTGCAACGGTCCAAATTTAACACATTGTATAGCAACATTTGGGCTCTTAACTGCAATTATTTGCAATTACTCTAGTCTATGTACTTAGGGTAGAGTTACTCTGCGCAGCACTGCACTGTCAACCACTTTCTTTTTTTTTCTCTGAATGATTTCTGAAATGTACAAGTGATTTCTGCTTTGAATTGTTTTGACCGATGGTTCATATTACAGCATACAACTGAGTTCAAAGCTTTTTTATAGCTAAGATAATTTTTGAATGGTCATAAAATGTTAAACATTCTCAGAAGGCAATCTTGCCATTTAAACACTCTCCAGCTTCTCAAGATGACAGCAGATCGTTGCCTTGGCAACAGAGCCTATTCAACACTAACCTGGAGAGTCATGCTAAAGGAGCATGGGCTACTTGAACAGCACATACTATGCTGAGTATAAATGCCTTATATTTACAAGTACTCCAGCATTAATAGATAGTAGAACAGCAGCAAACTTTGATATGAGTTGAATTTGACAGCAAGCACAGTCAGTTATATTGTGCCACTTCAGGTATGCTGGTCCCACACTGGCGTTAACTATCAACACCAGCTCTTTGAATTGGGCCTGAAAACAGATTGGGAGTCATTGTAGATATTCATATCAGTTGTGTACACATCATGAAGGCTGCAAATGGGCTCCTTTCACAAGAGTTCAATATTTCTGCATAATCAAAGTATGCAGAAAAATATTTGTTTGCAAACCAAACAAGAATCCACCCCCCACACACCTCAGAACTGAGCATATTCATTGCCCTCAGAAAGCTGAGACTGGCTGAAGGGAGGAAAAGAAGAAAACAGATGGATTGAGAACTTGGCCTGATCAAGCATACCTGAGCTGGGGTCCCTAATGTGGTGCCTGTGGGTGCCATGGCACTTGCCAACACCTTTCCTGGCACATGCCAAGTGTCTTTAGAAAGTAGGGGGGAGCCAATTAAGGCTTTTGCCCAGCCAGGCTTTCGACAGGCCATTGGAGATTTGATTGGCAGTGGAGATTTTTTAAAATATTGCTTTGTCAAAGCTGCCACCACAGAACAAGGATCTTCACTGTGTAGCTGAAGGTAAGCTGCAACAGCCATTTTATAGCTGGCTCTGCCTCCTGCAGCAGCCATATTGTGGCTGTACCCACCACACTGTATCAGAATTACCAAGGTGCCCACATTCTCAGCGGAAATATACCAATTAGTTGTTGTAGATTTTCCAGGCTATATGGCCATGGTCTTGGCATTGTAGTTCCTGACGTTTTGCCAGCACTGGTATCCTCACAGGTATAACACAGAAAGATGGATATGCCTCTGAGGATGCCAGTCACAGCTGCTGGCGAAATGTCAGGTACTACAATGCCAAGACCACAGCTATACAGCCCGGAAAATCTACCACAACTAATGAACTCTGGCCGTGAAAGCCTTCGACAACATATTAATATACCAATTGCTTATCCCATCCCCATGCAATAATTACTAAGGGCCCACATATTATGAATCAGTAAATTCAGATCAATTTGAAAGAGAAACATGTTTTTCTAGGAAAAGCAGGGTTTCGACTAACATTCAACGCCAAAGTACAACTCAAGCTTAACAACAACCCAACGTTCAGTGAAAATAACATTAACACCAAGCTGCGGCCGGAACTTACCCCACTGCTGACTTTGTGGGCTCTGGGGCTGGGGATAGCAGCAGGCAGCCATGTGGTCTCCGGCCAGCTGGCCACATGGTCCAGTGTGGGGGTGGGGTCCTCTGATGGTTGGGGTGTGGGGTTTATTGGGTAGCAGGTGGGTCGCCCAGTGCAGGATCGATCCATTCCCATGCTGCGCCAGTGCTCCTTTGGTGTACTCAATAAAGCTGTGGCCATTTTATTCCCAAAATTATCTGTGGTCTGTCTGTTGTATCATTCCTTGCCTGTACTCCCTTCTATGCCCTGAGGCCAACAAATGCAAAGCACAAGTTACAAAGGTGCCCTAAATCCAACCATTAAGGCTTTCATTCAACCATCCCCTTCCATTTTCATTTAGAGAAAATTTCTTCATTTGTTTTTGTTTGCCTTGGGCTTTCCTCCAAAAAGCAGTAAATTCTCTTCCCACTGAAGTCCTTGAGAACCAAGCTTTGTGAATGTTATAGCTGAAATTTGGGGTACAATGAGGGCAAATTAAATGCAGTTTAATCTAGTTGGAAAGCCAGAGAGTGTTTCCAATTAAAGAACTTTGTTGATGAAAGCAGAACACAGTTCAGAATAACCTGAATTCTTTATCTGTTTGTGTCCTAATTAAATCAATTTAAATGAATTGCCTGGTTAGAAGGGGTGGTTTTAAAACTGGTTCTTGGATCACTATTATTCTTGTTTTACAGCAGTAGCACATTACACTAGCATATAAACTAGACTTTTTCAGAAACAGGTCCTTCAAGCCACAGACCCTCATGCGCAATACTTGCTGCATAGACCTGCACAGGACAGCCCATTTACTGGCTCTGGGGAGAAGGAAGGCCTGGATTCAGTATCCCTTCCCTTCTGACACTGCCAATTATTTGTTTGGCAGTAGTCATCTACATTGGTGACAATTTGATCATGTTTTAAGACATTTGATAATTTATCACCCTACACTACTGTGACAAACAACCAGAGTCTACATGTAAATCATACTCCAGATTAGACCTCATACACAAAAACTGGTGCTGCGCCCAGAATTTTACATCAGCAAATATATATTCTGTGTCAGGGGTCATTTTGCAAAAAAAGAGGTGCAGGAGCTCATTAGCATAACTAGTCATTAGCATAACTTATTTGCATATGCCACACCCCCTGACATAACCGGAAGTGTGTCAGAGGGCAGGGAGGCAGACATGCCTGTGTTCTCTGCCCGATCTTCTCCAGGTGCCCTGCAGCTGCGGGACACCTAGAGAAGACTGGGCAGGGAACCCAGACAATTAAATCCCACCCACCCCCACTCCCCCAAGTTTCTCCGCAAAAGCGGAGAGGCTCAGGGGAAGGGGGCATGTCTGCCCGCCTCCCCTTCCCTCTCCAGCGAGGGCAGGGAGGCAGACATGGAAAGTTCGCAACTCTTGAGAGAAGGGGTTTAAACTTTAAACCGCTTCTCTCTTCGGTCTTCCCCTCCGCCCGCCCGCCTTGGCAGGACAGCTAGGGAAGGGAGGGAAACAGGAGGTTTTTGAAGATGCCCCCCTTTTGCTTCCCTAGCCAGCCTGCCAAGGCAGGGGGGGGAGTGAAGGGAGAAGGGATTTAAAGTTCAAACCCCTTCTCTCAAGAGTCGTGCCACAATGGCAGCACGATCTTTCCATTGTATTCTATGGCCTCATAAAATACAATGGAAAGATCGCTGCTGCCGGCACGACTCTAGAGAGAACTTTAAACCCCTTCTCGCTTCGCTTCCCGCCCACCTGTCTGCTTTGGCAGGCCAGCTAGGAAAGGGAAGAGAAATGGGAGGCTTGCGGTCCGCCAGCCAGGAGTGGGCACAAATGGTGGTGGCAGCAAGCCCTGCCCCCAGCTCCTAGTGGGCCTGCAGGGGAAGCAAAGCTGCCACTGCTGGCATGACTCTTGAGAGAAGGGGTTTAAACTTTAAACCCCTTCTCGCTTCGCTTCTTCTGCAGGCCCACTGGGAGTTGGGGGCGGGGCTTGCCGCCACCACCATTTGTGCCCGCTCTGCCTCGCTCTGGCCCCAGATGACCCCTGTTCTGTGTGCACAACAACTTGCTGTATGGGATCAAATTTAAAAACAATACTTAATAGTGTAGTGGTTAAAGTGTCAGATAGGGATGTGCATTTTTTAAAAATTCAGTATTTTTTAGTTTGTGTCTATTGGACCTGGAAAAAAAATTAGTATTTCCAAAAAAACCTTGGATCCCAATACCGGTATGATATTCAGATCCAAGCATTCATATACCCCACAGTTTTACTAAGAAACAACTTTGGAGATATGAAGAACTTTTGCAAAAAGATGACTCTTTGAAATCACAAGATACATTACAGGAACAGAGCATTGATCTAAACTGGTGGGAAAGAGTACAACTTGATTCCAGATACGTGAAGGATAAACCAATTGGTTTTGCCGAAAAGTCGAATGGGTTAGATAAAATATTGTTGGCAAATGATGTTAAATATACAAAAGCATTTTATACACTATTATTAGAAATGAGAATGCAGGATGAAATAGTAAAAACTGCTATGATTAAATGGGCACAAAATATAGGACACAGTATCCAATTAGAACAATGGTTGAGAGTTTGGAAAACAAATATAAAATTTGCAAAATGTATGGAGTTTAAAGAGAATATTTATAAGATGTTTTATAGATGGTATATGACACCTGAGAATTAAGCAAAATGGTATCCAAATATGTCGAATGCATGTTGGAAATGTAAACAAACTGTTGGTTCTTTTTTTCATATGTGGTGGACATGTAAATGTGTAAAAAAATATTGGACCTTGATACATGAAATATTGCAAAATATGTTGCATATGAATATACCACTTGTGCCAGAATTATTTTTGTTGAATATGATACCAGAAACCTTTTAACAAAACAGATAAATATTTGATTATTCATGTAATAACTGCTACTAGAATACTCTATGCAAGGTATTGGAAAGAAGAAGTCCCCTCAAAGGAGGAAATACTTTATAAACTATTGGAGACTGCAGAAATGGACAATTTAACATTGAAATTAGCAGATAAGGGAGAGGAAATCTTTGAAAATACTTGGTCAGTATTTTATAAATGGCTGAAAGAATATTTCAATAGATGAACCAACTTAATTGTACGCTCTTGTAAAACTGTGACAAGCTAGTTTGGTGAATTAGACATGGATTCTAGTAGAAATGTTAATATAGATATACTGTGCAGACTCTGTATCTGTTAGTATGCTTTCTATCTTTGTATGTTTTCCTTGTTTGTTTGTTTTTCCCCCTTTAATCTTGCTTTTGTTTTCTTTTTCTTTTTCTTTCTGAAAACTTAATAAAAATAAAACAAAAAAAAAAGATATTCAGATCCAGGATTTTTTGGAAATTCCACCCCCCCACCCCATTCCAATAGACCCAAGAAGAAAAATAGTGGATTTTATAAAAAGCCAGCCCAATTCTGGGGCTGGCTTAGCTTCTCCCGCAGCTTGGTTTAAACCAGGCTGCAGAAGCCAACTCCAGGATCTGCATGCCTCAGAGAGTGATCTTCCCAAGGCACTTAGATCCTGAGTCTGGCATCCTTCTGCAGCACGGTATAGACCGGTCTGCAGGAGAAGCCAGCTCCTGGATCGGTGTTCCATGGGAGACTGCTCCCTGAGGCATGTAGATCCTGCCTGGAATGGCTTTTTTTGAAGCCCGGTTTAAACCATGCAGCAGAAGCAGCCAGACCCAGCATCAGCATGCCTTGACGAGATCACTCCCTGAGGCACACAGTTCCTGGCTGGGATGGCTTCTCCTGCAGCCCAGTTTAATCCAGGCTGCATGAGAAGCCAAACCCCAAGCTGAGCTGGCGGGAACAGTCTGCTCCCCCCAGCACAGCCGATCCTGATCCTCAGGCTGTCTTCTGTAGTCCCTTTAAACTTTGAAGGGACTGAAGTAGAAGTCTGACAAACAGCTGAGAAGTGGGAGCAATCAGTTCCTGCCTCTCCTGTTTTCAGATCTACTGGTAATTCCCGAATATATCTGGGATTTTTTCGTGAATTTTGTTTTTGTTTTCCTGAGAAAACCCAGATACATTTGGGATGCTGAAATATACTGAAATGCACACCCCTAGTGTCAGACCAAGATATGAGAAATCCAGGTTTTAATCCTCACTCGTGCCATGGAAACATACTCGGTGACCTTGAGCCAGTCACACACTCACAGCCTAACCTACCTCACAAGGTTGTTGTGAGCATAAAATGGAGAGGAGAATGATGTAAACCACTTTGGGTCCCCACTGGGGTAAAAGGTGGGTTATAAATAAAGTAAGTAAGTAAATAAATATACATAGAGAAATCTGTAATGTACTTTATGTGCGTGTCCTAATTATTTTAAACACATGAAGTAATTCTACATGTTTATATAAACAGAAAGTTGCCTTTGCACTACTAACATTTATAAACTAAACCTCATGGTTTTTGCTCTGAACTAATAATGAAAACAAAGTGGTCAAACTGCTTATATATTATAAGCATTCCCGTAGCTTTCATTAGATTGTGTGATTAGATATCATTACTACCATTACAATTTTTATTAGATTTATATTTGTATAGTGAATCTGCAAAAGATTCTTTAATGCTCCAATTACAATTTGTTTCAAAAGGAGGACCAATTGACTTGCATTACAGAATAGCACTTGCATAACCTGCTTATACATGTTATATAAATTTCATATATTGAGAGACCAACAATCTTCAGGATTTTTTTACTATCAGATAATTATTCGCCTTCTCTAAATCTAGGCTTCAAGAGGCAGGTCTTTTACACTAGAACACAAGCAATCAATTGATTGCTAGAGCAGAAGCAATCAGTTGCACACTACAAGAAGATTCATATTGTCATTTGAATTAACTTAAAACAATGCATAACCTTAAGGTATATTTAACATTTCTATGTTACAATTTTCCCATACTACTTACATGACAAAAAATCCCCCCAAATCCTAAAAATGTATGGTATGCTATTAAAACAATACACCCCCTCTTTAATATCACCAGCCATCGCATAACCAAATACCATTTGTGTATTAAGCTCATCTAACAGTAACTTGCTATGACTGACTTGATCTGACAAATATTATAATTGAATTACGTAATATGATTTTAGAGTGTGACCAGTTATCAGTGAAGGGCTGTGGTACTCATCTCCATTTCCAAGCCAAAGAGCCAGCACTGTCCAAAGACATCTCCATGGTCATGTGGCCGGCACCAAGGCACACGGAACACTGTGACCTTCCCACCGAAGCGGTACCTATTTATCTACTTGCAATTTCTTGCTTTTAAACTGCTAGGTTGGCAGGAGCTGGGACCAGAGACGAGAGCTCACTCTGTTACACGGCACTCGGGTCTCAAACTGCTGAACTACCAACCTTATTGGTGCTACAATATGGTTTGAGTTGCTATGCATTCAAAACCTTGAGACTGACTATGGATAAAGGAGCTGGTACTGCTAGCCCCCTTCATCCCTTCCAAGCCTTCAAAGTTTGTCTTTTCAGACAAAGGAATGAAAACTGCATAGAAGATGTGGAACTCAATCCATGATGTTGATTATACTGCCAAGAATGAACTCGCATTCCAATAACTCTATAAATACTATGGATTTGAACTAACACAGAACGGTGAGTGTCAAGCCACATGGAAAGAACTGCAATGGGGTCTTTCCAGCATTTTCCAATCACAGCTGTAGAGAAAAAAGGATTTAACCCTTCCACTCCCCTGCATACAGCTTTTCCTGGTATTTACCCATCTTTTTTTATTTCTAGGACCAGCAACAGGCCCAGGATGTAGGTGTTTCAGATGGGGTACTTGAAGAATTTAATCAAACTCATCCACTGTACTCTGGGGCTGTAATTTACCTTAAAGATATTGGGAAAGGCAATGTCTGGTATAAAAAGAAGAGGACAAGAAGACCCTGCAGGGGGGCAGCAAGAAGACAATTAGACAGGACAGTGAAGTCAGCACCTTCTCTCCTGTTAAGTGTCATTCCTTGGCTGTCTCCAGATTGCTACTGTCAGGGCAATTTCCCCCTTCTTCTCAGAAGCACCACACTCAATCTTACCCTCTCTCGCAGCTAGAGATGTAATTAGGAACCAATCTCTGTCTCTCCTCTTTCCTATCAAGTATGTTAATTCCTAAATAAACCTTTATCTACCCTTTAATCAGGTTGTGCACCATTGCTGTGTTAATTACACTGCCAACAAAAGAATGCTTGAAAGACCTGATCACAGAGCTCCTGGCAGTCTATCCAGGCTGGCCCAGAATCACCCTACTAGCAGTATAGAAAATGTTAATAAATGCAGTTGAATTCCATTGACATAGAAGACATTCCTCCAGCATTATACATGCTGATTCAGCACTCACAGAGAAGTGCTTTGCAATCCATCATCTAGAGGAATCACTTGACCAACATTTCTCAGATGAATATAGGGCTGCCAAGTCCCCCGGTAGGGCAGGGGAAACACCGATTTTAAATACTCACCTCCCGCTTTTTCAAAGTTGGCCACCGGGGGGACAAAATGGCTGCCTTAAAAGGGAAATGTCTGCAGAGAGCCTGCCCTGCAGTAAAAAGCCTCACCAGACATTTCCCCTTTAAGAAGTCAGCAAGAAATCTTCCACAGCAAGAGAGGTCCGCCCAGAGATTAAGGAGGGACTGAAGGGGCTGCTTTTGCATGTGGCTGGCAACGTTGCTGTAGTAAGTTTCTCTTCCAGCTCTTTTCCTTCTCTCTCCCTCTTTCTTTTTTCTGTCTGTCTGTCTGTCTGTCTCTCTCTGTCCCCATCCAGCAGAGATCTATCAGTGGCTATTATAGCCACAAGGTCTAAATGGAACCCTTTGTCTGGGGCAGTGATGCTCTGCATTCTTGGTGCTTGGGGGGCAACAGTGGGAGGGCTTCTGGAGTTCTGGCCCCACTGCTGGACCTCCTGAGGGCACCTGGTATTTTTGGCCACTGTTGTGACACAGAGTGTTGTACTGGATGGGCTGTACTGGATGGGCCGATCCACTGTGGCTTCTCTCCTGTTCTTATGATATGAAAATCATATTTAGCACTTGTGTAGCACTTAGTGCTTCATATTCTGCCGAGATGAGGAAGGATTCAGTAGGGCCGTTGCTCAGTGATAGAGCATCTGCTTGACATGCAGGAGGTATCAGCCTCTTCAGCTAAAAAAGGATCAGGTAATAGGTGACATTAAAGATCTCAGCCTGAGACCCTGGAGACCCACTACCAGTCTGAGTAGTCAATACTGACCTTGATGGACCAATGGCCTGATTCAGTATTAGGAAACTTCATGAGTTCATGTGTCAGCATGTGGAAGCAACATCACAGGATGTGACATCACAAAATGATGTCACTTCCTTTCTCCTGGCTCCACCCCCAAAGTCTCCTGGCTCCACCCCCAAAGTCCCCAGATATTTCCCAAGTTGGACTTGGCAGCCCTAGATGAATAATCCACATGATTGAGGATGGAAATTTAACTTAATACTCTCTCTGAACAACATGTCATTTTTTGTTTTCTTTATTCAGTATGATCAGGAATAATTTTAGAATTAGTTATTTAAAGGAACAGTATCCACTTAAAAGCCATACATTTAATTAAACGTATGAAAAATAAATAATTGTGGGAGACAGGAGTGGGATTCAAAGGTACGTGTTTTGTCCTGCAGAGGACCACTTAGGCCCTGTGCAATCCTGGCAGATTTTCAATATGTTTTCTATGGTCATTCTGGAAAGTATGTTATGTACCATGCATTATATAAAATAGTATATTCCCTATGATTGTCAAACGCCCACACATATACAACTTCTACCTGCAATATGTAGTTAAAATTTAATATCTGAACTCTACCTGGCTCCCTTTTGCACTGCTGTACCAATTGTTCGGATACAGTGCAGACTAACAGCAAATGTTTCACTGAAGAAGTGAGCAGTGACTCATGAATGCTGATACCCTGCCACAAATTTTGTTAGTCTTTAAGGTGCTATTGGACTCTTGTTTTTCTGCTGCTACAGACAGACTAAAATGGCTACCCATCTTGATCTTACAAATGTTTAGCCATCTTGTACGTTTACAAGCGCAAACTGAAACTAGCCTTCCTTACATACTTGCAGTCTGCACAAGTGAAGTAATAAATAACTTCCAACAAAATATAATTTTAGCTTCTGATTACAGTAAAATGAGGCACTCTACCACCAGGGTTCAAGCAGGTCCCAACTTTATTTGATAACAAGGTGAGCAAAATAATCTCTGTCTTGGGAGCTTTGTTCCCTTTATTGAATCTTGTACAGGAATGCCATTAATTGTCCACTCCCCATGCCATCTTCAAGCAACATACTATCCAAAAAAGAGGAAAACATGACAGAAATAAATTAACTCAGTTGACAATAGTTGATGCAGCTTTTGCCTCAGATGAGAGGTGGTGAACTGACAGGACTGTCAGCGAGCACAGGCACAGAAGATGAACCTCTCACTACAGCAGTGAAAGGAGTACCAAGGGGAGGGTGTGCTCCCCCACTAGGGCTGCCAAGTCCCCCGGTAGGGCGGGGGAAACACCGATTTTTAGTGCTTTCCCCCGCGTTTTCCAAGTTGGCCACCGGGGGGACAAAATGGCTACCTTAAAAGGGAAATGTCTGCAGAGAGCCTGCCCTGCAGTAAAAAGCCTCACCAGACATTTCCCCTTTAAGAAGTCAGCAAGAGAGCTTCCACAGCAAGAGAGGTCCGCCCAGAGATTAAGGAGGGACTGAAGGAGCTGCTTTTGCATGTGGCTGGCAAGGTAAATTTCTCTTCCAGCTCCTTTCCTTCTCTCTCCCTCTTTCTTTTTTCTGTCTGTCTGTCTGTCTGTTTCTCTCTCTCTCTGTCCCCATCCAGCAGAGGTCTATCAGTGGCTATTATAGCCACAAGGTCTAAATGGAAGTAAGTGCCTCTGCCAGTTTTTTTCCTTCTCTCTCTCTCCCTGTTTCTTTCTTTTGTCTGTCTGTCTGTCTGTCTCTCTCTCTCTCTGTCCCCATCCAGCAGAGGTCTATCAGTGGCTATTATTAGCCACAAGGTCTAAATGGAACCCTTTGTCTGGGGCAGTGATGCTCTGAATTCTTGGTGCTTGGGGGGCAACAGTGGGAGGGCTTCTGGAGTTCTGGCCCCGCTGCTGGACCTCCTGAGGGCACCTGGTATTTTTGGCCACTGTTGTGACACAGAGTGTTGTACTGGATGGGCTGTACTGGATGGGCCGATCCACTGTGGCTTCTCTCCTGTTCTTATGATATGAAAATCATATTTAGCACTTGTGTAGCACTTAGTGCTTCATATTCTGCCGAGATGAGGAAGGATTCAGTAGGGCTGTTGCTCAGTGATAGAGCATCTGCTTGACATGCAGGAGGTATCAGCCTCTTCAGCTAAAAAAGGATCAGGTAATAGGTGACATTAAAGATCTCAGCCTGAGACCCTGGAGAGCCACTACCAGTCTGAGTAGTCAATACTGACCTTGATGGACCAATGGCCTGATTCAGTATTAGGAAACTTCATGAGTTCATGTGTCAGCATGTGGAAGCAACATCACAGGATGTGACATCACAAAATGATGTCACTTCCTTTCTCCTGGCTCCACCCCCAAAGTCTCCTGGCTCCACCCCCAAAGTCCCCAGATATTTCCCAAGTTGGACTTGGCAGCCCTATCCCCCACCTGTATTAAGTGTTAAGGCAGGAAGAGACTGTCACGTGGCTGGGAAGGTTCTGTTGCATACCCATTCAGGAAGATTGCTTCCTGGAGCTTTGGAAAATTCTAGAAAGCTTTCAGATCTTTTCTCGGTGACTGGCTTGTGCCTACACAGAAGATAGCTTGAGGCTCTAACCCTTGTCAGAAGCTTATCTTTTAAAAGATTTAGTTGGAACCTTCAACATGGATTTCACTGGATCTTATTTATGAAAGATGACCAATCAATGCTTGCTTCAGGCAGGCAGCTCAGTCCTTAACTTCACAAATATAAAACTAAGTCTTAGGAACTTTTACAAACTGATCAATCAACACTTTCACACCTCAGCAGGAATGACACTTTCCTCCATTTTGCTTGGGCCAGCATTTCAAAGACTCAGCAAACAATGTTCATTTTCTTTACATATCCTACCCTACCTTATGGTGTGCTTAAGAGCATGTTCAGATTAGAATATTATTTCTATATTACTCATAACTATGCTTCCATATATAATTCACTTTAGCACTTTAAACCAGGAGTTGGGGCTGCCTGAGAAGTAACTATTTATAGCCAAATGAGCTACCTGTGAATAAAAACATTTTCTAAAATACCTGTTCATGAGCAAGAAAATGTTATCTAAACTGTGGAAAGAAACAGTTATAGCATAAACAAGTGAATAGCACCAGGTTACCATTATTTAGAAAGTGCAGAGTGGCATGGTGTGACCACAACAGTGAATATATTGAGTTACATAATGGCTGAAGTCATCATGAAGTGTCTCAACTGAACTAATGCATGACCATAAACTGATAACTGATGCAATATCATCCACTATGGCAGGGGTGGCCAACCTTGCTTAACGTAAGAGCCACATAGAATAAACGTAAGAGCCACATAGAGATGACTGAGAGCCGCAAGACAGGAACAAATATCACACACATGTTTTTATTTTTTAAAATATGCAAATTTGCTTTTTATTAACGTTAAATGGGACTGCCAAAAATAAAAACAAACGAGGAAAACCGGTTATTGATAATGATATTACTTGTTTGCTAATGATATTGAGAGAGAGAGAGAAAAAGAGAGAGATGGAAAGAAAGAATTAAAGAAGTGGAAAGAAAGAGAGAAAGAGAAACTAGGAAAGCAAATAGATGGGAGGGAGGAGGGAAGGAAGGAAGGAAGGAAGAAAGGGAGAAAGAGAGAAAAAGCATGCCTCCCCTTTGCTTCCCCAGCCGCCCTGCCAGGAGCCGCACAATATGTGTGAAAGAGCCGCATGTGGCTCCCGAGCCACAGGTTGGCCACCCCTGCACTATGGCTACTTATAAACCAAGGGAATAGCACAAAGCTCAGTCCTATTTGGAGAAGGTTAGTGCTTTATTCAAGTCCTGCTGCAGGACTGAATCCTGACAACTTTCAGGGGAGGCATATACTTTACACATAGTACGTCCAGGTTTAATTCCAGGACTGTTGGCAGGACTAGGAAATTTTTCTGACACCCTAATGAGTCAGGTCCATTCAGGACAGGTATTACCAGCCTAGACAGATTCTGTGTTAGGCATCTTCTTATATCTTGACCAGTTAAATTTGTTACAAGCACACACACATATATCAGAGACTTGGCATATTTTTAAAGAAAAGCAGTTTCAGAAAGTGAGAATTTAAAACAGAGGAGCAGTGGGGAGGAAGTGAATTGTTAAACCTTTTCTGTGACTATATTTTCTACACTCCAATTCCCTCCCAACTGCTTTCGATGATTAAGAAATACAGGAAATGTTCTTTGATTTGTGATGTTTTTCATATGAAAAAGAATCACAACAAATATCAGAACTTTTGAAAATTTATTAGAGTAGCTTTTTTTGTATGCAAAAAAAGGTCACCTTTCATTTATCAGTGCTTTGAAAACCATAATCAACGCTTTCCTCAATTTCCAATGCAACTATTTTAATACAAAACTATATAGCCTTACTGAATTGAGAGCATATCTAGTTTATTTTGGTGACAATGGTTTATTCTCTAGTCATGCTTCAGATTCCCTTACAGAAACATAGTAGGTCCACTGTAGTGTAAGAGAATCCAAGAAAAGATTCTTCTTAAATGCTTTCATTAAGAAATAGGTCCAATGCTAAGACTGACAAAAAGGCACCATAGCAAGGATTGTTAGTTGCATCATTCTGCATTTATTTGAATTCCATGAGATGGAAAAGGCCACACAATCTGAGAAGAAGAAAAAACTCAACATTCCAGAGTGTTCTAATTCTGTTAACAGCAAACAATCCATTACATAACACTCACACATTTTAATTAAAATATCTGTGCATATGATGTTAATTTTCAGTTATCTCTTATTTCAGATCTAAATTTATCATAACACCACACCAACTTGGTGTCATCTCACATTTTCTGTCATTAATCACAGGTAACACAAAGTTCAGGATAACAAAATGTTATCTAGGCTACTGAAAACTTCATTGTAAGCTTTATATTCACTTTTTCTTCATACATTTTGTTCTTTATTTAGAAAAGACAGTCTTATATGGAGCCAAAACAAATGGAATATATCTCATCAGGACCTCACAGATAGATTCCAACCCCCTCACCCAATTTTGTCAGCGGAAATGTTTTAACTGAAGATGCCAAAAGTTGAATCTGGGAACTAATCTATACTAAAGCATGCACTGTTAAAATAAGGTTTACCCCTTTTACGTTTGGTTTCAGAGACCAGCTCTCAGCTTTATAAAGAAATACATTTACTAGCAAGTGCTGACAGGTGCTAACAAATGCATATATCTTTATTCAGTTTATTGCAGACAAAACATGACTCTACACAGGGACCTTGGAGGACTTAGGGTGTTTTTTTTTTTAACCAGCTCACAACACCTATTTTTAAGTATAGTTAGCTTTACAATATCTTTGTCTAGACCTGATTTGTTTTAACTGGTTGGCAGATTTGGAGATACATGATTTTGTTAACCAGGTGAAGCAAACCAGTGCTGCCAAGACGTTTTTAATTTTTAAATCCTTATACTGTGGTTTATGGCAACTCAGTAAGCACCTTAACTGACAAATCAAGTGAATTTTCAAACTATGCTATGGTTACTGGAAATGGATCCCTAAAAGCAGGGCTATTTTTGGGCAGGAATGCACAGGAACGGAGTTCCAGCTGGCTCCTGAGTTGGCCATGCCTACAACCAAAACCTCTGGCATGCGTTTCTACAGAGCGCACTGCCCTCCCCACATTAAACACAAGTGGAAAAAGCAGCATTTCGGTCTTTCCCAGTTGGGCTTTCCTTGTCAATTTCACTCTCCACCAGTCAACTGAGAGTGAAATTGACAAGGAACAGCCTCTCCCTGCCTTCCCTTCTCTAGCTGACATGTGGCAGCTGGAAAAGGGCAGGCAGGGAACCCAGGCTAATGAGTTCCTGCTGGGCTTTTTCTACAAAAAAGGCCTTATCTAAAAGGAATATTGGATGCATTTGGTTTAATAGGACAGCTATAGTTTACAATCAGTTTTGAAATTTTATTTTTGGAGGATATTGCTTTTAAGGCACTATTGAGGCCACAAAATCCCTGAGCGTACATGCACATTTTCTTTTACATAGGAATATGCTACATTGCCATTTTGAAATAATGACCATTGATGAAGACACTGTTGAAACATGTTTAGTCCTTTGCTTTATTCTGACACAAGAAGTGTTTTATATATTTTATTCACTTTGAGATATTTTAATAATATAAATTATTTACATGTATCTATCATTGCTTTTAAATTGTAGCTTAACTTATACCCATTCTTTTCAACACAATGGCAAGGCAGCTTGCTCTGTCTTTAAAAAACTCAGGCACCGCCACCACTCTATCAGACTGGCCTGATCGCACCATGTTCAGCCTTAGGCAGAACCATCTTTTCACTGTCTGATCCTGTCACACAGTCTGGGTGAAGCACTGGGCACAGAAGTGTGGCTACTGGCTTCTTCTCTTCCAATGGATTTGGGCAAAGCCACCACTGTGGCAGATATGGCAGCACAAATGCCTTCAGTTTTGTACACCTCCATCAGACATCTGATGAATGTAAGATGGCTCTTGGTATCACCTACCTGTAGATCCCAAATTAATTGGACATTGAACCATAGTCTGAATGCTATAGCAGTTCATTTCAGTTGTTTACACAAGGCAATGGTTCATAACAGCAACATTCTCTTACCCAGTTTACACAACTTTGATCTAGTGTAAATGATACAGAAGAGCTATGTGTTCTAACAAATGGAGGCCCTTTAGAAGACCTTGAACAGCATGATACCTCTGTTGCAGTCAAGCATAAATACTGGATTAGCCTGCATCACAGAATGGTTATGAAAGATTACAGAATATTTGGTGCATATTGTTATTGTTGTTGTTATTATTATTATTATTCTGAATCGCCCAACCCCGCAAACAGGCTCTGGGTGATTTACAGCATTAAAACAGATAAAATACAATCAACGTGATAAAATTATTACACTGCACTAATAAAACAACCAATCCAGATGGCCATCAACCTTTCTTTTGTTGGCTGACATGCTCTCTGCACAGCAGGGCAGGGAAGGAGACACCAGGCCAAAAATAAAAAAGGCGGGTGCCAGTTTTATCCGTTGCTGTCCTCAATCAAAAGCCTAGTGGAACATCTTTGCCTTACAGACCCTGTGGAATTGCATCAGATCCTGCAGGGCCTTGATGTTATTTGGCAGAGAGTTCCACTAGGTCGGGGCCAGGACCGAAAAGGCCCTGGCCCTAGTTGAGGACAGCCGGATCATCCTAGGACATCCTGCAAGACAGAGCTCTTCCACCAGGCATTTGACCACACTTAACATCTGGATATAACATAAGAGCCTTCCCTGGGATTTTATCTATCGGCTATGTTTGTACTGATTGATTCCTGTTATGGAAAATATTGAATTTTTAGATTTTATGTGGTTTTAAATTGATGTAAATTGTTGTAAAATTTTTATGTAAGCCGCCCTGAGCCTGCTTTGCCAGAGAGGGCGGGGTATAAATCTAACAAATAAACAAATAAGTGGCCTGGAGAGTAGAAATGTTCTCTCTCCTCTGTAATGGTACTCAGCACTGTTCTAAGCTTCACTGCCTTCCCTCACCCCATTGATGCAGTCCCAGAGCACTGCATTCTGGGACACAAACCCTCCTAGTTCTCCATGGCTCTAAAGAGGCCAGATTGACCACTACCAGGGCTAGGGCCTTTTTTGTGGCAGCTCTGCACTGGTGGAACGAGGTCCCAGAGGATACCTGCAGACTACTGCAGGTCCCCGATATCCTTTGGAAGCTCTGGGGAATATGTGGGGATAGGCAGTCCCTCAGATATGCTGGCCCCTGACAATAAAGGGCTTTATAGGTAAGAACCAGCACCTTGAAGCTTCATGGGGACAAACCTGAACAGGAATGGAATTTCCCTATCAGTAGTCTGCATTCTTTAAATATCATGGGCACAAGTCAGTACATTGTGTTTATGCCCACTGATTCAATGGGCTTAAACTTTCAACTCTGTATTGGTTTTATCACCCATATCCTTGTTGTGACCTCCTATTTTCTAACGATTGCAACAATACTTCATACATTCCAAACACTATCTGATGGAATGATGGACCACATTGATGCAACCAACACAAAAGCAGACTGTAGTGAGCTAACAAACAGATAAATACAAAATGAGGATTTTCTCTCATTCTTAGGGTCAATACACATTTGGGATATAGCTCTATTTGCACAAGTGTTTGCCCTAGTGAAGACAATAAAAATTGAAAAGCAAAACAGTGGCTTCATGTAGAGACATTTGGTGCCTATTGCAACGTTCTCTAGAAGACACCAGTATCTAAATAGCAGATGCATCAATCCCCAGAAAACACAAACAAAGGAGTTGTGCATGTTATTTAAAGTGAGTAGGGGATATAAAGCAATGTCCAAATCGTGATTTCTAAAAGCATTCATAGAAAGTCCTTTAAAAATCGGAGCTGTCAAACTTAATCCAAATTTGATTTGAATGTTTTAATGGATGCTAATTTTATCAATGTGCATCTGGAAATATATGCTAGAGGAGAATGATTCCCATTTCCATGTGAACCTATTCCCAACGCAGGTGGCAATATACATTCTGAAGAGGTTATGAAGGTAAAAATGTAATAACTTTGTGAAAACATTCTCAAGGCACTATTTATTTTAAAAAGACATGGAGCTTGTGCATATCCACACAAACTGAACTATGAGGCATACATGCGGTTTATTTTACTACTTTATATGAAAGTTCAAATGATCAAATAAATAATGTGGAATCAATCAAGGGATATGTTACCAAGATAAATAAAATGATAACAATGATTGCCTGAAATTATTGTAGTAATAAGGCTTTTCGCTCTGTTCAGAGATGTGCAATGGGGAAAGGGGAATCACTACTGAGTTAGGCCAGTTTACTGTGTACATGGGTACTAGATCCAGAACGACCAGTGGTAACTTACCGTGAGGGGTCCTTCTCCTCTGAGGGTTGGAGGACATCTTGTGGGTGATTCCCACCTATCTTCAGGGAGGCAGGAATTAAGAGAAATCTTCTTCCTGTTTCCTGTTGTGGGAGTCACCCCTGGCTCAGTTCGGTAACTTCCGAAAGCTACAGGAGAAAACTCTGGACTCAAACAAAGATTAATAGAAACAGGAAGACAGAATTGAAATGAACTCTCTCTCTTCAACATAACATTACGGTACCGTGAGGATGACCGTATCAAAAATATTGCCTACATGCCCCTCTCTCAGTCGGATTACTAATTTATATAGGCTGACGATCCGAGGAGGGCCAAGATGTCCTCCAACCCTCAGAGGAGAAGGACCCCTCACGGTAAGTTACCACTGGTCGTTCTCCCTCTGAGGTGGAGGCCATCTTGTGGGACCTCCCAGAGCAATGGTCCTAGAAGTTGGGTGGGGGATCGTCATGTTCTTGTAAAATAGACTGAAGGATACGCCGACCGAATGCGGCGTCTGAGGATGCATAAGGGTTGATCTTATAGTGTCTCACGAAGGTGGACGGTGTGGACCACGTAGCTGCCCTGCATACTTCTTCTATAGAAGCCCTGTTGAAGAACGCTGCGCTGGTGGCGGCACTGCGTACGGAATGTGCTGTAATGCCTTGAGGGACTTTAAGTTTCATTGATGTGTATGCCTCTGCGATGCATAAACGTAGTGAACGGCTAATGGCCGGGGTGGACATTTTCTTGCCCAAGTGAGGAGAGGAGATGTTGATAAACAAGGCTTCGGACTGTCTGATAGTATCAGTTCTAATAATGTAAGTCTTAAGGGCCCTCCTTACGTCTAATGTGTGCCATGACTTTTCTTGAGGATGTGTCGGGTTTGGTACGAATGAGGGGAGACAGATCTCTTGAGACCTATGAAATAGAGTGTTGACCTTTGGACAAAAGGACGGGTCTGTACGAAGCACTACTGTATCCTTATTAAAAACGCATAGATCTGAGCGGACAGAGAGGGCCCCCAGTTCGGAGATCCTTCTGGCCGAAGTGATGGCCACGAGAAAGAGTGTTTTTTGTCTTAGGAATTTTAATGAAATGGTCCGTATGGGTTCAAACGGTGGTCTCGTTAAGGCCGTGAGGACCACATTGAGGCGCCACGTGGGGAAACGGTGACATATCGGAGGGTCTTTGAAGGCCGCGCCTTTGAGGAATCGTTTCACGTGCGGATGATGTGAGACAGCTTGCCCTCTGTAAAGGGGGAGGACTGTGGATAGTGCGGCGAGTTGTCTCCTCAGAGTAGATGCTTTAAGTCCTGACGATGTGCCGTCCTGTAAGAAGGACAAAACGGAACGTATGTGAGGACGAAGGGGGTCGATCTTTTTGCGTCTGGCCCATCTGACAAATGCTTTCCATGTGGTGTTGTATATTCTAGTAGTCGATGGTCTTCTAGAGTCTAAGATAGTCTTAATGACGGAGTCCTGGTAACCTAGCTTGACAAACTTCTGCCTTTCAATCTCCAGGCGGTCAAGTGAAACCATCCTGGGTCTGGATGCCTGATAGGGCCTTGTAGCAGCATGTCTTCCCGAACTGGTATTGGGAGAGGGGGACACACAGTTAAATCTAGTAGCGATGTGAACCACGGGCGGCGTGGCCAATAAGGTGCGACTACGATGATTTCTGCTCACAAAAGGCGAATCTTCCTCAGAAGTCTGGGTAAAACCGGAAGGGGGGGGGAAGGCATAGAGAAGTTCGTGAGGCCAGGGGGACAGGAGAGCATCTGTCTGTTCGGCCCGCGGGTGAAAGAACCTCGTGTAGAACCTTGGAAGTTGCGCATTGTACGCTGACGCAAATAGATCCACCGTCGGCATCCCCAGCTCCTCTACAATTTGGTGGAAGACTTGTGGATGTAGTGACCATTCTCCCTCCATGATGGTCTGGCGACTCAGCCAGTCGGCCTGGATGTTGGCTGAGCCTTGTATGTGAGCTGCAGATATCGATGCTAAGTGAACTTCCGCCCAGTTGAGTAGAAGATTGGCTTCTTTGGCTAGGCTCCGTGATTTCACCCCGCTCTGCTTGCTCAGGTATGTCATAGCCGCAGTATTGTCCGTTCTGATCACGACATGCTTGTCCTGAATGGAGTGAGAGAAATGTAGTAGGGTCAGTCTGATCGCCCGCAACTCGAGTAGGTTGATGGGTAACGCAGATTCCGCTGCTGACCATGATCCCTGAACCGGATGGTGCAGTAGAGTCGCTCCCCAGCCCGCTAGGCTGGCGTCTGTAAAAATTTGAATTGGGTTTTGAACCCAGTATGTCTTGCCTTGGGTCAGATTGCGTTGAATGGTCCACCAACGTAAGCTCGACTTTGTCAGAAGTGGGACCTTGACTGCAATGTCCGACTTGATGACGATGTGATTCTGGAATGGTCTCAGAAAACGCTGTAATTGTCGGGAGTGAAAACGGCCCCACTGAAGAGTGTCGAAGGTGGAGACCATCAGGCCCATCAATTTGGCTAATAACGATAGAGAAGATTTGCGTGCTGTTATGACTTGCGTTGCAATTGCCTTGATCTTCTGTGCCTTGCGTGGTGGTAGGAAAAGTTTGCAGGAGGCCGTGTCTATGATGACTCCCAAGTGTTCTAGGCGTTGTGTAGGTTTGAGATGACTTTTTTGTTTGTTGACGAGGAAGCCGAACTCCTCTAGGAGTTGGATGGCCGTCGCTACGTCCCCTAGGGCTTGGATTTTCGACGGAGATCGGATCAGGAGGTCGTCTAAGTAGGGATGAATGTGGACCCCGAGTTGTCGTAGGATGGTCACTGGATGTACTAGGACCTTCGTGAAGACCCGGGGCGCTGTGGATAGCCCAAAGGGAAGTGCTCGGAATTGCAGGTGAGATGTCCCTACACAGAAGCGTAGGAACCTTCGGTGTGGCGGGAAGATGGGTACATGGAGGTATGCCTCTGTTAAATCTATGGATGTTAAAAATTCGTTCGGCTGGAGAGACTCTGCTATGGTACGGAGTGTTTCCATGCGGAAATGCCGGAGCTCTACGTATCTGTTTAGAAATTTTAGATCGAGAATCGCTCTCCAATCTCCGTTCTTCTTTGGTACCGTAAAGAAGATTGAATACACTCCAGACCCATGCTCCTCCTGGGGTACCGGTTCTACTGCTCGAATTTGTAGTAGATGGTGTATCGCTGATAGTGTCCTGTCTCTCTTTGCAGCGTTTTTGTGTGCTGGTGAGGGAAGAAAACGAGGTAAGGGCGGAGAACTGAAATCTATTTTGTAGCCCACAGAGACTACGTCCATGGTCCATGAATCCGGTCGAGAAGTCCGCCATCTTGGAGTGAATAGAAGCAGACGGCCTCCCACTGGTGCGTGTGTATAGTCACGCCTTGGGGTGCTTAGGGTCGCCGGGCTTGTTTGGTCTATGGCTGAAGGGTTTCCCGAACCTATTGTTGTTGTTGTTGCCGTGAAACCCTCCCCTACGAAAGGGCTGCTTACTGGTTGGCCAGGTTTGTTGTCTGGTGTCAGGGCGGAACCGATAGGAGGAGCCGTAGGATCGAAAGGAGGACATAGTGCTGGGCCTCTTGTCCCCAGAGCGGATAGTTCTGGGTAGGGTCTTCTTTTTATCCCGGGTTTCTACTAGAATCTTATCTAAGGAGTCGCCAAAGAGCTTGTCCCCCTGGAAGGGATAGGAGGATACTACGGCCTTGGACTGATAGTCCGCCTGCCATGCTCTGAGCCATAGCGTGCGGCGTGCCGCTGCTGCGGAGGAAATCGCCCTAGCAGAGAAGACCATTGAGTCTAGGGTGGCGTCCGCGGTAAAGGATATGGCTTTTAGCACCCTATTGGCTCCTTCTAATAAGCCCCGGTTACCCTCAGGTAACATCTGGATGAGTTTACGCATCCATACTATGGCTGCCCTCGAGACTGTGGATGCGGCAGAGGAGGCTTTTATAGTCATGGCGTTGGCTTCATGCGTTCTGCGCAATGCAAACTCGGCTCTTTTGTCTAAGCTGTCACGTAGGGTACCTTGCCCGTCCTCAGAGATCAAACCTGATGATTGGAGGGCTGCCACTGGTGCGTCTACTACTGGGACCTGTAACAACGTTAGTGCTGAAGAGTGTAAAGGGTAAAGCCTTTTAGTAACTCCCGGGAAGGCTTTGGCAGAAAGGGGACGTTCCCACTCGGCTTTGACCTTCCTAACGTAAAAGTTTGGGAAGGGGAATGCTATTTCCGAGGGATCAACCGCAGGAAAAAATTCGTCAAAGATGTCTGGGTTATCATCCTGGTCTTGTGGGGTAGGTGTTGCCTTGGTTGCTTTTTGGTTACCCTGTATCTGGAGGGCAGCCAAAGTCTTATGCAGCAGGTGGTTGAGGTCCTCAGGCTTAAAGAATCTAAAAGCCTGATCTTTTGCGGCTGGAGGTTTTGGTGCTGGTTCCCCTTCTTCTTCATTGGAAGAGAATTCCCCCTCCTCTCTATCAGAGGATATTTGGGATATTGCATCCTCATCTGGGGAGTCAATATAGACGCCAGACTGCTTGTTGGCACCCTTTTGAGCAGCCTTTGTGGGCCATTTTCCTCTTTTGGGAGGAGGTCTGGTTGGGGGGGGTGGGGGTGGGGCTGCTGGATATGCAGAAGTGGAGGGGACGCACCCCCCAAAGGAACAAAAACGCGCCATCTCCTCCCACATGGCCCGTCTAAAAAATGCCATGGCTTCAGGGGGGAATGGGGGGGGGGAGTGGTACATTACCGGTGACGTCTTCACAGGGCTCTCCCTCTTCCTCCTCCTCCTCCTCCTCGTCGTCGTGCTCCTCCTCGCCCATGTCCTCAGCAAAACTTTGCTGTATTTGCCGGATCTGGGCCTCTCCCGATCGGCCAGAGGCCCGGGAATAATCAGCGTGCGGGGGGGGCGATTATAGCCATCCCCGACTTTCTTAAAGTGGCCCGTGGAGTCTAAAATGGCCGCCGCCGCCGGCCTCGCTGAGCCCTCCGTTGGGGCCGCGTTCTTCGTTTTGGCGCGCTTTTTGGCGCCCGTGCCGCCGCCGCCGCCGCTTCTGGCCTCTCCGGAGGCTTCTGTAGCCGGGCGCTTTCTGCTGCTGGCGCCGGCTCTGGAGCTATCGAGCGGTGCGCTCAGCTCCATTTCTGCCGCTGCGGGGGATCTTGTGCCCGCTGGAGCGGCGTTGAAAGAAAAAATTCGAAGCGGGGGGGCGGGAGCCCTTCCCCGGAGCGGCTGGAGAGGAGGAGGCTAAAGTATTAAATAAAAGAAGAGAGAGAGGGACAGCTTTTAGATAAGGTAGAGAAGTATTAGAGTTTAGGTTGAATTTCTAGAGAAGTTGTGGAAAAAGTAGTTGGAAGTTGGCAAAGCCAAGTCCTAGCTGCGCTCCCTATAGAGGCAGGAAACGAACTGAGCCAGGGGTGACTCCCACAACAGGAAACAGGAAGAAGATTTCTCTTAATTCCTGCCTCCCTGAAGATAGGTGGGAATCACCCACAAGATGGCCTCCACCTCAGAGGGAGAAAGAGTTTACACTGAAACTACACAAGGATTTTAAAGCCAAGTCTGAGAAGCTCAGAAAATATTATTGTAATAAACTTCAGAGATTTGAGAAAAAAATTCTAGACTACAGCAAGTAGATACAGACTAGAGGATTAAGTAGACAGCAGCTGACAGATGTTTTATACTCTAAGCCAAAGGTGGCTATAGTAACTTGTAGTTAAGGTTTCAGTGGATGACCTAGTTTTTCCTGTCTTAAAAGTACATATAAATGCAGAGAAAAGAAACAGTCTACTAGGTTTACAATCCTGCTTTGTAATATAATGCAAAGCTGCTGTCTACCCACGGTTTCTTCCAAATAAATGCATCTGTGAAAGGCAAAATCCAGCTGAAGCGCATTACATTCAACCTTTATAAGAATTCTGTGAGGCAGTTATTGTGGAAGACATTCTTGACCCAAGCAGAAACACTTGATAAAAACCAAAGCATTGCTATCTCAAATGGAACTTTTGACATGACACTCAAATTTAAGGCACAGCATCTAGTAAAACTATGCAAAACCTTCCACGCATCTGTGTGATTTTTAAAAGCCTCTGTAATTAGAGAGTATTTAAACCTTATATGAAATTGATGAGGCTGCTTCCTTGTGCAGTAGTCTCAGATTTCCAGGCATCTTTATCATAAATCATTGTTTACACTTACATTTAATAACAGTTTGAGTAGCTTGCCCAGATGTTACAGAAGCTGTCAATAACTGGACCTTAGTTTAAAGGCAGAATGTCTCAACATGGAGGAACTGATAATAGGTCATTTTTCAGAGGGTCTGAGCAATTGATACAAGTTTACTGGGATCTTCCAAAAAACAACTGGGTAGATTGTCCCCAGTTCTGATACTATTAAATTCTTTAATCCCAGGATAGGCAGAATAGACTTTTTTTGCCCATAATTACTCATGATATACATTAATGAGAAAAAGGAAAAAGCTATTGTTATAATTTAAGCAATGTCAGCAACAAGAGCCACCTAAAAGAAGCTGTCTAAGTAGATGCCCTACAGTTCCAGAATATTCTTGGCCTCCAGAACACAAATATATTCTCAAAGCCCTACAAACTCTTTTGGACTTGTCAGATTTTTGGTGACGAGAGCAATGTTTGTAAAGTGGACATACAGAGTCCACTTTAAGTTCAAGAAGAAAAAGTCAATAATCAAAGATTTTTGCTGGTTGATATAAATGGCATTTGGAAAGGACTACAAGCAGAATAGATGGGTAGAACCATCATTTAAATAATCTGAAACTGAGTAGCAATAATATTTTACAAGTTTCTTAAAAGGCTAGATACTTGGAAGGTATCTAAGGAAATGTAATTTTGACAAATGAGGCAGCAGTGACAGTTTTCATATTGTCTGGTCTCCAGTCTTCAAGTGTCAGTACTAATCCTTTCCAGCTGCTTGAAGAAACAACAGCAGCAGCAGCACTGAAAAGCCTAACCCAATAATCTCTGAAATAATTCTCCATGATGATAATGCTGCAGTCAATGAAGATCTGAGCAGGAAGGTGTAGCCTCAGCCACCTGAGGCACACCTCTTGTGGCATTACCATCTGCCTCATCTGGATGTGCGGAGCCAGACACAGAAATAATTCTTAAGCTTAGGTCTAGAATGATGATTCCCAAATTTTTGGGCCTCCACAGCAGTGTCAAGAAGGTCATAAAAGCATCTCACGTAGTTGCATTTTGACAGCCAACAAACTTCAGTATTAAGCAACAAATGCTCAAAATCTTCATCATCACTCTCAACGCAGAACTCCCAGGACAGTCGATCATTGAGAGTATGGGATTTCACTGTAATCACTGCAGTAACAACAGTGTGTAATATCTTGTGGAGGTGATCACTGAGGCTTTTTACAACCAGATGTTGGCGATGAATGACACAGTGAATGGTAAAGATATTTGGCCCTGCTTTCTTCAAGTAAGCAATGCACCCATGGTAGCAACCAGTCACTGATGGTACTCCACTAATTAATAAGATACTTGCTTGTATTTCCTTGTCTTTGAAGAACTGATTAACAAAATAAAATATTTACTCCCCTTCAAGGGTGTAGACTTCTGAATTTCCGGGGGGGGGGGGGGGGGCTGGGCCAGAGGGGGAGAGGGAGGGGGAGGGAAACAGAAATTCCGCACATGCGCGCTAAGAGCCTCTCCCCCCCCCACCTGGCTCTCCCACACCCCTCCCCCCCACTCCTCTCTACCTCTCGCTCTCTCCGGGGGCTCCGGGCGACTGCCCAGTGTGATGACGTCACACGGAAGTGATGTCATCATGCTGGGCACGTTGCCGTGGCGACGCTCTGGCAATCGCCCTGCTAAAGCGTCACCCGGCAATGTGCCCAGCGTGATGGCGTCACTTCCAGGTGATGTCATCATGCTGGGCAGTCACCTGGAGCCCCCAGAGAGGGAGCACTGGGTGCGGGGGAGCCGGGCAGGGGAGCTAGGCGGGGGGCACTCTGGCTCTTGCAGTGGTGGCTGCTTCTTGAAGCTGCGGAGGCCGGGAGCCTGGGGGGTGGGGAGGCGCGGCGGCAGGGCGGTGCGGCAGCAGGGAGGCTTCTACAGCTCTTTCTCAAGGACAAAATACCTTCCCCTCCAAACTCCAACAGAGGGCCAAACACACAGGGTTACACTTACATAACCTAAAAAAAATAATATTGGATGGGCTGCGACAAATAACACTTATATCATAAAAAGCTCACTGAGAACACAGGAAAATAAATACCACACTCAATACTATTATGTTAGGATTTACCAGCAAAAACTTGAAAAATGACAAAGAGATAAAACCACGCATGGCGATGACAGATTCTCAGAACGCAGTATACTGGTCTGACTAGAGGTCTGGCAGCGTGTTCACTAAAATTTCTGATAGTTTCCACTAGACTTCAGCACTATACAGAAGGAAGAACTTAGAGTGCCATTTGCCAGCATCTAGGCTCTAGACTGGTCAATTGTAAATAACTGAAGAATGCCATCCAAGGGGCCCACATCCAGTGTCCCCCTTGCCTCTTAGTGCCCCCCTAAGTAATTGCATCATCCCCTAGAGGGTGGTAACACCCACTTTGGGAACCACTGTTCTAGAAGATTCTAAGTGATACTCAGCATGATTACAATGAGGTAGTAATAATCCTTACCTGCTGCTTGAGTGCCTCCAGCGATTCAAATTCTAGCCTTCCTAGTTTTATACGAATATCTTGCGGCTTATCAGGGATTGCAAATGCCATAAGAAACTTTATTGCCAAGATTAAATGCTAAAAAAGAATAAATGATATTTAGTTAAGATTCATGTATCACACATACATTTGCATACAGTAGGTCTTACTTTTTTACCTTTAACCACAATTTATAGCAGCAAGTATAAAATGAGCATTATTAGTCATTATGACTGTACTATTCTAGTTAGTCATGAAGCAGAAAGCACCAATAAGAAGTGAAAAACTCACAGTTGAGGAACCCTCTGTGCTATCAAAGTATACTGTCTACCATGGCAGTTTCCTCAGATGCTAGTATGCACAAAATAAATCAAGTGTCACAAAAGCCTTTTGTTGTCCCTCCCTCCTTAAATTCAGTGTGCAACTACACATTATGTGTATTGTTATCTTTTCTATCAACCTTTTTATTTTACACAATGCATCTGAGGAGTTGCAATGTTAGGGTGAACACTGGCACAAGAAGGGAAGGGGCTATTTAAACTTTTCCTTAAGCATTTTTCTAATGAAAATCTTCAACTCCAAACTTCTTTGATCCCCACTGATAAAAACTTAGGTATACCCGCAGGTTTTTCCAATGGGGCAAAAACAAGTGAAATGCCATTTCATCAGGAAAACCCTGCAAGAATAAAAGGCTCTAAAGATTACTCTTTGCTCCCTTTAAAACTACAGTCTCCAGAGCTACATGGCATAAATAGGATTATGGAGCAATATGTGATGTTAAGCAATACTGTTAGGTTTCAGGTACTGAATCAAAAGTAGTCTACAACAGCACACAATATTGTTCTACTGTTAGAAGGTGATACAACCAATTATTGGATAGAAAACAGGCCTAAAGAAATGTATTTTCAAGTGTGTATTAAAGGCTAGAAAGGACAACTACAGAAAACATGGTGCATATATACATAAATTATGGATTGTATTGTCATTTGCATTATACTAGAGGCTTGGAGCCAAGGAATTAGATGGTTAGCTCAAATTAGCTTGTGAAATGCAGTCCCTTAATATTTCTTTCTGGCTTTGCTTTTAAGTTGTCAAATCACAACTGACAGTGTCACACCCAGCAGAATTCCCCTGCCACTGCCCAAATCTAATAAAATATTTTCCTCTTTGACTCCCTGGTTTACAATCCTCAGCCCTCCAAACCTTCCAGGCCTATCCACTATATTTCTGCCAGTAGTATATAGCTCCTGTCTCTAAACAATGCATAAAGTTTTGTCCTAATGTTACTCCCCCCCCACCCCCCGGCAGTTTCTGTTATTCATCTCGTTTCCATTGTATTTTACCTATTCCGGTTCCAATTTATTAAACCACTGTCTTTCCTTTCCTTCTTTCTTTAGCTGGTTTGGTTGTCAACCTTTCTCCTCCTTTACAAGCAGCAAGTCTGCTCTTATTGGCTGTGAAGAGCCCTTTTCTTATTATCATCTTCTTGACACTTTTGTCTCCTCTGTTTTTCCCCTCAGGTACTACTGTCTTCCTGCCCTTCATTTGGGTTCCTTTTTTCAGTGTTTTGCCTTCTATGGCTTTTCCTTAAGCCTCTTTGTTTTTGGCCTACTACTTCCCAGCTTCCCTATGCCCTTGGATCTCTTCCTGATATTCAGTTTCCCCACATCAGGCTTTAGTCCTATCCAAACTGACAACCTTTCCTTTCTTCACAGAAACTGGATTTCAAAACTGTAGTCTCTTGAGATTTAATCATCCCATGCCATCAAATTCGTCCATTCAGTGTCAGAGATTTCTCTGTCTCTGTTCTCTGTCCCAAATATATTTTTGAGAAAGTATTACCAGATATTTAAAATAATTTTCATCTTCAATAATTCACCAGTTTAGCAAGACCTGCAAGTATGCATTTAAAGAAGCATACACAAATGTCAACTCTAATTTATTTAAACATGTAGGTATTTTAAGTCCTTTCTAGTACTTCCAGGAACTTTGGGCTGATCCAGATTTAGTAATGCAGCTTTCATAAATCCAATCAAGTAACTCATTTCTGATTCTCTGCTTCCATGGCAACATCCAGTTGGATAACAAGTCAATATGACTACAAAATAGCTGTTATCTAGTAATTCATCAGCATTTAGGCACCATTTTGTCTAATCCCAAGAATATTGTGATGTTTTCAATCAGAATAGAGAAATTCTGGAAGTATGCTACAAGGATATACCAAGAGGATGGAATCTTATATTCCCCAATAAGTGCCTAGTTAATGTCACATAGGAGGTTCTGTAAATATTGATCTTAATTTTGAGACTGTGATTATTCTGTTACTTCTTCAACCACCAAATTCTTAATGTGCAGTTTTTAATATTTTTCCCCTAAAGGTAGTTTCAGGTGGGCAGCAATGCTGGTATGCAGTAGAAGAACAAGATATGACTTCAGTAGCACCTTGAAGACCAACAACATTTCCAAGGTATAAGCTTTCAAGTTCCCTTCATCAGATATAGCATTTCTTCCCAAGATTTTGGCAATTTTATTCTCGGCATAATGAACTTGTTTTGCATATAACCTAGTTTAGTGGTGGCTAAGACCAATTGAAATAAGGTATTCCTGCAATCATATACTGTAGAAACTGAATTAGCTGTTCAAAATCCCAAGAATTCATCTCTAATTAGCATTTTTAAGGAGAGACAAGGTTGAGAGACACATTGATGCAAAAACACAGCTGCTGCTGTTGCTCATGGCTATATTCTTTGCAGAATAGGCCAGTTCCACTAGCTCTCAAAGCACTTGGCAGAAGTCCACAAAGAGTTTGATAGCACTGCAATTATCAAGAGTGAGAGAGACATTGACATTTCGCTCCTTAGCCACTTGGCAGATGGCAAAATAGGAGGATATTTTACTGTTGACATGAGGGAGTTGTGTTAATTCCATCCTGTTTTCTTCATACCAAGACATACACCCTGTAATCATCTAGTAGAATGTGCTCTTGAAAAGCAGCATATCTTTAATTCTTCCAGTTTAAAATAATGCTGTTGTTCTGCAAGAGTTTGGAATATGACACAACACAGATACATGCTATTAAAATGAAGGTTGCTACAGTGCTGCTTAGTAAAAGAATAACCAAACCATAGGAAATGTTCTTGTCATATGCAGCAGACTCCCAGCTCTTACTGTTTTAATTTCAAAACCAGATGGGACTAATTCCTGTTCTAATCCAGATCACCAATTTTGTTTGGGACAAGCAGAATAAAAAGAAAAAGGCCCTTCTCAAACCTTCAGAACTGTGACAGGGCTATTTACATGATTTAGTAGACAGCTTTATCGTGGTATTTACTAGGCTCGAAGAACAGCAGCAGCTAAGCATTCTAAAGCACTGTAAATAGCATCATTACGATAACTTCTGGCAGGTAATCTGGACTGCTGCAGCTCAACTACAGCATGGATCCTAAACAGAATCCTGTATGGGAATACTGTAAGGGAGGAATCAATTTCAGCCAGTCCCTACTCCTTGCACTATATGATACAATGTTCCAGAATGCCTTCCGACCCTCAGAAGTAGCTTTAGGAGAGGCATAAGAAGTTTTAGCTGTATAGAGAAATCCATCCTACTTGAACAAACCCAGCACACAATTATTTGATCCAAACCTACAATCCTGTATAGTTGTGATTGTGATTCAGTCAAAAAATAGCAGGATTGGCTATATTCAGGGCTTATATATATCCTGTAATTCATACAGGTCACATGTGAGCATCCTGAAAATCTCAGTTTTCATTTTTAAAAGGGGTTGTGAAGATATTGGGTGGAATCAGAAACTTCAATTAGTGCAAAATGCTGCAGCCAGGATGTTGAGTGGAATAGGTCACAGGTACCATATCAAATTCCAGTCTTGGCCCATCAACACTGGCTTCCAGTCTGTTTTCAGGTACCATTCAAGGTGCTAGTGTTGACTTCTGAGTTACACGGGCAATCTGGGACAGGGTCTTCTTGGTTGTGGCACCAAATCTTTGGAACTCTCTCCCAGGGAGCCTCATCTGTCCCTCCTGTTGCCATCTTCCAGAAGTGGGTACAGACTTTTTGTTTTATTTAGTTTCCTCAGGGCCCCCTGCTTTGTGCCTAATGTTTTAATTATTGTTTTTATGTTTTTGTGCATATTTTAGCTCTCCTTTGTTTTAATGATGTGTTTTTTGTACATTTTAATGATTTTTATGATGGGATTTTATGTATGTTTTAATTTGTTAGTCACCATAATGGCCCTTAGTGGTAAAATTTTTATTAAATAAATAAATAAATAAATAAACATCAATAGCCTGCTTCGAGCATCTGTAATTTGGTTACAAATCAGAAAAAAGCAGCAGAAAGTTAAACATAAATTTGAAAGTAAAAAAATACTGATTAACTGGAGTGAATCACACAGCCACTCAGAGATACCTAAACCTTTAGACAATGTTATTCCTCATGTTTACATCAATGAACAGTAGTGTTAAAATACATACAACAAGAGAGTACACCACAGAATTTCTTAATAGTAAAATTTGCAACATAGCAATCTAATGCTGCGAAGTAATGTACCCGATAATATATTTCCGTCCTGTAATCTTTAAATGTTCTGGCACAAGCCTTATATTAATTTATGGACACTGTTTAATAGGAATTAGGATACAGGTTGCCAAAAGTCAAATTAGCTAATGTAGGGCCTGATGAAGAGTAAAGCTTTGAACATGCTCTGAAATAAATTTGACATGAAAAGCAGACACAGAAAAATGCTCACTCAGTTCAGCTCAATGATGTGATTGATACTATGCATTACAAAGTACCTCTTAACTGATTGCCACTATTATATAGTGGATCCTATATCTGACAGGTCTACTTTATTTGGAAGAAGCTCAGTGCCTAGAAAATGTGGAATTGATTCTTATCTGTGAACTTCCTTCAGTAGATATTGTAAAATTGTGAATGGTGAAATCCTTAAGTTCAAATGACATCTCAGTCGTGAGTGGACCAGCTTCACGGCTTCAGCTGACTGTTGGCAACATGGAGATAATACTAAGCTACTTGAGTCTTTTAAGGATTACTGAGATAATGCACAATAAGCAATCTGAACATTAAAAATCACTGCATAATAGGTAAGCAGCAGTTGGGACTGTTGCAGCTTTCCACCCCCACTTTTTAGAGCCACAGACTCAAACTACAGCCAGGCAGCTAAGAAGCAGGACATCCTTTCCTTCTTTAACCGATGAGCAACCTTCAAGTCTTTTAAACCAGAAAAAACTTGAACTAAACAGAGAAAAATTGCCTAGCAAGACCAAACAACAAATTATACAGATGTTCTGTAACTGACTATCCCAGCCATTTCTTAATTGTTTTTACACTGAAATACAACAACTAGGACCTGCCATTTTCTCACAGTAGTAGTAGCTCTAAAACACAATTATCTGTATTCCCCCTCCCCACAGGGGAAGCAGAAGTTGGGGCAGAGAAATTATGATCCGGGAAACAGTGCAGGGAGATCAGGAACTCCTACCCCCATTAAATAAAGTGGCAGGCCCTCCTATATTTTCCAGTATTCCAAAATCCCAATAGTGGTATGGTATTTGGAACTTTTTGGAAATCCTGATTTTTTTCAGCTCCATTATACCCTGTGGGGGACCATTATAGTCTATGATCACTATAGGATATAATGGGAAATCACTCTGGGGGTAACTAGGGAGTCTTTTTTGAAATACAGGCACCAAATTTGCAGCAAAGATGCTGGTGCCTTTCCTAACGCGCCCCCCCCCCCAAGTTTCAAAAAGACTGGAACAGGGAGTTCAATTCTATGGGCCCCAAAGAAGGTGTTCCCATCCTCCACTGTTTTCAAAGGGGTGGAATCATTTAACAGGATTGTGATCCCTTTAAACACCTTCTGCAAGGCACACATTCACTCCAAAGGCATTTAAAGGGCTTGCAGTCCCTTTTAAACACCTTCTTCAAGCCGCGAGTTCATCTGGCAGGCGTTTATAGGGGATGCAATCTTTTAAAGCACCCTTTAACTTCAGCTATCTAGCGGTCCCAAAAAAATCCCAAATATTTTTGAGATATGGGGGGCTCAGTTATTTCGGATAGCTGAAAAGATACTCAAATGTATATTTGGCTGAAAGAATAGCCAAAAAACACAGATAGGTATTTTTCGCCCTTTTTTTGGCTTGGATATAGCTGAATGCACACCTCTAATGTAAAGAAGTATTAAAACCATTATTTAAAATGAATCTAATTAGTTAGCTCACTGTGCTACATTATATAGTTTGGGGTTTGTTTTTAAGCACTAAAGAATCCTAAACAATGGCAGAAAAATATTGATTCCATAAACTATCTACAGACTAAGTATGATTGATTGGTAGTATAATAACAGTAACAGAAGAATCCCTCTCAGTCTTCGATCTTCTTATGTTATCAGACCGTTCAACAATTTAACAGAGTTTTTCAGGACACACACATCAAGCTTTATTTCCAAAATCAATATGTTGTTACTCTAAATCTAAAAGGGAAAATGGAAGACAACCGAAGGAAGAGTAATATTTTAAATCACAGTTACTTTACACAGTTACACAGTAACTCCTCAATTTATACTTTTTAGGAATCTGTGAAACTTGATACAGGGGCTTTAATCTTGGTGAGTGCTTAGTATCGAACTCTTTAAAATGTGAACATGTGAAACAATAATAAAGATTAGATTGGTTTTACTACCCAAGAGCACTGAACTGAATAAACCTAATATAGATCAGAACACAGAAGGCAATGTAAGTAGTTTAAAATCATTTCTTTCTTTCTTTTTTACAGATGCTACACATTTCAGGGCTAGATGACATAGAAGCTGTCACGGCAGAAATGTAAAAACTTGGGGATTTTGAAAAATTCATAGGGAGAGCAAACCTCACCTGAACCTGGAGATAAGGATTCAGCCTATGCAGTACCACCAACCATCTCCATACAGAACAGAAATCTCTGGAGAAATATGTTGGGCTAGCCTCCTGGCCAGAGATGGTAATGTCATACTCCTTGATTTCTGAATCAGGCTTGCTCACTGGTATGATGGGACCTCGATCTAGTTTGGGTTGCAGGGGAGAGAAGGGGTTTAACCCCTTCTATCTCAAGATATTGCTAGTTGAAACTGAACACTTCCCTCAGTTACTAGCCCTAGATGGGGGGGACCCTCTCCTTGCCCAAATATCAGCAAAATCATTAGGATTAAAGGTTAGATCCTTTCTCTGCCAGCATCATGTTCCTAATCCAAACTAGGCATTAGGTGCCATTTGATTTTTAAAAAGATCAGACAGACCTGATCATGGATCTCCTGGAGTCTTATCTAGTCAGGCCCTTAGTTAACAGGTTGAAAACAACATGCTTTGACGTACCAATATAATATTTGTATTGATTGCAGAGAGCAAATAATTATACTTATGGGGGCTGCATTGTGACCCTACCCCTTGCGAATTGACAAGTCTTCTGTTCTGTTATGACAAGTTAATGGCAATGCATTCTTGGAACTAAGGCCGTGATGACCTCCTGAGATTTTCTGATAACATCAGAAATGTTAAGTAATTCCATTCATGCTCTTTGCTGCAAACTTCCAAAATAATTTTCACAGACAGCCTGCTGAGATTAAGGCAGCAACAATTCCCATGGCCCAACAAGCAAGGAAATAATAATACTTTGTTTATAATATATACACTAACAGATTTTGAAGTCAGTCTAGGGCTGTGACTAAAGATATTTTTAACATCCTTTCCAAGTTTTTAATTTGGCTTTAATGTCTTAAAACAAAGCAGTTTAAAGACAAAAACACATTCACAAAACTACTCTTCACATATTTCTTATAAAATATTTTTCCAGTGCCACATTCATTTTACTACAGCTGCTTCATTAAAAGGTAATGCTGAATCTGCTGTAAGATAATTCACCTTCATGCAAATGCACTGCAAGATCTTTCTTATCAGAAATAAGGCTTGCAAAATGGGTATGTTTGCTCAAGCACAAAGGTACAGTAGATAAAACAGTAATGAAGATCCATTTCCTTATGAATGCCCTTTATTCCAAATTTTGACAGTATTTGAGAAGCATTACTTTCCTTTAAGCAATATTTGTTCACGTTTTATGAGGTACAAAAAGCCCTCCTCCAAAATGGTCAAACTAATTTGTCTTGAACAACAACATACAGAAGTTAAGTATCTAAAGCACTGGGAGGGGACAGGTAAATATTTCACTTCACCAAGGACTAATCCACAAATTTCCTGGACACCACTGCGAAACTTTACAATGGACGCATAGGCTCCACCTTATATCAAAAAACCACTGACAGTCAAACATACCAGCATGCTTCCAGCTACCATATATAATGAGCAATCCAGTCTACAGTCAAGCAGTATGTTACAACTAACTGTATTTCCTCTGATCCATCAAACTCATCTTTTTTTTCTTTCCAAGACTATAGCAACCCACAAGGTCAGTTTCAACCTCTCATGTGGAGGATTTACATAAAACATTTTTTTGGATTACATTACAATTAAGAGGTAAAGGTAAAGGTTTCCCTTGCTCGAAAGCCAGTCGAATCCAACTCTAGGGGGCAGTGCTCATATCCATTTTCAAGCCGAAGAGCCAGCGCTGTCCAAAGACTTCTCCGTGATCATATGGCCAGCATAACTAAATGCCGAGGCGCACAGAACGCTGTTACCTTCCCACCAAAGTGGTACCTATTTATCTACTTCCAATTTCTTGCTTTCGAACTGCTAGGTTGGTAGGATTACATTACAATACCTACCCACTATGGTAAAGGAGCAGATCAGTAAAGACAGACTGATAACCGGAGCCAGACTGCTACAAGACAAGGCAACAACCGAACACCACTAGTTGTCACTATTTAAACCACTTCAGTGCACCATCAACAATTATAGGGCCTCCTGGATAAAGATGTTTCTTTCACAGGGCTTTCCTTGCTTACAGGCAGCCCCCAGAAATAAAACAGCATCTCAACAGCAACCATGTAGCACCCAAGAGAGATGCAAACCCAGAAACCAAACCCTGCAACAGACCTAGATGTCAACTCTGTCCCCATATATACTCAAGTTATACTGTTATGGGACCTAATAACACCAGCTACACAATCTCAGGCTTATCAACTTGCATATCAACCCATTTAATACATGCCATCATATGCCAGCAATACGCTTCTACTGTCTACACAGGGCATATGTGTCTGTCTCTGCATGAAAGAATCAACAAGCACAAATCAGGTACAAGAAACCACAGCATCCAGAAATCAGTGGAAGAACAGTTTAATCTCCCTGTTACAGACCTGAAAGCTACTGATTTACACAAAAAAAACTTCAAAAAGCAGGGGTCCTTTTGAGCAGGAGCTCAGGGGAGCACAACTCCAGGAGTTGGTGCAGCCCCCCCCCCCCCAGGGGAATGCCTGCTTGTGTCATGGCTGCAGCAAAATGACCCCGTCCCCTGGAAAGGTCCTTGTTCCTCCGACCAGCCTTCTGAAGGCTTCATTGAAGCTATCCTCCCAGAATAGTGGTATTTCTGAGGCTTGGATTAGTGGCTGTCCCCTCTCTGCCAGCTCTTTTCTTTTCTTTTCTTTCTTTCTTTCCTTTCTCTCTCTCTCTCTCCTTTCTTTCTTGCCTTCTGACATACTTCTGGTGATGTCAGATGGTGTAGCATATGCAAATAAGTAATGCTAATGAGTTATGCTAATGAGCTCCTGCACCTCTTTTTCTACGAAATGACCCCTGTCAAAAAGAATATACAATGTAAAGTAGAACTCATCAAAAAATTAAATACTACATGTAACCCTGGCTTAGACAAAGACTTAGGTTTCCTTACTCATCACGGTTTTGGACAACTGTACAGAATCGACTTTACATAAATTTGGATTGGCTGTTCTTAGCATTTTTTTTTACCAGCCTATAACCTTGTACCCATATCAGTTGAATTTCACTTAAATGTATTATCTTGGTTACCTGTTCGAACCTCTGCACTTTCTCATCACCCATTATTTGTACTCGCCAATTCTGTTTCAGACAAATTGAGAGGTCAAACTTGGAAGTTTTATGATAGGATTCACACCTCTCTAGTTCCTTCCCTTCCCATAATGAATCTAAACTTGGCTGAATTAACCTTCTGCCTTAACTTCTCCTCTCCCCTTGTAACTTGCCCCATGAGAAAGATTCTAATTTTTCCATACATATCTGAAGATAACAGTTGTTAAGTTTTTTAAAGTGCCACAGGCCTTTTGTTTTCTTTTACTACAACAGACCAACATGGCTACCCCTTTACATATTTTACTTTGGTCAAGGGGCCTGGGCTGGGCTCTAAGCCAATAACCTGGTACGGTCTATTTATGTCATTTCCAAAATAAAAGAGACTTTCAGTCTTCTGACTCCTTAGATTTTATTGTTGCAGCCTGGGTTCTGATCACTGAGTCTCAGTCTGTCATGTCAAAAATAATAAAATGTGTCTCAGTGACTGTGGTTATCTCTTCAATGGCTTTCTAACTGTTCACAATGGCTCTGATCAGGTACCTGTCAGGGCTGGAAAAAAATTATTCCACCTCCCATCCTGGCTGAAGGGAGGTGGCAAATTTGTGATAAGCAAGCACTATGCTTTGATTCTGGCTGGAGATACACCGAGAGAGAGAGTTTGCTGATCATTGGCCAAAGCATCTTGGAAGTACAGGATCATGCCATCTGGGGATCTGATGTTAGGTAGCAGATTCAGTGCCCTGTAAGGGTGCCTTTATGTCTCCCCTTCCATATTATTTTTTTGTAAAGAAATTTTTATTTTTCAAAAAAAAACATCAAAAATAATACATTTACCTTATACAAATCCCTTTTTCCATATTATATAACATTTTGTTCTATTTGTACATTCTATTTTTATCTTGTTTTGGTGGTTTCCCACCACCTCTGAAGCATAACACATTTTCCATTTTATTCAAAATAGTAATACTATATCTATGTTTCATTTCTGGTAGCGGTTATATATCTTTAAAATACTTATACACCAATTCTTATTTTCTATATTCTTATATATTTCTAAATAAAAACAGCTTCATTGTCTAATTTTAACTAAAACCTTCATATAATATATTTCTATTCCTTTATGCTATTATAACCATGTATAAATGTAGTTTTTCATATCCCAGTATTTTTCAACATATTCTTTCAAATCTTTCCAGTCTTCTAGAAAGGTCTCTGAGTAGAGATTATTCAATTTTCTAGTTCATTTATCCATTTCAGCCATATATAACAGTTTTTTCAACCATTCCCACACCTCTGGTATTTTTTCATTTTTCCAATTTTGTGCATACACCATTCTTGCTGTTGTAATCATATACCATATTATTGTCCTTTTCTTTACATTTATCTCTTCTAGTTTAAGTCCTAGCAATAACATTTCAGGCAACTTCTTAAATGTACATTTCAAGATTTTTTCCATTTCTGCATGTATTTTGGACCAATAAATCTTTGCTTTATCACAAGTCCACCACATATGATAAAAAGAACCTTCTTTCTTTTTACACTTCCAACATTTGTTAGACATATTCTGACCAATATTTGCATTTTTTTTTGGTGTCATATACCATCTATACATCATTTTAAAACAATTTTCTTTTAAGTTATAACACGTAGATATACTCATAGCATTTTTCCATAAACATTCCCAAGATTCCATTTCAATGTCTTTGTTAAAGTTTATCGCCCATTTTACCATTTGTTCTTTTACCATTTCATCTGCATTAAACCATTTTAGCAAGACTTTATACATTTTAGAAATCATTTTTTTTCCGCCTTCCTCCCAAACTTGTTCTATTTCATTATTTTTTCCCCTAAAACCATGTTTTTTATCACTTCTATACAAATCATATATTTGTCTATATCTTAACCAACCATAACCAAAGTCAATCTGATGCTGCTCCTTCAGTTTAAAATCTTTACCATGTCTTATTAATAAGTCTCTATACTTCAGCCAATCTTGTCCTTTATATCTTGATGTTGGATGTAAGACTTCTGTGGGTACAATCCACATGGGTATCTCTTCTGAAAAAAAGTTTTTATATCTTGTCCACGTATCCATTAGTGTTCTTCTCAAATAGTGATGTTTAAACATATTGTCCATTTTTGTTTTGCCATAATACAAATATGCATGCCACCCAAATCTACAATCATGACCTTCCAGGGACAATAACATTCTATCTTGTAACATAGTCCATGTCCCTACCCAGGTCAAACATATTGCATCGTGGTATAACCTTAGATTTGGTAGTTGAAACCCTCCTCTTTCTTTGGCATCACACATTATTTTCATCTTAATTCTTGGTTTTTTCCCTCCCCACACAAATTTAGACAGCTCCTTCTGCCAACATTTGAATGTTTTTACATCTTTCACAATTGGAATAGTTTGAAACAAAAACATTAATCGTGGTAACACATTCATCTTGACCACCGCAATTCTACCCAGCAATGACAAATTCAATACATTCCACTTTTTGATATCTTGCATAATTTGCAACCATAATTTTTCATAATTATTTTTATAAAGATCAATATTTTTCATAGTTAGGTTTACACCCAGATATTTTATCTTTTTCACCACCTCACATTCTGTAAGTTTTTGTAACTTGTTTTGTTTCTTATTTGACATATTTTTGCACATTACTTTCGATTTGTTCTTATTTACATAAAATCCTGCTAAGTCACCAAACTCTTTTACTCTCTGTAACAAATGTGGTAATGTGGATAAGGGGTCTTCCACTATAAACATCACATCATCTGCAAAGGCCCTATATTTGAAAGAAAAACCTTTAGTTGTTAAGCCTTTAATATCTTTGTCTTCCTTCACATTTAACAGTAGAACTTCTAAAATCCAAATAAATAGCAGCGGCGAAAGTGGGCATCCTTGTCTTGTATCTTTTTCAACTTTAAAATCGTCTGTCTTTTCGGTATTAATTATTAATGAGGATTTCTGTTCTTTATATATTGCTTTAATGAAGTTAAGCATATATTCACCAATCTCAAGATGTTCTAAAACTTCAAACATAAAATCCCAGTTTAAATTATCAAACGCTTTCTCCGCATCTAAAAAGAAAAAGCCCACTTCTTTTTCAGGATGTTTGTCGTAGTATTCTATAGCATCCACTACTACTCTTAGATTGTCCCTTATTTGTCGATTAGGTAAGAACCCTGCTTGTTCTGTTTGTATAGTCTCTTTAAGGTGCTCTTTTAGTCTATCCGCTATAATCTTAGCAAAAATCTTATAATCATTATTCAGTAAAGAAATCGGTCTATAATTCTTAACATTGGTCAAATCTTGATTTTCTTTCGGGATCAGTGAGATGGATGCATCTTTCCAGGTTTCTGGTACCTCTCCAGTAACTCTTATATCGTTCATCAATAGCAGTAACACCGGTGAAACTGACTCCTGTAACGTTTTGTAGAACTTCGCTGTAAATCCATCTGGTCCAGGTGCTTTACCTAATTTTGAGTCATTTATTGCATTTTTGATCTCTTGTAATGATACTGGATTATTAAATAGTTCTTTAATTTTCTCTGTTGGTTTTGGTAACTTTAATGTTTGCAGGTATTCTTTAATCTTTCTTCTGTCTTTGTTTTCTTTCTTAAAAAGTTTTGCATAGTATTTAAAAAATTCTCTTTTTATTCCTTTGTTATCTATTATCTCAATATTATCTCTTATCACTTTAGTGATAAATTTATTTTCACGTTTTTTCTTTAATTGCCATGCTAAGTATTTTCCGGGTTTATTTGCACCTTCAAATGCTTTTTGTTGAAGTTTTTTTAGTTCCAGTACATCTCTTGGTTCAAAATGGCTTTTGCTTGGTCTTGTAGCATCCAAATTTCCTTTTGCAGTTTCTTTTTCCCTGGTTTTTTCTTCAGTTCTTCTTCCTTTGTTTTAATGGCTTGTAGAATATTTTCATATTGCTCTTTTTTCTTTTTATTATCTTTAGCATTTAGCGATATCAATAGTCCTCTCATCACTGCTTTGTATGCATCCCATACGGTTTGAATTTTAACTTCTTTCTGCATGTTTACTTGGAAGTATAGGTCTGTTTCTTCAAGTAATTTTTTAGTTATTTCTTGATTATCTAATAAGTCCTCGTTTATTCTCCATCTCTTTTGTTTTTTAATCTGCCCAGCTGTCCATAAACACGGATTGTGATCTGAGATTATTCTGGGTAAAATTTCCACTTTTCTTGTCTTAAAGGTTAGGTTAGTAGTCATCCAAATCATGTCAATTCTTGAATGTGAGTCATGTCTGTTAGAGTAAAAGGTAAAATCTTTTCCTTGTGGGTTAGCTTTCCTCCAAATATCTTCCAACTTTTCTTGTTTTATCAGTTCAAAAAAATTTTTTGGAAGCTTCCCTAACGTCTCATCCTTTCTTTTAGAGCGCCTGTCTAGTTTATTATCTACAGTTCCATTGAAGTCCCCTAACATCATAATTTGATCATAGTTTACATTGTCCAATTCCATTTGAAGTTCTTTAAAAAAATTTTCCTTAGCTCCATTCGGAGCATAAATGTTCACAATCAAAGTTTTCAATCCTTGCAGTAAAATTTCAATAGCTAAATATCTTCCATCTTTGTCTTTAAATATTACTTTAGGTTCCAAATCTTTTTTGACATATGTTACAACACCATTTTTTTTGTTGCTTGCTAAAGAATAAAATTCTTCTCCCAATTTTTTCCTTATTAAATATTTATGGTCTTGTTTTTTAAGATGAGCTTCTTGCAAACAAATTATATTACATTTTTGTTTTTCCAACCAATGACCTACCATTCTACGTTTTTGGGGTGAATTTAGTCCATTTACATTCCATGTAAATATTTTGTAATCCATTTTGATATATTCTTAAATATCTCCAAAATCATCTTTATTCTCTCCCAGGAATGCATACATTTCTTCTGTGCTTTTAATCACTACTCTGGAGTTGCCATAATAAAAGCTTAGTCCTTGAGGTATTTCCCAACGAAATCTGATTTTTTTCTCCTTCAGTTTATCCGTCAGACGCTTGAATTTTTTCCTTTCTTGCAGTATTGCTCTAGTCAATTCTTTCATTACTATGATTTTCTTTCCATCTATTACAAAAGGGTCAGTAAAGCACTTCCTGTAGATTTGTTCTTTTGTTCTTTTCATTGTAAATTGGACAACCACATCTCTTGGTATGTTTTTGTCTCTTGCATATGTAGAATTAACTCTATAAACAAGATCCACGTGTTCTTTAACAACTTCTTCCTGTTCTTGTAAAAAATCTGCTATTGCTTCTTGCATTCTTGTAAAAATGTCCTCATTCAATTTTTCCTCGATCCCTCGAAATCTCAAATGATTTTGCATATCTTTATAGTGCATCATCTTTTCCATCCTCTCGTTCTCTCTCATTGTCTTATGGGTGCTTTTTTCCAGTTCTTTTACTTTAGTTTCTATATCTTGTGTTCTTGTGGATAATTTTTGAAATTCTGCTTTTAATTCCATGAAATTTTTATCTGCTTGAGCCGCTATATTATTCATTTTAACATTTACCTCTCCTATAGCGTCTAACATTTTCTTTTCCATTGCTTCCATAACGGCTAGTAGCTCTTTTTCTTTTTTTGCTGCCATTGTAGGAGAGGACCATGTAGCTGCTCTCGATCTTAGTCCGTGGTCCGTTTTGCCTCTTTAAAAAAGATCGATTTTATCTTGTTTTCCAAATCAAATACCAATTAGTGCATTCAAACAAGCTAATCTTGCCAAGTCAAATTATGTTGGTTTCAGCCTTCTAAGTTATATAATCTTTGAGATATTGCAGTTTAAAAATTTTATAAATCCAAAATGGCGGGCGCGACTTCTCTATGGTTAATGTCAAAGGTTATAGTCTTTTTACCTTGCTTCTGGCTTGCCGTAGTTTCCTTTTGTCCCTTCCTTTTATTTACTTGTCTGCTCTCTGCACGTCACTTCCTGTTATGGTCTTTCTGGTCCGGGAGTATTTAGAGTCCCCTTTCTGGTCTGGCAGTATTTAGAGTCCCCTTTACCTTCTTCCGGTTCTTCTCCTTTTCCCTTCTTGTCTGCTCTGCTAGCCGTCACTTCCTGGTTCAGTCCTCACGTCTTAATCTCGCGATGCTTGGTTCCCTTCTCCCTCTTTGTCTCGCGATGCTTGGCTTCCCCTCCCGACTCTTCTTAACCGCAGGAATGTTAAACAACTTGTTTTTTTGGCTTTTTAAGTTCAAATTCGGTTTTTTAGCGCTTCAAAACTGCTCTCATCCAATCAACAACAGTCTATTGCTTCACCCGATCTGCTTTTCGTCTTTCAAAACGCGGCGGTGGTAAGGCAAAAAACTTTTTCCCGTTACCTTTTGTTGTTACTTCGCTTCAGATGTGGTCCCAACGTTTAAACTTTGTCTTCTTTGTTAAGGAATCAGGGGAATTGGAGGTTTTATGCTGAATTTTTCAGCTCAGCTCGGTTCCTTAGAGATACTCGCAAGAATCCTCTTCGGCTGCAGTGCTCAAGGTGTCGGAAAAGTCTCCTCCGAGACTTTCCCTTCACCGAGGTTGCTCAAACCTGGATTATATTGCTTGCTGGTCCTCACACTACCTGTGTGAGGTTGCGTCAGGTGGATTAATCCACCCAAGCTGTCAGGAAGAGCCGCTGTCCGCCTTGCGCATTTGCAAAGCGTGTCAGACCTCCATTCCTCCAGCCGGAAACCTCTCCCCTTCCATATTTTTAATCAAGTAAATATTAAAAAGACACCATAAGCCTCCAAGTACTCTCTCCTCCAAAGGGAAAAAATTTGGGTAAGGGAAATTCTCATTACTCAGGGAACTAGGTCATGTGCAACAGTTTATATGGGGTAGGACCCATGTTATAAGCTTGTAAGGGACACTGAGAAATTAATGTTTAGCCCTGAAAAACAAAGCTAGGAAGTACACTGCAGCCAGATGATAGTGGTCTTGTTTTATTGTGGGCATTTTCACAACTATGTGCTTGCTGGATTGCCCATTCAATTCAATGGATGATTAGGTTGGCTTTCTCTACTGAAATTAACCATTCCAACCAAGGTATCTCTGAGTACATATCAAAGCACCAATGCCTGGAACAGGTTACTGCATCTGGCCAAGAAGAAGGAATTGTAAATGCAAGGGCAGGTGAGAGGAGACTTTTAGGAATGGTAAAATAGTTTAAAGTTTAAAAATCATGTTAAAAGACTAAAAGGAAAAAAAATAGCTGGCAGCACAGAATGTAAGAGATGCTATGAAAGAAAGGACACAGAAGAAACAAGTGTGCAGGTGGTATGAAACACTAAGGAAATGAGTAAGAGCAAACCAGGAAGTAAGGCTGAGGATTGCCAAGAGTTCAAATATCCTTGAACTGCAATATTGACCTCTGTCAGTCTCCAGATATCAGTGTCTATAACTCGGCACAAGGCTTTCCCACTTTTTAAATTACTTTTAAGTTTTATTGTTATCTTGGGGTAACAGTTAAAAAGCACAAAAAATGTGTTAGAAATTAAAATAATAGCCATGTTACTGCAGGGTTGCCACAGGGGGGAACCCCACCTCCAAATTGCTGGGGCTGAGGGGACGTGCCCGGTGCAGTGATGTCACCCGGAGGTGACATCATTGCGTTGGGCATGTTTCGGGGGGGGCGCTCTGTAACTCGAGGGGAAACTCTATGGTTTTTCCTCGAATTACTGAGGTCCTGCCCCCGACATGATGACGTCACTTCCAGGTGATGTTATCACTGCGCGCGTGCCAGAAGACTCAAGGAAGAGGACGGACTCCCCCCACTTTTAGCCAAGTACAACTTGGCAACCCTATGTTACTGAAACCACTTTAACAAATCCAGCTTGACTTGCATATAGTATTGTGTAGTGACTCCTTTCAAATGTTTTATTTTCTTCACTTGAATGAAAGCAGGCACCCATCTCATAAATTATTTTAGTATGCATAATACTACTGTATAATGAATAATTCTGGTGACTGCAGAAGTCATTCACAAATCATTCATCCAGCTTTTGACAACAGAATAGTTCCCCATCCAGCTGAAGATAATCCCTCCCTACCTCATTTAAAGTCCTAGAAAATGTGTCTAATTCCCCCTTCAACCACCTTCCCAAAAATCACACAAAGCTTCTGATGTGCCACTAAGGATCGGTTCCATTAAGAAATTGACAAAGGCCCTGACCTGGATAGCCCAGGCATGCCCGATCTCCTCAAATCTTGGAAACTAAGCAGGGCTGACCCTGGCAAGTATTTGGATAGAAGACCTCCAGAGAATACCAAGGCCAGAAGGCCAGAGGCAGGCTATCAAGCCACTTCTCTGAATGTCCTCAGTGCTCCAGTAGGAGTCGTCAGGAGTCGCCATGATTTCCAGGCACCAGCACACACACACAATAAATTTTAAAAAAGAAATTGACAAGGCAATTATGCTGGAGGTTCTGAAACTGGCTCAACCAAGAGAACAGTCTATCCGAGGAAAAGGTGAGCTTTAGAATTGGCTGCTCCATTACAGAGCAATGCCTGATTCTATATCATTCAGCAGAGAAATTCAGTGGCAGGTCCCATGAGGCGCTTTGCATGGCCTTTGTAGACTATAAAATGGCATTTGATAGTATTTCTCAGATCAGACTATGGGCAAAATTAGAGGCATCCTCAGTGGACTGTATGTTACTTGTGCTTATTAGTGCATAATATGAAAACAGTTTCCTGATGGTAAAATGTAACCCACAGAATCATTGGACTTAGAGTCCCTGTTAGGAAGCGTGTGAAACGGGTTTTGCCCAGAAGTGGAATCACTCTATCACTGTCATGGAACTCTTCCTATTGTTCCACCATTTTACCTCATTCATGTCATTTAACCCGTTTTCCATGGTGCCTTCGTCATTATTGCATGTGTTCTACTCACACTCCCAAAGATACAGCTCAGCTGTACTTTCATTCATTTACCTGGATTTGTGATTGGCAGTAGGAATTATTTTTGAACTGATTATTATTTATTTTACTATTTCTACTGTATCTATTCCTTCCAGCAGGCCACATCATTTTTTTCATGAGCACTTATTTTTCATGACATTTATTTTTGCTTCGCTAGCAAATCTTTAAAGTAAACAGATAGCTAAAGCTAGAGGAACCAGAGGCAAAGTATTTAGATTTGTGGACATAAGAAATTAGCAGGCTTACTTCACTGCAGATTTGTATAATTGCTATTGGTTCCATTCAGAAACCAATCATTTTCCACATCTAGCTTTAATAGTTACTATTTCTATTTTGCAAACCCCGAAGCAATCAGTGTGAATCCTTATGGTGTTCAGTATTATATTATACAATCCCTTAATTAATTCAGAATATTTTTATCTCACATTCTCAGTTTTAAAAAGCTCTTGAGGCAGCATACAAAAATAAAATAAAACCAATATGATAATAAATACAAAATAATAAATACAAAATACAAAGCAGTAGAACCATACATTTAGGATAGGGTAAACATCAAAGTGCTGAAATAAGCAAAATTAAAACAACAGTTTAAAACCACCAACAAATAATCAAATCAACTGCAAATTAATCCAAAAGTACCTGGGAAAACCAACTATATAATCATGTATCACCAAGAAAAGGCTTGCAGAAGGTTCAAGGACAAGGTGTCAGCACAGAAACCCCTCCTTGGGGGAAGGTGAGGGGTCACAAAACGAGACCTCTGTAAAATATCTTATTCATTAAGCAGGTACACAGGGTAGCAAGTTGGCCTCATTTGCATGTTTCTCTTGAAAGGAACCATCAGGACTGATTTTTTACAGTGTTAAGCACCCAATTCTTTAATTCCCTCAAGAGATTTTGAATGTTTGAATATTTCCCCATTGACTATGAAATAAAGTTTGCTGTACAGGAAACACCTCATTTGTAAAAATGATGTTTTGACATTCAGTTCACACTCTGTATTCAAAGTCTTAAGAAGATTACCTTCAAGAAGTCAGCAGTAAAGCATGAAGAGAAAGCATTGCATTCATTGTTACAGATAAGAACAGAATTGATTATATTGGGGGGGACTTTTGTATAATATCATTATGGTCACTGTAAAAACAGGAAGAGAAAACAGTGAGCGAAGAATCCATTTATTTAATCCTATAAGGTATTTAATGTATTCAATAAAAAGTATGCATTCTAAAATGAACAGAAAGGCCTTGTTTTGTTGGTTTAGTAGCCATACATGTCAAATCAGGAGCTGCTTTCTTGCTGCCCACAAAATGACAGCTGAATGAGAATGACATTCCTGTTGACTTTGTGTGTGAGGAATAAACAAATACGTGAGAAACAATGCACGCTGTCCCACATGATTGCCAGATAGTTCACCTAACAAAAATATATTTTACATATGAACTGCAACAGACACACATTCTTAAGGCAGACAATTAAGTGTACATACAAAACACAATAAAGAAGATGCCCCACCAAGGCAGATTACTTAGCTGCTGGGCTTTTGGAGCCAGACAAGGTCCTTTAAGCAGGCTGCTTTTGTTGGAGCAGACTTTAGGAGAAAACTGAAGGCAAAATATACAACTGCTAGGTGTTGTGCCCCTTGCAAGACATAATAAACACAAAGAGTGCTCATGTGATTAGATCATTTTTGCTCTGCACTGGGAACACTTTTTAAACAGCGCCTTCCATGACACGGTGAAGAGAAGGGCTGAATAGATAACAAATTCAATGAATTTCTGAAGGCAAAGAAACAAGTTAGCAGTTAAGTACCAAGTCAGGATTAAGGTTATGGTGGTTAAGACGCTGAACTGCAGACCGGAAGATCGGTACTTTGGCAGTTCAAGACTCGAGTGCTGCGTGACAGCTCCCATCTCTGGTCTCAGCTCCTGCCAACCTAGCAGTTCGAAAGCAAGAAATTGCAAGTAGATAAATAGGTACCACTTTGGTGGGAAGGTAACAGCATTCCGTGTGCCTCAGCATCTAGTCATGCCGGTCACATGACCATGGAAACATATTTGGACAACGCTGGCTCTTCGGCTTGGAAACGGAGATGAGCACCACCCCTTAGAGTCGAATTCGACTGGCTTTTGAGCAAGGGAAACCTTTACCTTTACCTTATTAACCTTTAAGGCCCCATGCGGCCAAAGACCAGCATACCTGCAGGACTATCTCTCCCCATATGTGCCCCGAAGAGCCTTGTGCTCTTCAGACCAACACAGTCTAGCAGTCCCTGGCTTGACCAGCCTGGTGGAACACAGTCCCGATTGAGATCAGGGCCCTGCAGGATTTACTGCTATTCCAGAGGGCCTGCAAAATGCAGCTGTTCCACCAGGTCTTTGGTTGAGGTGGTAGACATCAAATAACATCAGCCTCCCCTGGTCAAGTGACCTTGGCACTATCTACATCTTGGGCGCCTGGAGTGACTGACCTGCTTAAGCAGACCGCACCATGCCCTCCATGGCATGAGCCCAGCAGACACTGAAAGAAGAAGAAACTATTCACTGCCAGTAGATATCCAAATTAGTCAACTAAGTTTTAAATTTAGTCATTGCATGGATCATAGTCGCCAAGTCATGAGAGGAAATGTAAAGAAACAGTTGCCTGATCAGGCGAAGATGATAAAAGGTGGATCTGGCAACATTAGTGACCTGGACCTCCATGGAAAGGGGGGCATCCAGAGTCACTCCCAAGCTCCTCATCATTAGTGCTGGTGTCAATGCTGTCCCACCAAGTCAGATTCCTGGAAGTCGGATTCCCAAGCTCATTCTCCCACGACTCAGGAAGAGGACCTCCATCTTAGCTGGATTGAGTTTCAGCCAGCTCTGTTGTAACCATGCAGCCACAGCCTCCAACGCCCTAGCCAAGATACTTGAGGTGGAGTCCGGCCAATTGTTCATCAGCAGATATAGCTGGGTGTCATCAACGTTCTGGTGGCAACCCAGCCCAAATCCCCAGATTAACTGGGAGAGGGGGTGCATACAGACATTGAATAATATTGGAGAGCGGATTGCCCCTTGTGGGATGCCACATAACATAGGGTAACATGGTAAAACCCTCTCCCCAAGTGCCACCCTCTGTCCCTCACCATAACCACTGTAAGGCTGTTCCCCAAATTCCCACATCAGTGAGGTGGTGGGTCAAAAGATCATAATCAGCCATGTTGAATGCTGCTGTTAGGTCATAGCAACAGCAGTGCTGAACCATCTCAATCCAGATGCCTCTGGAGGTCATCCATGAGGGCAACCAGTATAATCTCCATCCCGTGGCCAGGGCAGAAGCCGGACTGAAATGGATCCAGGATAGATGCGTCATCCAAGAACCCCTGTAGCTACTCAGCCACCACTCTCTCAGCGACCTTTCCCAGGAACAGCAATTTCAATACTGGGAGATAGTTAGCTAGGACCATAGGCTCTAGAGATATTTTTTTTTAGGAGCAGTCGCACTACCGCCTCCTTGAGGTGCCCTGGGAACATTCCTGACAATACAGACATTGATAATATCTCCCAGGGGGACCCTAATTCCATCTCTACAGGCTTTAACAAGCCAGGATGGAAATGGATCAAGGAGGCAAGTGGTGGGCTTCACAGCCGCCAGGGTCTTTTTGATCTCTTCCTGGGAGAGACAGCTGCATCAGCTTTACAGCCTCCAGCTTCCTCTGTTTAGTGTAAGAATGCCAGAATTCCAAAACTTCAAGACAAAGTTTTTAATTTTCTTTTACACCATTGTTTGCATGTCTCTCTTTTGCCTGTCTCTAAGGTAAGGGTTAAATAGCACAATGAAATGTTTACAGCACAGGGTGAAGAACTAATTTTTAAAGCAGGAAAGAATAACTTGCTGAACAAAACTGCTTCCTTTGTATTTTGAATATAAAGAATATTTAATTAAAATCATTTCAGCTACCTAGCACTTGCATATAGCAGAAAACCCCCCACAGAGAATGGCTTGTAAGAGAAGTGGTAATGATTTCTGAAATAAAAAATTATTAGGCTATTTAAACACCGATTATTGTTGGTCAGTTTTTTCCTTTCATTTAGCAGAGTTTTATTCACCACTGACTGTAGCAAAGGGTAAACACAAAACAACAAGTCCACAATATTGGCTTTCTAAAAAAACTTCACTCAAGAATCACTTGATTGGCCTTAGGCCTAGGAAAATGTTAACCAATCAGCTTTCAAATAGCAGAATGCCAAGCTTTCTTAAAATTAAATGTGACTTGTAAATAGTATCTTACATTTTACTTAAGTAGAGTTGTGTTTTTCTCCCTAAATAGCCAGAACAATCATAACAAGGTTCCCCAATGTGGTGCCCAGGCCACCATGGTGCCTGCCAGTACTTCCCATGGTGCCCACCGAGCTTTTCAGAAAGTGGTTGGGGATATAGTAAGGCAAAGCTTGCTACTGGCTGCCCTTATTTAAATGAATGACTTTTCCATTGGCGAATGACTGATAAGCATCTGGGTTTTCCTTAGTGTGCGGTTCCATTCCCCCTTTCAGGGTTTCCTTCTTCCCAGGGATTGTGAGGAGAGAGGTATTCCATTTGGCTCTGCCTAGGGTTACCAAGTCCCCACAACCAACAGTGGGGGATGGAGGGTGGGGTTGCCAGATCCGGGTTGGAAAACTCCTGGAGATTTGTGGATGGAGCCTGGGGAGAACAATGCCATACAGTCCACCCTCCAAAGCACCCATTTTATCCAGGGGAACTGATCTCTGTAGTCTGGAAATGAGCTATAATTCTGGAGGGTCCCTAGGTCACACCTGGAGGCTGGCATCCCTAGCTCTGCCTCCTGAGGCAACCTTGGAGTTTGGCTCCACTTCCCTAAGCCATTTTGGAGTGGTGCTTGTGCCAGGCTGTTCTGTCAGCTGAGGGGACCCACACAGCCTCCTATGAATTTGGGGCAACCAGGTTATTTTAAATTATAAACCTTCCCCTCAGTTACCAGGTATTCTAAAGGTCGCTAGTCCAAAGGTTTTAGGTTCACTGCTGCGAGGTAAGTTTTGGGGTGCACTTCAAGAATAAGAAGGTCACTGAGGAATGAATTGAATACTGACCACAAAGAAGATTTACATATTTACAGACTGGTTTCCATGAACAGATCTGCAGCACAGGTCTCCAGGTAGACAAAAGAGCAACCTGGCTCAGGCATATCAATTTAAAGAGTAGTTTGAATTTTCTTTAGTACTTCCAAACATAAACAGGCTTTTACTGTCTAGCCATTAGGTTGGATCCTAACACATACAGGATTCCACCCACATCAGCCTGCCCCTTCCCAAGAGTCAGACTAAAAGGTACAATGTCTGCTCGTCACAAGAGACAGGCCTAACAACTGGGTATTTTGTTCTCTCTTAAAGGTAGAGCTAAATCACTCTGACACACTACCAAACAGAGCTACTCTTCCCTCTGTCCCCTCTTTTCCAGAGCCAGACCTGGGTTCTCACTGCTGCCCCCCCGAGGCAGAATTCAACTCAGCTCCTGTAGTGTTTCCCTCCAATATTCCATCCCCTTTCTGAAAGGTTGATTGGATGCTGGAGCAGCACTCCCATAGGCTCAAGTAACTGGCTGCCCTCCCCTTCAGGAACAGGACAGCCTCCCCTCTATCACAGTGCTCACCACCCCTTCTCAAAATTCCAAAAGTATATATTTTATTTTTTTATGGAAGTATCCTACAGTAAAGGGATTGGGAGGATTTTAATAGATTAAATGCATTTCTGGACATATAGTATCTATGTGTCTTGAAATGATCCTCCTAAATTTATGGGTAGAACCAGAGATCTCAACTCTAAGAAAAGACTTGATCTCTATTCTGCTGACGGCAGCCAGGGGTTGATTGCGACGATATGTAAGAATAAAGAAACACCAACACTCTTACAATGGTACAAGAAACTTTGGGACTACTCTATAATGGAAAAAAATTCAGACCAATTATTGAGTATGGAGAATCCACAGTATCAATCTAAATTTCTAGAACAATGGCTTCCCTTTCTGGACTATGTGACTAATAGGAATAATAACCCAGACATGGCAATCCCAACCAACTACAGTTTCATAACATTATTTTAACAGCATGTCTATTTAAATGTGTATAGTGTTAATACTTGGACTATCCACCGGTATAGGACAGCAGACAGAAGTAATCAAATGGTGAATACACTACCTTCATTAGTTAAACTGTTAAATAGCCACTCATAATGTTTGGGCACAACCTTCTTGCAGGGTCAGTAAGAACACTGAGCCTGATGTCAAAGTATGCAGATGCTGATGGATTTATGGAGGCTGCCTGCGTTTCATTATTAATGTACCTTGTTGTCAATGTAAACTGTAAGTACCCTAATTGGAGGTAATGTGTCTGTCCCCTTTAAGAGAACTAACTGTAATTACACCTGGGAATGCTAGTTCACTATTTCTGTAACTCAAAGAATGTATCTGTATGAATGTATCTTTTGCCAACGTAAACTGTAACTACTCCAATCAGAAATGAGAAATTTTCTGAATTCACATGGCTGAGCACTACAGTGAGTTTGTTTATGTATAAGCTTATGTTTATAGAAGGATCATCAATTCTTGATAAAGAGGATTTTTGAAAAGGCCCTTTATCGATAATCCGTTGTGTTTGTATTTATCATATGCGTCATCACCCTAATACAGATGGGATGGAATGAACTTTCTTACTATAGAAGGATACTGTATTGGAGAGTACATCATACCTTATGGAAAGGCTTTTTCTACTATAGGATTTCTTTGTATTTTCTACATTTGGAATGGACACTCTGTGATATCTGATTTGTTTGTGTTTGTTAAAGAACCTTCATTATTTGTTTATGAAATTTATATTCAACATGATAAAATACACTTAGACTTTTCATATATTAGTTTAGTCATTATAATATAGTTCTGCATAAGGTATAGTTTCTTTTTCTTCTCAAACTTCTTACCATGATCCCTGTTTGTACAGACAATATATAAAAGGACAATCAAATAAAGACCACACTGACTTCCCTAATACATCCAGAAGTTCTGTATTAGCATATCCACAATCCTCCAATCACCACATACAAACAGTGGAAACAAAATTAATTACATTTTTACCCTGCCCTTCCCCTAGGGAGCTCAGGGCAGCATTCATGGCTCTTGCCTCCTCTTTGATCCTCACAAAAACTCTGTGAAATAGGTTGAGGGAGATTGGCCAGCCCAAGGTCATCCAACAAGCTTTGTGACATAAAGGACATTAGCATCCAGCTTGTCCTAGCCCACTGTAACTTCTACACCATACTCTCTTATTAGTTCTTATACAGTAAACACCCCAAATAGATGAATAAACTGAGGAAATCTGTCCCTTTCTAAAGATGATATAGTAAGAATTCAGAACTAACCAAGACAATGGCAGCCTGGCAGTTGCTTTCTACATGAATTAAAAGTGCATCAGGTGAGTGAGCATCTTAGAAACTTGTTACACTACAAAACAGTAGCAATAAGACCTGGATTATATATAAGATGTTGGAGATACTTTCCCCCGTGTCACCTTTAGAAAGAGATACACCGTCTAGAACATACTGTAATTTAAGGACCCTTTCTTCTGCAACAGTAAGAATATGGATTCCTCCCTACATTACTTTTCTTTTAGGCACTTGCCATATTCTCTGTGCGCCAATCAATATTAATTTCCTTATCCTGCAACTCAGTGAAGCATAGCATCTGCTAAGTGAAAGCTTCAGTAGCAGATATATTTTTTTCCACACCTATCATCTTTTGTTAGGCTTTGACAATCTGTGAAAATCTATATCAGGTAATGACAGTAGGGAAGTATATCAGATATATTTCCATTATTCATTCAATACTTTCTTTGTCAACATTTTGGACCAATATCAGTATCTCATAGGTCTCATTGTATAGAAAACTTCAGGAAAAAAATAATTGATTAGAAATTTGAAATTATACTGCAAATCAAATCTAGGACAGCAAAACATACATACATAGATTGAAGTACAAACAGCTTATTGTCCTGCCTTGCTGGAGCGGAGGCTAGCTTACTTGTTTATATGAAACAAGTTGGTCCACAATTAACATGCTATAATGTGTATGATAACAAACTATTGAGGAGCTCAGTGTTATAAAGTTTACCTTAATATCCAAAAGTGCTGCTTTTTGTATCATCAGTATGAAATCGCTGCTGTCCAAATAACTACTCTTTTGTTGACTACCAAACACGTGTTCTCTACTTTCAACTTTTATTTCTTCATCTATCTTGAATAGGATGTCAACTTCTAAGTGAGGCCTGGGGATCCACTGGATTTATACCTCATCTCCAGAAATCAGTTCCCCTGGAGAAAACGGATGCTTAGGAGGGTGGACTCTATGGCATTGTATCTCACTGAGGTCCCTGTCCTCCCAAGGCTCCATCTCCAGATCTCCAGGACTTTCCCAGCCTGGATCTGGCAACCCTAACCACCCATCACCTGCTGGTGGCCATGGGGGACCTGGCAACTCTAGTCTTGAAGCATCAATAGTTAAAAAGTATCACCAACCATGTATAAGTGCTCTACCGGCCAAATACATACTTGTACAGATCCATTAAAATATTCTACTTAGAACTATATTTGTAAGGTTTCAGAGAGGAGAGAGGTCATTAGCATAAACTTCTTTAGTGTTATATGGCAGGTTTCTAGATCAGCCTTGGGGCTACAGTGAGGAGCAAAAATCATGCAAAATTCTTGCATTACCTTCATGAGATCAATTTAAAGCAGTACTTATTAAATCCAGAGCCCTAGCAAAATACAACTGCTGTGCAAGGTAAAAGTAAAATTAAAGAAAGGAGCCAAACACGATTTAGTCCCCTGTACTTTTACTCCTCCCAATGTACTTTTGCAGGCTGGGAGTTCTTCACCCTGTGCTAACACAGTAACTGCACTAGGCCGGTGGAGGTGCACTAAGGAACTCTATCGCAGGTTATATAACTATAAGGGGGTGTGGACTGTGTCCACAAAAAGGGGCAACAAGCAGGGCCTTCTGCCTACTAAGCTGCCAAAAGTAGATGGAGATCTGACTCCATGGGACCACTCCATGTCAGTGGAAGGTTTTTACAGAGGGAGATGCCAGGGAACCTGGACAATTATACCTATACTGTTAAATTTAGGGTTGCCAACATCCAGATCCAAGCGGGTGCTTCTCCCCACCATGGACCAGCTGGCTGGCAGGGAAAAATCCCACTCCTAAACAGGGAGGTTGGTCGCATGACATCCCCAATCATGAAACTCAGAAGTGATATCATTGTGTAGGGACGTCACACAAGGATGCTCTGCTTTTTGGGCAAAACTCTACGGTTTGAGGGTGAATTTACCATAGAGTTTCACCCAAAAAAACAAAGCGTCACCCCTGGTGTCACCAACATGATGATGTCACTTCTGAGTAATGTCATTGTGTCGTGCAACAACCCCACCCACCCATGGAATACCCCCCAAATACCCCTGGTAGATCAATGAGGGAACCTGGCAACCCTAGTTAAATTACAGCATAGTGTAGTGGTTAAAGAGAGATAGACTCTAATCTGGAAAACCGGGTTTGATCCTGCACTCCTCCACATGAAGCCAGCTGGGTGCTCTTGGGTCAGTTTATATAATATTTTGAAACAAATGAAGTGCTCTGGAATACTAAATGAGGAGGAAACCCTGATAGAAGAATTGTATGGAATTAAAGAGGATAATAAAAAGGGCATTGTAAGTAAAATACATAGCAGATTAATTGAAGATAAAAAATATATGATTGGTATAATACAGTCAAAATGGGAGAAAGATGGAACATTATCAGAAAACAAGATAAATAAATTAATGAGAGGTATTAGTGATATAAAAATGGAAAAATTTAGAGAAATGGAGACAAAATTAATACTGAAATGGTATAGAACACCTGCTCAGCTATCTTATATGATCCAGGGATCGACACCCAAATGTTGACATTGTAAAAAGTAAAAAGAATATTATGCACATATTTGGTTGGGAGTGTTCTGAAAGATGGGTAAAAACGGGGGGGGGGGGGGCAACAATGATATATTGATTGAATTCCAAAAGGTGTCCTTATGGTTACAGTTATAAAATAAGGAATTATTGCTGGTCTTTTGAGGAAGGGGGAGGGGGGAAAGAGAACAGGGAAAGAAACATACAATGTATTGAGGTATGTAATATATGTTATGTTATGTTATGTTATGTTATGAATTGTTTGAGTTATATGGAAGCAGAATCAAATACTTCAATATATATATTTTTTTAAATAGAACTTAAGGCTGCCAGACAATTTTTGGATCTCCTGGCTATACCACACAAAATGTCATACAATAATTATTATTACTTACATCGAGTTTAGATATATGTATAAGCAGTCACGAATTCCTCGTATATGGAATTCATAGAAAAACACATATTTGCAAGTGTTGCCAGTTTGTCTCAAGCTGATTGACATATGGGCTGTGAAATTACCTTTCTTATAGTGCAATCCTACACAATGTTTCTCCAGTTTAAGCCCATTTATTTCAATAGGTTTAGACAGAAATAATTCTGCAGAGAACTGCAATTTCAGTTTATTCAAGTTTGATAATTATCACTATCCCCAAAAGTGACAGCTGATTTCCACTTGCTATATTTTCTTTTGCTGTGAAAATACTGCAGTAGTACTACCTTCAGATTTTATTAATGTTCACTATCAGGTTGACAATGTCCATATCATCTTCACGAATCTCATATTTGCAATATTTAATACTATTCTAACATGAGCATACTCATATTATATAGTTCAAAACTATAGCGGCAGCAAATCATAGAAAGGAGTTTTTAAAATGTCTGCTTAGTTCAAATAACAGTTCCACTTAGAACACATTAATTCAGAAAAAACACACCTTCCTAATGTTTTCAGAAATTAATTTACAAATGAATTTAGTATTAATGGAGGAAGATACACTACTGCAGTTCATCCATTTTTCTGAATTGTAAATGCTAGGATCTCTGGTATATTTCTATAGACTGCTCAATAAAATAAAACTGAATTCGGCTAGCTTTTATAGGACTGTAAATAACCCAATCCAAACAACACTGGAGTTTTAATTGTTTCTATGCAATTCCTGAGATAATGGACTAACTTCAGGGATTAAAGTTTAGGAAGTGTAATTTTATGATCTCTTCTGCTTTCATCTTTTGCAGTGGTATACATCATCCACATAAATCTCCTTTGTAAATCATATGACAAACACAGCTAAGATATAAATCATTATCTACTGTGATCTAACTGAAAACTACAATCCAATCCTAAAAACACTTTCACAGGAGTAAGTCCCACTGAATAGACTTGAATAGGATTCTGAGTAGGCCTGCTTAGGATGGCACTGTAAGTTTCAGTAAGGAATATTATGCCCCATAGAAAGTGAGCTAAAGTTTTTGTCAAGGAGGATCTTGCCATGAACATGGCACTAAGCCATGAACTTCAGTTTTTGTTCTTCAATAAGAGTACCAATGTTAATTGGATAATTTACTTTACCCTTGTTACTTAAAACTGGATCAATTATTCCTCAATTCTTATATAAAAATAGTGCAATTATCCAGTAAAAAGTATGCTCTATTTCTCATCACAAGCAAAACATTTAATATCCTAGAATCAATGTTAGGACAGACAGGTCCCCAAATTTCACAGCATTCCAATGGGCACTTGCAGTTTTGTTGAGATACAATGAATTCTTTTGACTCAGAATCACAGCTAGGATATAAATCATCGGCTACTGCAGGGTTGCCAGGTCTCTTACCTATTGCAACTGGGAGGAGAAGCTCCTGGTCTGGGAGTGATGTCATCGTGCTAGGCACATCACCGGTGGATGCGCTAGCATTCGACTTGAAAACTCTATGATACCATAGAGTTTTCAGGCCGAATACTAGATCATCCCCCGGCGACATGCCCAGCACGATGATGTCACCTCTGACTGATGTCATTGCACCAGGCCTGTCGGCCCAATCCAGCATTTTGGGTGCAGGGTTCCCACCCTTTGAGTGGGCACCCCCACCCCCCGGGGACCTGGCAGCCCTAAGCTACTGTGATCTGAACTAGAATGCAATCCTAAGAACATTTTCATGGGAGTAAGTCCCACTGAACAGACCTGAGTAGGATTCTGAGTTGGCCTGCTCACAATAGAACAGGCCACTTTCTGTGTGTAAACCAATACATAAACACAATCAATATGCACACTATGACCATTGGGTTCTTATACACACAACAACATATCATAAAGCATGTAAAAATGCAACAAAAAAAGAATAGGCTATGTTACATGTGATAGTGCCACACCTCATCATACATATGCTTGTCCTTGTATTCCAGAACAAAACAATATTATCTTACAGTGTTGCCATTCACCAAACAACAAACACATCAGGAAAGGACACAGCAATCAGTGTCTTAGTTTACAGTGTGTGAATCCCTGAAGCGAGAAAACCAATCATTAGATAAAAATAGATCAACACTGAGCCAGGGAGGCTTCAAGCCAACTTGTGGCCTGAATGAGCACAGATGAAGCAGTAGTGACACACACAAGGCATCTGAATTGCAACTTGTTTGCATTCAAAGTGTCAAGTTCTGCACAGCCACAATATTGTGTGCACACACACAAAAACTTCCAAACCAGAAAAAAAAATTGGTAAAGAGATACTAAACAGTATGTCACATTTTAAAAATTTGTGTAACACCAGTAAGATCTATAGTACACACACTCTCTCTGTAGAAATATACAAAGAGAAAATATTGGTATTGATGATTCTCCTGGTCTGCTTGCCACAAAATTCTTAACCATGAAAATATTCAAGGCGTAGATGTTCAATTTTATAAAGAACTGCTGGATGATCTGCCACTTTTCAAATCAACCCCAACCAAAAGAACCTGTTACAAATAGGGGTGAGAAGGAAAGCAGTATTTGAAGTTTGCATGCTATTAAATGAAGAGTCAGATTTATTGAGAAGAAGCTCATAAATATACCAGCAACCAAACAACCACCAAGGAGTCCTGTACCAGTAAAACAAAGGGTGGGAGGGAACAGATAAACACTCAAGATGGATGAACAGAACACTCCTAGTCTAACACCAATACTTCTCTATTCTGCAGGGGAAAGGTCACCAACATCTAGTCTGAGCAGCAGCAAATAACAGCTGGAGAAAATGGTTTCAAAATCTGTCTCCTAACTGGGTAGGGTCCAAATAGGATGCTGGGAAATGTCTCAGGTAATTTTCTGCTACTCTATCCACATGATCTTTGAGCTGCTTCTCAGGCCATTTCCCTCTTGTCAAGAAAACAATGCCCCTTATTTTGTTCGCCTCAGACAAGTATGCAACAGCTTTTCTTCTGCTTCATCATCTCTCTGGGAAGAAGACAGATTTCTGTTTCATAAGGCGGCACTTTTGCATCATAATGGTACAGGCCTAGTCCAACTACCATAAGTAGACTGTCAAAGGCAGCAACAAAATTCAGCACAAGGAAACCTATGCAAGTGGAGATACAAGTCAGTTCATGTCTTTTGTTTATACTGAAGCTCATGAGATCATTCTAAGCTTGGGACAGCAACAGTCCTCATAAAACTAAGCAAAAATTAATAAGAGTAAACAAAGATTTATGATAGACACAAAGCTTGTAATAAATGGTCAACTAGGGGAATTATTGCTGTTGAGATTAGATCATCAAAATGGGAAGGCAGAGTTCAGTGAAGACACATGTGCCCTCTAGTGGAAATTACCTTGTTTTAATATACTAGATATCGTTTAAGCACCTGCTCTATAAAAGTATTTTCTAATGGTAATTGAGAAGTGATAATTAGTCACTTTAGGTCTACCTGACATTTGCAAAAGGCAATTTACAATGACAAGCACATTACCTAAACAATGATAAAAACAGATCTGTGATTCAGTTCACTGGCAGCTACAAAGGAAGGGAACTGGGGGAAGGTGCAATTAAGCTTTCCCCAGAAATGCCTGTCAAGTGTTTTATTGCCAAGTTCTGACAACTTTTGGGGAAATGCACATACAGTGTTTAACAAAGTAAACTAATCCCCTCAGGCTAGAGACACTAGCTATCCCCACCTCAAGCAAGAACCTGTAAGAGATTACTGTGAACATTTCTTAATTGTACATCAGTTCCCAAATGTTTTTGGGCCACCCCTCCCTTGGCTCCATAAATCCATCCTCAGTGCCCTACCCTAAAAAAACATTATTCAGAATAGCAGTTTGAATGACCCACTAAGGAAAATAATAACAATAACAGTAACATTTAATTGTACATGTATTCAAAATCCAATTAAAACTTTTTAGTAACATTTATTCAACAAAACTGATGGACCATATCCAGTGATAACAGCCTTTTTCAATCTGATAATCACTTAGCAAAACTCTTAGATACCACTTTTAGTAACTACTTCACTGTTCAGTAAATTCTTAATGTGATGGATGGGCTTGATGAAGTGATACCAGTTTTCCAATGTCTGGTTTAAAGTCACTTAGCAGGAGTCTTCAAAAAACCACATTTAGTAATCTGGAGTCGATTTCCTTGTTTGGAGAGGTTGAACGACCACACTAAAAATACATTCCACCAAATAGGATGTCAGAAATGCAATGAAGAGCTTCTTAACCATTGCTGATAATGCTGGATAGCAATAAGAAATTTCCTTCCATAACCAAACATCTTGGTACGATTTCTTAAAATTTGAATTCAGTTCTACAGTTTAGTTCTTCGTCACTACCTAAACATGGATTTATCACCCAATCTGGAATGTCCATAAAAAGAGGAGCCTCAGATCACTCAGACATATCTGGTAGACCTCCTGATGGCACCTGGTATTTTTAGCCACTGTGAGATAGAGTGTTGGACTCAATGGGCCATTGGTCTGATCCAACATTGGCTTCTGTTATGTTCTTATGTTCATGCAGCATATCTGAATGGTCACAAAAATATGCAGATTATCATCTTGTATTCTACCTTTCTTTTCTTGCTTGGAAACTGGAATGGCTCATGACAGCCTGTACTGCATTCAAATAGATTTAACTTTAAACATGGAGATGACAGATTTTGGATTAATAAGATTAACCTCATTTCCTTGCAACTGCAAATTTATTCAGTTGAACTGTACAAATAGTCCTGATAAATAACCTGATCCCTTTGAGTTCATCACTGAGAAAAGCATTTACATCTACAAAAACCCACAACAATGTCAAAAGGTCGTAAAAGGGTCTCAAACAGTTGCCACCAAACTTCAGTATGAAGCAGCAGAATTCAAAATCTTCATCAATCTCAACACAGAGCTCCCAGAATAACTGATAATTGAGAGCATAGGCTTTAATTTTAGCCACTGCAATAATGACAGTGTGTAATGACTTGTGCAGGTGATCACTGAGATTTTTTGTAACCAGATGTTGGCGATTAATGACAGTGAATGGCAAAGACATTTGGCACTGCTTTTTCAAGTGAGCAACACAACTATAGTAGCAACCAGTCACTGATGATACTCCATCAGCTGCACAAGCAAGTATGTTAGTTAAGTGGAATTTCCTTCTTTGGAGAACTGCTCAACAACACAAAATATTTACTCCCCTTTAGTATCTGTTCTTAGTTGTCTTGCAAATAACAACACATGAGCCAAACTTTCATCTTTTATAAAGCCTACATAAGCAAGAAGCAAAGATTAATTGCCTGCCAAAGGACTCATCCACCTGTAATGCAAATTGTGTTGTCCTTAGTCTGCTGCACAATGTCTCTTCTGCATTTTCAGCCATTTCATCTCTGTGCCTTTGCACTGCAACACTGCTGAGAGGGATCGTATTAGTTGTATTGTGATAATGTGACTTATGCAAAATAGTACTCAGAACCTCACTAACCCCTGGTAGGATAAGTTCTTCATCAAATTGTATGTGGCATTCAAGACTTAGCAATCAATGATATTTGATAAAGGAGAAAAGTGCATCTACACATTATGGACTTTTAAAATCTAAGGTATTTTACCAAGGGTTAATACCATTCCTTTGGAGGAAGCAAAATAATGGCTTGAAATTAAAGGAATAAAGATGATTTTAATTTTGCCTCCTTTTAATACTTTTATTGTTTTCCCCCTTCCATTTGATTATTGCAGTTCTGAATAAAGACAATGTTTTATATTTTCTTTATAAAACATTTATCTAAAAATAATTTTTGCCAAAAATATACCCAAATTTTCCCCAATATTTATATTTATTTACCATATTATTACCAGCATTTTTATTATTTACATCCTGAATTTTCCCTCAGTTACCCAGACATTTCTTTCTAACCTCTAAATTTTCCTTAAAAACACATCTTTTCTTTTTTTGAGAAGAGTCATTGAGAATTTTTAAATCCTTATGTAATCTAGAAATATTAATATTGGCTGGGTTGCAACGAAAGTAACACTTTTATATAGGTATCAAGCACACTTCATAATTACCAGGTTCAGTAACCAAGAACACAGGAAAACAAACACAAACACTCAGTGCTATTATGCTAAGAACATGTCAGCAAAAACTTGAAAAATAACTAAGAAACAAAAACACATGCGGTGATGACAGTTTCTCAAAATGTGGTATGCTAGTCTACCTGGAGCTCTGGTTGCATATTTACTAAAAATTCTAATCGTTTCCACCAGATTTCAGCACTATGCAGAGGTAGAAACTTGGAGTGCCATTTGCCATTGTCTCTAGCCTGGTTTATCATAAATAATTAAGCAATGCAATTGAAGGGTTCCACCTTTAGCACCTCTACACACACTGCACCCCAAATGGCAGTACTGCCCACTTTGGGAGCCACTGTTGTACATGGAGCATGCAAAAGCCACAAAAGATACAGAACCTGAACTCCATCTTCTGAAGCCACAGTCTTTCTGTCATCTACTGCTTATGAGCAAACTCCTCCCAGCAATCCAATCCTATAAATTTCATACTAAAAGTTACCAAAATAGAATTCAAGATTCAACTGTGCGGTAAACTATCCATTGTTCAAAGTGTTCCAACTAGTACTACCTCAATTGAACAAGACAGTATCTGCTATAATCTGGAATCTAAAAGTCATCAGGGAAGTAGGAAGATTTCCCCTGAGAAAGGAGTATCTGCATCTTCTCATATTCTGTAAGGTCAAGAACATCTATATATATAAAAGAAAGTCACCTCACTGTAAAATCAATGCCCAGGCCAAACCACTGGACATAAAAACACCAAATTTGGGGAGCGCGCTGCTACCATGGCATAGGTGCTCACTAAGAAGGGATTTTTAGAAATTAGACCCCCTAAGGGAAAATGTGCTCCCCCCATTGATTCCTATATGGCTGCCTCCTTGCACCCTCCACTCTCTCAATGGTCAGCTGGAGAGCTCAGCATTCTGAGGTTAAAAAAAAACAGTTACAGGAGACTGCAGAAAGCTAACAGCAGTTGAGGAAATCAGGAATGGTCAACAACCATCTGTGAGGTGCAGTGATACTGCTGGTCCAGCCTCTCTGATGGCTTCCAACACACTCCCCCTCACCTCCTACACCTAACAGGCGGTTGTCTGTCAGGTGCAGCAGCGGTTGCAGGGTGCTTAAAGCCATGAGGGAGCATGTAATGCCTTACAGTAATGCCCCAGCAGTAATGCCTTAGTGATCCTGCTGGCCCCACCTCCACAGTGACTTCTAATACTCCTCCCCCTCCCACACTGGACAGGCAGCTTCCTATTGGTGTAGGAGAGGAGGTGGGATGCTTACAGCCCCCAGGGAGGTTTGCTCAGCAGGATTGCCTTAGCCCTGCTGCTGGCCCAGCCTCCCGGATGCCTTTAAACATAATCCCCACAACCACCAGACAGACAGTTTCTGTCAGGTGTCGGAGCAGGGCCGGGGTACTTTAAGGAGGAGGAGGAGGCAACTTGGGAATGCAGCAAAGACATTTGCACATAGTACTCCTGCGGGGAACTGAGCTGCACAGGGCAAGTACCAGCAAGATTACCCTGAGGCGCTCAGAAAACACAGGCTCCATATGAGCAAAACAATCCAGGAACACCAGTAGAAAGACCATCACTTTCGTGGAAGGTGGCAGGAGTTGACTTAACTGACGACTGCTTCTTAAATGGACAGTTCTATGTCACCTGCTCCAGAATGAACTCACCAAGCAGCTTGGTGATCCTAGCACCTGAGGGCAGAACCACCAATGTGGTCTACAGAGAGGTCCTTCAGTAGAGAGAAAAAAAACATACATATGTCTCACTTCATTTTTTACACTACAATCTTCTCCATTAGAATTCCTACAACAAATGTTATATTTCAAACTTCACATCATCAGTATTATAACTGGATTTATGGAACTTAAATACCATAGTGAAGTACAGGTATCAGGCTAGTCACTTTATAAAGGTGATCTATCTAAAGATGTATCTCCACCAGTCATTTCTTGGAACATACCAGGAACACTCTGTACTGCAACTTCAGTACTGTCCTTGTTTAAGACTCCATTTCTAGTTTCTAATACTGAGTAGTTCAAATACATTTTTGAATAGTGTGTTTCCTTACAATGCCTGGATCTCACTATTACTGGGGATATCTGCAGCACAACGTGGATTTTGTCCCTGATTAGAATATGTATTTGGGGAAAATATGTATTAATTTAAAATATTTATAAACCAGATTTGGTTAGTTTAATCCTATAGAATGACCAAAAAGAGTTGTTACAGATTTTAACAAATATAAACCAATTTTACTTTTTTTTACACAAGACTCATTTTAGGAAGAATCACACAAACATTCTGGCATCTAGACTTAATACATTCATTTCCCAGTATATTCATCCCAATCAGCATGGATTTATACCGAACCATCAGCCTGCAGATAATATCAGGACTTCATTAAATATTATTCACCACATGCATAGTAAGAAACATAAAGGAGGACTTTTACTAATTGATGCTGAAAAAGCTTTTGATTAGGTGAACTATAAATCTCATTTTACTTTTAGAACATATGAAGGCAGGTGATAGTTTAATCTGTTGTATACCAGAGTGTTATACAGGTGTAGAAACATAAATATGGATCAACAGTTCCTCTTCCGATTTGATCCCACTGACCAGTGGAATAAGATAAGGTTACCCCCTCACCAATTTTATTTTCATTATACATTGACCCCTTTGCAAATGCAGTTTAGGAAATTAAAGAAATTCAGAGAATTCAAATTAATGATACAGAATTCAAGATTGCCCTATATGCAGATGATACCTTATATCTCATGAGATTAGATGTCTCTTTATTTCATTTACAAAATCTTTGAAAAGAGTTTGGTGAAATCCCTGGTTTAAGTGTAAATCATGAAAAACTCCCTTAATTCCCTTAAACTATAATAAATTCCAACAGTACTCAGCACTTTGGTATCAATTGCCAAGCAACGTGTTGGAGAATACTGGAGTCAAAATAACCACTGATCACACTCAGCTTTTTACTCTAAACTACACTCCTCTTAAAAAAGATCTTATACAGTGTGGAAATAGATACTTCACAGGCGAAAGAAAATCTATTATTTCTATTGCTTCCAATTTTCATATCTGAAAAAGTAATAAATGAAAGGCAAAGAATATCAACAACTTTTGGAGTAGCAAAAAACCCAGAAACCCCTTAAATATCTTGCTCAGAGCTTGAAGGGAAGGAGGCCTTGCTATTCCTTGCCTGAAGACTTACTATAAAGCAGCACAACTCCGTGCCATGTACAAATAGAAACAAATCATGGATTCCCTAGGGGTTTCAGAATTAAATCATTAAAATCCTAAATTATATATATGAGAAACCAAATCAACACATAATAGAGACAAAATCCATATTTCACATGTACAATTAAAATATGGCATCAATACCATACAGTACTCGCCCCAGAGAACCCTATAGCTGCAGCATTTCTTGGTCAGCAGAGTTTTCTACCAGGAAAGTAAACAAATATAATCTTTGAATGGCTCCATCATGGTTATTACAGATATCATGAGCTACAATCTAAAGGTCATTTCTTGGGAAAAGAAGCCCTGGGGAAAAACTTTCTGGGCTTGAGAATCACTTGATTCTTTTATTTCCAACTTAGAAATACTTATTGCACTGCAGGTTTTACTAAAGTCAGCAGAAGAACAAATACTGCATTTGAAAAGCTGATACTTGCCCCTGATCTAGCAGATAGCCAAAACCAGTAATAAGAATAGTTACGAGTAAATAGGAAGCAGACTTGGGGTTTCTTTTACTGATAATGACTGGCATGAGATCTGGACATCATATACATTCACCTCAGAGGCACTAAATAACCAAGCTCTCTTTCAAAATTTGGTCAAAATGGTATCTTACCTCACAAAAGTGGCATCATTTATGTAGAAAGATTCCAAACGTATGTTGGAAAAAATGTAAACAGGTGGGATTTTTCTATCATTGTTGGTGGCAATGACCAGCCATTCAGGGGTTTTGGAACAAAGTACTTTTGGTGATTTACAAGATCTATAATGTAAAGTTAGAGCTAGATCCCAAATGGCAATTATTGGATTTACCTTCTCATAAGGATATTGATACACCAAAGCTTAAACTTATTTCAGCTTTATTGGCAATGGAATATTTGTGTACTGCAACAAACAGGAAGAAGAAAAAACTTCAATCTTTAACACTGTGGAGGCTTAAAACTTGGGACCTTGTGGTTATGGAGAAGATATCATTAATGGTTAACCCTACAGATTAGGGGTGTGTACCCCACCCCAGTATACTGAACTTGAAAAATATCGGTGTTTCCTGATATTCCCAAATCCCAATACCAGTATAATATTCGGATTTGGTAAATATTTGGGATTCCCAATTTTTTTCAAGTCCAATGAACTTGAGAAGAAAAAAACAAGAGAATCAGCTGGGGTGGCAGGAGCTGAGAGCTCCGCACTGCCCCAGCCGATCCTGGGCTGGCTGCTCTTTGCAGCCTGGTATAAATCAAGCTGCAAAGAGGAGCTAGCCCCAGCTGAGGTGGTGTGGACCTGTTAGCTCCCACCACTCCCTCTGATCCTGGGCTGGCTCCTCTATTGCAGCTCGGTTTAAACTGAGTTGCAAAGAAGAGCCAGCTCTAGCCAAGGTGGTAAGGAGCTGTTGGCTCCTGCCACCCCCTCCAATCCTGGGCTAGCTCCTCTTTGCTGCTCAGTTTAAATCAAGTGGCAAAGAGGAGACCGCCCCAGCTGAGGGTTCTCCCTGCAGGCTCAGCTGGGCAGCCTGGTTTAAACAAAACTGCCCAACAGAGCCTGCCAAGGAGCCAATCCTGCGTTCTCCCCACAGGCTCTGCTGGGGCTCTGCTGGGCAGCTTGGTTCAGATCAAATTGCCCAACAGAGCATGCTCAAGAACTGTGGGGACAGTTCTCCCGGCAGGCTCTGCTAGGAAGCCCGGTTTAAACCAGACTGCGCAACAGAGCTGCCCCCATCCTTCATTGTTTCTAGTGGAGGGGAGAAAGGCATTTAAAGGGATCACAGTCCCTTTAAATGACTTTTACAAACTGCAAGTGAACTCCAAAGGCTTTTAAAGGGCTTGTGGTCCCTTTAAGTGCCTTCTTGAAGCAGAGAGTTCACCTGGAAGGTGTTTAAAGGGACTGCAATCCCTTTAATATTTTCAGGATTTTTCAGGTCAGCCATTTTTGGATACTCAAATAAATACTGGGCTCTATAGCCAGCTGAAAAAATATCTGGAAAATACCAATAAGGTATTTTTTTGATATTTTTCCGGCTCAAAATAACCAAATGCACACCCCTACTACAGATTCAGATTCTAAATTATCTCATTTTTTGACAAGTGGATGCCTCTTCTTTCCTGTTTGGAGGGAATGAAATGTCATAAAGGTGGGGAAATCCCCTCCAAATATAGGTTTCTTTTTTCATGATTGTTCAATCTATATTTCCTGAAACAGTGTTTTATTTTCTTGTTCTAATGAGCATAGGACTCAACATCATGTCAAAAGATTTTGCTCCACTATATTTGTTGTTTTATTTGATTTCATGTATGTTGAAATTCATTTTGTTAAGATGTTTGTTTTAAAAAAACCCAGACGAAATCCTTTCACTTACAGTTTGTGCCAATTATTTCTTGCCTTGATCCCACCAGAAAATTGGGGGGAAATTAATTTTGATCCTAACTCAGGCAATCTTTCACATATCTTAAAACTTCTCAGCGCTCTGTTCTGTATTTTCTTCTCCAACTAATGATTTCAGTCATTGCAAATATGTCATTATTGAGTCCTCTAAACATAGTTTTTGATACTCTTTACTGGATACTACTATTTAATGGATAATACTCAAAGGTCTCGATCAAAACCAAAAAGAATAGAAATGTATCCTTGGGTACATCATACCGATATTCATTACTGTTATGGATGAGGGGCAGATAGGTAAGATATGCTGTGACAGTTATGGAGATGGAAGGCTGAGTTGGCTTCCCAGAGACTGCCTGACCTTCGCTGGATAGAGAGGGTCATTCATAACCCAAGGGGAAAACACACGAGTTCTTTGATGTGTTAACACCTCTGAATTGGACGGTTCATGTTCTGGCAGGCTTGAGGCCTGGGACCATGATTGACTAAGGCCCTCGGAGTCCATGTGGGAGCAGGGTCTGAAAAGGGAAACTGCTTCTTCGTTTGTGTGTAAGAAGAGAGTTCCTCCGAAGGATGGTTCGATGTGAGCAATGATGTTCAAGGATTGTAAATTAACTAGTCAATAACCTTTACTTCATTTTGTTTTATTTTTCTTAGCTTTACCTAGATCTGTCTTATAGTTACCATGAGTTGGTCCATGTAGCAATAAAGTTGTTTAATTAAAGAGCTTGCACACATCCTGCTCGTGGTCTTGCTACTTGGTATGCTAACACAAGGTTCCTCTTTAACGTCAGTCCCCTGGACAACACCAATGAGAAAGGGGGGAGATTTCAAGACCTAGGGGGTGACAGCACACTACCAAAGAGGCAAAAGAGAGGAGTAAGAAGTATCTTTCTACCCCAACTTACTGACAGGGCTCCAGCTGGCAGGGGAGGTCTGAGGAGAAAGCAGTTCTACTATAATAACACTGAGGGGATATGATGCTGTTTGAATTCTGCATGGCACCACAAGTTCAAATGTGACTCTAAGCACCGAAAGATATAGTCTACATCCTTTGCATCTATGTCTAGGAATAAGATCCGAGTATGTGGAAGAACGCACTTCAGGAAGCCTTTGTAAATTTCTTTTTTTGATTCCGTTCTTACCTCTTAAAATTCTCTAGTCTAAAATCCAGAAATTACTGATACTGCTGTGAAGATACCAAGTAGTGTCTGGACAGCAGAATTTAGAGTTTTTTTAAAACGTACACATAAAGCAGTCTTGGTAGTAATGGTGCCAAATAAACTATTTCTTTTTGCTTGCATTTATTAATCAACCCCCCCCCCAACAGTTTACTTTTATCTTATGACACTTAATTTGGCTGGTATTAACCCTGATCAAGCATATTACAGGCTACAAGTTCTTACTGTGCCCACTTTGTTTTATCCACTATACAGATTCTGCTGATTATATACCTACATTAAAGGACTCCCGCAACTTGAAAGTGCTAGCGGTTTTAAAAAGAGAAAGCAGCTGCCTGCTGTGTCTCTTCCGCAATGCTAGCATTAAGGGAAAATGCCCCTGAGAATTACCACCCCACTAATTTACTCCAGCCAGATAAGTCACATTTGGGATTGACACTTCCTTCAAATACATAATAAAATCTATGCAGAAAGGGACAAGATAATTTATTTTGACAGTTACTTTAAATAATTTGCTACGACAATCTCTAAGCTTTTATTTCACGTATTCAATTTCATATACGTTGCAGAATTAATCCCAGAAAAATCACACTGAGACATGTGAGTTCAGTCCAGAACCTCATTTAACAAAATGTCATCTTTTTTTTAAAAAAAGTTTTTTTACTATTGTGAAGTCTTTTTTCAACAATGGACTGTGGTTACATTAAATTAACTAAATTTGGATAGACTTTCAATCCAAGTGGCTCAGGTCATGAACAGTAATTTGGATCAGCTGCCAATTTTAACTATATTTGAAAACAAAGAAGTTTCTATTCGCTTCCAACAAATGTTTATGGTATATAGTTCACATCCACTGTTTTCAACAGACTACCTAGGCACAGATTACACATGGAAGTAGTCATAGAAGGGCCAGATATTGTTCTATTCATATTTGATGCTAACAGTCTTTTCACAATGAACTAAAAACTATATAGAATATTTCATTGTGCATACTTCCAGCTACTTCTTGGTGTTTACCTGGATTCAATAACCTCCATAATATGGCCATATCTAACAAGACCGAGTCAGCATGACACACGTTTCATGCTCTCAGTTCAGCTACAACAAAAGAAATAGGCTCATGGCAACAGTTTCTGCTTTTCACACAGAATTGGGAGGAAGGTAATTAAAAGCCCCATGCCAACTGTGCTCTCACAGCTATCAATGATCTCAGTACCATACAGAAAAATGTGTGGCAAGTTCAGAGCCAAAGCAGATTACATTGATTTGATGCACCACAGCACACACTGGGCTTGTGGCATTCGCTAACAGATCCTATGGGCACTCATCTGCAGCAGTTTTTTTTCTGAGCACCAACCCACCATCTCACATTATTTCAGCTCCGAACTAGAGGAGCAAATCAGTATGATACATGGGACAATTGTGCTGCTGCAGTCTGCACTACAGTTGAACACTAAGAGCCCTTACTTACTACAGCACTTACTACCCGTTCACTACCCATCCTCCCACAACACCAGCAGTAGATACAAACACAACCTGCCCCAGTTACTGACCAAAGGGGGAGACTTTAGCAGTGAGGAATCAGTTGTCAAAAGTGCAATAACTGGCCTTCAATTTGGATCATGACAAATGGAATGTTAAGAACATTCAGCAAACTTGGCAGTGATTATATATGTTTAAATTCTCAAAGAACTTATATCAGAGACAATGCCAATTAAGTCAATAAAACCTGAACAAGGAGTTAGTATGTTTAGGACTAGAGCCAAAGATTCAAAACAGTCTTTAAATATTTAACTGCGTGCCAGTGTTGCAATTAAATGTTCCTGACTTCACAGTGGCAAATTTAAAAAATGCCTCCAGGCAACAAGGCAAAGCCCCACTCTCATTGAATATGACTTCTACAGTGCAGAGAGTATTACCAGGGTCCTGCTGTGTAGCTTCCCAAGCCAGGTTACACTGCCTGTGCAATCTGGGTCTCTACTCACAAAAAACAGCAATCACAGTCAGAACAATCACAGATTTTACGTTTGTTCTTGTTTTTAATGACCTTTGGCCCTATGCAATAAAACAAACCAAACTGAACACAAATCACTGATGTGTTTCCTCAACTCGTTTTTACTTCTTTTCTACCGCAAGAACTACTGAAGCAGTAACCCCAGTGGAACATTTGGCTGTGCACAGTGGTTTCTATCTGTTCTGTTTTCATTCCAGGTACCTCATATTAATTTTTATAAACTGAAAAAAGTGTTATTTGCTGCCTTTTTAAAAAGAGCACTGTTCCTACAGCAGTAATCTCTTAAATATAAATCATCTTGATAAAACAGGTGGCATTACAATAAGTGAATATCCAGAGTTCAGACAACAGTGTCCAGATGATTACTAAGCTATTATCAGAGCCTGTGACAGCTGAATCTCAACTCAAAAGGCTACTTGTCCAGCATGAGGACAAAAATATCTGGAGTACATGATAAAACAGGTTTAAGAGACTTTCAGTTTATTTAACAGAAAACATGTAATTAACTAGTTGACATTGATTAAACTGCTTTAAAATATTCAAAATTAATATTGCCAGAGATTTTTTTTATAAATATGTATCATTTAAACAAAGCGTACAATTTCCATAAGCTGAACTTATCTATCAAGGTAGTTAACCTGCAGACTTTTTCTGTTCTAGCAAAAGATCCAAATACCTGATTATCTTATATTCTAACAGTCAAGTGTGGACCAATCTGGAGTTATCTAAATCCATGGATTAGGGTCCCAACGAATGTAAGCAGATAGGTCGCGGCCACACGAGCGAGATAAGCCAGACAGGAATCGACGCAAATGTGTGCCAGAGCAATTTGCGCCGCAGTTGCGTGATCACACAGGTCCATGGATCTGCGGGGGCAAACCGCCACTGCGTGATCACATGCAACTGCGGGTGACTGTTTTTGTTTTTGTGGTGGGCTTCCGAGGTGCTTAAAAGGGGGAATGATGAAGTGCTCCAACAGGGGAAGGGGGAATCGATGATATGCTTAGACAGGAGGGCAGGCAGGAGAAGAATCGATTATTCGCCTCAACGGGGGGGAGGATCGATGAATCGTATCTCCCCCTAAGGGGGCCTTTGATGATGCGTACACAGAGAAGGGGGACAAAAACCTGTGTGGCGTCAGGATAGCGTGTGATAACACTATCCACGATGCCACACTTCCACGCTGGCGCAATCAAACAGGGAAGCTCCAGCTGTGAGCCGCAGTAAACCATTTGCTACTGGTGTTTCACTAGTAGCTTTTTACAATGCTTCCCCACCAGATCAAAAGGATTTGCAACGGTTTGACGACGGTTGTGGGACGCTTCCCAGATGTGCTGCTATGATTGCGCCACTTTGATCTGGTGGTGAATCGTCCCTCTTCCAATCGCGCCCATAGTTCTGCAAATTTGAGAAACCCCCTACCTTTGCTGAAAATTTTGAAAACATTAAAAAAACCCTGAGGTTTAAATTCCCCCCCACTATCAAAAAAACAGTAATGCAGACAATCGACTTATCTCCTGTGTTTTGAGGTAGTCCAAGGAGCTGGCCCGACTGTGGCAGAGTCCAGGGAGCTGCTCCAGGTCCAGAACAGCTCCCAGACACCACTACCTTGGCTAAGCCTGGAAGCAGCTATGAAGACTTGCAACAGCCCCAAGCTTGGTGACTGGGGGTGGTAGGGAGTTGCACCTCAACATGAAAGTTATTAAAGAGAATTAAAGAATAAAATCAACATTTATTAATTGAAGAGCACTGTATAAGAACACATACAAGTTTCAGAGAATAAAGGTGGTAGCTTATAGACATAGAGAGGGGAATTTATTCTATGGGACTATATTTACCTATCCAAAGAATCAAAGATCTGAGAATAAGCACGAGAGAGATGAACCAGTGAAGAAAGTGTGCCGAACCTCACATTGGGAGTATAAGTTAGTGGATGCCCGAACACACACACATACACTCTACTTAACAGAGTGTTGCTGGATATAACCCTTGGAACATGACATAAGAACATAAGAGAAGCCAATGTTGGATCAGGCCAGTGGCCCATCCAGTCCAACCCTCTGTCACACAGTGGCCAAAAACACCAGGTGCCCTCAGAAGGTCCAGCAGTGGGGACAGGACACTAGAAGCCCTCCCACTGTTGCCCCCCCCAAGCACCAAGAATACAGAGCATCACTTGCCCCAGACTGAGAGTTCCTATCTATACTTTGTGACTAATAGCCACTGATGGACCTCTGCTCCATATGTTTATCTAATTCCCTCTTGAAGCCGTCCATGCTTGTAGCCACCACCACCTTCTGTGGCAGTGAATTCCACGTGTTAATCACTCTTTGGGAGAAGAAGTACTTCCTTTTACCTGTTCTAACCCGACTGCTCAGCAATTTCATGGAGTGCCCATGAGTTCCTGTATTGTGAGAAATGGAGAAAAGTACTTCTTTCTCTACCTGCTCTATCCCATGCGTAATCTTATAAACCTCGATCATGTCACCCCTTGGCCGTCATTTCTCCAAGCTAAAGAGCCCCAAGCACTTCAACCTTTCTTCATAGGGAAAGTGTTCCAACCCTTTTATCATTCTAGTTGCCCTTTTCTGCACTTTTCCAATGCTATAATATCTTTTTTGAGGTGTGGAAATTAAATAAAATGGCATGATTGGTCCTAGAACAATGCTGTGATGGTTATAGTGAAACAATGTGTCTGAGCAAGGAAGCTTCCCAGGAACTGTGAATGCAATGTAACATTAATGTGAAAATGCCTATTGTGTTTGGTTACTTCTAATTGCCAGAGCAAGAAAACTATTATAAGGAATGTTATGGGATTAAAATGATTTCTGCTAGATATTTACTTAGGATAACCAGGTAAGGAAAGGTCAGGTGAGAGAGGGAGTTGATTAGTTTTACTGCCTTTTCTGAAAAATCAGTCTTTGACACTGATGGATTTAAAGAGTGAAGGGAGCTGTCACAACCCAGACCCTTTCACAATGCACCTTTGGGATCAGTTTTCCCAGATATGCCTCTGGTCAATATTTGATGGTGCACATTCCATGTGACTGTTCGACCTATTTTGATCCTATTTGCAGACCAGGGGAGAGTCTAGTGACCCTGTGAGATGCTGAGAAAGAAGATTGCCTATGTTACCTTTTCCTAGGTACTAGACTTGTCCTTCCAAGGGACGAGATCTGGGCGTAACACCATCCATTCATCAAAACATAATACTATGTTTTTGAAGCTGAGATTATATTTAAATTCTAAAGAATACAGAGACAAAGGAAAGTAAACAAAGGGCCTTTCCACATCTCTATTTTTACTCAGTCTTTAAATGTTGTGAAGAATTCAGACCTCATTTGCTCTGCTAGCAGTCCAGGAAGGAGTGAATTTTAGATGTTCCTCAGCCCACCAGTTGCTGGGGTAAGACCTTTCCAAGCACTCTGGTTCACAATTATTTTTTTGTAAATTTTTAATCGCATTTTTTAACTAATACACTACATTGCCTAAACACTACAATTCTAACCTACCCTAAGATATACAGAAGTCAGGAGGAAAAAAAAAAACAGGTTATATTACTATTGCTTTACAGGCTATAAAAGCTAATACATCAGTCTTAGAAATCTTAACGAATACATAATTGGCTGAAATTCAAAACGGGCTACAAAAACAAATACAACTTTAGACAAACATCTTATTTTTACCATTTATATTCTTTCTTTTTTCTTTTTCTTCCTCTGGGATTTTGGTGCTGCAGGTCCCAAAGCTGAGTCTGACTCTTCCCCTTCTGAACTTTTGCTTCCAGCTGCATCTGAGCTCTCCAGACCATAAATGCTCTCTTGTTGATCTATAGAATCCTCTGAAGGGGCTTTGTCCTTGCTTTCTTTACAATAGTCCAAAAATTTCATCGCCTTTGCAGGAGAGTCAATTCTTTGTTTCTTCTCTTTGTAATCAAACACCACGCCTTCAGGAAAAAGCCAACAATACGTAATGCCTTCTGTTTGCAGGAAAGAAGTTAACGTTTTGTAGGGTTTCCTCATCTTCCTAATCTCAAATGGAATGTCCTTTAACACCTTTATGTCCTCTTCTTGGATCTTCATGGCATTTCTGTTTGTGGCCTTGAGCACCACATCCCTAGTTGATTTCTTTGAGAATCTCATCATAACTTCTCCAGGCAGATTTTTCTTCTTTACAAATTCAGGATAAGTCCTGTAGGCCATATCCATATCGCTTTGTAGTTGATCTGCTTGCACACCTGCCACTGAAGCCAAGGCATCACACAGGGGTTTTTTTGAGATTTTCACCTTTTTGTTTAGAAATGCCTTGAAATCTCAAAAAGAAAGAAGATCTCTCCATCTGAAGTTTCAAAAGGTTATCTTTATCTGAAACCCTTTCTTTTTTCATCTTATCCAGTTTTAAATCAGTCTTTTCTGCTTTAGCTTTAACCTCTGTCAGTACCTTGGCCGTCTGATCAGATTTCTTGCTTACATCCATGATTTGTTGCTGCAAGGTATCCAGCTTAGTATTTACAACAGACAACTGTTCCATTAGAGGGTGCAAAGCTGTTGCAAGAACTGCAAACAGGTCTGTACTGGACTCAGTCTTTGTAACCGAAAGAGCAAATGGAGCTTTAGGAGATGGCCTTTGCTTCCCCGCCATCTTTTCTCCCCGTCCAGTCATGATTTATTGTATATCTTCACAGAAAATGCCCCAAACATTAAGTCAAAAGTCTATTCTTGCCTTTAAAATAAAGTTAGCATAGTTCCATCAGGTCTTCAGCCATTCACCTAGCAAAGATTCTCTGTGGTACTGTTTATTTAAGAGGAGGTGTGGGGGGATTTAAACTTTTTTTAAAAACCCTTCGCTTAAGCTAAATGATCCCGAACAGAGAATCTGACCGTCGTTTCATCTACTTACAGTTTTGCCATGCGTTTACTGGTAGAGAAAAAAAAAATTCTTGCACCAAAACTGGCTTCTGCAGCTGTCTGGTGTGCACTCGTGGTTGCCCGAAGGCTTCCGCAGTGGCAGAACCTACAGAGGCAAAGAGAAGCCTCGATCCCAAGATCGCCATCTCCGGGAGAGGCTATCCCACGCGCCTCAGGCAGGGTCCCCCTACAGGGGTCCCGGGGGTCCGAATCCAGTTCGAGACCCCTTCTAGCCGCCGAGTCCAGGTCGCGTATCCCACAGCCTCAGGAGATCACACCTGCCATTAAGATCACCAAAGCCGGAAGTCCACTCTGGTTCTCAAATCTGACTTGCGTCACTTCAAATAATTCTTTTAAGACTTGAGACTAGACCCCATTCAGAGAATTTATTTGAAGACAAACTGTAAGAAATAATTTCCATTTATATGCTTCTATGGTTTCACATATATTCCTTTATAGAGTTATTTATACAGCTATGTTGTTTTTGTATGTCTAAGAAATGCACTGGCAGGTGGTTCCCTGAATTTTTTACTTCTATTTGTCATATATTTAAGGTTTTATATGTTTTTGACATGATAATGGAGTAATAATAACCAAGTAACTAAAATTTCCTGATTTTGTTTACCTTCACTAAGGGGCTTAGACCTTTATGATCTGTAATAGCCTTTTAAAACTAAACTATTCTACTCCATACTATGGGCTATGGCTAGTTTCATAATGTAGTCAACGGTTTTAATGAGCAAATATTTTTGTTTTTCTTAATGCAGCCTCTGATAATATAAAGTGGCAATAAGCAATGATATTTATTTACATACTCTTTCATTACATGAAGCATACATTCTGAAACACAAAGTAACCTGATACTTGTTGAACTCTCATTCTGCTGTGCAGATTTGGGGGAGGGGGGAGAGAGAGAAGACCCAGATTGCCAAGCACCTGTACAACAGCCTCCAGTGGAAACTTTAAACTGGTGATCAATTTATGATCTTTGGTGCCTGCCTGAGAAATAATGTTCATTCAATACTGCCAGCAAGCAGATACATGAAAGCGGAAACAAAATTGTTCTGCTGATATTAGCTTCTAAACATGGGCTGATTTTTTTAAAAAGAAAGGTATGGGGAAAGCCTTATTAGGGATGGAGGGAAAATCTTTACATGGGGAGAAATCCACTAGCAGCTAGAGTGTAATTTCCAAAAGCGAGATTGATATTCCTTCGGTTTGTCAGAGGGAGAGAGTTTGAACAGCAAGGAAACCTAAACAGCATGTTGCTCTGATGCCGATGGCCCAGTCTTGTCACATCTTGTAAACTAAGCAGGGTTGGTCCTGGTTAGTACTTGGATGGGAGACCACCAAACAGGTCCAGGTTTACTATGCAGAACCAGGCAATGGTAAACTACTTCTGAATGTCTCTTGCCTTGTAAAAACTATGGGATCAGCATAAGTCAGCTGTGACTTGAGAGCCCTTTCCACCACTAAACAGCCCATTCATACTAAACTATTCCCTCAGGAAATGGGATCACCGAAACATAAGAGAAAATATATAGGGTTTTTTTAAGGCAACGAAGAACCATACATCTAAAAAGACACATGCCAAACAAAAAGGGAAGGCTGGAGTTCATATTGCCATAGAAAAATCACCCTAGGTCAGATTTTTGATAACAAGAATTAAGATTTTCTCAAACTGGAGATCAAAGAATGGATATTTTATGGATTCATTCAACCTCACCTGACTCAAGCTGCTATTCACTGTTCCTGGGAAAATGAGATTTTCCTAGCAACTAATGCCTTTAATTTTACAGTACTGATTCTCCATTCCCCTATCAAGAAGAATATCTGGGGAAATAATCAGTTCTCCCAACAATCCTGGCTACTGTCCCACATGAGCCGAGAATCTAAAAAGAGTTATGATAGCAGATCTGTATATGGAAAACATAGCTTAGAACAGCTTGCTGTTACATGGGGGGAGGAAGTCAATTCAAGTGGAAAACCAGTAGGCAGGACAGAGGGATGAACTTTTAATCCTTCTGCTACTCCACACACATCTACCTTCTCTGCCACCACTGCTTTGCTCGTGGGCAGACTCCAGAACTAGAATAATCTAGGCTAAGATAAAAACAGCTAGGGACCATGGCTGAAAAAAAATGGAGCAGATGAAGGGTTCAGTAATCCAGTTTGTACATTGCTTCTCCTCTTCAAAAAACCCCACCAACCCATTTTACAGCTGTTCACCACCAACCATGTTTTAATGCATGTGAAATATGCTGGGTAGACATGTTAATACATATTAACATGGTAGACATGTTAACACAGACACATCTTTGAAAAGTCCTGCCTGTATGTGCGTCCATCTGTTTGAAAGAAAGAGCTAACATGCGTTAACTTTACCAATGAAATCAGGGACCAGTACCTGAACGTGTGGGGTTTGTAGATGCATGACTGTAACATCAGGATTACATAGTGCACATATAAAGGAAAATCAAGTACATGTGTTCACTGTAACTGTTGAACAGGGCTACTGTAGAAACCTTTACTAACTGCAAATTTAAAAAATTAAAATTTTCATGTGCTACTCCATAAAATATATTCATGCTATGAATACTTGGGCACGATCATATGCACCCATTAGCCATGCGAGAGGGACGACTCACCAGCGGATCAAAGTGGCGCGATCACACCAGCACATCTGGGAGGCGTCCCGCAACCGTTGGCAAGCCGCCGCAAGCTGTTTTGATCCGCCAGAGAAGCGGAGTAAAAAACTACTAGGGAAAATGCAGTAGCAAACGGGTTGCTGCAGGCCACAGCCGGACTTTCCTCATGTGATCACTCCAGAGCAAACTTGTGGAGTGTCTGATCAGGCTATCCCGACGCCATGCGGTTGTTTTTCCCCCCCCTTTCTCAGTATGCGCATCATCACATACTGCCATTGGAAGCCCTGGGTGGAGAAGCGATTCATCGATCCCCGGGTTAAGCGAATCGGAAACCAATTACAAAAAAACCCACAACCAACTCACCCGCGGTTGTGTCTGATCACGCAGCGGCTAGTTGCGCCGGCAACTTCACCGACCTGTGTGATTGTGCAACTGCAGGTCAAATTGCTCTGGGGCAAAATAGCCTCGCCCCCCCCCCCCCCGGATTATCCCACTCGTGTGGCCGCGGCCCTTATTTCTCTATCACAACACCATTTTTAAAAATCTTGTACTTACCTCTGCCAACACCACAATCAGGATAAGTTCTGTTTTTGAGTCTGGAAAAAGTGCATTTACTTGGGGCGACATGCCAATCAGGACACAATTGGTAACTACCGATATAACAGACATTGTTTCAAAAGCAAGCTGAAAAAGAAGTAAAACTCTTTCAGTAATAATTTGACTTTTATTTGCTTCAGGATCTTAAAGACTCCTGATTTTCCTCTGTTTAGATCCAGAAGTTCAAGGTGCTCAAAGTTTGAATAGGTATTTGCACGCAATCTGCCAGTAGCTCATCAAGAAGAAACAAACATTCACAAGGAAATTACTACCATGCTGCACTTTTCCTACTTTACCTGTCATATAAAAATAGCAGGTATAAAAATACTAGGTGCCAGTTACAAAACTGCATAGTAAATAACTATGGTGTGACCTCTTACATAGCTAGCCAAAAAAGTTATAAAAATTACCACAATGAAGCTTCACAACAAAATGACTGTTGGGCACTCCTTCAGTAATTTATTAATGAGTGGATGAGATTACAATTGAGCTTCCCTACTAGAAGCAAGAATGGCTGTAACAGAAGTCTGTCTAAAGATCTTAAGCTTGAGACTAGAACCCAGGTACCTAGGAGGAATGTGACAGACCAAGAACATGCAGTTAATAAAGGGACTACCATGTTCATACTAATCCGTGTGGTCTGACCAGTATAACAGATTCCAGTGGGATGCCACTTCCATCTGAAAACTTATCTTCTCAACTTCCAAACAGAGACAGAATAGCTGTCCATCGGAATGCTATCGTAGACCCTGCAAGAGATCTGGAATTTCCTCCTTCAAGCACTGAGTGGTGAGGAAAAGGAACAACTCACCCAGTCTAGGGCCAAGAAACCCACTGTTGTCAGGCAAAGTTGTACTAGCCATTTCGTTACACTTACATCTCACCTTTCTTCAACCATGAAAATTAAGGTGGTTTAACATGGGGTTCCTAGGTAGTCTCCCATTCAGGCACTGACCATAGCCAGCCCCTTAACAGAAAACAGGAATCTGCGAGAGTTATAATATTTTATTCCAACATATGCTTTCTTTTTTTTGGAGAACTATGATTTTCAGATAACTCTGTTTCTGATGGGAAAGTCACAGTTTTCCAACATGAGAACTTCAGAGAGAGACTCCAGCATGAAAGTGCTGAACTCAGATTTGTTTAGAGTTTTCATCCCTCTCCCCAGGCTTAGGATTTCTCTCTCATTACTACTGTTCACTATTTCAACTATCTTCCACCAGTGGGTGAAGACGTTTTTGTTTTGTTTGGCATATCCCCATAACTCTCACTGGCCCTCCTCCCTGGTTTTGGTGTTGGGTGTGTTTACATGTTTTTACTGAATTGCTTTATTTTAAATATTGTTTTAATATTGAAATATTTTGTTTGATGTTTGCTGCCTTGAGAACTCTATCTGGGAAGGGAAAACTGTGCAATGTTCCTATAGGAGATATAATGGAACTTAACTAATTGTGATAAAGCACACTTGAACCCATGCACAACAAAATTGTCTTGTCTGTTTTTCTGGCTTGTAATTTTCCCTTGTTCTTTCTTTCTCATCTGAACCTCCCTGTTTATAATAATCTATTTATCAGGATATTTATTGGCTGCCTCTTCAGCTCACAAAGTTAAAAAAAATTAAAAGTCATCACTAAAATAGATACCAACCCATACAACAGCACAGTTTAAAATGTCTCAAAAACCAACAGCATAAAAATGACAGCGCTCTATTAGCAGCAATACAGCATAAAAACATCTTAAAATCACAATAAGTAAAAATATGCAGATAAAAAGAGAACAGAGCTATAATAAAACCAGGCCAGATATAAACTTAGGCATCTGAAGGATGGTAAGCTCTGCCAGACAGTGTTCTGAGGGAAAGGCATTTCATAAATGAGGTGCCACTACTAAACAAATGCCTACCACACACCACTCTGATGGGGCACACAAACAGAGGGGATACACACAGCAGAGCTTGAGACAATGTTTATAACTAGTGACAATCTGACATGAAAAAGGTATTCCTTCATCAAGTGCTCTTGGCCATGTCTGTTTCAGGACTTTAAAGTTTTTGGTTTTGATTTTTAAAAACACTTTGAACTGTGCCAGAAGAAGGCTGGTAAGCAGTGAAAGTATTTCAGTACTGGGAAAACATGTTCTTTATAACTCCCACCTATTAATAACCTGGCTGCCAGATGAAACTTCTGTTCAAAGGCAACCACATATAGTAGCCTAACCTGGAAGCGACCAGATTAACACAAAACTGTAGTCGAATTATTCTTTTCAAGGAAAGACCACAGTCATTACAATGTTGGCTAGTAACTGGTGCTACATGCCTCCATTTGACGCTTCTCCAGGATATCCACTGATATACCCGCTTTTTTTTTGTTCTGGAGAAACAGAGCTGAGTGCTATCAGCATATTGGTAGCACAACTCAAAATCTCCAGATGATCTCTGTGATTTCATGGAGATGCTGAACAGCACAGGCGGCAAGAATGAACCCTGTGGGATTCCACAGGAAAGGTACCACAGAGTTAGGCAACTGTTCCTCAGAGCCACAGTCTGGAATCAATCAGCTAGAAAGAAATGGATCATGATACTCCAATCTCCAAAGAAGCCAACAAACTGAGAATAACATGATCAACGGAATCAAAAGACACCAGGGGATATCCTGTTATCACTCCCTAGAGCCCTCAAGAAACAAGAAGGTTTTTGTATTCTCCAAGGATGATAGATGAAAAATACAAATACTTAAATACGTTACCTGCCATACACCAATATTTGCTGCAGGCTCTGAAAATGGTCGTTTAAAGATGCTGCACATTTTTAAGGCATCAGAATACATCTCTGTGACGTTGTTTAACACTGCAAAAACAGCTGCTAAAGGGTAGACGCATGAAAAAAGACTCACGTAGCCAAACTGCAAAAATAGCTCCAAATAGTCATCAAAAGTACCCTGGAAGAAGAGAGAACACTTTGCCCATCAATACAAGATTAGGTGCACTTGTAGTGATCCTAGCTTCTATGCATTTTTCTAACTTTAATGAGGAAGATTAAAGTAGAGAATATAGCTGTAAAACAAACTGTGTAAGATTAAAGTGAAGAGGGTGTAGGTAGCGATTGTGGTTCTAATTTCTCAAATGCCCTCATTTGAAGTTCAATAAATTCTCCTTATGCATCCACCCCATAAACATTAGGAAAGCCCCTCGTGCATTTATTTGTTTACTTAATTGACACCCTGCTTTTCTCCCCTTTGGGGATCCAAAGTGGCATTCTTCCCTTCTCCATTTTAAGAATGAAATAATAATAACAGGGCAAGAACTCAAGGCCTTGCACTGAAAATCACGTGTTCTGCTATCTAAACAGACAGTGTATGCACTCCATAGAAACAGTGACCTGAATTCTATAAGACTCTGGCTTGATCCAATATGTTATCAAATCTTCAAATTCCATTCATAATGCAAATAGTTTACATAATCTATGGTTACTGAAAATCTGATTATTAGCACTTTTCAGCTATAATAAATTTAAAGGTCCATCACAGCAGAAGCATTAGTTAGCTTACCAAGTAGGTATCCATTTCTTTTTCCAGATTAACTTGCTCAAATACAGACAAGTCAGTATCTATATCTAATGACTTCACCCTTTTTTTTACCCTCTTGTTCCGTCTCTTTTGGAGACAGTAAGGGAGTATGGCTTCTACACACTGATTAAGGATTTGTGAAGTTATCAGCAAAGTTGCCAAGCTCTGAAAAAATGTAAAGAAAAGCAAAAACATTTAATACAGCTGCAGCCATCTTCAATTGGTATAACAATTAATGAGAAAACAAACAAGTCTAGTACTGCAAATACAGTAATATATCAAGCTGGATCTAGCTTTGGGGTCAAGAGACATACAGTACTAGCCACAAAAGCACCTGTTTTTGCAGACTGGTAATACCTTTTATTCCTATCAGCATAACTAAACTAAACATTCCATGGGATTTCAAACTTCTTAGTTACAAAATGAGAAATGGGGGAAAAATTGGAAGAATTAACACAGTTCTTGGGATGGAAGGCAGCATGATATAGCCCGATCTTATCAGATCTCAAAAGCTAAGCAGGGTTGGTACTTGGAAAATAGTCTGCCAAGAAAGACTCTGCAGAGGAAGGCAATGACAAACCACCTCTGCTTCTCACTTGCCTTGAAAGCCCCTTGCTGGGGTTGCCATAAGTCGGCTGCAACTTGACAGGACGTTACACACACAATGCAATTCTTCAGGCTCTGGAAATAAAATGTTCTTACTGTGTCACTTCTGCACAGAGCCCCATCATGAATCCAGCTGTATCACTCAACTGCTTTTTGCTCATCACCTTTTCTAACCCAGATTTAAAAACCTGAAGCTTGTAGTTTGAACTTTTAAAAATTATCCTCTTCATAAATACATAAATTGCCACGTTTGCTAGATAAGCTTAACAATTATGATGGAATTTAAACATTTATATATTCTGTAAACTCTCAGCCAAAACTGGCTACTAAGGAAGCTTACAAAAAGTAAATAAAAATGAAACTGCTAAAAAAAACCAGGGGAAACCTAGCAAAACCAGTTCAAAAATCAGACTAAAACAACAGCAAATATATGTAATAGCACACATATAATAAAACAAATGATGATAACATATAATATGAACAACCATAGAAATACCAACACAGAAAGAAAAATACAAAATCAACAGATTCCTGAGAGAACAGAACATCTTCAACTAGTGCAGAAGTCTTAAAATATTTGATATCAGGTAGACAGACATAGGGAGGGCATTTCATAATTGGAGTGCCATAGCCAAGAAGGCCCTGTTCCCCTGCCACCTTCCATCTCACCTTTGACAATAGAGGGTGACAAAAACAGAGCATCCAAAGGGGATCACAATCACAGGAAACTTATGTTGTTCTTATTAAAACCAGGAATGAGTGCAATTCCCAGGAAAGGGTTTATACAATAAATAAAGGTCACATACAACATAAATAAAATTACACTAAAGTACCCTGTGCGATAAAACCCAACTGTCTTAGAATAATGCCCAACCATGTGGAAAAATAAAAATGTAATACTACACACTTGTTGGTAGTTACTAAATTGTTCTAAAGCTACACTGAAAACCTGTTCAGTCAAGGAGGATATAACTATTAATATAAAATATAAATAAGTAATGAATACAATAAATGTCAAATGGAGTGGATAAGCAGCTGCAGTGCGCTTTAAGTAAAGCAAACTAGAAAATTATTGTTTCAGACATAGAACAAAGCTATAAAATGATGGGAAGAATGGTTTAAATTAAATATTAAGAAAAATGACAAAAACACTTCAACACTAGTACAAACTACCCAGAGAGATTTTGGAACATTTATCAGCAATTATTCAGTATGTGCCTGATTCATACTGATATTCACTGATAGGAATTATTGGAGACACTAAAATAATCAGCTGAAATCTTCTAAAGATTATAATTATGCAAATAATCACATACCCCGTAGTTAGTAGGGCTTTCAGAAATTCTCTTTTTATCTATAGAAACACATATAAGTTTCTTTTCATAACACTCACCTGTCTCAAAAGTTTCATATCAAACAAGACAAAAGCGATGTAGAATAAAGAGGCAAAACAGTTAAAAAAGTTGAACTGCAAAAGACAAAACACAGTGTTTAAATAGCATCAGTAGTTTAGTTCAGGGATGGACAAGGTAAGGTCCAGGTGACATATCCAACCCAGAAAGGTTTCTCCTCTAGCCCATGCAGCCTGTGCTGCCACCATGTGGCAATTCACTTACAAACCAGTCACTGGAAAAAACTCTGATAAATTGGCTCTTGCCTACAAGTCTTACATTGCCAACCCTGATCTAATCCAACTCAATTCAACACTACAGTTCAAAGTATGCAGTTAAAAGGATGCATCTAATTTTTTTCTAAACAGTTTTCAAAATTTTAGGTACTTTTTGTTGACATAATCTTCAGAATGAAACTTAATAGCTCAATATCTGCTTTTATAGTTTGCTCATTATCTGCTTTAATAGTTCACACAGAGAATAAGATCTACAGAGTATCTAGAAATAATCCAAGAACCTAGTTCAAGTACAACATACTAATTTACTTTGAAGAAGCATATGCAGAATCAGCACTTGACTACATCTTAGTCAAGACCAAAAGGGTTGTTCAACAGTTGACACAGAACCTATTGCTTGAAAAGGTATTTTAAAACTAATCCAATAAATAAACCCAACCTATGTTATGATTAATCCCAATGACAAATCTCATATTCAGGCTGCAATTCTATATGTACTTCCTCAGAAGGATATCTCACTGAACAAAGTGGGATTATTGATGACCAAATATCCAAAGAATTAATTTTAGGACGGCCAATTGCTAGACACAATCCCCCCAGAAAATATTTAGCTAAGCCATGTTGCACACTGAGTTTTACAGGAAAGAAGGATCCAGACCTCCCTATGCACAAGCAAAAAGCCCTTTGCTTGCACAAAACTGGTCATCATTATCCTTCACATACATGGATACCTCCATGTCACATGGCTCTCCAGAATGGCTCTGGGCAGACTCAAGGGACTACAGCCAGGGACAAATTGGCAACCTCCTCCCTCTTCACAAACCCACTCTAGACACAGCTGCAGTTTCTGTAGTTATGTTTGGTCCCAAACAAACATTCTTTGGTAACTCTCTCTCTCATTTAAATGAGAAATGTACAAGAGATAGTCCAAAACACAATTCAAGTATCAACTATACATACCACCAAGACTTTCAAAACCAGGTGATTCTGATATGAAGATTCCAATCTATGGTTTTCTGTAATTTAATAAGAAGCCCCAATTAATGCAAAACATAAACTTGAGACACTTTAGACAGCACTTCAAGCGAGAGCATGTAAGACATTTTCTTCATCCAAATGTAACAAATCTATTTAAGACATCACCTTAGGGATGTGCTGTATCTAAATTAAAACTGCTACTTGTTATCCATACACATATGGCTGCATTCAGACCACATCTCTAAAACTACAACATATGGTACCAATAACACTAAATATTAAATAGAATAACTGAAATCAAGTGTAGTTTTGCTGCTGTGGGAACCTTCTGGCAACACCACAATACAGATCCCCCTAAAGAAGCGTAGGCAAACTGTGTAGGGGTTGTCAAGTTTAATAAATATATTTATCTCACTGCACAAATCTATTTTTGCCTTTTCTTGTTCTGGTTATTGATGCATCTGTCTCTTTTAGGCTCAGTCAATGTATCTTCATTATTTTTTAGCTTTCTACCCAAGGTTATCTTTCCTGCTTAATTCATTCCAAATCCCATTAGTATGTCAAAACTGTAATAACGGAAAAGATTCGGTGTTTTTTGCCTCAAGTACATTGCTGCCTTTCCTACCATGTTTTTGGAACACTAAGATCTTAGTACTGTGCCAGTTAATGCCAAACCTACCCCTTCCTTTGAACATCTTTTTTTGTTACACATTACATGTTACAGAATACATTAAATGCTCCTTGTATGCTCCTTGTATGCCATCAGGCTTGTATGCCATCAGGCTTAAAGCTTAAAGCGTCTTGACATCACCAGTCTGCAAAGAGAGTTCCAGTGATTAAATGAATCAGATAGTTTGCCAAGACCACAACAAAAGGCAGTAGAAATGTTAATCTTTAAGGTGCTTCTGGACTCCAGTTTAATTTTGCTGTAACAAACTAACATGGCTACCCGCCGGAATTAATATCAGAACAACTGTCTCGGGATTTTAAACATGCTTTAATCCAGATCATACATCAAGAATTTCTCTTGTTGCTGTCACAGCCCATTAAACATTATGAAACTAATTGTAATGTGCACAGACTGCTCTGCACAGCGTTTACAAATTTTTTATTAATTCAGACTTTGCTGGATTAGTGTGTTTCCTGCATTATGGTAAATAAAATCTCCATTTTCCATTAGGTTTATCTATTGCGATTATACTGAAAGCTGCTCTTTGCCATATAAAGTGTTTCAGCAAAAAATACTTTACATTCAAAGTGAATGCCTGTTCATTATCAAGACTGCCAACCAATTACTTGGCTTTTAATCAAAAGACCACAAAAGACCCTTTTGAGGATAATGGAGGAAGGGCATAGTTTCTTCTAAGTGACATGTAACTTTCAATTTAACAAGCAAAAGTTACGAATTAATATTAGATGGCTGTAAATTTGGAGTTTTCATAATTTTCTCTGTCATCAGTTTGGAAACTCTAAATATATGTTTGTAAATATACAAAAAAGATCATTTTTAAAACAAAATCTCAGCAATATTATGGAAGATTTTAAATAGATGCATTGATGTTGATTTCACTGAGAATTGTCAGTTTCATTTTCTGCAGTTGTTGCTAGAAGGAATGACAGATATCAGAAGATTTGTCTTCGCTTACTTTGAAGCTTCCTTCTTGGTGGTCCACCAGTGGGTTAGGCTCCTCCTCTTTGGAAGCAGGGTCAAGCAGCTGAATTTGGTCCTGGAGGGGAGGGGCTTGCTCAGAAAATTTCCATCTCCTATCCATGCTTCCCATAACAAAAGTTACATGGAGGCCACTTCCGGCAAGACTTGCGAGCATGGCGGACGTGCTCCTCCGCATCTGCGGGGAGCGCGATCCGTACCCGGCGGGAAGAAGGGGCTCTGGACTGGTGCCGAGCCCCCAGAGACCCCAGTGAGGGGGCTCTGCCTGGGGTGGCCCGAAGGGGATCTCTCCCTACGGTGGCGACCGAGGGATAGAGATCTCTTTTCATCACCCCCATAGGCTCCCCCGCCGTGGGAGCCGTATGGCTGAAAGCGCAAATCCGAGAAGCAGCAGAGAGTGCAAAGCAATGAGGCTGGAACTGACAGTCACGCATGGAGAAAACGTGAGTCTGAAGTAAGAAAAGCAGAACACAGCAGGAAGACGGCGGGAGGAGTGAACCCCCCCCCCCCGGGACTAGCGTACTTACAAGACTCTTTACGTGGCGGTACTGCAGGAATAAAAGCCCATCCGCCTTGCTAGATGGCAGCATCGCTCACTTGGAGATATAAACTTTAGAAGGACATAAGTGCTGTTTGAAAATTTGCTCCTTTCGTTCATCTTATCTATCTATAAACAAAGAGCGTAGTCTCAACAATGACGGGGAAATCGAAACCTTCCCCCAAACTAGGAAGTACAGCTCCGAGTTCAAAGGTTGATACCACGGAGATGAGTGCGGTGTTCTCCTCGTTATTGCGACCTCTAGTGGACCAAATGACAGCTCTCAATGTTAAAATGGACAAAATGCAGCTAGAACTAAAAGAGTCGAATAAATCCACAGAGAAGCTGCAGCGAGAACTTCTGGAAGTAAAAACTTCAGTAAAAAACCAAGACGCAAGACTACAAAAGGCAGAGAAGGAAAAGGCCTTCCACCACGATCAGCTTTTGAAATTACAAATGGATAGATCGAATTTTTTCCTAAGACTTCAGAATGTGCCAGAAAACACAGGAGAAGACCTTAAAAATTTGCTAAGTGAAGCACTTGAACCAGTGACAGGCATGAAAGCAGCGGATATAAAAAGCGATATGGATATGGTTTACAGAACCTATCCAGATTACACTAAAAAGAAAAGCCTGCCTGGTGAAATTATGATAAGGTTCTCCAAAAAATCTACAAGAGACGTGGTGCTTAGGACCACAAACAAAGCAGCTCTGAAGATCCTGGGAGAAGAAGTAAAAGTGATGAAGGATATCCCATTTGAAATAAGGAAAAGAAGGAAAGCCTATGGAAAATTGACATCTTGGCTCCAGTCTGAGTCTATCATCTATCGTTGGAATACTCCAGAAGGACTATGCCTCAGCATCAAAGATAAGAAGTATTAGATTGACTCTGTTCAACAAGCGAAAAAATTTCTGGAAAAAAGCAAAGAGCAGAAAACTGGGAGAGACTCAGATGGTTCACTGGCCTCGCAAGAAAGCATGTATGGATTTGATAGCTCAAAGAGTGAAGAAGAAGTGTCTGACTCGGAAAAGGGAGCTGCAGCTCCAAAAATAGTTGAGACTGTTAAGACAAGAAGAGGACGAAAGAAGAAATAGTGATTAAACTGTTTTATTAAGCATTGCACTTATGTATTATAAATGGTTTAATTAACCGTATTTCTCTAGGTGGGCGTGCCTGCCAAATAGTTTTGATAACTTTTATAGTAGCAGTAACAAGTAATTGAAATTTATCCAAGGTTTTAAATGCTTCATAATTATTTTATGTAACAAGGTAGTATTAAGCAAATGATAAAGTACTCTCTGTATAAGGTATATGTAGCTTAGATTGTAGCGTTATAGTTGTAGTCATAGAGAAAAATCAATAATAAAAAAAAAAAATTACATGGAGGAAAAAAAATTTCCCCTCCAGATTGAATACATAATGAGGTATAACATGCAAAACAGTAACATCAATAGCATTAAATACTTTGTACTATCTATACACCACTCAGGCAGTGGGAAAACTCTTAAGGTCCCTTCCCTTTACCCATGTGTTGAGGGAAACCACTGCACATTTTTCCAACAGACTCCCCCCCCCCTCGGGTCCTAGAAGCCGCCCCAAGAAAAACTCTAGGGTGGGTAGCACTGACCCACTCCTGGACCATCGACAAAGAAGCTTCATGGTAAGTGAAGACAAATCTTCCATTCTCCAGAGGTCCCAGGAGTGAGTTAGTTCTTACTCTTGGGACATGACAGAGAAGTATGCCCCTGGATGGGTGACTGGTTTTAAGACCTCAAGGGTGTGCTGTAACACCCTTCTACTGAAGGCTGCCTCAGCAGATGCCATCTCATCAAGTCTGTAGTGCCTGGTAAAATAATACACTGATTTCCAAGTGTATTAGAGTATTACAGATACTCTAATTATGGGAAGGATCTGTAGGCTGCCGATGTCACCGCCCTCCTCAGATAGTGAGCTGTGATGCCTTGAGGTGGCTCCAGGTCCTTGGACCTTATACACCGGAATTATACACCACCTGATCCACCTGTTCAAAGTGGATGTAGAGACTCTCTGCCCCAGTGCTATTTTCCTAAAAATACAAAAAGAGTGTCAGATTTGTGAAAATGATTAGTTCTATCCAAACAGAAGCTTACAACTCTACGTATGTCCAGGCAATGACACTCTTCATGTTTGGGATTAGGGCAGAAGGATGGCAGTACTATTTCCTCCATTCTATGGAGTTGACCTTCGGAATGAAAGCTGGGTAAGGACGTAAGATTACCCTGTCGTTGTGGAACAAACAAAGTTCCCTATATATTGATAATGCCCTCAGCTTTGATACCCGCCTAACTGAAGTTATTCCTACCAAGAATATAGTTTGAAAAGTAAACTCCTTCGGGGCAGAGGGGGCCCTAGGTTCGAAAGGTTCCTTTGATAACACCCTCAGCATTAGGTTAAGGTTCCAGGTGGGAAAACAATGAACCTGTGGAGGATTCAGCAGGGCAGCTCCCTAGAAGAACCTTTTAATATAGGGATGCTGCACCAAGGATTTCCCTTTCCTAGCACCCCTAACGGCTGATAGGGCGGCAACCTAACATTTGAGGGTACTGGTGCTAAGCCTCTTTTCTAAGCTGTTCTGGAATAAAGCGAGTAGCTTGCTAACTGACATTGACATGGGCTCCAGATCCCAACTGAGACATCATAACTGGAATAACTGCCAGGTGGTGTTATAAACCCTATTTGTAGAGCACTTCCTAGATGCTAACATGGTTTTAATGATCCCTTCAGAATACCCTATCTCTGCTAGCTGACTGCGCTCAATCTCCAAGCTGTGAAGCTTAGCATGTTTGATCGAGGGTGTGTTATTGACCATTGTGACAGAAGGTCCCTTTTTGGTGGGAGACGCCATGTATCCGCAATAGACAGCCTAATTAGGTCTTGGAACTGTGCCTTTTTTGGCCAGAAGGGTGCTATCAGGATTAGTTCTGCACATTGTTCTATGATCTTCTGAACCACCCTGAGCAGCAGTTGAATCAGGGGGAAAGCATAAAGTAGCTGGCAAGGCCACTCACAACCCAGTGAGTCCACTCCAATTGCTTGCTGGTTCCTTGCCCTGGACGTGAACTTTGGAATCTGACAATTTTGATCGTTGTCGAATAGATCTATCTCTGGTGAGATAAATCTCTGGCACAGCTGTTAAAAAATCTTTGTTCATCATCCATTCTGACTGGTCCTGCAACTCAACCAGTCCTCCAAGACATTGTCCTGCCCTGCTACATGTACTGCCTTTAGGGATTTGAGGTGATTCCCTACCCACCAAATCATCATGCACACCTCTTCGTGAAGTACCCTGAACCTGGTTCCTCCTTGTCTGTTCACATAGGCCTTGGCCGTCATATTGTCCGTCTGCACCAGAACATGGCAATTGGATAGGAGATCTTGGAATTCCATTAGGCCCAGTTCGATGGCTCTGAGTTCCAATAGATTTATACTGTTGGTCGTCTCTGACCTTGACCAGGTGCCCTGAGTCATCCTTCCATGAGCATGGACTCCCCAACCTGAGAGGCTCGCATCCGTGGTCATCACCATTCTCTTTGGTTCTCTGAGCGGAAACTTGAAAACCGGCTGATTCCAGCCACCAACTTAACTCCCGCTTGAGGGTCCCTGGTACCATTACTAGTTTGGTTCACTTGTGTGTTTTTACTTCCTGAAAAGGTAGCAGAAATCTCTGAATAGAGCAGATATGAAATCTGGACCACTGCAGTACGTCCTGAGAGGATACCATCATCCCCAGAAGTTGAGCCAGCATAATTACCTCTACTCTTGGCCCCTTTAAAATCTCTGATGCAAGTATTTGGATTTTTTGCCGTCTCTCCTAGGACAAGAAGAATCTTTCCCAGATTGTATCTATGGACACTCCTAGGTGCACAATTGTCTGTGTAGGATGGAGATTGCTCTTCCTCTTGTTGACCATGAAACCATATTCTCAGAGAAAAGCCACTGTATGGTTCACTGCTTCCAACCCTTGATAGAGAGCGGGTGCCTTGACCAAGATGTTGTCCAGGTACAGGAACAGAGACACTCCCCTTAACCTCAGGTGAGCTACCGAGGTCACCAGGTTTTTGCTGAACATCCTGGGGGACAATTTTAAGCCAAAGGGGAATGCCCAATATTGAATGTGCCTCCCGTTGTATGTTAATCACAGCAACTTCCAATGTGTATCCTTGATTGGAACATGCAGATAGGCCTCTGAGAGATCGATGGAGGCCATAAAGTCCCCTTTCTGTATGGCCATGATGATGGACTTGAGAGTCTCCATCTTGAATTTCCTTGTTCTGATGCATCTGTTCAACCATTTGAGATCCAGGACAGCAATAACATCTCCATTCTTTTTTGTTACTATAAAGAAAACTGAATAGGCACCCCGAATCTCTTGCCCTTTGGATACTGGCTCTATGGCCCCAATTTCCAATAGATTATGAATGGCCATTTCCAGGAGATGGTGTTTTTGATTGGATCGGTTCTTTGGAATCTGAAGGAACGTCTTGGAGGAATGCAGTCAAATTCCAGGGAGTATCCATTGGTAATGTATCCAATACCCACTTGTCTTGCACTGTCTGTTGCCAAGTTCAGAGACAAGGCCCCCAGTTTGGTGTAGTGGTTACATGCACAGACTCTAATCTGGAAGAACTGTTGTTTGATTCCCCACTCCTCCACTTGCACCTGCTGGATGACCTTGGGCAAGCTATAGTTCCGGCACAGCTGTTCTTGAAAAAGAGCACTTTCTGTCAGAGCTCTCTTAATTCCACCAACCTCACAGGGTGTCTGTTGTGGGGAGGGGGAGGGAAAGGAGATTGTAAGCCGCTCTGAGACTCCTTTGGGTAGTGAAGGGTGGGGTATAAATCCAATTTCTTCCTCTTCAACTTGCAAACCTCTGTAGACGTCCTCTGATTCCTATGGTGTCTGCTGAATCAGCATAGACATGCTGAAGTTCCCTTCTTGGGTCCCTTCATGTTTTGGTTGGACTTATAGAATGACGACAATCTGTTCCCTTCTCGTGGCTTGGGCTGCCACCTACCTCTGAAGGACTTGGAGTATTCTGTGTGTGAAGAGTGCTTGATTGAAAACAAATGGATTGAAAACACTTTCTAGGCTGCCCTTCCTTCCTGGAAGGTAGAGACATTTTCTTATTCTTGTCCTCTACTAGGTATTTGTTCACACCTTTACCAAAGAGATTGATCCCCTTGAAGGGTACAACTGTGGCCACCTTGGCCTGGGCTGAGGGAGCCACATCCCAGCACATAAGCCTGGTGTTTTGCCTTGCTGCCACACTGAAGGTCATGGCTCGGGCTAGCATCTGTAGTGCATCCAGGGTGTAGTGCATCCAGGATGCATCTGTAGTGCATCCACGTCTGATGCAAAGGCCATTACCAACACAACCTTCTTGATTTCGTCTTTAAGCTCATTGGAGGTCTTGCTGCTTGCTGCCACCAGGTCTGAAGTCTATGAGAATGCTGCCCTCACAGACAAGGAGCCTGTGGCCGATGCTCTCAGAGCATTAGCCAAGGCTTTGAAGTTTCTGCACAGGGCTTGTTCGATCTTGTTGCATAGGTCCTTGGCCAAACAGTCTGCCTCTACTGGCAAAACAGAGTTGGAGGCTAGGCTAGTAACTGGATTGTCTACTAAAGATAGCTTAATTCTCTTAGCAGCCTCTGGAACCAAGGAGTAGAAAACAGGGTGGTTGGTTTTTGGCTTTGATGGTGCCTCCCACTCAGCCTTCATCAGGTTATAAAAAACAGCTGGGAGGAGAACCCCCAAAGGTGCTATCCCCAACTTAGGAAGTATTTTCTCCACTCCCACTGGAAAATCTGGGTTCAGTTCCTCCTTCCCTCTTGACTTTGGAGTATTTTCCAGGACCTTTAGGACCTTTGGTAGTAGCCTGAAATACAAGTCCTGGAGAAAAAGCCTTGTTTGCGTAGTGGCTACTACTTCTTCCTCCTCTTCTAATAATTCCCCCTCCTTTTTGGTGGAGGAGTCATCAGAGTTCTCTGAGTCCTCACACTGAAAACCTAAAAGAGTACTGTGGTCACTATGATAACTAGACTCTACCATCTTTCACTTTTGGGGTCTGGGAGGGGAGAGGGAGATTCTGTCCCTGTGCCCTTTGCTATGGGAGGATTCCTTACTATGGTGTCTCCCTTGTCTGCCTGAGGGCCTTGTCTCTGAGCTGCTGCTCTGACTGGATTCCTGCATTACCTCTCTAATTTCATTTCTCATTTCACTTCTGAGCCATGCCAGGAGGCTTGCTTTAGCATCTTCCCCCAACAAATCCACCCCTTGGCCCTATTCTTCCTCCCCAGCCTGAGTGCCCCCTGTGTGGAAAGCCTGGGTAGAGTTTGATGCTGAAGAACTAGAGAGGTCTAGTTCACATACCACACTCTCTAGTCCTAGGGAGGTGTATAGTCCCACCTTCGTTGCCATTTTCCCGCCAAAACACAGCCTTGGGAAAAGTGAAAATAGGCCCTCCTGTGGGAAAGCAAAGGGAAACAAAATGGCTACTTTCCAGCAGGGGCTTGAGGGGACTGAGCAGAACTCTGCCCCTCTGTTCCCAAGGCCAGCGGGGATCTACCCTCCCTGTTCACAGGTTGTTCTTGGCCTCTTTCTCTTACTGTGGTTCAGATGGAGTCGATGCAATGCAGCTGCTCCTTCAACTATCTGGTGGAACTAGCTCCTTCCAGGCCTGTGGGAGCCTTCCCCCAACAGGGGCTGATCCTTCCGGGCTGGCTGCTTCTGACTCTACCACACCCTTGGAATGGCAGAGGGGGGTGTTCCCAGCCCCAAAGCTGGAGAGTGTGCCCGGAATCTGCAGCTGTGCCTTGGCCCTTGGGAGACCCAATCGCCATAGGCCTTGCTCTCTCACTGCTCCTATGTGATGCAGTGAAAAAAAGGAGGGGGGGAGAGCAATTAGCCCTTTTCTTCCCCTGTGAGCTTTCTTCAGCCTTCCAACCAAAGACCCAGCTTTTTTCTCTTTTGTCTTCCAGGACTTGCTGTGCTCACTGGAGTGCTGCCGTTGACATCCTGCTCCGGAAGCAGGGCCGAGAAGATTGTCGTTTCCCAGGCAAGCCCCTCTCCTCCAGGATCGAGATCAGCTGCTTTACCCTGCTTCCAGAGAGGAGGAGCCTAACCCAAGGGTAAGGACTGCCCCATTCCTGGGACCACCAGAGAATCATAGAACATACAAAATAGAAATGTTCAGGAGGACATTTTTGCAAAGGGATTAAAACATAATGGAACAGAACAGAACGCCACTGCTGTATGGGATAGCACTGCAGTCTTTTGTAATGTTTACTGTATGGATCATTTCCTCTTTTCACAACAATGTGTTCTACCTTTGTAGCCTCTTCATTATGGTATGCCATGCCTTAGACAGTTTTTGTTGCCTTGGACAGTTTTCCATTAGCATTGTTTTCCATTTCTGTAATCCTAGTTCTACTACATCATTTATTGGAGGCTCTTACTCTCTGGCTGAATGGCTGTTTATATTTTATAATCCACCTTGACTCCCAGTGAGAAAGGAAGGCTATAAATTAAGATAATAAATAATATCCATATAAGCTACAAAAACATGGGTTGAAGACTGAGAAACAAGCCACGGGTTTATATATCCTTCTTCTCTCCACTTGAACACCTTCAGTTTGCAGTTCAGCACTAACTATAATTTGCCAGGCTGGCAAACTATGGGTAGCACTATCACTCCAAACCAAACCTGGTATCTTTGCACAAGAGGGATAGACTGGAGGAAAAAATTAAGTGTTTTCATCAAACAGGTAGGAGTTTGTGTAGCCTTCTCCATCAGTAGACCTTTCAATATCAGCCCCAGTGGTTAATGGGTGGTCAATTTTTATTCTGTGATTAGACCTTTACAAGGCTCTTTTTGTAGAAAAAGCCCAGCAGGAACTCATTAGCATAATAGGCCACACCCAACAGCAGAAGCTCATTAGCATATTAGGCCACACCCCCTGACAGCACAGCTCCCTCCCAGGATCAGCTTCCCCAGGTGCCCTGTGGCTTGCGGGGCACATGGGGAATCCAGTGGGGGGGGGAGGCAGTTTAAACTGCCTTCCCTCCCTGGATCGGCTTGGCTTGCAAGGCACCTGGGCAACTGGGAAGGGGGGGAGGCTGTAGGTGTGGCCAACTCGGAAGCCATTCCTGTGCGTTCCTGCCCAAAAATAGCCCTGGACCTTTACTGGATTACTCTACTCACTCAATGATCTCTATAATTAGGTCCTATATTTAAGTTTTATTCCCTCCTTCCAAGGGATTCAAACAAGTGTTGTAACCTCACAATGATTACATCAGTCTGAGAAACTAACTTGTTTAAGACAGTGAACTTCATACCTCAGTGAGAATCTGAACCTGCTTCGCATGTACAACAGCACCCTAAATACATCTATTTACACATTTCGCTTTAAGGCAGCATCAGGTAATAACTCCCCAGAAAATATTCAAATTCTGTTTTCCATCTATATATCTAATTCCCAAGTGCCCCCCCCCCGCGTGCGGATACTTAAATCCGTGCGGGGGGGGGGGCACTTGGAGGGCAGAGGGTGGGCTCTGCAGGTGGGGGGGTAACCCCCCCGCTTGCAGAAAAATCCGAAATCTATCAAAAACTTTTCGGGGGATCTTTAAATCTCCCGAAAAGTAAAAGAGTGTCCCCTGCGCATGCGCGGGGAACGCTCTTGGAACAGCAGCGGCCCGGCGAGAGTTGCCGAGGCCAGCCGACAGCCCGTGGAGAAGGGGGAAGGGGGTGAGCTGTGGGCCTGGCGAGAGGTGCCGAGGCCCGCCGGGAGTCTCTGGGGGGGGGAAGGGGGCAAGCGGCGGGCCTGGCGAGAGCAGCCGAGGCCTGCCGGGAGTCTCGGGGGGGGGGGGAAGGGGGCGAGCGGCGGGCCCGGCGAGAGCAGCCGAGGCCTGCCGGGAGTCTCGGGGGGGGGGGGAGGGGGCAAGTGGCGGGCCCGGCAAGCACCGCCGAGGCCCGCCGGGAGTCTCTGGGGGGGGAGGGGGCAAAGGAAGGGGGGAAGGGGGCAGAGGAAGGAGGAGCAGTTGTCAGCTTCTCCCCCCCCCTGCGAATATCGCGGCGCCCCCCCTTGTATCTGACCTATTTTGAAAGTTTCTGTTTTCTATATAAATGTAGACATCTTTTATGCATAATCTTTATTTCATTTATTTCATTATTATTCGACTCTTCATTCAGGGAGGTCACATATGGGTCTTGTTTTTATCCTCAATTAGTATTTATGCTTAGGGCTTATCTACACAGAATGATGGGTATCCAAGATTGAATCTCCCAGTGGGTAACTAAGGTGAAGTGAAGAAGGTGGACTTAAGGCATTTGTGAGCTGTGCTGGTGTTTTAACTCTTTCCCTCTGTGCTATTTCCCTAGGGAAACAATCATCCACCATCCACTCAGCTGCTATTAAATCTGGGGGGAAGGAGTCTAGTACTTGCACCATAGCTATTGTTGGTCCTTTTCAAGTCAAATAATGGCTGGACAAAAGGAGCCATGGCATCTTGGAGAAAACAGCACAGATGGAAAGTGTATCATCGCGCGCACACACACACCATGACCCAAATCTTCACCACAGCTGCTGCTGCTAAAATTATACTTTGGAAGCTCCAGTCACAGAACCTCCCAAATCAAGTGTAGCTTGATCCCAAGAGATCATGACTAGTCCAAGACCATCTGGGGAAGTTTGTGACTGAGTGACTATTTGAACTTGGGTCTCCCTATTCTCAGTCCACTACACCACACTAGCTCGTAGAGCTATTTGATGTAAAACTTTAGTACAGTTGGCTCATTCACATTTCCATTATTTCCTGAGATGAAATGTTAGGGCCAATGTGCTGAGTTCCTGTTATTAAAACTCTTCAATGATCTGTCCACAGTACAAATAGTTTATCTCCATCACAATAAACTAACAGTTCTATAAATATCCAAAACATTAAAGTTCTACTAAACTTTTTTTTTTTTGCTTAATAATTTTAGGGTCAATACACACAGCTGAAAAGATAGTAATCAAGCTACAGCTTCCGTCAACTTGATGAGTATTATAGTTCACATAATAAAGACGACTCCATCATGCCAGATGATTTGTAACACCTAAGAAATCACATGCTGGTTCAAATCAACATGCAATTCCACCACAGAAAGTAAAAAGATATAGGAAAGTGAGAGACATATCTTACCCCATGAGGTTAAAAACTCTGCAGCATATTGATAGATGCGATTTAGAACTTCAATCACAACAGCATAAATTATGCTAGGCACATATAACAGCAAGTTGCTTAAATCGGATTGGTTCGCTTCATGATATAAATATGCTTGGTTTTCCAAGTCAAAGTAAATCATCATGACGTAAAGCGCGATGTAGAGGCAAAGGCACACAAATGGTAAGGAAACTAAATAAATTCGTAACTGTCTTTTGAAGCTGGAGTACACTGGCTCCTCTCTCCCAGTCACAGGGTTGATGCCCAGAACCCCATGAAACCCTGGCCTGGGTTCTTCAAACTGTCGTTTCATCAACAGTGTTCCCCACCTATAGGCCATCACAGCACAGCAACGCTTCCAAACTTCAAGGATAACCGTAGACCAAAGCAGATTGAAGGTTGCAAAAATCACGTACTTGTCATAATCTTCCCATGCAAAGAAATAATAAGGAATCCCAATAACGGCCATTGGAACCAAAGCAAATGTGAAATACTCCAAAAAGGCAAAATAGAAAGATATTGTTTCTCCAAAATAGCTGCGAATTTCATCTGTTAAAGAAAAAAAAGTGATCATCATACTCAGAAAATACACCAAACCAAGATTAGATATTAGGAGGGAGTTTTAAAATGTTACCACTAAGTTCTAGACCCTCAATGTATAAAGGGATTTACAACTGCTACCTCAAGTTTTTAAGGATGCTGAAAATACTACTTGACAAAGTAGCAAGGAATGCATGCTAGAGTCACCTAACAGTCATGTGGCCAGCCACAACGCATGAGAAAATTCTAAGCAGTTTTCTTCATTCTGCCACAAGCCACTGAAAGGAATGTTTTGCTGCAGCTGATCCAGGTAGCTAACTGATTATTATTATATGCAGCAGCTGCCAGGCATAGATGATTTCAAGAAGCCTCCATCTGCCCAACTCAGTATTTTTCTGAAGTATGAACTGACTTAGTTTGCAAATATTTTGTATTAGCTGACACTCAGTACATGTTCTTCACTGGTATACACTAAAATGCTATGACGGGATAAACTAATCATCAGATTTGAGACCAGGAAGGAATTTTCCTCCAGATCTTACTGGCTGGTGATTTCTGGTTTTGTTTCCCAGCCCTTTTGAGCATGTAGCCTGACTTGCTTATATGAGTCAGCTCAAACTATTTACTGGAAAGCCATCTTACCTGGCACACTGTAGTTCTGATGGTCTATAAAGCCTATAATTCATAAATTTATCCTCAACATTACATGCTACAATCGCAGACTACAATGAGTTAGAAACAGAGTGCACATCGTATCAAATAGCTCAAGATCAAGCAAGTATTTTCATAGTACTTCCACTGACAACAGTACTAACTTACCTAAAGGCTGGTACCTGATTTTCAGCTGGCCATACCATGTGTGCCCGAGTTTCTTTAATTCTTCTGTCTCATGAAGTGGAAACATATGAACTAAGATACCATTGGTAAGAAGCCTTCGCACTGAAGGGGAAAAAAGACATTTTTATTTTTCTGTTATTTTTGCGTGTGTGTATGTGTGTGCACACACAGCTGTGCCTGGAAGTCATGGCAACTTCTGGCAACTCCTACTGGGGCATGGAGGACATTCAGAGAAGTGGCTTGATAGACTGCCTCTGCCTCGCAGCCCTGGTATTCTTTGGAGATCTTCCATCCAAATACTTGCCAGGGTCGGCCCTGCTTAGCTTCCGAGATCTGGCCTACATAGGCTGTAAGAATTGTTTAATCACAATATTTATCCCAAAAGATACATAAGCATATCCTACATTCTTATCAGATCCCTTTCATGGGTCTGGCTCTAGAAACCTTACAAACAAACAAACAAACAAACCAGTTGACATGACCTTTTTAAGCAGAGGCACTCCTGTGTGTGCGCTATGTCAGTACTGGCCTTTCCTTACTGTGAGAGCACGGTGTGCATGCACAGAGTGGTGGGACCAAGCAGCATTTCAGCATTGATCAAATCCACAGCCTCTCCTAGAAAATCAGGTAACTGCAAGATGTTCAGAAAGCTATTGTTGTTTGTGTACGAGATTCACCTAGATCGGGGGTGTCAAACATGCGGCCTGGGGTCCAGATCAGGCCCCCGGAGGCTTCTATCAGGCTCGCAGTGGAACTGGCTGTCTTCTGCTTCTTCTTCCAGTTCTGCTGCTGCTGCGTCATTGTAGGTTTGAAGCCTACAGATATACACCTGAACAGCATACTCAAGATTGCAACAGCACAGACATTTTGATGCAATAATTCAGAGCAAAAGGTGTCAGTTATCAGATACTGTTAAATGAACAAAATATTGCAAGTATGCTGATGTTTTAAGCATGTAATATTTTAAGTTAAAAAAACCGTTTGTGTTTGTGTCCTTTATAAAGTTTATATCTTCGCTACCTGGCATTACATTTTATGATACACATGGCCTGGCCCAACTAGGTCTCATTTATGTCAGATCCGACCCTCATAACAAATGAGTTCGACACCCCTGATCTAGATGGTTCTGTCTGAGGAATTGTAAGTACAAAATGTTCATCTATGAAACTGTACCAAACAGCACTACATATCTAAATATCCCCTGGAGCTAACTGAAAACCACATGATTCTTCACATATCCCCCACCCAGTATTCTTGCAACTGAAAGTTACTTACTAATTGATTTTCCAGGATAAAGCTTTGCCTGTGGGTAGCCAGGGATCATTTTTTCGTCTTTGGCTCTCAGGTTTTCAAGTTCATGTTTGATGATGTACTGACACTCGGCCATCGTAAGGAAATCATGATTGTCCTCTAAACAAAGAAAGAAGTGGCAAGGTTGAAAGTTGCCTTGTCTTGAGATTGTGGAGGCACAAAGAATCAACAAAGGATAAGGATCCTCAACAAAATACCCAATTATTTTATTTACTTCATTTATACTCCACCTTTCTTCCCAATGAAGACCTAAAAGTGGCTTATATTCTCCTTTCCTCTATTCTATCTTCACAATGCCCCTGCAAAGTAGGCTAGACCGAGAGTATGTGTGAGGGCATTTCAAGAAGAGCCTAAGATTCGCCATTAAGTAAAAATTGCATCTCTATGAAACTCTGTTTTTCATATTCAACATTTTATAATGAACACTTCTGTTAATGATTACAAAAAAGTAGCAACTTCATGAACTTCAGGAAATTTCACTTGAATCATATTGAGCCACATGAAAGTTACATGTTCAGAAACAAAACTCTATGACAGAAGGTTATGCTGTAAGAATGGTTGTACCACCTAAATAGCAGAAAACAATTATTTCACAAAGGCTCTTGAAGAATAATTTACCTGCAAAATTTTTGAATGTTTTTCTACTGCTGTATGTAAACGTTCTCATTGTATGATCATTACATTCTTTCACTAGTCCCACTGTTTCAGCTCCCAGAAGTAGCCTTAAGTGAGATGCTCCAACAAGATATATGTTCTGGTTCCCATCTATTTTTTTCCCATCTTCCACCAAAGGTTTAATTAGAAGTTGGGCTCCTTCAAAACAAGGCAACAAAAGAAACAATGCAAATATTTAAAATAAGTTAAGTTTATTATATAACAAGCACGAGGGGGAACTTGGGAGGGGGAACCTAATTTTCCTCTGTATCCCTTCCCCCAGTATTTACCCTTTCCATTCCACAGCAGTGCCCATAGCTTCTTCCCTCTTCCTGCTCCCTTCTCTTCTTCCAATCCACTGGCCATCCTACCTTTATCTGCTCCACTGTCTTCAGTGTTCCCACTTCCAGTAGCCTCTCCCTGGGAAAACTCTGGCCCAGTTGCACAGCAGCAGCTACTTCTAGGCCAGGCCCAGTTATTAGGGTTGCCAAGTCCTACCTGATGATCGGCGGGGGGGGAGTCCTTGTCGGTTGGGAAGTCTTCTGGCGCGCGCGCACCACGATGACGTCACCCAGAAGTGACATCATTGCGCCAGGCACGTTGGGACGGGACCTCTCTAATTCGAGGGAAAACCATAGAGTTTTCCCTCGAATTATAGAGTATCTCTCCCCCCCCCCCGAAACGTGCCCAAACAGCCCGGCAATTTGGGGTCGGGGGAACTGGGAACCTACCAGTTATGCATAGGGTTGCCAGCCTCCAGGTGGGGCCTGGGAATCCCCGGCTTTTACAACTGATCTCCAGCTGACAGAGGTCAGTTTCCCAGGAGAAAATGGCTGCTTTGAAGGGTGGACTCTATGGCATTGTACCATGCTGAGGCCCATCCCCTCCCCAAACCCTGCCCTCTCCTGGATCCACCCCCAAAGTCTCCGGGTATTTTCCAAATCAGACCTGGCAACCCTAGTTATGCAGCAGGCACTGCTACTGGGCTCAGTTGTTTTGTCCAAGTCTACACCCGCTCCCTGCCTTCCAGTTTTGCTTTACAGAATCCAAGGCTTGAAAGGCTCAGCAATACTTTTGCGGTCACATAGTGACCTCCAAAATGGCCACTGAGAGTACAGTAGGCATTCTTTTCTTAAAGCTACAGGTATTATTTCTAATCTTAATACCCCAATTATTATTTTTTTAAAAAATCAGGTTGTTTTGCAAACTTGGGGCTTCCTTCAGGTTTGTAGAGAAATCTCTCCTCCCTGTCCCTACTAGCATTTTGCTGATCTACTGATCCACACTCCAAGGTCCAATTCAGAATCAGATATATGATGAACTAGCCACACATATTGTGTGTATGTAAAGTGCCACCAAGTCACAGGCTGACTTATGGCTACCCCATCCAAGGGACTTTCAAGGCAAGTGAGAAGCAGAGGTGGTTTGCTGCTGCCTTCCTCTGCAGAGTCCACAGACATTGCTCAGGTTCAAATCAAGCCACAGATAACACCCACCAAGGGAAGACCATCAACAATAAAAAAATATATACGATCAACTGTATATTACATTCCTTAAAGTACAAAGATGGGTTAGTGGTCATAACCCAATAGAATGTATAAACATCCAACAGATTGCTCATAACAATTAAGCATTGTTTACAAAAAGAACGTGTTCAAAACCAACAGTAGGCTCCTTTGTAATTCCGTACATAAATAGTGTCCATAGACCTCTAAACAGAAAGTAACTGCAGCAGAAGACACCCACAGTGGGAAAAATAACAGCCGTACATCTCTCCCAGGTATAAATCAAGACATTTCAATGATCTTCAACAACAACTGGTAAAACAGAACTGTGAAGCAATCATAATTATACATAGAAAGAAAAGGTTGAATACATAATACATAAATCAATTCAATAACATAGAAAAAAATGTATCTCACCTGATTTCCAAAATAACATGGGCACAGCTCAAGAGCTTCAATGGAATCCTAGGGTTCTCTACAAGGCAACACTGCCATGAAGCATTTAACCACATACAAGTCAATTGCAGTACAGTTTCTTAAAGCAGACCCATCCCATTTTTCACAAACATGCCTGAGTTTCAAATACACCACATATACACATCTATATACTAATAGCCAAGAGGCCCCCTCGATGCAGATATTTAAATCTACACATCGAGGGTACACTGGGGACAAAGAGATTTTCCTGCTCACTTGGGGGATTCCCCAAATGTGCAGAAAAATCTGAAAAGTTAAAAAAAATTATATGGGGGATATTTAAATTCCCAACAAAGTAAAAGAACGTTCCCTGCACATGCTCAGAGAACGCACTTGAAATGGTGCCTCGCTGCCATTGCTGGGGGGGAGGTTCAGCGGGCTGGTGACTGGGAGCCGCACAGGCCTCGTTGTAGCTGTGCAGGGGAGAAGGTTTGATGGGCCCGGCAGCTGGGAGCCACATGGGCCTCACTGTCACTGCCAGGAGTGTGGGGGAGAAGGTTTGGTGGGCCCAGTGGCTGGGAGCCAGGCATGCGCATGGGAGAAGGGGAGAAGACTCACCTGTGGCGACTTCCTCCTCTACGTGGAGCTCCCCCCCCCCCCGAATATTGCAGGTCCCCGCTTCTTGTACTCATATAACTGTTAGGAGCAATCTGTTGGATTATGACCACTAACCCATCTTTGTATTTTAACGACTATAATATACAGTTTTGATCATATATAGTTGTGTATTGTTGATGGCCTTCCCTTGGTGGGTGTTGTTTGTGGCTATACTTGTACACTAAGGGTACCCCATTGTTTTTGGCATTATCAGGTTCAAATAAAAGCATTCACAAATGAAGTATCTGCCCCCAAAACAAGTTCGCCTTGTAGATTCAGAAATGATCTTATGCAATTAGCACTACTCTACTAATGAGTAGTCCTATACGACTCAGGAGAGCTGCAATATGCAGTCATGGGCAGGAAGCAACTGCCTGACTGGCCTCAGAATGCGGTTGTGTGTCTACAGAGTGTCTATATAGTCTGTGCTATCAAATGAAGGTGGTAGGACAGGAAAAAAAAGAGTCAAAGATACCTAAGAACAATGGCTGGATCCATCAATGGAAGGTGCATGGATGCTCCCACATTCCCCTTTCTCAATAATTCCTTTAGAGCACCAAATGGTGGTTCCTAGAGTCATGGAACCTATGTGGACACAGGCACACAAATCAGGGGGCTGCAGTGAAGAGGGAGAAGGGGGAATACTCTCCTTTCCTCCTTCCCCCCTAATTGCAGCTCCCATAACAGAAGGGGAAGGGAGGGTGATTACCCCTTTTCTCCTCCTCACTGCAGCCTCCTGACCTATATGCCTTTTTGTCCACACATATACTGCAAATTCAAGAATCACCTTCTTCTTTGTATATTTTTTAAAAACAGTGTTTGAACGTTTTCATGTAATATTTAGTCAACCTTTTAGAAATGGGAATAGGTGGCAGCACATATTTCACAACTGAAAAAATATTGTTTCGCACTTCCCTGCATGTTAGAAGTTCTCAGGAGTTTTGTCAGTTTTAAAAAACTAGTTCCCATGTGAGAGAAACAGTATGGAAGACTTGTGGTATTTTGTGATGCCTATTTATAAATTTACAAGCCAAAAAGGGGCAGCAGAGAGATAAGCCAATAAATAGTAATAGGTGTTTTCCCCATAGGAATAGGCTTGTGTGGTTATACCCTATGGACCATTGAAATCAATGGCAAAAACTCATAGGGTATATGAGGGGCTGGAGGAAAGGGGGTTTGAGGGAGAGGCTCCAAACTTCCAGGATAGCTGTTGGGGCCTCTCCTTGAAATACCCACCAAGTTTCAAGAAGATTGGACCACAGGGTCCAATTCTATGGGCCCCCAAACAGGTTGCCCCATCCCCTCCATTGTTCTCTATGGTGGGGAAAAACATTACTTTTTTCCTCCCATAGAGAACAATGGAGGGAATGGGGGCAACCTGTTTGGAGGCCTGTAGAATTGGACCCCCTGGTCCAATCTTCTTGAAACTTGGTGGGCATTTGGGGGAGAGGTCCCAGAAGCTACCCTGCAAGTTTGGAGCCTCTCCCTCAAACTCCTTCCCCTACAGCCACTTTTAAAGTTGCTGCCGAAATTCAGCAGCGGGCTGAATCAGATCAGAGAATCTGATTCAGCCCGTGGCTGCCCAACTGCCCCTCCTGAGCTGGCGGAACAGCGCTCCGCCTCGTTCCGGCCCCAAAGGACCCCTGCTTGTGATGCTATTTGGAAGTGGGGGGAAAGACTACTTCCCATCATCATGAAACCCATTAGTCTCAAAATAGCATCAGTTCCCAAAACAGTTCCTTCTGAAAGCTGCAAAACTCAGATTAGTTTTTCCTTCACTGGCTGAATCAGAAACTATTTTCTTTCTACTGTTCCTACCATCCATGCACACTTTTCACTGATCAGTAGTTTTATATTTCAAAATAGACAGTTTTGTTTCAGTCACATTCCTTTTTATCATTTCCCTCCTCTTGCTGCTAAAAAAAGGAATGCTATTCTAATCTATGGCCTTCTAATAAAGTGTTTAAATGCAATGACTTTACAAGCAGAGCATTTCATAAAACTTGGTAACACTCACCTCCATTTTTCTTCTTCTCCACAATCTTTTGTGTCAGCCATTCTTTGGTTTCATCTCTGGTGTTTTCTGCAAGCTCGATGACCACCAAAGGTTTGAAATTAGCCTCAAACGTGTCATATGCAGACCAGCTTATCTTCATCTTTTGGGCTACTGGCTTACCAAAAGGTAAAAAGAGGAAAGCAGCTTTGCAACATGTCAAAGGATGGGCTGTGTTCATCATCCTCCCCACACCCCAAACTTCCCAAACTACAAGGTAACTGTTATAACCAATGTTCCCTCTAAGCTGTGGAGTCCTGTAAGCAAAAATTCTACTTTGTGAGCATTAAAGTTGTGAGTGAGCAATCTGGCTGCTGCATACATTCGTTTGCTCTGGAGCCATCCTTCCTGAGCTAAGAAAAAATGTGTGAGCAGGAGGCTAAAAACTGTGAGCTAGCTCACACTAACTCAGCTTAGAGAGAACACTGGTTATAACACTTTCTGGTTTCTGGTAAAACAGCATTTCACTTTCAACCTAGATGATGTATGTCCAGTACTTCCACATTGTTTTGGGCTATCAGTTACAGGGAAGTGTTCAGTCCAATTGTTAAAATGTTTACAACATTACAGTTAAACATTTTTAAAGCCTGTATTAACTTTTTTAAAAGCAAATGTTTGATCAAGTCAAGCAGAAATCCTAATCAGCAATCCTAATTCAGTTTAACTATTTTTTGCCTTAGTAAAATACAAAAGTCATATTTTAAAGGTATAAAAGAATAGTTTACATTTCTCAATCCAATCCTGGGCCAAGATAACTGTGCTGGTGCAGCAGCTGATGCTTTCCATACTCAGCATTTGTCTACCAGCCCAGCAAGCTTTAGATCTATGCCATAAATGAATCACTCGTCCTCTCAGTCCACCACTATAACAGAGACCGTTACTGTCTAAAAATTGACATTCTAGCAATTAGTTAACATTTGTAAAAAGCTTCATATAATAGACCAGGTTCCAGATAGACTGTGAACCAAAGGTACAATGTGTGGGCATTGGGAAGAGTCACATGTGTGGACACATCTTTGCTTTTGATGCATCGGATTCTTTTTTTAAAATTCCATTCAAGAAATATGTGCGCACAAAATAAATATTATGTACGTGAGTAAGAAAAGTACCATATAATTTATTTCAACTACTTTTACCCACTTCGGAGCAAATATTGTTATATCACAACAAACTTTCCTGTTCCCAAGCATGTAACAGCTATTAATGTTACCATCTTTGTCATGTATATGACTTTTTATGTGTACCCTTTTGTTCTGAGATTTTCCTACCCTTTAATGCCTCATAGCAACAACCATATCCTGAAACTTCAGTAATTTCCATTACCAAAGACTCAAACTGCTTTCCAGCATTAAGACCAGCATATTTGTCTGGATGCAAAAAGTGTTGCACCAAAAACCAAACACAGCACTGACAATTATCTCCTGCACATGCATACTTAGGGCTGCCAAGTCAGCCCAGGGGCGGGGGATCCCCCGCTAAAGGGGTTCCCGATCTGCCGGCCAGCATTTGGCCGGCGGGGGGAACCCCACCCCCGAAGTCGTCCAGCGAGGATGACATAATGACGTCACCGGAAGTGACGTCAGCACGTTGGGGGCGTTGCCAGGGCAACGCTCTGGCAACGCCCCCAATGTGCTGATGTCACTTCTGGTGATGTTGTTGGGTGCGCGCGCTTTGCGCGCACGCGCCACGAGGAACTCTCAGCCAGAGGAGGCCTCCCCCCCGCCGGTGAGTTCCAAAGACTTGGCATCCCTATGCATACTTTAGCTTTGGATCTTATCTGTTGTATTGTTACTGGTACCTCTTGGGAATAAAATATGATTTGTTGTACAGAGGGTTCCCACATTTTTTTTCTATTTGCAGTATCAATTACTGTATCTTATCACAGGCCTTGCCAAATTTTCTTTGGCTCTAGAAGCCAGCCCCCCCAAAATGGGAGACAGACTTGTTTTTCAGTCTAGAGTTTCACATATTGATTATCATATTTTCCATAATGCCTACCACTCCACTAAGCAACATTTATTAATTTTAATGTATTTGTTAAAATATTTATACCTCACATTTCCTTTCAGCTCAGGTTTGAAGCCTTCTTCCATTGGAGGAAGAGCAACCAATTGGAGAAAGCCTCCATAGTCTTGAGAAGTCTACTTGGAAGATGGTTAGATCCGTCCACTCCATGATACATTCGTGCTAGACTACTGGTCTAACCTAGTATTAACTACTGCTCTGGCAGTAGATTTTCAAGGCTACAGGCAGTTTCAGAAAGTAGCTGTGTGGGTCTGCAGTAGAAGAGCTAGATTAAATTCTAGCAGCCCCTTAGGGACCAACAAGATTTTGGGGTATAAGCTTTCAAGAGCCAAGGTATCTGACAAGCTACTCATCAGATACTCTCAAAGGCTCATACCCCAAAAAGCTTGCTGCTGTCTCCGACGCTACTGGACTTGAATCTAGCAAGACTACAGGCAACGACTCTTTTCTAGCTCTGAAACCTGAGCCTCTTCTATTTGGAAATGCTGGGGACTGGACCTGGAATGTTCTATATGCACTGCATGTGATCTACCACTGAGCTACAAAACAGTAGTAGCAGTAAATAATAATAAAAATGCAAGTTGTTTCTCTGAGTACATAATTCCATCAATTCTTGCATGCTTTTTACACTACAAATCATTCAGCTCAAAGAATCTTTTTCTTACCAAAGAACCACCACCACACATCAGTCACTAAAGGTCAAGCAAGTTTGAGCCTGGTATGTCTTCCCATCCCCCTTGTTTTGAAAAAGTGAGTACTGCTCTCTTGGTGTAGTAGTTAAGAGCAGTGGACTCTAATCTGGAGAACCAGGTTATTTATTCTTGCTTTTATTCCCCTTTTCTCCACATGAAACCAGCTGTGTAACCTTGGGCCAGTCAGTTCTCTCAGAGCTCTCTCAGCCCCACTTACCTCACAGGGTGTCTGCTGTGAGAGGAGGAAGGGAAGGAAATTGTAAGCTTCTCAGAGATTCCTTAGGGCAGTCAAGAGTTGGGTACAAAAACCAACTCTTCCTTCTTCTTCTATATACCTTTTATACATATTAAAATTCAAACCTTAGCTACAAAAAGGTGCTGTTGATGACACACTAAATCAATATTTTAAAAGTACAATGCTTTTAGTTGATAAGGCTGTGCTCTCAAGATCAAAAGAATCCCCAGTTTCCACATACACACCCCACATTAGAAATATTCACACAAACATGGACTGAAGGGCACTTAATTTCTTAATTAGTTGTGTACATAGCAGACACAGGTGGGCAAGAGACCCATGAAACCCATTGTATAGCACTGCTGTACATGGAGGTGTTACCCAGGGCATCTTCAACTAGGAGTCTTGGGATACCTTAAAGCACTGGTTCCCAAAGTGGGCAACACCGCTGGAACAATCTAGGTGGGCAGTAGGAGCTTTGGATGCAATTGGGGGGCGTTGAATAAAAATAAGGGGGAGGTGGAACTTGGAAGCATAAAGAAAGAAGGGTCCAGAACCTATCTAAAGCAGCTTTTTCCTGCCTTCTCCCAGTCTTCCCTGAGATCAAGGAGGGGGAGGTGAAGAGGGGTCCCCATAGCCAATCACAGCCATGCATTTGCAAATTGCAAATGTGTGCATCCTTGTAAGGCTGGTGTTTCTGCTGGGCTCTTGTGTGGTGGCTGCTGCTGGCCTCTGGCTTCAGGCCTTCAGCTGCTGCTGCTCTGTGCTTGCCTTGGCCTGCCTCGCTGTGTGTATCATGGTGGACTCTACCTGCATCTTTTTGTCCACTTCTTGAAGGTAGATTTCCAGGGGGGCGCTTTTTTTCTGAAAAGGGGGTGGTAGGCCAAATAAGTTTGGGAACCTCTACCTTAAAGACTTAATGCATTCCAGCATAAGCTTCTGTAGGCTAGAGCCTACTTCAAATGCTATGAGTGGATCCTCCCTGTGTGTAAAATTATTGCAGTGAAGATCTATGTATGTATATATGTATGTATTCAATTTCTACCCCACCCTCCCCATGAAGGCAGGCTCAGGGCGGCTCATAGCTTCACTCATAGCTTCCAAAATCCAGGCCACAAAAGCTTAGGCCAGAATAAAATGTATTTTAAAATACCACAAGGCATCTGTTTATTCTTGCTACAATAGACGGCTGCCCCTCTGGAAATACTTCACATGCAAGTGTCATGCAGGCGTTGGCGGAAAAACCCGTCAAACTCAAATTCACACACTGAATCAGCAAACCTAGCAGCAAACAGCCACAGCCCACTCTGGATCCACGACAAATTAAACTTTATGACTGATAGGTGCTTTCAAACACAGTTTTGTTCCATCCACAATTTGTGTTTTGTTTGTGTGTGTGTGTGTGTGTGCACCTAAAAATTATAATCCGTGAAAGGGATTGAAAAGAAGCACCCTGGAGGCAGCCAGACTGTGCCTTTGCCGGGTTAGTCAGATTCAAACTGCCCCCTCCGGTTCCTCTTTGGCTCACATCCACGTCCGCACTCTGGAGCGACCGTTAATTCCTGCCAGGGATGCACAAATCTCCTCCGAGGCGCAGTCCAGCCGTCGCCTGAACGGCCCTGACAGAACTCAGCCGGCCCCCAACCGTAACTCTGTTGTTGCCCATATACAGCCTGAGGAAACGCGGGAAGCGCTCCCCGCCCCTGAAGGGGACGGGACAGAGAGAAACCACCGGCGAGGCGGACGGGAGTTGAGGACAGCCCCAACTCCACGCCTAAGCAAGTAGCCAACCGGCAGATTTAAAAGTGCGGCGGGGGGCGGGGGACTGGGGCCCGAAACGAAAGCTGAAGGTACAGGACCCTGTGGCCTGAGCGGTCACTGCAGGCGACCGAAGAGATCAGCTCCCTCCCCTCAAAAACGCCACCGTAACGGTCCTGTTCCTTGTTTATCCCCCCTCCCCTTCCTCTTCTTTCCTGACCCCGCCTAGGCATTCCGTGAAGGTTTTCAGAACCCCTCCCTTTCAGGGGCCGCAGCTTCTGAGTGGAGGAAGGTTGGAGGGGAGAGTCCTCCTCAAAGGGGAGGGAAAGGGGGCTTCTTTTGGCTCTCACCCCCATCCCCGCCGCCCTCCCTCCTCCCTCATTCCCTCCCTCCCTCATTCCCTCACTCACCCCTCTGCCTCTGTTTTCCACGTCCTCAAGGGGAAGATATGTTGGGGAGGGGGGGGAGGCAGAGCCGCCAAGGGGCGGAGCCACTCGAGCCACGAGACGGCGACTGCGCATGACAAGAGGCGGTGCTCCGCTCGTTGCGCCCCCGCCCCTTCAGTGGAAAGGGAAGGTTTTGGGGAGAGGGCGGCTAGCATCGGAGGCGTTGGTCGCCTTTGGACAGCGTGCCTCAGTGCTGTGCGTTGCTATGAATGCGGGCACTGGCGCGGTACTCAGACGGGGTAAAGTTAGGAAAACAGGCACGCTGAGAGATTTCTCAGGCCGTTCAGAAATCCGCCGCACAAGTTTATGCAGGGTTTCTCTACTTGACGCCCATTGTAAAGTAATTGTGGAGGCTTGCGCTGCAAATTGTTAACGGGCGTTGTGGTAACTGCATAGGACTGCATTGCTGTTCTACTAGACGTGTGTTAGATGATACTGGGATCTTCTAATTGTCTTCGTTAGCAAAAGGGAGCCAGATTAATTCCAACGCACCGCTGGAACCTGTCAGATTCCAGTTAAGAAGCACCGAAAAATTCGGCATGTGGTATTAGATTCACTGACCCCAGTGCTTCTCATAATCAAGAGGGACGCAATGAGAATATTTATCATTTTTAGGGAGATCGTGAATGTATTAAGAACAAAAGAATCTGATATATAGGAAATATAAAGTGGGGAGACTGAATTGCAAGTCCTTGTCGCGAAAATCTAAACAACAGCTTACCTCAAAACAATATTCACAAATAAGTTTAAATTCAAATATTGAAAACCTTAAGGAGAATTCTCCAAAATACAAATCAGTTATAGGCAGAGCTCAATCAAATTCCATTTATTATAACCAGGACACCTATGGCACATTAGGACTTAACATGGCAGGTGTTAAGCAGCATAGGAAGCTCTAGAGAAATTATTTATTTTTTTATTTATTTCATTTGTATCCCGCCTTGCCAGCGAACCAGCTCAAGGCGGTCAATTAGTGCCATCAATTAGTGCTATTGTTTATGGTCTTTGTGCTTTTCTTGGTTATAATTGAGATTTTACATAATTATGCCTCACCCTTTACTTCCAGCATTTCATTGCCCTTTGAACCCAGCTGTTTACAACTTCTGTGTTCTCTCTCTAGCATAGTATCTGCCTAGTGATGACTCGCTACATGCTTCTGACAATGTATGCTCTTGCCCACAAAAGCTTATTCTAGAATACAGATATCTTGGACTTTAAGCTACCACAAGACACCTTTCTGTTTTTGCTGCAACAGACTAACACGACTACCCTTTTGGAATAATTTCCATTAAGGCACTCCATCTGCACTATCATAAAATGGGGGAAATCCAAAGCATGCTTACCTAAACTGCAAGTAATCTCCATTTCATATAATAGGATTTAGGCCTGTATAGTCTACACATAGAGTAAGGTGGATAACATCTTTAAGTGGTAGAATGGGTCGTACTATTTCAGAAGAAGAAGAAGAGATTGGATTTATATCCCGCCCTTCACTCACTTGGAGTCTCAGAGCGGCTTACGAACTCCTTTCCCTTCCCCTCCCCGCAACAGACACCCTGTGAGGTAGGTGGGGCTGAGAGAGCTCCAAGACAACTGTCCTTGAGAGAATAGCTGGTACAGAGCTATGGCTTGCCCAAGGTCATCCAGCAGGTGCAAGTGGAGGAGTGGGGAATCAAACCCGGTTCTCCCAGATTAGAGTCTGTGCACTTGACCACTACACCAAACTGACTCTATGTACAATTTCAGACATTAGGTGGAGGATATTACATTTTAAATTTTTCCCCATATAACATTTTTGTGCAGGTAATATATTAACATCAGAGAGAAAGGTTCTAGCCTATCTTCTGTACTAAGTAGCACACTGTACCCAGGGATTAGGCAGGCCAAGACAGCAAAGCTTTAGGCACAGAGGTGAACTGGGAGGGGGAAATGGCCCTGGCAAAGGGCCCCATGCCCCCCAGCAGGCTACAGCCCCATCTTCTTAAAGGAGGGAAGGAGTCGGCCTACCCAACTGGTCTGGTGCCACCTCCCTAGCCTTGTATGGGGCTTGGGTGAACAAGGCACCATCTTCCTCAGGCAGGCTTGGTGGTAGCTCCCTTACTTCACACAGAGCTTGGGTGGGCCAGGTGCTCCCTCCCATAGCTCCTGCTGATTGAGCACCACCTCCCTTGACTTGCATTGGCCAGGCGCCACCTCTGTCGCCTCACACAACCCGGGCACTGCCTCTTTTGCCCCATGCAGAGCTTGGGCTAGCCGCACACTGCCTCCCTTGCTCCCTTGGGCGGGCCAGGAAACAGCCTTCTACCACTGGGCTGGCCTGGCCTAGGAGAGGAGATGCCATTGGCTCATCAGAGACACGCTGGCACCTATAGCAGCCAATCCAGCTCACTTAGGCAATAGATTTGAGGACAGTATTAAAGAGCAGTAAGTTGTCAATTGGTTTGTTTATTGTTATTGTTATATTTTTACTACTGAGAGCATCCCTTGGATTTGGATCAAAATGTCTTGACTCATGCCTGCTTATGCCAGGGAAGAAGAAAAAGGAAGGTTATGATGGTGGAATAGTGCAGGAAGCATAGAGGCTGCATCCTCTCTCACTCCCTGGCAGATCACTGATTTATTGTGGCACACACATTCACAAATGCATCAAATGCAGAACTCAGTAGAGATGATATTAAGTATTTATACCAAAGCTGAACTAAGACAGATCAACAAGGTGAAAACTAAAGAATGAATAAATGAAAAACAAAATGAGCCATGTGTCTCACAAGACTTAATAATAGCTGAGCTGTAAATATGACTACTGTGGCATATAAATATAACCAGCATTTGCTAGACTGTCATATAATGAATGTGAAATATGCTATAAGTAAACCAAATGGGGACATTTATTTTTGGTAGTTACCATCTGTTTTTATGCCAGATATAATTAATAAACCACTTAGAAACATCAGCAGAAAATTATGTTACCAGGAATGGGAACGGTAAATTTCTATTGTTTGATTAAGACAATAATGCCAGAGGGGTTTTTTTCCCCTAGCAGATATGGCTGCCTATTTTTGCTCAGTAGATGTCACTATACTACAGAGGAGCTTCCGCCCACTTAAAGCTTACTAATTAGGGCAGATCGTTTTGAACAAAAATATATATGTAATAATGGAAACAAACTGTAGAACCAACATGGAATAACTGCTGTACCACAAAATATCAAATTATGACATCATTTACAGTTTTATTTCATTTTAAGAAAATCATGGGGAGATCTGACCAAAAGGAGATTACTACTGGGGAAATTTACTAAAAGGAGATGGCAACTATAGTGGAAATGCACACATTTTGAGAATGGTAGATATTATTGATAGGGAATTATTTTGCTATAAACAGCTGTGCAGCAGCTGGGAAGATGACATCAAAGGAGGGTGGGTTGCCAGCTCTGGGTTGGTAAACACCTGAAGACTGGGGGTAGATCTGGGAGAGGGCGGGGTTTGGGGAGGGGAGGGATGGTACAATACCATAGAGTCCACCCTCCAAAGGAGCCATTTCCTCCTGGGGAACTGATCTCTGTCAGCTGGAGATCAGATGTAAAAGTGGGAGCTCTCCAGGCCCCACCTGGAGGTTAGCAACCATAGAGGGTTGCTTTGAAGAGTGACCCACAGCATTCACTGTGTGTGGGCAAGGAACATGATGAGTTGGATCCAACCAGCATTTCTATGGTAAAAAAGGGAGGGAGGGGGGAGAGTTAATAAAAAAGCTGGCAACTACTCAGCAGCATAACTTGTATGCATGCAGGCCCACCTCGTTCTCCTGTTACTACCTCTCAGATATTGGCCATGTAGCATGTGAAAATTTGATGTCAGAATTCTAATAATCAGTAACGTATAGCCAAATATCTTATTATTTAGTGACAAGGTGGTTAGACATTCATATTTCTCAAATACATCAGGCCTATTTATGTACCCACAGAGTTAGCGGTTAACCAGTGATATAATCTGAAGGATGTGTAACTTTTTATTGAATTTATTTAAAATATTTATATGCCTACCTTTATCTCAGGTATCACAATAACACTATATAGACAATATAAACAATAGAATAACACAAAACATTAAAAACAACACATTCAAAACAAAAACTAAAAATAACATTTTTAAAAAATTTATTTATACCCCACCTTTCTTCCCAAAGTGACTTACACAATTCTCCTCCATTTTGTCCTCACAACAACCATGTGAGGTATGTTAGATTGAGAGACTATACCTGGCCCAGGGTCACCCAGTGAGCTTCCGTGGCACGAGTGGGGATTCAAACTTGGGTCTCCCAGGTACTAGTCTAATACTCTTAACCACTACACCACCATGTCCCACCCAGCAGGATCTTCCTTCTTTGTTCCAGGCTCAAGCTGCTGCAGAAGTACACCAGAAAGCAGGGAAGGTAGGAATCCCCCTGAGGCTGTTCCAGAGGCATGGGGCAGCCACCGAAAAAGCCTGAGCCTGGAGACAGGCCTCTGAGAACAGGAGGAACTGATAAAGGACCTTACTGAGAAGATCTGAGGTGCTACATGGGAACATGCAGGTAGAGGCACTCCTTCAACATTTTTAATGAATGTGCCAAAATCCTATTTTGCTAGTAATGATGGTGCTAATAATATTGAAGGGCTTCTAGTATCTGCTTAGCTGCTCAGCCACCAAACCAGACCTGCTGGAAGTCTTACTAACTCGTCTGCCTCCTGGGATGTGTCCCAGCCAATTGCAGCACCACAGCAATGATGAGAATCAGCGGGCAGTATCACAAGGGTGCCAACCTCCAGATGGGGCCTGGAGATCTCCCAGAGTTACAACTGATCTCCAGGCGACAGAGATCAGTTCCCCTGAAGGAAATGTCTGCTTTGGAGGGTGGCCTCTATGGCGTTATATCTCACCAAAGTCCCTCCGATCTCCAAACCATGCTCCTCCTAGGCTGCACCCCCAAATCTCTAGGAATTTCTCAACATGGAGCTGGCCATCGTACGTATCAGCCAGCCTGCATCCACCCATCAGCTGTTTGGCAAGAGTGGGCATGTGGTTACTGACTAGGACTTCATCATGGCGGCGGCAGGCCTTCAGCTGGTATTGGAAGAAGCCCAGCCTGCTGGGAGAGGTCTGAGGCTACACGGGGAGAATGGTTGTGCAGGCAGCGGAGGGCTCTAACAGTCTGTTGTGGGAAAGAAAAGGGGGCTGTCTGGGGTTAGTCAAGGATGGGGCATCCTCTTCTAGGAGCCTTCTAGCCCTACGTACATCCCCCTTCCCCTTTCAGCCCTGAAGCATGCAAGGGCCTTAATTGACTGCCACCACTCTGGTCTAGAGGGGGCCCTATTCGCCCCTCCCCTGTTCCAGCAGTCTTCTTCTACCAGTGAGGGTGCCGCCAGGTGAACAGTTAAACTTGAGGCATGATGACCCAGGTAAAATAAAACAAACTGCTTTATTAAACAAAGTGGGTAATAACCAAACAGACAGGAAAACAGTTGTAACAGGTAACAGCTTTAACAGGGGATACATTTCCAACAAACAAGGCAAAATTAGCATATAAGGGGGCCAGCCAGAAGAAAACAACCCTTCCTAATGTGGCTGCCTCACTGGTGCCTACTGTACCTCGCCCTTCCAGATGGGATTACCAACCTCCAAGTGGTGGCTGAAGATCTCCTGCTGTTACAACTGATCTCCAAGGGACAGAGATCAGTTCACCTGGAGAAAATGGCCACTTTGGAAGGTGGCTCTATAGCATTATACCCCACTGAAGTCCCTTCCTTCCTCAAAACTTGCCCTCCTCAGCCTCCACCCACAGAATCTGCAGGTATTTCCCAACCCAGAGCTGGCAGCCCAATTTCTAGGGTCCAACATGTTGGCTGAGTAATTAGCATAGCAACAGTGCACAAACTGATTAAAGACTAGATAAAGGTTTATTTAGGAATTAACATACCTGATAGGAAAGAGGAGAGACAGAGATAGGTTCCTAACTACATCTCTAGCTGAGAGAGAGGGTAAGGTTTAATTAGAAGTTGGGCTCCTTCAAAACAAGGCAACAAAAGAAACAATGCATATATTTAAAATCCCACATGGCACAGGGTAATCAATTTTTTTAACCTGTTAGCTGTGGTTTCCAGCTCACACCTAGAGTTTCCAAAAGCCTAGGTAAAAAGTATCCTGTCCCTTTAATCGAGGATTAACATAATGTTATTTACCAGGTGATGTTACTTCATGCCATGAACAGCTTAACCTGTCCATTTCTGCATATTAAGGCCCTATTAAAGGGACTGGACGTTTTAAAATCCTGGCTGTTTCGAACCAGATGTAGACTGCATCGCTCCCCACTGTCCCGCTATTTTCATACTGCTGTCATGGCTCTCCCGCCCACCTGTGTTGCTCAGTAATAATGCCAGACCTTAAAAAAAAAAAAACAACCCTGCCCATTTGCATTGTGCTGCTGCAGAATACTGCAATACTCAAATCCTTTGGTAATACTAATTACTGGAAGGCACTAGGTGCCCCATTGTGGTCATCTGCTTTGAAAAGACTTACTGGCCCCCTACTGCTTTGGAGAAAGGAAATACAGAACTTCAGGAACTGTTCAAGTGCTAATTAATGGAGCAAAGAAAAACCGCACCACACCACACCAAGGCAGAGGAAGAGGGTGTTTTTTTCATTCAAACAGAAGGTATGCTTTCCCTTCCAGACACACAAAAAGGATTACCCTTACAGTGCCGCACCAGAAAAGGTGGTGGTGGTGATAGTAGTAGTACTTTATCACAGTCTTTAGATCAGCATACAGCTAGAATAAACACCCTTCTAAAACCTTTTGCTTCCACAGAGGCCAGATATGTTGTCAGCCCAATAGTGCTTTTGACATTTAACAGCACCCCAAGTTTTGATGCACTAGAGAGATCAGATTGCTGCTCTATGTCCTTGATTCTTTGTTTAATCAGCCCTTTTGCTGGCTCATGTCCAGAAGTTAAGAGTACCTGAGGAGACAAGCCAATTCTATTGATATGGCTATAAACAGCCCTAAGCCAACTGGATTGGAAATCTTCTTGGAGAATCAAGGAAAAAGCCTTGTGGATTAAAATGACCTTTCAGCCACATATAAATGGATAGAATACATACCTTGGCTTCAGCCCTCAAAATGCCAGACTCCAGCTGTATCCAAGCACTAGATACAAAATTTGGGACTTGCAAAACAGCTCTCAAAAATTTAGACTGAACTTGCAGGGCAAAGCATGGGGTAGGTGGTCCTAAAAAGTTCCATAAAGCACTTGTGCCAGTGATTTGTCCTTATATACCTTTAGAAAAGCTGCAGGAACGTAATGTCCACCCTGAGTTTGAAAAAAATTCAGTATAGCATTTGCTGATCGTTCTCCTTGATTGGCAACGTATGTCCTCTGCTTGACCCTAGAACCAGAGGCCTGTAAGACTACACCCAGATATTTAGAACTGTCCATTTGTTCAATCAGATGACATTTATTGTCCAGTTCCTAGGTTTCGATCCGCCCCCAAAGGCTACAATGTTAGTTTTCCACCAGAAAAGTTATTTTCTAAAGGCTTTTAAAAAGAATTTTTACATGTATGTATGACAACCCTAATGATTTGTTTTTAAGTTTCAACTGCATGTCCTGTGAAAATTAAAACCATGCATTCCATAATTAGATTTAATTTCATGTGTGTAATATCTTGGAGTGAGATTCCTACTGATTGAGCGAATGAACGAACCTAATTAATATCTAGCCATCACCTAATATTTTATTTATCTATAGTCCATCTTTCTCACTGAGACTCAAGTTGGATCACGCAATTAAAAACAATGCAAGAAGACTATGACAACATCCACAATGGTCTCTGCATTTCTGACTTGCCAGACTTCCTGCTCTTGTCAGTTCCACAAGCATCTTCATACTTCTTTGTTGGTTCTGGCTTGATGAGATGTTAGCCCAGCCCAATACCTATCTGATCATCATGCCATATTATCCAGATACCAAGATGTACTCCACTAAAGCTTCTTCGTGCTTTGGAGATATAATCTATTATGAGTCAATGTACAGGCTGTAACCACAGGCAGCAAAAAAGAGAAAGCATGTATACAATGGCATCCATCCAGAGTTTCTAAAGTTCCATTTGTTAAGCTTTAATAAAGTATAAGGTACTTACCACTGAATCCATATATTCTAAGCTTTTCTACATTTGCTTTTCCATCATGAAAAGATCATGGTCTCATTAACACAGAGAGAGATTCACAGTGCAGTCCTGTGCAAAGCCCAAGCCCACTGCATGAACACTATGTAGGACTGTGTTAACAGCAACTACATACACAGTTGTAACCATTCAAGGAAAGATCCTTTTCAGCAACTGCTGTTTTTGTGGCCTTCACCAAAGGGGATCCAATGTAAGCATTAATGCAAATTCTTTCCTGTTCAGCTATGAACAGCTCTGTCAGCTAGGGTAAAACTAACTGTTCCAGGATAGGCTGATTGAATGTCAGTTTTCTAATTATTGCCAATAATTTCAAATAGGAGGAGGAGGAGTTTTTATACCCTGCACTTCACTACCCAAAGGAGTCTCAGAGCAGTTTACAATCCCCTTCCCTTTGGCTCCCCACAACAAACACTGTGAGGTAGGTGGGGCTGAAAGAGTTCTGAGAGAACTGTGACGCCCAAGGTCACTCAGTGGAGGAGTGGGGAATCCCAGTTCTCCAGATTAGAGTCCACCACTCTATACCACACTGGGTCTCATAGATCATTACATTTCAAGGCAGATTTACCTAATTATTAAGGGGACTTTTCCAAACAGCAGTGAAAACTTCATTTTACAATTTGTTCAAGGTTCTAATACTAGTTCATTCATACAGGGTTTGTTCCAGGTTTCGGTGACCCTGGGCAGAGAGCACTCAAGGGGCCCCAGCCCTGTTGAGCAGCCCCCCCCCTCAGCCTCAGAAGCTGCCCTACTTCACTAGCACCTGACTTCTCACATTTGAAGTGCAATCCTAAACAGATTCACTATCTTGTAAACCCAGTGGCTTCAATATACTTTGAACGGTGTAACTCTACCTAGGATCACACTGTTACTGTGCTGACTTTATATAAAATGTAGATTATCTACACCTAAAAACCTCAAAATAAGAAAAAAAGTGTGATTTATACTAATAATTTATTCTGAAATGAAAGTGTCAAGTAGAGGCATATGTGCTATGGAACCTGAAATGCTATTTTCTCAAGTGACCTAAATTACAGGGGGGGGGGGGGAGTAAAGTCAGGGACATTGGACGTAACCAGGCAACGGCAATGAGATTCCAAGGAGAGGTCCTAAATTTAGCAAAGGGGTTTATATACAACATTTCCAAGAATATAGAGTTGAAGAATTCACAACCAAAGCAATAAAATATGTGGGAAAAGTCAGACAGGCTGCTACAGGTTGCAGTCACAGCTGTAACTATCAATTTTAATGTTTATTATTGTGTTTTAAATTTTTAACTGTATTTATTGTATCATTTGACATGATGTTACCTGCCCTGAGCCCACTTGTGGGATGGGCGGGTGATAAATACGAAAAAAAAATGATTAGGAGTTTCTGTTCTGCATTTATTAATACTGCAGATCCAGAGACATTAACACTGGCAATAGAATGCCCAGGGGTGTTTTCTGCACACGTTCCTCTTTTTCCCTGCTGCACCTCCAGATTTTCTTAAAGCCCTTAGAAAATCATTTGGTGGTGTGGCGTGGAAAATGCCAACTGCCAGTGACTGTCAGAAGAGAAATGGCATCAATGCGGGCAGGAACTTTGAAAATGCACACCTTCCTGTTCAGGTGGCCTGTTAAGATGCTAGGGCCATGTTCTAGAAAAAGACTTTAGTAAACCAGGTTTGAGAAATGGTGTGCAGAGGGCGGGAAAACCTAGAAAGCAGATGAATGGACGATAACGACGTGTGGATATTCTCCAGAACAGTATATCAATTTGGAAACAAAGGCAGAGAAAAACATTGATGCAGAAACAGCCTCTGGATTACTTCATAATCAGATAGGAGCCAGTTTATATGACCACAGAATCAAGTGGTAGAACTGAACAGACCAGTACAGGCTAGTGGTAAAGGTTGCATTTTTGAATGCTGCTTAAAAAAAAAGTTCTCTGTAAACAGCCTGTTATGGAAAAGTTTCAAAAGATCAGGAATTTTATTTGGTCAAAATAAGCAACTTATTGAACAAATGCAGAAGCTTGTCACTAACACTTTGATTATCTATGTGATTGAGCCATTCCCCCTTAAAAATGCTTGTTCTCATAAAAGCCTTGTTCAGAAGTAACAGTGACTGCATGTATATCCTGCACATACATGTGTACATTTGTTTCTAAGAAAGAGCCAACATGCAAATCAAACCAGGGACCAGTACATAGATTAATGTGGGGTTTGTATCACACATTCAGCTGTACATGCCCTGCCTACATGAGAATTATTCAATGCACCTACAAAGAACAATTAAGTCTACATTGTACATGAACTTGTGAACAGAGCTAGAGACACCAGTACAAATGTTTTCTGTCCAGTTTTTAGAACATTGCCTATGTTGGAGTAACAATGGTATCTGAATCTTTCTCCTGAAAAGTGTGCTGTCTATGGGTGACTTGGCTATGGAGGCTTGTGCTGGAAAACAAGCTGTGAACTCTTCCTGACAGCCCATTCATTGACGTGTGGAAGAGGGTGTGGGACGGAGGCTGTGATGTCATCTCAGTACTCTTTACACTGCCAGTCTTCCATCGATGCCTTCCACGTATCACTAGAATTGAGAGGCCAAGACGTGTTGATAGGGGCCCTTGATGATTGCCTAACATGAGGTCACCATCAGATCTTTTAGGTGGCTTCTAATGCATGGTTCATATGGGTTATGCTCTCAGGAAGCTCTCATCACTGTAATTAGTGGGTGGCAATATAGCAGCCAAGGTCATTGTGGGAGTGGCTGTCACTGTTGTTATATTTGTTGTTTCTTTAGTAGTATTGATGCTAATGATCCTGGTTTTATGCCACTAGTTCTGTTCAAATGTTACAATGAACATATGTACATCCTGCATTACTTCCCTACATCTCTTTCTAAGGTCTGGTGTTGAGGTGTGATGCAGGTAAGAATCTTGGCTGGAGTAGGTTTGACAATTGAAGCAAGAGCCACTTAAACTTTAAGCTCCATTTGCAAAATACCCTTTATTGCACTTTTGGATACTTTTGCACATTCCTGTGTATGTTGGAATGTATACACAGTAAAAATCTCTGGAAGGCTGACCTCTGGCTTTCCGCCTAGGGTTTACACTCATCTCGGTGTGTTTTTATCTGATCCATTTGATGCAGTTGAACAACTAATTCCCCTGAAGAGCGGATGAAAGCTTTTTGGCAGATTAGCCACAAATGAAGAAACACAATTATAATGAACCTTAGAAATCTGAATACAAAATCACATACCGCCTTTGGTAATTAAAACCTGCTCACCATTTGATGCAAGTCCAGCTGCATCTTCATTTCTACATAGTTGTCCAAGTTATTTGCTTTCTTTTGTTCATAGGACTTGTTAAACCTGCTAGTCTCCTGCATGCAACATCTGATATAAAGATTACTGCAATTAGCGCACAGTGTAAAGTCACCTTGATGAGGAACAGAAAAGTATGAAGGAGACACTGCTTCACACTGTCAGTTAGAAAAGTAATAGCGTTATTAAAGTGAAAATTGTCAGGGGGAGGGGTAAAGTATATTTAATGGGCCAGCCAAGATTTTAATCCTGACAAGCCATTATTTGGCAAATGGTTCAGTACCCAGGAGAGGCTGTGGCTCAGTGGTAGAACTTCATGTACAAAAGGGGCCAGGTTCAATCCCCAGGATTTGCAGTTAAAAGGATCAGATAAAAGATTATGTGAAAAACCGTTCCCGGAGACTCTGAAGAACTGCTGCTAGCCAGAGTAGGCAATATTGACCTCCATGGACCAAGGGTCTAACTGGGTATCAGGCAGCTTAAATGTATTCATGTGTAACCTTAGGTTAAATGGGCTGGTCCTATTGCTCTGCCTAGAGTGAGGATATGTTTACTTTTTTATTTCTGATCAAGATGCAGAAGTGTGTCGCATCAATTCTAACATTCCAGCTATTTGCTGGAAACAATGCAGACAACTGGGGGACTATGCTCATGCTTGGTGGTATTGCCCAGCAATTCTTTCCTTTTGGGAAACCATTACAGAACAAATTCATTTAATTACTGGACACAGGATGGTCCCATCACTTGAGTCAATTGTTTTAGAGACAGGTCTGATTTCTATTGAAGACAAAAGTACAAAGTTACAAATATCTATACTAATAGCAGTTGCAAGAATATCAATTACACAATTCTGGAAAAATGAAAAAGCCCCATCTTTATACTGTTGGCAAAACAAATTGTGGGAATAATTTGTATACAGTCGTATTGCTGGGGCAGCAGAAATAAATGAAACAAAAAGGTAGAAAGAGTTTCAAACCACTTGATTCCCCTTTATAGGTTATTTAACAGAGTGCAAGATAGTTCCTAAAAATCCTTTTTATGGAAACTTACTGTATTTTTAAGATGTTAATTGTTTTGACAAGATTTTAAATCAAGTTGCAGTTTGAAATGATTGTAACATGTACCTCGGTCTTGTATAATGCTCTGGTTACAATGTTTAAGCTTATTTTGTTTTTTGTTGTTGGCTGTATTTTTGAAAAATAAAAAATTTTATTGGAAAAAAAAAGATGCAGAAGTGTCACTATTTGCCAAGACAGTATGGATTACTGGTTTATCGGGAAATTATAAGCACACCACCTTTGCTATGTGTGGATTAATATAGTTTTGTGACAAAACAAGCTCGTCCTGTTTTAATTTCACAATGAAACCCCAAGCTACACTTCCTGACAGGGAGATGGCATTGACATGGCCCAAGATGAGGGAGGAAGGGAGAAATCACCAGGCAGATACCACTTGTCTTGTCAACTCAGTTATGGGGGAGGTGGTGAACCTTGGATGTATTTCCAGAACACCTCTTTCATCCTGGCTTGTGCACCCAGCACTTGCACTCCTCACTAATTTAGGGGTTGAGTGCAGCATGCCATTCATTTCTGTTTTGACACTCATTGGTCAAGTCTTCTTAGAAGAAGGTATTTTGAATTTGTACCCCAAGTTCTGCTTCGTCCATGAATGGAAATCCCCAGCTAGTGGGAGACCTGTAAAGAAGGTTCAAGTCTTACAGTCTCCTCTTTACCCAGCCTAAATGCCCTGATGCTGGAGTAGGGAAGGAAATGCTTCGATATTGTCAGTATATCTAGGTAGCAACTGTGTTTCCTTTTTGTTTTCCAGTGTTTAAAGTTATTCCATGTTTTCAGTATGTATGCTCATAAAATGTGTAAAATCTGGTCTGAGAGAGAATTCCTGAAGAAAACTTACAGGCCCGCTGAGTGCTTAGATACATATTACCTTTAAAATTCAAAATTGGGGGACTTGAGGTTATTGAGCTTTGTTTCCCTCACACACACAAACCCATGACAGCTTATATTCTAATAGTGAAGTCAGGTATCTGTGGATACTTAAATCTAGTGACTGGAGCTGAGAACGGGCAAGAAAGATCTTTCTACAAACCTGAAAATGGCCCTAGGTTTGCAGAAAAATGTGAAATCTTTTTTAAAAACCCACTGGACAGCTTAAAAACCTGAAAATGATAAAAGGAACACCTGTAGCTTTAAGCAACAAATTCTCTCAGAGGCTGTTGCTAGGCAACCACAGATTCAAAGTTTTTCTGTCAGTAAAAAGCAGGGGGAGGGGGAGGGCCAATTAAAAGGAGGCAATTAAAAGATAGGTTGGCAAATCGCTGAGGAGAGAATGAAGCAGGGGAAGGGGAGAGGATATGGGGGTTGCCCACGAGAGGGAAAGAGGACATAGTGAGAGGAGGGGGAATACGGGAAAGTGAGGTGCCACCCCACAAATCCTCAAGGTGTCCTACCATGCAATTGGGACTGACCAAGTGGATGGCACCACACAACTAGGCCACAGTTTTCCTTGGTAGAGGCTGCCAGGAAGGAGGGAATTTAAGACCGAACTGCAGATAAAGGCAGGTTGGCTGTTGGATGGGAAGGAGATAGGGTAGCCAACTCCAAGTTAGGAAATTCCTAGAGAGTCCATTTGTAAGCGTATGACTGACGAGTGGATGCCTTGCGGGAGTTAAGCAGGACATTATTCATTCTATCTGAGAATACGGAGGGGAGAGTCTCCACGCCATGAGCTTGAGATGGGGAATGTCGTGGTGGAGGACGGGAGAGTCGGAGAGTACCAGGAGATCTGGTAGTGGAGGAAATTGATGGAATTTCCTGTGGGCCAACGAGAGGAGGACTGGAAACCAGACTTGTCTGGGCCACCAAGGAGTGATCAGTATGCATTCCGCTGTCTTGTGCACTATCTTGTGTACCACTTGTGTGAGTAGTGGTAGAGGTGGAAAGGCAGAGATGAAATCGTGGTTCCATGGGTAGAATAGGCCATCTCCCAGGGAGAGGGGGTTGATTCCACCCTGCGTGCAGAATGCCGTGCACTTCGTATTCTGGCGAGTGGCGAAGACATCCCCCCAAAAGAAATACCTGGCGGAGGTAATTTGGATTCAGTTCCCATTCATGATGTCTGGCATGTCCCCTGCTCAGGAGATCGGCGTGGCTGTTGAGGGAGCCGGGAATGTGTGTGGCCCTCAGGAAAATGTCGTTGGATGTGCTCCAGTTCCAAAGTCGGATTGCAAGCTGGCAAAGGCTGCGGGAAATTGTGCCACCCTGGCGGTTGACATAACAGACTGCAGTGGTATTGTCTGTAAGGATAGCCACGCAGTGGCCTTTCACTATGGGTAGAAAGGTCCGAAGCGCGAAGAAGATTGCTAGGAGTTCGAGGTAATTGATGTGGTGGGACCTCAGGTCCTGTTCCCAGCGAGCGCTCATGCTGTGGCTATTCAGATGTGCCCCCCATCCCCATGTAGACACGTCAGTGGTTAGGGTGAGTTGTGGCGACGGGAGATGAAAGGGGGATCTCTGGAGAAGGTTGGGTGGCAGGGTCCACCAGAGGAGAGAGTCTCAGACATCTTGGGGGGGAGAGAGACGGAGGTTCTGTGGGTCTCATTGTGGATGAAAGGAATGGATGAAGCATAGTTGGAGAGGGCGCATTTTGAGTTTTGCAAAGAGCAGCATCGCCACTGTGGCAGCCATGTGTCCCAATAATCATTGGATCAAGAGGGCCAAAGAGTCGGGATCGGAGCAGACATGTGACTATTGGTGACACCCTGTCTTCCGGAAAGTATGCCCATAGGGATATGGAGTCCAGTTTCACCCCAATGAACTGTACTCTCTGAGTGGGGACAAGATGAGATTTGTCCTCGTTGATCATTTGGCCCAGATCCTCCAGGACAGTTCGCGCGACAGATATGTCGGCCAACAATCGATGGAGGGAAGTTGACACTATAAGCCAGTCGTGTATGTACAGGAAAATAGTAATCCCTTGCAGGTGGAGGAAGGTTGCAATGACGACCACTGTCTTCGTAAAGACGCGGGGAGCTGTGGAGAGGCCAAACGGTAGGGCTTTGTATTGAAAATGTTGATGTCCAATGCAAAACGGAGGGAGTTGGAGGAATTCGATGAGGTATCCCCTGGAAATAATGGTGAGGACCCAAGAATCTGACGTTACTTTGTTCCACATAGGAATGAAGGGGGCAAGACAAGTGTGAGGGGAGCCAGGACAGATAAAGTCAAAGGCCCTGCTTGGCCTGCCGGGACTGTTTGGAGCAGCCAGGCTGTTGGGCTGGCAAGAATTTCTGTCTTGGAACGTATGATTGCTTCTGCACACCTGGGGAAGTACATGGATGCCAGGATTTGTCCGGGGAGCTCCAGGGACCAGGGTGTAGACCAACTTTGTGGTTTGGATTGCCGAGGAGCAGAAGACACCCCTAGTGTGCGGGAGGCCTTGATGCTTTTATCAAGGTCCTGGAGGACAGAATCAGTGGTGGCGTGGAACAGGCCAACTCCATCAAAAGGGAGGTCTTCAACCAAGGATCTGGTGGCCTGTTGCAAGGTGGTAGAGCATAACCAGGAGTGACACCTCAGGGCTATGGCAGACATCATGGTTTTAGAGAAGGTGTCTAAAGCATGTTTGGACGTGTTCACCTGCTGTTTAGCAAGGGTGAGGCCTTCCTTTTGTATCCTTCTGGCAGCCAGTCTTTGGTCCTCAGGGAGCAAACTAATGACTTCCAAAAGCTGTTCCCACAGGGCGTAGTGATATCTTCCCATGCAGGCGGAGTAATTGGTGACTTTCAGTCCCAGAGCTCCAGCCAAGTAGAAACGGCGTCCGAAAGCATCAAGCTTGCGCCCTTCCTTATCCGCAGGGGTAGAGTGTGTCCTCCTGGATCTGGAAGCCGAGGGGACAACCATCGAGTTGGGGCGAGGATGGTTTGTCAGGAACCCAGCATCAGTCTCCTGGACCCAGTACATATGATCCAGGCATCTGGTAGAGACCAGTGTCGACGAGGATTTATCCCATACGGATTTAGCGGCTTGGAGGAGGACCACGGATATCGGCAGTGCAATGGAAGTGGAGGTGTCCATTTGTACGATGTCGAACACCGGATCAGTTATAGCAGGCTTTGGTTGTACAATAGGGAGACCAAGGGAAAGGGCCATTCATTTAATCAGGTCTCCGTAAGAGGTGAGATCCTCTGACGGGGAAATCGGTAAATTTTCTGCCTTGTCAGGTTTCGGGGAAGGGTTGACAGGGGAACTATGGTCGGACTGATCGGCATCGGAATCCCGTTCGGACAAGGAAGAGACAGGTGCTGCTTCCATTTGAATCGACTGAGCTGGGGGTGGGGTCACACAGATGAGTGTCATTTGTGTCGACTGCGGGTCCCGCATGGAGTGTTTCAATGCTGTGGCCGTTGGTGGTTCAGTAGCGCTCGGTGCCGATGGCAAAGGAGTAGGACGTTGCTGGTTCGTAGCCTGGGTAGGGGGTCTAGACTGTGCTGCAGAGGGCAGTGGATGTGATCTTGCTGGCGATCGAGCTCAAGCTCGATGGGAATATCTATCCCAGTCAGAGTGGGTGACCGGGGGGATCCAGGGCATTTATGTCGATGGTAGGTAGCCTCCGTACTGATAGGGAGGACAGTGCCAATCTCATGGTGCCATCGGAGGAGCATATCCCCAGCATGTCGAAATGGGGGATCGGTGTCTAGGTGATCCATACCAAGGAGACCTGTGTCTCGGGGAGCGGTATCGGGGTGGCGGAGGCTGATAGTCATGTCTATCATCCCTGTCTGGACAAGAAGGATCGGTCTTGACATAGGAGAGGGATCCCTCAGATGGCGATAAGGATCGAGAACGAGAGCTTGGGCGTCGTGGTGACGGAGCATAGAGCTGTTCTTGGTCAGTCTCAAGGAACTCCTGTGCCTCCAGAATGTGGTCTGGTAGTGCCTCGTGCGGTTGCCGGATGGGAGAATCCAGAAGAGTGATAGTGGTCACTTCAGTAGGTGGTGGAGGCACAATCAAGGGAGTTATCGGTACCAAGATAGCATCTAATGGGGGTGCTACTGGTTCGGAAACCGAAGTAGGGGCCTTACTCGAAGGCTTGCCAGTGGCTGCGGATAGAGCCTTGTGGCGTTTTTCTGACTTATCCTTCTTCTTCTTTTTGATTGGCGTCGAAGCCGTAGACTGCGTCGGAGGCTGGTGTTTCGATCCTGGTCGAGTTATATTGGATGACGGCCTCGATGTTGACAGGGCCGCAAAGTCGGCTGTCGATACCGTCGATGGGAAGGAGGTTGTTGTGGTCAAGGTCGATGCGGGAAGCAATGCCGACTCCAGTAAAGCGAACTTCAGGCGGGCTGCCCTATTTTTCTGAGTTTGGTTGCTAAACTTGGCACAATGAGGGCAGGAATCTGGCCAGTGACTTTCTCCGAGGCAGAGAATGCACAAGGAGTGGACATCAGGAGCCACTAATTTGCTGCTGCAAGCTGAGCAATGTTTGAAGCAGCCCCACTTTATAGCCATAAAGGAGAAAAAACAGAAATGAAAATGGGGGGGGGGGGGACCCGAAGGCAGAAAGGGAAAAACCCCACCACCCGAGGAGAAAGAATTTTTTTTAATGTTTTCTTGACAGAAGAATATAGAAAGAAAGTGTTGAAAGATAAGGAGAAAGAGTGAGGAGACAAAGAAAGAGAAGCAAAGGAGAGCTTTCCTCAAAGGACTCAGCTAATCGCAGAAGCTATTAGCAGCGCAGCAGTCAGAAGAGAACGTGTGGGATGTCCGCGCCCGCTCCTCTGGGCATGAAAATCCGTTAGAGCTTTCTACAATACTTTTTTTTTTTGTAATAAATTTTATTATTTTCTAACACTATTACATATTTTTCTTATACAAACCCTTTTTCAATATTATATCCATTTTTGTTCTATTGTATAATCTTGTTATCATCTTGTAATGGTGGTTTCCCACCACATCTGAAGCATTTAACATTTTCAACTTTAACCATTCTTTATATGCATATATATATATTTTTACTCTCCTGGTAACGACGTATACAATCTTATAAAACTATCCATCATATAAATTCTTATTTTCTTATACACTTCTAAAAATATCCTTATTTTCTAACTGCCATTTATACATTCAAATATCTCTTTTTAATATTATGTCCAAGTATAAATGTAATTTTTCATATCCCAATATTGTTCAACATATTCTTTCAGATATTTCCAATCTTCTAAGAAAGTCTCTGAGTACAGATTATTCAATTTTCTCGTCCATTTGTCCATTTCAGCCATATACAACAATTTTTTCAACCACTACCACACCTCCGGTATTTTTTCACCTTTCCAGTTCTGCGCATATACCATTCTTGCCGTTGTAATCATATACCATATTAGTGTCCTTTTTTTAACATTTATCTCTTCTCATTTAAGTCCAAGCAGTAACAATTCCGGCAATTTCTTAAATGTACATTTCAAAAAATTTTCCATTTCTGTATTATCATAGACCAGTACGTCTTAGCTTTATCACAAGTCCACCACATATTGTAAAAAGAACCTTCTTTTTTTTTACATTTCCAACATTTGTTTGACATACTTTGATTAATATTTGCAATTTTTTTTGGCATCATATACCATCTATACAACATTTTAAAACAATTTTCTTTTAAGTTATAACACGTAGAGATACTCATAGCATTTTTCCATAGAAATTCCCAAGATGACATTTCAATATCTTTGTTAAAATTTATCGCCCATTTTACCATTTGTTCTTTAACCATTTCATCTGCATTAAACCATTTTAGCAAAATTTTATACATTTTGGAAATTATTTTTTCCCCTCCTTCTTCCCAAATTTGCTCAATTTCATTATTTTTTTCTCTAAAACCAGTTTTTTTTATCATTCTTATAGAGATCATACAGTTGTCTATACCTCAACCAACCATAATCAAAGTCTATCAAATGTTGTTCTTTCAGTACAAATTCTTTACCTTTTCTTATTAATAAGTCTTTATATTTCAGCCAGTCCTGTCCCTTAAAATACGATGATGGGTTTAACACTTCTGCTGGTACTATCCACATAGGTATTTCTTCTAAGAAAAAGTTCTTATATCTTGTCCATGTATCCATTAATGTTCGTCTCAAATAATGGTGTTTAAACATATTGTCCATTGTTGTTTTGCCATAATATAGATAAGCATGCCAACCAAACCTGCAATTATGACCCTCTAGGGCTAATAGTTTTCTATCTTGTAGCGTAACCCATGTCCCTATCCAGGTCAAACATACCGCATCATGATATAACCTTAAGTTTGGCAACTGAAAGCCCCCTCTTTCTTTGGCATCACACATTATTTTCATCTTAATCCTTGGCTTTTTCCCTCCCCATACAAACTTGGAAAGTTCTTTCTGCCAATACTTAAATGCTTTTACATCTTTCACAATCGGAATAGTCTGAAATAAAAACATTAATCGTGGTAATACATTCATTTTAACCATACCAATCCTCCCCAACAATGACAAATTTAATACATTCCATTTTTTAATATCTTGCATAATTTGCAGCCATAGCTTTTCATATTTATTTTTATAGAGGTCAATATTTTTCATTGTTAATTCAACACCTAAATATTTTGTCTTTTTTACCACCTCACATTTTATAAGTTCCTGTAGTTCAACCTGTTTTTTATTTGACATATTTTTACACATCACTTTAGATTTGTTCTTATTTATATAAAAACCAGCCAAGTCACCAAACTCTTTCACTCTTTGCAACAAATATGGTAATGTAGTCATAGGTTCCTCTACTATAAACATCACGTCATCAGCAAAGGCTCTATATTTAAAAGAAAAACCTTTTGATGTCAGGCCATTAATTTCTTTGTCTTCTTTTAAATTCAACAGTAAAACTTCTAGTATCCAAATGAATAACAATGGTGAAAGCGGGCATCCTTGTCTTGTTCCTTTTTCAATCTTGAAACAATCCGTTTTTTCAGTATTGATTATAAGAGAAGATTTCTGTTCTTTATAAATTGACTTAATCAGGTTTAACATATAATCTCCAATCTGGAGTTGTTCAAATACCTCAAACATAAAATCCCAATTTAAATTATCAAACGCCTTCTCCGCATCTAAGAAAAAAAAGCCCACTTCCCTCTCTGGATGTTTGTCATAGTATTCTATCGCATCAACCACTGCTCTTAGGTTGTCCCTTATTTGACGGTTAGGTAAGAACCCTGCTTGTTCTATTTGTATAGTCTCCATAAGGTGTTCTTTTAACCTTTCTGCTATAATCTTAGCAAAAATTTTATAGTCATTATTTAGCAGAGAGATTGGTCTATAGTTCTTTACATTTGTTAAGTCCTGACCTTCTTTTGGGATAAGCAAAATAGTTGCTTCTTTCCAGGTTTCTGGGACCTCACCTGTAGCTCCAATATCGTTCATTAATAATAACAGTACTGGTGAGATCGACTCTTGCAATGATTTATAAAACTTCACCGTAAATCCATCCGGACCCGGAGCTTTACCTAATTTTGCTTCTTCTATTGCCTTTTTAATTTCTTGTATTGATATATGGTTATTCAACAGTTCTTTAATTTTTTCTGTTGGTTTTGGAAGCTTTAATGTTTGTAAATATTCTTTGATCCCTCTTCGGTCTATTTTCTCCTTCTGAAAAAGTTTTGCATAGTATTTAAAAAATTCTCTCATTATTCCTTTGTTGTCTATTATCTCTGTATTATCTCGTATCACTTTTGTGATAAATTTATTTTCACGTCTTTTCTTTAACTGCCATGCCAAGTATTTTCCAGGTTTATTTGCGCCTTCAAATGACTTTTGTTGAAGTTTTTTTAAGTTCCGATATATCTCTTGGTTTAAAATAACTTTTATTTGGTCTTGTAACATCCAGATCTCCCTTTGAAGTTTCTTTTTCCCTGGTCTTTTCTTCAATTCATTTTCCTTTATTTTAATGGCTTGCATAATATTATCATATTGTTCTCTTTTCTTTTTATTTTCCTTGTTATTTAACGATATCAGTAGTCCTCTCATCACTGCTTTGTATGCATCCCATACAATTTGAAGTTTGGTCCCCTTTTGCATATTTGCTTGAAAGTATAAATTGGTCTCTTCTTGCAGCTTTTTTATTATCTCTTGATTGTCCAGCAAGTCCTCATTTAGTCTCCATCTCCCCTGTCTTCTTGAATGTCCAGAGGTCCATATGCTGGGATTATGATCCGAAATTATTTTAGGAAGAATTTCTATTCTTTTTGTCATCAACGCTAGGTTAGTTGTCATCCAAATCATGTCAATTCTTGAATGTGAGTCATGCCTGTTAGAATAAAAAGTAAAGTCTTTTCCCTGTGGATTTACTTTCCTCCAAACATCTTCTAACCGTTCTTGTTTTATCAACTTGAAAAAAATCTTAGGTAGTTTTCCCAATGCTTCATCCTTACTCATTGATCGTCTATCCATCTTATTATTAACAGTTCCATTAAAGTCCCCTGCCATGATAGTTTGGTCGTAGTTTACATTGTCAAGTTCAGCCTGTAAGTCTTTAAAAAAAATTTCTTTCGCTCCATTGGGTGCATAAATATTTACAATTAAGGTTTTCCTTCCTTGTACAGAAATTTCAATAGCCAAATATCTTCCTTCTTTATCTTTAAATATTTCTTTAGGTTCCAGTTCTTTTTTCACATATGTTACAACACCATTTTTTTTATTACTTGCCAATGAAAAAAATTCTTCCCCCAGTTTTTTCCTAATTATATATTTGTGGTCTTGCTTCTTAAGATGTGCCTCTTGTATACAAATCACATTACATTTTTGTTTTTCCAGCCAATGTCCTACCATTCTACGTTTCTGGGGTGAATTAAGTCCATTTACATTCCATGAAAGTAATTTGTAATCCATCATGATATAACATTAAATATCTCCAAACTCTTCCTTATGTTCCGCAATACATGCATGCATTTCTCCTAAACTCTTAATCACCACTCTGGTACTTTCATAGTTAAAACTTAATCCTTGTGGTATTTCCCAACGAAATCTCATTTTTTTCTCCTTCAGTTTGTCAATCAGGCGCTTAAATTTTTTTCTGTCTTGGAGTATGGCTCTAGGAAGCTCTTTCATCACAATTATTTTTTTTCCATCCATTTCAAAAGTATCTGTAAAACATTTCTTGTAGATTTGTTCTTTAATTCTCTTCATTGTAAATTGGACTACTACGTCTCTTGGTACATTTTTGTCTCTTGCGTATGCTGAATTAACTCTATAAACAAGGTCCATATGGTCTTTAATGGTCTCCTCTTCTTCTTGTAGAAATTCCGCTAGTGCCTCCTGCATTCTTGTAAAAATATCCTCACTTAGACTTTCATCAATCCCTCTGAATCTCAAATAAGTTTGCATATCTTTGTAATGCATCATTTTTTCCATACGGTCGTTGTCCTTTGTCACTTTCTGAATATTTTCTTCCAGCACTTTTACTTTGTTCTCCATTTCTTGTGTTCTTGTTGTTAAACTTTGCAATTCTGTTTTTATATCTGCAAAATTCTTGTCCACTTGTGCAGCCATGCCATTTATTTTAATGTTCACTTCTCCAATGGCACCTAACATTTTGGTATTCACCTCTCCAATTGCATCTAACATTTTCTTTTCCATTGTCTCCATAACAGCCATTAATTCTTTTTCTTTTTTTGCAGCCATTGTAGGAGAGGACCATGTAGCCGCTCTTGATCTCAGTCCGCGGTCCGTCTTGCCGCTTTAAAAAAGATCGATTTTTCTTGTTCTTCAAATTAAACAGCAATTATTGCATTCACAAGTACTGGTCATGCCAAGTCAAACAACGTTAGTTTCGCCGCTCTACGTTATGTAGTTTTTAAAATATTAATGTTTAAAGTTTTTGTTAATCCAAAATGGCGGGCGCAACTTCTCTATGGTTTAGGTCAAAGGTTACTGTCTTTTCCACTTTGCTTCTGGCTTGCCGTAGTCCTCCTCAGTTCCGTCTTCTTTTTTCCACTTGTCTGCTCTCCAAAACGTCACTTCCTGTAGTAGTCCATCCAGTCTAGTCTCACTGCTATGATTCTCAGTCCTCCTCTGTCCCTTCTTCCTTTTTCCACTTGTCTGCTCTCAAAATCATCACTTCCTGATATAATCCACACAGCCTGGTCTCACGATGATTAGACTCCCTCCTCCCAACTTTTCTTAACCGCAGGAATGTTAAACAACGTTGTTTTTAAGCGATTTAAGTCAAAATCCGGCTTTTTAGCGCTCCAAAACTGCACTCAGCCAACTCTCCAGTACTTTATAGCTTCACCCATTCATCTTTCCAGTTTTAGAAACGCAGCGATGGTAAGCCAAAAGTTTTTTTCGTTACCTTTTGTTGATACTTCACTTCAGATGTGGTCTCACAGTTTAAACTTTGTCTTCTTTACTAAGAAATCGGGGGGATGGCGATTTTAAGCTGAATGAATCAGCCCGGCTCAGCTCCTTAGAGATGCTTGCAGAAATCTTCTTCGGGAAAGGAGCTCAAGGTGTTGGAAAAGTCTCCTCCGAGACTCCTCCTTCACCGATCTCGCTCTCACCTGAATTATAATGCTTGCCGGTCCTCACACTGCCTGTGTGAGGCTGCGTCGGGTGTTTTTATCACCCGAGCTGTCGATAAGAGCCGCCGTTCACCTTGCCAACTTGCAAAGCGTGTCAGACCGCCATTCCTCCAACCGGAAAAACCTGAGCTTTCTACAATACTGAAGGATTCCTGCGCAGGCGCAGAAACCCATCAGTGTTAAGCACAGAGACCACGTCGAAGATTGAGAGTTCCTATCTGTGCCTTGTGGCCAACAGCCACTGATGGACCTCTGCTCCATATGTTTATCTAATTCCCTTTTGAAGCCGTCCATGCTTGTAGCTGCCACCACCTCCTGTGGCTGTATTCCAGGGGCAAGATTCCAAAATATATCTTGGTGCTGTCAGGCTGATTAGGACCCAATTCATGATACTTGATTTCCACTTTGATACTTGATACTTTGATACTTTGATACTTCCACATGATACTTGATTTCCATTCATTATACTTGATTTAACTTTGAAAATATTGGATTGACTAAAGGGGATCATACAATGGACTGTTTATTAAAATGTAATATGGAATGCACTCATCCAAGACCACTGAAATCAATGGTTAAGATTAAATCATTGATTAAGATCTGCTTATTTATTTATTATGGTCAAAAACCAGCATAAGATCACAGCACTGAGGTCTGCTTAAGGTTTCACTGCTGGGCACTGGGGAAGTTGACTGTCTCAATTGTGCTCAAATTTTAAGATTCCCAAACCTTAACTTAGCTGGATATTGGTTAGCTGCTTGTAAAGCACGCTCCTCCCATCCCACCCCTCTCTTGCAGATGCTGAAGACTGTTGCACAACTGTGTATTCCATACGGAAGTAACTAGGCAATAGTTGCATGAAACAGCAAGAATGCATTGCTAAAGAGTGTATCTATATTTAGCCCAGTTAAAAGATTATCAACAAATATGGTAATTAAAGATCACTTTCTCAGCCAGTGTTCTTTCATACAGTAGTTTCTTTGCAATCTGTCCCTTTGAAGTGGTTTCCAAGTCTGCTCGAGGACTGCAATGGTAAATCCGTGTCTGTTGTGTTTTACAGTTTAATGGTCAACCCTAACCCAAGTTTGCAAAAATTGTCACACATTAACCCACAGAAAGGAAGGCTCTGTAAAAATGGGGTCAGTCAGTATATCAAAGTAAAAAGCAACTCTTAATATATTAAAAGGATGGTATATTATAATAATGGACTGCACTTTCCCAGTAAGACTGCACTTTCATATGGTCTCACAATGTGTCCCTTATTCTGGACTTCTGTAGGTGGCAATCAGACTGGCCCAAGGCAGGCATGGCTCATGTGGTGGGTTGAATGGGACGCCAGCCACTACTGACCCAAGGCCTGCCTCCATCCCATTTTTAGTGGCACAACACAAACATCCACTGCACATCGGTTCCTTCTAACTTTCTCTTGCCCCACAGTTCTTAATGGAGAGCAACTTTACAAGCTTTGAGTTAGACTAACTGATAAGTATAAATAGGCAAAAATTCTGAAATTAACATGGTGATGATGGAAAGTGCAAACAAGTCCCAGCCAACTTATGGCTGCCCCACAGGTTTTTCAAAGCAACAGATGAACAGAAGTGGTTTGCCATTGCCTGGCCTTTGTTGGTGGCTTCCCATCCAAGTACTCACACCAGGGCAAACTCTGCTTAGCTTCCAAGATCTGATGAGATCAAGTTAGCCTGGGCCACCCAAGTCAGGGCAAAACCAACATACCTGTGGTGAAAAGGATACCTTGCAAATTCATTATTCAAATCAGTGGTTCCCCACCTCACACACCCATAATTAAAATGATACCGTGCCATTATAGCATGCTAATCAAAATGCATGGCTCACAGCAAAGTAACAAGCAAAAAGATCAGCCTTCTTGAATTCAACCAAAATTGTGGCACAGCAGAGAGAGGAGAGGCCGCTTCCACATGGACACTTAGCTCCACCTCTCATGCTGCGAAAGGGGGGGGGCTTCAGCAAAACTTTGCTGTTCAATCATCTATCTTCAAGATTTTTCCCTGCCTTTCACTGTTTTATCCCCTGCCTTGCTCTGCTTTGGTCTTTTTCCAAAGATCATACTCATAGTAGGTTTTCCACCATGTGGACAGGAAGGCACAGATTGCTCTAGCAGACAGCTTTTTTAAAGAAATCAGTAGCTATTACCTATTGATGCCCTGACTAGCTAACCCGATCTCATCATATCTTGGAAGCTACGCAGGATTGGCCCTGGTTAGTATTTGGATGGGGAGACCACCATGGAATTCCAGAGCGACGAAGCAGAGGAAGCAATGGCAAACCACATCTGGTAGTCTCTTGCCTTGAAAACCCTCCAGGGTCACCATAAGTCGGCAGCGACTTGACTGCACTTTGCACACACATACCTACTGATGTGGAGCCAAGCATCCTCCAGATAGCCTTTCTCCAGCCTAAGGAGATACCCTCCAACTAAGGGTGCCAACCTCCAGGTGAGGTCTGAACATCTCCCAGAATGATAACTTATCTCCAGTGGCTCTTCTTCCAATGGAAGAGGCATTTGAGTTGGAGGATTTCTCCTAAAATCGAAGGATGTCTTCAAATTTGAGCCCAAAGGAAAGGTGATGTGTAAATAGTTTAATAAACAAACACATAAACTTTGCTCAGTGGAGTGGTACAGTAGGGGTAGCATTACAACCCACTAACCATTTTTTTTAAAAAGGTGGCAAATACCCTTCTCCCCTAAGGGGAGAAAATGGTGGGCATGAGAGGACAGGGAGAAGAAGAAGAAGAAGAGATTGGATTTATATCCCGCCCTTCACTCACTTAAGAGTCTCAGAACGGCTTACAAACTCCTTTCCCTTCCCCTCCCCACAACAGACACCCTGTGAGGTAGGTGGGGCTGAGAGAACTCTTTCCCAAGCTGTCCTTGAGGGAACAGCTGGTACAGAGCTATGGCTTGCCCAAGGTCATCCAGCCAGGTGCAAGTGGAGGAGTGGGGAATCAAACCTGGTTCTCCCAGATTAGAGTCCGCGCACTTAACCACTACACCAAACTGGCTCTCTGGAGGGGAATGTGCAGAATACCCCCCACCATGGGGGTGCTCCATTGCCACTTATGCCTCCACTTTTGCTCTAGCAATGTGTGCACACACGAAGACAGGGGAAGAGAAACTAAACCAACCAAGCAAAAACCTCCAAAGGAAGTTTAGAAAACTAGTAAAGGGCCAAAAGTTAAAAGCATCAATGGGTAAAGACACAAGTACATATGTTTATTTTAAAAAAATATATAAAGACCTTCTAGAGGCTCAAATGAAGCCTCATAAAGTAATCAAAGTGACAAGCGCACAAAGAACCATATATGACCTGATGCCGAAACGCCGCTATACCTAGCAAAGTGTATTCAACCAGGCTGGTTTTCATGTGGAAGCAGCCAAAGCTAACACATGATGGAGAGGGTGTGGAAGGTGAACCCATGTAGCTTCACTTTTAGATTTCTTTCCATTCTGGATTAGAACTACAGTGTTAAACCAAAGTTTTCATGTGCACACACACACACACACACACATGCAGGTTTGTGGAAGGAGCTGAAAGGAGGAGAGATGCACCATTATTTATTTTCAGGGAGGGAGTTTCAGGCTGGGAGGGCACATGGGCAGAGTTGGAAGAGAGCAGGAGACCTTTGGGCAGCCGAAGATGGTAGAGCTGGAGGAGCAAAGGTCACCTGTGGGTGACAAAGGAAGGAAAGTAGGCGTGAGACCAAGCCTCTGGAGGACTTTCCAGGCAGCAGCAAGCCGTTTCTGCCACAGTCGGCAGGGGATGGGAAGCCAGCACAGATCACATCATCTGGATGAGTGAGGAGGGGGCGTTAACTAGAGATAGTGGTGAAAGGATTTAAGGTGTGATAAGGGGACACTAGAGAGAAGAATGCTGCAATCCACCAAGTCTGGAAGATAACTAGAGTTTTAGCTGAGGTAATGGAGAGGAAGGGAAAGTTTGCACAATGTTGCATAGGGGGAACTTTGAATCATTCACTTCCTCAGTTTCACCAAACTACTATCTTGCACTTTTCCAGTTTTTGCATTGAACCATGCACCACTGGTGCATATCAAATGTAATATCTTGATACCACCTTCCCCTTCTGCCTACCCATAGGAGAGGAGGAGTGGTATAAAGATACTGGAATGGTATAATGCAAGGAGTGGCTTCCACCTATATAGCTGCAGCAGAAACAGATTCCAGTGACTTGGGAGGATAGTAAAGCCAGCTGGCTCTTCTCTGTTACTTGGCAGGGGTGGTCTTAACCAACGGGCAACAGGAGCAGCTCCCAGAGGAAGGAACCTTGCCCACCGTGGCCTCACTTCATGACAGCCACCACTACCTGTCTCATCTGGGGCTCGGGCAGCCAGATTCTGGAGGAAGCAGCAGCTCCTATCCACCTCACATGGGGCAAGGGCCACCCCTTCCTTGCACCCCAGTAGTAGGTAGGATTTTTGTCCAGGGCCCCAGAATCACTAAGACCTGGTGCTCACAGGCACTGCTGGTGGGAGCTTTGGATGTGGGACTTGCGGGGGGGGGGTGTTAGTATCACTTCATAGGGATGCCAGCCTCCAGGTGGGATCTGGGGAAGTGTGTTTGCACATGACAGCTTATTCTTTGAATAAAACTTCGTTGGTCTTAAAGGTGCCACTGGACTCAAACTTTGTTCCAATATTGTTGTGGTTGCCTAGCAAATTACAAAATGGCACCTGAGAGCTAAGTGGGCATTCTTTTCTTAAATCTACAGGTATTGCTTCTACTATTTGGGGGAGTTTTAATCCCCCAATGTATATTTCTTATATATTGTCCAGGGTCAGAGGCCCTATCCCTGAACTTACCCGGGCTGACAGAAGCTCCCTGGCAGGCGCCCAGCAGGACTTAAATGAGCCAAGGGCTGCCCCACCTGTACAAAGTATTTTAAAAGGCAGGATAATCAAGGAGCACAGGGAAGACCTCTGCAGTCAAAGAAAAGGTGTGGAGCAAAGAGAGGGGAAACAGGGTGAGCCCAGTGATTGAGGCTTATTCTGTAGTCTGCCACTAAAAGATGCTGAAGGACACAGCAGCCCCACGCTCCATCCTTTGGGAGTCAAAGCCAAACATATATATTTCAGATTGTTCTACAAACTTAGGTAGGGTTGCCAATCTCCAGGCGGTGGTGGGAACTCTTCCACTGTTACAACTGATCTCCAGGCAACAGAAATCAGTTCACCTGGAGATAATGGCTGCTTTGGAAGTTGGACTCTATGGCATTATGCCCCAAACCCCGTCATCCTCAAGCTCCACACCCAGAGTTTCCAGGTATTTCCCAACTCGGAGCTGGCAACCCTAATATTGGGTCTTCTTTCAGGTTTGCTGTGAAATCCTCCATCTGTCCCTAACTCCATTTTGCAGATCTATTAATCCACACTCTGTGGCCCAGTTCTGAATTAGGTATATATTATAATGGTGGTAGCAGTAGGATTAAGAGGACAAATGTGATTTCACTGAGCTTGGCTGTTGCCACTACTGATGAGGAAAAGGAGAAAAATCTATCCTTGGTGGGAACAATGGTGCACCAAGCCACTGTTGGGCCCAACTGTTGTGAGCTGGGTCCAGGCAGGTGTAGTGAGGCTAGGGATGCCAGGTCCCCCATGACCACAGGCAGGGAATGGGGGGTAGGGTTACCAGATCTAGGCTGGGAAACACCTAGAGATTTGGGGATGGATCCTGAGGAAGACAGGGACCTCAGTGGGATACAATGCCGTAGAGTCCACCCTCCAGAGCATCCATTTTCTTCAGAGGAACTGACCTGTGTAGCCTGGAGATGAACTGTAATTCTGGGGGGTCCCCAGGTCCCACCTGGAGGTTGGCTTTCCTTAGTGAAGCCCTGGCATTGCTACCATGGAGCCTTTCTTCCATCTACATGTGCAGCAATTGTGGTAGTAATGCTCCATGAGCTTTGTTAAATCAGGTGTACATATGCTGACACAGCTGATACGTTGGCTCTTTTCAGATATTACTAGGGTTGCCAAGAAGCCTGGTGAAAATGTCCCATTTCTTTAATAGAGACTTAGGCTGTAGTCACTCAAGGAGTTTGCAGTGGCATAGGTGCATTACCTGTGCAGATTTAAAGAGCACGATCACACAACAACACCTGCCTTCCATGGCCCAGTCATTGCCACCCCGCAGTGCCGTGCACTGGAACCAGAGTATTTAGGCACTGGGGAAAATTCAGTCTTTATGGATGCCTGTGCTTCCACTCTGCTTTTCCAGGCATCTGTATTCCCCCGCCACTAACAGATTTTGTTGTTCAGTCACACAGTTGAGTCCAATTCTTCGCAACTCCATGGACTACACCATGCCAGGCCTTCCTGTCCTCCACCGTCCTCCGGAGCCTGCTCAACTCTATGTTTGTCACATCAATAACACTGTCTAGCCATCTCATCCTTTCTCATCCCCTTCTTCTTTTACTTTCAATCTTTCCCAGCATCAGGGTCTTCTCTAGTGAGTGCTCCCTTCTCATTTAGTGGCCAGAGTATTTGAGCTTCAGTTTCAGTATCTGTCCTTCCAGGGAACAGTCAGGTTTGATTTCCTTTAGGATTGACTAATTTGATCTCCTTGCAGTCCAAGGGACTCTCAAGAGTCTTCTCCAGCACCATAATTCAAACGCATCTGTTCTTTGGCACTCAGCCTTCCTTATGGTCCAACTCTCGCAGCCCCCTCGCCACGTCAAGGCAGCGATCCATGAGAGGGCATGGACGGATGCTGGATGGGAAATGTGAACAGTCACTTCCATCTCAGTCACTGGGTCTTTTCCCCACCCAGTAGGGCTGTGCGCATAGGGACACAAAAAGTGGTAATGTGGATGGCTGGAGAGCAGGACTGGCACACTTCTGGTAGTGCTGTCTGGTCACCCCTTCCTGCAACAGTTTAAACCCGTCCTATTAGAGGCACGCCCAGATCATGGCAAGCCTCCAGTGTGACAGCAGCCTTAATGTGTTTGTAACCTGGTGAATAGCATCCCATTAAGCCTCTGTTAAAGGGTTAGGAATTTTTTTCCTCCAGGCAGATGGCAACATGAGATATTACAGATATTAGATCTCTTGATGCTCCAGTTCAGTAGTTGTCTACATACATCATAAATATAAAATTAGCCACGGTATGTAATCTTTCCTATGGTGAAACTAATACTAGAACTCCTTTTAGTTCATTGTGTGAAATTGCACCAGGGGTCATTTCGTAGAAAAAGAGGTGCAGGAGCTCATTAGCATAACTCATTTGCATAACTCATTTGCATATGCCACACCCCCTAACATCACCAGAAGTGTGTCATAAGGCAACACCCACCCCTCAGGCTCCACTCCACAGTTGAGTGAAACTGACCTGCTCTTCCTCCATTCCCTTCCCCATCCAATACTTGGTGCAATAAAAATAAGCATAAAGAACACACCCTCATTCTCTTCCTGCTCCCTTGAAACCACCAGGTTTCAATTAGACTTGAGATACCCAGGACATGTGCACCACCCACCCCTCTCCCTTCCCTTCCCCACAACAAGACACCCTGTGAGGTAGGTGGGACTGAGAGAGGTCTTTTGAGAACTGCTCATGAGAGAACAGCTCTGAGAGAACTTGTGACTGGCCCAAGGTCACACCAGCAGCTGCATGTGGAGGAGTGGGGAATCAAACCCGGTTCTCCCAGATTAGAGTCTAACTCCTGACCACTACACCAAACTGATGGGGTGGAAGCTGCTGAAGGGTTGGTGAAATTTCTCCAGTACTTATGTGCCATGTGCCCAGATAAAAAATGGTATACTTAGAAAATGTATATGCTATTTTGAGCAAGTCTCTGGAAAAGCAGCACACAGTCGTAAAAGGATCAATGATAAAATTATCAATATTAAAACAAAACATTAAAAACAATAAAGCAGGGCTTTCCCCGGGGCACTGCGCCTCTGCACTGCTTGGGGAAGCCGAGGAGGGGGTGGGGCTTGGTCATGTGCCCACCCCCTGGGCTTCTCACTCCCGGAGCTGCGCTCCTGTGAGCTCCTGCTCCAACGGACCCCTGAATTGCACAGATATGCTGTCGAAACAGTGGAGCAGTAATTTCCAAATGATTTTAAGGTATTTTGTGCCCCTTCCTTTCTGTTTTAGAATCTCGAGGAACTGAGCTAAGTCCTCCAGCCAGCCAGTAAGCACAAAAGTTTCCATTACTTCTCACTCTCTGCAAATATATGCTTATCACTTTTTAGGGTTAGATGTGCCTTTTTAGGGCTCTTTAACAGTCAGAAGTCAATATTTAAAGTCTTATTTTAGCATGGAGAATCAGTTTTTTGAAAACAAGTCACATATAGTTTTTTGAAAACAAGTCACATATAGTTTTATGCCTATAATACAATTACTAAAAGCAGGTGCCTCTGCCCTGAACTAGGTATTAACCCTAATTGTAAAATCCAATGTAATTTACACGGGAGTAAATACCATTGAACTTCCGGGGGGGGGGGTCTTATTTCTGAGTGAAAGTATGGATCGCATAGTAAATGTGGAGGGACCAAAAACGGAACAGTTTGTGAAGGGAGGGTCGTAAAGTATTCGTTTTGTGTGCCGGAAGGTCCCAGGCTCAATCCCTGCTATAAAAGATCAAGTGGTATGAAAGACACACACACCCCACCTGGAGAGCTGCAGCCAGTCTAGGGTTGCCAGGTCTGGGCTGGAAAATACCTGGAGACTTTGGGGGTGGATCCAAAAGAGGGCAGGGTTTGGGGAGGGGAGGGGCCTCAGCATGGTAAAATACCATACAGTCTACCAATCAAAGCAGCCATTTTCTCCAGGGGAGCTGACTTCTGTCAGCTGGAGATCAGTTGTAAAAACGGGAGATTCCCCTGGCCCCACCTGGAGGCTGGCAACCCTAAACCAGTCAGGCTAGATAACATTAACAGAGATAGACCAGTCAGTAGGTCCTACTGAGAGTAGGAGACCGGTTCATGTGTGGAGTATACAAACGATTGCAGCAGCAGCAGCAGCAAGCAGCATGGGTTCTTGGCCCCCATTCCAGGTTTATGACGCACGCTTCGGTCAACCTGTTAATTTTTTCTTTAAAAAACACAGCACGATTACGACACCAGAGGCACGGGCCTTTTCCAGCGCGCGAGTCCCAGCCGCCGCTCTCACCGCCACGCCCTCTCTATGGCGAGGCGGGGCGACGCACTGACGCGACTGCTCTTGGGGCGAGTCCCGTGATGGCCGGCGGTGGGGCAGTCGCCGCGGTCGCCTTCTCCTTCGCTGCCGTCCGGCCGTCGTCCCCCGAGCCCAGCGCTGCCGCCATGGCCGAGGAAGGGAGCCTGGCGCCTCCCAGGGAAGGGTAAGTCCGAGGAAGGCGCCCCGTCCCTCACCTTGGCTGCCCCCCTCCCCTCCGCCGCCCTCTCGCCTGGTGCGCTGGCTCCTCCCGGGGTTCCCAGGTGCCGGCGGCTGCCTTCCGGGGAGGGAGCTGTCCTCGGCGCCGGGGGTCACCCGAGGCTCTTCCGCGCGATGGAGGGACTCCCCCGGACGATCCCCGCACTCCCTGCCCGGCCTGGCTGTGCCGCGGGTTGGTGTCCCTGCCGCGTCCCTGCCTCACCTTGTTCAGGAGCGGAGCCAAGTTGGCCACCCGGCGGGGATGCGGCTTCCCCGGCAAGGGCGCTGGATGTTGAAGGGTGCCTGTGAAGCATCGCGCGTGTGCAACATGGTGGTTGGCTGAACCTCTGGATTTTAACTTGGGGTATTTGACATAGGGGTGGGGAAGAGTCGGACGGACTCGACTGTGCGACTGAACAAGAACAACAGCCACAATTTGATTTTAACTTTAAGTTGTGCATCGCCCAGAGCCCCTGTGTACGCAGGGAGCGGGTGATTTATAAATCTAAAAGATAGATAGATAGATAGATAGATACCTCTTACAGGACATCCTGTTTCCAGAAACGTTTTTCATGTCTTCCTTTGGCCCCGGATTTTAAAGTGCTTCAGTATTTTGCTTTCCTTTGGACAGTAGGAGGCAAGTGCTTGGTTACTTTAAGCATTTTTTTAAAAAACCCTTCCATTGACAAATAAAACTTTTGAAATGGCTCAGTGATGCCTAATATGGGTTCCCAATTGTCAGGGAAATATATTCCGCTTGTGCACTGAAGTGTTCTTCTCTTTGTTATGATGATATTTGTTGAAAGATGTTTGGAGGCTAAACCCAGGTGAACTTGGCTTAGATTAGATGATAACATCTCCATATGCTGTTCTTCCAAAATATGCTTGGGTGTGGATTCTCTCAGAAGTAATTCATGTGGTGTCTGGTATAAAAAGATTAATGTTCCCACACAATATATTGTGCTGACTCTAAAGCAAATTATGCTGTTTTTCCCCATATCACGGAGAGCCTTATCACAGAAAGTTCTAATTTGTTTCTTTCACCCCAGGTTATTACAGTGCATCAAGACTTTTCCTTTCTTTGCATAATAGGTAACCTCATAACGTTTTATTTTACTTTTAGCATTTTTAAAATCTTCATTCACAAACAAGGTTTTTGAGGTGACCCAATTCTGATGATCACTCCTTTGCCTATGAGTGCCACCGTATATACCTCAGCTCTCTTGATTACTATACCTCTTTTGTCTATACCTAGCAATTGTCTTCATCCTATGTTATGTTGTCCACTTGGTACCCCTCCAGTTGTTCCCCCTTGCTCCACATTGTATTGTAAGAATTTGGATTTGTAAACCATCTTGAGTTATGGGAAAGGTGGGGTATAAGTAATTTAAATCGATAAAAAGTACACTACTTCTGCTGTCCCCCACCTAATAACCATCTTCTTGCCATTGCATGTTTCCCGTACATGTATTGTCCCTACATGCACCAAAGTTTTATGTAATTTCATTGTCACATGTTTCCCCTGTATATGTAGTACGCAGGAAAAAAAATCCTCCTTTACTTCTTCCATATGCAAGCCAGTGCCTTTGTGCAGCTTAGCAGCTCTTGTATTCCACTTCTTTCTGACCTGCTGTGGCCTTGGTAAACATCATATGAACCTGCGTCTTACGCTTTCTGTTCTCGTCACTAAACAGTGCACCTCAATAAACATTGGACAGATGAGCACTCAACAACACTCTCTTGGCAGTGATATGTTTATTGAGGCTTAAGCGTGATTCAAGCTATGTCTTTCTGTGTCAGAACTAACATTTTGGCGGCAACCCAGAAGTTATACAAAGTTCGAATAAGCTCCGCCCCCCTGGAATCCCTCCAATTACTCAAAGCCCACACTTTCTCCCCTCCTAAATGTCTACTGTGGGATGCGGCCTTAAGAAAACATGTTACACTGAAGCAAAGCAAAGCAGGGTCACACACACACACACACACACACACACACACACTGATCCCCCCCCCCCCCCGGTTCAATGTCCACTAATTTAAAGGAAAGCATACTGGAACAAATTCATGGCAAATGGGTTTGACACTTATCATGGGTTCTCTGATCCTTTCTGTCTGATCTCAGAGCACATGTGCTCATTCAAGCTTCTCACGATATATATCCTCACATTGCACCCATCTCTCTCTCTCTCTCTCTCCATATAATCCTACGATTTATAAGCATTCTTATTCTCCTTTGCAACACCTTTTCCTGGAGATTAGAGCTTGCCTTAAGCCGGTTGATGCAACAAGATTTGGAATGGACCTCCTGGCAGATAGTTTAAACTCTTAGCCACTATGCCAGGGATCCCCAGCATGGTGTCCGTGGACGCCATGGTGCCTGCCAACACTTTTCCTGGTGCCCACCAACTGGGCAGAGCAAGGTGGAGCTTTCGCTGCATAAGGCTTCCGATTAGCTGTTGGAGATTTGATTGGCTGTGCAGATTTTTAAAGATGTTACTTTGGCAGCAGCTGCCACCACAGCACAAAGATCTTTACTGTGCAACTGAAAATAAGCCATGGCAGCCATTGTGTGGCTGACGCCACCTCTTGCAGTAGCTATTTTGTGGCTGTGCGTACCATGCCATGTCAAAATACCAAATGTTCCCACAGGCTCAAAAAGGTTGAGGACCCCTGGACTATGCTATATCAGGTCAAAATTATTGCTTTGGGTGCTAGCGCATAAACACAGCTTGATACCTTTTAAATTTGTTCTGGGAAATTAATCAGCAAGATACCTGTGTAGTACAGTTAGTACTGTACTGGGTAGAACGGGTATCACTTGACCCTTGTGTACTGTCGTGTTGTATCACTCTGCTGCTTAGTCACTGTCACATGACTACTTGAGTCGGCAGTTCCGTAGACTGAGCCAGTCATGCAACTAGTGCTGCCAGTTATTAATTGATCCAGGCTTGTCAGCTTAGTGAATGACAGGCAAGCATCAGTTGAAAGACTAGCTCAGCTCATTGGGACATTAAATTAGTCTGACTAATAAGCTTGGATGCAATGAGTATGTGGTCCGTTGAATAAGTCCGTGCTCTAAAACTTTTCTACCTGTATAGCCTGTTTTTCCTATTATAGAAGTGTGTGACTTTGTTCTTCCTTTCTTAACAAGCAAGTTTATTTGTTCAGAAGAACATTATCAAATAAAATAACCCATCTGGAAATTTTTCTTATTTTGATATATAATGGCCTAGTTCAGACTGGCAGTTTGGCCTGACAGAGGCACCTTTCTCAAGCGGATTAAGTGGGCCGGTTCACACAGCCACAGCTGTCTGGCGTTCCCCTGCTTTACTCACCCTGTCCTTTAACGATTCGCTCCTGCTTTTAAAAAGTACCAGGCGAAAGCCGGGGCAAGCCGTGGAGGGCACGTTGATCCCGCTTCCCGAAAGTGTGGACGTAAAAAAGCCGCAATCAGGCAGCGCTGGTAATGTGAACCTGCTGGTCCGGCAGGAATGCACTTAACCACCCATGCATGCTTAACCACCCAATTCTGCTGCACCTATGTGCCCATGCGCCTACACGCAGGTCAGTGGAGTGGACCAAAGCCATGCGCAACCATGGTGATGCCAGGGGTGGCCCTGCAGTGCGACCGCGCCATTCCGCCTCCTCCCCGGCATGCTGCCACACCAGTCGGTGCAGTGTGACCAGGAATCCCCGTCACAACTTGGCCCGGGTCTTTTTGCCCCGCCTCCCTTGCACTTTATACTGCCAGTCTGTCCTCAGCCAATGTAAATACTTAAACAATGCTAGCAAAATTTAAATAAGTTTAGCAACAGGAGACAAATGCATCGTGTACAAGCCTGGACTATGTGCAAGAACTGGAGTTTGTCCATATCCCACATATAGCCCCTCTGTCATGATTGATTCACGGCACAATAGCTCTGACAACTGTAGATAGACTATATTTATATATGTAGAGTAGATATTTTCCCATGGAGAAACATAGCACTAGGAAATTTTCTGCCCTGTATCACTGAATGGAGGTATATGATGTTTGCAAGTAAGCATTTTTAATCAGGCAAATGCCTATGCCATGTGACATCTGATGTGGTACACAATTGTGAAAGGGCTGTACCTTGTACACATTCAGCATAAGAGTTGATCCTTAGAGGCTGTCTTCCCCGCTGCAAATGAGTGATTGGTATGGATGAAGTAAACACAGACCATCAGATCTGCTTTTGTTATTTGTTCGACCTTTATGAATGGAAAGCAAGACTATCTGAGGCATGGCAGAAAAAAGCCAGCCAAGATGAAGTTGCATGTCCTTATTTTGTATATATCTCCATAACGTCATGCATATAGTTTGGGTTGGGTCTAAAGAACCATGGATAGAGGGGAAATTGCCACTGGTATAGTTTTGCAAATGTTTGTAGCACTATATTAGTGGAAGCAGACATATGTCTTTGGATTTAGTTTCACTTTTCATGTTAAGGTGGCTAGTGTCGTCCCAGCAACATCTGGGTGACGCTCTGGTATTTGGGCAAAATCTCTATGGTAGAAACCAGTTTTACCATAGAATTTTTGCTCAAATACCAGAGTGTTGCCTGGATGTCGCTGGCATGATGACATCACTTCCTATGCAATGCCAGCAACAAGGCCTAGGCCTTTCTCTTTCTCCTCAAAAGTCCCCCCCCCCATCCCCTGCTGGTTGCCAGGAGGGACCTAACAACCTATTTCATGTGCATTATTCTGTGTTGTAGTGTGAAGTGTAAAATAGCCTTTCCATGAAAGGTATATCTCCTGCATGCAGAAAGTCCCCTTTCAATCCACTACAGAGCTTTTTTTTAATGCGAACTTGTAGTAACCTCTATAAGCAGGTTGCATATTTTTTAAAAAATCTTACTGTTCTTTTCAAAACGTGTGTTCAAAATCAAAAGGTTTTGAACATATTGAGATCCAACCCTCTATACAGGCAATCACTGCAGCTAAATTTTAGCAACTGCTAAGTTAGTTTTCTGATCCTCATCTACAAGGACAATCTAGACCATTTTTTTGAGACAGTAAATTCACTTAACCCATTAAGAGAGAGGACAAATATCTTTCTCTCAAATCAGACCAGATTTTACATTCCAATGAAATATGTTCTAAGGACTCAGGTTGACCAGATCCACACTTACAAATTCTGTCTGAATACACTGTGCCTGCGAATCAGCTTTCCAGTACGGCTGAGGGAAAAGAGTTTAACTGAAGAAGCATAAGTGCTCGTTTGAAGGGTGGGATCATTAGTTTTTGAAGTAGTCTGGAATAGCATAAGAGTGCTAAAGAACATTAGTGAGCACACATGCCTTGCCCCCAATAAGGTACTTGTTCAATCCAAGTTCAGTACTGAGGGCTTTGTTTGTTTTATGACGTCCATATCTCTGTCATCGAATTCTAACTCTTGGAGTACTCTTAACCATCACCTTCCATGGTACCATATAAGGGTGTTTCTCATTAAGATCCAAAGTCCCTTTCCTTGCATTGGAAATTTAGCAGGTTGAAGATGTTGGGGGTGCAGTTTGAGATAACTATCTGGTGGCCATATATGTTTACTCCTTGGGTATCCGGAGCAGACATGTTGGACAACAGGACTCCCCCCATTTAACTGTAGCATTGTACGTGTTTTCTTTCCCAAGAGCTGCAGTAGCCAGTTGGCTTAAATGCCATTAGAAAATAACCTTAAAATATACAAAGAAAGGTTAGATGACTTGGGTAGAAGCAGGGTGTGTGTGTGTGTGAGAGAGAGAGAGAGGGGTACAAGATGTGGGGAAGCATCCCTCTGTTTTATTTCAAGTGAGGATCACCGTCTATATATCTAATTCCCAACTGTGCCCCTGGGTGCGGATACTTATTTCCGGAGATCGGGAGCACATGGAGAGTAAAAAGACTTTTCTGCACACTTAGGGGACTCCCTAGGAGTGCAGAAAAATCTTACATCTTTCAAAAACTGTAGGTGGGATATTTAAATCCCCACCAAAAGTAAAACAGCTTGCTCTACGCATGTGCAGGAAATGGACTTGCCGAGGCGCAGGAACAGCCACTGGAGCCGTGAGGGAAGCCGCCACACCAGTAACCGTCTCTCACTCTCCACTGGTCTTGGCGGTGGCCTCCTTTGGCTCCTGGCCTCTACTTCCTCCTCTGCTATCTTAGGAAAATGCCAGGGCCATGGGGCTGGCCGAGTACGACAATGAGCCGGGAGGGATCCAGTGGGGAGGAGCCCAGGCCAGCTGGAAAGGTGGGACAAAGGGGAGTTGAGCAGCAGCTGCCCCCAGCTGGAAGAAATCCCCTCAGGACATGCCCCCTGCCTCCCCACACTTAACCCCTCCGTGTCCATCTGCCAGCCTCTTCCACCTGACTCCCGGTACCTACCTGGCAGGTCCAGCCTGCCCATAGATCCTGCCTGGCCAGCGCCCCACACTGCGCTTGGCTGTTAGAGGCGGAAGGCGTCCACACCAGGCTCTGCAGGAGCGGCGGAGAATGCAAGCCATCACCCCTTGCCTGGCAGCAAAAGTAGAAGACTGGCTGCATCCGGCTTTGCACTTGTGGGGGATATAGGATTCCCCCCTGGAAGTCTCTCTCCCCCAGTGAACCATGTGGGAAATTAGCAGCAATGGGGAAAGGAACCCCTGCAAGCATCCCCTCCTGTGACTTCCTCCTCCACCCACCAAGCCAGCAGAGTAACAACAGCCTGCTGGAAGGCAGGTGGGGAGAATAGCAAGGGGGGGGGTCAATGAAAAGTGTGTGCATGTGTGGGGGGATAATGTAGCACCAAGGGTGGGAGCAGGTAGGAAGAGAGCAAGGGGGGGTGAGTGGAATGCCGGGGGGGGGGGGGGAAGGGGGAAGAATTGCAAAAGTGCGGTGAGTGAAGTGCCGTGGGGGGGTGGGGGTGGGGATAGCAGCAAGGGCTAGGTAGACTGACGGAGAAAGGTGGGGAGGGGGCAAAAGAGATGGGGGTAGACTGACAGATAAGGGGAATGGTAGAAAAGAGTGAAATGGGGGTAGGTTGCTAGATACAGGAAATGGGAGAAAGGGGGGGGGAATAGGGGGGTAGATTATCAGAGAGGGGGGTAGAGTGGGAACCCAAAACAAAATGTTGTGTAATGTGTTGTCCTTTGTTTTAAGTTGTAATCACGTTTTTAAAAAACAAACAACACATGACACAACATTTCGTTGTGGGTCCCCACTTGTTGAATTCTAAATATCCGTGCGATGGAACACTTTTATCAGAACCATTTCTTAATATCCTGGGGCTGAGGAATCTTTCTTTTACAGTCTCATGCTAGTATCTGGCAAGTCAAGGGCCAGTGTAATTATCTAGTTGTATGCTTAGGAGATCCTGGGTGGCAGCATCCTCTATCCTCTGTATTATTTTTTACTCTGATTGTTCAAGTGCTATCTTTATGCAATGCAAAGTTCAAGAGGCAATAACTATTCAGGGAAAGAGTTATTTTTACCCCTGACCTAGTGTAGCAACATAGTGCAGTAATCTGCCAAGGACCTCTTCAACAGCTTCTTTACAGTAAGATTCCTAGAAATGTTTTGCAGTAGCTCCCCTCCCCTCTCCCTCCTCTCCTCTTAAAGGGAACTATAACCCACTGCCTTGGTATTGGTGATAAACAAGAGGATTATATGTCCCCACAGTGAAGAATGAAGAGCAGAATTATAATTTTCCAGTCTTAACTATCTGCTGGCAGCCTTTAAACAACCACTGAGTGTGTTTATAGAGACTGAACTGGAGTTGAATGGATATTTCATAGTGTTTGCGAAGTTAGCATTTGTGTTGTTGATCCTGGACTGGGAACTGTCCCTACCCTGAGTACAGTATCACTTGTACTTGCAAAATTTCAAATATTAGAGGAAACCTGTGTGTTAAGTATTCTCCAGCCTACTAATAAACCACCATCTTTACTCTTGAAGATGCATCTCAGTTTGATCTTTGAAGGCATCTGAGTTTGCTCTTTGAGATGCGGCCTTGCTCCCTGAGCAAGCTGGCATTTAATCCCCCATACCTTTCTCCTCTTTTATGTCTATCTCTCAGCCTGCTTCTCCCCAGGTCATCTGTTTCCAACGAGACCAATCAGTTCCAAAATACTGTTAGCAATTTTGTGTTCTGCATTAATTCTTGAATTCCCTCCACTACTGTGTTCTTGTTCTCTAAATACTCCTCCCCTCATGGGTGTAAACATAGCTACAAACCTTTCTCACCACTACGAAAAACTGCATGCCATCTGAATTATTTTTAGGATGTGTGTAGGTGAGCTGTTTCCAGGGTAGCTCTGCCTCAGGTTGTTTTCCACAAAAACATTGCATGGCATCACAGTGACTCTACCTGATGACTCCTGTTCCCAGCACAGCACCACGTGCCATGATGACATAGAGGTGTCATGTTCATTCAAACCTCTTTGCTGATGTGCTGATTCATACAACTGAATCTTAATAGAGATGTGGAACTGACAGGTGTGTCTTCAAAATATGGGGATTTAGGCTTTATGCGTCTTGTAATCTTCTTGTGTCCTGAATGGTACATGTCTTTTGTATCAAAGCTTGCAAGCAAAAAGGATGGAACTTCTCTTTTTAAAGAATCCTTGCAACTTCTTGCTGTCCTGTACTTATGCTCAGGGGTCATTTCGTAGAAAAAGAGATGCAGGAGCTCATTAGCATAACTCATTACTTATTTGCATATGCTACAGCACCTGACGAGAGAGAGAGAGAAAAAGAAAGAAAGAAAGAAAGAAAGAAAGAAAGAAAGAAAGAAAAGCTGGCAGAGAGGGGACAGCTACTGATCCGAGCCTCAGAAATACCATTATTCTGGGAGGATAGCTTCAGTGGTGGCTGAAGCCTTCAGAAGGCTGGTCAGAGGAACAAGGACCTTTCCAGGGTCATTTTGCTGTAGCCATGACACAAGCAGGCATTCCCCCGCGTGGGGGGGGGGCTTGCACCAACTCCCGGAGCTGCGCTCCCCCGAGCTCTTGCTCAAAATGACCCCTGCTTATGCTGATTTAGAATATTTTTTATCCTGCTTCTTCACAGCACAAAATGTCTAACCTAAAGCAGTACTAATATCACAAATTTTCACTAGAAATATAATCACCATAAAACAAAACAAAAAGATGTCATTTGCATACGCAAGTTGCCTATACAGTTCTATAGTGCTAGAGTTTAAATCATGATGACTTTAGAATGCAACATTTTGCCTATATTGGTTTTAACTTTGCGTTCTTGGCTTTGTTCTTGTTAACCAAACAACATGGACCACTATGGCTGTTTCTTCTGTCAGCTTAGAAATCTCTGTCTCTCTTTGCAGTAATGTTTGGCCAGCAAGTACATTTCATTGTATTACTTCCTTTCTATGATAACCCAGTCACTGGATCCTGTGTGGAAATCTGAAATCTGAACAGCTATTGCTTTAAAGGTTGCAAAATGGTTGGAGTTCAAGCTCAATTCACTTTTTAAAAAATGTTTCTGCACATAAATAGAATCAGACTTGTGTGAAATCCAAGATGACATGGGTTCAACAGTAAGATCTTTACTGAGGTCCTTTTGAACTGCTTTTTAAAAGTTTGGTATTCATGTATCGGTTGCACTGATTTATACCAAATGTTAGTGCTTTGTTTCCTTAGTTCTGAGAGAGTACTAGCTTTTAAGACTGGGATCCAAACAGACACTTTGGTTGACACTTGCATGGTAGAATCCTGAGACTTTGGCCAGCTAAACCAGCAAGCCCACATCATAAACTGTTTTTGCAACTCCTTGTCTCTAAGCAGTTCACTGTTCAGCTTAGAAAGCTGCGGTTCAAGAAAAACAAACCAAAAGTCCCCTTGGGCTCTTGGTTCTAGTTTCATAGTTCTTTGGCGCCTAGCCATGATCTCCACAGCCACTATGTCAGAATCACTAAGCATCAAGTCAATAAACACACAGGCCACAAGCAATCAAACTTTCTTCTGGTCTTGCCTATTCAGGAGGATTTTTTTCCCACTTCTAAATTTGATCTTGCAGTATTTTCCTTTGCTTCGAATCCAATTGATTGTTTGGGGGAGGGGCTTGGCAAGGGGGCTTCAGTTCGTGAACTAGTGGATCCAGCTCTCTGGAAAGTTAACCCAGAAAAGCTTGCATGCAGGCCCATAGTTCCAGCGGGGCATTTTGGAGGCCCGCTCTACAAATAGCCTTGCTAGAAGCCTTATTTTTGGGGGGGGGGGTGTATAAGCCTTATTTTTGAGGAGAGACCGGCACCATGGTTTGCCCTCAGGCTTCCCTCCCACTGTGGAGTTCTTGGGGGGCACCATGGGACTTGGGGAAAGATAGCTCAGAAGGCATTTAAATGCCTTTTGAGTGCCCTTCCACAGGGCAAGAAAGCTTAGAAGGGCACTCGGGAGTGGCACCTTCAATACATCTCTGGCAGTTTCCCTTTCTGCTGACCCAGTCCTGCTGTATAGCACCTAGGTCCTGGTGAAAGCTCATGGGAATGCTTTTGAAAGACTTACCATGACCTAGGAGGTATACAGCAGGACTGGGTCAGCAGAAAGGGGGATTGCTGGAGATTTACTGAAGTGTCCTAACCTTCCTTCTAACCTTCCTCACCCTGTGGAAGGAAACTCAAAAGGTATTTAAATGCCCTCTGAGCTGTTTTTCCCTAGGAACTGACGCACTCGCTGTCCTGTCCCTTGAGTAGAAGGGCTCAGAGCCTCCCTCTTTAAAGACAGGCATTCTGATTAATTTAATTAACTGCAATTTAAGTGTCCCCTTAAAAAATTAAATGCCCCCTGAACAAAAAAAAAACTTGGCTACGGACCTGCTTGCATGAGAAGCTGATTCCATTAGAACAGAGGGAGCTCTGCTTTACTTCTGTAGCATTGTTACATTTTTCAGATTTGAGAACAGATGCAACAGCTCTTAGATGGGGAGGCTGTCTCCAGTTTAATCCGTGTTCTACATCTAATATTAATTAGGGAAACACGTGCCAGGGTTCCAGCTTTCAATACAAGATGGAACTCATTTTAAACACTGCAGTAATTAATACTGGAAAGGAATACATGAGAAGAAATCCTAACTTCTTTGGTGCTTGCTTCTAATTAAGTGTTTTGAATTGCACCCTTCCAAGCCATTAGAATGGTGTACCTCTGTTTAGGATTGCACTGTAATTCTGTTTCACTGGGCAGTACTATATAGAGTTATTTCCATCTAAGCCTATTTGATTTAAATTGGCTTTGACAGAAGTTGCTCGTCATATAATTGCACTGTTAATTTGTCTAATGGCTGGAAGAAATTCCAGTACCAGAAACTCTTGTGTGTGTTTTTTTCACAACTTGTAGTCTGCCTAACTAAAGTGGTGGGGATGGGATAGTATCTTCTGATGCCAAAAAATCTAGCAAATATTTGACAGTTTACCCTTCATTCTTAGGAACAGAGCATCTTCCCTGACTATTGAATGAAATTTATGTGCAGGAAAAGTATTCTATGTTGGGAGTGATGCGTCCTTTCTTACTGGCTGAATCTAAGATGGTTAGACAGTGTTATCGATGGAACGAACATGAAATTAAGCAAACTCCGGAGCATGACAGAAGACAGGAGGGCCTGGCGTGTGATGTGGCCCATGGGTTCACGAAAAGTCGGACTCGACTGTGCAACTGAACAACAACAGTAGACATTGATTAATCTGTAGAAGGTCTGATGTACGGAATGAGTTTTGAGGATCTGCTTCATGGCAGCCAACACTTTGAATGGTGTTCAGGGCCCCTCCAGTCCTTCTACATTAACCAGAAATAACTCCTTACATAAATGTATACCTAAACTCAAGGGTTGCAGTCTCTAAATTATTCTTGATTTTTTTTTAATTAAAAAAATACTGAGTTGGATCCAGTTGAAAATTCTTGCTGCTGTTAAGGGGGGGGGGAGGGATTTAGCCAGGAGCAGCATTTCAGAAGACATTTAGAGCTGCGTGGTTGAGGGAGTGAGGAAGCTGCTTTCCACTGACAGAAAGCCTTTTACCAACAGAAATTTTTCTGCTGGACCCAACCCACTGAGTTAATTTTCAGAAACTTTGTTTTGAATGGTTATTTCAGATAAATGGCACTAACTTGGAAGAGAGATGGCTCAACAAAATTAAATGGCCAGGATCCAAAGTCTCATATGCTGTGCTTCACGTGAATATAAAAGCTTTTCAGCTCCCAGCAGCAATCTTCTGAATCTCAAATCCCCCCCCTTCCCGTGAAGTCAGATGATCAGAATCTGAAAACTGGCAGGAGTGCTTTGCACTCTTGGGTTTCTCAGGCTCTTGGCCTTGGATAAAATTGGCAACTGTGCTTCTGGCCTCCTTGGAAGAAGAGGTACAGAATCCATGGATTTAAGGATTAATCTGGAATTTAGGCTAAACTAAGTGTCCAGTATCAAAGTTTAGATTCTCTGGGTTTAGATTCACTGGAGCCTTCCTCATAACACAAGGTGCCTTCCTCTAGTGGAACTCTTAAGAAAGTCTCCTTGTGCTGGAGGAAGGCTTCATCATTAGTGGAACGGAAATCCATAGACCCAACTTTTTGTTAAAATATGATGCACAAGTGGAGGCATCCATGCTAATTCTTGGTAGGAAAAAGGAACAGGGCAGAGGGCAGGACAAGAACTGATCAAGGAACTCCTAGGTTGAATGGGTTTTCTGCATCAGGCAGTTCATTGGGGCAGTCAGGCAAAGAAACCAGAGGAGTTTGGCTAAAACTGGGATTTATATTGGCAGGAGACTACACATTCTCCAGCCCTTCTGCCCATCTGTGTTCCTCCCCATCAAGGCCACTTCTGGTGCATGTAAGTTTTCTTGCTGGGGATTGTCTTAGCTGTGTTTAGCATGTACATACTAGTAAGAGCATCAGTTATGGAGATTGTTGCTCCCTAAAGTATATTGCTGAAAGCTTGCCTTGCTGTGGCTGCCTACCCACCCCCAGCTATGAGGAGAGCATCAGATCCCTGCTGGATCAGACCAAGGATCCGCTAAGCCCACTATTTGTTTCCAGCAGTGTCCAGCCAGAAGCTTCCAGAAAGCCCACAAACAAGGTGTGAAGGCTTTTCCTTGTTCTTTGTCCTCTTTATTTTATTTAAAACATTTTTATGCCACCTTTCCACCCCCAAAACCTAGAGTAACTGATATTTACAGCATACTTTATCCATACCTGGAAGTTTTATTTACCTGTCACACAGTGCATAATGAATGTACACCAGCAGATTGCATATATTAATTATGCAATGTGTAGAGAAGTATTTAATCTGTCCTGAATCTGCCAGTCAATTTTATTAGGTGGCTCTGAAGTTATGAGAGTGGAAGGCAGTTTTCGCTGGCCACATCATTTGTAACGTGATCGTATCTGCTGTCCTCTGTCTCCTTTTTATTGTTTCTGCCTAGCCCAGGGCCCATTTTCTACCTTTCATGCAGAACCCCTGAGATAGACTTTTCACCCTGATAGAGCTGTTAACACCCTCTAATCACTGGCCTATTATTTTAAGTACAAGACAACCATGGTAAAATGTAACATGTGCCATCAGGTCAACCGACGGATGGCAACCCCATGAAGTTGCACCTTCTGGGATTTTCAGGGCAAGAGATTAAACGAGATACTTTGCCATTGCATTTCTCTGCATAGCAGCTCCAGTCTTCATCGGTGGTCTCCCATCCAAGTACCAGCTCTGCTCAGTTTACAAGCTTTGATGAGACCAGGCTAGTCTGGGCTACTCGGGCTGCTACAGCCACGGAGACAGCCATGGAGCCATAGCGAATTCCATAGGCGTCAACTACGGGGGGGTGGGCTCGAGGGCTCGAGCCACCCCCGAAATTTCCCGGGCGGGACTGAGCCCCCCCAGCAAAACGGAGCGCCCGCCACCGCGCCTCCCTGCCGTGCCTCCCCAGGCCCTTCCTAGGTCCGTCTGCCTGCCAACCAGCCGCCACCTCTCCCCCCTGGCCTGGCCACTCCTGCCTCCGTCCCTCCCTCTGTCCATACAGGGGCCAGCTGGGCAAATGCCCAACATGCTGGTGTCACCCGGAAGTGATGCCATCACACTGGGCACGTTGCTGGGGCAACGCTCTAGCCATCGCTCTGAAACTCTATGGCACACAAAAGCCCCTGCCCCCCCCCCCCCGGATTTTTTAAAACTCGACGCCCCTGGTGAATTCTATTCCTTGTCAGCCTACATGAAATTATGCTGTGTGATCTTCCGCTTCTGTCAGGCCATTACTATGTAAAGGAGTCCCATAAATAATTTTGTAAATTGCGACACCAAGTCACTCTTTGCAGACTGGCTTGTATGGAGCTGTTGTTAGATTATTGCTTTTAAAAGTGACAGATTTTTAAGGAGAACTCGTTAGCCAGAATAAGAACTCTCTTCTAATTTTTTTTCTGTTTTTCTTGGACTCTCCCTTATTTATCTGGACCTCTTACACCATGAGCCAAATCCCCCGATTGCTTTTCCATTGACAGTTGCTGAGTTTAAAAAACAACAGCCAAATGTTCTATGCTCAAGTTCAGTGTTTCAGAACATTAAAGTCTGATAAACACAAAGATTGTATTGCCTAGCTTTGTATGCCATGTATTTTGCATAAAATCGGGAGACTGCACAAACAAACAGTATAGGAAGGGAAACTGTCAATACTGAAGCTGAGAAAAATTTTACTGAGAGGCTTTTTGAAATGTTGCTTCTCCTTATGTTGTTTTTTTGATCAGTTTCATTTTGCCATAATATACACTAGCTCAGCTGATATAATGTATCTGTCAAATGTTGCCAGTTTGTCCAAAGGCATGTTGGCACAAGTCCAAGAGTACGTTTGTCATGCAGATGTTGAAGTGACATTTAAGGAACAGCTATTCATTCAAAGCAGAACTCTTGATATGAATGACCAGGAATGGTGTCATTTGGCTTGGATCCCAACAAAGGGATGGGGAAGGATTTCTTCTGATTCCCCCTTGTCACTGCAACCTTTCATTTTCCACACTGTTACTAAAGTGGGTGTACTGGATGAAGAAACTGGAAAGCTGTGTATGGCAAGCTGAGCCATGGTGTTCCTTTTTTTAAAAAAAAAAAAGGGCAGTAGCATTGAGTGAGTGTGAGAGAAAGGACACTAATCCTTGAATTAAGTTTTGCTGATTGAAACAGTTTGAGGACAAAAAAACATTGTAGCATATTCTGTACCAAAGGTACTATTGATCCTGCAAGCACTTTGCACCCACAGCCATCTATCAAAATCCCAGTCATAAAATGGCTGTCATAATGGAGTGGAGAAGGAGTGGAGAAAACCAGGACCAACTCTCTCTGTTGGTAATGCAGAGAAGATTGGGAAGTGGTAATGGCCCAGGAGTAGACGAAGCTGATGGTTCACTTATTGCATCCTCCTGCAAACTGTCAGCAGTGCAGGGGAGGAGAGTGGGCGAGCTGACACCAGTCATCATTGCCACTGAGGGGTCCACACCAAACCGCCCCTAGGGTGCTTGCGGTGTAGTTGCTGGGGCTTAACTCTGCTTGCTTATGGCTGTCATCAGCCCATCAGGATAGCAATCCACCAGAAAACGTGTCCTGTAAGTTAAATGGCTAGCTTGCCCCTGTGGGGAAGAGATACTGTTTGTTTCCACAGTGTGGAGTTTGCAAGCCCAGAGACATTAAATCTGTGTCTGTCTGTGACCAGCCAAGGGAGTCCAGTGGTAATTAGCTCAGTGCTTTGCTAGCCGGTCGATCAACTGGTTGTTTTCCCACTCTTCCATTGAAGACCCTTCAGATTTTATCCCCAAGGCTCAGGAAGCTCCCAGGAGACACACCAGCAGATGCCCTGGGGTCCCCAGACACCTTGTTGGTGGTCACTGCTCTGTCTGCTACAAAAGTGGTACAAACTCATTCTTTCCACCTGAACAACATTGGCAGAGTATCTTAGAGATGAGCCAATCAGCATATTAAGCCAACTAAGGAAATGGTTTCAGTGATGCTTTGTTTTCTTTAATGTGAATGTTCAGATCTGTTGGATATGAGCAGGTCAAAAACCCTACCCTGCAATTGTTTATTGGATGGTACAGCATTTAAACTTTTACTTCTTTTCCCCTTTCTCTTCCGTGGGAAATGTACCTACCCATGACAAAGTCTCTTGCATAGAAACCAACGTTTCGTTAATAGGATCACTGTTGCTTCTTGTGTAGCATAATAATTAACGTAGCAACTGGGACAAGCAGTCATCTAAAAGTTTAATAGCACTGTCATAATGTGCGTCAGCACACAGAATAAGTTCATCTGTTGTGAAAGTGCTCTCCAGGCTGGGCAGAGTTGTTTGGGAGAGTTTGCACAGTAAATATAGCGGTGGGTCCAGGCAGGAAGTAAAGGGAAGGGTGCGGAGAAATAGGATTGCTCGATACTCTTCCAGCCTGCGACCCATCCTGAAGGTTGTTCGCAGTGGGGCTAGGAAGGAGAAACCCCCCTCCGGCATTGGTGCTGTGCAGTGCCAGATCCATAAACAACAAGGCCATGGTCCTTTGGGACTTCTTGGAGGAACAACAGGCTTGGAGGAACAACAGGCAGATCTGGCTTGCGTGACCAAAACCTGGGTGTGGGATGAGGAGACTGTCACTCTCTCCCAGATGGCCCCACCTGGGTTCTTGGTCCCACACCAATCACGGACTAGGGGGCGGGGGGGGGCAGAATGGCTATGCTCATTTGGGAGGCTTACTCCTTCAGAGCGCTCCCATCATTGGAGATCATGGGCTTGGAGTGTGTCAGTCTGGTATTGGAGGCCAGGAAGAGTGTGGTGATTCAACTGGTGTACTGACCACCTAACACACTGGCTGATAGCCTGCAGGCCCTGATGGAGGCCATATCAGGCTGGGCGCTGGAACACCCTAGGCTGATTATCTTGTGTGATTTCAACGTCCATGCCAATGATGCGGCTTCCACTCAGGTGGCGGACCTGGTGTCATCCATGGCGGCGCTGGGACTCTCCCAACCCCCACTCACCAGACTGGGCACACGCTCGATTTGGTCTTCATGGCAGGGGTAACTGTGGATCAGATTACTGCTTCGACAGTACTATGGTCAGACCACCATGCTCTGAGGGCCCGTCTGAGCGTTCCACCACGACCCTATGTAGGTGGTGAGTGCATTTTAGTATGCCCCTGGAGCCAAATGGACCCTGTGCGGCTTCAAATGGCCCTGTGGGATCCGATGCCCCTTGGCGGCTCGTTGGATGAGCTTGTGGAGAACTGGCATAGCCAACTCTCAGCAGCCATCAACGAGATCGCTCCCTGGCACCCTCAACGCCCCAGCTCTGGCTTGCTCCCTGGTTCACCCAGGAGCTGCGGCTTATGAAGCGAGAGCTCAGATGGTTAGAGAGACGGTGGTGTCAGGCTCGGGACGAGGCAACAAGAACATCTTATAGGATGTTTATGAGATCCTATGAGATGGCAGACAAAGTCGCTAAGAAGCAATTCTATGTGGCCATGATTGCATCCGCAAGCTCGCACCCAGCTCAGTTATTTAGAACGATTTGGGCTAAAACAGCTCTGCCACAGGGCAGACCAAATGTTAGGGAATTGGATATCAGCTGTGAGGCATTTGTGAGCCATTTTGCGCTTCGCCATGGCCTCCCCACCACATTTGATACAATGAGTGAACTTGAGGCCCCTTGCATGTCTTCGAGTCCGGCTTTGGATTCCCTTGGCCCACTCGGCCTGGAGGAAGTTGACAGGCTGCTCAAGACTATACACCCAATCACATGCAACCTTGATCCGTGCCCTTCCTGGCTGATCAAAGCTGGCCACGAGGGGTTTTGAGGTGCCATAAGAGAGATTATTAACAAGTTCCTTGTGGAGGGACGTTTCCTAGAGGCACTCAAGGAAGCGATGGTCCACCCTCTCCTGAAAAAGCCATCTTTGGATCCAGCCAAATTGGCCAACTATCAAACAGTTTCCAATTTGCCCTATTTGGGCAAATTAATTGAGAGGGTGGTGGCGATACAGTTGCAGAGCTTTCTGGATGACGCTTCTGTATTAGATCCCTTCCAGTCTGGCTTTCGCCTGGGCCACGGGACGGAGACAGTGCTGGTTGCCCTTACTGACGACCTCCAGAGACATCGGGATCGGGGCAGTGTGGCGGTGCTGTTGTTGTTAGATCTATCAGCCACATTTGACACGGTCGACCACCAGCTACTGGTCCACTGCCTCGCTGATGTGGGGATAAAGGGGCATGCCTTGCAGTGGCTTGTTTCCTTTCTCCAAGGTCGGAGCAAAGGGTGGTGGCTAGGGGAACAGCAGTCCCAGAGGCACCTGCTGGAGTGCAGAGTGCCTCAGGGGGCAGTGCTTTCCCCGATGCTCTTTAATATCTATATGCACCCCCTTGCCCAGATTGCTTGGAGGTTTGGGCTGGGATGTCACCAGTACACTGATGACACTCAGCTCTATCGGATGTTGGGCGGCCATTCGGGCTCCAGGCCGGAGGATCTCGACCAGACATTGCATGCTGTGGCTGGTTGGCTCAGGCTGAGTTGGCTGGAGCTAAATCCAGCGAAGGCAGAGGTCCTGGGCCTAAGTCAGGGCAGTCGGGGGTTGGGGCTCTCACTCCTGACCTTTGACAGGGTGTCGTTGGTGCTTGTGCCATTGGTTAGGAACCCTCCTTAGCTATGGAGGCCCAGGTAGCAGCCACGGCTAAATCAGCCTTTTACCACCTCCAGCTAGTTCGGCAGTTGGCTCCCTTCCTCGATCGCAATGACCTGGCTACAGTGATCCATGCAATGGTCACCTCGAGATTAGACTATTGTAATGCTCTCTACATGGGGCTGCCCTTGTCACAAATCCAGAAGCTGCAGCTGGTACAGAATGCTGCGGCTAGGCTACTGATGTGTCTCCCTAGATGGGAGCACATCCAGACAGTGCTGAAGGCACTGCACTGGCTGCCAATAGCATACCAAATTCACTTCAAGGTGCTGGTACTTACCTTTAAAGCCCTAAATGGCCAGGGTCCAACATACCTGAGGGACCGCCTTTCCCCATATCTACCCCAGAGAGCACTACGGTCAGGGGCGCAACATTGTCTTGTAATTCCAGGCCCCAGGGAGGCCAGGCTCACTGCCACCAGAGCCAGGGCCTTTTCGGTGGCGGCTCCTTACTGGTGGAATGAGCTCCCGGAGGAGATCAGGGCCCTGCGGGACCTTGCACAGTTCCACAGAGCCTGTAAGATGGAGCTCTTCCACCAGGTCTTCAACTAGGAACCGCCCTCCCCACTACCATCAATGGCCATTATTAATTGGGGGAGGCTGGCCTGAGCTGTGGGAAAATTATACTATCTGTAGAATAAGGGGCAGCTGGGTACTATATTACACACCATCTTGTTTTTGCCAACTACTGTGAGCACTTTAATGTTTATTGTTATTGTTGACTGTTGATGTTTTGACTGATTTTAAATGTTCTGTATACCTTGGCGTATTCGCCAAGCTCTGTTAGCCGCTCTGAGCCTGCATGCGGGGAGAGCAGCCTATAAATACAATAAATAAATAAATAAATAAGATCCCATTGACAGATACTGCAGCTGCTCACTGCATAATGTATGTTTGTAAACTTGCTAATTCTGCCTTACATATTTTCAGATAAACGTTAGGATTTGTTGACTGGGATCTAGAGGGATGCATGTCTGTTCAGTATGTTACCGGAGCTTTTCCATACCCTGCCACCTTCCTTATGCACCCCCCCCCCCCATGTTTTTTCTCAGCTGCTGTGGAGAAGTGTACCATGTGGCACAGGAAGATGCAACCAGTGGATGGGGAGAATTGGATGTACGCACATACCACATATGGAAGTGCTTTTCATGCACATTTGGGGCTTTTTGGATCCTGGCCTTAATATTACTCCACAGAGCTATTAGCATAAGAGCTTTGTGCATGAATTCTCAAGGCACAGGAGGGAGGGTCAGATCAGATTGAGAAAAAAAATAAAAGTTGTGTAAATTTTCATTAAGACAGAGGCCCAGGTCCTTACTGGCAGAAGCTCTACAGTTGTGTAATAGAAGTGGTTAAAACGATGAACAGTGTGCATGCACAAGTTCTGCAACTAATCAGTTGCGCGGTCATGAATGGCTGTCAGACTTTTCTGTGATGCAGCATATTATATCTGTGCTATTGGCATTTGGCTCAGAATTGCCCCGTTTCATAGATTTGTTTACCCTCATTAGACAATAGCAAAGAAAAACACTGAAAACCCTTCCTCTTACCAAGAGCTACTCAGGTGAGGGTTACTCTGTTCTGAAACCAGCATCGGTATTCATCAGAATAACATCTATGACAGTGTCCTGACGACTTGGCCCAGGCGTGTGGGCACTTCACATTATTGTGGAATGTCCATACCTGTGCTACAAGATCACCAGGATATGTCATTTGGCGAGCTACTCATCATTCTTTAGATTAATATTTTGACCATAGAAATTTTTCCATACCAAAAGATCCCATTCTTTCAACTCTCAAGATATTCTTTTCTTACTTCATTTATTATGAATACCAAGTTATTCTTATAGAAATCTTGATAGTCAACTGTAACGTTAACCCGTACATATATCCATGCTATTTTAACTCCTGTGAATTGTGATTCCTTATTTTTCAGTTGTCCAGGCAGATATTTATAGGCTCTGGCTTCTTAAAATCAAAACTTTCAGTTCTACTTGAATTTCCTTTATGGACTACCAGGGATTTGTAGTAAGGGCGGCTACCATCTGAAAAGTTATTTTTATGCTCACTTTCACTCATCTCCATTCCTTTAAATGTGTTGTTGTTCCTAATAGATATTGCTAAGGACATAACTGGCATCTTTGTCTTGTTCCTTGTGTGTCTTATGAGTGCTACTGAAGAGTTAAATAATATATACATCACTCTTCTAAATCAATAACCCTGCTTCATATTTAGCAATATCTTTCATAAATTCTCTCTTAAACAATCAAAAGCTCTTCCAGCATCTAATAACACTGTAACTCCTGCCTGCGTACTATACTTAGTGGTGAGTTGGATGTATGTCTATGACACATAATGTTCATCTGATCTGTATTAATGTGACTTGACTATGATTGTATTTAATCTGAGTTATTTTAGCACCACTATAATATTTTTACATTTAGGCTCCATGTTAGGTCTTGGCTTTAAGAATAACCACCGCTCTTGCTATTTGGAAGAAGCAGGGTAGAGGTTCTTTATCCAGTACAGTATTAAGAGCACATGTTTAGATGCGGTGGAAGTATGCTTATAAAACTCTGCAGTTCTATAAATCACAATGTTTTCATTCTTATTGCTGTAGATCAGGATGGCTGTCAGTGTCCAGTTGGTTGCCTGCATGGTGTCCTACATCAGTGGTACAGCTTAAAGAAGCTGAAGAGAAAATGCTGAAATGTAAGCAATTACAGACAATCAGATTTTATTTTCAGTATGTCAGTGCTTTTTCTTGTGAAGAACTAACTTATGTCTGCACCATTACCTTTTAAGGGGGAGGTGGTTTGCAGTTTTTTGCTTTTTTGGAATGTACAGTCTGCAAACGTGCTGAGGAGCAATGGAGGACAAGAAATATGTTGAGTTACAAATATACTACTTCAAGGTGTAAGCTAGAGAGGGCCTATCTGTAAGTAAATTTATTGCAGACAAGTACCGCACTCCCCAGTAGATCTATTCATAGTAGAGGCCACAGTGTTCCCTCTAAGCTGAGTTCGTGTGAGCTAGCTCACAGTTTTTTAGCCTCTGACTCGCACATTTTTGTTTTAGCTCAGGAAGAATGGCTCCAGACCAAACTAATTGATGCAGTAGCCAAATCACTCGCTCATAACTTTAATGCCAGTAGCTCACAAAGTAGAATTTTTGCTCACAAGACTCCACAGCTTTGAGAGAGCATTGGTAGAGGGAAGCCTGGACAGACTGTTGTAGGAAAGCTGTACCTCTCTATTGAGGTACTAACTTTTTTTCCCTAGGAAAAAGCCCAGAAGTGAAGCCTTAATGGGAAATGTCCCTTGGAAAAGGCATATGCTTTACTGGGTAAATTATTGATTGCTGTATCTCATGAACAGCAGTTAGCGAAGACATCTCTAACTACTTATTATTATTCTTGTTCTTCATATGACAGCATAAATTGGATGTATCTAGCACTCTGCAGTTTTCACTAGTCTTTATACTTTATTAAACCTATAGGAAACCCAGACATCTAATTTTATTTAGAAATGCTTTTATCAGGAAATCAGTCTGGGGGGTTTATTTGAACCTGGATTTAAAAACCACCTTTGGTAATCTGTGTCTTGTGTGCACACACTGCCTGCCTTGTAAAATATGAAATAATTCTGCCACTGATTATTTCTACCAGGAGATTTATTATATGGTGTTTGCTGCTCAACACATTGTTACTATCCTCCCAATCATCTGTACAATCTTTTTTTGTTATTCACACATTCTTTCCCCTCTCACAAGCAGAGATACAGGAAGGAATGGATTGGCTTCAGCCTATTTGAATGTAACACCCTAACCATACAGTTGGATCCTAAAAAGAGTGGGGGCTTCTGATCAGGAAGCTGGGGGAAAAGTTCCTATATTCAGATGAACACAACCTGACTTGGGGCCAAGGATCCTGAAGCTCATGTTCCTTGACTGGACCTCTAGATGCTTAATTTGGTCCTTAAACAGTAACCATGTGGGTGATCTGGATCGTGGCCACAGTGCTGGGTGTTACTCCCCCTACAGACGTACATGTGCAAACATACATGCTGCTCAGAAATACAGTACAAGCCCCAGTAGGAAAAATGATACTTGTCTTTTTTCCCTACCAGTATTCAGTGCAACCTGGGGTGGGGGGCATTGTCAATTGTGGGAAATGGACTACAGTCGCAGTGTAGATTGTGTGTTGACGTCCTCTGCCACCAGCTGCTTTTAGGGCCAGTTTACCAGGCTTGTGTTCCAACCGGCAAAGTCCACTGTTGCCTATGTAAGTTGGCCTTCAGAGGTACTATCTTTTGTGTGATGAGTGTAGAGTGAAATTGTACACCGTGGCACTTCCCAACCATTGCCCCCAGTCTCCATCCCATTTTACCTTTCTTTAAGTTAATTCTTTTGCTGCACGTTTCTGCTTGAATAGGTGAAAAATCCCTTGCAGAACAGAAATATTGTCTGCAGCTATGTGTGTGTGGCGTGTGTGTCAAGTGCCATCATCGCTTCCGACTTCTGGTGACCTCCAAAATGTCCTATCATTAACAGCCATTCTCAGGGCTTGCAAACTGAGGGGTGGGGCCTCCTTTATGGAGTCAGTCCATCTCAAAACAACAGCAAATGCATATCATTGTTAAAAGCTACTGAAATAACTTAGGTTCTTTTATCCTGAAATTCTGAAGTGCCTGGTTTTATGGCATATTTTTTAACAACTTAGTTGTATATGTTCAGCAGATCCACAAGGGAGCTGTTCCTGTCCAATGCGGCGAGTTGTGCACAGGCCACATGCAGCCTGCCTATGAATGCATACACCTCACAATGTAGTTGTGACTCCTGTTAAAGGGCCTGCTTCCTGCCTTGTTGGTGGGTACCTTACTGCACATAATAGGGATGGAGGTCACTTGTCTGTGGAACTGCCCTCATAATCTGTTATACCTAGGACTGACGGTCAGATGTCAGTGTTGGAATAATAAGATGCAAGTCTTATTCTCTCTTTCTTCAGGTATCAAAAGTCCATATCATAAACAATATGTCTTCATATCCAGTGGAAATAAAATATGGACGCTAACATTCTCTCAGAACCTTTCCCATAAAACTCCACTTGTTCTTCTTCATGGGTTTGGAGGAGGTGTTGGACTGTGGGCTCTGAACTTTGAAGACCTTTGTGAAAATAGAACTGTTTACGCCTTTGATTTCTTGGGATTTGGACGCAGTAGTAGACCGCAGTTTGAAACTGATGCAGAACTAGCAGAGAATCAGTTTGTGGAATCTATTGAAGAATGGCGACAGAAAATAGGCTTGGACAGAATGATTTTACTTGGACACAACCTGGGTGGATTCCTGGCAGCTGCTTACTCTCTGAAGTACCCCACAAGGTATTTGAAAATAATACATAAAGGAAGTTCAGTCCCTGTTCTATCAGAGCTATAAATGTAGTTTAGCTTTTTGTGAACAAGTTCAGTATGGCACAGTATAATTTGGAGGAATCTCTCTAACCTTCAAATGTAGCACCAAAAGGTTGTTTCCATCCTTCACTGATGAGAATACATTGACTAGTTGCAAAACTAAATTTTAAATTGCACTCCCCTTGAATTACATGTCTTCAGGTGTCAGTCACATACTACAATTTATATGGTATTTCCCGCCCCAGAGTCTTCTCATGTGTCTTTGATGCAGGGGAAGTCTTAGCCAGTGGGCAGCAGGAGCAGCTGCCCTGGGACCCATGCTGGGGGCTGGGGGGGCAATAGCTTGTAGCTCTGCTCCTCTGAAAGATGGGGGAAAGAAGTGCAGGCTCCTTCTGCTGCTTGTGCCCTCTCCATTTGGCTTGTCGCAGCAATGGCAGCTCCTTCCCACCTCACACAGGGCAAGGCCTACCACTTGCTTTGCCCCAGCAAGGGTGGCTGCTGGGGTGGTGGCAGTATTCTGGGGCCCTGTCCTGGACTTCTGCCCAAGGCCCTAGAATCATTAAGACTACCCTTGCTTTGATGTAATGGGCAGAGATGGCTCCTGAAAGAGAAAAAAGTAAGTAAAGTTGACTCTGGAATATGGTGGGCATTGTTTTAAGTTGTCCTGTTGACACAGCCTCTGACATTTGTACCTACAAGGGTGAAGCATCTTATATTAGTGGAGCCATGGGGTTTCCCAGAAAGACCCAGCAGTGTTGAACAGGAAAGAACAATTCCAGTCTGGATCAAAGCAATTGGAGCGGTTTTGAGTCCATTTAACCCACTGGCTGGTCTCAGGATAGCAGGACCTTTCGGTGAGTGCCTGTCAGTTTAATAGTGTCGCTCTTTTAAGGAACCCGATTACACTGTTTGAGCTTCAGAACCCATGGCTGATGGTAGACTTTAGGTTTGTGTTTGGCAAGAAAGCAAAATCAGTTTAAGCCGTAGGCACCTCCTAACCCGAAAGGTGAGAAAGAGGTGTCTTGCTTACCAATGCTACAAAAAAAAGTTGGGGTAGCATTCTCAAATCAGAAACTCAGGTAAGCAATAGGTGCACACTTTTTAAATTTATGAGTATCTAGCTGTATCTTCCTGTATTGCGGAAGGGCTCTAGCTCAATGGTAGAGCACATGCTTTGTATGCAGAAGGCCTCAGGCTCAGCCCCTTGGCATCTCCAGTTAAAGGGCAGTGGGAATTTGGGTAGAGAAACCCTTTCCCTGAGACCCTGGAGGGTTGCTGCCAGTAAAAGTAGACTGAGTTGTACTAGATGAACTAATAGTCTGGCTCTGTATAATAAACTTTGTGTCTATACATATGCCAGCTGCTTTCTCTATCCTTTGTGCCCCACAGTCTTAATTAAATAATGCTAGAATCCAGTAGAGAGAGTCCATGCAGGTCCTGAGTCACCAGTAAGCATAGTGCTGAATAGAAGTAAGAGTTCCTCTAAAGGGAAGGAGCTGTCATGCACTATCAGGGTTGCCAGGTCCCAGTGATGTGCTGTCGGGGGATGGGAAGGAACCTTCTGGGAGCGGGGAGGAGCGCCATCATGTGCTGATGTCACCAGGAAGATGTTGGGGACATTGGGTGGCGACACTCTGGGTTTGGGGCAAAACTGTGTGGAAAAATTAGCTATAAATAATAGAGTTTTGCCCAAGAACCAGAGTCACTGTCTGAAGTCCCCATGTCACTTCCACATTATGTATGCACATCACAGTTATTTCCAGCTACTCAGAGGTAAGAGAGGGTAATTTCGGGGTGGGGGGGAGTGCTTGAAAGTGGGAGACCCCCACCCAGACCAGGGGGTCTGGCAACCCTATGCACTATGTATGTATGTTATGGGTGAATTCTTAGCTGTCAAGGCATCGCATCTTGCATTCTCTGTTTCTTGTTTAAAATTATGAAATGTGCAGTTAAACTAATTAACTCAGCCACTGAAAGTGACTGCAAAATGCTGTTAATGGGTACTTTGAAAGCCCAACAGTCAACAGTTTTAAAACTGTTCTCTTCTTGATTTATGATAGGTCTGAGCCTTGTACAGCGTATTAGGCCAGATTTCAAGAGAAAGTATTCTTCCATGTTTGATGATGACACTGTGACTGAATATATCTACCATTGCAATGTGCAATCACCGAGGTAAATCTAAAGTCTGCAAGATTGTGTTAAGTATTTGAATTTATTAATTTGTCACTGAAATCCCTAATCATTACTTTTTTATCATGTTAAACAGAACAAAGTCACTTTAGGTATCATGCACATAAAAGCCCTAATTTTGAATTAATTTAGTTCAGAACTTGATTTGAACTTTGGCTTTAGGTTTTGGAGTTAGGTTTTTTGAATCAAAAAGATTACCAAGAATTGGTGGATTTGGCAAAAATGCAGCATTCAATAGAAATTCTGGATAAAATGCTTGCAGTTGTAGAATATTGGTTTGTTAAAACCCTTAACCGTTTGGGATCCTGCAGGGATATTATGTCAATTTTTTTTTCAAAACCTTTCAGATCATAGAATCATTGAGTTGGAGGGGAGCTCCAGGGTCATCTAGCCCAACCACTTGCACAATGCAGGAAAGTTACAACTACCCACACACACACACACACACACACACACACACACACACACACACACACAGAGTGACCCCTGCTCCATGCCCAGAAGATGGGGGGAAAAACCCTCCAGGATCTCCAGCCAAACTGGCCGGAGAAAATTGTTTCCTTGACCCCCAAATGGGGATCAGCATTTCCCTGGGAATGCATGAGGGGGCCACGAGAACTAAGCACTGATGCAACCCTTCCTGCCCTCCCTCTCATGATCTGCCTAAATGCACAGAATCAGCTTTGCTGTCAGATGGCCATCTAGCCTCTGATCAGCTGAGCATCCCTTCTGGACTCTTCTTTCAATGAACCAAGCTGAATGGCAAAAACACAGAAAGCGTATTCTTAATGGATGCTCTGCAAATATAAAATGCACTTTCCCTAGTGGCCAATCAAAACCTCATAATGAGTATCTTCTAGAAATGTGTAAGGCTCGTTCGGTTTACATAGTATTCATCAGTCAGAAGTAAGCAGATACAAGATACAATTTTGCCCTCTAATATAAAAATATTTCATTTTTCTTAAACCTTTTGAGTTCAGGTTTTATGTAAGACTAAGTTGGTGTTTGGATCAGTAAGTAAAATTCCAGTTTAAAAGTGCTGCAGGTCAGACATTGGAGAAAGAGTTTTCAGAATACAGTTTTTTCACTCCCTTTCTTCCATTTATACCTTTAAAGTGGTGAAACTGCTTTCAAGAACATGACTGTGCCATACGGATGGGCAAAAAGGCCAATGCTGCAGCGGATTGCCTACATGCACCAAGACATTCCTGTCACTGTGATTTATGGCGCACGGTCATGTATAGATGGCAATTCTGGGACCACTGTTCAGTCTCTACGACCAAACTCATATGTGAAAACCATAGTAAGTAGGGTGTTTAGTTATTAGATTGATTTTTAGTATAAATTGCTTTACCTTTATACTGCCAGTTTTACTGTTAGTTTTAAGAGTACGTAAAATAAGATTCTTGGCAGAAGTGGGAAAGAGAGAAGCAGGGTTTTTTGGTTCCAGTTCCCTTAAAGCAGAGCTTCCCAAAATTGTGCCCATGGGCACTGTGGCAACTGCCAATACCTTTCCTGGCACCCGCCAGGTGTTCTTAGGATATGGGTGGGGCCAGGTGGGACTTCTGCCCACGAAGGTTTCTGACTGGTCATTAGAGATTTGATTGACGTTTAGAAACATTGCTTCGACAGCAGGTGTCACCACAGCACAAAGATTTTCACATTGTTTGACTGAAGGTAAGCTTTGGCAGCCATTTTATGGTTGGCTGTGCCTCCTGCAGCAGCTGTTTTGTGGCAGCCATTTTATAGCTGCGCCTGCCATGCTTGTCAGAATTCCAAAGGTGCCTGCAGACTGAAAAAGTTTGGGAACCCCTATAGGGTTGCCAGCCTCCAGGGGGCGCCTGGGGATCTCCCTCTTTTACAACTGATCTCCAGCTGACAGAGATCAGCTCCCCTGGAGAAAATGGCCGCTTTAAAGGGGGGACTCTATGGCATGATACCATGTTGAGGCCCCTCCCCTCCCCAAACCACACCTTCTCCTGGCTCCACCCCCAAAGTCTCCAGGTATTTTCCAACCCAGACTTGGCAACCCTAGACCCCTACCTTAAGGATTTCTTAAGCGCTGATATCTCCCTGCTTTTCATATGAAAAATAATGCTTGTCAACATTGAGATTAATTCAGAATTTCTGTTGTCCGCCATGACCACAGTAGTGCTTGTGGATCTCTCTCCCTATGGGGGAATAAAATTTTGTCGGTCTTAAAGGTGCCACTGGACTCAAACTTAGGTCAGTCCTGTTCTTAGTAAATCAATTTGAAGTAAGCCAGTGTGATTGCCTAGACAAGTTTGCTTACATAACTGAGACCTCTCTGTCAGAGTGTAGTGAAGTGCTGATCTCTGGAGTCAGCTTGCAACACACACCAGCACAGTCGTGTGGCTGTATGATTTTGGCAAAGACTTTCCAAACCCAATGATGGCATAAGGGCACCATGCTAATCTGTTGACAAGTACACTATTCAACAGAGAAAAGAATGTGGTTAGCAAAGATTTGCTTACTTGGCAACCTAAAAGCATTTTGCCTTTGTAAATAGCTTTACCGGTATGATAATGGGAAGTAAAAGATGTCATTGTAAGACTGGGTCAGTGTGAATTGATCTCTGTGCTGTGCGTGTTTTTAGTGGTCTAGATGAACATGAAACAGCCTGCCTTTGGGCAGTTTTGACCTACATTTTGTCAAGACTGTTTCCAAAATAACAAATTTGAATTATTTTATGTCATTGTATTTGTTAAGTAAAAGTCAGTCTTCTTGCAAGTAAACCTTTAAACAGACTTTGTTACACTAATGGGTTTTTTTCCCCTTTACCTCCTCTGTAGGCTATTCTTGGTGCGGGTCATTATGTATATGCTGATCAACCTGAAGATTTCAACGAGAGAATAAAAGAGATTTGCAATTCTGTGGACTGACCAGAATTCTACTCTTTAGAAAAACCAGCTGCAGATGTAATCCAAAGCAATACTTTGCAAAATACTAAGAAACAGAGACTTTTTAAAAAAAAACAACCCACACACAAAACCAGGCTTTGTTTGCACCATTTCCAGTTACTCACACACTTTAAGCCATGCAGTGCCTTTTGCTGGGGAAGGGAGATTTTCAGGATCAACTTTGTATAGTTAAGTTTGATATTGCTCTTTATATATTTAGAGAGGGTATTTGTTTCTCTAATATTTTTTAAACTGGACATTTCTCAAATTGAACTTTTTGAAAATTTAGAGGATTTTCCAGTTACGCTATAGTTTACATATACAACAAAGACTTTCTGTATCTAACTATAATTAAATTTCTTATTTACAATCCAATGACCCAGTGGTCTTAGGCAACTGTAATAAAATACTGGAGTAAATGTTGTTTAGCTATTTCAGTTTTTAGTCTTGACACACTGGTCTTTTTAAAGAATTTGAAAGTGTTCCACTGTATTTCTCTATGAATCCCAAGTGTGTGTGTAGAAGATCTTAATTCCCTTTTTTAGGTTCTGAAGTGGGATTATCAAAATAACCTCAGAGTTCTAAGGTAAAGGACAAAAGTAGGAACTGGAAGTAGGGTGGGGTAGTGAAGTAGTTGCGAATTTCTACCCCAACCCCTCCCTGGCTCTACATATTGTCTGTTGAAATATTTTTGTGTGTTTGCCAGGGGGTGGTCTTTTTGTTATTTCTGACACTTGTGTTGCTAAAGAGCTGTTATAGAATCCAGCGACTTTTTAGTTGCACAGCCTGTTCATTTGTAGATATTACTGCATGATCCCTTGCTGGCCTGCGCCTTGTGTCTAGAGTGTTTATCCCTGGCAGGAAAAATGGTATCTTATGTGCTAAGATGAACTTTTTTCCTAAGAAAAGTGCAATAGTGAGCCAGTTTAAGTGGAAAACAGGGAAGTATATTATGATTAACACCCAGAAATATTATAAAAAGGCACAATGCAAATGAAACAGGAGACCATCTTTACCTCAGGACTTTAAATTAAATACTTGATTCCGTGCAGTATTTTTAATAAGAGCTGTTTATGCTCTAGTTCATCATAAAATTGTAATTTGACATAAGTTCTTGGGTATTTTGTTATAATAAAAAGCAAACTTTTGTCAATGAAAAGCAAGTAATTTGTAAACAAAGGTCTGCACACAATAACAGTTAGCTTTTGACTGTTGAAATAGCTACTGAATCCTGACCTTTCTTGATTAAAGTCTTGAACCAGTTTGTAAATATTTTGAAAATCCAATTATTTTGCTGTCTCTTGAATATATAGTCTTAGACAGGGGTGTGCATTTTTTTGCAGGGGGGAGGTAAAATTTGGATTTGGAATCGGGTGTTTGAAGCAAGTGGTTTCTAGAACAAATGGTACCAAATTTGCAGGGATCCAAGACCCCCTGGAAGCATGGGAAAATGCCATGCTTCCTCCAAGACAATGTCAAACAGCAACAGAGACCCCTCCCCCCAAAAACAAAACACACACACACCCCGCCAAAGCACCAAACCTGTTTAGAAAAGTACTCCCTGACCAATCCACAGGGTAGAGATGCCAAGCCTCCTATTGTAGAGCCAGTTTGGTGTAGTAGTTAGGAGCACAGACTCTAATCTGGGAGAGCTGGGTTTGATTCTCTACTTCTCCACATGCAGCTGCTGGTGTGACCTTGGATCAGTTACAAGTTCTTTCAGAGCTGTTCCCTCAAGGACTGTTCTCAGGAGAGTTCTCTCAGCCCCACCTACCTCACAGGGTGTCTGTTGTGGGGAGGGGGAAAGAAAGGAGACTGTAAGCCCCTCTGAGACTCTTTCAGGAAGTAAAGGGCAGGATATAAATCCAATCTCTTCTTATTATAGCAGGAGGCCTCCCAACACCTGAACTCATTGAGCACGGGTGCCTCAGACCCCATTATAGGGTTGCCAACTCTGGGCTCAAGAATACTTGGAGATTTGAAGATAGAGCCTGGGAAGGGGGGTTAGGGAGGGGCAGGAACTCTGTAGGGTATAATGCCATACAGTCATCCTTCCAAAGCAGCTAGTTTCTCCAGGAGAAGTGGAACAAATGTTTCAGATAAACAAATAACAAAAAAGCTATCTATGTACTCTTGAGAAACAATTGTAGCTCCAGGAGAGTGCCAGTCCCCACCTGGAGGTTGGCAACCCTATCACAGCAGGAGGAAATGGGGAGGAGCATGTGCCAGCAGTGCACCAGTGGACTTGGATATCATTTCCAGAAAAACTTCAAAAAGCCAGAGCTTCTAAAGATATCATTTCCAATTTTTACCAGTAACAACTGTCAACGCAATACTGGCACTCCAGGACCACCCCCCCCCCCCCCAAACTCCTCCCAGGAATCAACAGCTGAGAGAATGAGGCCTCCTTGGCAAGGCCAGAGCCAGCCATTTTCCTGAGTTCCTGTAGCCTTGCTGCTGGTTGTTGCTGTGCTGTCCTGAGACAAATGGTGGGAGCTTCATCATGACCGGTTTGACTTTTCCGGTTTTGTTAATTGCTTTACTGTTACTAACAAGGCTTTTTTATTTTGGCATTTTAGTGCTGGAGTGTGTGTGTTTGGGAGGGGGTTAAATTCTGGTTCTGAATGTAGTATTTTGTTTTCCTGATTTGCTTCTTTGGGGAGGGATCTTGTATTTAAGTTTTTCGTTTTGCGCATTTATCGGGGGGGGGGGTGTTCGGTTTTATTTTGTTCTTAGGTTTTTTTGCGGTCTCCTTTGGTTTGGGGTTTTTGCTTTTGGGGGTTGTTCAATTCTTTGGGGGGAATGATCTTTGAGGGGGGAGTTTTCTCAGTGCTGGTTTGTTTGCCGGTGGAGTTTTGGGATGCTGCTGTGAGGGGAGGACTGGAGCTTGCTTTGGTAGATAAAATTGAAAGGTTAAAGCTTGGTATTTTCCCCCATTGGAGCCAGGGAGGCCAGATTGGCTGGGGGCAAATTGTCCTATCATAAAATTGGACCCTGTTGTCAAATCCCCTTAAAACTTGATGAGTCTTTAGAAAAGAGAGGATGTAGTACCTTGCAAATTTGGTGCCATTTGCTCTAAAAACACCTGCTCCAGGCCCCCGAAAGATCTATTTTCCCAATAGGAAACAATGGACACCAGGATGGCGGGGACAGCTTGTTCAGGGCCATGAAATTGGACCCCTTTCTTCAGTCCCCTTCAGACTTGGAAGCACTTTAGGGGAGACGCTGGACTTGGCTTCCCTGCAAACCTAGGACATTGACTGTACAATCACCTTTTCCAGACACCCAACAAGATCCTTATTCCACACCAACTTTTTGTGGGCTTTTCCAGTAATGGCAAAAACTTCCATAACTGTTTTATTGTTCCATAAACACAAATATATACAAGACAGAGTAAAGGCATTTTTTTGATATATTTTAAAGCCGTGGAATTTTGATATGCACATCCTTAGTCTCAGATTGTATCAGAGTAAAGTAAAAGGCCTCCTTTGCATGTGATATTTACTACTTTGGTGCTGTGACAAGTCCCTGTCACTCCTTTGTCTGTGGTGTCAACTTTTATGCTGAATTTTGACACCTTTGTGCCACTTGGTTTATATATATATATATTTTAAAAAGCAGCATTGCACAATGAACCCTTGGAAGCTAAGCAGCAGACTTAAAAAGCAGAACCTTTTCTTCCAGATAATATATGAATTTAATATGAAGGTGCATCGTATTTAAAATTCCTCTGAAGTAAATCATTCTGTTTCACACTTAACAGCTCATGTGGGTCTCCAGTTAACTATTTGTAGTTGCCTACATAAATGCTGGGCACAGTAAAAACATGTAGCCCGCTTTAAACAAGTCAAGTCACCACAGAACCAATTATTCAATTTTATTTTAGATTGGTACTTAGTGTTTGGAGCACCACATCCTCACAGTGGAGGATTAAATGTCAAATAGAGCTTTCTTCATGTATCCCTTTCAAACCCTGAAAAAACTATTCTTTTAATTTACTCATTGACATGAAAATCTACTTTTTAAATTGGTTATGGTAAGCTTAGCCAGCTTGTGCTCCCCAAACGAAACAGGCCCCACACAGCTGCATACTGTGACCTTCTGGCCACCTCAGAAAATGGGTCTGTCAAGTAGCTGCCATGCAGCAGAAATAGGAGACTTATCACAGTCCCTGGGAGGCCGCCAATCTACTTGGGTGACAAAATGGTACAGACTTGTTTTTTGTCCCCACCCCATCCTAGAACAGATCCCAACTAATCTAATGCAAGACAACCTATTCAATTTTCAAAGCTTACCTCAGACATCCTAATACTGATGCAAGCTTTATCAATTGTGATGGGCATGTGTTGACTTTAAGCAGAAAAATCTCTGAAATGCCCCATTTTCTCTTACAGATGCAGTCCCTTGTTGTAATGAGGAACAAAAAATAGCCCAGACCTTCCAAGCTAAGCATTATCCCAGGTGCTCTGTCCCTGTTTCTCTTGCCTCTGCTGTTACAGTTGAGGAGAAATTGTCTATGCATATCGCTTTCCCCCCCTCCTTCAGCATCAAAGTAAATTCAGGCCTCTTTTAAGGGAGTTGCTTGTGGCATAAAGAATTCAAGCTGTTAATTTAGTAGTATTTAGGCAACCCAGATAATTTCTGAGTGGTATGATGTGCTTGATTATAGTGTCTCATATACCTGTGATGCTTCGTCACCTGACATTTTTCTGCAGCACCTTTTTTGGATTTGAAACTGGATTTCCGCAGCAATGGTTTAAATCAGGGACCCCCAGTGTGGTACCTCTGGGCTGACACCTTCCTTGGCCAGTGTTCCCTCTAAGCTGAGTTAGTGTGAGCTAGCTCACAGTTTTTTTGGCTCACACATTTTTGTCTCAGCTCAGGAAGGATGGCTTCAGAGTAGACTAATTTATTCAGCAGCCAAATCGCTCACTCACAACTTTAATGCCAGTAGCTCACAGAGTAGAATTTTTGCGCACAAGACTCCACGGGTTAGAAGGAACATTGTTTAGCACCCACCAAATGCTTTTGGAAACTTGATGGGGCCAGGTGGGATTCCTGCCCAGCAGGGCTCTTGACTTGCCACAAGATCTGATTGGCTGGGCTGATTAAAATGACGTTTCAGTGGCAGCTGGCACCACAGTGTTTGTTTTATCCTCTCACCCTTCTTTCCCTGTGCATTTCCCCCCTCATTATCCCTCTTCTCCCTTGCATTTGGGCTTCTGTGTGTGTTGTTCTACCTCCTGTGTGGCCACTTTGTCGTTACTCCCACCACCCTATGTCACAATTCCAAAGGTGCCCGCAGGCGCAAAAAAGGTCAGGGGGGGGGCTGGTTTAGGTGTTAATACTGCAGTTATTGTGGGAAATATATACAAACTGCAACAGTATGGGAGTGTTGTTTTAAAAGGGATCTTGCACTGTGCGCCCAAAGTTCTTTCCCCCCTGCCTTCTGCTATTTGTCATGCAGTGCAAGAGTAGTTACCTGCAATCTTCACTATCATTTCAGCGTTGCTTTCATCGTCAAGCCTGAAAGGGGATGCAGGAGGAGTTCTTGTAATGAATAAATAAATGTCTGCTGCTTCAAAAAAAGGGCTGTGATTCATGTCTCACAGAACAAATTAAAGATCATATGCTTTTGGGGGGGGGGGGCGGCATTCCTTGTGTAAACCACCCTCTGTCCCCCTCTTGATTTTTGTCTACTAAAATGGAGCCCAACTAGGATATCACTAATAAAGTTTCCAGTTTTGAAAACAGAGTTATATCTATTTTTGCTTTCCAATTTCCTTTCAAGACCATTTCAAATCTGTTCTTTTTATAGTCGTTGTGGCACACATCCTATAATGTGAACCCAAAGGTATGAAGGAGATTGAAATGAATCTTCTCTTTCCTCCTTCCTTCCTTGTTGTCAATGAAAGCTGTGTGTGGTTTTATCTTAAATGCACCTTCCCCCTCCTTGCCCCATCCTAAATTACGGGGGCAAGAGATGATTTCTGGTCAACGTGCCCAGTCAATCATGATTACTTAGCAAATTATGCTTGTAACAAGTCCTGATAACAGGGATGTGTAGGATTCCGCTCCCGCAACTTGCACATCTGACTTCTTCTGATCCACTGCCTTTCAGCAGTTATCTATGATACACCCAAGCTACTTTTAAGATGCCCTGAAGTTCAAAGGGAACATAGGAATTTAATTCAAGAGCTGCATTCAACTGCCAGTGTTTTAAATTGTACCATGGATGTTTTAAATTTGGATTTGGACGCCTCCTTGAGTAAAGAAGAAAGGCTGGGATAAATATTTTAATATACTTATTTCTAGACAATAACCATCAAGGACTCTAACCCAATTAGCAAAACCAGCCCAGGGGCTGAATTTTCAGTTGCCTGCCTGAATATGTGTTTAAAAAGGTCAATTTTATATTCCTTTTGTTCTTATGCTGCATAGAAAAATCTTGCTTAATTTTTTAAAAGTGGGCTTATAAAAGAGCGAAAATGAGATACCTGTGAGCTCATTGCTGATTCCCCTTCCCTTTTTTTTCTTACTTTGAGTTCAGCTGGGATGTTCCATGTAAGTCTCTGTCTTGTGTCTATTTATTCAGCTCTCCTCAAAGTTTCCAGTTGTATGTGCTGCTGAGAACTCCATATTCCAAAACAGGCAAGGCCTCTGTGCCTTTAAGAACTCAGGGCGGGGGTGGGGAACACATATATCATTCAGCAAGTCCAACCCTCTTCGAAGGTGGTCTCTTGGTGGCCCCTAGGCTTCCAGCTTTATGGGTACAGACTTCAGGCTTGCCTGCATTTTATGGTTGCCTTGGAGATTGTTTCCCAGTGATGAACTCTGTATACCTCAGCCACAAAGCATGCAAGCTCTTACCAGCTGGTGTGCCAGTATCATGTTCCAAGTATTCCTGCCCTCACCAGCAGGCACCAGTAGTATGGAGTGGTGGTGGATATCCATAATGCAGTGTCACTTGGTAAGGGCTTGGGCATAGTCCGAATGGTAGTATATAAATCTTGGGCAATAGAAGCTGATCCCTCTGGCAACTGTCATGCAAAGACTAGACCCCTGAGGCTTACCCAGCCAGCTGCATTGTTTGGCTGGGAAATATTTCACCAGCAAGCTGATTGATATAAAGCTTCTGAGTTGATATAAAGCTTCTGAGTTGAATCCAACCAAGTTTTCCACTGGGGAGGAAGGAAGGAGGGGTTCCCTTTGACTAGCCAAAAGGTGTACAAAAGCCTTGTGGAACAGGAACTGTATTACTCTGGTTGCTAGCTCCAAGTTGGGAAATACCTGGTGATCTTGGGGGTGGAGCCTCAGGAGGGCGGGGTCTGGGGAGAGGTGGGATCTCAGTGAGGTATAATGCCATACAGTCCACCTTCCAAAGCAGTCATTTTCTCCAGGTGAACTGATCTCTGTCACCTGGAGATCAGTTGTAATACCAGGAGATATCCAACCACCGCCCGGCGACCAAGATCAAGTTAGTTCATGCCACAGTATTCCGCATTACTGTGTAAGGGTGTGAAAGTTAGGCAATGAAGAAGGCTGACAGGAAGAAAGTTCAATCATTTGAAATGTGATGTTGGAGGAGAGTTTACAGATACTGCCAAAAAGAGAAGTAAGTGGATTCTAGATCAAATGAAACCTGAACTCTCCCTAGAACAGGAGTGTCGAACTCATTTGTTGTGAGGGCCGGATCTGACAGAAATGAGACCTTGTTGGGCCGGACCATGTGTGTCATAAAATGTAATGCCAGGAAGCAGAGATATAAACTTTATAAAGGACACAAACACAAAGGTTTTTTTTTAACTTAAAATAAAAACATGCTTAAAACATTAGCACTCTGGCAATATTTTGTTTATTTAACAGTTTCTGATAACTGACACCTCTTGCTCTGAATTACTGCATCAAAATGTCTGTGCTGTTGCAATCTTGAGTATGCTGTTCAGGTGTGTATCTGTAAGCTGCAAATCTACTTTTGATTTATTGACATTCACCACAGAAATCTCATGCTCAGAGTTCTGAGTCTAGGACCCAGAGGCAAACGTGAAATGGCTGAGCAATTGAGAGAGTCTGGCGAAGCAAGCTATGATGCAGCAGCAGCAACAGAACTGGAAGCAGGAAATGGCGAGTTCCAGTGAAGGCCTGATAGAAGTCCTCTGGGGGCCTGATCCGGCTCCCGGGCCACATGTTTGACACCCCTGCTCTAGAAGCTAAAATTACTAAACTGAGCCTATCACACTTCGGTCACGTTATGAGAAGACGAGAGCCACTAGAGAAGACACTAATTCTATGAACAGTTGAACGCAGCAGGAAAGAGGAAGACCCAATGTGAAATGGACGGACTCAATCAAGGAAGCCACAGCTCACAGTTCGCAAGACCTGAGCAAGGCTGTTAACGATGGGACATTTTGAAGGACATTGATTCATAGGGTTGTCATGAATTGGAAGGGTCTTGATGGCACTCAACACATACATGCACGCAGGCAGTGGGCCGACTGGCAGCTACACACTTAGCACAGATGTAAATACTGCTTGTCTCAACCGGATATGGCAAAAATGGAGGACATAGATATTCTAAAAATTCAGAGCTGAGATGCAGCTTGGCTCATAACAAAGCATTTATCTTGTTGCTGAGATTTGCATTCAATAGGCAGGAAGCAGAAGTTGCATTTGACACTCCTGCTTTTTGTCAGTTTCCCAGTGCTGGATGCAAATGAAATCCTCCTCTACAAACTGAGTAAAGAAAAAAAGAAAATACTTGTGTGCTTATTTCATGCAAGCGTTAAAATAAATTGTCCAAAGGTATAGTACAACATTCACAATTATGCAAAGAGTTTGGAATCTGATTATTGTCATTATAAGAAAAATATCAGGATTTAACTGGCCTCTGAATCCTTTCTTTTTAATTCTTGTACTATTTTGAAATATGTGGTTTTGGAAATCTGTTTACATGTTCAGATTTATTTCAGATTCTGATGTTAACGAAAGTTGACATCTGTTTGCTTTGAAACAGTAAATTTGTTTCCCACCCTTCCTCCAAGGAGCTCAAGAAGACAGTGTGCTTCATTCTCACCTCCCCCATTTTATACTCACAACCCTGTGAGGCTGGCCCAAGGTCACTCAGCAAGCTTTTGTAGTTGGGTGGGGATCTGAACCTGGATCTATCAGATCCTATTTCAGCTCTCTAACCAAGTCCATCATATCCCTATGGAAACAGAATGTACATGAAAGATGTAGTCTGTTGTAGATAAGACAAAACTGACAAACCTCCTGAGCATTTGGAATAGTCAGTTGAAGAAATACCTTTGAAAGACGGTAGAAAACTTCTTAAAACTGTTGAAATGGATTGCTTGGGCTGATTGTAATCTATTAACCTGCCATTCTTGTGACATGGTTGAGAATAACTTTCTTCCTTAATATTCATTTTCATTAGTTTCGCTGTATTTTCAATAAGTATTTATTATGTAAATATCAAGAAAGAAAATGCAAGAGTTCCACATTCAAGCTACAAATAAATATATGAATGATCACAGAAGCCTAGAATTCAGAGGCTGTGTTCCATTCCTTTGTGACACAGTGGCATCTTCGTACCCCCTTGGGAAGAAAAAAAAAGGACATAGGGCTCTTAGATCATAAGATACACCACATCATGGTAACCTCCAATTGATCTTGCTTGACATTTGTTTTTCTGCAATCACTAAAAGGTGGTAAAGATGAAGAAGGAAATCTAGATTAGTGCATGCAAGCAATAAATTATTCCTACATCCTGTCTGGAAAATTAGCATCCATTCTGAAGTGCCACCTTTGTTTGTTACCTATTCGAACTAACTTGTCTGAAGTGCATCTGTTTACTTCATATTTATTCATGTCATCCTCCAAGCTCCTCTTAACATTCTAATCTACTCCACAAGTGCTTTCAAAATCTCTTGGCTTTGTTAAGACATGTTGAAACCAAGCAGGAAATGAAGGTTCCTGATTTAAAGCGGCTGATCTATATTCCTTAACTCTCTCCACAGGGTGCACAATTATAATTTCAAAATAAAGACAAAAATAGAAGGCGGAAGCATTAATAAAATCTCTGGGATGGCAGGTCTTTTGGTGTGCTCTTTAATCATTAGAAATTATAACTGACTCTCACTAGAATCTGTGTCTGCCTAGCAGGTCTTTTGCAATATACAAGTTGTACAGGATAATCAGTCCTCAACTTGTTTGAATGAAAATACTCTCTGATTTCAAAGTGCTTGCCTGGGTTTTTTGTTGTTGTTGTTTTGCCATTGCCTAGTGCTTAACATACCATACTGATACACAGAATCAAAGTGATTGTATTTAATATGGAGACTAACAGTAGGGTGCAGAAACAAAGGACAGGTAGCATACCTAAAGGGATTACAGAATTCCTGTCCATGTTAAAATACTTCCCATAAGAATAGTGGGAAATAAATGCAGGGGAGGGGTCCCACTTCTTCCCCCTCTTAGGTTGTGCAGTCAGACATGTTTTCAGAGCAATAAATCAGTCTTCATGTACCTATTATAAGAACATGAAACGTGCCTGCTGAAATCAGTCCAGTGGTCTATCTAGTCCAGCCGACTGTTCCACACAGCAGCCAGCCAGTTGTCCTGGTGACCCAAACAAACAGGGCATAGAGCCCAAGGCCTTCCACGATGGTGACCTCCCAGCACTGGCATTCAGAGGCTTCCTGCCCCTGTAAATGGAGGCTGTCTTCTTCACCATGGCTAGTAGCCATTGATGGACTTCTCCTCCATGAGTCTGTCCAACCCCTTCTAAGGCCATCTATGCTCGTGGCCAGCAGTACATCTACTGGCAGTGAATGCCACAGTTTAATTACTTTTTGAGTAAAGAAACATTTCCTTGTGTCTGTCCTGAAAATAATTCCCCAATGATTTCATTGGGTGACTCTGAGTTTTAGCATTATGGAGGGGGGGGCGGGCTCCATCAATCCACTTTCTCTATTCCATGCTTAATTTTATAAACCTCTATAATCCCACCTCCCAACGCAGTCATCTCTTTTGTAAACTGAAAAGCCTCAGCCTTTCCTCACAGGAAAGTGCTCCAACACCATAATCATCTTGGTTGCCTTCCTTTGTACTTTTTCTAGCTGTGAAATATCTTTTTTGAGATATGGCAACCAGAACTGCATACATTATTCCATATTATAAGCAGCTGTACTGTATTCAAGCATACTGTTGCCGTTTTGAGGGAAGTTTATTGTACAGAACAGGAATGTTTTGAAATAAAGTACATTTCTTATCTCCATAAAGCCCTAACAGACAGGATTGACAGGCCCGCATTGTGGGTGGAGCATTCCCTCCCAGCTCCCATTTCCTACCACCATTCATAGGAGGAATGTATAAGAATGGCCATCAGGTTAACAGTGTGACATCACTTTCAGGGAAAACCCAGAAGTGATGGCAGTCCTCTCTAGGAATTGTTGGGAACTTTGTGGTAAAACTCTATTCTGGCGATTCCTGGAGAGGTGTGACATCACTTCTGGGTCTTCCTGGAAGTGATGTCATGCCATTGCCAATGGCCACAGTCCATGCCCCCCCAGCTCCTGCCTACCCACAGATGTGACTGAAACTTTCACATACTCCCCAATATTCCCCAAACAATTGTTATATCAAACAAATGAATACAAATTAGATTTATTGTAAATCTTAAAGAGGCATAACAATTACATTACTCTGGACAATATATTAGACTCAGATCAAATCTTCTCCCACTGCCAGGCTTCCTACTATGGTGGGAGACCTTCTGCCAGCAGCCTTAAAAGGTAAAGGTTTCCCTTGCTTGAAAGCCAGCCTTAGTAGCCTGCCAATGGGAGAAAAACAGGCAATGTTATCTGTGCTGCTATGTGACTTCTGGGGGAAACCTGTAAGTGATGTAGGGTAGTTCTAGGAATTGCTGGAAATTCTATGGTTAAGCTATAGACTTCCAGCAATTTATATCGTTAAAACATAAAAGTGATGTAGGATAGCTATCCTATGTCACTTTTAGGTTTTCTCTAGAAGTGACTTAATGGCATAACCAATGTCACACTCTGCAAGTCCCTGCCCCCAACTTTCCCATTGGTTGTCCTACCGTACTACATGTCCCATCAGGCAGTGCTTCCAATGCTATGTTTATAGCCACTACTATAATTAAGAACACCACTCTTTGCTTTGTTAAGAACCAAGATATTCCTTAAATGTTTAGTGTTGCTAAGGTTGATTACATTCTAAAATAAATTTTTAGGTGTATTAATAGGGATGCCAGGCCTTCCACTATAATAGGAAACCTCTCAGCATCCCAACTCTTGCCTGCAGAGGTTATTCCATAATTGTACCTAAGTTACTTTTAGGTTAAACTGAAAGTGACATGGGATACTCTAGCATTCTGCAGAAACCCTCTGGTAAAATCACAGAATTTTTGCAGAATTGCTAGAGCATCCCTGACAATGCACTGACATCATTTCCAGGGGCACCTGCATGAGATTTAGCAGGTGGGAGGCCCTCACTGACAGTATGATTATGTCACCAGTGGCATGCTGATGTCACTTCCTGTACACTCAGTAGTGATGCCAGCACGTTGCTGGGGACACTCTAGCATTCAGCAAAAAACTCTATAGTTTTACTATTGAGTTTTTGCAGAATGCTAGAGTGTCCTGCATCACTTCCAGTTTAACCCAGAAGTAACCTAGGCATACTGGCACACTTCCCTCCCCCCAAGTCCTCCCACCAATACCTGAGGTACCGGAAAGCAGCAAAGGTGAGAGACCTCCCTGTATCAGGAGGTCTCACATCCCTAATAATCCTGGGGCTATCACTGAAAAGGCCCTCTCTCATGCAACCACTAGATGAGAATCTTTGATTGGTGGGACAGTCAGGATTGCCTCTCACTTAATTCCTGGGCAGGAACGTGTGGAGAAAGATGGTTCTTCAGATGTCCCAATCCCAAACCATATAGGGCTTTAAAGGACAAAAGCGGCACCTTGAACTAGGCTTGGGAGCAGATTGGTAGCCAGTGTACTTGTTATAGTGTCAGGGCCATATGCTCCTAGCAATTGGTTATAACCAACAGTCTAGCCACATCATTCTGTTGCAGCTGCAGCTTCCAAGTGCTCTTCAAAGGTAACCTCAAGCAGAGTGCATTGCAACTGTTCACATGTAACTAATAGTCTAGATGTAATTAAGGCATGGATCACTGTAGCTAAATCTGACTGAACCAGGAACAGGTGCAGCTTATCATGCACTGTCATTAAGGGAAAAATTAGTAGGCATATTGATGAACAAAATCTCTTGAGGAATACTCAGCATGGGTTCTGTAAGGGAACTTGTCTCACTAACCTGTTAGTGTTCTTTGAGGGAGTAAACAAACATGTGGACAAGGGGGATTCAACAGATATTGTTTACCTTGACTTCCAGAAAGCTTTTGATAAAGTTCCTCATCAGAGGCTCCTAAGTAAGCTCAATAGTCACAGGATAAAAGGACAAGTCTTTTTGTGGATCAAAACTGGCTACTTAAAAGGAAACAGAGAGTGAGTATAAATGGGCAGTTTTCTCAGTGGAGTGGGGTACCACAGGGATCAGTACTGAGTCCGATGCTTTTTAACTTGTTTATTAATGACTTGGAGTTGGGAGTAAGCAGTGAAGTGGCTAAATTTGCAGATGACATGAAGTTGTTCAGGGTGGTGAGAACCAAGGAGGATTGTGAGGCACTCCAAAGGGATCTGTCAAGGATGGGCGAGTGGGCATCAATGTGGTGTGGCCAAATGCAAAGTGATGTACATTGGAGCCAAAAATCCTAGCTATAAATACACGTTGATGGGGTCCAAACTGGCGGAGACTGACCAAGAGAGAGATCTTGGAGTTATAGTAGATAACTCAATGAAAATGTTGAGACAGTGTGTGACTGCAGTGAAAAAGGCCAATGCTATGCTGGGGGTTATTAGGAAGGGAACTGAAAACAAATCAGCCAGTATCATAATGCCCCTGTATAAATCAATGGTGTGACCTCATTTGGAATACTGTGTACAGTTCTGGTCGCCACACCTCAAAAAATATATTATAGTATTAGAAAAAGTGCAGAAAAGGGCAATTAGAATGATAAAAGGGTTGGAACACTTTCCCTATGAAAAAAGGTTAAAGCGCTTGGGGTTCTTTAGCTTGGAAAAACGATGGCTGAGGGGTGACATGATCAAGGTTTATAAGATTATGCATGAGATAGAGCAGGTAGAGAAAGAGGTACTTTTCTCCCTTGAGCAGGTAGAGAAAGAGGTACTTTTCTCCCTTTCTCACAATACAAGAACTTGTGGGCACTCTATGAAATTGCTGAGCAGTCAGGTTAGAACAGATAAAAGGAAGTAATTCTTCACCAAAAGAGTGATTAACACATGGAATTCACTGCCACAGGAGGTGGTGGCAGCTACAAGCATGGACAGCTTCAAGAGAGAATTACATAAACATATGGAGCAGAGGTCCATCAGTGGCTAGAGTCATATTCGACTGGCTTTCGAGCAAGGGAAACCCATAGATAGGAACTCTCAGTCTGGGGCAAGTGATGCACAGTATTCTTGGTGCTTGGGGGGGGGGGGGGGCAATAGTGGGAGGGCTTCTAGTGTCCTGGACCTCCTGATGGCACCTGGTATTTTTGGCCACTGTGTGGACAGAGTGTTAGACTGGATGGGCCATTGGCCTGATCCAATACTGGCTTCTCTTACGTTCTTATGCATCAGCCAAAGCCGGGCAAAAGCCCTCCGAACTACAGCAGCTACCTGGTTTTCTAAGCTGAGTGCTGCATCAAGCAGCACTCCCAAGCTATAAACCTGGCTTTTCAAGGGGAATGTAACCCCATCCAAACCAGGAGAGATCTCGAGTCCCTGGTCGGCCTTTTTATTAACCAGAGAGCCTCTGTCTTGTCAGGCTTAAGTTTCCACTGACTCACCCTCATCCAGCCCATTACTGACTCCAAGTATTGCGCCTCGGGATTCGATAGAAAAGAGAAGTATAGCTGGGTATCACTGGTGACCCTGCAGCTCAGACTTCCTGACAGCCTTTTCCAGTGGCTTCATATAAATATTAAATAGCATGGGGGATAAGACCAAACCCTCCGGAACCCTGCAGGTCAACAGCCATGGCAGAGTGGAGATTCGAAACTGGGTCTCTTCATAGATTTATTTTTCTTATCTCTTGCCGTAAAGGTTGATATTTTTCTCTCCAGGGCTAGGGTGTGTGAGCACGGGGAGGGGAATGTTGACTTGCGGGGCTGCTACTTTATGCAATGTATAAAAGAACACTTCCCAGTTTATTGTTAATATATTTTCCAGTAATTTATTGTTCTCTCATGCTTAAAGTTATTTTCCAAAGACCTTTTAAAAATATAGTGAGTGCCTTTTATTGATCTGAAGCCACATACAAATATAACACAAGCCAGATTCATTTTAGGATCATATTACCGCAATTATCCCTGCACTCGGTTCATCTAAAATAATGCATGTTTTATATTGCTTTGTTCCGTTGGGATCAGCAGGACTCATTATGGCCAGCAGGTGGAGCCCCTCTTTCACGAAGCATCCCCATCCCCAGGGCGCAGTCAGCGCCAGGCATTGTGTACTTGGCCTCTCTCTCCCCCAGCTCGCTTCTTTATCCCTGACGCCCAGCAAGCAGGAAATGATCCCTTTGTTTGGCTTGCAAGCAGGCTATTGAAAAGTGACGAATAACTTCACTACCCTCGTTGCTATTAAAGTGAGTAACGAGCATTCGATGACTCCATAATGGTGGGAGGACACTTAGAAATGATGCCATCATTGCTGTTGAGTTTCACCTTGTGCAACAGTGGTAGAATGCAAAACGCTTTTCACCGCGGGGGGGGGGGGGGGGGGATCAGTCCTGTCAGCAATCTTCACTTATGCAATGTGCCATTTATTTTTTCCCTCGTTGGCGTCACTTGTTAGACCCAGCCCCTCCCTGACTGCCTGCTGACACTAAGGCTTGCTGCTTTTGTTTTGTTTTTTTGTTTTTCATTGAAAAAGAATAGGAAGGTCTTGAATATGTAGGCAGGCGGCAATAGGCAGGCAGCGGATGGTCTGTTTCAGCCATCTTCTGCTTGAAATACTAAGCAAATACCGTGCGGCATATCTGGGGATGCAAAGAGGAATCCAGTGACATTCTTTAAGGGGCTACTGGACTGCCCTCTCTGTTCCCACAGCCGTACTCACTGTTGTGTTGCTAGTTCCTGAAAGCCCCAAGAAATGTATTGCTGCAGTTGGTTAACACTCCTGGCAGTAAGGTGTGCAAATGGAGATGAGAAGGAGGGCTTCTTTTTGAAGCACAACTATTGTAGACATTTCTCCTCTCTTTGAATAAGGTAGAAGGCCTGTGTACAAGAATGTGCTCAGTAGGAATGTGATGCCATAGAGTCCCACCCTCGATAGCTGCCTTCCTCCAGGGGCCCAGATGATGAGGGACCTCTCAGTCTGAAAAAAATGCAATGGGGCAGGGCCTTAAAAAAAAAGTACCAGAACTCTCAAAAGGGACATGAAGTTTCCAATCTGTATACTGAAAACTGACAAACTTTTCAACATTTTAAAAAGAATTTTGCAGAAGAGGTTCTGGAACTCCGTCCCGGCGCCTTCCCACAGAAAAAAGCCCTGCTATGGGGCCTCTTAAATTTGGCATATTTTAGGGCTTCAGCACATCTTGATCCAGCCCTGCATCTCACCTGTATCTGGCTCTGAAGCTAGGGCGGGAGGTGGCGAGGCAGGGACTTGGGGAGGGCAGTTAGTGTTCCTCGTGCAATGACTAGCATTGTAGGGAATAGTCTGGCAACAGCGGGAAACGGGGCAGACATGGGGGGGCCATGGTAGGGGATAGCATGACATCACTTCTGGGGAAAACCTGGATATGACATCACGCTTCATGATGTCAGTTCTGGGATGTCCCCCCCAGAAGTGACATTATGCCATTGACTGGGCAGCAACTTTTAAATTTTTCTCCCGCTGCTGCTTGGGATGGAGGATCCCCCACCTTCACTGGGGCCTGGTGACCTTGGCAGTGATGCCACCTGGAAGTGACATCATGGAACCGGGGGGGGGGGGACTGTCTAGCATTCACCCCAAACATTCTGGTTTAACTACAGTTTGGGGCAAATGCTGGAGTGTCACCAGGTGTGATCACTTCTGGATTGTGTCGGAAGTGGTATCATTTTGCTGGGGATACTGATTGTACCCCATCTCCCCAGGCATTTCTTCCTGCTGCTGTGGGCAACAGGAATGGGGGGAGGGAGACGTCCTGCCCCCAATGGGAGCATGGGAACCCTATCTGAAACAGAATTTCCTTGACTACTTTGGTTTGGCAAATTCCTGGAGATTTGTGGGTGTATCCTGGGGAGGTGGGTTTTGGAGAGTTGAGAGACCTCAGCAAGGCATAAGGCCATAGAGCTAGGGTTGCCAACCTCCAGGTGGGACCTGGAGATCTCCTGGGATTGCAAGTGATTTCCAGAGTGCATAGGTCGGTCCCCCTGGAGAAAATGACTACTTGGGGTGCGGGAACTCTATGGCATTTCTACTCTGCTGAGGTCCTAAGCCTCCACCCCAAATTGCATCCAGGAGTTTCCCAACCCAGAGTTGGCAACCCTACATCAAATCCACTCTCCAAAGTGACCATTTTATCCAGGGGAATTGACTTCTGCACTCTGGAGAGCAGTTGTAATTCCATGAGATCTCCAGGCCCCATCTGGAGGTTGGCAACCCTATTTTCTTCAGCCAGTGTGCTATAGTGGTTACAACATCAGCCTAGGAGCTGGGAGACCCAGGTGCTAAATCTTCACTGAACCATGGATGCTCACCGAGGGACCTGGGGCCAGTGATTCTTGCTCACACTAATGCATTTCTCGTGGGGTTGCTGTGAGGATAAATAAATAAATCTTGTCCCGGGTAGTTGGCATAACAAGGAAATGCATGGCTGGGCCTGTCTCAAAATATGCTGGCTTCTGGAAGAATGTATTTTTTTCAGTACAATTTTTGCAGCTGGAGATGCTGCTGCCCCAATTTTGTGAAAGAAGCATAGAAAAGTATTATTATGACCTCAATAAAATAAATCTCTTTCAATACAAAAAAATGCCCTGGATTATTAAAATAAACATAGGAAACACACTAAAGATAGTTCACTCCCTGCAGAAAACAAATGTACCACAAATATCAAGGTACTTACCCAAATACATATTTTGTACCTAGGGTTGGCAAACAATGGGAGACCAGGGGGGCAGGCTGATGTCACGCCTCTCTAGGAATCATCCAAAACTCTATGGTTTTATTTCTGGTCTTTCCCAGAAATGACATCATGGTATCAGCCTGTTTGCCATTTTTTCTTTATTCTGAGCCATGGAAGGAAAGAGGAGTCGAGTGTGAGTTGCCAGCCGCCACTAAAGGGCTGGCAACCCTGTTTGTACCACACAGTCAGTGGCCAAATTCTGTGGTCTGGAATGAATGGTTCTAAAGCAGAATTTTGTTCCATTAGCTGCTAAGCAAGCCTAACTGGCTTCCGCAGAATAAAGGCTCACATTGGCAATTTCAGCTTTAGGGATGAAATCATGTCTATATAAAAAAGATGACAATTGTACTGATTTGAGATAACTCTCCCTTTTACCATGATATCTCTAGATCAGATAATTTTGAACATCACACAAGCGGAAGCATAATCAACCTACTGGATGTTTTAAGCCCCCACACACTTTGAAATATTGGTTAATTTAGATAACAAAAAAAAGTAATACAAGAGCAAATTGTTTTAAAATAGATCCTCGGTGATATTTAGCACCTTGGAAATCGAAAAAATGGCAGCTGCGGTGGGGGGGCTGGATGTGGCAAGGAAAACAGCACTGATGTGGGCAAAACTGGTAAAAATGCACATCTTCCAGCTCACACACCATGGAAACACAATTCTGCTAGGATTTTGTTAAAGAGATTGTATGGAGCCAGACTTGGAAAAGAGTGCCACGAAGCAAGGGAAAACACAGAAACAGGACACTGTGGCGGATAAGGTCATGAGGATGCTCCTGGAAAAGGGGGAACCAAGCATCCTTGGGGAAGCAGTTCTTCCTAACTGCTACGAACCTCTTCCTGTTTCTTTTCGCAAAGACTGCTGGGCCAGGAACTCAGCGCGATGAGGCTCTCCCCCTGATGGTGACAAAGTGCAGCTGCTGAAATTCCTTCTTGTCATGGAATGCTCATTTGGCCTCTACCATCTCACTAACCTTCATGAACAATAAAATGGTTCTTAGGGCATCTGTCAGCTTCAGGGCTGGAAACGCTAACCGTCTGCCACATCCCACTGTACCCCGATAACTGTTGGGGTGTACTCTGAGGTCTGATGGCTGCAAATTGGCACGTATGTCTACTGAAGCAAAGTGGGAGCCATAATAGTGACTGCTGCCTAATCTGCTCCCTCCAAAACATCCCCAGAGTCCCATAACACCACCACTAAAAATAGTCATGTAGTAGCCAAATTGATATGGTACTGAAAGAAGGCTCAACTTACAAACCTCCTGGAAGTCCTAAAACTGTTTCACTAGCTGCAGCACTGCAGCTCCCGAAGCACTCTGCTCAGGCGGGTTCACTAAGCTCTCTAAAAATCAATCTCCAAGCAAGAGAGTAGAGGAACATAATGATTTATTAATAACAAACAATCAACTCCAGAATTTCTTTTTGTCTCTCTCATTTAAGCAATTTGTTCCATCTCTTAATGGCCCATGTTCCTTATTAGTTGTGAGGCAGAGGAGCATCTGGATCTCTGGAGACATAATTTCCATGGTGACCTATAAAAGTAGAGTTTTGTGAATAGACTTAAGGGGCGGAGTCTAGAACAGCTCTAACTCTTCGCATTCTCAGGTGACGGCTGAAAGGTTCCACATGAGCAGGTGAGCACCCATGACTCAGGGATTGTCACATTATGATTAGCACATATGAGCAAGGAGATGCTGGGGGAGGGGGAACTGTGGCAGGGTAATCTAAATTTGCAGATATCGTTGCTATTGATGCTTGGACTTTTTTTAAAAAAAAACCCACAATGTGTCTTTTTAAAATAGGGTGCTTTCTATACTTTCTGCATTCAGGAAGGCATATAAAATGGTTTTATTTCAAGAGGGCATTGGTGGGGGACATAAACTGTTTTGTATATGAAGCACTTGGAACACTGATGATATTATTATTATTATTATTATTATTATTATTATTATTATTATTATTATTATTATTACGTATCCAAGAAGGGCCTTTGGATCTTTGCTGCCCTCTCCCCAATGAAATCTGAAATGGAACCCTCAGGATCTTTTGGATTAACCCATTGTTTTCGGTAACACTGTAAGCATTAAATCACACTAGAAGGTGCACTTTCTACCTATCCGTTCTGAAAAGAACCTAAGACTCTACACCAGTGATGGTGAACCTTTTAGAGACTGAGTGCCCAAACTGCAACCCAAAGCCCACTTATTTATCGCAAAGTGCCAACACGGCAATTTAACCTGAATACTGAGGTTTTCGTTTTAGAAAAAAACAACTTATACATTAACATCTTTTGTCTTAAAAGAAAAACACAATAACAGAGCTTTCAACGATACAAACAACTTTTTATTGAAAGGTAAAAGTTTGCATTTGGCATGCTTTTGAACAATTAATGTGATTTTTGCTGTCCAATCCTGCGAACTCTGTGCTGGGGCGATGCTGTGCGTGCCCACAGAGAGGGCTCTGAGTGCCACCTCTGGCACGCGTGCCATAGGTTTGCCACCACTGCTCTACACTGTCAGGGAAAGCAATCTCCTTGTTCCTCATTTGTGTCCTGTCAATTATCTGTCCTGACTTGAGCAAGCCCTCAATGACTCCTTTGAAAATCTGTCTGCAAAGGATAGATATTATCAAGTGGCATCACACAAATGTCTCTCCACAATATCAGGCCAGTTCTGGAGGAATGCTGAAGTAAACCCAATTATTTTTGTTTCCTTCTCTCCTTTTTTCCAGCCACCATTCCATGAAAATAAATGGACATTAGAATTAGAGAACTGAGGAAGAAGAAGAGTTCATTTTTATACCCTGCTTTTCTCTACCCTAAGGAGTAGGGTTGCCAGGTCTCTCCTGGCAACTGGCTGGGATGGGGGAGCAGCAGGGAGGCCCATCTGAAGTACAGCAACATGTCCACATGACCTGGAAGTGACATCATCACATCTGGGACATTGGGGTGATGCTCTGGTATTTGGACAAAAACTCTATGGTAAATTTGGCTTCTACTGTAGAGTTTTTGCCCAAATACCAGAGCATCGCCCCAATATCCTGGATGTGATAATGTCACTTCCAGGCCACATGGGCAGTAACATAGTAACAGCATAGCTGCACGTCAGATGGATCTTCCGCTTTTTCAGGGTAAGTTCCCCCCTGCTGGCCAGCTGATCAGTAGCGGGGAGGTGGGGCCTGGCAGTGGGGGATCCCTGCCTCCACTGGGGGTCTGGCAACCCTACTAACAAGTCTCAAAGCAGCTTACAATCGCCTTCCCTTCCTCTCCCCACAACAGGATCCTTGTGAGGTAGGTGGGCCTGAGAGAGTTCTGAGAGAACTGTGACTGGCCCAAGGTCACACAGTAGGCTTCATGTGGATGAGCAGGGAATCAAACCCAATTCTCCAGATTAGAGTTCACCACTCTTAACCATGACACCATGCTGGAAGAGGAGGGGAAGTACACAGAGAAAAAGCAAGGCAGAGGTGGAGTCAGTGTCTGTCCCATGAGAAACAAAAGAGGCTGCTTGCCAGCTCTCTCTGAGAAGATGCCGGGTGGAGATGGGAAATCATGAGGACATTTTAGTGAAAATATTGCGGCACACACTCTGCCAGCAGAACAAATGGCAGAGAAGAGATAAGCAGTTCAGAGAGAGAGAGAGAGAAAGAGAGATTTCTGGCAATATTTCAAAACCCTATTATCCTTCCTTCCTTCCTAGGGTTCTCTTTGGAAAGGAGCCTAACATCACTGCAGAGGAAAAACTTGCTGTCGAATTTTGTTGTTTCAGTCATGGTATGCCATTACTTTAACCACTCTCAGGGGTCTTCCACATCGGTGTTTTGGTCCATCTTGGGTGCAAATATTAAGGGCGGGGGAGAGGTATTGTCCTGCTTTCACACAGCATCGTGATGTTCTTGTGCACCTTCTAGCTTTTCACCAGCTTTCTTACAGATCTTCCTAAACCTGTTTTTGGAAAGAATGCTGCAAAGCCATGTGGACAGAAAAGCTCAGACCTTTCCCAGTCTTGCCCGCATCAACACCATATGCCTTACTTCAGTTCCCTATAGTGATCATCCCCCTTCCTGCACCACAAGAGGGTCTTAAGAACTGGTATATCAATTGATATATCGCTATAGCATCCAATGGCACAGGATGGGGGAATGGTGGCCACAGGCAGTTGGGTCAGGGAAAATTCAAGAGAAGAAGAGAAGAGATTGGATTTATACCCTGCCCTTCACTACCCGAAGGAGTCTCAGAGCGGTTTACAATCTCCTTTCCCTCCCCACAACAGACACCCTATGAGGTAGGTGGGGCTGAAAGAGCTCTCTTGAGAACTGCTCCTGAGAGAACAGCTCTGAAAGAACTTGTGAGTGACCCAAGGTCACACCAGCAGCTGCAAGTGGAGGAGTGAGGAATCAAACCCAGTTCTCCTAGATTAGAGTCCACGCTCCTAACCACTACACCATGTGGCAGTCCCATTGCCACTATGCTTAACTGAAAGCCAAACAATAAGCAGAACAACAGCTATATGATAGAACAAGAGCAAAAGAAACTTACAGCTGAAAAGTACACTCAACCAATAATTCATATAACAGAGTAATGCAAAAATATCAATTTAATACAAAAAACAGAGGTCCAAGAATCATCAACGAAACATCCAGAAGGTATGTTCATTTCTGGCAGTCTTCATCAGGCAAGGACCACCATATGACTTCATGAATGACAAATTGAGCATATTCAAGAAAACACTGTGAAGCTTGCCTAGCTGTGTATAACTTTGTATGAATACTCCATGTATGATTCCAGAATGAATAATTGATAGTGTTGGACTAGTCTGATCTTAAGTATTGTTTTCTTGGATATTGCTCCGTTTGTCATTCATGAAGTCATATGATGGTCCTTGCCTGATGAAGTCTGCCAGAAACGAATATACCTACTGGATGCTTTGTTGATGATTCTTGGACCCCTGTTTGTTGTATTAAATTGACATTTTTACATTATTCTGTTATATGAATTATTAACTGACAGCCATGCTAACATGCCAGCAATGGTGCTGATGGGGAGGTGACCAAAGCACTTCCATACAGTGATGTTTCCTCCTCTGTTTCCCTGTATTTTGGGGACATGGTGCTGAAGTGGTTGGCACCTTGTGAAGTGCAGAAAACCTGCTTCAAAGAAGGCAAAGATGCTTTGACTGTGGACCTGCAGGAAACGCTGGATGAAAGGAGGCTTGAGAAAGCACGGAGAAACCTCAAGGAACTGTGGAAAGGCAACAATTGGAGAATGCTGTGAGAAGTCTAGGAGAAATACTGCTGCAGTTAGGAGCATAAGCCGTAGTAAAAAGCCTGTAAGTCCCCTTAGGCTGCGGTCACACACACTAAACAATCCATTTTCAATCCACTTTCAGTGCAGTTTCCAACTGGATTTTTACTGTGTGAATTTGCAAAATCCATTTGGAAAGTGGACTGAAAGTGGATTATTGCGCGTGTGTGACTACAGCCTTAGTTATGCTTTGCCCCAACTGTTCAATTACTTCTCTGTCCGCACAGTTAAAATGGTGGAAGAGTTGCTTCCTCTATCTCGGCATATCTTAGCTCTGGAAAGGCTAAGCAGGGGGCACCCACACACGGCCTGAAAGGAGCTTAACATCCAACAGTAGATTCTGTTAACAAGCTAAAGCTGTCAGGGGGAGGCTCAGACTCAGGAAATCAGGAGATAATTCCAAGTGAACAACCCAGGGAAGGCCTAGAATCCTTGTCTGAGGTCATTGTCAGGAAAGTTCCTATCAGGAAAGTCCACTACTGGGCTGTAACAAAAGCACATTGGTTTAGAATTACCACGTCACACTAGGCCCACTTTTCATTCCTGTCCTCTTTAATTTTTTTTGTGCCATAGGTGTTAAACATTGTCCTATATTTTGTCTTGATTATCTCTCTCTCTCACACACACACACACTCAGCAGTGGCCTGTGTGCTCTTCTGATTGCTCCCACAAAGAAAGAGTGTGGGTTTTGCAGACTGAGTGCCTCCCCCTGATGGCGAGTGACAGCAGTAGTAGTAGTTGACCTGGTGTGCTTGGTGCAGGGTTAGCCCCACTGTGCCTGCACCAAAGCCTCTAACACTCCAGGCCAGTTCATTGAACAAAGCTGGAAGAGGATGAATTGAACTGGGTCCTTTGCACATGAAGAGGATGCTGGTGTGGAGGGTAAATATTAGTAGTGCAGCCAGTAAGTGAAATGATGGCGGCAATTAACTTCATGAGTAAACAGCTAATTAGAGAGAGGTTTGACTCAATAATCAATGAACAAAAGGTTGAGAGGCAGCGATCTAAGTGGCAAAGGATGTCTAATAGGAGTCTTCAGTAATGGGAAGGGGCATTTCGCATCCTGCCCTCTATTATTTTAAAGCGGGCGCTGTGGACCTTGCATGCGGCTGCTCCGGGTGGGGCATGACTTTGTTCGCTGCAGCGCTAACCGTTTGGAGGCACCCGTTGGCACAGATATCATCATCAATCCCGCATCTTCCTGAAAATGTACTTTTAAGCACCTTAATTGCATTTCAGAGATAACCCTACAGGCGAAATGACAGGAAGAGCAACCATATAGAGCAGCTCGGCGGTCAGGCTCTTTGTTTTAAATCAATCAAACATCTGCAGCTAATGCTGCTTTGGGCTGCTCCTCAGGAAGCATTAGGCCTATTAGTCTAGGGCTGGCAGGAACACAGAATAATATATTTATGGACAGAGTACATGGGCGTTACTGCCAGGGAGCAAATGCAGGAGGAGGCAGAGAAGTACGGTCAGCACTTCTGCCTCGCTGGGAGGAGGTCAGCTCCCCCGTTCAGCATGTCAAGCAGAAAAGCTGATCCTGCTCTGGCTCCCTTTACGGCCGTGTAGATCACCCTTTTTCAGACTGTCATATTCCCATCCCCTACAGTATTATCCTCTAAGCCTGAGTCCACTGGGAGCCATTATGATTTTCTTTAGGGGCAAAAATTCAGCAGTGTCCAGAATATTGTTCTTACATACAGTTAAGATAAAATGGCCAAACAAACCAACAAACCCCAACGATTTATTTTAACAGCATTCATCGACTTGGATATTTCCTAAAACTTACACTAATGGATGGATTTTTATCTGGGGAGTGTGACTTCCACACCTCTCCCCAACTGCTGCAGCCCCAGATGGCTCCCCAAATGGGGGACGGGAGACCTCTGGGAACGGCTTAGGTGGAAACAGCAACCTCCCCCCATGAAACTTTTACATGGGATCCAAGCCATTGTGATTTTTTTAAAAAGTTTCGAGGCCAGTAGCACTGTCAAGACCCACAAAAATTTCCAGGATATTAGCTTTTATGAGTCAACACACACTTTTGTCAGATAACACAGCTACCCACCCGAAACTGATTCTTTTAAAAATAATTCATGATTGTTTGAGCAATCTTACTGATACAAGACAAACAGCCTTAGCAAGAGGATTACTGTCTTTGGCCTGCAGAAACCTATTTCTTTACAACAGTAGTTAATCATGGTGTAAAACCAAGGTGGGAAGAAGAAGAAGAGACTGGATTTATACCCTGCCCTTCACTACCTGAAGGAGTCTCAGAGCAGTTTACAATTCCTTTCCCTTCCCCTTCCCACAGCAGACACCCTGTGAGGTAGGTGGGGCTGAGAGATCTCTCTCCAGAACTGCCATTTAGAGAACAGCTCTGAAAGATCTTATGACTGACCCAAGGTCACACCAGTAGCTGCAAGTGGAGGAGTGGGGAATCAAACCCGGTTCTCCCAGATTAGAGTCCGCGCTCCTAATCACCACACCAAACTGGAGGGGGGGGGGGCTTGCCAGTGATACAAGTGCTGCTGGTGGGAATAATTCACATTTTTGAAGCCACATACTTTATGCAGCGTTCCAAGCCGTAATTCAAGCCCCATTACATTGCTTATAGATGTCTTATCCTAACTGAGTGAACTGATTTATGCTATGTAATCTGCCTTGAGTCTTAGTGAGAAAGGCAGACTATAGATAGCTAAATAAATACATAATCATCAACACTCCCCATCTCTTGCTCTTGAAATGGACAACATGGGGAAGGGTCCCACTCTTCACTCCTCCCACCAGAAACAGGTGTACAGTGCAATCCTATGAAGAGTTCCTCCAGTATTAGCCCATTAAAATCACTGGACTTAAACTGGACTTAACTCTGCATAAGACTGCACTGTGCATTTAGAAAACTGTTGGAGAACTTCAGCAATTTAAACCCATAGCTCCACAGAACCAGATTGATTGTCATGCTGAGTAATCTACAGACTGGGGACAAAATGATTCTCAGATGGGAGGAAGTCTACAGTATCGGCAGCTCAGACAAAATATGCCTGGATGCCGGCAGGTAAAACAGTTTGGTTTATAGGTCCAGGATAGAACCTAGAATGGGGACGGACGGACTATAAAACCAGTGTGGACTTAATTAGGAGCTGGAATTAAAATCATGGCAGTCTTGAGACTTGTTTTGTGCAGTACAAGGCCTCTTCTGCCTTTGGATCTGCTTCCTTCCCTCCCAGCCAGTTTTGGTTAGCTGCTTCACCTCAGAACACACAGATCTTCTTCCTCCCTTGGTTATAAACATATATATGGAATGGGGTGGGCCTAGGGAAGGGCATGTTTGATTGAGAGGGGGGGAGTTAATATGTGCAGCTTCCAACTGAAGTGATCTCTATTGGGTTGGCTGGTCTAAAGAACCCTGTTAGGCAAATGGTGTGGAGAGAAATGTACATATTTTAAAAGCCCTCCCCTCCCCTCTGTGTTGCAGCCTCAAACCAAACTGGGAACCTCTCACAGGTACTATTTAGAAATGAAAGCCGTGGTGAAGGATCTATTCATAGACCTTCCAGTGGCTTATTTGGATTGCGCCTTCGTTTTGTTTCCTAGTCTTTTGCATATCACAGAGAGGATTGGTGACCAGGCGGTTGGCAAATGAGCATTGCAGCTTTGTGGCCCTCCAGAAATGTGATGTCGCCTTACAGCAGGAGCAAAAGTCAAACCACATTTGACTCCCTGTATCATTATTTCCAAAACATGCTCTTTGAAAGTCTTTCCAGCCTGAGTCTCTTCACCTGACAACACAAAAATTGACCACCAACTTCAACTTCACTGCAAGTTTTGCGTGTCATTCTCAAGGGTGGGGGGAGGAGAGGAGCTGACTTTCAAAATCTTTCCATTAAGTATTAACTGGGTAGATTTGCCTGAAGAATCCCATGGATGGAATAATTGCTTTGCAGAATTCCTCATTCAACGAGGAAGGCAATAATCAATGAAAAGCCAATGCTTGCCTTCCCTTCCCCATCCTCAGCTCTTCCTTTCTGGCTGTTAATTTGATTGATTGCCCTCTCTTGTTTGACAGTCATGACTAATGAGTGCTTCCATCTTCACTTGACATCTGTGGTAGGTCTCAGTGTGTAAACAGGCTGCAGGAGTGTCTGGGAGGGGGAATAGAAGAGGAACAGATGAAAGAATAAAGGAGAAGTGAAAGTGTTAGGAGACTTCCCCAGCACTGTGTCAGTTTTATTTTAAGCTCCGGGCTATGGCAAAAGCCTTGAGCAAGCCTCTCTCTATCATGGCCCCTTATCCAGAGGGGTCTGAAATTACTCTGCAGGTCACATGGAGTTGGATCCTGACATTCAGCTAAATGCTGAGCCTTCCCCAGCTGCACAGAGACCTCTTCCTCAGCTGTTCCTCCAGAGGAAGACTCCCTGTGTCAGAGGAAGGCTATGCGGTTATCTGTCCTGAATGGTAGGATTGAACCAATGGATACCATAGTCATGTGCGGGGAGAGCGGCCTAAAAGCCAAATTAAATAAATAAATAAAATAAGTACCACAGGCAGAGGGGTGATCAAGGTCCCTCAAAAATAACTCAGCCAGAGGCTGGCTCACATCCAAAGCAATGCTCCCTTTAAGCTGTGGAGTCCTGTGAGCAAGAATTCTACTTTGTGAGCTACTGGCATTAAAGTTGTGAGCGAGCGATCTGGCTACTGTTTAAATTAGTTGGTTCTGGAGCCATCCTTCCTGAGCTGAGACAAAAAGGTGTGAGCCAGAGGCTAAAAAACTGTGAGCTAGCTCATACTAACTCAGCTTAGAGGGATCACTGATCCAAAGCCCAAAGGAAATCTCCATTCGGTTTACTAGACGGGACAGCGATATGTGCTTACTTTGTTCATAGGGATTTGCCCTCTCCATTGTAATGAATGGTCTCTGGAACTTCTTTGACAGCATGAAATTGTGGTTGTGTTAAAATAAAAGTAGGATTACAGTGGATGCAGGCACATTTTAAATACTGAGTATGTACCCACTCCTCACCATGATCTGGATGGGCCAGGCCAGGCCAGTCTTGTCAGATCTCAGAAGCTGAGCAAGTTTGGCCTGTGTTCGTATTTGGGTGGGAGACCACCGAGGAATAACAGTGTCGCTAGGCAGAGGCAGGCAGTGGCAATTCACCTCTGAACGTCTTGTGCCTTGGAAACCCCATGAGAGGTCACCATTAGTCAGCTGCAACTTGATGGTCCTTTCCACCACCACCTGCTTCTCTTTGTCATGTACGAGTGGCGATGTGAGTGTGCAAATTCCCCATATCCTTCAAACCACCTACTAAGGACTGAGGCCAGTCTCGAGCCTCTGCAGCCATCTGACTCACCAGCAGACAGAAATACGTGTGGTGACTAATGGTGCCTTAGCATAATCATGAAACTTCCCGTCTTTAATACACCCCTGAAGCACAGCTAAACTCAGTGGGGGAATGTCACGCACAGCATGATTTTTAAAAATGTATTATTTTGTCTTTCCACCTTGCAGTAAAGAAAAAACGCTTGAGAATGAGTGAATAGCAGCCGGCATATTTGACAGAATGACATATCTGACTGAGGCTTTTGTTTAAAAAGCCAAAGACATTACCGGAAGTTATAATATGGTTTACACGTGAAACATATGACAGTCAAAAGTAAACTCTGGTTTCCTTTCAGAAATGGAAGGTTATATAAATCCCCCCTAGAAATTCCAGTGCTGATCGAGTTTCTCCGTGTGCCGTTCAGGACAAGGTCTCTCTTTGGCACTCATGGTGACACCAACCTCATTTGTCAGTGATTAACACATTTTGTGATATGGTCCCTTGCTAGTATTTGGCTTCTCCTGCAGCGGGAGTTTGCCTGCGGGAGGCCGAAGTGCTTTGTTGATTAAGGGTGTCTGTGGGGAAGACCATCCTTGATGAGCACGGCTGCTGTCAAGCAATCAAGAAGGGTTTCTTTTCTCTTCTTTTTGAGAAGTAGACATTATGAAAACCTCAAATTGTTCTGGCCCAAAACAAGAATCTTACTGGTCTGTCGAAGGCATACTCAGATGCTTGGAATGCTTGGCAAGCAGAGTAAAACCACTTTTTGCATGGTGGTTTTAAAGACAGAAGATAGAGGGGCGTTCAGTGTGGATCCCCTGTCCCCCCCCCCCCCAGCCAGAGCTAATATGTGCACGTATTTGCATTTACTTATTTATACTCCACTTTTCTCTCCAGCTGGGACTCAAAGCAGTGTTTAGAACATCCTCCTCCCCCCAGTAGAGGCCACTTGTGTCCACCTCATCCTGGCTCAGGCACCTGGCTTCATGGTGTGGTCGCCACTTATGCCCACCTTGGGCGTCTGGCTTTCAGTGGTGGCAAGGGCTCCCACCTGCCTCACACAGGGCGAGAGCTGGGTCTTTGCTGGGTCTTGGTGGGGGTAGCCCCAGCTGGGGGGGGCAGGGGGATGGCTTTTGCCCAGGTCCCCAGCAGGATTTCTGCCAGAACCACTGCCAGTAGGCAACACTGTCCTGGATAGACCAATGACATAACTTAGAACAAGACAGCTTCATGTACTCATGTAACCAATACTATCAGATCAAGGGTAACATTGTGATGTCATCCCATTCTTTACTTGATGTCCTTGATTAGGTAGGATCCTCCATGTGCTTATTTCAGAAAGGAAGAGGAGGAAGTATCCCAGGGAAAACGATTGTCCTGTTTGCATAGCCTCACTAAAACCAACAGAGTTAGACATGCTTAAACCAATTGATTTCAGTTGGCCTGCCTATCTCCCATTATTGCCAAAGTATTGGGTTTTTTTAAAAATCTCTGTCTCATGAAAATAGTCTACTTAAACCTATCAGTAGGAATTAGTTTAATTTTCTAGACTTCTTGCAAGTGATATCTTCCATCGTGCAGGTGGGTGCAATTATTGTCAGTGTTTGCTTGATTTGGGTGAAGTGAAATGAAACATAAGTTTAATACTTTTGTTTATGCCGTGTGAATCATCGGATCTGCTTTTCCGACATGAATATGGTAATATATGCTGAACTGTCACAGCAGCCAGGCAGTCACAACAATAAGCAAAGAAATAAAATATCACCTGGCTTTTTTAGTTTAAAAAAATCTCTTAGCACCAGTACCTCTTTATTACTTCATTACATGTAAGATAAAATGTATACCCTTTGACCATAAATAACAGGGTGGGCAGATGTGTAGGTTCAGAGCTGTTCCTATCACCTAAATAGTGGAACAGTGCATATTATTCTCCATCAAACATGACATGCTTCTCTGTTCTTCCTTGCATCAGTAAAGAACACAGGATATAATTGGCAAGTGGCATAGTCTCAGCTGCCAGTGGAACTAACTTGCAGAATCCAAAATACCTTCTATTTGGACCGACCAAAATGGCACAAAACAATGGGCACACCTTTGTGTTCTCCAGAACTCTTCATTAAGCTGAATATTACAAAATGGGAAGAAAAAACAGAAGGCAATGATCTTTAATCTTTGTCTTGCCAGCATTTGTCTGAAACACAGAGACCTTCCGGGAGCTGGGCTAGAGCTCAGGTCCTTGAATCACCGTTTGAAAACCTTGGGCTCTCTGTTTTGCGCCATCTTACTCCACTGTGACTGATCCTTGTCTCCTTCTGTTCCTAGTGTTGCCAACCTCCAGGTGGGGCCTAAAGTTCTCCTAGAACCACAACTGATCTCCAGACTACAGTTCTCCTGGCGGACATGACCGCTTCAGAGGGCAGGCTATATGGCATTACGTCCCTGCTGAACTCCCACCCTGCCACTATCCCCAGGCACTGCCCCCTGATCTCTAGGAATTTCACAGTACAGAGTTGGCAACCCTGGCTGTCCTTGTATAATGCCCTGGAGGCTGTGTCTGTGCAACACACCACTTCCACGTGGATCTCACATATTCTGTTGTCTAGTTCTGCCTCTGCCTGTACTTATATTTGCTTGTTTGAACATTCATGCACCACCAGAGGCAGCTCACTACATGGAAACAGTGCAATAAAATAATTAAAACCGTGAAATTATCAATATTAAAATGGGTCATGAAAATGATCAAACATTCCCCACCCAAGATCATGAACATAACATTCAATAACCTAGCATGACATCCCTCAGGACAGAAGCAAATCATTAAAAAAGGTAAAAAGCCATGATGAAGCCTGTTCATAAGAGAATGTAAGAGAACATAAGAGAAGCCAATGTTGGATCAGGCCAATGGCCAATCCAGTCAACACTGTCACACAGTGGCCAAAAACACCAGGTGCCATCAGGAGGTCCAGCAGTGGGCCCACAATTGCCCCCCCTCAAGCACCAAGAATACAGAGCATCACTTGCCCCACACTGAGAGTTCCTATCTATATCTTGTGGCTCATAGCCACGGATGGACCTCTGCTCCATATGTTTATCTAATTCCCTCATGAAGCTGTCTTGAAGAGTTCCTTCCACACCTCCTTGACCGGCAAAGCCTTTTGTGACTGTCCCCCATTGTCCTGGGCTGCTTTCTAGAAACGGACACCAGTCTGTCTCCCTGGTCAAAGGATTCAGCATTGCCTGCATTTTGTTGCCCTTACGTTGATCCCTGTATGGAAGAGTCTAGAACATATAAAGCGCACAACTGGCACTTTGTAGGGTTACCACAATCACCCCTGGTTGCCATCCCAGGATAGGAAGCTCCTGGGATCTGGGGATAGAGCCTGGGGAGGACAGGGACCTCAGTGGGGCATGATGCTGTAGAGTCCACCTTCCAAAGCATCCATTTTCTCCAGAGGAACTGGTCTCTGTAGTCTGGAGCTGAGCTGTAATTCCAGGGGATCCCCAGGTCCCACCTGGACACTGGCATCCCTAGGCACTTGATTGCTAGCTTTTGTAGGAGAGTTGTTCACCTTTCAGCCATGAAGAAGGATTCATTTTGAAAAGGGGCTGAGAATTCTTTGTCAGAAATCCCTCACCTCCTTCAGTGAACTATGGTCCCCAGAATTCTTGAGACTGGGTACAGGGCTGTTCAACCAGCTCAAATCTGACTTCAGTCTGCAGCGTAGGCCTGCCCTAAAAAGAGTGAGAAAGCCACATCGAGACGATTATGCATTTCCTTTGAAGTGGCTCTTATCCTCTCTCTGTTCTCAATGAACAATATTCTGGTGATACGTTTCCAACTAAAAAGCAGCCCTGGGGCTTCTTCCCCACACTGCGTGACAACAACTGTGTGTTTACTATGGCACAGATACAAAGAATAAAGAAGACCCAAAAGGGGGACTAACAGTAAAAACAAATGCATACAGACTATTTATAACAGCACACATCCACAGCATCCCCTTGGCATCTGTTTTCAGGGCAGAGAATGTGCATTGGAACCAGTTCCACCATCCTTAGAATATGTTCATCCGGAGTTGAGACTGAAAACTGTCTTTAAATACCTTTTATATTCCCCAGAAGCCCATATTTCAATTTACATGCATCTTTAGGAGAGCTAAGAAGAGCTCTGATAATGATCTGGTAGCACTAAATGGATGAAGCTCCAAGCAGCGCTTGGATCAGAAGCTACCATAACATGAAGAAGCCATTCCAAGTTTCCCAAGGAAGAACAGGATGTAAGTATAATAAATGCAAGAGTAGGAAATGCAGCGATCAGACTGCTGAAACAAACTTCTCGGTTCCATGCATCGGTATTTCTCAAGATCAGGATTAAGAGCAACTAAATGCCCCAAAGGACACACAAGCCTTGAATGATCCTGACATCTTTGACAGGCTATTCCCCGGTCTGACTTTAATGTAGAATAATGTACATGTGCGGAATAGCTTCTCAAGGTTCACAGGTATGTCCAATAGGTTCTGTTCGTTGACCACAGTGAAGGCTCCAAGTCAGTGAGACAGAGAAAAAGAACGCGGGGCGGGAGACGGGGAACTTGTTAAGCAAAGTTAGGGAGCAAAGCTATGAAATTGATGGAGTGGGAAGCTATATTGTTCACTTCAAGGCTTCATTTCATTCCTCTAGTCCGGTTGTTTCAGGAAAGTGAAACTCTTCCTAGAATCAATACTGCTATCATTTCATAAAATTACAGCGGTTCGACCAGAGAGCTGGTCATAAATCAACGTCATGCCCAGACAGCCAGAGGAAACATCGCTGTTTGCCATATTTCAGTGATTCAGGGCCTGTTAAAGTAGATCCAGCAAGTCCAGGATGCTTCTTTGCTCTTGCACATGGGCGCTTCTCAAGCTGCCTTTGAAAAGGAGAGCATCTTGCCAAGGAGAATACAGTGTCTACAGTGTCTCTTTTGGTTTTTAACGGAGAGGATTAAGAATATTAAGACTGGGTCTCTGCAAGATGAGCATCCTTTAATTTCAACAGCTGTTCTTGACCTAAGCAGGGACTTTTCTCTGGTTGAGCCACGGCTTGGGGCACCATGGCAAGAAAAGCTATGTGAGAGCCCGTGTGATGTATAAAGTGCCAGATAAGGATTGGGGAAACCCAGCTTCAGATCCCCATGGAAGCTCGCTGGGTGACCTTGGGCCAGTCACTCACACTCTCAGCCTAATCTACCTCACAGAACATAAGAACATAAGAGAAGGCAATGTTGGATCAGGCCAGTGGCCCATCCAGTCCAACACTCTTGTCACACAGTGTCCAAAAACACCAGGTGCCCTCAGGAGGTCCAGCTGTGGGGCCAGGACACTAGAAGCCCTCCCACTCTTGCCCCCCCATCAAGCACCAAAAATACAGAGCACAACTTGCCCCAGGCTGAGAGTTCCTATCTATACTTTGTGGCTAATAGCCACTGATGGACCTCTGCTCCATATGTTTATCCAATTCCCTCTTGAAGCTGTCCATGCTTGTAGCCGCCACCACCTCCTGTGGCAGTGAATTCCACGTGTTAATCACTCTTTTATCTATTTTAACCCAACTGGTCAGCAATTTCATGGAGTGCCCATGAGTTCTTGTATTGTGAGAAAGGGAGAAAAGTACTTCTTTCTCTACCTGCTCTATCCCATGCATAATCTTATAAACCTCGATCGTGTCACCCCTCAGCCGTCATTTCTCCAAGCTAAAGAGCCCCAAGCGCTTCAGCCTTTCTTCATAGGGAAAGTGTTCCAACCCTTTTATCATTCTAGTTGCCCTTTTCTGCACTTTTTCCAATGCTATATCATTGAGATGTGGCGACCAGAATTGTACACAGTACTCCAAATGAGGTCGCACCATCGATTTATACAGGGGCATTATGATACTGGCTGATTTGTTTTCAATTCCCTTCCTAATAACCCCCAGCATAGGATTTCTTGTGAGGATAAGATGGAGGAGAGAAGGCTGAGAGCCACTTTGAGTCTTCATTGGGGAGAAAGGCGTGGTATAAATGAAGTAAACAACAAGAAGTAATTAAAGCGCTGAGGCGTCACAGGGGCTTGGGTCATTCTTCTTAGCCATTGGTGGTGAGGGAGGCAACAGCAACGATGGTGCCTTCAGGGCTGGACCCAGGCCCCCCCTCTTCCCGGCCCACTCAGAGAAGGGCCTCTAATGTTGATTGTAGCCAGCAAGTCCTATTGAGTACATATCAGGTTATGTAAGGTCGGTTTATCTGTGGTGAAAGCAGGATGGGATCACAGCATAGGAGAAAACTGCTGGATGTTCCTTCTATCCCTCCTCACCAGTTACGGGGAAGGCACATACAATTTGTGTATAGTACACATTTGATCCCCCCCCCCCCCCCCCGGTATGCATGCGCTGAGTAATTTTCATGTTACATTCAACAAATATATTGTGGCATATGTGATTCAAACACCATATTTATCCAAGTACAGGTCCCTGGTTTTATTTGCAAAGTGAGCAAGCGTTGGCTGTTCCTGACAGATTAGTGCACGTGCATGCATTCATTGTAACTTGTGAACAGGGCTTGTGTGGTTGGCACTTGCAGAATAAATTAGCACTGGAGTGACAAAAGAACACGAAGTCCAGAGTCTAAAATTGGCTAACCGTGCTACTGAATGGGCATATTCCATTAATACATGTATATAACACTTTTCCTCACCCTTGGAGCAGGTCTCACCACCCAGGCCTGTGCCACTTCCAGCCAGGTCCAAAACAACCTGGCTGGCAGCAGTGTGGGAGGTGTTTAGAGTTCCCAGAGAGGCACACTAGGATCTAGGAGACCCCCCCAGGCTGCAATCACACATACTAAATAATCCACTTTTGATCCACTTTCCGACTGGATTTTGCCAGTCCACATAGTAAAATCCAGTTGGAAAGTACAATGAAAGTGTGTGTGATTGTAGCCCCAGGTTCAAATCCCTCCTCTGCCATGGAAGTTTGTTGGGTGATTACCCTCCTTCATCCTAACTTACCTCACAAGGTTGTTATGAGGAAAAAATGAGGGCGGGGGAGCACAATGTGGTTATTAGTTTGGGACCCTCTTGGGAAGACAAGTGGGCAATAAGTATCTAAATATATAAAGCAATGGGTTTACCTCACTTTGGGTAGGGGAATGCCTTGATCTGATCCTGGTTGACAGGGAGATAAAATTTTGTCAGTGTGTTTCACGTTTTCTCTGAAAAATGGCAGAAAGGGAGCACATTAAGCAACTCCCCCCTCATGCTGCTTTTCAGTAATAAAACAAACGGATGTGGGGGGGGCACTGCCCATAACTGGCTACGAGTCACTTGAAATAATTTGCTTCAAAAGTATGACAACTTTTTCCTCATGGCCCCCTGCGGTCTGTGCTGCGGCCTGTTGCTGTTCTGAGGAGGGAAGCCTGAAGATGGTTGTACCTCGCAGTCAGAGATCAGTCAGTTGGCTTTTGCTCTGAATGTGTGGTTGGGGTTCGGTGTGTGCTGTGATCCTTTGGGACCACAGTGTGCGTGCGTGTGTGTGTGTGTGGACACAGAAGACAGAATTGGCAACTTTTTTTTAAAAAGTGAGTGTCTGATCCTTTAAAAAGCAAGCGTTCAGTCATTCAGTCTGCAGAGATGTGTTTATAAGTGTGTGGGTGGTATCTGCCGAAATTTCAGTAGGGTGAATAAGATTTACAGTGGGCGAGAGGGATTTATTTTGCTACGCATATCTCAGAGCTGGGATAGACAGAAAACTGTACACCGAACTCCACAAGTCAAATATGTCTGAAGGAAACAGATCAATAACCCACTTTCCCCAATCCCTCTTAAAATGTGACAAAATAGCCTTTGACCAAGAGGGCATACTTCTGTTATTTTTTATTAGTATCATTGGTGTGATAGTCTTGATCATGGTTGTGTTGTGGTTAGAGCACTGGAATAAGGCCCAGGTTCAAATCCCCACATGCCTTAAGCCAGTCATCCTCTGTCAACCTACTTTACAGGGTTGTTGTGAGTATAAAATGGAGGAAGAAAGAACCATGTAAGCTGCCCTGAGCACCTTTGGGGAATCATAGGATAAATAGGCATCAAATAAATAAATAAAGTCAGTAAAGCCAAATACTATTTAATTAATTATCATCTGGCATTGGATGTAGTATAGCCAGGAGATCCGAAGATTGTATGGCAACCTTAAGTTTTAGCTCTTTTAGCATTATACACCACTAGGTGTTGAGCTAGACTTATTTTTTGGACTGAGAGAACTCTGAAAGAGCTGTGACTGACCCAAGGTCACCCAGCTGGCTTCATTTGGAGGAGTGCGGAATTGAACCCGGTTCTCCAGATTGGAGTCCATCACTGTTAACCACTACACTACGCTGGCGCCCAGCCAAACACTGGATATTCCTAACTCATTTCAACTGTGCAGTCCATACAAATGGACCGAGATGCTGGTGAACATTAGAGGCCACAGTCAGCATAGTGTAGTGATTAGAGTTCTGGACTAGGATCTTGGAGACCCGGATTCAAATCTCTTCTCTGCCATGGAAGCTTGCTGGGTTGACCTTAGGCCAGTCACTGTTTCTCAGCCTGATCTACCTCACAGGGTTGATGTGAGGATAAAATGGTAGAGGAGAGAATGATGTGGTAAGTAACTCTGGACTCCCATTGGGGAGGAAGGCAGGACAAAAATGAAGAAAAAGAAAGAAAGAAAGAAAGAAAGAAAGAAAGAAAGAAAGAAAGAAAGAAAGAAAGAAAGAAAGAAAGAAAGAATCCAGCAGATTCCCTACTGCCAAATAAGCCAAGCTCTAGGCACAAGACTGCACTGAAGAGAAAATAGTATCCTCCATTCATTTGTGTGACCTACAAGAGTTGTGTAGCAGCTTGTTCCTTATTTCCTTTTTCCCAGTGTGATGGTATCTTGGGAACTAAGATTATACATTGCCTTTTACATATTCTTACAAAGAAAGTATAGGATTACTGGTGATGGATTACTTAAATAGCCACAGATAGTAAGTACCTCCAATCTGTCCCCCTGCCCATTTTATAGGATCCTAGCATTTTTATTTGTGGTACATAATTCCAGATGGACAACTGTACCTGACTCCAGATCTGAGCAAGTGTTCTCTAGATGGGGTCTCAGGTCCAGAGGTCCTTTTGTAGAAAAAGGGGTGCAGGAGCTCATTAGCATAACTCATTCGCATAACTTATTTGCATATGCTACACAACCTGACATCACCGGAAGTATGTCAGGAGGGAGGGAGGGAGGGAGGGACGGAGGGGGGGGGGAGGAGAGAGAGAGAGAGAGAGAGAGAGAGAACTGGCAGAGAGGGGACAGCTACTAATCTAAGCCTCAGAAATACCACTATTCTGGGAGGATAGCTTCAGTGGTGGCTGAAGCCTTCAGAAGGCTGATCAGAGGAACAAGGGGTGGGGGTGGCTGGCACCAACTCCCAGAGCTGCACTCCCCCGAGCTCCTGGTTCACAGTGCTCTGTTGATTGGGCAACAACAGGAGGCCAAGCTAAAGGCATTCACATCAGACAGGTTGCCAGTTCTAGGTTGGGAAATACCTGGAAACTTTGGGGGTGGAGCATGAAATCCCTTTCTAGAAAAGGTCTACTTGTGGCTTTTTCCCAGCTCCTGATGGCAAAATATTTAGGGATATTCTTTCAATGGATCTACAGATGCTCACACTTCACACAAACATCACCACAGAGTGCTGATGCTGTTCAGATAAATGAATGCACCAGCTGCACCACACTGAGCGGGCTGCATTCCTAAATAAGAGACATTGCCAAGTCACACGGGCCTTCTGTGGCAGAGCACTGAATGGAGTCCAACCCAGGTCCAGGAAGGCCAGCTTCTTATTTATGAGCATAGATGACTTTGACATTTTTTTACTCATTGTTTATAGACTCATTTATAGCCCATCTTTTGCTCTAAGCCTCCTAGGCAGCTATTCCATTGCAGTTAATAATAGCCTGGCATTCAGATCCATTGGAAATAACAACAGCTTCATGTGCTTGTTTCAGTCTGTTCAAAGCAACGTTTCAATCTGAAAGGGGGGGGGGGGGCTCCCTGGCGTGGCAAGGCATTTCCCCCCTGCTATTTGGAAACACCACTTCAGGCTAAAAAGCAGCAACTGCTGTGCTCAAGAGTCTCTGATTCTGCAAAACAATGAATATTCCCTTTAAGGTGCTGAAGAAGACGCTTCGAGCTCTTCAGGAGGGCGGGGTGGAACGCAATCCACTTGGAGAATTAAGATGCATCCTTCTCTTTAGCCACAAGGGGGAGCTTTAAACAAATAGCATACACTGGCGAGAGAAAAGGCTAATTAGCCAGAAATGCAGTTCTTCCTTCCTTCATGAACTAACTGTATTGCTGCTGCTATTATTTTGTGCAGGGATGTACATGTATCCTAAAAACGTGAAACATGACATTTTTCTCACTGAGTGTATACCACAGAGAAGCCGATGTGCATTTTGAAAAAGCATAATATATGCAGTGGCTCCAGTGGTAATTTCATATGTAATATTTTCCGTGGGATGGTTTTTAAAGTAATTATCACTTTACGGAATAGCTAGTTTTCTGGTTGGTCTTGATCCTGCTAGTCTCTCTCTTTCTTTTTTTCCAGCCGTGTCCATGTGTTTGCAGTGCCGCCCAAGAACTGTAGCTTCATCTGGGCAGTAGTAAGAACACAGCAGCACAGTGAACGCCGCCTAGTGCTGATGAATGCCTCTGACTGTGCAGCCGCTAAAGTAGCACATGTGCACTCATGCTCTTCAGTGGTTCCTGCCCTTGATGGTCCTGGGGCATCCATTAGGCAAGCCAGCCGGTAAAGGGTCAGCATCTGCTTCAGCAACCACTACCAGGCAAGCAGCCATAAGGAATGCCGCCAATGCGCAGGTTCAAAACTATACCTGAATTGCAGTTCATTTTGAATGGGGAGCAGAATCATGTGAGGTGATTTGTCTGGGCATGGCTAGAGGCTCTTTCAGCAAGTGGAATTGTGGGAAGATGGCTGCCAGCTGTGCAAGATCCTGGCTGAGCTCTTGCTTCCCTCCTGTTGCAGGTGCTTCATACCTGGGCGTGGGGCCAGGGGCACAAGGGCTCTTAGCCCCAAAGCTTGCAGCTGGAGGCATCCATGGACCACCCCAGCGGAGCCCAGTCTGGCTCAGACTAAGGTCTTTAGTCTACCTTACGGGGGATTTTTTGCTTGTTGATTTATATTGTACTTTGTTTATTTAAGTTGGCATTTTAAAAGCCACTTTTGATCTTTAGGAGGCAGTTGAAGATGGCTTTATTTAGGACTACATTTGGTTAAGTTTACTGGCAATGCTGAGTAGTGATTTTAAACTTCGGTTTTATGTTTATGATGTATTTTATTTGAAGTGTTTTTCCTATGTTTGTAAGCTGCTTTAAGCATAAAAAAGAAAGGGGGGTAATAATTTTTTTTGAAATAAATAAATAAATAAAAATTCCCTTGGGTCCTCATTGGGGAGAAAAATAAGATAATAAATGCCCTACAGGAAACAATATCTTGACAACTTGACCTGATACTGACAGTGCAAACAGGGAAAGGCTGCGTGTTGATTGTGTTTTTGTAAAGTTCACAGCATCCAGGATTCAGTATGCCCCGTGGTCATCTTGGACAGCCCTTGCATTATTTTCACCCTGTGTGCTGCTTTTATACATGGAGCAACAATTCATCACGTTGGTGCCTGGTGTGAATTTACTGGATGAAACTATACTTCCCGGGGGGCACTGTAAGAATACACAGCTTTTCCGCATTCTCCTTTTACTCATGTCAAGTTCCTGTTTCTTTGGGTATTCTCCCCTGTTCCACACATGTTTTGCTCCCTCTGGTGGTCGATTCGCTATCAAACAGCTTTATTTCTGGCACAATGCTGGAAACGTTTTTTAATATCAAATCAACCACTAGAGGGAGCAAAACGTGTGGAATGGGGAGAAAACCCAAAGAAACAGGAACTGGGTAGCGAGTAAAGCAAGAATGCAGAAAAGGACAATGTATTTGCAGATCCATTTAGAACACCTGATTCTCATGAACACACTTGGGTTTGGGAGTAAGGCAGAGCAAATCATCAAGGGTGGAACCCCACCAGCTGTGCAGCTTACCCCACTTCACCTCACCAACTGAGCAGGCATAAGGCAACCAACAAACCGCACCTCGTTTGTATGTTTTTAATAATAACAGGTGAAACAGGCAAATGGAGGCAACCAGAGGTAGACTGGCTATTAAACCACTGGGAAAAGTCCAGATGGACCAGTGGCAGGGGGATGCTCCCCAGGGGTGCTGTGGGAAGGCCAGGGGGCAACCTTGGGGGGGGGGGGTTCCAGTCCTCCCCTGGGGGAGAAGAAGGGGAATAGAGTCAGCTGCAGCAAAAGCAATAAATATGCGTAACATTTGCAATACAATTCAAGCCTGCTTTGAGTGTGTGATAAAAATAGCAAACATTTTTCGAATGTTGGAGGGTGCTTTTCTCAAGTTACAACTGAACTGCCGTTTGAGGAGAGGCGTGTTTACCCATCACTGGAGAAAACTAACAGACATACCTGAATCCATCAAGCACGCCAGTGAAGGAATTCTTTGGATACTTTAACTTACAGGAAAGGGGGGGGGGAATGAATTATGGGATCATCTACAGCAAGTTAAAGTGAGTCATTGAATTCTACTAAAACACTGAAAAATAAACCTAGGATTCTCTTCTCTGAAGTTTGCAAGCTTAACTGTTACAGAGAGCAGTCCCAAACTGGTCTACTAAGATCTGTTCTATGGGATTTAGTCCTAGGAAACTGTTCCTAGCAGTCTGGATTAAATCTGAATTCTCGTGACCTATCCGTATGGAATCCAAAATCTGCAACAGACATTTTAGATGCCATTAAACTCTTCAGAATCGATTCTGTGCTGTCTGTGGGGAGGCTTCCCTTCTCTTTTGAGGCTCATTCCTTATTTAGAGCATTAAAGGCTTTGCACTTCATCCCTGTGTTTCCCTGAACGTACCAATAAGCACCAACCCTTTTAAGAAGAGAGAGGCCATTTTCTAATTTGTTTTTCAGCAGATGGAATCATGCATGCGCCTTCCCACTTAAACCACTGCAAGGAACTCACGGGGGAAAGTGCAGGAGCATTTCAGCCGCTTATCGTTAGGTATCAAATTTTAATACGCCATAATTGCAGTGTGGGCTACTCACAGTGATACAGCACAGGATTACTCCCAGTACAGACAGCAAGGCAGGTCCCAAAGAAAGATGAACAAACTGCTCTGCCCTATTCAAAGACCAAGAACCTTACCTTAGTAGGGAGGGCTTGAGGCTTCTAAAATTTGCTGCTTCACAATGGAAGAAATCTTAGCCAATGAATCACATGCAAGTTTTAGTTAGCAGGTTAATAACGATCTGTATGTAAATTTGCATTAAACAATAGCTCTGTTTAAGCTGTAAGCAGAATGATGCTAATGGATGGGGATTTCCCCCTCCCCCTCCTTAGGATCAGGGGAACCTCTGGAAGAGCACAGGGGTCAAGGTGAGGTGGGCAGCATGACAAGGACCATGAAAGTGCCATACACCGAGTCAGACTGTGGTGGAACGGGGCTGATTTAGCTGCCAGGCCCCGCTCTGCCCACCCCTCCTTTGCTTGATCTGGCACCTGAAGGGGCAGTTCTTCCCTACTGCTCCGGGTATGGCTGCCACCACTGTCCCTCTCTGGGGCTCTAGTTAGGCGGGACAGACTCCTAACCTGCCTCTCCACAGTCACCAGGAACCCACCCTGGGGCTTCCTGGGAGTCTTCGGGGCTCCCCTGGAGAGTTGGCGGCTAACCATTTTGACCCTTTTTTCCTCCCCAGGGTTCTCCGACCCACTCCTGGCATGTCCAAGCGGCTGGGGGACTCAGTGGTACAGAGGGACCTCACTCCTTTGTCATTTAAAGGATTTATTTTAGAACAGAACTATTTACAGGCATGCAGTGAACTGATCAAAAATAAACGTGAAATAAAACCGCTCCAGCTTTCCCGTTCCTAAACTCGTACCCTGTCTAGATATTCAGCAGGGCAGGCCCATCACTTCATTCCAGGGGAGATGGTTAGATCCCCATCTCTCTGCCTGCTGCCGACTCCAGCCCAACTGTCTAACAGGCTTTAGGCTTCACCTCCGACTGGCTTCCCGCCCAGGAACTCCCTCTCCCCCCTAGGGTTGCCAACCTCCAGGAGATCCCCTGCTTTTACAACTGATCTCCAGCTGACAGAGATCAGTTCCCCTGGAGAAAATGGCTGCTTTGAAGGGTGGCCTCTATGGCATTGTACCACGCTGAGGCCCCTCCCCTCCCCAAACTTTACCCTCTCCCGGCTCCACCCCCAAAGTCCCCAGGTACTTTCCAACCCGGACTTGGCAACCCTACTCCCCCCTGCAGCATTCTGGGGCAGATCTCCTCATTGCCTTGATGGACTTCCTGTCCTCTCTAGGGAGCTGCCCTCAGATTGCTGGTTGGAAACAGGAGGGGAGGGGGTAGAGGAGACTAGTCCCAGGCCTACCTCAATTTTGATGGCCTCCTCCTATCCAGCCCCCACCAACAAACATACAAAATGGTGTTTCTCCACACAGACCATCAGTCCATCAAGGTCTGTATTGTCTACTGAGACCAGCAGCAGCTCTCCGGGGCCTCAGGCAGAGAGATCTTTCACATCACCAGTGATCTGATCCTTCTAAAACTAGAGATGTCAGGGACTGAACCTGGGACCTGCTGCACATAAAACAGGTGCTCTACCTTTGAGTATGGCCCTTCCCCAATACAGGGAGGGATGAACTGGCAAAAAGTAAACAATGACCCACCTGAAGTTCAAACAGTGTAAGGTAAACCATGTCAGTAATTTGCTGGAGCCCTTTTCTCGGTGAGTCTTAGCAGATCCTAAGTTTGGAGACACAGGCTGAGTGTAGGGGCAGTATAAAAATGTTTTAAATGAATTATAATAATAATAATCCTTCCAGTCAAAGGATGCTATAGACATGGACAGTTAGAACTTGGGAGAGCGTGGAAGTGTAGCCCTTTGATTCCTGAGAGTCAGAAGCTACCAGTTCTAGATTTTAAAAATGTCTCCTCTGATAATAAGGACAAGAGATTTACATATACAAAAACATATTAGGAATGCAGTTCTCAGGGAGCTGTATTTTGTTTCTGCTTCCAGCATGAAATGCATCTAGAGGAAGTACCAAAGATGCATAGCTCTTTGGAGGCCCTGCTTTGGTTGCTCCTGCCATCTGAGGCTAGATGGGAAGCAACTTGAGAAAAGGCCTTCTTGGTCATGGCACCAACACTTTAGAATTCCCTCCCCGGGGAGATTCATCTGTGCCCCTCTACTGGTGTCTTCTTGTAGGCGGGAGAAGACTTGTTTGCTTTGTTTAATATACACCCAATAACAGTTTCTGGCCCTCCTTTCCTTGTTCTGGTGTTGTTTGCTTCTGTGCTTGATTGCATTATTTTATAATTGAAAATATATTTTTAATTGTGCAAACGTTTTAATTTATTTTATGTACATCACCTTGGGGATCCTGATTGAGAAGAAAGGTGGCACAAATATGAAAACACAGACGACAAACCGTCATAATGCATTTTCTCATATGGTCTGTATCAGTATTTGGCACAGTGCCTTGCTCCAGGCCCCTCCAGAAATGTGCCGATAGAGAATAAATTTACACTCAGTTCTCTGTGCATTCCATATCCAATTAAAAAGCTGTCAATGTTTTTGACAGTGTTTTCCACATCAGGGCAGGCTTGGAAAGTTTCCTTGTTGCTGCTGCAGTTGCTGATATAGTGCGATCGCAACAGGACTTCCACGTGGCATTTCCCCCCACAGTGCCCCTGCCCCAGTCTCCTAGCAGTGGCTACCCCCTGTACTGTTCCACCAGGATTTTTTATGGTTTTTAAAAAATTGGTACTGTATATTGTCAAAACAATCCATATATTAGGTTCTATAACTGCCTAGCTTTTTAAAAAAGTAAATCTCTTTCCTCTTTTATTGCAGAGGTATTCCTTTCCCTTTATATCTCTGCAGCAAAAGGGACTAGAGACTTACTGTTTTATAAACTGAAATCTGGGAATCCCAAGAACCCAATACACAAATTGTTGCAATGATATAACAATAGTCCATTGCTGAAAATGAAGCAAAAAATACCTCCTCCCAATGGCAGGGGAAGGAAATGGCTGCTATGGAGATGGAGGCAGGGGAAATGGTTGCTGTATAGGTGCGACCAGGAAAGCCCAGACTTTCGACTCACTTGCCATCCATCCAACTGAAAGCTGTATGTTAAAAAATCTATCCTTGCATACAGAAAACTAGAATAGCAAGAAGAAAGCAAGGCTTGAACCCTGCTAGCATCGCACAGGCAAGGAGTTTTTCGCACAGAGAATATTAAACCATGCAACCCCCCAGGAGGACTGTACAATGAGATCCTCCTGACCATGTATTTATTTATAAAATGTCTGGTAGGAGAAAAACAATGGCAAATTGTGGTGTGTGTCAGTATCACGCCAGTATGTGACCTCCCTCTGAGCAAAAACCAGAACTGATGACATGATTTTGAGAGGGAGCACTCTAGAAAGTTGGCAGAACTCTGCGGTTTAACCACCAAGTGTCTCCCACATTAGGATGTCACCTCCAGTTTCCACCGGAAGTGACATCATGCACCAGTATGATGCTGGCATGCCTGTCATTGCCCCCCCCCCCCCCCAATGCTCCCAGTGGCTCTGGGCTGTAGGCTGGCAACCCTAGTGTGTACAAATCAGGACCTTCCTACAGCCAGGTCCTTACAGGGCTGCTATGAAAACAGAAGAGATCAAAACTGCCAACAAATGTCACATTTTCAATGTGCTGTGTAAACAACACGAGGGCATGGAAACTGTGGCAAAGGCAGAAACGGCTTGTATTTTCTGCCTGCTATTTCTAGAAGGTCAGGACTGCTCTCGAACAGAGAATATGTTGCCAATTGACACCGTTGGTCAGCAAAGGCATCCCAGAGGCAATGCAATCAGCGCTATACAGCCGAAAGTGCGGCCGAAATCAGCTGCAGAAAAGAACATACGGAGCAGCTTTCTCCCACCCTCCAGCATTGCTTCGAAAGATGTGGTTTTTTTCCCCCTTACAAAAACTGGGACACATTATTGCTCTCATTGCAAGCAACTCGTTTCCATTTATAGCCCGGTGTCTACCCTTTTGAGTCCCACTTAAGATCTGCAACAACAGCTGGGAGCTTTGAGCTTGTTAAAAAAAAACTCAGTGGATTCTTCAGGTTTGCAACACAACCCCCCCACCCCCCCACCCCCAATTCCCTCACTTCTGAGCTCCTCCTCTATTAACCTTTCTTTTTAAAATCATTAAGCCGAGGCAGGATCCTTTTTCTTCCAGGTGTCAGTGCACCATTTGGCCCTGCAATGTGCCATTTGCCAGTTCCAGCTACCTATCCAGTGTTCCCTCTAAGCTGAGTTAGAGTGAGCTAGCTCACAGTTTTTTAGCCTCCGGCTCACCCTTTTTTTGTCTTCGCTCAGGAAGGATGGCTCCGGAGCCAACTAACTTACGCAGCAGCCAAATTGTTCGCTCACAACTTTCATGCCAGTAGCTCACCAAGTAAGATTTCTGTTCACACGACTCCCCAGCTTAGAGGGAGTATGGCCTGACAGGTAGGATGTGTACGTTATGCTTGGGATGATGACACGCCTCAGCTAACCTCGCCCATAGTGCAGCAGAAGACAGGAAACGGGCTCTTCGTTGCTGGACCGAAGGGGTCCATAGAAACCTTGGAGGCTCAGGCAGCTCAATTGTTGACACACCTGATTGTGTCGTGGTCCCCCCCCCCCCTCCCTTCTGTCCCAGAAGATCCCATCCCCAAGGGAGAGGTGCTCTGCATGCCATAACCTATTCATCTGTTGACTCACAGGTGACAAACATATTGGGGGAAAAAGAAACCCAATATGTTTTCCTTCCCTGTTGCTTTCTCGAAAAGTCTTTTAGCAATTTCTTCCCAGACCACAAGGTCGAGCTTGCCCCTTTGGGGTTGCCAATGCACAGAAAGGTCAGAATAATATTTAACACTCCCCCCTCCCCACCCCCAAAAGATGTACAGAACCATCAGGAGGGTACTGAAGCAGAGCAGATGGGCACTGTTTGGCAGCTTGATTTTCATCGCGAACATTTCTCCAGCATTTGTCCTTCGACATACACTTTCAATAGAGTGGGGGTTTTTTTTAAAAAAAAAATCAGAGTGGATTTCTTTCTTTAAAAAAAAACAGATCTGACTCAGAGATAGTGTGGGAGGGTGCAGCCACAATATAAAGTCAGAGCACATGCTGACGGGAATTTATCCAGAGGTATTAGAATGTTTGGTCTATTCGATGCTGTTGCTAGCAGCTACGTCTCATAGGGTGGGAAGTGAGACTACCAGTTCCCTGCTTGCTTCTCCTCCTCCTCACAGTTTTGCAGACGTCTAAATCACTGTCCCCCGGGCCAGCTCCAGGTTTTGGGGGACCTTGGGCAGACAGTGCCCTGGGTACCCATCTTCCTCCCACCAGCCCCCCCCCCATGCCCCCCACCTGTATGTCCCTCACTTTCCTGTCCCTCCTTCTCCCACTTGCAAGCCCTCCCACCATCCACACTCTTCCCTGCACCATTCACACAGCTTTTCCCTGACAGCACTGGCCAGTGTGTGCAGCAGAGACTGCTCTTCCTATTGCCACCTGGAGTGCCACCACCCACATGCCTTGATCTGGATAGCCCAAGCTAACCCGATCTTATCAGTTCTCGGAAGCTAAACAGGGATGGACTACCTCCAAGGAATACCGGGGTCATGACACAGAAGCAGGCAATGGCAAACCACCTCCAAAATGTCTCTTGCCTTAAAACCAAGTCTAGCTCGCCATCTAGTGGTGCATAATGCTGAAGAGCCAGAATGTCTGGTTGCCAGACAATTTTAGGATCTCCTGGCTATACTACACACACTGCCATATGATAATTATTATAAATTAATTATTAATTACCACTCACATGACCTTCTTCAATGACTTTGAGCAATTGGGAGCCCAGGTACAGGCAGGTGGCAAGGGAGGTACATGGATGGGGGTTGGGTCAGTGGTAGTGGGACCCAACAGAAGTCCTGGGCCCTGACAGCTGTCCCATCTCAAGGTAAGCTGATGCCAGCCCTGGATGCCCCCCTCCCCTATGAAGATGTTGGTCTAAAATCCTGACTCTACAGAAAATAGACAAATGGAATAGCATGTAACTCGGGAAATCCAAGTATGTTCCCATTCAGGTCTGTGAAAATTTGCTTATATTTAGAGCTCATTGACCATATAGGTTTAAACTGATTTACAGTGCCATCCAAAGCACAGTTACACTCTTCTCAGCCCACTGACCTCTTTCTCTGCTTCCTCTGTTTAGGACTGCACAGTCAGCAGTTATTCCTTCTCCTCAGAGGACTCTTGAGGACTGTCGCTCTGAGAACTGTAGAGGAGGCCAGCTATGCTGGTGATCCTGGGATGTGCATGGACAAAAGCCATGCAGCATAGGGGCAGTAATAAGGAGTGGAATTAAATCAGACTGAGTGGGAAAGCTGGCGGGATCCAACCCATCTGGTGTGCATGGCTAAATTTCCTGTTTCTTGCTCCAAACCCAGGGCTATTTTTGGGCAGGAACGCGCAGGAACGGAGTTCTGGCTGGCTCCTGAGCTGGTCATACCCAGCAGGAACTCATTAGCATAATAGGCCACACCCAACAGCAGAAACTCATTAGGATTGGCTACATTAGGAGTATGTGTCCTAACATGCAAATTAATTCCTGCTACCAAAAAGCCCTGGGTTTGACAACAAACAAGGTAAACAAAATAAGAAGCAAAAGGGGTGTGTGGCTGGATGACCACTCTTCTGGTAACATGGGCGTGTGGCCTAATATGCTAAATAAGCTGTGCTGTCAGTGGTGTGGCCTAATATGCTAATGAGTTTCTGCTGTTGGGTGTGGCCTATTATGTTAATGAGTTCCAGCTGGGCTTTTTCTACAAAAAAAGCCCTGTCCAAACCTATAAACTCACTAAAGAGTTTATAGGAATGGGTTTCAGCATTTGGTCAGTTCCTTCTCTGTTCCTCACCCCAGGAACTGGATATTATTACAGAAAAGCCGAGCAGCGTGCCGGTAGCCGAGACAGTGAAGGAACCCCTGATAAACTTTAGCTACATCAGTATCTTGCAACATGACCTGTAAGATATCTGAGCAGCCAGAAGCTCAGATGGACATGGAAATGGCTGCAGTGATTATTGTGTTGGAGTAGTCGGATCCGTTCAGATCCTTTCTCCACCATGGAAACGTGCTGGGTGACCTTGGTCCAGCCACCCTCTCTCAGCTTAACTTATCTCAAAGGGCTTTTGTGAGGATAGATGGAGAAAAGGGGAATGGTGTGAGTTGCAGTGGGGTGACAGGTGGGATATAAATATCTAAATAAATAAACAAACAAACAAGAATCGATGCTTAGCCCAGGCGGAGTAGTGGGTAGGTCTGGGGAGGTAAAGGTAAAGGTTTCCCTTGCTCGAAAGACTCTAGGGATGCAGTGCTCTTCTCTGTTTCCAAGCCGAAGAGCCAGTGCTGTCCAAAGGCATTTCCGTGGTCATAAATTCAAATCCCCATTTGCGGTGAAACTCACTGGGTGATCTTGGGCCTGTTATCCCTGCTCAGTGTAATCTACACAGGGATGTTGAGAGGATAAAGTAGGGGAGGGAAGCCTGTCTGAGCTTTATGAGAGAATAGCAGGATAAAAACATGATTAATAAATAGAAAATTAATTTGGGCAACAGGGGTATTTAAAAAAACAAACAAACTAGTGATTTGGAAAAAAGCAGAAAATAAGGAAGGGCATGAAAATCATAAAATCCAACAATCAAAGAAAGTGAAAGTGGCGTGCAATGTAGAGGTGAATTTCTCTTCCAACATGGGTTCGGTAAAACAGCGGATCAAATGTTAGATGCAGAATGGGCCCAGGTCAAGGCAAGAGATGAACAGAGGTGGTTTGCCATTGCCTGCCTCTGTGTAGCAACCCTGGACTTCTTTGTGGTCTCCCACTCAAGTTCTAGCCACAGCCAACTCTGCTTAGCTTCTGAGATCTGATGAAATTGGGCTAGCCTGGGCCATCCAGGTCTGTATCAATTCTCATTTCTCATAAAATCTTTCTACTCAAGATACTGTGACTGCTTTGCACACCTCCTATAATCTCATCAAATCCCACAATAACATTCCTGCCAATGGCAAAACTCATTTAAAATTACAATCAAGATATCCACAAGCGGCACTCACATCTGAGAACACTGGAGTGTTTATGCGTTTTTAAAACTACAAAACTGGTCTTGCAGTGCGACTGCAAGTGAGCCATGAATAATCAAAACGAAAACAGACCTGAGGTCTTTAATTAAAGTGTGGGCAACAGCAACACATTTGAAACTGACCAAAATGCAAATTACAATATCAATTTTTCTTGGTAATCTACTGCTCAAATATCAGATGTAAACTGAATTCTCCCAGTGGGTTTCAAGCATAATTGGGAACAGGTGTAGGCATGTTTGTTATCACACTAAAACTGATTCTGGTTTAGAGGAAGACATCTCCATGTTTCATGTACAGAAAACTTGCAAAGATTAACAACTTATCTTGCTTTCCCTACTTCAGAAGATGAACTTTGGGTGGCTAGTTTCTGTCACTGTTTATGCAAGTTCAGTTCCTTAATGCAAAATAATTAAAAGTGATGTACATTCAAGTGGGTAACCTCACAGTTCTCATAATAGCTGTCCCTGAAAACTGTTGGTGAATACATATTGGCCATCAAATATAGTCGTAGACAAGATAAATACATTATTTAGAGAAAAACTTTTCACCATGTGCTCTTTGCTGCAGTCACGGAGCTCTAACATGAGCAGACTTCCTTATGCACAGAGCCTAGGCATGTACTGTTTATACACGCATTTTGGTACCCTGCAGATTGTATGGACATAGTCTAGGATACATATGTTCAGGTACACCATCTATGTAGAAGATCCTCTAAGGATCTGGAGGCTGTGGACAGGGCCCGCCACTGGGATCCTGATCTCTTCTTCCACGTATTCAGTAATTAATTTACAGTTTTACTTCATTTATGCCCCACCTTTCTCCACAATGGGGACCCAAAGCAGCTTACATAATTCTCCTCCCCTCCATTTTATCCTCACAACAGTCCTGTTAGGCAGGTTAGGCTGAGAGTGTGTGGCTGACCCAAGGTCACCCAGAGAGTGCTTCCGTGGCAGAGAGGGGATCTGAACCTGGGTCTACCGAGGTCCTAGTTCGACGGTCTATCCACTACACCACTCTGGCTCCACACTGATCTCAAGAATATGGTAATAGAGTATTGGATCCAACCAGGTTTTTCACTGGTAAAAAGGAGGAGGGCTCGTTTTAATTCCCTTGAAAAGGCTATGCTGGGGATCATGGGACCTGCAAGTACAAAAGCGATGCCATACAAGCGCCAGAGAAAGGATGAGAACAAATAAGCTATCTGGATCAAACCCAGAATCTTTCCTTCTGGTTTCTGGAGGTGCTTGACAAAGGCATTTGGTAAAGTGAGAAAATTCTCCACCAAAATGACAACTTGCAGAATTGATGTCATAAAATAAGAATTTACATATGTGGGTTAGCATTTCACAAGTCTTTAAACAGAATATGTTGTATCAGTATGCAAGTCCAGCTTTTGGCAATAGCAGAATATCCAAAAGAAGGCTCATAGCTTAGTTTAGTCTGCTTTAGTATTTGCTACTTTTTTGTCTGTGCCCTCCTGTGCAGTTTCTCCAATCTAAGCCCATTGTTTTGGGTGGGCTTTGACTGGAGGAACTCTGCATAAAACTGCACTACAGAACACTTACGTAACCATCCAGGACTGAAGACAAAGGTGCTGGACTGCATCTAATCTCAGTCACATGAACTGCAGCGTAATAAGCTACCCTGGATACAATATTTAGCAATGGTTAGCATGGGGGGAGGGGCATGGTTACTGGACCACAACGAAGTCCTTTGGGCCAAGGAATAGTTCTGATACTGCACCACCAAGTCTACCACAGTTATGCAGCATCGTTTTAGAGTCTGTTTTTAAATTTTTCAAAATGACTTGGGTGCCCAATCTTATAGGGGACTGCAACATGGGACAGTGGGGGCCTACTGTCTCCCCATCTGCCATTTTCAAAACGATGCAAGATGGACAAAGGAGCTCCTCTCTCTCTGTCTCTCTCTCTCTCTCTCTCTCTCTCACACACACACACACACACAAACACGCACACAGTGCTGCAGTCCCCAGCTGGATCAGGCCCCCATGACATTTTGAAAAGTAAAAAAAAGGCTTGACTGTGAGTGATGTCATATACCCATGCTGGGCTGGGGGGGCTGGCAGCATCTCTTTTGGCCCTCTGTATCTTGTATGCCGCTGCAGTGATCTCCTGAAGGCAACAGCCCTGCTCCCAATGATCTCTCAGTGTACAAAAGTTCTTTTAACTATTAGCTAGCTTAAAAGGGATTAATAGCAGTCCACCCCCTCCAAAAAAAACAAAACAAAACACTAATCATTGCTAAATATTGTATGCAAACTGCTTCCAAGAAGCAGTCTCCTCAGTTGGCCATACAGAGCACAACCTTGTTTTGCATTCTGAAAGAAGAAAGCTGCAAACGGAAGGTTTTTGCTTCTCTTTCATTCGCCTTCAGTGGGAAAGGCAACGTTCATTGACCGTTTCTGCTCCTTGAATTATTCATTGAAACAACCCCAGTCACTGGTTTTTCCTCTCTTGTCTGCCAGGAAGTTGACATTTCCTTTTTGCTTGGGTGCTGTAATCAGAGTAATCAGCAGTCCATTAAAGATCTCAACTTGTCAATCACAGGCTATGTTTTGGAAAAGAGCGGGGGGGGGGGGCACTAGCCCCACATTACAAGCAGGGGCAGGCAGGCAAGGTAAAAGGGCCCAGGAGTGAGCCAGGCTGAGTAGCCACCACAATACTACAGGCCAGCTCTGCAGGGACCTGGCCAGTGATGCCAGCGCTGGGTATCGGCTTACCTGTTGCCTCCGTCCTCCTACACTGTTGCAAACCAAGTGAGCTGATAACCCATCATTGGTGTCCCAGCCAGATCTGAGCTGAGTGGTCCCTGCAGCACTGGCAGAACTTCTGGAGCTTAGATCTGCTTGCTCCTGCCCGCCTGCCCATGCAGGGGCCCACCAGGAACTTTCCAGCTATGCTACACGGCCTGTCTGCCTCTGTTTGAAAATCTTAGGGCAAGTCTCCTATTAGGGGTTTCATCGCCATCTGGATGTGATCCAAATAGCGATGATCAATCAGGCTCTGGTAAGCCTGCTAGCAGCCTTCTCATCACTGGACTCCATTTCAGTCAACAAAGTTTCTCACAGAGCCAGTTTGGGTGAGAATCCTTGGACAGAAATTCCCAAACCCAACCAGAATTTCCAGCAGGAGACCTTTTAGCCATGCCATCGACCATAGTTATCAAATTGCAGGAAACAGAAGAAGTTGCACAGAGTATTTTGACAGGTTTCGGTGGTGGGAGTCAAACTGGAAGTCCTGGAGAGCCAGCACTGATTCTTTGCTTCAACAGGGTCAATAATCTGGAGAGAGAAAAATGTCCTGCCGCTTAATGGACAGAAAAGAGCAACTGATGTTCTTCATGGGATACAGGTAAATAACATTGCCTGTGAAAGAAGAAACTTCTCACTAAGCTTCTATTAAAGGGACAGGATTGGGTTTTTTTCTTTCTTTCCAGGCTGCTTGTTAAAGAAAAGAAAACCCAGGATTAGAAACATAACTGCCCAGAACCTCCATGGTCCTGGGAATCATATGATCCCAGGCAGCCAATAACAGGCCACTGCCTGCTGGGTGGCTCTGATGAGTCTGGACAAAGTTATTGCTGATGGAGGCCTCTAGCTGTGCCTGTGAGCTGCTTGGCAGTTGTTCCTTCTGCTCCAGGTACTTGCTACCTTTCCAGCTGTCAGGGGATAGACCTCACCAGCCTGCACATTTGATACCCTGGAATTGCCTGTCAGAAAGTGTGCTCCCCCTGGCACCTGCAGTGCAGTCCTAAACTGAGCTATGCCTTCCTAGGTCCCTTGAAATCAATGATCTTAGATTGCATTGCTAGAGTGAGTTACAGTCTCAGCCATACATCAGCACCAGCGTTGAGTACCACCTTCTGCATCCCAAATTGAAGCACTTTGGTGCACAGCCAGCGTTCAGGTGATCCACTTGACACAACCCATATTTCACAGTTCACCTGTGCATTGATCTGTACCTGATGTTAAAATGACCCACAGATTTACATGCTTTTATATTACTGTTAACTGCAACTACTGATGAACATCTTTCTTTCCTTCCATTTAGATTTTGCCTTCTTACTAAAGAGCATGCTCAAAGCAACTTAATAAATTTACTTTCACTGTGCTGAGCATTGTACAGAACGCTGAAGGAATATGCTACTGATCAGCAATGTAAAAGCAAGAGTTTATGTCTTCTGTGCTTTAAACAAAGAAATAATTGACATTTTCTGCCAATGAAACCCAAACAGTGGATAATAATGGTGCCTTTAAACATTTTCCCAGTGCCTTTCTCCGACCATTATGTTTCTTAGCTAACTCACGCAGGAGCAGGGACCAACTTCAGAAGACAGGCATCTGAGGTCCCTCCTATTTTAGATAATTTAAACATGGGCAAAATTATTGAAAGAGAAAGAATTTCGAGCGAGACTGACTGGATAAAGTATAATTTGTTATTTAGTAAAAACTGCACCACACGCAGTCCTCGTTCTACTTGAAGATGGGGGCCTCGTGAAAGTAGCATCAGGATCAGGAACTTCCACCAGAACTCTCTTTCTGGTGTAAAAAGGATTAGGACAGACTGCATAGTCATGCACTACAATTTGAAATATTAAACACACTTTTTATTGTGCATCTTTCACACTTACTGATGGGCATATCCCTAGTCTGATTTATGATTAAGCCAGGAAGACCAAATTAAGTTTTGCCCAAATGAATTATAAATCAGCTGGGTCCCTTGACAAGACCCCTCCCCACACATACAAAACCCCACCAGCAGACACTTAAAAGGGCCTAGGAAACTTACTGCACATTTCACCAGTTCTAGCCAAATCAGGTATCCTCAGGTATGTGAAGAGGCCTAGAAACTCTGCGGTGTGTTGTGATAGCACTTATAGTTTTAAAACATTCCCATATATAAGTCTAGTGTGTCAATTTGAAGACCTTTCCTAAGGTCACATGTTCAAGTAGGCTTTTCAGTTAGTTGAGAGTACTTGCATAAGCCTGTTGGAGTTGCCCCTTAGATATAAAACTGTTTGAACTACTCATCGTTATTCTGGTGTCTGTTTTGGAACCCACAAACATTACAGGGGGACTGAGTGTGGGGTTTTTACCTGGGACATGAACTGGGTCTGAAACAAACAGGAGGTGGTGGCAGCTACAAGCATGGATGGCTTCAAGAGGGAATTAGATAAACATATGGAATGGAGGTCCATCAGTGGCTATTAGCCACAAGGTATAGATAGGAACTCTCAGTCTGGGGCAAGTGATGCTCTGTATTCTTGGTGCTTGGGGGGGGAGGAAGAGTGGGGGGGCTTCTAGTGTCCTGGCCCCACTGATGGACCTCCTGATGGCGCCTGGTAGTTTTAGACACTGTGTGACAGAGTGTTGGACTGGATGGGCCATTGGCCTGATCCAACAGTGGCTTCTCTTATGTTAAATGGAACACCCAAATCTAGCCTCCAGAGCTATGAACCAGATCTATAGCCTGGCCTCTAGTTCTTCCTGTTTGGTTAAAACCACTTGTTCCTGGTTCTCCAACTGTTAACCTCACAATTGCCTCACTGTGTAACTTAACCCTGAGTATCTTATCCTCTGTAGCTTATTATGAAGATTTTGTCACTCATCAAAAATTGCTTATTGCCAGGCAAACATGGAATTTTCTGCTTCTGTCAAAGCACTGTACGTAAAGGCAGCTGCCTCAGCTTCCATACCTTTCGGCCTTTCTCTCTCTCACACACAGACATACCACAAAGTGATGCATGACCTTGATGTTAAAGGTCAGTGTAAAGTGAATGCTGACAAGTATTCCCTGCAGAAGACAGAGGCACCGTATTACCCACTCTGTCTTCCAACATGAGCAGGGTGCTTAATAGGTCAAGACCCGTAGTAATATATCTTTCCTTTCCACTCACGCCAGCCCATGTCTTCATAGTATGTAATGGCTCAGTGCTGGAACGCACAGGTTGTAAGGTCTGTTAATGTGCCGAGGAAGATAACCTGTTGCTTAAGACTATTGATTCCCTCATTCTCACGATAACTTCTAGCCTTTGAGCTGTTGGCCTTTCTGAACTTTTTTTTTTTAAATAAAGCATGTCCAAACTGCGATTACAATTAATAATGACCTCCATAATCATGAGAGCACAAGCTTTAAATCAATCTAAAGACCAGAGAATGTATGAGGGCCCATGACATCATTCAATAACTGAAGGCAAGCAGAGTTGTTCAGATAGGAGACTGCACCTGGGAGCCATAGGTAAGCAGCTCTGAACTCTTTGGAGAAAGAGCCAGATACAGCAATTGAAATGAACACTCATGAAGCTGCTTTATACTGAGCCAGTCCCTAAGTCTATCGAGGTCAATATTGTCTACTCTGTCTGGCAGCAACTCTCCAGGGTCTCAGGCACAGAGAGGTCTTTCCCATCGCCTGATTTTGTTGTTGTTACAGCTGCTGGGGATTGAACTTGCGACCTTCAGCATGCAAAGCAGGGACTCTCTCACTGAGCCATGGCCACTCTTCAGGAATCTTAATGAATGAGTAAATCTGTAAACTAACTACCGGTAATGCATGATTTAGCTGATTAATTGCTGAGGTTCACTATTAGTCAGTTCTGTTGGCAAGACTCTGAATGGAGCCATGGCATTTGAAAAGAGTATACAGAGAGGAGGAATGGGAACAGGAGTCCCGGATCAGTCTTCTCCTATACATGTCCAAGTGGTGTATATATTGGCACCATCACCATGACTGGGAACATGTGCTCCTTATTACAGGGACGGAGCCAACAAGTGTACAGTTTGTACACAGTTGCTCGTGGGCACTGTGCCAGTGTTCAAGTGGATGTGAGAACATGGGAGTGAAGCCAGCGCACTCATTCCCACAGCCACTAAATATGCATTGGCTCTGTACCTAGGTATCACGTTTATAGGCAATTTTGGTCACATAGAGCACTTTAACTGAAATTGTTGATTGTGGATCATTTATTGATTGTTTTAACTGTTTTAATTGTGTTGCTTCTTATCTGTTTTATGATTCTTGGCACTTTGTGCTAGCAGTGTGAGCCGCTCTGAGACTGCTTGTGGGGAGAGCGGCCTATAAATACTCCAAATAAAATAAATAAATAAATAAATAAATGGCTACTAGCTGAGAACTCACCAGCAATCAGGCTAGCCACGTGGAGCACAGTTGTGCACATGACATGTGCCTGCCCTGTGAGGAGGAACACAACTTGACATTTTCCAGCAGCATGGGTGCAACTGCATTGGTTTGCATGTATCTTTTGTTATTTAATTGGTTTATTGCTTCCCATCAGTGCTAATAAGATTTTATACTCAAGGCAGCAGTCTGTACCTGATGGTGGCCAGTATGCTCACAACTGAAATCTTTGCTATCACTCGTGCTGTCTCAGCACTCCTGGTTCACCCCTGCATTGTGTTAGCACCTTCTCTATCCGTCAGCATCCACTGCACTTGGCTGCATCTGTCGACTTAGCTGGAACCAACTGTTGCTTGACTCCTCCGGAACTGCCTCGTGTGCAGGCCAATGCAGCCATTATTACTATTATGTTCAAGTCTGATTTAAACGTCCTTTCTATCCTCGTTTCATTTGTTCCTTTTTGTTCTTGTATTATGTCTATTAGTTCATAGTTTGTTGTTTTAAATTGTAATCTACCTTGTGCCTATTGACAGAAAGGTGGCACATACATTTAATAATAGTAGTAAATAAATATGGGAGTAAGTTTATAAACAAACAAAAAATAAGAGTGTACTGCATGGTATGTAATGTGTACTTCAGAGTGTGCTACTAATAATATACTGCATTGTCTGTAATATCTGCTGCACAGTGTGTGACCTGTACGGCCTAAAGGCCTATTTCATTTTTAATGAACTATTTCAGTGCACTGTAACATTAAAGATATATTTTGTTTAATATTATTATGTATGCTTTCATCCTCAACATTGTAGGTATCCAGTACTGCAAGGGCATTACAAGTAATTTCTAAGGCTGAAATATTCAAACTAGCTCTCAAAAAGGTGACAGCGTGCAAGCATACCCTGCTTCAGGTGCAGAAGAGACATACAATTTCCTAAATTGCTGTTTCGCTATCTTTAGATGCCAACGGCACTGCCCCCCCCCCCCCCCCCATTAAGGTAAATACTGTCCTGCTGTGGATTTTTGTTGATTTCCTTTTGTATTTTATCTTCATTTTCAACCGTGAAGCCAAGCTAACCTGGAAACCTTAGGTAGAGAGGCATCTTTCCCATAAGACAAAGAGAGACAGAGGAGGTTTGGAGATTTTGTCACTAAAGTTCCCCCCAATACCACTGGAAGAAACCAGGATGAAGCACTTTTGTGTCTACAGCTATGTCTATCCTTAAGCCGAGATCAATTTCTATTGCACAGTCTGCTGGCCTCTTTGATCCACTCCCGTTTATTTTACATATTGACTTCCATCATGATGAAGAGTGGATGCCACTGCCGTGATGACGGATAGCCAGCTCCACTTCGAAACAAAGGAACGCACAAGTTACCACTGGGGGCAGCGCCCTTAATAGGCCCCAGTGATGCTGCCAGGGCATAATAGCTTTAAATCAGGGTAAAAACTCCACGCAGGCAATTCGCTCTATTTTTAATTCCATTTGGCCTTACTGATTGTTCAGCTCCTTAATACATTAGTGATAAGACAGTATGATGAATACATAATATGCAACGATAACAGCACACACAATCGATACTGCGCTTCTTCTGTCTGGCCCTTGAGAAACGATGGAGAGACAAATTAAACAGGAAGCTAGGGGCAACAGGAAGTTGAGACTCTCCCCAAGTGTGCTTTCCCCACAATTTGCTCCTAATTATTCCATTGGTTTCTCCCCCCCCCCCCCAAATATTGTGAATCTGATCTGAAGAATGACTGGCTGTCCAGATTTGTATCCACTTATTCTTTTGATCAGACAATATACTTACCTGCACACATTTTCACAGCAGTGACCCAAAGGGTGTGGCATCTTAACCCATTTACGGTGCAATCCTATGGAGAGTGACCCCAGACTAAGCCCCACTGAATGGGTTTACAGTAGACTGAAATCACTCGACTGCATTGCTTACTGAGGACTCAGCACTCAGGAGCCAGGTCACCCATAGCCAGATGTTACCCCTGTGGAATTTAACAAATTTGTGGAGCAGTTTAAAAAAGGCCTGCCACTGTCATTAAATATTGGGAAGGGGGGGATTACTTATTAGTAAATGAATACAGTCTCATTATGTATCCCCATGCCTATTTATTTAAAATATTCCTTATCCTGTCTTTTCTCCTTTAAAAAGTGATCTTGCATGCATAGACAAAAATGCATAGGGATATAAGCACACCTAAAACATTTAAACAGCAGTCAAAAATACTTGCCAAAAAAGCAACCTTTGGCCCCATACAAATATATGTCTGATTAACAGAAAGTCCTGTCACATCAGGTTACTTTATGATGTCTACTAAACCTTCTCTGGTCAACCATTCCATAGGGCATGGGTAATGGCTAAGGGAGCCCGTGACTGAGCAGGAAACAGGCAGTTTGGGAAGGCACACCAAGTATATAATGCTGGGAGGACAGCTGGTGCACAGAGTCATTTCTGGAAAGAAGATCCTTTGGAGCCAACATTCATCATGTTAACCTCTATATCTATCACATATGATGCTGTTTCATATGGACTCAAAGCATCAGTCTGTCAAACTCAGTACTGACTACTGTGATGGGCAACAGCGCTTCAAAGTCTCAGACAGAGAACGTTTTTTTAATGGGAAGATGCCAGGTACTGAATGTGGGACCTTCTGTATGGAAACATGTGCTATACCACTGAACCACAGCACCTCCCTTGACCTCACTCAACATGTTTAGAAAGATGTAGCAGTGAAGAGCCACAGCACACAACATCCCACAGCTAGAACAGCCTAGATGTTTGAATACCCTATTGTGAAAATGTAGAACGATGTATGTGCAGAGTTTTGCACAGCCCGAGCAATGTTAGTGTCGCATAACACATACAATAGAAATCTAGGGTTTGAGCTCTATTTCTATGTAGGCATCAGTGCAGTGAACATTTAGGAACCCAACTTCCTCCTTGTGACTTATATCCTTCTTTTACTCTCATTATCAGCAAGATATTCTGACTAATATCTTTACTCTGCATTTTTTTTTGGGGGGGGGAATGTATTCTATTTCTGTGACTTTTCTGGATGGCCCCCGCATGTTTCTCATTTTGCAAAATATACAAAACAGCATTGTTCAGGGGGGCTTTTTCTTGTGGTATAATGGTTCAGCTCAGGATGTGAGCTTTATTAGGAGTAAAGTCTTCCCACCCTGATTGTCTTATTGCCTTAGATAGATAAGTTTGCACTCACTGATTGTTTTTTTTCTAGCCTGTTCTACAGTCCCAGCCCAACTGCAATTTTTTTGGTCTTACTAGGAATCTTTGGAGGAGAGCTTTATGGATACCATAGACCGCCAAAAAGACAAATAAGTGGGTTCTAGATCAATGGAACCACCTTTAACAGCACTTTTCTTCCACAGCCAATCTATTTCTTGTCTCTTTTTTTTTTCACTGCCGCCTACAGCTTTGTGGCATTCAGAAGGCAGGGTGTATTCCAGATATCTGATGACAGAAAAGGCCTGTTAAAGTGCAAGGCAAGGCAAGATGAAGAATAGTATGATTATTTCTAGAAGGCTTCATTCTGAATTCTCCCTAGAAGGTAAAATGACAAAATTGAGGCTATCGCACTTTGGTCCCATTATGAAAAGACATGTCACTGGAAAAAACCAATGGTACTAGGAAAAGCTGAAGGCAGAAGGAAGAGAAGAAGAACCAACTTGAGATGGATTGACTCTATAAAGGAAGCCACAACCCTCAGTTTGCAAGACCTGAGCGAGGCTTGCTAACATAGGATGTTTGGGAGGTCATTAATTCATAGGAGCGACTTGACAGCACTTAAAACACACATACAGGAATTTTTGCTGTTAAGAGTCAAATGTTACTGTATCTTGTAATCTGCTTACTTCTTTACTGAAATGTTTTTTTATCATAGTTATAATCTGCCTTGGGTTCCAGTAAGAAAGGTGGATTATAAATTAATTAATTACCTGCATCTTTAGAGGAGAGCCAGTTCCTTTCCTTCCCCTTCATTTGAATACCGATTTCTCTGTTTTTTGAATAAGCATCTCAATCATTGTGTTAAACAGTACAGGGGATGGTAAAGAGGATTAGTGGACCCTCCCCTTATTTAGTTTACCGGTTCCTTAAATATTATTTATTCTAATTGTGGCTTCCCAGATTTTGTATGCATTGTACATCATTATTCTGTCCTTAATATTTATTCTGGTTTCCTGTAATATGGGAAATGCATTGTTCCAAATGAGATTGTTAAAACTTTTTTTTCCTCTCTCCTAAATCAATCAGTGCTATGTAAGTATCCTTCCAAATGTCTAATATTCTCTCTGTTGGTATTGGAATTGCAAGGATGACTTCCCTTGTTCTTCGTTGCTTCTTAAAACCTAATTGATCTTCACTTAAGTGTTCATGCAATGATGACTTGCCACATCCTGGAAAACTTTCATATTGTGGATTGCTCAAGCGAGGCTGAGTTATAGGGCTGGATCACAACACAGCTCAGTTGTGGATTGCATGCAGATGGACTGAGAAGGAGGATTTTCACCAGTGAGGTGCAGTGGTTAAAGTGTTGGCCCTGGAATAGGGGGGGACCAAGGTTCAAGTCGCTGCTTACCTTAAAACTGCTATGCTTCATCACTGCATTGGTACATCTTACATACATGATTAATCTATCAGTAGTTGCCTTGGATAGATCCTGTGGGATTAAATGTGTAGGCCCTCTTTTGCATTCAAAGATCTGGCACCTGGTATTTGTGGCCACTGTGTGACACAGAGTGTTGGACTGGATGGGCCATTGGCCTGATCCAACATTGGCTTCTCTTATGTTCTTATGCTTGTGGTAAAGGACAGAGGGGACCCACATCTTCCAATCATAAACAGCAAACGAGACAAGAATAGCTCACTGTTATAACATAAACTGGAAAATTTACAATTCCTGTGAAATTTAAGAATATTATAGCTGCAGAAGGATGGTTCAAATCAGGTTCAAATCTCTTGGCAGTTATGAAGCACTCACCTGATGACTTTGAGCTCTTGGTCTAATGTATCTCTTACAAAGTTATTGTAGTAATTAAATTGGATCCCCCACGTTTGCCGTTTGGACCTTATTGGAAGAATTATAGGATAAAAATGTAATTTGGTTTTTTGAAATCAAATTGTTGTGCCTTCACCATACTGAAATCCAGCCTGGAGGCTGCCATTCTCGAAACGCTTCTGTTCAGACAACAGGTTTCATGCTGATCCAGTATCTGGAGGACTAATTCACCACTAATTCACATATTTTATAGAAGGAAGAGGCCGATTCAACCTGATTCACCCTTCACCCTATTCAGTGTTCTGGTGACCTGGATAGCCCGGGCTTGTTAGACCTTGGAAGCTAACCAGGGTCAGACCACCAAGGAGGTCTAGGGTTGGTGTGTAGAAGCAGGCAGTGGCAAATCACCTCTGAATGTCTCCTGCCTTGAAAACACATAAATTGCCATAGATCAGCCGTGACTCGACAGCACTCTCCACCACCAATCGGTATTCTACTGGATGGATTTACAGAACCCCGTACCTCTTAAGATGGGACCAGGTGCATTATACATAGTTCATACAGACATACACACACAATTAATACAGACAGACAGACCCAAGAACAGTAATTGTACGGATGCATTTTAAGGATTCTCTGTGTTTTGTAATTGATAACTTGTTCCTTGTGTTGCATGATGACTGATTTCCAGAACAGCAGAGGAGCCACTCCGAAACACAGAGAGGGTGCAATTAATTGAGCCCTTCAATAAGGTGGTGGCGGTGGCGGCGGCGAGGGAATATTATAGAGATTGAAGCCTCAAATAGCCTATTCTCTTTTCCCCAGAAACATTTAGAAAACTAAAATATGTGATGTTATCATGTAGCCATTCTGCTTCAGTGCCTGCCATTTGCATAAGTGGAAAAATGCACAATACATGGAGGTCGTAGCATATGTTTTAGTTTGCTAGATATTACTTGGGGGGGGGGGGAGCAGAGATGAGAATGCTGCATTGGACCCCAGCCTACAACCTCTAGATTCAGCCTTTGCTTTTTAGACTGTTTTTATCATACACAGGAGCTTGGATTCCCATAAGAGATTATGCACTTGGGCTGTCCTAGACCGGCACCGGTGTGCTTCTGTCAATGTCAATAGACAAACTATTGCTCAATTGTTATTCAGCAGAGGCCATTCTCTTCAAACTGACAGACCTTGCAGGTATTTTGTGTTGCCCCTCAATATCCAGTGGCATTATATAGCTGCCTGGCAAATCAAAAAAAATCCTATTGACACATTTATACCCCTCCTTATTTTTCAGCTGGATAAAAGACTCCAGCATGAAAGAACTGGGTCCTCTGGAGCACCTTGAACAAGATAAAGGAGCAACAAATCTTCTCATAAGGGTGAAAATTATAGACATTGTCAACAAATTCCATCCAGCTAGTCTAGATGTTGTTGCTTGTTAAGCTTTGCTTGAGTCACAACCCTGGGTTGTTATGTAACTTTTTATTTATCCTAAACCTCCTCCAAGGATCTCAGGGTGAGATACATAATCTTCCCCACTTTTTCTGGGTTAGATTAGGCTGAAAGGCTGAAGGTCACCCACTGAGGTTCATTGCAGAATCCCGGTTTCCCTGGTCTCCATCCAACAGCCCCACAGTCATTCTGAAACTACTCATCCATCTTGTCAGTTGACCGCTGATGATAGGCCATGAGTCTCACACTCCTTCTCCTTTCTGGCAGCTCTGTGTGCCTCTGACAGCATCGGTGCTGCAGTGGTGTGGGTAAGCTAGGTGGGCTGGGAGTGGCTTCTGAAGCCTTGTTTACTGCTTCAGAGCTATAAGGTGTTGGCTCGGTTTCAGCTGTAGGCTGTGACTTCTGCTCAGCTGGTAACCTGATCTCTTGTTGCTCTTCTGTGGCTCAGAGCCAGCTACAGCTGGCTGTTCAATTACTGGCTGAGGGCTGGCTGAAGGCAGCTCTTTGTCTGAGGAATCTGTGCTGCTACTGAGCACAGACTGACTTATGATACTCTGTGTGTGGGGATTCAGATAGTGCCCATAAGGAGGTACAACACATTGCAGTCTGAATGGAATTGCAAAGAAGCAGTATTTTCAGAAGAAACATGGGGGACTAGCATACTGAATTTTTCCTTTCTGTCCTTGGGTATAAACCTAAAGCTACAATCTTACTATTAGAGCGATTTCATACAGGTGTTGTCCTGGTGTTCTTCCTCTGTTTGCTCCGGTGCTGTGCTTGAATTTCACACTATTTGTCGCAGGGCACATTTTGACTCGCGGCTCCGCCTGATCTTCCCTGTGGCTTCAGTGATCCTCAAAAAACAGGATCACTGAAACTGCGGGGAAGATCGGGTGGAGCCGCAGGTCAAAATGTGCCCCGCGGCAAATAGTGTGAAATTCAAGCACAGCACCAGGGCAAACGGAGGAAGAACACTGGGGCAGCACTGGTGGGAAATCAGTCTTAGAGTTCTAAGTACTCTCCCTCCCTGACATTCTGTGGTTGGCTCCACTTCCTGTGGCAACTATTTTGTGGTTGACTCCACCTCCTGCAACAGCCATTCTGTGGTTGACTCTACCTCTTTCGGCAGCCATTTTGTGGTTGGCTCCAGCTCCTTTGGCAGTCATTTTGTAGTTGTGCTCACCGCCTTGTGTCAGAATTCCAATGGAGCCCTCAGGCTCAAAAAGGTTGGGGACCTCTGCCTTACTGGGGCTTACTCCTGATGAAATGAACACAGGCTGTAAATCTTCAGAGCTCAGGGTCATAAATGCCATCTCTGGTGTGATGGGCATGCACGAGACTCTCACCCAGTGATGCCAACCTATGTGAGGCCACTAAGTCTCCTTATTGACGGCAGCAAGACTACGCAGGAAAATAAAAGCACGATGTCCAGTTTGGAGGCCCCCCCAGTTCCCATTGCTGTGTGAAGTGGGAAGATATGTCACCCCATCGTGACACAGAACAAGCTGATCGTATGGCATGACTCAGCACTTGCAGAATGCTGCATCAGAGCTCTGAGTCTGTAGCATTAGAATGTAAATGCTGCTAAATACAGAATATCAGTTCACTGCAGTGAGCGTGGAGGAATAGGCATGCAGGCACAGGCTGCCGAGATCCATTTCAAAAGGTGCCACCACTTCATAAAATCACAGAAGTGACATTTTAAAAGGGCGTAGAAACAGCTACTGCCAATACTGGGCTGTTTTGTTTGCACATGCAGCATAGAAACAATTTTAATAAAACTGTATTGGTTATACTTGCAGATTTATTTGTATGAACAGCAAAAAACAAAACAATCAATACATCTGGGTGACCTTTATTGAAATCCCTTCACATTATTCCAGAGTATGCTTTTTTTATTTCATCCTGCACTAGGTTTTGTAGTTTGCCTGCCTGGCATCAGCTGGGATTATCTCACACCCACACTGAGTGAGCTGAACACCCTTGTTTTGAACTGGCCTTTCTTATACCACCCCCACTGCCACCTTTCTGCTGTTGTATACAAATCAGTCTGATGGATTTACACTCCAGTGCATCTACTGATGCGAGCTCTGGCTCACAAAAACTTAAGCAAGAATAAATTTTGTTAGTCTTTAAAGTGCCACTGGAACCCTATTTTATTTTCCCTTCAGTTTTGGACACTAGCAAAGTGAGAAAGAAAAAGAAAAGGAAAAGGAAAGCATCTCTCTGTGTGTATAAAAGGAGGGTCTGAATGCTGCAGGGATCCTGGGGGACTCACAGTACACCACTGTGTGCCAAGATTCATGGCGCAGCTGTAGTGGGGGTCCCTACTGGGGGTGTCAGGCCACAGACACAGCCACGTGTGTTAGTAGGCTGAGTCTCACTACAACTGTGTCCCTAAATGCATTGTTTTCCCCCCCATAAGAGCAAATGGGAGCCACTGAGTTACACAGGGGGCGTTTTCAGACTGGCTTTTTCCCGGGGCTCACACCGGAGCTAGCACCGGAGCTTCTGGTCAGTTTCGCACCAGTTGCTCCGTGCTCACAAACTCCTCCGGAGTTTCACCGCACTGCTCAGGAGCTTCCCTGGAGCAAGAAAAACAGGTTTCTAGCGGTGTTTACTTGCTCCAGGGATACTCCTGAGCAGTGGAGCAACTGGTGCGAAACTGACCAGAAGCTCCGGTGCTAGCTCCGTTGTGAGCCCCGGGAAAAAGCCAGTCTGAAAACGCCCAGGGAAATGAAAAGGAGTGACTAAGATTTTGGGGAAAGGGTCAGGATCCCTCTCCCAGATAGATTGTACCTTATTTATTCTGTTCCTGTTTAGGCAGCAATGTAGTTAGAGAGAAAGCCTGGTGTAGTGACTAGCCTGTTTGACTAGGATCTGGGAGACCCATGTTCAAATCTCCACTCTGCCATCAGGGTTGCCAGCCCCTAGGTCCCAGCAGGGTTGCCAGCCCCTAGGGGATCCCCCAATTTCAGGGGCTTCTCACTGCTGCAGACCAGCTGGTCGTTGGTGGGAACACCACCCCTAAATAGGGATGGCACACAGTGATGTCACCCAGAAGTGACATCATCACATCGGGGACATCACATGGAGATGCTCTGATATTTGGGCAAACTCTATGGTTTTGAGAGTGAAAAGGCCAGTTTCACCCAAAGGATCCCTGTGTGACATCCCCGAAGCAATGATGTCACCTCCGGGTGATGTCATTGCATTGGGGGTGTTGTGTGAGCAGAGGTAAGACCTGGCAACCTTATCTGCCATGGACATTCATTGTGTGAACTTGGGCCAGTCACTCTGTCTCAACCTAACCCACCTCATAAGATTGCTGTGAAAACAGAGAATGGAAGGACAATGTTGTAAGCTTTCGTGGACCCCACACGTGGGAGAAAAGTAGGGTACAAATATTAAATAAGCATTTAAAATTTTATTAACCAGCCACCCCCATCATGACGTTATGACAATCACAGTGTTGAGAAGCTCTATCTGCTGCTGAAATTGCATCTCACTTTCATATCATTGATGGGTTTTCAGACTTCTGGCATCTCCTTTCCACCAATGAACTTGATTTCTCATTCACTTTAATACGGGAGGGGTCAGAAGATTCCTCCTTTTTTTCGTTTCAAGCATCTGGCCTAGTGGTTAGCAAACCTTAGCATGTGTACCAAGCGCTGGAACTCCAAACCACACTGCTTGTACTGCAGGGCCAGTTTTCTGCTTGAAAGCCCAAGGGAGCTCCTGGGACACCACTTGCCTGGCTAGGGTTGCCAACCTCCAGGTGGCACCTGGAGATCTCCCACTATTACAGTTGCTCTCCAGACAAACAAGATCAGTTCCCCTGGAGAAAATGGCCTTGTTGGAGGGTGAACTTTATGGTATTATACCCTGATGAGGTACTTTCCCTCCCCAAACCTGGTAAACAGATCATTTTTTTCTGCCTGAAACCAAAGATCAGCAATTGCATATTTCGGAAGACTGCAGGTGTTCCGGGCTATTGAAAGAGCCAGTGCAGCTAGAATGTTGGACTGTGACCAGGGAAACTTAGATTCAAATCTCTGCTCAACCTCAAAGACTGTGGCTTAACCTTCCAGTGTCCAGTCTGACCAATCTCACTTTAGGAAAGAGCAAGAGTCCAGCAGCACCTTAAAGACTAACAAAAAAAAAGCTTTCATGAGTCACTGCTCACTTCTTCTGAAGAAAGCTCATACCCTGCTACAAATTTTGTTAGTCTTTAAGGCAGGGGTGAGGGCTGTGAGGGCTGTGAGGGCTGGATCTGATATAAATGAGACCTTGTCGGGCCGGGCCATGTGTGTCATAAAATGTAATGCCAGGTAGCGGAGATACAAACTTTATAAAGGACACAGACAAACACAATTAAAGATTTTTTTAACTTTAAATAAAACATGCTTAAAACACTAGCACTCTTGCAATATTTTGTCTATTTAACAGCCTCTGATGAGATTCTGGAGAGCGGCTGCCAGTCTGAGTACACAATGCTGACCTTGGTGGATCCAAGGGGGGTCTTGTTCAGTATAGGGCAGCTTCATGTGCCATGTCTTCTACTACTGCAAGTGGAGACCTACAAAGACTCCAAAAAGCCCCACTTCAAAAAGGATGTGGACAGAATGGAGTGGGTGCAGAGGAGTGTGACAAGGGAGATCAGGGGCCTGGAGACTAAGCCCTATGAGGAAAGGCTGAGGGATTTGGGAAGGTTCAGTCTGGAGAAGAGGAGGTTGGGGGGGCCTGATTGCTCTCTTTAAGTATTTGAAGGGCTGCCACTTAGAGGAGGGCAGGGAGCTGTTCCTGTTGGCAGCAGAGGATAGGACAGCTTGTATGGCCCCTCCCAACTCTGTGATTCCATGATTCTATAACTGACACCTCTTGCTCTGAATTACTGCATCAAAATGTCTGTGCGGTAGCAATATTGAGTATGCTGTTCAGGTGTGTATCTGTAAGCTGCAAACCTACTTTTGATTTATTGACATTCATTACAGAAATCTTATGCTCAGTGTTCGGAGCCTAGGACCCAAGGGAAAACATGAAATGGCTGGGCATTGCAAGCTTTTGTACATAAGTTGCTTCATGTGCTGGTCAAGAACATGAGAAGGCATAGACTGAGGGCCATGTGTTTGTCTACAAAACTATATATAGTCTTCCCCAGAGAAATAACTACAATTTCCTACAAAGGAAATGTGCTGGATGAACTTGGTCTGGACACACACTCGGCCTACTCCACCTCACTGACCTGTTGTTATTCCTCCTCTAAAACAGTTCACATTGCTTTCTTACTGAGAAAGCCTGGATCATGAAGGCATGAATACAGTGAAAAGGGGGAGGGAATCTAGTTGCACCCAGGAAAGCCCTGGCATAAGGTGCCCCCCAAAAAATACACACACTGTAGCAAGGCACACAAAAAATTGAACAAAACTTTGTTGGACTTAAAGGTGCTTGGTATTTCTCCCATGTGATTGAGGCAGCCCGGCAAAGCAAGCTGTCCCTCGTTCCCTCCCTTCCTTCAGGGAGGAGCCTCAGCCAGTGGAAGTGGGAAGAAAGGCTTCCCTTTGTCTCCTGTATATGATGGAGGCAGCCAGGCCAGGAAGCAAGCTTTGGCTCATTTCCTCCATCCCCCTAGGAGGAGGGGGAGGAGCCTCAGCCAGTGCTTTACCAGACTATCTCAATTGCACAGGAGAGGCTTGCCTATCTCTCCTGTGTGACTGAGAGACTCTGGCAAAGCAAGCTGCGACATAGCAGCAGCAGCAGCAGCAGAACTGGAAAAGAAAGCCGGAAACAGCTAGGTCCTTGCAGGCTGGATTGGAGCCCTCCAAGGGCCTGGTCCAGCCCATGGGCCACATGCTTGGCACCCCTGTTTTAAGGTGCTACTAGACTCTTGCTCTTTTTTACTGCTACAGATGTTGCTGTTTTCTACTGCTACATGGCTACCCATCTTGATCCATTTCACTTTGTGAGGATAACAGAGGCAAGGAAGGCACAGATGTTGTCCTCAATTCCTCAGAGGAAGGAGCTCTGGGTGGAGGTAAATTATAAGAAAGAAGGAAAGTGATTGCTTTCTCTGCAAGTGTCCTCTGAGGTGATGAAATGGAGGTCCTCCTATACAGCAGTGGCTTTGACCATGAAGATCTTTGCTTTAATCTGGCTCTCTGCCTTGCTTCCATGGCCATCCAACAGAGCCCAAGTTGATATGACAATTCTGCCTGGCTAAAACCCTGTACAGCCTTTTTGTAGAAGCGCAAAAGATTCTGTTTCTTTCTTCAGTGATTTCTCTCAGGAGAACAATGGCAAAAATTCATCAAACGGAAGCATATATAAATCCTTCCTTAACAAACTGGATGTTATCATGTTTATTTGCAATGTAATTATTTGAGTATTTAATTATAGAACAGTTAATTACTTTATTTTAATTATATATCTCTTTTAATTACATGGCAGCTTCCAAGCTTCGATAAGGTTGAGTCTGCTCTGCGGCATATTCAATTTTTAAATGTTATCATCACTACATTTTATTCTGGGTTGCTAGTTTGGAATTGGCCCTAACACTCATGGCCTTTTACGTCTTCTCCATCCGGTTGCATTTTGCAGAGGAGGTAGATGTTTAGCATGGTCTTCTCTCAGCTGAAACGCTGATGTTATTCAGTGAGATGAACGTCACGTTTTGCTTTTAAAACATGGCACTAAAGTATTTTTTAAAGTACATTTATACCCTGCCCTTCCTAGAAGGGGCTCACGGCAGCATATGTGGTTCTCTTCCCCCCTCCAGTTTATCCTCAAGGGAATTGTGTGAGGAAGCCCAGGCTGAGAGAGAATGGCTGGCTCAAGATCTCCCAGTGAGTTCAGGGCAAGCAGGGAATGGAACCTGAGTATCTCAGCAGGTCTCAGTCCTGTTCTCCAACCCCTGTGCCACACAGGTAACTTGAGCTTTGATACTAAGATCTGTACCATTGTAAGAGGTATACAGAGGAGCCTAGGAAGAGTCATCCTTTCCATAAATACAGGCATAGAAGGCTGGTTCTCACTGATCACCACTTTAGTGTTTAATTAATTATCGTATGGCATTGTGTGTAGGACAGCCAGGACAGGATTGTCTGGCAGTTGCAAGTTCTAGCTCTTAGCATTATGCTAGTGGAGAGCTAGACTTGCTTTTAGGGGCTGAGAGAGCTCTGGGAGAACTGTGACTGACTCAAGGTCACTCAGATGGCTTCATGGGGAGGAGTGGGGAATCAGACCCGGTTCTCCAGATTAGAGTCTGCCACTCTTAACCACCACACCACACTAGCTTTAATGTTTAATCCAGGGAAATGTGGCCATCAGTTGGACATACCCCGAGTGTGAGCTGGCCATCCACTTTTATTACTTTGTGGACAAAATCCCAAACTGACCTGAGCCATTCCCCCCCCAGTGGTTCTCTACCACACCTATACCCTCCCCCCTCTCCTTGTGAGCAGAGCACAACTGAAAGCTTCCTGGTTTGGGAGACCTTTGGACAAACTCCAGTTTGCTGTGACACCCCAAAGCAGGAGCCTGTGAAAATCTGAGTTTCCTTCCTCCATCAGAACTGGGATTCTCACTCCTAAACAAAGTTACACCCTTATCTAAATCCATTCGGGTTTAGAAGGGTGTTTACATTGCTTAGGGTCACCGTGGAGGTTTACTACTTGCTTTGGAAAAAAAACTCCATCGGTGCTGCCTCCGGCCAAACTTCTGAGCCATCGGGCCAAGCAGCTGAAACAAGGGCAGCGAGGTGCAAAGCTGCATGTGGGTTCACATGTGGACAGCATTAATGACAGCCTGGCTGTCTTTGGCACTCTCCATCTGTCAGTGCCGCAAGGACAGGATACACATCGTTGGCATCTTCTCCTTTGACAGATATTGCAATAATAAAGTGCGGATTCTCTTAGGGCACTCCCAGATGGCAGCTTCCTGTGCTCCTCGTTTGGTACGGTAGCACAGTGTCCCTGGGAAAAGAAAGAACTCCTGTCCCTCAGAAACGGCCCCCACAGTCAGTGCAGGGAGCCAGCCATCCAGACCATGCAGGCCCATGATAGCCTAGCAATGGCACCTGTCCGCTGGCTTGCCCAAGCGTACTTTGGAGACGGGATGTGCTGAAATAGTTTTGTGCTCAGTTTTAAAGAACCGGATACACTATCTGGGATAATACTTCCCTACCCAGTCATCTGACTCCATGTTAAGCAGAACACTTTCCCCAACACGTTGGCAGGATCCTTCATGCCAGGAGCAGAGCAACATCCTAAGGAGCTACATATGAACTTCCATCTCCCACATTGTTTTGATGAACACATGAAGCCACCTTATACTGTGTCAGACCCTGGGTCTATCAGTATTGTCTTTTCTGACTGGCGGAAGCAATCTGGGATCTTAGGCCGGGGTCTTTTACATCCCCTGCTACTTAATCCTTTTAACTGGAGATGCTGGGGACTGACCCTGGGCCTTTTTCCATGCCAGGCAGATGCTCTGCCACTGAGCCATGACAATTTGCCAAGCAGGCTGTATCACCACTGTCTGACTGACAAATGCAGCAATGATTAACTATAAGAGTATTTTGTTTCTTAGCAAATGTCCATATATCAATATCTTTCTGCATTATATCAAATAGACTCTTAAACCATTTTGGCTGGTAATCTATACAGGAGTGAGAGAGAGAAAAACTGAACTCATTGTTAAGAGCAAGTGTCCAGGAGCACCTTAAAGGCTAACAGAACTTGTGGCAGGGTATGAGCCTCCGTGAGTCACCACTCACTTGACTTACGAAAGCTCCTACCCTGCCACAAATTTTGTTAGCCTTTCAGGTACTACTGGACTCTTGCTCTTTTCTGTAGCTACAGATAGACCAACATCTTGATCTATCTTGTTTTTGTTAAAAAATCTGATGTATAACTATTCTGGCCTCTCATGGTGGGGATACATGGAGGTAGGGGCAAATCACCTTTTGAGGTATGGTCTCTTCTTCCTGGTAAGCCCCACTCTGTGTGTGTGTGGGGGGGGGGGGTGCTTTACCTCTGCAGCCCCAGTTGCATCAGTGAAGCTGAGAATCTTGGAGGTGCCTGGAGGCCTGGGGTACATGTCAAGGTTCTTTGAAGACAAGCATCATCCATCTGACTTTAACCCCCACACACACACCTTTGTTCAAGTGCCGAAGAACAGATGCGTTTGAATTATGGTGCTGGAGAAGACTCTTGGGAGTCCCTTGGACTGCAAGGAGATCAAATCAGTCAATCCTAAAAGAAATCAACCCTGACTGTTCCCTGGAAGGCCAGATACTGAAACTGAAGCTGAAATACTTAGGTCACCAAATGGGAAGAGAGCACTCACTGGAGAAGACCCTGATGCTGGGAAAGACTGAAGGTCAAAGAAGAAGGGGACAGCAAAGAATGAGATGGTTAGACAAAGGATGAGATGGTTAGATGGTTATTGATGCAACAAACATGAAATCAAGTAAACTTCGGAGCACAATGGAAGACAGGAGGGCCTGGTGTGATGTGGTCCATGGGGTCGTGAAGAGTCAGACTCAACTGTGAGACTGAACAACAACAACCTTTGTTCTTCTTGGCTGTTAGAAAATGCCCCATCACCAGACTTCCTCTTCTGTTTGCAGAGGTTTAAAACCATGGGGGGAAATATAAAAAAAACCTGGGGTTTGGATAGGTGAACCATATTCCTTTGTTGGGCCTTATACACACTATGTTTTATGCCTTGAGAGGGCACTTCCCATCCGCCAATGTGAACGTGGGCTTGGGGGGAAAGGGGAGAGTCATCTGGGTCATCAAAGGGAATAGTTCAAGTATGACCACCCGACTTGCTCCTCTCAACCGCACCCCAAACTCTGCCCAGTTTTTGGTGGACTCCTGGTGGTTGCTTGCTGCCTATGCGCAGGTGTTGCTATGAAGGCATGATCTCCCTGCCCCGCCGCCGCCCCTTGCACTGGTAATGTTTTGCCCACATAAGAGGGTTTAAGAGTTGTTAGAGCTAACAGGGAGGGTGATTTTGTGACGAGCATAACTTTGTGCTGTAACAACACAGAATTAAATGAGCACACCATGTCCTGGTTTCCATTATCTTTCAAGAAGCATAGAGGATAGGCTATTGTCTACACAAATAGAACAGCTACTGCAAATTGCAAGAACTGCATTGTGCTTTTTGTAATGTCTGTTCTGCATTACAGTATGGACAGAGTTAGCCCTGTCTGTACTTTTTAGAAAAGCAGGAATTGAGAGGTAAAGAATATGGAATTCTCTGTCCTTAGCTTTTGTGTATCTTAAAACAGAGTGTCCCAAGTTTTGTTTCACAGTGGAACAAGAGCCACATTACCAGCTGGCAACAATCCCACATCAACTACCTTTTTTAAAAAAGAAGCAACTCTCTGGTCCTCATGGAGTAGTCACATTTTTTCCTTACAGAAGTTCTGGAACTGTTCGCATCTGCCTGATATCAGGAATATCATCAGATTTATCTTTTATCATGATAGAACTGCAGTGATGAGGAAAGATGCATTCGTCACCATCATGTGGCTGTCGGACATTGCGACTTCTTTTCCAGACATGGAAGGGGCATTAAAGAGATTTCTTTTGAGGAGGATTCTCCCTTCGGTGTAAGAGACAAAACAGTAGCTCAAGGTGACCCCGATCTGTCATTATTTAAATGATCTTGGACATCTCCAGTTCAATCAACAACCATTTACAACATCATTAAGCATGAAGTTTCAACGCTAAGTTGTACTCCTGAGGTTGTCACTGATGGGTAATGCGTAATTTTTTTCTTCTCCCAAATATGCCTTTAATTGCTTTACAGAATGGGCAGCTTGATCAGCATGTGAACACATGCACACACTCAACGTACATGGTATACTTAGAGGAAAAGTACACTCCATCTGTTGCTCCCTTAGATGCGGAGATCAAATGAACAACACAAAGGCAGATATAGGGGTTATAGTGGATAACAAACTGAATGGGAGCCAACAATGTTATTATGTAGTAGGTCGAATATCTATTTAGACCCCATTAGTAGAAAAGGAAATACAGTTATATTGCCACACCAGCCCTTCTTGTTACCTTTCATTCTCTTCTCTTTGTTGTCCCAGAATGCCATGTCTTCTGTACTTGCGCGCTTCCTCCTCAGGAGATTTTATATGGTTCGTTGAATCAAGGTTTTGTTTGTTTTAATAATGGCAGTGAATATGTATACCGCCTGCCGTGTACTCTGGTCTGCTGCAAGTTCAGAGAAAAGCAGGGTGAAAAGTAAATGGCAGACCTGGCAATCCTTGGAAAGTATAGTGAAAAGAAGAAAAAGAAGAAGAGATTGGATTTATACCCCACCCTTCACTCAGAGCGGTGTACAATCTCCTTTCCCTTCCTCTCACCACAACAGACACCCTGTGAGGTAAGGTGGGACTGAGAGAGCTCTGAGAGAACTGCTCTTGAGTTAAGTGCTCTGAGAGAACTTGTGACTGACTCAAGGTCACACCAGCAGCTGCATGTGCAGAAATGGGGAAACAAGCCTGGTTCTCCCAGATTATTGTCCGCGCTCCTAATTGCAACACCAAACTAGCTCTCAGTGGTCAGGGTACTGGCCAGGACTGCAGAGTTGTGGGTTCATTCATACCCCTCCTCAGCCATGTGTTGATCTTGGGCTAGTTGCTCTCTCACAGCCTAACCTACCTCACAGGGTCATGATGAGGACAAAATAAGAGAGGGGTAACCATTTCACTGCCCTGAGGTCCTTGGAGAAAGGGTGGGATAAATATGTGCATGGGTGTGAGAGGTGAGACAAAATGGCAATGTGGAACCAAGATTTCTTCTCTAAAGAAAGAACAGCCAGCATGGTATAGTGGTTAAAGTGTCAGACGGGGATCTGGGAGATTCAGGTTCGAATCCCAGCTCTGGCATGGGATTTCGTTAGGTGACCCTGGACCTGTCACACTCAGCCTAAACCTACCTCACAGGATTGTTTTGAAGACAAAATGGATGAGTGGAGAATGATGATATGAGCTGCTTTGGGTCCCCCTTGGGGAGAAGAGTGGGGTGTAAATTAATCAATCAGAAACAATAACAGACCACAATTTATGTGACCACGTCCACAACAGACAAAGATTCCTTAATCGTACCACCTTCAGCTTCCTTAACAGCTATAGTCTGTCTCCCAGATTAATCTCATCTGAAGGAGATGATAGAAAGGGAATGCAGATCAGACCTCATTTAAGTTCCTGAAAAGGGAGCTGTGTATGAACAGAAGGAGGTCTCCTAGATAGCATTGGAATGAAGCACTGCCAGTTTCTAATGACATCTGGTGTAAGTCTATTTTGAGCTCATTCTGTGATAATGTTTCTCGGCTTTAGATGTCTTACCGTACTTAAACTTCTTGATCACTTCTTCATTAAGAACGGTTTTCCAGCCGAGCTTGCTGAGATGCAGCGTCTCATTTACCTCTGAAGATAAAAACAGGCACTTTAGTGCTTGAAGTCAAAATGCTTGGAGTCTAGCAATAGAATAATAATGAGGGTGGAGTGTATTATCATCCTAATGACGAGAAATTGAGAGAATTGGCACTCAGGACACGGCTTCTTCCTATTCCACTCTGCAAAGGGATCGGCAAAGTGAAATGAAATTGATACAGGTAAGAAATTGTATTTCCCTTTGGCAATTTGACCATGTAATTTCACATTCAGCAAGTGATTTAACATTGTTTTTCGTGGGGGGACGGTGGAATAGAAGGCACCAGATTCATTCTTCACAATGATTCAGTGGGCAATTTCTTTTAAAAAAAAATCAGATAGACCAAAGGGCAGAACAATTCAGCTCCTTAATATGAAAGCCTTTCTGTTTACATGTTAACGAACTGTGGGATGTACTGCTCACAAATGTTTTCAGATCTAAACAGGGTCCCTGAGGGCTCTGGAGTCATGCAAATAGAACTGAAGAGCAGCCACCTGCTTGCAAAACAGAAATAGGGATTAGATTTAGGAATGGCAACATAGGGGCTGTGAACTAGAACAGCATCACAACTACCTTCTGTTGTAAAGACATCTCTGCTCTCAGGGTCATCTTCAGTCCTAAAATGGTGTGGCTTCAGCTTACCATACACACCTAATAATCTTCAGAATGGGATTGCAATGACAAGTAACACTGCAGGCTGGACCTGCCCGTTTATATAAACACCAGATGCTGCCCAAGCTCTTGAAAGAAGCTCCTCTGTATGCCACCACCTTTGCAGCTGACATATCTCAAGGTCAACATTTTGGTTTTCAGTCATGTACAGATTATTTATTGGGAACACTAAATCCAGCTTCTCCCATACTGCTACCATGGCACAAGCTCTGAAACACTACTGATAGCTTGCTAATGTTATCATTGCCCTGACCTGGATCACACAGGCTAGGCTGATCTCATCAGATCTTGGCTGCTAACTAGGGTCAGCCCTGGTTAGTTCTTGGATGGGAGACCACCAAGCAATCCCAGGATTGCTAATCCCAGGGTTGCTATGCAGAGGCAGGTAATGGCAAACCACCTCTGAATGTCTCTTGCTGTGAAAACCCTAAGCGGGGGTCACCATAAGTCAGCTGTGCCTGGGTGGCACTTGCCATTACCACTAATGGTACAAATGCAATACAGTGGGGAAGCCTCTTTTTCTTTTTTTGCAGAACAGACACTTTGGTTTCTTAATTTTTTATTTCAGCTGGTTCTCCTAGTTCCTGCACACATGTCCCAGGTTGTATGGGCAAAGCTATGAGTTGCCAATAAGAGCCAACAGCAGATAAGATCATGTTGCAGGGCTCACTTCCATTGGGAGAGCCATTCTGGGGCATATGGGACCTTAATCATCAGAGAGGACTTTATGCTGGAGCCTCTTGGGAAGGAGCCACTGAGGGACTCTGTCTTACACAGATACCAGAAGTGCACTGTGGGAAATAAGAAGGAGGAAGAGCCCACAAGGGGTCAAGACTTCCTTTCTTCCCTGCTCCCAGTTATGTTAATTGCCGATAGCATCATTGATTACTCTTCCCCAGAAAATCCCTCGGGCCTCCCATCTGTATCTGTCCCAGGGGCAGCAGGAGACATGTCAGCCTCAGCGAAGCCCTTCCCCCTTAATCCAGAGCAGATCGCCTCCAGAGAAACAGGACTTGGAATACACAGTTTGCTGCTGGCTTCAGCCCAGTACTGGGAAGAACATACCCCAACCCACAACCTAGGTCCTTCCTTCTAACCTTGCGCAGTTCCCCAAGCAGCTCCCCAAGCACTTCTAACCTTGCGCAGCTCCCCTACGCGTGTTCCTTACTTTTGTTTGCCTGCCAAGCTCAGCAACCCATTTAGGATCAAGACTTCAGGTTCCACAGCTTAACTCCCTTGCTGCAAAGCTGAGAGTTCTCCATAAGGTTCAGTCACAAAGAAGTCTTGCAAAGAAGTCATTGCGGGGAAAGGCATGTCCCGCCTTCAGCCCCCATTAGGTGCATTTCATTTTGTGTATTATTGGCATTTTAAAGAAAGCCAAAGGTCATATTTTTTTTAAACAGACTTACATACACATATGACCTGCGTGACATTCATGGTTGTCTCCGGTCAAAAATGTTCTCAAAGCACTAGGAGGAATGGTGAAATTGACTAAACCATTTGTGACCCAGTCAATTTCACACCTAAAAGAATGAACCCATTTTCAGATTCTCAATAATCCTCACAATGAATGTACTCAGTTCAAGACAGAAATGCCAAATTTCAGTATGATGAATTATTGTGCTCAAACCCAGCTAGTCATGGAGCCAACAAATGTCTGTGGTGGTTTCTTACTTTTGCTGCTCTAGCAGTTTTTATCTGTGAAGAGGTTGGTATTCTGGAGAACAAAGGGGAGAGGAAGAGAGACTGGGGTTATACTTGGCCAGAGAAGCACTGGGAACGAGCTGTGTCTTATCAGTACTTTCATCCCATCAGGGATGTGCCTCAGTTGCTTGGATAGAAAACTAACTCTGCATGCTGGGCAAAATGGTCTGGAGCGCCCCTTGCCAGGAGTTGCCTAACCGTGGGCCAGAGAATAGCTGTTTCCACACTAACAGGCATTAAGATTTGATTTTCTACTGTGGCCCTGCTCCAGTTTCAGAAGGAAAGTAGTCAGCTGCTGGGAACAGAGCCTATTCCATGGTATCACCCAGACTTTGTGACATCCTTCTCAGATATGATTGTCAGGTGCCCATTCAGTCTTCTTTTATGGTGTTAGTTAAAAGTATTTGTATTCACCAGGGCTTTGGGTTGCATCTGATGGTTATTTTTAGGCCATATCCTACTAGTTGTGACTTTCCCTCATGTGGTTTTCCCTTCAACAGATGGCTTTGGATTGTTTTAGACTTTGACTGTAAGCCTCTTTGGAGACCCGGATCAGAACAGTTCCACACATACTTATATAAAAACAAGAAGAGGGTACGTGACCCTTGATTTAGTAGTTTAATACTGACTGGAGTCCATGATCTGATTCTAGTGGTAACAGCTATTGAACTTCTTCGAAACAGTGACTGGAAAACTATTAACTTCACAAATGATGGGGGCCCAGAAGGAGCCAATTTGGCAACGCCTTCCCCCCAAATTTCCCTCCTCAGGACTCTGTAGGCTATCAAGGGCTTGATTAGGCTCATTTCTGCTCCCCTCCCCCTTCCTTCCACTTTAAATAACACTCAGCTGTTTTTGCTGCTCTGCCCTTTCTGGAGCACAGTTAGGCCTTATCAGCCAATTTTGTAATTTTTACCCTTTCTCTTTTGGTTAATTCACAAAGTCATCTTTCTTTCACTACCTGGGGAGTCCCCTGAGCAGGAAACCCTTACCTCGTCAGGCCCATGCTGCTTTCATGATCATAATAGGGAGGCAGCCAATTTACTATGAGATAAAACGATATGAATGGAAAATTGCCAAGAAAGTCCAACAGGAGCAGATTTAATTTCAAAAGAACCCATTTGTCAAAACGAAAGGATTAGCTAAGAGGAAGTTCAAAGGGAGGGTCAAGACGGGCAACTCCTTTCAGGAACTGTAAGGTTGCTGAAAACCATTACAACAGATGTGGAGATAAAATATACACAATAGAGTGGAAAGGCCATGGATAAGTTCAGGGGAACACCAGCCTGATTATAAAGCTGTAAAAGAAAACTGTAAAAGGCAAGAAACCTTAATTTAAAAATTAGAAGTTGACACACTTGGGAAAAACCAGAGTTAGGAGAAACAAACAAAGAATTATAGGAACAAATACAACCATCCATACACATTTCTATAAATGTACTGGCAACAGAAAACCAGTCAGGGAACCAGACGACAGAGGACTGAAGGAGAGTGTCAAGTGGTTCAAAATATTCTTGACATCAGCCTTCACTCTGGAAGATGTTAGACAGAAACCCAGACCAGAACCATTGTTTCCAGAAAGGGCATGACAAAGAGGTTATCAAAAACAAAGTTTTAGAGATGACAGAATTAACAAGTTACCAGGCCAGATGGCTTTCATCTGAGAGCTCTTTAAAATGCAAATGTGAAAATTCTGATCATTCAACTAAAACAGGCAACTTACCCAGAAGGCAAGAAGCTACTCAATAAACAATAGTTTTTTAAAAGGGATTAAAGCGGTGAACTAGCGTCTGTCCCAGGTAAAATGGTAGAAAATATTATTAAAACTATAACTGACACCCAAAAGAACAAGTACAGATGAGAACAAATCAGCATGACTTTTCCGAGAGAAAGTGCTGCCTCACCAACCTCTTAAAATGCTTTGAAATAATGTCAACAAGCATTTAGATATTGGTGACCCAGTAGATATTATATAATTAGATGTCTAAAGTCCTTTACAAAGGCCTAAGAACCCATAGCAGCCTCAAGACAAGAGGGCAGATCCTTTTATGGATTAGTAACCTGTTAAGAACAAGAAGCAATTTTCACTATGGAAGGAAATAAGCAGTGGGGTCCATACTGGTACCAGCCCTAGTTAACTTACTGATCAGTTATCTGGGGTAAGCAGTGAAGGAGCCAGGATGGCAAATGGCACCAAACAATTCAGGGAGATGAATTCCAAAACATATTGTGAAGAACTTGAGCGAGCCTTCTCAAAATGGGCCAATGGCCACCGACTGGATCTGAACTGGCTGTGACTACTTAGGAAAAAGAAGACTGAAAAGTCACGTTAGGAGCAAACTAGATGAAATGTAGGGTGATTGGTGCTCCCTGAAGGGTGTTTTTTTTTAATGGTAAACAGACAACCACTATCTGGGGGGGGGGGTGTCTTGATTAAAATCAGCACTGTGGTTCTGAAGGCCACATCATGTTTTTGATACAACTGCATTTGAATATAATGTGTGCAGTTCTGGTTTACTCATCTCAGAAAGGGTATCATAGATAGTGGAAATCATGGACAGTGAGTTGTAGGAAATGCAGGGTTACTAATATTTTAATAAAATGATAGAATTGGAAACGGTACCAAAAAACCCAGTTAAAATGATCAGTTGTGATCGGGGGATCATCTTTATAAGGAAAAGGCTTTCTGTTTAAAAGAAAGATGACGAGGGGACAGGATAGAGGTCTGTACAATAATGAATAGCTGGGAATAAGATCACACCTTCAGATTAGTGTCTGTGTACATCTGAATTCCCTTCCCCCAAATACTTCCTTCTCCATGATTTTCTAAGCTGTTAAGATGTTTTCCTTTATTATGTTCTGACAGTATTCATGTACTGGTCTTCTGCACAACTGTTCTTAAAGCACTTTACATTAAAAGTTAAAACAATTCTTTTTTTTTTTTTAATGATGGTAGACGTTTAGACGTCTGTGAAAAGAGGGGCACGGGGGGGGGGGCTTACTGAGCACTTTAAAGCTATGGCTGATGGATGCGTGACACTAAATCACACAGAAAGGGATTTGATGGACTCCGCTGCATTGCATGGAGTCATTTCATACAGTTCACTTCCACTGCATTAGGACAACATTTGCTGTATCATCAGAGATCACAGAGGAGACACACCACCCCCAGTCATGCTGCCAGGAGTCTCATGGGTCACAGTTGTGATTAAAGTGCTCTCGAGGTATGTTCCTCTCTCTCTAGATCACGTGCCCCTCCTGCCTCTCTTTGCTGCTGCTGCAAATTCCACCAGCTACAACTATTGGCAAGCGATAGTTAAAAGCCTTTTGCAGTTTGCACCAGCAACGCTGTAGCTCTAATTGGCATGGATATTGATTTCCCACCCCCACCCCCACCCCCGTGCATGCGCGCACACACACGCACACCCCCACCCCTCGCAACCATCCCTGGCTCATCTGAACGGGAAGGCTCTTCTAATTCTGGCACCCCGAACCATCGTGGCCAAGCTGCCAAGCTGTAAGAAATGAGATTTGATTTCTTCCTTTCTCTCCTCCTCCCTCCCCCTTTGGTAATCATTTCATTTGGGGGCAGAGAGGAGGGAGCCACACTTGTCATGACGAAGTCATGAATACTGCATTGACCGAGAAATGATACCGTGTTTTACAAGCCTCTATACACAAAACCTATCTACCGGCTTCTACTCTGATGACCAATGAAGCATTATGGGATTGTTTTAAAGGCTTCTTTCCCAGAAATAATGAATTGCTCCTAACCTACAGCAGACAGAAGGTATTCTGTACTGTCAAGACCTAAGCAAACCATGTGAAACCTAGGTTTAGATACATACACTCTGGCACCAGAATTAAGAACTCAAATGCACAACATGCATAAAGCAACCACAGATAGTAAGGAAGTAGCATCAGTAGTATATTTTTAATGTGTAGGTTTCTAGAGTGGAAATTACAGTTTTAACTGAGATCAGTAGCATTAGTACAGCAATAGCCAGATGCATTAGTACAGCAATAGCCACTAGCAATAGCCAGATGCATTAAGAGTTGGATCCAGACACCTTTGCCACTCAGTCTCACCCAAACCCCCCAATGCTTCCTCTAAGCTGTGGAATCTTGTGAGCAAAAATTCTACTTTGTGAGCTATGGGCATTAAAGTTGTGAGCAAGTGATTTGGCTACTACATGAGTTAGTTTGCTCTGGAGCCATCCTTCCTGAGTGAAGACAAAAATCTGTGAGCTGGAGGCTAAAAAACTGTGAGCTTGCTCACACTAACTCGCCTTAGAGGGAACACATTCTTTTTTTTTTTTTTGCACAGGATTCTCAGCACAGCAGAAAAGCTGACTGGCTCCAACCATATCTTGGTCATTATCTATACATATTAGGAAGGATCCTATGAATTTCTTTCTCAAATAGTGGAGCCTTTCTCTATTGCAGTTTGACTTTATCCAGAAGAAAAGGTGTGTTCCACTATAACTAGGCTCCGCCATTAGAGAAACAGGTTCCAACCCACTGCTCTAATGTTGGTTTCTCATTTGGAATAATCAGAATGAAGATGTTATGTTATAGGATCTGTACATTTCTGTACATTTTAGCATGATCACCTATTTGCAAGGATTTATTTATTTACAATCTTCATGCTCTGATTTTACTCAAATTTAATATTATGTACATTATTGTAAACCTACATCTTATGTAATTAACCACTAGAGTGGCTCAGAGAGTAACCCTCTCCAATCCTTAAGTAAAGAATTAAACTGCATCCTTTTAATTAAATGCAGCTACTTTTAAAGTTTTAATTTTCTGTGCATCTCTGCAATTGCATTAGCAAGGAATGCGATATAAAGGAAATGAAATGAGGGATTTAGTACAAGATGACATTTTGCCCAAAAAGGGAATGCTCTGTATTGAAGATTTCTTAACAAAGTGAAACAAACAATGCATAGGGAGAATGGAAGATCCATAAAATAAGCTGATCTGATTACCTGTTCAACATTTCACCATCTGGGCTTATAGAAACAGGGTCTACTCTATGTTAATGATTTGCATTGTAAAACAATAACACTCAGTTGATTGCTTTCCTTTATACTTCCATGACTCCTTACTAATAGGAAAAACTGAGACTATGCCTCAGGGAATATTCACTTCTTTCTTGAACTATTGTCCTATTGAAATAAGTGGATTTAAATTAAAGTAAGACATTGTATTGCTTTCTAAGACTGAATTTTCAAAATCACTTACAGAATAATTCTAAGAACACCCCAACCCAGATAGCCCAGGCAAGCCTGATCTCGACAGATCTCGGAAGTTAAGCGGGGCTGACCTAGACAAGTATTTGGATGGGAGACCTCCAAAGAATACCAGGGTTGGGAGGCAGAGGCAGGTTATCAAGCCACTTCTCTGAACATCCTCCATGCCCCAGTAGGAGTTGCCAGAGGTCGCCATGACAAGAGCTCACACACATACATTTAGGCAAGAGCTCACACACATACAATGTAAAAATTCCAACGACAGAAAGAATAATCTTAAGAACACTTTCTTAGGACTAAACACCGTTAAATAGACTGGAGTAGAATTCTGAGTAGACCTGTGTAGGATTGCTCTCTTAATGTGGACTCACCCTCTTTATAGCCTCAGTTTATGGGGAAAGTTGGAATTTGAATCCACCTGATTATGAATATGTAAATCAGGAAGTGGTACGAGTGTTTTTGTGCATTTGGTATAAGCACAGGATCCTAAACATTTTTTTTTAATGTGGAAACAAGTGTCATTGAAGCGAGACTTCATGTTAAAGGGCAGGAGTTGAGGTATCTGGTTTTGCTAGTCAATGACTGAGTAAAGCATCAGGGATTTGAGTACTCTGATACAAGGGACTAGAATGCTACTTCCTGCCTCTCCAGGACAGCTTGGAGGTAGAGAGAATTGCTCATTTTCTGCTTTGTAGTATCACCCTGCTGATGGCTGGGCAGCGTGCAGCTTCTTTTTTGGTTCAGCCAGATCAGGTGACCTGAGGAGCCAATAAAATCCCAATCCCATCTAACTCAACCCTAGCTTCTTTTTACGGCTGCTATAGATGGTTTGAACCTGCTGACCCAACTACCCTGACATATTGCTGCCTGTCTTAATGCATTAAGAAACTGCCTTTGTTAAGAAAAGGAAGCCCAGACTAAAACTATTTGTATACTATGAAATACCCAGAACTCAAGATTATTATATAAAGGACAACTGATATGCAAAAACCCTAGATACATTCGTTAACAACCTTAACCTCCAGAATCTGGCCTTTAATGAACAAGGTTTCTTCTGCCTGCAGTATACACCTGTGTCTGCTCGTGTGCATTATGTTAAAAGTTCTTTTGCTGTCCACCTAACAACCATTCCCGCTCCAGTCCTGGAAACCAATCGATTTTCTGTAAAACAGAGAGCCACACTGTTACCACCCTTGCATTCTGTATTTTACTCACTATATACACACTATACCTGCCCCCCCTTCAGAGACATGGCCTACATCTTCACTCAGATATGCAACGCACAGTACCTGTGTCGTTAGGCATCACGATCATTCCAATTTGGGCATGTCTGCAGTTGTCATCCTAATTCTTGTCCGGGCGGTATCGCAGAAATTGATTTTAATGCCTAATAGCACTCTGTCTGCTCTCATCTTTGTGATCGGAGTACCATAAGAATTCCACACAAGTTCTTCAAGAAAAGTGGGGGGATCCTCCAGCCGGGACGTAATATGCACTGTGCCAAGACAGCAGCAGATTACAATTTGGGTTCCTCTGTTAAGGACTGAGAAAGAAAGGTCTTCCTCTGAGGAATGCACAACCCAATCCTATGCATATCGGCCCCGAAATTTCCCGCTAAAGCAGAACAAGCCTTAGTCCAAGCGAGCATGCGTCACACTGCAACCGTTAGATCACCTCCTATTTTAAGATCATCCTGTTTTCCTGATTTTTTAAAAATATGTTTGAATCTGAACATTTATAGTAGAGTTGCATTTTGTGAATGTTTATGTTTATTTGGATTTATATCCTGCCCTCCCCTTGATGGGCTCAGGGCGGGTTCCAACAAGTATAGATACACAATTAAAACCACATTAAAGCACAATATAAAATGACATCACTCATATAACATCACTCATATAAGCAATACAACTCTAGTAAAAAGCCAAATACTTCGGTGGTTGATGGTACTGAATTTAAATTTTCCAGAGATCTATGAAATTTAGGATCACAGACACAGGCCACAGATGAAAAGAAGGAGAAGAGAAGAAGAAGAAGAGAAGAAGAGATTGGATTTATACCTTACCCTTCACTTGTAGTCTCAGAGCGGCTTACAAACTCCTTTCCCTTCCCCTCCCCACAACAGACACCCTGTGAGGTAGGTGGGGCTGAGAGAGCTCTTTCCCAAGCTGTCCTTGAGAGAACAGCTGGTACAGAGCTATGGCTTGCCCAAAGTCATCCTGCAGGTGCAAGTGGAGGAGTGGGGAATCAAACCCGGTTCATCCCAGATTACAGTCCATTCATTTAACCACTACACCAAACTGGCTTTCAGATGGGGGGGGGGGCAACCCAAGGAGGGGGATACCCGCTGCCTCAACCGAAAGCCCAGTGGAAGAGCTCCATTTTGCAGGCCCTGAAGAATTGTAATATATCCTGCAGGGCCCTGATCTCACACGGGAGCTCATTCCACCAGGCAGGGGCCAGGGCCGAAAAAGCCCTGGTCCTGGTCGAGGCAAGTCAACATCCCTGGGGCCAGGGACCACCAAAAGATGTTGATTGGTGGACCTTAGTGCTCCATGGGGCTCATATGGGGAGAGGCGGTCTCAAAGGTATACTGGCCCCTGGCTGTATAGGGCATTAAAGGTAAGTACCAACACCTTGAAACGGATCCGTAATGTTTAGAGTGTCCTGCTGAAAAGCAGGGTATAAATTTTAAAATAAACCAAGCCATTTAATACTAAATTGTAGGACAAATCCTAACAGGAGACTAGGAGAGGAGACCAGAATTACTGTAGGGTAAATGTATTATTTTTGATGTTTTTTTTTTTGAAAAAAAGAATTACTGTAGGGTTCTATTATGGAAGGTGCTTTTTGTAAAACAAGCACCCTACACTTGCGAATTTTCTGTTATGTAAGCTGGCACGGATGCCCTTGTTGCAAAGTATATTCAGTGAAGATTCTGATTCCTGTTTATTCCAGGGCAACTGTTCCTAATTCCATATTATCAATTCAATATATCTTCTTAATGAGAGACCTATGAGAGGCTATTCTCTCCCTCATTCATAAGAAAGGATCTTATTAAATGTGGAAACATGCTGCTGATCAGAGAAGAATTTGGTTTTAGAACATTCCCTTCCCCCCTCCCGACTTTTAAAATAACAAACAGAAATGTTCCCTGACCTAAAATCTTGCAAAACAGGTAATTCCCCTGTACAATATATTTCACGCTTCCCTGGTCTCTGACAGATTAGGGTAAATTAAATTTCATGCTAACCCATCTGAGCTGGGAAAGCTCTATTAAGTTTCACTGAATACAGATAATTACTACAATTTTTTTACTCTAATTGCACAATGCACAAATGCGTGGGGGGGGGGGGGAATCAGAACAAGAGTTCATCCAATATAGACTTATGATATATATTTTCACTAAAGAATCAAGTGGGCATCCAGCAAGATTTTCTTTATGGACAGTTCATATATATGGGCATAATCATTAAAATGGAGGTAATACAAATAAAAATAGGATTTAATGTTTTTAAAAGCTGGAGGGAGATTCATAAACCCATTAATTTTTTACCAAGGCGGCATTCGCTATAGCCCAGCTCTTTCTCTGTAATAAATTCAGCTGTCATATGCAAGCTATATGCGGCCAGATGCTGACAATGCTATATCCCATTGCCCAAGTTAGCTTTTTTCCCCCTTTAGCATCTTCTTTATACAGTCTATAAATTGATTGTAAAACCAAATTCACCCCTTGCACACAAGTCCTTGTGCTGAAGCAGACCACTTCCTACCCAGTTACGGGGTTAAATATGAACATATCGTTCTTTAGCCCCAGAGACTTACTGCAGGCTTTAAAATATTTGAGTGCTGATCTCACGGATGTTTTAAAAGAATGCATTTGAATTCAGCACTAATTATGAAGGCAGTTTTGGAAAGATTTTCACAGGATGTGACATTCAAGCAGCAGCGATGTCCATTAAAAAGGAAATCCAATAACCTCCTTGCAAAGTGTCAAAAGCCAGGTTCCGAAGGAAAGCCAAACCCTGAGTCATTACTTTGATCTGATCACTCTCCGTAACTCTGCATTGTCACTGTACCCTTTCATGCCCTCCATAGAAGAAGAAGGAAGAGATTGGATTTATACCCCGCCCTTCACTCGGAGTCTCAGAGCGGCTTACAATCTCCTTTCCCTTCCCCACCCCACAACAGACACTCTGTGAGGTAGGTGGGGCTGAGAGAGCTCTGACAGAAACTGCTCTTTTTCAAGAACAGCTCTGACAGAACTATGGCTTGCCCAAGGTCATCCACCAGCAGCAAGTGGAGGCATGGGGAATCAAAGCTGGTTCTCCCAGATTAGAGTCTGCACGCTTAACCACTACACCTGGCTCTCATACCCTCTCATATGTTCCAACACTGGTCTATACATGCAGCAGCAGCAGAATTCTGAGGCAGCAGAATTGGCTGAACCATTTCAGACTGCCGCTGAGGAAGTCACATTCTGAATGCTCCCCATGCAAAAATTCCCTGCAGATAAACCAGAAATATCAGGTAAAGAGGGTCTAGCCTACCTCTCACAGGGGATTTCTAAGGGAGAACTTTGAAAAACGTAATCCCTTTCCTACTGTCTGAAGTGATACAGTCCATTCTGCCACCTCATTCTGCGGCACCTGTCAACAGGCCTCATTTGACAAAACAGGACAATCTCGGCATAGATTCTGGGTAGGGTTCCCAGCCTCCAGGTGGGGCCTGGGGATCTCCCGCTTTTACTACTGATCTCCAGCTGACGTAGTTCAGCTCCCCTGGAGAAAATGGCTGCTTTGAAGGTTGGACTCTCTGGTATTGTACCATGCTGAGGCCCCTCCCCTTCCCAAACCCTGCCCTCTCCTGGATCCACCCCCAAAGTCTCCAGGTATTTTCCAACTGATACCTGGCAATCCTAATTCTGGGACAGAAAACAGGCATATTTTTTGACTGTAGCACATCTTGGCAACTCAGTCTAGGTTTCCTGACTCCCAAAGCAATTTCTTGAGAAAGGCCAGTTGTGTGTGTGTGTGTGTGTGTTAATGGCAACACTTTTATTAATAACGTATAGGTGTAAATTAATCTGGCTGTCCTTTACAATTGTTGTTTTGCTGAACCAAGTCTCTTAACACCCAATCCTGTGGGCTGCAGCTGCAGGACTGACTTTACTGCACCAACATCCTTGTTCTCTTGTGCGTCAGACACAAGTATCTCGGCCACACAACCTCCTCTCAGGCTAGGGTTGCTAACTCCTGCTTGGGGAAAACCTGGAGATACAGAGCCATTTTCTCCAGGGGAACTAATTCCTGTCACTTGCAGATCAGCTATAATTCCAAGAGACCTCCAGCCCCCACCTGGAGGTTGGCAACCCTATCTCATGCCTTACTTTTGGGGCCTCTTTTGATTTTGGTTTCCTTCTATCAACTTCCAGCCTTCTGGACCCTCTGTTCCTTAGCCTGCTTGCCTTCTCAACTGCCCATCCGCTGTTCCCCAGCCCAACAGCAGAAAACACACACACATGTGCTATTTCAGATCAGGATAATGACATACAGAGAGGCTGGAGCCCTTTCTCCCCTGTGCCATGGTTCTGATCCAAATTGAAGAAGAGATTGGATTTATACCCCACCCTTCACTCAGCGTCTTCAGAGTGGCATACTATCTTTTGTCTTAGCTCAGGAAGGATGGCTCCAGAGCAAACTAATTTATGCAGTAGCCAAACTGCTCACTCACAATTTTAATGCCAGTAGCTCACAAACTAGAATTTTTGCTCACAAGACTCCCCAGCTTAGAGGGAGCATTGATGCCCACCCCCGGTTAGGATACTTCCAATCCTGGTGGAACGCCGTCTTCCAGCCCCAACCTTCCCACTAGCCAACAATCTTTCTTCCTTTCGCCCCCAGCCAATTTCTGGATCGGGGTGGAGACAACACATCTTGGACACCCTGCCACGTCTTCCCTTCCTTGCACCTACCAAAGTCAGTTTGTGGATTTTGGGGGTTGTTGTTGTTGCTGGTAAACAATGCATTGAGGAAGCATTCCACTCTCCCAGGAACTGCCTTGCTCCTCTGACCCATCCCAGCAAACCAATTACTGGGTCAGTGCCAGAAGCCAGCTCTCTGGCTTCTGTCTTTCTCATACTCGGAAGAACTGCTGCTACAGTGAGAACAGTACTGAAGGAGTGAACCGCCATTATGCTCTTGCATGTTTGTTTTTTGTAATCTCACACTATGAAAATTAAACGTGAAAATTAAAAGCCTGAACATTAAATAAAATCGGAACCAGCTAATCACAAATTGGCACCTCCCAGAAGATATGTAAGCTGGAAAACTGTGCCACCTCCCACACGATCAGTAATTCTAGCCTTGTAATAACTAAGCTGTATTTCTGCCATAAACACATAATGGGAAGGAGGGGGGTGGGGAGGAAGGAGGAGAGCCCATTACAGTTTGTCATGTACAGAAACAGCAACACTTCTGTTGTAATCAGTACAGACCACCTACTGTGTCAATAAGATTCTGCATATTTTAAAACATTTCTTTTAAAGAGCAGAATGCATGAATAGCTGACTAGAAGTCCCTCTAAACACGCGAAGGCTCTGCAAGTGTGTGGCGTCGCTGGAGGTAGCGATAACAATACCACCAATTCTTTCCAGAGCAAAAGTGACACCTTTGAAAATTGCAGTGGAAAAAGAGATCCCGGGAAGTATCGTAGCATCGTTTTACTTAATCCATTTTCGTCACAGAAGCTTCGAGTCAATTGGAGGCACTCTGCAGTTCTGTTTGGTCCTCTGACGAGTTATTCCAGTTGACTGGAACAACCTTTCACAACCAATTTTTTTAAAACGTATAAATTGAAGAACTCTCCTAGCGATACCAGCTCTTCAGAAGTTGTTGAGGTATCGTTAAAATGGCAAAGTTGTCTGCTTTTCTATTTAAAATGGAATAGCCTTGCTGGCTTCGGTAGGCTCTGTTATTCCCATCTGCAGGCCAGATTTGCAGATGAAAAAGTGTATGAGGACGGCTCTCTCTCCTAAAATGGGGGTTTACGGATACAGGTTTAAGTTTGCAAGGAAATTCTAAAAATTAACAGTGACGTTTTTCGAATGGCTTGCATCTGGGATCTGAACTGAAAAAAACACAACCCATTCCTTTGGTTTTTAGATGCAATCTGCCCAATAATGAAAGACAAAGGAAAGCAGGGATAGGAAACGTATGATGGACCAAGTCTTTTATGCCATTTATCTCTATGCAGTATTAAAACTGTCCTTAGAAGAGAACGCCATTCTGTATCAATGCCCAGAGTCCTCACAAACAGCATATATGTAAAAGGACATTAATCTATGAACAAATATTACTTATGCCATATTTTAATACCCTGACTAGCGATCAGTCTTTTTTTTTTTTGCATAAGATCCCACCCTCCTTCATTTTGTTTCCATTGTATGGCAGTTGCGGTTGCCATGCTGTCAGTTGTGTTGCTATGGAGGTTGGAGGGTGTGTGTGTGTTTGCGCGTATCAAAAGGTGATTGGTTCACTTGCCAGGCTCATGTTGAGGTATTTCTATGGTGAGTGATAAAGATAAATAGGTACATATTCATATGGAACCTCATGTACAGAAGGAATGTGTCTTATGCATATAATGGGACTGACATGGGGGGTGGGGGTGGGAAGGAGGGATCTGCAACTTTGTATTCTAAAAGCCTTTCTAAATATAGATTTCTATTCTTTAAGCATGAGAAAATTTCCTATAGCCGCAAAAATAACAATTGGATGTTCTACTAAATTACATTGCGTCTGCTGGATAACGACAGAATCATGTGCATCATACCGCAAGCTTGCCTGTGGACTCTGCATTTCCCTTCCTCTCTTAATGCAATAATTCTGCTCCCATATACCAGGAAACACTCTTCTCAGGTGCAAAAAGGCCTTGATATCCAAGTTATATCCAGGCGTATTTTGCATACATTAGTCCTCTCTGCCAAGCAGGATTACTTTAGGCTTAATTTTAAAACCAATCAATCAATCATTTAACCAATTAAACCAATTATGATATTTGAATGCAGGAGATACATCATAGATATTTCATGAAAATAATAATGCCGCACCACTATAGGACAAATCCCAGCTATGAGCTCCCCCAGATGGCAGGGGATCCATTTCCCCCCCTCTTTGGGCTCATTCTGTGACTGCAAAATAAGAATTAGAGCAGGCTTTCCGGAACTTATCTAGGTTCCGTAGGGCCTGCAAGAGCTCTTCCACTTGGCTTTTAGTTCGTTGGTTTATGCAGGCTGCCTTCTAGTTTTATTTGGATTATGTTTTTAAACTGAGGTTTTCTAATATTTTAAGTGTTGTTAGCCACATTGAGACTGCCTGGCAGCGAGAGGTGGTATATAAATCTAATAAATAAATAATCATACGGCGGTGTGTGTAATATAACCTGGAGATCCTAAGATTGTCTGGCAGTCAAAAGTAATAAGTAAGTAAGTAAGTAAATAGACATACCAGTACCCCATGCTGCTCAATGTGATATGAATAGGAAAGGCCTCTGTTCATTTTAAAAGTTATATAAACATAATACTTGCAATGACTGTCTTTTGGGTCTGAAACACAAGTAGTGTTTAAAACATGCCTCATCAATAATCCCCGTCTACAACAAGTATAGCTAACTTTTGTTTTCTAGGCAAACCACTGTTTTGCAGACCGAGGTCCTGATGTACATTTTGACTAACACAGACATGCACACAACCTTTATGGATATTCAGAATCAATACCAAAGTCAGGGCAGTCTAAGAAATAAGAAATTCACTGTTGTGTAGCACGTGTCGTCAGGCGCAGCTGGGTGTTATGTACAGAAAACGGGGGGGGGGGGGGAGAAGAAAGATGGTCAGCAGTGAGCTCTCTCCCCCCCCCCATACAACATGAAAACTTTCTTCTAATTTCTCCTCATGAGTGAAAATTTGGTTGCAATCACACGGGCTAGAAACAATGGGGGGAGGCTATTTCCTCTGGAGGAATTTGACCCACAGTTGCACAATCACACCTCCCCTTGAAGCTGCGGGCACAGTCCGTCAGTGTGTGATCAGACGCAACTGCAGGTGAGTCCTTTTTTTTGTCCCTTCCCCCCCCCCCCATGTGCTTAAATGAGGTATCGATGAATCGCATCTCCACACCGAGGGCTCCCTATGGAGTTTGCAGTGATGTGCGTACTGCAAAGGAGGGGGAAATGGCACGGAGTCAGGATGGTCTGATCAGACCATCCCAATGCCATGAGAGCACGCTGGAGTGATCAGACACTGGAAAGTCCGTCTGTTGCCCATCGCAACCTGTTTACTACTGGATTTTCTTTGGGGTCTTTTAACTCCGCTTTTGCAGCAGAGCAGAACGGGTTGCCAGTGGCTGCAGGGCACTTCCCAGATGCTGTTGTCTGATTGCCCTTTAAATCTGCCCAACATTCACACCTATGTAGGGTCTAATTGTGCATATGATCACAGCCTTTGAGAGGTTTCTTTTTTTTACAAATCACAACTTAACTAAAATGTAGTAGAGCTACCAGGTCTCAGATAATATTTGTTTTGGTGGCCGAGCTGAGCCTATGGCCCAGGCTGCAAATGGAATGGCCACCCCCAACCTACAGATTCGGTTTTACAATAAAGGAATGTGAAACATTAGCCTCATGCAACAATATTGAGACGGACACTGTTTTCCAGACTTCAGGATCTGTTTTTGCACATCATTAAAAACATGAGCTGCAATCCAAAATTGGAGGGAGCTGTTCAGTTTTAGCTTCAGGCATGAAAATGGCTATAGCCAAGCGATCCTATCCACATCTCAAATTCCGACTGAGGTGATAGAGGATGGCTAAGTTGTGTGGAGTCCTATGAGTTACAGCGAAAAGAGGAAGGAGTTGAGGATAATATCAGGAAAAGAACATGGAAGAAAAGCCATGTGAGCCTGATCTCTACTAAACAGATAATGGAAAGGTCTAGTGGGAACTCTGGGTTGCAGCTTTGCAAATCTAAGGTGGTAGAGTTGCAGGAGATGGCTGCACCATATCAGTTTCTGCACATTTAAAAGAACCCTCAGATGCGACACAGGGAGGAGAAGGCATCCCTGTATCGAAGTATAAGCACCTCCAGCCCTCAGGTGCACTGCAGAGCTATTAAGAACATAAGAACGTGAGAAGAGCACTGCTGGATCAGACCAGTGGTCCGTGTAGTCCAGCATCCTGGCTCACACAGTGGCCACCCAATTCCTCTGGAGGGCCAACAATAGGACATAGAGACCAAGACCTTCCCCTGATGTTGCCTCCTGGCTCTGCGATTCAAAGTTTTAATGCCTCTGAACGTGGAGGTTCCCTTCAGTCACCATGGCTAGTAGCCACTGATGGGCCTATTCTCCATGAATCTTTGGCTGCGATCACACACACAATTAGCCCCAGCATAGGTGTGAATGCCGGGCGGATTTAATGTGCATGATCAGACCTGAACATCTGGGAAGCATCCCGCAGCCGGTAGCAACCTATGTTGCTCCGCTGGAGAAGCAGGGTAAACAGGCACTGGGGAAAGTCCGGTAGGAAACGGATTGCAATGGGTCACGGGCAGACTTTCCCATGTCTGATTGCTCCAGCGCACTCTCATGGCATCGGGATGGTCTGATCAGGCCACCCTGACTTTGTGCCGTTGTTTCCCACCCCTTCTCAGTATGCGCATCATTGCACACTCCATAGGGAGCCCTCAGAGCTGAGGTACGAATCATCAATCCCTCATTTAAGCATGTCGGGAACAAACAGCAAAAAAACCCAAACCTGTGGTTGTGTCTGATCACACAGTGGCAGGCTATGCCCACAGCTTCAAAAGACTGTGTGATCGCACAACTGCAGGTCAACTTCCACCAGAGGACACAGCCTCTCTTCCTTCCCGCTTTATCTCGCGCTTGTGACCTCAACCTATCTAATCTCCTTTTCAAGCTGATTATTCCTGTGGCCATCACTACATCCTCTGGCAGTGAATTCCACATTTTAATCACTAGGACAGCTACTAGGGCACTAGGACAGCTACAAATATCTCTAGCCTTCCATCTGCATCCTGGAACCTTTTTTAAAGGCTCCATTATGACAACATGGGGCGTATTTATATGGTGATTAGGAATCCAAGGCCCAGTTTCATAGCAGCAGAGACGGGTTAGGCTATTCAGGTCATTAATATTAAGGGTAAAGTACAAATTACACAGTTAATATTCATCAGATGCGTGTGAAATTGTATAGCACATAATTACAATGAAAGGGGTAAGAAATGGAAATGAATCTTTAATCTGAAAAAAACCCTAATTGTTTCATTAAATATTTAAAGTGCACATTTTGGACCACATTTCAGTTTATACATACACACATTCAAGTTGTATTATTGTAGTCCCTTTGTTAGATTAGCGTGAAATCCATGTTAATAGCTATTAAAGAATGAATCTTTGATTCAGCTTCTTGATTAAAAGCTTCCATTTTATTTATCATCAAGCTGCATTTATGGCTTTCATTACAATTTACAATAGTTATCCAGATAATGCAGTTATAAATATGGTTAATTTTAACAGAAATTATTGATTACAAGGAAAAAAGCAGGAAAATATTATTTGCTCCAAAGCACCATTTCATTTAAATTACATTCTATGTTTTCTAACTGGTAACTTTTTGCTGCTGATTTCCATTTTTCTAGTACAATGTCACATCTTAATTCCTTTTCACTATATCACCCTGCCATCACATTGTTCAGCGCTGTACTTCCTTCCTTTGTGATATTTTATGGCTTTTACATTGCCATTGAATAAATCAGAAACTGTTTCTGATGCAACACTTCTCATATTCTGAAAAAAGCATATAAGGAAGGAGCTGAAAAGTGTAATGTGTGAATACTCAATGCAGGCTCACCTAGTAAAGCTGCTAGGACCTTCACTACTATTCACCTATCTAATTTTAAGAACCTAGGAAGTGCCTTGCTGATTCAGACCAAAGATTCATCTAGTTCAGTGCAGTTTCAAATATTTATTATTATTTATTTATTTATTGGGATTTATATCCCGCCCTCCCCGCCATACGGCGGCTCAGGGCGGCTCACAACAAAACACACAGTAACAAATAGTATCTTAAAACATATAAAACAGCATAACAGTATACAGATGGCGTGTCTTCAACTTGATATATCGTAGCGGCGCCCAGGTGTAGTCCTTATTGATGATCACAATAGGCTGACGGATAAGGTCGAATAAATCAGGTCAGGGCCAAGATGCAAATATTGGGCGGCCACTACTTAAACGCCTGGTGGAAGAGCTCCGTCTTGCAGGCCCTGTGGAATTGTAAAAGATCCCACAGGGCCCTGATGTTATCCAGGAGCTCGTTCCACCAGTGCGGGGCCGCCACAGAAAAGGCTCTGGCCCTTGTGACCACCAACCGAGCCTCCTTCGGCCCTGGGAGGACCAGACGGTTTTGGGATCCAGACCGAAGTGCTCGCTGGGGAACATATGGAGAGAGGCAGTCCTTCAAGTAGGTAGGCCCCAGGCTATATAGGGATTTATAGGTAAGCACCAGCTCCTTGAACCTTATCTGGTATGCTATAGGCAGCCAGTGCAGTAATTTTAGGGTGGGCTGTATGTGCTCCCGCACAGGAAGACCCATCAACAGCCGCGCCGCTACATTCAGCACCAGCTGCAGCTTCCGGATTTAGCACAAGGGCAGCCCCATGTAGAGAGTGTTACAGTAATCCAAATAGCTGCCAGCCACAGTACACAACATAGAACAGAGACAGCCATCTCCCTGGTATACTTTCTCTACACATGTACTAGGGCCATGGACACTTATGGACCTAATGATGACTTGCAGTGACTCTCCAGGGTTCTGTATAAAGGTCCTTCACATCAACTATGACCAGAGATGCCAGGAACTGAACCTGAGACTTTCTGCATGCAAAACAGATTATCTACTACTGATCCATGGCCCCATCCACAAACTTGGAAGAAATACTGAGAATCTGGATGCAGTCAATTCACAAACTAATGAAAGGGGATAATACAAGCAGCTGGGCTGGAGGACTAATAAATGCAGTCAAAATAGTATTTCAGTTTCTGAATGGATCATTGTACATGTGCAGTGTGTGATAGCTTACTTCGTCTTATTTACATGTCCCTCCACCCTCTAGATTACTGAGAGCCAAGTGTTCATTGATAAAACACTGTTTAAAAAAACAAGCTTGATATACAGTTGTACCTATGGTTGTATTTTTTTTTTCAGGTGGTGTTTCATCAAAGTTCAGGAGCACAAGGGCACATAAAAAGACTCTTGATTCAGTCACACACATGATCATATAAAGATTGCTTTTTTGCAGTGTTTTACCAATATGCACATTTGCATTGGTGATGTAGAGGTGGAGCAATTTTTTAAGGAAAGGAAAGCGGGAGGATGTGCAATTTGCTGCAGTTCTGGAATTCTTTAGATCTTTTAAATTCCAGCACTAAAATCGAGCAGATTGCAGCACCGAGCATCATTTCAAAAGGATGAGAATGAGAATGAGAGAATGAATGAGAATGAGAGAAATCTGCTTATCCCGAATGAAAAACTACATTTTTCTGGGGTGGTGGGAATATTTTGTAGGAATTACATACAACTGAAGAAGGAGTTTTGACCCAGAGGGAAGCAAAGCATACTGAAAAATGAAAGAGTGTGAGGTTAAACCTTTATCTAAACATCAGAAGGTATAAGTACTTAAACTAAAAAACCAAAAAAAAACCCCCCTGAAACCATGAGCTGGATCCAGATCTATCTATCTATATGCAACACTCTGCAATATGAGCATGTAGTTAGTTCTCAGGGCAAATTTCCCCACCCCCAGGATGACGGAACCAGCTGTGACAGCAAAGAGATTAAATAACTGCCTTTAAGCAGCAGCAGAAGAAAAAATATGCTGTGCAAACTACAACTCCCCAAATGCTTTATAGCAGAGCTCTGAGAATGAGCAGCATATCCGCCAGCAGAACCCAGAGGAAATAAATTAAATGCTGCTGTCCCATTGACAGACAGACAAGCCTTCATAAGAGAGGGAGGAAGAAGCCCAGGTGTAGTCCAATTTGTATCCTGATGTTTCCAGAGCAGATTACAATTTGCAGCCTATTGACAATCAGGAGCATCTTGAGCTGGGTGTGGACATGTGCGTTTCAGATTCAATTAACCCTTAAGCATGCTGGCATCTTCCAGACTACCAGTCAAATGAACGTTTAGGAAGATGGGATTGCAGGATCCAAAAGCAGGGTAAGTAGCCAATGTCTGCTAACGTGTTGTGAATTTATTATTTTTTTTATAACCTTGAAAGAACAGGAAGCAGCTGCATAAATATTTCTGCACATCATTTAAAGCCGGTTGGATTAGTATGCCATGTCCTTCAAGATATGCTATACTGCAGTGTCAGTCTTTGGATACAAATCCACACCTCCACCTCTCTGGTCATAATGGTTGATTATTTCTGCAGCGCCCAAATGTGGGATGTTAAAAAGGTCGTAGGAATCTTCTGATCTAGCAACACCAGTGATTGTTTTCTGGATGACTGGGCATATGGGAAGAATTCCCAAGGGGAGATGCGAGTGAATTCAGCTGAGAAAATTAGGGTTGCTTCACACACCGGCTTGTGTCCGACCACACAGTTTCTCCAGTGTAAAAGCAGTAAGGGTTTCTGCCTGATTCTTCCCTCCCACTGCTGACCCCTCCACTTTGTCCTCCTATGCTGTTCTCAACAGTCTTGGAGATCTAGCAAGCTGCAGTAGGAGGTGGAAGGGGGAAAGTCCCACTCCAGGAAGTCCATGGAGAGATGGATACATGCCACTGGGTCAGTTTCCACACATCTGACAGTACAATCTTATGTAGCTGATTTCAGTACAGTACAATCTTATGTAGCTGATATGGGTTTCGACTGGACGGACTGCATAGGATTCTACCAAAAGCATCATGCTGACATGCTCCCTCCTCCTTTATCCCCCTCACATACTTCAACACTGCTATGTCCTGTTTAGTGCAAACCATAGTTTGCCATTACTGCCAAACAAGACAACTACGGCTTGCACCTGTGCCGCAAATGGGGATTCCAAATTCTGGTTGTCCTCAATTTGCAATTTGGGTGTGCATGGCAGGCACAAACCACCGTTTGCTTGTTTGGATGTAACAGCAATCGATAGGTTGCACTCCACAGGAAGTAAGGAACTCAATTAAAGCACATGATAGGAGCAGAGGTCCATCAGTGGCTATTAGCCACAAGGTATAGAGAGGAACACTCAGTCTGGGGCAAGTGATACTCTGTATTCTTGGTGCTTGGGGGTGGGGGAGGCAACAGTGGGAGGGCCTCTAGAGTCCTGGCCCCACTGCTGGATCTTCTGAAGGCACCTGGTGTTTTTGGCCACTGTGTGACAGAGTGTTGGACTGGATGGGCCATTGGCCTGATCCAACACTGGCTTCTCTTATATTCTTATGAGATGGGAGAAGAAGCAAACAAGCCTGAGGCTCGGTCTTGTAGTGCCAACCCAGGTTTGGTTCTGCATGTGAACCAGACCACTACAGAGAAGCAAATCTAGGGCTGCTGTTGAATGTATATTTGCGGCAGAGTTGCAGCCAGCACCTGCTCAGTTGCTGCCTGGAGGAGTCAGGGACTGGTGCCAGGGAGAAGAGGGAGCTAGCGTAGTGTAGTGGTTAGAGTGCTGGACTAGAATCTGGGAGACCCAGGTTCGAATCCCCACTCTGCCATGGAGGCTTACTGGGGGACCTTGGGCAAATCACTCTCTCTCAGTTTATCCTACCTCAGAGGGTTGTTGTGAGGATAAAATGGAGGAAGGAGGACAAAACTGTATGATGCTTTGGGTCCCTGTTGGGGAGAAAGGCAGGGTACAAATGAAGCAAATAAATAAATAAAGATCTTTATTGCTAAAGCAACCATGCATCAGTCCCTGACATTTGTGAGGATCCAAGTCCAGAGGCACAGCCAAGTGTTGCTCTTCTCCACTGCATTACTTTCACTGGGATCCTTTAGGAGGAGGAGGAGGAGGAGGAGGAGGAGATTGGATTTATACCCCGCCCTTCACTTGTAGTCTCAGAGCGGCTTACAAACTCCTTTCCCTTCCCCTCCCCACAACAGACACCCTGTGAGGTAGGTGGGGCTGAGAGAGCTTTTTTCCAAGCTGTCCTTGAGAGAACAGCTGGTACAGAGCTATGGCTTGCCCAAGGTCATCCAGCCAGGTGCAAGTGGAGGAGTGGGGAATCAAACCCAGTTCTCCCAGATTAGAGTCCGCGCACTTAACCACTGCACCAAACTGGCTCTCTTTAGCATGGGCGATGCACTCCTTCCTCCTTCCCCAAGCATCTACACCCTTGCAAACAGTTTCCCCCACTTTCACTAAGGGCTGCAAAAAAAAATTAATGAAGGCATGGCAGGTTCATTTCATGGTGAGGGAGCGGGGGATGTCTGCAAGATGGCCTCTGTTTCAGCTCACTGCTAGCATTTAAGGCAGTTGGCAAACTGTAGCCAAGCAAGCAGTCTGTCGGGTGACGCAAAGCAGGTAACAGGTAATGCTGCAAAGATAGCAAGGGTGCAGCTAAGCCCTTAGCACAGAGACAAGTCACTTGATCTGATGAACTAGTCCAGATTATGGGAGTTCATAGTTGGCAAGGTGGAATGGCTGTACCACCTGACAACCTGTCTGGGGCTGTCTGACAATGTGTTTGCTTATGGCCAGCAGGAAAGGAAAGGGGCCCCCTAGGAAACCTATAAGACCCTAAATAATAAATATGAAAACATCATATATTCTGGTACAACATAAATAATCAGTATACAACCACTTGGAACAATTTACAGCAGCCACAATAGTCATGGTGAATATAGATCAGATGACAAAAACCACGATGGGCAAATACACATAAATATTCAAGAACCCTAAAGAACTGAATATTACGAGGTTTTTGGATTTAGGAGTCAGCAGGTGATGGGTCACCTTAAACAGCTGGGTGGGTCATGAGGCAGCTGATGCAAAGGTCGTAGAGAAATAACATTTCTTTGCTGCTATCACCACCGCCATTTTTTAAGTTTTCCAATGGGCTCTGTAGCATGCTCTGTCAGATTCCATGTGAGTTTTCCACCAGCATCTTTCCAGATGTCTTCTGGCCCTCTATAGGTCACCCAGTTCTGCAGTAAACCATGGGGCTGGCTTTCTCCCTAAGGGTGGGAGAGGTCAACAAGGGGCAATCTTGTCAATGGCATCAAAGAGCTTCAAGTTCCCACCACAGACTCAACAGGACTAGCGTCTGGGATCCCCAAATCACCTAGACCATTTTTTGGAATCTAAAAGGATCCATGAGCCTATGTGGAATAAGATGTGGGAAAGTATGGCAGACATGATCAAGGGAGGAAGGGCCTGGGAATGCCAGTCAACATGACAAACTGAGTGGTGGAGAATGGCAGGGATACCATAGCCTACCAATTGACCCTCCCAACTGTTTAAGGTGACTGGTCACCTGCTGACTTCTAAATCTGAACCTCTGCTGTCTCAGGAACTGTCAGTTAGCAATGACACCTTTGTGAGATTCTGATAAAATAACACAAATACACTCTGACCTGAAAGCCGCTGGTAAGACAGGGCTGGCAGATGAAATGTCTAATACATCATGAAATGCCTAATACATCATCTGGTCTGATTATGGATCAATCTGACCCAGTTACTGTGATGGATATTGATGGAATCCTGGGATCAGTGAAGGCCACCACATGCAGACTGGACCCTTGCCCATCTTGGCTGCCAAAATCATGCAAGAACTACATAATGGCTGCATATCAACATCCCCTGGTAGTCCCCCGCCTGAAAGACATCTGCTTAGCCTCAGTCAGGGCCAGGGCTTTCTCTGCTCTGGCCCCAGCCTGGTGGAACGTGCTCCCAGCTGAGGTCAGGGCCCTGTGGAACTTGTTACAGTTCCACAGGGCCCGTAAAACGGAGCTGTCCCACCAGGCCTTTGGTTGAGGCAGCAGATATCCAACCATCTTGGCCTCCCCTGACCATAGCATCGGCCCCAGTGCCAAGACTAATATCTTGCAGGAGGCATTATGGACTGCCTGGAGTTATTTGTTAAGCTGCCATCTTGCTTTTGTACTGTTTTAAATCTGGTTTTAGATTATATGTTTTAATAGTAATATGTTTTATATGCTGTGACTGCCCTGAGCCCACTTGTGAAGTAAGTAAAGGTTTCTCTTGCTCGATAGCCAGTCGATCCCAACTCTGGGGGGCAGTACTCATCTCAGTTTCCAAAGTGAAGAGCTAGCGCTGTCCAAAAGATGTCTCTGTGGCCATGTGGCCGGCATGACTAAACGCCGAGGCACACGGAATGTTGTTACCTTCCCACCGAAGTGGTACCTATTTATCTACTTGCAGTTACTTGCTTTCAAACTGCTAGGTTGGCAGGAGCTGGGACCAGAGATGGGAGCTCACTCCATCACGCGGCACTCGGGTCTCGAACTGCTGAACTACAGACCGTCTGGTCTGCAGCTCAGCATCTTAACCTCTGAGCTACCATGGCCACTTGTGGGATAGGGTAGAATATAAGCCTAATATAAACAAACAAACAAACAAACGAGCCCTTGATAACTATCGTAAATCAGTCACTAACTCAGGGCACTTTCTCTCAAGCACTCAAACAGGCAGTCATCTATCCATTACTTAAAGAAACCATCCCTAGATAAAAGTGATGTTACTAATTACTGCCCAGTCTCTAATCTATCCTTTCTAAGTGAAGTGACTGAGAGAGCAGTGGCAGACCAACTCCACGTCTTCCTGGATAACTCACAGGCTCTAGGCCCTTTCCAGTCTGGTTTCAGACTGGGCTACGGGACAGAGACAGCTCTAGTGGCTTTGGTTGATGACCACCACCTGAACATAGACCAAGGTCATGCTTCTTCGTTGCTCCTCCTGGATCTGTCTGCAGCCTTTGATACATATCCTATTGAGGTGTTTGGAGGCAGAAGTAGGTATCAGGGGATGTGCCTTGGACTGGTTTAAATCACTCCTCATGAATCAGACTCAAATGGTTGCCTCTGGAGAACAGCTATCTTCAGTTTGGGAGTTATCTTGTGGAGTTCCTCAGGGCACATTCTTATCTTCCATGTTACTGCAACCTCTATGTAAAGCCTTTAAGAAAAATCATTCATAGCTTTGGAATTGGATGTCATCAATATGTGGATGACATCCAGCTTTACATCTACCTGAACCCCCTGATTATGCAGTAGAGGTCCTGAGACATTGCCTATCTGCTGTGGTCAAACAGCTGAAAGCATATAAATTGAAACGAAACCCAGACAAGCAAAAGTGATGCTGGCTGAGAAAGCAGATGTCTTTGAAGAACCTTCTGCTTCCCACTTTTGACGGGGCTCAGCTAACATTTGCTGACTCAATTAAGAGCCTGGGAATTATACTGGATCCAGCATTTCTGCAGGCTTTCTTCCAACTCAGTCTATTTCACATGATGGTCCCCTACCTTTACTCAGCCGATCTGGCAACACAGATCCATGCCACAGTAACACCAAGACTAGACTACTGTAATGTACTCTACATAGGTCTCCCCTCAAAGTCAATTCGGAGACTCCAGTTTATAATGCTGCAGTGAGGTTTTTATTAGGAGCTAGGTGGAACATACATATCACTCCCATTCTACAGTCACTCCATTCGCTGCCCACCAATTACTGGGCTCAGTTCAAGGTACTATCATAGAATCACGGAGTTGGAAGGGGCCATACAGGCCATCTAGTCCAACCCCCCGCTCAATGCAGGATCAGCCTAGAGCATCCCTGACAAGGGTTTGTCCAGACACTGCTTAAAGACTGCCAGTGAGGGGGAGCTCACCAGCTCCTTAGACAGCTGATTCCACTGTTGCACAACTAACTCTTACTGTAAAAAAGTTTTTCCTAATATCCCACCGGTACATTCCCGCCCTTAATTTAAACCCATTATGGCGAGTCCTGTCCTCTGCTGCCAACAGGAACAGCTCCCTGCCCTCCTCTAAGTGGCAGCCCTTCAGATACTTAAGGAGAGCCATCACGTCCCCACTCAACCTCCTCTTCTCCAGACTGAACCTTCCCAAGTCCCTCAGCCTTTCCTCACAGGGCTTGGTCTCCAGGCCCCCGATCATCCTCATTGCTCCCCTCTGTACCCACTCCATTCTGTCCACATCCTTTTTGAAGTGAGGCCTCTAGAATTGCACACAATACTCCAGGTGTGGCCTGACCGATGCAGTGTACAGCGGGATTATGACATCTTGCGATCTGGATGTTATTACTCTGTTAATACACCCCAAGACTACATCAGCCTTTCTTGTTGCTGCATCACACTGGCTGCTCATATTTAACTTATGGTTCACCTGTACCCCAAGATCTTGTTCACGCTACTCAGAAGTGTATCCCCCATCCAGTACGCATGTTCCTCATTTTTGTTACCCAGATGTAGAACTTGGTGCTTATCCTTGTTAAATGGCATCTTGTTTGCATCCGTACATTTTTCCAGTGTGTTCAGATCTTGTTGAACTCTATCTGTTCGCTGCTGCCCCCAACATGGTGTCATCTGCAAATTTAATGAGTAGCCCCTCCTCACCCTCATCCAGATCATTTATAAAAATATCGAAAAGTACTAGGCCCAGAACCGAGCCCTGTAGCACCCCACTAGACACCTCCCTCCATTCAGATGAAATACAAAGCCCTTCACGGCCTTGGTCTCTCTTATCTCCAGGATTTACCTTGGTCCCTATGCTCCATTATGACATCTACATTCATCCCAACAGGGCCTTCTACAGGTACCAAATGGGCAACATTAATACCTGCCCATACTCATGCATTCTCCATTGTGGCCCCTCCTTATAGAATGGCCTCCCTGACGAGGTTAGGAAAACTCCCACTCTCCTGGCTCTCTGCCGAATTATTCAAACAGAATTATTCAAGAGGGCTCTTTGCACAGGTAAGTAGGACTGTACTGTAATGAAATGGTCAAAATGTTGCATTTGTTAAAGGGATAAGGACGGAGGCCTATACTACTGTATTACTACCTATCACTGTAGCTGTAAGTATGCTCCAGACTAGGTCATTTCTACACCACTTAATGTATCATGTTTAAAAGCTAATGCTTTGTTTCAGCTCCATTTGAGAGTGCTTTTTCAGCTCTCTGTAGTCCAAACGCCATTGTACTGTTCATTGGATGTCCTATCCCGTTGATTATATCTGGCTTACACTACATAACCTGCCTTGAGTCTCAGCAAGAAAAGCGGGCTGTAAAAAACCCAAATAATAAGATTCCTTGACACTGTCACATGGGCAGCAGAATCAGAGAACAGGGCAAGCAAGACATTGGGTTGTTGGTATTTTCCCAGCATTCCTGGTACGGAGCTGTTGATTCAGTCTCTTGAAGGGTAGTGAGATAAGGCACCTAGTGCTAATATGTCACACTGGTAACATACTAATGATGTGTTCTATGGAGGTGCATGTGCGTGTGTATATGTCCTGCACTCATAGCTACAGCAGAAAACAGGGCATAGCCACATCGCTGTGGCTTTCTACTGAGTATTTAAAACGGGTGTCAGGAGTGAAGTCTGGAAGCGATCTGATTTTTTAAAAAGTGCAGGAAATAGCTTTTGTGTTATTTCCCCTCTCCTTGAGAAAGTGCTTAGATTACAAAACTTTCTGCAATCATCATTTGTAGAAGTCTCACCAGCCACAACATGGGCTTGTGCCCCAAATGCTTAGAAATCCACTCTTTTAAATACAAAATTAGACAGGACCTGGGGAATCCCCCTCCCACAGAGCAACAACTCACTCCCCCAAACTTGGGTGGGTAACCCCATCCCCGCAAGTCACAAGCTCTAACAAAAGAATGACCTCACCCACACCAGGTACTGCTATAGGCCTCCTTTAGAGTACTTGAATTCACCACCTCTGAGAAATTAACACTAGTATATGGGCCCCTTGGAGGCCTGCGGGTCATGGGGCTTGCTGTCTGGATGCACCACCACTGGCTAAAGGCATAGCTTTCCATAAAGAGTGAGGCTGTTTTGATATCTGACTTTCCCGCTGGAATCATTCTAGTTCCAAAAAACCCTGCCCATACTTCTGTGCGGTGTGAAACCGTGCTGCCACTGAAATGTCCACATCTACTAATTGCCCTCCTGTGGTCAAGCTAGTATGCAACTGGCTTCATTCTGCTTTAAACAATTGCTGTTGATTAGTGCACTTAGACCCCCTGGAGTGAAATTTCACACCACTGTGAAATCAGCACAGGAAAAGACAGCAGTCAAACTACTTTAGAGGGGAGGTGTAAAATGACCCTAAGACTGGAGGTGCAATATTATTTGTAGCTTAATTTGATTAAATGATCCTGGGAAAATGCTGTCGGCAGTTCACTTTTCTTGGGTAAAGTCTGAGCCCAGTGGCACCTTTAAGACCAACAAAGTTTAACTAATTCTTATACCCAGGATTAAACTTTGTTGGTCTTAAAGGTGCCACTGGTCTCAAACTTGCTTCACACCAACATGGCTACCCACACGAATGGCTGAATCTATTTTCCTGGGTAGTTATTTGCTGATAAACACTGCTGCAGCGACTGGTTGTGAGGGGCGGGGGGGAATCCTCTTTAATACACCTAGTGTCATCATTAACATCAAAGCAGAATTTTGGAGATAGAAGAGCCTGGATTTGGGTTCTAGGAGGAAGATGGGGGGAAGGAAGAAGGTCACAAAAATAAAATGTCAACAAAGCACAATCTAGACTTGCCCAGGGGGAGGAGAGTCCTTTCCCCATTCACAAGGAACAGCTACACAGAGGCGGGGTGACTTCAAATTTCCATCAGCTTGTTGTTCTCTCAGCAGCAATTTTTCCCGTCTCTGCAATCTGTAGCCAGCTACTTGGGAGGAGAATATCACACCCCAGCCAAGTCTGCACTAGTCGTTAGGCTAAAGGTGCAGTGAATGTGGGCTCAGCTCAAAAGGGCTCCATCCTATGGCAGCTTTTTTCCAAGGGTGGGGGTGGGAAGACAGTGGCCACATTCCTGTGATGGCAGAGGCTTAAAACTGCAACAGAGCAAAATGCCCCTGTAGCATTACAATGGCAAATTAGAGGCACAGGCAGGGGGATTCTTCTGGGATCCTAGGCAAAAGTCCAGGATGGGCCACCAGAATCACTGCCACCCCCCATGTTGCACCCTCTGCCCTACTGGGGCCGAGCCAGGGGCAACCCTCGCCCATGTGAGGGGTTTGGGAGCCGTCACTGGAAGCTGGCTGCCTGAGCCCTGGACACGCTGGGTATGAGTGGTGGCAGCAGGAACCTGCTCTTTTTCTTCTTCTCCCCCTTTTTTTTGGGGGGGGGGAATGGGGTGATGGGCTGTGTGGGCCCCTTCTTTGTAGGGCCCAAGGGCAGCTGCCCCTGCTGCCTGTCGGCTAAGACCGCCCCTGGACAGAGGAGAATGGGGCTGATTCACCCTGACATCTGCATACCCGCCTTTGCATGTTGGTGTCACTGCAGGATGGTGCTGCCTCAGAATTAGGGTTGCCAGGTCTGGGTTGAAAAATACCTGGAGACTTTGAGGGTGGATCCAGGAAAGGGCAGGTTTTGGGGAGAGGAGTGGCCTCAGCATGGTACAATGCCATAGAGTCCACCCTTCAAGCAGCCATTTTCTTCAGGGGAACTGATCTCTGTCAGCTGGAGATGAGTTGTAAAAGTGGGAGAACTCCAGCCCCCACCTGGAGGCTGGCAACCCTACTCAGAATACATGTCAGCTTATAACTGGGACGACATTGCCCATATGCAACATATCTAGATGCTTTGGGCTTGCTGTTTGGGGCGAACAAAGAGTGCTGCACATTTTAAATTATATAGACTGGAACAGAAACCAGAAGAATTATAAGTGTTATGTTATGTATACCCAAAGAGAGAAACATATCTTCGTTCTCTCAAGACTGTGGGCTGGTTCACACATGCTCCTAACATCAGTCCTGTTATTATCTGGGTGGCTGCATATGTGAACCCAACACATAGGAAAACACTACCCGAGGTGTATTTGAGCTGTGATCATGCCTTCACATGTAAAAATAACACTACATTTAGCAAATGATGAACATGCATTTGTGAACCTGCCCTGCAGCTGAATAACAACTCCCAACATGTATGCATTTGAGAAAGTTCACAGCACTTCTCATTCCATCAGTTCTGTGACATATTATCTCCCACACATCAGGGACTAAGGGACAGTGCTTTTTGCCTAGGGCTGCCTAGCTTGTGCCTCCCACATGCTGGATGTGGAATTTGAATCTGGGACTTCCTACCATCCCATAAAGCGATTCTTAGCAGAAAAGGCAATTTACAAACTGGGGGGGGGGGTGCATTCAGAACTGGAGAGGGCAAATGGAATGTTCTGCAACCCCTTCCCTCCTCTTGGAAGGGCTTCTGACAGCCAGAGGGCTATTGCTTGATCCTACTCACTCTCTGCCCAGAAGATAAAATCTTAGATTTCACACCCCTCTATGCCCTTAAGAAAGTGATACACCCTAACAGATTAAATCCATACCTTTCAGGAGTTGGCAGATGGCTCCTGGATCTTACAGAATGTATGTTTGAGATGTGGGTATGAAATACATAGTAGTCCATGCACACCTGCACACACGCACCTGTAAAAAGTTGCCTGGTATTGAGTATTGTTGTTATGCTCTGATTTGTTTTTACTGGTGTCTTGGAGGTACTATTTGATGATAATGTTGGGTACTTGGTGGATGGCGGTAGGTTAAAGGTTCAGAGCCATTGGTCTATCACGAACGTATATGCTCTAATTGCTCTTGCACCCCCCCCCCCCCGAAAAAAAAGCTTATTCTGAGAGGCAGCGCGGAAAACCCGACTCTTGGCTTCAGGCTGCGCGGCGGAGGTGCCAAAGGGGCGTGTGCCCGACAGTCCTTAATAGTGATAATCGCAACGCGCAAAAGGGGACGAGGGAAAGAGCTCTTAACTCCTTCCTCTTGGGCACTGGACTGCAGAGAGCGGAAGTTCGACGCGACTCAGCCTGTTCCGCCTCTTCAAGACCCCGGAGTGGGCAAGGAGCTTTCGAGCCGCTCTCTGGGCGTGGTCTTAAGCCGTCTGGGGCCAGCAGCCTTAAAGCAACCTGGGAAGTTGCGGGGGTCTTCTGGCGTGACCATAATCAAGGCAAAGAAGAGTATAATCGCGTCGTGATGTGAGTGCAAAGTTTGGAAAGGGCTTTTGGCATTGGTGGCTGGACGTCGGCATGAAAAAACAATGTCCAACGTTTAATATTTTGTTCTTTAGAAAGCGGTGTACTTGCGCTCCTGTATTATTACCCAATCAATCAAATGCAAACCAGAAAAGTGGATTTGGGTGTCCAGTCCCTTTTAATGTTTCTAGCTGCCCATAAAGCCTATATGTTCCCCTTACTTTTTGAACAGACATTGTGAGACGGGGGGAAAAATGGGGGAAAACCCCCAAAACGTTGGCACCAGGAAGTTCTTACAACTAACTACATCTAAACAGTGCGATTCGTCTGCACAGCTGGGGGGGGGAGTTCACAAAAAAAAACTAAACTAGGGGACTGAACTGTAGTTGAAAGTAAAAAAGGCGTCTGAGCGTTTATTTTTGAGGAGAACAAAAAAAAAAGAGTCCTTGATAACTCTTTCCAAGCTGGATTTTGTGTGTCTTTAGTTTTTCTTTGAAAGATCATATATTGTGTTGTTTAAGCTTCTTCTGCAAAGGCAGTAGATCTTACCACATGCCCGCATGCTCATTTTCTCAGAGGGTGGCCTGGCCAGGTGCAAGATTCTGCTTGTGGCAGGAGTCACAACAAAATAAAGCTAATGTGGGACCATGAGTCCCCCGTACGGCAGGGTGCGTCCTCACTCAGTATTTCCTTATCTATGACTTTGAGCACCTCCTCAGTAGCCAACTTTCTGCAGTTGGTAGGGGAGACGGTGAAACTCTCTCAGCAGGACCCTGTTTTAGCCCCGCAAACTGCAATTTCCAGCGTCTGAACACCATCTTGGGTTAGGTTTTCTATTTGCTTGAATGATGGGTTAACCATAGCCTTATCTCCCTCCGCTCCCCTTCATCGACCGCCGACAGCAGCAAGTCTTCATATTTCGCCATCGACACAATTTTATATCAGTGCTGTTTAATCATAATCGCGATGAACAGTCGTTTTATCACGACCAACATCTATTTTAAACAAACTGCAAGGTAATGCTTATATTATGAAACCAATTGTTCAAAAGTATACTGAAGAGTGACGGTCGTGTGTCCCGTCATAGCTACTTTTCCAAACTCCATAGCTGCTGACCGTTTCGGATTTCTGCAAAGGCCGCCTATTGATCCAACGGGCAGCGTTTACTTCTGTCTTGGCATTGGTCTCAGTCGCTAATAATGTTGACTCGTCATCAGCTATCGATTTCATTAAAAACGGAAGCGCCGCCAGCTTTTACTCTATCAAAATTAGTTTCTTTTTCCAAATGTCTCACATTTTCCGATAGCGTTTGTGCATTTGGAGACACCCCCCTCCCCACCTGACTCTTCCCCTTTTAACAAGATATCACCCCACGCTCATGTCAACTATGTATGTGATTCCTTGTTTTTACAGGCACAAAGGTTATAAGAACCTGTCCACCTTTTATTTGCACTGATACGTCTCCAATATGACAATCACCAGAATAAATGAGCGCGCGGGGGGGGGGGGTATATAAGGCACACGCTTTATATACAAATGATCGGCGGTTCTCTAGCGTAGGTCTCCTTTGCCCGACTGAGACTTCGCGCGGGAAAATTGTCTGCTGGATCGTGGCTTAACATTCCCATAGCCTATTTCGCCCTTTCAAACGAGGCTAAAGATCTCATTGGAAGTCTTTTTCCTCTCCTCTTCCCTTAGTTGGAATAAAAGTTTCTGTTCAATTTGTTTATTTGGCGGCGGGCAGACAAATACCCGGGCACCAGGAATGGCCATTATATTCCCTGCTATATGGTGTGCATTCAAAAGGCGGTGTTATTTGCTTAACCAATTACATATTGATACTGCAACGCTCTGTGCTAATCATCCAGCCTTATGATCCGGGATTCTTTTAATTGGCTTAGAGAACTCCCCGAGCGTTGGCATCTTACTTGCATCAAAGCCCGACAAGAAAAAAATATTGATAAAAAATATTAAAACGTAAGTAATGCCAGTTATGTATTGGCATCGCTGGAGGATGCAAAATGCCTTGAGTTTTGGGCGGGGAGACCTATTTCTGCAGTCTTTCTTTTCCCGATTACAAGCAAAATAAAAATAGAGGGGCAAGGGAAAATACTCAGTTTTTAGCAACTCAGTGGCTGCGTTTTCTTTCCACCAGAAAAGCCATTATGTTTACGGATGATTAATAGGGAGATTCCCTCCCCCTCCCATGCAGGCGTTCCACGGGCCCCTTCCCGCGCTACTAGCTCGAATGGTTTTAATTTGACCTTTCTCCCTCGCTTGCCACCGCCCCGAGGAACCCAATCAGATCGGTGAAGCTTGGGCAACCCTTCGGCCTCAGGAGGAAGCCGCCTTCCCTTAGGGCTGTCCGGGTGCGAGTTCTATTCCCGCCCTCTCGCGTTCCGCCGGCGCTTCTTTCTGGCCGTCGGGCGAGCCCAGCGGAGACAGGAACCGGGGTGTCTTTCTCTGCGCCGCCACTCGATATTTACAACCTCTGCGGTGAAGGCGAGCGGCAAGGGAGGAGAGGGAGAAGGCAATAAAGGGAGAGCTGCAGGGCTGAGAGACGGACAAATCTAGGGCGTTTGGGAACCCCTCCTCCTCCTCAGTCGACTGGCGTGGCGCTCCTAGGCCGCTGCAAAACAAGGCCTACAAGCGAGGGCGCCTTGCTAAATCGAGGCTACCGCCCCAAGGGCGGCTCCCAGCCCGCCAAGCTCTGCTGGTGAGCTTCGTTGAACCGAGTCTTTCCTCCCGCGGCCTCTCCTTTGTCTCTGGGCCCGGCTCCAGCGTCGCTTAACCGAACCCGGGTGAGGAAGAGAAAGTGGGCCTACTGTCTAGAAAGTGGGCAAGGTAACACTTGGAAAGTACTCTGCCTTTTCGGAATAAGGGTGTGAAAAACTGGGTCAAGTTGCATTCTCTCCCCCCTCCCCTAATTTCCGGTCACCTCTAGTCGCCAGCTGCATCCTGGCCTGGTGCTGGAGCCCAGCCTGAGCCCCAAGCCCCATGGACTCCGACAGGGTTCTGTTATGGACACTGTGAAGGGATACAGAGGTGGGTAGCCCTGTTAGGCTGCTACAGCAACAGAAGCCTGGTGTGGTGGCTCCTGAAAAAACACATTTCAGCCGAAGCTTTCCTGAGTCAGAGCTCATTTCATGAAGTGCTCGCTGAAACAAATGTGGCTAGACTTTGAGGCGCCAGTGGATACCCAAGTAAAACAGTGCTGGTAAGTATATACAGAGTGCCTTTCTGTCACCAGCATCATTTACAGCTATAGCGCCTCCCCTAACAGGTCTGGGAAAGGGAGTGTGTGTGTGACTCTCTTCCTTTTCTACAAATTTAACACTGAATTCTCAAAGGGGCAGTTTTTTCTCTAACAAGCTTGGGTTTGGCTGTTGGTGCCTTCCAAATCTTTTGGTCCTTGACTCCTCTCCTTGGGCACTCAAATTCCTCCATGTACATTGCAGTTTTCTTCCCACAGCTAAGGTCAAAGAATACACATTCCATACTGTTTGTATATACCATGACCTATTTTAAACAGCAGCAGTCAAAAGAGATGGATTCAGGAACTTCAAGATTAATGTGTAGGTGATCAGATATTTTAAAAATGTCTCAGTTTGTCAAAGTGACATTGTTAAATAATCATAATCAGAGGGAAACTGGTTACCATTGTTCACACAGTCCCCCTTTTCCTTTGGAGTAACTAATGGGTGGACAGTCTTGCAAGTTGGGACAGGTGCATTGTGGAAAACTGCTTGCTCGCCTATGCTCCTCTTGGGCTGTGATCACACACACTGAATAATCCACTTCCAATCCACTTCCAACTGGATTTTGCCAGTTCACACAGTAAAATCCAGTTGGAAAGTGCACTGAAAATGGATTGTGTAGTGTGTGTGACCGCAGCCTTGCTTGAGAATTACATCCAAAGCAGTGTTAAACCCTCATTGACTTTAGGAGGATATCATCCTGCTTTGGACAGCTGCACTGTTAGAGAAGTTATAACCTTCTTTACAATGGCTTCGAAATACTAGGTGATCAAGGGAAGGAATCAGGGTCAGGACAAATAATTCTTTACCTTACCTAGGAAATACTGCTGTACAAGCATAGAAAATGACAGTGCAATCTTGAAAGACGTTGAAATGCGATTTTAAATTCTAGTCTGGTGATGTTTGCATTTTTATCTTTGATGGATGTGTAGCTCGCCCTCTTTTGGGTGAAGGGCTGTAAAGTGAATGCAATGTAAAGCTCAATGCGGACAAATGGATGTATAAATACACACCAGTGTAAGTGTACCAAATCCTGCTCTTGGTTTGTCTCTGCTGCGGCCAAGGAGGGGCAGCACAGCACGCTCTTCCAAGTGCTGGCAGCACAGATAAATTTTGTCCATAAAGCTGGCATGCAGCTGGAGCCTTTCGCGCGTCTCCTCTGGAGTAAACCCCACGGAATCCCTCCGGACCGGTTCCAAAGCCAATCCGCACTTGACTGGACTCGCGGCCTCCCTTCTATAATCTCCCAATTAGAACCGCGAGAAAGTCTTGAAAGATTCGGAGCGCGGATTTGATAAAGCCACGCCCACTTCCATACATCCCATAGAGCAGAACCCGAGCCCTTGCGTTTATTACATCTCCGCCCCCACTCGGCGATCGGCCTTTCAAGCTCGCCATTTGGGTCAAGTGACATGATGCCACCGATCCTAAAATCCGCATTCACAAATGAAAAGACCGGGGCGGGGGGAGGGGTTGGATCTGAAATGTCTTGAAAGATGCTCGGCAGAGAGCCTGGCTGACTCCGAGAGCCTGCCTCGGTATCCATGCATGCACGATGCCCGCCCCCCTCCGGGGAAACCTGGAGCTTTCTTCCCCGGAGATACCCTAATTTCCCTGCAGAATGAGCCTTTTTTTTTCTCTCCTTCTAATAGCATCCCCGGCCTGCCCCCTCCCCCTCCAGTCCCCTTCTGCGAAAGGATATACGAGAAAGACGAGAGGCTGAGAGTTAAGGGAAGGAGCCGGAGATTCACACGCAGCCAGGCTGGTGAGCCAGCCAAGCGGGCAGCCGCCGCCCTTCTAGCCTCCCGTCCCTCAATACTAATAAGCCGGGGAGTTCCGAATCCGGCTGCGGCGCTGATTCGGGGGGGGGGGGGGACCCTCGTCCTCTGTCGTCCCCCCCGCCACCGCCGGGGGAACCACCCGGTCTGCTGCGGAGGGTGCAGCGCTGTCACCTGATCTCCAGGCGCGCCGCCCCTCCCTTCCCCCTTAAGTAAGGAGGGAATGGTAGTGTCTGGTATATGACACCGCAGCCCTTCCCTGGTTTGATCGCCGCTGGGCACCCTCCTCCAGTGCTCTGGCTACCACCGCCAGAGACCCAAAAGCTCCCGGGCGCTGCCCCCGCCGCCCCCGCCGCCCCCATCTCCTGCTACTCAGGGCTGAGGCTTCCCTGAACAGGTGAGTCAGTCCAGCATCACCTTTTGGGGGGAGGGGATAGAACGAACCCCCCATCACTGCATCTGGGCGTCGGGCAGAAGCCTCTGCTGCGAACTGGGATCTTGATCCCCCCCTCCCCCACTGTCGAGGTAGGGGGTCCGGAAAATTTGGTTCTAGAGAGGATTTAGTGCCTTCTTCTCCACTGATAAATGAGGAGAGGGCAACATTGTACTGGAAATCAGGCCACAAAATCTCCCTGGGGCATAGACTTGGCTTTTTAATTGAAATACATATATACTCTTAAAGGAAAACGAGGTCTCCATAGGGATTCCTTCTGCTGGCATAGTATTACAGTGATTACCTGTGTCATTTGGAGAAACAAAGTTTGACACCGTTTCAGAAAATCATATTGTTAGAAATAATATTTAAAATGTACATTGGGCTATCTATGAGGAGCCCCTGTTCATGTGTTTTCTTATGCATTTTATAATTACTTGTTTTTGAGCCCCCCCCCCTTTAGAAAAGAAGCATGCGCCAGTTTTTAATGGAAATATATGACAAATGGAGGGAGGCACCAGGGAGCATTCCCTTCTAATGAGTCCAGATATGGTCAATTGAGATTGTCAGATGCTACAGAACCGTACATTAAGTAATGAAAATGCAGACTAGCATGAAAGTGAAGTGTCATTTTTCATACAAGGAAGGAAAATGGGATGCAGTTGACTTATGAGTGAAGAAGCGGCAGAGGCTTCTAAGGCACACAGAAAATAAGCTAAATTCAACTCCAGTAGCACTTCAAGAGACCAACAAGATTTGGGAGTCAAAGCTCTCTTTGTCAGACAAGCTTTCACTCTTCTGCTTGGTACTACTTTGAGAAACCCTTCATGTAAATCCTTGTGTAGCTAGTAATTGAGGTGCCAAGCTGTATCTGCAGAGTGTACGTGGGAGAGTAAAATCTAGGGATCATTGGGTGTGTCCATGAGACTCTTTTCCCACCAAGGCTGTCTGGTGGTTTCTCTGTCTGGGCTGCACGTTTGCTGACTCCCAAATGAAGCGACAGATAGCCCAGGCTTGAGTCTCTTGCCAGCTAACACTTGAAGCTGGAAGAACAAACTTATGGATTGAGGTGACACCCAGTGAATGTGACCTTCACAGTGTCCTGTGTCCTTGATGAAGGAAAAGGGTGGTCAGCCATCAAGAAAATGTTAGGTTTAATAGAAATTATGGAACTGTGTTCAAGATTTGCCCCCTAAACTGGGAACAAAAGAGGTTCAGAATGACTTGTGGACCCTAATTGGATTGAATTGTGTAGACAATTGTGTTGAAGTCACAGAGAAGAAGAGTTTTGGGGTTTTTTGTGTTCTTAAAAGCATTGGGATGCCTTTGTAGAAAATTACAGTGCTAGTTAGTGGTGTAAAGAAGGCTTGGCTTTGTTTTATCAATGACTAAGGCCTTGCAAAAAAAACCATAAGGGATCAGGCTCTAAAATGTTAGGCTAGGTTGTTAATAGTAGTTATTTTTATGTTAATCTTTTAGGAGTGTGAATGTTGCTGTTTTAATCAAGTATGCATTGATAACCGGTTGCATTGGCGTGATTCTGTCATGCTGTGAAGCTGTACTGTGTTGCAAAATCCGTTCACCGAAGAAGAGCTACATCTAAGCTGCAGGCTCTGAACAGAAGTGTCTTGGTTGTTATCAATGGTATCAGGGCCATTTAATGCAGACCATTATGGATTATTTTATTTTATTGCTGCTTCATTATGGATTATTTTATTTTATTCACCTCATCCCAATTTGTATGAGGAAGTAAACCAAATGTGGGGTGGCCTGCTAGCATGCACTTAGCAGGAAGCAAATACCATTGAACATGCACTATGTAGATTTTCCTGGCTTGTTAAATGCAGTGTGATTCCACAAAGGCGTAACTGCCTGTGTCAGGTGTCCAGTTCTGTAATTATGGCTATATATGCAGCAGGACTTGAATACACTGCAAAGTTTGGGTGTCATGGGAAGTTAGGTGTTAATTGGGTAAAACTTGCATTATGGTTGGCTTTACCTAGAATTCAGTCTTTTGTTCTTTGATGGAAAGCTTTTCAAAATTCAGTGGAATACATTTTAAGCAAGCAGAACTGAAGGTATTTCTTTTTCAGGACTTTAACTGAGCTATTTTCTAAGGCCTCTGTAACAATGTTCTAGTCTTGGATATAATTGCTTTGAAGTCTAAATCTGTGTGTGAAAATCAGGTATAAAAATATATATAAATATAGATTTCAGTATTTATGTAGAACATCAGAAAACTCCTTTGGCTGAGAATAGGTAACTGCCAGAGGGGGATTATTGGGAGGCATGATGATTGGAAAGTATGTGTATGCTTTAAGGATGCTGATGTCAAAAGGATGAACTTCCTTTTAAAAAATCCTATATTGCAAGATTTACAATACAGTCCTAAACAGAGTTAACACGCTTCTAAGCCCCCTCACTTCTTTGGATTTAGATGGGTGTAACTCTTCTTAGAACTGGAGTATTCTGGCTCTATAGGCCTGCTACATGAGAATGTTCCAGAACAAAACAGCTCCTCATGTTGTCTTAGTGGATAAGTACACTGGGTTATGGATTGGAGGATTCCAAAACACCCACCTATTTTTAAATGGTCATTCAAGCGGAACAAACAATTCGCTTTTCAGTAATGTTCCTGATGCAGTGGGACTGTTGTAGTGCAGAGATGGAGCTTGCCTTCTTTATTGAACTGGGGCCGTATATGGAAATCACCTGGTAGAATAGGAGAAAGTATCAAGCAATGTGAAATCATATTGGCTTTTCTGGGGAGCTATGAAAACCTGTAAGTATATTTGATGATTTTGGAACACGTCAGCTTCTTGGCTTTAGTTCTCTTCTTTAATTGATGTTGGGAAGCGTAAATACCTTGAATACCAGTTAGCAAATGTTGTGCAGGGATACCATTAGGACCAACCCAAAAGTGCAGTGTGTAAGTTTTTGAGTTCACCAGAATTCTGGAGACAAGCTGTTGGAGTGCAAAGTCAAGAAGGAAAAAAGATGGTTCTGATGGAAGCTCCACTTTCTGGATGGATCAGAAGACATGTTCTTGCACTTTTGATTGTACCTGGCGCAAAAACAGTCTTGTCACACCAAGGCGTATGGGAACAAAAAAAAAATGGCCACTGTCCCCTGTGAAAATTAAAATGCTGGTAATTGTTTGGATCTTTTTGTGGGGCCTGAGAAGAGATAACACTCGCTTTTTGAGGTCTGTTGATATGTAACTAAGACAGGTATGTGCATTCTAGTAATCTTTTGTGGGGGGTGGGGTGGGCTAGTAACCTTTTTAAGGATTTATTTGCTACGTTGATTTGAAATATGATGCATTATGGCCGGGCTATGAACATTCGTTTAGGTGATCTCAAAGGCCTGAATGTGCCCAGTATGGCAATTTTTGACTTTGATTCCGCTGTGACAGAAACAGCTTTTGAAGGACGTGTGGGAGACCTTCAATTATAGAAATGCAAGCCCCCTTGGGCGCATGGAGCTAGTTATGCTTTGGAATGTCCCAATCAGCCATTTCTAATTTTTAAAAAGGTAGCTTATTGTGCCTTAATTGTACTTGTCATGGTCCACTAGAAATGAGCAGAACTGAACAAGTGGAATTCAGTAGTCTTGGTAGGACTCTCTGATGTCCATCATGCACACTTTATATATGCTTAGTTTCACCGAAGTCAATGGGTTTAACTGGGAATATGATTGCAGCAAGAATTAACATATATACTACCGTCTGCCATAACTAGTGATGTTACCAAATTTTGCAGCTCCGCCATTTTGACTCAAATCTTCTTTTTTAAATTTTGTTTGTCCTTTGTGCGAATCAAGCTCTTTATCTTTGCACCATTTTCCCACATCAGATTTTCCCCATTTCAGTTTGTGAACCTTGACATTATTTTTGCATTTTGCCATCTAAACAGTCATAACATCTCAAAAACAACATAAAGAAACAGATTGGGAACACCAGGAATAAAAATGGTTAACACCTTACAACAACATACAAAAACTATTAGAAATGAAAAAGACATATTCTTTACCTTAAAAAGGCTTCATGGAAGCTTATCTGTCATGGGTCTCCCCAAAGAACCCTGGAAATTACAACTCTCTGATTAGCTGAGAATTTTATCCTCATAGAAATGTAGTTTTCAGAGTTATTTTAGATTCGCACTACAATGTCAGCCCAGAGAGCCATGTGGTATGTACAGTGGCTGTGTGGATGGCTTAATTGTTTGACCCAAAACACATATCTAAAAGTGGAAGTTGGAATTTAGGCTGAAAAAAAATTGTGTGAATATGTATTTTTCATATTATGGTGGCAAACCTCCAGATAGGGCCTGGAGATCTCCTGGAATTACAGTGGATCCCCAGACTACAGAGATTAATTCCCCCGAAGAAATGGCTACTTTGGAGGGTGGACTCTATTGCATTATACCCTGCTGAGGTCCCTCCCCAATCTCCACCTCTCACATCACCAATAATTTTCCAACCCAGTGTTGGTGACCCTTTTTCGTATTGAAAATTGCACATTTTCACACAGCTGTGTGGATCTCTGTTGTATGAAACTGTGAAGGGAGGTAGCTCTAAGTGTTGTCTGTTTGGTAGTGTGATAGAACGACATCATGAATCACGCACATTTGTGTGTTGTTCTAACTACATAATTGAAATGTAAAATTTGAGTCTGTAGTTGAAAGTAAAACACACTAAAATTAGACCACCTTTGGAAAACACTTACCTTTATGAGCATTTGATTTGTTTAAAAATTCTACTCATTTTCATTTTTATGTCTGTTGTCTTGTGATGATTAGTTTGGGGTTGTTTTGTTTAAGTTTGCAAGATAGAGATTAGTGGGTTTTATTTTCATTGTGTGTAACAATTCAGCCTGTGTTTTTTTTTAAAGATGAGTCTTTTCCAGGATGGTGTCAGTGTTTTAATATTTGTCAGCACCTACATATATTATTTAATAGCAAAGACCAGTTGGTTTGTGCTGATTTAATTTTGTGTTTCTGCATGTGTAATTTGCTGACTATTTAAAATTATAAATGGCTCGCATAGTATTTTCTAAATTTTTCAGGTCTTTAGATTTGGAATCATGTGTGCAGAAGTAGCAATGGAGTCAGTAGCAATGTACTGGTCTTATCACTGCAGTAAGAGCTGAAAGGCTCTCTTTGACCAGTTATAGAGGGGTCTCTGTTTGTTTTGATGTGTGTTTCAGTAAAACAAGAATGATTCCACTTTTTTTGGACTGCTAAGAAATGCTTATTCACACTGAAATGAATTAAGGCATTTGATATGTGGTTACATTATAATTTTTGTCTCCCATCATTTTTTGTGACCGTGATGTTATATTTTCAGATAACAGTCATTAGTTCCTTTTTAAAAGCACCAAAATAGTTTTAAACATCCTTAAACCATTCACTTGCATTTATCAGCATCTATGTGTTTTCCGCAGTGACAAAGAACCAACATTCTCTTCCTTTATGTATGTTTTTTAAAACTTTGGTGGTTGTTGTGCAAGATTGGGTTACAAGCTGTGGGTTTGTGAATATGGATATGCTAACAAAAATGGTAAGCAAGTGGAAAATTTAGTTAGCAAATGGTAATAATAGCACCAGAAGAAAATATGATCTGGCTTGGAGTGAGCTGGGCGTGGCACAATGCAGTATTCAACTCTGAGCCTTTTGTCTGGCGAAATGGCTGAGATTAAGTTCTCGTCCACAAATCATCGTTTTGCGTGACCTTATAAAAGGCAGAGGAATGACATCTTTCTGTTGCTTTGCAATATGCTGAAATACTAATGTATGGTCTTGTTGCTTTAGTTTGTATCGTAGCCTGACTTGATGATACGTGTTCTTTCATGCAGTGCATGTTAATCCTGTTATTACAAGTTGGGGGGCAGATTTCATGTATAGTTGATTTCCAGTGCAATCTGAAATAGAGTTACACCCTTGTAAGATAAAACAAAAGTCCCATAGCATCTCAAAGACTAACAAGATTTATTGAGCTTTTGTGTTGGAACTCTGTTTATGATTGCCAGGCTAGTATACTGTGTATAACTAATATTCTCAAATTATACAGCAGAGTGTATCTATTCTCTGTTTGGAAATCTGGTTCAGAGAGCTCTGGTATTACCAAAATGTTATGAGACATCTGTGCAATTAAAACAGGTACCTGTCCTTCAGCATTATGTGCTAATATATTCAGAATGAAATACTATGTATTATAAGAGATGAAGGTTTCTGTTGTCACTTGTGTAGCAAAAAAAGTTATTCTTGCATGCACTATTTAGGAAGTGACTCTCATTGCAATCCATTTTTTTTATTTTAAAAGACCTTGGTTGGCTGTACCAGTGTAGGTAAAATAATAAAACCAGAACAAATGATTGCAGTTCTTCAGTATCCAGTATGTAGTCTTTTCTACTGGTTCCTTGTGAATTACCAGCTATCTCTTCATAACACTGAACATTCATAGCCTTGCTGAAGGTAATGAATAGTCCTCGTTCTGGAATAATACAGCTGGCTCTGTAGAACTCCTAAAGAAAGGATAAGAATTATGCAGTGGGGAAGTTCTGTTTATAATTCTTTGAACTTGTAATTCCAAGTTTCACACAGCCAGAAGTAGTTGTATGAACAGATTTTGGAAGAGGAGAACACCATCTGAGGGAGAGAAAAACAGGATCATGCAGACAGTTGCCATTCATCCTTTCTAGGAAATCCTGGCAATTATCATTCTGAGGCAACAAGGAAGTTAAGACAGAATTCTCAGCATCTTGATCAAAGTACTAGTCTCATAATTCTTTGGGGGAAACAAATACCAGTACTGGGATAAAAACCATGTAGTGTAGACGGGGCTTTGCAGTATTCTACCCATTCAAGAAAAAATGCAGGATGCTGCATTCTGTACAATCAAAAAACTGTTGCCCCTCTGCATCATAAATGTGCAAACAGTGTAAATTTTGAAACATAACTTGGGAAGGAATATGTGCTGGGCTTGTATTAAAATATATATCTCTGTAGCCACTAGAATGAACTACTTTCACGCTCTTGAGTTGCTCTTGAAGGTGACTTAAGTTAGTCCAAAACATTTGCATTCTATTTTTAACTGATATGAGTGGCCAAGTGTACATGTGTACATTATTACATGGTAGCCATTTTGAAACTACTTCATTGACTTCCTGTTTGTTTTTCTGCTTACCTTAATTAACCTTTCATGACCTGGGGTTATCATGTCTGAAGGACTACATCTCCATCTATGCACCCACTGCCTTCTAGTTGTGTCATTTATGGCCAGTTTCCATCGCCAGACTGATGGCCTTCCCCAAGTCCTCTGGAGTGGGCTTTTCGAAAGTCAAAGATCCCTTAGACAAGGGAGGCTCGACTCTTGAAAACTCATACCACAGAAATCTTGTTGGTTTCTAAGGTGCAGCTGGACTTAGAACTAGCTGTTCTTCTGCAAGCCAACATGGCTACCTTTAGAAATTTAAGTTTGCAAAACTGCTACAGTTTTGGAAGTGGCCTATGGCACCCTTTCTGAAGGACATACTTTCACTGAGCTAACATAAATGCAAGCATTGTGGCACTTTAAAGACTCACTCCGCCCCCCACCCCACCCCCCGGTGTAAGCTTTCATGGACTAGAACAAACTTCTTCAGATGCTGGTGGTTTTGTTGAGCTGTAACACTGGTCTGGGGATTTGTGGAATGGTAAGAAGCTGGGCTGTATTTTTGTCCATTTCTAATCATATTTTTAATCAGCTGATAGCTGCCTCAAACATATCAAAAGGTGAGGATGCTGCCTACGCTACCCATGAAGAAGCCCAAAGAACTTGTATAGGGTGCTGAATCCCTGCTTCCTCACCACTGGAAATTCTGCTTATCTCCTCTCCCCTGGCTTCTAGAACACCCTGCACACTATCTAACCTTTCCTAGTATTTCTGTGTGCTAGCTGCTATTCTGCAACCCATTTCCCTGCCTACCTTGGCCTTAAGTGAAACCCTTGTGTCATGTTACTTTAGTTGTTCTTAGCAAAAGGCACTTCATGGATTTCATTTTGGAACAATGTGCCTACACTGGACACTTGGTTGAACTAGTATTCTTCAACAGCAGGTCATACATGTGTCCATATTAACACAGAGATCATATTTATTATTTTAGCATGTTTTTCATCTTGCTCAGGGTGTTTTCCATACTTCTTCCTACTTCCATTTAATTTATTTACTTTATTCATTGCCTGGGAATTTATTAGGAAGAAGGGATTGGATTTATATCCCGCCCTTCACTCACTTGGAGTCTCAGAGCGGCTTACAAACTCCTTTCCCTTCCCTTCCCTTCCCTTCCCTTCCCCTCCCCTCCCCACAACAGACACCCTGTGAGGTAGGTGGGGCTGAGAGAGCTCAAAGACAACTGTCCTTGAGAGAACAGCTGGTACAGAGGTATGGCTTGCCCAAGGTCATCTGGCAAGTGCAAGTGGAAGAGTGGGGAATCAAACCCGGTTCTCCCAGATTAGAGTCCGTGCACTCAACCATTACACCAAACTGGCTCTCACAGCAAACTGGCTCTCTTAGGAAGTGAGACTGGGTCCTATTCTCTCTTAGCCATGCTGAATTAGCTCTTGCCACTAATCTATTGGTTCTTTGGCTGAGCATTCCACAAGGCTTTGCAATCTGGCGAAGTGCACTCTATTTCAGGTATTTGATTATTAGGGTTGCCAGGTTCTAACTGGCAGCTGGCGGAGGATCCTGGGTCTGTTCCTAGATCTTCTGCCCTGCATCCAAAGCACACACAGCACAATGACATCACCTGGAAGTGACATCATCGCATTGCTGATGTCGGGGGTGATGCTTTAGTTTTTGGGCAAAACACTATGGTTTGTAGGAGGTTTTACCATAGAGTTTTCCACAAAACTAGAGCGTTGCTGTGCAACGTTGGTGACGTGATTACGTCACTTCCGGGTGACATCATCACGTTGCCTTCGGGCCAGCTGGCAGAATTTTGCCCCACCGGCCTACTGGCCAGCGGTGAGGAAGTACCCTGTGAAAGCAGAGATTCCCTTGCCCCTGGCGGGGGTCTGGCAACCCTATTGATTATATATTTGCAAGCTTCTGCATTATGGCTCTGAAGTTCAATAAATAGGTTCTTAGGAACAACTGTCTCTCTCTTGAATGCAATTAGAGTCCCTGCCAGTTTCTCTCCCTCCCTGTTGATCCTGCACTCCTAATTCCCCTAACATTTGTATCCCGCCTTTCTCCCTTGTAGGGATACAAAGCAGTCTACATAGTTCTCCCTGCCTCCATTTTATCCTCACAACAACCCTGTGAGGTAGGTTGGGCTGGGAGTGTGTGACTGGCTCAAAGTCACTGTTATGTCCTGATCTATGTTGAGCCACGCACGCGGTCGGCCAAACACGTGGCCAGGTGAAGCCGTCGAGCTTCATATCCCGGGGAGAATAGACCTGGAGGATCCTAGTGGGGACCTGTGGGAAAGCCCGCATCCGTAGAATGACCTATAGGATGCAGGGGCACTGTAAATAGTCGATCACGGGTGTTGGGTGTGTGTAAGGGTGAGATCGAGAATGGGAACATAAGCGGACCTGCGAGTCCAGCTTACCAGTCTAGTTCTGACCTCTTAATAAACTAATGAGCTGATTTCACTCAACGCGTCTCTGGACCCAGTACTTTACTGTTACTCAGCAAACTTCCATGTCTGGTCAGGATTTGAACCTGGGTTGCCCAGATCCTAGTCTGATGCTTTAACCATTACACCACGCTGGTTTTCACCACTATAACAACCCTGTGAAGTTAGTTACGCAGAGAAATGTGACTTGGCCAAGGACTCCCAGAGAGATTGTGCAGATTGAGGATTTGAAGCCCGGTCTCCTGGTCAGTGTCCAGCACTCTAACCGCCCTCCCGCAAGGTTGCTGTACAGACTGTCTTGTCACTTCAGTAAAGTTCGTTTATTTTTGTTTATTTCATTTCTTTTTCACAAACGCTTTCTGCTACTCACTCTCCTACTAGCTGTGGTAAATGATACTTTGCTGTTATTTATGGAGGAAAGTAAAATTACATTCTGTCAGTAAGTGTATGCAGTATTCCTACCTTACTTATTTTTTTAAATGTATTTTTAAAATGTATAGACTATTTAAAAACAGTACCATTGTGTCTGTTTACTGGTCCATCCATCTCAGTAGATCACCTGTGACAATGGTGAGATCAAGATGCTTGAGGAAGTGGACTACAGCTCTGGGTAGTAACAGTGTGTCCCTTTGCTCATTCATCTTCTGACTCTCCAGCAATTTGAGTCCCAAGGCCTTAGGGTTTAATTCCCACCCTGAGCAACAATGCCCTCCCCTGAGTCAAGAGTCCATCTGGGGATTCGCTTCACTGGAATGGTTGATTCTGCAGAAGAGAAAAGTAGTCATCGCTTCTTCCCTCCTTATTCTGTAAGCCCCAGGAAGCCCCATCGGACATACTCCAACGGCACAGCATCTTTAAAGATGTTTGGGGAATGGGGGGGAAGGAGTGCTAGCTTGTCCAGTTCCTGGATGACGGGAGCTGCGGAGGATTGTGATGCTGTCCCCAAAATCTGCCACCCCTTCCTTGCCATTGTAGAATGAGTTATGTTGGAGTATATGACTGCCTTGAATAGCTAGCATAATAGCTATTGCCAGGCAGATTTTTCGCCCCTGTGGTGGAGAATGCATCTGCAGGTGTTTGCCTGGTACTAAATCCTTCAAAGCTGTATATGCTTGTTTTCCAAGGCATTTTGGCAAGAATGAGCATTTATTTAGTGCCCTTATTTAGCTGAGGGCAGCATACCCAGCATACCCAGAACTTCCCTCATAGAATGCTGTGAAGTAGGTAAGGCTGAGAGCAAATGGCTCTCCTCAGTAAATCCCATGGCCACGCAGAGATTTCAACCCAGTCCTAGTTCAGCCCTCTAACCACTGTGCTGTGTTGGTTGGTGCGTAACTGATTAAATTCTGCTACTTTCATCATCATCTTTATTTTAGTCTGTTTTACCTCTTTGTGGTGTTTTTAATATCCTGTCGGAATTTTTAAACTTGTCCAGTCTATAGTTTTATCTGTTTTGTTTTTATTGTATTACTGGTTATATTTTGTTTTACTAACTTCTTTAAACCTTCAGTTGTGAGGTATTGTCTAAATGTTTTAAATACATAGTAACACATCATCTTCATGAAATTTCCTGGGTGTTTTTTTTTTTTGCTATTTCTGCACGTGTGTGTGTGTGTGCCCATGCAACCTCTGGCGACTCCTGCTGGGACATGGAGGACATTCAGAGAAGTGGCTTGATAGCCAGCCTCTGCCTCCTGACCCTGGTATTCTTTGGAAGTCTCCCACCCAAATACTTGTCAGGGTTGGCTCTGCTTAGCTTCCGAGATCTGATGAGATCGGGCTTGCCTGGGCTATCCAGGTCAGGACGAAATTTCCTAGTTTTGAATTTGCCTTCTACCTGTTGTTTACCGACTCCTATGGCAAAGAGTTGGTTTACTTACTTGGTATTTATATTCCACTTTTATCCCCAGTGGAGACGCAAAGCAGCTTACAGCAATAGTTCTCCCCTTCCTCCATTTTGTCTTGAAAAAAATAAGCCTGTAAGGTAGGTTAGGCAAGTGACTGGCCCAGGGTCACCCAGTGAGCTGCCATGGCAGAGCCGGGATTTGAACATGGGTGCCCTGGGTCCTAATCTGGCACTCGCTAACCACTATGCCACACTTTAATTAATGGAGTGGTGGAGTGCATGATATGAGGCCCAGCCAAAGCGGATAGTTGTAGGCTAGATGGACCAACCAGTTGACTTGGTAGAAAGCAGCTTTGTCTGTTCAAAACTGTGTATGATATGAAAAGATACATTTCTACACTTAAATCACATTTAAAGAGAAATTGAAATTAGTAAATTAGCTACAGTAAGGGGTCTCTTTATCTTGCCTTGTAATGAATTTGAGTTTAAAAGAAGAGAAGAAATTGGATTTATACCCTGCCCTTCACTACCTGAAAGAGTCTCAGAGCGGCTTACAATCTCCTTTCCCTTCCCCTCCCCACAACAGACACCCTGTGAAGTAGGTGGGGCTGAGAGAGCTCTGACAGAAACTACCATTTCAAGGACAGCTCTGACAGAACTATGGCTTGCGCAAGGTCATCCAGCAGGTGCAAGTGGAGGAGTGGGGAATAAAACCCTGTTCTCCCAGATTAGAGTCCGCGCACTTAAGAAAAAGTAGAAGAAGAGATTGGATTTATACCCAGCCCTTCACTCACTTGGAGGCTCAGAGCGACTTACAAGCTCCTTTCCCTTCCCCTCCCCACAACAGACACCCTGTGAGGTAGGTGGGGCTGAGAGAACTATTTCCCAAGCTGTCCTTGAGGGAACAGCTGGTACAGAGCTATGGCTTGCCCAAGGTCATCCAGCAGGTGCAAGTGGAGGAGTGGGGAATCAAACCCAGTTCTCCCAGATTAGAGTCCGTGCACTTAACCACTACACCAAACTGACTCTATGTACGATTTCAGACATTAGGTGGAGGATGTTACATTTAAAATTTTTCCCCATATAAAATTTTTGTGCAGGTAAAATATTAACATCAGAGAGAAAGGTTCTAGCCTACCTTCTGTACTAAGTAGCACACTGTCTGTACCCAGGGACTCAAACTTTGTTCTATTGCTTTTGTCCTACAATTCATAGTGCAGTCCTAAGCAAAGTTATACCCATCTAAGTCCATCCTTCTTCTTAGAAAGATGCAGTTCTGTTTAGGATTGCAAGCATCCTTGGGAAACTTGATTTAACTCTGTGCTTCGTGGTAATTTTTTTAAGCACTCCACTCTGATGCCCAGAAGTTTTATTAAGGCAACAGATACCTTAGTTTCTCCCAAAGCATCTGCAGCTATGTCAGATCTCTGGTTGGCTGGGGGAGGGGGGGGTGTCTGTGATTTGTCCTCCTGATCAGCTCCTCCATATTGGGTGGTGGCAGTTCTTGGTGAATTTCCTTAAACTGTTGTGTATCCTGAGGCTAAGCCACAAGACATTTCAGCTGCACTTTTAATTCATATCAGCCTGCACCTGTGAAATCAAAATGTCATTGCTGGTTCATTTAGATATTGCATGAAAACAGTATCCGAGTGTACAACTCTCTACTTGTTCTGCTGTGATTGGTTGATAACTGCCTATCTATCCATCCGATCTCCCTCCAGCTAATCTTCACTCTGGGCAGCTCCACTCTCTACCACAGTTGGCACTACTTGATAGCAGTATAGCTCTGGTCCACCCAAATCCATCCCTGCCAATCTGCAATTCAAAAGTCAGATATTTTATTTATTTATTAGACTTTCTAAGATATGTGAGCAGTGGGAACAGCTCCATCTACAAGGCCAGAGTTAAAAGATTTTAATCTGTGCATGTACTGTAAACCGAAGCTGGAGAACTTTTTTAAACTAATGGGATTCTGAGCATTAGTACACTGTGGTTGCACCCAAGTGTTACCAGTACAAGTGACGAGGATGGCTAGCATTATAGTTAGCATAAGTACTCTAATGCAGTGGTTCACAGCATGAGGCCCACCAATGGGTTTCCCGTTTGCTGTCCTGCTCCCTGACTCCTTCCGTAGTCTTTCCTTTTCATATTTCCTTTTTCCTTTCTCTGCTTCTTTTTCTCTCTGAGTCTCTGTCATTCACTCCTACCCCAAAAAGGAGTGTGCAAGTTGGAAGAAACAAGGTGTGGGAGGGAAGCAGGATTTACGCTTCCTTAGTCTCTGCCAGAAAAACCTACCATAGCTTCTGATACCAGCCGCAGCTATTCTCTGTCTCACTCATACCCACACATCCAAGTGCACTTATGGACTTCCCTTAAGACCATAATGTTATCCACTACAATTTATTTCAGTTGGGTAAAGATCAGTAAGCTCAAGCCAATTACATTATTACTTGCAAGTTGTCTTGGACCACTTAAAAAACCGGGGGGGGGGGGGGAGGGGACCCATTTCATTTTATTGAAATTTTAATTTTAAAATTTGTGTGGGGCGGTAGACTGGGAAAAATTAACACCCGCCCTCCTCCAAATGCAAGCTCAAATATATCGAAACATATTTTCCCCACCCCTCGGGATGCAAAAACACTGAAACGCTTTACCCATGGTAGCCTTTTTCTCAAAATTCCAAGGTGCCCACAGGCTCAACAAGTTGAGGACACTGAGCTAGTGCATGATAAATTACTATTATAGATAGGTAATCAATAGGAATCTCTCTTCCTTCCACAAGGAACTTTTTAGCAGCAGATTAGTTGTGTTCTGTTCTTGATTACACCTCCTCCGAAAAAAGAAATCTGTTCTGGATAAGTTTAGCAAATCTGCTACTTATTATGCTTTTGGTAACAGATTGTATATAGATGACTTAGAAGCTTCAATTATTACACAATATGGTAGCTGGAATGCTGTCTGGGATTAGCCATACAAATATATAAACTCTGTGCAGTGTCTCACTTGTTATCCATTTGCTTCTGGGCCCAATTCAAGAAGAAGAAAAGTTTTCTCTACCTTAAGGAGTCTCAAAGTGGCTTACAATCACCTTCCCTTCCTCTCCCCGCAACCGGCATCTTGTGAGGCAGGTGGGGCTGAGAGAGTTCTGAGAGAACTGTGACTGGCCAGAGGTCACCCAGCAGGCTTCACGTGGAGGAGTTGGGAATCAAACCTGGTTCTCCAGATTAGAGACTGCGGGTCTTAACCACCATACCATGCTGGCTTCAAAGGGTCTTACCTTTGAAGCCTTTTATAGTCAGAGACCCCATACCTATCGGACTGCATCCCCCAGTGCACTGCTGTGTTCCACTTGCAGTCCTCAGATGATCATCTTCTCTCTGTACCCTCTATCAGATCTATACATTTTGTCCCAGCCTAGACTAGTTGTAGGGGTAGGAGCTGTGGAATGGTTTGCCTGAAGAGGTGCAAAGGGCATCTTCATTTTCTACTTGTTCTAAACTTCTGTTGCTCAGAGAGTGTTTTGTAAGAGATCTTGACCTGGATGGCTTGATCTTGTGAGAGCTCAGGAGCTAAGCACGGTTGGCCCCGGTCAGTATTTGGATGCAAGGAAGGAAGTCCAGGGTCACTCTGCAGAGGCAGGCGGTGGCAAACCACCTCCGAATGTCTCTTGCCTTCACTAACCTACAGGGTCAGCTGTGACTTGAAGGCACTTTCCTCCACCACTCTGTAGAAGATAAGGAGGTGTTGGATCTTGAGGGCTGCAGTGTGTGTAACTTGTACAATGGTCTGGTTGTATTAGTTATGCTGGTGTTGTGTTTAATCTTATTGATAACTGGAGTTGTATTTGTAGGCTGCCTTGAATCCACAGAGAAAGGGAGATGTCTAAATAAATGAAGAAATTGCTAGACAGAGATACCAAGACCTCCTTAGTCAACTATTCAGCAGTCTTACTGAACCCCCTCAGACTTCTGAGACAACTTCGCCAGACATTGGTGTGCTCCAGATAGCCATGGTTTGGAATCCTGATTTGCAAGGAAGCGCATCAGTCATAGTTTGTGCTTCAGACACAGCAGTGTGGGTTGCTGTGAAAGTGGAACTCTTGAATCTGACCCCAACAATGGGGGGGGGGGGAGGAAGCATACATATCACCCCTCCCCTGAATCACCCACAGGGAGGTTTGTCATTAGAACTGAAATGTGCCATAAACTGCACTCTTTGAAGCCTGTCATTGCAGTTTTAAAGACTAGTTACGTAAAAACAATAAAATCCACATGCTCAGGATTCTGAATTTGGTACCCAGTACTATTTCTGTAGGTATGGTAATGTGGTACTGCAGAGCAATGCTCCCTCTAAGCTGTGGAGACTTGTGAGGGAAAATTCTACTTTGTGAGCTACTGGAATTAAAGTTACGAGCAAGTGATTTGGCTATTGCATAAATTAGTTTGCTCTGGAGCCATCCTTCCTGAGCTAAGACAAAAATCTGTAAGCTGGAGGCTAAAAAAACTGTGAGGTAGCTAGCTCACACTAACTCAGCTTAGAGGGAACACTGCTGCAGGTATATATAGCTTTTTGCTTGCTCTGTTCAGCTACAGATGTCTTGGTAAAGGCTTGCATTAAAAAATCTGAGTTACAAAATGTGAAAGTCTAAGAAAAGCATAGGATTGCTCAGTCCAGCACTGTCCTAAGGCCGTTCAGACCAACATGAAGTCAATGTACATTGCTGAAAATAAAATGCTCAATATTGGTAGAGAGACAAATTTCAAACTTGCCCTGTAGTAGAATTTGGAACATTTTCTTCTTTTGGAAATGTGTTGCTGTTGATTACTTTGATGGTTTTTGCAAAAGGAAACCATAAAGAAGAAGAAGAAGAAGAAGAGATTGGATTTATACCCCGCCTTCCACTCCCCAAGGGAGTCTCAGAGCGGTTTACAAACTCCTTTCCCCTCCCTTCCCCACAGCAGACACCCTGGGAGGTAGGTGGGGCTGAGAGAACTCTTTCCCAAGCTGTCCTTGAGGGAACAGCTGGTACAGAACTATGGCTTGCCCAAGGTCATCCAGCCAGGTGCAAGTGGAGGAGTGGGGAATCAAACCCGGTTCTCCCAGATTAGAGTCCGCGCACTTAACCACTACACCAAAGTACAAACATCCATTGGTTCTAACCAATCAGACAACACTCACTGATTGTGAGTGGAGGTTCCTAATACAGTTTCTCTTAGTTTTTAACACTGGTAACACATAAGTGGAAGTGAAATTGAAATAAGCTTTCACAATGTCACTGGACTACTTATGCATTGGTGTCCCTGGCCTCTTACGGCAATTTCCCACCTCATGGGAGGTGGGGGATCAAGGCTGAAGCCCTGGCATCCTGAATCAGTCCCCCCAATCCCTCTTGGGATTCTCGAGCTCATGCCCAGGTCATATTGGCCTTGACCCTGCCCCCACTGCCCAGCATTACAGGCTTGAGCTACAGCTGCTGCTACCATCAGGGCTGTGTCCCCTGCCAGCACTGTATTGATGTGTACCCCCACTCTGGAGGAGCTGCCAGCCACTTGGTGATAAGTTGCCACTCCTGGACAGCCTCTGTATTTGAAAACTAAGTGGGAAAAGGCACAACACCTTTAAATAAGTATTATTTATTTACTTATTTAATTAATCTATACCCCGCCCTCCCTGTGAGCGGGCTCAGGGTGGCTTACACGAATGGTCTATAGTGACCGTTAATACTCATAAATTCACATTAAGGATATCACATATAATAAATACAATAACATTTCAGATACAATAACATCAAATCAGATCACAGTGCCAGTGGTATTCCAATAATTGCCTAAGATGGCATGCTAGGATTTCCCCACCACCTGTCTATTTGCCATTCCATGATCTTCCTGGGCATAGTGGTAGGACAGAAGTTAAGGCCGCAGGCTGGGCTCATTGGTAGTAGTGGGGCGGCTCCTAGTCAAAAGCCTGGTGAAAGAGCTCCATCTTGCAGGCCCTGTGGAACTGTAAAAGATCCCGCAGGGCCCTGATCTTCTCCGGGAGCTCATTCCTCCAGGGCGGAGCCACCACAGAGAAAGCCCTGGCTCTAGTGGTGGCGAGTTTGGCATCCTTGGGGCTCGGAAGGGTCAGTCCGTTCTGGGACCCCGACCTCAGTGCTCTCTGGGGTATATGGGGAAAGTAGGAGTGCTCTCTCTTGAACAAAAATATGAGTGTATTTAAATATATACATACGTCAAAGTATGCACAGTATGTGTGTGCAACATTCCATGGTACAAACCAAGGAGCATTAGTATGTCTCCCTTGGGTTGTATTCTGCTACTCTGCTCAGAGAACAGGTCATCCCGCAGGAAGGCACTGGTGATTGTAGATCATTCCCCTCCCCACAGCGGTCCAATTCAACTCTGGGCAAGTTGGCTCCTAGGGATACAGGATGTGCCGTGCAACGTAGGGAGTGCTGATGGGCAATGCACCATCTAAGCTGTGGAGTCTTGTGAGCAAAAATTCTACTTTGTGAGCTTCTAGCATTAAAGTTGTGAGCAAGCGATTTGGCTGCTTCATAAATCAGTTTGCTTTGGAGCCATCCTTCCTGAGCGAAGACAAAACTATGTGAACCAGAGGCTAAAAAACTGTGAGCTAGCTCACACTAACTCAGCTTAGAGGGAACACTGCTGATGGGAATGGGGGATAAAGTTAGTTGTCTGAATTGCCCTACCAAGTGGCTCGGGGTCTATTGCCCCATCACTGGATCTGATCCAAAATCCAGGGGAGTGGTAAGATTTTCCACATTATTTGGGAGGGCAGCGTAGCAGGCCATCTTCCCATGTATGCTGCGGCAAGTTGCCACTTGATATATAATCATCTGTATTTCCTCACAATCTTCTGCAGTCAGTAGGTAGCAAATTCTAGACCTTTTATGTGGGGAGGCCTTTCTTACTAAGTCATTATAGATTATTGGCTCTGTCTGTGTGTTTTGGAATTAAACCTTGAGTACACATGCTGGATGCTTGACAGATAACACATTTTCTGTTTAATCTCTGGACAGCACAGCATGCATTACCTGCTCAACATCCCATCTCTTTTCTTAACTGTAGCATTTCTCTCTCTCCTTCCCTCCCCCCAGTTGCTGATTAGCATCACCAGGATTCTCTGTCTACAATGCTGCATTTTTCTAGCTGTAGAGCTAAGAAGGTAGCTACTTGTTGCAGATCTCCCAGAAAGTACTCAGAATCGAAGTTCTGTGCAGCTAGAAAAGTCTTGTGTGATTTCCTAACCAATTCTCTTCCCCAGTTCAGTATTACTTGTAAGCAGAGCAATGGAAGGGCAGCTGCAAATGCTTGCAATTGCTTTTAAACAATGGCACAGTGATAAAAAGAGCAACTGATAAATCCCTGCTGTGTCACTTCCTCCATCCCAGTGGCTCTTGACAGGTATTGCTATTGTACGATTTAAAAAAAGGAACTACTCTTCCATATTCTGAAGGGAAAACCCAGATCTTGATACACCAACTTTTGTTCTCCGTGTTTTCCCCATCACAATAATGAAAAGAAGTCTGTTAAATAGACATTACTGTGTTAAATGAATCAATCCTGAGAACATGACAGTTCAAGAACAAAAATGGTGAGAGTGTAGGAAATAAATATTTTAAATAAATAAAATTATTGTGGAAACAGAAGCAGAGAAAATTAATGTAGTACTTAACGGGGGACAGGCATTTTATACCCTTGAAAGACTGCAATCCAAAGATCCTCCAAGTAGCTTCGATTTACTAATGAACTGAGAGATGAGAAAGGAGCAACTTCTTCAGTGTGTTTTTGCTGCCAGTCAAGAGCTATAATTGGTCTTGGTAGCCAGCTGCCAACTTCAGTAACTACTGACTACTCCTTTCCCAAGTCTGTGGCACCCAAAGAAGATGTGGGAGAAGTCACTGCCATATCTTGCCAGGGTTTGGTGATAACTAAACATTATGAGAATCCCCCCCCCCCCCCGTTTTCTGCACATACATGAGAATTTTGGAGAGGAACATGGTCTCTCTTGTCTCTTTGACACCCCCCCCCCCCCCAAATCTACACTGTGAGAACCTGGAGAAGGTTTCACACTTTATGTTGGGCTGTTAGGAGCAGGTAGCCTCCAGAAAGACAATTGTGTTTGCTGGATGACCAGTGGCAACCACACCTGTCAATCTTTTCTCGCCTGCTATAGTGAGCAGGACTCCATTTTCCTGTTCAGCAAGTGGGAAAAGAGAAGTGGGCAAGAAGACCATAGAGAAAACGGGTGGAAGATGCTATGGTTTCTTCCTCCTTTTTCAGCAGTATGTCATAAGAAATAAAGGAAATTATTTGGGTTGCAATGTGGCAGATTCTTCCAGGGAACTCTTTTAAGGTTAAGAGCTGCGGCATGCCAGCTTTATGTAAAGGTTAATGTTGCTTGCACATGGGCATTCCCCTATTTTGCTTTCACCGCCACTGTGAATGCAAAGGCATTTGCAGTGGAACTTCCATTTTCCCACTGAGGACAGAGAATGGTTGGAAGCGAAGGTGCTGTCCTCAGCCTCCACACTTTGTGGCAAGAGAGACAGATAGCTAGTCACACTGACCTTTCCTTCCTGTGTTTTCTCTCCTGTCACTATCCCTTTGATATGTAGAATGGAAATCTCAGGGAACAACTTCCTTCCATTCGTTTTCTCCGGCAGAACTTCTCTCTCCTTTCTCTGCACAGACCAAGAGGGATGACATGCTGTCCTCATCTTGGCACCACTACTCAGATGGCCTCACACCATCTGAGTCCATCCTTAGTTAGACTAGAATATTTCCTATCCAGATTGCAGATCTAGAATAAAGAGACTAGTATTAGCCTGTTAAACTGAAAACATGGCTCTGTGTACTTTCGTGGCACTCTAATCTTTGTTAGCCTGGTTGGACACGTTCCTGCGCTAGAAGCTTTATGCACTCTGCTATGTAGTCAGTGGTTAGTGGACTAAATATATCAGCTAGACCCAACAGGAATCTCCTGCCCCCTGGCCCCAATTTCCTTGCCCAAGGAATTGAGGAGCAGAGAAAAATGGCCTCTACATAGTGGTGCTTTAGGAATTTCCCCTAGCATCTATACCGTTTCCCCTAGTGTTTATAGTAAAGACCGTAGACACTAGGGGAGGCAGCCTACAGCTGCAGCATCACCTGGAGACGATATCACATCCTCCCCAAACACTGCCCTCCCCAGGCAGCGCCCCCAAATCTTGCAGCATTTGCTAAGGCAGTGTTGGGAACCCCAGGGAAGGTGCTGAAATTCATGCCTTCCCATCCACCCTTCCCTCAAAACCATTTTAGGTATGATCTTCCCAGAAAGATTGTACCAAAGCTGATATAGCGAAACCTGCAGCAGAGCTGGGGAGAACCCAGAAGGTGGGTACATTCATGAATATGTTATGTAGATGCACAAATAAACACTGCAAGCCATTGGGTATAGGGGGCAGGAAGCGAGGGCTCTATATGGAAGCAAATGAAGTTGTATTTTTGTTAACTTTCTGCGCTGAGTTGAAGTATCCCGTTTGGGGGAGTGATGCTGCTGATGAGAAATGCCTGCCTTTCCACAGGGGTATCTGGCATCCCTGAGGGCAGGGAACATCTGTGAAGGGCCGAGGCCCTTCTCAGCCCCCTCCCCCTGGTGGCTACAGGCTTGGTCTGGAAAACTCGTGTTACCTACAGCAGCTGCATGGAATGTCTTCTTATAAAACAAACAAAAAAGAGACCAAACATGGGGCAGGAAAGGCTCCTGCCTCCCTCCCCAGCCCTTTTCTTATGTGAAAAGACGTTTGGGGGGGAGTTATTTCCCCAATTTTGCTGCTCCATGTGGAGTATCTGTGCATATGGAACAGTGGAATTGGGTAAATAACACCCCCCCCCCCAGCAGTTTTCATGCAGGAAAAGTCTTGCTACTCCGCCGTGATCTCCCGGCCACAGTTGAGACAGTGTGTGAACTTGAGGCTCCATGCATGTCTTCTGGTTCTATTCTGGATCATTTCAGTCCTCTCAGTCTGGAGGAGGTTAACAGATTGCTCTTAACTGTACGCCCAACCTCGTGCAGCCTTGATCTGTGCCCCCGTGGCTCATAAAAGCGTGTCGTGAGGGGTTGTGTGGTGCTCTTCGGGAGATTATCAACAAGTCCTTAGTGGAAGGGCTGTTCCCGAGGGCACTCAAGGATGCGATGGTCCGCCCCCTCCTGAAAAAACCATCTCTGGACCCGGCCATATTGGCCAACTATCGACCGGTGTCCAACCTGCCCTATTTGGGCAAGGCATTGGAGAGGGCGGTGGCGACCCAGTTACAGAGCTTTATGGATGACACCTCCATGCTGGATCTGTTTCAGTCCGGCTTCCAGCCGGGTCATGGGACGGAGACGGCTCTGGTTGCCCTCACGGATGGCCTCCGGAGACATCTGGATCAAGGCGGCACAGCGGCACTGGTGTTGTTAGATCTGTCGACTGCGTTTGACATGGTCGACCACCAGTTGCTGATCCACCGCCTCACCGATTCGGGGATACAGGGGCTTGCTTTACAGTGGTTCGCTTCCTTTCTCCAGGATCAGGGACAGAGGGTTGCGCTCGGGGAACAGACCTCTCAGAGGCACCCACTGGTATGTGGTGTTCCTCAAGGGGCAGTGCTGTCCCTGATGTTATTTAACATCTACATGTGCTCCCTTGCCCAGATTGCCCGGAGGCATGGGCTTGGGTGTCATCAATATGCAGATGACACCCAGCTTTATCTGTTGTTGGGTGGCCAGTCCAACTCTACCCCAGATGACCTGGAGCGGGCACTTCAGGACGTTGCAGTCTGGCTCAGACTGAGTCGACTGAAACGGAATCCAACGAAGATGGAGGTCCTGTGCTTGAGTCGGAATGGGTTGGGGGTAGGGTTCCCACTACCGACCTTCGGTGGGGCGTCATTGTTGCCAGCGCCGGGGGTCAGGAGTCTGGGAGTGCTCCTGGATGCCGCCCTAACAGTGGAGGCCCAGGTAGCAGCCACTGCTAAAGCAGCCTTTTACCATCTACGGCTGATCAGGCAGTTGGTCCCCTTCCTTGAACGTGAAGACCTAGCTACAGTGATCCATGCTATGGTCACCTCACGACTTGACCACTGCAACGCTCTCTACATAGGGCTGCCCTTGTCTCAGATCCGGAAGCTGCAGCTGGTGCAGAATGCTGCGGCCAGGCTGTTGATGGGACTCTCTATACGGGACCACATCTGGCCTGTGTTGCGGTCACTGCACGGGCTGCCTATAGCATACCGGATCCAGTTCAAGGTGCTGGTTTTGACCTTTAAAGTCCTATATGGTCAGGGGCCTGCCTACTTGAGGGACCGCCTTTCTCCATATATGCCCCAGAGGGCACTGAGGTCAGGCACACAACATCGCCTCACGCTCCCCGGGCCGAAAGATGTTCGGTTGGCCTGCACCAGGGCCAGGGCTTTCTCGGTGGTGGCCCCATACTGGTGGAATGAGCTCTCGGATGACACCCGGGACTTATTACAGTTCCGCAGGGCCTGCAAGATGGAGCTCTTCCGCCAGGCTTTCAATTAGGAGCCGCCACCAGGGGGAATTTTGCAGGATAACATTGCCCTGGTCCCATCGGCTGAACCTTCTGTCGTCATTTTTTTCACCATGAGAACTCTGACGCTGCCAGTTTTATTGTTGCTCTATGTTGCTTATATATATTGATGTTTGGTTTTATGTTTTATGTTTTAAATTGTAAACCATTTTGATGGTATTTTATGGCTATTAGCTGCCTTGAGCCAGTTCGCCGGCAAGGCGGGATAAAAATGAAATAAATAAATAAAATGGATTGGGGGAGGCAGGAGTGCCCCCCCCCCGGGTGTCATTCTAGGCCAGTTTGGGCTTTCCTTTTCCCCCCTGGAAGCCTTTTTGCACAGCTGCTGTGTGGCTGCGGGACATGTGAATTGGGTTCGGGGAACCCGGACCCAGCTCTTTAAAAACAGTAATGTCTAGTTTGGCCTTACATAGCTTTTAGGGACAAAGAAAACACTGTAATGAGAAAACACTGTAATGAGCCTTAGAAGCTAGAGGATCAGTGTTTTGATAACAGTTATTTACTTTATGGATCAGATCTTGGAAGCTTTTATTTGGCCCTAATCTTTGTTAGGGCCGCCTAGCAATGCTCCCTCTAAGCTGTGGAATCTTGTGAGCAAAAATTCTACTTTGCGAGCTACTGGCATTAAAGTTGTGAGACCGATTTCCCACTAGCACTGCCCTGACATCGGGTCCTCTGTTTGCCCTAATTGCCTACTTGAATTTACCACTATTTGCCTCAGGGTGTATTTTGACCCAGGGCTTCATGCGATTTCTCTGCGGCTTTGGTGATCCTCAAAAAACAGGATCACCAAAGCCGTGGAGGAAATTGTGCGAAGCCCCGGGTCAAAATGCACCCCGTGGCAAAAAGTGGGAAATTCAAACAGGCAGGTGGGGCAAACGGAGGACCTGACGCCGGGGCAGCGCTAGTGAGAAATCAGTCTGAGTGATTTGGCTACTGTATACATTAGTTTGCTCTGGAGCCATCCTTCCTGAGCTAAGACAAAAAATGTGTGAGCCAAAGGCTAAAAAACTGAGTTAACTCACACTAACTCCGCTTAGAGGGAACCCAGCCCTCTGAAATAATTGCACGTTAGTGGTTCTAGCTTCTGTACAACAACTGCCCATTTGTGGACTTTTTTGGAAGTTGCTCTGATGCTCTGGAACAGTCTTCAAGAGGACACCAGAAGGACCATGTCCCTTCTGCAGTTTTGAAAGGGATGAAAAACTAAAAATTTGTAACGGCTTTTGGTTTCTCTAGGTGAGTGTATTTAACACTCTGGTTTGAAGGGCACTGCTTGGACTCTATTTTAAATTTGTTACTGCTGACTATTTTAATGGGGTTTTTTTGTTTGTTAATGATGTATTGGCTTTATTATTGTCACCAGCCTTGGGTTCTAGTTTTCTGGAGACAGATGTGTCTATAAATGTTGTAAAGAAATACATTTAAAACATGTGCTTTTGTTCCCTCCAGTAGGGCCCAAACAGTTTCTTGTATACCAGCTAAGGGTTCTCCTTGGGAAGATTTTTGGTGTTGAAGTTTCACAAAGCTCCCCCAAACCCTCTTTATTTTTTTTAGAAATTCCACAACATGCATTCAATAAAAACCTGGCCCATACACAGCCTTTGTGCATAAGATGTACATTCTGCAGGGTGGCAAACCTCTAGTTTTCACACCATCTCCTGCAGCACATGTTCAGTAATCTTTTCTATGAACCTCTTGCAAGTAGTTCCAACTGGCATAATTAGTGTTACCATCAACCCCCCTGAAGTAACTCAAACCACCCCAAAGCAGCTGCTCTCCACAACCCGATCCCAATACAGAGAGCACATGGGGGGGCTGGGGAGGGGAGGAGGAGGTGCTGAGCCAAAGGGCCTTCCCAGCTGAGGAGCGCAGTGTGAGGAGTGGTGGGAGCAGCCCCCTGGAGGCTGGCAGAATAGCTATCCTAGCCACCTATTAACATGCAGAGTTGAGCGTTTGTATTGGGACCCTTCACACCATTCTCATGTCAGTCATGTTGTGGCAGCGCACAGAGCTGCCATGCTCTAGTTGCAGCACGTAGCTGCCGTTAAAATTCTGTTTCTCAAGGTGTACCTGGCTAGAATAAGCACAAAACCTTAGAACTTCATATTTGTCACTCTCCTGCCCACCAAGGAGGCAATAGTTACTGAGATCCCGAGATCTCTCTCTCTCTCTCTCTCTCTCTCTCTCTCAGTGTATCAGTGTGCCAGGTTCCATTATTTGGGCTAAAAAAAAAGTGTAAAGCTTTAGACTTAACCATCTCGGAACATATGATTTTTGGTTTGTCCCATAGTTATTACAGTGCTTTGGAAGCTGTTGTAGCTGAAAGATTACCTGTAAATTATATTGAGTAAATTTGTGTGCATCATCTTCTTTTATGCACAGTGCAGGTATTCCCACGCGCAGGATTTTTGCCCTCGACTGCAAGCTCCGTAAAGGTAGATTTAGTTGTAACGTGCTGATACTGCATGCGTACTTGCATAGCTAACTCTTAGATGCAGATTTAACCACAATATTTTGTAATGCCTGGAAATTATAAAATTGCTGTGAAAGTGCTGTTTGCCATTGGGGAGTGGGGAGATAGTATTGATAGAGCCTGTTCTTTGTATGGACAAAAGGGTGTGGCTTAGGAGCCAAATGATGGGCGAGGAAATTGCTCTTTGTTCTGCAGTCAGGTAATGCACGTGGTTTGTGAGAATTAGCCTCATTGTACGATTGAAAATATAAATGCAATTAAAAACATACCCAAGATTTAAAGTAAAAAGAAGAAATGACTCGCCCTGAAAAAAATGTAGCAATTGCCAGTCATTACTATTGTTGTCATGGCTTGAATAAACTGTAGCGTTCAAGTTACAGGTTTTTCATTCACTTAGTTTCATTACTGTTTTTCTTTATAGTTACACTGTTTTTCTTTATATGAATCTCACTGTTTATACTCAACTTCCTGGATAGAATGCTGAATGCCAGTTTTAACGCTTGTTAGTTGTGTCTTAACTGCCGGGGGGGGGGGGGGGGGTCATGTATTTTTTTTGGCTATGTTTTGTATAAACTATGGAAATATAATTTAGGAAACATTCATCCTGCATTGGTGCAGGAGAAAAAATTCTGTGGAAAGCAAATCAGTTGTACCTTAGAGACGCTGGATGTGAGGAGGGAACGGACAGGTTTTCATCCGTTTGTCAAATCTGAGGGCAGGGAATAAAAATCCTCCCAATTAATATGTTTCATACAGCTGGAGTTTTAGGAAGGTGACAACAGTCTCTACTCCCTCCAGGATCTTTTGTGGGGCTGCGTTTGAGTCTAAAACGCCGGTTACGTTCTATCTGCTGAATAAACAGAAGAGTAAATAGTGCTTTGAAAAATGGTTTTGATTCCATTGTAAAGTCCCTGTGTAAGTCAGGACCACATATCATCTTTGTTTGCAGAAGGCACACTGAAACATAAACAAGTGTTATGGAACCCAGTGTTCTCCTTGTCTGTTTTCTTAAATCCATCTCAAGTCAGATCCCATGGTTTTAAAAAACCTTGAGTTGGGGGGGGGGGGTACTTTCCAATTTTGCTTACACTCCTGGTTCTCATTTTGGGGATGAGGGAAGGCAAGCCATTTTCTAACAAATTGTATCTTTCAGTGGTCCATTCAGTGACTTGCTGGCCTACATAGCACAGGCTGCTCATCATTTCTCAGTCTAAAAGAGCCTTTCAGATCAGTAGCCTCCTGTCGAGAGCTAATTTTCTAGCAGTCAAGTTCTATCTGGATAAATAATTAGAGAGCGAGATGAAGACCATCGTGCTGAGGCTGTTTGTCAGTAATTCAGTTAATGCAGTCGATCCCTGTGATATTTTGCTCCTGCCGGATACTTGCGGTGACAAGCACCCTCCAAAAATCTATAGAGGCAATGGGCAACAAAGCCCATTGGTTTACATTTGTCTTGCAAGAATTAATGACATTTTTCACACATTTGTCAGAAGTAAGCCAACAGCTGCATCTTACATCTGCAATAGGGAGATGCAGGCTGGTTGATGCCAGGGCCTCCTGCTCAGCCATAAAAAGCCACAGTGTAAATATGTTAATAGCCTGGAAGATGCATTGTCTGCTTGCATAAGAACATGCAGCATTTTTTTTTTTAATGGGTGCGCAGGGTTAAGCTTAAATATTTGTCTTTTCTGCCTAGACTTAAAAAATGTTTTACTGCCAATTCATGTAAGCTAAATTTGGCTGCGGATTGTTTTAACGCGACACTAGTGATGCACGTATGCACATTCTCTTTAACAAGGAGATGGTCTTGTGCAATATCTTCCACTGTAGCTGCCCCTTTGCACAGTGATCGAGTAATTAAGCTGCATTACGAATGCAAAGCCCTGAGGAATATGTAGTGGTATATTGACAAGTGCCGACCCTTCTGCGTAGTGCTATCAAAGGGGTGTTTAAAAACCCTTTAGTTCACTTGTATTCCCCAGTGCTGACTTCAGAACATTCTTAGAAGGATCTGAGTAAAAAAAGGTCTAGCTTAGTGGGATGGGGGAAGAGTGTGTATGTCTTGGTGTGCTTTAAAGCGTGCTTGCCTTACACCTCCCTCCCGGGAGCATGCCACCTCCCTCAGAAAATCCAGACATTAACAAAAACGCTGCCTGGGGATACTTCACAATCATATTCTCTTACACATCTGCAAAATCGGGAGGCCAGAGCCTTTTGTCACTGGGTCATTCGAAATATACTCTTCTTTGTCCATCTCTACCATGTTGCTCCCCCCCCTCCATTTTTTCCTTAAGCAGTGCGCAGATAAGACATTCGTGCTGAAGTTTAGTGTAATTCTGGATTCTCTGCTCCCGTTTGTACAGGAAAATGGTCTAGATGGAACATTGCAGACCTTATGCAAAAAATGTTATTTATTTCAATATAGCTGTGTGGCAGGAAGTTGTTGCCTGCTTGTCTGTTTTATTGCAGTTGTTTGCTGCCTGGAATCAATTTCTGGTGACCAAATTGGTGGTATAGATAATGCTAGGGTGGGGTACTGGTGGCGAGTACCAGTGGATCTGCCAGTGGAAGGACTGCACAAAGCAGTTGCCATCCCAAGATTTTTTTTTTTGATTGCTGAATTTTCATGTTGTAGGAAAGGGGAAAGATTCCTTTTTGATATAATGGAGCCATTAACATCTATTAATAATGCAGACAGGGTAAGTAGCTGGAGTTGGAGTTCCCAAGGGGCTTCGTGAAACAGATGTGCACTGTATCTTCCTGGATTTGATGGCTGCTAGGGTCGAGGGGGTCGCTGTGGTTCCTGTTTATTTCCTCTGGCAGTGGTTTTCTAATTTAAGCACCTCTGTCTCCTGGCTACAGTAGCCAGCTGTGATGCAGAGGCGAGGGTGTGTGTGTGGAGGAGGGAGGGTTGGTGTTCAGGCACTGTCAGCCTGGTACCTAAAAAAGGGCACCCGTACAATCGGTAGCCCCTCCGCGTGCCACTCGCAAGCTGACTTTCCTCTTTGCATTTTCTTCAGAGGCATTTTCTGCGGAAGCGGCAGAGCGGCTTTTCTTTTGTTACCCATCAGAGGAAAAGGTAAGTGCCTTCCTGCTTCTGACTTGGAATGCTGCTGTGTTGTGTGTGTGTTTGCTGGAGACCGGAGATAATGCAGCTTGTAAAGGGAGCCTGTGCCCATACGGTATCATTTGACACACGGTCTGTGGAAAGCTCGGAATGGAAATTGCCTTGTCTGCCTTGTCTCCCCTTTTCCAAGACTCTGCATTTCAGTTTGAATCAACTCTCATCCGGGCAGCTGTTCTGAATAGACAAGGAAGCATGGGGGAACATTCTTTTTTAACTACTCCTTCCTTGTTTGGGGGGAGGGGGGAGGATGGTGGTATGTTTATTTCCCTTAAAGTTCCTGAAAATGTTTCTTTGTGTATTCTCAATCTACAATTTGCCTTTCTTGGAATCACAGAACTGTAACTGTGGCTAAACAAAGGCTTTTGTCAGGAGTGTTGCTTGCTAATATGGTTTGTGTATCGGCAACGTTATTTGCTCGATTTAGGGGTTAGACTTGATGTGAGGCAAAGAGCAGATGTAAATGTCTCCACTTGGACACAGCTGGGTTGCAGCATTGTCTCGTGTGCTCCCCATACAATGCAGAGGAATGCATTTCTGGAGAGAGTGTCAAGAGGCATGTTTTAAACCCTGCTACTATTGCCATCGCTCATTCAGTCCCCTGGAACAACTGAGTAGAGCTGGAAGTTCAAGACTGTGCAGGGTAATAACATAACTTCTGTGAAAAGGGCAGCATGATTTCTGTTATAATCAGATGACCAAATACAAGTCTTTTGTTGCAAGGAATACCACAGTATAGAGGGGAGGTCTTCTGTCTACTGGGCTAATTTCCTTGTCTTGAAGCAATCTGCGCTTACATTTAGTTCTAGGGAAGATATGCTATTTCAGGTTGCACAGAATGATTTTTATTTCTTTAGGTGATATACCAGTTAATTATATTTGCATTGTTGTCTACAAAAGAATGGCTAATTGGAACTATAAGCCTACTGTCAAGGGACTGAAAAAGACCCAGTCTTTCTCTTTCTCTTTGCATTCTCTTTCTCCTTAAGCATCACTAGGTGAAAATTGTTCCCACATAACAAGTGGTCCCAGTAAAAAAAAACTATATGTTGCATCATTGTCAACAAATCTATTAAATGTATTACCTGAAAAGTTCTTCTTTACTTTGCAGTTTGTTTATGTCTTTAATTTACAGAATTATACATTTTCCTAAACCTGGAAGAGTTCTGAACTTATCTCCATGCTGTGTATGCTTTGTTTAATTTGCAGATCTCTCAAATGCATGCAATTCATGTCTGTTACAGTCTAGTATTTATACTTCAAGGCTGGGAACATAACAAAGAAGTACAAAGAAAATATATTTGAAGGGCAATCTTCAGGGGTCACGTTACGCACGCATTTCAGATTTTTTAAAAAATAGCATGGATAGTAATGTAATGAAAATAAATACTTTAGACACATGTAAACTAAGCAATAAAATATGCACTTGTTTTAAAACGGTCGAGCGAGTCCACGTTATTAAATGTCTCTGATTGCTAGCTAAATTAAACATTGAATCACAAACCTTTGCTGTACTAAGGTGGACTTTCAGGAATAGTAAAGCTGATCCATATGGCTAAAAATCAGATGTATCCATTTTGGGTAACAAAACCATTGGGAACAGACTATAGGTTGTTCTTACAATAAAGGGTGAGGTCAATGCTGCACTTTATCGATAAATTCAGAAGGTAAAATTTTAAATGCTGTAATCTCTTTTGGTTGGCAAATGAGTTTTATATTGAGACGCTGTATTGGAAAAATAGTCTGTAAATTTTTTTTGTTACTTAGGTCAGAGTTTGTTTTTAAAGCCCTGGAGGTAGCTCTTTATGTGCTATGACTAACACTACGCCCCTAAAAGTATTCTTTTGTCTCCAGTGGAATGGACCACACTTGCAAAGGTCCAACTTAATGTCCTTAGGGGCAGGGAAGAATTGGGCCTCAATAAACATGATTGTTTTTGTAAATTCTTGTTTGTTATTTGATGCAAAACTGACATACTCCTTCCACCTTTTGTCCTACTCAGAATTTACAGACCAATTTAATCAAATAATACTCCAAAACTGATTGCTGAAGGATTGACCCACTTTTCAGAAATGCTCAGACATTTTATTTTTTATTATTTATTTATTAAGATTATAATTTTTTGCATTGTTTGTTTTCCTAGTCAGTTAGGATCAGATTCCTGTGCCTTTAAGACTAGAGGCTCTTTCTATTTAAAGTATGTGCAAAATGTTATAGAGTGATGCATATTATAAAATCTCATACTTAAGGAAAAATTATGCATAAAGACAAGTGCTAAAATGAAATAAAGTAGTAATGCTTGCATCTCTCGGTGTTCTCTCCAGAGTGTAGAAAATTTAACCGAGCAAAAGAATAGGTAAATCTAGGAATTATAAATTGTTCCTTTATGAGACACCTATTGCTAGAAAAATACCTTCTATAGGAAACAAAGGAAAGATCCCCTTTCCTTTGTTAATATCATTTATCATCTTTAATTCATTAGCTGCTAGAGAGGGTAATTAATACATTTGAATACTGTAACCTTTGTACATGGATAATACACAAAATATTGCATATGTATGCAATGAGTAGATCACTAACCCTATAATATTTTTTAATTTCCCAAGTAAAACTAGAGACTGCCAATTCCTAACACACCCTGTTCCACAAAAGAGCTAACACACATATAGAAAGTGGTTGGTTTGGCTTCAGCTTTGTAAAAAACATTTCATTATGATAGGAGGAGGAAGAGGAGGATGGAGCCACCTGAAAGAGTGATCGTGTAAGAATGGAACTCGCAGTTATTGAGAGAAGGAAAAAAATATTTTTCAGAAGCAACAAATGATACATGGGAACAAACTCCATTTTACTGTATGAAATGCAAAATAGTGCTTTCTTTTTAATATGGTGCCGCCAGCTGATATTTATTTTAAGGGGGGGGGGGGGGATCTGGTTTTCTTTCATTTTCTTTAAAAGAAGCACATTAAGCCTCTTGGCAAATTTCTATTAGGTTTTTTAATGTAGTAACAAATACTGCATTCTTGCATATTTGGTCCCGTACCCCCCAAATTCTGTGTTTTTGTTTTTTGCAAGGCCAGTGATTTTCAGGAACAAAGCAAGTAAAACATTGTCTCATAACCCTTGATGTTTAAACTTTTGATCCCCCCCCCCCCCCCGGTGACATTTCAATACGATGTTCTTATTTAACCAGAAATAATGGCCAGCTTAACAAAATGATCAAAAGAGTGTGTATGTGTAATGTGCTGACATTTGTCTCTGACTAGGAGAAAGTAGGAAACAAAATGGTTTTGCCTTTAAATGCCTTTTGTGTGTGAACAATTATAGCCTCTTGCAATCACTAGCAACCTCCCTTTATAAGTTAAGGAGAATCAAGAGCCTTCTCTACTTTCAAATGCAGCCTAAATTTTAAGTTCACCAAAGGGCAATTATCATTCACTTACAACCGTCAGTTGTGGACACTGACTTGTTGGTACAGCTGCCATACTGCAGGCACATCCCAACTGCAATATTTAAAGTTGCCTTTTTTTGGTTAAACAGGGCCAAGTTCATCATCCCTTCCAAAAGTAGCTACCTTATCGGTATCTGGATTAGCCTTTTAGTTGTACCCGAGAAATTACTCAAGAATATTACATCAGTCATTTCTAAGTGAGAATACTGCTCCAGTCTTGCAAGTCCATTTTTTGTATCATATGTTTGCATATGTAAAGGTGACCGGTGCTAGCAAGAGATCTAATAAAGGCACTGCCTTTACAACTTCAATCCTGTTTCATCAATACTATGGCTGAGGACAGACTGGCAGTCTCCGCCGCTCTGCCTCCACTTCAAAGGCGGAGGCAGAGCGGCCATTCAGACGGCTGCATCTGCCCGGAGGAGGCGGCCCGGATGCATCACGTCCGGCGCCGCGCTCCTCCCGCAGCAGCCAAGCACCACTTCAAAGTGGTGCTCGGCTGCTGTGGCGCGCATTCCACCCGCCGGAGCGGGTGTGAACGCGCGCGGGGAGGGGGAACCGCGTGGCGTCCGCCTGCCACCTTAGGAAGCCGGGCGGCTTCCTTCCGGCGGCGTGCGAACGCCGCGCCACGGGGGAAATCCCCCCCGCCGCGGCGCGGCAGACTTTAAGTCTGTCCACAGCTTATGATGAGCCAGTTTGGTGTAGCAGCTAAGAGCACAGACTCTAATCTGGAGAACTGGGTTTGATTCCTCATGCCTCCACACGAAGCCAGCTGGGTGACCTTGGGTCAGTCACAGCTGTCTCAGAACTCTCTCAGCCCCACCTACCTCATAGGGTGTCTGCTGTGCGGAGAGGAAGGGACAATGATTGTAAGCCACTCTTCCTTCGGGTAGTGAAGGGTGAAGCATAAAACCAACTCTACTTTTTTTCTCTGTGACATGGTGTGATTTGAGGAGAGTTCTCACAAGGATGTTCCTTAATATCAAGGGATAACTTATATGTGCAAATGATCTGTCAAAAATATAACAGAATATACAGGAGATTTCAAGTCTTTTCAAACAATGATGTTCAATGATGGAAGGATTGACCCAGGAATTGAAGTGTCTCCTGTTCTGGATGGAGTTTCACTGTTCCTAAAGGGGACAGGTTTGTAGCCTGGGGTGCCTCTGGGTGCCAGGCCTGCTGCTGGATAAGTAAGTGGAAGGAGTGCCTTTCACCAGCTTTGGTCTTTCCTAGACAAAAAAAAATCTTACTATGTTGGTGCATGCCCTGGTAACATCTGGATTAATTTATTGAAATGCTCTCTGCATGGGACTGTCCTTGAAGAGTATTTGGAAGCTACGGTTGGTACAGAATACATGGCCAGAACACTGGAGTGGGTTGTAGGGACCATGTCACTCCAGTCTTGCTCCATCTGCAATGGCTTCCAGTTTACTTCTGGGCCTAACTCAAGGTACTGGCATTGACCTTTGAAGCTCTGTATGGCTTGGGACCAGCATACCTTAAGGACTGCCTACTCCCATATGAATCTACATAATCACTAGAGTCATCTTCAGGGGCCGTGCTTTGGATGCTCCCTCATCTGATGGCTAACAGTTGGCAACCCAAAAAAGGGCCTTCTTGGACATGACACCAAAATGATAGAATTCCCTTCCTAGGGAGCTTTGTCTACTCTATCTCTTTCTATCATTGTCTTCTGTCAGCAAGTGAAAACTCTTCTGTTCTGTTTGCATTCCCTCACTGACTTTCCTGCCTAGGGATGGGCACGAACCAGCTCACAAACTGAAGTTCGTGACAAATTTTGGCTGGTTGGCGAAGTGAAATTCATGGCAGGTTAACTGGCATGAACTGCCCACAAACTTTCAAGCTGTTTGTGGGGATTTGTGAACAGATACATTTCTAGACAGTCTCTCTTCAATCTAAATGTTTACAGAACTTCAAAACATCAGAGAAATGGAACTTTGAGGGCATGTAGCGGAACATCTGTGGGAGGTCCCCTGAGACTTTGATGTCTCTACCTTGCACAGGACCTGTTCTATACACTCCTGAATCTGCACCTGTCGGTGACTGCCTGTCAGTGATAAGCAGTCATTTTGACAGGCACAGGTTCTGGAGTGTATGGAATGGATCCTATGCAAGCTAGAAATACCAAACTTGCAAGGGATCTCCAGCTGGCTCTTCTCTACCTGCCCACCAAATTTGGTGAGGGTTGGATGTACAGGGTCTGAGTTATAGGGCCCCCCCCCTCGAAGGTGCCTTCAAGAAAGTGCTTTCTGGGGAAATGACAGGTAGCTCCTAAAAGTCTGTGAAGGTTCACAAACCAACCATGAACCAAACCAAACCATTTATGTGTTTTGTTATTGTTAGTTATTACATAAGTGTATTTTGAAATCTGTTATTAGTGGTTAATTATTCGCCACCTTGGGAAACTTAAATTGGGTGGAAGGGTGGCATAAAAATGTTTTAAATCATGGCAGCTCACACATTCAACTGAAAGTCTCAAGCCATCAAGAAATGACTTGCATATATGAAATGGCCATTCCCAAATCAAATTTCACCACTAGACCTTTTCTTTTACCTGTGCTGTCCAGCTGCTTGTCTCATCATAGAATGTCTAGGAAGATACATGCATGTGTGAATTGAGCCATTATATGAACAGTGTAAGTATACATGGTACTGTACAGAGCAGCACAAGGGAACAAAAGAAAGGGTTTCTATATTGGGGAACGTACAATGTACATTTTGACAGGACAAATGAAAGCAAATTCTGTTGTATGTATTTCTTTTAACTAGGGATTAGGATTGTGGTGACTCTAAAGAGACAGTTTTTGAGAAAGGAACTGAATAGAGAGAGGAGCAGCATCAATGTTGAATCTAGGTGAGATGTTTATGTGGGACTGGAAACTTGGAAGATGACACAGCATCTATTCTGTTGCACCTAATATCAGATGAAGGGGCCATCTAGTCTGGCAGTCTGTTTCACACAGCACCCAACCAGTAGCCCTGGAGGGCCGACAAACCGGGCTTTGAGGTCAAGGCCTTCCCCAGAATGCATAGAGGCCTCCTATCACCAGTGTCCAGAAGTTTTGTGCTTTAGAATATGGAAGTTCCCCTTTTCACCTTGGCGAGCGGCGGTTAATGGACCTAAGGGCCAAAGCACAAGAATGAAATGGGGCTATAGCTATGCCAGTGAAGGCAAAGGTCTTGGTCCCAGATCTATAGGTTATATAAAGAAGAGAAGCAGAGATGTGACCACTTGAACAGAACTGGGACTTTGCTGCTTACAAGTCAGTTTAGACTTGGTCAAGCAAAAGTTCTATTTAGGAATAGATTTGCCCCATCTTCAAAGAAAGAGACTTGAGTCAGAAACAAAAGATCCTTTTCTTCTTCATCATCTTCTGAAGAAGAAGAAGAAGAAGAAGAGACTGGATTTATACCCCGCCCTTCACTACCCAAGGGAGTCTCAGAGTGGCTTACAAACTCCTTTCCCTTCCCCTCCCCACAAGAGACACCCTGTGAGGTAGGTGGGGCTGAGAGAGCTCTGAGACAACTGTCCTTGAGAGAACAGCTGGTACAGAGCTATGGCTTGCCCAAGGTCATCCAGCAGGTGCAAGTGGAGGAGTGGGGAATCAAACTTGGTTCTCCCAGATTAGAGTCCGTGCACTTAACCACTACACCAAACTGGCTTGGATAATGGGAAGAAGACAAAGATAATGAATCAGGCATGTCCTCTATTTAAAGAAAGGAAACGGTGATTCAGACTCCTACGAAACTTTCCAAATATGGAACCAGAAGCGGGGAGAGGTATGTTTGGGGACAATCTTGCTCTGATCCATGTGACTTTGACCAGCGTTTCCAATAGCCTTAATCTTGTTGGGACCATCTGACCATTTTGTGGGAAAGTCAGATGCGGGAATGGTCCTTTCTTTGACAGAATGTTAATATGGCTGGATTCATTTATGGCTAAACTTACACTGATTAATTGCTGAGAAGCTTTGATTATTGGTCATAACCAGATGCTGGGTGAGGCTCAGCAGCTGTCTGAAATGTCTGTTTTCCCCAGTAAATGTGATGAGACTAGGTATGGCCCTGCTTGCTTTGACATTTCTCCTGTCTGTAGTAATGGACCAGAAAAGTTACTGGTCCACAAGAAGACATGGACAAGAAAAATAATTGTTTTGTAGTCATGTTATTAGAAGGGGCTGTGGTGGCTTAGAGGTCAAGATGCTGAGCTGCAGACTGGAAGGTCGGTAGCTCAGCAGTTCGAGACCCGAGTGCTGTGTGACGGAGTGAGCTTCTGTCTCTGGCCCCAGCTCCTGCCAACCTAGTAGTTCAAAAGCAAGACATTGCAAGCAGATAAATAAGTACCACTTCAGTGGGAAGGTAACGGTGTTCCATGTGCCTCAGCGTTTAGTCATGCTGGCCACATGACCACAGAAAAGTCTTCAGACAGCGCTGGCTCTTCATCTTGGAAACGGAGATGAGCACCGCCCCCTAAAGTTAGATTCGACTGGCTTTTGAGAAAGGGGAACCTTTACCTTTCACCTAGTCATGTTATTGCAGTCCCACACTGAGACTCTGGGAGGAGAGGCAGTCCAAAGTGAAAGGTTGTGCCTTACAACAGTATCACATGGCACAAGGCATCAAGTGCTAGCATCTGCCTCTCCTGCCATGTGCTTCCTAGATGCAACCATCATTCCCTGCATTCTTTGGCAGCTGTGAATGAGTGCCTCATGCCTTGCAGGGACCTAGTACATAGCATGTACGTAGGAAGACCCCCAAGTAGCACCATGAAATCTAAAAGAAAGCATAAAATTTTAAGTTGTCACCAGAAAGTTTTCCAGAGTGACAGGCTTTGTATGAAAAAGTGCAGAAATTGTGGTGGATGGTTTATAGAATAATTCAAGAAATCTTAAATATAAATCTTACACCAACCCCTGAAATCTATCTACTAAACATAATTCCTGAGGGATACTTAGTTAATGATGTGCGACTGTTGATATATATTCTGACATCAGCCAGAATTTTGCTGGCTAAGAACTGGAAATTAGACAATACTCCCTCCAGAAGTGATTTGACTTATCAGTTCATGGACCTAGCCGAAATGGATAGACTTAATATGTTATTACAAGGGAAAGACATAGCTCTGTTTAATGAAAGATGGGCAAAAGTATACAAATGGTTAGAAAGAACTAACCTTTAAGACTCAAATATATTCTTTGTGACCATGTGAACTTGCTGTAATAATATAAAACTATAAATAAACTTCAAAAAAGAAAAGAAAAGAAAAAGTGCAGAAATCTGCGGTTGTTTCCAGTGTGACTCATTACTGTATAACAACACACAATTAAGGTTGAATTGGGTTGTACAGTTAGCATGCATAAGTCATTACAAGTTAGAGTACTTCTTTTGTAGGAAAGTCACAGAGGTTCTAAGATGAATTGCCATTATTTTAAAAAGGCAATATAAGAAACCCTTTAGTTTGCCTTGTCAGATATAACGAGAACAGAAAGCTAGCCGATCATTGAACTATGGCATGGTGTAAGCCACATGTACACCACTCGAGATGTTTGACCTTGTTTTTATCAGTTTAGCTTCTGTCCTTATCCCTTGTGAGAGGAAAACTAGATGATACACTGAATCTGTGATCAGCTCTGTTTACATTTCTGTGAATAGCCGCTGCAAAAGAGGATTGGATTGGATTGGATTGGGACCACAGTGCCAGGGGATGAAAATCCCCTTTCTTGGTTATTTTCTCAGTGTAAGTGCTCCCAAGCTGCTGTTTGTCCAATGAGGGGAACATATATGTTACACTCACCCAGCCCCATCACACTCTTGATCCAATGTGAAAGACTTAAAATGCAGTTGTAGTGCCAGGCTTAGGGCTGCCAAGTCCCCCGGTAGGGCGGGGGAAACACCGATTTTTGATACTTACCCCCGCTTTTTCAAAATTGGCCCCCGGGGGACAAAATGGCTGCCAGGAGTCTGCCCTGCCCTGCCTTAAAAGGGAAATGTCTGCAGAGAGCCTGCCCTGCAGTAAAAAGCCTCACCAGACATTTCCCCTTTAAGAAGTCAGCAAGAGAGCTTCCACAGCAAGAGAGGTCCACCCAGAGATTAAGGAGGGACTGAAGGGGCTGCTTTTGCATGTGGCTTGCAAAGGTTGCTGTGGTAAGTTTCTCTTACAGCTCTTTTCCTTCTCTCTCCCTCTTTCTTTCTTTTTTCTGTCTGTCTGTCTGTCTCTCTCTCTGTCCCCATCCAGCAGAGGTCTATCAGTGACTATTATTAGCCACAAGGTCTAAATGGAAGTAAGTGCCTCTGCCAGTTTTTTTCCTTCTCTCTCTCTCCTTCTTTCTTTTTTCTGTCTGTCTGTCTATCTGTCTGTCTGTCTCTCTCTCTGTCCCCATCCAGCAGATGTCTATCAGTGGCTATTATGAGCCACAAGGTCTAAATGGAACCCTTTGTCTGGGGCAGTGATGCTCTGCATTCTTGGTGCTTGGGGGGCAACAGTGGGAGGGCTTCTGGAGTTCTGGCTCCGCTGCTGGACCTCCTGAGGGCACCTGGTATTTTTGGCCACTGTTGTGACACAGAGTGTTGTACTGGATGGGCTGTACTGGATGGGCCGATCCACTGTGGCTTCTCTCCTGTTATGATATGAAAATTATATTAAGCACTTGTGTAGCACTTAGTGCTTCATATTCTGCCAAGATGAGGAAGGATTCAGTAGGGCCGTTGCTCAGTGATAGAGCATCTGCTTGACATGCAGGAGGTATCAGCCTTTTCAGCTAAAAAAGGATCAGGTAATAAGTGACATTAAAGATCTCAGCCTGAGACCCTGGAGAGCCACTACCAGTCTGAGTAGTCAATACTGACCTTGATGGACCAATGGCCTGATTCAGTATTAGGAAACTTCATGAGTTCATGTGTCAGCATGTGGAAGCAACATCACAGGATGTGACATCACAAAATGATGTCACTTCCTTTCTCCTGGCTCCACCCCCAAAGTCCCCAGATATTTCCCAAGTTGGACTTGGCAGCCCTAGCCAGGCTGTACTATTTGGCCAGTGCAAGCGCTACTGAGGATTTCCAGGGCTTTTGTCATCTCTTCTTTCTCCTTCCTAACTGGTTACTTCCTGCTCCCTCCCTCATTCTGCCATTTCTCTTGGGGAACCCAGTGTTAATAGTCAACTGTTCCCATGGCGAGCTTAGAGACTTGTGATTTGCACTTTTTAATCAGCCAGACCCACTGTTCATTTTTTAAAAAATTGATCATTTCATAATCACATTTTTACAATGAAATGATTTTTAAAAATTGTGAACAATGACTTTGGCTTGCTGCAGAGTAAAAAGCAGTACTTCCTCATACAAGGAGCAAGAGCTGATAATTGCCCATTGATTCAGGAGTGCCAGGGAAATGGCCAGCTGGGAGATAACAAGTAATTAATTAGAAGCAATGCAGGGAGAAGCAGGGCCTTTCCTAAAGGGAAGTTATTTCTGAGGCGTAGGATCTTGCCTGATCGGGTGTGTTTTTATAGGGACTATAATGCTCTGTCAAGTGATATGTGGAGCCCCTGTTTTAATTTCACATATAGCTGAGTGTGGAAAGGGGTCTTTTAGCAGTCCAGTAAGGGTGGAACCTCTGTAGTATGACCATTCAGAATTCCCTTCATACTACTTTGATGTTAAGTACCATTGTTTCATACATAAGTGCTGCTGTAAGTATATCAGTTCCTTTCATATATAAAAGTTCATAACTGAGTGCCTGTCAGCAGGGCAGCAAAAATGGGTAGAGGGGTTTGTGCATATTTTGAGAGGATATTCAGAGAATAATAGTTTTTAAGTTATCCTCCGCATAAGAGCCCAGCATGTACTGAACCTGTTCATTTCTTTCCAGGATACATGGAATGTTGGAAGTTGACTATCTAAAGAAGGAGGGAGGGGAAAGTGATATCCTTAGTTAGATATTCTAAGCCTTACGAGCCTCTAGCATTCTGGAAAGGGAGATGGGGGTTGGAGAGAAAGTTCCCAGTTGCTTATTTTTCTTTCCCCTCCTTTGCACGATGGTGGTGGTGGGTACATGTGTGTGTCTATTCCCAAATAGCAACTTTTCAGTGACCTGTTCATGGCAGCTCAAAAAATAAAACAGAAGAAATCATCAATATATCTAATTCTCAGGATAGCCAAATCTGTGGCTAGGTAAATCCAGAGACTGGAACCATGAACAGACAACACAGAACTTTGTATCAACCTGAAAAGGCCCAGGTTTGCATAAAATCTGAAATCTTAAAAAATTGCATTGGGGGTTAAACCCCCCCCCCCAATAATGGAAGCAGTATCTGTAGCTTTAATAAATGAATGCCTAATGGCATGGCCATTGTGGGGTTGCTAGGCAACTACAACAGTATTGTCAACCTTCAAGCACTGGTTTCTGACATTAAAAAACAAGGGGGAGGGTCCTTTTCAGGGTTGTTCTGGGTGGGAAGGAGTCATTGGAACTAGGCCTGGCATTGTACAACTTGATATCATGATATCATGCAACTTGCATGATTTTCCTGGGACGGTCTGCTTGCAGCTGTTCAGCAGCAGCCACCCATGAAAGACAGCATGTAAGGGTTAGAATTTTAGACTGGGATCTTGGGGACTCAGGTTTGAATCACCACTCTGCCATGGAATCCCATTGGGTGACCTTGGGCCAGTAACACATTATAAGCCTAACCTTCTTCTTGAAAAAGCAGTTCTTGAAAGAGCTCTCTCAGCCCCACCTACCTCACAGGGTGTCTGCTGTGGGGAGGGAAAGGAGTTTGTAAGCAGCTCTGAGACTCCCAAGTGAAGGGCAGGGTATAAAGCCAATCTCCTCTTCTTCTATCTCACAATATTGCTGTGAGGATAAAACTGATGAGAGGAGAATAATGTAAGCTGCTTTGTTTCCCCATTGTAGAGACAGGTGGAGTAAAAATGAAATGAAAAATATAGCTGAAGATGGAGGGGCTGATAAAAGGTGGGTGGGAAAGAGAAGGAAGCAGAGAAAGGTTGCCAGAAAATAATGGGGGGGGGGGGGGGAGGTACTGGGGAAAGTGAGGTGTTCCCTACAAGTTCTTTCAGGTTTTACACCATGCAACTGGGCCATAACTTTCCCAGGTTAAGGCTGCCTGGGGAGGGAAGGAGGGAAAGCTAAGTAGACAAAGGTAAGTTGGTTAGTGGGTGGGAAGGAGAGAAAGAAGCAGGAATAGGGGAGAGACTGCGTGAATTTTCAGGGAAGGAAAAGAACAAATAGGGCGGAGAAAATGAGACGCCTCCCACAAATCCTTGTGGGTTCCCCACTAGTACAAACATAAAACCCAATCAATAAAACCCCGAATCATAAAACATGCATACAAACTGGAAGAATAAAACATCCAGTGACCAAAAAAGATTCCCACAAGAGTCCTCAGAGGCGAAGCAGATTATAAAGACAATTTAAAGATCAAACCATTAGTTAGGAAGTCTGGTTAAAAAGAAAAGTTTTGGTCTGGCACCTTAAAGAGATAGAGTAGGCACCATGAGAGTCTCAAGAGGGGAAGGCCTTCCAGAGGCAAATGCTGAGTATCCTTTCCTGGTGTGTCTGTGTGTATAGGGGGGAATAAGACTTGTAAGCCTCATCATATCTATACATAGAATCATAGAATCACAGAGTTGGAAGGGGCCATACAGGTCATCTAGTCTACCCCCTGCTCAATGCAGGGTCAGCCTAGAGCATCCCTGACAAGTATTTGTCTCCCTATGCAGCTGATTCCACTGTTGCACAACTCTTACTGTAAACAAGTTTTTCCTAACATCCAGCCGGTACCCTCCTGCCCTTAATTTAAACCCATTATGGCAAGTCCTATCCTCTGCTGCCAACAGGAACAGCTCCCTGCCCTCCTCTAAGTGACAGCCCTTCAAATACTTAAAGAGAGCCATCATGTCCCCCCTCAACCTCCTCTTCTCCAGACTGAACCTTCCCAAGTCCCTCAGCCTTTCCTCATAGGTCTTGGTCCCCACGTCCCTGATCATCCTCATTGCTCTCCTCTGCACACGCTCCATTCTGTCCACATCCTTTTTGAAGTGAGGCCTCCAGAACTGTACACAATGCTCCAGGTGTGGCATGACGAATGCAGCATTCAGCAGGAACATAAGTACATCAAAGATGCCAATGTTGGATCAGGCCAGTGGTCCATCCAGTCCAACACTCTGTGTCACACAGTGGCCAAAAACCAGGTGCCACCAGGAGGTCCACCAACAGGCCAGAATTTCAGAAGCCCTCCCATTCTTGACCCGAAGCACCAAGAATAAAGAGTATTGCTGCCCCAGACATAGTGTTCCATCTATACTTTGTGGTTAACAGCCGCTGATGGACCTCTGCTCCATATGTTTATCTAATCCCCTCTGGAAGCTGTCTATGCTTGTAGCCGCTGCCACTTCCTGTGACAGTGAATTCCTCGTATTAATTACTCTTTGGGTGAAGAAGTACTTCTTTGTATCTGTTCTAAACCTACTGCTCATTAATTTCATTGAGTACCCACGAGTTCTCATATTGTGAGAAAGGGAGGAAAATACTTCTTTCTCTGCATTCTCTATCCCATGCATAATTTTGTAAACCTCTATCATGTCACCGCTTAGTCATTTCTCCAAGCTAAAGAGCCCTAACCTCTTCAACCTTTCTTCATAGGAAAAGTGTTCCATCCCCTTAATTATTTTAGTTGTCCTTTTCTGTACTTTTCCCAACACTGTAATATCTTTTTTGAGGCACGGTGACCAGAACTATACACAGTATTCCAAATGAGGCCGCACCATTGATTCATACAGGGGCATTATGATACTGGATTATTTGTTTTCAGTTCCCTTCCTAATAACCCCCAGCATAGCATTTGCCTTTTTTATTGCCATCGCACATTCTAAGTTGATATTTTCAGTGAGTTATCTATGACAACTCTAAGTTACCGCCAGTTCTAAGGCTTCCTTATATGTGTGGGATTCAGTGTCTTGCAATCTGGCCACAAGTAACATTAGTTGTAGCCAGTTACCTGGGGTGGAAAACTTTCCAGTGCTATATAGTTGTCAGGGCAGTTTTGCTGCAAGTCAATCTTGTTAGACAGTGTAAATGTGGGATATGAATCCGGGACAAGTCCCAGTGCTTATACATGGTCCAGGTTAGTTATGTGGTGAATTTGCCTCCTTTTGTCACATTATTTAAAGTTTGGTAACACTATTTAAGTATTTACATTCAAATTGAAAAGTTCTTCAGAAAACTATCCTGAGTACATTCCAATTAACATTTTTGCAGAAAACCCCCATTGTGGTGCACCAGACTTTATTTGTGCTTCTTCTGCACACTTAGCCACTTAAAACAGCTGCTGAATTTCCCTGCATTTTGTACTTCACTAACTCTCAGGCAGCTGTGGAGCCTCCTCCTGGGAGAGTTTCAGAGCTTCTGCACTGCTCTTTTGGAAAATATCAAGACTGGCATGGCAGAATATCTCTGTCTTACAGGTCCTGCCGAACTGCATTAAGACCAGGGCTGGCCCTAGGGTTTTTTGCGCACTAGGCAAGGATACCATGTGGCCACCCTCTCCACTACTGTACCACAGAGCCACCCTCTCCATTGCCAGAGAACCACCCACAACCGGCCCCAGCACCTGCCCTCCTGCCCAGGCTCACAAGCTCTCCAGCCCCATGGGCAGCCATCTGCACCGGCTGGCCACAGTGCCTACAAGTCTATCTGCATTGGCCCAAGGCTAAGTTTGGTTCTTAGCCTGAATGGAAAGCTGCATTCAGAAATAGTGGTAAATCATGGTTTGCATAAAGCATACTATTTCTTGGTTTGAGTCTCTCAGTCTCTCCACCGTCCTGTTTGCCAGCTGCACCCATAGGCATCAACTACGGGGGGGGGGGGGGCTCAAGCCACCCCCGAAATTTCCGGGGGGGGGGGCTCAGCCACCCCCGGCAAAATGGAGCGCCCACTGGGCCCTTCCTAGGTCTGCCTGCCTGCCAGCTGCCTGCCACTGCCTCTCCCCCCCAGCCACTCCTGCCTCCGTCCCTCCCTCTGTCCGTCCAGGGGCCAGCTGGGCAAATGCCCAGCGTGCTGGCGTCACCCAGAAGTGACGCCATCACGCTGGGCATGTTGCTGGGGCGACGCTCTAGCAATCGCCCCGAAACTCTATGGCACCATAGAGTTTCAGGGCGATTGCCAGAGCGTCATCCCGGCAACGTGCCCAGCGTGATGGCGTCACTTCCGGGTGATGCCAGCACGCTGGGCATTTGCCCAGCTGGCCCCTGGACGGAGGGAGGGAGAGACAGAGGCAGGAGTGGCCAGGCCCGGGGGGGGGCGAGAGGCGGCAGGGACATGGTCCTGGCGCTCGCGCTTTGCACGCACGCAAGAGCCCCCGCCTCCCCCAGGGATTTTAAAACTCGACGCCCTGGCTGCACCCCTAGGCAGCCGCCTAGTTGGCCTAATGATAGAGCTGGCCCTGATTAAGACCCACAGGGCCTGTATATGTCATTAGGCAGAGAGTTCTACCAGGCCGACGTCAGGGCCAAAAAAGCCCTGGCTCTGGTTGAGGGCAGCTGGATATCCCTTGGGCCAGGAAAATTACTTGCTCACTCATGTGAACTGGAAGTAGGAGGCAAATGGCCTCTTGCTTCTTCACCACTCTTATTGAATTCTACGGACTTTCATGGGAACATGGTCCTGTTGTATCCCACCTTTCTCTCTAATGGCGATCCAAAACAGCTTGCATCATTCTTCTTTCCTCCACCAACTACTGGATGTTGGCCTAAACACCATAAAAGTTCTCACATGAACATAAGAAAAGCCATGCTAGATCAGACCAATGGCTCATCAAGTCCAGCATTCTGTTCACATGGTGGTTGACCAGCTGCCTCTAGGAAGCCTACAACCGAGATGACTGCAACAGCATCCTCCTGCCCATAGTCCCCCACAACTGATCACATGCCACTGTTGCAAACACACTCCTTCCTCTCTGCTGTTTCCGGATGCTTTCTCTCTCTTAAACCTTAGTTGAGACAGTAAGAAGACCAGTCACTTCCTGTCTTTACTCTAGATTCTGCTGAAAACTAAAATACGAAGCCACAGAGGAACCATACATGGTATCAGATAACTGCTGTACCCAAGAGCTGCTTTTTATCACTTGAGAGTTTCAAGGAAAAGGGATCCTAAAGCTATGCAGGATTCATTAGTATCCTATGCAGTGTGTTCCCTTGCTGGCTTCCTAAAATCCTGTCTCTTCACAAAGAACCATCAGCATTTGCAGTGGCAAGGAGGTGTCCCCTCAGGGGGATTTTTCATGTTTTCCTTGTGCCAACTAGTCCTTTCCTGTACTGCTGGAGGGAGCTTTATAAAAAGAAGTTGACAGTAATGATATTGCTGTAGCATGAACACATGTTTTAACACTACTCCGAAGTAGTAACTACTCTTTTTCTGTATATAGAAAAAGGCTCACCCATGGTGGTTGTGAGAATGGCAGGCCCAAGCAGATAGTGAAGGAAAATGGTACCAATGTGAGCAGGGAGGCCTGAAAACCCCTACCTTCCTCTCCATGTGATGACCAAGCTTGCTTTGAGTACAAGTCTTTCTGGAAAGATTGTACCAAAGCAAATTTTTGGGGGAAATGCAGTGACAAAGGGGGAAACCCAGAAGGTGCAAGATTGTACAAACCATATCACAGGGATGTTCTCTCTCTGTGTGTGTGTGACCTATATGAAGTTTGAAGGGCAAGGAGGAGCCAAACGTCCATTTGGAACTAAATTGGGAAAACACTATGGCGTCAAATTTTTGTTTAAAAAATAAAACAGAGCTCATATTAAGATCTGATGATACTTTGGCATGTAATATATGAACGTTGACCCTGGCATTGACAAGATGTTATAAAAGTGTTCAGGGCTACAATTTGGGGTATCTGTCTTTCAAAAGATGTTGTAAAGTGATGAGCCATGTAATCCTAAACCGGTCTACTCAGAATCTTATTCAAGTTTGTTCAGTGTAGATTACTCCTAAGAAAGTGTTCTTAGGACTGCACAAGACGACATTTAAATACTCTCCCCCCCCCCCCCGGCCTTCTCTGCGGTATGTTTAATGATAAGACTGTGCACAATAGACATATTTTTAAAAACAGTATAAAATATTAGTGTACACAGAATTGGACAAACTGGCAAATTATCTGAAAGCCTATTCAGTTTGATGGCACATTTCAGTGGCTCACCTCTTTTTTTCCTCAGCAGAATATCTAGAAGATAGCTTGTCTCAAATTGAACATGACACCATTTTGAATTCATACTGAAATAGATGATGGGCAGAGATTTCCATATCAAAAATGGAGACAGACTATGAGGAGACTTAAATACTATCAGGGTTTTGTAATTGAATCGATCAGATTACCGCTGCAGTCATACCACCCTTGTAAATTGATTGAAGGTCAGTGGGCTTAGAAGGATGTAACTGTTTAGGATTGTAATGTAGAATTAGAATAGGTGACATCAGAATCTGTATCCCATTCATGTGTTATAGGTTTGACCTGGTAAATATTGTCTTGCTGGATAAGGCTGATCCAGTGTATAAGGATATTAAGCGACCAATGGCATCAGTCTGCTAACATGAGAAAATTGCATGCTGAGTATAAAATACTAGGTTTGACAAATTTGCAGTCAAAGCAGGGGAATTACCAAGGCATCCTGCAGGTAGCAATGCGCAGCTCGAGAATGGCACTTGACAGGCCTGTTAATGGAATACTGGGAGATTTCCTGTATGATCAAAGTTGTAGAAAATGTATGTAGAAAAACACAGCAAGACAAGATGATTGGGGGGGGGGGGGGGGGGGGAGAATGACCAGTGGGTTGACTCAGTGGAAGTTTCCACGAATGGGGGGGGGGGGGCTCTAGTTCAGTATTCCTGCTGTTCCTGGGATGTGGGGGTCCCTCATCCCATAAGAGCCCCATTTCCAGGCGGTGTTTTGGCTTGCAGAAGGAATGGTGAAAGGAGGAACATTATTGTTATTTAATTTAACTTCATTTATAGCCTGCCTTACTCACTGAGACTTAAGGCACAAAATACGAAGAGCAGTTCTTGCTTCACTGGTGGTAATCTCTTCCATCAGTCGAGATAGTCACGCTGCATCCAAGCCAATGAGCCCGCTTGCGGGGAGAGCGGGGTAAAAATGTGAAAAATAAATAAAATAAGTAAAATAAATGAGTTAATGCTTCTCCAAAGGATAGGGAACTCTATCCTTGAAATACCTTTCATAAGGAACAATCCAGTGAACTCTTTTAAGAAGAAAGAAAAAGAAAACTCTTTATGAGGGCAGATGTTACCTAAAAAATTTAAATGAGGGAAGGAAAACAAAACCAGGTTTTTCAGTTCATGTTCTTAAGACCTGATCGTGCTGCATTTGGTGTAGGCGCTGTACGGGCTTATTGCTTTGAATTGCCAGTTGTGTCAGATTACAGCAGGAGCCCTGCTCTTTGTTGTAGCTTGTGCTGTGGCTATAGAACATTTACTCTGGTCACAAATGTGCAGGAAGGATCTGCAGTCTGATGGGAAACTGGTGGGAAGGCATGTTACCATAATGGAAGAAGTGCATGGCTCTATCATTATTCAGCTGTATTTCACTCCTGTTGCTGTTCTGCTTCCCAGTTTTCCTTTTGTATCCGTGCCTTAGTGGGCATGTCTGATGTGGCTGGTGGCCACATCTGAGAAGCTGTATTCCATTCTTTCTCAATAACTTTAACCTGGGTCATTGGAAAGGTTTTGTCTTCATTGTTTGAAATCCCACCTGCCTATCCACCTACATTTGGACATAGTTCTTCCTCTGAGTTATCGTTACAGAACAGCTGGCAGCATTGCCGACTTTGCAAAAGAACCCTAAAGTAACATATCCATCGAGACTTAGGTGCTCATTTGGCACACCTAATGCTCATGTCCCTGTACTGCCTGACTGCCCATACAGCTTATGTAAGGAATTGTAGGTAGTATGTGGTTAGAAAAGATCAAGTTGTGGATAGAGTGTTGGAGAACTTTTCTTTTTTTAAATTTTCCTCTGTTTTCCAAGTGATGTGAAAGTTTTGGGTGAGTTCATTGGATCAGTTTCCTTTGGAGGCAGGAACACTATCAGCCTCTTACATCAAGGGTCCCCCGTCTTTTTGAGCCTGCAGGCACATCTGGAATTCTGAAACTGTGGCGGGTGCACCCAAAAAATGACTGCTGCAGGAGGCGGAGCCAGCCACAGAATTGCTGCCTTGAGTTACCTTCAGTCACACAGTGAAGATCCTTGTGCTGTGTTGGGAGCTGCTGGCAAAGTAATGTTGTTGTTTTTTAATCTGAACAGCCAGTCAGAAGCCTTGCTGGGCAAAAGTTTCACCTGGCCCCTCCCATTTTCTAAAAGCACTTAGCAGGTGCCAGGAAAGGATTTGGTAGGCACCATGGTACCCATGGGTGCCACAATGAAGACCCCTGTCTTACAGCATTCTGCATTGCGTATTTACAAAGGCATCTGTTGATCAGACAGAGAGCAAGCAGGCAGTGCTAGTTCCGAAGCAACATCAGTAGCCCTGAAGTCTCAAGACTGATTTTGGCTGTGAAGACCCAACATTTTAAAGCTGTATCCTTGGCCAAATTGGAGCTGCACACCTTGTTCCTTTCATCACGCTACCCCTAGGGAGGTGATTGTGGCATATTCCAGCTGCTTAGAATATGCATAACTTATTAAATAGGACCCCATTGTTCACCATCAAATGCCAGGCTATGCAAAGAAACTAGAGCACAAACCTTTCTCTCAAAGCAAAACAATGGCAAAACGGATGCTAGTAGCTTAAGTCCTGCTTCATGATGGTGGAGTGGCTTTATAAATGTGTGTTCAAGGTTACAGGACATCTGCAGTTCTGTGATTTGAGAGATAAAACTGGCTTAACAGTGGGCAAAAGAAACGTCATTGTGAACACATATAGTCAGTGGTTAATGTTTGTGAAGCACTTTTGCGATTTTGCTGAACGATTCTAAATGCTAGTCTTTGCTGGTGAGACCATGCAGCGGATGAAGTGAAACATGACCTGGAATGGTCTCTCTCTGCAACAGGAAAACGACATTGCTGGTGCTCTGTATTTCTGTGCGTGTAATTTTATAACATCCAATACACTGCTTTAAGCAAAGGAATAAGCAAAGGCCCCAACAGTACCACCAACCCGGCTCAAAGGACTTGGCTGTGTATATTTTCTGTTGATACCTACTTTTGTTGTAAGTGGTAATACCTTCAAAACGATATCTAAAAATTTATAAATCAGCAACATGAGATTGCCACTGGAGTCTGGGCTGTCATACTGCTGTCCACGTTGGGGTCAGCAGAAGGTGAAAGGCATGTTTAACCTTCAGTTATATTGGGGAGGGTCAAACTTGTGGTGCTGAAATATTTTGCTGGTGTGATGGAAACTAGCCTTAGATTAGCAACAAAGAGAGTAATCCTAAATAGGGCTACTCAAAGTTCCACTAATGTCTATTCAGTGTGACTTACTGCCACTGAAATAATGTTATTTTAACTTGCATAGCTGATCATATCTTCAGTGTCCAGTCAGAAACCCTGCTACAAAAGTCCCATCTGGCTCCACCCACTTTCTAAAAAGTGGGCGCCAAGAAAGGTGTTGGCAAGCTCCATGGCACCATGCTGCAAATCATAGCTCCCTGCTGAGGAGGACGTAGTGATTTTCTTCCCACCAAATTCTGAAGCTCGGGGAGCGGGGTAAAGGGAGAGGTAGGGCTTTGTACAGCCCTTTTGTCACAATCACAGGAGGGAAAGGAAGAGGATGGTGGGCACCCAGAGTCGGAGAGGGGAAAGCACTGATTCCCACAACATTGTCTCCAGGTGCAATCCTTTACTTTGTTCAAGAGGCGTGGATGCCATGGAAGAAGGTATTCAGAGACATCATTGGAGTCAGAAACTGGTTTTGCCTGTTCTAAACTACCTCAGAGCTGCCGATAGGACTGCTTGGAAACCATTACGAAACGAAGTCATTTGTATAGCTTGAACTTTCATAATTCTGCCCTTTCTGCAAGGAGCGCTAGGAATTGTACATGGCACTCTTTCCCCCCTTTTGATCTCAGAACCCTGTGAGATCGCTTAGGCAGAGAGTGATTAGCCCAAGGGCATCCACAAGCTTCATGGCAGCGTGAACCTGACAGTGCCATCCTAAGCAGAGTTACAACTTTCTAAGTCCTTGCACGTCCAGCATCCTTGTCTAACTACTACATCACACTGGCTGTACATAGTCCTACCCTAATTTCTGTTTGTTGGCCACAGTACAGCGTGACAGGTTAGCAGAGACTTTTTAATATATATAACGATACAGATTTATTCTACGTAGCTACTGGCTCTACCCTGGCTTCTGCCAGTTTCCAACAAAGCCTACACAGTATCTGAAGAAGTGAGCAGTGACTTGTGAAAGCTCATGCCCTGCCACATACTTTGTTAGTCTTTAAGGTGCTACTGGACTCTGGCTCTTTTCTACTACACAGATCTTGTTCATCACATTCCAGTAATCTGCAAATTAGCCACCACTCTGGTCTCATTACAGCAGAGATTGTTGAACAAGTTGCCAATCCTTGCCTTTAAGAACTTGGAGTGCTAAGCAAGTAAAAGTCCTGTTGTATGTCTGTGCTGTGCCATGTCCAGCTGGTGAATTGAGGAGAATTGGAAGTATTTTTGCATGTGCAGAGAAAACGGGAGGCTGCTTACAGAAATGGGCATAGCACACTGGCATGGTAAAACTCATCTATGGAATTAGACAGTTGTCTAGTATAGCCATTGGCTGGCAAGAACTTAAGACTATGAAGTCTCTATCTCTACTGTCTTTCAGTCAGCTCTCTTATGTGTGGCAATTTAACCAGCCAAAGCCTCTGCTTATACGGTGTATGTTCATGCCTGTAGGCCCCCCATCACCACCCAAAGCATCATAGACAATTTATCCCTGCAAGTTTTCTTAGTGCTCTCAGGCTCTCAATATCATTTGCATTTCTGGGCCAAACAACAGGGATTTTGTTTTTGTTTTACTGTGGGAGAATTGTGGAATCAAAGCTGGATATCCTGAGAGGCAGATGAGGAATGATAGTATTTGTTTTAGTGTATTTTAAACTAGCTCCCTGGTTTTGTTAAATGTTCCAGCTAGAGCTTTGTGTTCGCTTTCCCCTCGGATTTTAGATACTTTAAAGTATTCTTCTTGTTACATGAAAGTTTAAGGCTACCCACATACTCAACTACAAATACTTTATTGATCTCCGCGTAATAGGGTGAATGAATGATCCTAAAATGCGTATGAGTGACAGGCAGTTAAGTATCTGTTCATGGAGGTGGTAGTGGCTGCTAACTATTTATAGTTTGATTTAGCTCCAGTTAATATTAAACAATGAAGTGTGGGCTTTCTAGCATTCTGCACTAAGTAGCACACATACGACTGGTCTGCCTGCTGGTCTGAAGTCATGGGAGTGCCCTTGGTTCACTGAGTTCATGGCCATCATGGAGTAGGTTCATTCCCTTGAAGTCAAGATGTTTTGATCTTGCCCTGACCTGGATAGCCCAGGCAAGCCTGATCTCATCAGACAGATCTCAGAAGCTAAGCAGGGCTGACCTGGACTAGTATTTGCATGGGAGACTTCCAAAGAATACCAAGGCTGGGAGGCAGAGGCAGACTATCAAGCCACTTCTCTGAACATCCCCCATGCCCCAGTAGAAGTTGCCAGAAGTCACCATGACTTCCAGACACAGGCACATGCACACACATACACAAATGCAAAACTACAAAAGAAGATGGTTTGATATAGAAAAGTTGAGATACATAATGACGTTCTTGACAAAGACATTCAGGGATTTGATAGAGAGATCCCACTGCTATATCTGCATGACTTTGTTGTTATAAAGACTTATAGTCTTGAGGCATGAGAGTATCCTACCAAGATGATCATGGGGATGAATAGATGTCATCTAGCATCAAGGGTATGCTTCAGGGGAGGAGGGGTCTGCATGTGAGTGATTTGATAACTAGAAACTAAGAGAAATGGATATGTGATTGATGTGATGTTGTAACTTGCCTCTGTTGTAACTTGCTGAGGTTACATCACAAGTAGGTAGAGTGTTGGCTAGTTTGGGTCACCAAAGAAAAGGACAAACAAAATGATGGTAGGGTTGAAGAACCTGCCCCATAAGGTAAGGCTAAAGCATCAGAAGCTTTTTAGTTTAGCTAAAATAGGTGGCTGAGTGGTGCTGTGACAGAGGTCTACAAAATTATGTGTGGTATAGAGAATGTGGATGGAGAAGAACTTTTCTCCTTTTCCTGAGAAATTTTTTTTATTATTGTATAAGTATAGATATTGATCTAGAACAAACACATAACTTATAAACAAATCATATCAAACAAATAAAAATGAAATTTCTTGACACCATTGTTATATAACAAAATATTCATATCATACAATTAACATCTTTTACATCATTAATTACCTATACAAAAATTCCTTTCCTTATACTTCTGTTTGGAGTCATTTCTTCTGTTCTAACCAATCGTAAAATTTTACCCAAATTTTTTGAAAGTGAGTTCTATCTTTTTGCTTAATTATGTGGCTTAAATTATCTAGTTCTGCAAGTTCCGTCGCTCTGTCTATAATCGTTTCTATTGTTGGGGTTTCTTCTCCTTTCCACAATTTTGCCCAACTCAGTCTAGCTGCTGTAAGTATATGGACCAATAATATTGTCTCCTCTTTAATTATGTTTTCCGGAGTCACATTTAGTAAAAATATTTCGGGTGTTAACGGTATTTTTATCTTTAGTATTCCCAATATAAATTTTTGTACTTTTTTCCAAAATAATTTTACTTTCTCACAACTTTTCTCCTTTTCCAAGAATACTAGGTCAATATTCATGTCCAACAAAAGAGAGTTTTGATTCAGGCAATGGGTACTGGATTTGTGGAACTTGCTGCCATGAAAACAGGGGTGATGGCCATTGGCTTAGATGGCTTTACATGAAGCCTGAAAAGGTTTATGGAGGATAGGTCTATCATGGCTATTAGCCATGATTGCCAAATGAAGGCTGGAGAGCAGCCAGCAGGTGTAGACTCTTGCCAGTGGGCTCTGCCTGTTGCTTTCCTGTTTCATCTGATTGGCCCCATTGGAAACAGGGCAGATAGAGCTTATCCAGCAAGGCTACTGGTATGTTCTTATGTACTGATTCCGGTGCTTGGCGTGTCTGTAGACAGTATGTGTGTGGGTTGTGTGCTGCTGCCATTCATTCCCTTCCTAGCCACTTTGCTTCAATTCCTCCTTTACTTTTAGAAATTGTATTGAAAATGGCTTTTCTTTTGTTCATTTGTATTGAAGTTGTTAATTATGCTCTTCTTAAGGCACAGTCGGGTTATCACATACCAAAAATTATTCTGCATTTGAACTCAAAGAAAATAACATGTCTTTTGAAAAACACACACACAGCTACCCGTTTAAGGTCAAAATGCCAGGTTGTAGTATCTGTGTGGGAAGAATAAAGAAAGGAGAGTTGACTACACACAGCCTTTTCCCCTGCTTGCCGCTGGCTGTGTGTACTTTGAGCTTTCTTTTATTCTGTGTTCAGACAATCAGATTTTGCAACCTATATGAATTATGCAAATTGAGCACACTTGCATCCCCCCCCCCTTCATTTGCATGGTTTTGCCGTTTTTAAACACAATTTATTCTGGTTTTTCTAAATGTATGAGGATGCTGAAACCCTGCATCCAACAATAAATCTTATTATGTCACTCTTCTGGCTTCAGAGATTTCAGCAGAGATTTTCCACACAATTGCAAGCATCCTTTGACTAGACACTTGCTTATTTCACATTAAAAGCTGAGATTCTGAAGAAGCAAATCAGCACAACACTGTGCTTTTCCTTTGCTCTCAGTCATAGCATCGGCACAGACCTCACCATTGCTAATACACTACATTACGGGTTCATGCTGGGTGGTGCCTAGAGTAGTTATCTGGTTGGTAACCAACCCTCCTGATCACAGTGAGGCACAGAAGCAGTAGTTGGCCTGAGTGGGCACCTGCAGAGGCCTATGGACTAATGGGGGGGGTACTTGAGGTGGCCAGCATTCTTCAGCATTGCTGACTAGAGTCGCTGTGAGAGCCACACTGAGACATGTGAGATTTCCCATCAGTCTTTGAGATGGAACCGTTGCTGCTGGAGTGAATCTTCGATTTCCCAGTGGGGAAGGTGCTCTTCCCAATAGCAAATGGAATGGAGCCACCTGACAGAGTTACGCTCTGCTCCTTTGCTGTCTGTAGGTGCTCTTCCCAGTAGGAGATGGCTGGCCATCCCAGGGATCCTACAATGATGCAGGGAAGGCTAGGAGTTGTTGAGGCAATGCCAGTCCATTTATTCCCCCTCCACAAGTCTCTTGCACAATTGAGGAAGAAATGGCCTGGTGAATTTTCCCAGCCCACACCTCTTCCAAGTGCAGAAAGACCCATACTAATCGGCAACAGGTTTTGATGGTAGTGGATGTTGTGATTTGGAGATGTAAGGTGCTTTGAAGTGCATCAAGGAGTTAGTGGGATCCTGATAGCCATTTGTTTTCCCAGGCAAGAGAGCCATAAAATGCATCAAGAGGTCAGACAGCGGAGATGTATTTCCACAGAAAGATAACCATTTGCCTATCTGCCAGGGACAGCAATATGGATAACTGTTGTAAAACATGCTCTGGGTATTGAAATGTATGGGACATGTGCCCTAGGTTGATTGAGAGATTGGGGTTCATCCCCCCCACATGGCGCAAGTTCCTTAAAACTGGATTGGGAGAGGCTTCCCGCCAACAAAGACAGGAAAGGTTAAAAGGCTGAAACATCCATTAGTCTTTGTTCAAATGCTGGAGGTCGAATTCTCCTTCATGGAGCAGGTGGAGTCACGATGTACATTGATTCCGCGGACAGTTGGGGGGGGGGATGCTGGAGGTAAATCTTATGTATTCTTTGGTTTTGCTTAGTGTTATGTTCTCTTGTTTTTTTGAGTAGATCTGTAACCCAGTAGGCACGATAGTATTATCCCTGTCTAGCATGATCTATAGCGATAAAGTCTTTTCCTGTTTAAGACAATGGAGTGTGAATCAGCTCCTCCCTGTGCGCCTTAGATCACTTGCACACACTAAACACATGCACAGGAGAAAGGCTGAAGTAACTGGGAAACTGTGTTCTTTGTACTTGCTCAGAGGCAATCTTTATTAGTGTCCCCAGGGCTTTTTTTTGTAGAAAAAGCCCAGCAGGAACTTATTAGCATAATAGGCCACACCCAACAACACAGCTCATTAGCATATTAGGCAGGGGGCTGGGAAAGCACAGGGCAGGCATGGATGCTTGCCTCCTCCCCCGAGCTTCTCTGCCACACTTCAGCATCACCTTTCTAGTCTACCCCCCCTCCAACCCAGACAGCCGGGGAAAGGCACTGATGAAGTGCCTGGGATCTGAAAGATCCCTGGCACTTCAGCATCATCTTTCTAGTCTCCTCCCCCCCCCCACCAGACGGACAGGGAAAGGCAGTGCTGAAATACCTGGGATCTGAAATATCCCAGGCACTTCAGCATCGCTTTTCTAGTCCCCCCCCCCCGAAAGATCGGGAGGGGAAGCAGGCATGTTTGCCTGGCTGCCCTCGGTCTCCCCAGCCAGCCCGCCAAGGCATGGGTAAATGCCTTTCTCTCCCTCCCCCAGATCAGGGAGGGTAAGAAAGGCATTTTCAATGTTCCTGGGTTCCCTGCCTGCCCTTTTCCAGCTGGGACATGTCAGCTAGAGAAGGGAAGGCAGAGAGAGGCTTTTGGTTGTCAATTTCACTCTCAGCTGACTGGTGGGAAGTGAAATTGACAAGGAAATCCCAAAGGGCTCCCCAGAGGGAAAGGAGGCATTTTAACATGCCACCTTTCCCTCTTGTGTGTAACGTGGGTAGGGCAGTGTGCTCTGTAGCCACGCATGCCAGAGGTTTTGGTTGTAGCCGTGGCCAACTCAGGAGCCAGTCGGAACTCCGTTCCTGTGCGTTCCTGCCCAAAAATAGCCCTGAGTGTCCCTCAAGTCACTGGTAATGGGGGAGGCTGGATTTATAACTTGGGGTGGTGGCATGAAGAAGAGGAACATGCTTTCCTGCACACAAACTTGCAACACACAGGTGAAAACACAAAGACCCAGGGAAAACTCTTTGACTGTCTTTATAAATTGGTAAAATTACTTGTTGCCCCCAGTTAGGATTTCAACCCTACCACCTTGGGGGACAAGTACACCTTGCCTTGCCATATTCTGTTTGAGCCTTTAAGTCTATACCAAGGAAACAAATTTTATTGATATATTGCCTTTCTCATTGAAAATCAAAGCAAATAACAGAATTATTTTTAAAAGTGATAAAGACTAGTATAATACATGCAATAAACAATGCAGTAAAACTGGGTTGCATCTTTAGAGATGAATGAAATAAAAACTTGATTATCTGTGAAATAAGTAGTGCAATATAAGAATCGTAGAATCATAGAATTGGAAGGGACCTCCAGGTTCATCTAGAAGAGGGAAGGTGGGGGGAGAAAATTGCCAAATAATTTTCACAGGCAGTTAAAACTACAGCCCTGTTTTCAAGTCAAATATTATATTAACCCAACCAGTTTTGGAAGTCTAGGAGGTCCAGCCTGCAGCCCTTGTTAGCCTGGTGTCAAGAACATCCAGTGTCTGCAGAGCATGAGAGAGAATGGCGAAGCTGAGACTTCCTTTGCCAAGAGTCTATCCACTTTGGCCTCATTGACAGGAAATAAACACGTTTGAAGGCATGACAGGAGCAAGCCTGTGTTACATATTTTGAAATAATTGCTTCCCATTGCTTTCCAGTCTGGTCAGAGTTCACTGGTATGCATCTCCCAAGAACTGTCCCATCTCACCCTCTGTGGGAAAATTCATGTACTTTAAGTGCTTCTCTGAACTGGGGTCACTATTTGCATATCAAATAGAAAAGTCACCCCTTCCCCATCTTTGACAGCCTGTATTTAAAATCTTGAAAGGCCCCCTGGTTCTGTGTCCAGTGGTGGCTGGTGTTTCAGGGACTTTTCCAAAGAGCGTCCTGTTGCGTGGAGTGTAGCAGTGCCCAGTTGCAAACTAATTCCCTTGACTGTATTATGGGGCATATCCAAGCTTTTGACACAGAAGGCATATGATTTTCAGGATCTCAGGAGCAGTTGGTATGGATTTGCAGATGTCCACAGATTTTGGCTGTCCTTAGTAGGGCAGCTGCTGTAGCTGGCCATTACAGGTTTCATCCTTAGTTCTGGTACATGCAAAGAACTCGGGACTGAAAGAGGTGTCTCTCACTTTGCACTGAGCCTTGGAGAGTGTGAAAAGCAGACAAAGTCTCAGGCCCATTCTTCATCTAGCATTCACTCCATTGTTTTACCAAACGCACACTGAAACAGAAAAAGATGCGGCTCAAACCCACGTCCAGATACCCTGGGCCAATGCCTACTAACTGCAGAGTCACCCCTGAACTGCCGTAAAACGGCCATAAATCTATGCAGACAGTACCATAAAACCAAAATATCAACGGAAGTGAAACCAGCATGCAGTGTGGAGGCTTCCATTAAATATGACAATCAAAGAAATATGCAATGTAGAGGTGAATTTCTGTTCCAACTGGGGTTTGGTAAAACAGCGGCACGAATGCTAGATGCAGAATGGGCCTCAGGCTGCGGTCATTTAAAGGGACTGCATTCCCCCCCCCCCCGGGTTGGGATGATTACACATCCCAACCCCCGGCATTGAGGGAGGCGGCATGCGGTGGCGGCGGCAGCTGGGGGAGGCTTCCCCAAGCCCCAGCGATGGCGGGAGGCAGTGGCGTGCGGTGGCTGAAGAGGCGGCCGGGGGAGGCACCCTTCCCCAAACCCCGCCGGCCGTCTGGTAAGTTTGGGGAGAAGGGGGGAAGGCAGCGGTGGCTGGCGGGGCGCAGATCGGACTGGGGTTCCCCCCCTTTTGCACTTGGGCGCTTGAGTGCCCAAGCGCCCAAGTGCAAAGGGGGGGGGGGGAACCCCCGGAGTGCCGATCTGGACATCCTTCTCTCGCAATCATTGCAAGAGAGGGATGTCCAGATTGGCCCATTGCGGGTTCAAAGTGCGACTCCTGGGAAAATAGTTGATTTTCCCGAGTCGGAAAAAGCGCTTTGAACCCGTGCTGGAGCCTGCTTCGCCTCAGGAGTAGCTGCGGCTAGTCTGATCTGCCCCTTTAAATGTGGGAGGAAACAGCAATTCCTCCCGCATTAAAGGGTCATGTGGCCACAGCCTCAGTCATCGCTGCTTCTGACTTGTCCAACATCTGGCGTACAGTGAGACTGGTCTGAGTTCCTCACACATCCCAGAGGACTGCGGGGAGGGACAAAACAGGTCTGTTTCTTCCCCTGCCCAATACAAAGTGAATACTCCCTATCTCCTTTAAGAGTTCTCTGCAGTTCAGTGAGAGCATAGTGGAAGGGGACCGGTCTTTAGAGGCCCATGATGCCTGTATTTGTGGTGCTTGTTGATGCAACAATGTGTTTTGGAATGTTTCGCCCTTAAATTATGGAATGGAATTAAGTGCTGGAAGGGATTGGTGCATACCCACACACACATAGCTGTGCCCCAGCATAACTTTCTTTTCCTCCCCTTTCTTCCTTGCCCAGTGTTGATACACAAGGGTCCATACTTTGGGGGAGCTTGTCTCCTCCCCGATCTTCTTCCAAACCTTGGCTGAAAATGAGGTAAAAATGGCAGGATGGATTGGAAAGTATTATTTATTTATCATTGCATTTCTAGGAATCAAAGCACCATTAATGAATATATACTAATGCCATGTTTTATAATCAGGCTAAGTGCACTGAACATGCTATACAACAATATGAATACAGGAAACTATAAGATGACAAATAGCTGTTTATAAAATGCATCAAATAACTTCAAATGTTGGAGCCTTAAAGGTGTGTGTGCATGCAAACACACACACACACTTTGGGAGCTTCAACATTTGATGTTAGATCAACTGATTTAAAAAACCTTTTGATCAAAAAAAGTTGTTCCTGATTTGGCAACTGATTATTTAAAGACATTATTATTATTAAAAATCATGGACAACAAGCAAATTGTTAAAAACTTAACCCAGTACATTCAACCCTCCTCCCAGGTTGCTAACTCTGGCTTGGGAAATATCTGGAGATTTGGGGAGGGGAGGGAGCTCAGTGGCAACATGATGCTATAGAATTCACCCTCCAAAGCTGCCATTTCTTCCTGGGGAACTGATCTATGTAGCCTGGATTAGGGTTCCAGGATGTCTTCAACCCCTGGAAGATTTTGAGAGCACGGCACAGGGAGGGGAAGTTTCAGTCAATGTCTTGATACTCTAGGAAGTCCCCCAAACTCTATGGATTGCATTCCTTAAGTTCTGACCTCAGCTGTTGTCCTCAGGGGAGACTGTTTGTGTGCGCTGGTGAAGCATTGGTGAAGACTTTGAGAGCTAGAGAGAGAAAAAACATGTCGAAGTGAAACCATGACTGTGAAACAAACTGGCTGTGTTGAGAAAGTCTTGGGCCAGACGCACCTGGCAAGCTGCTGAACCTGTGCAAAACCTTGTGAAAGACTTGACAGAGGGGAGGCATGGGATCCAACCCTTCATATTCTCATTCCATCACTGCACAGGTACAGAATCTGATGTCCAGGGTTCAAATGTAGCATCCCGGCAATCCTAGCTTTCACTTCAACCCCCCAAATATGCTAAGCTTACCTCCCGGCTAACATCTCAGAGGGCAGGGTGGGGACAAGCAAGACTTTCTTGAAGAAGTCTGAGTTACCTTGGAACAGAATTTTACATTAGTACCCCCTGGTGTGTACTGAGATATAGGCTCCCTGAGTTCAATAGGAGTTATTTACAACTACGCTGGATTACAGAGGGAGAAGCTTGGAATAGACCTGGCTATCACATATTCATGAAAATAAAATTCAGTGCAGTAATGAGAGGTCAGCGATAAAGCCCTTTAACAGAGCACAGCTGAAGTGTAATTTCACACTAGTGCCTGACTGGCAAGTTTACACAATTGCACAGAAAGAAAAAACATTCAAAACAGAGGGAAACAGATTAATCATAATCAAATGATGTGCCAGCTACACCTGGACAGGCCAGTAATCAACTTTCCCCAGCCCAACTGCAGTGGAATGAACTGGACTGAAAGTGCCTAATGCTTTCCTGCTGGCCAAGGCATATGACATCCATTTAGCCTCAACCAGGGCCAGGGTCCCAGCCTGGTGGAACATGCTCCCATGTGAGATCAGAGCCCTGTGGGATTTGTTACAGTTCTGCAGGGCCTGTAAAACGGAGCTGTTCCACCAGGCCTTTGGCTGCGGCAGTGGACATTCAATCCATCTCAGCCTCCCCTGCTTACAGAGATACATTATTGGACTAATCATCCTGCAGCTGGTATTATGGACTGCTCTGGAGTTTGTGTCTTTGTTTGCTGCCATTTTGCTTGATTGTTTGATTGTTTTAACTTGGTTTTATTGTATGTTATTGCCATTTTATATTCTAATTGCTGTGAGCCACCCTATGCTGATTTTGGGATAGGGTAGGATATAAACCAAATAAATGTCCAGTCCATCCAGTGGACAAACTGGTCCTGGGACTGGCGTTGCTTCCTCTAGTGCTTTTATTATGTTTCAACAAATTCAGTGAAGGATTAGCCTCTATTTTTAGCAGTGGTTCAGAATTGCATATTTTGTAGGGGTTAGGATTTGCACTAAAAAGGATGATGGTTCATTCTTCTGCTGCTGAACGGCGAAGTGTCAGATGAAACTCCCTTCCCTTATTAAAAAAAAAAAAAAAAGCTCTTGCGTATTAGGAGAAAATCAGGAGAAGGGAAAAATGACATTCATGAGCTAGTTCCCAGATAACACTGATAATAGTTCTTCTCTGGGCAGACTGCTGGGAACAAAGGAGCTTAGCAGAAGCATTACATCCGAAATCAGGTGAGTTTTAATCAGCTCAGGAGCACTGTGGAGACTCACAAGGGAACATGATGGGAACTGGAACTGGCAGCCTGAAAGAAAAAGCACAATCAATGAAAAACGAACCCAAGAGTTGAAGATATCAAGTGCCTCTTCTGCCAAAACCCCCCCAAACAGCTAGGGCGGTAGTCAATGTTCCCTCTAATTGTTTTCTCCCTAAGGAGTGGAGCAGCTCACATCCTGAGCAGAATGTAACTGCTGTAATCTTAAAATGGGCAATGGGCAGGTCAAGACCCTGTTTGGCTCCAGACTGCTGCTGAGTGGGGCTTCCTGTGTTAATGACACACACAGCTTAGAGGTATGCTTAAAACATGCTCGTATTCTAAACAGAATGAACCCAGGGCATGAAAATATCTGGCCAGTATGGCTATTTTTTGACAGACCTTTGCAGTGTTCTTGCTTTTTATGTGGCATTTTGTGCATACATTGGACATAGAAAACCACATAAAAAGGAAGGAAGGAGGGGGCACTGAAGGTCTTCATTACTACAGATCCTAGATGGTGAACTGGGTTTCCTAAGCCCAGAAATCTTTTTCTGGGACAATACAGAAGATGCAGCAAGGACTGAAAAGGTTTAGCAGGGTGGGAGAATGTGGTGTGGAACAAAGGATTTGATGTGGTTATCTCAGCATGTATTCTGACAACTTCTACATGATTCTTCTCAGAAGTGGAGATTGTAAGGCTCCCTTTGAGATTCAAAAGCAATTAGCCATCAGGAGGTTAATGCTTCGAGATAGGAGCCATGTACAGTAATTTTGTGCAGTTCCTGTTTGGTGCTTTAGCACTCAGTGTGGAAAGCAATACCATCAGCTCTCCCCCCCCTCCCCAAAATTACCCCTCCTTTAAGGACTGCAGCTCAGCCTGCTATCCTCCCCATTTTCAGTGCAGATGGGTACAAGAAATCAGTGCAAACTACTCACGGGAATCAGTTGTATGGCTTGTGATTGGCTTGGACCTCTAGTCCTTATACAAACATCCCACTCATAGCTTCAGCCAAAGCATTTGCATCTTTTTACTGTGTTCTCTGATTACTCATGCAGCAAACTAAGAGCCACTTCAGACATTATGCATGCAAATCATGCATCAGAGAGTCACAGCTTATAACATCTCCCATGCTTAAAAATATATAGTTGCCACATGCACATGTTACAATTTTAGATGTTTGCCCGTAAAATGCGCTATGTAAACAGGTCCTAGAAATGTAAGAATTGCTATGCTGGTTCATACAGAAGTCCTGTCCAAGCTCAGCATTCTGTCTCCATCAGAGATCTAGAAATAGCTGCTCAGGAAAGCTCACAAGCGATTTGTGCACAGCAAAGGTCCACACGGGAAGCGCACTGGGGCGATCAGATGCAGGAAATGTGTTATATCTGTGATGTATCTGTGAATGTATCATATTCTTCCTTTTTAAAACCACGTATGTTTTTGAAGACTTAAGAGAACTTTCACTCTCAAAGTAACTTATTCAGCTACTAAGAAGTTGAATCGGCAGCTCATCCAGCTGCTGAGAGCCCGTGTACCCCAGAAAGTGAAGCAGCATATTTGGTCCAGTGAACATTTCATGCACATCAGCCATATTCTTACTGTCTCCCCTTGAGCCAGTCTCCAGCAGCTTTCATTTTCCTCATTCTTAAAATGAAATTGGTCAAAGGAGTGTCCTGATTCAACACATTATAGAACAAAAGGGAATGTCCCACCTTTCTCTCTCTTTAAAGAATAAAAGGCAGGTATGCTGTGGCACAGGAGAACTGCAGGGTACTTGAAGGACTCTGTCTTCTCCCGAGCTGTCCAGCTCACCAGTTAAGATCTGCCTCCCATGCCCTGCTGTCTGTGCCCCCCCCCTTCAGGAACGATAGGCAAGGGCATTTTCAGTGGTGGGCCCCGTCTTTGGAATGCCCCCTTAAAGCTCACCTGGCAACTAGTATGCTGTCTTTTAAGCACCAAACCAAAACTTTTCCTTTTACCAAGACTTTTATCTAAGGGGGTTTATTGTTTTGGCTGTTTTATGGTCTGCCTCTGGTCTGAGTGCTATCTCATGGCTGTTTTCAGAGTGTTCAATCATTGTAAGCTGTTCTGATGTCCCTGGTTTGTTTTAGTGGCAGGTTTTGATTTTACAAACTTTCTGTTTGTAATTTTGGTAGGGAAAGCCTCCACCCGCTCTGCGTGTTGCTGCTCACCTGGGCAGTGGAAGCAAAATGTCTGGGGACAGTGTGGGAAGCAAAATGTCTGGGGGCATCACCCAGTGTCATGATGTTACTTTTGGCACAACCTGAACGTGGTGTCATCATGTCAGGCGGCACTCTGGCATTCACACAAAACTCTATTGTTAAACATGCACCTCCCCCACTGGGGCAGGTCTCTTGCCGATTGTTATCACTAACTACGTAACTAACTAACTAACCTTACTTTTGTTTTTACTTGTAAGTCACCTAGGACCCTGGAAAGGCAGCATAAAAATTTCCTAGCTAAATATGTTCTGACTGTGCGCATGGATAGCACATCTAACCTGCCATGAAAAGAATGCAAGAATTAAGCAAACATGCTACGAAAATACCAAGGAGGCTGGTATGTGCTGGTCTCCTTCCTCATCTTGTGTTCTGCATCCCAGTTATCCATTCCCAGATACTGAGTTCAGGAGACATCTGCAGCCTTTGGTCATAAGCGCTGTAGAGGGTCATTTGTCTCCAGTTTCATTTAATATGTTGAACACGAATTGACAGATTTTAGCAAGGCATGCCCGCAAAACAGATATGATCCCTTGAGCCTCAGCTACTGAGGCCATGCTAGACATAAAAAGGATTGCTAATCAGATCATCTGTAAAGCCGTTTAGGACTCTGTTTCTATTCTTCAGCAAACATTAGGATATAATACAGGAAATATCAAGTTGGTACAGGCTGCTCAGCTTTTCTTTGCAAATAAAGACAGCTTTGAATCATGCAGTGCAGAACAAGGCTTGACCTCCAAGCATTAAGGAGTAGGGAAAACATTACAAAAATGGTTGGCTCCAAAGTGTTAAAAAAATCCTTGTCTTAATAGCCAAAGTTCGACCACTATGTGGATTTTTAAAAATCTGCAAGCCCAGAACCCCTAGATTTGCAAGAAAAAAAATCTGTCATAAAACACAAAAGAGGGAGAAGAACCCCCCCCCCCCCCCCAAAAAAAAACTTTTCAGAGTGGTGCCGGTTGTTCCTCCTTGACTGTGATTTTGAGAGAAGAACACATTGTGAGGTCTGGGTTGCTGAGGCAAACCTTCACCCTTCTGAGGCCTGAGGCTTGTGTTGTGCTGCAGGCTTTAGATTCTGATCAGGCACTGTGACGCTTGAGAGAAGACACTAAATCCTAAAGCTGATTGTTGGAGCTCAACACAAGATGGTGGCCTCCGTTGGTTCATTGAACCAGGCCAGCAGAGGGGATGCAGAGGCTGAAACTACTTGGGGGGGGGGGGAAGCAGGAGTGGGGGGGGGGCAGAAAAGAGATTTTTCCTTCTCTTTAAGAACTTGGATCCGCTGTCGAGTTTTTTGTGTGGAAAATTCATATTTTGAAATCGGGTTGCAGTCACACATGTGAGATAAAGCGGGGGGGGGGGGGGAAGATAGGCTATTTCCTCCGGCGTAAGATGCCCCACGGTTGCGTGATCACACAGACTTTTGTAGATGCGGGCACAGCCCACCACTGTGTGATCAGACGCAACCGCAGGTGAGTCGAGGTTTTTTCCTTTTTTTGCAGTTTGTTTCTGATGCGCTTACACAAGGAATCGATGAATTGCACCAAGGTCTCCCTATGGAGTGTGCGGGGGTGTGCGTTAATGCGCATACCGCGAGGGGGGAAACAACAGCACAGAATCGGGATAGCTTAATCAGATTATCCCGATGCCATGGGAGTGCGCTGTGGCAATCAGACGCAGGAAAGTCCGTCTGTGGCCCGTTTGCTACTGGACTTTCCACAGTGTTGTTTTACTCTGCTTGTGCGGCAGAGCAAAACGGGTTGCCGACAACTGCGGGGCGCTTCCCAGATGTTGTTGTCTGATCACGCCCCTTTAATCCGCCCAGCATTCACTCCTATGTCGGGGCAAATCATGCATGTGATCGCAGCCAGGGTTTCCCAAATTCTTTAGAGAATGTCCTAAATATTGTATCTCATGCAATTAGTATGTGCCCATTGGTTGCCTCCTTCTTTTACTGTGAGGAGTTAAACTTTTATTATTCAAATGGGTAGCTGTGTTGATCTGAAGCAGCAGAACAAAGTTCGAGTCCAGTGACACTTTTAAGACCAACAAAGTTTTATTCTGGGTTTAATCTTTTGTGTGCACGCACACGAAAATTGATACGCAGAATAAAACTTTTATTAGTCTTAAAGGTGCCGCTGGACTCAAATGTTCTTGTAATTCAAAACCAATTTCAGGTTTTTTAAATTCTCTAGGCTTGTTTTTAGTAGCAGTAGGCTTTTGGAACCACATATCTCCAATTCTAATTGGCACCTTATTCTTCCAAATACAATTTGAAGTGTTGATTTTAAAATCCTTAGTAGCCATGGCCCATAATCTTAGAAAATGCTTCTTCCTGTAGGAGTTTCACCTCTTGTACACTAAGGTCGAGGGGTCCCTACTCTGAGTACCGTCTTTGTCAAGAGTTTAGATTGGTGCAAGGTACAGGACCTTTTCTATAGTGGCATCATCACTGTGGAGATTGTTCCCCAAGGAGACAAGGAGATTGTTTCACCAGGCCAGTGATCAATAAAAACCTTTGGGTTTCTGGGGACTTTTGCAGGATGTAAAGTACTGAGTTCTCGGCAGCATTGACGAGGGCGAAGTTGGCATACTGATTAGCTCAAGTTTATTTAGAGAGAACAAGCATGCTTAACCGGCCACAAGGCCAACATATATACACACCCAGGACACACCCCAGGTCCTACCTATGATCCTATTGGGGGGGTTGAATTTCCCACCTAGGTCTTATTGAAGGATTAGTGGGACTCCAGGATCCTTGGTTCCTATTGTCCTAGGAGCCAAGCTCTGGGCTCTTTGTGCTGGCGCCTAGTGGTGGTCAGCAGACACAACACCTCTCCCCCCGTAGTTCTTGCAGTGCCTGTGGGATGTAGTCCTTTAAGTATGCTGGTGGTCAGCACTCCCAGTTGGAGCATCTCGGGGCTGGGGCCAGCGGAGTCTGATTCTTGGTGGCTGGGCTCGCTCCGGGATCCAGTGTTTCCTGCATCTCGATGCTAGCCTCAGGAGCCGGGGTGTTGCTTTCTTCGACCCTTTCTTCGCTTGGGGCTGGGCACTCCTAGGTTCCCTCCTCTCGGGGGAGGTCTAGGATTGGCAGCCCCAGTGGTGGCTCCCCGGGGGTTTCTGTGGGGCCAGGGTCATCAGAGGTGGGGATTTGCCATTGTCGTAGTTGATCTATATGTTTAGTATAACTTTGATATCAGAAGAGTTCAAGTGACTTCATCGTAGCCTTATGGAGGATTTGAGAGAACAGGAGAACCAGTTGCAGCTACCAGTTCACTTAACAGGTTTTTCTCCTTGCTGTATATGTACAGTTTGTTTAGGAACATGCCCACTCACCCAGCATGCATAGTGGTATTTTTATTTGGACACCTCTTCCTCTTCTCTCACACATTTTTAGCGTCATTCACCTGGATACAGTGAAATGTTCTAAATCTGGCTAACAAAATGGTATGCATTTTTTAATATTCATAATCATGTTTTAAACTTTCTGAGTTTTATGTTATTCTTAATCTTCTTCCCAATTTGGGTTCCAGTTTTCTCGAAGAAAGACAGGGTTATAAATGTTTTAAATACATACAATAATTTAAGATGTTTGGGGGTGAGCAGAGGGTGGGGTCCATAATTTTTCCATGATATTCGTATGACAGTATCCTCTGGGCTTTTATCACTATTGGCCTGATTTTTTTTTTTTTTTTAGGGAACACTTTTAGGTTCTCTTACCTACTTTCCCAAGTATTCAATTTCTGTACAGACAGTTGATTGGAGAGTTAATTACTCCATTCTTTTACAGTGACCTTGACTGTATTTCATATCTGAAGGAAATGACATTTGGGTTTTCTAATTTAGAAGCACAAAAGAGGTTGAAAGAGACAGGACTAGTACCTGATTCACTCTGTGAAAGAGCCACTGGTGTTAAATTATGGGCTGCTGAAGCTGGAACTTAAGATAACATTATTGGACTTCTGCATTAAATATTATTAATGGGGGCGACAGGAATATCATTTGGGTCACCTCATGTATATATTTATTTTCACAGGAAGGATTTCACAACAGTGTAAGAAAATATAAAGTTTTAAAAAAAATAGGCCTGTAAATTATTGTTAGATTTTTTCATAGTTGGATGTTTTCCTCATCTCTCAAGATCCACTGAAATGGAGAAATTCTGTCACATTTCCTCCAGTCTTGTGATAACACTTTATTAAACAGGTGAATTAGAGGAGGAAAAGAAAAATTACTTACAGACACGATTGTCATTGAGAGATCAAACACTCACAAGCAAAGCAGATTATAAAAAGCAAGTGATTGTACATCTCTACTGCTGGAACCATTTTGAATGAGGTTGCAAAGCAGGAACAACTGAATGATTTTTCTGTTTCTTTCATATCCCCCCGCCCCCGATGTACATATTCCTGCTATGGGGAAATCTCCATTTCCTCATGGTCAGAGGCCTCTGTGTTTACATAGACATTAACATTTTGATGTCTGGATGAAAACACAACACTGTGTCACACGCCAGCTGCGTACTTCAGACAGCCTTCTTCCTTATGGTGGCCTCTCTCAGGGCTATGTGTATGGCTTTTTCCTCCCTGTGGTGGTTTCAGTCCTCTGGAATGGCCTTCCTGAGAGGGTGTGCAGGGTTCCCTCACCCGCTACATTTAGGCAGCTATGTAAAACAGTTTTAATCCAGAATGCATTCTGTAGAAGGTAGACTGGTTCCAACAGACTTGTGTTCCTTCCAACTGTCTGTATTTTTAATTCTATGTGCGTTTTTAATTCTGCAAGCTTTTAAATTTGAAATTTGTGTATTTTAATCTGTGAATGTTTTAATCTTGTTAACTGGACTGTAATACCTTGGGTACTATATTGTTAGCCACTGGGAGTCTGAGGAGATGAGCAGGATAGAAACATTTTAAGTGAACATGCATCTTTCCACCAAGGTTGCCAGGAGAGAAGTGGGAAGTTCAGCACAAAATGTCTACACTGTGATCATTGTTACATTTTCTTTACTAGGTCCAGTTGATGGAATTCCACTTCAAATAAGGCATACATCAGTGTTCACAGAGATAATGCTGTTCCTTCTCCATAAAAGGATGGGGCCTGCACCTTACTTCAGCATCTTGCTCCACGCTATCCATGGTAACACATCTTCCTCTTCACTGTGCATATGTATGCCTTTTTTTGCTGCTTTTGAAAACATATCAGATTTTATATCTTCAGGTGGAAGAAGAATTTAACAGGCTCACATTTCATGTAGTGGATTGTTGTAAGGGGTCTCTAAATGGGAACACTATATGATTCAGGGGTTTCTCCTAACTATGTTTCATTTAATATTTTTAAGCCCCATGTTTTCTTTCAAAGAGTAATAGTCCCTGCCCCTTTCCTCATTTTATCCTCATAGCAACCCTGTGATAGGTTGAGTTAAGAGAGAGTGACAGGCAAAGGTTATGCACTGAATTTCGTAGTAGAGTGTGGATCTGAACCCAGGACTACACAGTCAGTGTGTTGAAATAGGACCACAGCAACACACAGGCTGTTAAAAGAACATAAGAACATAAGAGAAGCCAATGTTGGATCAGGCCAACGGCCCATCCAGTCCAACACTCTGTCACACAGTGGCCAAAAGGTGCTATCAGGAGGTCCACCAGTAGAGTCAGGACACTAGAAGCCCTCCCACTGTTGCCCCCCCAAACACCAAGAATACTGTGCATCATTTGCCCCAGACTGAGAATTCCTATCTATACCTTGTGGCTAATAGCCACTGATGGACCTCTGCTCCATATGTTTATCTAATTCCCTCTTGAAGCCATCCATGCTTGTAGCCTCCACCACCTCCTGTGGCAATGAATTCCACATGTTAATCACTCTTTGGGTGAAGAAGTATTTCCTTCTGTCTGTTCTAACCCGACTGCTCAGCAATTTCATTGAGTGCCCACGAGTTCTTCTATTGTGAGAAATGGAGAAAAGGATCCCATGCATAATCTTATAAACCTGGATCATGTCACCCCTCAGCTGTCATTCCTCCAAGGTAAAGAGCCCCAAGCGCTTTAACCTTTCTTCATAGGGAAAGTGTTCCAACCCTTTTATCATTCTAGTGGCCCTTTTCTGCACTTTTTCCAATGCTATAACATCTTCTTTGAGGTGTGGTGACCAGAACTGTACACAGTACTCCAAATGAGGTCACACCATCGATTTATACAGGGGCATTATGATACTGGCTGATTTGTTTTCAGTTCCCTTCCTAATAACCCCCAGCATAGCTTTGCCCTTTTTCATTGCAGTCGCACACTGTCTCGACATTTTCATTGAGTTATCTACTATGACTCCAAGTTCTTTCTCTTGGTCAGTCTCCGCCAGTTCGGAGCCCATCAACATGTATTTATAGTTAGGATTTTTGGCTCCAATGTGCATCACTTTGCACTTGGCCACATTAAACCCCATTTGCCACATTGATGCCCACTCGCCCATCCTCGACAGATCCCTTTGGAGTGCCTCACAGTCCTCCTTGGTTCTCACCACCCTGTACAACTTCGTGTCATCTGCAGATTTAGCCAGTTCACTGCTTACTCCCAACCCCAAATCATTAATAAACAATTTAAAAAGCATTGGACCGAGTACTGATCCCTTCAGTACCCCACTGCTTACCACCCTCCACTGAGAAAATTGCCCATTTATACTCACTCTTTGTTTCCTTTTAATTAGCCAGTTTTTGATCCACAAAAGGACTTGTCATTTTATCGCATGACTATTGATCCCGTGACTGTTGTTGGTACGAACTCCTTAATAAAATTTGGACTTATCTTAACAATGCTAAAGAGATTTACTATTTAAATGGAACTGACATATTGCCCATAAAGTATTGACAGGAATACAAATATTCAGCCTTTAATAGACTTTCACATACTCATGTTTAATATTTTGCGATAAATGTAGTTGTTGAGTTGTTGAATAGTGTTGAGTTGAGTTGTTGAACAGGAGAATTCTTCTTAAAACAGGATTTAGTTCTACAATAGAATATTCCTCACACACCATTTATACACACATACTATTTCATTCTTACTTCCTCCATCCTTAGTAACAATAATAGGGTTACATTAAACTGAAAGCAAGTGGCATGGCCATGCCCTTTCTATGCTTCTGTAGTCTTGAAATATCATCCAGTACATTCTAATCTTTTATGGCATTTCTACCATTTTTCATATCTATCCCAAATGAAGAGTCAGAAATATTTGTAGTGAAATGCAGAATTGTGCTGTACGGTGTAGGTTTAAACATCCAAATAAGATAACATGAGGAATACGATAAAGAAAATGGAGATATGATCGGAAAAAGAGAATCTTTCAGTGCAATCCTAAACACAGTGTCGCTTTTCTAGATCCATTGATTTCATTGAACTTGGAAGGGTGTAGCTCTGCTTAGGACTGCACTGCTAGTCGGGTGAAATGTAGTTACAGTTGTAAATGGAATCAGACCACTTGTGGTGATTTTGCAAACCAGACTTGTAAAATTTGACAGGGATAGGAGTGGGGTGGGGGTCAGCTAGCCAATGAATCACTCAGCAGGAAAACAGAAAGACGCAGACAAGCTATTTTCTGCTACTATGTTGGGGGGGGGGTCAACCTAAGGACCACAGTATTCTTTAAAAGATGAGAGTGCTGTTCCCCTACAGTTCTGCATCACCATTTGCAATAGGAAGCCTCCGTTTTAAAAGGTTAACAGCCTCCTCAATGAGCAAATGTATATCTTTTTGGAAAATAAGAGCAAGAGTATGGTCATTTGGATATTTTCCCCCCTCTTTAAATTAGGTGCTCTCATTATTCGCTTTTGGAAACTATTTCCTGTCAGAAACAGTCTGCATTATTTAAAGCGATTAAAAATGCATAGCAGATGTACGGGACTGAATTTAATGGAAGACTGGCCTTTCTCTGTGGCCTCCTTACTTCACAGTCTAATTTTTTTTGGCCTGATTTTACAAGGTGATGCACACTGAACATTCCTTATTCTCATATTTTATTCCAGCTCAAAAGCATGAAGTATTCAGGCATAATATATACATAGTTACATCATTAAAACAAACAACCAAAACCCAACAGCAGGGCAAGCTTAAGCACAGAACCATTAGATTTAAGTATTTCAAAGCTTATGCAGGAGTTGTCCGAAAAGACACCTGTGGTATATAGCAATAGCCGTAAAGACTGAATATTAATTAAGTGTTGCATATTCCAAAAGGGGTATTTCAAGTCTGTCCACAAAAGCATGCAGCCTACAAATGTTTTTGTAGCTGGACTCCCATTACAGACCTGTGTTAGCTGTTTGTGGACCATCGATGACCTGAAAGAAAGAAGGAGCTGCTCTTCCAACTGGCAAGAACTTTCCTGCCTGGTCTTCTAGAGATCATTCTTTCTCAGCACAGGTCACTGGCTGGTTACATGCCTGCAGTCTGTTCCTTTTTGGTAGGGATTCCAGGCATACAACTCCCAGGGATGAATAGAAACTGGAAATGTAGTAAAATAATCTTACAAGCCAGGGATGGCCAAGTTCTATATTCTTTTAGTTTGGGAATGCAGTTTGAATCGAAACTTTTCTAAAAGGTGCCCAGTAATAAAGCACCATCTAGTACTGATGGTTTTAAGACATGAGGGTGTATTCCAAGAAAAACACACTCAAAGAGAAGTATATTCAGAACAGGAGCTGCAGGTATTTTATCTTCATCTAGTAAAACTGAATGTAGTTTGTAAATACAATTCACCCACCTTTTTAAAACCAGGGCTGGGGGTATAAAAATGATGGAATTATCTTCCCTAAATGGCATTCCTAGTTTCAGGGATCAGCTGCAGCCCATGGTATCTCAGTTGGCCATTTACCGTATTTTTCGCTCCATAAGATGCACCTGACCATAAGACGCACCTAGCTCCGCTCGGTGCCGTGGCTTAGGAAAGGTGAGGGAGGTTTAAGACGCACACACTTTCCCCCCCACTTTTTTTGGGAGAAAAAGTGAGTCTTATGGAGCAAAAAATACAGTATATCCACAAGCACTGAGAGAGGAGTGATATATTCACGTCCCCCAAACAACACATTATACTTTTATAAAATTCTTAAATATAATGCAGCAAAATTTATTCATGACTTTCTAATACGTTGTTTGCGGGGAGGGCAAGGTATAAAACTGAAAAATAATAAATAAATAAATAATACTCCTTTCTTTTTTTTTGTTGTCCAGATCCTTTTTGTTAACAAGTAAGGGCCGGTTCCTGTGTGGTTCTTTAAAAATCTAAATAAGTGCGCTAGCCACTGCTACATTTTAGGGTTCTGCAAACCTGGTGTTCTTGAAGAGATTTTCCTGTGAAAGCAATCTAATTTGGGGGAAAAATGTAATAAAAAAACACCTCAGAGCATTAAGAGCAACGTTGCAAAAACAAACAAAATAGCAGTATTGTTGTAACAGCAGCTATCACCTCCAGAAAGATGAGCTGAGAGGGAAGGAAGCAGAGCTGGAGTGGGGTGGGGGGGTAAGTGAATGGGGGGAACAGAGGCAGTGGGAGGGAGGGTAGGTGGTGATGCAGTTATAATATCTACGAACACATTTTTAACGGTGTCACTTTTTTGTTTGTAATTATACTCATTCAAAAATATATACAATCTTTTCTCCTGTCCTTTGTATACTTCTTATCCCATGTGTCTCTTATCCTAAGGGGTTTGTTCTATATTTTTGTACATTTATACTTGCCTGTTTGTGTTTGTTTCAATTTGAAACTTAAATGGTACCTACCGCAAAGGACATTCTCCTTTAAAATAATAGTTTCTTTATGCTGATGCAGCAGTCAAAATAAGGAAGTGCTAACCCATTAATTTTGATCACAGTTCCAGAAGGTGATGAACTGGAAAAAAAAGTATAAGAAATCAGTGTGTGCATCTATAATAAATTAACATATAGATACTGAGTCATTAGGCCAGAGTTACTGTTGTTGTATAGCTGCAATCCTGTGCTACAAAATCATTTGTAATAGAATTTCTTATTTTTACATTAAATTGAAATCCCCAACTATCTCACTTATTTTGTTGTTTCACAACTGGTAGACACCAATTAAGTAACAGCCACAAAAGAACAAAACGAACAACCCAAATACCTGATTGGAAGAGACCTTCGTACCCAAGCATATTTGAGCACTACAACTAATTTCAGGGGCTTTTACACCTTATCTACTTCAGTATATTGATATGAAAATCCAAATAAAGTGGCACTAGAATTCATATCCACAATGATTACAGTATTAATTTGTAATATAGCCTGGGGTTTAGTGATATTACCCAAGTGGTTTTGAGTGATAGTAACAAGGATCATCCTTTCTTAAAACTGCTACCGTTGAAATGTATTTTTTTTAATAACCTTGTTAGGAGAAATGGGAAGAGCATCCTTTCATAACTTTCTTTCCCCAGGCAAAGTGTACATTTTTTAGACCAGTTTCTGGGGTCTTTGCTAAATGCTCATCCTTCCTGGGAAATAGGTTTGAATCAGCTGAAGCCACTAGGGTATCCACTTTTGTCTTCAGAAATAATGTTGGGAATGTCTTTGGGATTCCTCTAGTGATTTTTATTGAAATCTGTATCCCAGATTAATGGTAGCCATTTACTTTTCCTCTCTAAATGAGAAAGTCCATGACACCATTGTTGGCAGGGTGTGAGGTGTCTCCTCAGCTTTGGAATAGCCAAATGTCCAGAAGGTGTGAATGTGAAGCCCAGTGAGGACCTTGTTGCCTGGTCCTTGCCCATTTGGGACTTGGCCTAGTCATTTAGTCCAAGTCTGCACATGCAGTGGGTTGCTGGAGCTAGCACTTGACTTGCACATCTTCTATTCCTTGTGAACCAACTAGTACAGATAACTAGGCCCTTGCTCATGGCACCCAGCCACCAATTTTCTTAGTGGAGGGACTGCCCAAGTAGAGCCTATTCACACAGACTGGCAAACACCAGTTCACCTTAAAAATTACAGAAGCTGTAAGTGAGTGAACCAAAGTCTTGTTTCCATGCCCCATCACACATATGACTTACTAGTCCAGATAATGTGTAAACTTGCCCACACCATTTATAGAGACACTCAGTGACATCCTGAACAGAGTTACACCTTTCTATGTCCATTGACTTCAGTAGACTAGGAAAGCTGAATCTCTGCTTAGGATTGCCCTGACTGCTAACATAGAAGCCAAGAGTCTTCCTGCCTCTGCTGCCCCACTAAGGCATTTGCTAAGATGATTCTGGGAAGCGGCAAAGAAATTGCATCATGATGTTTCTATAATAGTTTTGATTGTAGAGAATTATGTGGATCCATCCAGCCTTTTTTTATATACAGTGTGGTCCTATAACAGGATGCATCAATGTAAAAATAATTTTCTCTTACCTTAAGGGATAAGACCGTATAAGCAGCAGCTTCAAGCCATTGTTATCTGTAACAGATGGCTAATAGTTTTTATCTGGCATCTGCTGCTGGCCACAGTAAGCTTATATAGTGTGGCGTATGTTGTAGCGACTATGTCATAGTGGCATTCCTTGCAGCCGAAAAAAGGGCGCTGCTCTTCACTCGACAGCAGTTCAGTTGTAAAACATCATGAGATTCATTGAGAGGTCTACAGGTGTAAATCAGCTCTGTCAAGCATTTTTGGGTCCCATTTTGTGATCAATGCTTTGTTTATTACCATTCCTCTCTTCCCTCCCAACCATTGGATTGAAAATTGTACACGAACCATAACCACAACAAGCCATAGCTGTACTCCAGTATTTCTGTGAAATCAATGAAATTAATCATCAGCTTTCCATCTGATATTGAATCGGCTCAGGTAGCGGAATGATATATGAGTTTATTATCGGAATGGAATCAACGTGAAATGATAACTGAGGCTGGGTATTAAAAACACTTTCGATTTCTGTACTCTCAATGCTTGCATTTTTCAACGCTGCCTGCCTCCTCTCCCTCCTCTCCTCTCCCCTTTTGTCATAGCTTTGATTAAAAAACAAAAAAACCCTGAGCTATACTGAAGTGGTCAGATTGCAAGCAGTGGGCACACAGAACTAATACTATTACTGCTGTTTTTATATGATTTCCAAGAACCATGTGATGGTCCATGTGTCCAGGAGGGCTTTGAGTCTTGAACAGAAACCTCAGTTAAGTTATGAACCTTTTGGAGTTTCCAAATCGATTTGGACTATAGCAGAGAGATCAGCTATTCAAAAATGGGGGGAGGGAATATACGGTGCAGAATGCAGATGCATACGCCTTTGAATTGTGGCTTTTGTACTTATTTGTGTCCCCCCCCCCCCCCCCACATAAAGGTTCAGAATTATTCACATATGTTGAACATATGAAGCTGTTTTATGCCACATTAAAATCAAATTGTTGTAATTTTAGCAGTGTAAAAGCAATAACGCAGCACACATGTGTAAATTATCTTAAAGGAAGTTTACTAAGAAATTAGGAAGGGTAACAAAAGAGGATTAAAAAAATAAACAGTCCAACTGACCGGCTATGTCTTATCTAGTCACTGGTTACTCCATGATGGATTCTCTGTTCTGAACTTAGAACAAAGGGAGGAAGAAGAAACGCCCCCAAATGCCTATGTGCAAGATCTCAGGTAACATCGCCAAATTATTGATCAACCAGTAGCCAGGCTAAAGGTCACTTCATTATGGTGGGAAATACGTGCATGATGGCTCATTGACTCTAAGCCAACTAAGGATTCGCATCCACAAACAAACAGGTTAACTGTTTCATGACTGAAGTAATTGAACTTGCGAATTCCAACACAAACAGACGTCCAGTGACACCTTATAGAGGCTAACAACATATATTCCAGCAGAAGCTTTGAGAGCCAGTGTTCATTTCATCTGAGGAAGTGAGCTCTGACTCACAAAAGCTTCTGCTGGACCGTATGTTGTTAGTCTGTAAGGTGCCACTGGACTTCTGATTGATTTTGTTGCAACAGACTAATGCAGCCAGCTCTGAGAAATTACTTTGCCCTCTTAGCCTATTTGTCCATGTTAATTGTACTTGTACAGCAGTGGCTCAGGTAGAGAGAAAGGTCTTTACTTTTGTCCACAGTCCTTTAACTGGAGATACAAGGACTGAGCCTAGGAACTTCTACACAGAAACCCTGTGCTTTACCATTGTTACAGTGTCTCCCTGTGAAAGGAGCCCAACAATATAGCAGCAGTTCTGCTTCCGTATTGCGGATGGCGGAGCTGAGAAGCCACGGCGTGCCTAACACCATCCATTGAGTAGGCACAAAATGAAGGGGGTTAGACTCAGTAGAATTCTATTCCACATTGTTCTAAACACACTGTTGTTGCTGTTGTTGTTTAAAAAAAGGTCAAGTGGAGTAAAAAACCAAGTGATAGCTGTCACAGAGGTACTGTGTGAAAGCTCTAAAGATTCAGATTTCTCAGAACAGAAAATAGACTTCATACACAGGCATGAGAGAACACAAAGATCCATTGGTATTAGAGGGAATCTGCAGGAAAAAAAAGAAAATGAAAGCCAGGAAGCAATTATTCTGGTTTTATACAAGATGAAGTATAACTGTCTCCTCTGGACACTATAGAGTCATGGCAGTCTGACTAAATTCCATCCATTTGTCAGAGCCACATCACTAATCAGGAGGGAAGCAGCCCGGCAGCTTGGCCTAATGAAGTTTGTGTCGTTTGAGCAAGACAGATTGCTGTGGTTTAACCAGGCACCACTCAGTTAACTCTCTGGCTGCAAAAACAGGTCTATCATATTCTCTTTAATGCACAAAGAGGACACATTTGCCATGTTCCAGACCTTAAAGTCACAGAGGGAGCAATGCACTGTCACCACTTGGGCCATTTCATATTTTTTTAAAGCAGATTTCTATTACCAGTAGAAGTCGCTGGGGGGGGGGGGGGGGACGGCAGAGAGACTTCTGACAGGTGTCCTCTGTAAGAAAACAGTTGTTTTAATAGCAGACGCCTCCTTAGGAGTTTCTCCTCAGCCTGAGACTCCTTGAAACTTGTGTTTAAGAACAGTAAAGTACATGGCAAAGTTAGCACCCTTATTCAGTCAGCTCCAGTCTTAGGCCTGCTCCCAAGACACTCATGTTGTCTGAAAAGACTTGAAATACTGGAATCCTGACAAGGCATCTCTCACAGAGAAAAACCCAGTGAGTCAAAATCTGTTCCCTGGGTGTTTTGCAATATGCGCCGTTCTCTCAAAGACAGGCAAATGTAGTGCTGCTCTAGCATTATGCGTTTGACAGAGAAATTAACCAAAAGCAAATCCATTTTGTTGTGCCTTAAAACTCAACTAAATTCCTGAACTTTGTCTGAATTTGCTAATGTCATAAATGCTGCTAGCATGATAAGATGTTACTAAGAATGTTATGCCGCTGCCTTCTAGTAGATTTAGTTCTGTATGCAATAAGAAGCACAAGTGCCTGGTGATGTCTGTTCTGAGTCTAGCCTTAGAACATGGAGACATAACCCACAAACAGTTGCCTACTGTTGAGTAAATGCCTGTTACCTTTAGGGTTAGGGTGCCTTTGTAACCAAGTGCTGAAGTGTGTGTGTTAAAGAAATGTAGTTGGTAAATGTAGTACATGATAGTGAAAACATAGTGAATATGTAATGAATAGGTCACAGGGTAACTGGAGATGAAAGATGATAACTATATAATATATGGTGTGTTTGTTAGAATTTTAGAGACTTACTTTCAGTGTCCTGGGTAAGGATCCCTCTGTAGTTCAAACTACTTAATAAAATCTTTTCTGTTGGAACCCTCAAAAATTTCCCCATCACATTCATATATCTTCAGGCACAGGTGTGACTTCCTTCCAGCACCCCCACGTCTGTGAAGAATAATGCAAGAAGTGCCCCTGAGGAACATTATAAATGGTTGCCATCTGTTGGTTTTCTGAAGATCTAATTAGTGATAGAGCGTTTTTTATGCCACTCACTCCTTTTTGAATTTCAGCTGTAATGCTGGGCAATGGCAGATAGCTACTGCAGCGCAGGAGCCGTGAGACTAAATTATGAAACTGGAAACCACTGAGCCCGCTTTGAGATCTTGGCTCTGCCATGACCTTATGTGAGCTGCTCTATCTTTGCAATCAATCTTTCATATGTAATATGGAGCTAGTAATAACTGACCTACCCAATATGGTTGTTGTAAGAATTAGGCCGCGGTCACATGGCCCTTTAATGCGGGAGGAAGAGCTGTTTCCTCCCGCATTTAAAGGGATCTTTCAGAACAGCCGGGAGAACTCCCACACTGAAACCTCCCGCGTTTTCCAACCCCGGGAAAATCAAGTGTTTTCCCGGGAGTCGTGCGAGGAGCCTGCATTTGAGCCATCTGGACAGCCCTCTCTCGCAATCATTGCGAGAGCAGGGCTGTCCAGATGGTCCCATCCGCCATTCCCCCCCCCCTTACACTAGGGCACTTAGCCACTCAAGCGCCCAAGTGTAAAAGGGGGGGAACCCCCAAACTTACCAGGCAGCCGGCGTGGCTCGGGGAAGGGTGCCTCCCCTGGCTGCCGCCACCAAATACCCGAAAACGCTGCCACCGCTTCTTCCGCCGCCGCCAAACGCCCAAGAACGATGACGACGCTTCTTCCACCGCTGCCGCCGCCCACCAACTCCTCCTCCGCCCGCCGCTGCCCGCCGAGGTAAAAAAATGCGGCCCCTTTAATCCGGGAGGGCTCCCGGATTTAAAGGGGCCGTGTGACCACAGCCTTAGAATGTACAAGTGGAGACACACGATACGCGCATGAGGGGGGAATCCCCCTCCCCCAGTCACTGCCAATTCCCTACACCTTACGGCTGAGTGGGCAGGAGACTCACATAAGGAGGGATCCCATAGGCCCTACCACCTAATAATCAGTCTGGTGTCCTCCATTACCACAGCTGAGTCCAGCATGGCTGCCTGCATCCCCTGCTCCTGCAGCCAAGCCTTGTGTGGCTGCCAGCATCCTTTGACATTGAGGCTGGGCCTAGCGCAGCTGCTGTCGTCCACTGCCAGGCCAGGCTGGAGCGTCTCCATTCTGATCAGGTGAGAGCAGACAATACAAATGTATTGGGGGGGTTAACCCCCCCCCTATATATTTTAATGTTGATTTCAGATTTTTCTGCAAACCTGGGGAGTCCCTCAAGTTTGCTGAAAAATCTGCTTAGCATCTGTGTAGCCCCGATCTGCAGAACTGGGTATTTGCAGATGGAGGCCACACATTGCTAATAGTATATAGTTCTTAAGTGAATGCTAAAGTAGTCTGTAAATGCCCAGGGTTACTGTTTTATCAGTATGATTTGGCTTGCTCATGGAAACAGATACTTCTCTACCTTCCCTCTCCCAACAGCCTCCTAATACTCCTGCAGGTGCTGGTGGTCAGGGGAGCCTCATGGTCCAACTGCCACAAATCAGCTTCCTTCCCTACTGTCCAGCCAGCCAGTTAAGAGCCTGTTCCCAAGCTCTGCTGTCTGTGCCCCTGCCAGAAAAGGTAAGCAGGGCTCACCTGGTGTCTATTTAATGTTCTTTAGGCACTGTCCCAAAACTTTTTATTTAAAGCCAGGCTTTTAAGTGGGATTCCAACTTAAAAAAAAACTTTTTATGGGCAGTTTCTAGCCTGAGGACCGCTGCTGAGAACAGATATCATTTTAGGCTGCTGAATGTTAATTCATTAATCTAGTCTGTTTATATGGTTTTGTCACATGTTTAAAAAAAGATGTAATGCATGCATCGATTTCCAGCATCTCTAGAGATCACTTGACAGAGAGGAGTAAACATGCACAAGTGTGTTATAATAAGAGTGCAGCACCAGTGAATACATGCGTGGACTTCGCTGTTGTCCTGTTGAATGTGCAAAATTTCACATAGTTCATATGTTTTTAAGTGTAGAACCTAAAAATCCTGCAGCAATCAGTGAAGTTGGCTAGGCCTGCACAACATGCAGCTCGTGAGTGCCAGTTATAGCCCCCCTTCCTTGCCTATCTGAGGGAAATTCTAGATGCCCATTGTTTCACTGACTCTTCCTCCATCCCTGTGGGAACACTTAAGGTCTTTTTAAGCCCATCAAAAGTGGGACTGAGGGTGGAAGAATGCCTGCATTACTATGTCTACATTGCTGTCCCAGCACTGGGTTTAAACCCAGCTTTCTAGCAGCCAGCCAGCCATATGGTCTGCTTACAGAGCCTGCATAGCTTGCAGAGTGGAAACCATGTAGGCCGTTGCCCCCCCAAACTTTGTGAGGAGTAGACATGGGATAGATAATTGAGATAGAACAAACAAAGAAGATAAATAAGGAGTCTGTGCGGTAGAGTCAGAAGATTTCAGAGGGAGGGCTGCCACAAGGAGGAACTGAGCAGTGCAGTTTAAAACTATGGCTTCATTAGCCAGATAAAGTGAACTTTCACCTCAGAAGAATAGGCTTGTGACAAGGGAACCTTTCATACATGTTGCACAGAGTTGTACATACATCTCATATTTAATTGGGGTTTTTTGTTTGTTGATCATGACACACACTGACTGACCACTACCACCACCACCTGCTTGCTTCTCTATAGCAGCCAGTATCGCGAAATCATTGAGGCCCAGTTTGCTGATGCTTTCAGCTAAGTCTTTACAGTTATACCATCTGTGATTTTTAATTAATATTTATATTAAAATGTATCAATCCTGGTTCACACTCCACAACTGTAGTTAAGGAAACAGGAAGGGTGTTGGTAACTGATGGAGGTACAGACTTGTGACCATAGAGAGAGAGAAATAGAAAGAAGAAGAGTCCACCATTGGGGATACAGAGAAAAAGTGGTTGAAAGAGAATTAGTTGAAAAGAAAATGATGATTTAGAACTGTAGTGTGTTTTCCGATTGTAATGCAGCGCTCCTGTCCCGAAATAATACTAATATAAAAGTGATTCTCAAAGTTATTTGAGTTGTCTATATGTGTACTGGGCCAAAACTTGACAACGGGAGTCTTATTGCCTAGGAGCAAATCTTATGAGGATTTCTTCTGTTCTTACAGGATTTATAATGCTGGGTTTGGTTTTTAATTATGGACATTTACTTTTTAATTACCTTAATGATTTAAGTTTTTATTATGCTGCACTTTCTAAGCTGCTTGGAGCATTTTCTCTAGAGAGCTGGCATAGAGATTTTCTAAATAAATAGAGTACTAAAGGCTATGCAGTCTACTCTTGTATGAAGCAGGCTTTTCCCCTGGACTACTTAACCACTGTGGTTGTGGAAGACTTGGTAGTATTCAGTAGATGCTTAGGGAATTAGCATCCTGGCATATGTAGATGGCCACTTGTGAACCATCAGGTGTTCTTTTGTCAATAATCTTAGGAATCCAAGGGAGCCACTAATCCACAAAACATGTAACTGAGAAGGTGGAGGAGTTGTTTTTTATAATCCACTCTTCCCTACCCAAGTAAGTCTCAGTGCGACTTGCAATTGCCTTCCCTTCCTCTCCCCGCAACAGAGACACCCTGTTAGGTAGGGGGGGCTGAGAATGCTCTGAGAGAATAGTGATTGGCCCAAGGTCACCTGTTATGTTTTGAGTTCATTCTGTGCAGTTTGGTTTAGCCATGGGTTCCTAATTCCCTCGTTCCGATTGGCTGCACAATAAAGACCAACAATTGGTCCTGAAGTCACCCCAGAGAGCCAATCATAGAGCCCGGCTTAGGTCCAATAGGACTTGGCATATAATCATTACATTGTATATAGTTCACTGTTGAGAACGTATAAGTTTGTGTGCCGCTCTGCTGGAGCTGTCTGGAGCTGAGTGATGTTCAGAATAAAAGCCTTGTTATGATTCCTCATCTCCTGACTCTCAGTACTTAAAATCACCCATCTGGCTTCATGTAGAGGAGTGGGGAATCAAACCCGGTTCTTCAGATTAGAGTCCGCTGCTCTTAACCACTACACCAAACTGAACCAGGACCCTTAAATATCTAACTGCGGAGAATGGCTTACTGTCACAAGTAGGTGACTAGAGGTTGATATGAACATATGAAGCTATCTTATACTGAATCAGACCATTAGCCCGTCCTGTTCAGTACTGTCTACACAGACTGGCAGTTGGCTCTCCAGGGTCTCAGGCAGAGGTCTTTCACGTTACTTCCATCCTGATCCTCTTAACAGGAGGTGCTGGGCATTGAACCTGGGACCTTCTGCATACCAAACAGAAAGCCACAGCCCCTCCCAAATACTTTCCTTTCCAGGTAATATTGTGAGTGAATATCAAACGCTCTTTTACAACCCAAACTAATTTCAAATTAACAGTGATTGTCTGAGAACGTTTGGAGGGCCAGTGAATTTTTGTTTACAGTTGGCTCTTGATGCTTCTGGAGAGAGAAGTCAGTTTCAGAAAAGAAGGGTATAAAGCAGAGAGACATCTTTCACAGTCAGCAGTCCACGGCAAATGTCCCCCCAAAAGTCTTAACTGGTATATCCAGCTTTCTTTATTTGATTTCACATAATCACTTTTTTTCTTCTTTTAGGCTCCAGGTGAGCACTGCGCAGAAATGGGAGGTGCAAAGGGGGGGGGGGTCATTTGATTCCTATAAAAAGATTTTTTTACTTAAAGGCATATAAGACAAAGTTAATCACGTTACAAGCATAAAAACTCCAAATGAGTAGCCCACCTCCCTGGCATCCAAAATTGACCATTTCAGTCAGCCTTCATATATACAATAAAATGCCACTCATTAAAACTAAATTCTGATATTTCATACAAAGATCTCAAGTAGGCTCATATCAGCAGGTACAAAGAGTTTCACGTAAACCCTAGTGCTGGATTTGATTTGAACTGACATAATTAATCATGAGAAAGGCACTAAATTAGGCTGTAAAGGAGCAGGAACAAAAGAATACCTGCGTCTTGTGCAATTTCTTGGACTTCTGACTTTTTCCTCCTTAAGTGTTTCCATCCCGTTGCTTTTAAATTACTCAGTAGTCAGTGGCACCTTTTTGGTGTATATTTGTATGCGGATATTTATACTGTTTTAGAAAAACATTTTTCCCCACCTTCAGGTTAGTATTATAAGAGTCAAGAATTTGTGTATGTTGAAGAGAATAAATTCTTCCCTCTGGAAAGTGCTAATATAAATGTGAAGGTAGAACAAGCTTACAAATGGTACATTTCAAAGCACAGTATTTATAAACAAAGCTGGTGGGTAGAGACTACAGATCACATGGTGGAATGAGTCTTTAGGATAATCAGTTTTGGGATAACCCTTTTGTGCTATGAATACTCTACAGATTTAGGCAAGTCAGTTTAGATCAGGGGTCCTCAAACTTTTTAAACAGGGGGCCAGTTTACTGTCCCTCAGACTGTTGAAGGGCCGGACTATAGTTTAAAAAAAACTATGAAGATGGGCTTTTTCTTTGATTATTTTGCGGATAGGGAAGGCGCGCGGGGGGGGGAGGTGCGCAAAAAGGCACCCTTGATGGGGCTGTTGTCTTTCCCTCTCCGAAGAAACAAAGAACTCGGCATCCTCACAAACTTTTTAAGGCAGCAAGCCCCCAGCTGCTTCTCTCTGAAACTCCACTACTGCAGACATCATGATGGGAAAGAGAAACCTCTCTCTGTCTCTCTCTCCCCCTCCGATTCCCAGCAGCACAAAAAGCCTCGAAAAAGACCCCCGCCCAGCTCTTGGGACTGGCACAGGTCTCCTAGCTGGCTGAGAGGCCTCTCAGCCGGCTAGGAGACTTGGGGCCAGCCGGAGCGCCTGCCACCCCACACTTACCCTCTTCCAGTCTTCCTTTTGCCTCCTCCTGGCTGACTGGAAGCAGGGGGGCGGGGCTTTGTCATGTGGCCCGGGACGAGTCGGCTGCAATTTTTCCGCTGCTTTGTGTGCTGCTGGGAATTGGAGGACAGGCAGCGGCACACCCGGCGGGCCAGAAAAATGCCCTCGGCGGGCCGCATGTGGCCCACGGGCCGTAGTTTGAGGACCCCTGGTTTAGATGGAGACGATGGCTTGAGCAAGACCTGAGGCCTTGGTATACCAAGCACACATTCACTTAATGACAGTTAAGGCAAGAAGTAACTGAACAGAAATGCAAATCCACCCAGATTTCCACCCATTCAGCACGAAGCAGGTACTTTACTGCGCAGTCCTAAAGCAGCATTACACCCTTCTTAGTTGATAGAAGTCAAGGGTGTAACTACTTAGAATCATACAGTTAGTGAGCAGATTTTTAGGCCTGAAAGACGATGGCCTGAAGCCAAACAACAGCTAGTGCAATGAAGTCTCCCATCCTGCTCCCTTCCTTCTGCAGTCCCTCGTGCAAAGGCATTTCGGAGGAATGAGGACAGGTACATCACATGGGGCCACAGCTGGGAAATGGAATCAGTGGAAGCTGGTGACCCTCACTGTAAAAGTGGAGGTATCTTCTTTTGAGGTAAAGTTCTCTTTGGATCCAAACTATTTACAGGCAGGTAAAAACACATGACTGTATAAACAGTTACACTACTCATATACAGATAATTTGTAAATCATTAAAAGGTAGTGGAAATATTGCATAGTACATTATGGCACATTATGGATAAGCTGCAATGTGTACACCAGGAAACGGGAGGTGTAACGGGGAGTGTTTAAATTTTACTGATTATTAGTAAATGTAGTAGCATTACATCTATAAAAAATACTCACCAATACCCTTTTATACATGTAGCATACCTGTGCTATTCTACTGCAAGTTAATATCCCAGTGCTACCTGAAGATGCTCTGATAATTATTTGGAGTGGTGTTCCAGGTCCGAATTAAGATCAGTGGTGAAGTGGAATCTGTGGATGGGCATTATCCCCTTGAAGTTTTAATCCCTTTGCCCTCCCTGTCTCTCAAAACCAGATTCTTCAGTTGCTTAGTTGGTGGGCCTAATCACATGTTAAAAAGTTCTTGCATCTCCCGTGTGTTGGCTCTGGGTCCTGTGGACAGACTTATTCTGCAAAGTCTGTGCTCAGAACTCAATTCCTGGGAGTGCACAGACTCAGACTGGGAATAAAGATCTGAGCATAGAACTCCAAGGATAACTTTGTCAACAGGACCAGGGCAGATGGGTCAGGGGCATAAAGACTTTGTAACACATGATTAGGCCCTGAATCAATTTTTGCTTCTCTTTTTGGAATATTGGAATATTTATATTTATTTTCAAAATGATTCAGTACATTAATATTGAATAGCCCAGAATTTATTTCTGTTGTTTTACCCAAGCCATGTATTCCTGGGGAAATATATGCACAAGTAAACTTTATACAGAGTCGCATACATGGTTTCCCCTACACAGATTATCTCAGTGTAACATAAAGATATATGTGAAGCGGCTCTCGGAGAATTACATGAATTTCTGATGGCCATCACAGCAGACTTTTCATTTTGCCCATCCCCCACCTTTATAACCATATCATCGCTGTGGGCCTCCGGCAAACCTTTCACTTCAATCTTCAGTCCCAGTTAAATCAATGAAGCTGCACTGATTTGCAGGGCAGAATACTACGACCACCCATAATGTTTTGATTTAATAGTTTAACATTTAAACATTCCTAAATTATTCAAAGCTACATCCTCCAGAGAAGTCAGCTGGATTTTGATCTGCCAGAGTATGTGCACTATTATGACTTTGATATTTTCAAAAGTCAGAAGCAGTTTAATATAAAAATGTTCAGCATAAAAGAGGTTTCTTCTGCACATGTAATTAGAGGAAAATAATTGCTCAGAATTTGGAACTGATCTGGAGCTAGGTCTTTAAAAGATGCATGGCGCAAACTAATACTTACAAGATTAATTTACTGGGAAATATTAATTTAATTTTTACAGAAGTAACACATGTGAAACAACAGATCCTGCAGGCATCTTGTTCCACCAGGAATGCAAGATTTACAAAACTGACCCAACATACTAGATCATAATGACCGACTCTCTTCAGTCTTCTCTAAACACACGTAATAGAAGTAAGAACCTTTTACTGTTTGCCATCCCCAGAGGCTTCTAGAGGTATGCCAGTTCAGTCCTTCTGAGAACTAAACCATGTCTCTTTAAAGGCTCTTCTTAAAATTAAGGACTCCAGGCTTTTTGTAGCTGCCTTGGTATACAGAAACCAAGTGAAGTTTCCAAGCAGGTATAGAATTAGCACAAAAACACTGAATTATTAAAAATAAATCTAGAACAGCAGGCCTGTAGGGAAGTATAACAATCACATTCATAGAGTTATAATAAATCAGTTACCTTTGTCCAGCAAAAGATTTACTTTAAGTTAATTTACTCTTCCTGTGCATGCACACTTCTTCAGATATCTGAAGAAGCGTGCATGCACACAAAAGCTGATACTCAGAATTAAACTTCATTGGTCTTAAAGGTGCCACTGGACTCAAACTTTGTTCTAATGCTTCACACCAGCATGGCTACCCACCTGAATTACTCTTCATGTTTCATTGTGTTGGGATTTTGTTCTAGAAGACCTGCTGGTTCAGCGTAGAGCTGTTGCACCATCACAAGACTATGATGATTTGACCCTGCAGAGATGAGAACCGCTGATGGACCTCCTGATGGCACCTGGTATTTTTGGTCACTGGACTTGATGGACCATTGGCCTGATCCAACATTGGCTTCTTTTATGTTCTTATGTTCTTAACCAATTGATAATAGCAGAACTTTTCATTTATTATTTATTTATTATTTATTTATTAATTTGGATTTATATCCCACCTTGCCAGTGATTTATATCCCGCCTTGCCAGCTTTTTCATAAAAGCTGACTGAAGTATGTTGGAGCCAGTATGGAAACACTGTCCCATTCATTCCCAGTCACAGTACTGGCTTTTCCCCGTGCCTTTTTTCCTCTTGAGCCTGAGCCATACTGAGTTCCAACTGCACATATTGGCAACTGGAAGAAATATGACCAATGGACTACAGTTCTGTGGAGGACTGGACATGTCACCCAGTTAGAATGTAATGATCCCCTGTTGTACTGCTTTTAACAGTATTAACAGCCATTTCTGGGGAAATCTGGAAACTCTACTTGCAAACATAACCAAAAAAAAATTGGGTTGGATCCAGTGATCCCACTAACTGAAGAGCCTGGCTCCAATGATGGAAAACTCCTCACTTTACTGAGGTTGGATCTAACCCAATTACTTTATAATATTTGCTTTGAGTGAAAACATTGCTGCTCATTTCCATTACTGCTTGGGTATCTAACTAACAGTCTTTAAAATTGAGCTGTCTTATTCATGGAAGAATCACAAGCTGCTCAGAGTTCAAAACCACAGGATATAGTTCTTTTCTGAATGAGTAATTGAAAATGAACGTGATTGAACAGAGAGCTGGGGGACAAAGATGTTTGCAGAAGGCAGGGAAGTTAAAAGAGCAGATATACTTGGCTTTTGGTAAAATGGAAAAAAGTTAATAGTTGTCATTCTGTCTAATGGGGCGTAATTAAACCTTTAATTCTGATTGCATATTTATTTCCAATGTACTAGCAGCACTGCATGGTATCTGTAAGCAAAAGAAAGGCCAGTTCAGAGAGGGGTCATAATATTGTTTTAAAAACCAGAGTCCCTTGGGGGGGGGGTTGTTTTTGTTTTGTTTTAAGGCTAGTCATATTAGGAAATAAACCTGATAGAATTCCCATGGGAAACACAGTTCTGGCTTTTACTTTCCTACCATTCTATCTGGATGCAATTAGAAAGGTTTGTGCCCCTCACTTAAGGGAGCCTCCCTTAGATTTTAGGCAAGAAACCCCCTGAAAAGCATTGAATTAGCAAAGGAGGCAGGCATCTCCTTTTCCAGCATCTTCAAGAAGGTAGTGGGTTTTTGCCAGCAAGGACAGTTGAACACACATACCCCTCCACATACACACACCTTATCTTGCTGCACTCCATATCTTTCAGACTTTTCTCCCAGGCCAGCTGATGTCCCATAGTGGAATCTGCCTCAAGCACCAGAAAAAAATGTAAGCGGTAGAGCAGGATTTCATCCCACTCGCCTATAGATTTCAGTTTTGTTTTTTTTAAAGGAAACCCTACCCCACCTTGCTTTCTGTACCCACAAAGAGAAACATTTACCTGTCTTTTTCTCTTAGCAGGTGGGAGGATTAGGGAATTTGTGTAAAGAAAAGGGGCTAGCCACTTAATGTTAGAATATATAATATAAATACCCTCCACATTATCTCTGTAAGGTAGGTGGGCTGCCTAGTGCTGGAAGGAAGGATAAAATCCAGCTAGTAAAAGTGTTTCTTCAGTACTCTACGGGGTGTTGGTGATGCCTTGTACTGTCTGTCTGTCTGTCTGCCCCAGTGGTGGGAGCACGCCAAACCTTCTCTGTCTGTGTTGTGCCCTCCCCATCTGCTTAGCCTATCTAACATGCCATTCTTAGAGCTGTCTGCTCTGCCTCTCAAGCATTCTAGGGGAACACAGGAAGCTGCCTTATACAGAGTCAGGTCATTGGTCTGTTGAGGTCTCCAGAGTCTCAGGCAGCAGTCTTTCACATCACCGACCACCTGATCCTGGAGACGCAGGAGATTGAGCCTGGGACCTTCTGCATGCAAAGCAGATGCTCTTCCATTGAACCACAAAACCACTCCGTTAAACAGTGGCAAAATCCTGCTGCTGCTTCCGGGGTGAGCTACACTGTGATGGACACACGGAAGGGGACACGGACAGAGAGAGAGAGAGAGAGAGAGAAGCATTTACTGCATGTAGCCAAAGGCTGTTAACAATCAATCACAAAACAGATCATCAAGCTGGCAGTGCAGTTTTAAAAGTTAAAAGTTCTGTGTGTTTTTTTTACAAACAATAGCTAAGAAGTATATTCTTGAACAGTGCCTGATTATGGAAGTGGGTCTTCTCCGGGCTATTGTTTTATCAGTACAGGCATTATTCCTGCCTGCTGCTTTGCTCCTCTTCATTTTTATGCATGCATGCACTCAGCCCCACTTTTCTCATAAGCTCAAGGCAGTTCTTTTCGTCACCAAAAAAATGGGGGGGGGAGCCCTGTCCCACTGTGATTTCATGATGTTGCTGTGTGTTTTTCTGAATGGTATATCTTTAGAAAATTAAAGCGCTCAAACTGCTTTTTATAGAGGGAACTGTTTTTGGAAAACTGTCATTTTCCTTTCATGGCAAAGACAACCTCTCGAAATTGCAAACTGAATGGGGCCCGAGTGCTTTCTGTGCCTAAGTAGGGACAGCTGGTTACACAGTTCATAAGCAATTGGTGTCCAAAAGGCAGCCATTTGTGATGTCTTTCTTTTCTCCTTGGACAATTTGCCCAAATATACTAACTGATTATGTGAAATACAGTATAGCTATTAACCAATAGAACAGAATGGCTTCTGTTGCCTAGTAACCTAACTCTGTCGAAATAAAGGAAATAAAAATAGAAAATATACATGCTCAGTGCCAAGCAGAAATATTCTAAGTTGCAGCAGTTGAAGCTGGGGAGGCAAGGGGGTTGAATGTTATTTTTAATTGTGTAGCTTTACCAAATGTATTGGGCATGCCAATCCTGTTGCCCACTGCTCGGACTAAAAATACACGCAAGGGCATATAGACTTGGGTTCTGTTCTGCTGGCGCAAGGACACTCACGCCACCACTGAATGATGTGTAAATATTGAAGGAATAAAGGATATTGATGGAGAACAGACTGTTTGGGAAGAAGTTGGTTCAGCTGCCAGAGCAGTCCTACTTGAAGGACCACCTCTCCTGGTGAGAGCCCCTGACACAGCTTTTCTCAGCAAAGCAGTGCCTTGTAGTTGTTTCATCCAAGACAAACACATTCCGCACCTGCCCTCTTTCAGACTTTTTTTGTGTGGGGACAGCCTGCCAGAAGGAATTAGGAAGTCTGTCTCGCTGGGAATTTCAGACCATTTCCACAGTGGTGAAATTTCCTGTATTGACATTTTTTAAAATTGCGTGTTATCTGAAATTTTCCACAGTAGATTTTTCCTCACCAGGTGCAAACCCAAAGTTTTCTCTTTCTTACCCCACGTTTTTGGAACTTGCTAAAACTGGAGATTCCGAAAATGCGGGGTAAGGAGGAGAAAACTTCGGTTTTGCACCTAGTGAGGAAAAATGTACTGCGGAAAATTTCACATAGCACACGTTTTTAAAAACGTCATTGTGGGGAACTTCCACTACTGCGGAAATGGTACCTGAGGGCCTGCATAACAGAATAGGTTCAATCCATGGTTTCTCTACTTTAAAAGAAAAACACACACAAAAATGATAAAATGAGGTGACAGACATTGACCTGAGACCCTGGAGAGTTGCTGCCAGTCAAAGTAGACAACACTGACCTTGATAGACTGAGGGTATGACTCAGTATAGGATTGCTTTTAAGACTGCAACAGAGACTGGAAACCCCCTGTTTTCTTTGAATCAAACAACAGATGGGTTTTGCTCTTGAGTCAAACACAACATTTGGGCCTGGAACAGAATTTTCTCCCAGAAAGGCATGCTTTGTTCTGCTGAACCATGAGTGCCATAGTTACTCTGTGTCAGATTGAGATAAGCATTTTATGTGCTGCCATAAAACCACAGGAAAGGAGGGTGGCAAGTAGGCCTTGTTTGTGGCAGGGAATTAGACTACTTAAACTTTTGGTCTCTCCTAATTTTGGGGGGGGGGATGTGGAAAGGTACAGTATAGTCTAGACTTGTCAGATCTTGGAAGTTGAGCAGGCTCAGTATTTGGATGGGAGACCACCAAGGAAGACTCTGCAGAGAAGGCTGGTGGCAAACGACCTCTGCTTAATCACTTGCCTTGAAAACCCCTACAGGGTTGCTATAAGTCAGCTGTGACTTGGTGGCACTCTACACACAGACACACAATTCTTTTACATTGTGAGCAGCACCCAGTCTAAAGTAGACAGTACAGGTGTTCGGCTTGTTCACACAATCAGGGAATAAACTTCTGTCTGAGTCTTAGGAATGAACCTGTCTGCCACCATGGCAGATGATGTTGCATGGGAGCAGAGTCTGTATGCACAATGCATCCCCTTGTCCTTGACTGATTGTGTTCATTCTGGAAGGAACGATGACTGTGGGCGTCTGGCAAATCACTTTTGTACAGGCAAACACTGAGCACATCATTTGCTTGTACAGTATCCAGCACGTACATGACACTTTGTTGATTCAGTAAAGAACAAAGCAGATCCTATTTCCATGGCGCCCACTTGCTTGTCTCAAACTTCTCAAAAGGAAGGCTTCCACTCCTAAGCTTCAGACCAACAAACCACAAAGACAGTGCACTCACGGAGTGACTTTGTATGTAGCTTCATCAGAAAGGACAACAAATTGTTCGAAGAGAGACAGTTATGTTGTCCAGAATATTGTTATAGACCTTAGCTTGATTTTAGGCAGTCTTCAGTCACATGAACCCTAGAAAACCACCTTATAGCGAGTCGGACCATTGGTCCATCAAGCTCTCCAAGGTTTCAGGTCACATCTTCTCCTACCTGATCCTTTTAATCAGGGGTCCTTTCGTAAAAAAAGAGGTGCAGGAGCTCATTAGCATAACATTTGCATATGCCACACCCCCTGACGTCACCGGAAGTGTCAAAAGGCCACACATCTCTGATGTCATCGGCAGTGTGTCAGAAGGCAGGGAGGGAGGGGGAAGGAAGGAAAGGAACAGGAAGGAAGGTAGGTAGGTAGGTGGGGGAGAGAGAGAGAAGGAAGGAAAAAAGGGACAGGAAGGTAGGTAGGTAGGTGGGGGGGAGAGAGAGAAGGAAGGAAGGGGGAAAGGAAGGAACAGGAAGATAGGTAGGTGGGAGAGAGAGAGAGAAGAAAGGAAGGGAGAGAGGAGGGAAGGGACAGGAAGGTAGGTAGGTGGGGGGAGAGAGAGAAGGAAGGAAGGAAGGAAGGAAAGAAGGGGAAAGGAAGGAACAGGAAGGTAGGTAGGTGGGGGAGAGAGAGAGAGAAGAAAGGAAGGGAGAGAGGAAGGAAGGGGGAAAGGAAGGAACAGGAAGGTAGGTAGGTAGGTGGGGGAGAGAGAGAGAGAGAGCGAGAGGGAAGGAAGGAACAGGAAGATAGGTGGGGGAGAGAGAGAGAGAAGAAAGGAAGGGAGAGAGGAAGGAAGGGGGAAAGGAAGGAACAGGAAGGTAGGTAGGTAGGTGGGGAGAGAGAGAGAGAGAGAGAAGGAAGGAAGGAAGGGGGGCACTTCTCCCCCCCATTGGGGCCAGCGTTTTCCCTCCTCCCCCCTCTTGCTTGGGCCCCAGGGGCTTCACGCCTCTGGGGCCCGGCTTCTCCCTCCCTTGCGCCCCCCTGGGGCCCGGGAGCAGTGAGGGGGGGAGGGGGCGAGTTTGAGAGCTGGGGGAGGGCAGGGAGGCTGGCCCCGGGGCCAGGGGGGCGCCTGGAATGAACTTCCCCACCGGCTCACTCTCGGGGTCTTCCAGACTGGCTTCCAGCTCCTCCTCATCTTCTTCCAGACATTCATGGCCACCAAAGGATTCGGCATCCAGAACCCCTTTTATCCTCGGTGCGGCTCGCCCATCCTGGCCCCGGCCTTCTCGCCTTCCTTCCCCGCCTCCCTCCTGGTCCGGCGCGGCGTCACGATGCGGCAGCCGAGAGTCCAGCCTGTCCCCGCCTCCAGCAGCCGAGGAGCTCCGGGCAAGGGCAGCGGAAGAGGGGAGCAGGGAAGGGCACAGGCCGGGAAGGAAAAGTGAGAAAGAGAGCGAAAGGCAGCAAAACGGGTGGGGGAGGTGGAAAGCGACGGGAGGAGGCGTGAAGGGCAGGAGGAGGCTGGACCCGGGGCCGGCGGCGCTCGCCGCGGCCCCGGGAGTTTGAGGGCTGGGGGAGGGAAGGAGGAAGCTTGTCCCCGGGCCGCCAGCGGCCTGTCGCCGCCGAGAGGAGTGAGCGGGGGCGGGGCTTTGTTAAGTCACCGCCCCCCGCGCTCCTCTCTCCCGGAGCGCCGCTCCGGCGCGCCCCGGCCCCAACAGAGCCCTGCTTTTAATTGGAGTTGCCAGAGACTGAACCTGGGATATTCTGCATGGAAACTGCATGGTCTACCAGTGAGACACAGTCCCAACCATATTTTCCAGACTTCCTTGAAAAACATATACAATGATAACTGTAAAAAGTCGCCCTTTCAAAGATGCTGAGAGCATGCTTCTCCGGGGCTGTTACTGGGTTCTCTTGCCTAGGTAGGCAGTGGGGCGGTCCATTGTACCAAACATAATGGAGGCAGAGTGGTGCAATGGGATCTTCCATATTCACCAGGTTTTTCATTCTCCTTTCCAATTCTTAAGCTGCATGGTCAAAAAGTAAATATGTATCTGTACACAAAATGTTTTAGTCCATTTGAATAATATACTGCTGCCACTAAGAATAGTTGGGCTGATTTCCCCCCCCCCCCCCGCCCCCAAGCACTCAAATTATAAATGAAGCTGTTACTGTTGTCTGACGAAGTGTGTGGTTGAATAGGATGCTAGGGAGGAAAAACAAAACATCTTCATCAAACGCTAGAAGAATTGTGCCAAATCCAAGAGAAAGAAATTCCATTGAAGCACAGTCGTAATTAGTTTGGGCCATTGCAACCAAGATAAACACAGCAGAAGCTGTTGTGAGGCTTTGTGATATAGCCTGGCTATCAATAGAGCAAGTGTGTCCAGACAAAGAGGGAATGCAGACCGGTCATTGATGGTTTTGTATTGAACTGGTTTAAACTAAATTAATGCTAGATCGTTTTTGGCTCTGCATTTTCTATGTAATCTGGGTGTGGGTGGGTTAATACAACACCGTGAGTCATATGCTTGCAATTGAGAGGCTTCCCCGATCAAATTTTATACTTTGGTTTTTAATATCATTGCCATTTTTGCATTCATTTTTGCAAACTAATTGACACTGCAGCTGAATTAAGAACCTCTGGATTGGTGCCAGTCCCCTTTTCCACTGGTGAATAAAAAGTGACCACCAAAGAAGCTGTGCTGAGGGTCACGGGGCCTACAGGGACCGATGTCATGTCAGACAGGGGTCCTAGTAAGGAGAGGATTTAGTTTAAGATTGAATGAAAAGATTGGCTGGATCCAGTCCTCTGTCCAGTAGCAGCACAAAATTCCTGCACAGATTTGCATGCAGGTTCTCTGCAGCTGAGCCGTGCTACTAACCAGTGCCAACACACTGTTTATATAGTGGTGGAGCCAACATTCAGCAGGGTTTCTCTCATAAACCTCCTGTTGCCTATTCCCCTGCTGATCACTTTCTTTACCCACTGAAAGCCTTGTGCCATTCCTTTCAGTACTGTTGGCACTCATGGTGGAACCTGCCACGAGGCAGCCAGCTGAGACTAAGGACTCCCCTCATTCCAGTGTGCCCTAATGGGGGGTGACTAGCATTATTCTAACACGGGTAGAATTTGATTTGCAGTAGTCTGTGTGAGACAACAAGCTGTTCTTCTTCCCCGCATTGGCTTCCGCACCATCTAGGCAAAGAAACTTTAAAAGCACATTTGTGTGCATGCTGTTTGGAATTCTTGTGTTTCAAGCAACAGACCCCATCCGCGCCTGTCTCCCTGTGGTTAGAGGAAGGCGCAAGACAATGGCTTTTAATGAGCCCTGTTCTCCGTGATGAGTCAACAGCGCTGGGAAGAGGTAAAGCACCACTCGATGCCATCTGATCACGCATCTGTTCTTCCACTGGAAAGGAAGTGTCAGAGCAGAAAAATCTGCTGACATCGGCACAGATGACAATGTCAGCGTGGAGCCAAAGTGGCAAGGAAATGAAGATGTTGCTGCAATTAGCCAACACGAAGACTTCTGAGGGGAGATTGTCTGCTTTGTCACATGAAACACACCCTACCACTGCGATCCGGTGCTTTTCTTGTGGGTGCTGGAGCTCTTGTGTACACACAATGCTCACATACCTACAAAGCCTGCTCCCTTCATCTAAATGAATGCTGCAGGTCTGTGAATCGGGAGATCAGCTAGCTCCATTGAAATGAAAAGAGCCACCCCTGGGACGTGGAGACTGGAGGGCATGGCAGCAGCTGAAATTCACCGGCTTGGGTTTTATTTTGTTATGGATTTCTGTGGCTGGCATTCTTAAAATGTGCTCGAGAGAGGTAGTGTGACCATCTCCACAAACTGTTGAACAACAGATGCCATCAAGCACTCAATGATGTGTGAAGCTGCTACTTCTAGATGTTTTAAAAAGCACAAATCAAGATAGTTGAAGTAATAGAACTGGTAAAATGCACAAGATCTGAAGAGCTAGTTTAGGTGCTCCCGAAGGATTGGACATGCCCTCTTGGGGTGAGTGACTTTTGCCCCTTAAAACAGCAGGCCTTCATTCTGTGCTGCAAAAGTCCCCTTGAGTTGCACATTTGGGGGGGGGGGGTGCCATGTGCATAGGTGTATACAAGGCTGAAAGGAGTAGGACTTTGAGCCAGTTTGGTGTAGTGGTTAAGTGCACAGACTCTAATCTGGGAGTGGCGGGTTTGATTCCCCACTCCTGCACTTGCACCTGGCTGGATGACCTTGGGCAAGCCATAGTTCTGGCACAGCTGTTCTCTCAAGGACAGTTCTGGAAAGAGCTCTCTCAGCCCCACCTACCTCACAGGGTGTCTGTTGTGGGGAGGGGAAGGGAAAGGAGATTGTAAGCCTCTCTGAGACTAGAAGTGAGTAAAGGGCGGGATATAAATCCAATCTCTTCTTCTTCTTGTTCCTCAAGGACAAAATTCCAGAGGTCCTTCATATGCCCAGAGGTGCCACTGGCATGAGGCTGTACATTCCATGGTTTATTTGGAGAGCCAGTGGAGTGTGTTGGTTAGAATGTTGTTTGTGCACTCACACCAGTGAGGTGTGTTGCAAGAAACATAAGTCTCAAATGCCTTGGGCTCATGATACTAGATTACCTATTCTTGGAATCCAACTAGTTATTTTTTTTAAAAAAAACATTGGCTTCTTCACATTTTCCTAGGGGAGGGGCACATGATTTTTTTCGTTGTGACTTTACAGCGTCAAATGGGAAGGTATTGATAGCAAGAATGAGTAGCATTGCGGGGAAAGGAAGATAGCGACACAACCTTCCTTCTGAAATGAAGTTCCATGTCTTCAAATAGTGACAGGTTGGATGGCTGCTCGGGGGGGGGGGGGATGTTCAGTGTCCATTGTGAAGTCATGAAGACAAATTATCTATCCAAAAAGAATATAGCCCATTTCTATTCCACACGATATTTGGAGTTTTAATCCTGGAGAGTTATTACAATCACAATCGTTATTTACAGCCCTTTACTTAAATGCTATGCTCATTGGTGATTATGGGGTTTGGTGTTTTTCTTTTTGTGGAGGATGGCAGGGAAGGGGAGACTTACATTTATTATTCATTATTATTTATGTGATTTATAGTCCGCCTTCAGCACTTCTCACTGAGACTCAAGGGAGATTACACAATGCAAGTCAATGCATTCAATAGGATAAGACATCTAAGTAGCAATGTAACATGACTGGGATTACAGAAATCTGAAGCAAAACATAAGTTAAACATGACATGTTAAAAAATGCAGAAAATGGTATTACATAGGTAAATAAATGCAGTGCAGTGAGAGCAAGAGAATACAGATATTGCATACGCATGGTAGTATACGCCACAGTCCCATCCCACTGAATAGAACTACCAGACTGCTCTTACTCAGAGTGCCTGGGTTATCTTACCTCCAGATTGATCGTTGTCATCATTTTGCCTGGAACCAAAACTGCCACTGCTCATGACTTGCCTGAGATTCAACAAGTCTTCCACACCTGCCTGAATATGCATGGATTTTCCTTGAACATTTATAGGAGATTTAGGTAGCAATACGTGACTTAGCAGCAAATGGAACTGAATTCTAAGGGCAGGATGGACATGTATATTTCTACTCAAATCAATTCAGAGTATGTTCTCTGTGGCCAGATGAAGGAAATCGACTACGGTTAATTTCAGAAATTAAGTGTACAGCAAACAATTACCACTTTCCCCCCGTCTTTCCTCCAAAAACAGAAATTATATTATTTTCACTGTTACCTTTGCTTGGTTGTTGGATTTGATTTAGCCTGCTACCTGTGCTGAATACAGAATGTATCCACCTTATTGGAAGGTTCTGTTTATTAAGCCGGTCGCAAAGTTGCAGCCCCGCCATGTGTTTGTGTTTTGCTTAGTTATGTACTCATTGCTCTTTTTTGTTAACAAGCCAGAGGAGAGTTTAGAAAATCAAGCTAATTGTGTGCTGAAAATGCTGTAGGCTAGTCTTGAGTGTTTCTGTGATTAAGATTTGCTAAATTAGTTAATTTTTAATGTTGGAAAACATTCTGTGTTATCTGTAATTAACCAAAATGGGCCAGGATAGTTTTAAGAATATAATATTTAGAAGCTAGGCCCTGCAAAGAATTGTGGGAGGAAAGGGGAACTGTTTGGAAATCTCACCTGGGATCCATCAGAAGCTTAGCAGCATATTTAAGCCTGAATACATATTGAGATCAGCATCCTATCTAAATGTATTATCTTTCCTGATTTTTTGTAAAGCACTTTATGAGCGTGAGAGTTTTTATACTACTCTAATATTTCCTGAGGAACATCCAGTTTTGAAACATTGTTATATAATCCGGAGACGACATTGATGTATTTTTACACAAGGATTTTCTTATGATTTGAAGGAATTTGTTAATTGTGTTGTAGTGCTTGTTGACAACAATATACAAAAAGCATTTTCTTTGCAAGTCTTCTAGACTGCTTGATTTGTGGGTCAGACTCTCACGACTGTTTTCTTTACATTTCTTTACATTTGTCCTTTGATTAGGTCATGATCGTTCACATTTGGCTCTCGGGGTCTTGAACAGGTTTACTTTTCCCCTTTAACTGATTTTCAACTGTTTCCAGAATGCCATACCTTCTGGAGTGTGCTCAGTCCTCAGCAGGTCTTTTCTTTCTCTTTTGGTTAATTTACAAAAGTCATCTTTTTCTACATACTTGGGGTACCCCTGCCTCTTTTTTTAAAAAAATTGATTGGTCCTAATAAAAGGTGTTACATTACTTCTGCTTCTGGTTTCTTTTGGTTTCTTTATTCTTATTTTACATGTTCCTGGAATTTAAGACTCCATGGATGAATTAAGGCTTTGTACACTGCTATAAAGTGACCCATACTGGCTGTGCATAAGCACTGTTTTTTGTTGAATTAGAGTTCACACGGGGCCATGCCTCAGCAATAGAGCATTCTGCTTTCCATGTAGAAGGTCCCAGGTTCAGTTACCGCCATTTCTATTTAAAAGGATCAGGTAGTAATTAGGTGATGTGAAAGAGCTCTATCTGTAGACCCTGGAGAGCCATTGCCCATCAGAATAGAACAATACTAACCCTGATACGACCAGTGGTCCGACAGTATAAGGCAGCTTCAGTGTATGTACGTCCCTGTGAATCTGAAAAACCATCACACAGCTGGACCAAACGAAAGACTTTGGTTAGCTATGTCCTCCCCATATGAACTCCAGAGACTTCAACAGCTAAGACTGTATCTTCCGTGCTTGTACAAGGAGATATTGGACGCTGAAAAGAAAATGATCCAAATAACCGCTTATTGCCCAAAGCCTCACAGTGGAGAAAAGAGCGGCCGATGCTGATAGGGTGGCTTGCAGCACAGATGCAGGTTGTATAATTCAGAAAGCATTCCTCCCACCCTTTAGACATTTACAAATCTGTACAACTCAAATCAGCTCACTCACAGATCTCCAACCCTTCTGAACTGCAGCAGAGTTTATATCTGTCTGTACATTGAAAAGTTGGGGAGGGGAGATCTGATTTGCATTCACTTGGGCAAATTAAAGATGGATGGGTGGCCTAATGCAAAGGGAAGGGACTCAAATGGTTTCTAAAATAAGACAAAGAATAAAATTAACCATGTGGCTATAGAATATGATGTGCCCTTTGGAATACGTCCCTGTCTTCAGAATACTATCCATGCCAGCTGGTTTCTTGTAGCATCTTTGCTTTTCTTTGCCTCATTGGGTGGAGCGTAAATTAGCTTTTAGCATGCCAATCTCCCTTTCATTTCTCTAATACCTTCCTGTACACATGAAGGTAATTATAGCTCTCCTCCCCCCCAACCCAGACTCTAGCACGCTTCTTTTCCCTGTTCTGTTTAGCTCCCATGCAATCCATTCTCCATTTGTCTGAGTGCAGATAGCTGAAACAAAAGGGAAATATATCAACACTTGCTCTTTTGCCTATACACTTATCTTTGACAAAATGAAACAATGAAATACATGCTTGAGATCTTGAAATATTTGGGAACTTTTAAAATTACAGCTGATAAATGCTGAGGATTCCGATGAAATGAATACAAGCACCGAACCCATTGTGCGTCTTTGTGATGATGCCATTCAAAACTGGCTGTCAAAATTCCCCATCAAGGAATATTGTAACCTAGCAATTATGCGCATCTATTAACTAAGCACCCTTTCTTTTTTCAGCTTGCTTTTGTGACTTCGCTGTTCAGAGGCAGCATATATCTTATATCACGGTGACGGTTAAGGAACCACAGACACACCTCCCCAAAGCAGATCCCGTCTGATAACAGTTGATTTAAAGGCAGGGATGCTGCGTTTGTGTTGACACTATCGTCATGAGCCAGAGATGCCCTTTTTAATTTTTATAGACAATGGTGCAAACCAGTGAAGCAATATGTGTGAGAAGGAGAAAGCAGGCTAGAGAGTTCTTTTCCCATTAGGTTTGCAGCCCAGGCAGTTCCACGATTGAAATGGCTTTTCAGTTTAAAACATGACTAATTTCTTCAGCAGCACTTGTTTTTATTATTAACAAGATTTATGTAAAACAGCCTCTCTGCTCATTGCTCCCAAGGCGGTGTATAGCAACATACGTGATTCTCTTCTGTGTACACACACAGCTTTGTTGGATTGTGGTCACTGTTAATAAAAGCAGCTCACCTCATAATCTGGTACGATGGACAGAGTGTTTGGCTTGGGCTTGGTGAACAGCCATGAATCTCAGAGTGTTACTGTGGGCCAGCCACCCTCTCCCAGTGGAATCTCCCTCACAGGCTTGTTGTGGGGACAAAATGATAGGAAACCTATTTACCTTGGCCTGAGCTCCATGGAGAAAGGGAGTGATAAAACAATAACAACATCTAATTAAAAGAGAAATTATGTTAATATTGGATTGGATTCAGCAGAAAATTCTGCCACGGGAAGGGGAGTGATTTTCACTGATTTACCCCCCCCTTCCCACTGCAAACTTCCAACACCCTACCCCCCCCCCCCCCGTGCTGGGCTCTCCTGTCCCCCAGGAGCTGCAGCAGTGAGGCAAAAGTCTGCAGCACCGGGGGGAAATCCCTTTCCTCATCAGAGATTTCCTTTAGGATCCAAGCCATCGTTTTCCCAGGGCAGTGCCATCACTACTAAAACGGCCATGTGTGCACTTCAATGCTTTCTCCATCTCATCCCTGTAAATTCAAAAAGCTGTACATTTAGCATTTGTGGAGAGCCAAGCAACTAGACATTAACTTAAAACCACTAAAAAATTCTCATTTTTGCTGATATGTGTTGAAAGTCTGTCCATATATCTCCCTTTCCTGATGGCGAGAAAGGAAAGAATGCTGCACAGTGAAGACTAAAAGAATACAACAAGTATTTTGTTGTTCGTGTCTTCCCTGGAGTGAACACCTCACCACTAATGGTAAACATGACAGAAAATGAGCCACAGCCAAAGCTGGGGAAACAGCAGATAGAACAACACTTTTATTGTTAATTATATTGAAAGCATTAAAAACAGCTCCTTGTAAGCCTCCTCTCCTGGATGCTAGAAGGCTTGGCACTTTGAATAAGCCATCTGAAAGTGCTTTAAAGCCTCCAATGTTCTGCTCATAAAGTTCCAGCAACGACTTGGGGCTGGGGTCAAGTTTGCAGTATCTGAAGGAAATCTCCAAAGGATTTGCATTGTCAGTTCTTCTGCTGGCCAAACAGCATGTTGCTGCATTATTCCTACACCGGGTTGATTCCCAGACTTTGCAGTGCAATAAGGTAAACATGGATAATACTTGTGAGGCTTATAATAGAATTCCAAGATTCCCTGCTTGGTTTCTTCCCTCCCTAATGTAATTTCCTAGCCCACGTTGCCTATTTACAGCCTTTGCATGCCGCTTTTCTCTCCAAAGGAAGCCAGAATAGCTCACTGACATTATTCTAAATGCAAAGGAATAAACAAATACAATGAAACAGAATAAATAGGCATCCCAGGCTGGTTCTGAAAGATGAGGCTGCATAATCAGTCCCAAGACCCCTGGGCTCAGCCTCTGGCCATGCCTAGGCTTTAAGCACCTGCAAGGAGAGGAAGATAGCCCAGATATTATCCAGCTGCAGCCATATTGCTTCCAGCAAGATTCTCCTCCCTTCTCCCATAGTTGCAGTGTGAACTTTGAATATGTGATAGTCTGTGCCATCCTTAGCAGAGTTAGATCCTTAGAAGTCCATTGACTTCAGTAGACTGAAAGGTGCAACTCTGCTTAAGATGGCACTGCAAGTTTCTCGAGACAGAATAAGACTGTAAATTGCCTTGTTTGGGTAAGACCTAATGAAAAGTACAGGAGTCGGAGACGCATTTCGGTGAAATCAGCACATGTGTTTTATTGCAGGAATCAGATGACATGAAAACGGAGGTCGGGGGGGGGGGGGCGGTTATGTACACAGTAAAGCCGCACCCCCGACCTTGCCCAATCTGCTTGATAGGTTAAATTTCCTGCGGTTGCATGCCATAGGACCATTCAAAAATCTTCGGCATTCCATAGGGGAGAAATTATGATCCGGTCCGGCTATTGTCTACCGGACCGAAGCTCTGGCTTGAGCCTGGCCATGTGTGCGCCACGAGGGCCACATGGCTGCCCCATTACATACATTACACCTAAGGTCCATCTAATCCAGCATCCTGTTTCCAAAAACAGCCAGCTAGATGTCTCTGGCTGCTCTTAAGGAGGATGTAAAAAATTGACCTTTACAGCAAGTTTGGAGAATGAAGGGGGGGGGGGGGTCTCACTGTGAAAATAGTCTATGACATAAGTACAATTATGCATTATTTCAGCAGTGTTACTGTTGCCGTCTGCAGTTGCTAGGCTGCATTAATTGTCTACCTACATGCTTAGGATGAGTTGCATGGTTACTGATGCCATACCATCCCTCTCCTCTAGGGTGGGTAGCTGAATGTGCTACTTGACCATATTCCTCCATCCTAATTCTGGGGGCAGCTGAAAATACTGGCTATGCGTATCATTTACTGTTATCACTGAGAGACTGCTGGGGGAAGCTGTTTGTAGCCTCTAAAGCAGTAGTTCCCAAAGTGGGTGGTACCACCCTCTGGGGTTGGGTCCCTTCAACCACGGTTGTTCGCTTATTTACGATTGACCAGGCTATGGCATCATGCTGGCAAATGGCAAGTTTCTGCCTCTGCATGGTGCTGACATCTGGTGGAAACTATATGAATTTTTAGAAAATACACCACCAGAGCTCAAGTCAGACCCGAATAACGCATTTTGAGAAAGTGTCTTCATTGTGTGTGTTTTAGTCTCTTTGCCATTTTTCAAGTTTTTGCTTTTAAGTCCTTCACATGATAGTATTGTGTGGTATTTATTTTCTTGTGTCCTTGGTTACTGAACCCGTTGATTATAAAGTGCACTTTTTAGCTACATAGGTGTTATCTTTGTTACAGCTTGCCCAATATTAGTATTTCTAGGTTGTATAAGGATTTAAAATTTCTCAACTGTTTTTTTAAAAGGAAAAAAATGTTTGGGGTTTTTAGGAAAAATTAGTTGAAAAGAAAAATTTGGGTAATGGAAATTTTAGGGTATAAATAATTTTAAAATTCTGAAAATAAGAGGGAAAACTGTGGTAAATACAAATATTGGGGGGAATATTCCTTGGGTATATTTTTGACAAAAAGAAAACAATTAGACAAACCTATATAAAGAAAAGATAGCACCTTGTGTCTATTCAGAATTGCAGTAATAAAATGAAAGACAAAAAAGATAAAAGCATTAAAAGGAGGCGATAAATTCAAATAATCTTTAAGTTCTTGCCATTATTTTTCTTAATTTTTTTCCAGTTTCTAGGACCTTTCAGTTTTACAGGATCTTTTATGTATACCATTTCCTTCTGTCAAACATTTCAACATATTATCCAGTATCTATTGATAGGGTTTTTTGGGGTATTCTTATACATAGAAACACAGACCGATTTCCCACTAGCGCTGCCCCAGCGTTCTTCCTCCGTTTGCCCCGGTGCTGTGCTTGAATTTCACACTATTTGCCGCTGGGCGCATTTTGACCCACGGCTCCGCCCGATCTTCCCCGTGATTTCAGTGATCTTGTTTTTTGAGGATCACTGAAGCTGCGGGGAAGATCGGACAGAGCTGCGGGTCAAAATGCACCCCATGGCAAATAGTGTGAAATTCAAGCACAGCACCCGGGCAAACGGAGGAAGAACACCGGGGCAGTGCTAGTGGGAAATCGGTTACATATTCCCAGTAAAGCATTATTCTATGGGTAAATGAATTTTATAAAACTTTTAAATATGTAGCCATTTTGTATATTTGTTTTCTAAAAATATATATGTATATATATTTTCCCCAATATTTTTATGTACATAGAATAATTTCTCATCCGATGCTTTTTTTAAGGTAGTGTACAAAATAATTATAGGGTAGCATTTAAGTGTACAAAGAAGGAGCAGATAAACATACTGAGTAACTTATTCTCCTTTAATTAATTAATTTATTTATTAGATTTATAGGCTGCTCTCTTCGCAATTGCAGGCCCAGAGCAGCTTACACAACATCCCCAATTTTAAGTCCATCCCTAATTTTATTATTTAGCCTATATCCTTGATAGTCATGGAAAAGGCCAGTGGGGAGTGCTACTCCTGCCTGCACACAGGAATCCGTTACCCATTTCAAGCAACTTCAAAATAAATAAATTAAATCTCAGCTTCTTATCAGCCATTCTAAATATTGGGGGGGGGGGGAAAACAGTGTTTCCAGTATTCAGTGTCCAGAGTTTACTGCTAAATTATTTCATCCTTTCTGTTAACAAGTGGGTCTCACTCTTGGAATAACAGAACTCATTATCTGTGGTGGGATGGAGGGAACTTGCAGCTTCCTCCTAAGGTTGCCAACTTCCAGGTGGGGCCTGGAGTTCTCCTAGTATTACAACTGATCTCCAGACTACAGATATCAGTTCCCCTGGGGGAAATTTATAAAAAGCATTTTTGTTTAGAATCTGGGTTATTGTGGTGCAGAAACGTTGTGTGTACACATTTCAGCACGTTCACACCATTTACACACGCACACAGAGTACACGTAACTGAGCAGAGAGACCATTGCTATCCTCATATATAGATTTCTGAGCAACATGGTTGATGTACGAATGAGCAAGCTGACCAGCTGCCCATCAGGTTTATGTATTATGGTCATATGAACAGGGTGAATTTTGCTAAACAGTTGCCAAGGTTTTATCCCTGGTAGTGGTACTTCATGATCATTGTTCTTACTTCAGTTTTATACTTTTACACATATTACGTATATAATATTTAGGATCCTTCCCTTGTTTAGTGCAAACATGTCAGTTGGCTTTTGTGGATCAGTATACTGGTAGACTGCTTTACAATTAATTGATTTATTTCTGGTTTTGCCATCAAATCACAGCTGATTTATTGTGACCCCACAGGGTTTTCAAGGCAAGAAACATCCAGTGATGGTTTGCCATTGCCTGGTTCCACGTAGCGACCCTGGACTTGCTTGGTGGTTTCTGTTCCGAATACTAACCCCAGGGCTGACTCTGCTTAGCTTCCAAGAGCTGATGAGATCAGGCTAGGCGGATCTATCCAGGTCAGGGCTGTTTTATAATATGCATAATCCATTTCCACAAGGAAAGCCTGCTTGGTGCTGGCCAAGAATTTGGGAGACAAAGGTTCGAATCCCCACTCCATGAAATCTTGCTGAGTGACTATGGGCTAGTCGTCAATCAGTTACTCTAACCTACCTTACAGGGTTATTGTGAGGGTAAGATGAAGGAGAGGGGAACAGTGTCCCTCTTGGAGAGAAAGGTGGGGTATAAATGAAGTAAATAAATAAACAGGATAAATCTTTTTCTAGGCACATTTTAAAGTGAATAATAACATCACCAGTGAACTGCCATCAGAATTAAGCTGGACAAATGACTGAACCTTGGGAGAATATCAGCTTTCTTGAGAGCTGTGACAATTTCACAATTATGAAAAAATAATTCTCCTGCTAATTTCTCTTCATTGGTCTGCCTGTGGATAGGTGGCTGTCGTTTGAGGCTTACAGTCCAATTTCCTGGTATGTTGAATCTGTTTCCTGTGTTGTTGTTCCCCACCAGTGTGGCAGTCATTCTATTACTGGTTTTCCCGGGGGGGGGGGGGACATCTCTCTCCTATCACTTTGTACAGAGCCTATCACTTTGTACAGAGCCTATCTCCTATCACTTTGTACAGAGTGTGACAGACAGCTAATAGACTTCTGCAGGAATGTAGAAACCTAACAGACTAAATAAAAGCAGCACAAAGCCATTGAAAAGGTGCCTCCTCCTGATATATGGGTTGGATTAAAGGGTATTTATTGGCTCAAAGTGACCCATCTCTTGGAGCCACTGAGAGAAAGAAGAGCCTTAAACTAGGCTTCTTAATGATATTCTAGAACAGCCATTTCAGTTTATGTGCCTGCATCAACAGTCCAGGGGGAGCTCCACCGTTGTACAGGGCTGCAAGGCTGCTGTATGGGGAGCTGATTAATAGATGCAGAAAGATTCAGACCAGTGATTTATCACTTGATTTAGTCCTCTAAACAATGAACGGGCAATCTTGTCAATGGGCCATAGATTTCAAAGACACCATCCAACTCATTATTGGAGATGTTCAAATATTTTCTCCCAAAAAAGATGGCAGAAAATTTGTTTATTTGTAAATATATATCTTTTAGAATAAGGGTATTTTATTTTATCTGTGCATTTTTTGGAGACACATATCACTGTTTAAGGCAGGGGTGGGGTGGACTGCTTTTTATGTGCACACACCTCTGATAGCGTTTTGTGAATTGATAATGCTTGATAGACAGTGTGGTTTTAAAAATCTTGAACTCAACATTTTTTTTTATAAAAAAAAGCTTTCAAAATGGAATCAAGTTTTTTTTAAGTAAAATGTAAATTGATAACATCCTGAACATTTGTCTTCTACTATCTATTGTTAACATATAATGGTTTTATACTGTTGTGTGATTGGGTAGTATTATTGAACTGGAAATCCATTTTCATTAAAATGCTAAGAAGTGTATTATATGCTACAGTAATTTGAACGTTGGCATGTGTGAAAATGGTAAAAAACTACATATTAATATGTAAAGCTGAGTACCGCAGTCTTCAAAATAACGTTCCCCAGACTTTTATACTATGAATTGTAATAAAAGGAAAACAAACCTAGGTTGCAGTCACACATGCCAGAAAAAATGGGGGGGGGGGGAGGCTATTTCCTACAGAGGAATTTGACCTGCAGTTGCATGATCACACCTCCCTTTGAAGCTGCAGGCGCAGTCCATCAGTGTGCGATCAGATACAACTGTGGGTGAGTCCGTTTTTTTGGTCCCATTTTCCCCCCATGCAACAAGGGATCGATGAATCGCACCTCCGCACTGAGGGATCCCTATGGAGTTTGTAATGATGTGCATACTGCGAGGGTGGGGGGACAACAGCACGGAGCCTGATCAGACCATCTCGATGCCACGACAGCACACTTGAATGATCAGACCCGGGAAAGTCCGTCTGTGGCCTGTCGTAACCCATTTACTACCGTTTTTTCCCTGAAGTCTTTTAACTCCGCTTCTGCAGCGGAGCAGAACAGGTTGCCGACAGCTGTGGAGTGCTTCCCAGATGATGTTATCTGATTGCACCCTTTTTGCCCGGCATTCACACCTGCGTCGGGTTTAGTTGTGCATATGATCGCAGCCTTATATTATCAATCCTACAACTATCTGAGCTTGAGCAGTTGTGGTCTTCACTCTTACATGAGTGGAGCTGCTTGTGAAGAAGCCATGAGTTGCTGCTATCCACCATGTTGACAGGCTTTGGCGAGACTTCACAACCGTTGGTTGCAATAATATCCAGTGAGCTAACTGTCATCAGTGTGGTGTGGTGGTAAGAGTTTTGGGGTAGGATGTGGGATGCCCAGGTCCAAATCTCTGTTCAGTTAATGAAGAAGAGTAGGTTTTCATGCCCCGCTTTTCTCTACCATAAGGAGTCTCAAAGCAGCTTATGATCTCCTTCCCCGTCCTCTCCCCACAACAGTCACCTTGTGAGGCAGATTCCAGTGGGTAGCCATGTTGGTCTGAAGCAACAGAACAAAGCTTGAGTCCAGAGGCACCTTTAAGACTAACAAAGTTTAATTCTGGGTATAAGGTTTTGTGTGCATGTATCTGATGAAGTGCACATGCACCCAGAATTAAACTTTGTTGGTCTTAAAGTTGCCTCTGGATTCAGACTTAGTTCTTGTGGGGTAGGTGGGGCTGAGAGAGTTCTGAGAGAACTGTGACTGAACCAAGGTCATTCAGCAGGCTTCATGTGGAGGAATGGGGAATCAGACCCGGTTCTCCAGATTAGAGTCCACCACTCTTAACCCACTACTCCATGTGGGCCATGAAACTCACCAGGTGGCCTTGGGTGAGTCAGTCACTGGCAGCCTAACCTACCTCACAGAATTGTTGTAAGGATAAAATGGAGGAGAAGAGGAGAAATATGTCCCATGACCTGAGTTCCTCTGAGGAAAGGCAGAATTTGGGGGGGGGGGGGGGGAGCACTAAATTTCAGCATAATGGGTAAAGAGCAACAGCAGTTGGCTTCTCAGACCTGTGCCTTGAGAGAACTCGGGGGAGGGGGGCATAGCTGCCATGGGCACAAATGCTTGTGAGAATAAGCCTTTAAGGTACCGGGCTTTTTGCTCAACTTTCACATTTTTATTTTACAGAAAGAGAGCCTGAGCTCTGTATAATTATTGTAATCCGTTACAATAGTGTTGTGTCTTCCTGTTGCTTCTCCCATTGAAAGTGCAGGAAAGAAGGACTGGATTGATTTCAGTATTAAGAGTTTCTTTGTAGTTCTCCTCTGAATCAGACTATACTAAACAGTGCCACTGCAACAAGGGTATGCATTCAAGGGCACACATTATATATATGTGGCTTAATATTTCCCATGTACTTCCCCTTCTGTGCCTGAACTCAAAATTTCCAAGAAATCCTGCCATGTTTGAATAGTTTTACCAATCTAACCTGGAGAATTCAGTTTCCCATAATTTATATCTGAAGTATTTACCCACTCTGTACATTTTCTACTGTTATCAAGTATCATCAGGGGGAAACGTTCATATTTCACAAAATTCCTACCCCAGGCAGCAATATTAATGCAAGCCTTTCTTGTTCTTTCGTATTTTGTTTCCTCTTTCCCCACTAGTAAATTTTAAACATTTGTACTGCACAGTAATCCCTGCATCGAACTACTGCTGTTCAACATATTTCAAAGTTTTTTACTAACATGTTTATCAACACATTAGTGGCATGGTAACGTTAATCCAAGACTTGTTCTGAAATGTAGTAGTATATAGCAGTAAAGCATGTATGCCCTGTTTGTTGGCCCTCCAAAGCAACTAGATGGTGGCTGTATGCAACAGTAGGCTGGAACAGGTGTCTGATCCAGCAGGGAACTTCTTTTGCTCTTATGGTGGAAAAATCGAGAGTGTATGTGATTCTGCAGAGAGGAAATCAAGACAAATCTCTTAATGTTTCTGTGATCAACTGAAGAGCTCCCCCCCTCCCCCATCTGTAACAATCCCAGGTTCCTTGTGAGAACCATAATGACAATTCTAACTATCAGTGAATGAGCTGCCCAGATACAATCTGTATAGATTTTCTACATGTACAAATTGCAAAATGATTGTCTGGTTATTATCCCAATGGTGCCACATATCTTTTGCCTTCTTTTATTCCTTTTTCTCTCAAAGACGGAGGACAAATATAGCAAGCAATCGATGGAGACATGTTCTGCCTTTACGAGATTAATTACAAACACAGGGATGCTGTGTCTAGCCTACATGTATGATTGATCTGGTAGGAGGAAATGCAGTGCGAAACTAATACTTCATTTTATCCAGTAAGCAAAGTTCAAAGATGTTTACATTCTGCTAGGTAAGCATAGCTGTCTGAAGACGTGAAGACGAATGGACTGTTCTGTCAGCACAAATTCACACCAAGGTAACGTGGAAAGCCCTCTCTGTGGACCTCTGCCTAGCCACGAAGCTATAGGGCAAGAATTGCTAATTTAGCAAATAGCTTAATTGTTCCACATTATAATTAGGGTGGAATGCATGCAAAGCCAATATGGGATGTCTGGCAAATGCAGTGTTTCTTCCTTTAGACTCAAGTGCAGTAAGGAAAGGAGTTGATGGTTTGAAGTGGTCATCATTTTACAATTCTGCTGTGTACATTTTCTTAGATCAGACTTCTCTGGCACTCAAAGAGAAGTGCATTGATCTGCTGTCTGAACTGCCAGTATGCAGCTGAGAAACAGCACCTGAAGTCAGGGCCTATTTTTCTCTTTTTAGAAAAGGTGTAAGGACAGTGATTATTAGGCCGATATGTGGTTAGGTTTGGCCAGGTGCACATCGCTGTTCAGGTTGTGGAAGAGTGCCAAATGCAATTGGACCAGCCATCTCTACCTTCAGTACCGGAGAACGACTGCTGGACCATATGGAGACCTTCAGTCTCCATGAAACTACTATGGCCCAATGAATAGTATACAGTCTGTCACTTTCCCATTTGTATCCTGCCCTTCCAACAAGGATTCCCCAATACTGTGGGGAAGGCTAGCATGAACGAGTAAGAGAGATTGGCTGGAGGTCATCCAGTGAGCCTGATGGCTAAGTGAGGATTTGGCTAAGTCAGTTTGGTCCAGTCCAACTACATCACATTGTTTCCATTGTACAGACTGAGCACCAATACGGGCCTTCAGCATTGGAGCTGTACAAGTGGGGACCCACAAGAACTTGCAGGGAGCTTGCATCCCACCCCCCTGCCTTTGCTTCCTTCCCACTCCCTTCGCTAAGAATCTTCCCCCAGTTTCTCACCCCCTTCCCTTCTCGGTCAGCCCTCCCCCTCTCCATTATGTCCCCTCCCCTTATCTGTCAACATATATATATATATATATATATATATATATATATATATATACACACACACACACACACACACACACACACACTTTATACATCCCAAAGCGGGCACAAAGTGGCTTCTGTCATTCTCCTTTCCTCTGTTTTATCCTCACAACAGCCCTGTGAGGTAGGTTAGGCTGAGAGTGTGTGACTGGCCCAAGGTTGCCCAGCAAGCTTCCACGGCACAAATAGGGATTCAAACCTGGATTTCCTGGATCTTAGTCCAACACTTTAATCACTACACCATGCTGGTTCTCAGTCCGCCCTCTCTCTTTTGCTCCCATCCCTTCTCCTCCTCAGTCTCCCCTCTACTTCTCCACCCCCCACTTCACTTTCTGCCCCCTCCCCTCCTTCCCTTGTTCTCCTCTTGTGCCACTGGGGCTGCTCTTGCTCGTAGGGGTCCGCGAGACTCACAGGGAGGAATCCCATCCTCCCCCCCTCTTGCTGAGCCTGTTGTGGCTCCAGGCCTCCCCAGCCACCTTCAGGCCTGGCTACAGCAGCTGCCTGAAGCAGCTCCCCCATTGCTGATCCAAGTGCAGCTCCATGGCTGTGGTGTCTGGGAGCTGCTCCAGGACCAGAGCAGCCCCCAGGCCTAGTTGCCACCACTGCCAGGTTCAGACCAGCCCCTGGACCCTCTCTGCCAGCTCTGCAGAAGGAAGGTAAGTCCATAGTCCACGCCTGCACAGCCAATTGGCTTTTATTTTGGAAGGTGATATAAATCCCCCAGGACATTGTGGTCCACAGGGTTGCAAAGAGTCAGACTTGACTGTGTGACTGAACAACAACGACACTGTTTTAAGGTTTCAGCTTTTTCTGCAAACCTGGAGGATCCTCCCAAGTTTGCAAAGCCATCTGTTTTCTGTCCCGATCCACAGATTTAGATATCTGCAGATTGGCCCACACTTGGCTGTTAGATATATGGATAGACCATCAAGCTGATGTACTCTGTGCCCAGAGGCATAAATCTATATTAAGCAGACAAGACAAGAGTGGGGTAGTCAGTTCAGAGATTGACAGCTCCTCACAGAAATAGTGAGGATGGATGAGATAAGGAAATATAGTTATCCATCATGGTCCGTAGCACCCAAGCAAGGTAATCGATACAAATTATAGCAGAAACTTTCCTGAAGAAGTCTGCTGGGTGCCTCCAGAATTAGCTTTCTTAAAATAATATATTTTCTAAAGAAGGAATAGCGATCGGGGGAATAAACAGTCATAGTAGACATCTGAAATAATAAATATCCCTGCTCGTATTAAAGCAGCATGAAGAACTGTAATATAGTTAGGCCTTGCTAACACTGAATTTGGGAAGAATTTAACACTTCCCCCATTGACCCGCTTGACATCTTTGCCTTGGGTTTAAAGTCAACTTAGGCAGAGCATTCCTGTGCCGTGCCTGCACCATAGCGGCTGGCCACGGTGCAACTGTGGCACTGCTAGATACCTCCCAAAAGGGAGTTACATGGCAGCCAAAAAGGAACAAAAGGTGCCCAGCCATTGTTCGTGAGAACTGCCGCGTTGGCATCTGTGGTACTTCTGCCACAGCAGTCCGTCCTGGTGTTGTTGTGACGCGGGGGCAGTATGACAGACAGGGCACCAGGACAGATGAGGGTAATGAGTGGAGGGGACCAAGCCAAGCAGACAGCACTGGCAGAGGGCAGAGAGGGACAGGCCTGGAAGAGCACGCCCCTCCTTAAAGGGACTGCTCCCATCAGAAGCCCAGGCCACCTGTCAGCAGAAAGGGGGCCATCCCTTGATGCGTACTCTACTGGTACCCCAGGTCCCCGCTGTGTATGCAGAGGGCCCCTGCGGGCCACAACTGTGGATGTGCGGGTGCCTCTGCTCGCCAGTGGCTGCACCATCCATCAGGGTACCCACGCTGTCAAGGGCTTCCCCGTGCCACCCCTGCTGGACAATGAACAGGAAGGGGGGTGGGACGGAGGGGCAGGAGGGGCACAGACAGACTCTGAGGTCTCCCAGCAGCCTCTCGATGTACCCCTGACCCTCACCTACATCTCTCACGATGGTGAAAAGCACCTCCAGATGCCTGGCAGCCACTGTCACGGACACTGCCAGCTCTTCGATCCATTCTGGTCCCTGGTGAAAGCTTCGTGCCATTCATGTCAGCTCCTCAGCGGCTGATACCGATGCATTCCAGTCAGCCCTCCGGGGTGGGGGGGGGTGTCTCCTTACCCATCTCAGTCGCCAGCCCCAGTGCCCAGCCACCCTGGTCTCACTCAGCTCCATCTCCTGACTGCCAGGGCTATTACCAGGGCTATTGCCAACAAGTTCCAGGAAGTTGTAGGAGCACCCTGGCTATGGAGAGGGGCCTATGATGATGGCTGAGTCGCCTTCCTCTGTGGGGAAGGGACTCAGTCCCTGGCTGCCGTGGCCACTGCTGCATCCTTGGCCCTTCTTGCTGACTTCAGAGGATGGCCCCATGGCAGCATCCCCACCCTGCGAGTTGCCTGCGGGGAGGAAGAAAACCAATCAGAAGACAGCACTGGCCTCAGATGGCAGCAGGTGAAACTCACCACACTGCACCTCAGTGACACAGCCTCCCACCACCACAGCGGGTGTCACAGCTCGCATAATGGCCTCTGCTCCGGGCAGACCCTCCTCTACTGCCCGCTCGTAAGGGACACCTTTGGTCATGAGGGCTCGGACATGCTTTCATCGGGACCAAAAGAATCATTCCAGCGCTTCAGAGTGGACATCTCCATTCGAACAGCATGTCCAAGGGCAAATACTCACTCTGCAGCCATGAGCCAGAAGACACGGCACCAAGAGGTGGTGGCCAGGATGACACTTGCGTGTTCCACCACCAACTTGAACAGCAGTGCCTTCTCAGCTTCAGTCTGGTTTGGCTGGTGGTGGCTTTTGCCTCCACCAGATGTGGCAGCTGCCGTGACACCCACACACAGGGGAATGAAGAGGCGGGCTGACCTACCATGGAAAGATGCAGATTCCCCTGTCCTGTCCTGCCCTCCAATGCCCCTGCCATGGCTGTGAGCCGATTGGAGCAGTCTGTGGATGGCAGGCACTAAGCCACTGAGAGAGGGAGTAGGTGAGTTGGAGCTTGGGGCCCCATCCAAATGCTCCTGGGTGGCCCTGTACGGCTGTCACATTCATCAACATTGATTCCTGTCTCTGCAGGGCCCAGCCAGCCACTGGTGGGATGGTGCCCCCTCCTGCCCATGCCATCCATTCCAGGAGTTCACCACACTCACTACCAGTGCTCTACATCAGGGTAGCACAGCAATGGCAGAGGTTTCAGGCCCACTGATACCAGGACTGAATCAGTGCCCTTCATCTGTCAGACAGCACCTGCCTTTTGATCGTTTCTACCTCAGTAGTGCCACCATCTAGGCTTTATGCAAGGAGCTGGGTCCAGCCCTCCAGGGCCAAGCTCCCACTCCCTGTGCCATCCCCATCTTGCAGAAGATTCTCTACTCCCTGAGGTTCCTAGCCACAAGATCCTTCTAGGGGGTTGTGGCAGAAGTTCTCGAGGTGTGCCAGTCCTCGGCCAGTTGCTTCCTGGATGCCATGCTCACCCACCTACAGGAGCCTGTGCGATCTCCCTGGCACCCATCAGGGCAGGGTTCGCTGCATTTGGCAGATTCCCCAATGTCATGGGGGCTGTGGATTGCATGCACACAGCCCTCATTGCTCGCAAGAGGAGCCACACGTGTATTGTAACTGTCCCCACTTCTACAGTTTCAGTGTCCAGGCCACCTTTGACCACCAGGGCCTCTTCATGGACCTCGTGGCCAAGTTCCCAGGCAGTGTCCACGATGCTCAGATCTTTGCAGTCTCCAGCCTCAACTGCCTACTGGCCACCTGGCTGGAGGGCATGGGATGATTCCTGGATGAGTATGGTCAGATGGCCAGGGGTCAAAGGCTGGCACCTCTGATGCCTCTTGCCTCCCTGCCAGCTGACAGTGGTTATCTCCTGCTGCCACATCTGCTAATGTTGTATCCAGAAGATGATCCCACTGACTGCACAGCCTACAACCAAGCCCATCGTCAAATGTGAATAGTCATTGAGCGGGCATTTGGCCAGTTGAAAATGTGGTTCTGATGCCTCCACCACACAGGAGGACACCGAGCCATGCAGACGCAGAGCCATGCAGCCTCTGGCAGTGGCCAAGTTGTTTGCAGTGTGTGCCATGCTCCACAGCATTACCCTGTGCCAGCAACTACTGCCTCCCCTTGAAGGAGCCATTGAGGATGGTCTGTGGCCAGCTGAATGAGACTCCAAACTATCATCAGAGGCTACTACGAGGCAGGACCTACGGGGCCCTCTCCAGCAGGAGAGGTCCAGGCACACATTTGGTGACAGAAGCAATCACATGGTTGTACCCACACTTGGGGATTGCCCTTTCCCACCAGGCTGGATGGTGATTAGCCATTCTACCAATGATCCATGTATGATGGGAGACCGCCCCAGCAAGGAGCAAGCAGATGCGAGTTTGCCTAGCCCCACCCATACCTGAGCCATCCTTTCAGAGTACTGGGGACCGTTCAGGTGTGTCACACACTGCCAGGGCAGGCTTCTTCCCCATATCACTGCATACACAAATGTTGCATGTGGATTTGGCAGGCCCTGAGACCATGTCCGGGTACCATTCGATACCGCCCTTGGGGCCTCTGCCAATCAGGGGGCCTAGCAAGCCCAATGGCACGGGATTGTGTGCCCTTGGACCCCTGGACTCCCCTCAGCTGTGGCCCAGGAGAGCTGCTCTCTGCCACCTGTTCTGTTTTTCACAAAATAGTGATCCTCTGAAAAGGGGAGTGGACAACACAGAGAGCAGAGCTAGGAATTTCCACCATTTGAGAAGGAAAGGCATAGAGCCTGGCAGACAACCAGCAGGCCGCCCATACTGTAGCTTTTGCAAGCAGAATGGAGACTGGGTCATGGGAAGAACCCCAAATCCATGCGGACTGGTAATCCTCCCATGATGCGGGACCCTTCCAAAGCTGGTGGATGCTCCTAGCTCTGCAGACACCACAGTGAGGAATTAGCACTCTGGTTGGTATGACTTTATTGAAGGTAGCCAGTGCCGGCAGAGTGACTGGATGGGTTCCCAGTGCTTTCATGAAACCATTTGATTGGCTATCACTAGAGGCACCTCCTTGATGGTTGCAGAGGGGGGACTTGGAGGTTGGCTGGGTCAATGCTCTCTTGAGGGCCAGCTTCTCCTGGGGGAATGGCACCTGGTGGGGTTTTGACTCCATGGTGGGGGCTGGGGATTCTCCCTGTAGCATCAGCACCTGCATTCTGGGCGGGAGGAGAACAAGGTGGCCACCAATGGCTCCTGGTTGCAGAAAGGGGCTGCTTTGTTGTCCTGGGGGATCCATCCTTAGTGTTTTCGCTGCCCCTATCTTGCACCCCTGTGCCGTTGTCCGTTCCCTCCAGGTGGTTGCATCCAGCACTTCTCCACTTGGGTCAGCATCATGTCTGGACTTTGGTGCGTCATGAGGGTGAGTCCATCAATGCCTGCAGGGCTATCTGCTCCCGGAAGTGAATTCATAGTGGGATCACCCAGCACTCTGGCTGGCAGCTCACACCAACTGCCAGAGGCTCCATAGCATGGGGAGCCGTAGCAGCTGTCAATGAGAGTGACCCAATGCATGGTGAAAACTATGGGCCCCCCTCCTCGGCAGCAGCCCTGGGCATTCCCCAACACACATGTCCATTTTGGGTGTGAATACCATGTGCCCTTGGCAGACTGCTGCTGAATCCCATGGCTACTGGGTTCGAGGGAGTGTGTCCACTACAGCTTGTGGCCACTGTTGTTGGCCAAAGGGGGGTTGGGTGCCATACTTATCTGTGTGTGTGTGTGTGTGTGTGTGTGTGTGTGTGTGTGCGCGCATGGCTGTCCCTTGGGATACTGGCAAAAGAACTGGTGTACCTGTTGGGTCCGAAATTTGGGAGAGCTCAGCCACAGAGTGAGGACTTCGCTCTCCCTGTGGTGTTTATCTGCCAAGTACTCGCCCAGTGGTGCTAAGTGCCCTGTCTTTGTTGTGCCTGCTACCGAGGTGGGTGTGCACTTGTTCCATGCTGCATTCCCCTGCCTCAGGGGTTGCTGGGTGACTTCCTGGAACTATATATAGGGCGAGGGGCCTGATCGGGTGCTGTGGAGGGACACGGCCAGCATGGAGGAGGGTGCTGATTGGGTGTGCACTTGGTTAGCATCCTGTGCTTCTTGGGTTCTCATGGGTGTGGCCGTGGCAGCATGAGGGGTTGTATTATTTGGCCGATCGGGGGCACCAATGGGCTGCACTGCCAGGTGCAACTTTTGCGCCTGTTCTGGGGGAGCATTCCCACCCTGAAAACACTTTGGGAGCTGCCTAATTTGTGACACGCCCCCCTGGAGCGCCCACATCTATGCTGTTGCAGAGGTTCACACCGACAGTCTACCGGCGTGCAACTGCAGCATCACTGCACAGAGCAGCAGCGCTCATGCCCTGCGCTGGTGTAAACGGCCCTTATGCCAATGTAAATCCCAGTTAAGCCAGCATGGGGTTCAGTCGGCTCCCTGTGCTGATTGTTCCCCACTTTAGGATCACACTGTTATGTCTGGTGCACTGGGGAAGGGAGATGGAAGAAGCATGGCTCCCTTTTGTTCTGTGCTTCACATTTGGTAACCGATAGCGCTGAAATTGGCATCAGAACACAGCTGCACCTCAGTATTTTTTTTTAAGTTGTACATTGAGGCTGTGTTCATTTGGGAAGCATTGCCATGGAGGGCCATGAGGCAGATTTTAAATCTTTCATTGTTGTGTTTTGAACATGTACATCTTGCCTGTAAAAAACAGATTCCTGTGTTGCTCAGCAATCATTTGATCAGGCTTGACAAAGCATTGGTGTGTGCCTGGTCTAACAATTAATGTTAACGAGTCCACTAAATGGTAAACAAGACAACAAAAGAACTGTCAATGAGACCATCTTTACATGTTTGTTTAATCTGCTTCAGAGGCAATAGGTAAGAAAAGTGCCATGACTTGACCATCTCAAGTCCTTTATTGTGTGCAGAATGCACTAATAAAGAGAGGGAGATTGGAACAGATTTTTTACACTTCCACTTCGTATGTTCAAGCTGACTGAATAAAATGGAGGAGGGGGCAGTGTCTGAAAGAGTTTGGAGGCCTTTTTAATTAAGTATCTTGACATTCTGTGTCTGAAGGACATTGGCAGATGTCCAAATACAATGTTTGGCTCTTAAACCATTTAATTGAAACTATATAGGAGAAAGAGAGATCCTGGCAAAACCTCCTGTGGGTTTTCTTTTTTTAAAAAAAACAACACAGCTACTGGATTGACCAGACAGGGCAACAAAAGCTCATAAAACAGGATTAGCAAAATGGTATTGTTGGATCTTATACGCTGTGTGACATGTACTGTAGCAAAGAAATTTGGCAGGATTAACTTGCGGAGGATAAAGATGTAACCGACAAGAGGAGCTGAATGATTAGGCTGCGGTTACTAAAGACAGATAATCTCGAGCATGCATTTTAATAGCGCTAATAAATTTCTGGCTGCTGTACTTTAGATCTGCAATTATTTACCAGATATATTTCCTTAACGAGCAGCTGTCAGAATATCAAGGCTATGTCGGCACTCGCACTTCTTGCTGTAGTTCTTTAGTGAGGGTTAATGGTCTAAGGATATCTGATGGTTCAGCATTGCTGGACCTAAGTGGCTTTGAACTCGATCCGCCCTATGACTGCCAGTACCAGAGTAGGATCTGGGAGGCCTGGGTTCGAATTCCCACTAAATCATTAAGTTCATTGGCTGACCTTGGGCCAGTCAATCTTGCTCTGCCTAATCTGTCACACATCATGGTGGTTGTGAGGATAAAATGGACGAAGGGAGAGTGACGTTGTTTTCTCCCCTTGTTGACAGAAAAGTGTATTATAAACGGATGGGGGTAGTAGTTTACTTGCAGCCTCCTACAAGAGAACAATCAGAGTTTAACATAATTTATCCCAGTCTTTCTAGTCACATATTTCTCATTAATGCTTTTTCCTTCTCAGAGTTATTGGGGGGGACAAAACATTGCACAGACAAAGAGCCGTTCAAGCGAGTGAAAAAAATAAGGGAGAAGTATTTTGCGATAGGTATGTAAAATAGCAAATCATTTGGTGTTGGACAAAATCAGAATCCTCCCACTTCTCCCAGCATATCTATGTAATAGATACAAAGATTTAGAGAAAAGAAACTACTTTTTAAAAAAGTAATGATGTGACACCTTAGGCAAAACAAAGGTGACAGACATTGGTCAAAGGTTAGTATTTACTAAATAAGATACTAACTTTTAGGGAAGGGGAAGAAAATAGAAATGAGTTCATTGGGACATTGGCTTAGGTATAATTTTGGTTTTTGATAGAATTTCAAAGCACACAATTGAAAAGTACTGGAAGTGGAGTCCAGTTACAGTGAAATCAGCATGCATTTTATTGAGCAGGATCAGATGAGGCATGAGGGACAGAGGTAAACCACACCGCTGACCTCGCCCAAACAAGGTAATTCGATAAGTTTCCCGCCAGAGGCTATCATGCGATAAGTTTCCCGCCAGAGGCTATCATAGGACTATTTGAATATCCTAAGCCTCTGATAGGGGGACATTTAGGATCCTAGTGTACTATTGTTCTCTGGCCCAAGCTCAGAGCTTAACCGGGCCATATGCTCTGTGGGGCCATGTGGCCGCCATCATTACATACATTACACAATACAATCACTGAAAGTGCTTAAAAGAATGGAAGAGGGGCTGATGCGTATCTCTTAGAACATGGATGGTGTAGTGAATTTTCAGTCAAAGGAAATTAAAAAATTAAAATGCATCTAAAATACATATATAAAACAGAAGGCGGTACATTAAAACGCAAAGCAGAAAGGAGGCGTCATTGAGGGAACACCAGACGAAACAAAAAAAGATAGTGGAAGATAGCGATAGACGGGAACAACTGAATATCCCTGGGGAGGGGGTTCTATAATTATGGTGCCACGATTGAAAAGGCTCTCTCAGGTCACCACCTGACTAGCCTCAAAACACAGAAATAACACATTACAGAGAAACATACCTGGGTTTGCCCCCAACTATAGAAGGGACAGGAAAGTTAAGCCAGTTTCCAGATAACTGGATGGATGCAGTTGTTTGAAAGTACGTGCCTGTCACCAGGGGTCCTTTTGAGCAGGAATGCGCAGGAATGCTGTTCCAGGAGTAACAAGCCCAGGAGCGGGCACATATGGTGATGCGCTGTGGAAAAAAGCAAAAGCATACTAACTTGATCTGTATTTTCATGCTTGTTGTAGGGTAGCTTCCCTGCAAGAGCAAAGGAAACCTAAAGTGTCTTTAGTCAAAGTGTAAAGCTGGCTCACTGGCTCTGAGTTGGGAAATACCTGGAGATTTTTGGGGTGGAGCCTGAGGGGTGGGTGTTGCCTTCTGAATCACTTCCGATGATGTCAGAGGGTGTGGTAAATGCAAATAAGTTATGCTAATGAGTTATGCTACTGAGCTTCTGCACCTCTATTTTTATGAAATGACCCCTGCCTGTCACATACACACTTTACATTTTTAACATGTACAGCATGAAAAAGTCACATCATCCTCTTGCCAAGAGGTCAGGGAAGAGATAGGGGCATTCATACCTTCCTGGCCTTCCAGTAAGGCTGCAAAACAGTTATTTCAGAGAGGAATACCCTGCTGGTGGGGGCATAAGGGGCTTTTAGATTTAAAAAAAATACTTTTATATCTGTAGTTTTAATGTTTGTTTTGCCAAATTGTTTTTATATTGTTGTTACCCACCTTGGGTGCTAAGATGCACATGAAAAAAGCAGACGTATACCCATTTGAAATAAATGAAATAAATGAACTGAGAACTCAGGTTGGGGCAGGGGTGGGCAAACTGTGGCTCGGGAGCCACATGTGGCTCTTTCACATATATTATGTGGCTCCCGGCAGCAAACAAATATCATTGGACAGATTAATATCATTATCAATATCTGCTTTTACCCCTTTTGTTATTTTTGGCAGTCTCATTTAATGTTAATAAAAAGCAAATTTGCTTATTTTCCAATAAAAGCAGGTAATATTTGTTCATGTCTTGTGGCTCTCAAACATCTGATGTTTATTCTATGCGACTCTTACATTAAGCAAGTTTGGCCACCCCTGTTCTAGGTGGCTCTTACGCTGAGCAAGTTTGCCCACCCCTGGGTTGGGGTATCTTGATGTTACTTAATAAAGAAAGCTTTGACCCACATTCTTATAACTGTGAGATCACCTTGTTTGGACATTTATCTTACCCCATTGTAAGGAAGAATAGGGAGAGTGACCACGGAGCCCCCCCCCCCATCTACCCTCCCCCCCCCCCCCCCCGAAGAACCCCTTTGGGAAGGAGAAGGGGTGAAATATCTGAACAGGCTCATTCAGCTCACAAGCATGCAACTTTGCCCAGTTATTTATCAAGCAATTTAATTCTAATTCATCTTGGTAAAAGATATCCCATCACCTATTCGACAGCTTTCATTTTCTTGGATGTGTGTGGCTACAAGCACTATCCATATGTTGTGGAACTCATCTGCCAGAAGTTTATTAGTGCTATTAATATTTCATGCAAATAGATTTTCCTTCTTGGGTAATAACAGCCTGTTAATTCGTCCCACTTGTCTGTTCCATCTCTTATTTCCTGCAGATTCCTCCTGCCAAACTTTGCAGTACAGTAGATGTTCTCCAGCACAAAACAGCCAACAGCACAATCAAGTCACAAAAAGTTGTTTTCCCTTCAGCCAAACATTATCGTGCTATCATCCAACTGATAACAGGCAAGTCTGAATGCTGGTATGATTAAAATATACACCCTATTTCTGAACATCTCTTGATTCCACTGAGATCATTTATTTAAATATAGAACAGAAGACTAAAAATTCTGATACATACACACCGAGGTTTATTTAATTTTATTTCCCAGAGCAAGTGAGAACACTTTCCAAAGTATTCAGAATAGTTCCAATTTTATTTTTGAAATATGAAAAACTTCTGGGTCTTTCACCCAAACTTGGGCCGTAACAGTTTCAAGACAGAGGGATTTACATTTCTATAAATATACTCCTTTTCACAAAGCAAAATCTGTGTACTAGAGTTTTGTTTCTTTGCTTTGGACATCAGACAGGAATGAAAGTAGGAATTTATTTTCTCTGGTATGTGTACTCAAGGGCTATAGGAATGTTGCCTTGCTCCAGTGTAAAAAAAAGCTAAAGCTTGACTAAACAGTTAACTAATTCAATAGTGCCTAATTTATCTCTGTGATCTGAAAGCATCATAGCCCTGGATCCATCATATAACCCTCCCACACACACAAAGATATGTACAGAGAATTTGATTATTTATGTTTCAGGACACTATTGCTTTAACATTTTCTTGTGTAGACATTCCAGTTTGGGGACATTTTTCCTATAGTTGCCATTTTCCAAAATGGCTATGGTTATTTCGATATTTAAAGTTCACGTAGGATGATCATCTTGGTGTCAGAATATGTTTTGGAGGTCAAGAACGCAAATGCACTATTATAATGGTTGCAGAGACCACCATTTTTCCAGTAGCCACCATTTTCCAAGATGGCAATTTTTTTTTCACATTCTTGTAGGGTGCTCATATTGGTGTCAAACTGTATTTTTGGGGGGTTGATAAAACTGATTGTACTATTCCTTTTGTTGTAAAAACAAAATTAAGTTTTACTTTTTAAGATTTGTAATAGTTTTTTGGGGATGGTAAATCTAGAGAAAGTTTTTTCAGTGTTTATAATATTGGGACAAAGTGCAGCAGAAGAGTTAAGGTGATAACTCCTAAAAATACAGAAAATTATTTATTGTGCTGCCTTAAATAGCATTATTTATTTTTAATTTATTAGCCTTTCTTACAGAGTTTGAGGCAGCTTACAATATCAATAAAATACATAAAATTGCATAAAGAACATAAAACCAAAATTTAAAATCACAGTTTAGGACTGCCATAGTTTCATAATAATGGGGCTGTCACTGAAAAGGCTGTCTCTGATATGCCCACCAAATGAGCTTCTTAGGTTGATGGGACAGTTAGGAGGGTCCCTTTAGGGCAGGAACATATGGGAGACGATGGTCCTTCAGATACCCTGGTCTCAAACTATGCAGGACTTTTCAGGTGAAAACCAGCCCCTTGGATTGAGTTCAAGAGTAGATTGGTAGCCAGTGTATTTGCTGTAATATTGGGGTCATGTGCTCGATTGCTGGCCCCAACCAGCAATCTAGCAACAGTGTTCAGCACTAGCTGCAGCCTCTAGACACTCTTCAAGAGTAGCTCCAAGTACAGCATATTGCAGCAGTCCAGTCAAGGCATGAGTCATTGTGGCTAGATCTGACTGAGCCAGGAACGGATGCAGCTGATGCACCAGCCAAAGCTGGGAAAGTACACCTGACCATTGCAGCCACTTGGCTTTCTAAGCCAACTCCTGTGTCAAGGAAGGCGAAAGGCTTTGATGAGCATACAACACTGGGACTGTGGAGTTAGCAAATATCAGTCCTGAACTCCTGTTCAGATGAGCAAGTTTTAGACATCACTCAGGACAAAACCAACCAGCAGCCACTTGCCCGCCAAATGATTCCTGAGCAATCAAAAGAAGTACACATACCTGTTATTGCAATTGGGAAGGCCATGGATGACAAGGTTATCACTGCAGCTTTACACTTGAATAAGGAGAAGGCTGAGGTCCCAAGGATGCTGTTGATGTTCTGAACCAGTGCTTAGAGTCAGTAAATGGCTGGATGGGGGTGTACAAGCTGAAACTTAATCCTCATGAGTCAGAGGTTCGCAGCACACTAGATTTGTAGCACCCCCAGACCACTGCAGCCACCTGGTTTTCTAAGGCAACTGCTGTGTCAAGCAGCACTCCCAGGCTGCAAACCTGGCTTTTCAAGAGGAGTGTAACCTCATCCAACACAGGAGAGATCTGAAGTCCCTGGTCTGCCTTTCTACTAATCCAGAGAACCTCCCCTTCTCTGTACATATGTTTTTTTGTGGAGGTATGTGGTGGATCCAGGCCTATCAGAATCTTTGAGATTGCACCCATTATTCTATACTGGATCGGAGTGTGAGGGACTTCAATGGGTTTAGGCACCTGTTCGATTTCTTTTCTGTGTAAGTGATGACTTGTGATTCAAAATGGATACTTTATGCTCATTCCTTAAAGCACAAGTAGGAATGGATTCCTTGTAGACAAGAAGCTTGGCAAGAGGTGGTCAAGAGAGACTCTCTGCTCCCCTTTTCTCCAACAGAAAAACTGGCTGGATCTAACCCCATATTTTTACCACAGATTTTTATTCAAAATACTGGAAAAACCACACACAAAACATACTGCCAAAAAAAAAAGTTGCCAGGTTCACATGATGTCTTTGGCTTCACCAGAGTTTATTGTTGTTCAAGGCAAATATTAGTAAGACTACATGAAGTGAATGATTGTATTTGGGAAGATAGCTATATTTTTGCTTTAAAAAGCAAGGACAACAAAAAAAGAGGTGAAATCACCTCACTGTATAGCTCTGGCAACCTTTCTTTGTTTTCTGTTTAGCAGATGTGGACCCTAAGGAAGTACAACCAATAAGACATAGATCCAAGGAACACGAAGAATGGTGATCCAAGCTGCCTGGCTCAGTGCGACAGCTGGTGTTGTGAATCAGGCCGTCGCCCGTCAGAGAACGGCTACTTCACAACACCAGGGTTGCCCCTTGCCACAACCGCCCCAACAACTTTTTGAAGAAAAATCTTCTTCCACCAGGACAAGAAAACTGGATTTGTACAACCCTTTGCTTTTATGACATACTTCTTAAAATTGCAGATGGTTTTCTGACGTGAAATATAGATGGCTGTTGTCAATTTCTGTAATGTTTAATCCAAAAGAAAATATGTTACTGTAGCAGGAATGTTTTTACTTAAATCTGCTCCCTAACCTGTACAGATATGAAGGAAACATGCCCTTAAGGTTTTAATGGTGATCTTACAGACAATTCATCCATCAACACAGTGGCTCCTGTCCATTACTATGCAATATGACTTGTTTCAGTCACCAGTGTTCAGTCCTCCTGTTACCTGAAATACTTACAAGTTTTGAATTTTAATCTTGATACATCTGCTTGAAAGGGAAATGCATCTAGTTGCAACAATAACAACCATAAATCCAGTAAACAAGAGTTCCGCTCTTAGCTGAGCGGAATGGTGGGTTACAGTCTGATGTTCTGTTATTCTCTTTGGTTCAAAATAAAATCTGATGAGAACATAAGAAGAGCCCTGCTAGATCAGACCTGTGGTCCATCTAGGCCAGTATCCTGTCTTACACAGTGGCCAACCAGTTACTGCAGAGGGCCAACAAGAGGGCACAGAGGCCTCCTCCCACTGGTAGTCAGAGGTTTACTGCTTCTGAAGGTGGAGGTTCTCTTTAGTCACCATGGCTAGTAGCCGCTGATAGACCTGCCCTCCATGAAGCTGTCCAATCACCTCTTTAAGCTGCCTCTGCTTGAGGGTAGCCATATTCCTTTATTTTCAAGTCTACTCCATTGACATATATAAGTATGAGTCTATTTGAAGACTTAATTTGTACAACCAAGTAGATTTCTGAAGAGGTGGCATATAATTTCTTTTTTAAAAATAAAGACATTAGAGCTCCACAGATTAGCCGTGCTTTGTAGGCCCTCTTTGAAGAAAGCAAAGGTGAAGCAGCCCACTTTTATATACCTTTTACAAGTTTTGTCTCATTTTAGAGTTGTTTTGTTTGCATATTGCTTTGTGTTATATATTTTACATTGCAATGTTTATTGACTATTTTGTCTGTTGAAAGATAGAAAATAAAGTGATTTCTGACTGATAATAGGAGGCACCAGCTTTGCTAATTCCAGCAGACATGTTCAGAATTTAGAACTAACTATGGGGGCTGGTTGACCTAGCTTGCATGAGGCCAGTACAAGGTTATACTTTACTAAACCAGGGGCTTTCCCACATTCTCATTTTCCTCACTTACACATTAATACACATGAAGCTGCCTTATACTGAGTCAAACCACTGGTCCACCAATGTCAGGATTGTCTGCTCAGATTGGCAGCAGCTCTGCCACTGAGTAGTTGAATAAGTGGAATGTTTCCGAAAAATTGTTGTGCCTTACACTACCACTACCTGCTATTTCTAGTTGTTACAAATGTTCAACCTGCTCAGATTTTTTTCACTTGTGTATCCCAGGGGTACCCCAGGGGTGAAAGCAAGCCACTACAGAGTGCAAGTGGCCAGAATGGTACCTCCCAGCTTCTGGTTGAAGCCTCCCAAGGAAGTATAACCAATGACCAACTCGACATTGAGGCATCCATGGGTCAGACCTGTGGATGCAATAATGTATAGTTTGGCCCTACGAAATTAAAACAACTCTTTCATTCTTGGTGTACCTCCATAAAAGGCTTTGGGGATATGCCCTCACTCAACATCTCTGATGGTCATCCTGTGCAGCTCATGTAGACCTGTTCCTGGCAGTTTACCTACACAGTGTCTAATTTTTTCAGGGCACTTCCTATAATTTCTGCTGTGGGATTAAAATGATGAGCCCAAGAACAATCTAAATTGATACAAAACCAGATTGGTTCAAAGCAAACTGTTGGCTCAAAAGCTCAGTGGATTTCCGGCTAAAAATGGCCCTTCATCGAAGGAATTGTGTGTTTTAAGATACAAGCATGGGAAAGAAGAAATAATATCTCTCTTCTCAAAATCTATTTTCAGGTGTACACATTGAGATGATACATGTCTACAACCAGCAACAAAACACAACATATCTCTTCTTGAGCACCTTGCTGAAAATGCTTATCTGAGAGCAGGAGAAAGTGCTGCAGTATTTGCTTTGAAACGGAATAAAGTAAAATTCAAAGGATAATTGCCATTCTAACACAGTACAGGAGCTGATATAGTTTTGCACAAAGCAAAAGCAGATGGTTACCTTATTTCATGTGCAATGGACTTCATATTGTCGAACTCTTTGTATGTTTGTTCCTTGTTACCTATCAGTCACTAAATACTTTCAGTGTACTGTCAACAAATGTCTTAGTCCTCCTGCTCATCTAGTAGTGCAGGTGTAGAAAACCCTGGGATATGAACAGAGCACTTAGTATTGGTGCTGAATTGCACTGGAATGGCCTCTGTTTCAAAAGGACAGTTGTCACTACCTGCATTTTTTAAAAATCACAGTGGCAGACCCTTTGCTGCTTTCTTCAGTGGTCATAGCTCAGTGGCTGAGCACATGCTTTGCCCAGATTTAACCCCCTGTTAAAGAATATCAGGTGGCAGAGCAGAAAAAGACATCTGGCTGAGGATATGGAGACGCACTACAGGAGGAAACATTAATGGGTCAAATTGTAAGCCAATTCTGTATGCGGTAACTTCATATATTTATATGGGAGGGAGGGAGGAACACAGAAAAGGTTGAACACAAATAAAAGGTTGCATAGAAACTTGTCTTGATCTGAAAATAGGTGTGGTGGAGTCAGGAGATGTCAGAGTTCACTAGCAAAAGCACAACCCTGTGCAGAGTTACAACCTTCTAAGCCCGTTGACTTAAGTGGCTATAAAAAGGGCGCAACTCTACTGAGGATTACACTGTAGGTAACCTTGGGCCAGAACCCTCAGCCTAGCCTCTCTCATAGGGTTACGGCAAAGATAAAATGGAAGAGACAAGGGGATGTCATCCTGAACTCCCTAGAAGAACAAGAAAACCTGTAGTCCCATATGGACTAAGCAGGCTTGGAAACCCCACTGCTCTGAGTTTCTTGGTGGAAAGAACAGTATATAACGGTAAAAACAATGAATAAATGTTTTTTTTAAATATATATATATATACCAATGGTTTTTAAATAGCTGCAGATTCTGCCAGCCGGCTTGGTATCTGAAAACAAAGGAAGCAAAAAAAAGGAAAAGGGACTGAATTCCCTCTCCTCTGATATCGGAAGGCAGGTGTGTTACATGATAGCAACTGCACCGTATCTGACAGGCAAAGAACAGGAAAGAATGTGTAATTGAGGTCACCACACAAGACAGAGGCAGCACATTATTGCCGCTCCTGTATATGGGCCTTCAAATGGCGGAGATAATGTCATCCAAATGCACAATGGCGCTTTCAACAGCATAGCAATGATAAAACCAGGAGACATGAGTGAAAATATCATAAATAAATGGGGCAGACTGTTTATTTCCCCAGAGAAGGGCTGTGATTAAGGTGTCTGCCTTCTGCTTTAACAATAAAAATGTAAGCATTGTTTTCTTGAAGATTTCTTGGCTTTGATTCAGCCTATTGGACACAAAGTCGTCTTTTTTTCCAGTCACAGCACTCATCCCTCCCTCCTTTTTAAATTTTTCTCACTCTGAAGAAAGAAATGTAAGATTATTTCACAGGTTGAAAGAGAAAAATGAAGTCTGCGTTTGACTTTACAGTCTCCTCGTTTGCCTTTTCATTTTAGCCTTTGTTTTCTTCCGCTCTCTTCTTTGTTCTTTAATAAGGTGAACATATGACAAAGAAAAATTATTTCAATATTTCTTTCTACACTATATTAAATAGACAAAAGGAGGGGTGGGGAAGATGTATACTGTACAATCCCATTTGCTGCTTTTAAATTAAACTCGAACAAAACTGAGACATTTGTAAAACTGTCCATTACCGAATGGTTATTGATGTTGTTGCCGCCTTACCAAAATGAACAATGGCCCTTACTAGCCTAAGGCATTTTGGGTCCCCATAGGGGGAAAAAGTGAGGTATAAATGCAGCAAAGAAATTCAATAATACATTTCCAGTACCTGGATGCATCAGGGGCAAGGAACTGGATGGGGAAAGCATCTTGCCCTTCCAGATAACACAACTTGTTGTATGTTTTGCTACTTAGCATAGCAGAATAAGATTCCAGGCTTGGTTTATATTGATGTTCCAGCTGGGCACACTGCATCCAATAAATCAGGGAGAACATTGCAGACAAGCGTCTGGCCCGCTCTGCCATCTCAGTGCCATTACTTCCTCCTTTCAGGGATCCTCATGCACTGCTAGGCAAACAAGTCTGGGTGGCTCATGCCTTTTTTGCAAGCTCCTTGTGTGTATAATCCTGGGGCTTCTTCACTTTCAGGAGGAAAGCAACTGTTCCTTCAGAGGGTAGTGGAAAGCCTTTATTATGTTCTGCTTATACAGAGTCCTGATTTCCAGATTTCCCCAATTCTTTTTATTATTATATCCCACTTTTCTCCCTGATCAGAACCCAAAGCAGTTTCTCACATTGTTTTCTTCTTCTCTACTTAATCCTCCCAACAACCACCTTCAGGTTACCAGGTCCCCACCCCCCAGGAAATAGGGGTGGGCATAGGGTTGCTAGATCCAGGTTGGGAAACTCCTGGAGATTTGGGGATGGAGCCTGGGGAGGACAGTGGGGTACAGTGGGGGCCCCAGAGTCCACCCTCCAAAGCACCCATTTTCTCCAGGGGAACAGATCTCTGTAGTCTGGAGATGAGCTGTAATTCCTTGTGAGAGCAGCTAAGGTTGGAAGGCTGTGATGTGCCCAGGGTCACCTAGCAAGCTTCCACAGCAGAACCCAACCATCCCAGGTCCCAGCCCTAAAACATGCCATGTTATTCAATAGCTTGATTCCAGCATTTTAAACACTCTTCACTTGTTACTTCTAACAGTTTCTTAGTCACCATTTCCATAAAAAGCTTGAGGCAAGTTAGTCCAGGACAATACTTTCTCCTGGAGCCATTTTACACATTCTGACTGATCTGTGGCTTTGCTCCCCTGTGAGAAGAGTGTAGTAAGAGCTTTCCCACGTGTGTTTTTAAACTGTGATTGAAATATGCACCAGTTGCTCCTTCATGATTCCCTCTCAAGATGGAATGTATGAGAGAAAAAAGATACACTTTAAAATGGTGTCTACTTCACCTACTGTGGTTTCCCTTGATGTGCAAGAAGGCTGTTTCCCTCTATTGTCTGTCTTTAAGGTAACACAGATCTTAAGTCAGAGAAGAGCATGTGAACTGAAGAAAGTGTTAAAACTTAAAACAACCAATGAAAGAGGAAGTGGGAACAGCTGTGACTGACAGGAGAACAGAATAGTACAACCCACAGGGAAAGTAGAGAGGCCAAAAAGGTCTTAACAACCAGCCACCTCAGAGACATCCACAGCGAACTCACACATGTGAGACCAACTCACACCAACCACAATGGCAGGGAAATGTGTAAAATGACTCAAGAACTTGACTGCAGTTTCAGAAAGCAATATGAGATGACTCCAGCTAGCCTACAAGAATAAAACAACTGCACATATGCTAGTTGTTTGTGATTTTTAAAATAAAAGAACAAGACATGGGCATTAACTACATGCCTGGAGAACTTGAACAGAAACCACAACTGAAGACATACAACAAATAATCAGATAACTGAGCACCCAGAGGATGGAAACCAACAAGCATAAGTGGGTGGCATTCTCTACAGAAAGCCGGTCAAAAGAGTCACTCAGGTAGGTGATTGCTGGGCAGGAAAAGACAACAAGCAGTGCTTTCACAATGCTTGCACTGATGTGAGGGGGGGGGGACTTTTTTTTTGTTCAACAGCAACTAGCATTTTCTACTAAATAGAAATTGTCACTGGAAATGTTCCTAAAGCTCCCCCCAGCGCTATTACCTTGGTGCTGACAGCATGACTACTATGCAAATATGGGATTCTCATCATTAACATTATGTGAAAATAAAGGCAGGGTGGTCTTTTGGTGGCCGCGGTTATGTGCAGCTGCAGGATTTCTCTCTCATATATGTCAATATTTGGGTACTGACCTTGAAAACAGACCACACACCTATAATCAATTAAATCAATAAAATAATACCAACCTTTGCCTGTTTTCTTGAAGCTGCAAGTCTCTTGCTGAGGTAAACAGCCTCTTTGGCAAACTGCTATATATTTAACTAATACTCTGACTGGCTCTTTCCAATAAATTAAAAACTGAATGAGGATGATTCAAAAAGCATCCCATGGACACTAGTGGGATCTGATCAGGACCATTAGTTAGGCTGCTGCTAACACAAATGTCTTATTTTCCCCAAAAGCGGGAAATAATTACATTTTTACATATACTTACATTACATATATTCACATTACATTTTTACATATACTCAAAATGTCAAGTGTGAGTACAACAATACAGATCTGCAAATGTGGTAGTGAAGGCACACTCAGAGCTATTTTTGGGCAGGAACACACAGGAACGGAGTTCTGGCTGGCTTCTGAGTTGGCCACGCCTACAGCCCCCCCCCTCGGGTTCCCCAGGCACCTTTCAAGCCGTGGGGCGCCTGGGGAAGCCAAACCAATCCAGGGAGAGGAGGCAGTTTAAACTGCTTCCACTCCTCGGGTTCCCCAGGTGCCCCGCAGCTGTAGGGCGCCTGGGAAAGCCGATCCAAAAACTGCCTTCCTTCCCTTGGGTTCCCCATGTGCCTTGCAAGCCACGGGGCACCTGGGGATGCCAGTCCTGGGAGGGAGCTGCGCTGTCGGGTGTGGTCTAATATATGAACAAGTTTCTGCTGTTGGGTGTGGCCTATTATGCTAATGAGTTCCTGCTGGGCTTTTTCTACCAAAAAAAGCCCTGGGAACACTTATCTAGAAGCTGTGATTGGCAGCAGGTCCACGGAAAACCCTGGTTTGGCTTTATGTAATACGCAGAATGGCCCTCAGAAAAGGATCACAGCAGAGTGACATGACAGTTACTGTTCTTGTGTTCCAAAACTTCCTTCCTGCCCACTTGTGGCTTGACCCACTCTCTTCAAGAAAGTGACAAGAAACCAGAGTTAACCAGATTTGAACAATCCAGTGTGGAATGGTGCAAAGCAGTAAATGAGTGAACATTTAACTGTTGAGAATGAAGGTTCTGGTTTTTGTCATTCCTGTTGGTTTTGCTTTGGGTTTCATAGGGTGGCCATGGCTCCTTCATGACACTCTGGATTTGTTCCATCCTGCTTATATATAATAATGTACTGATTCTAGTGCTTAAACATACTCATCATAATCTCCAGTTCATTTTTTCCCTTACCCTTATCAGCCCATTCTAGGCCAAAAGCATAAGAAAGAGTAATGGGATTGTTTATTAATTAAAAATAATATTCTGTCTCTCAATAGAAATATACCTGAGGCAACTTAAAATATCAAACAACAAAATAAGCATAAAACAAAATCAACAAAGCACTGGATAAAAATATAAAAACAATACAGCATTGAATAGAAGTAGAAAACAGCAGCAAACCGGCAAAAACATAAGATCAAAACAGGACAGATTAAATATCCTTAACAAAAGCATTAAAAGAGCCTTTAAACTCACAGCTAGAAACAATACAAAAAAGGATACAAAGGAGATACAAAAAGAGATACAAAAAAAGATACAAAGGAGATACAAAAAATTGCCACAAGCTCATAATTGTTAAAATCACCTTGGTCGAAAGAAGTCTTGTTCAGGACTCAAGAGAAGCCTTGCCACTCCTCCCTTCAAAACAATAGGAATTATTCCGTCCCTCAAAGATGCATAGACCACAGAGAGAACCTGAGTCCACAGGTCCCTTTGGCTCATTGTTAAAAACTAAGGTGAGCAAGAGCCGGGTGCTGAAAAGTCTGCAGACCTTCAAGTAATTTGCCCACATCCTCGGTCTGCGATAATTTGAATTAATCCAAGCTTGAATAACTTGACTGAGGTTTGACCCCATTCTGACATGGACATGGAGAAAAAGTGATGTCCAGTTCATGACAGATACGAACAAATTTATCCACAAAGTGCCTTGCAAACATGCCACAGCGAGCTACAGAATAATCTGTCATTACATGCTCAAGGGCAATATAAAGTAGGCCCTTCAGAACATAGAACAGCTCAGCTTGGATGGCTTTGTGCAGATTGTAATGGCAGTGGCGAAGCAAGTACACTTCTCTACCATAGTCACCACAGAGTAGGCACAAAAGGTGAATTCTAATCTCTGTTAAGTCATATTCATCATGAGATTTCCTCCATTCTTCCAACTAATGCCATTGCTCTCAGCTCCTTTGTAAACCAGGGGGACAAGTGGGCTCTATAAGCTGGGAGAGGAGATAAAGCAGCAGCCACGTCCACCAGCTGACTAATTCTTGCATTCCAAAGACTGCTGCTAGCATCTTCAGGAATCCATAGGAATGCATGAGGAGTAGACCATTGGCACCCATCCCACAAGAAGCTGAAAGCCGGCCCTGACCCAGATACCCCAGGCAAGCCCGATCTCATCAGATCTTGGAAGCTAAGCAGGGGCGACCCTGGCAAGTACTTGGATGGGAGACCTCCTTGGAATACCAGCAATCAGGACGGCAGGGGGAGGCTTTATTCAGCCACCTCTCTGAATATCCTCCAGGCCCCAGTAGGCGGTCAGTCACCAGAGGTCTCCATGTCTTCCAGGTGCGCGCACACACATTCACACATGCGCGTGGACACACATACACTTTTTACAAAGAAGATGGAAGCCTCAGAGCCCTACAGCCTTCACCACATCATAATAATTGGTCAACATGGAGGCTAAGTAGTCAAGCTGACTGTCGGGGGGGGGGGGTGAGAGCCCTGCCCCCGAATTTACCTGGTCAAGTGGAGGGTCCTGGGTGGGTTACATAGGCACCACTGGCAGCTGAGGCAGTTACAGCAAGCCCCCAGTGAAAGCCCTGCCTGAGGGCAGGCAAGGAAGAGTGGTGTAGATGCAGCGTAGAGGAGGCAGGGCTCTGCCACCGAGCTATACCTGCAGGCCATCCCACAGATGAGGCTGGCAGTATCCCCACCTTTCTCAGGCCAACACAGGCCATAGGAGAGGCACTCTAAGGGAGGCAGAGGTGCAGGAAGGAAGACTTGGACTGGGAGCACAATCACTTCTGTTATTCATCCCCAGCCAAACAACACCCTTTTCTATTGAGGCTTTAAAAGAACCCAAGGCTGCCCTGGCCACAGGAAATCCTTTAAAAGACAGGAAACAAAGTAGCCAAGAAAGATGGGCTAGACAGTCAGTCTAGCCTTGCAGTTAGAGACGAGACAGAATCCCCCTCCTCCTCAGGAACTGAGGCTTTGTCGGCAGCCTGCAAGGAAAGGGTGCTGGAGAGTGTGGCAGCTACGGGCTTCATCTTTCCGGTGCTGGAGCCAGCCAGACACTGCTGTTCTCTCTGCTTCTTCATTCACAGGAGTAGGGCCTCCAGGAGGAATAAGAAATTTGTCGTCATAAGATTTTGGAAGCATGTTTATTGTGAGAGCAAGAATGAATATGTTGAATAAATAATGTCCAAATTGGATGCTTCCATGGAATAGTCAGCTACAGCGCCCATACAAATGTCCACAGACAACTATTGTCATTGTCTGTGTACTCCATAAAACCCGTAAAACAGTCTTGACTAGAATCACAGAGTTCCCTCCTTCAGGCAGTGGAGGAGCTGAATGATTGGGGAAATCCAGCACTCAATTATTCATGCCCAGATAAAGGTCCAATCTGCACTGGTCCTTCCTGCCACTGTTCTGGCAGGCCCAAATCACAAATCTTTGTCTGCATTGCTTGCCACAGCCACTCCCGTATTATCATTGGCTGTCTACATCATTTTACTGCCCTGTAGTCATGACTCTGAGGTCATTACGGTGTCTCACCGGGTTATGTGAATCTGGTTTTCAGATACAGCAATTGCTCCTCTCCACCCCTGAGCCGCTGTGAGCAATAAGCAGACAACTGGAGTCAAATCCCCCCCCCCCCCAGTTTTTCTCCAAGCATGTTTTTTTCAGGTGGGTTAGAAGCACACCCAGAACGCCCTGCCTGGCAACCGCTGGATGTTTTGTGTATTTTACCCAGCTCATTCACTTTCCAGCCCCCCTCTGCCGCCTCCTCCACCAGGTCACCCCCCCTTTACTTTCTGCAGGAGGGGGGTTGTGGGTGCTGTTTCCTCCCCAAAGCACAATGCCCTGCTGGCACCCCAGAAGGCCACTCCTTCCCCCTCTCACGTGCATTCTCCCTCCCCTGTGCCACCCTGCAGTCACCATGGTGAGGTCTGATGCAGACAGCAAACTTTTATCCCGAACAGGTATTACCTATATTCACATGCAACAATTTGTGCTGTGATTTTATCAAGTATAATCCTATATATATAATTGTCTTACATGTTAACCATTTCCAGCTCTCCCATTGGCTGTGCTATGCACTCCATCAGCCATTGGCTATTCAACTGCCACTCAAGAGTACTCGAGTGCCATTGGCTGGGCGCTCGGTCCACTCCTGTGCAACTAACTTATCCTTCAGTGGCTGTTGTTAGGCAACCAAACTTGGTTCTGTTAGTAAAAAGACAAAGGAAGGAAACCCTTTCCAGGCCTTTGTGATGAACTCATTGGGGCCAATCCTGACTAGAGTTGCCAGCTCCAGGTTGGGAAATTCCTGGATATTTTGTGATGGAGTCTATGGAAGCCAGAGTTTAGGGAGGGGAGAGGCCTCAGCTGAATAGAATGCCATAGAGCCCACCCTCCAAAGCAGTTATTTTCTCCAGGGATGGAAGAGATCTGTTGTCTGGAGTTCAGTTGTGATACCTGGCAATCTTCAGGCTCCACCTGTAGGTTGGCTACCCTAGGCATGACAGTTAGTGCTTCAGAGCAGTGTCTGCTAGATCCAGGTTCTTGCTGTAGAAGTAAGAAGGTGATTTCAAACCAGTCACAGACTTTCAGCCTAGCTTACCTCACAGGGTTATTGTGCAGATCAAAAGGGGGAGAAAATGATGTAACCTGCTTTGGTCTCCACTGTGGAGAAAGACTGTACTTTTCCTCCTGGGGAATCATTGCTGCCAATCTTCAGGTGAGGGCTGGAGGTCACTCACAATTAAAACTGCTATCCAGATGGCAGAGATCAGGGGCAGATAACTGTAGGTTGATGGTTGTCTGAGAAGGAGATAGGTTTGCCAACTCCAGGTTGGGAAATTCCTGGAGATCTGAGGGATGGCACCTGGAGACGGTGGGGTTTGTGGAGGGGTGGGACCTCAGAGGTACAATGCCATAGACTCTATCCTCCAAACTAGGCATTTCCTCCTGGGAAACCATTGTTGCCAATCTCCAGGGGAGGGCTGGAGATCGCTCAGAATTACAACTGCTCTTCAGATGGCAGAGATCAGTTCCCCTGGAGAAACAACTGCTCTTCAGATGGCAGAGATCAGTTCCCCTGTGTCCTTATACCCTGCTGAGGTCACCACAGCAATTGACACTGAGTGCCCAAGGCCAGAGCCTGTTTCTAGAGCCCATTATATTTATTTCCACAACGGGCCTTATTCCTAGTTACATAATAGTAAACGAAACAATTATTTAACAACAACATTTAATAACAACAATAATAACAATAGCAATACTTTAATAACAGCAATAATAACAACAGATATAATTCTTCATTGCAAATTAGCCAATCTCCTTAAGTAATTAAGTTTATCTTCCACCGGCTCATACTGGTGCACAGAAGTGGCAACCATGTCATGTAGTACCTCATATTTCCTCTTTTTCACCTCTAGGCAACCTGCCTGTGCCTTACCCAGTGTTAGTTTGTGGCAAGCCAGGTCCCCCTGCAGTCCATCAAATAGAGACCACACACTGGGATGACTGCAGTGGAATAGGGAATTGAGCATTGTGAAATCCCTCACAACAGTTTGTTGTTTTTGGCAACCGTTCCAGGGCTGCATCATGATGATTCCATATTCTTATAGGAAACTGAGGAGCTCTACCTGCTGCACCCTCAATATATGTCGAAAAGTATGTGAGCACTTCATTGTAGCTGTCTTCATCTGGAAATGTGGCAGCTAGCTCATCAAAAACAGTTCTCACATTATTCATTGGGACAAAGGCTAATGCAGCAAGAGATTTCAGTGTGATTTTTATGTTCATATTAGTTTCATATTCAGTCTTCAAGCCAATACTGTTGATTTTCCTAATGAGGCTCTGACACAGGTGAAAATAACACCCTTTTACCTCAGCATGTGGAAAGGCAATCCTCACTGCATTCATACAAGCCTTCTCAAAATCGACCAAAACCTTTTGAGGTTGCAGATCTGGAATCAATAGCTTCATTATTTCAAACATTCTATTATAGGTGTCTGTGTTCTTTTTTTTTGAAGAAAAATGTAAATACATGGTGGATATGAATTACTCACCTTGGGGTGCCATATGTACAGTTGGTAAAACATATTTGGCACTTTTCAAATGTGCCATCTCCAAAGATGGTATCTTTGTTTAATTCAAACATAAATTCTCTATCACCTAAAACCAGAATTCTGTCTGGATTTTCCACACTGGAATTGTGAAGTATGAGTTGCCTATATTTCTCAGGAATGTCAAAATTTATGGTTTTGGGGTTAGGCAAATTACTGCCTGTTCTGTGATAGTGAAGACTTCTTGCAAGGGATGATTCTCTGGGCATATGGCCCAATGTATCATTATCTAACCCTGACAATACATTTCCCATCACATTGCAAGGAGTAGCACTTATTGCTGTCATGTCTGGTTTCATTTTGCTTCTGGCAATGTTAGCTGCTGCTTTCTGAGGACAGGAGTCATGACAATGTTCTGTTGGTTCCTGAACTATGTTGCCATCTTTTGTTTTTATAATCGAATAACACTTTATAGAGCGATTCTGTTTCCATCCCCAAGTCACCACTCCATTAGTAGTGCGAAAAGTGAGATATTCAAACCCCAAATAAATCATAACTTTGTTCTTCTGGCTTCTTGAAAACTCCAGTGTTTGCACTATGAGAAAAAAAAATAAAGCTATAAGGTAACCCAAGAGTTGGAAATAATAGCAAGTTCAAAGTTTAGTGCCTCCTTTCCTAAAGCCCCCCTTCCACTAATGTACCTTGGCTTAAGTCAAGTAACTGTTTATTACAACCTGCAGAATACAATTTGACACACAGGTGTATGACACTCCCCACCCCCCAAACTCCTGTCACTTCTCAGACCATGGAAAAACACAGAAAAGAGACCCTGTTGCAGCCCGCATGATCTCCACAGCTTGCCTTGCCAGATCATCCATGGGCTACTTCCGCACTATCATTTTTGTCGCTCAATTGTTCCTATTGCTTTGGGTTCTCCCTCCCAAACGAGTGACAAAAATGACAGTGTGGAAGTGGCCCATCTGACCCATTAGCCTTGTCATGTTCTCACAGAACCCATGCTGAGTCTTCCTCAATAGAATTTGTTCATCAATGTGCCTCTCCCCTGGTCGGTTCTGTAACCATCTGCTCCATAGCACAGTCATTGAGAGTGTCTAGAAACTCAATCTCCTGTTCCCGACTTGAATACATACTGACCCAATCAATGTGTGGGTAGTTAAAGTCATCTATTACAACACAGTTATTTTGTCTAGCTGCTATCTTGAATTCATTCATCATTTTATAATCCTCCTCTATCTTTTGATTTGGTGGGCGATAACAAACTCTCAATGTTAAGCCTCCTTTTGGGCCCACTAATTCAACCCACAGCATTTCCAGAAGTGAATCCAATTCTCCTACCCTCTCAGTCTTACTGGACTGTATACCCTCTCTGACATACAGAGCCACCCCACCTACAACTTTCTCCCCCCTATCCTTCCGATATAATTTATAACCAGGAATCACCGTATCCCACTGATTTTTCTCATCCCATCAAGTTTCTGAAATACCCACAATGTCTATGTTTTCCCCCAACACCAAGCATTCCAACTCCCCAATTTTACCTCGGACACTTCTAGCATTAGTATATAAACATCTATAGTTTCCCATACATGTTAAGCCCACAACCTTTCTCTTTCTGCCTTGAGACCTTGCCAGGCAGTCCCTATCATTTGCCACATTCTCAGAGAACAATTCTAATCCCTTTCCTTGTAGGAAAGTAACAATAACAACATCTTTGAGATGAACCATCCTGAACTAGAGAGTTTTCATCTCCTGTCGACTTTCCCCCAATATTCAGTTTAAAAACTGCTCTGCCACCTTTTTGATTTTAAGCACCAGCAGCCTGGTTCCTTCCCGGGACAAGTGGAGACTGTCTCTCTTGTACAGCTCCCTCTTGTTCCAAAAAGCATCCCAGTGCCTAACAAACTTGAACCCTTTCCCCCTACACCATCGCCTCATCCACGCATTGAGACTCCTGATCTGTGCCTGTCTCTCCGGCCCTGCGCATGGAACAGGTAGCACTTCCAAGAAGACTACCTTAGAGGTCCTGACATTGAGTCTCCTGCCTAGCAGCCTAAATTTTTCCTCCAGGACCTCACGACTACATTTCCCCACATCGTTGATGCCAACATGTACCAAGATCACCGGCTCCTCCCCAGCACTATCTACCAGCCTATCTAAAACATGCATAACGTCTGCTACCTTTGCACCAGGCAGGCAAGTCACCATATGGTCAATACGCGGTTTTGCCACCCAGCTGTCTACCTGCCAAAGGATTGAATCACCAACTATCTAGAGCCCCCCACCTTCCCTTGGTACGAAAGGATACCCATTAACCAGCTGCAGAAGAGGTCCCTTCTGATGGCACATTCCCCTTTTTCACAGCACGGTGCCCTGTTCCCTCTCGACCCTCATGCTCCCTGACAGCAGCAGGGCTGCCAGATATAGAGTGGGACATACCTAACAAGTCCCTGAGAGTCTTCTCCGGCCCCATCCACACGAGCAAGATAAGCCGGACGGGAAGTGACTCAAATTTGTGCCGGCGCAATTTGTGCCGCTTTTGCAGGATCACACAGGTCCATGGACCTGTGAGGGCGAACCACCGCTGCGTGATCACACGCAGCCGCGGGCGAGTTGGTTTTTTTTTTCCCCGGCCGTTTTCAGTGTGCTTATTTGCTTCTACAAGGGATTGATGACTTGCCTGTCCACCTTTGGGGTCATCCGATGATGCACATACCGGGATGGGAGGGGAAAAAAAACAAAAAGCCCACTCCCCAACGCCACTTGTTTGCGCTGGCGTGATCACACCAGGAAAGGTCAGTTCTGGGCCGTCTCAAACCATTTGAGACTGCCTTTTCACTGGTAGCTAAATAAGCCGATTCCCCACCGGCTCAAAGCAGTTTGCGACACTTTGACACCAGCTGCAGGACGCTTCCCAGATGTGCTTCTGTGATCGCACCACTTTGAGCCGGCGGGGAATCGTCCTCCTTGTGTCGCAAATGGATGCGTATGATCACGCCCTCCATGTGCCTAACTGACTGTGCTTCTCCAGGTCAGCCACCTTGGCCTCAAGGGAGCAAACTCGTTCCCTAAGAACCAGGAGCTCATTGCACCAGGCACACATCAAAGACTTCTGCCCAGTGGGCAGATAATCATACATGTGACACACTGTGCAAAACACTGGATAGTCCCCAACCCCCTGCTGGCATTCTGGCTTCATAATTGCTTTAAAAATAATTTAATATAATCCCCCCTTTAAACCCTTTGTATTCTCCTTGTAGAAGTCTACTTACCTTGCTCGGAACCCAAAGAGCCTAGAGCCCTGGTGTTCTGGCTCTTCCTTGGCTTCTCACAAGCCCCTAGTCTAAGAGTCCCTAGGCCAAGAGCCACAGGCCAAGAGCCACAGGCCAAGAGCCCTGCCCTTTGGTTCTTGCCCTTCGGCTCATGCCTCTGGCCAGGTGGAGCCTTAAATAGAAGCGTCTCCCAGCACCCAGGGACTCAATTAGAAGTTAAACAATGGCCCTTTCACACCCTTATCTCAAGCAGCCAGCACTCTGCAACAACTCAAAACTCACTCACACACTTCCACACACAGTACCCTCAGCTAAACCTCCTCAGCTGAAAGCAAATAAGAAAAAGAAAAACATTCACCCCTACTGCAGCTCTCTCCTGCTGCCTTCTAGAACTCAGCTCTCAGGTTTTTCTTTTTTACAAAATCAGGATATGTCCTATAGATCATATCCATCTCGCTTTGTAGAAAATCCGCTTGTAAACCTGTTATTGGACCTAATGCTTCACTTAAGATTTCTTTCAGATTCTCAATCTTTTGTTCAGGGACACCTTGAAATCATAGGACATACGTTGATGTCTCCATTTGTAGTCCTAAAAGTTGTTCCTTATCGGTTGCTCTTTCTTTCTCCACCACTTTTAGTCTTTGATCCATTACTTTTGTCTTGGTCTCAACCAATTTAACTGATTTAGCCACCTCCTCCACTTTAATGTTGGTTTCTTTAATCTGTTTCTGGAGCACATCAAAGTTTTGATTCAAGTTAGTCATCTGATCCAGCAGGGGGCGCAGTGCTGTGGATAACATGGTGGGAAAGTCCATGGTAGCTTCCGGTTTAGGGACCAGAAGTGTTGATGATGTAGTTTTTGGAGAGGGTTTTGCTCTGGTCACCATTCCCACCCACCCCCCGCCAGTTACTGTTTACTTTTCAGGGAAGTGCATAAAGTTAGAGAAAGATTGTTTAAGGGAGCCGTTTTAAAATAGATTACACTTCACTTGTTTTCCCGCTGCAACGCCAGCAAGCCGAGTCCCCTGATTTAACTCAGCTCCTTTAAAATGGGGGGGGCAAACTGTTCCCTCCTCCCTCGCCAATTTTTTTGGGGGCGGGCTTCAGTACGCTTTATTGCTTGTCCAACTGAGTGGACTATTAGACTCACACTTCGTTGATTACTGGACCACTGGTAAGGGCTGCTTCGTGCTTACTACTTTGCTCGCCAGTCCAGTGTGTGCCTTTTAGTGCCATGATGGTGCCGCGGTGACAGGACCTTTCAGGGCAAAGAGGAGCCTCAATCCCTTGGCTGTCGCCTTGGGAGAGACACCCCTCGCACCCCAGGCTGGAAGTCCCCTGCAAGGGCTCTGGGGGGGGGGGAATTATCCAGCACTCCTCCTGTTTGCCAGGCTACGGGCCGCCCGAATCAGAGCACCGAAGGAGCGTGCCCGCCATTCGAGTAGCCAAAACCAGAACCAGGGTTGTACTTCTTGCAGAAAGCCACCACTTGGAAACTGCCATGTTTACCAACAGAAGAGTTGCTGAGGATGGGTTTGTTGCAGTTCAGCTGCTGCGGCTGCTCATAGACCAGCCAAACATAATGATGCAGCCCTATTCCTCTGGGAGGCCCAGAGTCAGCTCAGCCAAAAAGGGCACACCTGCTGTTAATATCATTGCCTTTCATGTTGGTCACCAAGAAATGATGGAACTCCCTGAACTTAGGGTTGTTCCTGCTAGGGGCATCAGTGTCAGTGAGAACTAGGGAATATTCTGTGGACTGAAGTCATCCCACTCAGTGGCTGTTGGGCAATTTTTTACCTGGGTGGGAGTGAGCACTTTGCCCAGCTCATCGATCTCCCACTTCCCCATAGGGGACTCACAGAGGCTTCAGTGAGGCTCAGTGGACTGTACCACATGCCAAAATCCACTGACACCTTTGCAAAACACCACTCCACCTCTTCTCTCACTGCTAAGCCACCCAAAAGGGCGAACACACCCAGTTTTCATAAATAAATTAGGAACTGTATGTTCATGGAATTAATTCAAAATATCTGTCTCTGACTTGGTAAAAGAGATCGCCAGAAAGGGGGTTCTTTTTATTTGTTCTTTTCTTCTAATTGTACAAATTCTTGGTTAGCCTCACTTTTACAGAGGACACTGTTTGATTTACCCATCTGTGATGCATAAACTGATTTGCTTAGCTTGCTTAACAACATGAAGCTTGGTTCACTTGCTCGAAGCTGAAGGATTAAAACTGTGATGGAGAACTCAGGATAAAGGAAAAGAATCCTTAAACCTGGTGCAAGTAAAGAGTCCCTAGACCAGAAAGTATTAACATTAAAAGATCTTTCCAATCATGTAAGCATCAGTTGCAGTTTTGCATTTTCTGCTCTAGTCGGATTTATATGAAAATTGTAATAATGCAAAAATGGTTGGGTGCAAAATGGGAAATGTTACATAATTCTATCACTTGATTTCTCTGTGTATGAACAGTCCAAAAATTCTTCTTATTTATATTTTATTAAGTGCATATAGCACTGCCTGTTCTCTGGTTCATTATCTTTCCTTATCTCTCCTTCTAGATATTGTCCATCACACACATTTTTATGTTAGATATGCTAATATTTGACAGATGATATTTTGCCATAGTGTTTTTATGAAACAGGAAAGCACAAAAGCTTCCAAATGCTGATATTATTACATTATGAGTCTATATTAACCTGAAATTGTTTATTCCTTAAATATCTAATACTGTTACTCATGACATTCAAAGCTACAAACAGTAATGTTTAATATTGAAAGAATATTACATGCTGTGATGGACCCCCCTGTTACTCTCCCCACTCTGAGGCAGATTTTCCCCACCAAAATTCTTAGTTCCCCTTCAGTTACTGAGCTAGCCCCCAGTAGCATGATAATCTTTGAGGTTTTATAAATTTGAATGTCCCACCCTGTGACAGAATGTAATCTGGTTTTTGCCCAGTCTAGGAACTTGCCCAGCCCAGGAACTTGTTAGGAGAAAACAGAAGCCTTCTTTTTAGATCCCTTGAAATGGCACTGAAGACTGTGTACAGAGAACAATAATAAAGAAGAACAGGGATTGTATGGGGTAGTCAGGAACTGGAAAGGCTGAGGTAAGCATTGCTGGTAAAACAATATATTTTTCAGTTGACAGACAAAATGGTGATGTAGCAGCTTATTTTTACAAATTCTTAGTTCTTATCAGTGAGAGATGGTTGTCTAAGTACTTTGGTTTCAGTTACAATGTTTCTGCATCTAGTTTCCTATTAACTGTTCAGATTTTCTGCATATCAAATTCTTTTCCCTTTTCTGAAATGTTTCTTCTTTCCCCTGAGTAGTCTATAACCATTTCCCTTCACAACAGAGCAGGCACTGCCTCAGTGCCAATTCCCTGTATTACTGGATAGGACTTAAATTTCTTCCCTGAAAATATAATCCCATCCATTTTGGCCTGCTTGGGAGCTTCAGCCTGCTATCAGGTCACTCTTTACCAAAATCTCAAACCCCAGTTCTTGGCGTCTGTGTAAAAATGTACTTCAGAATAAATTGACACTAGATTCTGAATTCTTAGATTGAATTCTTTCTCGGGTTATGTTTAACATGGTTAAGACCAGGAGTCTCTCCCTTTATTCAAAAAGGTGAACCTGTCAGACAGACTTTTAGTTAGACTCTTCAGACATCCATTCCTTTAGCTGAACTTTTACATTACTGAACACTAACTGCCACTGAGCTAAAAACAAACTCCCTCTCCCCTCAGCACACAGCTGATTTTATATTTCCCTTAGCTGGTGCTGGCCAATCAGAAAAAAGGAGCAGCCTGTCACTCAAGCTCAGCATCCTAAAGCAGAGTTAACTATTCACCTCTGATTTTGCTGCATTAGGAAAACAACATTTTAAATATAGTCTGTCACACATGCATTAGCTACATTATTTGGCATGGGGATTGGCTAACCCCTCCCATAATTTTTGATAAAATTATAGAGGGTTTCTGTGAAGGTCAGTGTAAAGTACTGAGTTCGGAGACACGCTGAGTGATTAAAGCTCTTAGTTTATATAGAGGCTGGAACAAGGCTACTGAGCCGTACTCACAGGTCCGCTTATATTCCTGCTCAGGACTGCTTCCATGCACACACCCAACACCCGTGATTCATTATTTACAACGACCCTGCCACCTATATGTCTACCTACGGATGTGGGCTTCCCCAGAGGTCCCCGACTAGAATCCTCCAGGTCTATTGTCCTAGGAGTGAAGCTTGATGGCCACATGTTTGGCCGACCGCGTGCGCAGTTTAACGGTTGGGACATAACAGTCAGGGTTTTGAATAACATTAGAGGTAGTGAAAGTAGAGTGGTGTGGTTGCTATCCCAACCTTCACCTGACAGACTGAACCCAACTGGCTTCTAAATGCAGTTAGTTCAGTCCATATGAGGGAATTTACCACAGTTTACTTAGTGTAGTTGTGTATGGTTAAAGTTGTAATATCATTCAAGTTCTTCTTCTCTCCTGTACTGCTTGGGTTATGTTTGAGAAATATGCCCCCACTAGAACTTCACAGCAACATAAGAGAACCAGGGAAGACCAGTAACTTTTATTCACATCTTGGGATAATGGATCAAGGATGTTCAGAGAAGAGGTCTGAAACCATTTAAAAGTGTAACATACATCATTTGCTGGGCTCATTCAGTTAAAACATTTCAGTTAACAGAACGTTTCAGTTAACAAACCTTAAATATATGTTGGTCAGAAGCACACTTAGGGAGCATACTTCAGACGTATACCCTGACAAGAGTGGGGCACAGTCCAAAAGGTTACTTCCCATGTGGGAATGACTCTGTTTGTGATCTTTGCCTTAAAACCAACGTATTCCATAATTCTTCAATGACCATAAGATCTTTTTAAATTGTAACTATAGAGAGGTCATTTATTGTATACAGTGCCAGTGTAACTTGTATGTAGGGATAAACACAAGGCTGGTTAAAGTTAGAATATCTGAACACAGAAGCGGCATTAGACAGTGAAGGTTGCTGGCTCTGCTTGTGAAGCACTTCATGTCCATGGAACATTCTGATAAGGACCTTATGTTCTGTGTTACAAAAAGGCTGCAAGTGCACTCTTCACAAGTTTGACTTTTAAAGAAAGGGGAATCCTGGATCTTTACGTTGGATACTCTGGTGTCAAAAAGTCTCAATGAAGAAATCAATTTGGCTGTGCATCTGATGTATCTGGCTGCTTTTTGAAATGAGGATTGCAGTTAGGCTGGTGTGATTTTCTTCTTCCAGGTGTTGCTGATTACCTCAGAGTCATATTTTTTCCCTCCTCTGTTGCATCATATTTTCCCCACCACCATATTATCTATATAATCAGGTGTGGACTACCATAGTGCTGATTCTTTTTATGTTGTAGCTGAGCACTCTTTGGATTTTGAATATTGCGGATTGGGCCTAATACAGGTAGAATATTGCACTATTCAGGTATTTTACATTAGCTTATATCTTCTTTCTAAAATTTTGTAAGTTTTTGAGTTTATAGTTGTTGAGTCATTCATGTTTTTTAGATCCATGGGCATATGAAATATAACACACTTGGATTAGTGGCCCATGCTGCACCTCAAGAATATTTATTCCCACTTACTCCACGGGTGAACATCTCTATGTTAGTAAGATAGCTGTTTGAATTTCATTTATTTCAAAATATTAATAATTTCCTTACATAAAATAAATTTGGGGGGTTGATTGACAGTTGCAGAAGTTATTTATTCCCCCTTCCCCATTTTAGGTCTATACTGAATACTGATAATTGTTGTTTTTTAGGTCCATTCTGTATATGATGGATTTCAAATATATTGATATTTAACCTACAGAGTGCTCAGCTTGCATTTTACCACTGAGGAAGGCTTTTTAGCCAAAATGCATTTGGTTCTTGTATTTGGATATATTTTGTACCTTTTAACCTGTATTTATACGTTCTGACATTTGTCCTGATATTAGTTATAGGTACTTATATACAGAACATAGATATGTGGTTTTTATTGTGATTTTAATATTTCCTATGCATAATTAAAATATATTGTATATTTTTATGTTAGCACTATGTGTTTAGCCATATTTGATTTTTGTTTTTGTCTCAACCTTCTTTGTTACCCTTCAAAGTTATTGTTGCCTTCAAACTTTCATTTTCTATTGGCCTCTCTCTTTCCCCCTCCATCTTGGTACTGATGCCAGCATTTCCCTGCCAATCATATGAAGTCCTGAAAACTACTTTTGGGACATTTCCAAGACAGAGTTTGTAAGACAGCATTTCAAAGGGGACATTCTAGAATTTGGTACTACTTGAGCGTATCATAGATTCTCCTCAATAAAACTTGTTCTTGCATCATCCAACTCATGTCTCAGTATGTCTTCTAAACTTGCCCTAGAAGCCTCATCACTTTTGTCACAAGGATTGCTTTACAAGTATTTCATGTCTCTTCAGGGCCAATTCCGTCCCTTAAATTGGGTGTAAAACCTAAGCTAGCAGTGTAAAAGTGAAAAGCAATGGAAGGAAGATTTCTTCGTTATGCTCAGGCTTAACTGTAAGAATTGGGATATATTGGAAAGCAGGTTCCATTTACATGGATGTGTGTCCAGAGGCTTTCACACCAAACATGGTGGGGGGGGGGGCAGAAGTCAAAAATGGGGCACAGATCTGGCAAGTTCAGTCGACAGCTTGCTTTTGTTCGAGTTTTTATTATATTATTGCCATATTATGCATCTCGTTTAATGAACATATTCCTTTCACGATATATTCAAATAGCACAAAGTTATTAATATCCTTGAAGACAAGATTGAGTAATCATGCTAATTACACGATCAGTATAATGCAGTGGATGGAGTGTTGGGTTTGCATATTCAAGGCCCACGTTCAAATCCCCACTCAGCCATGAATCACATGACTGTCTGCCTAACCTCTCTCAAGGTTGTTTGGAGAAAGTGTTAGAGAACAAGGATGAAACACTTTGGACACTGAAATGTCCTATGGGGTAATTAATGTTGGCTCCAGTGACAAAATGACAGGGATTCTTCACTTAAATTCTGAATTAACACAATCAACTACCAGCCATATAAACTCTCAGACAGTCCCTGATGATGCATATTTAAAGAGTGTAATATACATTTTAAAACAATAGCAGGGCAGTCAAATCAGATTTAAGTGATAAACATTTTTGCTCTGCAAATTGACAGCTTTTTCTGTTTTAAAAATGCAGTATTACCCTCAATCTAAAATAATGTTGCCTATTTCCATAAATCTTTGTCGTACTTTTCAGAGCCAACTCCAAACAAACAATTTATAAACCTACCATATAAGCTGTTTACTACATTAAAGCTATTAGCAATAAAACCCCATTGTAAAGAGGTTTTTTTTACTGACTCCTTTCGTGTTCTTGTTGCATAGGTTTTATGAGAAACGTTTTCATAACACAGTCACTCTTCTATAGAAACGTAATTTCAATGACTGCATTTCATAATGTAGGGAATTATGAGCATTTTAACAGGAAACCACATGTTTTATGTATAAAGGCTGAAGACTTGCTGAGAGACAACAATGGAAATTGACAAACTCAAGTAGGGGTCAAATTAAATGCAATGGGAAGATCCACATGTCTTTATTCATATGCCTTTCTGCTCACGCATAAAGCAAAGGACAGAAAGGTCTATTTTTTAGGGTAAAAATTTGCCACCTCTCCTACATCCTCACTGTTTTTGGTGCTTGTTTCCCCTCCGTTAATATGCAGATAGGAAGACAAATAACTTATAGGCAAATCCTCCTATTACATCTAGTTTGACCATTAACACAACCTTCTATATAAAAGGGGTGGTGCTAAACATTATGTTGGATATCTGCAGCTTGTTATAGCACAAAGATCCATTGTGCATGCAGAGTTCTAATGAAGCAATACACATATAGCACCATAGAACCACTTCAGCTAAGCAAGCCCATCTAGCCTCAAACAGGTTACTGGCTGTGCTGATCTACAACAAAGTATAACACAGTCTGACATTACGCTAGCATTGTAATAGACATAATTCTGACATTATAAAAACACTGGTCCAAAATCTTTGGACTGGGAGGACTCATAAAACTCTTGGAATGCCTTCATCAAACTCATCTTTTAATTGGACTGTATCCTTCATATAAAATTCTGCACATGCCCTCAACCCACTGATAATATTCAGATTATGGAGAAAAAGGTAAGCAAAGCAGTTAAGAAATCATGCCCAAATCATGGCTACCTCTCATAGGGCACGATCATACGCACCCATTTGCCACGGAAGAGGGACGGTTCACCACTGGATCAAAGCGGCATGATCACACCAGCACATTTGGGAAGTGTCCCACAACCGTCATCAAACCATCACAAACCATTGTGATCCAGTGGGGAATCATGGTAAAAAGCTACTAGTGAAACTCCAGTATCAAATGGTTTGCTGTGGTTCACAGCCAGAGTTTCCCCGTGTGATCACTCCAGCGCCAAAGTGTGGTATTGCGGATAGCATGATCACACGCTATCCCAATGCCACACTGTTGTTTCCCCCCCCTTCTCCATGTGCGCATCATTGAAAGCCCTTAGGGTGGTGAAGCGATTCATCAATCCCCCGTTTAAGCGCCTCAGAAATCAACCACAAAAAAAAAAACAACTTGCCCGCGGTTGCATCCGATCACGCCGTGGCAAGTTGCCCTGGCAAGTCCACAGACCTGTGTGATCACGCAACTGTGGGGCAAATTGCTCCAGAGCAAAAAAGCCTCACTTCCCCTCCAGATTATCTTGCTCGTGTGGAAGGGACCATAGTGTTTTAAAAAAGATAACTAATTACCCAACACATATATACCCCCTGGTCCCTATGTCATGTAAGTACTAACTCACTGGTTAGATTAATCGGAAAGATCCCTGGTTTATTATCCCATCTTAAGACCCTGTGCTCTGGATATTCCCCCCCTTTTCCTGTCGTACCAAAACGTTGTCCTATTCCTAATATATCAAAGGTACTGCACTATTCCTCTTTCTGTCAGAGCTGTTCTGGAAAAAGCAGTTCTCAAAAGAGCTCTCTCAGCCCCACCTACCTTACAGGGTGTCTGTTGTGGGGAGGGGATGGAAAGGAAAAGGAGTCTGTAGGCCGCTCTGAGACTTCAAATGAAGGGCAGGGTCTACATCTTCTTCTTCTTTTGAGGAAGCCCAACTCCTTTGTTCTTATAGATGCAGTTCTTTGAACCTCTGAATTTGGAATCTGATTTATTGGAGATTGAATTTATCTGCTTGAAAACAAGGCAGATTGTTTGCCTTTTAAAGTCCGGATACCAAGATTCTGCTAGGACTCGTTATTTATGATTTGTAAATAAAATGCCATCATTTAAAATGAGCATTTTAAGGGTAGCATATGTTTCCTGAGATGTATGCCACTTAAAAATACTACCAAATGCTCCCAACAGCCTGACAGGCTTAACTCCAAACACTGCGATCCCCATCACACATGGAAAGGCTAGGACCCCAGCGTTAACATGCTGGTAAGGATCTTGTTTTATCTTAGCACTGCATACAATGTCACATACATCAGGAAGTTCCTTTCCCACTGAATGGTCTCAAGCCAGTTTGGGAATTATCAGTCAAATCCAAGAAGCTTGTGGGAGACAGAAAGATGGATTATATATGCAAAAAGTTCTGAGGAGCTCCACAGGGAGCTCTTCCAGTCACAGTCAGGTTCCAAATGAGTTTTTTTTTAATGCCTGCCACACAAATGTCTTCAGAAAGATTCCATGTTCTATTTAAGGCAGGCATTTACCTTGATACTATGAAACTGAGCTATCTTCAGCAAAGAGATCAAAAAACCAAGGTGAGCATTTCGAAACAGAAACATGCTACATTCCAATGAAGTTCTACAGTGGTATCAAGGCTATACACACCAATTGTCGTTAGTTATTAGTATTTTCTGATACTTGCCCCTGGTCAATCTCTGTTCCTGATTTTTTTTTCCTTTTTGAGGAAATGCCATATTACCCGTATTTTTCTCTCCATAAGACGCACCTGACCATAAGACGCACCTAGCTCCGCTCGGTGCCGTGGCTTGGGAAAGGTGAGGGGGGTTTAAGACGCACACACTTCCCCCCCACTTTTCTTGGGAGAAAAAGTGAGTCTTATGGAGCAAAAAATACAGTAATTTTTGCTAGTTTTTGCCAGCATTGTCATTCTTCAGGTTCCAATTGAGAGACAGTGTGGTGCAGTGCCTAAGAGTGTTGGACTCGTATCCTGAAGACCCAGGACTGAATCTCCACTCATGCCACAGAAGACTGCTGGGTCACCCTGGGTCAGTCACACTCTCTCAGCCTAACCTACTTCACAGAGTTGTTGTGCGGATAAAATGGAGAAGAAGAAAAATGATGTAAGCTGCTTTGGGTTCCCACTGGGGAAAAATGGCAGGGTATAAGTGAATAAAATAAATTCATTCCCGTGAACTCTAGAAGTTAAATGTGAGTGGAATATACATGTATCTTACATCTAGTACTCATCGAGGTACATAAACCACTAAGGCACTATGCAAAGCTCAGCTTGCCATTTCATACAGCTCCATTCCACCAGAGCATACGACTCCTTGCACAATCAATTAATACAGCTTATAGCACAGTGTTCCTAATATGTTTCCTGGCACCCACTTGCTGTCCCACTTCCTGACCTCTTCCTTATGCCTTTTCAAGTTCCTTTCACTTTGTCTTCCTTTTCCACAGTTACACTCTTGACTCTTTCCTTTGTCACCTTTCACATTCTTTCTTTCTCCTTTCTCTGTTCCTCTTTCCCTCTTGAATTTCTTTGTCCTGTATCTCACACCACTTCTCCAGCTGCTTTTGGTGTAGTGATTAAGAGCAGCAGACTCTAATCTGGAGAACTGGGTTTGATTCCCCACTCCTCCATGTGCAGCCAGCTGTGTGACCTTGGGTCAGTCATAGTTCTCTCAGAGCTGTTCTCTCAAGAGCAGTCCTCTTAGAGCTCTCTCAGCCCCACCTGCCAAACAGGGTGTCTGTTGTAGGAAGAGGAAGGGAAGGAAATTGTAAGTTGCTCTGAGACTCCAAGTGAAGGGTGAGGTATAAATCCAACTCTTCTTTTGAGATGCTAAAGGCCATGGGAGGATTAAGAGATTGCAATGGTGGTAATGAGATCCAGCCACCTCTCATGAAGTTGAGCCCATAGTTGTTGCTTAAAGGGTAATGGTCACCTGAACTTACGACTTGGTCCTGTTGGTCTTCATTAAGGGTGTGTGTTTGCTTGAAACTATTTTGCTACGACAACAGTTCCACCACCAATAGAAAGGAATCACGGAGGTTGGCAGGGACCCTCACCATAAAAAGTAAATACAAGAAAACTTGGGAGAGACAGGGAGAATAGAAGATTTGTGCTTTCCCAGTCTCAGCCAGGGAAAGCCATCAGACACATCCAGAATACATTCTCTTGCTGGCTGTGGTCACATGGTCATTTTGATTGGGTTTCACCACTGCTCCCTCTCACATTTAAAATTGTTGATCAGATGCCCGCATCTGTCTCCCATACCAAAGTGGGTTCACCTGCGCAATCCTCCCAGTTCCCTAGTGAGCTTTCCGACACCAGGAAAATCAAGTACTTTTTGGATATTTGCGCTTTGAATCTGCAGTTTCACCGATCTAGACAGTCATCTCGCAATGATCACGATTAGGTCATCTGAATGTCCTTCTCGCAATGTTCCCCCTCCAGCTTTCACCATTGTGCGCATGAGCAATCCTGTGCTGAATAAATTCAATGTATAAACATTCAGGTGCACATATAGACTCCAGCACTTGGTTGTACGTCACCAGTTAATTTTGTTCGCTGTTGGAGGGGGGGGACACCTGCAAAAAGAAGTGAGTATGACGAGTCCCAGTGGTTCGGCCATGTGCATATACGCATGCGCAAAGCCATTTTAAAAAAAAACAAGCCATGCTGCTGCCCAGAGCCTTGTTGCATGATGCAAGCGGTTCCAGGAGGGATGTGTGATCATCCCAACCCGGGAAAAAAATCCCTGATCAAATCTATAGTGCAAACAAATCAGGATAAGCTTTCTGTGTGACCCCCCCCCCCAATCTCTCTCTCACACACACACACACAACCATTGCACTCAGGCTGCACATGGATTCCCCTATTAGACCTCAATGTTGCAAAGACTTGCCAGTGATTAGTTGATCCACCACGGTTTGTTTCAATCAGCAAGCTTGGACAATGATACTATTGCCTTTAAGCTTCCTTATCCCTCTTCATGTAAGGTCTCACATGACCATTTTACAAGTCCACAAATTGATCTGATCTGGGCAACAAGCAGACAATGCATAAGTATACCCAGCCTACATTCAAAAAAGTTTTGCTTTTGCATAAATAACCATAACGGCACATACAGACAGAAATGACCGCACTGAGACTTTTAAAATCATGGCAATACAGCTTGTTCACTGAATGTTAGTATAGTTTATTTTAAAGGTGATAGAACATTATTTACAGGCAAGCAAGATGTCAAAGGTAGTTCTAGCTACCTTATATTTAAAGGGGTATCTTTAGTGGCACGTGAGCAAACAGAGAATACTTCAGCTTTTCCACGTGAAAAAAGTTTGCAGCATTCCTGCTGTGAAGGCAAGAAGTTTTAAAGTCACAGGTTCTTTGGAGTTCATCTTGGAATAATCAAGCCTGATTTAATCTATTCATCAAGTAATCAGTAATAGTTTAATATATTCAAATTTACTCTCTGTGTAAATAGGATGGTAAAGAAAAATTAATCACAATCAGAATAGTTCTAACATTTCAGTGTATTATATTATTGCATACTTTTTCCTACGTAAACACATAGGCTGCAATCCAGAAGCCAATTAAAACACAAATATCTAGATTTAAACAGACTATAATATTTCTGAATTGATATTTCTTTCAAATTGTCCCAGTTGGAAAAGAAATGACCACGATCTTTTAAGAGCTGAATAGAAATGCTAAGCCAGATAATTCCACAAAGTCTAACAGCCTAAACTCACACCATTTCCTCTACAAGACCATTATTTATTTAAAATATTTACATGTCAGCCTTTCTCCTGAGCATCTCAAGATCCCCTGAGCATTATATTACTAAGCTACGAAAATCTGGTATTGGAAAGCAACAAAGTTAATAAAGCAGGTTTTAGAGATATTACAGCAGGTGTTTCCTGCAGAAAATGGGAGGGATAAAGAACATAAATCAAATCTTCAAAGTTTATAACCCCAGGGGTGATATTCTGTCATTTCTTCTGCCATCTGCACTAAAACTTAGTTTAAACTAGAACTGTATTACACTTGATCCTACAGAGTGTGTCCAAGTGTTCGCCTTCTTACACAAACGCAATGTGTTAATGGCCGCCTTCCGGCAAAGCAAATGCTTAGTCTGTGCCCTTCAAAGGGTTTGTGAGTGATCCTTACCCTGCTGTCTTCATCCTTAATTGGCCTCCACTGTGGGGAGCAATTAAAAATAAATGGTAGCTTGCTGAGCTGCTGGGAGGAATGTTCTGCAGTTCTGAATATGACCATACTTCCTTCGGTCCAGAATCTATACCACAGACAAACAAAATGAAATAATAGGGTAAATAGTGCTCTTTGGAGACCCAGGGCACGGTAGTATTTAAAAACTACAGTAAGACTGACTTTAAAATGATTTTCAGTTACGACACAATTTTGAGATGCTGTGTCTTTTAATTCTTCCCCCCCAGTATGTATGTGAATTTTAACCTTATTAAATAAATGATTATAAAATAAATGATTTTCAGAATATTTGTCCAATAAAAGTTAAAGAATATTTTTCAAAGAGCAAAGTATAAGCTAAGGTTTCCCTTCCTCGAAAGCCAGTCGAATCTGACTCTAGGGGGCAGTGCTCATCTCCGTTTCCAAGCCAAAGAGTCAGCGCTGTCCAAAGACGTCTCCATGGTCATGTGGCTGGCATGACTCTGTGGTCATGTGGCTGGCGTGACTAGATGCCAAGGCACACGGAACGTTGTTTCCTTCCCACCGAAGTGGTACCTATTTATTTACTTGCAATTCCTTGCTTTCAAAACTGCTAGGTTGGCAGGAGCTGGGACCAGAGATGGGACTCAGGTCTCAAACTGCTAAACTACAGACCTTCCAGTCTGCAGTTCAGTGTCTTAACCACTGAGCCACAAGGTATACTCCCTCTTAAATCTCGAGGTGCTTAGGCCGAGGACAGACTGGCAATCTGAGAGCTCCGCTTGGGAAGTGGGGGAAGGGAGCCCGTTCAGACATCCGCATCTGTCCCTCGGCTCCCTTCCGCACTTACGCGCTTTGAAGCTGGTTTCCTCTTGCTGTAGAAGGACACCGGGAGAAACCGGTGTCCAGGGGCCATCTTCCGCATGCCTCCCGTTTCCAGGCAGTGTGGACTGGAAGAAGCAGGAGGCAGCCGGAGGTGGCAGTGTGAACACGCACGTACACGCACACTTACGCCGCCAGCGAAACACTGCTGCGCGAGCCACGGAGCAGGCTCGCAGCAGTCTGAATGCTCCGTAACGGCATCCTTGTGCAATACACTGGCCAGTGTGAATGGCCAGCCCTGGGGAATTTTCCCCCCGCAGCTTTTGCCTCTGGATTCCTCCTGCTCCAGATTGCCAGTCTGTCCTAGGCCTTAGTATACTATGATGTGCTCAAGCACTTCAGTTCAAATATATGCTCAGCTATTAACTCACTGGCTGATCTTAGGCAGGCTAATTTCCAAATGTCCAGTGCTGCCTTGAAGACCAAAAACATTTATTAAAATGTGAGCTTTGGTGAACCACAGCTCACGTCTTCAAATACATAGAGATCCTGCGTAAGTGGGAAGATCACAAGAGGGTGGGAAGGAGGAGTTCAGGCAGAGAGTGGATTTTCTCCTGACCTCTTCAAGTATAAACCTGTGTGAGGAAAAGAGGGAGACGCGTAGGTATGACTCCAGTTGTAAAATTTCTGAAATGCGAGTTCTGTGTGTCTGAGATGGAACAGCAGTTACAAAAAAACAGACTGTGAGAGAGATCTGAAGTTTGAAGGGGTAAGCATGGTGGTAAGTTTAAATGAAAACTTACAGGTACTGGTATAAAGTAATACTTTGGTAAAGCATGTTAAGAACAGCCAATCACAATTTCTATAAAGTGAGTTTTGTAGAGGTATTAAGAGATTGCAGTAAGGAAATCTAAACCTCTGTTTAAGGCAGGATGACAGGTAGTGTTTAATTTCTGGATGAGTTCTAAAGTAGCAGTTTCATGTTGTATAACCTCTTTGCTCTGTGTGTGTGTGTGTGTGTGTGTGTAAAACAGTGACTTCCATGTCTGTAATAATATGTATATGCCAATAAAGGCTTGTCTTAGTAAGCAGGGGTCATTTCGAGCAGGAACACGCAGGAACGCTGTTCTGGGAGTAACAAGCCAAGGAGCGGGCACATATGGTGATGTGCTGCGGGAAAAAAGCAAAAACATACTAACTTGATCTGTATTTTCATGCTTGTTGTAGGGCAGCTTCCCTGCAAGAGCAAAGGAAACCTAAAGTGTCTTTAGTGAAAGTGTAAAGCTGGCTCACCAGCTCTGAGTTGGGAAATACCTGGAGATTTTTGGGGTGGAGCCTGAGCGGTAGGTGTTGCCTTATGACACACTTCCAGGGACAGCAGGGGTGTGGCATATGCAAATAAGTTATGCTAATGAGCTCTTTCACCTCTTTTTCTACAAAATGACCCCTGAAGTAATGTTTGCCCTGACCTGGATGGCACAGGCTAGATCGATCTTGTCAGATCTTGAAAGCTGAGCAGGGCCAGCGATGGTCCATGCTTGGATGGGAGCCCACCAAGGAAGTCCAGGGTCACTATGCAGAGGCAAACAATGGCAAACCACCTCTGAATGTCTCGTCTTGAAAACCCTACAAGGTTGCCATAAGTTGGCTGCAACTTGACGGCACTTTCCAACAACAGCAATATGCCCAAGGAAATTAAAATGTTCTCCCACTGGCTTCTGACTGTCGAGGTTTCTTATGCCCAATTTGTGTTCATTGATGCAGAGACCCACAAATTTGTCCAGTGTAGACAACAGAAGGACACTGTTGGCATTTGATGGCACATATTCAGTTGGATGATGTGCAGGTTGATGAGCCCAGGATGGCATAATAGAATTACCTGAGTGTATATGGGAACAAAGTTGGCATCAAGATCTGCTGCGGAGTTTGGTTCCTGAGTCTGTGTCTCTGTAAGGTGGTCCATGGTTGTTGGTGAGAAGCCCATCTAATGGGTCAGAACAAATCCAACTGTTAACACAGTCCTGGACTGTAAACTATGGATCGCTATATATGTTCCAGATGGTAGCTGGAAACATGCAGGTGTGTTTGATGGTTAGTGGATTTGCAGTTTAAGGCAGTGCTTATGTGTCCATTGCATAGTTTCACAGTGGTGTCTGGAAATGTACTTGGAATGTACTGGAAATGTGCTAGGCTAATGCAAGATTCCATCTTTAGAGATAGCAAGAGCTTCCTTACCAAGTGTCCAGATAATGAAAATATAATCAATAAATCTAGTTTCCAGCAGCAGCAACCTCCCCTTCTTGAACATGGGGATATTATAGGACATCGTAACCACTGAGAAGATAAAGGGCCTTGGACACTTTTCCTAAATATGGTTTTAGATTTAGTAGCTAGAACTGGTAAGACTAGACGGTTTTTTAATGCCTTTCACTGTGATATTATTCTTTATGCCATCCAGCTGTGCTTTCAGGAGCTGACCACTTTTAATGTGAAGGAGGAAATATGGATAATACTAAGCCCTTCTTCTTTTGGGCACTGAATATATCCTTCTGGTTTTGGCATTTTTGTTTATTTATTATATCATATTTTGGTGATTTTTAAAGATCTGCTCAGTCCCCAAACATTCACCTCTAATTAGAACACACCCTTAACCATTGCCACAGCTGTTGAGCATCCAGTAAAAGATATGAATAAAAAAGGTTTTAAGACTGAGACTTCAAGATAGGAGTCTGGTGGGCATTTCTTAGAAAGGTGTTCATAGATGGAATGCTACTCCAGAGAAATCTCCATTCTGTGCCTCTAAAGGGTTGGATCCAGCCACCATTTTCATTCAAAGTCACCCAATTCCCATCCATACTACAGCCCTCAACCCACATGACTTTTGTCCACGCAAGGCTATGAACCCCAGCACAATATTTCTGGATGGTCAAAGAGAATCCTTCCTTCCTTTTCCACAAGCAGAACAGCTGGTTGGGTCCAGCATATAGCTTTTTCTTCCCAAATTGATGAAACTTGGAACATAATTCTCCCTATAATCTGAATTTTAACTATTGGGTTCCGTAAAACAGAAAGTACTTTCATGGCATTACAGAGTAAATAGCAGCTAATGATACTGTAGAGTCCAATACAATAGAAATTTATAGTGAAGATTGCATTCAGATTAATGAAAAACATTGTTCAAGCAAAAACTTAAGCTACTGTATAAAGTACTAAGAGTACTTCATGTATGAGTATGTAAAGGTACATACTTGTAAGATTGCTGTGGTGTTTTATTCATGTGCCTGTGCTGCCACGCGAGTTAGGAATATCACCGAGCTGAAAAACTGTTTGTTTATATGCACTTTTTAATGCGCCATCTTAATTAACTGAAATATTGCCAGCACTTTATGTTTCTGTGATTTTATTAGTAGTTGTATTGTTTTATATGACTTTATCTGGATTTTAATGTTATTATGTACCAACCAATGTAAGCTGCCCTGAGCCTGCTTGTGGGGAGGGCGGGGTACAAATTAAATAAATAAATAAATATATTTCCCCCCAAAATTATTTTCTTTAGAATTTTGAATAATTACACTTTGTGATTTGAGCAGTAGCCAATTCTACATGGCACACCAGTATGGCACCATCTAGTGGCACACCAAGAAAAATATTGGAAGAGTTCTTTTAAAATAATGTAACTGTGTCCTTTGAAGTCACAAATCTTCAAGAGCTATTTCTATTAAGCAAATATTAAAGAAATTCAAGAGTTTATGTGGCAACAGACAGGGATCGCCTAAAGAGATACTGGGTTGGATCCAGCCAGCTTTCCCCCCTCTCTACTGCAGCCCCTTTCCACATACAGTCTCATGATCCCTAGAACAGCCTTTTTGGTGGTCAGAGTACCTCATACATCTTTTTTTTCACCAGTAGAAAAGCTAGTTGCATCCAGCCCATTGGATTTGAACTGTATGCATTGGTTGTAGCTGTGTTGTACCTGTGTGCTTTTAACTGCTTTTGTGTCTCCTCACAGTCAATGCATGTAATACTAAAATAGCAACAAAACTGTTACTATGGATTTCACATTTCAAGTGGTAAGGCATTAGTAAGGACGATGGTTTCAGGTTGGGCTATGAGACAGAGATAATGCTGCTGTCATAGAAGATGACTCTCATCTAAATGAAAACAAAAGCTAATGCCTCTCTGCCGCTTTTATCAGACTTATATCAGCAGCCTTTGACACAGTGGATCATGCCATCCTGTTGAGAAGTTTGTGGATAGGAGTAGGGATTAATGGATGTGCTTTGGAGAAAACATTAGTAGCTTCAGAACTTTGATTAGGGAATGGGGGCGGGCGGCTATTTATTCATAGCCTACTTTTCTCCCCAAAGCTTATAGCAGTTTTCTCCAAGCAATGAGCCTGTGTGGTAGGTTTATGCTGAGTTACTACTACAAGGCTGCCCAGCGAGACTCCATGGCAGTGTAGGGATTTTGAACCTGGGTTTCCCAGATCTTAGTCCAACACTGTAACTACTACAGAACACTGGCTCTCAATGTGAGTAAGAATACGGAATACATAAAATGGATAGTCATAATATCATTGGATAAGCTGAACAAAGAAGTTAGTGTCAATGGTCAAGTGTACTATAATCACTCTTTTTTACTATAGGTTCATGAGTCTGGATATATGGAAGATAATCACTTAATACACTTTTAATTCTGCTTTTTTCCAGTGTGCTCAAGGCACTGTACATAGAGCTATATTCTGTTTTAGCCTTAAGACTGGAAATGGATCCCCCGGCATATGGACAGTAAATGGGATACAGTGTAAGTGGATATATAATTGTTAAATATAGATTATATATATCATTTCTCATTAAGTGCAATTAAGCTGCTCTGAATGGCATATATAATCCCCCCCCCATTTTATCCTCACAAGATTTTAAATTAGGCTGAGAGATGACTGATTCAAGGCAGCCGGCTACACCACAATGGCTCAGCATTAGTAGCTGAAACTAATGGCCAAGTCCCCCTTTAATGTTTCGGAGTATAAATTTTGTTGCGACCATTCTGTTAATCTGAAGAGGCTGTGAACTTCTGTCTCTGTGTTTTCCTGGCTCAATAAATAAATATTACTCAAGGACGAGGTCCTACTTATCTACCTACGTACTCCTTTACTTCAAAATAAACTTAAGTTTCTCATAAAATACTGTAACAAAACATTTACTTCTTGAATAAATATTCACACTTCTAGACCAAACCAAGCACCTAACATCAGTATTAAAACCCAAGTTTAAATCAAAGGCATTGCATTTCTTTATTTTTGATAAATTATACCCCTCTTTTCTCCCCAGTGTGGACCCAAAGCAGATTACAGTATTAGTCTTCCTCCTCCATTTTATCTTAATAACCCTGTCAGGTAGGTGAGACTCAGAAAGGGTGACTTGCCCAGGGTCTGTGGCTGAGCGGACACTCAAACCTGGGTCACCCAGATCCACAGCTCTAAAGCAGGAAATTCCTGTTGCTCAAGACTGGAGCACAGATTTCTTTGGAGTTGGGGGGGGGTGGTCCATGGAACCTATTCACAGCTAACACATGTATTGTCACGAATTTTTATTTTGTCAGCGCTCAAAACTCTTAGAGAAATAAATGCTACTGTGATTATGGCATGAAATGTGACCGTACCTCCTGCACACCCCTGAAGCTTGCAGATCCCCCCCAAACACAACCATGAGTCTGGGTTAAAGTCGCTGAGCTCTTTAGCCAACGCATGAGGCGTGGCACATAATTTAAGATTTAAAACAAAAGAAATTAAGTATTGGGGAGTTACAGAGAAGTGGTTGCAGGGCTCTTTCTGCGCAGAATGCCCTTTTCTGGACACCCCCCCCCCCCCGCCCACTGCGAAACCACCGCATTAAAAAATGGAAAAGTACTCCGAGCCTAGCACAAAGGCATAATCCCATTCCCACGTGCCATTTTGAGACTGGCTGTCCCCCCCCCCCCCCCCCAAGCCTTAGCAAAGCAGCCTCAAAACAGTCTTACAAAACAGAGAAAACAGCAATTCTTTCTAATATACTGGGGGGAGCCGTTCGTTAGCACTCTCCCTGAAAACGAGCTCAAAGTCCCCAGGCAAGTGTGTGCTTAAAGCAGCCCGCCCTGCAAGGATTCAGGTCAAGGATGACTCAGGAATCCCCGCGCGCGCGCGCCGAAAAACGACCGCCCGCTTCCCGGTCCCCGGCCGCCCTTTTTTCACAGCTCGGCTGCCCTGAGGCGCCTGCGTGTCACGCCCCCGGCCGCGTCTTGCCGCTAATTTACTTCATAGGCTTACTCTAGTCGGCCTTCGACAACGTGAGTGTGGGACGGCGAGAGGGAGGAGTTATAAAGGCTGGTGGGAGCAGACCTGGTCGGCCCGTGTGGGTTGGGGGTGGCTGTGAACGTCGGGGGCCTCAGCCGGGAGTCTTGTCTTCCTAGGGTTGCGCGTAGGGTGACCTGAGACCTCGTGAGGAAGGGGAGTGGCGGAAGGGGGTGGGTGGGCTTCAAAGGGTGGGCTTTTGCTCTTCCGTTTCGAGGGGGAGAATTCAGTCGAGGTTTTTCCAAGTCCCGGGGGGGGGGGCGCGAGTAGCTGAGCGAAGGTGCAGCGGAGTTCAGAGCCGGCGCGGGTGTTGGGGGCGTTTCAGTTCTTCCTGTTGAAAAGAGGAGGGTTCGAAAGTCGACCTGCGCTGCCCAAAGCGGTTCATATGCTAGGAAGCCACGAATGCGTGCTGCCCGGAGAGCGGGGCCAATTCGTATTGGTTCCTTGATTTGTGTTTCTCATTGCATCGTTTTTGGGGAAGGCGAATCTTAAGGACCGGGTGCTTCAGTGTTGTGCGCTACAGTCCTTGGGCATCTATAATAGCTTGCTGCTTTTTTTTTCCTTTTAAGTCTCCAAACTGAATTTTAAGTTGAGTCCCCTCGAGGAATGCTAGGAGTTCTAACAGTTTTTAACTAAGAAGGTTTGCTTATGCTTGATAAGGAAAAAGAGTAAGTTTAAAAAAATTAAGTTGCAGGTGAGAAAAGTATGTAAAAGGAAAAGCTCATTTGGTCTGAGTTTTCCTATTGAGTGTAATGTTCCTTTTGCCTCCAAGATGGTACAGAAAAAACAGAAGAGTAAGCTGGACCAGACTTCACTTTGCATAGTGCCTGGTGTAGTTGTTGAGATTCCGACTGGGCAGCTATTGTCTGCCTCTGAAGGCTGTCAAAAAGATCAGTCCTTATTAGAGCGGCCTAGTGATTTAACTGAGCCACTTACTCCTAATTCTGAGGGTTCTTTAGTAGCGAAAGGGGGGGAACAAAACAAGTGGCTTTTCTCTAAAAGAAGGAAAGGGAGAAGATGTGGGAAAGGTGTACCGGTAGTGCTGGACTACAAAGCAAAGGTAAACTTTGCTGTGGACACAAACCTGAAGGAAGAGGAGATCTTGGTAGGAGAAAACTGTTCAGAGAAAGCTGCCTGGAGCATGGGGAGACAGCAACAGTGTGCTGCTTCTAAAACTACTTTGCAAAAAGAATTTGCACCACGCCTTAGAAAGAAAAGGTGTAGATCCTTACCAGAAGTGAGGCCCTGTGAAAAAGATACTGCCTCAAAGAAAAACCGTACATGTTCATTGCTAGAACCTAAACTAAAAATTCCAAGTTGTTTGGAGAAAGAAAAGAGATCAGAGAAAAAGCGCAAAAGTGCCTTGGTAAAATCAGAAGTTTACACAGAACTTAAAGATCTAATAGGAAGGGATGGGAGCTCTGCAATAGGACTAGAATCTCAGGAAGCAACAGGGAAAAAAATCAAATGCTCTGTCTCAAAACGGGGATCTCTGCAGAGATCACAGAACCTCAGAGATAGGAGTAGGTCAACTCAACCAGAGCAGAAGTCTTCCATGAACCAGGACAAAAGGCAAAGGGCAAAAACAAGGTGCTTATCTTCTAAGTTACAGGCACAGAGCCTTAAGAAATTTAAAGGAAGACTTAGGAAAGGGGACTTCAGTTGTAAACTGCAGCTGCCAAGCTTAGACTCTGAGGATCGTACAGGGAACCTAGTGGAAGTGAGATCATTTTCTGCGCCACACATACCATGTGGTAATATTGTGGAAGGAAGAAAATCTCTAGTAAAGAGCTATAGGTTTTCTTTGGCAAACTTGAGGCTGGTGGAGCCTCAAGAGGAAGAGCAAGCCTTGCAGCAAGAGTATAAATGCTGTTCTGTGGAACTGGCTCAAACAAGACCTTGTGAGGATTTACAAGCTCTGAAACAAAACAGTAGATGTTTATTAGAAAGTGTAGGATGTCTAGAAGACAGTAGAAAGGGCAGAAGCACAGGAGACGAGAGACTGCATAAGATGGTAACCAGAGGTTTACTGAAATCAAAGATGTGTGAAAATGATACTGAGAAGCTAGACCGGAAGCAGGAGAAGTCTGTTGCTAAGGAGATTCCCTGGTTCAGGATAAGGAGCCCAGGAAAGCAAATGGCTATAGGACAGATAGTGGATTCTGCACCTACAGAAGGTCAGTTAATTGCCAGGGTAGCAGGCTGTAGTGAGAAACATGGGGAAGATGAAACTATGACTTCACCTGAACTAAAATTAAAGATCAAAACATCTAGTAAGAACAGATTCCCTATTCCCTCTGTATTTGTTTATCTTCTCATAATTGGGCTTGTATTTTCCCTATGTTTTGTTATGCGATCGTTTTTGAATCGGTCTATCTAATTGCCTTTTCAGAATCCAGTAGTCGTAAGGAAAAATCACTTGTGTTCTTGAATTGGGACAGTGTCATTAGAAAAAAAATGGAACTAGCCTATGTAATTTAAAAAAAAACATTTCAGAAAGTTTTTTTTTACAGGAGACAGAATAAACTGCCATGCTTCAGACAAGTAAAAAAAAAACCCTTAGAGCTGATATTAGAAAGTGATGCTTGTTGCACTGATACTTTACAAGAAGCCATTAAACTGCTCAGTATTTTCATGTTACAATTAATTTTCACTAGGAAAAATATGTATAGATTATCCTGGAAATGCTAGTGGAACAGCATAATAATCTTCAGTTCCAAATGTTTATATAAATATTTTTCCCCTTTGCTGCTTAGTGATGTGTGAAGATTTTCCAGTGATATTTTTCCATGGAAAATTCTGCACCCACATATTTATGTATAGTGAATTTCTCTATGGGTGTCAGAGCTGTTGTGCTGCAAATCAATCATGTTAGATGAATAAATGTTGGATCTGAAGCGTGGACAAACCCAGTGGTTATAGATAGTCCAGGCTTGTACATGGTGTGTTTGCTATCTTTTCAACATTTAAATTTGCTAATATTATTTAATTTATTTGCATTGGAAAATTGTCCAATTCAGATTTTCTTGGAAACCCCATACCACTGTTGGTTCTCTTGACTATACAGTAAGAATAACACTGGGAAAATCTATTTGATTTTGTTTTTATCTTTCTAAATTATCCTGGTGTACAAAATTTAAGCGTCAGTTGGTGTACTGTTCTCGATATGCTTGTAAAATTGTTCTGACAAATCACTCCTTACAAACCGAACCAAATAAACATATCTCTATATCTAATTCCCAAGTGCCCCCCCACGTGCGGATACCTAAATCCGCGCGGGGGGGACACTTGGGGAGCAAGGAGGTTGTTCTGCAGATGTGGGGCGGTCCCCACATCTGCAGAAAAATCTAAAAACTTAAGAGAAATTTCGGGGGGATACTCAAATCCCCCCAAAATTAAAAAACCCTGTTCCCTGCGCATGCAGCCCAGCGGGCCTCAGGTCTAGCTGCGCTACCAACTCTGGAAGGGGGGAGGGGGCGGGGTGGGGAGGTGGTGAATGGGGGGGGAGAAGCGGTGGCCCGAGCAGTGCTTGGCCACTCGGGCCTGGGAGCCGGGGGTGAGTGGGCCGGGGGAGGGGGCAGGAGGGAGGGAAACGCCGGGGCCAAGTGGCTTAATGCCACTCGGGCCCGAGCTAGAGCGGGCCAAGGGGGAGTGCCTCAGCGAGCGGCGGTTCTTGCCGCCGCCGCCGATTTTCGGGGGGCAACGGGGGGAGGGAGGGGAGAGAGGCTCACCTGGCCCCCCCTTGCGAGTATCGCAGGTCCACCAGCTTGTTACTTACTAATGAATGCCACTCTTAGTGGTTTGGAGCTGGTGCTTTTGATAAGCTAGGTACTATTAAAATTTGCAGTTCACAACAGTGCTTTTACAAAATTTATATGTATTAACACATCTCATTTTGGTGACTTTGTATACTAGAACATTTGCATTAATCATTAGATATTTCTCCTTTTTCAAAACCAGGAGAACAGAAAACAGAAGCTTCAAATATACGGTGTGAAAAGCTGCCAGAGATTGATCTAAACACCTCTCAAGATTGCAATATACTGGAACTGCTAGTACAGTCTACATGTCTTCAGATAACTAAATTAAATGAAACTGAACACAAGGATCCTGTCAGCTGTTGTCTGGGAAAGGAGGCTGCAATACGTTGTGGTGATGGTTCTTTTCCTGTTACAAACTCCAAATGTCCGCAACTTTGGGATATAAAAATAACCGAAAATAAACTGGAAAAGGACACACTGGTAGTGTACCAGGATGACAGACTCAGATGTCTTACTAAGCTGAATGACTTTCCTTGCAGAGTGACAAAGAACCCAGTAGTGAGGTTGCTTGACTGCAGTTACATAAAGGCGCTGTTAAATCCTACAGGTAACCATACATTTCAAAGTTATAAACGTCATTGTGAATGCGTGCATGTTGCACCACGTCAGAGGAAGGATCTGTCTCCTAACAGAGGTATGGGACAGAATGATTTGAATTGTAGCTCTAACATAGTGCAAGCTGGAAGATCACTCTTTCAGACAAACGTATTGGTTGGGAAAGGAATGTGCCAAAACCGGAAGACATTTCAAAGATGTCAAAATGGAAAGAAGCGATTTAGGGAAAGTAAATGGTGTCTGGAGTCTAAAAAACCCAGTAAAAAGATAAAAATGACCGGGGACCTGGAAAGGTCAACAGTCCAGGAAGTTCTTTCAAACATGGACCTCGACAATGAATACAGACTACAAGCAGATGAAAATGCCATAGCAGATCCTTCAGTAATTACAGAAGAACTGAACTATGATGAAACTATTTCCTCACCTTCATTTGGTTTGCCTGATTTGCTTCTGAAGAGACCTGCTCAGGAACATGCGAAACAACTTGTTGTCTTGCCTGGTAATAAACAAAAGAGCAATTCACACTTTGCCCCATGCAATGCAAGTGACTTTGAGAAGCCAGAGCTTCAGAAGGAAAACAGTGCTCTTGAGTCAAAGACTGTGGAACCACACACAGACTTCAGTACAGTGGAGGATGATTCTGTAGTGGATATACAGGTTGGTGAAAACACCACCAACTACAGTAGTAATATTGTTGGCAGGAAAGCAACACCCAAAGAAAAAACAGTAAGTAAAACTGGAAAGATACTACAGTTCAGCTGTCAAAGAACAGTGCCGTTTTCAGGTAAAAATATTTGGCCTCGTGAATCATGTGCAAGGACCTCCTTGTGGTTTTGTAAAGATCATGTGTCTGGCTCAGAATTTTTAAGAGATACTGATTCTTTTGCTAACACTGTCCAAATAGAGCTCCGTAAACTGTTGGTAGATAACAATGAAGTGCCTGCAAATAAGACAGCGGATTGTAAAACAGATCTTTCTGTCAAAAGCTCAGCTGAAGAATCTCAACTGGATATACCCAAAGCTTTCTCAGGTATTGGGAATAAGAATGGAATTTCCTCTACAGATATAGAAAGGCCTAAACAATGCCCATCTAGGGTGACTAAAAATGCAAAGAAATACAAAATGACTTCAAATTCACTAGTGAAAGATGCTAAAAATGAAGGAAGTATGGTCAAGAGAAATGCTCCCACAGGCACCCAGAATGGCATGTTTGTAAATAGTAAAAGTAAGACAAAGTCATTGGTTGTTAAACAAGAGCCTGCAGTACTAAAAACATTAAGCATGGGGAACCTGTCAAAATACAAAATACCTCTACTTAAGGATAAGTGTGTATTGAGAAAGGAAAGAAATTGTTATAATCCTCCAAACATTCTAGATTTAAGTGCTGCTTCTGTAAAGAAAGACAGAAGTGAGAGGGTTTCATCTGATTTTGAGCATCTGTTCCAGTCTGAACAGATTAATGGCATTACTGTGGAAGAACATGCAGACCAGTTTGACAGTAGTGTTGCTGGAAACTTTCCTGGTAAGAGTAGTGTTTGGAATAAAGATCCGGCAACTTCTCTTCAGAGTGAAGTAGAATCGTCAACTTTGAAAGATATTTCTATCTCTTTGAGTATTGGATGTACCAAGAAACCAACTGAGACCCCTGTATCATCAGCAATTAATGGAAATAATTGGAGCAATACCATGGCTCCGGATAAAGAAAAGCTTTGTGCAGATGTTCTTAAGGCTTATGAAGATGATGCTCTTTTGATTGATGTAATTCAGGATGATCCTGATCTGTTTGGAGGTACTGGTGAACTGGAAGTCACAGGTTCAAAAGAGCACGTTACTGACAACTACTGTAATATCACCACTTTCTCAGAAGAAGAGTTAAAGTTGGAATCCTCTCCACTTTCAAGAAACAACCTCTTGAAATTCAGGCCTAAGTGAGCATATTTCAGTTGTTTACATTAATAATTTGTGTATATGTAATTAGTATATTGAATCATAAGGTGGAACTCTGTTTAAAGCAGACTTTAGTTCTAGGCCTTGTGCAGAGGCGTCTGGATTAGAATTTAGAGAATGAACCATTCCTAGTAATAAGATTTCCTTGTTAATAATTTGTGGCTATTAAACATTAGGATTCCCAGTGGATGTAGGTGGCAGCTAGGGATTACCATTAAATGAGTCATCTAGTTCTTATTTTTTTTATTGTTGGCTACAAATGTACTATCAAACTATTTATATAACTAAAATCACAGATTCTTCAGTGACAACACATTATGAAATCCAAAGCCCATCAGACTGGAGAGGGTGGGGAGATTATAGTAAGGCCTTTAAAATAGGTCTTGTAGCCTGTATGATCATCTTGATCTGTTTTTCTGTGAAAGTTAGTGCTTAATGATGCTGTGACATTTAGAAATACTTTTTTTAATACAGAAGGAGTAAAATGGTTAATTTCATAGAATTATGTGAAAAATCTTTAGAGAAAACTGCTGTATTACACCAGAAATCAGGGTTGTGTTTAGACTAAACATGGGTATATTTACCTACTTTATGGAGCTATAGTCGTGTTGAACGCATTTGTTTTGTATCCATTTTTCATTTGAGTGTTGAAGTCAATACGATACACCCAGTGTGGTATAGTAGCTAAGAGTGTTGGAGAGACTTGGGTTTAGATCCTTGGTCTGCCATGGAAAGATGCTGGGTGACAGTGATGCACATTTTCAGCCTAAGCTGCCCCACAGGGTTGTTTCTGAATAAAATGGAGGAGAGCAGAATCATGTAAGCTGCTTTGGGTCTACATTGGTGAGAAGGGTGGGATATAAATGAAATAAATCAGGAGGGAAAGTAGAAGCCAGTCTTTATGCCATCCATTATTTTGCTCTGCGAATCAGCATTCATGTCATTCTATTGCTATTGGTTTGATACTTCCCACATCCTAGTGTGTTGAAAATTCTCTTTGTGAAAGATGAACTCACTGCAGACAGGTGAAATAGTGTGCATCTTTCAAGCAGAATTTACATGCACACTTTTAAATTCTGAATCTACTAAATTCTCCAGCTTTAAAAACTATTATACTCCCTACATCCAGATGGTAATCTTTGGTTGATTTGCTATAATGATCTCCCAGTTTTTTGTGTCAATTTATTGTGCCAGTTACAGAAAACAAATACAGTACTACTTTGAGTAGTTTTATATGAGCGTAACCATTAACTGGGCACCCTGCATACTAGTCAATGTTGATAACTTGTGATTATCTGCATGTGGGACTCTCTTCACACTGGAATGACAAGTTTATGACTGACTTTTTTTTTTCAGAGCTTCTATGATTCTCCTAGGCATGTGACTTCAAATTTATTTTTTAATTTTAAGATTCTACTATAGCCATGTACATAGAATGGAGAGTTGGAACTAATATTAGGCTTTTCACAAATTTCAGCGATGTAATAGTTTAGATGCAAACTAGACATTGTTAATGAAATTTAGTATCTGCTGTCCTGAATTGCTTTGGCTTCTTATTAGCACTTGTGGAAGCTTTTCTCAGTGAACATTTCTTTTTCCCCATGGTGAAAGTTGGAGAAGGGACACTGAAGGAATTATTGACAGTGTATAATTAATGGATTATAGAATCAGGATGGTGTGCTTTTTGATAACTCAGTGGTAAACAGTTGCCCTGGGACCAGCTTACTTATGTGTACAAGTAATTGTATTGAAAAGAATTTTAGTGATAGTTGACTTTCTGCTTGTATTACTGAGGCTGGTAAAACTCAAGATTAACAATTACAACCTGATGAGACTGCTTAATGGAGCCTTCCAAGAGTTGCACATATTTGCTCCTTTCTTCGCCACCAACCCAAACTTTTCGAATTCAAAATATGAATAGAATGTTTTGCTGTGTGTGAAGTTTGAAAAATATTTCAAGTTCTTAAGCACTCGGTTGCTAAGTGTGAATACTGTACATTGCTAACAATAGCTAATGCCCTTAACTTGAAGTCAGAGTCCCAGAAAAAAATGAGACTTCTTCAGCTGAGTAACAATTAATGTTCCAGTAAGATCTCCTTTTGGAAATGGGACTGAAGTTTCTTGTTGCTGGATATTTTATTCAGCACAATAAAATATGGAGGAGTGCAAGCAAGCAAAGTGAGAGAATATGTGCTGGGAATTGAGGCTCATGTACTGGACATAGAGTTATTACCATAAATTATGTAGCATCTAATTTGGCCTCTTCAGAAGTTTCTAATAAATTTCTGGCACTCATGTATGTCTTTTGAGCCAGTTACCCATTTCATAATTATTGGACTGTGGTGTACAAATTGGCTTAAAGATTGAGGGCAACTGAAGTCTACCAAAAGTGTGACTATTTATTTCTGACAGTGCCTTCCTTCACAGAGTTACTCCAATCTAAGCCCATTGAAATCAATATGATCAGACTAGCTCTGCATAGGATTCCATTGTGAAGCACTCCCTTAGTTGGTGTTCCTACCTGCAAAATTGCATTACTTATGAATGTTTGCTGTAATGACTGCTGAAAGTGGGGAAGCTGTTGTGGGATCCTGGCTGCCACAGCTCAAGTAAGCAATAGAGGGAGTAATCCCCAGGGAAAGACCTGAGAGCCTGATGGCGACACAGCCATCCTCAACGGAGAGCTTTTGTACGCTGCTCTGAGTCTTTTAACTAGATTAATATTATCTGGTTTAGAAAAATCCTTTTCCCATTCATTTGTACTTTATAAATGTACTTGTTTACAGACAGAGTCCCATTCAAGCGCAAGACACACTGAGGTCTACCACAGATGTCTCTGCTTCATTGACAGGAGGTAAGAATAAGAGCTTTTTAAATGCAGAATTTGAGAGGAAGTGGCTCAAGTGGTTCAGACGCTGAGCTACAGACCGGAAGGTTGGTAGTTCAGCAGTTTGAGACCTGAGTGCTGCATGACGGAGTGAGCTCCTGTCTCTGGCCCCAGCTCCTGCCAACCTGGCAGTTCAAAAGCAAGAAATTGCAAGTAGATAAATAGGTACCGCTGTGGTGGGAAGGTAACAGTGTTCCATGCGCCTTGACTTCTAGTCATGCTGGCCACATGACCACCTTTGGACAGCGCTGGCTCTTTGGCTTGGAAACAGAGATGAGCACCGCATCCCTAGAGTCGTATTCGACTGACTTTCGAGCAAGGGAAACCTAGAAGCCCGAGGGACTAAATTCATTATTCCAAATAGGTATTCTCCTGCCAGCAACCTGTTCTTTTGAATGGAGCTCTTTTGTTATCTGATACTTATGATGAAAAAAAAGATGCAAACACCCCCCCCCCAAGTTAAATTAAAGATTAACATGGTTGCTGTTCTAAAAAACTCCAAAACACTTATTTGTTTTTCCAGCTTTGGTACACGCTGGTGCATACTTGCAACAAATCTGGGTTTCCAGTTGAATGTACTAGAGCTGGAGCTAGAATATATACTCATTGTTCTGTTTACACAAAATGGTGGCTACATGTATCCGGAATATCACAGATAGTGCAATCTGTTCTTATGCATAATTTGAGTGCCAAAAATTGTAAAAGCGAAAAGAGATCTTGGGGAGGGGGGATTTCTACAGGTTAATCTTGTCATTGCTAATTGCGTAGTAACAGTATTGTTGAAATGATTTAGTGGTAATAGCTGTGTACACAAAATATTATGTAACAGTATAATAGCTCAGAGGTGTCCATGATGCTATTTTGTGCATTTTCCACCCATCTTAGCTTTAAACCTTCAATAGTTCCTTAGCCATTGACTTATTCTGTTTTCTGTATCACATCCTTGTTTTCATATGTGTAGGAAGTGCTACTTTTTTAAAATTGGGGGTTTCAAGTCTGCCTTGAACGCAGTCCCAGCTATGTGGGGTCTTGTGAAGAGAGAACTTGCATGTTCAGAAGTACATTTATTGCTTCAGTTGTTCCAGGGCTGATACTGAAAACAGGTCTGGATCACTTGAGTAAACTCTGGCTTCAATAAAGTTCTGTATTGCAGCTTCCTTTTTGACCTCCTCTTCCACATCCCTGTTTCAGCTATCATGGAGTTGGAACCACTCATGGAGCTCACAGGCTAATCAATAATTTGCTAGAAAAGCTCAGTTTCACGCAAGCAAGTGAAAAATTGCTAATTGCTTGAGGGTTTTCTTCCCACTTGATTTGGCTAGTAAGATAGTCAGCCTGTATAATTCAATACTAAACTACACATTATGTGGTAGACCCATGATTTGATCTCCTAAAGTTTTCTTTAAAAAGCAGCAACACTCAGTGTTTGGATTGGAATCACAGTGTTGGAGAGGGGAGACTGTAATCTTTATCCATCTTCCAACTTACTTCTTCCTTAGAAATCACCTGTCTCCCTGCTTCTATTATCATTGAGGGGGGGATAAATTCAATAAACCCTTGCCACAGTGCTGTATCCCCGATTCTTCTCCACTCCCCCTCCAAACAGGTGTTCTTGTTAACATCAGGTTTGATCACAGGTTTCTCACATAACATGTGGTTTGGCTCTGACACAATGCCAAAGTGTGGTTTGGCACTATGTGAACAAATAAAGAGAGAGAAGTTCCATCAGGGTCTGATTCCTCCCCCCCCCCCCCCCCCCCCCGGTTATTGAAGAGCTAATTAACTAGTTTTACTTTCATCTAGTTCATGGTAGCCTGCAGCAAAAATAAATAATTTGCTTGCCTTATGCAAAAGGGAGAGGGATAGAATGAGCCAGACATTCTTTCAGGACCACCAAGCATGGATTCTCGTCATGTCTAAACCAAGCCCAGCTTAACTCCATTTTTGAAAAGTAAAGTCTACACACGCCAGACACAGACAGGGTCTGCCCCATTCACATATAAAGCTTGGGTGGGGCCTGGTTTTAAAACAGATGGGGCATATGTGTAAGAGGCACCCTCCCCAGCAACCTGCAGACTGCTTCCTTAGATTCCCTGTCTTGGGCTCTTTTCTCCAAGCCAGTATTGGAACCCAGATGGGGAAACGAGTTTAGGCACTGGACTACATGGAGTTCAACCATGGGGGGGGGGGAGTTTCAGCTCCTTTCACCCACTTATGATCCTTTGTCACTTAAAACTGGGCACCTCATTCTCCTTTTAGAATGGTTGGGTGCCTCTTGTTTTTATCAAATAAATCTGCTGCCATCATATATAGGTTTGACCATTGAGTTTAATCTGTGCTTGGATAGTGAAAGAGAATAGACAGATGAAAGAATGAGCCACGCTATTGGGGGTAAGTCAGGAATGAATGGGAGGCAGACTATGAGGAGACTTACAGAATCTGATGGGAATTCTGCACAGTTCTGTGTCTGGCATGGCTGATTATCCAGGCTCTGTTAATGTGTTTTATCTAAATGTGTAAAAAATTACAATCATTATAATAGGTGTATTTCATAAAGAAGACATTATTTGTGCTTTTTATATTTAATTCTAGAATTAAATCAGCCTTGGTTCATTCATAACCTGCAACCTGTGACACTGCTGCCATCAGGTACATGATGAGCAATTGTACTGTATTATTGTGTACAATTTTAGCAGTAGCCCAACAATAAACTTCACATTCCGTTACAGTGCTGCTTAAGAAGGTGCCCCTTTCTAAATACGAATGAAATATTATGGCTAACTTCTCAAAGTTAATACCTTTCTTAATTTTGCTATAATTTAACAAGACAGGAAAAAAAGTAAGAATCTCTCTACAGAAAACTCTGCGTAACGTATTACATTTGATTTTCCTCCCAGATGATGAAACTAAATCAAATGTTTTAAGAAGAACCAGTTTAACAAGAGGTACAACAGAGCTGTCTTTTAAAGATGGGCAGTTGACTGAATTGGAGGATCTTAGCAGGAGTTCTGACTTGTATGTAAAGGTACATAGGTCTTTGTGTTGCTGTTGCAGTAGCTGACTTCCTTGAAGAGATTTTAGAGGTTTCAGTAAATCTCTGTTTCTTGAACCCCAGGATTCATTAGGAGGCCAGTTGTAAACGCTAGTCAGAATATAATGTAGAGTGATGCCTTATTTTCTGCTCTAGGAGTGTGTGTATGTAGCTACACTGCCATTATAAATTTTAATCTGTAAATCAGAATTAAATAGCGTATGGAAATCAGAGGTTAAGAAAAGCAGATAGCTAATTCCCCAACTAACAGTGTTTCAGTAAGGCAGGGGCCTGCAACAGGAGGCTATGCAATCTCCTACTTTGTTTGGTTTGAATTAGAGCTCCATGCTTTAGTTGGCATTACTTCATGTGTAGGATATCCTGCATTAAAGAGATGGACTAGAAGTAAAGGATTTGTAAAGGAAATCACCCCACTTGAAAGTTTTATGTGCCAGCAGCTACTAGAACATAGCTGTTTTCACAAGCTCCTTTTCCCTTATCTCCTTGCTACTGCCTGTGCTACCTTCCCTATGCTGTCAGTAAATATTATAGAGAGTTGCTGTCTAAACCAGAGGTAGGAGATTGGGTAATAGAATAAGTTATTAAAGTTGTATTTTATTGACTTGAAAATAGCCGCTGGAAAAATCAGTTTAAAATATACCACATGCTGAACAATCTCTGCTAAATTTGTGGCTTTCCAAAAACAGTTTCTGTTTTTCCCATTTCATGTGAAAGACTTGTAAGCAGTGTAAAACAAATGATAAGCAAAGGGTTGGTTTACACTAATCTCTCTGGATATCATTTGGGTATCTCCCCATGACATGTACAACATAATATGTGATATGAAGTTTAGTGAAGAAGGAACTGGATATAAACTGGACGAAAGATCACCTGCATTAGGTACATCATATGTCCCATCCTGCGTGCAGGATTTCTTTACTAGACAAGGTCATAAATAGGTCCAAAGTTGTTAGTCTTTTCTAAGGTAACTATTTTCATTCTCAGTCTGTGGGTGTTAACAGGACTCGGTAATTCTTAATGCATTAGTGCAAAAAAGGAGTACAGTAAAGAAAGCATAATGTAATGTTTGCTGTTACTTAAAGCTATTATGTGTTAGAGTAATTTCACAATATAGGGAATTCATTGAAAATAAGTTACCACAATAAACAAGACTGGTATAAATTGTGATTGTTACACAATCTGGAAATTCATTCTGGTTTATCTTTAACTGAATTGTAACTTTCATTTTACAGTACAGATTTTCAGAAGAAACGACTGCTGTGAAAGAAAAAGCAGATGTTCACGAAATTAAGAAAATGTATGTATTCTCTCAAGTAATGTTACTTAAGTAAACTCATTTGCATGAAGAGAGCAGCAAGGAGCAACTCTTTCCTACCCACACGTCCCTTTCAGTTTTCTTTGATCTTAATGTCAAAATTAGATGTGACTGTTGACAGAGTGACTGCCTGTTGCATCTGTCTGTCTGTTTACTTCATTTATAACCTCCATTCTCCCCGTACATCATTTCTTCTCTGTTTTGTCTTCACAGCAGCCTTATGAGGAAGGTTAGGCTGAGAGTCTGTGACTGCCTAAGGTCACCCAGCAAGCTTCCATGGCAGAGTAGGGATTTTAGCTTGGGTCTCCCATGTCCTAGTCTGACAACCAGTACACCACCCTGGCTGTCAGTGACCAGGAACTCTTTATAGCCTGTATAGTTTTCTTGTATCACTTACAATATTTGATCAGTTTGTATATTTCAGTGCCATGATCAGTGCCAGCCCAGAATAGCCTGTTCTTAAAAACAATTATTATACTGATGTGTGCGCAAGGACTATGGTAGGCCACCCATCTGTCCACCTCTGTGCTGCTGTTTGTCAGTCTCATCAACACCCTAATTGTGTTGAAAGAAAGGATGAATGTAGCACAGCAGCCACTTTCATTGCAGTGGTTGTAGCTCAGGTGTCCCCAACGTGAGGCCTGTGGGCACAGTGGCACCCACCAGCACCTTTCCTGACACCTGCCAAGTGTATTTAGAAAGTGGGTGGGGCTTTAGCCCAGCAGAGTGTTTGTTTTGCTGTGCAGATTTTTTAAAAGTTGCTTCAGCAACAGCTGCCACCACAGCACAGGGATCTTCGTTGTGTTGCTTGAGTATGTATGCAAGGAAATATTTTTAAACAACATGGTCATTTCAAAGGGCATTTTGTTCAGAGCTTCAGGCAGAATCTCTGTCTAAGAGGTACTGTTAGGGTTAATCATAACCCTACTTCCTGCATCCTTCTTCCTCCAGCAGCAGAATTCCAGAAGTGCCTACAGGCTCAGAAGCTGGGGATCCCTAATGTAGCCTATCAAACTAATCCTCATGTCAGTGTTTGTTGGGTGCCACTCACACACATATCCTCACACTCCAGGCTCCCTTGAATGGTAGCTTGCAGAAAGCATCCATGACTATGTAGCATTATCACGGTTGCCAGCACTGAAGACCCATTGTCGTCGTCCCGTCCCCCCCCCCCCATCTGCAGGCAAGGGCCTGTGGTGAATAAAGAAACGGGGAACAGCTAGTGGGAGCTCCAGAATCTTGTCAAGCTGCCTTCACTAAGTCCTACCCCTGAACCCGGGCTGTGGCTGTTAGTGAGGCTCCTCTTGTTCCTTATCAGCAGTGCATAGAGGAAAGCAGGAGAGGAGGGAGCAGTAATTGTTGCCGGCCTGCTTGCTCATTCACCTTCCGCAACCCTCTATTTTCATGGAAGGGTTTGTGGCTTCTGACCTCTCTGGGCTTTTGTATTTATGGAAGGATTTGCTGCTTCTGCCCCCCCCCCCCCCCCCCCCCGGCTCCCTTGTGAAAACAGAGCCCCAAGGGAGAAAGAGAACCATTATTAGAAGATGATGCCTTCTCTGGCTAAAAGGAGAATGGTCAGGTGATCTGAAACAGAAGAAGCAACAGGAGCCGCTGACTAGCTTCCTGCCTCCCCTCCCCCAGTTTTGTTTCTCATGGAAAAATTCAGATCCCTCATGAGGTAGTAATTTAGCGCCGGGGTGCTTATATCTCTGCTACCTGGTATTACATTTTATGACAGACATGGCCCAGCCTGACAAAAGTCCAATTTATGTCAAATCTGGCCCTCGTGAGAAATGAGCTCGGCACCCCTGATTTAGTGGTTGCTCCTCCTCCTTGCCACAGTAATTGTGGAAGCTGTGACTAGTCAGAAGTAGACCTCTGCAGGGCGTAAGTCATGGCAGATGTCCAACTATGCCAAAGTATGATGATGGGCATGAGAGGAGAAGCAGCAGCAGCCCAGTAGCTGCAAGAAACAGACTGGTCAGCCTTGTAGATGGCAACATCTCATCTTGGCTTTAACAGGGAGGTCCCATTACCTTCAGTGCATCCCACAGTTCAAATGCTTGGGGGGACGCACAATATTCATATATTTTGTTTGTGAACGATCTAGGACCTTAGACCCAAATGGAGAAGTTGCAGATGGGAGTGCAGGCGGGGAGGCTGTTTGTTTATGCTACCCTTCAAATACACTCAGTGCTTGTCACTTCATGTAAATGTAACACGTCCCACATTCTACCACACAGGTTGTGCTGCTGTGCGATCTGTCATTTTTTTCATACTTTCTCAATAAAAGGTTGATAAGAACAGCTGGTCAGCTTTGTAGGGGACTGGGTTAGATATTATAATTAAAGTAACAGTTCTGTACTAAGGCAAGCATGAAATGATTAATTCTAGGAATTGCTCCAACATAATTGACTGAGGAATGTCACCAATTGACTCCCCCTCTTCAGTCAGGTAAAGAGATGTTTGGACCACTGGTCTTGTTGCCTAGAAGAGGCCAGAGAAAACTCTCAAAGCACAGTGGTAGATCCTTCTGCGTTGCAGCTTCAACATCCTTGATTCTTCAAGGATCGCTAGAAGAAACTCCAGCCCCAAACATTAGAGTTTGTCACTAGATGAACTGAGCCCCTTTGACCATCAGGAATAAGCTGTGGGTGATTGGTTTGCAAAAATATGATGCCTTTCAGATTAGAATACTGAATATATAGTTCTCGCATCACTAGTTACATGGGAGGTTTTTTTTGTCTGCATAAAATTTAGTGAGACTACTGAACATCAGCTCGTGAACCTTGATCGACTAGAGTTGCCACTTCCTCTTGTGAAAACAGTTGCTCCCCAATGGCAAGGCACAGTAGCGAAACCACGGATGAATGGTATTGTATTGTATTATTTCATAACACCCCAATCCTTAGTTTGCTATAGTATACATTTTGTTGCTCATGTAAAGCACAGTTCAGAAGTAATTGCACTTTGACCATCAGGAATAAGCTGTGGATTTGTGTGCTCCCTCCTCTTCTTCTCAGGTAATTTAGTTCATGGTTTATAGTAGCCATATGTCCAAAACCAGAATGGAAAAAATGCCACGATGTCCAAAACCAGAATGGAAAACTGATTAGCTGTAATCATAAGCCCTGTGCTGATGACCCATTCATGTATTGTCTCACTATGCAGGGAGGGAGAGCAGGCACAAGTGTGCTGGCCCCGCCTACATAAGATCGCCAAGCCTTCCGTACAGTGCGCACATGTGGAGGAAGTGCCTATAAGTGAGTGCTCCCCTCACCCCCATCATCAGCAGTGCTCAGAAAATAACATTTCTGATTGTTGGAAGGGCATATGGACAAGCACTTCCTCCATGCACTTGTACCATCCGGTGTACAGGGTAGGGGCAGGGCCAGTACACTTGTGCCCACCCTCCCTCCCTGCACAGTGAGTCAGCACACAGATGTGCTATAGCTTACCTGTTTCAGTTGTCACTACAAACTTTGACTATGTGGATCAGAAAATGGAAAAAATAATCCATTTATGGGAATATGGAAACATAAGCCCACACCACATTTCAGGTAGGCAAATTAACATGTGAAGTGGGCCAAAGGGTGTGGATTTTAATTTGTGATCAGATAAATTGACCATGGAAACATCTTCGGACAGCGCTGGCTCTTCAGCTTGGAAATGGAGATGAGCACCGCCCCCCAGAGTTGGATTCGACTGGCTTTCGAGCAAGGGAAATCTTTACTTCAAGTGAAATACAATTGAAAAATCATTCCACCCGACTCCTCGGCCTCTTTATTTGAAATGTATTTGCTCCTAGTCCTATATTTTGCATTCAGATCCAAGGGCTCTTGCATTCTATAGCTGTTCCTGAGTTCTGGACTTGCTGTTACTAATCTGAATTCAGCTTGCTAACTGGTTGGGAATGATGATAAATGCCTTTGGATTGTGCAGAGATGTCAGTTTGACTAAGATTCTACACAATAAACTATATTATTTGCATTCATCTAGCTAAATGCATCACTGAATAGATACAATAAACATATAAAATTAAATATGTTGCATATATTATCAGGATTGTCACTGCTGAGTCAGATACATGCAGCTAGTTCAATGGGCCAAGGGACTTGAGTTCAGATTTAAGAATGGAAGACCCTTCACCCCAAGGTTTTTGAAAGAGAAGGGAGTTTTAACAGTGGTATTATACAGCATATGAATCTGCTTTTTAAATAAGAAAAAAACCCTGCTAACCATATGAGACGATGGTGTAGGGGGGAAGGGTTCAGGTTTGTTAGGCCCTGGGATGCTTTTTGGAACAAGAGGGAGCTGTACAAGAGAGACGGTCTCCACTTGTCCCGGGAAAGAACCAGGCTGCTGGTGCTTAAAATCAAAAAGGTGGCAGAGCAGTTTTTAAACTGAATATTGGGGGAAAGCTGACAGGAGATGAAAAATCTCTGGCTTGGGGTGGTTCATCTCAAAGAGATGGAAGGGTAGCTGTTATTTTCCTACAAGGAAATGGATTAGAATTGTCCACTGAGACTGTGGCTAATGATAGGGACTGCCTGGCAAGGTCTCGAGGCAGGAAGAGGAAGGTTGTGGGCTTAACATGTATGGGAAACTCTAGATGTTTATATACTAATGCTAGAAGGGTCCGAGGTAAAATTGGGGAGTTGGAATGTTTGGTGTTGGGGAAAAACGTAGACATTGTGAGTATTTCAAAAACTTGGAATGAGGAAAATCAGTGGGATACGTTGATGCCGGGTTATAAATTATATTAGAAGGATGGGGGAGGAAGTTGGAGGTGGGGTGGCTCTGTATGTCAGAGAGGGTATACAGTCCAGTAAGATTGAGAGGTAGGAGAATTGGATTCACTTCTGGAAATGCTGTGGGTTGAATTAGTGGGCCTGAAAGGAAGCTTAACATTGGGAGTTTGTTATCGCCCACCAGATCAAATGATAGAGGTGGATTATAAATTGATGAATGAATTAAAGATAGCGGCTAGATGAAATAACTGTGTTGTAATAGGTGACTTTAACTACCCAGACATTGATTGGGTCAATGTGTGTTCAAATTGGGGAAAAGAGACTGAGTTTCTAGACACTCTCAATAACTGTGCTATGGAGCAGATGGTCACAGACTCTACCAGGGGAGAGGTGATCCTGGATTTGGTCCTTAGTAATGCCCAAGACCTGGTGAGAGATGTTAAAGTGATTGCACCGCTTGGGAACAGTGACCATAATGTTATTGAGTTTAACATTTGTATAAATAGGGAGTTGCCCAAAAAGACTGACACAACCACTTTTAACTTTAAAAGGGGTAACTTCTCTGATATGAAGGGATATGTGAGGAGAAAACTGAAAGGAAAAGTAGAAAGGATCAAAAACATTGGGGAAGCTTGGAGACTATTTAAAATTACAATCCTAGAGGCTCAGAGAAAATATATACCACAGGCTAGGAAAGGCACAAATTGGTATAGAAAAAAGCCTGCATGGTTAACAAACAAAGTAATGGAAGCTGTAAAAGGTAAGAAGGATTCCTTTAAGCGGTGGAAAGCTAGTCTCAGTGAGGCTGATAAAAGGGAACACAGGCTGTGGCAAATAAAATACAAGTCTGTGATCAGGCAGGCAAAAAGGGAATATGAGGATCATATTGCAAAAAACATAAAGACCAACAATAAAACTTTCTTCAAATACATTAGAAGTAGGAAAGCAGCCAGGGAAGCAGTGGGGGGCCCTTGGATGACCAAAGGGTAAAAAGTGTACTGAAGGATGATAGGGAAATGGCTGAGAAGCTGAATGCATTTTTTGCCTCTGTCTTCACTGTGGAAGATGAGAAGTGCTTCCCCACTCCAGAACCACTGATTTCGGGAGGGGTGTTGAAAGACCTGAGTCAGATTGAGGTGACAAGAGAGGAAGTCCTACAACTGATAGACAACTTAAAAACAAATAAATCACCGGGTCCGGATGGCATACATCCGAGAGTTCTGAACGAACTCAAATGTGAACTTGTGGATCTCCTGACAAAAATATGTAATCTTTCCTTAAAATCTGCCTCCATTCCTGAGGACTGGAAGGTAGCGAATGTCACTCCCATCTTTAAAAGGGGTTCCAGAGGAGATCCGGGAAATTACAGGCCAGTCAGTCTGACGTTAATACCGGGTAAGTTGGTGAAAACTGGTATTAAGGAAAAAATTAGTAGGCACATTGATGAACAAAATCTATTGAGGAAGACTCAGCATGGGTTCTGTAAGGGAAGATCTTATTTCACCTGTTAGTGTTCTTTGAGGGAGTAAACAAACATATGGACAAGGGGGACCCAATAGATGTTGTTTACCTTGACTTCCAGAAAGTTTTTGGTAAAGCTCAGTAGTCATGGGATAAAAGAACAAGTCCTTTTGTGGATCAAAAACTGGCTAATTAAAAGGAAACAGAGTGAGTATAAATGGGCAATTTTCTCAATGGAGGGAGGTAAGCAGTGGGGTACCGCAGGGATCAGTACTCAGTCCAATGCTTTTTAACTTGTTTATTAATGATTTGGAGTTGGGAGTAAGCAGTGAAGTGGCGAAATTTGCAGATGGCACGGAATTGTTCAGGATGGTGAGAACCAAGGAGGATTGTAAGGCACTCCAAAGGGATCTGTTGAGGATGGGCAAGTGGGCATCAACATGGCAAATGGGGTTCATTGTGGCCAAGTGCAAAGTGATGCACATTGGAGCCAAAAATCCTAACTATAAATACATGTTGATGGGGTCCGAACTGGCGTAGACTGACCAAGAGAGAGATCTTGGAGTTGTAGTAGATAACTCAATGAAAATGTCGAGACAGTGTGTGACTGCAATGAAAAAGGCCAAAGCTGTGCTGGGGGTTATTAGGAAGGGAATTGAAAACAAATCAGCCAGTATCATAATGCCCCTGTATAAATCAATGATACGACCTCATTTGGAGTACTGTGTACAGTTCTGGTCGCCACACCTCAAAAATATTATAGTATTCGAAAAAGTGCAGAAAAGGGCAACTAAAATGATAAAAGGGTTGGAACACTTTCCCTTTGAAGAAAAGTTGAAGCACTTGGAGCTCTTTAGCTTGGAGAAACGATGTCTGAGAGGTGACATGATCGAAGTCTATAAGATTATGCATGGGATAGAGCAGGTAGAGAAAGAAGTACTTTTCTCCCTTTCTCACAATACAAGAACCTGTGGGCAGTCCATGAAATTGCTGAGCAGTCGGGTTAGAACAGATAAAAGGACATACTTCTTCGCCCAAAGAGTGATTAATACATGGAATTCACTGCCACAGGAGGTGGTGGCGGCTACAAGCATGGACGGCTTCAAGAGGAAATTAGATAAATATATGGAGCAGAGGTCCATCAGTGGCTATTAACCACAAGGTATAGATAGGAACTCTTAACCTGGGGCAAGTGATGCTCTGTATTCTTGGTTCTGAGTGGGGGGGGGGGCAGCAGTGGGAGGGCCTCTAGTGTCCTGACCCTACTGCTGGACCTCCTGATAGCACCTTTTGGCCACTGTGTGACAGTGTATTGGACTAGATGGGCCACTGGCCTGATCCAGCATTGGCTTCTCTTATGTTCTTATGTTCAACTCCCCAGGCTGAAAAGCTAAGCCGCTTAGGAGATCCTAGTTACTGTGTTTTTTTTAATTTTATGTTTGCAAAGTTCTGTTTTCCTAATTAGGAAATGCCTTTTTAAAAGGTACTTTTGTACAACTTTGGGGTGTGGTCTAGCTTTCTTGGAAGGCTCCCATTGTTTTTTATATTGTACCCTAAGTAACTTGAAACAGAGTTCTAGATCATAGGTCTGAATTTTCTGGGTTCCAAATCATAGTAATTTGTGTTAATATTGTTTTTTTCTGCAGTGAATTTTGAAATCTTCATAGGCTCTCAGGTCAGAGTAGTATTGATTGAATCACCAAAGCTACTGTTCATACCTTATCATTTTTCTACTGAAATCGCAAAATTCCATGGTTAGTGTAGAATTACTTCTGGGCACTTGGGTATTCTTCTAATTAACATAGAAGTGTGGCATCAAGATACAGAGGGGTCTGTGTGAAAATATGTGGCTGTCACTCAGCAAGCTTAGAGGCTATCCCAGCATCTCCAGTTAAAAAGGCTCAGGTAGGAGGTGATGTGAAAGACCTCTGCCTGACGCCCTGGAGAGCCGCTGCCAGTCTGAGTAGACAGTACTGAACCTGATGGACCAAGGGTCTGATTTCAGTATGATACAGCTTCATGTGTTCATGAGTTCCATTCTTCAAGGGGCCCTGTTGCTGTAAGTGACACTAGCAGAACCCTTTTCCTTGGGAACATATTTTTGTAGTTATTCTTCTTCCTTTAGAATGTTGTTTATATCTGCTTTGTATAACAGTGCCTTTCTGCATTCTGCTAAAAATATTTTTTTCTATGTGTGCATTACTTTTGTGTAAAAAAAAAACAAGTGTACCCTCCATGGAGCATACTAACATGACATAATATGTATGTATGAAGAAATGATTTATGTGTGTAAAGTGTACACACTCTCTTATACTGTACTGTACTTGACATCACTGTAGGAAATTCACCTTTATTAAGTGACCTTAGCCATCATCGTTTCGAGAAGGACGCATTTTGTTTGCATGTATAGTGTTGGTTGCATTCTTTGGAATCCTGATAATGTCATCACTTCTAAAGGTTTTTTTTAATCACTTATGGTGATTGAAGAGTTTAAAACTTCAGTATTTATCTAAGATTTCAGATCCTCCTGGAAGGGTCCTGTTACGCCTTCACCATATCCCAACAACTGTGGATCTTTGCAAGTGGAGAAGAACACAGGAGTAAGTCCTAAATGCATAAATGGTTATACCATAAACTTCTGTTGCCTCTGAGCATTTCAAATTTTAACAAATATTTAGCTTGCTGAACAATTTTAAATTGTTAAATATAGTTAACGATACAATATCCCTGTTGACTAGTGCTATCCGCCCCCCCCCCCCCCCCCCCCCCGGTTCCAGTGACCTAGTTTTGTTCTTTCCTTTTAAAAATTATATTTCTGGTTATTGGAATTTAGTGAGTCATTTCTAATTTTTGAAGTTTCTTGTCTAACCATTTAGGAGTCCTGCTTCCCCATGTAAATGATTACATTAGACATGTCTCCTATCCTTTGAATCTGATGTTTCTACTATAATAGAAGGCAAGCTCATTTGCTCCTTTATTCCTATCAGAAGAAGCATTTCAAAACATGCACAGTAGGCCTTTTGACTTAGGAACAAGGGAAACAACATGCTTGCTCACACAGTTGTCTCCACTGGATGTCTGTAAAAATGTAGATGTGCCTAATCTAGCATAGTAGGTAAATGGCTCAAATAGGCTCTAAAATCAGTCAAAAAATGTAATTACCTGTCTTAAACTGCAGACCTTTATTATCCTCATTTTTGTGGTTGTAAATTGTATTACTCTGTTTAGGGCCAGCAGCACAAAGTCTATATTTCAGCTCAGCCGGCTGGAATACTAAATGATTTGATTCCCTACCAGTGGTTTAAAGTTCCTAAATTAATCCCAGTTCCGTCAGTTAGAATATTGAAATTAGCTGTATTCTCCATGAGTAGCCTTTCCATTGGGGTGCTAAGTGAGCTGAATGAGTCTGCCACAAGTTGTTGTTACTTAGGCAGGAACGGTTTTGCTATATCTGTCTAATACTTTCTCCCTTCATCTGGAAAGGGTTTTTCAAAAACTAATGGCAGTGCATGTATACCCTTACTTTTGGGGGGAGTCCAAAATGTCCTTTCAAATTTGCGTTCACTGAGGGCCAAACTAGATGAAACATTTAACTAACCAGGTCCAGGTTCCCCAGACTTGACTTGTTTTCCTCACAGAGCACCAGTTTCTAAAGGGAAATAGAGTTGGGTCCGGGAAACATGGACCTGACCCATTAAAGTCTTGTCTAGTTTGGCCCTGAGTTGAACTTAACAAACCCTATTCACTTGGTGAAAAACCACTGCAACAACTCTGACAGTTCCCCTGTCCCCCTGGAGCAGCATTTGAGGAGGCATTTTGCACTGCAGCGGGAGTGGGGAGGTGAGGAAATCATACTCCAAGCAGCTTCCATTAATGGAGATTTATCTTGGGATCTAAGCCATTGTGTCCTCAACTCCAAAGAGTTCAGATGGGCATGCATGGCTATTTCTTGCTTTATCTTCCCAACAAACCTATGAGGTAAGTTAGGCTGGGAAAGCCGACTGGCCCAAGGTCACCCAACAGACTTCAGTGGCTAGGAAGTAGGGATTTGAGCCCAGCTCTCTCAGATCCCAGTCTGCCACTCTACTACACTGTGGGTTGTGCATATGAGACACCTCTGAAACATGAAGAAAAAGTACTGCTTTTCAAATAAAAACTCTGAGGAAAACCTGACCAAGTTCTTCTGTTCTGTTGCACTGCAGACGTATTTCGGACTTATTCTACCCCATGGGTATTGCCGGGTCCATTTCAATTCACTGAATGGCTGTGGGAGACCAAAGTGCTGGTATGCACATGTTCTGGAATCTGGGGATGCAAAGGTAAAAACATTCTTGAGAGAAGGGGGAAATTTCAATATTTTGTTTTTGTGTAAAATGCTTCCACTGAGAAAGCACCAAGGCAGAGTACAGATTAAAGGTCACAAGATTATAGGCCGGGATCCAAACTTCATTTACTCTGTAGCATCCAATGAATCTGAGAAATCTTTCAGGTTCAGCTTATAGAGGGGTGACTTGTTCTCTCATTTTGAGGCAGGATTTAAAGGAAGAGAACAAACCATAATTTGTCGGAAAAAATTGATAGACTACGGTTTGCCGTGGAAGTATAAGTATTTTCTTAACCATGTGTAAAGGGAGTGGGTAGGAAGGAGAGAGGCAGCACATGATACTTAGGATGCCCTAGTCTTGTTCATGTAATAAACTGTGGTTGTAGTTGCATCTAGGCCATGTGACAGGCAAACCACAGTTTACAGCTGTTTGTTCCACCTGGTCAGCATTCCAAAGCTACAACAGCCTGCAGCTATAGCTATGCTTTGTCAGATATCATACCAAACCATATTCAACATTCCTTAACCATGGTTTGACATGATACCTGAACTGAGCTTAGTTTTTTAATGTTTGTATTTCCAAAAGTGGCAAGCAGCTATAATAAGAGGTGAGTGTGAACAGTGAATGAAGTGCTGAGCTTGAATGTGGGAGTGTCAGATTGAGAACTTCAGTGATGAAGGTGGCCTTAGAAAAGCAAATCATGATCTTCCAGCTTAATCTACATCAGATGATGATGATAATGTAATGCATTTCAGCTGCACACTAGTAGAAATGATTTATTCTTTAAATTTCCACATATGTCCTTCCATTAGTATCAAATATATATATTTGATACAGATCAGGGCCACAGATCAGGGCCACACACAGAGGAAGCAGATATTCCTGCAAACTTGGGGGACCACCCAGGTTTGCAGAAAAATCTGAAAACATTAAACAAAGAAGGAAGGGTGACCCACCCCCACCCCCGCAGGCCTCTGTCAGCCCATTGTCATTTGCAGAGGCCTTGTGTGGGAGACAGAGGAGGCGGAGGGGAGAAAACAGTCTCATAGGTGGCGGCGGGACAGTGAAAACTACCACCACTCCATTGGTGTGGTGGGAAGACAGGCAAGTGAGCGAGCAGGGCTGCAGCCAGCGATCCCCATCCCCTGCAAGTTGTTAGTAGGTTTCTGCTTGTTTGGATATAATAATGAACACAACCACACACAATACACAACCTTTATTGGCATACAGACAACCATTTCTTTAGAAAACATGGAGGGGTGTATTGATCTGTTGCTTGATTAATGGCGCTATTCCCTTTGATTACCAGCTAACCTATGTATTGTGTTCAGTAATTATAAAGCAAGATTGGTGAACTTTAAATTATTTGTAAGAATATGTTCCTGTGTTGTAGAAGCTTGTAATAGATCTGTGTATTTTTCCTTTTCTAGCTTTGCAATGAAATACTTAAGAAATATATAAATATTGGTGAAATAGTTCTTCTGCAACGGGCAGGTATGATACAGTGCATCTTTTTACTGTTTTATGATAAGCAATATATTGGGCTTGAAGACTAATGTACTAATTTTGTGTGATTCCCTATAAAAGGCTATATAACTAATTACATCCTAAGACTTATTTATTTACTTATAGAACAAAATTTGAGTCCAGTTACACCTTTAAGACCAACAAAGTTTTATTCAAGGTATAAGGTTTTATGCGTGCGCACACGTCATCAGAGATGGAAGTTACCAGTCCACACATGTAGGCAGAGGGTGAGCAGCAAATCAGCATACAACAAAATGAAGATGTTTAACTGATGCAAGGTCCAAACAGGAATAACAAGCTTCGTTTATATGGTCACTGTTCGTTTGGGTTTAATTCTGGAGGAAAACATGGTAAAGCAAATAAATATATCAAAATTGGAGATTGATGTGTAAATGTACCCTTCTTAATTGTGGAATGCTTAATTGCGGGATGGACTTGAATTTTGTTCTGCTGCTTCAGACCAACACAGCTACCCACCTGAATTTATTCCCTTATGGTCAACCTTTGTTACTGAGACCCAAAGTGGATTGTGCTAGTAAGAATAATAGAGAAGTATATAATACATTCAGTCAACAATGCAGCAATATGGAGTTACAAAACTAGAGAGATGAGCACACAAAGCACAATACACTACATATAATGAAACTGTATAAATGATTTATTTAGAAAAATGTTAAGTTGTCTCTCCAGGAACCTGCCCAAGGCAGGTTATGAAACATTAAGACTATACTGCTGCGGATAGCTTATTGTAGATAGGATCCTATTATGTAATTTCTGTAACACTGATGTGTCATATTAATGCTTGTACTATGCTTCAGTTGTTTCTGGTGGTTCTGGGTTTCTAAAATCCTAATGCATTGGTTATTGAACCATTTTGTTGATTTTACTGGGCTGAAATGATCCTTGCATCCTACACCTGACAATAGCCAGGTTGCTGCACTGTGGATGAACTGAAGTTTTCAGACTGTTTTCAAGGGCAGTCTGTTATAAAGTGTGTTACAGTAATTTATCCGGGATGTAATCAGAGTATGGATCACCATGGCCAGATCATACTTTTCAAGGAACAGCCGACACTGTTTGAAGGCACTAAATGCCATAGAGGAGATCTGGGTCGCCAACTGCAGGCCAGGATTCAGGGGAAGGACAGCCCCCTTCAAGGCAGGCTTACTCCTTAGTCCTTGAGCAGCCTTGTCACTGACCAGCAGAACATACAAGAAACAAAATCAGAGATAACAGTGTAGTGCGTACAACAAGGAAAGCAATGAAAGCTGCCTAAAATGTCAGGCATTAATGCCTCTGTTCTCATTATAAAAAGACCCTCCCGAACAATTCTGTTTTACTCATTCTGCAAAGTGTTGAAAGGGTAGGCGCCTTCCTGACCTAGTCAAGCAGTCCATTCCACCAGGTGGAAGCCACTGCAAAAAATGTTGATCTTATCCATAGGCAGGGCAGCATCTTCAAAAAGCTTTGCTCAGACGAGTTAGTGAATCTGGAGAGAGGGGCCTGTAAACACAGAGCACAGGCTCTTTAAATTCAGTAGAAAAGTAGCTGTTAAAATTAGTCTCTAAATTTTTGCCTGGAGACATCCATTCTAAGGTAGCAAGCAAAGGAACTTTGTAGATATGAGGTTAGAAGAAGAAGAAGAGATTGGATTTATACCCCGCCCTTCACTCACTTGGAGTCTCAGAGCAGTTTACAAACTCCTTTCCCCTCCCCTCCCCACAACAGACACCCTGTGAGGTAGGTGGGGCTGAGAGAGCTCTGAGACAACTGTCCTTGAGAGAACAGCTGGTATAGAGCTATGGCTTGCCCAAGGTCATCCATCAGGTGCAAGTGGAGGAGTGGGGAATCAAACCCGGTTCTCCCAGATTAGAGTTCGCGCACTTAACCACTACACCAAACTGGCTCTGGTTACTGGCTAATCATGGTGCTTGTAGCACTTGTTGAGCTTAACATGTATATTCCAAAGAGCAGGGGAAATCTCTAGTAAAATATCTGTGGGCAGCTATGATAAAGATGATGAGTGACTGTTTTTTCTTGGAGTAAGTCCTTAAAGTTCATTGAGTTTGTGAGTGTTTTTGACAAGTATTTTAATGCTGAAAATGAAATAGGCTAGCTAATGGGGGCACAGCAACATGTAAATAACTTGTTGAGGAAAATCCGGACATTGTTCTTCAAAGTAAATCTTCTGTTGGCAGGGAAATGGCATTTTCCTAACATCACACACAATATTTTATTCCTTCAATAGTGTTGGAAACACTTGAGTAAATTGGTACATATGAAGGCAAGTTTTTGAAGTTTATGACTTATTAACTATATCACTTCCCAAGTTTGGGTGATATTATGAACCAATAAATATTAAATTGGCATGAGAGGCTGAGATGCTCAGTTAATTCATGGCTTGGGTGGGCTAGAGTATGCCATTATTTTGAGATCAGGAATTTACTAGAAAAGTTGCTGTAATTTTTTATTTTGAATCTAGCATGGCTGTTTCCTTACAGTGAGTACTGAAACAATGCAGCTTACAGGAGATAACCTGCACTTGTGAGGTGGTGGGAATGTTGCTATAAGCATTAAAAATCCTCTCATACTTAAATTGCTTGTTTTCTTTAGTCCAAATATTTACAGATTACTACAGGGACGTTACTCGTGGGGTGCAGTTGGATTCACAAATACTAAATGACTTGCTAATATCTTTGCTCCAGTACTGTTTGTTGAAAGAATTATTTCATATACTCCGCACTTGCCTACTGATTAAAGTGCTGGTAAGAGATCTTTTGAAACACTTTAAAAGTCCTTCTGACTCAGTGTATGCCTTTTTGGTTACCATAATAAATTTCTATTTACTTGGGCATTCAGTTCTAAGCTATTTATCTAAAAACTTTTAAAAATCTACAAAACTTGATTATTATTTTTTGTGGATGCAGCTCCAGACTAGTTAGTTGAAGGGTGTGTGTCTTTAATTTACAACTTTCCCCCTGATTTTTGCGAAATTGAATAGGCTTTTAAAAATAAGTCTCTAGCCCCTTCTGTTGTGGAGATATGAAGGGAAAGGCATGCCTCTGCAATAAAAGGGGCTAGACTTACTTTTTTAAATGAAAGCTGGGAGCTTAAAGAATATGATGCATGGATTGTTATATCCAACTGCAGATTTTTTTTAAAATCCCCAAAGGAGTGGAGATAGCCTTTGCCAATATATTGGGGTAGGGAATCTGCATGTGCTGTATCAGCATCCACAGCAACAATGGGGAAACCATATAAGCCTGCTATCCTCTGGAAACCACCCATGTCATACACCAGAGCAATACTGGCTCTATATGGAAACCTTATAGCTTATGTAAATGTGGTTATTTCCCACAACTTGCTGATGGTCCCCAAACATGGATTTTTCCACTGTGGCATAGGATCCCAGTTACTTGAAATGTCACGATTTTACATTTTGCTGATGAGTTGCTTATACTTCACATATTTCGCTCTAATGTTAAGGCTTTGTTTTTGTTCAGCCTGCTGTAGCTGTTCTCCTCAAAGTGTTTGAGCGTGTGGCTTCCATGAAATTAAAAGAGGTAGTGCCTGAGTTAATTGACATCTCTTCTAAGGTATGACAAATTGTTTGAGTTCTTCCTAAGAGTTGGAAAACTTTCTGCTCCTGCAGTTCTGCTACCTGTGCTAGTATCTGTTTCTACTCATTATCCAAAATGACATTTATGATTATCTTACCCTCTTCCCTCCCTCCCTCTTAGGATTTTCCTTTCTGTTTTCTTTCTTGCTGAGCAGCCCCTTTATTTTCTTCTTATTTTTCTGTGGCTGTCCCACCCAGTCACTTTATGATGGATGGGTGGATGGTGGCCCAGCCCAGGGAACTGAGGGAAGAGACAAAATCACCTTCTTATAGTCTGTTTTTGAAATGGCACATGAGAGGCTTTTGAAAGTTCAACATAAAATGCTTTATTTAACTTGGAGAAGAAAAGGTCAGATGGAATCAGATGCAGAATGTGTGAGGTGAACAGATAATAAAACTGAGGTAACTTAGTATTCACACAAACACCAGATAATTTGTTGCTGACAAGTAAGTGTTTCTGCTATTTAGCAAGGCCTTTAAAATTCTGAGACAGGCTTTCTTTTCAGTTTCTGCTTAAACACTCGAGCATAGGTTTCTGAGTTTCACGGACACGTAAAGTTTAGAAGGCAGGAACATACAACCAGGTTCCCCAAGTCCTTCTTTATACACAAACCAGGGATCACTCATCTTTTCTAGAAGCTATTTTCCTTTTTTTGGCTGGAATGAGGCTCCTCCTTGATCCACTCACTTTCATAGCCTCCTTCCCAGTCCACAATCAGTGCTTAACTGTCTCTTCTTCAGCTGTCAGTTTCCAACCATCATTCCTTAAATGACTCTCTCAAAAGAATTCCATTTGAACAGTCTGTCACTCAAAGATTCTCAGACTCAGGTGTTAACCCTTGACAATCCATCAGAACTTTATTGGCTGGGGTTTTTTTGCTTGTTTTCAGTCCACCTTTTTTCTTACTGAAGACAAAGGGGAGAGGGTGCCTCTGGGGAGAAAAACTAACTTTGGGGGAGCAAAAGTGTGACGAAGAACCCCTTATTATGGAAGCAAATACTTTGTAAAAACATTAAATAATTCTAGGGTATACTTATATGTTGTTGTTTCCTATTGTTGTTTTGGATTAGACCTGACCTTCCAATCTGGGCACCTCAGACTCGTTTCTCCTTCTTGCCAGTCATTCAGTTTATTGTATGTTCAGTTGAATTCATTTATGGATACAATGCGATCATTGAATCCAGTTATCAGAGCAAGTACAAAGATTATGAATTATGAACTCTTTTTCTTGTCCAAGACCTGTGTGGCAGAGTAAATCAGTGTCAGTTCCAAGCAGCAAGGTGGGGGGGGGAGACCTTGAAAAGGCTAGGCCAGTCATCTAGATGCCTCTGCTTGGCCAAGAACAGGGCTGGGTAAGCCTAACTATGTGGACTGTAATGGGCACCACAGCTGGATGGATGGCCTGGCTGTAGCAGGAGTGAATGCACAAGGCTTATTTTACATATCTACATGTTTTCTAATATTGCTGTTCATGTGATAATGCCTTAATACTCTGTGATTGAAGGAGGTGGGCAGTGAAAGGGCTAGCATAAAATACAGTGGAGAAATGCCTGCTATTCCTTGGAGTAATTTTGTGAGGAATGATGAACAGGCAAAAAGTTTGCTAGAATGCACTACTAACCCCAAATCCAGCGTATACACACAAGTCATTGTGTTCAGTGGAAAAAGTGAAAGTTCTTTGAATATGGGTTCATCACAAATAATGTTTCTCTTGTTTTGCAATATCGGCTTGACAGGGCAGGGAAGTTGCTCTGTTAAATTTTTGAGTTCCCAAGAAGTCATCTTCTGAGGAATCATGGGGGGGAATGTAGGGCTGCTGCTGTATCGTATTTTATATTGGTGTTGGATTTGGAGACACAATTCAGCTGCAGGGACCCAGGTGTGTTTGTGGGAAGGCTTAAGCAAATTCCATTGGGGCTGTCTGTATCATGTTTTTAAAATTCCACACAGGTATGCATATTGGAAAGCAAGGAATTGGAATCCACTGTCTGCAATAGCTATTTCATAATCACTTTATGATAAATTCAGCCTTGGCTTTGTGATAAGTCATGGTGCAACTGGTGTTAGTTAAGAGGAAAGTATGCAAGTGCCAGAATCTGTGTTGGCAATTTCATTGATATTGTCACCAAAATCTGCACAAATTTATCCACAGAATGCTGCCACCAGGCTTTGCACATTTCTTAGCACAAGACATAGATAGCTATGTTTAATCATTCTCTTACATAGAACACTCTGACCTCTAATATTTGTAAGTCTTCTTTCAAGGATGTTTATATTCACCTTTTTTTGTTTTGTACCATAGTTTCTTGATGATGGAATGGTTCTTGAATATGATCATATTGGCTATATCACAAAGTTCCTTAACCAACTACAAGTTTCCAGTCAAGAAATAACTATTTTTATGTCCAGGTATGTACTTCAAGTGGTTGTATCGCAGCTCAAATAAAGTATGTTTAGACTAGTTAAAATATATATTAAGTTACATGTTTTCCAGCTGTGGGTGGCCTCTGTGTGTGTGTGAAGTGCTGTCAAGTCACTTCTCACCTCTGACCACCCTATGAATTAATGACCTCAAAAACATCCTCTCATTAACAACCTTGCTCAGGTCTTGCAAACTGAGGGTTGTGGCTTCTTTGTGTCAATCTATCTCATACTGAGTTGCTGTCTTTTCTTTCTTCCTTCAACATATCTTTGAATCTTGTCTTCTCATAAATGTGACCAAAGTACAGGAGACTTAGTGAGTCACTTTAGCTTCCACTGAGGCCTATTTTGGTCTAGAACCCACTGGTTTGTCTTTTTCATGGTCCATGGTATCTATAAAACTCTCCTTTGACGCCATATTTCAAATGAATCAGCTTTCTTCCTGTCTACTTGCTTCACTGTCCAACTTTCACACCCAAATAAATTCACTGACCAAAGAAAGGAGGGGATAATCTCATCTTCTCACTGCAACTTCCGGTCTACATGGCTGTTCATGCAGATCCCCAGATTCTAGAAATAATCTTTCCAGCAGATCAAATAGACCGAAGGGGAAATGAGAGGAATGCAGAGGAAGCCAGTTTCTTTTCTGTTGGCGGATCTTTTCTGTTGGCGAAGTATGGAAAAGTCTTTTATGCCATGTTCTTGTTGTTTATGTTAAACCCAAATATAAGAATTCACAACAGCAGGTGATACAAGATTTATTTTTAAGATTTCGGGCAAGACATTTCTGCAAGACCAGCATTTGTGACTTCAGTTCAGCAATAGCAGAATTTCAGGTAATATACTTGTTTGTAAACAGACTGAAAAATGTTATGACTCTGGCCAAATTATATGGAAGTAGGATCTACTTCGGTATAATACAGTGGAGTGTTAAATAATCGGCTAACATACTGGTTAGTTCAGAATTTTTTTGTACAAATGGGGGGGTGTTTTTCCTTTCATAGATGCATTTCGTGAAAAATCAAAGCTAAAAGTAGTAGTACTAGTAGTTGTTGTTCTTAGATTTTTATTCTGCCCTCCTGGCTGAGGCCAGCTCAGGGCAGCTTACTAACAGAATAGTTGATAATAAGATGTCCTTTGACTCTCCCCCTTGACTCAAGACCAAAACTAGGCATGACACTTCCCCATGTCTGACCCAGGGATTCCACCACCACTTTAAAGCTGCCCCCAATGTGGGGGGAAGCAAGAGTGCCTTTTAAAAATTTTAAATGGCCAGCATCAGGCATTAAAATGACAGCTGTGTCTCCAGTTTGGACCTGAGGACACCATCATATCTAGTTCGGCCCTTATATTAAAGCCTTTGTTGTTAAGGGCACGGACCAAGAGCAAGAATACAGAACAGGAGTCAGGTCGGCATGTCATAAAAATTAGTTTATCCATCAGTTTCATCTTTCTATTGATATGAAAAGCTTGTTGAATCAGTTGTAGCCAGCAACATTGGTTCAGCTGATTTCTGGACATCATCTACCATAATTCCATATTTTACAGCCTTTGTTTTGATAATCATAGTTTATTCTAAACATTTATACACAGTGTGCGTGATGGATACCACTTATGCTCTGGTGACTCCTTTGCAAATGGCTTTTCATCTTGTTTTTAGTTGTTAAATAGGAGTTTGATTGAAGAATTTTTAAAAAAAATATGCATGAAAGCTGCCCCCTTCGAGAGTCTGACCTGATAAAAGCTGCTTTGGAAATATCGGGTGTGCATGTATCAGGATGTGATGCAACCCTAACATGATTTAACAGTTGCCCCTCTGGCAGTTTTTTGCCCTCCTATATGAGAAGAATTGACCTACAAATTCAGATTGGGGATAATTGTAAAACAGCTCCTTTTGTAAACCAGATCCTTACATGGCCAAAAGTATCCTAAAAGGTGTGATGTATGGAAATAATGTCTAGTCCACTAATGGTTATGAAAAATGAGTTATTACATAAGTGATTCTATTTCAGTGTAGGCATGTTTTAAAGGCATTAAGGGGCAACCTTTTCATTAAGGTGACTTGTGTTGTAGGTTTTTCTGTGAAGTTGGTGTGGGGTCTCTTGTTTAAGAAAATATAGGCATGGGGGGAACTGTAACAAGAATGAGCCATAGTCTCATGGTCAAATGCTTCCTCTCCTCATGTGCAGTAATGAAATTGTAAACCAGGAAACCTTCAGTAAACCATAGTTTGTTGTAATGTGCAGTTGGGAAGTTCAGTTTGCTTCTTGCCTTCAAATCAGGATTCTACATTATGGTTTAATCCTTTTTGCAAACAAGGAAACTATTATTTCATAAAGTCCTCAGTTTGAGACATTGCAACAAATCATAGTTTTACTGAAGATTTCCTGGTGTGCAGTTTGGGTACCATGCGTGTGGGCACGTGAGCCTGAGGAACGCTGGTTTCCTCTCATCACAACATATACAACATTTGTCTTCGATAATGGTCACTTTCCAAAGATAGATTCAAAAAGTGCTAGTGGTCATTTATATAGTCTGCCTTTCTCAGTAGAACCTGGGGTGGATTACAAGAATGGTTTTAAAAAGTCAACCAGTATGCAGTTGACAGGATAGGATAACATTTGAATCTTATATCAAGGATTCTTGATAAGACAAAAAGACAATTTGGATGGGATTGTAGAATGGGGGGGGGGGGACCATTGTTTGAGGTAACAGGACAGTCAATGTAGGAAAGACTTTCCCCCCTATAAAAGTAGCCTCCTGAGCTGAACCATTTCACTGCAGCTTTGCTCCTTCAGTAAGCAGTCCTTCGTGAACAGCTCTGTTCTGCATGTTTTGCAAAATGAAAGTGCGGGGGGGCATCCTGATAGCCTCAGGCAGATTGTTCCACAATGTAGGAGCTTACAGGAAAGACCCGAATGAAATCAGATCAAAACTCATGACTTGTGCAATAATTGGAAGTCTTTCTTTAGGAATTCGTACTAAATTTTATATGGTTAAGTATTTGGAATGCTTCTTTTGTAAATCTATTGATGACGGTGATTCTTGTTCAGTCATAATTTTCCATTTCTGGGAAACAATTTGTTGCAAATATATTATATTTGGGGACCACATTGAACAGCATGGGTTGTATAAGACCATGAGAGGTCTTGTGAAGTTTACTAACTATATACTAGCCAAGAAGAAAATAAAAGCCAAAGTTACTGAATTCAGTTTCAATGTGCAATTCAACTGCCTATTAAATTAGTTGTGTTTGTTTTAAAGCTATAATATATATGTATACAATTCTTTAAAAACTTCATTTTTTGAACAGCATTGTAAAGAAAGAGGAGACTGGGCAAAACTGGGAATTGTGTACACTCATGTGAGGAGGAGAGGGTGTGAAAATTTTGATCTTGAAACATATTCACTATTCATTGCTGACATCCTAACCAGTGCGGTGAAGGAAGACAGATCAGGAGTTCCTTTTTGTGAATTTGCAGCTGCAGGTAAAGCTTGTATAAAAGTTACAAATGGTTCATTAAGCACACAGTTACCGTACTTTAAGAATAAAGGAAGGGCACATACTGAAGCATAAATAATCCAAGAGATGCATTGTCCCCTTATTATTATTAGTCTGCCTGGGCTTTATCTGCAGCCAGGAAATCACTTGGTGATAGTGATGGAAGGAATCAGTATCATTCATAAATTCTAGTTCTTTGCCTGCTTTATTCAAGTCAGGGAACCCCTTACAATTAGGCCATGACTGTTGGGAAGAAACCAGCATTTGCCCTGTCTAATGTCACTATATGAAATGCTAGCGATAGCTGATACACCATCTACCTTGTTGGTGTCAGTGGCTTAATGAAGCCTCATTCAATACCATGGTCAAAATCCTTACTACCAAATTTACCCCTGCAAATATAAAAGGAATATTTGAAGGACTAATGCTGTGGAACATTGTTGCTGCCATAACCATTTTGTAATCTCTCTACAAAAGACATTGGGGGTTTTTTTTAGTTTTGTGTATGTGTGTGCGCTCGCATGCCTGGAAGTCATAGTGATTTCCGGAGACCCCTAGTGGGGTTTGGATGATTTAGAGAGGTGGCTTAATTGTCTTCCTCTGCACCCCGAGCCTTGGAATTCCTTGGAGTTCTCCCATCCAGTTGCTTGCCAGGGTCAGATCTGCTTTGCTTCTGAGATCTGGCGAAAGCGGGCTTGCCTGTCTACAAAAGACATTTTTTTCATTACTCTGAAAACAATTGGATTGTGTGACAGCATCACAGGATGTATTGGAAACCCCAAAGAGCTTGAGAGCACCCCAGGCTTTAAAAGAAATCCTTTAGTTTTTAGAAGTGGAACATACTTCTGATCGTTATCCAAAATTATTGTCAGGCTGGCTCTAACATAGAATGCTGTCTATCTAGAGGAATACTTGTGAAGCATGGGACAAAGAAGGATCTGCTTACATGATGACCTTGTTCCACAGTGTCAAAAATCATCTTGTCCTCATGGGTTTTGTATGATAAAATCATCTGATTTACAAGTTCTGATTTGTAAGATTTGCCCTTTAAAGCTGGCCCTTATCTTAAGAGAGACACCTATGCCTTTTAGTTTCCAGAATTAAAAAATGTGGACTCTGCCCCATCTCCTGAGCCATGTGCACAACTCTGTACAACAAAACACTTGAAACGCTGGTTGAGTAAAATTCTAGGATAAATCTTTGAAAAATTACCATGCGTATGTGATCACATAACAGTCTCTAGAAACTGTTTCTAAAGAGGTCATTTGACTTGAAGGGTGGGAAAACCCTGCATCTTATTAGTACATGCAACTGCCTGCAAGCGTGCATAGTTCCCTTCCATGTATTGTTCAGAATACAAGTTTGCTGCAGTGGTTAAGTGTGCAGACTCTAATCCGGGAGAACCGGGTTTGATTCCCCACTCCTCCACTTGTACCTGCTGGATGACCTTGAGCAAGCCATAGTTCTGTCGGAGTTCTTCTCTCAAGGACAGTTCTTGAAAGAGCTCTCTCACCCCCACCTGCCTCACAGGGTGTCTGTTGTGGGGAGGGGAAGGGAAAGAAGTTTGTAAACTTTTCTGAGACTCCAAGTGAAGGGCGGGGTATAAATACCATCTCTTCTCTTCTTCCTCTTCTTTTTTAACTAAATGTTTATATCCCAGTTTTTCCTAAAACATTTAATAAAATGAACCATTCGTACAAACTCAGACACCCAACTATAAAGCAGCGAATTCAGACATAAGCCTAATACCAGCCCAAAGCCATTTAAATGCAAGTAAAGATATTTTTTCCTTAACACCAGTAGCAAATGTTCTAAATAGACCTCTGAATGATCACATCCTGCACAGAAAAGACCTCTCTAGCCAGAACCCCTCCTCCTCTGGACATCAGGGAATTCAGAGAGGGGCTTCTGATGCAGATCTTACTGAATGGGCATGTTCATATAAAGAAGAGGCAGTCTTTCCTCTATTCTAGACTAAGAGAACCAGAGTGGTGTTGTGGTTAGAGTGTCCAAGTAGGATCTGGGAAACGCAGGTCCAAGTACCCAGTCTGCCCCGGAAGCTCACCGGGTGACCTTGGGCCAGTCACACCTGCTTGGCCTAATCTATGTCACAGGGTTACTGTGAGAATAAAATGGAGAAAAGGAGAATGACGTAAGCTGCTTTGGCTTCCCACTGGAGAGAAAGTCAGGATACACGATGAAATAAATATGTTCAGACGAGGGTTCAGCGCAAGAAACTTCTTAGTTTCAAGAAACTTGTGTTTACATATTCCATTTAAAGCATTAATGGAAAATTTCAAAAATCAAAAGCAGCAGCTACTGAGCCTGTTTTTTTTTCTTCTAGTAAATGCAGAGCCATGGCACAGTGAAGCAGACAAAATGTTACTGGGAAGGATTGGCATCAGTGTTTTATATGCTTACTACAGAATACATCAGTGGCAAAAGGTACTTTACTAAGTTATCGTTGTAGCTGAATGTTCCACATTGGAAAAGAGTAGACCTAGGCTATTCTGTTTGGTGTAGTTGTTAAGTGCGCGAACTCTAATCTGGGAGAACCGGGTTTGATTCCCCACTCCTCCACTTGCACCTGCTGGATGACCTTGGGCAAGCCATAGCTCTGTACCAGCTGTTCTCTCAAGGAAGGTTGTCTCAGAGCTCTCTCAGCCCCACCTACCTCACAGGGTGTCTGTTGTGGGGAGGGGAAGGGAAAAGGAGTTTGTAAGCTGCTCTGAGACTCCCAAATGAGTGAAGGGCGGGGTATAAATCCAGTCTCCTCCTCCTCTTCTTCTATTCTCAGGACCACTTGGCACGTGGCCCATTAGGTAAAGCTTTTAAAAATTATTTTTCTTTTTTTGTATTTTTGTGTACGTGAGTGTGTGCACCTGGAAGTCAGGGCGACCTCTGGTGACTGACCCCTACTGGGGTCTGGAGGATATTCAGAGAGGTGGCTCAATAAAGCCTGCCGCTGCCTCTGGTAGTTCAAAGAAGCCTCCCATCCAAGTACTTGCCAGAGTTGACCCTGCTTAGCTTCTGAGATCTGACAAGGCTTTCCTGGGCTATCCAGGTCAGGGCAAGTTTTTAAAAATACTCTTTAAGGCTGCTTCTGCACGGTGAGGATCCTTAGTGTTGTAGAGGCATGTATGTTGGCAGTGGAGCTTCTAAACATGGGAAGAACTTTCATCTGTGTCCCAGTATAACAGATGCAGGGTTAGAAGATTTATATACTATTTGTAGTCTTCATGTGAGCCAAAATACAGACCCACGTTTTCTGCATTTTTCCTACATCCTTTAGGGTATCTATGGTTAATAATATGTAATATGTTTTATGTAAGATACTGGCATAATATCCCTTTGTAAGTGAGTTCTTAAGTCTCTGAGCCCGAGATTTTTAGCCATATGTTGGGCTTGGACTTGATTCCTTGGTCTGGGACTGTTTCTAATGTATTCAGTGTGCCATTTATGTGGCCCCAATATGTTGTACAGTGGAGTAACTATGAGAGCAATCCTAAGCAAGTCTACTCAAAATGCTACTATGCTCTGTTCAGTGGGGCTCACTCCCAGGAAAGTGTTCTTGGGAGTGTGCAGGTATGTCTTGAAAATGTTTGTATCTGCATGTAATGAGTTTTATAACATTTGAGGCTTTTTTAGCATTTCCTTGATCTTAAAATTGACTATTAAATTCTGTCCAACTGTTTTTTCCATTCTGTCATGCCCAGCTCCCCTCCTTATCACAGCCCCTGTCTCACACGGCTTTTGTCGTCACCATAATCTCTTTGGGTTTTCAAAGGGGGTCCTCCCCCCCCCCTTTCCTTCAGTAATATCAAAGGGTAGCTGTGTTTGTCTCTTGCAGCAAATATAAACCAGAATCCCATGGCAGCTTAAAGACTTAACATATATTTTATTTCAGCATAAGCATTTGTGGGCTCTATATCACAAAAAATTATGCTGAAATAAAATTGCATTGCTCTTCAGAGCCAGTAAAATCCTGTTTGTTAAAGTCTGTATTTGCATATGCTGATATCATGGGATGTTGCAAATCTCATGTGCAAATTTAACATGACTCAGTATAATGCTACTGGACTATACTTATAAGACATTATATTTACGAAATTAGTGGTCAAGGATTCTGATTTCTGAAGGAGAGCTTGAGATACTCATGTTGGAAGAGTTAATGCTATAGAGATAAACTTGCTTCTTTATGGGATGGACACCGGGTCCTTAAATTATCCTTTGAGGTTTTGTGTGTCAAAAGAGCTGTGACGACAAGATCGCCATACTTTCTCCACCCTACTGTATATATAATAAAATTATTGTACTGGTACCTCCCAAAATTATTCTCATGTAGCTTTGCCCAGCTTTGGATCTCTAAAAGAGAACAAAAAAGTGTATCTTGCCTTGATTGGCAATTTTGACTTGGAGGAGAGGGAGAAATAAACTGAAAGCTATAAACCTAGACACTGTTGCTGAATTTGGATGGTCTTAATACCAAAACAAATCCTGTCTTCACTGGGCTCATTTCGTAGCAGGAGCTCCTTTGCATATTAGGCCACATACCCCTAATGTAGCCAATCCTCCAAGAGCTTACAGAGCTCTTCTTACAGGGGCTACTGTAAGTTCTTGGAGAATTGGCTACATCAGGGGTGTGTGGCCTGATATGCAGAGGAGCTCCTGCTACAAAATGAGCCCTGTGTCTTCAGGATGAAGCAAAATAGAAATTTAGGGCACAGTCCAGCAAAGCTTTTTTTTATTTTTTTAATTCCCATTCGGTTTGATGGGCAAGATTTATACACACGAATGGAATCAGTGGAGTAAAGGTACTTAACTTTGGTTGTATGATACTCGAGATGTAGAAAAAAAATACAAAAATATCTTGACGTAAACAGTGACTCGAAGTAATTCTGCATTGACATGATTGCCAAGACAAAAAAACCTGTGTCGTAGACCACAGATAACACTGTATTCTTAAGGGAAACAACTGAGGATATAGTAATTTTTATTGTATGTCCTGCTTTACCCCTTTTATCATAGGCCAGGAAGGTACTGGATACACTTCATGCTTTACAGATACATTTCACATATTTGAAAGGGCTTATTGGTCCAGAGCGATCTGCACCACGCTGCGAAATTGTCAATGTTGCTGTGGAAGTCTTTCTCAACAGTGGGAACCTAGATGGGGCAGTATGGATACTGAAAGGTCAGGTGTTATTTAAACAAATGAAACAAGGCTTGCAATTTTATTGTGTGTTTAGATTTAATAGCAGTTCAGTAAGGTCACTTAACACGTTTATAGCTGAAGCAGATCCTAATGCTAAAATAAGTGTAAATGTATAGCTTAGGTTCCCATTTTCTGTTTCTAAGTATTTGCTGACCTAGGCTTGAAAAATAGTTAAAATACAGTGATATGAGCATAGTAGAAAGGGGGAAAACAACTCATCCAGAGGAGCTAATATAGGTCCTTTCCACACTAGACCTTAAATCCTGGTTCAACCCTGTCCCTGAACTTACATTCTACATTACATTGAAGTCACCCCGGTTTTGCCCCATACTTGTCCCGGGATAAACTGATGTTATAACCAGGGATAAATACAAGGTATTGTGTCACGAGTTGTTAGTTTATTATTAGGGTCTTAAGACCAGCATACAATATAAAGTGTCGTGAGTTGAACTCTGATAAAACCAGGGATGAGATCCAAATGCGGAAAGGATCATAGTGTAATAGTTGGTGTGTCTGGTCTAAATAAAAGTTGTGTATGCATGGATTTCATTCTTGGTTTTGGTCTAGGTGGAATCAGGAAATAGAGGTTTAAATCCCCATTCTGCAATCAATAGCTATCTGTCAAACCGTCTCCTAGGGTTGTTGTGAAAAACTATTGGGGAGACCCTGGATAATTTGGAAGATTAATAAAATAAAATAAAATAAACTGACTAAAAAGGCTGGTATTGAATGAGTAAACTGAATAAAAGGCTAATACTAAATGTATTTTATGTTTGTTCGGAAGAGGAGTGTTAAGTCCACGGAACTTCTAAAGAAGTTCTTGCAAGTGTTTTCATAATCAGCTATTCACAATTCAGTGAGATTAATAGTCTGTTCTTTAACAATGCTATACAGTAGTACAAGGTACATGTGAATGTGTCCCCTTGACATATTTTAAAAATAGTATTAATCTCTCCAGAATCAGAATGGGTGATCAACACACTGTCATGGCCTTGTGACAGAATGGATGTCCTGAACAGGCATAACCTGCTGTGTAAGTTAGCATCTGAATACATGATTAAAAACCGTTACAGAGAAGCATTTGAAGTCTTGCGAAATCTACCAGGCTTTCAGAATACTTGTGGTAAGTGCTATTTATTTATGTTTTCAGTAGCTAATGAGCTTGTATGGTTTTCATTCAGCTGTCACTTTGACTAATGCTAAAACAGAATGATATTCTATTTATTTTGCAAGTGCTTGTTCTGGGTTGGTTTGTTTCATTAGACAAAATTTGGCAAGCGTGTTCCTTCCTCTCTGCTTCTAATTGTATCTCTACTTTCCTGAAGTCTACAGAATTAGAAAGTAACATTCATATATTTCCTAAGATAGTTAAGAAGCCAACGAAACAGAACACACTTGACAACAACATGGATCTAGACTAGAGTCTATCCAAGAAAAAGACAAGATATAGGGAACAAAGGCAGAAAAACCCTCTATAAGTGGCAGTAAAGCAATGGTCCATCATATGTCTTCACTGCCACTCATAGAGAGTTTTTCCCCGTTTCCTTAGCATGTCTTGTTCCTAAGTCGACACTTTCTTTTCCATTTAAGAAAGGCAAGCTGTCTTAACAGGGGCAAAGCTTGAGAGCAGCCCTTCAAGGGGAGAAGCCTCTCCACAAGAAAACAAATGTCTGTAGGTCCAGATGGCATACACCCCATGGGTTCTTTAAGAATTCATATGTGAAACTGTTGATATACTAACATGTCATTGGTTAAAATCAGCCTCTGGGTTGCAAATTTTACCCCAATTTTTAAAAAGGGATCCAGAGGGGATCTAGAAAATTACAGACTAGTTAGCCTAACATCTATTCCAAGTAAATTAGTTGAAACTGTTATTAAAGGGAATTATTAAGCACATTGAGGAACAAAGTTTGCTGAGGGAGAATCATGGCTTCTGCAAAGAAAAGTCCTGCCTCCGCTATCTCTTGGTGTTCTTTGAGCAAGTTAACGAGCATGTGCAGAAAGGGCAGACCATATACTTAGACTTAACAAAAGGCTCTTGACAAGATACCTCACCAAAAATGCCTGAGTAAACTTAGCTATCATGGGATAAGAGTACTGGCCCTCTCATTGGTTAAAAACGGTTAAATGGTATGAATTGGAGAGTAAGAATAAATGGACAGTTCTCACAGTATACAATGTGGTATAGTGATTAAAGGGTCTGACTAGGAATCTGGGGAACTGAGGCTTGAATCCCCACTCTGCCATGGTAGCTTGCTGGATGACCTTGGACCAGTCACATGCTCTCAGCCTGACCTACCTCACCAGGTTGTTGTGAAGATAAAACCGAGAAGAGGAGAATGACATAAGCTGCTTTGGATCCCCATTGCAGAGAAAGGTGGGGTATAAATAAATAATAAAGTCTTGGTATTGAGACCAGGGCTGTTTAATTTGTTCATAAATTATTTAGAATTGGGGCTGAGCAGTGCAGTAGCCAGGTTTGAAGATGATACCAAATTATACAGGATGGTAAAAACCAAGGCAGATTGTGAAGATTTTTCTAAATTGGGTGAGTAGGCAAAGATGCGGCAAGTGAAGTTAAAGTGATACATATTGTGTAAAGTGATACAGATTGGAACAAAAGATCCTAATTTTAAATATATGCAGATGATGTCTGAACTAGCTGGGACTGAGATTGAAAGAGATCTTGGAGTTGTAGTGGAAAGCTCAAAGATAATGCCAATCCAGTGTGTGGCAGCAGAGAGGAAGGCAAACTCCATGCTAGGAATCACTAAAGAGGAGATTAAAAATACAACGTCAGATATTGTAATGCCTTTGTGTCAAGCTATGGTGCGGCCTCATTTGTGTACAGTTCTGGTCCCACATCTCAAAATTATATTGTAGAGATGGAAAAAGTACAAAAGAGAGCAACCAAGATGACTAAGGAGCTGGAGTACATTTCTGTGAGGAAAGGCTGGAAAGTATGGGTCTTAATCTAGAAAAGCAATAACTAAAGGGAGGCATAATAGAGGTTTATAAAATTATGCATTGGGTATAGAAAGTGAACAGAGGTCAGGACAGACAAAAAGGAAATACTACTTTATTGAATGAGTAATTAAACTGTTGAATTCACTGCCAGTGGAAGTAGTGATGGCCATGAACATAGTATTAAAGGAGGGGGGGGGGCGGGTTAGACAGATACATGGAAGAGGGGTTATCTATAGCCACTAGCCATGGTGAATGAAAGCAGCCTCCATCTACGGAGGCAGCAAACCTCTGAATACCAGTGTACAGAGGCAGCACCAAGGAAGGGCCTGTCTCCATGTCTGCCCACGAGAGCAACTAGCTGGCTGCTGCGTAAAACAGTTGTGTTGGACTAGACAGACCATTGAGCTGATTTGGCAGGCTCTTCTTGCGTTTTATGAAAGCAGGGTCTTTGCCTAAGATCCACCTGGGCACTTGATCTTCTTGCCCTGTAGGACACTGCCAGCAGAACTTAAGAACTAGATTTGAATTCAGTAGCACGTTAAAGGCCAACAAGCTTTCCAGGTATAAACTTCTGACAGCCAAAGCTCTCTTGATCGCTGTGTTATTCAGAAGCACAGAGAAGGACAGGAACTTGGGGGATCAGGGAAACTCCACAGGGCAAAAATGGACACCCATTCAAGAGAATAGTGCCCAAGTTCAATGAGTAATTTTAGATTTATCTGAAGTGGGAGCCAGCTTCTTAGTATTGCAGGCAGAACTGGAAACCAGCATGGTATAATGTAGCCTCGATAGAAGTCTCTGCTCAGCCATGAAGCTTGCTGGGTTGCTCTGGGGCATACTGGCTAGTTTAATGTATGTGCCCCAGGTAAGGGGGGACGGGGGATGGAATGTTCCTATGCACATTACCCTAAATTCCTTAAAGAGAGGAAAGGATGGAAGTGTGATAAATTCACTAGCTGTGTATATCGGGATGGGAAGTACTGTTTTATTGTAGGTGTATCTTCTTTGTATTTTTCACTAAAATCTGCTTCCATTTAGCATTTATAATTATCTGAAAATACGTACTATGTATGTTCACAGTCCTTCAACATCAGTATTGTGTACGCATTCAGAAAGCAAATAATGTCTTAAATACAAGGAACAAATCTTTGCTGTGATCCATTTATGAGGATTCTCCTTGTTCAAGTGACTACATGAGCCTTATGTCTGAAGGAAGTAACTTCATGATAGAGTGGAAACGTCTTTGCTGTTGTAGTTTCCACCATCATGTTTTCTAAAACCAGGGGTCTGCTTCATGTTTTCTTTTTAAAATTTCATTGGTGTTACTTATGGAATGATCTCCATGACTGGTGTATTTGAGTGTTAACATATTTACGTCATGGACAGTTTACATGATTTCCTCTTGCAGACAGTCTGGATGTATCCCAGTACAGCCTTCTGTTTAACAAACTTTTTGGAGCTAGTTCAGAAAGCAAAAGCCTTGCAACATCTTCAACTGTAATAGATTTTATGCTTGCAAAGAAGATCCCTGTTGACTTTCAGTTATTCAGAGCATTCATCACAGCACTGGGAAGAAATAGTCTTTGGCTTAAAGCGAGGACATACTATAGAAGTAAGCTCTCTTTAAAACCATGTTTACCACACTGAATGATTTGAAAAACTTTGCTTAGAAAAAAAGCTGAGACTGCAGTGTGATCCACAGTTGTGCATAACTATTGATACTGAAGACTACTGCACCTATTATGATTTTGATTATCTAGTTGAACATTCTAAAGTGACTGAACTACTGAAAAACAATACCTACTGTGGTGCATTTTCTGTGATTAATTAAGGGTTTTTATAGCTTTTTATAGGAAGCATTTCCTGTACATTTAGACATTGCCCGACAGATCCATCTATTTTTAGCTTTCTTTCACCTGTCCTTTTAGACTAGATCTGCAGTCTTCTTTAAAGGAAAAAAAAAGGCTGAGCACAGCAAAAGGAGGAAGGGACAAAATGGCAGGTGCCACATTAATGTGGCAGAACTTTGAAATTGTTTTAAATGTCATTATTTTGTAGAAAAGGTACATTATGAAAAAGCAAGGCAATTACCCCTGTTTCCAAATACATTAAATTAGCTGCTAAGATGAAACAGTTCTGTGTTGACTAGAAGTTCAAGTTCTCCAGTGTTTAGAAAAAGTATTAAGATACATGGCTATGCACAGATTTCTTTATTTTATTTAGAAGATTTATATCCCACCCTGTTAGCCCAGTCAGAGCCATCAAGGCGATTAATTAAAAACAGAGTACTCCAAAAACACATCATTAAACAAATTAAAAAGCAAAATACATAATATGTGAAAACAGACAGATATGTGTTGTTGTGTATGTAGTACAATATTAACTTACCCTTTTTTTCACTGTAATTTTTTAGGTGCTTTAGCATTGGGTTGCTACCCACCACTGGAAGGAAATCTGTACCGTAAGCTTCTCCTGATTCCGTCTTACATAACGGAGGTTGAGATGCTGTTAGCAATTGAAATCTTTTTGGTTTCAAACGCCAGTAGTATACAGAGTCCTGGTGGTTCTAATCAGATACTCCAGGTAGTACTGAAAAGGTTAGTACATGACCTGAACATATGATTGGCAGCATTCCAGCAAAGTCTTGTTACCTGTGTGTTAGGTTGCATATCCCACAGAAAACAATCTTGTTAAATGAATTTACACTAGCACTTCATAAGAAGGAAATAGTGTGACAGATGCATAAGGAGATTTGAAGAAACAGACCTATCAGCAATTAAAGTATTTTAAGAGTTAGCTAATCATTGTGATTCACAGCAAAGTGACTGTATGTGCCTCAGCACGTTTGCAGTGGTAGGCACAAAAGGCCTGGAAAGTCATTAAACTGTCATTGTTAAATTGTCATTAAACCAAGTTTGAGTCCAGTGGCACCTTGAAGGCCAACAGAATTTTATTCAAGGTACTGTTCATTAAACCAGTTAGCTGTCCTAGTAAGGAGTAGTGTAGACACTCCCTTTTGGCCATCTTATATTAAATATACTTACCAAAGGAGCCAAGGGCAGCTGGGAGTTCAGGAGTCAAATGACAAAATATTTTGGTGGTAATGTAACCTGCTATGCTAGATATGCAGCGGTTCCCATAAACTTTAGCTTCCACTAAATGGAAGCACTTGGTCATTTGCCTGGCTTGTTTGTACAGCCTCAGACTTTACGTCATAAAAACAAATGTTGCAAATCAGTTTCTCCAGGACTGTGTTCACACATCTAGACTACTGTGTTTGCGTACAATTCCTAGCTCATGAAAACTTGTGCTTCTATAAATCAGTTAATCTTTTAAGGTGTCACAATACTCCTTTTTTGTTTTTGTGCTCACATTAATCTTTCTTCTCAACAATCTTAGTGCCGACAGACTTGTCAGAGAGAGTGCTCATTGCTAGTATCCCTCTCTGACTTTCTAGTCACTGTTCAGTACTTAATCAGTGTGGAACTAGCCATTAAAAGAGTTACTGCTATTCTGCATGATGTGCAGTTATTGCCAGCATTTCCTTGCAGCAAATACCCAGTAAGGATGGGAAAATACACACAATACTAGTTGATATAATCCATGTTACTGGCAAGACAGGACAGCTAACGTATGTTGTAGGCAGTGCCTGATTCTTCCCTCAGTTGCTGATACGTCATGAAAACTTATTAAAGTGTTTTAATCTGAGAGAGACTAGAGCAGTTTATTCCTCTGAGTCATTGTTTAGACTCTGCTAACTAAGAAGGTTGTATTGCATTAGTTAATATTTGTTTTTAGCTGACTTCACGAAGATGGATTTTAGAGAACAAGGCCTGCCATTCTGACAGATTAACAAATAAGAGCATGACACACTGGTCCTCGTTTTTGTGACTGTGAAAAATCTCTTGCAGATGCGAAGGCGACAGCATACGAACCAAAGATGACTATCAAAGCTCCGTGGAAAGGTTAATTCAAGCCACCCAATTAGCTAAACCAAAGCTTTTCTTAAAGCATCTGACTGTAAACATTAACCAGGAGCAAGTTTATAATTTGGAACATGCGTGGGTACTTAAATGGTTGAAAGAAAATATGAAATGGGCAGGGAAAGTTTGGCTTTTTCAGTAGTCATTGGTGTAAAAACTTCAGTTAAAGTTAATTGTTCAGTATAATGAATCAATAAATATCATTTCTGTTGTGTTCAGACTCCTCTGGTTTTTAATTTCTATAGTTCGGCCTTTCAAGTTCTAACACATAAAATTGCATAGATGACAGTTTAACAAACTCTAGAAACATAGAAGTGGTCTCCGAAAGGAGCTCCCCCCCCCCCCCAACTTCAGGAATGTGAACAAATGTTGCATTTATATTTGTATCATTCTATCAGGAAATCTCTGATACTGGCACACCACTAATGATAATACAACATACGAAATAGAATCATGTAAAAAGGCTGTCATCGTGGCATCTTTGTCCTACTAGTAGGCATTCAAACAAATAGTCAATTCTACATAATTTATCCTGTTTTTATAATTTGGTAAACAAGAGGTCCTGGTCACACAAGCGAGATAATCCAGGGGGGAAGTGAGACTATTTGCTCCAGAGTAATTTGGCAGTTGCGTGATCATGGTTCTGTGAAGCTGCAAGCACAGCCCGCCACTGCATGATCAGATGCAATCGCAGGTGAATCGGGGGGGGGGGGGGGGGAGGGTGTTTGCCCTCCCCCCCCCCATGCGCTTAAACAGGATCAGTGAATTGCATCTCCACCCTGAGGGCTTCCTGTGGCAGTATGCGATGATGCGCATACTGAGAGGGGGAGAAATGCAAACTTTTCACAAATGTTTTATAGCAGTGGAGGTGGTAGAAGGTGTAGCATGGAAAACAATAAATCCATGTGTAAGGGACTGCAATAGATGTGGCCGCAAGTTCCAGCCTCTCAAATGTTATGCTATGGGGGGGCACTAAGCCTGACAAGCCTTTGCTTAAGGCTAAGTGTCAGCTCAAGGCAGAAGTGAGAATGCGTCACCTACCCTGAGTCACTGCTTAATTCTTCAGATACCCAAACAGTGACTCACAAAAACTCATACCCTGCCACAAATGATGTTAGTCTTTTAAGTTGCTGCTGGACTTCTACTCTTTTCTGCTGCTACAGACAGACTAATGGCTAACCCATCTTGATCTTTTTCTGCTACTACCGACAGACTAACGCAGCTACCCATCTTGATCTATCACCTTCACCTACTGTACAACAACACTGGTGCAGCACCTGTGTCCCCATAGGAGTTAGAACACCTACATTAATCACCAGGGCTGCGAGCACACGGCCCTTTAATGCGGGAGGAAGGGCTGCTTCCTCCCGCATTTAAAGGGGCTCCAATGCGGGTTGCTCCTGCATTTTCCGACCCCGGGAAAAACTGGTGTTTTCCCGGGAGTCGCAGGAGGAACCCGCATTCTAGCCTTCTGGACAGCCCTCTCTTGCAAGCATTGCGAGAGCAGGGCTGTCTAGATGGCCCCCCTCCGCCATTTCCCCCCCCCCTTTTTACACTTGGGTGCATGGCCACTCATGCGCCCAAGTGTAAAAGGGGGGGGAACCCAACTCACCCGTCCACCGCCGCTCCTGCCTCTGCCGCCGTTCCCGGCAGCCTTTCCTCGCCGCAGCCGCCTCTTCAGCAGCAGCCGCCATTCCACGGCTGCCGTGGCTGCCACCACTTCTGCCGCCGCCGCCGCCGTTCTCACCACTGCCTCTTCAGCGGCTGCGGCTGACATTCCCGCCGCCGCCGCTGCCCCTGGGGTTGGGATGAGTAAAGAATAATGCGGCCCCTTTACATCCGGGATCCCTCCTGGATTAAAGGGGCCCAGGGCTGCGAGCACACGGGGGCAGCGTCGGCGGCCGCGGGAACGTTGGCCGTGGCCGCTGAAGAGGCGGGAGCGGTGGCGCCAGCGAGGAAAGGCTGCCGGGAACGGCGGCAGAGGCAGGAGCAGCGGTGGACCGGTGAGTTGGGGTTCCCCCCCTTTTACACTTGGGCGCATGAGTGGCCATGCGCCCAAGTGTGAAAAGGGGGGGGGGAATGGCGGGGGGGGCCATCTAGACAGCCGTGCTCTCGCAATGCTTGCGAGAGAGGGCTGTCCAGAAGGCTAGAATGCGGGTTCCTCCCACGACTCCCGCGGAAAATGCAGGAGCAACCCGCATTGGAGCCGCGGGACTCGCTGCGGACCGTTGTGGACGGCCCCTTTAAATGCGGGAGGAAGCAGTCCTTCCTCCCGCATTAAAGGGCCGTGTGCTTGCAGCCTAGCAATAGATGAAGAGGAAGAGCGGCATGGTTCAGATTTAGAGGCAGGGTTTCCCTGACGACTTAAGTAGAAAGAGGACTAGAGGCTCACCACCTGTACTATCATGAAGCGTGGTCGAAGCTACTAGTGCGAAGCAGCTGCCAATGGTGTTCCCTCTGAAATAAAGAGGGTGGCAACTAAAGACTGTTCACCTCACTTCTGGAGTGTGCTCTCTCCCCCTTTGAGGCTTGTCTGGCGCAGTGTTCCCTCTCAGCTGAGTCAGTGTGAGCTAGCTCAGTTTTTTAAACTCCGGGTTTTTTTGTCTCAGCTCAGGAAGGATGGCTCCAGAGCAAACTAATTTCTGCAGTAGCCAAATCGCCCGCTCACAACTTTAATGCCAGTAGCTCACAAAGTAGAATTTTTGCGCACAAGATTCCACAACTTAGAGGGAGCATCGGCTGCCAACCCGCCGCCTCCATCCCGCGACCAAGCAGCCGGTCCGCGCTTTGCTTCGGCTACAAAACTTCAAGAACGCTAACGGGCAACTAGGGAGTCCTTGACCCTTCCCGCCCGAGCAGGGCGCAAGAGAAGACGCAGCTCCCGCGCCCCGCCTTGCAGGTTTCGTCTCGCGCCGCCGATTTCTTGGGTAGCGGGTGGAGCCGGGCGCGCGCCCTTCGCCCCTCTCCGCGCATAGGCAACCGCCGGTGACGTCAAGGTAGGTGGAGCCGTGACGACGTCGACTCCGCCCGCCGAGAGCCTCCCTGCGGCTCAGGTGCTTCGGTGGGCCCGGGAGGTCGCCCGACTGGCGGTGACACAGAACCCGGCCTCCCCCCCCCCCCCTCCGCCGCTGCCCTTTCCGAGTGAGGCGATGGGGGGCGAGTCCCCTCAAGCAGCGGCAGCCGGCCGGCGGCGGAGGTAGGCTCGCTTTCGGGGCGCTGCCTGCTGCGAGGGGGCCTCCTTCCCTCCCTCCCTCCCTGCCTCCCTGGGGGCGCTGACCCGGAGAGGGAGAGAGGCGGGAGTCTGGGCAGCTCACCCGGGGGGAGGGGGGAATGAGAGAAGCGCCTGGTGTTTTGATTTGAAGTCAGCCTTGGGAAGATACCAGGAATGTCTCCAGCGCTTCTTGAGGGGCTTGCCCGACAGAGAGAATCACGCAACTAGTGTTGTGGGGTTTTTAAAAAATAACCTAGGCCTTTCCAAAGCAACATCTCTTGCATCGCGGGGGGGGGAGGAGGGGGACAGGCATTTCTCAGATGCAGCAGCGGTGGTGGGTTTTGCAAGACATTTCCTCGGGGAGAGGGAGAGACTGGGGGCTAAGAGTAAAGAATGGGGTTGGGATGAGCGGCCGTTTTCGTCGGTAAGTGGGAAAACAAGTTGTACTCATTTATTATTACTGCTTTATCTCTATACTTTTCTAATTTAAACTGCCTATCGTGGCTTACCCCGTAGTAAACCAAAACAGGGTATTGTTTTAAACAGGTCTCACTTTGTAGCACCTTCCCCACCTACGCACTTTTCTGTTGTCTGCAGGTTTTTTTGGGGGGGAGGCGTTCATTCCCTGTGAAAATAGCACCTGATACTTGGGAACAGGCAGCATATTATTATTCTTTTGGAAATACTTGTATAATGATGAGTGGCATGTAAAAGTCCTAATTGCATAGGCACCAGTCTAGTCCTTCAGTGGTATGGTCTTGTGCTGCTATGAACTGCTGCTGCTCTGTTAAAATGTAACTTTTGCCAGCAAATCAGCATGTGCTTCTTGGCCTTGCCAAGTCAGACAGGCTACCTTAAGGTTCCCACAAGGGACTGATTGGCTTTGTTCTGGGCCTGCATTTGCTTGACCATTTGTCTGTCATGCCCAGTACAGTCTCTAGAAGGCAGAGTGTCACTTGTTTACAGTGTGATCTGATTGCATAAAGGGAGCATTTTAAACTTTCCAGTTTTCAAACATGATCAGATTCTGGCCTCTTGCCTCCCCCATCTTTCTGTTTTGAGCCATAGCAATTTTTTTTATGTTTAGGAAGGTTGAGTTTGTCTGTTAGTCAGTAAAACATTGGTGTCCTTGATTATTTAAAGGTCAAGGTTTCTCTCTCACACACACACACACACACAAAACCCAGTTTAAATGAAGTCGCTTAGTCTGTTCACTGAGCATTTGAGAGTAGCTTTGCCACGTGTTGGTCAGTGAGATGGTTATTGCCTAATGGGAAACTAAGGTAAGCAAAAAAGATTTGGCTAAATTTATGGAATGCAGTTGTAAAATGCTTAAAATCTTATCCTTGGCAAGCTGTAAAGAAATCTATCTGGTTTTGTCATATTACCTTATAGTACTAGGAGCTCAACTGTGAATAATTTTCATAATTTGTTTACACTGGTTGAAATGGAACCTGTTAAGACTCTGACATGGTATTCTCATATTCTAGGAGTTGTGGTCAGAAGCATCAAGCTTGGGAGATCTGGGTCAGCCAGGTCTTCACTGCCAGCACAGTCTTATGCAGGATAACTCTAGATAGGATCTCACCATGAGTGGCTTTGTTGAAATAAGGATTAAAATGTTCCCTTGTCGCTATGGGAAGATGCACTGTTGTACATCACATGTTCTGAGGATACAGGATGCAGTGCCTTCCATTTTAAGGGGTCAGAAGAGTTGCATTTCCTTGCTGTTCCCTTCTCTGTTCAACACAGATTTGTTCTGCTGTCCAGACTGGGGGGAGGGGTAGTGTTGGGCATGGCTAATGCTAACAAGAGTTCACCTGTAAGATGTAAAACCAGGGTGTAAAGCTGATTTTAAAAATGTTGCCTAAGCCTCTGGGTATCTGTGCATGGGAATTTTTTTTCCTTTTTAGATTTGACTTTGTAGATTTTTTTCTCTCATTAAAAAAATCAGTCTTGAAATTGAAACACAAATGTAGCAGTTAGCATGTCAGACTAGCATCTGGGGGGCGTAGTTTTGAATCCCCACTCTGCCCTGAAAGATTGCTGGGTGACCTTGGGCCAGTCACACTCTCAGCCTAATGTACTTCACAGGGTTGTTGTGAGGGTCAAATAGGGGAAGAGGAGAACTATGTAAGCCTCTTTAAGTCCTCCCACTGGAGAGAAATGAAGAATTTGTATTTTCCCCCCTCAGAATTATGGCACATTAAGAAATAACACTGTCTTCATTTGAAGGATAGTCTCACAGGAGAATATAATACTTTTCTGATTCTGAGTTCCAACTTGTGTTCGTGTCTGAATGTTTTACAGATATTTGTTTGTAACTCTTTTACTCTTTAATATATACAAGTTCAGTAGAACCTATTCCACTGCCAATAGCTCCCCAGGGTCTCAGACAGAGAAGGGTCTTTATCACACATGTTGTTAGAGCCTTTAACTGATGATGCCAGCAGTGGAAACTGCTCTGCTGAGCAGTGGCCCTCCCTGTTTGAGGGTGACTGTGTAAAGATGGTAGCAGTTCAGGAGAGTACAACTATCATTGTCCTCTGGTCATTTTTTCCCCTGCCCTTCACTGTTCACTGCTCAAACTGATTTTTCAAGTTCCTTTAGCACATCTAGCTTTACCCTGGAAAACACTAAATTGCCTTCCAGAAACCTAGTTAGTTCTGCTGTGATAGATATCTGGAGATTTTCAGCATCATCAGATGTAGATGTTGTAAACAGGTACCTGGGGGTACGTGGTAATGCCTGGATGATGGCCAGTGAAGTGAACTGAAGCCCAGTCTAGTTAAGATAGAGGTTGGTTTTATATCAAATCAGGAATGGCACAGTCAGTTTCTGCTGGATTAGCACTCTATATGAAATAACTGGTTGACAGTTTGGGGGGATGATATTAAATCAGTGTTTACAACTGGAAAGCTCAGATATCTTCTATGGCACATCCCACCTTTGCCTAGATTCATTTGGTTTAACAGCTGCAATGCTTCCTTGAGAGTGGTGATTTAGCCACAGTTATTCATTCTCTGATCCCATCCAAGATAAGGCTACTGCACTGCTCTACATGGGATACATTTTGAGGACAGTTTGGAAGCTTCAGCTAGTTCAAAATGCAGCAGAAGATTGCTATAGATAATAGAGCGGATATTTCCATTCCAATTTGCTTCCAGTCTCAGTTGAAAGTAGTTGTGTGGTCTGGAAAGGATCACCTGCTCCCATGTGAACCTGCCAATTACTGATCCTCTGATATCCTGATGATATCCCTGTGCTACCATTCATAGGCGTCAACTTCAGGGGGGCTGGGGAACTGGAGCCCCCCCCCAAACTTTTCCAGGATGTGCTGAGCCTCCCCTGGAGACAATGGCCTGTAATGTCTCTGGCCCAGCCCCAGCCCACCCCCCAGGAAACCGGAAAGTATACGCCTTTGCTACCATTATCAGATATAAGGTGTGTGGCCAGCCGAGAAAGGATTCTTTCTGTGGTAGTGCCTCAACTATAGAATCTCCTCCACAGATACAGTATCTGGTTTGTGGCACCAGCTGAAGACATGTTTGTTCACCAGAGCTTTCTATTAATTTTTAAAATATATTGTTGTATTATGTTGTTGGTTTGTATTGTGTTTGTCTGCAAGCTGTCTTGGGTGGCTCTGGAAAGGGCAAGATAGAAATTATTAAAGCAAATACTTGGTACAGCTTTCACAAGTACCTATTTTATAGTGCCCTTGATAAGTAATGCTCCTTCCTTCACCATCCTTGAAACTAAAAGAACAAATGGTTATCCACATATCAGCATAAACAGTCCTTTATAAATAAAAACAGAACAAAGCAGTCTGTCCACAGTAAGGTCTCTGATGTTCAACATGTGTCTTTCCTTTATCCAGTCCCTGTACATTTGGTGATGGAAAGTACAATTAAGTCACAACTGACTAATGGCAACCTCATAGGGTTTCCAAGGCGAGGGATGAATAGTGGTGGTTTGTCATTGCCTGCTTTAGCATAGCAACCCCAGACTTTCTTGGTGGTCTCCCATCCTAGTACTAACCAGGGCCGACCCTGCTTCACTTTCAAGATGTCATGAGATTCGGCTAGCCTGGGCTATCTAGGTAAGTATGGTTACCCATAATGAAACTGACCAGACTGGAAAGTGCTTTCCTTCTGGTCTTGTCAGGTTCAGGTTGTAATTGTAGGAAATAGCACTTTGGTGCTGTAAGCATAAACATTATTTTTAAAAAATATAACATGAAATGTACTGATAGCATAACTTTTTTCTTATAGAAATTTAGTGGCCATTTGGAAGCAGGATTAAACACTGAGATGTTTTACCATTGGGGGATGGTGAGGAGGTAAGATGCAAGCATTCCTCAATTTTTAAAAAAATCTGAATATTTATTTGCATAAAGGTTACTTCAGTTCTGCGAAAGTCTAAACTTCATTCTTTTGATTTAGTTAGTTAATTTTGCAAATTAGAAATACTGTTATGAGGGCCGGATGGAAATGTTTTCTCACAGTTCATGTCTTTCTCCTCTTTCTTTATTGTGTAATTTTAACTAGATCTTCGAGGAGAACACTGAATCTGTTTTCTTACCATATCCTAACAGATAATCATGGTGTTTCTGTACAAATTATGTTTCTCATGGGAGACAGAACCAGATCAACTATATTGTTCTGTTTTGGGGTGGGGGAGGCTGCTGCCACCTAATTATTGATGTGAATCTGTAATTTTGTTTTAAACTATGCATATAATGCATGACGATATACCTACCCTTGTATCTTTTAAGAACATAAGAGCCCTGCTGGGTCAGACCAATGGTCCATCTAGTCCAGCATCCGGTCTCACACAGTGGCCAACCAGTTCCTCTGCAGGGACAACAATAGGGCATATAGTCTGAGACCTTCCCCTGATGTTGCCTCCTGGCTCTGGGATTCTGAATGTGGAGGTTCTCCTCAGTCACCGTGGCTAGTAGCCACTGATATAATCCAAGAGTCTATGTAATCCCCTTTAAAACTGTCTATTCCTGTGGCAATCATTGCATCCTCTGGCAGCGAATTCCATATTTTAATCACCCTCTGTGTAAAGAAGCATTTTCTTTTGTCTGTTCTGGATCGACTGCCCATCAGCTTCATTTGATATCCTTAAGTTCTAGTCTTTTGGGAGAGGGAGATTTTTTTTTCTTTGTCAGTTCTCTCTACCCCATGCATAACTTTATAAACCTTGTCATGTCCCCCTTTAGTCTCTTCTCTAAACTGAAAAGTCCCAGACTCTTCAGCCTTTCTTCAAAGGGAAGGTGCTCCTCGCCCCTAATCATCTTGGCCACCCTCTTCTGTACTTTTTCCTGCTTTGCGATGTCTTTTTTGAGATACAGTGACCAGAACTGTACACAGTATTCCAAATGAAGCCACACCATAGATCTATACAGGGACATTATAATATCATCCATTTTATTTTCAGTCTGTTTCCTAATAATCCCTAATGCAGAGTATGACGCGTGGCCTAAATAAACTGCCGCTTTGCGGCGTTCTGTGAGGTGACTGATCAGGCTTGGCTCTACTTCACTCGACCAGCACCCTCTATCCTTAAAATAGTCTCTTCGGGTTTTAATTTTAATAGGTAGTCACTCAGGCTTTTTCTTTAACATAAAACAGAGCTTTATTTACAGAACCAAACAGAGGGGATGGGGGATGTATTTACATTGGACACGTTGTTTCGGTAGCGGCTGACACATTTGGCTTAGATGATACTTAGGCAGTAGGCTATATTGTTTGCTGTTTCCTTAACCGTACATAAGCTCACTCAACACCTTCCTCAGTACACTCTCCTGTCCTGCTTAGGGGTTGGCCTTTTGGCTTTGGTTTCCTGGCCCTTACGTCCCAACTGGCCGCCAACCAGCTGTCCAGACCCTGCCAGTCTTTGCCTCAGCCCTCCCTTAACCTCTTATCTCAGGTTCCTCAGGAGTGATGTATTTTAGGTTTGTGACCGCTTATGTGTTCTGATTTTACTAGTCTGTTCACTGTCCCGTGAACCAGACTATCCAGCACCCAGTTCTCAGCTTAAACTGGTATTTTTGGCTGCTCACACAGAGCTACAGAGAGACACTCAGACTCCTCACAGAGCTACCCAGAGACTCGCTTCCAAGCTCTCACACAGCTATCCCCAGAACTGTTCTCTACACACTTTTTTTCTGTCTCCCTCCCTGAACATTCTAAACTGTCAGGTGTGCCCGTTAACCTCCAATCATTGAGGGTTCCGAGCTAAATGGCCCCCTCCTCAGTCATGTGACCCAGATTTTCATCCCGTCACACAGAGTTTGCCTTTTTCGCTGCTGCAGCACGGTGGGTTGACGCTTTCATTGAGCTATTCACTATGACCCCAAGATCCTTTTGTCTCTCTGTCGCATCAAGCTCAGACCCCCATTAGCCTATACTTGAAGTTGAGAATTTTTCTCCTAGTGTTCCTCACCTTACACTTAGCAACACCTGGAAGTGATGTCATTGCATCAGCGATGTCACATGCAGTGCCCTGGTTTTTGGGCAGACTAAGAACATAAGAGAAGCCAATGTTGGATCAGGCCAGTGGCCCATCCAGTCCAACACTCTGTCACACAGTTGCCAAAAACACCAGGTGCCCTCAGGAGGTCCAGCAGTGGGGCCAGGACACTAGAAGCCCTCCCACCGTTGCCCCCCCCCAAGCACCAAGAATACAGAGCATCACTTGCCCCAGACCAAGAGTTTCTATCTACAGTTTTGAAGCAAAAGACCAATAGAGTTTTTGCCCCCAAACCAGACCATCATACACAACATTGCCGATGTGATGATGTCACTTTCAGGTGACATCACTGCATCGGGACATTGCCTGACGATGTCCCACCCACCCCTGAAACACTCCCCAAATCCCCCCACCATGATGGTCAGGGGACCTGGCAACCCTACTCCACTGAGTGACCATCACTGAACAATCCCAACCCTGACTATTGCCGGAATTTGTTGTTTATTGAAGTGGCTAAATTGCTTAACAATGCTCTTGTTTATTCAGGTTGTCTCTTGAGCAATTGCCTTTGTGGGCTTTTATCCAGGTGAGAGCTTTATCAGGGGCTGATGCTGTCAATGCTCTGCGGCCTTTCTATTTCGCTGTGCATCCAGACTTCTTTGGCCAGCATCCAAGAGAGAGGGTAAAGAGACTTTTTCCTTATGGTTTGACAGTTTTTGATACCATATAATCTGATTTATCATTTAGGGGGTCTTCTTATCCGTGTGGTGAATTTGAGAGTTATGACTATAAGTTTTGGTAGAAACACTATTGTAAAGAGTCAGTGAGGAGACACGTCCTAATAAGATTTGTACAGATATGATTAAATTCACATCTTTCCATCTGTTGCCAAATATTAATGACAGGGGCCATTATTATATGCTATGCCTTCCTGCCTGAAATTATAGCTAGGTCTTTGCTTTTCTGTGCGATACTCTAAAAATGAGCAAACATGAATATATTTTATATTATCATGGTAGTTTTCAAACTGTGCTATGTTTTGGGTCCCTTGGAAGCTTATGAGGGGCTTCTCAGTGAAAAAATGAATATGGGCAGGCAAGGTTCCCTGCAAGGGAGCTCATTTACAAATCTTAGCCTGCAATATGAAGGTTAGAGGGGTGTGTTCCGTAGGTTTTCTGTTGTATTCTGTGATCATGTAGGGTCATAGTGCGGTCCAGCAAGTCCATCCAGTGTCTTGTATGAATTGTGTTTCAGACATTCACCAGAATTCTTGATAACACACTGGGTTTCTGTGGCAAACAAATTAGTATCAAAAGTGTTTTCTGAAGGTAATACTTTCATAGTTGTTACACAGATAAGGCAAGTAAGCAGGGAGGGCGATATAGAAGCCTAATGAAATAAATAATAATTTAAATGCTGTCTTCGTTGCTTTGAGTACCTGTCTTGTACTGTAGGATATTCGGCATGGACCATACAAAATGACAAGATGCAATTGAGGAAAATCTTGTTAAATAGTTGTTTACAAGTTAAGATATTATGATGCAAACTTGTGAACAAGCACAGTTACTTGCTTTAACGTACTTGGTGTTCACATCTAAGTAATTTCTTTTTGGTGGTTTATTTTCAGGAAGTCAATGAAAATTCTTTGAAAAGGTTAAATGGGTATTTGGAGAATCTCCAGAAGCCAGGCTTTGGGTCTTTTAAACCAACCCGACTCACTTTTTACGTGCGAGAGAGAGAGCAAAGCCCTTCCAATGTCCAAGAATCATTCGGGTCTTCAGGTATTTTTGTTACCTTTGATCTCTTTCCCCTCTTGTGAATTTTTAATTGTATGTGACCCTTTAATAACTTTTGAGCCCTGGACATCTTAAAGATGTTTAGATTGTCATGAAAGTCACTAAACCATAATCAAGACTCCTCTTACAAAAAGGAGTTGTAGTTTAAATTAGAATTAATGATCAAGTTAGTTTGTATAATATTATTTCCCCTCTTTTCCCATAGTACTAGGTTTGCCAGGTCTGGGTTGGAAAATACCTGGAGACTTTGGGGGTGGATCTGGGAGGGAGTGGGGTTTGGGGAGGGGAGGGGCCTCAGCATGGTACAGTGCTATATGGTACACACTCCAAAGCAGCCATTTTCTCCGGGGGAGCTGATCTCTGTCAACTGCAGGTCAGTTGTAAAAGCAGGAGATCCCCATGCCCCACCTGGAGGCTGGCAACCCTACATAGTACGATATATAAAACTTCAGTAGTGCTCTTATGTCAACTAATAGAACTTTGTTAGGAAAATGGAAGTATGGACTTGGAATAGTCATGCAGCCTTTGAGCTCAAAAAATGTTATTGTTGTATTCAAAACGTGTGAAATATTTCCTTCCTTTGTTATTTGTTTTTATGTTGTTTCTACCTTACTGGGTTTAATGATGTAAGCTGCAGCAGAATCCTCTGGGTTAGTGGCACCAGCAACTAAAAAAATCAAATAAATAAATAAATTGAAGACATATCAGTGTACTTAATTCTCAGCAGGGTCAAAACTGTGGATACTTGAATCCGGAGACTGGAGATATAAACAGACAAGATTTTACAAATTTGAGAAAAGCCCTAGGTTTGCAGGAAAATTTGAAATAGTTAAAAAAAACAAAAACCTTGGGGGATCAAAACACTCCCCCCCCCATAATAGAAGCAGCACTTGCAGCTTTAAGAAACCAATACACAGTGACTGTTGCTAGGCAACCACCACAGTATTTCCAGTTGAAGCCTTGGTTTCTGTCAATAAAAGACAGGGGAAGGGGGAAGAGCCCTTTCCAGAGCCATTTCAGCCTTTGAGGGAGACTCGTCAGGGCTAGCAGCAACCACCAGGTGACTTGATACTACATGAGTTCCATAACTCATCCAACTTCTTGCTACAGTTCAACAGCAGCTACTTTACAATAGCCAGTGTGGTGTAGAGGTTAGAGTTTCAGACTAGGATTTGGGAGACCCGGGTTCAAATTCCCACTCTGCTGTGGAAGCTGACTGGGTGATCTGGGGCCCATCACACACTCTCAGCCTAACCTATCTTGTTTGTTGTGAGGATAAAATGGAGAAGAGGAGAATGACATACAAGTTTTTCTGGGTCCCCAGCTTGTTCTTATCTGTTCTCTGAAACAGCCCAGGAGCATGCTGAGCCCAGGGGCCCCTGCAAGGCTGGCTCAGATGGCTGAGCCTCCCCCCCCCCCCGCATTGTTCTTGTTGTGGAGCTGAGCCCCTGCAGCACTGCCAGCGCCGCTGGGACCACTTGGTTTAGCTTGCTCCTGTCTGCCAGAAGCCCACCAGGAGTTTTCCTGGTAAATTAAGAGGCCAGTCTGTCTAGGAACTTAGTGGCTGAAGTTCACCAGGAGATGAACCAGTAGCTGGGTTTGTGCTGGTTGTTAAGCAAGCATAAAAACTATACAGTTATGCTCTGTTGACTATTGCCCTGTTCTGGGATTGTGCATTGCAGGATTTCGAGCAGTCAGTTTTACTTTGCAAACCAGGGACCTGCTAAGCACAGTATTGGACGTCCTGAACTCCTGTAGCTTATCCACTGAGCATGTGCAGAGCTTATACAGCAATGTGGAGACTCTGTCTAACCAGGGAGCACCAAGAGTGTTCCAAAGGCCTATCAGATGGGACAAGACTTATTACTCTTTTACTGGGTTCAAGGATCCTGAGGAAGAACTTGAACAAGCTCAGAGGATGGAAACTACTCTGAGGTATCTGGTTTTTATTTAACAAATGTTTTGTATTTTGTGTGTTTGACTTACCATTGTCAAAAATGTACAAAAAGACTTTAATTTGCCATTAATTCTTATACCATTCAAATTAGGATTTATTTGATGAGAAAAGTAGAGTATAAGTGAACATTGACCTACATGCAGAGGCAATGTTCATCTTCTCTTTCTTTAATCTTGCTTTTTCTCATCTGTGTATTTTTTAACCACTTTGCTCCTTGCTAACTCCGTGTGCCCAGTTGCGGAAGTGTAGTCCCTACCACACAGTTTTTTTGTTGTCTACTGTACGGTGCCTCCAGCTGCACAATAGACTGATTCAAAATGGAGCAGGAAAGTGTTTGTCGGAAGCCCTTTGAAATATACAACTGTGATCAGTAGGGTGCCACTTAAAGGGAAAGTGGAAGAGTATTCAGCTTAAACCAAATATTCTTAAGTTTAGCTGGAGTGGGTCTGCAGCTTATAAAGCAATATTCCAGTACCCAAAAATTTGTATCAAAAGATTCCTAATATAATGTTCCCTCCTGCCTTTGGCTTCCAGGCAAGAAGATTGAAGGAGAAAGACTGGAGGAAAGAGATCCTCAAAAGTCTTTAAGATATTTATTAAAACATTTAGGGTGCCCCCCCCACCCCTTCATGGTTCAAGGAGGCTTACAATAACAGATTAAAATATTTTCAGTGAAAACAAGAAATCTAATGGCAAACTCCAGATCTCTTCTCCCATACACACTTAAAAGGTGTCCGCCATTTAAACCCCCTCAAAACCCCCTGGCAAACAGGCAGTGCCTCGCAGTGCCTTCTGAAGATCTCCAAGAAGTGGGGGGGCCCTCACCACTTCAGGGAGCCCATTCCACAGAGATGGAGCCATGATGGAAATGGCCCCGGGCTCTGTTCGGTTGCAGACGCCCCCCGCCCCCTGCAAGTGGTGGAATAGCCAACAGATTACTGCCTGATGACCACAGTTGACCCACAGAGGCACATGGAAGGAGACGGTCCTTTCAGATGTTGATGCAAAAGTTTGGAAAACAAAAAAAAAGTAGTGACTTCTTAGTACTAACAGATGGCATGTGGTTGGGGTCTTTCTTGGATTGCATCTTGCATTGAAAGTGTGTATCAGTCTGGAGAACAGAAGAAGAGATTGAATTTATACCCCGCCCTTCTCTTGGACTCTCAGAGTGGCTTACAATCCCTTCCCCTCCCCGCAACAGGCACCCTGTGAGGAAGGTGGGGCTGAGAGAGCCCTCAAGAGCAGTTCTCTGAAAGAACAGCTCTGAAAGAACTTAATGACTGACCCAAGGTCGCCCAGTAGCTGCACGTGGAGGAATGGGGAATCAAACCTGGTTCTCCCAGATTAGAGTCCACCGCTCTTTAACTACTTCACCAAACTGGCTCTGGGATGTAGTGGTTTGAGTGTCAGACTATTACGTGGGAGACCCAGGTTGAAATCCCCACTGTGCCGTGGCATGGAGCTTGCTTGGAAGACACTGGGCCAGACACTCTCACCCGCTCCCTCTCTGTTGTGAAGGCAAAATAGAGGAGGAGAGAATGATGTAAGACACCCTGAGCTCCTTGGATAGGGAAGGGGATAAAAATGTCCTGAACAAATAGGAAAGGTCCACCGTACGTTTTGTAATGGGACATAGCCACATGTACAATTTGAAGGTAATGGCAAGTTGTAATTGAACCTTCTAAACTGCATAAAAACATGGTATGGGCTGTGGCTTATTTCAATTAGCTGTGTTCCCAACAGCAGCTTAAGCATCAGGAACTGAAGCAAAGACGAGCAGGAAAACTGAATTCAGCTGCTGTATTTCTGCCTGTTGGCTGCTATTGAAGGCAGAAGAGGAGAGGCAGCAAGCGTGTTTGTGCCTCCTCTTTTCATACAAGCATCTTTGAGGAAGAGTTCACTATGGGAGTACAGAAATCACCAGAAAACCAAAATGCTGCAAACCTCAAAAACTATAGCTGAGTATCGCAATAAAAACCACAGAAGTATTTCACATTTCTATGGTGTGTAAATATTATTTCCTGCCTCCAGAAGGGCAGCTTGTTCTCTGGTCCTTCCTTGCCATTTTTAATATCTTTGAGCGCTTCAGTAACAAGCTTTTAAGCAGTAACTTAATCTTCTTGCCTAATTATGCAGCGTTGCTGCTTTTAACAATGCCGTGGTGATCCATCTTATCTTTCCCCCAGTTCCTGGTTATATAATAACGAAGAGCGTTCAGTAAAGAAGCTGAAGAATAGCTTGCCGCTCCGGAAAGAATTGGACCGTTTGAAAGGTGAACTTTTGCAACAGCTGCAGCTCCTTGATATTAGGTAACGAATGAACTTTACAGTACTGAGCGGAAAAACAAACGTGTGGGTAGGAGACATGGTGGGCAGAACAGTACAGTCAGCAGTGGACGGGCAGATTTATTTCACATGGACCTAAAAACGTGTGTTCCCTTGATGTCAGGGGTCCTTTCGAGCAGGAGCTCGGGGGAGCGCAGCTCTGGGAGTTGGTGCCAGCCCCCCCCCCCAGTGGGGGAATGCCTGCTTTGTGTCATGGCTGCAGCAAAATGACCCCGTCCCCTGGGAAGGTCCTTGTTCCTCCGACCAGCCTTCTGAAGGCTTCAGCCACCACTGAAGCTATCCTCCCAGAATAGTGGTATTTCTGAGGCTTGGAGTAGTAGCTGTCCCCTCTCTGCCAGCTATCTCTCTCTTTCTCTCTCTCCTTTCTTTCTTGCCTTCTGACATACTTCTAGTGATGTCAGGTGGTGCATCATATGCAAATAAGTTATGCTAATGAGTTATGCTAATTAGCTCCTGCACCTCTTTTTCTACGAAATGACCTCTGCTTGAGGCCACCGTATATATTAAAAATATGGAACATTTGGTGGCAGCCTCTGATTCAAAAGGGTTTCTTGCTTGACTTGGTGTTTCCTCTGTGGCTTTGTGCACATGTCCTGAGCGTGCGATATTCATAGCGCAAGTGCTTTAAGGAATTCTGCATTGGGCAACAAATTTGAAGTTCCATGTGTCAGGTGCTCCCTCAGTGATTTTATTAGGGAAATAGTCGCAGGATCACAATGCTGTTAAGAGGTCACAGTGGTCAAAATGCTGAAACCAGGACCCAACTGTAAACTTAGTGCTGCTTTTTAAATCTTAACCACCCTTAACTTTAACTAAAAGCCCATATTTCAGTTCAAGTAGCACCCACTGTGGGATTGTGGTAAGAGTGCTGGACTGGGAAGGTGGCTGGAAGGGTGACCTTGGGCCAGTCAGTATCTTTCCACTTAATCTGCCCACACATGTCTACTGTGAGTTAAGAGGGGGAAATCGTATGTGGATCACTCTGAATTGTGGGGGAGAGACCATATACTTCACTCCCTTTCCTGTGAGTTAAGAGGGGGAAATCCTGTGTGGATCACTCTGAATTGTGGGGGGGAGAGACCATATACTTCACTCCCTTTCCTGTGAGTTAAGAGGGGGAAATCCTGTGTGGATCACTCTGAATTGTGGGGGGGAGAGACCATATACTTCACTCCCTTTCCTGTGAGTTAAGAGGGGGAAATCCTGTGTGGATCACTCTGAACTGTGGGGGGGAGAGACCATATACTTCACTCCCTTTCCTGTGAGTTAAGAGGGGGAAATCCTGTGTGGATCACTCTGAACTGTGGGGGGGAGAGACCATATACTTCACTCCCCTTCCCTGAGTTAAGAGGGGGAAATCCTGTGTGGATCACCCTGAATTGGGGGGGGAGAGACCATATACTTCACTCCCTTTCCTGTGAGTTAAGAGGGGGAAATCCTATGTGGATCACTCTGAATTGGGGGGGGGGGGGAGAGACCATATACTTCACTCCCTTTCCTGTGAGTTAAGAGGGGGAAATCCTATGTGGATCACTCTGAATTGTGGGGGGGAGAGACCATATACTTCACTCCCTTTCCTGTGAGTTAAGAGGGGGAAATCCTATGTGGATCACTCTGAATTGTGGGGGGGAGAGACCATATACTTCACTCCCTTTCCTGTGAGTTAAGAGGGGGAAATCCTATGTGGATCACTCTGAATTGTGGGGGGGGGAGACCATATATTTCACTCCCTTTCCTGTGAGTTAAGAGGGGGAAATCCTATGTGGATCACTCTGAATTGTGGGGGGAAGAAACCATATACTTCACTCCCTTTCCTGTGAGTTAAGAGGGGGAAATCCTGTATGGATCACTCTGAATTGTGGGGGGGAGAGACCATATACTTCACTCCCTTTCCTGTGAGTTAAGAGGGGGAAATCGTATGTGGATCACTCTGAATTGTGGGGGAGAGACCATATACTTCACTCCCTTTCCTGTGAGTTAAGAGGGGGAAATCCTATGTGGATCACTCTGAATTGTGGGGGAGAGACCATATACTTCACTCCCTTTCCTGTGAGTTAAGAGGGGGAAATCCTATGTGGATCACTCTGAATTGTGGGGGAGAGACCATATACTTCACTCCCTTTCCTGTGAGTTAAGAGGGGGAAATCCTATGTGGATCACTCTGAATTGTGGGGGGGAGAGACCATATACTTCACTCCCTTTCCTGTGAGTTAAGAGGGGGAAATCCTATGTGGATCACTCTGAATTGTGGGGGGGAGAGACCATATACTTCACTCCCTTTCCTGTGAGTTAAGAGGGGGAAATCCTATGTGGATCACTCTGAATTGTGGGGGGGAGAGACCATATACTTCACTCCCTTTCCTGTGAGTTAAGAGGGGGAAATCCTATGTGGATCACTCTGAATTGTGGGGGGGAGAGACCATATACTTCACTCCCTTTCCTGTGAGTTAAGAGGGGGAAATCCTATGTGGATCACTCTGAATTGTGGGGGGGGGGGAGACCATATACTTCCCTCCCTTTCCTGTGAGTTAAGAGGGGGAAATCCTATGTGGATCACTCTGAATTGTGGGGGAGAGACCATATACTTCACTCCCTTTCCTGTGAGTTAAGAGGGGGAAATCCTGTGTGGATCACTCTGAATTGTGGGGGAGAGACCATATACTTCACTCCCTTTCCTGTGAGTTAAGAGGGGGAAATCCTGTGTGGATCACTCTGAATTGTGGGGGGGAGAGACCATATACTTCACTCCCTTTCCTGTGAGTTAAGAGGGGGAAATCCTGTGTGGATCACTCTGAATTGTGCGGGGGAGAGACCATATACTTCACTCCCTTTCCTGTGAGTTAAGAGGGGGAAATCCTGTGTGGATCACTCTGAACTGTGGGGGGGAGAGACCATATACTTCACTCCCTTTCCTGTGAGTTAAGAGGGGGAAATCCTGTGTGGATCACTCTGAATTGTGGGGGGGAGAGACCATATACTTCACTCCCTTTCCTGTGAGTTAAAGAGAGGGAAATCCTGTGTGGATCACTCTGAATTGTGGGGGGGAGAGACCATATACTTCACTCCCTTTCCTGTGAGTTAAGCGAGGGAAATACTATGTGGATCACTCTGAATTGTGGGGGGGAGAGACCATATACTTCACTCCCTTTCCTGTGAGTTAAGAGGGGGAAATCCTATGTGGATCACTCTGAATTGTGGGGGGGAGAGACCGTATACTTCACTCCCTTTCCTGTGAGTTAAGAGGGGGAAATCCTATGTGGATCACTCTGAATTGTGGGGGGGAGAGACCGTATACTTCACTCCCTTTCCTGTGAGTTAAGAGGGGGAAATCCTATGTGGATCACTCTGAATTGTGGGGGGGAGAGACCATATACTTCACTCCCTTTCCTGTGAGTTAAGAGGGGGAAATCCTGTATGGATCACTCTGAATTGTGGGGGGGAGAGACCATATACTTCACTCCCTTTCCTGTGAGTTAAGAGGGGGAAATCGTATGTGGATCACTCTGAATTGTGGGGGAGAGACCATATACTTCACTCCCTTTCCTGTGAGTTAAGAGGGGGAAATCCTGTGTGGATCACTCTGAATTGTGGGGGGGAGAGACCATATACTTCACTCCCTTTCCTGTGAGTTAAGAGGGGGAAATCCTGTGTGGATCACTCTGAATTGTGGGGGGGAGAGACCATATACTTCACTCCCTTTCCTGTGAGTTAAGAGGGGGAAATCCTCTGTGGATCACTCTGAACTGTGGGGGGGAGAGACCATATACTTCACTCCCTTTCCTGTGAGTTAAGAGGGGGAAATCCTGTGTGGATCACTCTGAACTGTGGGGGGGAGAGACCATATACTTCACTCCCCTTCCCTGAGTTAAGAGGGGGAAATCCTGTATGGATCACTCTGAATTGTGGGGGGGAGAGACCATATACTTCACTCCCTTTCCTGTGAGTTAAGCGGGGGAAATCCTATGTGGATCACTCTGAATTGTGGGGGGGAGAGACCATATACTTCACTCCCTTTCCTGTGAGTTAAGAGGGGGAAATCCTATGTGGATCACTCTGAATTGTGGGGGGGAGAGACCGTATACTTCACTCCCTTTCCTGTGAGTTAAGAGGGGGAAATCCTGTATGGATCACTCTGAATTGTGGGGGGGAGAGACCATATACTTCACTCCCTTTCCTGTGAGTTAAGAGGGGGAAATCCTGTGTGGATCACTCTGAATTGCGGGGGGGAGAGACCATATACTTCACTCCCTTTCCTGTGAGTTAAGAGGGGGAAATCCTGTGTGGATCACTCTGAACTGTGGGGGGGAGAGACCATATACTTCACTCCCTTTCCTGTGAGTTAAGAGGGGGAAATCCTGTGTGGATCACTCTGAACTGTGGGGGGGAGAGACCATATACTTCACTCCCCTTCCCTGAGTTAAGAGGGGGAAATCCTGTGTGGATCACCCTGAATTGGGGGGGGGAGAGACCATATACTTCACTCCCTTTCCTGTGAGTTAAGAGGGGGAAATCCTATGTGGATCACTCTGAATTGGGGGGGGGAGAGACCATATACTTCACTCCCTTTCCTGTGAGTTAAGAGGGGGAAATCCTGTGTGGATCACTCTGAATTGTGGGGGGGAGAGACCATATACTTCACTCCCTTTCCTGTGAGTTAAGAGGGGGAAATCCTGTGTGGATCACTCGGAACTGTGGGGGGGAGAGACCATATACTTCACTCCCTTTCCTGTGAGTTAAGAGGGGGAAATCCTGTGTGGATCACTCTGAACTGTGGGGGGGAGAGACCATATACTTCACTCCCCTTCCCTGAGTTAAGAGGGGGAAATCCTGTGTGGATCACCCTGAATTGGGGGGGGAGAGACCATATACTTCACTCCCTTTCCTGTGAGTTAAGAGGGGGAAATCCTATGTGGATCACTCTGAATTGGGGGGGGGGAGAGACCATATACTTCACTCCCTTTCCTGTGAGTTAAGAGGGGGAAATCCTATGTGGATCACTCTGAATTGTGTGGGGGAGAGACCATATACTTCACTCCCTTTCCTGTGAGTTAAGAGGGGGAAATCCTATGTGGATCACTCTGAATTGTGGGGGGGGGAGACCATATACTTCACTCCCTTTCCTGTGAGTTAAGAGGGGGAAATCCTATGTGGATCACTCTGAATTGTGGGGGGAAGAGACCATATACTTCACTCCCTTTCCTGTGAGTTAAGAGGGGGAAATCCTGTATGGATCACTCTGAATTGTGGGGGGGAGAGACCATATACTTCACTCCCTTTCCTGTGAGTTAAGAGGGGGGAATCGTATGTGGATCACTCTGAATTGTGGGGGAGAGACCATATACTTCACTCCCTTTCCTGTGAGTTAAGAGGGGGAAATCCTATGTGGATCACTCTGAATTGTGGGGGAGAGACCATATACTTCACTCCCTTTCCTGTGAGTTAAGAGGGGGAAATCCTGTGTGGATCACTCTGAACTGTGGGGGGGAGAGACCATATACTTCACTCCCTTTCCTGTGAGTTAAAGAGGGGGAAATCCTGTGTGGATCACTCTGAATTGTGGGGGGGAGAGACCATATACTTCACTCCCTTTCCTGTGAGTTAAGCGGGGGAAATCCTATGTGGATCACTCTGAATTGTGGGGGGGAGAGACCATATACTTCACTCCCTTTCCTGTGAGTTAAGAGGGGGAAATCCTATGTGGATCACTCTGAATTGTGGGGGGGAGAGACCGTATACTTCACTCCCTTTCCTGTGAGTTAAGAGGGGGAAATCCTGTATGGATCACTCTGAATTGTGGGGGGGAGAGACCATATACTTCACTCCCTTTCCTGTGAGTTAAGAGGGGGAAATCCTGTGTGGATCACTCTGAATTGCGGGGGGGAGAGACCATATACTTCACTCCCTTTCCTGTGAGTTAAGAGGGGGAAATCCTGTGTGGATCACTCTGAACTGTGGGGGGGAGAGACCATATACTTCACTCCCTTTCCTGTGAGTTAAGAGGGGGAAATCCTGTGTGGATCACTCTGAACTGTGGGGGGGAGAGACCATATACTTCACTCCCCTTCCCTGAGTTAAGAGGGGGAAATCCTGTGTGGATCACCCTGAATTGGGGGGGGGAGAGACCATATACTTCACTCCCTTTCCTGTGAGTTAAGACGGGGAAATCCTATGTGGATCACTCTGAATTGGGGGGGGGGGGAGAGACCATATACTTCACTCCCTTTCCTGTGAGTTAAGAGGGGGAAATCCTATGTGGATCACTCTGAATTGTGGGGGGGAGAGACCATATACTTCACTCCCTTTCCTGTGAGTTAAGAGGGGGAAATCCTATGTGGATCACTCTGAATTGTGGGGGGGGGGAGACCATATACTTCACTCCCTTTCCTGTGAGTTAAGAGGGGGAAATCCTATGTGGATCACTCTGAATTGTGGGGGGAAGAGACCATATACTTCACTCCCTTTCCTGTGAGTTAAGAGGGGGAAATCCTGTATGGATCACTCTGAATTGTGGGGGGGAGAGACCATATACTTCACTCCCTTTCCTGTGAGTTAAGAGGGGGAAATCGTATGTGGATCACTCTGAATTGTGGGGGAGAGACCATATACTTCACTCCCTTTCCTGTGAGTTAAGAGGGGGAAATCCTATGTGGATCACTCTGAATTGTGGGGGAGAGACCATATACTTCACTCCCTTTCCTGTGAGTTAAGAGGGGGAAATCCTGTGTGGATCACTCTGAATTGTGGGGGAGAGACCATATACTTCACTCCCTTTCCTGTGAGTTAAGAGGGGGAAATCCTGTGTGGATCACTCTGAATAGTGGGGGGGAGACCATATACTTCACTCCCTTTCCTGTGAGTTAAGAGGGAGAAATCCTATGTGGATCACTCTGAATTGTGGGGGGGAGAGACCATATACTTCACTCCCTTTCCTGTGAGTTAAGAGGGGGAAATCGTATGTGGATCACTCTGAATTGTGGGGGAGAGACCATATACTTCACTCCCTTTCCTGTGAGTTAAGAGGGGGAAATCCTATGTGGATCACTCTGAATTGTGGGGGAGAGACCATATACTTCACTCCCTTTCCTGTGAGTTAAGAGGGGGAAATCCTATGTGGATCACTCTGAATTGTGGGGGGGAGAGACCATATACTTCACTCCCTTTCCTGTGAGTTAAGAGGGGGAAATCCTATGTGGATCACTCTGAATTGTGGGGGGGGGAGACCATATACTTCACTCCCTTTCCTGTGAGTTAAGAGGGGGAAATCCTATGTGGATCACTCTGAATTGTGGGGGGAAGAGACCATATACTTCACTCCCTTTCCTGTGAGTTAAGAGGGGGAAATCCTGTATGGATCACTCTGAATTGTGGGGGGGAGAGACCATATACTTCACTCCCTTTCCTGTGAGTTAAGAGGGGGAAATCGTATGTGGATCACTCTGAATTGTGGGGGAGAGACCATATACTTCACTCCCTTTCCTGTGAGTTAAGAGGGGGAAATCCTATGTGGATCACTCTGAATTGTGGGGGAGAGACCATATACTTCACTCCCTTTCCTGTGAGTTAAGAGGGGGAAATCCTGTGTGGATCACTCTGAATTGTGGGGGAGAGACCATATACTTCACTCCCTTTCCTGTGAGTTAAGAGGGGGAAATCCTGTGTGGATCACTCTGAATTGTGGGGGGGAGACCATATACTTCACTCCCTTTCCTGTGAGTTAAGAGGGAGAAATCCTATGTGGATCACTCTGAATTGTGGGGGGGAGAGACCATATACTTCACTCCCTTTCCTGTGAGTTAAGAGGGGGAAATCGTATGTGGATCACTCTGAATTGTGGGGGAGAGACCATATACTTCACTCCCTTTCCTGTGAGTTAAGAGGGGGAAATCCTATGTGGATCACTCTGAATTGTGGGGGAGAGACCATATACTTCACTCCCTTTCCTGTGAGTTAAGAGGGAGAAATCCTATGTGGATCACTCTGAATTGTGGGGGAGAGACCATATACTTCACTCCCTTTCCTGTGAGTTAAGAGGGAGAAATCCTATGTGGATCACTCTGAATTGTGGGGGAGAGACCATATACTTCACTCCCTTTCCTGTGAGTTAAGAGGGGGAAATCCTGTGTGGATCACTCTGAATTGTGGGGGGGAGACCATATACTTCACTCCCTTTCCTGTGAGTTAAGAGGGAGAAATCCTATGTGGATCACTCTGAATTGTGGGGGGGAGAGACCATATACTTCACTCCCTTTCCTGTGAGTTAAGAGGGGGAAATCGTATGTGGATCACTCTGAATTGTGGGGGAGAGACCATATACTTCACTCCCTTTCCTGTGAGTTAAGAGGGGGAAATCCTGTGTGGATCACTCTGAATTGTGGGGGGGAGACCATATACTTCACTCCCTTTCCTGTGAGTTAAGAGGGAGAAATCCTATGTGGATCACTCTGAATTGTGGGGGGGAGAGACCATATACTTCACTCCCTTTCCTGTGAGTTAAGAGGGAGATATCGTATGTGGATCACTCTGAATTGTGGGGGAGAGACCATATACTTCACTCCCTTTCCTGTGAGTTAAGAGGGGGAAATCCTATGTGGATCACTCTGAATTGTGGGGGAGAGACCATATACTTCACTCCCTTTCCTGTGAGTTAAGAGGGAGAAATCCTATGTGGATCACTCTGAATTGTGGGGGAGAGACCATATACTTCACTCCCTTTCCTGTGAGTTAAGAGGGAGAAATCCTATGTGGATCACTCTGAATTGTGGGGGAGAGACCATATACTTCACTCCCTTTCCTGTGAGTTAAGAGGGGGAAATCCTGTGTGGATCACTCTGAATTGTGGGGGGGAGACCATATACTTCACTCCCTTTCCTGTGAGTTAAGAGGGAGAAATTCTATGTGGATCACTCTGAATTGTGGGGGGGAGAGACCATATACTTCACTCCCTTTCCTGTGAGTTAAGAGGGGGAAATCGTATGTGGATCACTCTGAATTGTGGGGGAGAGACCATATACTTCACTCCCTTTCCTGTGAGTTAAGAGGGGGAAATCCTATGTGGATCACTCTGAATTGTGGGGGAGAGACCATATACTTCACTCCCTTTCCTGTGAGTTAAGAGGGGGAAATCCTATGTGGATCACTCTGAATTGTGGGGGGGAGAGACCATATACTTCACTCCCTTTCCTGTGAGTTAAGAGGGGGAAATCCTATGTGGATCACTCTGAATTGTGGGGGGGAGAGACCATATACTTCACTCCCTTTCCTGTGAGTTAAGAGGGGGAAATCCTATGTGGATCACTCTGAATTGTGGGGGGGAGAGACCATATACTTCACTCCCTTTCCTGTGAGTTAAGAGGGGGAAATCCTATGTGGATCACTCTGAATTGTGGGGGGGGAGAGACCATATACTTCACTCCCTTTCCTGTGAGTTAAAAGGGGGAAATCCTATGTGGATCACTCTGAATTGTGGGGGGGGGGGGAGACCATATACTTCCCTCCCTTTCCTGTGAGTTAAGAGGGGGAAATCCTATGTGGATCACTCTGAATTGTGGGGGAGAGACCATATACTTCACTCCCTTTCCTGTGAGTTAAGAGGGGGAAAGCCTGTGTGGATCACTCTGAATTGTGGGGGAGAGACCATATACTTCACTCCCTTTCCTGTGTGTTAAGAGGGAGAAATCCTATGTGGATCACTCTGAATTGTGGGGGAGAGACCATATACTTCACTCCCTTTCCTGTGAGTTAAGAGGGGGAAAGCCTGTGTGGATCACTCTGAATTGTGGGGGAGAGACCATATACTTCACTCCCTTTCCTGTGAGTTAAGAGGGGGAAATCCTATGTGGATCACTCTGAATTGTGGGGGGGAGAGACCATATACTTCACTCCCTTTCCTGTGAGTTAAGAGGGGGAAAGCCTGTGTGGATCACTCTGAATTGTGGGGGAGAGACCATATACTTCACTCCCTTTCCTGTGAGTTAAGAGGGGGAAATCCTATCTGGATCACTCTGAATTGTGGGGGAGAGACCATATACTTCACTCCCTTTCCTGTGAGTTAAGAGGGGGAAAGCCTGTGTGGATCACTCTGAATTGTGGGGGAGAGACCATATACTTCCCTCCCTTTCCTGTGAGTTAAGAGGGAGAAATCCTATGTGGATCACTCTGAATTGTGGGGGAGAGACCATATACTTCACTCCCTTTCCTGTGAGTTAAGAGGGGGAAATCCTATGTGGATCACTCTGAATTGTGGGGGGGAGAGACCATATACTTCACTCCCTTTCCTGTGAGTTAAGAGGGGGAAATCCTATGTGGATCACTCTGAATTGTGGGGGGGAGAGACCATATACTTCACTCCCTTTCCTGTGAGTTAAGAGGGGGAAATCCTATGTGGATCACTCTGAATTGTGGGGGGGAGAGACCATATACTTCACTCCCTTTCCTGTGAGTTAAGAGGGGGAAATCCTATGTGGATCACTCTGAATTGTGGGGGGGGGAGACCATATACTTCACTCCCTTTCCTGTGAGTTAAGAGGGGGAAATCCTATGTGGATCACTCTGAATTGTGGGGGGGAGAGACCATATACTTCACTCCCTTTCCTGTGAGTTAAGAGGGGGAAATCCTATGTGGATCACTCTGAATTGTGGGGGGGAGAGACCATATACTTCACTCCCTTTCCTGTGAGTTAAGAGGGGGAAATCCTATGTGGATCACTCTGAATTGTGGGGGGAAGAGACCATATACTTCACTCCCTTTCCTGTGAGTTAAGAGGGGGAAATCCTGTATGGATCACTCTGAATTGTGGGGGGGAGAGACCATATACTTCACTCCCTTTCCTGTGAGTTAAGAGGGGGAAATCGTATGTGGATCACTCTGAATTGTGGGGGAGAGACCATATACTTCACTCCCTTTCCTGTGAGTTAAGAGGGGGAAATCCTATGTGGATCACTCTGAATTGTGGGGGAGAGACCATATACTTCACTCCCTTTCCTGTGAGTTAAGAGGGGGAAATCCTGTGTGGATCACTCTGAATTGTGGGGGGGAGAGACCATATACTTCACTCCCTTTCCTGTGAGTTAAGAGGGGGAAATCCTGTGTGGATCACTCTGAATTGTGGGGGGGAGAGACCATATACTTCACTCCCTTTCCTGTGAGTTAAGAGGGGGAAATCCTGTGTGGATCACTCTGAACTGTGGGGGGGAGAGACCATATACTTCACTCCCTTTCCTGTGAGTTAAAGAGGGGGAAATCCTGTGTGGATCACTCTGAATTGTGGGGGGGAGAGACCATATACTTCACTCCCTTTCCTGTGAGTTAAGCGGGGGAAATCCTATGTGGATCACTCTGAATTGTGGGGGGGAGAGACCATATACTTCACTCCCTTTCCTGTGAGTTAAGCGGGGGAAATCCTATGTGGATCACTCTGAATTGTGGGGGGGAGAGACCATATACTTCACTCCCTTTCCTGTGAGTTAAGAGGGGGAAATCCTGTATGGATCACTCTGAATTGTGGGGGGGAGAGACCATATACTTCACTCCCTTTCCTGTGAGTTAAGAGGGGGAAATCCTATGTGGATCACTCTGAATTGTGGGGGAGAGACCATATACTTCACTCCCTTTCCTGTGAGTTAAGAGGGGGAAATCCTGTGTGGATCATGCTAAATTGTGGGGGGGAGAGACCATATACTTCACTCCCTTTCCTGTGAGTTAAGAGGGGGAAATCCTATGTGGATCACTCTGAATTGTGGGGGGGAGAGACCATATACTTCACTCCCTTTCCTGTGAGTTAAGAGGGGGAAATCCTGTATGGATCACTCTGAATTGTGGGGGGGAGAGACCATATACTTCACTCCCTTTCCTGTGAGTTAAGAGGGGGAAATCGTATGTGGATCACTCTGAATTGTGGGGGAGAGACCATATACTTCACTCCCTTTCCTGTGAGTTAAGAGGGGGAAATCCTGTGTGGATCACTCTGAATTGTGGGGGGGAGAGACCATATACTTCACTCCCTTTCCTGTGAGTTAAGAGGGGGAAATCCTGTGTGGATCACTCTGAACTGTGGGGGGGAGAGACCATATACTTCACTCCCTTTCCTGTGAGTTAAGAGGGGGAAATCCTGTGTGGATCACTCTGAACGGTGGGTGGGAGAGACCATATACTTCACTCCCCTTCACTGAGTTAAGAGGGGGAAATCCTGTGTGGATCACCCTGAATTGGGGGGGGAGAGACCATATACTTCACTCCCTTTCCTGTGAGTTAAGAGGGGGAAATCCTATGTGGATCACTCTGAATTGGGGGGGGGGGAGAGACCATATACTTCACTCCCTTTCCTGTGAGTTAAGAGGGGGAAATCCTATGTGGATCACTCTGAATTGTGGGGGGGAGAGACCATATACTTCACTCCCTTTCCTGTGAGTTAAGAGGGGGAAATCCTATGTGGATCACTCTGAATTGTGGGGGGGGGAGACCATATACTTCACTCCCTTTCCTGTGAGTTAAGAGGGGGAAATCCTATGTGGATCACTCTGAATTGTGGGGGGAAGAGACCATATACTTCACTCCCTTTCCTGTGAGTTAAGAGGGGGAAATCCTGTATGGATCACTCTGAATTGTGGGGGGGGGAGACCATATACTTCACTCCCTTTCCTGTGAGTTAAGAGGGGGAAATCGTATGTGGATCACTCTGAATTGTGGGGGGGAGACCATATACTTCACTCCCTTTCCTGTGAGTTAAGAGGGGGAAATCCTATGTGGATCACTCTGAATTGTGGGGGAGAGACCATATACTTCACTCCCTTTCCTGTGAGTTAAGAGGGGGAAATCCTGTGTGGATCACTCTGAATTGTGGGGGAGAGACCATATGCTTCACTCCCTTTCCTGTGAGTTAAGAGGGGGAAATCCTGTGTGGATCACTCTGAATTGTGGGGGGGAGACCATATACTTCACTCCCTTTCCTGTGAGTTAAGAGGGAGAAATCCTATGTGGATCACTCTGAATTGTGGGGGGGAGAGACCATATACTTCACTCCCTTTCCTGTGAGTTAAGAGGGGGAAATCGTATGTGGATCACTCTGAATTGTGGGGGAGAGACCATATACTTCACTCCCTTTCCTGTGAGTTAAGAGGGGGAAATCCTATGTGGATCACTCTGAATTGTGGGGGAGAGACCATATACTTCACTCCCTTTCCTGTGAGTTAAGAGGGGGAAATCCTATGTGGATCACTCTGAATTGTGGGGGGGAGAGACCATATACTTCACTCCCTTTCCTGTGAGTTAAGAGGGGGAAATCCTATGTGGATCACTCTGAATTGTGGGGGGGGGAGACCATATACTTCACTCCCTTTCCTGTGAGTTAAGAGGGGGAAATCCTATGTGGATCACTCTGAATTGTGGGGGGAAGAGACCATATACTTCACTCCCTTTCCTGTGAGTTAAGAGGGGGAAATCCTGTATGGATCACTCTGAATTGTGGGGGGGAGAGACCATATACTTCACTCCCTTTCCTGTGAGTTAAGAGGGGGAAATCGTATGTGGATCACTCTGAATTGTGGGGGAGAGACCATATACTTCACTCCCTTTCCTGTGAGTTAAGAGGGGGAAATCCTATGTGGATCACTCTGAATTGTGGGGGAGAGACCATATACTTCACTCCCTTTCCTGTGAGTTAAGAGGGGGAAATCCTGTGTGGATCACTCTGAATTGTGGGGGAGAGACCATATACTTCACTCCCTTTCCTGTGAGTTAAGAGGGGGAAATCCTGTGTGGATCACTCTGAATTGTGGGAGGGAGACCATATACTTCACTCCCTTTCCTGTGAGTTAAGAGGGAGAAATCCTATGTGGATCACTCTGAATTGTGGGGGGGAGAGACCATATACTTCACTCCCTTTCCTGTGAGTTAAGAGGGGGAAATCCTGTGTGGATCACTCTGAATTGTGGGGGGGAGACCATATACTTCACTCCCTTTCCTGTGAGTTAAGAGGGAGAAATCCCATGTGGATCACTCTGAATTGTGGGGGGGAGAGACCATATACTTCACTCCCTTTCCTGTGAGTTAAGAGGGGGAAATCGTATGTGGATCACTCTGAATTGTGGGGGAGAGACCATATACTTCACTCCCTTTCCTGTGAGTTAAGAGGGGGAAATCCTGTGTGGATCACTCTGAATTGTGGGGGGGAGACCATATACTTCACTCCCTTTCCTGTGAGTTAAGAGGGAGAAATCCTATGTGGATCACTCTGAATTGTGGGGGGGAGAGACCATATACTTCACTCCCTTTCCTGTGAGTTAAGAGGGAGAAATCCTATGTGGATCACTCTGAATTGTGGGGGGGAGAGACCATATACTTCACTCCCTTTCCTGTGAGTTAAGAGGGGGAAAGCCTGTGTGGATCACTCTGAATTGTGGGGGAGAGACCATATACTTCACTCCCTTTCCTGTGAGTTAAGAGGGGGAAATCCTATCTGGATCACTCTGAATTGTGGGGGAGAGACCATATACTTCACTCCCTTTCCTGTGAGTTAAGAGGGGGAAAGCCTGTGTGGATCACTCTGAATTGTGGGGGAGAGACCATATACTTCCCTCCCTTTCCTGTGAGTTAAGAGGGAGAAATCCTATGTGGATCACTCTGAATTGTGGGGGAGAGACCATATACTTCACTCCCTTTCCTGTGAGTTAAGAGGGGGAAATCCTATGTGGATCACTCTGAATTGTGGGGGGGAGAGACCATATACTTCACTCCCTTTCCTGTGAGTTAAGAGGGGGAAATCCTATGTGGATCACTCTGAATTGTGGGGGGGAGAGACCATATACTTCACTCCCTTTCCTGTGAGTTAAGAGGGGGAAATCCTATGTGGATCACTCTGAATTGTGGGGGGGAGAGACCATATACTTCACTCCCTTTCCTGTGAGTTAAGAGGGGGAAATCCTATGTGGATCACTCTGAATTGTGGGGGGGGGAGACCATATACTTCACTCCCTTTCCTGTGAGTTAAGAGGGGGAAATCCTATGTGGATCACTCTGAATTGTGGGGGGGAGAGACCATATACTTCACTCCCTTTCCTGTGAGTTAAGAGGGGGAAATCCTATGTGGATCACTCTGAATTGTGGGGGGGAGAGACCATATACTTCACTCCCTTTCCTGTGAGTTAAGAGGGGGAAATCCTATGTGGATCACTCTGAATTTTGGGGGGAAGAGACCATATACTTCACTCCCTTTCCTGTGAGTTAAGAGGGGGAAATCCTGTATGGATCACTCTGAATTGTGGGGGGGAGAGACCATATACTTCACTCCCTTTCCTGTGAGTTAAGAGGGGGAAATCGTATGTGGATCACTCTGAATTGTGGGGGAGAGACCATATACTTCACTCCCTTTCCTGTGAGTTAAGAGGGGGAAATCCTATGTGGATCACTCTGAATTGTGGGGGAGAGACCATATACTTCACTCCCTTTCCTGTGAGTTAAGAGGGGGAAATCCTGTGTGGATCACTCTGAATTGTGGGGGGGAGAGACCATATACTTCACTCCCTTTCCTGTGAGTTAAGAGGGGGAAATCCTGTGTGGATCACTCTGAATTGTGGGGGGGAGAGACCATATACTTCACTCCCTTTCCTGTGAGTTAAGAGGGGGAAATCCTGTGTGGATCACTCTGAACTGTGGGGGGGAGAGACCATATACTTCACTCCCTTTCCTGTGAGTTAAAGAGGGGGAAATCCTGTGTGGATCACTCTGAATTGTGGGGGGGAGAGACCATATACTTCACTCCCTTTCCTGTGAGTTAAGCGGGGGAAATCCTATGTGGATCACTCTGAATTGTGGGGGGGAGAGACCATATACTTCACTCCCTTTCCTGTGAGTTAAGCGGGGGAAATCCTATGTGGATCACTCTGAATTGTGGGGGGGAGAGACCATATACTTCACTCCCTTTCCTGTGAGTTAAGAGGGGGAAATCCTGTATGGATCACTCTGAATTGTGGGGGGGAGAGACCATATACTTCACTCCCTTTCCTGTGAGTTAAGAGGGGGAAATCCTATGTGGATCACTCTGAATTGTGGGGGAGAGACCATATACTTCACTCCCTTTCCTGTGAGTTAAGAGGGGGAAATCCTGTGTGGATCACGCTAAATTGTGGGGGGGAGAGACCATATACTTCACTCCCTTTCCTGTGAGTTAAGAGGGGGAAATCCTATGTGGATCACTCTGAATTGTGGGGGGGAGAGACCATATACTTCACTCCCTTTCCTGTGAGTTAAGAGGGGGAAATCCTGTATGGATCACTCTGAATTGTGGGGGGGAGAGACCATATACTTCACTCCCTTTCCTGTGAGTTAAGAGGGGGAAATCGTATGTGGATCACTCTGAATTGTGGGGGAGAGACCATATACTTCACTCCCTTTCCTGTGAGTTAAGAGGGGGAAATCCTGTGTGGATCACTCTGAATTGTGGGGGGGAGAGACCATATACTTCACTCCCTTTCCTGTGAGTTAAGAGGGGGAAATCCTGTGTGGATCACTCTGAACTGTGGGGGGGAGAGACCATATACTTCACTCCCTTTCCTGTGAGTTAAGAGGGGGAAATCCTGTGTGGATCACTCTGAACGGTGGGTGGGAGAGACCATATACTTCACTCCCCTTCACTGAGTTAAGAGGGGGAAATCCTGTGTGGATCACCCTGAATTGGGGGGGGAGAGACCATATACTTCACTCCCTTTCCTGTGAGTTAAGAGGGGGAAATCCTATGTGGATCACTCTGAATTGGGGGGGGGGGGAGAGACCATATACTTCACTCCCTTTCCTGTGAGTTAAGAGGGGGAAATCCTATGTGGATCACTCTGAATTGTGGGGGGGAGAGACCATATACTTCACTCCCTTTCCTGTGAGTTAAGAGGGGGAAATCCTATGTGGATCACTCTGAATTGTGGGGGGGGGAGACCATATACTTCACTCCCTTTCCTGTGAGTTAAGAGGGGGAAATCCTATGTGGATCACTCTGAATTGTGGGGGGAAGAGACCATATACTTCACTCCCTTTCCTGTGAGTTAAGAGGGGGAAATCCTGTATGGATCACTCTGAATTGTGGGGGGGGGAGACCATATACTTCACTCCCTTTCCTGTGAGTTAAGAGGGGGAAATCGTATGTGGATCACTCTGAATTGTGGGGGGGAGACCATATACTTCACTCCCTTTCCTGTGAGTTAAGAGGGGGAAATCCTATGTGGATCACTCTGAATTGTGGGGGAGAGACCATATACTTCACTCCCTTTCCTGTGAGTTAAGAGGGGGAAATCCTGTGTGGATCACTCTGAATTGTGGGGGAGAGACCATATGCTTCACTCCCTTTCCTGTGAGTTAAGAGGGGGAAATCCTGTGTGGATCACTCTGAATTGTGGGGGGGAGACCATATACTTCACTCCCTTTCCTGTGAGTTAAGAGGGAGAAATCCTATGTGGATCACTCTGAATTGTGGGGGGGAGAGACCATATACTTCACTCCCTTTCCTGTGAGTTAAGAGGGGGAAATCGTATGTGGATCACTCTGAATTGTGGGGGAGAGACCATATACTTCACTCCCTTTCCTGTGAGTTAAGAGGGGGAAATCCTATGTGGATCACTCTGAATTGTGGGGGAGAGACCATATACTTCACTCCCTTTCCTGTGAGTTAAGAGGGGGAAATCCTATGTGGATCACTCTGAATTGTGGGGGGGAGAGACCATATACTTCACTCCCTTTCCTGTGAATTAAGAGGGGGAAATCCTATGTGGATCACTCTGAATTGTGGGGGGGGGGAGACCATATACTTCACTCCCTTTCCTGTGAGTTAAGAGGGGGAAATCCTATGTGGATCACTCTGAATTGTGGGGGGAAGAGACCATATACTTCACTCCCTTTCCTGTGAGTTAAGAGGGGGAAATCCTGTATGGATCACTCTGAATTGTGGGGGGGAGAGACCATATACTTCACTCCCTTTCCTGTGAGTTAAGAGGGGGAAATCGTATGTGGATCACTCTGAATTGTGGGGGAGAGACCATATACTTCACTCCCTTTCCTGTGAGTTAAGAGGGGGAAATCCTATGTGGATCACTCTGAATTGTGGGGGAGAGACCATATACTTCACTCCCTTTCCTGTGAGTTAAGAGGGGGAAATCCTGTGTGGATCACTCTGAATTGTGGGGGAGAGACCATATACTTCACTCCCTTTCCTGTGAGTTAAGAGGGGGAAATCCTGTGTGGATCACTCTGAATTGTGGGAGGGAGACCATATACTTCACTCCCTTTCCTGTGAGTTAAGAGGGAGAAATCCTATGTGGATCACTCTGAATTGTGGGGGGGAGAGACCATATACTTCACTCCCTTTCCTGTGAGTTAAGAGGGGGAAATCGTATGTGGATCACTCTGAATTGTGGGGGAGAGACCATATACTTCACTCCCTTTCCTGTGAGTTAAGAGGGGGAAATCCTATGTGGATCACTCTGAATTGTGGGGGAGAGACCATATACTTCACTCCCTTTCCTGTGAGTTAAGAGGGAGAAATCCTATGTGGATCACTCTGAATTGTGGGGGAGAGACCATATACTTCACTCCCTTTCCTGTGAGTTAAGAGGGGGAAATCCTATGTGGATCACTCTGAATTGTGGGGGAGAGACCATATACTTCACTCCCTTTCCTGTGAGTTAAGAGGGGGAAATCCTGTGTGGATCACTCTGAATTGTGGGGGGGAGACCATATACTTCACTCCCTTTCCTGTGAGTTAAGAGGGAGAAATCCCATGTGGATCACTCTGAATTGTGGGGGGGAGAGACCATATACTTCACTCCCTTTCCTGTGAGTTAAGAGGGGGAAATCGTATGTGGATCACTCTGAATTGTGGGGGAGAGACCATATACTTCACTCCCTTTCCTGTGAGTTAAGAGGGGGAAATCCTGTGTGGATCACTCTGAATTGTGGGGGGGAGACCATATACTTCACTCCCTTTCCTGTGAGTTAAGAGGGAGAAATCCTATGTGGATCACTCTGAATTGTGGGGGGGAGAGACCATATACTTCACTCCCTTTCCTGTGAGTTAAGAGGGAGAAATCCTATGTGGATCACTCTGAATTGTGGGGGGGAGAGACCATATACTTCACTCCCTTTCCTGTGAGTTAAGAGGGGGAAATCATATGTGGATCACTCTGAATTGTGGGGGAGAGACCATATACTTCACTCCCTTTCCTGTGAGTTAAGAGGGAGAAATCCTATGTGGATCACTCTGAATTGTGGGGGAGAGACCATATACTTCACTCCCTTTCCTGTGAGTTAAGAGGGAGAAATCCTATGTGGATCACTCTGAATTGTGGGGGAGAGACCATATACTTCACTCCCTTTCCTGTGAGTTAAGAGGGAGAAATCCTATGTGGATCACTCTGAATTGTGGGGGGGAGAGACCATATACTTCACTCCCTTTCCTGTGAGTTTAGAGGGGGAAATCGTATGCGGATCACTCTGAATTGTGGGGGGGAGAGACCATATACTTCACTCCCTTTCCTGTGAGTTAAGAGGGGGAAATCCTATGTGGATCACTCTGAATTGTGGGGGAGAGACCATATACTTCACTCCCTTTCCTGTGAGTTAAGAGGGGGAAATCCTATGTGGATCACTCTGAATTGTGGGGGGGAGAGACCATATACTTCACTCCCTTTCCTGTGAGTTAAGAGGGGGAAATCCTATGTGGATCACTCTGAATTGTGGGGGGGGAGACCATATACTTCACTCCCTTTCCTGTGAGTTAAGAGGGGGAAATCCTATGTGGATCACTCTGAATTGTGGGGGGAAGAGACCATATACTTCACTCCCTTTCCTGTGAGTTAAGAGGGGGAAATCCTGTATGGATCACTCTGAATTGTGGGGGGGGAGACCATATACTTCACTCCCTTTCCTGTGAGTTAAGAGGGGGAAATCGTATGTGGATCACTCTGAATTGTGGGGGGGAGACCATATACTTCACTCCCTTTCCTGTGAGTTAAGAGGGGGAAATCCTATGTGGATCACTCTGAATTGTGGGGGAGAGACCATATACTTCACTCCCTTTCCTGTGAGTTAAGAGGGGGAAATCCTGTGTGGATCACTCTGAATTGTGGGGGAGAGACCATATGCTTCACTCCCTTTCCTGTGAGTTAAGAGGGGGAAATCCTGTGTGGATCACTCTGAATTGTGGGGGGGAGACCATATACTTCACTCCCTTTCCTGTGAGTTAAGAGGGAGAAATCCTATGTGGATCACTCTGAATTGTGGGGGGGAGAGACCATATACTTCACTCCCTTTCCTGTGAGTTAAGAGGGGGAAATCGTATGTGGATCACTCTGAATTGTGGGGGAGAGACCATATACTTCACTCCCTTTCCTGTGAGTTAAGAGGGGGAAATCCTATGTGGATCACTCTGAATTGTGGGGGAGAGACCATATACTTCACTCCCTTTCCTGTGAGTTAAGAGGGGGAAATCCTATGTGGATCACTCTGAATTGTGGGGGGGAGAGACCATATACTTCACTCCCTTTCCTGTGAGTTAAGAGGGGGAAATCCTATGTGGATCACTCTGAATTGTGGGGGGGGAGACCATATACTTCACTCCCTTTCCTGTGAGTTAAGAGGGGGAAATCCTATGTGGATCACTCTGAATTGTGGGGGGAAGAGACCATATACTTCACTCCCTTTCCTGTGAGTTAAGAGGGGGAAATCCTGTATGGATCACTCTGAATTGTGGGGGGGAGAGACCATATACTTCACTCCCTTTCCTGTGAGTTAAGAGGGGGAAATCGTATGTGGATCACTCTGAATTGTGGGGGAGAGACCATATACTTCACTCCCTTTCCTGTGAGTTAAGAGGGGGAAATCCTATGTGGATCACTCTGAATTGTGGGGGAGAGACCATATACTTCACTCCCTTTCCTGTGAGTTAAGAGGGGGAAATCCTGTGTGGATCACTCTGAATTGTGGGGGAGAGACCATATACTTCACTCCCTTTCCTGTGAGTTAAGAGGGGGAAATCCTGTGTGGATCACTCTGAATTGTGGGAGGGAGACCATATACTTCACTCCCTTTCCTGTGAGTTAAGAGGGAGAAATCCTATGTGGATCACTCTGAATTGTGGGGGGGAGAGACCATATACTTCACTCCCTTTCCTGTGAGTTAAGAGGGGGAAATCCTGTGTGGATCACTCTGAATTGTGGGGGGGAGACCATATACTTCACTCCCTTTCCTGTGAGTTAAGAGGGAGAAATCCCATGTGGATCACTCTGAATTGTGGGGGGAGAGACCATATACTTCACTCCCTTTCCTGTGAGTTAAGAGGGGGAAATCGTATGTGGATCACTCTGAATTGTGGGGGAGAGACCATATACTTCACTCCCTTTCCTGTGAGTTAAGAGGGGGAAATCCTGTGTGGATCACTCTGAATTGTGGGGGGGAGACCATATACTTCACTCCCTTTCCTGTGAGTTAAGAGGGAGAAATCCTATGTGGATCACTCTGAATTGTGGGGGGGAGAGACCATATACTTCACTCCCTTTCCTGTGAGTTAAGAGGGAGAAATCCTATGTGGATCACTCTGAATTGTGGGGGGGAGAGACCATATACTTCACTCCCTTTCCTGTGAGTTAAGAGGGGGAAAGCCTGTGTGGATCACTCTGAATTGTGGGGGAGAGACCATATACTTCACTCCCTTTCCTGTGAGTTAAGAGGGGAAATCCTATCTGGATCACTCTGAATTGTGGGGGAGAGACCATATACTTCACTCCCTTTCCTGTGAGTTAAGAGGGGGAAAGCCTGTGTGGATCACTCTGAATTGTGGGGGAGAGACCATATACTTCCCTCCCTTTCCTGTGAGTTAAGAGGGAGAAATCCTATGTGGATCACTCTGAATTGTGGGGGAGAGACCATATACTTCACTCCCTTTCCTGTGAGTTAAGAGGGGGAAATCCTATGTGGATCACTCTGAATTGTGGGGGGGAGAGACCATATACTTCACTCCCTTTCCTGTGAGTTAAGAGGGGGAAATCCTATGTGGATCACTCTGAATTGTGGGGGGGAGAGACCATATACTTCACTCCCTTTCCTGTGAGTTAAGAGGGGGAAATCCTATGTGGATCACTCTGAATTGTGGGGGGGAGAGACCATATACTTCACTCCCTTTCCTGTGAGTTAAGAGGGGGAAATCCTATGTGGATCACTCTGAATTGTGGGGGGGGAGACCATATACTTCACTCCCTTTCCTGTGAGTTAAGAGGGGGAAATCCTATGTGGATCACTCTGAATTGTGGGGGGGAGAGACCATATACTTCACTCCCTTTCCTGTGAGTTAAGAGGGGGAAATCCTATGTGGATCACTCTGAATTGTGGGGGGGAGAGACCATATACTTCACTCCCTTTCCTGTGAGTTAAGAGGGGGAAATCCTATGTGGATCACTCTGAATTTTGGGGGGAAGAGACCATATACTTCACTCCCTTTCCTGTGAGTTAAGAGGGGGAAATCCTGTATGGATCACTCTGAATTGTGGGGGGAGAGACCATATACTTCACTCCCTTTCCTGTGAGTTAAGAGGGGGAAATCGTATGTGGATCACTCTGAATTGTGGGGGAGAGACCATATACTTCACTCCCTTTCCTGTGAGTTAAGAGGGGGAAATCCTATGTGGATCACTCTGAATTGTGGGGGAGAGACCATATACTTCACTCCCTTTCCTGTGAGTTAAGAGGGGGAAATCCTGTGTGGATCACTCTGAATTGTGGGGGGGAGAGACCATATACTTCACTCCCTTTCCTGTGAGTTAAGAGGGGGAAATCCTGTGTGGATCACTCTGAATTGTGGGGGGGAGAGACCATATACTTCACTCCCTTTCCTGTGAGTTAAGAGGGGGAAATCCTGTGTGGATCACTCTGAACTGTGGGGGGGAGAGACCATATACTTCACTCCCTTTCCTGTGAGTTAAAGAGGGGGAAATCCTGTGTGGATCACTCTGAATTTTGGGGGGGAGAGACCATATACTTCACTCCCTTTCCTGTGAGTTAAGCGGGGGAAATCCTATGTGGATCACTCTGAATTGTGGGGGGAGAGACCATATACTTCACTCCCTTTCCTGTGAGTTAAGCGGGGGAAATCCTATGTGGATCA